>JAWNKX010000220.1:0-2797257 GCA_035041755.1 Cacoxenus indagator | reverse complement strand
TGAGCTCACTGTTCACATCGATCAACGTCTTTTCTGGTCTGACTCGATGGATGTATGATCCGCACAATTCAAAGCTATAAGGAGAAGGGATATATACAAAATTTAGAAGACACTGACCTAGCACATAACAAAACTTCATGGTACCTACCCATCTTCACAGTCAACAACCCAAATAAGAAGAAGACGCGTCTCGTTTGGGATGCTGCCGCTAAGGTAGATGGTCTGTCGCTCAATGATGTCCTGTTAAAGGGCCCCGATGTACTTGCTTCGCTGATAGGAGTGCTAATACGGTTCCGGGTACGCCCTGTGGCTGCCGATATACGGGAAATGTTTCATCAAGTCCGAGTGAGCTATGAAGATCAAGTGGCCCAAAAATTCTTATGGCGCGACGGCAATTCAACCCGGAAACCAGAAACATATGTGATGCAAGTCATGACCTTTGGAGCATCCTGTTCACCGGCCTTGGTCAACTACATAAAGAACCGCAACGCGAAGCGATTCAGTAAGCAGTTTCCGGAGGTCGTCAACACAAAATGCTGTAACACCTTCGTAGACGATTGGTTACAGTCAGTCAACTCAGAAGATGAAATAATTCAACTGGCGACCAGCGTGAAAAGAATTCATACTGAAGGCGGATATGATATGCGGCAATGGACATCAAATTCAGCTCGGGTGATGTCGGCCTTGGAAGACGTAGACAGTTCGCCGACGAAGCACATCGCAGCATCCGGAGAGTCCCAAGAAAAAGTCCTAGGCATGTGGTGGTTGCCTGAAAAAGATTTGCTGACCTATGTTGTAAAGCCTGATCTTGTTGCAAAGGTATCGACATTCAGAGCAACAAAACGGCAAGTACTAAGTATTGTTATGTACATTTTTTACCCGCTAGGGCTTCTTGGCTTCTTCATAGTACGCGCCAAGATAATTTTGCAGAATATCTGGCGAACCGGCGTAGAGTCGGAAAAGCCTCTCAGGGAAACAGACGAAGCTGATTGGAGCAGCTGGTTGAAGAGCATGTACCGAAATGAAATTATCTAAAAATTGCGAGAGCAATGTCATTAGTAAAGCTGTGCTGAAAAGTTACATCTACATACATTTGTCGACGCCAGCATCAACGCCTACGCTGCTCTAGTTTTTCTGCGCGGAGAACTTAATGGTGAAGTTCGTTGCTCATTGGTAGCGGCGAAAACTCGCGTCGCCCCACTGAAACCCATATCTATACCGCGAATGGAGTTGATGGCTGCTGTCCTTGGGCTTCGTCTGGCGAAGTGTGTAGAGTCTGAGCTCACTGTTCACATCGATCGACGTCTTTTCTGGTCTGACTCGATGGATGTATGATCCGCACAATTCAAAGCTATAAGGAGAAGGGATATATACAAAATTTAGAAGACACTGACCTAGCACATAACAAAACTTCATGGTACCTACCCATCTTCACAGTCAACAACCCAAATAAGAAGAAGACGCGTCTCGTTTGGGATGCTGCCGCTAAGGTAGATGGTCTGTCGCTCAATGATGTCCTGTTAAAGGGCCCCGATGTACTTGCTTCGCTGATAGGAGTGCTAATACGGTTCCGGGAACGCCCTGTGGCTGCCGATATACGGGAAATGTTTCATCAAGTCCGAGTGAGCTATGAAGATCAAGTGGCCCAAAAATTCTTATGGCGCGACGGCAATTCAACCCCGAAACCAGAAACATATGTGATGCAAGTCATGACCTTTGGAGCATCCTGTTCACCGGCCTTGGTCAACTACATAAAGAACCGCAACGCGAAGCGATTCAGTAAGCAGTTTCCGGAGGTCGTCAACACAAAATGCTGTAACACCTTCGTAGACGATTGGTTACAGTCAGTCAACTCAGAAGATGAAATAATTCAACTGGCGACCAGCGTGAAAAGAATTCATACTGAAGGCGGATATGATATGCGGCAATGGACATCAAATTCAGCTCGGGTGATGTCGGCCTTGGAAGACGTAGACAGTTCGCCGACGAAGCACATCGCAGCATCCGGAAAGTCCCAAGAAAAAGTCCTAGGCATGTGGTGGTTGCCTGAAAAAGATTTGCTGACCTATGTTGTAAAGCCTGATCTTGTTGCAAAGGTATCGACATTCAGAGCAACAAAACGGCAAGTACTAAGTATTGTTATGTACATTTTTTACCCGCTAGTGCTTCTTGGCTTCTTCATAGTACGCGCCAAGATAATTTTGCAGAATATCTGGCGAACCGGCGTAGAGTCGGAAGAGCCTCTCAGGGAAACAGACGAAGCTGATTGGAGCAGCTGGTTGAAGCGCATGTACCGAAATGAAATTATCTAAAAATTGCGAGAGCAATGTCATTAGTAAAGCTGTGCTGAAAAGTTACATCTACATACATTTGTGGACGCCAGCATCAACGCCTACGCAATGTCATTAGTAAAGCTGTGCTGAAAAGTTACATCTACATACATTTGTCGACGCCAGCATCAACGCCTACGCTGCTCTAGTTTTTCTGCGCGGAGAACTTAATGGTGAAGTTCGTTGCTCATTGGTAGCGGCGAAAACTCGCGTCGCCCCACTGAAACCCATATCTATACCGCGAATGGAGTTGATGGCTGCTGTCCTTGGGCTTCGTCTGGCGAAGTGTGTAGAGTCTGAGCTCACTGTTCACATCGATCGACGTCTTTTCTGGTCTGACTCGATGGATGTATGATCCGCACAATTCAAAGCTATAAGGAGAAGGGATATATACAAAATTTAGAAGACACTGACCTAGCACATAACAAAACTTCATGGTACCTACCCATCTTCACAGTCAACAACCCAAATAAGAAGAAGACGCGTCTCGTTTGGGATGCTGCCGCTAAGGTAGATGGTCTGTCGCTCAATGATGTCCTGTTAAAGGGCCCCGATGTACTTGCTTCGCTGATAGGAGTGCTAATACGGTTCCGGGAACGCCCTGTGGCTGCCGATATACGGGAAATGTTTCATCAAGTCCGAGTGAGCTATGAAGATCAAGTGGCCCAAAAATTCTTATGGCGCGACGGCAATTCAACCCCGAAACCAGAAACATATGTGATGCAAGTCATGAACTTTGGAGCATCCTGTTCACCGGCCTTGGTCAACTACATAAAGAACCGCAACGCGAAGCGATTCAGTAAGCAGTTTCCGGAGGTCGTCAACACAAAATGCTGTAACACCTTCGTAGACGATTGGTTACAGTCAGTCAACTCAGAAGATGAAATAATTCAACTGGCGACCAGCGTGAAAAGAATTCATACTGAAGGCGGATATGATATGCGGCAATGGACATCAAATTCAGCTCGGGTGATGTCGGCCTTGGAAGACGTAGACAGTTCGCCGACGAAGCACATCGCAGCATCCGGAGAGTCCCAAGAAAAAGTCCTAGGCATGTGGTGGTTGCCTGAAAAAGATTTGCTGACCTATGTTGTAAAGCCTGATCTTGTTGCAAAGGTATCGACATTCAGAGCAACAAAACGGCAAGTACTAAGTATTGTTATGTACATTTTTTACCCGCTACGGCTTCTTGGCTTCTTCATAATACGCGCCAAGATAATTTTGCAGAATATCTGGCGAACCGGCGTAGAGTCGGAAGAGCCTCTCAGGGAAACAGACGAAGCTGATTGGAGCAGCTGGTTGAAGCGCATGTACCGAAATGAAATTATCTAAAAATTGCGAGAGCAATGTCATTAGTAAAGCTGTGCTGAAAAGTTACATCTACATACATTTGTGGACGCCAGCATCAACGCCTACGCTGCTCTAGTTTTTCTGCGCGGAGAACTTAATGGTGAAGTTCGTTGCTCATTGGTAGCGGCGAAAACTCGCGTCGCCCCACTGAAACCCATATCTATACCGCGAATGGAGTTGATGGCTGCTGTCCTTGGGCTTCGTCTGGCGAAGTGTGTAGAGTCTGAGCTCACTGTTCACATCGATCGACGTCTTTTCTGGTCTGACTCGATGGATGTATGATCCGCACAATTCAAAGCTATAAGGAGAAGGGATATATACAAAATTTAGAAGACACTGACCTAGCACATAACAAAACTTCATGGTACCTACCCATCTTCACAGTCAACAACCCAAATAAGAAGACGCGTCTCGTTTGGGATGCTGCCGCTAAGGTAGATGGTCTGTCGCTCAATGATGTCCTGTTAAAGGGCCCCGATGTACTTGCTTCGCTGATAGGAGTGCTAATACGGTTCCGGGAACGCCCTGTGGCTGCCGATATACGGGAAATGTTTCATCAAGTCCGAGTGAGCTATGAAGATCAAGTGGCCCAAAAATTCTTATGGCGCGACGGCAATTCAACCCGGAAACCAGAAACATATGTGATGCAAGTCATGACCTTTGGAGCATCCTGTTCACCGGCCTTGGTCAACTACATAAAGAACCGCAACGCGAAGCGATTCAGTAAGCAGTTTCCGGAGGTCGTCAACACAAAATGCTGTAACACCTTCGTAGACGATTGGTTACAGTCAGTCAACTCAGAAGATGAAATAATTCAACTGGCGACCAGCGTGAAAAGAATTCATACTGAAGGCGGATATGATATGCGGCAATGGACATCAAATTCAGCTCGGGTGATGTCGGCCTTGGAAGACGTAGACAGTTCGCCGACGAAGCACATCGCAGCATCCGGAGAGTCCCAAGAAAAAGTCCTAGGCATGTGGTGGTTGCCTGAAAAAGATTTGCTGACCTATGTTGTAAAGCCTGATCTTGTTGCAAAGGTATCGACATTCAGAGCAACAAAACGGCAAGTACTAAGTATTGTTATGTACATTTTTTACCCGCTAGTGCTTCTTGGCTTCTTCATAGTACGCGCCAAGATAATTTTGCAGAATATCTGGCGAACCGGCGTAGAGTCGGAAGAGCCTCTCAGGGAAACAGACGAAGCTGATTGGAGCAGCTGGTTGAAGCGCATGTACCGAAATGAAATTATCTAAAAATTGCGAGAGCAATGTCATTAGTAAAGCTGTGCTGAAAAGTTACATCTACATACATTTGTGGACGCCAGCATCAACGCCTACGCTGCTCTAGTTTTTCTGCGCGGAGAACTTAATGGTGAAGTTCGTTGCTCATTGGTAGCGGCGAAAACTCGCGTCCCCCCACTGAAACCCATATCTATACCGCGAATGGAGTTGATGGCTGCTGTCCTTGGGCTTCGTCTGGCGAAGTGTGTAGAGTCTGAGCTCACTTGTTCACATCGATCGACGTCTTTTCTGGTCTGACTCGATGGATGTATGATCCGCACAATTCAAAGCTATAAGGAGAAGGGATATATACAAAATTTAGAAGACACTGACCTAGCACATAACAAAACTTCATGGTACCTACCCATCTTCACAGTCAACAACCCAAATAAGAAGAAGACGCGTCTCGTTTGGGATGCTGCCGCTAAGGTAGATGGTCTGTCGCTCAATGATGTCCTGTTAAAGGGCCCCGATGTACTTGCTTCGCTGATAGGAGTGCTAATACGGTTCCGGGAACGCCCTGTGGCTGCCGATATACGGGAAATGTTTCATCAAGTCCGAGTGAGCTATGAAGATCAAGTGGCCCAAAAATTCTTATGGCGCGACGGCAATTCAACCCCGAAACCAGAAACATATGTGATGCAAGTCATGACCTTTGGAGCATCCTGTTCACCGGCCTTGGTCAACTACATAAAGAACCGCAACGCGAAGCGATTCAGTAAGCAGTTTCCGGAGGTCGTCAACACAATCTGCTGTAACACCTTCGTAGACGATTGGTTACAGTCAGTCAACTCAGAAGATGAAATAATTCAACTGGCGACCAGCGTGAAAAGAATTCATACTGAAGGCGGATATGATATGCGGCAATGGACATCAAATTCAGCTCGGGTGATGTCGGCCTTGGAAGACGTAGACATTTCGCCGACGAAGCACATCGCAGCATCCGGAGAGTCCCAAGAAAAAGTCCTAGGCATGTGGTGGTTGCCTGAAAAAGATTTGCTGACCTATGTTGTAAAGCCTGATCTTGTTGCAAAGGTATCGACATTCAGAGCAACAAAACGGCAAGTACTAAGTATTGTTATGTACATTTTTTACCCGCTAGGGCTTCTTGGCTTCTTCATAGTACGCGCCAAGATAATTTTGCAGAATATCTGGCGAACCGGCGTAGAGTCGGAAGAGCCTCTCAGGGAAACAGACGAAGCTGATTGGAGCAGCTGGTTGAAGAGCATGTACCGAAATGAAATTATCTAAAAATTGCGAGAGCAATGTCATTAGTAAAGCTGTGCTGAAAAGTTACATCTACATACATTTGTCGACGCCAGCATCAACGCCTACGCTGCTCTAGTTTTTCTGCGCGGAGAACTTAATGGTGAAGTTCGTTGCTCATTGGTAGCGGCGAAAACTCGCGTCGCCCCACTGAAACCCATATCTATACCGCGAATGGAGTTGATGGCTGCTGTCCTTGGGCTTCGTCTGGCGAAGTGTGTAGAGTCTGAGCTCACTGTTCACATCGATCGACGTCTTTTCTGGTCTGACTCGATGGATGTATGATCCGCACAATTCAAAGCTATAAGGAGAAGGGATATATACAAAATTTAGAAGACACTGACCTAGCACATAACAAAACTTCATGGTACCTACCCATCTTCACAGTCAACAACCCAAATAAGAAGAAGACGCGTCTCGTTTGGGATGCTGCCGCTAAGGTAGATGGTCTGTCGCTCAATGATGTCCTGTTAAAGGGCCCCGATGTACTTGCTTCGCTGATAGGAGTGCTAATACGGTTCCGGGAACGCCCTGTGGCTGCCGATATACGGGAAATGTTTCATCAAGTCCGAGTGAGCTATGAAGATCAAGTGGCCCAAAAATTCTTATGGCGCGACGGCAATTCAACCCGGAAACCAGAAACATATGTGATGCAAGTCATGACCTTTGGAGCATCCTGTTCACCGGCCTTGGTCAACTACATAAAGAACCGCAACGCGAAGCGATTCAGTAAGCAGTTTCCGGAGGTCGTCAACACAAAATGCTGTAACACCTTCGTAGACGATTGGTTACAGTCAGTCAACTCAGAAGATGAAATAATTCAACTGGCGACCAGCGTGAAAAGAATTCATACTGAAGGCGGATATGATATGCGGCAATGGACATCAAATTCAGCTCGGGTGATGTCGGCCTTGGAAGACGTAGACAGTTCGCCGACGAAGCACATCGCAGCATCCGGAGAGTCCCAAGAAAAAGTCCTAGGCATGTGGTGGTTGCCTGAAAAAGATTTGCTGACCTATGTTGTAAAGCCTGATCTTGTTGCAAAGGTATCGACATTCAGAGCAACAAAACGGCAAGTACTAAGTATTGTTATGTACATTTTTTACCCGCTAGGGCTTCTTGGCTTCTTCATAGTACGCGCCAAGATAATTTTGCAGAATATCTGGCGAACCGGCGTAGAGTCGGAAGAGCCTCTCAGGGAAACAGACGAAGCTGATTGGAGCAGCTGGTTGAAGCGTATGTACCGAAATGAAATTATCTAAAAATTGCGAGAGCAATGTCATTAGTAAAGCTGTGCTGAAAAGTTACATCTACATACATTTGTGGACCCCAGCATCAACGCCTACGCTGCTCTAGTTTTTCTGCGCGGAGAACTTAATGGTGAAGTTCGTTGCTCATTGGTAGCGGCGAAAACTCGCGTCGCCCCACTGAAACCCATATCCATACCGCGAATGGAGTTGATGGCTGCTGTCCTTGGGCTTCGTCTGGCGATATATACAAAATTTAGAAGACACTGACCTAGCACATAACAAAACTTCATGGTACCTACCCATCTTCACAGTCAACAACCCAAATAAGAAGAAGACGCGTCTCGTTTGGGATGCTGCCGCTAAGGTAGATGGTCTGTCGCTCAATGATGTCCTGTTAAAGGGCCCCGATGTACTTGCTTCGCTGATAGGAGTGCTAATACGGTTCCGGGAACGCCCTGTGGCTGCCGATATACGGGAAATGTTTCATCAAGTCCGAGTGAGCTATGAAGATCAAGTGGCCCAAAACTTCTTATGGCGCGACGGCAATTCAACCCGGAAACCAGAAACATATGTGATGCAAGTCATGACCTTTGGAGCATCCTGTTCACCGGTCTTGGTCAACTACATAAAGAACCGCAACGCGAAGTGATTCAGTAAGCAGTTTCCGGAGGTCGTCAACACAAAATGCTGTAACACCTTCGTAGACGATTGGTTACAGTCAGTCAACTCAGAAGATGAAATAATTCAACTGGCGACCAGCGTGAAAAGAATTCATACTGAAGGCGGATATGATATGCGGCAATGGACATCAAATTCAGCTCGGGTGATGTCGGCCTTGGAAGACGTAGACAGTTCGCCGACGAAGCACATCGCAGCATCCGGAGAGTCCCAAGAAAAAGTCCTAGGCATGTGGTGGTTGCCTGAAAAAGATTTGCTGACCTATGTTGTAAAGCCTGATCTTGTTGCAAAGGTATCGACATTCAGAGCAACAAAACGGCAAGTACTAAGTATTGTTATGTACATTTTTTACCCGCTAGGGCTTCTTGGCTTCTTCATAGTACGCGCCAAGATAATTTTGCAGAATATCTGGCGAACCGGCGTAGAGTCGGAAGAGCCTCTCAGGGAAACAGACGAAGCTGATTGGAGCAGCTGGTTGAAGCGCATGTACCGAAATGAAATTATCTAAAAATTGCGAGAGCAATGTCATTAGTAAAGCTGTGCTGAAAAGTTACATCTACATACATTTGTGGACGCCAGCATCAACGCCTACGCTGCTCTAGTTTTTCTGCGCGGAGAACTTAATGGTGAAGTTCGTTGCTCATTGGTAGCGGCGAAAACTCGCGTCGCCCCACTGAAACCCATATCTATACCGCGAATGGAGTTGATGGCTGATGTCCTTGGGCTTCGTCTGGCGAAGTGTGTAGAGTCTGAGCTCACTGTTCACATCGATCGACGTCTTTTTCTGGTCTGACTCGATGGATGTATGATCCGCACAATTCAAAGCTATAAGGAGAAGGGATATATACAAAATTTAGAAGACACTGACCTAGCACATAACAAAACTTCATGGTACCTACCCATCTTCACAGTCAACAACCCAAATAAGAAGAAGACGCGTCTCGTTTGGGATGCTGCCGCTAAGGTAGATGGTCTGTCGCTCAATGATGTCCTGTTAAAGGGCCCCGATGTACTTGCTTCGCTGATAGGAGTGCTAATACGGTTCCGGGAACGCCCTGTGGCTGCCGATATACGGGAAATGTTTCATCAAGTCCGAGTGAGCTATGAAGATCAAGTGGCCCAAAAATTCTTATGGCGCGACGGCAATTCAACCCCGAAACCAGAAACATATGTGATGCAAGTCATGACCTTTGGAGCATCCTGTTCACCGGCCTTGGTCAACTACATAAAGAACCGCAACGCGAAGCGATTCAGTAAGCAGTTTCCGGAGGTCGTCAACACAATCTGCTGTAACACCTTCGTAGACGATTGGTTACAGTCAGTCAACTCAGAAGATGAAATAATTCAACTGGCGACCAGCGTGAAAAGAATTCATACTGAAGGCGGATATGATATGCGGCAATGGACATCAAATTCAGCTCGGGTGATGTCGGCCTTGGAAGACGTAGACAGTTCGCCGACGAAGCACATCGCAGCATCCGGAGAGTCCCAAGAAAAAGTCCTAGGCATGTGGTGGTTGCCTGAAAAAGATTTGCTGACCTATGTTGTAAAGCCTGATCTTGTTGCAAAGGTATCGACATTCAGAGCAACAAAACGGCAAGTACTAAGTATTGTTATGTACATTTTTTACCCGCTAGGGCTTCTTGGCTTCTTCATAGTACGCGCCAAGATAATTTTGCAGAATATCTGGCGAACCGGCGTAGAGTCGGAAGAGCCTCTCAGTGAAACAGACGAAGCTGATTGGAGCAGCTGGTTGAAGCGCATGTACCGAAATGAAATTATCTAAAAATTGCGAGAGCAATGTCATTAGTAAAGCTGTGCTGAAAAGTTACATCTACATACATTTGTGGACGCCAGCATCAACGCCTACGCTGCTCTAGTTTTTCTGCGCGGAGAACTTAATGGTGAAGTTCGTTGCTCATTGGTAGCGGCGAAAACTCGCGTCGCCCCACTGAAACCCATATCTATACCGCGAATGGAGTTGATGGCTGATGTCCTTGGGCTTCGTCTGGCGAAGTGTGTAGAGTCTGAGCTCACTGTTCACATCGATCGACGTCTTTTTCTGGTCTGACTCGATGGATGTATGATCCGCACAATTCAAAGCTATAAGGAGAAGGGATATATACAAAATTTAGAAGACACTGACCTAGCACATAACAAAACTTCATGGTACCTACCCATCTTCACAGTCAACAACCCAAATAAGAAGAAGACGCGTCTCGTTTGGGATGCTGCCGCTAAGGTAGATGGTCTGTCGCTCAATGATGTCCTGTTAAAGGGCCCCGATGTACTTGCTTCGCTGATAGGAGTGCTAATACGGTTCCGGGAACGCCCTGTGGCTGCCGATATACGGGAAATGTTTCATCAAGTCCGAGTGAGCTATGAAGATCAAGTGGCCCAAAACTTCTTATGGCGCGACGGCAATTCAACCCGGAAACCAGAAACATATGTGATGCAAGTCATGACCTTTGGAGCATCCTGTTCACCGGTCTTGGTCAACTACATAAAGAACCGCAACGCGAAGCGATTCAGTAAGCAGTTTCCGGAGGTCGTCAACACAAAATGCTGTAACACCTTCGTAGACGATTGGTTACAGTCAGTCAACTCAGAAGATGAAATAATTCAACTGGCGACCAGCGTGAAAAGAATTCATACTGAAGGCGGATATGATATGCGGCAATGGACATCAAATTCAGCTCGGGTGATGTCGGCCTTGGAAGACGTAGACAGTTCGCCGACGAAGCACATCGCAGCATCCGGAGAGTCCCAAGAAAAAGTCCTAGGCATGTGGTGGTTGAATGAAAAAGATTTGCTGACCTATGTTGTAAAGCCTGATCTTGTTGCAAAGGTATCGACATTCAGAGCAACAAAACGGCAAGTACTAAGTATTGTTATGTACATTTTTTACCCGCTAGGGCTTCTTGGCTTCTTCATAGTACGCGCCAAGATAATTTTGCAGAATATCTGGCGAACCGGCGTAGAGTCGGAAGAGCCTCTCAGGGAAACAGACGAAGCTGATTGGAGCAGCTGGTTGAAGCGCATGTACCGAAATGAAATTATCTAAAAATTGCGAGAGCAATGTCATTAGTAAAGCTGTGCTGAAAAGTTACATCTACATACATTTGTGGACGCCAGCATCAACGCCTACGCTGCTCTAGTTTTTCTGCGCGGAGAACTTAATGGTGAAGTTCGTTGCTCATTGGTAGCGGCGAAAACTCGCGTCGCCCCACTGAAACCCATATCCATACCGCGAATGGAGTTGATGGCTGCTGTCCTTGGGCTTCGTCTGGCGAAGTGTGTAGAGTCTGAGCTCACTGTTCACATCGATCGACGTCTTTTCTGGTCTGACTCGATGGATGTATGATCCGCACAATTCAAAGCTATAAGGAGAAGGGATATATACAAAATTTAGAAGACACTGACCTAGCACATAACAAAACTTCATGGTACCTACCCATCTTCACAGTCAACAACCCAAATAAGAAGAAGACGCGTCTCGTTTGGGATGCTGCCGCTAAGGTAGATGGTCTGTCGCTCAATGATGTCCTGTTAAAGGGCCCCGATGTACTTGCTTCGCTGATAGGAGTGCTAATACGGTTCCGGGAACGCCCTGTGGCTGCCGATATACGGGAAATGTTTCATCAAGTCCGAGTGAGCTATGAAGATCAAGTGGCCCAAAAATTCTTATGGCGCGACGGCAATTCAACCCCGAAACCAGAAACATATGTGATGCAAGTCATGACCTTTGGAGCATCCTGTTCACCGGCCTTGGTCAACTACATAAAGAACCGCAACGCGAAGCGATTCAGTAAGCAGTTTCCGGAGGTCGTCAACACAATCTGCTGTAACACCTTCGTAGACGATTGGTTACAGTCAGTCAACTCAGAAGATGAAATAATTCAACTGGCGACCAGCGTGAAAAGAATTCATACTGAAGGCGGATATGATATGCGGCAATGGACATCAAATTCAGCTCGGGTGATGTCGGCCTTGGAAGACGTAGACAGTTCGCCGACGAAGCACATCGCAGCATCCGGAGAGTCCCAAGAAAAAGTCCTAGGCATGTGGTGGTTGCCTGAAAAAGATTTGCTGACCTATGTTGTAAAGCCTGATCTTGTTGCAAAGGTATCGACATTCAGAGCAACAAAACGGCAAGTACTAAGTATTGTTATGTACATTTTTTACCCGCTAGGGCTTCTTGGCTTCTTCATAGTACGCGCCAAGATAATTTTGCAGAATATCTGGCGAACCGGCGTAGAGTCGGAAGAGCCTCTCAGGGAAACAGACGAAGCTGATTGGAGCAGCTGGTTGAAG
This sequence comes from Cacoxenus indagator, assembly GCA_035041755.1. Classification (NCBI taxonomy): domain Eukaryota; kingdom Metazoa; phylum Arthropoda; class Insecta; order Diptera; family Drosophilidae; genus Cacoxenus; species Cacoxenus indagator. The sequence continues at coordinate 2,784,786 of JAWNKX010000220.1, read as the reverse complement.
CGCATGTACCGAAATGAAATTATCTAAAAATTGCGAGAGCAATGTCATTAGTAAAGCTGTGCTGAAAAGTTACATCTACATACATTTGTGGACGCCAGCATCAACGCCTACGCTGCTCTAGTTTTTCTGCGCGGAGAACTTAATGGTGAAGTTCGTTGCTCATTGGTAGCGGCGAAAACTCGCGTCGCCCCACTGAAACCCATATCCATACCGCGAATGGAGTTGATGGCTGCTGTCCTTGGGCTTCGTCTGGCGAAGTGTGTAGAGTCTGAGCTCACTGTTCACATCGATCGACGTCTTTTCTGGTCTGACTCGATGGATGTATGATCCGCACAATTCAAAGCTATAAGGAGAAGGGATATATACAAAATTTAGAAGACACTGACCTAGCACATAACAAAACTTCATGGTACCTACCCATCTTCACAGTCAACAACCCAAATAAGAAGAAGACGCGTCTCGTTTGGGATGCTGCCGCTAAGGTAGATGGTCTGTCGCTCAATGATGTCCTGTTAAAGGGCCCCGATGTACTTGCTTCGCTGATAGGAGTGCTAATACGGTTCCGGGAACGCCCTGTGGCTGCCGATATACGGGAAATGTTTCATCAAGTCCGAGTGAGCTATGAAGATCAAGTGGCCCAAAAATTCTTATGGCGCGACGGCAATTCAACCCCGAAACCAGAAACATATGTGATGCAAGTCATGACCTTTGGAGCATCCTGTTCACCGGCCTTGGTCAACTACATAAAGAACCGCAACGCGAAGCGATTCAGTAAGCAGTTTCCGGAGGTCGTCAACACAATCTGCTGTAACACCTTCGTAGACGATTGGTTACAGTCAGTCAACTCAGAAGATGAAATAATTCAACTGGCGACCAGCGTGAAAAGAATTCATACTGAAGGCGGATATGATATGCGGCAATGGACATCAAATTCAGCTCGGGTGATGTCGGCCTTGGAAGACGTAGACAGTTCGCCGACGAAGCACATCGCAGCATCCGGAGAGTCCCAAGAAAAAGTCCTAGGCATGTGGTGGTTGCCTGAAAAAGATTTGCTGACCTATGTTGTAAAGCCTGATCTTGTTGCAAAGGTATCGACATTCAGAGCAACAAAACGGCAAGTACTAAGTATTGTTATGTACATTTTTTACCCGCTAGGGCTTCTTGGCTTCTTCATAGTACGCGCCAAGATAATTTTGCAGAATATCTGGCGAACCGGCGTAGAGTCGGAATAGCCTCTCAGGGAAGCAGACGAAGCTGATTGGAGCAGCTGGTTGAAGCGCATGTACCGAAATGAAATTATCTAAAAATTGCGAGAGCAATGTCATTAGTAAAGCTGTGCTGAAAAGTTACATCTACATACATTTGTGGACGCCAGCATCAACGCCTACGCTGCTCTAGTTTTTCTGCGCGGAGAACTTAATGGTGAAGTTCGTTGCTCATTGGTAGCGGCGAAAACTCGCGTCGCCCCACTGAAACCCATATCCATACCGCGAATGGAGTTGATGGCTGCTGTCCTTGGGCTTCGTCTGGCGAAGTGTGTAGAGTCTGAGCTCACTGTTCACATCGATCGACGTCTTTTCTGGTCTGACTCGATGGATGTATGATCCGCACAATTCAAAGCTATAAGGAGAAGGGATATATACAAAATTTAGAAGACACTGACCTAGCACATAACAAAACTTCATGGTACCTACCCATCTTCACAGTCAACAACCCAAATAAGAAGAAGACGCGTCTCGTTTGGGATGCTGCCGCTAAGGTAGATGGTCTGTCGCTCAATGATGTCCTGTTAAAGGGCCCCGATGTACTTGCTTCGCTGATAGGAGTGCTAATACGGTTCCGGGAACGCCCTGTGGCTGCCGATATACGGGAAATGTTTCATCAAGTCCGAGTGAGCTATGAAGATCAAGTGGCCCAAAAATTCTTATGGCGCGACGGCAATTCAACCCCGAAACCAGAAACATATGTGATGCAAGTCATGACCTTTGGAGCATCCTGTTCACCGGCCTTGGTCAACTACATAAAGAACCGCAACGCGAAGCGATTCAGTAAGCAGTTTCCGGAGGTCGTCAACACAATCTGCTGTAACACCTTCGTAGACGATTGGTTAGTCAGTCAACTCAGAAGATGAAATAATTCAACTGGCGACCAGCGTGAAAAGAATTCATACTGAAGGCGGATATGATATGCGGCAATGGACATCAAATTCAGCTCGGGTGATGTCGGCCTTGGAAGACGTAGACAGTTCGCCGACGAAGCACATCGCAGCATCCGGAGAGTCCCAAGAAAAAGTCCTAGGCATGTGGTGGTTGCCTGAAAAAGATTTGCTGACCTATGTTGTAAAGCCTGATCTTGTTGCAAAGGTATCGACATTCAGAGCAACAAAACGGCAAGTACTAAGTATTGTTATGTACATTTTTTACCCGCTAGGGCTTCTTGGCTTCTTCATAGTACGCGCCAAGATAATTTTGCAGAATATCTGGCGAACCGGCGTAGAGTCGGAAGAGCCTCTCAGGGAAACAGACGAAGCTGATTGGAGCAGCTGGTTGAAGCGCATGTACCGAAATGAAATTATCTAAAAATTGCGAGAGCAATGTCATTAGTAAAGCTGTGCTGAAAAGTTACATCTACATACATTTGTGGACGCCAGCATCAACGCCTACGCTGCTCTAGTTTTTCTGCGCGGAGAACTTAATGGTGAAGTTCGTTGCTCATTGGTAGCGGCGAAAACTCGCGTCGCCCCACTGAAACCCATATCTATACCGCGAATGGAGTTGATGGCTGATGTCCTTGGGCTTCGTCTGGAGAAGTGTGTAGAGTCTGAGCTCACTGTTCACATCGATCAACGTCTTTTCTGGTCTGACTCGATGGATGTATGATCCGCACAATTCAAAGCTATAAGGAGAAGGGATATATACAAAATTTAGAAGACACTGACCTAGCACATAACAAAACTTCATGGTACCTACCCATCTTCACAGTCAACAACCCAAATAAGAAGAAGACGCGTCTCGTTTGGGATGCTGCCGCTAAGGTAGATGGTCTGTCGCTCAATGATGTCCTGTTAAAGGGCCCCGATGTACTTGCTTCGCTGATAGGAGTGCTAATACGGTTCCGGGAACGCCCTGTGGCTGCCGATATACGGGAAATGTTTCATCAAGTCCGAGTGAGCTATGAAGATCAAGTGGCCCAAAAATTCTTATGGCGCGACGGCAATTCAACCCGGAAACCAGAAACATATGTGATGCAAGTCATGAACTTTGGAGCATCCTGTTCACCGGTCTTGGTCAACTACATAAAGAACCGCAACGCGAAGCGATTCAGTAAGCAGTTTCCGGAGGTCGTCAACACAAAATGCTGTAACACCTTCGTAGACGATTGGTTACAGTCAGTCAACTCAGAAGATGAAATAATTCAACTGGCGACCAGCGTGATAAGAATTCATACTGAAGGCGGATATGATATGCGGCAATGGACATCAAATTCAGCTCGGGTGATGTCGGCCTTGGAAGACGTAGACAGTTCGCCGACGAAGCACATCGCAGCATCCGGAGAGTCCCAAGAAAAAGTCCTAGGCATGTGGTGGTTGCCTGAAAAAGATTTGCTGACCTATGTTGTAAAGCCTGATCTTGTTGCAAAGGTATCGACATTCAGAGCAACAAAACGGCAAGTACTAAGTATTGTTATGTACATTTTTTACCCGCTAGGGCTTCTTGGCTTCTTCATAGTACGCGCCAAGATAATTTTGCAGAATATCTGGCGAACCGGCGTAGAGTCGGAAGAGCCTCTCAGGGAAACAGACGAAGCTGATTGGAGCAGCTGGTTGAAGCGCATGTACCGAAATGAAATTATCTAAAAATTGCGAGAGCAATGTCATTAGTAAAGCTGTGCTGAAAAGTTACATCTACATACATTTGTGGACGCCAGCATCAACGCCTACGCTGCTCTAGTTTTTCTGCGCGGAGAACTTAATGGTGAAGTTCGTTGCTCATTGGTAGCGGCGAAAACTCGCGTCGCCCCACTGAAACCCATATCTATACCGCGAATGGAGTTGATGGCTGATGTCCTTGGGCTTCGTCTGGCGAAGTGTGTAGAGTCTGAGCTCACTGTTCACATCGATCGACGTCTTTTCTGGTCTGACTCGATGGATGTATGATCCGCACAATTCAAAGCTATAAAGAGAAGGGATATATACAAAATTTAGAAGACACTGACCTAGCACATAACAAAACTTCATGGTACCTACCCATCTTCACAGTCAACAACCCAAACAAGAAGAAGACGCGTCTCGTTTGGGATGCTGCCGCTAAGGTAGATGGTCTGTCGCTCAATGATGTCCTGTTAAAGGGCCCCGATGTACTTGCTTCGCTGATAGGAGTGCTAATACGGTTCCGGGAACGCCCTGTAACTGTAGCTGTGGCTGGCGATATACGGGAAATGTTTCAAGTCAGAGTGCGCCTTGAAGATCAAATGGCCCAAAAATTCTTACGGCGCGACGGCAATTCAACCTTGAAACCAGAAACATATGTGATGCAAGTCATGACCTCTGGAGCATCCTGTTCACCGGCCTTGGTCAACTACATAAACAACCGTAACGCGAAGCGATTCAGTAGCAGTTTCCGGAGGCAGTCAACGCAATCTGCTGTAACACCTTCGTAGACGATTGTTTACAGTCAGTCAACTCAGAAGATGAAATAATTCAAGTGGCGACCAGCGTGAAAAGAATTCATGCTGAAGGCGGATTTGATATGCGGCAATGGACATCAAATTCAGCTCGGGTAATGTCGGCCTTGGAAGACGTAGACAGTTCGCCGACGAAGCACATCGCAGCATCCGGAGAGTCCCAAGAAAAAGTCCTAGGCATGTGGTGGTTGCCTGAAAAAGATTTACTGACCTATGTTCAAAAGCCTGATCTTGTTGCAAAGGTATCGACATCTAGAGCAACAAAACGGCAAGTACTAAGTATTGTTGTCAATTTTTGACCCGCTAGGGCTTCTTGGCTTCTTCATAGTATGCGCCAACATAATTTTGCAGAATATCTGGCGGACCGGCGTAGACTGGGACGAGCCTCTCAGGGAAACAGACGAAGCTGATTGGAGCAGCTGGTTGAAGCTTGTACCGAAATGAAATGATATAAAAATTCCGAGAGCAATGTCATTACAGCTTACTAGCTGTGCTGAAAAATTACAGCTTCATACATTTGTGGACGCCAGCGTCAACTTCTACGCTGCTCTAGTTTTTCTGCGCGGAACTTATTCGATCTGCCCAGAGGTCTGTTTTAGACTTCTTGCGCGCCGTGGTTATAGGGCCGAGTGGTGACCTGCTAAGTGGCCTACTGCAGTTAAAGCGGAACAGAGAAACTGACGCAATATTTATACGAGTATGTCAACAAGAAGGGTTTCACAACAAGATCATCGCCATAAACGCCGAAAGAGGAGTAAAAAATCGTAAAAGCCTCTTATACAAGTGTTCTCCCATTTTAGATGATTTGGGAGTTCTCCGCATCAAAGGACGAATCGACGCAACAGAAGGCATCGAAGTCAACGTGAAACGCCCCATAATTTTACCAAGATGACACCGCGTAACATATCTGATAGCCGAATCATATCACAGACGATATCATCATCTGCATAACGAGATCGTCGTCAATGAAATGAGTTAGCGTTATTGGGTCAGCGGTCTACGAGGTCTGGTGAGGGAAGTTGCGAAGGCCTGCCCAGCTTGTCGTATAACGCTAGCTTAATCAAAGCCACCGGAGATGGGTGATATTCTTGCGGAGCGGTTATCGCCACAAACGCGAGCGTTCACTTATACTGGCGTTGATTACTTTGGCCCTATCCAGATAGTCGTTGGTCGACGCAGCGAGAGGAGGTGGGGCGTACTATTTACATGCCTAACCACACGGGCTGTTCACCTGGAAATTGCAACTACACTCTCCACTGATTCGTTCCTATGCGTGATTAAGTCATTTGTAGCTTGACGCGGCGTACTTTTACGAATGTTCTCAGATAACGGAACGAACTTTCGAGGACCAGCCGAAAGTTTTGGGTTATAATTACTCTTTCATCCACTTTCGCCTTTTTCTATTACTATTTCTACTTTGCTTTCTTTTTGCGCACAAGTATAGTATCATATACGCAATTGCATCATCCGCGTTTTTTTGCTCTTGCTACATGTTTACTTTGCGACAATTTCAGTGATAATTTCAAAGAGTTGAATGAGCCATCCAAAATTTATACATTGATCAATGTGAGAGAAAAATTAAAATTTTAAAGTTTTAGTAAGAAACGACCATGTAATGAAAGCGCAAATACGTTAAGGTGTGTGAGTGAGAGGGCAATGAAAGATTGAAAGTGTTGGAAAAGAGGAAGCGTGTTAAGGTTTGTTGTGTTGACTGAATGCGGAAGTATGTTAAGGGTGGTAGAGTGACTGTGAGAGAAAATGATAATTTTGAGGATTTGATATGAGCTATCCATAAGGTGAGAGTACTGCAGGCCAAGACATTGCGAATGCTTACTGGTACCCCTTGGTTCATGCGAACGGCGGACCTTGAAAACGACTTAAAAATACCGAAAATTGGCGATGTGATAAATCGTCAGGCAAAAAAATATATAGAGAGGTTAAAAAATCATCCAAATAAACTAGCAAGGCACCATCTAAAACGACGCAGAATTGGAGGAGTTAGGGTAGCGAGACGGCTTTACAGTCAGTCAACTCAGAAGATGAAATAATTCAAGTGGCGACCAGCGTGAAAAGAATTTATGCTGAAGGCGGATTTGATATGCGGCAATGGACATCAAATTCAGCTCGGGTAATGTCGGCCTTGGAAGACGTAGACAGTTCGCCGACGAAGCACATCGCAGCATCCGGAGAGTCCCAAGAAAAAGTCCTAGGCATGTGGTGGTTGCCTGAAAAAGATTTACTGACCTATGTTCTAAAGCCTGATCTTGTTGCAAAGGTATCGACATCTAGAGCAACAAAACGGCAAGTACTAAGTATTGTTGTCAATTTTTGACCCGCTAGGGCTTCTTGGCTTCTTCATAGTATGCGCCAACATAATTTTGCAGAATATCTGGCGGACCGGCGTAGACTGGGACGAGCCTCTCAGGGAAACAGACGAAGCTGATTGGAGCAGCTGGTTGAAGCTTGTACCGAAATGAAATTATATAAAAATTCCGAGAGCAATGTCATTACAGCTTACTAGCTGTGCTGGAAAATTACAGCTTCATACATTTGTGGACGCCAGCGTCAACTTCTATGCTGCTCTAGTTTTTCTGCGCGGAACTTATTCGATCTGCCCAGAGGTCTGTTTTAGACTTCTTGCGCGCCGTGGTTATAGGGCCGAGTGGTGACCTGCTAAGTGGCCTACTGCAGTTAAAGCGGAACAGAGAAACTGACGCAATATTTATACGAGTATGTCAACAAGAAGGGTTTCACAACAAGATCATCGCCATAAACGCCGAAAGAGGAGTAAAAAATCGTAAAAGCCTCTTATACAAGTGTTCTCCCATTTTAGATGATTTGGGAGTTCTCCGCATCAAAGGACGAATCGACGCAACAGAAGGCATCGAAGTCAACGTGAAACGCCCCATAATTTTACCAAGATGACACCGCGTAACATATCTGATAGCCGAATCATATCACAGACGATATCATCATCTGCATAACGAGATCGTCGTCAATGAAATGAGTCAGCGTTATTGGGTCAGCGGTCTATGAGCTCTGGTGAGGGAAGTTGCGAAGGCCTGCCCAGCTTGTCGTATAACGCTAGCTTAATCAAAGCCACCGGAGATGGGTGATATTCTTGCGGAGCGGTTATCGCCACAAACGCGAGCGTTCACTTATACTGGCGTTGATTACTTTGGCCCTATCCAGATAGTCGTTGGTCGACGCAGCGAGAGGAGGTGGGGCGTACTATTTACATGCCTAACCACACGGGCTGTTCACCTGGAAATTGCAACTACACTCTCCACTGATTCGTTCCTATGCGTGATTAAGTCATTTGTAGCTTGACGCGGCGTACTATTACGAATGTTCTCAGATAACGGAACGAACTTTCGAGGACCAGCCGAAAGTTTTGGGTTATAATTACTCTTTCATCCACTTTCGCCTTTTTCTATTACTATTTCTACTTTGCTTTCTTTTTGCGCACAAGTATAGTATCATATACGCAATTGCATCATCCGCGTTTTTTTGCTCTTGCTACATGTTTACTTTGCGACAATTTCAGTGATAATTTCAAAGAGTTGAATGAGCCATCCAAAATTTATACATTGATCAATGTGAGAGAAAAATTAAAATTTTAAAGTTTTAGTAAGAAACGACCATGTAATGAAAGCGCAAATATGTTAAGGTGTGTGAGTGAGAGGGCAATGAAAGATTGAAAGTGTTGGAAAAGAGGAAGCGTGTTAAGGTTTGTTGTGTTGACTGAATGCGGAAGTATGTTAAGGGTGGTAGAGTGACTGTGAGAGAAAATGATAATTTTGAGGATTTGATATGAGCTATCCATAAGGGAATAACGTTATTTTGAGTGTCACAGGAGAGTGAAAGGTTTAAAGAGAAGAATGATAATTTTAAATTGTTAAAGGAATAGTTAAGGTGTGTGGGTGTGACTAAGTACGAGAGTAGAATGAAAATTATAGTTTAATGTTCTGGTAAAAAAGAAATATGTTAAGATGAAACAAAATGAAATATGAAATCACAAAAATACTAATTAATTTTCATCCTTTCCCAACCAACGTATTTGAGGGCAACACTGTTACAAAATAGCTTGAATCACTTAGCCATTTTACATAATTATTCAGATAAATTTAAAAAATTCCATTTAAATTTGTGCTGAATCAATTTATTTATAACAAAATGCTCGAAGAGTGCAATTTTTGTTTTAAGCAAATAATTACAATAAAATAAATATATAAATAAATTATGGTACAAGTTTATTAGTCGCAAGGCCAGGTGGTTAGATTTTTTTTCTTAATTTTCTTCCTTAACTTATTTTTTTCCCCTTTTGACTGCTGTCAGTCCAGCTACTGTGGACTAAGTGATAGAAAGAACAATGAACATTGTTGAGATCTGGAAATGTAGAAGTAAAGGTGTGTGAGAGAATGAAAATTGTAAATACATAGTTGTTAAAACAAAAACGGGCTGAATGCGAACTGCCGATAGGCCAGGTGGTTGGGTTTGGTTTTTCTCATTTTATTTTTACAAAGTACCTACACAGTCTAAAGACGAACTATTGGGCCTGCCATAAATCATAAACACACAACCTTCGCAAAAATTTCATTTTTTAGGTTTTGTGTAAAAATATTCATTTATAAAAGTAGTAGTACTGATCAAAACTTCATACTACGATGAAACAAAACTAAGGGTGAAATCACAAGAATAATAAATTATACGTTTTCCTTAATTCTTTTCCATACCTTGTTTTTTTAATTTTAACTACTACTGGTAGTCCATCAATTGAAAACACAAAAGGCACTGACAACAACAACAAAAAACTAAAAGAAAAAACTATAAAAAAAACACTAAAAACGAAAAAAACAAAACAAAAAGGACTCAAAACAAAAGCTCTTTGAATGTTTTCATTCACAGTATTACAGGAGTGAATTATTACTCTTCATCACTATACATTTGAGGCTAAGCAAGATACCTCCTGTATCACTGTAAACACTAAGAAAAAAATAGTGGGCACTGTAAGCACAAAAAAAATAGTGAGCACTGTAAACACTAAAAAAAATAGTGAGCACTGAAAGCACAAAAACTGCCAACAAATAAAGAAAAACCAAAGAAATAGTAAATAGTAAAAAAAAGTAATATCACTGGTACTTTTAAGTACTAATAGCAGTTGACAGTTGAACTTTTTTATACACGGTATCACAGTATCATACATACATTTCAAATGAAAACTAGACCTCTAATTCGCAACACGCGTATTTGTTAGTTGGTACCTACACCCACTTGACTTTCATCCCTTGAGCATACCTTCACAACTAATGAATTTAGGTTGCAGAGCTCCGGTATTTATACGTTTGTTTCGTCTTTGCATTTTTAAGCGCTGTGTTGCTATATGGAGCTGCCAAAGAGTTTTAAATTAATGTGTTCACTCTGGAGCTTCCTTCTGTTTTTCGTTTGGTCATCTGTCTTATCTGGTTTCGTTTTTTTTTTCTTTTGACTCCTGGCAGTCTCGCCAGTTTGGCCGTTACGCATGAAATTCTTGTAGTTTTGTTTTCATGTTGGTTTGTAGTCTGATGATAGTCCCACCATTGCGCGACATATGAATTCACAGGCCTAACAGACTTGTTATATTTAGTTTTCATTTTGTAGTCTGATGTGTCACCAGTTTAACCTTTTGTCTTTGTTTTGCACCCTAAATGTTTTTTTAACATTGACAAAGTTTTTTTTCGTTTTGATTCCTGGGAGTGACATTATTTAGTCTTGTCGCACCAAAGTCATGATATGTGGTTTAATATTCTTTTTGTTTTAGAGCCTGATAGTCTTCTATGTATGTATGAATTTTTGTATTGCGTTAGGTAACAGATTTTATTGCCTTTGTTTTGCATCAAAAAATGTTTTTATATGATTGAAAATGATTTTTTTTTTAGTTTTGATTCCTGCCAGTCCCATCACTGTAGTCGCGATACAGTAACATCTTGTTATTTGGTTTGGGTTTGATTTTTGTCTGAAAGTCACGCCATATACTTTTTTTTTGCGCTTCCTTCTGTTTTTCGTTTGGCCGTCAGTCTTATTTGGTTTCGTTTTTTTTCTTTTGACTCCTGGCAGTCTCGCCAGTTTGGCCGTTACGCATGAAATTCTTGTAGTTTTGTTTTCATGTTGGTTTGTAGTCTGATAGTCCCACCATGGCGCGGCATTTGAGTTCACACGCCTAACAGACTTGTTATATTTAGTTTTCATTTTGTAGTCTGATGTGTCACCAGTTTAGCCTTTTGTCTTTGTTTTGCACCACAAAATGTTTTTTTAACATTGACAAAGTTTTTTTTCGTTTTGATTCCTGGGAGTGACATCATTTAGTCTTGTCGCACCAAAGTCATGATAAGTGGTTTAATATTCTTTTTGTTTTAGCGCCTGATACATACATAGAAGACATGTATGTATGAATTTTTGTATTGCGTTAGGTAACAGATTTTTTTGCCTTTGTTTTGCATCAAAAATTTTTTTTATATGATTGAAAATGACTTTTTTGTAGTTTTGATTCCTGCCAGTCCCATCACTGTAGTCGCGATACAGTAACATCTTGTTATTTGGTTTCGGCTTGATTTTTGTCTGAGAGTCACGCCATATACTTTTTTCCGCGCTGGATCTTTATTGGCTTGATTTTGCTCTGCTAAATTTTATGTTGTTACCCATTGGTGCAAGGCGTATAAACAACACAAATATATATATATATATAACTTGTGCTTTTAATAAAATACACACACACATGTACAATCACTTTCAACCCCCAGCCAGGCATAGTATAAACACAATCAGAAGGAGGAGCAAACCATAAGAATATAAAATTTCTTATGGGTATGTATGAGAGCGCCTCAATCTGTGCGACATAAACATAATACTACTTGCATTAAACCGAGTAAGTAAACGCAGACTATAAAATTACATAGAAGACTATCAGGCGACTATCAGAATACGATACGAATCAGAATCCTCAGTATAGACCCTTACAGTATCATTTCTCATAACTTTAAGTGAGAAACTGTTTGGTCCGGAGACCAGAGCCAGCTCCTGTTCCAAAAGGTTAGCATTGCTCACATTATCAATGTTTTTAGGGGGTGAAAGCATCAGCGTAAAGGACCATTTTCTCGGCTTCGGCAAGTGTTTCAGTGGTCTCATCCTCATTCCCAGCGTCAGAGAGCAAAGCGATTTGATGATGTGCCAGGACTTTCCAGAGAAATAGAAGATTCCACGGTTTGGGCTGACCCCCTTTTCCCCTTCTTTACCCTGCCATGACGGGAAAGTGGACTAGGTGCTCTTTTTGACGTAGCCTTCTGCCAACACACCTGAGCACAAGGAGTCGCAGTTGTGGTACAAATCGGAACCGTGCTAAAAGAAACAGCTGGCACCGGGGCAGCGACAGTCAAAAATTGACTCTGCAAATCAACGAACGAGCACATTTCAGGTAAGACGCTTGAATGCGTCACTATATACTTGGAGACATTTGATGTTGTTGTTTTTGTTGTCGTAGTTGATGTACAGTTGTCATGTAGACATGAGGTATCATTAGGAACCCGCCGCAACTCGGTGTCAAATATTATTGAGTCATCTCTGTTAGAAATGCTAACACCCGAAACGTCGCAAAGATTCCGAATTTTTACCATTTTCAATGCATTTGCCGCAGCGCGGCGAACCGAATGGCGCTTAATTTTACCCGTTCTTATTTTTAATTTATTTTTTAACTGAGGTTATAGCAAAAGGAATTTCCTTATTTAATTTATTTTAATTCTTCACTCGACTTTTTTGACACAAGATACAACGAAGAACAAATGTTCTTGCGGGAGTTTTCATTGGAAACCAGCTGCTGAACACCATTCAGGTTACAAATATCTGGGTGTGTATTTGGATAGGCGGCTAACTTTCCAGACGCATATTTCAAGTATCACGAAATCCTTAAGACAGAGGATTGGTAAATTGCATTGGCTTTTAAATAGCAGGAATAAATTGTCCTTGGGAAATAAGGTGAACATTTACAAAACCATAATTGCTCCTGCTTGGCGATACGGTTTGCAGGTGTATGGCATAGCAGCGAGGTCAAACATCACGAAGGTGAGAGTACTGCAGGCCAAGACATTGCGAATGCTTACTGGTGCCCCTTGGTTCATGCGAACGGCGGACCTTGAAAACGACTTAAAAATACCGAAAATTGGCGATGTGATAAATCGTCAGGCCAAAAAATATATAGAGAGGTTGAAAAATCATCCAAATAAACTAGCAAAGCACCTTCTAAAACGACGCAGAATTGGAGGAGTTAGGGTAGCGAGACGGCTGAGAAGATCGCACTCTGCCGACCTCCACAACAGATCCTTTTAATATTATATCTACACTTTACTATATCCCCACTTATTATTTAAGTTGTTTTGTTAATTTTTATATATACAGTTTATTTGAAGTTGTTCTAATAATAACAGAGAAATTAAATATAAAGGAAATAAATAAAAATAAAATAAAGAAAGTGTCAAATAAAGAAGCAATAGAACTTTTTGTGGACTAAACAAACAAACGCCTCTGAAGCTGAATTATTATTTTTAAATTAATTAAAAAATAGAGCTGCAAGCTTACGAAAAGAAAATTGTGTTCAACAACAAATAACATCATATTTTAAGAACTAAATGTTGTTTTATTCGATCTTTACTTTTTAAACTGATTATGATAATTAAATGAACTCAATTTAAAGTAATGCCTATATATCAGTCATGATATGTGGTTTAATATTCTTTTTGTTTTAGCGCCTGATATTCTTCTATGTATGTATAAATTTTTGTATTGCGTTAGGTAACAGATTTTTTTGCCTTTGTTTTGCATCAAACAATTTTTTTATATGATTGAAAATGACTTTTTTGTAGTTTTGATTCCTGGCCGTCCTATCACTGTAGTCGTGATACAGTAACATCTTGTTATGTGGTTTCGGTTTGTTTTTTGTCTGAGAGTCACGCCATATACTTTTTTTTTGCGCTTCCTTCTGTTTTTCGTTTGGTCATCAGTCTTATCTGGTTTCGATTTTTTGCTTTTGACTCCTGGCAGTCTCGCCAGTTTGGCCGTTACGCATGAAATTCTTGTAGTTTTGTTTTCATGTTGGTTTGTAGTCTGATAGTCCCACCATGGCGCGGCATTTGAGTTCACACGCCTAACAGACTTGTTATATTTAGTTTTCATTTTGTAGTCTGATGTGTCACCAGTTTAGCCTTTTGTCTTTGTTTTGCACCACAAAATGTTTTTTTAACATTGACAAAGTTTTTTTTCGTTTTGAATCCTGGGAGTGACATCATTTAGTCTTGTCGCACCAAAGTCATGATATGTGCTTTAATATTCTTTTTGTTTTAGCGCCTGCGCCTGATAGTCTTCTATGTATGTATGAATTTTTGTATTGCGTTAGGTAACAGATTTTTTTGCCTTTGTTTTGCATCAAAAATTTTTTTTATATGATTGAAAATGACTTTTTTGTAGTTTTGATTCCTGCCAGTCCCATCACTGTAGTCGCGATACAGTAACATCTTATTTGGTTTCGGTTTGATTTTTGTCTGAGAGTCACGCCATATACTTTTTTCCGCGCTGGATCTTTATTGGCTTGATTTTGGTCTGCTAAAATTTATGTTGTTACCCATTGGTGCAAGGCGTACAAACAACACAAATATATATATATAACTTGTGCTTTTAATGACATACACACACACATGTACAATCACTTTCAACCCCCAGCCGGGCATAGTATAAACACAATCAGAAGGAGGAGCAAACCATAAGAATATAAAATTTCTTTTGCGTATGTATGAGAGCGCCTCAATCTGTGCGACTTAAACATAATACTACTTGCATTAAACCGAGTAAGTAAACGCAGACTATAAAATTACATAGACTGAACAAACCTAACTTTTTCTTTTAATGACATACACACACACATGTACAATCATTTTCAACCACCAACGAGTCATAGTGTAAAACACAATTAGAAGGAGGACCAAATATTATGAAATAAATTTTTTATGTGTACAACGTACACTCTCTGCTACATAATCAGAAAAACCAACCAACGCAGGCACTCGCTTCTCTTGATTAGCTGTACTTAAAACATGACGTAAAATACAGACAAAGTGTCAAATAAAGAAGCAATAGAACTTTTTGTGGACTAAACAAACAAACGCCTCTGAAGCTGAATTATTATTTTTAAATTAATTAAAAAATAGAGCTGCAAGCTTACGAAAAGAAAATTGTGTTCAACAACAAATAACATCATATTTTAAGAACTAAATGTTGTTTTATTCGATCTTTACTTTTTAAACTGTTTATGATAATTAAATGAATTCAATTAAAAGTAATGCCTATATATCAGTCATGATATGTGGTTTAATATTATTTTTGTTTTAGCGCCTGTCTTCTGTGTATGTATAAATTTTTGTATTGCGTTAGGTAACAGATTTTTTTTGCCTTTGTTTTGCATCAAACAATTTTTTTATATGATTGAAAATGACTTTTTTGTAGTTTTGATTCCTGCCAGTCCCATCACTGTAGTATACAGTAACATCTTGTTATGTGGTTTCGGTTTGTTTTTTGTCTGAGAGTCGCGCCATATACTTTTTTTTTGCGCTTCCTTCTGTTTTTCGTTTGGCCATCAGTCTTATTTGGTTTCGTTTTTTTTCTTTTGACACCTGGCAGTCTCGCCAGTTTGGCCGTTACGCATGAAATTCTTGTAGTTTTGTTTTCATGTTGGTTTGTAGTCTGATAGTCCCACCATGGCGCGGCATTTGAGTTCACACGCCTAACAGACTTGTTATATTTAGTTTTCATTTTGTAGTCTGATGTGTCACCAGTTTAGCCTTTTGTCTTTGTTTTGCACCACAAAATGTTTTTTTAACATTGACAAAGTTTTTTTTCGTTTTGATTCCTGGGAGTGACATCATTTAGTCTTGTCGCACCAAAGTCATGATATGTGGTTTAATATTCTTTTTGTTTTAGCGCCTAATAGTCTTCTATGTATGTATGAATTTTTGTATTGCGTTAGGTAACAGATTTTATTGCCTTTGTTTTGCATCAAAAAATTTTTTTATATGATTGAAAATGATTTTTTTTTAGTTTTGATTCCTGCCAGTCCCATCACTGTAGTCGCGATACAGTAACATCTTGTTATTTGGTTTCGGCTTGATTTTTGTCTGAGAGTCACGCCATATACTTTTTTCCGCGCTGGATCTTTATTGGCTTGATTTTGCTCTGCTAAATTTTATGTTGTTACCCATTGATGCAAGGCGTATAAACAACACAAATATATATATATATAACTTGTGCTTTTAATAAAATACACACACACATGTACAATCACTTTCAACCCCCAGCCAGGCATAGTATAAACACAATCAGAAGGAGGAGCAAATCATAAGAATATAAAATTTCTTATGGGTATGTATGAGAGCGCCTCAATCTGTGCGACATAAACATAATACTACTTGCATTAAATCGAGTAAGTAAACGCAGACTATAAAATTACATAGAAGACTATCAGGCGACTATCAGAATACGATACGAATCAGAATCCTCAGTATAGACCCTTACAGTATCATTTCTCATAACTTTAAGTGAGAAACTGTTTGGTCCGGAGACCAGAGCCAGCTCCTGTTCCAAAAGGTTAGCATTTGGTTTGATCATTTGACGAAATATTACAAAATTTTGATTTGTATCAAACGTTTGTTCAAATGCAAAAACAGCCGCACAGACACGTCAAATTGACTAAATTTCCCCTTTTTAAGGCACATTTATTTCAATATTTGAAGCGTATATTTGGTCCTTAACGGAATCAAAATTTTGTTTTTGAAAAACAACTGGCCGACTATCGACACCGAATCATGTTTTTCAGTTTTGCTTTGTTTTTTTGTTTTGATGCATGCGGTGTTTGTTGCTCAAAAGAGACAACACAATTATGAGCAACAACGCCGGTTTGAAAACGTTTTGTTTGTATTTTGGACAACCACTTCCAAAACACCTCGAAACAATAAAATATAGATTAGAAAACTACAAAACATGCTTTAACAAACTCAACTAAAAAGTACAAAATAATGTTTACTTAAAAAAAATTATATTATTGTAAAAAAGCGTGAAGTGCTTTTTACTATTTTTATAATAACTCTACTTTTATCAATTGATACTTATGAAATATGTATGTATAACAATTGATATCATGAACCCGACGCTGTTTTACAATGAAATATTTTTTTTAAAATTAAACATTATGTGTTACCTTTTGAGTTTGCTAAAGCATCTTTTTAAGTTTTTTAAACTATATTTTATTTGTTCCCACGATTAATTCACACCTAAACGATCAACCGACGCCAAAATGCGATTTTTTTTTTCGTTTGCAAAAGTAACGTTAAGTTTTTAGATTTCTAAATTAGTAGTGAAAACCACGCGATCTCAAGTGTATTTCATATGCCAACTAAACTACTAAACGTCGCGTACATTTCTATATATTTCCTTCAATTGCATGCACTTATACACCACAATTTTATAATTTGGAAAAATAATTATTTAGATTTAGTTATCTTGAAAAAACGTCCGCCCAACTTAAACTTGGTCGCACTGGCTAACACTATGTGCATGTCCAGTGCGAGCGAAGAGGTATAATGTGGCCGCCGACATTCAGCTGTGTTCTTTCTTGCAGAGTTGCTATGTGGTATAATTATTTGGCTTTATTTTCATTTTTTCAATTGTTTTGTGAATTCTACATTGAAAAACCATTGTAAACGTTATTAAAAATCAAGAGAGGCCTTTTACATTTATGTTTTATGTTAAGCGATATCATTTTAAAAATAACTTATTCTGATGGTTAAAGGCCTGCGTCCACGGCCAATTTGTTCGTCGAATTTGTTCGCTTCGACAAAATATTCGACTGTGCATGTCGTGTTCGACGAACAATTCAGTGTTCGTCGTTTTGTTCGCCAAAGATTAAAACGTTTCTAACTTCAGCGTGTTCCGTCGAACACGTTCGACAGTGCATATGACTGATCGCACGAACATCATATGTAAAAAGTATTTGCAGAGCAAACATCTATGCAATACATAGGTACATATGAAGTACGTGGAGTGCGCATTGTTTATGGTGAAATATTTCAGTCTTCAAAGAAATCATATGCCAACACTTTGAATAAAAAAATTTGAAATAAAAAAATTTATGGGAACTTTCTTGTAAATTCCAAAAAATATTTTGTACCACATATTATTTCCCCTAGGTAGCATGTCTAAGAAATTGTTAGGAGAGTTCATCATTTCTTTTAGAATTGAACCTGCACTATGCCGTATTGCAAAGAATAAAGGATGGAACCCTATCACTTTCCGGTGCGATGTTACGATATTTTATAAAAATAAAACTCTATGCAGGCAGAATTTTTGTTGGGCTACTTAGCCGGCGAATCGTACTCGCTAACATTACAGGCTCTTAGTTTCTATGAGTATTGCTACCTAGTTGGCGCATCCAAAAATAAAAAAAGGGTGATCTAGTGAAATTTTTTTAAGAAATAAATAAATAAAAAATGATTAAAAATGTATGTAGTATGTAGTATGTAGTGTATTACATAAATAATAAAGAACTATTTTTTACGCTAGGTTAGTCGAAAAAGGGAAGTTGAGTAAAGCTAATTCTACCTTTACTACCAGGCAAACAGAAAAAACAGCAAGAAACAGCAAGTAACCCATCAAATCAGCTGCGCTTCTGTCAAGAAATGGAAAGAAATAAATTCTGCCTTCACCACCCAATAACAAAGCGTGTGACCTAAGTAAGGATGACGTAATTTGCTTTACGTGATCGAGACTCGAACTTCGCTGTTTTTGTTTGAATGACTTCTCTCTGATATTATGCTCATCTGCAAATGAAAATGATGGTACAGAAAATGCCTTGGTTTACTTAATAAGTAATAGTACTTATATACATACATATGTACATATACATAGATGCTCGTTAACCTTAGAATGTTTGTGGAAACCAATAAGAGAGCCAAGAGAATGAAGATTGAAAGCGTTGTAAGCGTTGCATATGTACATATGCCGCTTCATGGAATACCAAACAAAAAAGGAAAAGTCATGAGCGCGCGGTCGTCATAATATTGCTTTGTAGTGTTATTCTCAACTTGCAATTTCTTTCTGTTTGTAGTGATCAGAAACACGTGGCTTACGGGGTGGGTAATTTGTATTGATTCTACATTGACCAGTATGAAATATTGAAAAATTGGCTCATACACTTTAAAACTTTAACGGTTGAATCTAAGAAATACTACGTAGATTCATTAAATTTAAAAGCTGGAGGTCCTATTAAGAGTAATGCACTCTAATATCATTAAATGAGAGAAAAAAGTGTTTGCAATAACTTTCACTTAGTTAGACACAACACAGAAAATAGTGGCTAAGCTGAAAGATCTATCTATTCAAATGTCTATTTTGTATGAATGATAATTTATTTCTACTGTTGTTGTTGTAGATGATTGCGACGTCCAGCCAGAGGAAATTTGATGGTATTCCAGTGGAAGCACTGAAACCGAGGATTGTTGATCCATTATCAATTTCATCATAGAGCATATAGTCGAATAAGCGTTTAAAATGATTCGGTTTTCCCACACTATTGATTTTTACGTCTGCGACAGCCTAAAAGTATAACCCTCGCTTTAAACACTGATTCAAAAATAATGGAAAGAGCGAGACGACATAATAAACTGAGCTATAATTCTAAATAAAATTTCCACCTCTCTCAATCGGTCTTCAGTTGTCGGCTTGGATTGTTATAAGGCTTAGCTATTTCCGTATATTCGAACAATCGTTCAAGTGCGCTTTGTGAAGTAAAGGTAATAAGAACCGAAATGAGCAATCAACATGGTGGCAGGAATCGTGGCCGTGGTCGTGGTCGTGGACGAGCTACGGTTTTGTTAGATAGTCGACCAACCGGATCGCATTTGGTAAGCTTTGAATTTTTTTCCCACCATTTATTTTTGTCTCCTTGTTTTCGCTATTTATTCGCAAACTAAATTGTGTTTGCAAACCTAAGACGCAATTTTAGCCATTTCTCGTTGCTTAAGAGTTAGCAATTTTTTTTTGAATGGGACCCTTAGAGGAATTTACTCTTCTTTATAAAATCATTTTTTGGATGCCGATTATTTATTTTATTTTATTATTTATTCCAAGTTTTTATTTTGTTGTTGAATTTCTTGTGTCGAAATTAATTTTATGTCAATGTTTAATGTCGCAGTTTTGTTTATTTATGACACTTAAATTTGCTGGGAAACAATTTTTATGGCATTCTCATCCTTTACCAGATTTGCCAAATTTGTATGTTTTATATAAAAAAGGCATAGAACACATACACGCATTTAAAAAAAAAGGAGACGCCTAAATATGCGTCGTCAGCTCAACTTCACAATACACACACAATCCCACAGTTGGTTGCAGAGAGAACTTATTCGCAGTAGCGCAGCTGGTTTGATATCGTTTTCACATGGGACACTTGCAGTTGCTTGCTGTTTTTTCTGTTTGCCTGGTAGTCAAGGTAGAATTAGCTGTTAGTTCTAATATTTCAACCACGTGAAAAGAAAACAAAATTTTGACGCTACAATTTAACGGTAAACAAAACAAGGAATAGCAAAAGACGAAATATATGATGACTTCATCAGAAGAAGTAAAAGGCAAAAATTTATACTAGTTTCGAATGATTTTTGTGTTATACAAAATTTACAGGGTGAACAATTATCGTCATCTAATGTCTCTAGTGGTGTAAGTCAACCACGTGTGCCCTGTGATCAGCCTAAGCCAACTGCTGCTCAACTAGTTAAATCTGGCATCTCTAGTGGTAATGGCGGCGTTTGGAGCCAAACCAAAGGTGTAGATCGGAAACAAGCCAGTGGAGTGCGTGCTGAAACTAGTACTGGACGTCATATTCCAGAAACTGCTCAGCGAAGTGGGTCTGTTACAAGTAGCGATGTCGGCAGCCGTGGCTGCGACTTTGACGGAGCACGTCGTGGTGACGGGCGCAATGTATCATATGGTGGTGCTGAAGGCGTCAGTGGTGTTGCAGCCGGCGAAAGTCGCGGTTCTATACGCGGTAACCGATTCATTGCGGATGTCGTCCATTCGCGACCAATTGATTTAATCAAGAAAAGCGGTGAATCTGGGAAGCGAATTACCGTGCAAGCCAATTACTTTCGCGTGCTGAAGAAACCCGAATGGACCATCTATCAATACCGCGTTGATTTCTCTCCCGATGTGGATAATGTCCGGGCACGTCGTGGTTATCTGTATGAACATAAAAAGGTGTTGGGTGGCTACATTTTCGATGGTACCGTACTCTTTAGTGCCAAGCAATTCATACAGACGAGCGGAAAGGATGGAATTCTTGAGTTAAAGACAAAGATTCGTACGGATGAAGTTATCAATATTCGAATTAAGTACGTGAAGTGGGTTGATCCCGCTGATAGCCCACAATTCCAGGTTCTTAATCTGATACTGCGCCGCGCCATGGAGAGTCTGAAACTCCAATTGGTGTCGCGTAATTTCTTCGATCCAGTCGCCAAGGTAGGTAATAGATACAAACAGTGATGGAAACCAACTATTCTATTCCTTTTGTTTTCTTATATATAGATCACTCTGGATAATTTCCCCATAGAACTCTGGCCAGGATACCAGACCTCGATTAGGCAACACGAGTATGATATACTTCTTTGCACTGAGATAACGCATAAGGTAATGCGCACTGAGAGTTTGTACGACATACTTTGTGATTGCCAGAAGGACTCTAAGGATAGTGCAGGCGAATTTATGCGCAAGGTTACTGGTAAGTAACAGTTGAGAGGGGTATAACTATGTAGGAAAATGAATAGATAAAACATATGAATAGGTAACATATTCAAGCCCTTCAAGTTGATGTATGTAGTAAAAGTAGTTTATATGTCAGACATTCTGGCAAGACGGTTATCATGTCGTATATCAGGGTTGGCTTGTTTTGGCTGAAGTATAACTCATTTGATTGGTTTCATGAAGTAATCGGTTGACTTTTCAGGCATGATTGTGTTAACCGATTATAACAACAAGACTTATCGAGTAGATGATGTGGACTTTAATTTGAATCCATTATCTACATTCAGCACGAAGGAGGGTGAGATTTCTTATGTGGAATACTACAGGAAGGTAAATGAAAGGAAAAATAGTTTCAATGTGTTAATTTCTGATCCTTATAAATTCACAGCGCTACAATATATACATTAAGAACAAAAAGCAGCCGCTTTTAATTTCCCTGCCAACGGAGAGGAACATACGTGGCGGTATGGACCAATTGATTATGCTTATACCGGAGTTATCGCGTGCCACTGGCATGACCGATGAAATGCGTTCGAACTTTAAGTAAGTGTCATTGGATGAACTTGAATCTGTTGAATTTTTTCCTCTACTAATGGACTGACTTCGGTTACTCCTATACTTATCAAAGATTGATGAAGGCTATGAGCGAACACACACGTCTCACTCCGAGTCGTCGCATTGAGCGTTTGCGCATATTCAATCAACGTCTACAGTCGTCGAGTCAGTCGGTTGAATTACTCAATTCATGGAGCATGCAGTTGGACACTAATCTTGTAGAAATACCGGCTCGTCTATTGCCTCCCGAAAAAATTATATTTGGCAAGCAGTATCATTATACGTGCGATAACCGCGCCGACTGGACCACGCAATTCCGCGATAAGTCCATGTTCAGTCACAATGATATAAAGCGTTGGTACGTAATAACACCGAATCGTTATACACGCGATGTGCAGAAATTTGTAAATTTGGTTATTAAATCTGCCAAGAACATGAGTATGCGTATTGCAGAACCAAGATAGTAAGTTGACTAAGTGATGACGGTTTGATGGTGTTAGTATCATTTGATTTTTCATTTTAGTCATGAAATACCTGACGATCGTAATGGAACATTTGCTCAGGCCATCGAGGATACCGTCTCACATGATCCACAAATTCTTATGTTGGTGATTCAGGCACCAAATGAAGAGAAGTACGTATTGTAATCCTCCCGTTGATACGATTTTTCCGGGTCACAATTGATTTATATTGAATTTCCCTCTTTCACCTTCAGGTACAGTTGCATTAAGAAGCGCACGTGCGTTGATCGCCCAATACCATCGCAAGTGGTCACTCTTAAAACGATTGCGCCACGTCCCGAAAAATCCGCTGGTCTGTTATCCATAGCCACAAACGTAGTTATACAGATGAACGCCAAATTAATGGGTTTGCCATGGATGGTGGAACTACCACTACGTGGTTTGATGACAGCCGGATTTGATGTATGCCATTCATCGAAATTTAAAAACAAATCATATGGTGCACTTGTGGCAACTATGGACATGAGAATTAGTGGAAAGTTTCATTCATCGGCTACAGAGCATTTGAAGGGCCAAGACTTGTCACACGACCTTGCAATAAATATGAGGCTTGCACTTAAATCTTACGTCGAATGCCATAATAGTCTACCAGAACGTATATTATTTTTCCGAGGTGGCGTTGGTGACGGCCAACTAGACGATGTCGTCAATACCGAGGTGAAGTTCCTTAAGAAGACATTGGATGAAGCTTACAAGAAATTCGGAGTCGCTGACGGCTGTCGTCTGGCATTCATTGTCGTATCAAAAAGACTGAATACCAGGTACTTCTTCAACAAAGCCAATCCACCGCCGGGCACTGTCGTCGACGATGTTATTACGCTGCCGGAACGTTACGACTTCTTCTTGGTATCGCAGAGTGTGCGCCAGGGCACAGTTTCGCCAACAAGCTATAATGTTATATACGACAACATGGGTCTAAGTGCAGATAGATTACAACTACTGTCTTACAAAATGACCCACTTGTATTACAACTTTTCAGGCACTTGCCGTGTGCCCGCCGTTTGCCAGTATGCACACAAGTTGGCTTTTCTCATTGCAGAGAGCGTAAATCGATCACCATCGGCAGGCCTCGTAAACCAATTATACTTTCTATAATTATGTTACAAAAAAAAAAGAAGAAAAACAGACGTAACTCTTGCAATCGATTGCATTTTGTTTTGTGCTCATGTCAAATCATGGTTTATAAATACATCCTATTCTGAATTATGGAATGTAAACACAATGAAATAAAAATACAATCCATTTTGAATCAAGATTTTTAAACGCTTAATGAAGTTAGAATTCCACCAGTTCTTGTAGTTTTGTTTTCATGTTGGTTTGTAGTCTGATAGTCCCACCATGGCGCGGCATTTGAGTTCACACGCCTAACAGACTTGTTATATTTAGTTTTCATTTTGTAGTCTGATGTGTCACCAGTTTAGCCTTTTGTCTTTGTTTTGCACCACAAAATGTTTTTTTAACATTGACAAAGTTTTTTTTCGTTTTGAATCCTGGGAGTGACATCATTTAGTCTTGTCGCACCAAAGTCATGATATGTGCTTTAATATTCTTTTTGTTTTAGCGCCTGATAGTCTTTATGTATGTATGAATTTTTGTATTGCGTTAGGTAACAGATTTTTTTGCCTTTGTTTTGCATCAAAAATTTTTTTTATATGATTGAAAATGACTTTTTTGTAGTTTTGATTCCTGCCAGTCCCATCACTGTAGTCGCGATACAGTAACATCTTATTTGGTTTCGGTTTGATTTTTGTCTGAGAGTCACGCCATATACTTTTTTCCGCGCTGGATCTTTATTGGCTTGATTTTGGTCTGCTAAAATTTATGTTGTTACCCATTGGTGCAAGGCGTACAAACAACACAAATATATATATATAACTTGTGCTTTTAATGACATACACACACACATGTACAATCACTTTCAACCCCCAGCCGGGCATAGTATAAACACAATCAGAAGGAGGAGCAAACCATAAGAATATAAAATTTCTTATGCGTATGTATGAGAGCGCCTCAATCTGTGCGACATAAACATAATACTGCTTGCATTAAACCGAGTAAGTAAACCCAGACTATAAAATTACATAGACTGAACAAACCTAACTTTTTCTTTTAATGACATACACACACACATGTACAATCATTTTCAACCACCAACGAGGCATAGTGTAAAACACAATTAGAAGGAGGACCAAATATTATGAAATAACTTTTTTATGTGTACAACGTACACTCTGTGCTACATAATCAGAGAAACCAACCAACGCAGGCACTCGCTCCTCTTGATTAGCTGTACTTAAAACATGACGTAAAATACAGACAAAGTGTCAAATAAAGAAGCAATAGAACTTTTTGTGGACTAAACAAAAAAACGCCTCTGAAGCTGAATTATTATTTTTATATTAATTAAAAAATAGAGATGCAAGCTTACGAAAAGAAAATTGTGTTCAACAACAAATAACATCATATTTTAAGAACTTAATGTTGTTTTATTCGATCTTTACTTTTTCAACTGTTTATGATAATTAAATGAATATCAATTAAAAGTTATGCCTATACAAATTGTGTGTGTCACCTTTGTGTATTGTGTGGACAGTGGCCGAAACTATATGTGCCCGGATTAGGGAGGTTATGTTGTATATATATATATATATATATAATAACATTATAATTTTTTAATAATACATTACCATTAATTTATTCATTCATTCACAAAAACATTTTTTTAATAAATCCTTTTGTTTTTGTTCGCTTATAAATATCAGTTTTTATTTTAAAACGTATAAATAGTCCAAAATGATGGTACAGTCGAATTGCGATAATTCGTACCCCGATGATTCGAAAACCTCAATAATTCATAACAAACTGTCGGCTCCTTGAAAAAGCGTCGTTAATTCGTAAAAATCCCATGCATTTTGGTTCCTTCGTTAATTCGTATTTTTATTTGGATATTATATTTTTTATTTAATGGATATTTAACCTCTTTAATTCGTAATTCATTTTTTAAACCTCTTATAACTCGTAATGCAAAGCTGAATTCGTTGTCAGTTAAACTACCGTTGGCAATTTTGTCGCCTAAATGTGCTTTATAAATTAAAAATGCCATGGTGGTAAGAACGAGTTACTTTATTGTTTGCTATAAAACTTGAACCACTGCTAATTGGAAAGGAAGCAAAACCAAGGTCCTTCAAAAAAATTCGTAGTTTCCCAATACATTATTGAAGCAATAAGAAAGCGTGGATGACAATGGAATTTAACAAATGACTTCAAATGTTGTATGACACTATGAAAGCTAAAAATCGAAAGATTGGGTTCCCTCATCAACGCCACGTAAAAATAGTTTTGGCAGTCAACACCACATCTAAGTTGCAACCCCTTGACCTGGGAATTATAAAAGATTTTAAATCTTTATATCGAAAGGATATTGTTGTTTATCTTATTAATATCATTGATTTTTTTGCCTTTGTTTTGCATCAAAAATTTTTTTTATATGATTGAAACTGACTTTTTTGTAGTTTTGATTCCTTCCAGTCCCATCACTGTAGTCGCGATACAGTAACATCTTGTTATTTGGTTTCGGCTTGATTTTTGTCTGAGAGTCACGCCATATATTTTTTTCCGCGCTGGATCTTTATTGACAAAGTGTCAAATAAAGAAGCAATAGAACTTTTTGTGGACTAAACAAAAAAACGCCTCTGAAGCTGAATTATTATTTTTATATTAATTAAAAAATAGAGATGCAAGCTTACGAAAAGAAAATTGTGTTCAACAACAAATAACATCATATTTTAAGAACTTAATGTTGTTTTATTCGACTTTACTTTTTCAACTGTTTATGATAATTAAATGAATATCAATTAAAAGTTATGCCTATACAAATTGTGTGTGTCACCTTTGTGTATTGTGTGGACAGTGGCCGAAACTATATGTGCCCGGATTAGGGAGGTTATGTTGTATATATATATATATATATATATATATATATATATATATATATAATAACATTATAATTTTTTAATAATACATTACCATTAATTTATTCATTCATTCACAAAAACATTTTTTTAATAAATCCTTTTGTTTTTGTTCGCTTATAAATATCAGTTTTTATTTTAAAACGTATAAATAGTCCAAAATGATGGTACAGTCGAATTGCGATAATTCGTACCCCGATGATTCGAAAACCTCAATAATTCATAACAAACTGTCGGCTCCTTGAAAAAGCGTCGTTAATTCGTAAAAATCCCATGCATTTTGGTTCCTTCGTTAATTCGTATTTTTATTTGGATATTATATTTTTTATTTAATGGATATTTAACCTCTTTAATTCGTAATTCATTTTTTAAACCTCTTATAACTCGTAATGCAAAGCTGAATTCGTTGTCAGTTAAACTACCGTTGGCAATTTTGTCGCCTAAATGTGCTTTATAAATTAAAAATGCCATGGTGGTAAGAACGAGTTACTTTATTGTTTGCTATAAAACTTGAACCACTGCTAATTGGAAAGGAAGCAAAACCAAGGTCCTTCAAAAAAATTCGTAGTTTCCCAATACATTATTGAAGCAATAAGAAAGCGTGGATGACAATGGAATTTAACAAATGACTTCAAATGTTGTATGACACTATGAAAGCTAAAAATCGAAAGATTGGGTTCCCTCATCAACGCCACGTAAAAATAGTTTTGGCAGTCAACACCACATCTAAGTTGCAACCCCTTGACCTGGGGATTATAAAAGATTTTAAATCTTTATATCGAAAGGATATTGTTGTTTATCTTATTAATATCATTGATGATAAAAAAAGAGTTTTATTGTACGGTATTAACTGCAATACAAAAAGCTTATAAGGCGTGGAAAACTTACAGCAAAGCTTGCATTCAAAACTGCTTTCGCGCTTGCGGTTTTAATAAATATTGCAATAACCATTTTTGAAATCAATCAATTAAACATAGATTATCTATGGAATCGTTTTTTTGAGAACTCTGAAAATGTTGTCTCTTTCGATGATTATGTAATAATGATGTGGCTGTATCCGATTTGTTAACAGATAACGACATTTTGGAAGAAGCTGCGACTGTTAAGAATGAAAGTGATGAAGATGGTGGTGCCAATGAAGAAGAACTTATAACGAATAAAGAAGCAAAATCGGGCATCAAACAACTAAAATATTTTTCAATTCACGATGTCCACAAAAATGGTTTCGGTTGTTTAATATGTTTGGGACACTCAATTGAAAAAATAATAGAACAGCAGCTCAAGCAATCAAAAATTACAAACTTTTTTACAGCTTGATTTTTCTTTAATATTATTTTGTTTTTATGTTTTTATTTTCCGATTAAACTAATAATATGTAATATGTAATTTAAATTAAATTATTAATTCTAGTAAATATGTGAGTATTAAATTAATAATATTTAATTCGTAATAAATGCTGTTCCCTTGCAATTTCAAATTATCGGGATTCGACTGTAATATGAACTCTTTTTTGACTGAATTTTGGTATTCGAAAACGTGAACAACTCGAAAACGGAAACACTCTTGGTTATCGCGCGAGTTTTATTTTTAATTATTTAATTTGTAAATAAACTTTTGTAGAGTATAGAAAGTAGTTTTTTTTTGTTTTTTATTAACTTTTAATACATATTGCTGCTTACATTTCTGGCAGCTAACTTAACTTATAATTTTTCTTCTCCTTATATACTAGTTTTGCTTTAAACATTAACCGTCACTGCCTGTGCACTGGCACACCATGGTACCGTTTGTAAACAAACGGTAACTGGCACAAATTTGTAAATACAATTACAGACATGCCAGTCTCCGCACAGTCGTTACAGGGTTGGTTATATGTAACTCCCGTGCAAAACTTGCTTGATGTGGTTGGGTTCCACGAACTGTTTTTTACATTATCCACCGCGTCCATCGGTTATTCTCTACGACTTTAAGAATTGACAGCACTTGGGAAATAAATTCCTCCACTATGGAACATACATTCCTTTCCGATTGCGGATCGAAAGACGTACAATTTTATTTATTTTTATATATAATTAGAAAGATAAAAGTAAATTTTTATTTTAATTAATATCCTACGATACTTCCACTATCGAACATACATTCCTTTCTGATTGTTGATCGAAAGACATACAATTTTCAATTTGGCATAGTCTAACCAATGAATCGGCGATTTTATGTATACCCGCTTGATACGATTGTAGTCGTAAAACCCATCGCGCAATGCGAGGTGGTGGTTTTGACGTAGGAAGTCATTGAAAATCATTTCCAAAGCCTTGTGGTCAGTGACCATTTCGACTCATTACCTGTCAGATAATAGTAAAATCGTTCAACACCCCAAACTAAAAAGCAATAGCATTTTGCGTGTAGAACGGATCTACTGGTCCCACGATTTGGGCGGGCATGTAAATATTTCTTGCAACGCTAGAGTACTCAACCTCAGCAGACGGCTTTGTGCATAAAGGCTCGAACAGAATGGTGTTACTTGTTACTCTGATTGTTACCCGTTGAAAAATTACTACAGCTGTTTGTATATGAACGAACAGAATGTGAAGTTGTGACTCTGCTTGTTACTCTGGTGTTACCGTGAGTTACTCTGGTGGTGTTACTCTGAGTTGGCCGAAAAAAAAGTTAACAGAATGCGTGTTCAGTAACATTGAAAATTTCGAAAAATGTCTAAAAATTTAAATGTTTTTTTTATTAACGCATTGAACAACTTTGTGCTTGCCATTTTAGAGAATTACAAAGAGAGAGAGAAAGATATAGAGTGAGAGAGACGATGTTACCGAGCAAATTCAAATAATTTGATCTCTCACAAGCAAAGTCACAGCTTCACATTCTGTTCGTTCACATACAAACAACTGTACTTAATTTTTCGGGTAAATAACCAGAGTAACAAGTAACCATTTTGTTCGGGCCTTAACAAGCAGAGTAACAACTTCACATTCTGTGCGATCACACACAACCAACTATATTTGATATTTCGATGAGTAACAACCAGGGTAACAAGTAACACCATTCCGTTTGGGTCTTTATTTGGATTTGCTCGGTAACAAATCGTCTCTCTCTTTGTATTTATCTCAAATAGCAATGCATTAATAAAAAAAATACTTTGACATTTTTTGACATTTTCAATGGTATGACAACTCTAATGTTACTGAACTACGCATTCTGTTCACTTTTTTTCGGCCAAGTCATAGTAACACAACCAGAGTAACAAGTACCACAATTCTGTTTAAGCCTTAATATTTCGCTTTCGCTCCCAGGCTTTGAGTGAAAGCTTGTGAATACGAGAAGGCACCGATGCCGTTCTTACCTTTCTTTCTTTAAATTAAGAAGCTTTAGTTGGTGATTGCAAATCAATATGATTTGAAAATCGCAATCATCAAAATCACTAATATTAAGGAACCCAATATCGTTCATCGCTAGTAAAACCACACACAACCAACCCGCAGTGTTATGTTTTGATACGCACTTTGGCAAATTTTAGGCACAAATCAAGGCATAGCAGTGTTGCCTACTTGTTAATGCTCTTTGGCACTTTACAGCACTGCGATCTAATTGGAAAATCGCTAAGTAAATAAAAATTTTATCAGTTTGAAAGTGCAAATAACTGCGTTTAGAATGGATTATGAGAGTGTTCTGATTGTCAAGTCGGAGGTTTTCATATACAAAATTCCGCCGCGTGGGAGCAACAGAGGGTATAGGTGAGTAACTCAGACGTGTTGGATGTAGTTTATGGCATCGTCACTGTAGTCGCTGACACCAATGATAGCAATTTTAGGTTTCTGTAATTTTCTTCTTACGCTTGAGACACAGATGGTCCCTGGAACGCAGCTTTCTTCACTTGAACACATGAACGCAGCAACATCAGCATCGGCTAAGGTTAAACTCCCAGCGGACGGTAGTCTTGTTTTAAAGTTAATTTCAAAATTTTTTTTTCCCACTCGCCCGCTTATAGTCATCAGTCTGCACTGTTCCTTTTTGGGCTGCCTTTCGCTATATTTAATTCGTTTACCTCGTTTGCGCTTCTTCTTGCAGTGATTTTGATGCTTTTGTGTTGTAGCGAAATTCCTCCGTATTAATTCGTTTTGTGTCCGTTAGAAGTACTATAACAATGCTTAGCCAGAGGAGTTTTATTCTTTATACTCATTGTTCCGTCTAGTGGGCAAAAATGTTTCTTCGAAATAATTAGTGGATATTGATTTTTTTTTAATTTTTGGTTTTTTATGTTTTATTGCAACTGCTTTTTTGGCTTGGCAGCCTTTGGCCAGAAATGTTATTACTTGGTCTCGTCCTACTTTTAAGACCCAATTGCATACATTTTATTGCATTAATTATTAATTTATAATTTTATTATTATTCTTTTTTATGTGCAGAGCGGCCGATTGGAATCTTGGCGAGCCCACATGGACCGGCCGTATGCGTCTGGTCGCAAAAGGTACCACATGCATATTGAAGCTGGAGGACAAGGCAAGTGGCGCACTTTTCGCCAACTGTCCAATTGATACATATCCAGGTGTTGCGATTGAAGCGGTGTCGGACAGCTCACGTTACTTTGTCATTCGCGTACAGGACGATAACGGGCGTTCAGCATTTCTCGGACTTGGCTTTGGTGATCGTTCCGATTCGTTTGATCTTAACGTTGCACTACAAGATCACTTCAAATGGGTTAAGAATCAAGAGCAACTCGAAAAAGAAAAGACCGAACCGAAACAAGAACTCGACTTGGGTTTCAAAGAGGGTGAGACGATTAAAATAAATATGCGTATAACGGTAAATATTCACTGACAAAGGCTCAATTCTATCAATAGATAAGTCGGGTTTTAATCGTTGTTTAAATTTAGAAAAAAGATGGCTCCGAAGGTACTTCGCGCACGGGCAAATCGAAACCATCATCCGGCATACTGCCACCACCACCAGGTGGTCTAGGCAAAAAAGCACCGCCGTCGTCAATGGTTGGCGCCATGCGGCAAAGCCTCTGCTCTTCACCAGCGCACAGAGGTCCAGGTGGCGCCACCGGCTCGGATTGGTCTGATTACGCATCTGCTAGGTAAGTTTCTATAAATCATTTCACCAGAGTTAAAGCTGACCGCTTGAGAATTCCTTCCCTCCCATTTGTATACAGTGGTAACCAGCAAGGTCAACAGAATGCGACGAATGCCAATTGGGTGCAGTTCTAAAGAACCATAATCATTAGCTTAAGTCAAATATCCACAGACACAGCTAGAATTCAAATAAATTAAATAAATAATGTTGATTCATGTGTCTCCATCAACGATTAAATTGCAATGTATAAACGAAATTCAGAAAAATAACATAAAGACATAAGAAAGAAGGATAACAACACCAACAAATATTACATAATTATATTATATACAACATAAAAAATGAATTATCAATTGATTGGTTGCTTGCGTTGATTTTTGCGCGAAAATAACCGGACAATTTTTAAAGCTTTCGCAATATATATATAGATAGATCTTTATATAAACACAATCAGACACACGCAAACACCTGTATACGTACACACCGATCTGGCATTTAAGCGATTATTTTCCTATGATTCTCTCAGATGAGTCCTACGCCACGTGGCTTTTTCTGTTCACTAAAATTGTTAATTATAATGATTATTGTTCATATTTATTTTAACGACAAAAAATAAAATTAGTTTTCCATCCACACATATTGTGATCGACGACTAACTGTGTATCTAATACATTCCGTTGACTAAAGTAAAAATATTTTCGTATAACCGATTTATTTCTGAATAATTGAATTTTAACTAAAAATGGTTACGAAGAAAATTATTCTGCCAAAATTTGCGATAGCCTTTTAATTTTGTGTTTAAATAATATCAAAATTTACAGCAAAAAATTATACATCAATAAAAGAAAGAACACAACAGCATCAAAATGGTACATAAAAATTTTTAAACCTTATCAGTACTGTAAAAAAATTTAAAAGATGAGAGTAGAGTAAGATGGTTGACTTTCACGCTGAGAAAATTATTTATTAAAAAACAAAAAAAGTATATACAATTTATTTAGAATAATGTGTTAATGTATATGTTTTTGTTGCTTAATACAATGTATAAAAATAATTTGAAAAAATTTTAGGCAAAATACTTACTATTTATTTACTCATATGATTATACAAAAAATTTATTTTACTTCCGAAAATAACCAAATTTATACATTTATTTATTCAATAAGGTTAATAAAGTTTACTAAGCTAAGATTAACTGGGGGAGGTTCTACTGTGGCCTTCGGTCCAGTGGCGGTGAAGGGTTATTATATTATATTATTAAGATAAATTGTGTGTGAATTACAGTTAAAGGTAGCTATACTATAGTACAATATTATAATTTACAAGTGTATACATATGCAGAGTTTAGGTTAAATTTTGTGATATATGTTTATTTCTTTTAAGTATGTTATCATTTTTATGTTTTCTTGTATGGGATTTGTGAGTGCGGTTGTGGGGTTATTGTGTTCAAAGATTTTATTTTTGGTGTTTGTGGTGGTGGACCATTAAGTTAGTATGTGGTCTAAGTCGGTGTTTGTGATTGAGTGGCAGTTGGGGCAATAAGGTGTTGTATTGGGAGCGGTGTAGTGTAAAGGAGTGACCTTGGTGTGTCCTAATCGAAGTCTAATAATTTGGATTTGGTCGTTTCGGTTCACCGTTTTTTGTGTTAGCCCCTTTAAATAACCATCTGTATGTAATTTCCGGTTTGTCCTCAAGTTTTTTATGTAATTAGTAATTTTTGGCCCAATTTTCCAGAAGTGTAATTGATCTGTGTTGTGTGAGCACCGACTCTATCGAATGCCCTTAAGAAGTTCTGAATGATGAGAAAGGTGTGTTCTTTAGCAGATAGTAATGTGGATGCAACCTTTCTGCAACCGATTTACGCGTTTAAATCCGAATTGTGTGTAGCGGATTTGTTTCAGTGTTTATTTGTATCTTATGTATTCTGTGTCGAAATTGTTGTTTTTAGATAGACCAGTGCTATGCAAATAAGTGTATTATTATGATTGGGTTTGTGTGGGTTACGTTGTTGGGTATGTCTGTGATGCAATGAATTGTTTTGAAGAGGTTGAGTCCACAAAACCGTTTCATATTGACTCAAATTTTAATGGTGGTTGGGGTGGGTATTATGGTTGATATAAATGCGGTGGTAGCTTATATTTTAGATTGCATAAGTTTTCTACGGAAGAGATGTTCGGTCGGCTTGGGGTGGTTGTGGGCAGAGTTGTCACGAAACGCGACTGAAACATATACGCACATATCAAGTCATTAATTCGAGCACTCAAGCACCAACATATGTCATATAATTTTATACTGCAAACTCTAATTCTATATTATAAAAATTATTGAACCTGATCTAGGTGGTCATGCAACAAACCACAGTTGAATGCACTTGAGTACACAGAGTACAACAAACAAAACTATGGTGGGCCCAATCAGCGGTTCGCGCATATCGTTTTTCGCTGATTGTTTCCCGTCACGTCATTGTCTGGGAACCCATTAAACAATTGCATTAAATTTTGTTAAAGATGCAAGTCAATTATAGAATCAATCAAACATATATATATATATATATTAGCTAGGCCCGGCTAACATCGTTTTGTCCCCAAAAAACGTCTGTGCATTTGTTAATATTGATAGGTAACAAATTAATTAAACAGTTGTGTATTATTGAAAATCTTCATACATTTTTATTTTACGGACAATCTATAAAATGGCAATGCATTAAAAAATGTGTTAGTGAATGGTGAATGACAAAGCGTGATATTAATACTGTAAACAAAATTGGGCGTAACTTACATGGAATATACATCACAAAACAGAACAGATTCATTTTACTTTGAAACAGTTCAAAAGATTCTATAAAATTTGAATGAGAACTCTGTGCCTACTCTGTAAGCAATGGAGAGCGAATTAACCGTTTAATTGCTTTTTTCAGTAACTAGCCGACCAGAACGAGGTGCATGGTTGACATTGAAAATTCCGGAACGGAATTGAGCAAACCATTTCTGGATCCAGTTT
Source organism: Cacoxenus indagator (assembly GCA_035041755.1). Taxonomy (NCBI): domain Eukaryota; kingdom Metazoa; phylum Arthropoda; class Insecta; order Diptera; family Drosophilidae; genus Cacoxenus; species Cacoxenus indagator. The sequence continues at coordinate 2,750,111 of JAWNKX010000220.1, read as the reverse complement.
TCACTCACAGCATCCGCAGCAAATACCTCACAAATTTTTCGAGCAGAGGTTTTACCTTTTTTATAGTAAAAAAAGTATCATAGCCTATTTCTTCAAATATTTCACTCATTTTCAAATCATTATAACTTTTAACACGAGTAACAAATTACACAGCTGTCTTCACAAAAAATGTAGCCCGAAATGTCACCCTTCAAAGGCGTGTTCATTTGATACAATAGGATTAGTACTGCGCAATATATGAGTACCAACACAATCGAGTTATAAAAAACGCGTATACTTTTTATATCACCTAATATATAAGATCGCGCTGCTGCCCGTAATATTCAACCAAGCTACTTGTTTTTTTAAACCTTATAATTGGCGAAACATACGCTTTTTGTCACTTGGCTTTATATCCATATAAATGCGGGTGAAAAAGACTGGGCATTTCCACGGTGTTGCGTGACCATTGTACGTATTCAAAATGATAAAAAGTCAGAAGAAAACATATTTTAGATTAATTTTTTATATAGTCTTATAGATGCTTAATAGCACTATCATTGGTGTGTTAATCTGATTCAGGAGAAATATTGGTTACAAAATAAGGACAAGAAAAGGAGCAATTCGATCGTGAAAAAATAGAAGTTGTGTTTGTGATCATATTTAAAAACATCAGATTCAGCGAAACCAAACACAATTTATTAAAGGTAAAAATTTGTAAATGTTGAGAAATAAGAAAGCTTTAAAATTTTTTTGTTTCATAAAAATATCATGGGCACTTTTTTTTTAAATTTCATTTTTAAGCTGGTACCAACGTGTCGTGTTGAACTTTTTTTTTTCTATGACTATTTTTCTATGACTATTTTCAAAAAAAACCTGTGTGTGTTTGTTGTTATTTTATTATAATTTAAAAGAAATCTATAAAAAAATCGAACAATGCTTTACATAGGCAGTTTTTTTAAAAGAATATGCAATCTGAGCTGGTTCTATTCGGCATTTCCACAGAAAGGTCAACCGGGATCGAAAATTTAAATGTTAAAAACCAAACGATTTTTTTAAATATTATATTAAAAAAAATTTTATAATATAATGAATTTACAGTTTATCAATGCAGTTATTTTGAGAAATACTGCCTGAAAACAGAAAATTTGTTTTTCTTTCTCCGATTTACTTTTAAGGGCATTTTTCTTTAATTTTTTTTAAATAATAAAAATAAAGAAAATAATTAATCGATTATTAGTGTTAAAGTCTTTAAACCAGAACAAACTGATTTCCTGGGAAAACTCTGAACTTTGTTAATATAAGAAGTTTTGCCTCTTTTTTATCTTTTGGGAAGCCCCAGTTGTAGTGTCAGCTGTTGAAGTCGCCAAAAGCTGATGAAAGGGGTTTTGGGGTGGTGTATTTTGAATGTATATTCTAGTTCCGTAAGAGATAAACTTTTGGAGGACTGAATGTATGTTGATGATGATGGATGCTACATTAGAAATGAGAGTGCAGTTAATGGTTGTAGGGATGTAAGTTGTGTTGAATATATGTGTGTCTTGAAGTGTTATTATTTGTGAGTTTTTTATGGTTAAAAGTTCGCTGTAGTTGTTTGTATATCCTTTGATGTTCCATTGTCTAATTTTACGTCATTTTAGTGGAGTATGATTAAGGTGTTAGTTTGGTGGAGAAAATGTTATTTTTTTCGATTTACTACAATGGGTTATGGTGGGAGGAGAGGCTTGCCTCCGAATGTCAGTGTGTCAGGAATAGGAATTCAAGTTCGTTGCAAAGATCCCTGCAAGGTAAGACTCACCATCAGCCAAGAGGAGGAAATTGTGGTGATTGTTGTTAAATTATTATTTTATTAAATTAGAACTGTCATATTCTTATATGACATCCTGATAGTTGAGTTTACCTTGATTTGTGTTGCATCTTAATTGTCTAAGTGTTCGTCTCTGCGTATTGCGCGGGAGATTTTTATTTTGGATCGATTTAGGTGATTTGATTTGCTACTTAGTTTAGCTGCTAGGGATGTGTTTGGCATAGGGTTTCGGCGCTTACCGGTTTTGGTTGTTTTTTGTTTTTTTTTTTCTTTTGTCGACGGATACGTGGTTGTTGTTTGTAATTTTGTTTATGTTACATTTAATACATTATAGGATGTTTTTGCATACTTCATTGAGATCCCTGATTACGTGGTCTTTCTTTTTATGACTTTTTCGATGACGAATGGCGATAGTTTGAACTGTTTTTCGTCCTCATCGTTGCCAGATATTATCATATATTTACTGCGTGTTTGTTGGTTAAGGGTGTTGCGGCTTCGACTTGCCAGATCCATGCCGTTGCTGCGTTTACGAACGATTATTGGTTGAAGGGCCCCGTCGCTGCTCGGGATTTGAAACACACTAAATTGATTTTATCATTTTCAATGCACCAAAGATATGATTACCACCAATTACACACTACACTTTCGATTTGAGTTAAACTTATTTCTATTATTTAACTTTGATATACTTTCGAATTTGATATACATATCAACGGCAAACTGAAGAAGCAATATTGATTTCATTCAAAAAATTTCGATGGTATTTCCCAATTTTTCCGGTAGACTATTTCACATATAAGCATTCTCTATTTGTATCAATTTTATGGTGTTCCGTTAAACGGTCTCGAAGTCTATAGGCTTCAGACAGACAGACGGACAAACAAACAAACAAACATAAATTGTTATATACATACATAGAAATATACATACAAAATAAAATAAGATTGAAGAGACTTGTGGCAGGCCCTAAGTTCCCTAGTGAGTGAACAAAAAATATATCATATATGCCGGTGACGTGCCAGACAGAGCGTGTCCTCTCATCGGCAAACGCAGCGAATTATATAATATAAATTACATAGAAGAATTTGTTAGTTAATTATTAGGTCTCTGTAACTATGAGTATGTTACAAACATTATGATTAGGTTTTTAAACTGTTTTCTACGTAAATAGTATAACAAATATCCAGGGTGTCCTAGCCTAGTCTATGTGCAATACTAAGTTCCTCAATTTTTTTAGAGCGAAGCTATCTTATGCGTGTTGTGGCATTCAAAATGACAAAATTCGTCACACTAAAGAGCCGTCAGATTTTCAATTGAATCTATTTAAGCAATGAAAATTAGTTGTTCTCTACAGCGTAGTGTATTGAGTGTCGGGTTGGGACGCCGAATACGCGAATTAAAATCCGCAGTCGGTCGGATTTCTTCCGATTTTAAATCATACATACAACATACTATTGTCGGTCGAGCGGTTGAGTTGTGAGTAGTAAAGGACCGAATTAACCGTTTCATCGGGTTTTTCACTGACTGGTCGACCAGAGCAAGGTGAATCTAGTAAAGTAGCATCACAGCGTTTTTCTCAGTTACATAATTCACTCGTTTTCAAATTAATATAACTTTTTACACGAACGATGAATTACAGAAATGTCTTCACAAAGAATGTAGAGCTAAATCGAATCGATACATACTTTATGGAATATCATCAATATCGTACTTGTAAGTAGTTTTCAAGTATCCCAACTATTTTTTCATAATTTGTGCATATTTAGCGAACAAGGCCCCAGGCATCGACAGGGTGTGCCATGCCACGCTGAAGGCCATGTCATCTAAGGCGATCCTCTACATAGCGTTGATTTTTAATGCTATGCTAAGGGTGCAGTTCTTCCCAAAGCTGTGGAAGATAGCAGCAATCGTTATGATCCATAAGCCTGGAAAACCGGAAGTTGACCCTGAGTCATATCGACCAATAAGCCTCCTCTGCTCCCTATCTAAGGTATGGGAGAGGCTTATTGCATATCGTCTTGGTATAATCATCAGGGAGCGCTGGATCTTACCGGATCATCAATTTGGCTTTCGGGTGGGACACAGCACCGTGGAGCAGGTTCACAGATTGGTGGAGCACATTCTACAGGCCCTTGATAACCTTGAATACTTCAATGCTGTTTTCATTGACATGCAGCAAGCATTTGATAGGATCTGGCATGCTGGTCTCCTGAGTAAATTGAAAATGCTTCTGCCAGCGCCTTTCTACGGTATCCTACGCTCATACTTGGAAGGACGGAAGTTTATGGTCAGGGTCAGGAACACCTATTCGGTCCCATGCCTCATGAGAGCTGGAGTTCCACAGGGTAGTGTTATTGCACTGCTTCTCTATTCGATGTACACGGCCGATCTACCCCGCCCTAGCGAGAATCATATGGAGGCTGCCATGAAAGCTCTTCTTGCGACCTACGCGGACAATATCGCAGTCCTCTACAGTTCCATGTCAGACTCTGAGGCAGCAGAGGGACTCCAGTTGTATCTGGACACGCTGGTAGCTTGGTAGAGGAGGTGGAATCTAAAGGTCAACCCGCATAAGACTACCAACCCCTGTTTCACCCTAAAAACACTATGAGACCGCACCCCGTCTATACAGCTAGAGGGAGTGACCCTGGAGCAGCCGTTGCAGCAAAATACCTTGGCATCACACTGGATAAACGCCTCACGTTTGGCCCACACTTGAAAGCTACGGTCAAAAAGTGTGGCCGAAGGATGCAACAATTGCGGTGGCTGGTCATCAGAAGAAGCACCATGTCACGCATAGCAAAAAAGACAGTTTATGTGCACTGTATAGCGTCGATCTGGCTAAATGGTGTGCAGATCTAGGGCAGATCTAATTTGCAACGACGAGAGAAATGACTGGGGAACTTTCGTATTCTGTTGTTGGCGGTTGAGGTGGCGATATTGAGACGAGTGCAGTGAAAATTAAACTAAACAACGTTTGCGGCAATTCGAAACTTTGGTTTCAGAAATAGAACGAAAGATAAAAGACGACAAACCCTTAAACTTTAAATTTTTCTGGAAACAATTAGCCGAAAAAAAACACGCTTGGACCACCAGTCCGTGATGATAACGATTGGTACAAAGTAAATACGTCTCGTTTTATTTCGAAAATACGAATTTAGGAGCGAAGCGACACTAAATCAACGACGACAGACAAACGACTTTTAAAATAAGAACGCCAACGACAATAGGACCTATTCTATATAACACAATAGTATGTGTCGGCCATTTTCCAATTCAATGAAAATGTGCTTCAATTACGGTGGTTCCAAAGGCTGGTAAGCGGGAAAGCATGGTCGAGTCATATAGACCAGGGGTCGCCAAACTTTTTGACCTCACCGACCAGTAGATTCATAATTTAATTAGACCACTAATAGGGTTTTTTAAGTGTTAAATATATTTAGCAAAATTTTTTTCGTGAACCACTAGAGGTCCGCGGACCACCACTTTGGCGACCGCTAATAAAGACCAATTAGTTTACTGTCAGTTCTCTCCAAAATATTCGAAAGAATATTTTTACGTAGATTGTTGGCAGTTAGTGGAGTCCAGAGAACTATACCACAGTACCAATTTGGCTTTAGGTAGAGAAATGGCAAACCAGACCAAGTTCACCGAGTCGTTCAGAAAATTCTTGAAACCTTTGACAATAAAAAATACTGTAATGCAGTATTTCTTGAGCTGCTTTCGAAAGGGTTTGGAATGAAAGCATATGGCCTCTTCCAGGTGCCCCACTGAAGCCATTGAAACTTTAAAGGAATATCTGGTCACCCAGCTATGGGGCACAGCGTCAGCATTTACATCAAACGCATTCAACTGATGCAAAAACCTTACGGATGATAGCAGATGCGCCCACAATGATCATTCCATCAACTTCCACAGCAGCAGATAGAATAACCGGCTGTTAAGTCATCCTAATCGCTTAGCAAAAGCTATTGTTATGCGTCCAACTGGCAGGAAAAGACTTAAGAGGCTCCAACCCTACGAGCTAAGTAAACGAAAAATCTAAAGGCAAAAATATAACATGTAAGATATGTTAGTTCTTGTCTATTGGTGGTGCTGCTTATAAATAGGACGTGTGAGGCTGCAAAGTTGCATAGGCGTATTCCATTGCCATTTGTGTTGCCATGTAACGAAAATTTTCCTGCAACATATTTGATTATGCCTTCCTCCTTTTCGACCTTTGAATTTAACTAGCCAGTACTTTCATCGGTATGCATTTACAATGGAAATATTTAAAAGCAGTGCAGAATCACTAAAATGTGGTGGACAGGCTCTGAGCAGTGAAATGCAAACTCTAATTACAAATATATGGCGTACAAGTAAAATACCGAACGAATGATTTAAATAGCGTAATAGTACCTATACACAAATAAAGCCATAACGCTGAATGCCAAAACTATAGAGGCATATCACCACTCAATACTGGCTATAAAGTATTTACCATTATATTCCAAAGAATGAATGTCTACGCTAAAAAAATTATAGATGAGTATCAATGTGGTTTCAGGAGACAGATCAGCGGTCGACCAAGGTTATTTGGTGACCAAATATTTCAGAAGATTTATGAACACAATATAGACCTCTTCTGCCTCTTCGTGTACTTTAAGCAGGCTTTCGATAGTGTAGATAGAAAAGGAATAAAATTCTGTCTGCAAATGCTTGGGATTCCATTAAAATTGATAGAACTACCTGAATCTTTCATATTGTCGAGAGTGAAGCAAGGAAGTGCTCTGTCTGCTCTAATATTAAAGTTTATTAAGGAGATAAATTCAGATGGAAACATCTTCAACAGAGAATTCCAAATATGCGCTTATACAGATGATGTACTCATAATTTCCAAAAGAGAAAATGTTCTGATCCGCAAAATCATTCAGTTTGTTAATGCAGACAAAACAAAATACACGATTCGATCTGCACAAAACATAACTCGTAATGACTTGGTAATTGGCGATTATGTTTTTGAGAACGTACCTGAGATCAAATACTTGGGCTTCACGTTATCAGAAAGTAAAGACTCAACAATTGCTATCGGTGAGAGATTTAAGTCTGCGAACAGGGCGTACTACGCGAACATTTAGTTGTTTCGCTCTCGAATTCTATCAATAACGTAAAAAATGAAAATGTGAAAAACAATAATACGACCAGTGCTTACGTAAGGTTCAGAAATATGGACATTAAAAACAAACGATGCCCATCAATTATTAACTTTCGAAAGAAACATTTTAAGGAAAATGTATGGCCCAGTGTGTCTAGAAGACGGAACATATCGAATTCAATACAACAATGAACTCGAAAACTTTATCGGCGGCAAAAATTGTGTACGTTTCATAAAGGCATAACGTATTAGGTAGATTAGTCACATGATGAAGATGCCATCAGAAAGAATGCCAAAAAATTTATCCTGCGCCCCATTGGAGGAAGACCACGTGAGCGCCCAAGAAATAGATGGATAACGACGTCGAAGAAAACTTAAGCAAGCTGAGTATTGGCGACTGAGAGCTCTGACTAGAGATATAATGGAATGGAGGAAAATCGTTGACGAAGCTATGGCCCACATCGGACTGTGAAAGCTAAGAAGAAGAAGATATGTTAGTTCTCTGTTACTTATTGTTATTACTTAATGTCAATCTCACTTTTAAGGTTATAGAGTATATTAGTATATCTACGTAATTATGATAACTGTAGTGTTTACAAATAACAATTTATAGCACCCGAATAGTGAGTGACTGATTATTGTTAACAAATAAAAGTAAAAAAAATGAACCCAGAAATTATTTTTTAAAAAGGCGATTTAGTCAAAATTGGCGTCTACTAAGGGTGGCAAAATAAATTTGATTACAAAAATTATTTTTATCCGATTCGACCAAAGCCTTTGGGTTCCACGATCTAGAACTACCCTTCCGGTTGCCATTAGTTGAAGACTTAAACATTTGTCGTTCTTATTTTCCCTTTCTCGTTTTTTTAAATTTATTTTTTCTTAGTTTATCTTTTAAAAAAGATCTTTACAACGCGGACTATAGGACTTGCTTGATATATATAATTTATAATACATTTATGTATATCTATTAAAAAAATTATTGATGGCCCATAAGAGCCGTGTTGCGCGCTTTTTATAGCGCATTACTCGCGGACCTACGGGGGCTCTAATGCGCGCACACACAACACAGAGAGACACAGAACTTAAATATATATCCTTTTGACCTCCTGAGCATCAAGTAGGGGCTTTTCAACTTCAACTTACACATTAAATTTCGAATATTTTACATAGTTGAATGAAACTTTAGTTTTATTATAATTATTATTATTATTACTATTAATTACGTTTTTATAGATCTAATAACATTGCGTTTTCTCTTTTGCATTTCTCACTTCGCTCTCCGTTTTTCGTTTGCGTGTTCTTTCTTCCCCTTATTTATTATTCTTCATTTTAACATTTTCGCTTCGTTATGCTTTTATCTTCTCCCAATATTACTGACGTTCTCTCAAAATCTGTTCTGTATGAATTAATTTGTTCTATGCATACGGCTTAACAACTAATTTGAAAAGTTTTCCATCGAATGCAGATACAATTTCTGCACTTCTGCACTTACTTCCTCTACTGGTGTCTTGCATACTTCTAGTTATCCCTTTCTTTACACATTCTTCCTTCCTCCGTTTCTCTTCGACCTGGTATTATTGATGTATGATTTGCATTTTGGATTAAGTTGGAGAAGAATGAGTTAGAAGGACCCTCTTGGTTTGTTTACCATTACGTCAACTTTCGCATTCGTATAGATTAACGTAGAATCAATCGTACTGAATTGTGTTGAGTTTCTGGTCCATAACAATACAATTAGGTTTAAAGCTTTAATACTAATTTACGTTCCTGATTTATTGGGGCCTGATATCTAAAGGTAAATTGGCTTTGTGTTTCTGAGTACAGAAGGAGGAAGAGGACTTTCTGTTGAAAGTACTTTAAGACTAAAAACTTACAACTAAAAAGTGCCGTTTCCATTTTAGCGCAATTGTTGTTGTCCTTAATGAAGTTATTTTTGTCGTTGTAGTGGTTGTTAATGACGAAAATGCTATTGTTGACGAAGTGCGGCGATATTAGTAGCATACGTTTCTATAACTCATCCGGACAATAATTATCGCTGCTTTTAAATTGTTTTTTTTTTTGTTTATGTTGTTCCTGTTTTCTTTAGAATTGTGATCCTGCTGCTTATTGGTGGCGTTTCTCCGTTGTTCTTCATCGAACCGGAACGTCGAACTTTTACAAGAAGCGTTGACGTTTACTACTATAGTGACAAACGTCCATTTTATCATCGATAGGGCTGCCTGGCCGCTTGCAATGGCGTGCGATTTCGTTTGCCACAAATGCGAACAATTCGGGCCCACTGCAAGGAATGGAGAAAAATGATTTGATTTAGTTAGTCAACTTCTAAAGAGTCGCATGAATTCATAAACTTGCCGTGGACGCAGTACGAGCGCCTCTTTGAACGTATGCAAATCGTGATCGGTGGATGCACCATGGTCTGGCATGGCGTCGGTAGTTGACTGTGTGGACGTCAGTATATGAGGATGTGAATGAATTGTTGAGACAGTGGCCGCTTGTGGTCCTAGGATTGGATTCTGAAAGCTAGCACCGGGGCCACTCATATGATGTACGGCCACCGCATTTTCTGGCTTTGGTGAACTGAAAATATTGAGAAAATCGACAATAATTTAGTAAAACTAAAAAACGGATAATGTGTTGTGTATTTGTGGTATCTTTAGTATGCATATATGGTGTTTTTGTATGTTTGCACAATTCGATATAGATGTTAATGCCGCGTCTGGCCGTCGCGCGACTCACCGACGGTTGGCATGTGTGGGCGTCAACGGTGGCAGCGATTTTCCAGCCAAATAGGCCAACAGATCCTCTCTACGAATCATGCGTCTCTTTTTGCTCCGCGCCCAGTCGGCTAGCTCACGTGTGCGTCTTTGATAACCGCATTGTATGGCAGCCTCGCCGGTACGCTTAAGACCATCACAAGAATCTGTACATTGGACCATAAAAGAAGGATTTAAGTCTTAAATGGACAATGAGTGGAGAAATTGTGGTTACCTTTGTAGAGGGTAGTTACTGTGCCAGCAGCTGTCTGAAATGGCAGCCAAAGTGCGCCAGTGTCTAGAAATGTGTTTGATGAACGCTCTGCAATGGAAATATTCGAAATGCGAAAAGAGATAAGAAGCACATGTTAAGAATTTTACACTAAATTCAATGAATTCCGATAGTCATTCGAACATCAATCAATCGGTATTTTACTCGCTATGTGTGCCAGCTTGTATGTTTTTTATCGCACCTGCCACATTCTACCTGCTTCTCCTACCTCGATTTATTTACACTTGCAATACGACCGCTTAAAATGTAATTGCAAGGGCCTTGCTAAATCCTATTGACTCCTACATATCTAACTGCTTTGTACAGGTGTTTTCATTTATTTCCTTCTTTTCTTTATTTTTTTATATTGTGGAAACTGTGACCAGGCAGCAGTAGGAAAAAAGTGGAAGTTGCCAACATGAAAGGAGGCGCCTGCAACATCATATCAAAACATTATATAAGGTACCTTGGAGTCAAACTTAACACACCGGCAGTTTCATTATATATATATAATTTATATTTATATATCTGCATGTGTGTGGTGGTTTTTTTTGACGAGTGTTTGGAGTTAACGTATGCAACAAATTTTAGGTATGGGTTAAACGCCAAAGAGGAATTCGCTATATACGTTTCAATTTGTATAACTTTCTTGTTCGATTGTTATTCTTGTTGTTGTTCCTTGCTAGGAAGTAAGTATTGACAAAATAACTGTTTATGTTTCCAACCGTACAGTAGCAACAACAACAAAAATAACAACAAAATAGGCAGTTTAGCAAAAACGAAGCGAAATATTTTTGTTGTTTCCTTTGATGATTTTGTTATTGTGTGTGATTCTATGAGCAAGCAGTTTGCCTCACTGGTTTCAATAGTCAGTATATCTCTTTCTCATCTTTTTTGCAACGGGTGTGTATATGTGTTTGTTGGGTGTGTACATGTGCTTTTACATATGTTCATGCATGCACATGCTTATTAATGACTCTATGAAGTAATTGGAGCTAAAGGCGAATGATGATGATAAATAAATTGAAATCCGGCAAAATACAATATTAAACTAGATATTTGTTTGCAACAAAAATTCTAAAACATATATATGCGATTAAAGCTGCAAGCACGCATATTCTCTAGCTCTTGTTCGTTCTCTTTTCACATCTTCCATTGAACGTATTCAATTTGTAATATTATTTTACTCCTTCACTAGGTGTGTGACTTCTCTATTTGTGGAACTCCTCTCTCTTGCGAATACGCGGCTCTCCAGAAGCATTACGCTGGATTCAGTGTCAGTTTCGTTTCCTTTCCCCCTCTCCTCACTTTGTCATTTGCACGTTGCTTGCTGGTCTATGTCTCACGACTTGCTTACATATGTACACTTCTTGAGACTGAGGTAGTTTTCCCTGTGCGGAATACTCAGGCAAATAAACCTCAGTTACTGTCTTCGGTCTGATGACGTTTTTAATGCTTTATTTCTAGATACATATATCCTCCCAACTATATTTAAACAAGGCAACAGAAGGACTGTCGAACGAAATAGTGTGGATGCATCCAGCTGAATCTAAAACGATTCCGCTATCACTGCTGCCGCTGATAAATGAAACGTATGCAAAAAAAAATCAAATAAGGTGGCACCTTCGTTTTTTGATCCTCACACACACCGAAAAAATCTGCGCACACACGTGCACGAAGGCACATTACAGGCTTTGCCCACATATTACAAGGGACGACTTACCGCGATAGAGCTGTGCCACTGACGTAGCTGAATCCTGAAATGCACCCCAAACACTACTCAAAGCGGTATCACGTTGGCGTGAGTATTCCAGTTCGTATTCGTCGTGCTGTGCATTGATTTCACGCACACATTGCTCTTCAAGCCAACTTTCCTCGCTTGATTCCTGCTGCATTTTCTAGTCGTTTTCTGGGTTCCTATGGCCGATACCGCTGGTGTTGCTCGTGCCGCACCACTGTTGCTGCCAATGTCTCCCAACTTCACACCGTTCTAATAAATATTGTGTTTGCTTTAGTATTTCTCAGTTCTTTATTTCTTTTTGCTTGCTGCTGTCTTTTTTTCTTTTGCGTCTTTAATATCTAAATCTCGACTTCTCTCTTTCACGCACACTGCCAAACCCAAATTGGTTCACTAGCTCATGCGTCGTAATATTTTTTTCTCTCGCTTCTTTTTATTTTTCTTTTTACGCCGTTTCTGTTGTATGTTCTTTTAATGGGTCTCAGGCTGTGCTCTCACAGCTTTTTATTATTGTAGTATTTTTGCTGTGACTTTTTGTACGCTTGCCTTCCGCGGTTACGTTTATATCAATGCCTAATAATTTTTAACTCATTATTTGACACTACTTTTATCGTATTTTATTTTAAAAAAATTTGAGCTGAACCTACCCGAGACGAATTGTTAGCTCTCGTTCCTCACCTTACTATTTTACTAATGATGATAGGTGTTAGGAAAAAAGTATGCTTGGGTTTATGTTCAGTCGTTGGGACTGCCAACTTGTCAAACATATTTTTTATTTCCCCAACACATTTTCAAACTAAAATTACCCAATATTGGGCCATTGATTGTATGAGTTAAGCTAATACAAGCCAATTCAATGCCATGTAATAATTTTAGTCAATATTAGAGTTTCTCCATAGCATAGATGTACACGCCAAAAACGCAAAGTTCGAACCGTCCATCATATGGTAAACTCAACGCATACGCAGAAAATACACTAAATTACGACAGTGCATTAAAGTCTATTCACCAATATGCGAATAACTGCGCCGAAAATCAAATATAAGTAACCACGGAACAAATAAGATTACGTCGTAATTTACAATTGAGTATTCATTACGAAGGGGTGATATATTACTTTCATTGCATGTACGAACAAGTTATTTTGCGATTGGCACTAATCTTTCTTAATAATTCTGTTTTCAAACATTCTTCGTCATTCGTTATATCCATTGCCTTAGACATCAAACTCGCAGTTCTCAAACTTTTGGAACTGCCTATAACAATTACCCCGTGTATATGGTAGCTAAAAGCAGTTTAGCTTTCACTTCGACTTAAAACACACATGTAAACATTTCTCCAGAGCGCTTTAACGCAGTAAGTGCATTAGGCGTAGGCCGCTTTTTAAACTCGACGCTAACCAAGTCGCTATTTACAGTCAGCTGTATGTTTCGTGCAGAGTTGCTATGTAGTGTAATTATATTGCTTTATTATCATTTTTTAATGATTTTGCGAATTAAATACTGAAAAATCATTAAGGGTCTTCACGAAACGTCATAAATATATAAAAGTTATAAAGTTAAACAACCAACATTTCATGAACGACCAACTTCGTTTTTGATGTCGTAGATCAGCTGTTGTCCTATACACAAATATAAACAATCAAATTCTAAAATGCCGAAAACAAATGAAAAGAGCAAATTAATACAAATAACCACAGGAAATGCAATAGATAATTTAATAATTTGTTTAGTAATTGTTTTTGCTGTAAATCAATTGTTAATTAAATTAAATTCATAACACAAGCGCCTTGCAACTTGCATCTGGCATTTATTTTATCACAATTACCATATGATTGAGCAGTCTGCTATTCACAATAATTATAAAAATTCGCAATAATGTTGTCAACACTCAGTTATTTGTTTATAAAATCGATAAAAAATTTTTTGTATGCAGCTACGGTCAGTTTGTATACAACTTTATAACAATATAACATTTATAAAATATACGACACATATACGACGTTTCGTAAAGACCCTTATTGTAAAACGTTATTAAAAATCAAAATAAGCCTTATACATTTATATTTTAGTTTATACAGTGTTTTTTTTAAATAACTTATTCTAATGGGTAAGGCACATAACATTTTATGCGCATGGAAACTCTAAAGAAAAATAAGAACGCAATGAAGACCCACATATAAACACTTACAAATAAAGTGTTCTAAGGCAATCCGATTTTAGCTAAACTGCTTTTAGCTGCCATATAAACGTAGTAAATATCTCTCTTAAAGCAGCCCCTGTATACGACACAGTTGCAGATTTCTTCAAATTGAAGAAGTAAATCAAAAGTTCTTTCAAATGACGCGTATTCGGTTCAAATAAAAAATTATTTGAATCTATCATAGAATCGGTAATGGGGTAGTGATTCCTTTTGTCAAGCAGACGAAACATACATACAATGTACTATTAATTCACCTTCAAGGAAAAACAATATTATTTACAATTATTTTCTTTTTGCATATATTTAATTATTTACAGTTTTGTATTGTGCACTTTTTCAAACATTTCTTTATTGTTTAAATTATAAATGTTTAACGCACAGAACAAACACGAAATTGTATAGATTAGATATTATGTTGCTGCCTCTCGCCAACGGACAACAATGCATTTGAACCAACTCAAAATATTACGGGGTTTCTTTCACAGCAGTGCATTGTGTGAAAATTGGAACGATGAAAATCTCAAAACAGAGTGGCTTGGTCTATCCCAGGCTAAAACTTTTTTTTAGCTTTTCCTTCTTCGCTCTTATCATTTTTTGTTTCTGTGTTCTGTGTTTTTGTGTCATTGTTCTTTTTGGGCGCAATCAAGCCTGATAACAACTTAAAATCTACGATATAAAAAAAAAATATTAATAATATATATATTTCTAACAAAAACAAACAAATTTTGATGTAAATGTAAATTTAGAACTAAAATCAATTCTTATTCAGGATAATTATTGAATTCACAGTCATACAGGGATGACTTGAGAGCGTGAAAATGAGACAGATATAACAGAGTGGATACTCTGTCGCTCAATACTCGTTATTGAGGTGCGTGTGAACCGGGGCGTGGCCAACGTCAACTTATACACATTATGTTTGTTTCCTTATTCTTCGTTTTTGTTGCTTTCCAACAGGCAATATCCTTATCCTTTTATTGAGGAATGAGTTTTCTCGGTTTGTCTTTCATGTTCTTCATCGTTGTTTTTTTCTTTCACGTTGTTTAATTTTTTGTCTTGTCTCTTGATTTATTATTAAGTTAATCTTAATCTCTTCTATTATATGTTTTGTCAATAGTGTAAAAGGTAAGGTTACTCATAGGTTCCTTTTATTTGCTTCTAAAAACCCGTCATTCTCCTGCTACTGCCCTTACATAAGTATTTATTGAAGATGGCAATGCTGAATTTCCTGAAGGCGTTGGCAGACTATTGGAGCTGCTCCTTCGACGCACCTAATGGTAACGATTTATTTTACTAAACATTCCTGTACTTGTTGTTGACAATGCTTCAATCCTTGGCATCCTTGACCGCCATTCATTTCAGTTGCCGCCGCCGCCGCCACCGATGCTGCACTCACCGTAGCGATTCACTGTTGTCGCTCTACTCTTGTTATTCTTGCTGTTGTTATCGGTAGTTTTAAATCATGTTTACTAACTGTTCTCTCCATATGATGATCTTCTTTCTTTCGATTTTCACGAATATGGAAAGCAACCGTGATTGGTATCGTTTGCTATATTAGAAATTTTTGTGTTTTAACTATTGTTGTTATATGTTTTGAGCGTATTATTGGCATTAATATTTTTGTAGTTGTTGATATTATTCTTGATTTTGTTATTGGTAGTTTTGTTTTATTGTTCCCTCGTCCATTGTAGTTGCCACACCCGTTTCTTACATGTAATATCTGTGTTGTAGCGTTGCGGGTTATTGTCGTCGTTGTCATCACTGTCCAGATGCTTTTTGCTCTTGCCGCCGTCATTGTCGTCGTGTTCGTCGTTGCCAACATTGGAGATGCCACTTTCAAGACCGTCGCAAGCTGAAGCTGGTAACGATTTCCCACCGTCGGGTTACAGGCAGCTTTTCAGTCCCGTTGTTGTCGTCGTCTTCGTCTGTTGATTGTCCAAACCCATTATACGGGCATCCAAGGCCATAGAAAACTCTACCGTGGTGGCAGCCGTCGTGAAGGCGTGCGTATCTTCCGGCGTGCCTGCTGTGCATTTTGGGCATTCGTGCCACTGGTTGTGGGAGTGATCCTGTGGCCAAATAAATTGAAATAATCATCAGGATAAATAAAACAAAATAGAAGAAAACAGTGACATTAAGGTCAGGTGCGATGAGAAGAGATCGCACGAAAGCGAGCGGTGACAAAAGCGAAATGTGACACTAAATACTATTAAAAACAGTTAAAAACCATGTTTGTTTACTTCCTCTAAGGGCTCATTTTAAATTCCACCCACACTAGAATTATGTAAATAAATATAAATATGCAAATTAACGGGGAAAAATAATAAAGAAAAGTGTTAACTTCGGTTATGTTAAAGTCGTTATATTGTTCACAACCCGTTAAAAAAAATTTCAGCCTACGACCCTATGAGCATATATTGAGATTGAATTATTAATTTATGTTTAGGGAATGGAGACTATTTATGGTGCATTTTAAGACCAAGACACATAGATTTATATCATACTACACGGTACGTCATATTTCAGCTCGATACGGCGATGAACAAAGTTTTTCAAATGCGAACTGGGATCGTCGGTTTGTATTGAAACTATTCCTCCTAGTGGTCGAATCTACAAAGCATGCTAAATATGTACACATTCAGACGGACATTATCTCTGATGTCTTTTTCACTGTGTTCTAACCTTTATGACAAAGTTATAATAAAGGTATACAAAATAATAAGTGAAAAACAAAAATATAAACAGTTGCAACGCATGAATAGTATCAACCGATATATGAACATATGTACTTAAAGGTAACGAAATTATGTGATACGGAGAACACGAAGTGCCAATGGTAATTATATAAAAAAACATTACAGGGTTGAGATGCAGGCATGATCAGGCACAAACACAAATATTTATGTTGCAGTGTTGATTTCTTGCTCTGCTTTGTTTCTAGTGTCCTGTCGTTGCCAATTGCCGCTCTAAATTAATTTTTTTCTCACTGTGCCCTTTTCTCTCTATTAATTTCAGTTTCTAGTTGTTTAATGTTTACTTTTCTTGAATACTTACGCAAAAATATTTGTAGGCGCGGCAGCACTACCATTAAATGTAAATGGTGCGGAGGAAATTGCTGTAGGCTGTAAAGAGATTTCGAAATTTGTCTTAATACGAATAAAATACAAAATAGAGTAAAAAGGGAAAAAAGAACGTTCCAATCGACAGAAATAGCAAAACAAATAAAAATACTTTAAATCTCACATTTTTACACTACAATAAAATTTACAATTAGAGTATACATAAAAACACCGCCGCAGTGTTTTTGTCGGTATGGGAGTTGTCCACTTATTGGGGAGGAAAACAAAATTTTTGTTTCAAAAGCATTGTTAGTCACCCAAATGGCCAGTAGGGTTGAAAAATTTAGTTATAGTAGATTGCTTACACATGATTGCTTTAACTTTCAATATTGAGTTTAAAAATAAGACTCTAAATTCTGCCTGTGGTGAAATCGTATAAAGTCGTCTCTGGAAAAGTGCTTCAAATGCGTAACTGGTTTTAACCTAACCTTCTAACCTAATTATATAAGTAATCTGCCCTGCGGTATAACCGCGTCACGTCAGGATTCAAATAAAATAACACTCATGTTTTATGCAAATTGCTACAAAGTTGTACTATTTGAATCAAAAAAAAAAAAAAAATTTAAGATGTATATTAAAATTATTACTTATTCAATGGGCTATCCAAATACCGCATAAATTTATAATTTAAATTTATTTGTATAAAAATTAACGATAATAATTATTTTCAATTTTTATTATTTTTGCTGTATAACCGCCTCACGTAAGGATTCTTATAAAATAACACTAATGTTTTATGGAAAATTACATTCAATTTGTAATTATAATTTCAAATAATAATTATTTTGTGATTTTTAATTAATCATGAAAATAAAAATCAATAAATGTATTGCTAATTTTAAATGAACAGCGAATTTACTTCCAAAAATATGATGCCAACAGACTTAATCGCGGAGTATTGGGAATTAATATTCAATATTATGAGGGAGAGTATTTGTGTCAAAACTCTTGGACTCATCGAGTTGTCAATAAAACATCGGCTGTGAACATTGCACCGGAAATAGAGACAATTTTTCTTATGATTCAGGGTAAAGAATCCTAGTACTCTGAGGTGTCGTCATTGTCTCGCTCAGTGTTTGCGAACACCCCGAACAGTCAACCATTAAATACTGTTGAGCCCAAAATTGAAAGTACGTGCTCACTTCTCAGCAACTACTTAAATTCCATTTATGGGGCTTCTGACAACGAGGAATACGAAAATAGCAATGATGATGTCCATAAAAGCCATTGCTGAAATAGGAGCTTATGACCCAAAACCAATTGAAGTAAACATGGACATCATGAAATATTGGGAGGAGAAATAATTTTTGTATCCCCACTTATTTCAATTGGCTAAAGTTGTGCATAGTGTTCTGGCAACACAAGTTAGTGTCGAAAGGGCATTTTCAGCATTAAATTCATTTTGACGAACTTAAGATTAAATCATATCGCAGACAGCGTTAAAAAAAAAAATACTTTTTTTTTAAATAAAAATTGAAAATAATCACTAATAATAATAATTGGCGAATCACGAAGTTGGTATATACCACTATATATACACTAAGAGTCCCTCAGAAAGTAATGTTGTCCTTGGGAAATTTTCCTTCTTCGCGGCATTTTAATTAAAACTTTACACAAATAAATAGAAAAATGGTAAACAAATACAGAAAATAAAAATATAGTCACATTAATTAAAAACGTACAAGCTATCGCGAAAATGGAGCCACCTGTAATGTTCCAAACTATCTTATGGAATGGGGACTCAATATTATACATTCTAGAAATTTCATTGAAATCCTTTGCGTATATTTTGAGTAAAATGAAAAAGTTTAAAAAAAGTGGTAAGACACTGCAGGTATCTCGACAACCACGCTACCTACTGGTAAACGTGAATCTAAACAATTTAGGGACCCACTAGCAACACACATACAATAAATATAATCATAATCGATCCAGCCGTTTAGGATGACTATAGTCTCAAAGCACCCGTACAGCAGATATATATAACAGCCAACGATTTATTCTTTGAGCACACAACGATATTACATTACTGATTTGACTTATTTATAATCATACTGCAGTCCAAGACCACATACAACCGACGGATTTGTTGGGGCTAGATGATCCAGTAATACTAAGGTATTCAAATTTCAAGACCTTGTGTATATGGACGCGTGATAAAATCAAGCCAAATAAAAGTTAGGTGGCTCAAAGCAGATATCCCGGAGCGGCAAAGTTCCGAAAACTTTTACCTTTTTATACTTTTTATTCTCGATAATTGGGAAGAGCATTAACATATATGTGAATGTTTCTTCAAAATAAACTTACTATGATGATGACAAAAAGTATTTGCCTGAAACTTTTTACACATCTGTATAGACTTTGGTTAGGTGTGTCGAAATTTCAACTCGCAACACAAAGACCAAATTATTTTTCTTACTTCAATTTGAGGAAGTACCACTCCTAGTAGTCAGATTGTGCCAGTTGCGACAAATGATATGGCGTCAGAAATCTTGGTGGAAAAATTTAGCTCTCTAGCTCAATCTAGCGACTAGATTGCATATATATAAAAACAGGCGGACGAACTTGTGTGGGTAAATCAACTCACCGAGTTGGTCAAGAAAATATATACATACATACGCATAGGGTCTTCGACGCCGCCCTGACTAATACAGTCATAACAAAATTATTACTATTCACATAGTGTGAAAAGTATAAGAATTGTCATGCAACACAACACTAAAAGCAAGATATCCCCTACAACTTTTCCTGTAATGGCGGAAGATAAATAACGGTAACGATAATGTCAGTGCAAAACCTAAGTACGATTAAAAATAAGATTCCAAATACAAATGCTGCAAATCATAAACAAACACTAAATGGAATTTCAAATTAAAAGTGTTGACACAAGCTATTTAACCCCGAGTCTATACTAAACGTATGCCTACGAATGTGGGTGAGATCGAATATGATCGGTGCCTATGATATACCAGCGTTGTCAAATGTTCAGGGATGAGTGGTTTTCAAGTATATTACTAGGAGCTTGCATTAATTCTGGTCAGTACCATCTAATAGTAAAAATTCGAAGTATCAGTGTAAACAGCTTATTTATATTATTGTTGACGCTAATCATGGAACGCTGAAAATTGCACCATAAAAGTTCGAGGATAATGAACTGCAAGACTTATTGGACGGAGACTCGGCTCAAACTCTGGAGCAACTTGCAGACAGTTTAGCAGTTGGTGAATCAACTGTTTCGAAACGTTTACATGCGATGACAAAGATCCAAAAAGAGGGAATTGGGCTACCATACGAATTAAGTGAAAATTCGATTTCAAACTGTTTCAACATCGCAGTGTCATTGCTTGCTAGGCGTATTGTGACCGGCGATGAAAAGTGGATCTACTACAACCAAAAAGTCATTGGATCGCTGCCAAACCAAGATCGTTCTTTCGACGCGGTATTGCCATGTTGCCACAAATGTGGGAAAATGTTGTAGAAAATAATGGAAAATATCTCGAATAATAGATATTGCACCAATTTTTTTTTCAATAAATGCCTTTTTGTATTAAAAAAATGACCATAATTAATGCAAGCTCCTAATATTAAATTACTCAAGTGATGTATTTTCATGCTGCTTGTGGTATTGTTCAATTACCTCCGCCTGGGGCCCACTAGAGTTGAAACTAAAAAAATTCATTGGTTTTGTCGATGGTACCACTCCCGTTGCTGTTGGGATGAGTGCTGCCGAAAACTGGAATGGCACATTTGCACCTTGAGGCTGTGACGGTGTATATGTACATACATATCATTCCCATTTCCAATAGAAATTACATCCATTTAATTGAACGGTTGATCGATCAATCCAAATTAAGTTGGAAGTCAATATGTATATATAAATTTTGTATGTTTCCGTTTGTTCATGTTTTCATTACGAGTCAAAACAAATACCAAATTACAACACAACACAAGTTGCGGATTTTCAGTCGAGTGTATACAAAATGAGTGTAGTACATAGAATATCGGTAGCCATTAAGAAGTATTGGACGAAAGAGAGAGAGAGAGAGAGAGAAAGTAAGAAAGAGTAGTTTTTTGGCATACAACATTAAAAAATAAATATAATAATAAATACAATAATAAAAAATATAATAATAATAAATATAATAATAATAAATATAATAATAATAAATATAATAATAATAAATATAATGACAATAAATATAATAATAATAAATATACTGAAAATAATAAATAAAATTATTAAATATTAATATTCCAATCAAATTAAGTAGAAAACAAAATCAATAAAAGAAAATTTTCGTACTTTAAAGTTAAAACTTTTTAGGGTTCCTTACGTTTGAGTGAAATACGGAACCATACCATTATAGGATTCCAACAAAATAGATAAAAATATACCATCCCCCATGAACATTTACAAAGAAAACGGAAACTATATTCGGTAATATATTCAACGTACGGAACCCCCTCCACGCGAGGTCAACTCGCATTGTAAAATTAAATTGTTAACTCCTCAATTTTTCTTTTTTGTTCTATTTTCTTCTCAGCTTCAGGCAGACTCAAGGAAAATGAATTCGCCTTAACAGATAAGATTTACGTTATAAGCTAAGTGCGTGCAGAAGAGACAAATAACTAGGTGTAGGAAAATTTGCAACTTACATCGTTGGAGTTTGAAGTGGGGTTCGCGACAGGCATGTTGGTGAAGTTGAAGTTCACTGTGGGATTCGTTGCTGTAAAATTGAAGGCTGGCTTTGTTGTGCTGCTGTTGGTAGCGCCACTAAAGTTGAATACCCCACCAGCAGACTGGATAGAAGAGAAATATAGATTACTTTCATCGGTTGCATGACTTAATCTATAGATATTCAATCAATTCGAAAACTCGATCCCGTATTATTCGGGTTATTTTGAGGTTCGGGTTTACTTACGCTGGTGAAGTCGAAAGCAGGCTTGGTAACGGCATTTGTAGTGATGCCGGATACGGTGCCGCCAAAGCCACCAAACGCTGGTGTTATCGACGCTAGCGGTGCTGCGTTGGTTGAAGGCGGAGCAAAGCTGCTAAAAGCTGAATGATGCGTGCCTGTCGCTTTGCCGATGTTGCTGCTGTTGACTGAGGCAGTGGTACCGCCGAATGCTCCAAACGTGCTGCTTGGTTGATCCGGATTAGTGGCGTTGCTACTACCGAATATACTGTTACTTGGTGCCGCAGACGGTTTGCCGAATGTTGAGGAACCAAATACGGGTGTTGTTTCGCTACTGCTGCTGACTGCAGAAGCCGACAGCGCCGAAACTCCACCGAAGAAGGATGTTGCAGTCGGGGTGATGCTGCTGAAAGTCGGCGTCGATGTACTGGCTCCGAAGTTGGCAAACACATTGTTGCTGGAGCTGGTTGAAGTGACTGCCGTTATTGCGCTTGTGGCCGCTCCTGTTTGAGCGGTGTCACTTACACCCACCAGTCCCAAAGAACTACCTAGAGGCTTTGCGTTAAATGCACTACCGAATACGAATGACGAATTTGGTACATTGGTAGGACCACTTACCACGGCATTTACCGTGGTACTGCCAAAAAAGGTACTGGTAGGCAACGCAGTAGAGCTGGTCGAAGCATTGACACCAAATATAGACGTAGTCGTAGCCGAGACGGCTGTAGTTGCTGACGTCGACAACTGAGAATAAACAGAACTCCTGGCTGGTGACGATGCTATACTCGTTGTGGCGCAACTCATAAGCGATTTACCAAAACTCTTTACAGTCGTCGTGGTTGCCACTTCGGCTAGGCTGACCGCAGTTGCATCGGGGTTAACTTTGTTGTTTGAGCTAGGCGAAAGCGTTGTGGTACCAAAAAGTCCTGCTGTGGCAGTGCCTGTGGAAGTGGTTGTGTTACTGAAGGAACCAAATGCAACCGGAGTGCTGGGATTAGAGAGTTTTGGTGGTGTAGAATCATCGTTGCCTGGTGGAGATACTTTCGCTAGTGCTGTATCGGTATTACAAAGTTTAGAGTCGGCACCAAGGCTGAATATGCCTGCTGATGTGGTCTTACTACCACCACCAGAATTGCCAAAGCTCAATTTGGCCGTTGTCATCGCAGTGGTGGAGGACGGAGCGACAGTTGTCGCCGATGTTGCTGTTGTTGTTATGAGTGGGGCTGACGAAAACAAGCCACCAGTGGTAGACGAAGGTGGAATAAGTGTGACGCTACTGACAATCATAGGTGTCATTGTCGATGTGGACAATTCGTCCGTCGCCCGTGCTTGTGTGAAAGTCAAATTCATAGTAGATCCATACGTTGATGGGCGCGAATTCACCATCGCTGCATTTACTGCCCCTGGCGCACCACCTGAATCAGTTTCAATTTTAGCGTTGTTTCCTGTATCGGTTACCGAACTAGTAACTGACTGTATTGGCTTCTTATTCTCTAATAGATTGACTGTGGTTGTTTTCGATGACTTGTCTTCGGGTTGATTGCTATTTCCGCCACTGATTACGCTGGTTACAGTGTCTTGTGCCTTAGTTGATTTTTTAGAGATGACTGTTGAGTCTGCGCCAGAGATACTGCTAATCAATGTTTTATTTTGAAAACCAAATGTAAGCGGAATTGTTTGAGTTACAGGAGTTTTTATCTCAGCGCCTGACTGACCGAATGCAAATGCTGGACCTCGGCTCTTCGTTAATGTCATCGTACCTGGCTTGGGTTCATCGCAGCAAATGCATTTCATGCGCTCGCTAGCATTTTGTGCTAAACAAGCTGAACACGACCAATTGGTTGCCCTTTGATTAGCTGCCAGCTTTTTAAGCAAATCGTCGCATTTCGGTGCAACACTAGCCCCAGCATCTCGATATGGGGACCCTGTATTTGTGGTTTCATTAGTAAAATTGACAGAACCAAAACCAAATTTGAATTTTGTCTCCGTCTCTGGTGTATAATCACTACTACCATTACTTGATAAGGCTGTGCTGGACACTGTTGATCCGGGTTTCTTATTTTGACATGCGACGCACACCTGCTCAGCGTTCTTGTTCACAACAAGGCATGTACTGCACGCCCAAGTATCCGCCTTTGCCTTGAAAATATTGCCAAATGAATTCTTAACCAGTAGAGGATCAGTGGTAGTGTTATAGATGTTCGCCGGTATTGTTGCTTCCGCTGATCCACCCTTTCGGGGCGATTCACATGCAATACATTTGGCCACAGCCAGGTTATTTCGCACACAGCATACGCCACATTCCCATTCCGATGGCAACTTTTTGAAAAGATCCCCAAAGCTGCTCGTAGTCCACTGATCGCTAGTCATTTTGGCGCTGGCTTTGGGAACTGTTGGGAAATATATCGACCGTGATTTCAACGCATCACTGGCGTGTTGTGTTTCACAGGCGATACACTTGCTTAGCTCCTTTTTATTACGTATCATGCAAGTAGAGCAAGTCCATTCATCTGATGACAGCTTGAACTTAGCGCCAAAACCGCTACCGTTCGCCATTGTTTCACTGCCGACACGATCTCCTGCCGTATTTTGTCCATCCTTGTCTCTTGGACGCCTCAATGCTTGCACACTGATCAAAGAAGGTTGAATGGCTGCGTTTTGACTAACTTTTTCGTCTAAACAAGCGGGCTCACTAAACTTAAAATTGCATTCAGTAAGTACGGGCAAATTTCTTGTCTGAATGGGAAGAACTACGGGCGTGGAAAATTTAAAGATTACATCACCAGAGCTGCCTGCCTTTGCTGAAGTGTGAGGATTAAATGCAAAATTTTCAAGTGGAGTGGAAGGAGTCACTGTTTTCATCTCGGTGTTTAACGACGGCTTCGAAATGGTCATTGCGACATGTTTTGGTAACTCTATATTAAACTTGGGTACTGATTTCATCATTGGGAATGAAAGGTTGGGCAAAGTTAAATCTGTCAGAATCTGCTCCTCACGTGTGGCATCCTTGCAACTGGTGATGCGTGCATGGCTCCCCACTTTATGCCGCATTTTACCTGTGTACATATGATGTTGTTGCGGCTGTTGTTTCTTCTGCTCTTGTTCACTTGTCAGGGTGTATGTTGTTTTTATGTTACCGCTGGTTGTATCGGAGTCGCATCTGCTTGAATTCTCAACATAAATATTTTCCTCCATGGCAATATCTCGTAAACGTTCTGTTGTGTTCTGGAATCGCTGCAGCCTCATCAACTGCTTCATATTCGGTATGGTTAACTCTCGCTTTGGCTGGTTTAAAAATTTTTCACTGCCATTGTGAATTCCAGTTTCAATGCGTCTCGATTGCAAATGACTCGGGGGACGTGAATATGGTGTCACTCGTTGGAGACGCGCCAGACGCGATGATACCACATCCGATTCCTTTAAGCGGTTCTGATTGGCTAATTTCTGTTGCTCTCTCAAATTGCCTGCTGTTTGTTTGGCTTCAATAAGTGGCGATGTGAAGTCATTAAGTAGTTCAAGAATTCGCTGTGCTGTATCAGAGATTCCTGTTAAGTCGGCATCAACACCGCTGCCACCGATACCACCCAAATTGGCGTTAGCCAAAGAATTGTTTGATGAAGAAATTGTCGATAAGCTCGAAGTTGGACGTATGACTGTAGGCGTCATACGTACAAAACTGGCGCCTGCACCAGTAGCGCCAGCGTTTCTGCCTCCCGTACCTGCCGTATTGTACTTGTTGTACGCGGAAGCTCCACCATAGGTTGTTCGTCCCTTGTAAAATGGGGAGGACGTATTCAACAAACGGCTGTCGCTGAGGGCAGAAGTGCTACCATAGTGTGACGAAGTAAACTGACGTCTGTTCAGCGAGGTCAACGAAAAGGTTGAGTTTTTAAACGCACTCATGCTGGCAAGTGGACAATGCTGCTCGCGTTCCCGACCCGTCTGTTGTGTGCCGGCGAATAGCGACTTTTTGCCTTGTAGATGTGCATAAAAATTTAGCCCATTGTCAAAGGACGAGGTTCGACTTCTACTTTCGTTATCTTTGTTGACGCGTGAGGAAATTGTCTCATTGTTGTGGATGTCTTCGTGGCTCACTTCGGATGCAGTGTCTAGTGAGACTACGTCTGATGATAACAAATCACAACCGTCACCCATACGACCATTTTGAAATTGTTGACGTGAATTGACGCCGACCTCATTTATATTGGTGTTATTACTGTTGATGTTGTTGAATTTAGTCATCGGACCATTTCCATAGTCATTAGTATCGACACTTCTACCATGTGCTCTGATAGACTCTGTGATACGATCAACGTTAGTATCTTGAACTGTAGTTGATGTGCGTGATACCATTGTGCCCACCAATGGAGAAGTGCTACCGCCCTTCACAGTTGACAAGGACTGACGCCGTAGAAAAGGCAAACGATCATATCTAACTGAGAGTGGAATATGGAGACAACGGGGGGAACTAAAAATATACGACCAGAGTGGCGAAAAAGCACAATAAATAGAGACAACTTTAAATAACATATTTGAGTTTAGCATTATTTCGAGTCGAACTCACCTTAGACCAATTTTAGTTGTGCCCACATTAGAATCTAATGTGGCGGGCAGGTCTCCAGACGTAGCGAGGGCGGGTTCGGCTGTAACGGCCCCAAAATTGTAAGCTGGCTCTCGTTTGTTCTGGTTCCGGTGCATATTCAAGTGATTAATGCGATTGCTGTGGATGGGTGGAGTCGGAAAATCCGCCGTCGACGTGTGTACTGAATTGCTACGCATATAGCTGCTGACATCTGGGGTCGATGACATTAACGGTCGACGATGTTGAACCATTGAACTGTCCCGCATTAATACCTGCCAAAAAGAAACGAATTTTTGCCATTAAATGGTCGCAAGATCTATACTCTGAGAACAGCATAGCTTACGTCGCCTCGCAAACGTTGACGTTTAGCTGGCGGTTGGAGACGGATGTTTCCCCTAACTGATACATTGAGATCTGATGGATTGTGGGGATTAATAGTAACTAATCTTGAGCTCATGTCTTCTGTATTGTTTATCTTCGGTCCGACTTCATCTTCATCAACTTCTTCGTCCGCCACCTCAAAATTTGAACTAAATCTATTAAAACGCACAGGCCGTATTTTGTTCAATTCGAATGTAGCCGACATTGGTTGTTGACAGTCTACATCGTGCTCGGCAATGTTGTCGGCCAAAGCTGCCCCTTCAAAACCAATAACCCCCTCTAAGTAATCATCACCATCATCATCATCCAGATCCGTACGACTGCGACGACGGGAACTTCCAGATTCCTCTGCATTTCCGTTTTTTGGCGTGACGCCACTAGTGTTGACTTTGAGTGAAAACCATTGGGAGACCCTGTTTGGAAATATGTTTGAAACGCTTGACTTCACTTTGCCTATTATTGACTGTGAAATAAAAAACAGAAGAATAGATTTACACAATAGAAATCTTATTAAATATGCAACTTCAAATAAAAGGTCGAAGTCGACGCAATCTGGCAACACGCCAAAGCCGCACAGAGGAATTTAATCTGCGTGTGGCGCCATTTCTTCTAAGCGGACACTTCAATGCAGTTTTCACACACACAACACCAACAACACGCATACACACAACACACAATCAAAATTGGCCTGTACACTCACCTTGTTTCCAGATTCATTAGTGTCATCTGAGACATTGGATGCGTTGTGTGATGCTGAACTGCGGTTATTGAAATCGAACGCATCCATTCTGATTGCGATAGTTTACACCACGCATACGGGACGCGAGGTTACACCGCACACGCACTTCTTCGCCTGTGTATTATCGCTTTAACTTCTTTGTATTCTTTGAAGAAGTCAATTATTGACGCTCGAGTGTTTTCGCGTCACGTATTATTCCCTTTGATTTCCACTTTCACATATACTTTCTAGATCTATTTTAATGCACTTTTTTATGCGCTCTGGCCTATTAACTAAATAAAATGGTTTCTTTCTCCCAAAATGGAAATATATTGTTCAATCACAACGCGGCGGCGATGGCAGTGGCCTCGCGCTGCCTTGTCACTCCGCTCCGAAAACGATCCCACTGTGGTTGTATCGTCGTTTAACGTCGGTGGCCCGCCTGGCACTACTGCAGCTTCAACTGCGCTGCGCGCTCCTCACACTTAACAGCACCTTTCTATTTTGCAATGTCGAGCAGGCCAACCTTTTTTGCACTCAACGATTTTAATAAAAATTTTAACTAAATTTTTGTGTCGTTAACGACTTTACGCGTTCATACAGTTCACGTTTATAAACTTTTGTATTATATCGCACTGAACAATCAACGCGAAGTTAAAGCGTTTCTGAAATTTTTTCCCACGATGCTGAGACAGAACGCGTGAAATGCGAATGAATGACGAGTATTAAATGAACGAGTACGAGTCAACGAGTGACAAATAGAGTAAAGCCGACAGTGTTGTTTTGTGAAACGAAACTGTACGTTTGCAGTGATGAAAACAAATTGGAAAATATTACTTGCTTTTCGATACTTTTGAAACAAACAATCAGAGTACTTTCACATAAAATCTTTTGAGTCGAATACGATATTCGTTTCCACCGAATAATGCAGAACAATGATACTTATGCAGTATTTGCAGTTGGCAGGGTAAAAATTAAAAGTGCCGACAGGTTCTTCTAAGTTTTCAAGCTTAAGTGCCCCCGATACGGTCATGCATGCATTGAGGACGTGTGGATGAAATAGCGTCATGTAATCGTTAATTTCTTATCTTTTAAGGTTTATGTACAACTTTGAAGAAAATATTATTAATATTCAACGAAATTAAATAGGTAAATCAAATAACATAAAAAAATATATGTAATTCATATTTCATTAGATTAAACATTCTTTACATATTACACTTTGGTGTTGCTGTTCGCTTTCACACCCTGCAACTCGTTGCTTGCTTCAACCACATACCTCCCGTAATTTTCACCCGTACTCACTCTACGAAAAAACCAACGAAATAAATCAAGGGCGAGAAAACTGAACGAACACAAAGAAGAACGCCAAACAGTTGCGCGCAACACAAGGTACAAGTAATACGAGCTACTCCGTAAGCCTCGTGCATCTCTTCTCAACAAACAAGTGTTGCGAGAGAAAAATTGCACGAATTGTTACTGCGTGTGAAACAGCTCATACAGGCCTTAACCGACGCCACTTTACAATTATTTCACTCACGCGCTAACGTCTTTGATTTTCAAATATTTCTTACTACTATCCATATTTTTCTCTTTCATACGCACTTACCTTGTGCAGGCGTAAATGATATGGACTGTAATGACGAAGCAGCGAACAATAGTCAAGTCAAAGAGGAATTCTTTCAAACGTTGTACATGTCAAGCACATTTAAATTTTTCCCTAACACTCTGATAATGTTTAACACAGCAATTCGACCATGTAAAGAGCCCTTAACGCGTTTCAATATTTTCTAGTACCGTTTAATAATATGCGTCAAGTATATGTTAATAATGATTAGAATACTTTTTGACATCTATAGCACACTTCCTTGCTGCTGCCAATATAAGTAGGTCAGACAGATCAAAACCAAGTGAAAAGATCTAATAATCTACAATTTCTAACAATGCATTTTTTTCATGATCTATTATACTCATACGGCCATAAAGCAGCTCTATCCTTTTAACATTTAGTTTTTGTAGATTTGAACTATCGTATGTATTATTCGCACTTATGGAACATAGAATCCATCGACATACATATACCAACCATCTAGTCTTTCTGACGTCTAAGAAGGGCGTAAGAGTTATGATAGTTTTTATATAAGAGTAATACATTTGTGATAGACCCTACTTAACTCACAAGAAATTAATAGCTTTTTGTAGCCCCATAGAAATTAACTGTTCTCACTTAATAATTAACAACACTGTTTGTTCAACCCAATGGTTTATACAATAAAGTACACAAGTTTCGTTGAAAATATGCTATTACAATCACACATGCGTACATACAAAATAAAGCCGAAATTTCAAAGTTCACAGTCTTCTCGGTTAAGAGTAGATTCAAGTACTCCTTAGGATATAAATAGGTAGAAAATAAATGCGCCAAAAGCTAAATAATGATTGAAATAGTCCACTTCCTGCCACTTCCATAAAATGGCCATGAAGTTGCCGTTGTCGGCATCACTGTCAGCGAGCATGATTCCCAAGTAGGCCAGGTTGCAAATGTTCACCGCTGTGAAAAAGAAATTGCTGAGCAAAATGAGCAAACAACGTTTGTTCCGTGAAATGCAATTTTGTTTGGGACAATTACTGCGACTACAATCTACGCTGCATGGATTGACACCGATACAGAACTCCAATATATCCGCAAGGCGGTCGCGCAACTTTAGCTCTATATAGGAGAAAGCAGCTAGTGAGAGCAACACCAGATAGATGCGTATATGTACGCCGTGTAGTAGTGAGGACACAAGATACGTGTAAAGCATAGCTGCCAGGTAGTTGTTGTCGAAATGCTGCATTGCCGGGCGATAGATGTACCGTTTGAGCCAGTGGTGCATCGGAATATTCCAACTGCGAACGAGTGCACATAGTGAGCGTGGAAATTCTATCTGGAAGGGGTTTGTGATGAGTTGTCCCAACATCTTGTTTGACGTTGCTCGAGGATGCAACGATACTCCAGCAGCCGATAATCCCGCTTGGGACAAGAAGCTTATAAAATAGTGGCTCAATCGGACGCCAAGTGCATCAATGTAGTTGCTGAGCCAGATCGACGATTTATTCATTGCACTACCTACGCCGGTGATAGGTGTTATGCAATTGGACATGCACAGAAATACAATTGAAAGCACTGAATTTAGTAAACTTTGCATAATCCATAACCAATTACGCCTGTAGGTGCCATTTACCGGATAAGAATGCGCACGTAAGCTCTGTAAATATGATTGGAAAGATATCCACGGGCCGAGTGAACATGTCGCCGGGCAGAAAATGTAGCCAAGATAGGGAAGCAACGATGGTAGCTGCGCTTCTTTCGCTGTGGTGGTGGCTTTCTCCTCCATATCAAAGGCCAGCGATATAATCTTCATATTAGCCATCATAAGCACCCCACGCACGCGATGCCAAATTTCCGGCTGGTGCCAGGCGAATTCATACAAAAACTGAGTTCCGATGGTTACCACGGCAATGGTGAAACCCATGTGTTGCACGCGGTAGTACTTAAAGCATTGTAGCAGAACGTAAGTGACAGTACTGACCGCGAGTATGACTACTGTGATGATGCCGAGCGTGGCGTAAAGTACACCGAACCCGCAAGCGATTGACACAAAGTGAATCAGGTACCCGTATTGGTGGACGTGACGCTTGCGCAGCAGCCAACAGCCTAGTCGGAATGTAACACAGCTCAGCAGCAATATGCTCACGTAGCCAAGTACCTGTATCGCTGAGGGGGCGATGCACACTTCAAAAGTCTCAGCAAATCGTTTGACAGGCGGCTTTGATGGCGGCCTTGTCAAATCGTTGATATAGTCTGCGTATCCGCCGTCAGATTCTCGTTCATCATGCTCCATGGCATCGTAGTCGTCATAGTACTCATATTCCATTGTATATGAGCTCCCAAATTATTCAGACGCTGCAACCGCACAATGTCTGGCTAATATCACATTTGAAACGATTTGGGTGAACGAAAACACCATCTATTTTTGCACCTTCGGAAATCTTCGCGCTCCTCCAGACATTACGTTTACACCACACTTGCCGTTTTGCCACAGTTTTCGCCTGTTGAAGTCTGGCAGCACTGTCGTTCCAATTCGGGCCATTTAAGGTTGGCTAATATTTTATTATTGGCCGCATGACACTGTCCTTTAATGGATTCTTTTATTTGCATTTTTAAGTGTTATAATTGTGTTATACACGGAGCAAATATCAAAATGCTTTTGATATTTCTGCCGGCGCAACGAATTCGGACTAGCGCACGAAGTCATACGAAGTCGTTTGGGTCGTGTAATTAAATTTGCTTTTGGTGTTTGTGCGCGGGTGTCGCATGGTCTAAAGAAGCAACTGAAAATTTAATTGAAAGTCGCTGCTTGCAAATTCTATACGTTGAAACAGTTGAAAAAAGAAAATGAATGAAGATGTGTGCCCAGCATAAGGCAACTCCATACCATGCGCTTTCGACATTATGCGACATTGAATGTGGTTTTCAAAATTGAATTGACGTATCCACCGCATTAACAAAGTTGAAAGTTGGTCAACTTCCTGCGGATGCCACCGAAATTTGAGTTGAAGTATGTTTCATATGATTGCGTCCATTCAACTTTGACAAGCGCATTTATTGTCGCATAATGTCTGAAACACATGGTATGGAGTTTGGCCTTTAGTTTTTGGATTTTTGGTTTAAGTGAGGTTGAAAACTTCAGATGGGGCTCTAAATCTATGCCATGCAAATTACATTTCATCGATTATGCATATTTATTGTATTTTCCACTATTTTATAAAATACACATGCTAGCAACCCTGGTTCCTCTCATGCTAAGAAAACAGAACCGCTTAAACAAATCAACCAAAACATTTTTTTTTGATTAAACCTATTATCAAATGAGAAATCATGATTCCGTTATTAAATAGATATAACTGTCGGTTGAAGAAAATATATAAGACGCATCACCTCCATTTGCATATGTGGAATGGACTCTGCTTTGCGGTGCAGCTTATGCCGCTTGCACTGTCTGCTTCTGAGAGGAACTGATCTTGTCGCCCAGACTGAGCGCCATGCCCTGGGGAGGGAAGAGAACGTAAAAGGTTGTTATATCACTTAATCTAAAATTATGCACACCTGGCTCTTTGCGCGTATGCGTATGTGTCCAGTGACCTTGGAATCGGGATCGTCAATGGGCTTTTCAATGCTCAAATTGGCAAGTGCATTTTCACCGAAGATTGACCTGCATGAATTTTTGTAATTGAAACATTTATGAGAATAAATTCGCGTTACTCTCCCACATTTAATGCTCACTTTGCATACATGTTGGCTGCCATGAAGCCACACTGGCCGGAAAGCGCCTTCTCTGGCGTCAAACACTTCATGTTTGTGCTCTTCAACAAGTGCTTCAAATACTCGTGTAGATCAGTGAACGTTGTGTTTACTGTGACCTGACAGAATGAATGGAGACACAATAATACTATTCGGATTAACGAAGACCAAAGGCAATGACCTACCTTGTTCTCCCACTCAAAATCCTGCCACATTTGTCTGAACTCAGTGTCCGTGCAATTTGCGGGTATAATGTAATCCATAATATCAATGTGGATTGTGTTGAGCACAACAACATTTGTGTTAATCGAAGTGTCGTAAACTGTGGAGGCCGATGTGAAATGCAATTAGCGCCACCTTTTCCACAACACTGGTATTGATACTCACCAATATTACCAAATATTATGCCATTCTCAGTGGAGGACACCTTAACAATCGCCTTCATGTTGCAGAAATCGTGTGGTGCCAACACAACTGTGTGAGGACGTTCGACCAACTTGAGATCGCCCAGCGTGGCTAATTCGAGTGTTGCGTTCTGCAAAGTGTCGTCTGCGAGAGTAGAATACACAAAACGCGATTAAATCGAAATTTAGAATGTGAGATATACATTCTACTTACTAGTTTGATTTACGATTAGCACATCCAGAACGATGTCATACTGGTTGACGTTGACATAGGCCTCAGCGTAGACGGGATCCGAGAAGCCGGTCAGCTGGGTTACCTTGTTAAGCTTGTTGTTAGGTGAACTAATGTCGCTCACGTTGGTCAATTTTGTGCCGGCGAGTGCTTGGTTTAAACTTGTTTCAAATACATTCTCTCCCAGATGGTTGTTGCGGCCATTCGAAAGCTGCGCAAAGAGAACTGGATCGTCTGGTTGCACCTTGGCAGTAGCACGCTGCTTTTCTTTGAGCACGCGTTGGTCCTCTTCGTGCTGTGCGTCAAGCATCTTGCCTAGTGCATCGCGACAATAACGTTTGAAAACTTCGACAGCTTCGGAAGTGCGATGGCTAAGTGTACGCAAGCAAACAAAGATACGATCGGTGTCGTCATTGGTGATCTGCTTCACCGGGAAGCCCGATTCGCCCAAGTGCAGTATTGAGCTCATGATGAGCATAACCTGTGTAGTAAGTCGATTTTCCAAACGAGAATCCGACTCTAAGTCGGCATAACGCAACGCGAGCTTGGTGAGGGTGGCCGATAGTGCGGCGCCAATGAAGAAGTCACCATCCATAAGATACTGACGCAGTGGCGGACGCTTCTCTTTTTTCGTAACACTAAATTTCGAATAAAACATTGTTATTGTGTGATTGATGTGTTAGTAATGCACTGTAATACTTACGGCGCCAGACTGAATGCGCTTTGGGTAGCATAGGTACCATCAGAGGTAACCTTGTTATTGGCCACTGACGAACTATTTGAATTAGCACCACTGTTCTCTTTATCCTCGTCGGTATGGTCACCCGTCAGACGTCGCTGTTCCGTATCGACCATGGGAATTTCGCCAAGTGTCTGTTGTATCGTCTCGATGACTTTTAATATTTGTGTCTTCTCTTCAACGTATTCGCCAAGAATCCAGACGGCGGCACGATGGATCTTCGATGATTTAATTTGTCGGAAGGACTCAATCAAACTATTAGTGATTAGTGGTCTCAGATTTACGAACTTCTGTATTGCTTCGCGTATAAAGATCAGTACATCAGCGGCTGCCAGCTCATTTGTGTCAGACAGGAATTCAACCAGGACGGGTATAACATTTCCAGCCACGTCCGGGAATTTAATTGAACACGAGTGCAATGTTCTTACCAAAAGCTGTCGGTATTTGCCGGTATCCTCGTGCTCGACGTTGTGTGTTTTAGAAACTTCCTTCTTGAGCACGAGCACCATTTCCGCGATGTTTCGTGACGAAACCAAATCCATTGCCAAAGTTAGCGTTTTGCGACGCACTTCAATGTCCGGGGCAGACAAAACACGAAGTATGTCCATAACCAAGTCCTGCATTACTTTCTCCATATTTTCGTTCTCCTTCATGACAATCAGACGATCCAAAACAATAAGCTTCACGTTATTATCGCTCTCCTTAACAATAAGTTCAATATAGCAAGTGGCAGCTGCCTTTATGGCCGTAGGTGCCGATGAAAGAGTTATCAGCGTTCCGGCTGCTTCGTAACGCACCGCGTTCGATGACGAATTCAACAAATTATAAATGCAACGTATGAAACGCGAGCGTTCTGCCGGATTGGCGTGGCACACCTTGTAAATTAGCTCCACGATCACCAACTGGAGTATGTCACCAAAGGTGTTCACCTGGTCAATGCATGACGCTAAATAATTCAGCGCGCGCTCCTGATCGGCATGCAGAAGCATGAGGAAGGCGTTACGCTTGCAAGACATGTCCTGTTGTGTGTCTAAGAAGTTGGCAACCAATTCAGGGCCATCCGGCACCAGCCAATCAAAGTTCTTGTATATCGTGAATATTGCGAGCACGGCATTTCGGCGCACATACGAGTGCCGATGATCAAGGCAGGCGCGTATGGCAGGCATGAGCGGCTCCAGCAACTCTGGCTCCTTGAGCTTGCACAGAAAACGTAACGTCGAGCCTCGCAGAAACTCGTTGGGATGTTGCAAGTCCTGTCACATGAATAGGGTATAGAGTATTCATTTTTAATTAGTATTGAACTTAACTACCTACCTTTCTGTATGCATCGCACACCAGTATCATTTCCTGCAAAAGTTTACCATCTGAAGATGTTTTGGGAACAATTTCCCAGAAAATGAGGAGCAATTTTTTTATTGTGTGGTTCTGCACGGGCAAAACGAAACGAATGATGGTCATAATCAGGCCGGACATCCGCTCCCCATTTAAAAGGAGCTTAATTACTTTTTTCAGTGTCTCAATCTTGACTGTGGTGTCGCCTTTCTCAAAATCATGTTTCAGTTGAATCTCGCTCGGCACCTCCAAGTCCGGCGAGTTTATTATGGTGTAGCATGGCACCTGTGCCATATTGGTTTTGTATGGTGAAGAACACTACGAACACAATTCTAAAGTTTAATGAGTTCTCCTTAAAACCGTATTCCAGAAATTATCAAATTAAAGCTTTTTCCTATTCGCCGACTGACGTGTCAAGTCATTATTACGGGCGGAACAAATGAAAAATTGAACAAATTTTTTCCACGAAATTATGCGATATAGGTCAACAAGAGATCTCTGCTTCTGCAGAGACATACAGCAAATGTACCATCGATTAAGCCATTCCGCAGCGCTGTCTATTTGGAATGGAACGAAACGAAAATTGGCAGTGTTTATAAGGCTATTGAATAAAGGCTGAAACAATAGTGTATCTGTGTCTGAGCCTGTAGCCGGTAACAAAATCAAATACATGTATGTTTGTATGTCAGCGAACAGAATGTGTATCTGAGTGTAATGCCGCGTTTACAGTTCAGTGAATCACTGGATCGAATCTTGGTGTTCACACTGCCGATTCCAAATCATGATCAATTGTTTATTGTTTTATTTCTACAGACGTTGACAAATTGTGAGAAGTAAAAAAATTGAAAAATTGCGATTTGTGGAAAAAATAGATATTTTAGAATCATTTATAATGTGTATAAATGTGTTTTCGGACTTAATTGGACTTATTTTCATTAAAAAAAACTTCAAATTTTAGTTTTTAATTACCTTTCTTTTGCGCCATGATCAGCTGTATATTCTTTTGGCGCACAAAAAACAAGAATAAACTGTTGAAAAGGTCAATTTCCAATCAACAACTTTGCAACACTGTCAGAAATCGGCAGCCCTGTTTAGAATCGTTGTGGAATCCATTCATGGATTCGCAGCGATTCGTATCGCATTGTACAACAACAACCCCTGAATGACTTCACTTTTCCTTGTGGTTGTTGTAGAATGTGATACGAATCACCGTCGAATCACTAGCGATTCGAATCTTAGCCCACTGTAAACGGATTATGTTTGTTTCTGTCCCCGTTTCTTTATATTCGAACTGGTTCAACTTTGTTTTCGCTACAAATGGTCTGTCCCACTGTGGCTCCGTTTCTCTTTCTCTTAACTGACAAGTACAGCCGACTGCGGTTCAAACGAAAAACGAAAATAGACGAAAGCACATTGAATTTAATTTTTTTAGTGCAAAATAAAGAATTTTTATACAATTTGAAGTACGCAGACTACAGAAACTTAAAGAAAAATCAAAATCCGGGGACAACTAGGTTTGTCCAATGCAATAAGAAAAAATAACTAGGACATTATTTAGTTCATTAAAAAAGGTATTTCTATTTTTCAAGGTTTGATATTGTCAAACAACCCTAGTGAGGCCGAGATATGCATTCTGTTCACTTCTTTTCGGACTTCGACTACATATTGAGAAACAGATACACCCATTTTTTATTTCCAGTTGATGGTTTTCTTGATGGCATTATTTTGCAGTTTTTTTTTTTAAATTTAATTGAACGATTAATACGTCTTCTATTTACTAAATTACTCACGTCTTCTTCGTTACGTGTTCAAAATATTAAAGCGGTTTGTGGCTTGAAGTCTTTTTATTTTTCTTTAACAGACTTTCGATTTCGAATTTGACAGACTTTTTGAAGGCAAACTGATGAAGCAATATTTATTTCATACAAATATTCCCAATTAATTTTTTTATTTTCCCCCGACTTTCGCGCTACACTAACGCACGAGACTTCACAGGAGTATTCGAAGGTCTATTCTAGAGTTTCCCTGAAAATTTCATCAAAATCGGTGCGTCTATAGCGGTCATACATACAGACAGACAAACTTCCAATTTTATTTATATAGATAGATATATAGATTAGAGTCATTTTAACAGCAAAGAATCGATAAAATATTATTATTAATATAATATAATAATATTAATATAATAAAATAAATAATAAATAATAATAATAAAATATATATGTATATTTGGGTCAGCCTGTCCTGTTTTTCTAATACAGGTAGACACTGATGATTTAATGCCGAGTGAAGTCAGCCTCAGCATTCTGTTCCCTACTTAAGTGTTGCAATTGTAAATTCCAATTCCAACGTTCACATGACCCTTTAGTGCTTCTAAATGGTGATTGTTTGGGTGAACTACTTCACCCACAGTCAATTTATTCAAGTTTTGTTTACTTCTTGATGTTGCTGCAGGTGGTGGACAAAAACATTCTGGTGATCTGGCAAAAGTCAAAGACAAACAGCAGCACTTGCGTTACACCAGTAACAACGGTAACAGGCCATTGCAGTGTCACGACGCTTGGAAATAAGCGAAAATAGAAGGTTGGTTAGAGACTAGAATTTGACCAATACAGCAATTTGGCCCTACCAATAAAACCGGAAGAGCCATCAACGACATTTTTAAAGTTCCTGATGATTTGTGTTTCTACATTTACATATATTAATATATTTGTTGTTATGTGGAGTTGTTGAGTGCGTTGTTGACTTTTATGAAAACGCCATTATCGCTGTACGTAAAAATGAACGGACGATCCATTCGTATAAATCGGGTGCCGGCGACCATAACGGCCGTTCTGATGACCATGGTTCTTGTCTACTTTTTAAATTTCCACCAGGAGGAGCGGCCGGCCATATACGGAATTTTGCGTAGCAATCAAAACAAGGTTAACCTGCGTAAAATGCTCATTGGAGCAATACAAGCAGCACAACGTGGCGGCCTCGAGATAATTGATGTAGCACACAGTCGTAAACTGAAGGAGCGTAGCAAGGGCAAAACAGACGAAGGCGCTAACGATCCATTTACCGATGCCGATGGACGCTCGCATTGCGTGATGAAGCAGGGACTGAAGCGTATCTTTCCGCGTGTGAAAATTTTATCCGAGGAAGACAACGAGCATTGCAGGGATTCAAGCACCTTTGACTTAGACCCAACAGTCCTTCAGGAAACAGCGGACGTACCCGATGAGCTAGTGTATGCGCGTGATGTCACTGTTTGGGTTGATCCACTGGATGCCACAAAAGAATTCACAGGTGATTTAAAGAAGAAACCAGTACAGTTCTGTCAATTTAATCATTTAAGTTTTGTATTTTCATTTTTAGAGCAACTTTACGAATACGTAACGACAATGGTTTGCGTCGCAATCAATGGTAAGCCAATTATTGGCGTCATTCACAATCCATTTGATGGACAGACAGCCTGGGCATGGGTTGATCACTCGATGTCAGAGTACCTGAATAGTATACATTCCGAGCGAATTGATACGACACATCCGATAATCATTGTATCGCGTTCACACGCTGGTGAAGTAAAAAACCTGACACGCGCAGTTTTTGGGAAACAGTCAAATATAGTGATTGCTGCCGGCGCAGGACACAAGGTGCTGCAGGTCGTGGCAAATAACGTTACAGCCTATCTGCACTCGACTAAGATTAAGAAGTGGGACATTTGCGCTGGCGACGCGATTCTACGTGCCTTTGGTGGGGCTATGACCACGCTAGACGGCGAAGTCATTCATTACGGCCCAAATGAGTCACCAGTCAATGAACGTGGTCTGCTGGCGACGATTATTAATCATGATGACTACATCGACAAGCTGATGACGTACCGAGCCACACACAAAAAGAGGTAGTCAAACGTGGACCACGGCATTAGACTAGAGCCTGAGCGTATCTCTTCCAAAGTCGTAGCCAATTTTATGCAAAATCTAAACACAAAAATTTGTTTTAGCTAGGCTAATGTCGAGTCCAATTTGAATTGATATGAAATATAAAATTGTTGATGGCCTCATGTACTTTAATATCAATATTTGATACTTTTATAATACTGTATCTTGATAGTAGAGCAAACAGCTGGTTATGTTTTGGTGCGTTTCGTTGCGTTGAGTAGATTTGAAGTTGTTCGTAAACATACATACACACACACACACACATATATATATATATATATATATATATATATATCGATTGTTGAGAAAACAGCTGATTGTGCTGTGTTGTGGTTCGTTGCATTGGGTCAATGTTCAATTGCCGTCTGAACGTTCAAGTGAGAAGTACGCTGTAAGCACGGCAACGCCAGTGAAATCGTTCACTAGGAGCAATGACCAGCGCTGGTTGTACGGGCGGACATTTCATAGAAGTAGTGAACCTCAGCGATAGCGAAGTGGTACAACACAGTTTGCTGCTTGTCCAGGGACGTATTCAGCCACTGTGCGTACAAGCGAAACACCACCAACAACAACTCAAAGCCACCCTAACCGGGGAGTTGAAGGCCTCATTGGAAATCAACCCAACGGAGCAGTTAACTCAGGTATCCATCGGTGGCGAGTTTAAATTGCTTTTTGATTTGGAGCCCGAGCCGCAGGACAAAGTAAAGGACTATACAACGCCAACAACCACAAGGTACGCGCTGCACTTGCACTACTGCAGCGGTGAGTTGCAACTACGGTTCCTGTATCAGCGTCGTTTAAGCGTCTATCGTGTGCAGCCACTCTACTTGGTCTGTCAGGACTCAGCGGCAACAGCGGAGGAACTTAACACGTATTGCGCCCTCATTGATTTAAATCTGCGGCTCGTACAGTGCATATATTCGCTCAAGCTACGCATTGCAGGCTTTTCTAATTGCACATTCACCCTAAACGCACCTTGCGCCATTTTTCGCACTCAACTATCCACGAGTGCGGCGCATCGCAGCAGTGAAGACGAGCTGTGGCACTTGTTCGCAACGGATATTCTTGCATCCCCTACTTGGGGACAGCAAGTGAATCTGAAGTTTGTGGCCTTCATTGGCTGCACTTGGTATGACGGCGAATCGGTAGCCGCCAGTGGTGACTACTCGTATGCAAACATTCAGCGCCATCTAAAGGCGCACGCTGCACTTGGCGGTGGCGGTTTGGCGCTCTTCGGCAGTGCCTATTTCTATGCTTGGCCTCGAAGATTTAGCGAGATCGGTGACTGCATACGGAGTACGCAGCGTGTCGACTTGGCGCGGGTGCCCGATGAGAGCAATTATCGGCGCACATACGGCGGTGTCTACGCTAGCACACTGGGCGCTGTCTGCCACGAGCTTGGTCATTGTTTTGATTTGGGCCACACTGAAGACGGTATTATGGGTCATGGCTTCGACTACTTGAATCGTGTGCTAACAATTGACAAGTGTACCGAAAACTTGCCAAATCGCGTTGTGCATACAGGCTTATCGGAGGCAGCGACGACAATAAAAACGTCGACGACGACATCACCAGCTGCTGGTTCAGGTCGACCGCGTTATACGCAGTTGAGGCCTCTAAAGCAACGCAGCAGAAATCAATTCCTTGACAAATACTACGAGCAGCGTAAAAATGATAATTTCTACTTTACGCGCAACTGTGCTATAATACTAGCTCAACATAAGTGGCTACATAGTATCCCCGTACCGGTGGAGGATCACAACCACGTTGCGGAAACAGATTTTAAAGACTTAAAAACGGTGGCCGCTCACATTAAACTACAGTCGGCAACGGCAGAGATTATATCAAGCGTTCCACTCCGTCTCATCGAGCTACGTTGTAATTCTAACAGTCTAGTGTCACATTACGAGGAATTCGCGTCCGACACAATCCCCAGCTACCGTTTCCAGCTTCCGCAATCCTTGTGGAATCTAGTAACAAGGCAACGTAGTCACTATATTTTTGTACTAACCACCACGGGCGAAACGAAACGTTTGACCTGCGATAAAACTAAATAGGCATACCCCAGGTAAGCTAACACACTAAACCGCACTCTACTAACTCGTTCGGTTCTTTGGGAAGGATCCAGAGAAACGTTATTTGCCCCTAATCTATGTACCCTCCAATATGATTATTCCGCTTGAATATCAATCCATACAAATGTGTCATGCAGTTTGCAGCGATTAATGTTATCCGTTATATGTCGAAGGAAAAAAAATGTTATCAATCACATATATTTTCTGCGGCATGAATTTCTACACAGCTACAACGAAATAAAAAAAAAATAAACCTGTTGCATCCCACGGTAATAAAGTTTTTGATTAAACCTGTCATATCGTACGTTAATCAGGTCTTAGTTCTGAGGACGACCTCGATAAACACTCTAGCCAAATCTGGATATGGTGTTCATGTTGGAACGTCAATCAAACAAAATTCACTGGGTTGTAGGTTCTACTGGTCCCACACGAGAGAACTGTAGTCGTTGCACCAGATCACTTGATGGCAATGCAATTCTCTTACAACAGATTATTGCGAATCGCTTTCCGTCACTTTCAGCGTTAACTAAACATCTATTTGTCGCATAGACAATCGCTTCTTGAATACTTCAACGCCAAATTTATAGCGTTCAAATCAAAAAGGCTGTCCCCCTGGAAGGTTGTCCCATTTCATTACTTTAATCGTTTTCAGAACTCACACTTTGTGTATCCATAAATAATATCCGCTTATAGAAGTAGCACACGAAAGGGACTTTGAAGCTAAATAAAAACAAATGAAATAGATTACGAATAACAAGAAAAACCGGTAGCTTCGGCAGTGTCGAAGGTGTAAAACTCTTTGAACCGAAAACAGGTTGATAATTGGGATGAGCATGAGCATGATGTGTACCTTCAAATGAGGTCTACTTTTATGAAACCTCTTCTACTTTTTTCTAGGACTCTAAAAAAACCATTCAGGTCCACAAGTGAAACGTTTTTCTAATAACACTTTGGACTTTGAATCCAATGTGCGTCGTCATCACCTAAACTTTCCGCATCACGTCAGATTAGCTTAAAGTATATACATACGTACATACACACTACGATATCGCTGGCACATCACATTCACCCTACTCAACGATTCGCATTCGATCATCCGTTGACGTTGATTCATCCGCTTACGTTTCATCGCTCATTGGTCTGCAACTTCGGAATTTTTAACGAGTTCGTCGGTAAATATTGGGAGTGGTAATTACTTAGAAGAGTGAGCGAGCTAACAAAAGAAGAAACACTACAAAACTTGTATCTACTGGTTGTAATCGTTCGACTGCCATTGTTGGCCTCAAACGTACCATTACCAACACCACCAGGCTTGCGACAAGTTGATAAAAAAAAAGTTTTTCTAACTATTATCGTTATCACAGTTTGATTTGTATTATCAACGCTCATCATGTCGGCGACAAACAGGCGTTATAGATAATAAATACAAAAATCTAAAGCGTGGAATCGGTACGCATTCAAACGTATTGATTTAGTTATGGGCCGCGAATCGGCGAATATACCAAATAGAGAAAGCCAAGGGTCTTAAGTAATCCCAGTGATTTGTAGTTTTCCTACATATTTTAACGCCAGCAAAGTGCTGGGTGGCAAAAACGATCGGAACGAGCAAAGAAACGAGATTACCAGCAGGAGAATGGAACAACAGACGGCGCGCATTCAGTTTAAATTACTCAAGGGCTTCCCC
The DNA here is from genome assembly GCA_035041755.1 of Cacoxenus indagator. Classification (NCBI taxonomy): domain Eukaryota; kingdom Metazoa; phylum Arthropoda; class Insecta; order Diptera; family Drosophilidae; genus Cacoxenus; species Cacoxenus indagator. The sequence goes on along the minus strand of JAWNKX010000220.1, from coordinate 2,706,772 downwards.
AAGGTGGATGGGGAGAAGATAGAAACCGTAGAGTTTCTTAATGCCGCAAAAGAAGTTGTGGGCGTGATAGGTACGTGACGATTTGAGTAAGCATTTGCATGCGTCATTGTGTTGAGAAAACTATAATTTAGTAATTACACACACATATTTTTTATTATTATTCACCAATCTAAGTTTTTTTTAATTCATTGAAATAGAAACCTTTGGTAAACTCTTCACGCCAGTAACCAGTGACATGAATGGCAATATCAATGTAAGTTAAAAATATCTAACCACAAACTCCGTACTGTAACTACACGAATCTCTTTAACTTTCAGAAACTGATGAAATCATTTGGCAAGAATCCTATAAAATACAAATATCTGGAAGATTTAATCATACTGAATGTCAACGTGGATGATTTCGCTGCCAACGCTTTGCTCTGGTTGAAACGCGGGTTGCAATTGATTTGCACATTCTTCGAGAATATCTACTATGACGCCCAAAGCAGCGAGTCACTGAAACAGCATCTGCAGGACGCCTATGAACGTACGCTAAAGCCCTATCACGGCTTTATTGTGCAAAGTACTATTAAGGTAACTTAGAGTTCGAGTTCAGGCAAATTTGAGATTTTGGTCGTTTTTAATTAGGAGTACAGTAAATAAAACCTGACCTCTGTTGCAGATCATTTACAGTTGGGTGCCGACACGTACCCAACTCATTGGCAAAGGTGAAAATGGTGAGGAGAACATAAAAAAACTTGAGACTTATATGCTGACTATGCGAATGCATTTGGACAGAATCGATGCATTGCTTGAAAAACACAAACTCGATGACACAAGCAAAGTGTGAAAAAAAGTCGCTGTTAATTCGTTTATCACTGAAACCAGTTGGTAATCGAAATGCAATAAAAATGAAAACCTCATGCCACTGGAAAATATAATTAATATATCCTTTAATTATATATGTACTTTAAAAAGTAATTTAATTTATCAAAAATACCGAATGAGTGAAGTATATGATGGCAAAAAATGTTGCAAAAATATCTCTTTCCCCACAATTTGTGGTCCCAAATACACACATATATTTAATGATAAATTTGGAGCATCACATACACTAAACATATAAAAAACTACTATTTCTTATTGCCACTCTTTAATGAAACCTATAGCCATTACAAGTCGTTACCGTTTCCCACGGCAATCGGGTCTTCGGAATTTATGCAAAAAAACACTATTACAAAACTACCAATTCAGAGAATTTTCAAAATATATATTAAGAGAAAAATTTCGGCGGTGGTCGGAGCGTTAACATTTACGACATGAGATATTGATTCGCATTCACAAAAAAACCTCTTTATGGTATTTTTAGAGCCATAAGAGCCATTTTTAGGACTTTGAAATGTTGTAAGCTATGGCTTTGATACTATGTTTAGTTACAAATTTATAATGAAATTAATCTATAATCTATAAATATGAATAAAAATATTAAGTGGGGTTTGGCATATGTGGCTTCGGCTGGTTGGGTTGGAGCTGTTTGAGCAGTTGCGTTTGCTGCTTGTAGAAGTGCATATATGTGCAGATCCCGGCAGGAAGCTCCAGAGCCATAAACGTGAATAGAATGACAGTGCCGAATTTGATCCACGTGGTATTCGAGTTGGCCGCAATGCGTAGAAATAGCAAAGTGGGCAACATTATGAACGACGTCAGTGTCAGGAATACAATCAGTAGTGCAGACTATATTGAATGTGTACGAATTATTAGAAACGACATGATAGCACTGCATGGGGAACAGAGTGCAAGCACCTTACTTGCATATAAAAATTGGCGACCATACCACAGTACACGCGACCAAATTCGGCGACGATTGCGACTATGAAAGCTAACAAAAAGAAGCAGCCCTCAGAGGTAAAAAATGTATGTAGCTGAAAGGGATTAATTTATGGATGAATGTCTTGATTATGATAAATCTAATTGGCATGCCGCTTACATTGCACATAATGTGAGAGCCATAGATAAAGGCCCAACCAATGGAGCAGTAAACGTTGTAGTGCAACAGCATTTGGAGCAGCAAACTGCTGGATTGAGCTTCGACTATTTTTAAATGGTAAGAAAATGAAATGAAATAAAGGAATAGTCACCTTTAATTGGCATAATGTGAGAGCCATAGATAAAGGCCCAACCAATGGAGCAGTAAACGTTGTAGTGCAACAGCATTTGGAGCAGCAAACTGCTGGATTGAGCTTCGACTATTTTTAAATGGTAAGAAAATGAAATGAAATAATGGAATAGTCACCTTTAATTGGCATTCGTACTTAAATTTCAAGATTTTTGATTAAGGGAGGATTTAAACTAAAAATGTTATCGTTTTGTTTGTTGTCAAGCAATATGCAGCAGAAAGTTGCCAAAGGCAACCACATCGTGTCGTCTCTTTCCTTTTTATGACAGCAAACCAAGAATTTTCATATAGTAGTAGGTCAACCCCGCCCGCTCCACAACGCAAACAGCGAAACAATTTCAATAAAATTAAAACATCCTGCGTTCTCGAGCATCTTGTTGCGCTGTACTTTACTTTCTTTTCGATTAGCAGGTAATTCATAAAGGAATGCTTTATTTGGCTAGGCAATGAATAATAATAGATTAACAATAATAATTAATTATTGATAATAATAAATTAATAATAATAAAAGTATTGATAATGATAAACTAATAATACAGTCGATTAACCACGGATTAATATGGTACACTGCAATTGAAGCTCTCGTAAAGGCCGGCCACTGTATTTATAGGAGAAATATGGCAATGAATTACTGATTGATGGTGCTTCTAACAAAAAGCAAGAATAATGATAAAAAACAACACTTACAATAGGTTCTTCCACGCTTAGTCACTTCGTCACCCAATTTGGTTGCCAATAGCTGATGACAGCGCACATAAGTTTTCTCGATTTCATCGATGTCATTGTTGTTTACATACTCTTCCACGCTCACATTGCTGACATTAGTGTCCACGCTGAGCGCATATGAGTCATCTAATACGCTAACACATGTCTTCCATTCGATATCGACGACATTGATGAGATGAAAAAATTGTTCCAATGCCGTATGAACATCCTTAAATTCGTCGAATGTCAGACAATGTTGGCTCATACTGTCCAAGTAAAATTGATGCAGATGCTTCAGTTGTCGAAGACTTTCGCAGCTATTTAGCGCAACATCGAGTTGTTGGCCGATGGCGAGCAAATGTCCACCAACATGGAAGTGGAACGTTTGAATGGTAGAGATCAACCAGAAGCGAATTTGTTCCAAACGCCGCATAAGAAAATCGATATGACTGAGGGCCCCGTAAGAATAGTTTGCCCGTTTGTTAGGAAAACGAAGGTTTTCCAGCTTCCACGTGGCCCATTTGATTTTGAGCAAAATACGAAATATTTTATTGTAGTCTTCCATGTTCTCGGGGGTTATGATGTGCGCTAGTAGTGGGTTGAGATCAATTGTCAAGCTTATGTAGTTAGCAACTTCGTAAACTTTAGACTTAGACGAAAATTGCGTGGATTGCAATTTAACTTCGATAACTGATGGCTTTTTTGGAAAGTATGTCGATATAATGTCATCCAGCTGCATAGAGAGTAGGGTGCTATTCGCCCACTGTTGATGCTGACCCGATTCAACCTAAAAGTGGACAACATAGTTACTTTATAAGGCAGGGTGTATATAACATTCACGTACGCTTACATTCTGAAAAAATTTGCTATAAAAAAGGTACATGTAAGCGTTCGCCTCTAACAGAACCACATTACGAATATGTTGAAAATGCGCGCTTATCGTCAATTCTCTAAGGTAGATACGCATGACGAACTTGTTGGTGTAAGCGTTGCGCTTAGCAAGTATACAGTCGAATGTCTCAAGAAATATGTAGTGCAGAGGAATGTCGTTTCCGCAGTCATTTAAGAAATGAGCAATTTCTTCCACATTCATATTCAGACTGTCAATCTGATTGTCAACAGACGCGTCCATCATTTGTGTTTCCTGAGCTCCTGCCGAAAGGCCAGTGGAATCCACCTTAATGCGCGTACAGCTCGACGTATGCGATTTAACATCACTCAGATTATTGCAGTAATCGAACTTTACAAAACCAGGATAATTGGAAATAAACGCGCCCAGCAGGTGTTCATCCTCAGTTACAGTCGAAACACTCAATAACTTGTGGGAAAATTTTTTGATTGAATCACTGACTTTGTCTTCGCCATTCGATGTCGGTAGTTTAACCAAGTTCCTAGGATTACCGGTATAGTCACGGACTCGTCTAAAAATTCCGGCAACCAGTTCATCATGCAGCGTTTTCTGGACTGTGCTATGGAAGGACAATTGCATTTCATTTAAGAGATTCATTTGTATCAGCAGTCTTTGCGCTTTGCCCATTTCGAGCACATGATCACACAGCTTTCGGTAGAAGTGGCACTCCTCTATGAGTTTTATTGCATCGACGGTTGCCTCTGCCGGAGTCAGTTCTCGCAACGCAATAATGTCCTTGAGGTCATATATGCTAAAAAATAACTGGCTTTAAATCTTGTCTGGCTGCTTGTCACACAACTTACGGCTTAGCCAAAAATTCATCCTGGTAGTCGTCAAGTTGACCGGTATGCCACCACTCATCAAGAATAGAGCAGTACACACTAGATGTGACTAAAAATAATGCTGCGGATACGTTGGCGTTTTCATGTAGGGTAATATGTTTAAAGAGTTTAGACAATATGTATAGACACCGTATGTGGTGTGGAACACCAGACCAGGATAAATTCGTACTCTTAAATATCGAATGCAATACCTTCAGCTGCTTGAATACCTTCACCGACCAGTTATAAAAAGACAACAACGTGTTGACATTGAAATCCTTCTGTGTTATGCGTTTTTCAAACGCTATAAGGTGTTGTTGAATGGGCTTCAGCAACGATCGCATTGCGGCTGAGAAGGCATTCAATGTACGTGGCCATAATGCAAGTTTGTCATAGCCCAAAACCATTTCATTGATCTCGTGCATCATATCGATAAATGGCACTATATTCTCATTGAGGTACATTTGTAGCATTTTCTGTATTTGAACGTGAAAAATGATGAATTAGTAAGTGTATTAGCGTGTATACCCACTTACCGGATTGGACCTGGGTATAGTTACATCAGTAGCCACAGTGGTCTTTCTCCCATCAAAATTAAAGAATCTAAAGTTTCCCGGTGAGAAAAACATCAGGATTATCTCGCGTAGTAAAAATGGTTCCGGAATCGTGGATGGCATATTTACTAAGCTCATACTGTGATTGCTAGCAATGGCATAATTGGCTACTCCGCTACTGCTATGGGTAACAGTGAAAATATCTCCTACGCTTCTATGGCACCAACAAGAATGCACATTTGTGGCAATCACATTGGTTCTGATGTAAGTTGAAAACTGTGAAGTAGTTTTGGGTGGTATTAGAACCTTGAGCACTGATGGCACATCATCTGAATTATGTTTTGAATTTTCTGTAGCTGGTGGTTGTGGGCTTAACATAACTGAAGTTGTCTGCGATTGGGTTTCTTGAGTTTCTATATCTTCTTCATCCGACCAGTCCTGCAAACGAAAACCGTGAAATTTAGTGATACCTAATTTCGAATGTGGTCTGATGCACTTACGGAAAGCTCGCCTTCGTCACCGTAGTGGAGTGGAAACAGAGATTTCTGTCTTAATATAACAGCACAAGTCGGAACTTTATTCTCACTGGTTTTCGGTTTGACAATATTTTCGGCGAGTGCATTCAGACTTATATTGCTTCTGTTCCGCCGAATTGTGTTAATCGGCTGATAAGCCATTGAAATTAGGAACTCAATTATTGACCATCGTATATCGGGCTCAAAGTTGCGTTGACAGATGGGATCCTCAATAAGCATGTTGAACAGTTCCTTAAAATATGCAGCAACATTGGGTAAGTTCTCCAATTCAAAGCGGGTAACGAGGTCCTCTACTTTATGGCGTACGTCATGGCAGGAGACAACATCGCATTGCGAGTGGATTTCATGTAACGCTCGGTTTACTTGCCTGCGTAAGACCTTTTCACTCACCTAGAAAGAGAGAAGGTCGTACAAGCACATTAATGCGCTCCCTCGAATTTCTAAAAGCGTTACGCATTCGGGACTCGGACTTACATCTGAGCCGAGAATGGACACAACCAATTTTTGAACGTTTTGAGCAATAATCTCGTTGCGGCTATCCTGCGACATTTTTCCGACTCCCTAACTCATTCACTGTTCGAAGTATCTGATCTGACTGATTCGTTAAAAAATATTCAACATTTAGACCGCCGGTGGAAAATCAAAAGAGGAAGAGTAAATAACAAAAAGAAATACGATAGAAGTAGAGTGCTGAAGAAATAGTTATTGAGCACATGTAGTGTTGGAAAGTCGAAAATATAACCAAGAAAGAATTTTACATCAGCTGGAGTCTGTATAAGAATAGGATACGAAACAACAATGACAACTATAACGCGGGATGACGCGGAATACAGGCACCCCGTCTATATTATACTAGGCTCTGGCGGTCATACGGCGGAAATAAGCAAAGCCAGTTTAGCGCTGCTCGCGCACAAGCAAATATACTCTCCGTTATGTTATGTTTTGGCCGCAAGTGATACGACTTCGCGTAAGCAGTTACTGAGCGTTTTATTGGCCGCAGGACAACCAGAGTCAAATTTTGGGTTTCCGTTCATTGAAGTGCCACGCAGCCGAGAGGTCGGCCAATCTTGGTTGAGCACTGCGTTTACTACCTTTTTAGCGTTGCTTTGGGCTTTTCGTCTAGTGTGGCGTGACCGACCTAAGTTAATACTCTGCAACGGCCCCGGTACCTGTGTGCCTTTCTGCTATGCAGCATTTCTGTGTCGACTACTAGGTCGTCTTCCCGGGAATAGCAAAATTGTATTCATCGAGAGTTTTTGTCGTGTACGCACGTTATCGCTCAGCGGACGACTGCTACTTCCGCTGGCCGACATGTTTGTGGTGCAGTGGCCCATTCTCTCCAAGCTCTATAACGGCAACAACAATTTGAGGTATTTCGGTCAAATATAGTCTTAATGTAAGTGATGTTAATACAAATATAATTATCAAATTGAAAAGAGTGATTAATGTAAGTGCTGATAATACAGATATATATAATTATAAAATTCACAATAAAATGAGCACTGGTCGGCTTAACCCGAACACTTGCACAAATGCTTGAAGAAAAGATTCTCATGGAACTCATTGCCACAGCGAGGACACTGGCGTGTGGTTTTGAACAGTCCATGTTGTCGGCGCTGACGTGTGGTCTGTAATATTAATGGATTTTGTTCCGTTATGGTAGAGTCCTCTCCGATATAAATCGAACTATTTAGCTCATCGGAACTGCTGGTACTTGAGTTAAAGCCAGTCAATTCAGCCTCGGCATAGCCAGCACTGCGTAAAATGTTCTTGGCGCTGCGGCTTGATGGCTTTTGAGACCTAATGTTGACTTTACGTGAATTTTTTGGCAACTTTTTTGGTGGTGGCATCTTGGTGGTTATGCCGAGACAGCCGTTCAAGTGTTCTTCCAACAAATTGCGCTTCATTTTTTCCATGCAAATAGGGCAACAGATAATATCATTTTTCGGGTCTCGGTGATAGCGAGAACCACTTGCGACAAGATCGTTTTCTCGCTCAAAATCTTTCATTAAGATATCTTCACCAAATATTTCATCAACCACCGATGTATCCGTTATTTCGCTAGCTGCTATAATGGCAGCCTGACTGTCATCGTATTCATCGTCGATAAGTTCAATGTCCTCATCACGCAAATCATTAATTTCGTTCAAAATCTCTTGTTTAACAGCTTTCCGACGCTCGTCGCATGTCATTGACTGCTTGGAAGGCTCTTGGACGACCAACGTTGTTTTAGGCGAATCGTCGTTATCGCTATCCGATAGTTCTATAATTGCTGTATCGACTGTACAATTAATTATAACATCATCTTCATTGGCTTCCTCTTTTGAGGTAAACGGCGGTTTCTCCTTCGTGCTGTTGTTGGTATTGTCATTGACATCTTTGGAATTGGCATCAGATGACATGCGCCTGCGTTTACTATGTACACTGCCCGATGGTATGGTATTTTTGCTGCCACCGAAACGCTTTGACCACACGGCACGTAGGTGATTGCGATCCACTACTCTGTTCGACGAACTCTCAGTAGTAGATCTCAGGTCTTTTAGTGTATAACCACGACCGGGCATGTTGGCTTGAAGCGATGTAGTACTAGATTCGCTACGTCTAATATTGCCCCCTATACCGCCACTATCGCTTCCAACAAAATCATTGTTTAATTCACGGAAGCCAATCACATTACGCAAAGCACCAACAGGCTGTGCGTCAGACCTTGATTTGCTTGTGGAATTGCCAACAACATTGAATGGATCAGAAGACAGACCGGGATATGAAGAAGGCGGAAAAGCAGCTTCTATACCGGTGGAGGTTGACTCTTTTGTATCATTGGTTAGATCAATTCTTTCCGAGTTCAATATCAAGTCGCAATGGCTCTTGGTCAAAGCTGGAAATATAACACATTGAAATATAATCGTATCTTCAATGTAGCACTACTACCTGCAACCAGCTTCCCACACTTACCACGGTTGTTATTTGTTGAACGCCCAATCGAAAAATACTTTCGTAAATCTGCGTCGTTATCGTAGTTGTTGTGTTTAATTGCTTTAACCTTGGCGATTGAAGCTTTAGCAACCTTTCCCTTTTTGGGCGGTTGTGCCGGTTCTTTGATTTTCATGAAGAGGCCACCGCATGAGCGCACGTGTTGCTCCCACCATTGATCATTGGGACCGGGAGCACGGTTGCATGTACGCTTCACAAAACCAAAGAACGGTGAGTGATCCTGGCAGATACCATTACAGCGCCACCAGTGTTGCTTGTATACTTCAACTTCGTCATTAAAGGTGTGGTATACCTATAAAAATCACTATTTGTAAGTTGTTTAACGTATTATATACCGCTTACCGTGATATTCGTGCCGGCTACTTTGTTGATGGCGTGCATGATTTTTTTAAAGTTCACACCATGGCCGCCATTGCCCTCTCGTATGTTCAGTACAAAGCAGTACGCATGTATCATTTCATGCAACAAAGTCTCTACAAGGTCCTTGCGAGTACGCAGCTTCAATAGCGGCTCGCTGAGCCTTATTGTTATATCCATGCCATATCGGTTACGCCGCTGATAACAGATGCCGGCACAACTATACATGCGTTTGCTCCAATCGAGTGTCACGCAGCTGAGACGCCCTTGGAAGAACTTCATATTAAAACGTGTCATCATAGCAAATACATCCGGTGTCGGGTCGAGGGTCTCCCACTGTGGATGCACAAGATTCTGTGTGCGATTCAGATAGTCTTCATCCTGGTTGCTATAATATTTTGATGCTTTGTGTATGGGCAGTCTAAACTTCACTGGCTCGAATTGCACCTCCTCAATTTCGCTGTCCTATTAACCGAAAACAACGCAAATTAACACAGTAAAACGAATAAATTGCAACAAAAGTATTACACTGTTGTCCACCAGTAAGCGCTGTTGTAACTCCAAAGCAAATAAATAATCCGGATCGTCCGACATTTTTTTCAGAAATCTCCAACTGAAAGTACTTAAATCTTTTGAAAATATTTCACAAAAGTTAGTCTTAACATCCGAAGGTGACGCAAAAGTCTCTTTTGACTGCAGGCTCTTGGCGCTCTCCACACTCGATCAGATGTTCTTTCAACCGTTCAGCTTAATTTTTCTAAACTGTGAATGTTGGCATTTATTGTAAATGAAATAGTTTTGATTAACTTTATGTGACTGGTAATTTTATTCCGCCGTTCAACCCATTGTGAACTAATGAGTATTCACATTACAACATTTTGGAGTGGCAGATGAAACGACTGTTGACGTTGGCTATTATTACTTTGACCGAAAACTAACGTCTACCATATTTGAATTGGTTTTAGGATTAACACTAAAACAAAATTTTTAATGATTTTTTTGTTGTTTTTGCGAAAAGAGACATTGGAAGTCACATTTATTTTTCCAGAAAAACAGTACTATTTTAATGTACTTAACGAAATATGTATGTGAGTAGTAAAATAATTTAATATCAGCTGTATGAATGGACGAATTCCGGCGATTTGACAAGAATGAATCAGCGCAGTTTTCCTCAAAGGTTCCAGAGCGTACTCGGTTGTGTTGGTTGGCGGTGGGGGATCTAAGAGGCACTGAGAAATGCTTTCCCTACATCGCACATAACCAATTGTTGTGGACAGAAACATCGACAGCATCACATCCGCCAACCCACACTCGCTTATGGGCAAGAGATTGGTGACAAATATTACCATTATCTGCCCCACTTGGGTCTCTGTTTACAACAGCATAAAACTCAGCGAGCGGATCATTTCATCGATAATAACGCCACAGAATTGGCTACTTGTCCTAGGCGATTAGTTGAACAAACAAATAGTTCCAACAAACACAACCCCCGTCTTTGCGCTCAAAATTGCCTATATTTGCCAACATACATACATAAATACTAATAATGCTGCTGGCACCTACCAGTCATCTATCTCCGAATCAGAAGAATTATCGTCTCAACACTAAATAGTTTCCGGTTTTACAAATTTAACATCAGATAATGCTACTGTTTTTAGCACTAATCAGATGAACGCCAAATCAAAACAAACACCACTCTCAAGACTGCCCGTGTTTGTCAGCATGGCAGGAAGAATAGAGCTCTCTCCAACTCCTGGCACTAACCAATTGAGAGTTTAACCAATCAATATCTTAATTGTCCATCTTATGCGAACATGTCATATGATTCTTCTACATCTAGTGCTAATCGAGTGAAGTGTGCAAATCTAAGTTAAGCTAAGCTTCGACTAGAATAATTGTACCCTTCTCCAGAGCACAGTGCCTATACCAGATTATGAAGGAGGTAGGGGATTTCGCATTTTTTTTTTAAACTACATATTTTTCAGGGTGGCTTTCGCCAATGCTACAATGCTACAATTTTTTTATTCATTCAGTTTTAAAGCTTTGTTTTCTTATAAATGTACTTAACAAATATTTACAACACTTAGGGCTAGCTTATTAACTATTAGCTTGAAACTAATTTTTTATAATATTCACAGGTTACGGCTTATACTATTACTTATATTAGGTAGCTTAATTGCTTAAGATTGCTTAATCTACTAAACAGTAGATTAAGATTAGATTTGGCTTTCGCCAAATTGTACATGGCTTTTTTATATTTAAATTGTTATGGAAACACAAGTAAATAAAAGTAAAACGTTAAAAAAGATAGGGTGTACAAAGCCGAGTTTGAGAAACGAAAAGAATTTGAACTGTAGTTCAATGCAAAATTTGGAATGTTCAATGTTTTTTTTTTCTAAGAGTCTCACATCCTTTAGACAGATTTGCTTGCTTCTTGTATATCTATTTTACCATATATTACTTAATCATTCAACAAGAAAAAATAGGAAGAATTGGAATAAATCGAAAATCCAATTTGGTTAGGTTTTTGTGTGTAGGAGAGTCTTACGTTGAATTCGTTCAGTCGCCCTGCCAAGTAGCCGAAACATGAGCCGGCATCGGGACTTAAAGTCAACAATTAATCGGAACGGCACGAGCTTAACGAGGTATCGAACAGTTGTCGCACATACGGCGATCACCAGTTAAGCCGATGACATCGGCTGAGATTGTCATTATCTGTACCGTCGGTGGTGGTGTTGAATGACAGTAGAGTATATTTTGACTCCCTCCCAGTCTTCAATTGATTGCTGTTACATAAACAGGCAAAAAAGTCTGAGCTCGCGCGTGTTTTCTGCTGTCGCTGCGCTATTGAATAAACAAACTCGCAAAATGTTGTGGAACAAGCGCCGCACCCAAGTGGACAATGCTGGGTTTAGAGGCCAACAGTTCAACAACAAACCGCAAGTCTCCAATCAACAACAACGGGAAATACTGCACCAGTACCAGGAACAACACCGCCACCAGGGCCAACATAAAAAGAGGGGTTTTTATAACCGCCCCCTACCACCATTGACCCTTGGCGACTTCGGTGATTTTTCAACGTTCAATCAACGCCAGAGCGCTCCCAATGGCGGGAATGCCGGTTCTATTTCTGGTGCTGGTCACAAGGGCGGTTCAATTGCAGATGGTGCTGCTGTTGGTAAAGGATTCGGTGTTGCTGTTGATCGTAGTGCTGCTATTGTTCAATGCAATAGTGTTCCTGCTCTTCGAAGCCGTGATGCTGCTAAAACTCACCACCACACTAACGATATTGGCATTAGCCCACATGGGAGCTTTGCTATATGCGAGGAATCAGAATGTTCGTATGCGCAACACAGCAATCGGTGCCAAACTGGTAATTTTGAGTCTGTGAATTCGCGCAACTATCAACAGCGAGTCAATCCATCGTGGCAGCCATGCCTGGTTTACAACGGCATCCGAGAAAGAGTCATGTGCCAAGACGATTGGAATCAACGTGCCCTTGACTACAACGGCAACGATGGTTTTCTGCTTCAGGTCGATTGCGGCCTGAATGGTTTGATGGGGCGTTGTCCGTGCAAAATTTCAGGCTGCTTTAATACAGTCGCACAAAATTACGCGATCTACGGTTTAGACTTCTTCGACTTTCCACGTGTCGAGCAATTACAGCATGGCAACCACCAGGGATGTGAATTGTTAGGATCCCCTCAGCGCTCGAAGAAGACCAATAATTCAAAGCATCGGAAGGCGGCACGCGTAACTTCCAACTTCCAGCCACCACTTCTTCCTTCTCCACCCCGTGATAATTATGAGGCGGTTGTAGGTGTATGTTTCTCTGTACAAAACTTTTTAATTTTTGCGCTAAAATTAATGCCGGCAAATTTTTGTTTACAGATGCGAGCTTCTGCGCCAGCAGTTTTTAGTCTAAACAGCGCATCATTTCCACCGCTTCCGACCAAATCACGTGTTGTCAAACGGGGGGGCGAAGCCTGAACAGTATATGTGCCAATGTGTGTTCGTGTTTTAATCTGACGTTCGGTGTATCAGTGTGGCGTCTAGCCAGCCGAGCTTAGCCATCCAATCACGAATCACCTTTCATTCGCACGAAATAATGCGCGTTCGCAAATTATTTATTAAATAGTAATTAAAATAAACAAATGCATTCAGACCAAAAAGGATAGTTGGAAAGAGCGCTGCACATATGCGAGGCGTACATTAATGATCTCAAAATAACTTTTCATGGTGTTGAGGGATTATAGTGAATAGACCTTTAAAAATACCAGTCCAAATTTGTAGTATTATAGCCTATTTAGGGCTAGGATTCGAATCGCTGGCGATTCGACGGTGATTTGTATCACTTTTTACAACAACCACAAGGAAAAGTGACGTTTTTCAGGGGTTGTTGTAGAATGCTATCCGAATCGCTGCGAATCCATAAATGGATTCGACGATTCGAAACAGGGCTGCCGATTTCTGACAGTGTTGCAAAGTTTTTGGTCGGAAATTGCCATTCTCAACAATCCTCTTCTCGTTTTTTGTGCGCCAAAAAAATACACAGCTGATCATGGCACAAAATAAAGGTAATTAAAGACTAAAATTTGAAGTTTTTTTTTAATGAAAATAAGTCCAATTAAGTCCGAAAACACGTTTGTACACATTATAAATGATTCTAATATATCTATTTTTTCCACAAATCGCAATTTTTAAATTTTTTCACTTGCCACAATTCAACGTGCTTATAACCAAAACAATGAACAGCTGATCATGATTTGGAATCGGCAGTGTGAACAGCAAGATTCGATTCAGTGATCCAGCTGCACTGTCGATAGGCTATATATTTCTATTTTGTGTCTTTTGTGGCATGGGAAGTTAACCCTTCGTATGGCAACATCTCCGATTTTGACGAGATTTGTTTTTTAGGTATTAGTAAAAATAAAAACACGTTTTTCACCTTTTTGCTTACTTTTTTATTTGAAGAGAACATTACTCACTGCTAGGTAAAGAAGGTGACAAAAAACTCGCACATGCCATCTTACGTTTCTTATTGATATTCTATTGCTTATTGTTCATTTCTTATTTTCTCATCATTCATCACTCTTCGAGAAAAAGGTAGAATAAAATTCTATCGATGATGAAAGTTCTCTTATAACTTGAGGCAAGTCGATACTCGCGAGGAATGTCAGCTGTCGTTCATTCTAAATCAAATTTCATTCTCTCCATAGACGTTTGCTTCTCAAATCCTTCATATTCGGTGCAGTCATAATTGAAGCCATGGCCGTGATTGTTATAGATTTCAACATAAATCGTACTTTCAGTTGGTGCGTCGCCTTGGCTTTCCGGACATTCCTCATCCGTGTCAGTTACACCCTCGTCTGGATAGTATTCGGTTTCGTCATTCGTTGAAAAGTCTAAATCTTCTTCGCTTTCCAGACTGTCTATCACTACGTTTATATGGCAGCTAAACGCAGTTTTGCTAAAATCCGGTTGCCTTAGAACACTTTATTTGTAAGTTTTTATATGTGGATCTTCATTGCGTTCTTATTTTTCTTCTTCAGAGTTTCCATGCTCATAAAATGTTATGTGCCTTACCTATTAGATTTAGTTAAATAAAATATAAATGTATAAGGCTTACGTTGTTTTTTAATAACGTTTTACAATGATTTTTCAGTGTTTAATTCACAAAATCATTTAAAAAATGAAAATAAAGCAAAATAATTACACCACATAGCAACTTTGCACGAAAGAACACAGTTGATTTGTGAATAGCGACCTGCTTAACGTTGGGTTTAAAAAGCGACCTACGCTTAATGCACTTACTGCGTTGAAGCGCTCTGGAAAAGTGTTTACATGTGCGTTTTAAGTCAAAGTGTTTTTAGCTAAACTGCTTTTAGCTGCCATACGGGCATATAACCCGTTCTGGTTCACTTTTTTAAATTTAATCGCAAGATATATGAGCTTAAACGGTATGTTTGCAGATATGCATCACTGCCATAAGATGGGATAACTCACAAAAATCGTCTCGCTAAAAAACGCCAGATTTTTTGTTTAGCGTCAAGCAACGGCGCAGGGGTCAGAAAAGTATGAAATCAGAAATATACTAATAATATTCATGAAAATTGCTCATTCCCAATTATGTTTAATTAAATATCATTATCTAACGAATTCGTAGATAGTTTCGGTCCACCCGGGTGTCCCACTCCACCTAGACTTTTTTGAAGTAAAACTTCTTATGGCTCACTTGAAAATTTGCAATATATTAACGTTGTCACGAAACGTTTTACGACTGTAATGAAATATGATGTAAGAGGGACAGAGAAAGCTTACATCGCATAAATACGAACTTTATAACCTTTGAGTAAGAAGGGCATGCGGCAAACGTAAATACAATGACACGCGGCACAAGAAACAAAGGCACTAAAAACAACAATAAGAACGCTGTGTTAAAAACAACAACACACAGCAAATGCCCTTGCGCAAGAGGTATTAGTTATTAACATGACGTACATTGCTTTCAAATATTTCTTCCCAAAGCCTGCGAAAAATATTAATTAGAAGTTGTGAAGCAATCACTTCTTCATTAAAACATTTTACATTTCTCGCTATTCCAAATTTCAATAAAATCATTTATAAACGCATTGCTGAAATCCGTTATTTCTTCTTTTACCCGCCGATGCGCACAAAACAAACGTTTCTCGAAAAGTGGGAATGTTGGCGGACAACTCTATAAACTTCCAACATGTATAAAAGTAAATTAAATGTTGGCCTACAACGCCACAAACTACCATGATGTGTTAAAACAAATTCCCTAAAATTGAAATTTTTCACCAACATTCGATCGGTGTGTGGACAGCGCAACAGCCTGCCAACTTGGCCTCGAACACCAACAGATCGAAACATCATGTGTGTGTAGTCTGTGGCCAGTTTTACCTAAACCACATGCATTAAGTCAATTCTGACAATGCATGTTCGGGAACATTTGAAGAGATCTGCTAGGCAATTTTCAAAATCAGTGACAGTCCTTGCAAAATTATAAAGTTCTAAAAATTATGCAACAAGCGTTTAATTTAATGTTGTATTATTGTATTTCTTTACACCCTGTATCTTTTAAAGTCTCACTCAGGCCTATTGAAGTTTCACTTTCGACGCCCGCTCAGTTAAACTTGCAAACTCCACCATTCCTTAAACATAACTCAAATCAATATTGTAATATCGTTGTGTGTTCAAATATAGAAACGCAAGCTAATATATTTTCGGCAAATGGGTGAACAGTACCCGAAGTAAACATTTTCTTGTATTCTGTGTTAGGCTTATAAATTACATTTATGTAGATTTCCAGAAAATAATTTGTTAACGTGTTTTAGTGCGTTATGAATTAACAGTACTGATCGATTTATTTCACAGGTATTTTTCACAAGTGCTTATAATATTGAACTGTACTACGTACATCGCATATGCTAAAGAATTACAAAGCTTATTTGATTACCTCATCAACGTATGAGCGGAAAATGCCAGACATTAATTACTTGATGTTGTAGTTGTTGATGTTGATGTTGTACTGTTCGCAACTAATTTCTTTAAACTTACTATTTTTTTTCCTGTAGTTTTTGTAACAGTTGTTTACCAGCGCTCTGCTCCAACGATCTCTGTAATTTTGTTTTCTGTTTGATTCGATTCTGTTTTGTTCTGCTTTGTCGGTAGCGGAAGCGGTAGTGGCAGCTCCAGAGACTGCGATTTTGGTATTTTTATTATTTTGGCTCAGTCATTCTGTTTCGCCACTTTTGCACGAGAGGGGATGTGTTTGTGTAGTGTGGGCGAACGCGAAATATTGGCGATAGTATCGATTTTGAGACTTCAAAATTAACCGGCAACATTTATAGAGCTTGTTTTGCAATATTTATTGCAAGAATTTAAGAATCGTGTGTATTACGGTGTATTCAAAATATTGTGTATTAACACAATACGTCTTGCTTATTGAGTTGAAATAATTTGCGGTTCAAGAGGGGAAGAACAATAAGAATAATAATTCGAATCGCTGGTGTCGGAGTTAATGAGTTGGTAGTTTACGACGGTGTCAACGTAGAAGCCCAATGGGGCAAATATAACAAAAACAAGGAGACCACCAAGAACGAGAACAATCTTAGAGAAGGTTTCCTACTCAACGATCACAGTCGCCATCGGATTCGGAGTCACCATTCGCTGTTGCCATCGTGGGCTTCGTGACTTCTACATACATATGTATGTAAACAATATATTAATTTTTCCGTTTGTTTGTTTCCGTCTCGCTCTCTCGTACACAGAAGGTTAGGTACACATCGCCTCCGGTTGCTAATCGAGTATATCGTTCAAAACAATCGTTGGTGGAGAAAGACGAGTGGCGAAGCACAGAAAAAGTTAGGAAAAGGCAAAAGAAGAGAGTTGATTTGTAGTATTTGATGCATATTGTTATGTATGTATGTATATTTATTTCTTCGTTTTGATTGTTTTTTTGTTTTTGCATACGGTTCACACTTAGTTTTCGCTCGATTGCTAACAAGTGCGAAAGTGATTAAGAGGTCTAACGGGAACTCAAATCAATTAAATTAAAAACAAGAGAAAAGCAAAAGTGCAAAAAACTCGTACGGCGGAGTATTTGTTGTTATTGTTTGGGGCGCACTCGACCACTGTGTGCGAGAGGAGACTCCTGCGAGTGTTGTTGTTGAGAGTCGCAACATGGATTTGCTGTGCACTGAAATCATAAAGGAATGCGACAGTGAACCCTTGTTTCGATGCCAACACCAGCAACATCAATATCAACACGAGTTGGAACACGGTCGGCCCATTTATATATACGCACGAGCAACTACGACGAAAACAACAGCGTCAACAATCGACAATAGCACAACCTGTCTGACTGTTAAAGCTGCAGCAGCATCGGCGGCGGCAGCAGTTGCCGCAGCGGTCGCCGTGGCAACAGCCCCTACGAAGACTGCCTATTGCAATCATGCGGGCATGTGCAGCAACAGTTCCACCAGTTCAAATTGTTCGTCCGTGTCAGGTAGCAGTTCAGTGACGTCAACAGCCTCACTGGACTCAGTTGAGTGCTATGACGTCGATGATGAGGAAGTTCACGGATCGCGACTCAGACTTATGCGCGCTGCAACACCTGAAGGAGGCGTCGATGGCAAGCAACGCATGGTTTTCATGAAGCAACAGCAGCAGCACCATCAGCAGAATCAGCAGCAACCACAGCAATCTCAAATACAAAATAACTACCACCAACAACAAAAAAATGTCTCAAAGAGTTATGTCTCTCAACAATCTCAGAATCAGAAGCAGCAAAAGCACAACGTAAACACTGCCACCGACGATCCAACATTTCTAACCGATCGCTGTCTCGAGAATGCGCTGAAAGCCGAGGAAAAGCGTCCCCAGATCACTTGCACCTACTTCAAGACCGTACAGAAAGACATTACGCCCCCAATGCGTAAAATCGTCGCCGAATGGATGATGGAGGTAAGTAGTTCCGACTCCATGATTGAATTTTGAATGACCTTCCTCCTAGAGCCAAAATCAGTTCCCACCATTTACCTCTATGATTGACTTGTGTTTGGGTGCCTTCCGCAGTATTCCTCCACGTACCCATCTCTGTGATTGACATTGAATTGGGTGGCCACTTTTAGATTTAACCTCCCCAAACATCCACTTTCACTCCACTATTTGGGGACGAAATTTTGTGGCATGTTGCTGTTTTTGATGGTTGCCTCGAGTAACAAGCCGTCGTAAGTTGTGTGGGTGAAAGAGGGTTAGCATCGCTTAATGAAGTAGAAGTGCCACATCCGCCTAGTGGCATTCTTACAAAGTGAATCGAAGGCTGTTCTACTACAAGCTGTATTTGTTATTGTTCTTATGTTTGCTGGTGGTGACGATGATGTTGCTGTTTTTATTATTGTTGATTTTTTGTTTGTTGTTGTTATTGTTTTGATTTATTTTTTTGCGTGCTTGCTTGGGAATTTCTAAACCCGGCAGCTCAGAGTTTAACGCAGTTTCACCAATTTGATTTGCTCATAAAAATATTGTTTTGCTTTGCCAAGCAAGTTCGATGAACCTGTTCGAGAGGTCTAACCTTTAGAATATATTATACATATCTCTAGTGCTTGATAGGCACATGCAAAGAAAAATCTTTTATGGATGCGGCGAACCCTCGTTTCTAACATACATATGCACAAATGATTGTATGTATGTAGATACATTGTATTATGTATGTATGTAGATATGTATCTTAATCGATTTGCGTCTGCCCGTGTTTACTTCGGCATAGCCAAAAATGTGGCCTTTTTTTTGTTTCTTGTTTGATTTAGTATGATCAGATGAAGTAACAAACATTATGATCATGTTGCCAATTAAAACCATCCACATCTAAGTCTGTAGGAGTTGTTGTTAGTGATTATTATTGTGGTGGGGCGCCGTATCCGTTGTCAAAACTTGGCCAGAGTATATTTTTCTATGTCGGTTCCAGGATGTTCAATTTCTGACGCCTCTGCTTATCGCCCACAACGTACGAATAAATATTCGTACTTGAACAATTTTATTGGTATTCATTTTCGGCAAACTTCATTCTCATTATGAGAGCAACACATGAAAAATATGTATTAGTTTTAAATAGCGTTTGCGGATTGGAAAAATTTCTAAAGCTGAAATTAACTTTGAATTGACATTAAGCGAACGGCTACAATCCCTTTTTACAATACCAAATAAAGAATTTTTCACTTATAGAAATACAAATCTAAATTATTTGACTTGATTCCTCATTCCTTTTCCTTCTCTCCTTATTCAGTTCAGTTCCAGTGTCGGTTCCAGGATGTTCAATTTCTGACGCCTCTGCTTATCGCCCACAACGTACGAATAAATATTCGTACTTGAACAATTTTATTGGTATTCATTTTCGGCAAACTTCATTCTCATTATGAGAGCAACACATGAAAAATATGTATTAGTTTTAAATAGCGTTTGCGGATTATAAAAATTTCTAAAGCTGAAATTAACTTTGAATTGACATTAAGCAAACGGCTACAATCCCTTTTTACAATACCAAATTCAGAATTTTTCACTTATAGAAATACAAATCTAAATTATTTGACTTGATTCCTCATTCCTTTTCCTTCTCTCCTTATTCAGCATGTAAAAGTAATTCTCAGAATCCGGTTAATCAAGCCTGAACACGTTGTTGAATGTATTTCGCAGCTACGTTTTCGCTATTGCGCCTTACTGAAATATGTTTGTTGTTGCTGTCGCTATTGCTGTTGGTGTTTTATGGAAAATTAGTTATTGTTATTGCATTCACTGTATGCGTGTGTAAATCGAGACTGTGAATTTGAATTGATGCTGGAATTTTAAACTGAGAGCCAAAGGAGGTTGTGTGCTGCATCATTTGAAAGTCGCAATGAGTAATAGGAAACGTTTATTTGTGTATTTTGCAATAAGGTATTTGTGTATCAACCTTTGTTGGTTGGTTGGTGGTTATTTGTTTCTGTGCCGTGGATGGTGAAGTCGACGAGAATGCTCGTGGGAATTAATGGATGGGTACTCATAATGTACCCTGTGCCTTACACCCAATCCTCCATTGAGGAAGAGGTCAGACGGATGTAGGTAATTAAATAACCCCACCTTGATTGTGTGGAACTGAAACGGGAAACAAAATTCCTTAATCCGTTAAGGAAGATAAAGTTATTTTTTGAACTTACCAATATATGGTTCCCATTGCGTGAATCATATCTGCGGGTGTTAAAAAATGTGGAAGTGCGTCAGCAAATCTTTTATTAGAAAATTCGTAAACATATTTAAAAAATTTTTATTTTTTTTTTCAAATATATTTATTCAAGCGCTAAACACGGCCTCAATAATTCTGTACAATGCACTTTGTGGCTACGTTAATATCATCAAGTATTTACATACATAATTTTTGCAATATATAAATGACGAAAAAGAAAACAATTTAAGACAATACGTGGTTATGTGGACCGTGTCGATGCGGGTGAGTCTACGGTTCAGGCGCCGCTTACTCCAGTAGAGGAGCCTCCCGTAGTCCTTCCCCTTAAGGCGTGTAACGCATCTTGCAGTGGCCAGCTCTCTGGCCAGACGGTTGCTATGTGACCGCAGCCGGTCATTGTACCTGCATAGATATGTGGCAATGATAAACATATTTTACAATTTGAATTATAATTTTACATGTGGATCACTTCTGTCGAACAACCACTCTCGTTTTTTCTATTTATTTGCTTTCTTCTGTCGTGTTTACAGTGCAGCAGAATCACTGAATCGAATCCTGGTGTTCATACTGCCGATTCTAAATCATGATCCGCTGTTCATTGTTTTGGTTATACACACGTTGACAAATTGTGAGAAGTAAAATTGTAAAATTGCGATTTTTGGAAAAAATAGATATTTTAGAATAATTTATAATGTATACAAACGTTTTTTTCGTAATTAATTGGACTTATTTTTATAAAAAAAACTTCAAACTTTAGTTTTTAATTACCTTTGTTTTGTGCCATGATCAGCTGTTAGTCGTTTTGTCGCACAAAAACAAGAATATCAGACTTCGAAAAAATGTTGGCACACCTACGGATATTTTGGGAGCTTTTGAAACCAACCGACCTCGAAACCGTCCTACATTTCTGGCACACACTTAAATGGATTCGACAAGAATTCTCAACACGAACGATTCTTCTGAAGACTGTTCTGAATGCCAATTTCCAACCAAAAACTGCAACACTGTCAGAAATTGTCAGCCCTGTTTAGAATCGTTGTCGAATCCATCAGAATAAAATGTTGAGGCACGGTTTAAATTCGCCAAGGAACACTGACATTAGACAATAGATGACTGGAAACATGTAATCTGGTCTGATGAATTCAAATTTAATCGATTCCAGTCGGATGAAAAGCAATATTGCTGGCGCCGCCCAGGGGAATCGATTCAACGACACTATGTAAAGCAAACAGTAAAGCACGGTGGAGGACATGCGATGGTTTAGGGTTGCTTCATCTGGTGTCATGTTGGGTCACTGCATAAAATATGTGTTTAATTTTTTACACATATAAAAGGAGGACTACCTCAATATTTTAAAAACCCATCTGCTTGATTTTGTTGAAAAGTGTGCTTACAATGAAGCGGAAATTACATTTCAGCAGGATGGAAATCCGAAGCATACTTCTAAAGTCGTGAAAGAATAGTTGGCTAGTCAACGTTTTAAATTGATGCAGTGGCCAGCTCAAAGTCCTGACCTCAATCAAATTGAGAATTTGTGGTCAATCGTGAAAAGACGGTGTCCCAACCAGTCAGTCCCATCAAATCTGGATGATTTGTTCATTTGGAGTGGCAACAAATTCCAAAGGAAATAAACCAGAATTTAGTGCAGAGTATGCCAAACTGAATAAAAAAATTTAATTGGAAATACTACGTACTAAAATTGTATTATTTTCTATGGATGTTCAAAAAGTGAAAATGAGTACATACGAGTTTTTTTCGTTTTGTTCTTTCTCGCCTAAGTTATTGCTCTTTTTTTTCTTTATTATTTACCAGTTTCTTATGAATTGAATAAAGAATAAAGGAAAAAAAGAATTTTGGATTTGCTTTTATGCAACTTTTTTTGTTTACTGAGAAACGCAAGACTTACAAACATGTACTCACTTTTGCTCACTACTGTATGTTTCATGTATTTTCCATCCCCATTCTCTGGTATTTAGTACAGCTCCTAATTTAAAAAAAAAACATTAACGAGCATAGTGTATATAATAATTTATACTCCGATACTCCTTATACTCCGATGAAAATCACCATTCTCTTGGAATTGTTTGCTGTCGTATTCAGGCAGAAAAGTTCAGATCAGTTATAAGCTGCTAAATTCGAATAGTTCAGTTGATTGTTTTAATATGCCTACTCGGTGTCATAATGCAAGTCAAGCCTCACAGATTCGTTATTTTTGACATGACTCAACAAAACGCAACTAGTTTTGACACGACCTGACTTGCCAATCTACAACAGAAACTTTGTAATGGCGCTTAGGGTTCGGCCAGATTGGGCAATCAGTGATGGATACGGGAAAGTCATATTAGTGTAGACTCAATCCCCTTCAGGTTTAAGTGCATGATAATGTCCTACTCCGGAGTTATAGTCAGTTTGTTGGTTCGCTGTCTTGCTGCTCTATGCATAATCGATTTGACTTGAGGTTAAGGAAGACGTGTTCTAGTGCTATGGGCCTTGGAAATTTGAGTTGTTACCGACTGCTGCAATCTTATCAAAAAATCTGTTCATGAATGTTTTGTCACCGTCGTCAGTGGTACGCGTGCTCTTTCGATCTTACCTTCTCTCTTTAAGAGCTTCGTTCTGTTAATTGATAGGGTTTTATGGCCTGGGTTGGTGTGTGTGCGTGTGTTTGAAATACGTGAAATACTTTTATTTTATTGCCATGCCCTACACGCGGATTGGGCCGTGTAGGGCATGGGAAAGGAAAATTTTGTAAACAAATTATGTATGTACATATGTATGTGTTCTTAAAAATATGTATATTTTTCGAAGAGGAAAACATTGAACAGCACAACAAGACAACATTTTCGAAAAATTCATTGTTTATGTAAACAAATATTGAAAAGTGATAGTCACAGAGTACCATTGAATTAATGCACACAGGAGTTGTCGCGTATGTTGTTAAATTTGGCGCAAGGAACATTTCAAAATATTTTCTTTTACAATTTTAAAAATACAATTGTAATAATTTCATTTCTTTATTGTTCCTAAAGAACAAATACATTTTTTCCGGTTTTTTTGTCAAAAATAATAATAATATGAATAATAAATTTTAAAAGACTGTTTGTATGTGCTGATAGTCCTATTAAGTCAAGCGAAACATTCAGTTGAAGCGATTTGGGTATTGGATAAAAATGTTTCAAAAAAACGAAAACTCTCGAAGTTCTGTGACACCTACCGAGAGTTTTACAAAACTCCCGAAGCCGAATACTTTAGGTTTTTCTGTGACACCCCTGTATTACTTTGTTTACAAACGAAAAACATCTGATTGAAATCTGATGACTTGGTTACCAAAGAATTTTTGTAACGAATTTTTAGTCATCGCAATCACTACATTTTTAACGAAATTCTGAATTAGGCATTCACAATGAGCAAAAAAGGTCAGCGATGATTTCTGCTGAATGCGCCCAATGATGACGATGCCGTAACGCAGGACAAATTTTTTAGACTATTGATGAGTTATGTGTGTATGTATATAAGTTAACACGATGGCATAAGACGACAACAAAGCTATCGTGTCGACCACAGCAATAGTATGCTCAGCCTATGGGAAAACACTGAGTCTGCTACCTACTCGTATTTCTAGTGATCATCAACTAGAAATACAAACAGTAAAAAATAAATACCAAGAACCCGGAACATAGAACCGGCGTCCAAGAGAAATACTGACGCCAGATATAATGAAAAATGCCGACGCCAGATGTAATAAAAAAATACCGATGCCAGACGTAACACATTTAAGACTAACCGAAAAACCCACCCTTTCATAGCTAATAAATCGCGGCAGGACAAAAAGGAATTATTTTGTTCAGCCGACGTTCAAAATAGTATTTAAGCAGAGTAAAAATCATTTTGCATCAGTTCTAAAATCAGACTCGTGGAAGCAAGCCGTTGTGCTGCTCACGAAAGTAATAAAATAAAAACAATATAGAAAACCCAATCTTGTTTAATTGGCGCCCAACGTGAGACAAGTTACAAATTAAAAAAAAAAAATAGTGTCTAAAAAAACCCCAACACCGTCAACACCGACGAAGGACAACCACGCGGGATGAACCCGGCTAAATTATAATCTAAGAAAACATGTAAGTAAAGTGCTCACTTTATGTTAAGAGAAATTTTTACACTGTCTATTTTATAAGTCCCCACTTAAAAGTAAGATTGAAAAGTTGTAACGAGTGCCAAAAATTAAGTGAAGTTGAACAAAGGACTTAAATTGAATGAGTGGTGAACGTGAGTTAGAAGATCTAGCTGAGACATTTAACCATATTGAAGTAGATACACAGAGTGACTATAACCAAAGTAGTGACAGAGGTTAGTGGTGGAGCCAAAAAAAAATGGGCGTGGCCCAGGTTCAGCAGTTAATTGAGGCTGCCGTTAGGTGTGCTATTTCGACTCAAAAACAGATATTTGATCACCAGATTAGCGAGATAAACCAGCGTATAGGAAATATAGCAGCTAACCCATCTCAAATAGAAGTGTACGAAGACACAGAATTAGTTGAGGGTGTCAAATGCGACGAGTCATTAAACATAATAAAGTCTCTCCCGGAATACGAAGGGAAACAGGAGTCTTATGTGTCTTGGAGACAAGCAGCGCACACCGCCTATAGATTATTCGAAAAATACGAGGCTAGTTCCAAACATTACCAGGCAGTTGCGATAATTAGGAACAAAGTAACGGGCTTGGCAGACTCGGTCTTGTCGTCTTTTAATACCCCACTGAATTTCAAGGCAATAATTGCCCACCTCGACTTCACTTACGCCGACAAACGGCCAATCCATTTAATAGAGCAGGAAATGTCAACCCTGCGACAGGGCAACATGACAATTTTACAGTTTTATGAGGAGGTCGAAAAAAAGCTAACTCTGCTGACCAACAAGACTATAATGACTCATGACAAAGCGGTGGCGTAAGCGTTGAACGAAAAATATAGGATGGACGCCTTGCGTGTGTTCATCTCAGGTGCGAGAAAGGCACTAAGTGCCAATGTATTTGCAGCTCGCCCGGGTGATCTCCCGACAGCACTTGCCTTGGCCCAAGAAGTGGAGTTGAACCATGAGCGATACCGGTTCGCTGCAAATTATACATGGAACTTAGAGGAGCAACGGACAGAACAGAAACAGTAGGGCAAAGGGAAGAATAGTGAAAGGAACCAACAGAGTAGCAATCACAATCAGCAAGGGAAAAACCCTTACTTTGGAAGGTGCGAGAAGAAACCCGATAGAATTCAGAAGGAGCTAGACGAGCCGATGGATGTTGATCCAGGTTCTTCACAATTGCGTCGAAGAACGCAATATAGCCCTCAGAACTCGGGACATAGGTATACTGCCATCTATGATCAAGATCAATATCGGGGACAAAGACATACCGCCCCCGTTAATCAAAATCGTTATCAGGGGCAAGGTTTTAAAAGGCCAAATGAGTCCGAGAGACGGACGGGTCACAAGTCCCAGAGAATAAACTACTTGACACCAGAAACCGCAGATGTCAGATGCAGGTTTCGTCAATTTTTTAGGGAATCGTCCCTGCTACGGTTCATAGAGCGGTCAATTGCAGGGAAAAAAATAAAACTTTTGATAGATACGGGGGCATCAAAAAGTTATATTAAGCCCCTTGTGGAGTTATAGCATGTAGTAGAAGTAGAAAAACCTTTTGTGGTAAAATCCATACATGGCGTTAACCATGTGGGAAAAAAATCGTTTGTTCATTTGTTTGGGGTGGCCAGTACTTTCTTCATTTTGCAAAACCTTGCGACGTTTGATGGGATAATTGGTCTCGATCTGCTAACGCGGGTCAGTGCGAAAATTGGTTTCTAGTCAAAAATAATTCTTCACGACAATGGGTCGGAACCAATTCAGTTTTTAAAGTGTGCAAATGTGAATTTCACACAAATAGAAGAAATTGAAGTGCCGCAGCACATAAAAGCTGAGTTTTTAAGAATGCTCAAAAAACGAATTAAAGTCTTTGCGGATCCTAATGGACTACTTACAATTCGGACAGAGAATGATTATCCGGTATATTCGAAGATGTACCCGTATCCAATGGGTGTAGCCGACTTTGTCGATAAGGAGATAAAAGACCTTCTGCGAAACGGCATAGTTAGACCTTCACTTCACCATATAGCAACCCAATGTGGGTGGTAGATAAAAAGGGAGTTGACGAGTTAGTTAATAGAAACAAACGTCTAGTAGTAGACTTCCGGAAGCTCAATCAGAAGACGATTGATGATAAATACCCGATTCCCAGCATTTCAATGATTTTGTCGAACCTTGGAAAATCAATATACTTTACAACGCTTGATCTGAAGTCAGGCTATCGGGATCTATCGGCAGATCGGGCTATCGGCAGATCGGGAGGACCTATTACGTTTACGTCGATGACGTCATAATTTTCTCTGAAACAGAGAATGACCATGTCAAACACATTGACTTGGTCTTGAGGAGTCTTTATGATGCTAACATGAGGTGGAAAAATTACGTGAAAAATCTCGTTTTCAAGGAGGAAGTTGGATATCTCGGGTTTATTGTGTCAAAGGATGGCATAACAACGAGCCCGGAAAAGGTGAAGGCCATTCAGGAGTTCGTTGAGCCCTCACATTGTTCGGAGTAAGGACATTTTTAGGTCTGGCAAGCTATTATAGGGGCTTCGTGAAAGACTTCGCCTTAATTGCGAAGCCGCTGACCAATCTATTAACGGGTGAGAATGGTAGGGTAAGCGCCCACCAGTCAAAAAAATAAAAATAAAATTTGGGGACGTGCAACGGGCGGCCTTTCACGAGCTAAGGAGAATTCTGTGCCCAGAGGATGTCATGCTTCGTTATCCCGACTTTAAGAAGACGTTCGGTCTAACGACAGATGCCTCTTCGCAGGGCTTGGGGGCGGTGCTGTCTCAAGACGGTAAGCCAATCACAATGATATCGAGAACGTTAAAGGATGGGGAGTTGCACTATGCAACCAACGAAAGAACACTGTTAGCAATAGTATGGGCATTGAAAAATCTCAGACATTATCTCTACGGGGTAAAAGATCTGAACATTTTTACAGATAACCAGCCGCTCACATTTGCGGTGTCGGATCGAAACCCAAATGCAAAAATAAAGCGGTGGAAGGCTTTCATTGAGGAGCATAATGCTAAGATTTTCTACAAGCCGGGTAGGGAAAATCATGTCGCTGATGCATTATCACGACAAAACATCCGTGTGCTGGAACATGAGGTAGAGTCGGACGCTGCAACAATTCACAGTGAAGTGTCCCTGACATACACTATCGAAAAGACGGACAAACCGGTAAACTGTTTCCGAAACCAGATTATATTAGAAGAAGCACAACATGACTCAGTCCGAAAGTTAATGGTTGGGGAAAATACTCGACACATTATTTGCTTCACAGACAAAAGTACCTTGCTGGATACTGTAAAAGCGGTCATAAATCCCGGGGTTGTAAACGCTATTCATTGTGACTTACCGGTTATGGCGCACATACAACATGGCGTTGTGGAGTGTTTTCCGGCTACACCATTTTGGTTCACTGAAAAACTTGTGATCGATGTGGTAAATAAAGGGGAACAAAAGGAGATAGCCACAGCGGAGCATAACCGGGCTCATAGAGCGGCACAGGAAAACGTAAAACAGATCCTTCAGGATTATTTTTTTCCCAAGATGACAAGAGTAGTCAATGAGGTTGTAGCGAACTGCGGGGTTTATACCAGGGCAAAATATGATCGGCACCCAAAACAACAAATATTAGGAGAAACGCCCGTACCAACATACGCTGGCGAAATGCTGCATATAGACATTTTCTAAACAGACAGGGTACACTTTTTGACTTGTGTCGACAAATTCTCGAAGTTTGCCCTTGTTCAGCCGATACCTTCGAAGACAATAGTAGATGTTGAAAAAGAAATTCTCCAGCTGTTAAACTTTTACCCGAACAAGAACGATTTTCTGCGATAATGAGCCATCGTTAAACTCACAGACTTTAACAACCCTCCTTTCGAATCGCTACGGCATTGAGATAGCAAATGCTTCGCCGCTGCATAGCACGTCTAATGGGCAAGTTGAAAGATTCCACGGCACTCTCCTGGAGATTGCTCGGTGCCTTAAACTGGAAAGAAAGATCGATAACACTATCAATCTGATTCTACAGGCAACAATAGAATATAACAGGAGTGTTCACTCTGTCACCGGTAAAAGGCCAATAGACATAATTCATTTGGCTCCCCCAGAGCTTCAGGAGGAGATAAGGAGGAAAATTGAGAGGCTCAGGAGATTCAGTTGACTAGGTTCAATGCATCCAAACAAAATAGGGTTTTTCGTCCCGGAGAAAAGGTGTTGGTTAAAACCAACAGAAGGTTGGTAAACAAGTTGACTCCCCTATGTGTCGAAGAAAGTGTCGAGGCCGACTTAGGGGCAACTGTCCTCATTAAGGGGACGTGGTCCATGAAGACAATTTGCGGTAAAATTATTTCAAGCATTTTTTCATATCATTCTTGCAGGGTTTTGCTGATATTATTTTTATTGACGACTTCGAATTAGTAAAGTATAAGCAAGACCAGCTCATAGATTCAGAAAATAGGCAAATAAATAGTTATTAACACAAAAGTTCAAGAAAGAGTTAACGAATTATCAGAAAGATAATTACTAAAGTAACTTTCTGCAAGCAACTCCCGAAAGAAGCGTGCGCTCAACTTCACTCCGGAAAAATTGCGCTCTGCAGTAACCGACCAAATTACCTCGAACCTATAACAGTGGTCGATGATGGTGTCATCGTCATCAGTGGCAACGCAGTCACTGTAAAGGAAGGGGATAGCCCGCAAAAGGTTGTCACTGGCACGTTCCTACTCACTTTCGAGCGCGAGGTTCGTGTTAACGATTCCGTGTACATCAACCAAAATAACATAGTGAAAAAGACGCCCGGCGTTTCGGCATCAACACTGCTGAACATAACCAGCCATGACGAAATCCTGAGCATGGCGTATCTTCATAAAATGAGCATTGGCAACCTGCGGCACATTAACGGAATTAAAACAAAACTAACTAAAAACCTACTCGTATTTATAGTGATCATCAACAAGAAATACAAACAGTAAAAAATAAATACCAAGAACCCGGAATATAGGACCGGCGTCTAAGAAAAATACTGACGCCAGATGTAATGAAAAATGCCGACGCCAGATGCAATAAAAAAATACCGATGACAGACGTAACACATTTAAGACTAACCGAAAAACCCACCCTTTCATAGCTAGTAAATCGTGGCAGGACAAAAAGGAATTATTTTGTTCAGCCGACGTTCAAAATAGTATCTAAGCAGAGTATCAGTATCGTGGAAGCAAGCCGTTGTGCTACTCATTCATATTAATTGAATAGTTAGAAGCATTTGTCATTTTTGTTATTCTGGCGCACATGGAAAGCTTCACTATTACAAAAAAGCTGTTTTTCGTAATAGTCCACAAAATACTATACCACAGCGGAGAGTATGGTATTTTTTATGCTTGAAGAAACCTCACTTCACCTTGTTTCACCGTGCAAATCAGTTCTGAAATTGTTTGGATTGCGCGGGAGACTGACGGTTGGCTTATAGCACACACATGGTTGTTTCCTACGCACTTTTGGTATGACCCATTTGCGTAGAAATATAAAGCCGCCAAGAATCGAAACTCAAATGGAATTTTTGAGTTTCCATTATCCCGCGGCTTCAATTGCTAAAAAGTAATTGTTCTAAAAACTACTTAGACAGTTCGGTGATTGCTTGAATCAGTATTGTTTGATCGCGCGTCAAAGGTGGAGCAAGCAAAGAGAAAATGCTCCATATTTTAAAATTTTTCTTCTATAAAAGCGAAAACGCAAGCCAGGAGGCTGAAAATGTCAATAGTTTTTAAGGTCTTGATACTGTAACAGCCAATCGCGCGAGATTTTCGTTTCGTCGATTCCGTTCTGGTAATTTTGATGTCAAAGACGCACCACGTTCTGGATGGCCAATTATCGAAAATGTCTATAAACTAATTAAAATCGCTATGGTCGACCGTCATGTAAGCACTTATTCGAAATTAGATCATATTTTAGAAAAAATTAAAATAATCGTGTATGCTGTTATCCAGCAGGTAGGTCTGCTCATATTCTTGTGTTATACAAAAAAAAAAAACCAAACACGAAGAAAATGAAAAATGTCTTATTTTGCAAATGTTTGAATTTATAATGCTTGTTCGGTTTTGATTCTTTTTGACAGTATATATAAGTATGTACGTACATATGTATTCTTGATTAGCTGGATGAGACGAATTGATTTAACCACGTCGGTCCGCCTGTCCATCCGTATCCAAAGTAGCCTCACAGTTTTTAAGGTAGGGAACTTAAATTTTAAAGTTTTCGGAACCCGTCAGGTCCGTCTACTATGAAGGATAACCTTTATGCAATAAAATATTGGCATAACTATTTTGTTTTTTTTCCGTATCGGACAGATTGTAGTTTAGTTTTATATACGAAAACTTAAAAGACCCTACAAGGGAAGCGTGAAGAGTATTATATATTTGGTATAGCCGAAGTTAACTTCTTTTTGTTTTGTTTTATATTAGTGTATTATGCAAAATTAAAATTTGGTATTGGTGCCTCGCATTACGACCGTTTCATACAATCTAATTTTGTCTGGTACCATTAGGTTGAGCACATGCCTGTTTTGCGTATATATTGTTGCACGCAAAAAAAAGGAAAATGGATGCGAAAACTTCCGCGATGGATGGATTGATAAAATTGTGAAATTAGTGGAGAAGAAAGTATGAACATTATTGTAACTAAATGAAATACTATTTTCCATAAGAGGGTAGTTTTGAACTAAATGAAATACTATTTTCCATAAGAGGGTAGTTTTGAACATAATAGGTGACGCTGTGGTCGCGATGTAGACAAATTTTTATTTTGTGAACCGATTGTAAGTAAGGCTTTTTTTTAAAGTAGACTGTGTTTTTGGTCATTGTGACTATTTTTTTGTATTACGTTTAATTATTTAACTAATTCAATTATTTTTATTTAATTCAAGAAATCATATTACAGTTTACATTTTAAATAGTTTTATAGATATACTACTGGGCCATGCAAAAAAGGTGAGCAATTGCTCCGACTCGACAAATGGTAGGTTTAGTATTTTTAAAACGGGTTAGAGTCGCTAGCTTTTGCTCAAGGTATGAGTTTGAGCTCAGCGGTGAAGTTTGAACTAACATAGTCACATGTGCGTGAGCAATAGCTCAATTTCGTATGCATATTAACAAAAAATTGCTTAACTTTGTAAGCACTAGCTCACATTTTGTTGAGAATGCCACTCATACCGTTATAATGGCAGTGTTTCGTCGCGGTTAAAAAAAATATATATATATAAAGAAAGGAAAAATAAAATGGAATCTGACGACAAAAAATGATACCGCTTTGAAACGGAACATATTAGTTGACTAACTAATTATTTTCTTGGGCAAACTAAATGAGCTCGAGGAGGTGCGCTCACAAAAAATCCAAAAATTCGGTTGTTTTTAACATGTGCTCATCCTGCCTTCCAAAATGATTTTGGTGAAGACATCGGTGCTTATCACCGAAATGGCGTAAATTATATCGGAGAGGGCACTAGAATGGATAAAGTTCCCATGCACAATTGAATAAGTGAAAATAGCTCAAAGCAAATGGCAAGAAAAAATATTTTTTCCCGTTTGCAATCGGGGCAATAGATTGGAATTTTAGAATATAGAGAGTTGTCCGGTTATGGGAGAGTAACAAAAATTTTGTTACAAAGGCATTGTTAGAGTCACTCGAATGGACAGGAGTTATCGTTTATTTAATAAGTTGTACAAATTTATGAATATTAAAGAATTATAATTACGATATACAAATATACATATGTATATGTATGTACATTGTACACATGGAAAACCAGTCTACTTGGGTTAAAAAAATTTAGTTATAGTGGATTGCTTATGACATGCATCGCTTTAACTTCCAATGTTAAGTTTCAAAATGAGTCCCTACGTTCTTCATGTGGTGCAATGCTATAAAATCATATTTGGAAAAATGCTTTTAAAGCACAACTTGTTTCAATACCTCATCATACGAAGTAATGGGTTCGCTAATTTCTTCATTTGCTTCGTCTTCAGATGTATTCATCTGCGCAGTATATCTTTGTTTTTTTAATTGTGTTTCAAGATTGATATCTTCACTTAAAAGACTTTTATCTATTTTTACAAATACGTCAAAACCATTTGATAAACCGAACCCTCTTTGAAATTGTGCAAAGATTGCCAGAGGTAACAGAATTAGGAATACTTAAAAGACTTTCATTTATTTTTACAAATTAATCAAAACCATTTGATAAAGCGAATAATTTTTGAAATTGTGCATAGATTGCCAGAGGTAACAGAATTAGGAATACTTTGACTTGTATTCTTAGCGAGAGAATAAAATGCCATTTTGTCTATACCACAACCACCTTTTTATCAAAACTCCCCTTTGATGAACATTCACTCCAGACTCACAGTTAGAACAAATGGCTTCTTTATTCTTCTTATTGCGGTTTGTGATTTGCCAATATTGAACCTTCAAAACCAAAACTTGTAACCAGTCCATTTTTTATGTCATAAAAACTTACCTCTTCGTAATTTCACTCACAGTAAATTTTTCTTATTCCACCACGTTTATAAGTCCCAATAAGCATAATGAACTGATTAAAATGAAAGAGTCCACCTGGCATGAATGTATGCATGCAACGATTTCGTTGTCGTCAACGCAAATACGATAAGGATTTGTAAAAAGGAGAATCACAAAATTTGTCCGGCTATAAGAGCTATAATGGGTAATTTTACTGTATTTATGACATTATGTAAAACACTATGTAAGACACTATGTAAAATTTTGATAGAAACAAATAAATAGAAGAACGATAGATAAAATACAAAAATAAATTGTCACATTAACCACAAACACACTCAAACGAAAGAAATTCTTAAAATCGGTTCGCAAAATAAAGACATGTCTCGAGAACAGCGTCACCTATTATGTTCAAAACTATCCTATTATGAATTCGGGACTTAATTATACACATTCTGGTAGAATTTCATTGAAGTCGGTTGGGTATTTTCAGAGATTAGACAATTCGTGCTTCTCACACATTATTAGAAGCTTGCATAAGTCTGGTAATTTTTTTAATGCAAAAGGCGTTTATTGAGAAGAATTGGTACAATATGTGTTATTCAAAATATTTTCCATTATTTTCTTCAACCTTTTCCCATCTTTGTGACAACATGGCAATACCGCGTCGAAAGAACGGTCGTGGTTTGACAGCGACTTCCTCAGCATTTCGAAGCCGTGTATAACCCAAGCCATGCTGCATGGATCTGAGTTAGTGATAATCAGAAGGCGCTTTGGCTGGTCAGTACGCTGGGTGCGGCAGAACTTCCCATTCGAGCTCCAACAGTGTATCTTTCACAAATATTTTAACGTGTGGCCGAGCGTTGTCATGCAAGAAAAAAACTTTGCGTCTGTTCCTCGCTATTGCTGGCCTTTTTAGCAACAATGCGTTATTTAGTTGGTTGAACTGACGTTGATACACATCTGCATTAACAGTTTCGTGCGGTTTTTGAAGTTCGTAATACACTGCTCCTTGCTGCTCCCACCATATGCACAGCAAGCCATTATGGCCATGACTATTCGGCATCGGTGTCGATGTGGATGGCTCTCCTGGGTTAACCCAAGACTTTTTACGCTTGGGATTGTTATAGTACAACCACATTTCATCGCCGGTCACAATACGCCACAGAAAACTCTTCTTTTTTCTCTTTGACACTGCGGAGTTGAAGCGGTTTGAAATCGAATTTTCACTCAATTCGTATGGTAGCCATTTTTCCTCTTTTTGGATCTTTCCCATCGCATGTAAACAGTCGATTCATCAACTGATAAGCTGTCTGCAAGTTGCTTCAGAGTTTGGGCCGAGTCTCCGCCCAATAAATATTGCAGTTCTTTATTTTTGAACTTTTTTGCTTCTCCAGGCCGTTCTTTGTCATTTTAATGTCAATGACCACTTTTAAATTGTTGAAACCCAAACCGACAGATTTATTCAAATCAAATAAAAACAGTAGTGAATGTCGAAAATGCATTTTAAAGCGTTCCATGATCAGCGTCAATATCGTTAATTAACTTAATACCATCGAATTAGACAGCTGTTTCCTGTTTGATAGGAGATATTGCAGGATTTGATGAAGAAATTGAGGAGATGGCTGGCTATTGGGGAAGAGATGCCTAATATAAATTGTAAAAGTCGCGAAAATATAAATAAAGCGTCTGCTGTCCACGATACCGATAATGACGAAATAATCACCACTTCAACAAGTTAATAAAGCCGCTGAAAAAGAAAGGATTACATTATTGCCCAAAGCAAACTGAGGTTCAACAAGAAAACGGCAATCGCTTGGCATCCATTAAGGAGTATTTAGATAACATTTCTCGTTACCAAAGTAAGAGGTTGGAAAGTGAAGAGAAACGCCTTGAAATTTATAGCCATTTTATGTTTTTTATTGAAAATAATGAAATTATTTTGGCGTCATAAAGGGTAAAATGTGTAACTTGATGGCGGATCGAGTGACGGGATGCCTCACACCTCTTTTTCCAATCACCTCATGTCGCCTTCTAGTGGGTTAC
This sequence comes from Cacoxenus indagator, assembly GCA_035041755.1. Classification (NCBI taxonomy): domain Eukaryota; kingdom Metazoa; phylum Arthropoda; class Insecta; order Diptera; family Drosophilidae; genus Cacoxenus; species Cacoxenus indagator. Next base: position 2,671,291 of record JAWNKX010000220.1, on the reverse strand, counting down.
TCTGTTAACCTAGTATGGAGACCAAACAGACTTCTACAGTGTAGAGGAAGACTTGGGTGGAAGTACTGGGGACTAATGATATGGGGTGAGATGCCCGTGAGGAGCTGGTCTGTAGGTTGACGCCCTAATACCAGTTAAAACAACTAGTCATGATACATTAACAACAGCCTCGGATGAGAAACGAATGTCGATGTCGACCAACGCAACGTTTAAAGGACTACGATTGGAAAATTTGTACCTGGAATATGTTGACTATGCTGCAGACGGGAAAAATGGCAGAGATAGCAGATGAGTTAATGAAATACCAAGTGAATGTTTGCGCAATGCAAGAAATGGAATGGAAAGGAAGCGGAGAAGTAAAAAAGCTTATTCGATATTCTACAGTTGTTCGGAGCCCCAAGGCTAAAGGGGAACGGGTTTTTACATCTATAGTAAAACAAGGAAAAGCCTAATAAAGTTTCTCCCTATCAACAATCGATTATGCTACCTAAGACTGAAGGGGAAATTCCAGAATATTTTCATTGTAAATACATTCGCACTGACCGATGAAAGTACTGACAATATTAAAGATACATTTTATGATGACCTCGAAGAGCTATTTAGCAAAATTAGTAAACATGACGTTTCGCTTTTAACTGGCGACTTTAATGCAAAGGTTGGAAAGGAGGAGAGCATAATCCGAAATGTTGCAGGAAAATTTTCGCTACATGATAACACAAATGACAATGGAATACCCCTATGCAACTTTGCAGCCTCACATGGTCTATTTATAAGTAGCACCAAGCATAGACATAAACGGATTCATCTCCAGACATGGAGAATACCAGGTAGTAATGTGGCTAACCAAGTTGACCATGTGCTTATAGATAGGAGGCATACCACATCAGTTTTAGATGAACGTTCATATAGAGATTCAGATCACTGTCTCGTGATGTCTAAAATACGCCAACAAATATCGAAAGTAAATGACTGTAAAGGTTATAAGAAATTAAAATTTAATACAGAAGGCATTAATAAATATAATGCACTGGTAACTAAATATAAAAACACAGTAGAACATAATATAAGAAGTGATTTCACCCTTGCCGTAGAAAGCGTTTTGAATATTTATGACCACTGGAATAAAATAAAGGATGTAGTCATAAATATCGCAAAAGTTACGATCGGCGAGAAAAGACCAGTGATGAATGAGTGGTATGACGAAGGCTGCAGAAAAGTAAATGAGATAAAACAAGAAGCAAGAAGAATATATACTGAGAGAGCCACTAGAGCACACTATGAAAAATACCAACAAAAGAGGAAAGTAGCTAATAAACTTATAAGAACGAAGAAAAAGATGTTTACGAACCAACAACTTGCGCAAATTGAGAAGGATTTTTCTGAAAATAATTTTAAGGCCATGTATCAGAATATAAAGAGGCAAATCAAAGCCTTCCAGCCAAGAACCAATATATGTAAGGGGAAAAATGGTTCGACAATTAGTGATAAAAGGCAAACAATGGACAGATGGAAGGAGCACTTCTCTGAGTTACTTAACAGATACATGAATGAATATATTGATGACGAGAAACACCAAATATATTCAGCTGAAACCTATGTCGAAGAACCAACCTTGGAAGAGGTGAGAGCAGCTATAGCAAAACTAAAAAATGGTATAAGCAGTGGCGAAGATGCGGAATTACTAAAATATGGTGGACAGTCTCTGAACAATGGAATGCATACTCTAATTACAAGTATATGGCGTACAAATAAAATACCTAATGAATGGTTAAACAGCGAAATAGTACCTATACACAAAAAAGGCCATAAGGCTGAATGCCTATAGAGGTATATCCCTACTCAATACTGGCTATAAGGTATTTACCAATATTATATACCAAAGAATAAATGTCTACGCCGAGGAAATAATGGATGAGTACCAATGTGGTTTCAGAAGCGACAAATCAGCTGTCGACCAAGGTTTTGTGGTGAACCAAATATTTGAGAAGTTTTATGAACACAATATAGACCTTTTCTGCCTTTTTGTGGACTAAAATCGGGAAAAAGCCGAACACTTCCGGAGTTCCCAAAATTAATGCCTCACAAAAACGGCCTCCCCGTGTAAAAACGAAAGGAAGACATGAGATTTTGTAAGTAATTCTACCTCACAAATCATATGCTAAAACGCCTTTTCTTCTACTGCCAGCCACTGCTAGATTGTGCATGTCAAGCACACATAAATTTTTCACTAACACTACTATAATGTTTGATACAGCAATTTGACCGTATCCACAAACAGTGTTCCATTCCTTCAAGTTGTACCAACCGTCTCAAGGTAAGTGGGTCGCATAAGTTCAATATACATAAGTATGCACATTTCTTTGTGCCTTTGTAGTTGCAGATACGCGTGTTACCTGGCTCTAATCATCAACCGTATGAGTACGGATAACCCCCACATCATCCTTTGTAATAATTTGTTCAAATTACGCGTTATTCGTGTCAGGTATAAATTACGATGAACATTCAATTGTTTTTTCTGTTAAAAGTTTCTCTCAGTAGTTGTGTTTTACTTAAGCATTCATTTCGCGTAATTTTCAGCGAATTCAAAGTAGGAACCACGTTTTGTTGCAAAGGAATTTTCAATGAAATTTTTGTGCACTTACACCTTCTGATAATGATTATATTACAAATATGTTCGCCACAAGGATTGCGCGTTTTTTGAGGAGGATGTCGACTTAAAGCATATACATATGTATGTACATATACACATATGTAGTTATCAACTCACTTGTTATTGTTGCTTTGTTGTTGGTGTTAACAGTGTCGTTTCTAAGATTATGGTAATGATGGATTAATGGTAACGATAAAGTTGTCTCAATTGATTTATGTTTTCATAATGTGTCTAAACAGAGTATAACGTGTATCTGAGAGAAAATTTTTTCCAACAAAGTGTATGTACATACATACATGCATACATCGTACAGTGTAACTTAAGTGATCATACAGCAAGAATTTTCATGAATTTTTGTGTGTTAACCTTCATAACTTTTTTGTTTTTAATATTTTATTAAAATTCAAACGCAGTAGTGTTAATTGAATATTTAAAGAAGGTATCTCCAAAAAAAATTGATTTTGTATAGTCATGTCCTTAATAATAATAAAAAACAACGGAGATACACAGCAATGTATACGCGCTTATGGGTTATTTAGATTGTTCCCCACGCAATTCCAGCCAACTTACGGACTTGGAACATCAACTCCATTGAAAACTTGTGGAAAAGATCGGAAGAAAGTGTAAGGGGCCGCGAAAATCGAAGCAAAACGGCACTGAATATGAGTTTACTGAGAGAAAATTGGCCCACTAACATTGAAAACTTGGTGGCATCAATTTCAAATAGACTTAATGAGGTCATAAAACCAGGTACAAACAAATTATTTTAAATATTCAGACCTCAAGATATTAGCTGCCTATATAATATTAGCAGTATGATGACTTTTGTAGAGGTGAATTTTCGATGTCTTCGTAGTTTTTTTATTATATATTATATTAGTGTATCCGGCTACGCCTTGCAGTAGCTCAGTCTAGTACACAATATATTTCATGCTGTTTGTGTTTGCATCCATGCGAAAAAATTTTGAAACTTTGTTCAGAGGAATTCTGCAATTCCTTTTTCTTGAGCCATTCATTCCAACATTTCTTCTTGGTATATTTACTTTTTTCGTTATTTTTCAAGCCACAATCAACATACTCAATCGACATTACTAAGCCATTCAACACAAAAGCAAATGGCGAACTGTTTGCTATGAAATCGAAAAATTAAATGAGTATTCTCGCACTAAATTATCAAAATTTTATTCTCTATTCGCACTAATACTATCAAACTTTTACTCTATTCGCACTAATACTTAAAAAGCTTGTGCTCTATTCTCGAGCTCCTGCAGGGCTCGTGAATGTACCGCCAACGAAAAATCGTATAAAACGTTTTATGCTTGGTGCTGTAGTTTTTTTTGCAAAAACTTAGTACTAAAAAAAAGTATATTTAACGTTAAGAAATGAAAAAAATAATGTGCCTCACCTATATAAGCACACTATTGATGTGAAACGGCTGCACAAAATAATAGGAATTAAGTTTTAAAATAATTACTATAGTTGTGTTCTATAATACCTATAATAATAGGTATTATACCTTAATTCATTATTTTGTAAGACAAACGTTGGAATATGTAGCTAACACAAGCAACACGAAAGCCTGTGCGAATCAAATAACTTAGACGTACAAGAAATTTTAGTTTTGAAATAATCTAAATAATTGGGGCAAATAACGTATTTAATTTTTTATATGATACCAAACAGAACCAAACAGGAGCAACAACAACAACAGTAACGACACAAGCAAAGCCATTCATTCTAACCGCCCTATTCTGTGCATTCTATCAAATGAATAAATAGACTTTAAGTAGACAGTACACTGTTACTGGATTTTTTCTCTTTTAGAAAAAGCCATTTCACTAATTTTTTTATTTATTAAAATTAACTATAATACATTTAGAAAAAAAAAGTATTATAATTAATTATAGGGAGAGACCACTAGCGTTGGGGCCTTCAGATCTGCTTAAAAATAAATTTTAATTATGTATGTAAACACGGTTGATTTATATACAGTGATGGAAAAAATAATAGAAACGGCATGTTTACAGTTCAAACAATTTTTTTGTTTCGTGAGCAAATTTTATGCATACATCCCACTGTGCATAGTTAGTTTAAAAAGGTACTTTATTTTGTTTTCACTTTTGTGCTTTTTTCGGCAAAAATATTACTTGTGTATGCTGCTTTGTTAAGTGACCACGTTTTTGCAGTGGAAATAAAAATAGAAACGCAATTAAATTTTGGCATAATTCTTGAATAAAAAATTTGGAATATTTTGACTTAATATTTGGTAATTTTTTAATAAAGGACAGTGTCAAAATAACAGTTCATGAGAAATTCGTCTTTTTTATTATTATTATTATTATTTTTTATTGTAGCTTAGAATTAATCCTAAATTACAATACTTTTATAGCCAGAGGGTAGGACTGGGAATTTTTAAGGAGATGCATTGGTTGAGTATAAATTGGCAGTTATTCGTGAAATTTTCAATAGTGAGAGTGCTTCTATTGCAGTATGGACAGATCGGTGGTGATGTTTTCTTGAATAGGTGTTCGTGTGTAATCTTCGTGTGGCCTAGCTTGCGTGTTTTCTGTTTACAGTTATTGGTATGTTTGTTGGTTTCCGATAAGGATTTATTGTTTTATAATAGTGTGTGTATTCGTTCCAGATATTTTTTAAAATTAGTTTGCTTGTCATATTGACGAGGTTGTTAATATCTTTTTGACTAAAAGTGTTGTGAAGAATTAGTGGGGCTGTTGTGGCGGCTTTTGCTGCTGTGTCCGCCAGCTCATTTTTATTTTTATTCCTGCATGTCCTGGTGTCCAAGTCTTTTTTTATTGTTTTTAGGTTAAGAATGGGTCGCCAGGTGCATTGCAAACATACGGATGCAAACATAAAATTATGTATTTTCTCTATATTGGCCGATGTGACTGTAGCTAAATACGATGAAAGTAATGAGTCTGCAAAGAGGGCTTTCCTGATACTCTACAGATTTGATCAGGTATACAGAATGTAGGTTGTACATAAATATTGTCCACATAGAGGACACGGATGCTTTTGACTCACTGGTGAGCAGGTCTTTCACTATTTATTATCACTTTTGTAACGCCTCCTTATCAGGTGATGTCAAAATTTTTTTTACAATATTTCGGACACTATTATTCTATAACCAATACACAAACGAAATTTTTGACGCTTTTAGTTTTGTTTTGGTCACGAAAATCCCAAAGGTGAGCTTCCAAACCCGCCTTTTTGCAGTGCTCAGTCTTTGTAAATAATAAACTATAATTGTTTAAGTTTTGATTGATATTAGTGTTTTTATTTAAAGTAATAGGTATGCACCTATGCACAACCAAATTATGTGTTTGACCTGTGCTTATATGTTTTAGTGGTAAACCGTAGTAGAAGTTAACATTTGTATTATAATATTTTCACTAACATACTCGTTTCTTCCGTGGAGTGTAACTTGTGATTCCCGCCCACTTCCGATCCAGTTCCTGTTTTGCTTGTTGATATGATCTGTTGTGATTGTATGTATGTACACAATTGGCTGCGACTTTTTGCTACCCTTTTTTTTATGCACTTATCAGGCAAAATGTCAGTTTCTAAACGCAACGTGGCCCAATGAAGCAGTACCGACTAAGAAATTTTTGGCAGTTGAGGAACATGTTTTTAAAATTTTATTAATAAATATAATTATAGCAAAGAGCAGCTATATAGTATTCACAAAAATTGAGGCAGTTCATTTACAAATTAGTGGTAAATTGGAAAATGAGTAGTAGGAACTTGTCTTATTTTGACGAGCGCAATAAAAAATGGTTCAATGAATATCTTGTGCTAGCTGAACAAGGTACACCTGGACGTCCAGCTAAGGCATTTTCAGAATCCAAAACGAATGATTTTAATTTTTTTTTATATCTCATATGTCGTGTACATATGTCTTTATTTTTTATTAAGACTATTAGTACATGGTTTAAACGTTATTTTAGGGTTGCAGCTAATTTATGTGAGCAGATCACAAAAGATTTTCATTTTTGTAAAGATGTAGGGGAAAAAACCAAAATAGTAAGAAAAATAATATACATTTTAATTAAATTAATACAATTATAGAGCAAAATAAAGTAAAATAAACATAAATGTAATAAGAATATAAAATACAAAAATAAACAACATTAAACAAAAACAAAAAAGAAAAAGAAAGAGGTATTGATTTATGTGTTGTATCTAGCTTCGAATTTATTCAACCAGATCCACTGGCCTTGTCCTCTGTAACCTGCGTCTGCATTGTAGTTCCTGTATTGGTAGTAGGTTGACACCAACATTTGGGTGATGGGTAAGCTTCGTCTGGTAGATACGACTTATTTTTGTAATATCCTCTGCTACTGTTGGAATATTAAGATCACGATGCAGATCATCGTTAGTTATATACCACCCAGCCTTGGTGATCATACGAATGATTTTTGATTGTTGTCTTTGTATTATGTCTGTATTTGATTTTTTGGCCGTTCCCCAGATTTGTACTCCGTACGTCCAGATTGGTCTTATAATGGCTTTGTAGATCAGTATTTTTGTTTTCTATTGTTAACTTTGACTTGAGCAACCAATGTAATTGACTAATCTTCAGCTTGATTTGATCCCGTTTTTTAAGTATATGGTATTTCCAGTTGAGTTTGTTGTCAATATATTTTTACGTCAGCTCCGTCAATCGTTATACGAGCTGGTGTGAATTTAGTTTTAGTTGTATATATAACATGTACTGTTTTGGTATTATTTACTTTTATTTTCCACTTTTCAAACCACCTTAGGGTAGTATCAGATGCTGTTGCAGTTTGGATGTTGCTATGTTTACTTGTCTATGTGCGATAAGTATTATAGTGTCATCAGCAAATATGGCTATCATTGAAGCATCGTCATTTGGTGATGGTATGTCCGCTGTAAAGATAGTGTATAATAACGGTCCTAGTACACTTCCTTGTGGTACGCCTGTTTTTATTTTTCTTAATGTGGAATATTCATCTGAGTACTTAACGAAAAAATGTCTTTCTGTGATATAGTATACTAATATCTGTAGTACGTTATGCGGAAATATATTGCACAATTTACTGATTAGTCCTTTGTGCCAAACTTTGTCGAATGCGTTTTCTACATCTAGAAAAACTCCTATGCAGAACTTTTTGTCGTCAAGGTCATCAAGATCAGATTATGAGTCACACGATGGATTTGTTGTATGGTCGAGTGTTTTCGTCGAAAACCAAATTGGTGGTCAGGTATTATATGTTTGCGTTCCGATATCAAAGCAATGTCAGTGTAGTTGTTGTGTAGGAAAAGCTGTAATTCATTCAGGTGATTTTTTAATCCGTTTGCATTCCAAGTTAAAATTTTTATTTTAGTGTCCATTCTTGTTGTCGAGTTTTGTCAATAGTACTGTTATGATGTTCATCATATTACTCATTTGTTGCGCTAGTTGTTTTATTATATCTTTTAATTCCCCTATATCTTTTGAAAATTCGGTCTTTTTTTCTGTGTTTTCACTAGTCTCGTTTTTGTTGGTTTCGTTTTTGTTGCTTTCATTTTTGATGTGTTTCTCATCTTTTTGTTGAGGTTGTACCTGATTTGTGGGGTTTCTACGGTTACTGGCTGCTGTTTGGCCGTACGTTATCCTAATTTTGACTTTGTTTGATGTTTGTATACGTCACATCCCCTTATAGTTGGCTGTGTGTGAGCCGCCACAAAGAGCGCATTTAATTTGATCTGCACTTATTAGTTTGCAGTCAATAGTCTTGTGCTTACCAGCACCTTTCACACAGATCGGGTCTTTAGTGTAAAAATTTCTTGTATGTCCATATTTTTGGCAGTTTGAGCACTGAGCTACCGTGCGTTTGTGGTGTGGTGGCTCAAAAATGACTTTGGTACACTTTGGTTATTTGGTTTGGTTATTTGCTTTGGCTTTTAATTCTATAAAAAATAGCGGCAGGGGTTTTTTTTTTAGTTTTTGTTGTACATTGTGGATATTAATGACATCGTGGCCTAGTCCCGATAGCTCGTTCTTAAGTTCGTCAAGATCAGTGGCGTAGTGCATATTCCTAAGCACTGTCTTGAATCCCCGCTCCTCTTTCGGCTTAAAGGTGTAGTATTTAGTTTTGTTTTCCCTGAGCAGCTTAACCACCGCCGAGTAGTTCGACGAGTCATTTGTCTGTACGCATACTTCGTTGTTTTTAAGTGTTTTTAAAATGTAGTTTTGTTGTATTGTGTTTTTCAAAGCTTTGTTTAGTACGTTAATTTGTTCTACGTCCTGTACGTATATTGGTGGTGGTTTGTGAATTTTAGTAGATGGTCGAGGTTGATTTGGCACATTAGAATTTGCTTCTGTACCACTGCCGTCTTTAGCCGTTTCGTCTTGTGAGAGGAGTTCGAACCTGTTATTAGTATTAGGCGCACTCAGCCAGTGCTTTTGCAGTGTTGTTTGTGTTGTCGTTTGTGTTTGAGTTTTTTTCCTACTTTTTGTACTATTGCTATTTTGTTCGGAAGTGTTGTTGGGAGAAAGCTTACTACGGTTGCGTTTTATTTTTGACTCTTGTGGGTTTTGATTGGTTGAAGTTTGTACTTGCGTGTTTGATGTCTTTTCTCTGATCAATGTTGTTGCCGAAGAGAGGGAGAAAATTGGCATTGTAGCTGAGAAAGATGACGTGGTGGTGTTGTAATTAGTGAGATAGCAGCTGATGTCTGCGTTGTGGTTGTTGTTGTTGTTGTTGGTTGGAACGAGGAGAATGGCGTCGTTGGTGAAGCGCATTGTGCACTCCACGGCAGAGGCTGCATATTACCTGCTGCCATGGAACAGCTGACAGTTAGTTGAGTGGTAGAGCGAGAGGTTGCGTTTGTTTGGATTGATGATCCGTTATTGTTTTCACTTTGTGAGTGTGTAGCTGTTTGATGTATTGCGGGAGAGCAAGAACGCGCTCTCTCGAAATTAACGGGAAGTGAGGCTTGGTGTTAGTCACTGATGTTGTTGCTGTTGTTTGAACCGCTTGTTGAAATGCCAAGGTATTCGTTGTTGTTATTTATGCGGACAGCTGTTTGAGCGTGGGGTACGCTCATGCTGTTCCTTGATGGATGATTTTGTTTTTGCGAGCTGCCCGCAGTCGGGGGACTGCGTTCAACAGGCATCTTGAGATAAGAACAATTTATTATCTTGTCTCTTGATTTAGTTTTTGTGTTGTTCACTTCGGATAGCGAAAGCAGACGACTAGTCGAATTGACAGTGCACTTGCGAAAAAAAACGAATGATGGAATAAAAAAAATTTCAACTATTGTTGATGAAACCCCGTGCAAAGAACTAATGATGACAGCACGCGTCAGCCTTTATAACGCTGGAAAAAGAACTGCTTTTCAATTGGTATAAATTTTAAATTCAGAATCAGAAATTGCTAACAAAATTATTAAAAGTGTGAACTCAGAAGTAAACATCCCAACTCCATATACAGGAATATTCATGTCAGTTGATGCAATACGGTGCAAAAGCGCGAAATGCAAACATATATCCTAGCTACGATGTTTTGCTTGAAGCCAAAAAGGAGTGTTATCCCACTGAAATACATACAACAGAATCTTCAGCTGAATTTGCAATGGGTGGTTGATCACACTGTTGCACGGATAGTAAAAGCTGTATTTGATGGCCTTATGTACGATGTTAACTACAATCACAGTATAAAAGCCATATATAAATGGGGTTGTGATGGCAATAGTGACCACTCCAATTACCGGTAATGCTTTAATGTTTCTGAAACTGGAACGATTGAGCATTTATTTGCACTATGCATAGTGCTCTTGCAAATACAAAAAGGTTGTACAATACTGTAGCAAAACAATCGACCTTCCTCCACTCGGTTTTGCAGGCCAATTAAAATAGTTTTTCAAAAGGAGACAGCAGATGTAGTCCGTGTCGAGGTTGAAAATGTTAAGAGTCAAATTTTACAGATTCTTCCAACAAAATTGAATTGTTTCGAAATGAATCATATATTCCATATGACAATGGGCGCATTCAGCAGAAGTCATCACTCATCATTTTCTCTGAATTAATAAACGATTACTGGTTTGTCTCTGCTGAACGCAGTGATGCTAGGTTTGTAAAACTACGGCGTTTAGCTACTTCGCAAATAGCCTTTTGCATTTTTTCGTTAAATAACTTGCCAACAATTAACGTATTCTCCATTCCACTCATCTGTTAAATACATATTAAGAACATAAATGCATATAAACAAAAACTAAATAAATAAATATAATTACATTTGAATTTCCAAGCAACTAATAACAACACTCAAATTATGTACTTTAAATTGTATGTCTTTATTACTTTGTATACAATCGAAAAATAACTGATTGAAATGTGATGACTTGGTTATCAAAGTATTTTTGTGATGAATTTTTAGCCATCGCAATCACAAAAATTTTATCGAAATTGTGAATTAGGCAAACACTTCTGCTGAACGCGCCCAATGATTGATTGCAAAGTTTTTAGTGCGATTGCAGAGTCATCATCGCAGTCTTGTGGAATTTGCAGTGCCACTTCAAAAATGATGAACAATTTAAATGTAATTCAATCCAAACCATTCAAGGAACACTTAAAATAAACGAAAAGTACTTCGCGGTTTCTTGTTAGAACTGAATCTTACTTTTCTTTTGTATAGCGATCGATATATCGATAATTTTTTTTAAATATCAATGTCAATATTGATATTGCAAAAAACATCGATACGATATATATACATATTTTGTAATACTTCTGACATCCCTACGCTGTATACATTTAGACGACATGAATTGAATGGTATAAAAAAGCTTTTGGTGGGTTCTTTGTTTGTGTTCATTCTCTCCCATTTCCCAAGAGTTGCTTTCATGACTACTTCAGGTTTTTTCTTTCTCTTTTTTAATTAGATTTTCTGTTTTAACAACTGTTATGGCATTATGCTTATATTTTTACCTGTTCATATATTTTATTTTTATTTTTATTATTGCTTTAATTTATGACACATTACAACTATACTATTCTACGAGTGTTTGAGCGTATGCTCATTGAGTTCCTTTGGAGAAACTACGCAACACAATCGCACATAAAATCGGTGCCTCATATATGGAATACATAAACGCGTTTATATGTACAATATATGTATGTATGTGTGTATATACACAATATTCTATATCGCCTCGTAGACCGAACAGATGACGTGCCAATCAGCTGATTTAATTAAATGGCAGCCAAAAACATAAAAATAAATAAAGTTTGCGGCCGGGGGACTATCGTCAAGAACGAACTTCCCCACGCCTTTTTACATATAAATTACAATGATTTTTATGTGGCCTTAAACTTACGCTCATGTTTCACTTCTTGATGTGTAACTTAAAGTTACACTCGGAGAACTGCGCGACTGTCCATTTTTGTGATCCTTTACTTTACTTATATAATGCTCTTTCTTTATGTTACGGTTTTCACCTGTCAACTTCTACCGCAAGCCAGTAAACTTTTCTCATCATATTGTACCATGGTAAATAAGGTACCATGGTAACTATAATAAGATGCGTATGCTTGAGATTACATTTTGTCCAAGTATCTTGAAATAACAGCGTCAATGGTAGTACAGTATTTTGTTGTGAAATACGCTGGATCATTATTAATATGTATATCAAATGTATCTAATAAAAAGGCTGTTAATTCTTCGAATTTTTCTTCATTATTGAAGTTGACGTTTAAGTCTCCAGCCAATATGAATGGAAGTTTATGAAAATTTTGTTTAAATAATTTAAAACCTTCTTCGGTATATTCAACAATGATCGATGAATGAATAATGTAATGTCCTCAATCTTTTGATTTGGGGATATATAAATAGCTAAAAAACTATTGCAATTTCGTTTTCTATTTTACAAATAACTAAATGTCACCAACTGATGAGTGCTTAGTACTCAAGTCACTAATGTTTGACAAGAGCGTTTCTATATTTTCTGTACAAATGTGAACCGTGTCTTCAGTTTTACTATATATATTGTGACTCCACCTGCACGAACATTATTTCGTTTATAGTGAGAAATGCAATTGAAATTAGGAATAGCAATTTCTTTTTCATTTCTTATACACGTTTCGAAAAATAATAGTAGGTTAGAATTTTTAGTAACTGGATCCAAGAAATCTAAGGTCAAACTTTGGCAGTTAAATATGAATAATGACAGACCCCTTTTTTTACAAACATATCCAGGATAATTTGAGTTCTGGTCTGCAATGTGTTTAACGATAATCTTTGAAATTTTTGCAGCAATTTTTCTGTTGATCTAGCTTGCTTTCGATTATGATAAAATTGAAACTTCGACTACAAGGCTACTAACTCCACTTTGTACAGCTAACTGAGCAGCTTTTTTTTGTTTTTCTTCCAACCAACCGTTGTTGAACCACAAAATTCCAACCCAACTCTAACCACAATGTTGTTTGTATCAAAATCTAAATGCACTAATTTTCCTGTCGTACCATTACATAAGCCATCTGATATACCAATATTTGTTGTGATGAGATAAAACGTGCCTTTTGCAAAAGTAATTTCGTATGGAGTCAGGTAGTTGACCTCATGGCTGATAAACGGAATGTTACCGGTTCATGTCCCCCCTCAGTGATATCCGCGCAAACAACCACAGCATCGTTTGCTATGCGAACAGCTGTTGCCAACTGCGTTAATGATGTTACGCAACCTTCCAACTACACGCTTTCCAATATCTTAAATTGCGGTACAGCGACAGAAATACGTAATTCATCGGCAGTCCCCGAGAGGACGATTGGGGTGCTCCGCCAATAAATCCTGCAGCTAAACAGAATATGAGTTTGCCGTGTTTGTCAAACACTGCTTATTTTAACAGCATAATGACATCGCAAAGTGCAGCATATGGAGGTGTAAACTCGATTACGATGCCGTTTATAGCTCCGACAGCACCAGCCGGACTTGCCCCGCAATTTCATCGGAAGAACCACCGTTCGTCGCAGAGGAACGAGCGCTGTCGTCCGCACAAATTGCCGCACGTCATGTCCTCAATAAAGACTTACCAGCATTTACCGGTAAACCGGAGCCACTCGGCTGCTGTTCATTAGCAATTATGAGCAATCTACTGAGAGGTGCGGATTTAGCAACGAGCAAAATCTCATCCGACTTCATAAGTGTGTCAAGGGTCAGGCGTTGGACGCCGTACGTGGCAAACTTATGGTTCCCGCAACAGTTCCGTACGCGATTGGCACTTTGAGGATGCCAGAAATTGTCTATGTGTCATTCCAACGGAAACTGAGAGAAGAACCACCTATACGGTCAAACAACTTAGACTCAGTTATTCGATTAGCGCTAGCCGTTCAAAATTATTGCGCTTCGTTGTCAGCCATTGGGCTCAACGAATATTTGAACGACCCAACTCTGTTAAACGAGTTGATAGCTAAGATGCTGTGCGTCACTACAGACTTTTGTCGCACCCAAATCCTCTAGCTTTCTCCCTCACCCGTATCTCAACAAGGCGTAGACTGAAGAGGCTGCACCCACATGATCTCCCTCTAAGAAGGATACAGCCTTCTATAATTAATTAAGTTAGTATAAGTCTAATTTTTTATTTTTATTGTCACGTCATTATTCTTTAAATCCGACAAATGTGTTATGCAGTTTACTGCGTTTAATGTTATAATTTAATTAAAAAAAAAAAAAAAAAAGATGCTGTGCGATATGAAATTTGAGTGGGGAAGCCATCGATTAACGTCGGGCAGTATAGGATCCAACTTGGCCATCTTTGACAATTGGCTCTTTGGTGTTGCGATGTGTGCCACCATGGTAACACCATACGATTCGACAACTGCTGACAGTGGTAAGAAAATAAATGGGACGTCAAGGGATAGAGTACTTATACCTAACGTGGTGCCCAACCACGAGAATGGTCAACCTGAGCCATGCCGACAGGAACCAGAGAGCTACTCGTGTCCCAAGTGTTTACTGCATGTGAAAGCCGGTGAAGTTGATGGGCCAATCCAGCGGAGTAGCGGCTACAGCCGTTACAAAACGAATGAGAGCGCAGTAATGTTCCACAGAAAGGAAGCCGTGAAGGCATTATTTCGCTATGTTCCCGATACGTTGCATAGTAAGACGCGTATTGTCAATACATATGCCTTGATCGACGAAGGTGCTGGGTGTACATTAATGGAAGAAAGCCTGACGGATGATCTTCAACTCGACGGCCCGAAGGATGATCTGTGTTTAAGGTGGACTGGCGAAATAACACAAGCAGAACGGGACTCTAAATCTGTTTGCGTGAATATATTAGCGAGAAATAAAGAGGCGCCCCAGTACACGCTGCAAGTTGTACGTACAGTAGCTCGATTGGACCTGCCCCTTCAATCATTTGATGAAGAGATGATAAAAGCCCACAGTCATTTGCAGTGCATTCCAATCCAGCCGTACACCAACGCGAGGGCGAGAATTATTATTGGACTGGACAACATCAAAGTGAGCGTGGCACTGGTACGTGAAACGCACGCAGATGATATTATCTGGGATGGTCAGTATATGGGCGACACAGCATCGAAACTTCTAAACCACCTCGGTTATTACACATTTGTCAATGCAACGATACAAATTATCTACGCCAGCTGAACCAGTCCATGAGAGATTATTTCTCATTAGAATCTGTTGGTGTCAACATATCGCAAAAACCATTGCGATCAAAGGAAGATGAACGCGCAATGCAAATAATGGAGGTGACTACGAGTTACATCTCGACGGAAAAACGTTGGCAGACCGGTCTGTTGTGGAGATTTGATGAAGTTGTGTTACCCGATTCCTACCCAATAGCACTAAAGCGTTTGAAATGCCTTCAAAGGAAAATGACGACAGATGCTGACCTTTATGATCCGCACAATTCAAAGCTACAAGGAGAACGGATATATACAAAAACTAGAAGACACTGACCTAGCACATAACAAAACTTCATGGTACCTACCCATCTTCACAGTCAACAACCCAAATAAGAAGAAGACGCGTCTAGTTTGGGATGCTGCCGCTAAGGTAGATGGTCTGTCGCTCAATGATGTCCTGTTAAAGGGCCCCGATGTACTTGCTTAGCTGATAGGAGTGCTAATACGGTTCCGGGAACATCCTGTAGCTGTGGCTGGCGATATAAGGGAAATGTTTCATCAAGTCCGAGAGCGCTCTGAAGATCAAGTGGCCCCAAAATTATTATGGCACGACGGCGATTCAACCCGGAAACCAGAAACATATGTGATGCAAGTCATGACCTTTGGAGCATCCTGTTCACCGGCCCTGGCGAACTACATATGCGGTAATGGACATCAAATTCAGCTCGGGTGATGTCGGCCTTGGAGACGTAGACAGTTCGCCGACGAAGCATATCGCAGCATCCGGAGAGTCCCAAGAAAAAGTCCTAGGCATGTGGTGGTTGCCTGAAAAAGATTTGCTGACTTATGTTGTAAAGCCTGATCTGGTTGCAAAGGTATCGACATCCAGAGCAACAAAACGGCAAGTACTAAGTATCGTTATGTCAATTTTTGATACACTAGGGCTTCTTGGCTTCTTCATAGTACGCGCCAAGATAATTTTGCAGAATATCTGGCGGACCGGCGTAGACTGGGACGAGCCTCTCAGGGAAACGAAGCTGATTGGAGGAGCTGGTTGAAGCATGTACCGAAATTAAATGATCTAAAAATTCCGAGAGCAATGTCATTAGTAAGCTGTGCTGAAAAGTTACAGCTTCATACATTTGTGGATGCCAGGATCAACGCCTACGCTGCTCTAGTTTTTCTGCGCTGAGAACTTAATGGTGAAGTTCGTTGCTCATTGGTAGCGGCGAAAACTTGCGTCGTCCTACTGAAACCAATATCTATACCGCGAATGGAGTTGATGGCTGCTGTCCTTGGGCTTCGTCTGGCGAAGTGTGTGGAGTATGAGCTCACTGTTCACATCGATCGACGTCTTTTCTGGACTGACTCGATGGATGTACTTTGTTGGATCCGGAGTGATGCTCGAAAATTTCAACAATTCGTCTCGTTGCGTATTGGAGAAATACTTGAAGGATCCGATGTGTCAAGTTTGCGCTGGGTGCCCACGGCATTCAATGTTGCAGATGATGGTACGAGAGGGACAAAGATGCCGGAAATCAATGGATCAATTCGTTGATTTGTTGGGCCCGAGTTCTTATATCTGGGCGAGATGCAATGGCCAACAAGAAACTTTGCCCTAAAGGCAAACAATATACATATATTACACCATGACAAAAATATTGTACACGTCCCAACTCTACAATGTATAATGCCAGATCCCCAACGATTTAGTAAATTGGAGCGTCTACGATCTGCCCAAAGGTCTGTTTTAGACTTTTTGCGCGCCGTGGTTAAAGGGCCGAGTGGTAAACTGCTAAGTGGCCTACTGCAGTTAAAGCGAGACAGCGAAACTGACGCAATATTTATACGAGTATGTCAACACGAAGAGTTTCACGACGAGATCATCGCCATAAATGCCGAAGGAGGAGTAAAAAATCGTAAAAGCCTATTATACATGTATTCTCCCATTTTAGATGATGTGGGCGTTCTCCGCATCAAAGGACGAATCGACGCAATAGAAGGTATCGAAGTCGACGTGAAGCGCCCCATAATTTTACCAAGACGACACCGAGTAACATATCTGATAGCCGAGTCATATCACAGACGATATCATCATCTGCATAACGAGATAGTCGTCAATGAAATGCGTCAGCGTTATTGGGTCAGCGGTCTACGAGCTCTGGTGAGGGAAGTTGCGAAGGCCTGCCCATCAAGTCGTATAAGGCTAGCTCAACCAAAGCCACCAGAGATGGGTGATATCCCTGCGGAGCGGTTATCGCCACACACGCGAGCGTTCACTTATCATGGCGTTGATTACTTTGGCCCTATCCAGATAGTCGTTGGTCGACGCAGCGAGAGGAGGTGGGGCGTACTATTGACATGCCTAACCACACGGCTATCCACCTGGAAATTGCAACTACACTCACCACTGATTCGTTCCTATGCGTGAATAAGTCATTTGTGGCTCGACGCGGCGTACCATTACTAATGTTCTCAGATAACGGAACGAACTTTCGAAGTGCCAGCCGAATTCTGCAAGATGAGATGCTACGGATATCGACGTCAGCAGTAGAGCAGCGATACCCAACGATACAATTCATGTTCAACCTCCCAGCCGCGCCACACATGGTTGGTGCTTGGGAGCGTTTAGTGCGCTCAACTAAATTAATCCTCTCGGGAATCCTGCCTACGAATGGTCTGCGTGAAGAAGGGCTGCGAGTCGCACTGGCTGACGTTGAGAGTATGCTTAACTCAAGACAGCTTAAGTAAGTGCCCCTGAAATCGGTTGATGCTGAGGCACTGACACCAAACCACTTTCTGCACGGCAGTTCCACTGGACTGCGTGACCGTGGCAGTATAGATAAATCTGGAGCCCAACTATCAAAAAATTATCGAATTGCTTCGCACCTGGCCGATCGCTTCTGGAAGAGGTGGAACTGCGAATATTTGCCTACGCTGACTAGACGTACCAAATGGTTTCAGCCGTCGCCCAACCTAATTGCTGTATCGATATAGTTATCATCGTGGATGACAATAGCAAGCATAACTCATGGCCCAAAGGCGTGATAATCGACATGCATCGCGGAAAAGATGGTCAAGTGAGAAGTGCAGTCGTACGTACAGCCGACGGGATCATCACACGCCCATCCGTGATATTAGCGAAATTGGACATTGAAAGAGGTAATCCACAACGCAGTGCCGGCAGTGAATTACAGGGTGGGGTGTCTTGCGCCGCAAAGTAGAAGTGGGGGAGGGCAAGTGGACGAGCGGAGTACCCTCTGTATTGTTTGTTGGGTTAGCTAGCCGAGCTTTAACTACCGTTGTGACTGAACTTCTGTATGACTCGTAACTCTTTCGCACCTGAATGCAGAGGTGCAGTCATAGCAGTGGTCAAAGCTCTTTTTATGCTTTAACCCAAAGAGTATTAATTCATGAATAAGTTCTCTCTGCTTTAACCTACGCCTTAATGTACAAAGTCAAAGCCAGCGTGACAGCTGAGGAGAGCACATGTAAGAGTGGAAAATAATGTTATTATTTAATTTAATAATGGTAAAATAAAGATTTCAGCATAACCAATACACAGCGAATTTGAATTAAATTGGAGGCTGGAAATATATTTATATAAAATATATATAAATATATATATTTATATATATTATATATTATATTTATATATTATATTATATATTAATATAAAATATAAGACAGTGACACGCGGGCCGATTGACATGTAAACACTTTTCCAGAGCGCTTTAACGCTGTAAGTGATTTAGCGTAGGTCGCTTTTTAAACTCGACATTAAGCAGGTCGCTATTCACAATCAGCTGTGTTGTTTCGTGCAGAGTTGCTATGTGATGTAATTATTTTGCTTTGGTTTAATTTTTTGAATGGTTTTACAAATTAAATACTAAAAAATCATTGTAAAACGTTATTAAAAATCAAGATAAGCATTATACATTTATATTTTATTTCATACAATGTGTTTTTTTAAAATAACTTATTCTGATGGGTAATGCACATAATATTTTGTGCGCATGGAAACTGAAGAAGAAAAATAAGAACGCAATGAAGACCCACATATAAACACTTACAAAAAAAGTGTTTTAAGGTAACCCGATTTTAGATAAACTGCTTTTAGCTGCCATATAAACGTAGTATATGTCAAAGTTGTGGTGCCATGTAAGTGATAGATAGACCTATAGAAAAGGTAGGCAGACAGTGACTAATTGGTTATTGAACAGATAGGCCACTGAATCGAATTGATCGAAATCTTTTTAGGCAGCTGGCAAGTCGAGTTTGCCTGCATCATCATAATCTTTCTTATTGTAATCATCGTGATCATAATAATGGTGTTTATAACTTTTTTAATCATATTTCAGCCTTGATCAATGACTGATTTTGCTTTGTTTCTGTTTGCATTGCGTTCGCGAACTTGCCTCGGTACGCGTTTGTATATAATTGGTTTTAGAGGGAAGAGCAATGGGGCCAAGTGATTTGTATTGTGTGGTGTTGACATTCCGTGCTATTTCATAATTAATAACAACTAGTTACAGTTGCTTAGACAATTCTAACGAGCAGTAACACCAGCTTAGCTCAACTCAGTTCATCTAAGAATTCAAGGGTAACATTAATTAAACAACCACGAATAATTCTACGCTTGCTGAACACATTAAGTCAGTCTGTCCAGAGCACGTTAAATCCCTCAAACCGTAGCCCCGATTTGTCTGACTGGACGAAATCGAAACGAAACACGCATGGAACAAGACAACGCGTATTCTGACTGATGACGACAACAGCCTTTAGTGACTATGATTATGAGCGCTTAACGCTCAAATCCAACCGCCAATGTCATCGCATTATCGTCATCATCATCGTCAGACTAGATAGTTTACATGGTTGCCAGTATAATGGGTTGATGCACTCGCACGCTAATTGATTAGGCACCATACTCGGGGAGTTTAACAGCCGTCTGTCTAACTGTATGAGATCCCTTTACCCCAAAGTGATGACGGTTGGTTCCTTGTTGAATTTATGCAATACCACTTATTGCTCACATTGGATTTGTAATGCAGCACCTGAACAACGAAGAACTTCCATCACCCTACCATCGATCGATTGGTCAATGACATTTCACACGCTTGGCCGGACAGAAAGCTATACCACTACGAAAAGTGGAGTGGATCTTAAAAGAAGATTATCACTTGTTGCTAGATAAATCGAGTTGAATTACTCGTTTCCCTAGAGAAATTATTATCTATTATGACAATGACGTCCGAAGATTGATGATTTAAAGCAAATCGAATGAAATAAGATGAGTGGAAGTCGAAACCGAAATCAAATCACAAACCATTTTTACCGCAAGAATGTAATAATAATAATCGTTTTCATTTAGCACCACCTGATTAGGGAAAACTGTTACCTTTGTCAATTTCCTGGTTGCTGTCTAGTTTTTCCAAATGTCTGTTTCCCATGGGGGAAAAAGTATCGAATGGCCAACTGAACAACTTTTTAAATTGTGTTGTCAATTCCTCCACTCCACTTCTGCGCTTAATTCCTTACACACACACATGGGGCTGATGCACATATATGTGCATGTAATGTGTTTTAGATACCCAGCAGTAATTTTAGGAAGTACTTCTCCAAAAGAATGATTATTTCCTACTGCTATTGAGGTAAATTTGTAGAACAAAAACACGAAGGCGCACCAACCAAAAGCAGAATACGCTTTCTTAGCTGTTCCATCGAGTACTTGTTTTGGAAGAAAACCGAACACTTCTAATGTATCGAAGCATAATACCTCACAAATAATACCAGCCGTGAAAAAACGAAAGGAACGAAATCATATGCGAAGAAGGCTGTTGTTTTTCAAGTTACTGCTAGGTACTTTTAGGTGATGATGACATTTCAAACGAATATATATTTTTATTTTTTTATTTAATAAAGTTAATAAAGTTAAGATTAACGCATGAGGGGGGGGCTGCTGCTGCCATCGGCCCTTCAAACGGGTATAAACGTGACCAACAGATGCACACGGTTCATTCATTCCTTCTATTAACACTGGTCGATCGTTTGACGTAATTAAAAATTGTAATTAAGCTAGGAGAGCGAAGAAGAAGAAAAGACCAACGTTAAAGAATCGCGAACTAGGCTTTTGCCTTCCTGTGTTATCTTGACTACCGGCCTGCATGCACATTGAATTCCGCCATCATAACAACTACCACCGTCATCGTAGTCGTCGCCATTCGTTGGCGAGGAGTGGTGCCACTTGGTGCTTTTGTGTATGGGTTCTTTGCTTGTCGTTTCGTTTAATTTGGCTGGTATTGCTTTGCTACTGCCCGTCAGATGGATATCCGCGTGACCAACGCGAGCTGCTCATTGAAATTCATTCGTAAGTCATACATATGTACATATGTATGTATTTAAGTTTCTGCTTATGATTTTACATTCTTAAAGCGAGGTAAAAAAGGAAACAATTATCCACACGTTACAAAGGACACGAAACGAAGAGCCCATGTGAAAAAGAAGAAGCAGGAATATTGCTTAATTAAAATCTCTGGCGTTTGATATTCTTCTTGAAGAGGAGTGTGGTGTGTTTTGTAGTTATATTGCTTAGTATGGCGTATGGCGTGTTCTGGGTGTTTGGCGTGGTTTATCGTTAGGCGGCATCGTCTTTGTGTAGTGTGTGTTATTCTCTGAATAAGTACTTCGTTTGCGTTTCGTACGTTTTCACACTTCGCTGACTCGCCACTGTTACGAAAGTTTGTTCTTTGCATTATTGCGTGCCTTCTTGTCTTTAATAATATGGAATTTTCTTATTTTCCTAATTTCTAAATGCTTCCATAAAGCACAAACACATGTTGATGTAAATAAATGACTAAATTTGAACATTGATTTACTATATTTGCGCAGTACAGTCTATGTCTAGAAATAGGCAGACCACAGAACTCTTTGTACCTAACAAAATAAACATTCACGGAATATTTGGACAAGACGTTGACTCTGTGACAACAAATTGAAATTGAACAAAATCAAAAACAGTTTCTAGGTGGGCTGTAAAATTCGTCCTTTATGGTACCCTGTCTAGGTCCTAGATTTCGTAAATATCCCGAGTTAGCCAAGTTCACTGCTTTTGCTCGCATCCGAGAGATAGACAGATTACGATATCAAGATCCAGTGAAAATTATATGTAGACTGAGTCTTTCACTATTTCGAGAAAACCATTCAAGGAATGGTTCGTGTGTACACGTTCTCGACTCACATCTTCTCTCTCTCCTTTTGCAGGTCTGCGCCGAACAAAAGTGTCAGGATCAAGTAGTACTACTTGCTCTCACCTATATGGATCGCTTTCTCTCAATGAAATCGGTACGGAAAACGCATTTGCAAATTTTGGCCGCCGCCTGTCTGCTATTGGCATCGAAGTTACGCGAACCAAGCTGCCAAGCGCTGTCAGCGGATATGCTCGTCTTCTACACGGACAATAGTATTTATAAAGAGGATCTTATCGTAAGTTTTGTTTGCTCACCTACCTACTAACACATATACAAATATGCAGTTATATATATATTACTTTGATTGCAATGTGCTGTGTGTGTGTGTGTGTGTGTGTGTGTGTGTGCATGCATGCATTTGAAGGCGCTGTACCCAGCAGTAACTTTAGGAAGTACTTCTCTAAACGAGTGATTATTTCCTACTGATTTTCGCAACTAAACAAGTAGAACTTGCCCTTTTGAATATGACAAAAATGCCTTTAAAATACAATAAATTATTTTTTACATGACTGTCAGGCTAGGGGTTGCTATTCTTCTTTTTACCCTGCTACAATCCTACTTAATTCATACTGCTATTGAGGTAGATTTGTAGAACAAAAACATGAAGGCGCACTAACGAAAACGAACGTCGAAATATTAATGTATAGCATTAGTGGAAGGCGCAGTGGAAGTGCACTAGGCTAAAAATCGCAGAGACTGAGGTTCAAATCCCAGTGGAGGAAGACAAAAAACTGTTCGATTTATACAAGTCTTGGATAATCAAATTGAATACTAGCATTAAGTAAATAAAATCAAAAAATATAGCTAAATAAAAAACTGAAATAAAGATAAATATATATAAATAAATATAAATAAATAAATAAACCTATATTAATAAAAGTTTAAATGCTAAATGTTTGTGCACTAGCATCTCCGAAAGTTTTTCACAGATTGCGTTGAAATTTTTACAGAACGTTTTTATTCGAATACGAGAACAAGAATTTTAATTATTTTTTTTATTTCTTAACGATAATATACTTTTTTTAGTATTATTTAGTTATTATTTTTAAGCAAATATATTGTGTACTAGATTGAGCCACTGCAACGCGTGGCCTGGTAAACAAAATATAAAATTGTTTTTAAAGTAAATTTTTTTTTTATATCGAAGCTTCTGTTGCTGTTGTAGCTTCAAGAAGTAATTATTTCGGTAGCATACAAAGCAGAATTTGCTATTCTAGCTGCTGTAGTGAGTACTTGAAAAAGTAATTATTTCGGAATAAAGCCAAATAGTTCCGAAGAATAATACCTCTCAAAGACCGCCAACCGAAAAGGAACGAAAGGAAGAATCATATGCGAAGAAGTGTGAATTTCAAATATGCGCTTATTCAAATGATGTACTCATAATCACCAAAAGAGAAAATGTTCTGATTCGAAAATGGGGAAGTTTGAAGAAAGTGCTAAAGCCTTAGGTCTTAATGTCAATGCAGATAAAACGAAATACATGATTCGATCAGCGCAAAACATAACTCGTAATAACTTGGTAATCGGCGACTATGGTTTTGAGAACGTACCTGAGTTTAAATACTTGGGCTTCCCGATCAACAATTGCTATTGCCGAGAGAATCAAGTCTGCGAACAGGGCGTACTACGCGAACAATAAGTTATTTATTTATTTTATTTAAAGAACTACATTAACAATAAATTCTTACATCCACTTAAGTTTAGAGCACTGGCTGCCGCCGGAGCTTTTAGCTCTACGTATTTATGAATTTAAGTCGCATGCAAGTGGTAGAATTATTAAATTGTAAAATTCTAAGCTTTTAGGCTAATTAATGTTATTATATTATATTATATTATACATGTTTTAATAATTTGTTAAACAAATGAAGTAAAGTTATAAAGGAAAAAAAAAAATAAATACATTTTCACAACTTTGTTTAATAAATTATAAAAAAGAAATATTTTAATTCCACGTAATCTTTTGAAAGCTTTTTCCAACAAAGTTGCTGCTCCATTGTTGGAGTGGTTTTCGGCGCCTTCATCAAGTAACCGTATAAAAAAGAAGCGTAAACCAAGTTCGTCCAAACAGACAAGTATTAATAAAGTTAGCAGAAAACAACTTTTGGATGCAAATCGATTCGCACCACTCAGTAGCGATTCTGACGCTTCTAACATGGACCTTTCTTTTGAAGAAGTGTGTACCAAAAAGAGCGAAACACCTTCTGTGGAAACTGTTAACGCCAATGAAACCGCTGCTTTGACCAGTCAGCCTGAGACCACTACTCATACTCCTATTATAAATAATCGAGCTGCTTCAAGGATTCATAACAAATCTCCGAAGCCACCACCCATTTTCATTGTCGGCATCACAAACATTAACGGTTTGTTAGCCAACCTTGACACTGTGACCGAACCCGAATCATACATGCTGAAGGCATCTCCTAAAGAGAGTCTGAGAATCCTGCCCTCCACCAGTGATGCCTATCGTAGTATTATACGCCATCTTGAGCTGCTGAACATTACCTTCCATTCGTATCAGTTAAAAGATGAAAGGGCATACAGGATTGTTATTCGCGGCCTTCACCACTCAACCCTCGTCAAGAATATTAAACGAGAACTTGCCGACAAAGGTCATTCTGTACGCAACGTGCACAACCCAAAAAGCGGAGGTTGTGGTCATCCGCTCAAACTGTTTTTGCGGACCTTGAGCCCAACGCCAGCAACAAAGAGGCTTATGATATAACGAGGCTCACTTCCAGAGAGGTTCTCGCCACCGGAGCACCCACCCTTTACCCATACGATTCCTCAAGGTCGCCCGACGCAGTAGACTTTGCTATATACAATGGCATTCATCCAACAGCTCTGGACATTGCGGAGTCATCTGACCTTAGCTCAGACCACATCCCACTATTTATTAAACTTGGATTGATTCCAGATAGCATCGTATGCCGGTCCAGACTACTCCCTCCCCACGCTAACATAACGGTCTTTCATCAGTGTCTAAACGAACGGATCAACCTCAATATGGAAATCAATTCGGACAAGGATATAGATGATGCGGTTGACCTGTTCACCAAAAACATTCAGGAGTCCGCCGAATTAGCCTCTTCATACCGATTCCATTTTTCACCCAACCCACCTGAGGCTCTCTTAAAACCTGAGGTTCTGGAGTTGGTGAGATATAAGCGCAGGCTACGACGTCGCTATATGAGATCACGGAATGAATTTGACAAGGCTGCATGGAGGAGAGCTGCCCGAGAACTGAGGCATGTAATGCAAGCTGTGCGATCGGAACATTTTAACAATCTGTTGGCTAATGCGGATCCAATGAAAAAGTCTGGCGTGCCACCAAGTGTATCAAACAACAGCCTCACAGACATGCTCCAAACCGAGGGCTCTAAACCAGTGGCTGCGTATGGAGACCGGGAAAGCAGAAGCATTTGCTAATGAGTTGGAGAGCCACTTCACGCTTTTTAGCCTGGCTGACCCTGGAGACGTTGAGGAAACAGCTGAAGTCCTATCGAGGTGTATCTTAGAATAAAAGAACACCTCGAAGACACACTCGACGCCGAACAAGCAGGTTTCCGCTCTGGATCCTCCAGCAGTGTGTTGAGTATCGACCACCACTTCACCTGCTGTTCATCGATTTTGAAAAGGCGTTTGACAGTGTCAACCGGGAATTTATCTGGCGTGCCTTCCGTAGGAGAGGCATTCCTAACAAATTAATAGCAATCATTAAAGCCACATATGATGGGTCCACATGTCACGTCTTACACAGAGGAAGGTTGTCTGAGGAATTCGAAGTCCAAAGTAGGGTTCGGCAAGGCTGCATACTTTCACCAATACTGTTTCTATTGGTAATTAGTGATGTGCTGAATGAGGCCTTATCAACAGTAAATGGAGGAATTCGGTGGACTCTTACATCTGAACTTAAACACCTTGACTACGCCGACGATGTATGCCTTCTGTCTCACAGAATAATGGACCTTCACCAAAATGACAGCAAATGTGGAGAGGGAAGCAGGCGTCGTTGGGCTAAAAATTAACTCGGCAAAAACAAAAAGGATCAGCCTAAGACCAAACCCATCAACTCATATACGTATTGCTTGACATACGGTTGAGAGAGTAGATAGTTTCCAATACCTTGGGAGTATTGTCTCAACCGATGGTGGAACCGAACTGGATATAGGATCATGTGGATATAGATCCACAGTTTGGCGAATTATTTGGATGGATGTTACCTGGAGGGTGACCATCACTATCACGAGGAAGCTGCAAACATTTGTCAACAGGTGCCTACGCTACATCTGAAGGATATTCTGGCCAAGTCGTATCTCTAACGAACAGCTTTATCAGAGAACGGACCATGAACCTATAGGCACAACCATACGACTACGAAAGTGGCAGTGGATTAGTCACACACTCCGAAAGGGTGACATGTCCATAGCTAACCAAGCGATGCAATGGAACCCGCTTATCCAGGATTGCAGGATACGCGGCTGTCCTAGGAGTACGTAGTGCAGAACAATTGAAAAGGAAGCACGGCAACTGGGAAAAAGTTGGGGAGAGCTGAGGCACATTTCCACAAACCGCACTCGATGGCGCGTAGGCATTGTAGAGGCCCTAGGACCCACAAGGGGATATAGGACATAGTAGTAGTAGTAGATGCAAACCCAAGCAATCCAACAGCAATATGTTACGCTGCATACGTTGAACAGCCAACAATTCTGTTGATGTACAGAATCAGTGTCCGATTCTAATCGTGCCTGACAAGTCTTTCCTCCCTTTTTTTAAGGGAGAAATGTAACCTTTATATGAATGAATACTCTTTGCTTCAACCAATCAAAACCCACAAGAGTCAAAAATAAAACACAACCGTAGTAAGCACTCTCCCAACAACACTTCCGAACAAAATAGCAATAGTAAAAAAAGTAGGAAAAAAACTCAAACACAAACGACAACACAAACAACACTGCAAAAGTACTGGCTGAGTGCGCCTAATACTAATAACAGGTTCGAACTCCTCTCACAAGACGAAACGGCTGAAGACGGCAGTGGTACAGAAGCAAATTCTAATGTGCCAAATCAACCTCGACCATCTACTAAAATTCACAAACCACAACCAATATACGTACAGGACGTAGAACAAATTAACGTACTAAACAAAGCTTTGAAAAACACAATACAACAAAACTACATTTTAAAAACACTTAAAAACAACGAAGTATGCGTACAGACAAATGACTCGTCGAACTACTCGGCGGTGGTTAAGCTGCTCAGGGAAAACAAAACTACATACTACACCTTTAAGCCGAAAGAGGAGCGGGGATTCAAGACAGTACTTAGGAATATGCACTACGCCACTGATCTTGACGAACTTAAGAACGAGCTATCGGGACTAGGCCACGATGTCATTAATATCCACAATGTACAACAAAAACTAAAAAAAAAACCCCTGCCGCTATTTTTTAAAGAATTAAAAGCCAAAGCAAATAACCAAACCAAATAACCAAAGTGTACCAAAGTCATTTTTGAGCCACCACACCACAAACGCACGGTAGCTCAGTGCTCAAACTGCCAAAAATATGGTCATACAAGAAATTTTTGCACTAAAGACCCGATCTGTGTGAAATGTGCTGGTAAGCACAAGACTATTGACTGCAAACTAATAAGTGCAGATCAAATTAAATGCGCTCTTTGTGGCGGCTCACACACAGCCAACTATAAGGGGATGTGACGTATACAAACACCTAAAATTAAAAGATTTCCCTCACTAAAAGTGAGACCCTAAAAAAGATGACCATCAGGTAGTAGAACAGACATCAAACAAAGTCAAAATTGGGATAACGTACGCCCAAACAGCAGCCAGTAACCGTAGAAACCCCACAAATCAGGTACAACCTCAACAAAAAGATGAGGAACACAACAAAAATGAAAGCAACAAAAACGAAACCAACAAAAACGAAACCAACAAAAACGAGACTAGTGAAAACACAGAAATAAAGACCGAATTTTCAAAAGATATAGGGGAATTAAAAGATATAATAAAACAACTAGCGCAACAAATGAGTAATATGATGAACATCATAACAGTACTATTGACAAAACTCGACAACAAAAATGGACACTAAAATAAAAATTTTAACTTGGAATGCAAACGGATTAAAAAATCACCTGAATGAATTACAGCTTTTCCTACACAACAACTACACTGACATTGCTTTGATATCGGAAACACACTATACAAGTAGCCAGCACATGAACATACGTCGATACATGATGTACCACACAAACCATCCCGACGGTACAGGACATGGTGGGACTGCTATCATTATTAAACAAAACATTAAACATAACGTACTGCTTCCATTCCAAGAAACCTATATGCAGTCGACAAGCTTACAAATCTTCGACTTATCCGGACCACTAAGAAAAACAGCCGTGTATAGCCCACCAAAGCACAATATCTCACAGTCGCAATACCTTGACTTCTTAAAAACTCTCGGACAACGCTTAATAGCTGCAGGCGACTACAATGCGAAGCATACAGACTGGGGTTCCAGAATATCAAACAAGAAAGGTAAAAACCTACAGGGTGCACTGTTGTAAGCAAAAGCTAAACATCTTAGTACCGGTAAACCCACGTATTGGCCAACAGACAAAAATAAAAAGCCAGACCTCATTGACTTTTATATACTCAAAGACATAGACTTAAATAAATGTTTCATAACATCAAGGCTGGAACTATCGTCAGACCATACACCTATACTACTAGAACTTAATTCAATTGAAGTGAACACAACCAATTCTAAACTATTGCACAACAACAAAACTGACTGGGATACCTATCGCGACTACATAAACCAAACTTAAATACAAGCATTCCACTGAGATCATCCGACAACTTAGAATCAGCTATAGTCCACCTAAACGATACCATTGAGAAGGCAGTATTGCAAGCAACTCCGGACAAGATAATACACCATGCAAAGCGATACACACCCCCTACGCTTCGCAAATTGATATGCACAAAACGAAAACTGGAAAAAGCATGGACCATTTGCAGATCCCCCGATGCGAAAAATAAATATAACAAGGCAACTAAAGAAATTAAAAAAATATCTCCAAAATCAGAAAAATTACGAAATCACAAAGTATTTACAGAGGCTAACTCCGACAAGTTTTACCGACTACTCCATGTGGAAAGCTACAAAAGAACTGACAAATAAAACAATACACCAGGCACCTATAAAAATGGACAATGGATCATGGGCAGTAACGAACCTATACAAGGCGACAGTTCTAGCGAATTATTATGAAAAAATATTTGCTGATGAAACACTCAACGAAGATGACTGTCATATAAACTCGACAGTCACTCCCCAGCCAACTCGCCTTAAAAAACATGTACAAATGAAATACTCAAATGTATACAGCACAAAAAAGCACCCGGATATGACAAAATTGACGGAAAACTTTTAAGGGAGCTACCACTTCAAGCACTTCAATATTACACATACGTAATATTTTCAAAGCGATAATTAGATTAAATTACTTTCCTAAAGTATGGAAAATGGCTGAAGTCATTGCAATTCCAAAACCTGGTAAAGACGTATATAATCCAGCATCATATAGGACAATTAGCTTACTTCCAGTGCTGTCAAAAATATTCGAGAAGCTCCTGTGCCAGCGACTGTTACCTATTATGGAACGCAAACATATAATACCTGACCACCAATTTGGTTTTCGACGAAAACACTCGACCATACAACAAATCCATCGTGTGACTCATAATCTGATCTTGATGACCTTGACGACAAAAAGTTCTGCATAGGAGTTTTTCTAGATGTAGAAAACGCATTCGACAAAGTTTGGCACAAAGGACTAATCAGTAAATTGTGCAATATATTTCCGCATAACGTACTACAGATATTAGTATACTATATCACAGAAAGACATTTTTTCGTTAAGTACTCAGATAAATATTCCTCATTAAGAAAAATAAAAACAGGCGTACCACAAGGAAGTGTACTAGGACCGTTATTATACACTATCTTTACAGCGGACATACCATCACCAAATGACGATGCACATTATCGCACATAGACAAGTAAACATAGCAACATCCAAACTGCAACAGCATCTGATACTACCCTAAGGTGGTTTGAAAAGTGGAAAATAAAAGTAAATAATACCAAAACAGTACATGTTATATATACAACTAAAACTAAATTCACACCACATCGTATAACGATTGACGGCTGCTCAAATGAAAGTTAACGTTAGAAAACAAAATACTGATCTGCAAAGTTATTATAAGACCAATCTGGACGTACGGAGTACAAATTTGGGGAACGGCCAAAAAATCAAATACAGACATAATACAAAGACAACGATCAAAAATCATTCGTATGATCACCAAGGCTTGATGGTATATAACTAACGATGATCTGCATCGTGATCTTAATATTCCAACAGTAACAGAGGAGATTACAAAAATAAGTCGTATCTACCAGACGAAGCTTACCCATCACCCAAATGTTGGTGTCAACCTACTACCAATACAGGAACTACAATGCAGACGCAGGTTACAGAGGACAAGGCCAGTGGATCTGGTAGAATAAATTATAAGCTAGATACAACAGATGTATCAATACCTCTATCTTTTTCTTTTTTGTTTAATGTTGTTTATTTTTGTTTTTTTATTTTTATTTCATTTATGTTTATTTTACTTTATTTTGTTCTATAATTGTATTAATTTAATTAAAATGTATATTATTTTTGTTACTATTTTGATTTTTTCCCCTACATCTTTACAAAAATGAAAAGCTTTTGTGATCTGCTCACATAAGTTAGCTATAACCCTAAAACAACGTTTAAACTATGTATTAATAGTCTTAATAAAAAGTAAAGATATATTTACATGACAGGAAATAAAAAAAATTAAAAATATAAAAAAAGTGCATACTGAAGGCGTTGTTTAATATTGCAGTGGTAGTTTAACCACAATTCCCAATCTCCCACAATTGGTGACCCCGAAAAACAAAACGAAAATTGTAAGTCGACACCGCCTAAAAGTCGCTATATTTTGCGCTCGTTAAAGCCAAGAAAACTTGTCTGGGCGGACAACGATTTATCGGACCAGATTTGGGAGCTCCAACATCGTATGGAATCTCTGCAAGCTGGCGAATATGTGGCTCAAGCTGCCGCGGCTACTGCTGCACTAGTTCTCACAAACCGGACGGCAATTCATTTGTCAAAATTCACAGGCGACAACCCCAGTTTATGGTTTGCTCAGATTAAACGATCGTTTCGTTTATATGGCATTTCCAGTGATGATAACAAGTTCGATTATGTCATTGTGAACTTGAGTGCTGATGTGATTTTGACAGTAGAGGATTTGGTGACTCACCCTACGACCGCGAGTAAGTATGAGGTGCTAAAAAGTCGATTGCTCGAAAAGTACGCTGAATCTCCAGAATCGAAACTTCGGCGTTTGTTACAAGGCGGAGAGACAGCTGGTTTGAAGCCTTCCGAGGTTTTGGCCCACATGCGACGGCTTAACCCAGATCCGAGCAGCGAAAATATCATTCGCGCGCTGTTTCTTGCGGAGATGCCCTAGAATATTCGCCCGTTTTTTACAGTCTGGGAGGAAAATGATTTGAGCAAGCTCGCCAAGGTAGCGGACAAAATGCTTGACGCCGTCAACGCAAATTCCACTTTTGCCATCAGCCCAGCCGTACAACCGCAAGTCGAGTCAATAAGCCCAATTAATGAAATTGCTGACTCCTTGCGTGCACTATCGCAGAAGCCTTCAAAACGAGGTCAAAAAACTTCTATCGGATAAGCGGTCTCGCAGCAGTTCACGAGGACGTGTTGGGCAACGAACTACTAATTTTGTTGATCGAACGTTGCAATCAGGCAGCAATCAAGAAGTATTATGCTATTACCACCGCAACTACGGGGATAATGCACGGAAATTCAGGCCACCATGCGATCGTTCTCAGCAGAATTTAAACTAAAAAAGCTGTCGTCCAACACGCTAACCGACGGCAGCAAAATAACAGACAACGGTTTAACTTCACAACCATTAGCCATTCATGAGACTCGCCTCCACATCACCGACCGTAAATCCCACATGCGTTTTCTCGTCGATTCAGGATCAGTTGTGTCTGTCATACCTCGTTCGCTGGTTAGACAGAATAACAAAAAAAAAACGATTTACTTCTATATATGGCAAACCAGACGGTCATCTACACCTATGGTACTAATGTGGTAGAGCTGAATCTTGGACTCCGGCGTTGTCTAACGTGGCCGTTTATAGTATCAGACGTGCAAACAGCAATCATTTGTGCAGACTTTTTGTCGCATTTTCAACTACTCATCGATGTTAAAAACAAACATGATACTCCGTGGCCACAACTTCTCCCGGCTGTACTTTTAGTACTTCGGACATGCTTTAAACAGGATATACAATCATCTGCTGCTGAGATGATATATGGAACACCGATTCGTTTGCCAAATGAATTTTTTGATGATATGGATTCTACACCATCCTCTTCAGATTTTATTAGCAGCTTTCGTGAACATATGAAGAAAATTCGTGCAACTGCGACTTCTCATCATAACAATCGGAAGATATTTATTTTAAAAGGTATTGATACATGCTCAAATGTGTTCGTCCACTCAGACGCAGTCAAGCGTCCCCCCGAGCCACCCTACACGGGGCCTTACAAAGTTGTCCAAAGGCAGAGCGACCGGGTCTACGAAGTTGAAATCAACGGCAAGAATGTTGCGATATCTGTAGACAGACTTAAACCAGCTTTTCTGGCAAACGATGACGCAAAAGGAGATTTGCAGCATAGCAAATCTGTAAATCCCCGACGCCGTTACTAGAGGGGGAGTACTGTGGCGACATTTCCGCCTCCTCTTGGTGAAGTATTTGAACCGTGCCGGCCGCAGAGATCCTGTAGTTATCGGAAGCCGACTAAAAAGCTATCGGGCGGTGGTCGATCTTCAGTGAGTGGCATGAGCAAGAAGAAGACTAACGCGAACACAGTGACAACGACGCACATTCTGTTACAATCAAATTACTGTTTCTTATCTTATTAAAATCCAATTAAAGTGCATACTGAAGGCGTTGTTTAATATTGCAGTGGTAGCTTAACACTCTCCCACATGTTTTTAGAGTTTTAATAATGGTAATATGAAATATATTTCTCTCTAACGTATTGTTCAATGAAGTAAGTTAAATAGTCGCCTGTATTCCCATTGGCGTTTTTGTTTTAAAACGTCTCAAAAACGACAAGTTATCATTCCCGTTGTCGTTGTCGACGTCGATTGTAAATATTCGGCATTCTCTAATTTGCAACGACTAGAGAACGACTTGAGTATCATTCGTATTGTGTCGTAGGCGTTTGTGGTGGTGATATTGAAATGAGTATAGGGAAAATTAAATTAAATATGAAAATAACAACGCTGCTGCAAATCGAAACTTTGGTTTCAGAAATCGAACAAAATCCTGAATATGATGAAATCCTGAAAAAGCATATAACCCGTAAATTTTTAATATTTCTGGAAAGAATTAGCCGAAAAAATAAACACGCTTGGACCTCCTCCGTGATTATAACGGCACAAATTAAATACCTAATAAATGATGAATAAATAAATGATAAAACTAAATTTGCAAAAAATTAATTAAATAAAAATCTAAATAATTCAAATTAAAGGTAAAGAAGGACTTAAAATTTAAGATAAAAAGAAGCTGGTGACTAACAAATCTGAAGACTGATCAACGGGACGAGGCGCATATAAGCAGATTCCACTGGAAGGAGCAATTAGCAAATAAGTCCAATAGGAGATGGTAGGATTCGATGAAGAAATGTAGGAGCTGGCTGTTGCGGCAACGGGAACTGCACCGTCGCGTTAAATCACTAGCGATGATAATAGAGCCTTATTTTTGTATCGATATCACAATCGATGAGCAAAATTACCTATATGTGGTGCACAGTACTCCCCCCTTAGTGACGACGTCAGGGATTTAAAAATCGAACTCGGCGCTGCTTCTCGTGCGTGGTATACTGCGCTGCAAATCCCCTTGGGCATCATTCTTCGTCATTAAGGGCTGGTTTGAGTCGGTCCAAAGATACTGCCGTTATTTGCCGTTGATCTCTACTTCATAGACTCGGTCAGTCTTCCGATGGATAACTTGGTATGGAGCAGAGTAAGGTGGTTCGAGAGGACGCTTGACTGCGTGTGTGCGGACGAAAACATGTAAGCAAGTATGAATACTCTTCAGTATAAACATTTTCCGACTTATATGATGAGAAGTCGGAGTTGGTCGAATTTTTTGCATATGCTCGCGAAAACTGCTTATAAAATCTGAAGATGACAGTGTGGCGTTCAAATCATCAAAAAATTTATTTAGTAAACGAATCCGTGTTCAATAAAGCATCTCAGCAGCAGATGACTGTATGTCTTGCTTGTAACATGTACGAAGTCCTAGAAGCGCGCCTGGGAGAAGTTGAGGCCAAGTCGTATCAGCGTTGCACATCAACGCTGCTTTAAACGATCGATGCCACCTTTCAATTAAACCGTTTTATTGCGTGTGGTAACTTCTCGTGTGAATGTGCTAACTACCAACGAGATTTGTTACTTACTTTTTTAAACAAGGCAGATTCGAACTGAGTGCCTTGGTCCGTAGCAATGGTTTTATATACTCCAAACCGTGAGTGTCCGGAGTTTTGGACCGTGTGTCCAAAAAGCGTGTCAATGATTTCAGCATTTATGTTGGTCAGCAGAATGGTTTCCGGACATCGTGAAAAACAATCAATCATGGTTAAACAATATCGATAGTCCTGTTGCGGAGGCATGACTACGATGTCGAAATGAACATGTTTGAATCTGCCTTTGGGAACGATCATTTTCTCAGGTACCAGATGATTATGTCTGCTGATCTTTGCGCGTTAACGTGGGAGGAAATTTCTGCATCAGCTAATAATGTCTTTTTTTATAGACGGCCAAACCCACTTTTGTCGTAATTGACGTAGC
The DNA here is from genome assembly GCA_035041755.1 of Cacoxenus indagator. Taxonomy (NCBI): domain Eukaryota; kingdom Metazoa; phylum Arthropoda; class Insecta; order Diptera; family Drosophilidae; genus Cacoxenus; species Cacoxenus indagator. The sequence goes on along the minus strand of JAWNKX010000220.1, from coordinate 2,635,749 downwards.
GTCGCTCTACCACTCGGGTGATATAACTTGTGATTAAGGCAAAATCTTGATCTCGTAGACTTTGGGGTATGTACGGTCGCACGTATTCAGTTGACACATCGCAGTACAGTGAAACGTTGTTGCCGTAACGCACCTTCTGTAATTTAAGAGACGTCGTCCCTTTCAGCAGGTCTGATACCTCAGGATCGATTGCTTGTGCTGCCTCAATGTGCTCTAGTGTTATAGCCATTGACATAGAGATTTTGTAGTCTAGAGAACGCATCTGCAACATTCTTGTGTGTACCTTTAACATGCACAATAGTAGTAGAAAATTGGGAAATAACGAAGTTGATGAGATGATGCTTTTTCAGGTCGTTGTTTGAAGGGGTATACCAGCGGTTTATTATCAGTTTTAATGACGAATGACTTCGCCTCGATCCAGTGTTTAAGATATTTAATAGACTCAAATATTGACAACAGCTCTCTATTGTATGTACTGTAATTTCTCTCTGCGTTGCTTAGTTTCTTAGAAAAAAATCCAAGTGGTTGACAGACATCATCAATTTGTTGGTCTAAAACGGCTCCGACAGCCATACCAGAAGCATCACAAACTAGGGCAAGCTATACGTCTGGAGCTGGGTATGACAGGAGTGCTGTTTCCGCCACACTGCGTTTACACGCCTCGAATGCGTTGATACGTTCTGTCGTCCATTCAATTTTGCGCTGGTCGTTCTCTTTCACATTCCTTAACACTTCGGATGAAGGCACCTGTATGTGCGACTAATATGGTATGCATCTTGGATAATAATTGATGATACCAAGAAAACCATCCAATTGGCTAATTGTGTCAGGACGGATATAATTGAGAATAGCATCGATGCGATTAGTGGGTGGCTTAATGCCATGTTCATTAACGACGTAACTGAAAAATTCAATTTCTGGCTGCGCAATTTGACATTTACTCAGGTTGATGCAAAGTCCGTGTGTGCGTAGGATCTGCAAGATGGTGCGCAAGTATTGCTCATGTTCTGCGATTGAATCTGACATGAATAATATATCGTCAATGTAAAAAACGAAATCGATGCCGCGGAGAATGTTATCCATAAACCTTTGGAAAGTCCGCGAGGCTTCCTTCAAAGCAAATGTATAGCATGTATAGTAATTCAATTAAACCGAACAGAGTGCACACCGCGGTTTTCGGAATGTCGCTGTCTTCCATCGAAATTTGATAATACGCTTTTTTCAGGTCCAGCTTTGGCGATAACCACCGCACGAATGCCAACAACCATATTTTTTAGTAACCATATGTAATGAACTGACCCATGCCATGGACTCTTGGAGGGACGACTTTCCTACCTTCAGAGATCCAGAACTTGATTTCAGCTTTTGCGATGGCGATCAGCGACGGGGCTGCCCTTCGTTTTAATGTAATGACATACGTCATGATGACTAGTGATCTTTTTCCCAGATACTGTCACATCGGCGAACTCTTGCAAGATGTTTTGCAACTTAGACGCACCTTGAATAGTTGAAATTGAAATGTGTTTCGCAGAAGATAGATACGCAGGTGTTGTTAGCTCAGTTAGTGAGGCCAATCAGTTCCAGATAAAATCCAGAATAATTAGACCAACCGAGGTCTAAAGCTGAGAGTAATCTTAATATTAGTTTTAACCAAAGTAAAGTTTTGCTAAAAGTTATACTTGTCTGCCAAAAAATACAATTGACACATATGCTCTTTTAGACGACGCATCAACAGACGGATTTAAAAATGCAATGGACAAAGAATGAAGTGTATGAACAAGACGACCCTAAAGTAGTAAGCGTTTGCATTAAAGGAAAAAGTCACAAATCTAAAATATTTATCCTTTGAGAAGTCAAAACTATATCAAATCAAAATTTACCTTTTTTTTTAAGTTTAATAATTTAATAATTCCAATCAAACATTAAAGAATGCTTACAAGGGATAGGATGGATAACAGTGACAGTCAGAATTTAAGATTTACAAAATACAAAAAAGATTAATAAACAAAATAATAAATAGGTTTAAAATAAGATCATATGTATATATAACTATATTACTATATTACTCTATTTAGTAGATCCAAAAGGTGGAGCCTTTTCAGCCTTCTCGGGGAGTAGTTTGTTCTAAGGGCAACAGCAAGAGGATTGGTGTTCACAGAAACAGCATTGATGTGCTTAGACCACGTCAATCGGCGATCCAAAACCATGCCCAAGTATTTGACAGAAGGTTTTTGAGGAACTTGAATGCCGCAAAGCGTTACAGGTGGACAGCGTTTAGTATGCAACGTAAAGCAACAGTGCTGCGATTTCGCGGAATTGATACCTATATTCTATCGTCGGGACTAAGATTCAAAATTTACCAATACAAACTCCAACAGTAGACGACATGACCAAACATTTTACATTTTTGAAAGATTTCATTTGTTGTTCCTATGAGAAAGCCCAACCAAAAATCTTAATTGGACAGGCCAATTGGTCAGTTACCATAACACGAAGGCTCAAAAACGAATCATTCCAGGGTCCAGTTGCAATTAAGGCATCATTAGGATGGGTGATTCATGGAATTCTTAACTCATCTAATTCAAACAAAACATATCATTCCCTACATATTAAGGATTGTAAAACAAACGATAAAGACGACTTTGATATACTACGGAATCTAGTGTAATCGTCCTGGAATTTGTAAAATGTATTAACTAACTCAAAAGACTCAAGACCAAAGAGTATTCATTCATATAGAGGTTACATTTCTCCCTTAAAAAAAGGCGAGAGAGACTTGTCAGGCACGATTAGAATCGGACACTGATTCTGTACATCAACAGAATTGTTGGCTGTTCTACTTATGCAGCGTCACATATTGCTGTTGGTTTGCTTGGGTTTTCATAACCAAATTGGGCGGGAATATGATATTCAAAGAAAATAAATACACAAGAAAGACATAATAAAAACAAAAATCAGAGCCACTGTCTTCTTTCTTTGGTTTTTTTTCAAATATTCAAATTGTGTAGAGTTTTCTTTAATTTATGAAATCGTTCTTTAACAAACGAAATCGAGCCATATTTCGCCTATATTCATTTATATGAATGAAATGAAAATACCATGCGGCCAGCAAAAAAAGAAGGCATGATCATAAAACAAAATCATACAAAAATATTCCGGGTGATACACTCAATAAGAAACCAATACAATCTTATAGACGCACTATACCTACACAACACACTCAAACTTATCACATTTCGCACAAAAGGGAGACAGAGAAAACTAACACAATCTCATACGCGCACTATACCTACACATCAAGGTCACTCACACAATGGCAAGTTCTGATTTTTGACTTCAACTTCTTGAAGACAATTTTCCGTTGTGGCAGAAAACAAAATCCATTTCAAGAGCAAGTACAGTGAATGCACAATAATTGAACAGGCAAAGAAATCGAAGTGAAATTTCTAATCACCGTCGAATTTTTGTAGGTCGAACTTTTATAAGTCGAATAACTCCATGACTCGAATTGAGTGCGTTTATAGCGAAAAATCAATAGAATATGTCTTCCATAACTCGAATATCCCCATAACTCGAAATTTTGTTAAGCATTATGGTGATTCGAGATTTGGAAGTTTACCTGTACGACGAATACGCACAGTCCGCGAAGTTCGAGTCTCAATCGCGCAAAGCAAATTTCGTCATCCTTACGTTGTGTTGTGTTCTTTCCTCTTCTTTCCTTGTGATCAGCAATAAAGAAAAAAACAAATGGTCTAGACTTTGTTGTTGTGTGAGCGTAGCAAAAGAGGAATTTTTATTCCCACACGCGCCCCACTTCACAACACAGTCCTAAAGTAAGTTTTCGATTGTCGTACCAAATTTATCAGAGGGCAGGCCCCGAGCGCGTTTTTCGTTGTTGAGTTCAAATTTGCGTGCAAAATTGAGCACAACAATACCAATACATCAAAATACAAATGGGTGACAACCAAGAAAAATGTGATATACAGAAATTCCTTTTCATGCTAATCGCACTAAGAACACAAAATAGAGGATGACACAGCAAGAAGGGGAAACAGCGCTTGCTTCGAATTCGCAACAGTCAACACCTTCTAATATTTCTGTTTGCCTAGTTACTTCAGTTCAGTAGTTAGCACAATGAGTTTGCTACACAGCGGCCTGCGCTGGTTCTTCGATGTTAATAGCAAAACGATAACAGATTCTAATAGCGCCTGACTTTTGGAAAATGGTCTAAAAAACTTAAGAGAGAAATGTAACCTCTATATGAATAAGTTCTCTCTGTCTATATGAATGAATACCGTTTGATGCATTCTCTTTGGAGCCGCCTGGCATGTCTCAAGGTCTAAAATCCATGAGACTTGTTGCACATTTGTCTGTCTGCTTGTCAGTTCGTCTATTTTCTTGTCGCAACTTAACCATTTGCAGCTTACATTTTATCTTTGCCAACACTGCAGGTGTTTTGTACACTTCACTGAATGGAAGACAAGGTAATTTACGAATGTGTGTATGATCAAAACTCTGGTTTTGATCCCCCCCAGGCTGGTGAGCATTGTCGAGTAACGACTAAGTGCATGAATAAAATTTCTTTCGTCAAATTTTAAGGAAGTGGAATTTCTTGAGAAATTCGCAAACGATTCCAATAAACAGCATAACATGAAAAAATGCTTAAACAATATCTTTAAATGTTGCCTTTTGTCATCGTCTTCGTTTTGTTTTCCCCTACGTCTGTGGCCCTCTGTGGCCAGGGTTGTTGTTTGAGATGAACCGCTTGTCCTTGCAGCTAGTGATCGGTTGATAAACTCCTCCTTCACTGTATTCGTGTACCATTGATAACTATCATCATCGTCTTCGTAGTTGTTCTTATACTCTTCCCTGACGTCATCATCAATTCATACACTTAAAAATGAGCAAGTATCCGAACTCACAACCGATAAATTGTGATTCCCTTTCGCCCGCAACCAAACTTGTCTCTTCCGCCAAAGTACAGGCGGTTACAGAGATAACTAATTGTAATGTGAAATTTGCAACAAAATATAAAGCAAAGGAAATATACAACGACCTTGCAATCTTACGACGCCTAACAATGCTGATTCCCGCAATCAGGTCAAAAAGAGGTCACAAAAACATTAAGACGAGACCGTGGGACAGATAGACGGACATACCAGCAGACATACAAGCATACGAAAAGCGACAGCGCTATCAAGCATAACTTTTTTGGTGCGATTGAGTGTGCGCCGCTTGATGTCATCTGCAGTTACTTAGTGGATTGTCAATAACCTTAGTAGCAGGAGTAGCCTCGTCAGCAGCGACTCATTTCATATGCGAGGACAGTGAGAGGTGATGCACATGAAAGAAATCAATCGAACGGCCGACGGAACGGACGAATGAGCCAAGAAGCGGTCAAGTCGAGACGAAGCTGAGCAAGTGTAAGTCAGATGGAAGGGCAGGGCAGGTAGGCAGACACGTTTCTCATGTTGTGGAAGGAGGTGTGGGGGAAGGACTGGCTACTCGTTCATTCTTTTGGTTGGATGGCCTAACTAATGAGCGAGCTGAAATCAGTTGAGGCTAAGTTAGGTTGAAGCTGATTTTCGCTATCATGATGTAGTGCTTCTCGTAATGAAACAGGCGAAGTTACATGCCAAACAGACAGACATGCACTCGCCGAAACCCCCCATCTCATCAATTAAGGCGTGATGTTGGTGAAGTAGGAGTCAGACCTGCTTCGAGTGAATTTATTTGGCGAGAAGGCTCCCGAATGAACGCCCTTCGGATGAATATATATATTTAGCTGTATATAGTGTACACATAATGCTTTGCATCAGTGGGGTACTACAATGATGATGTTAAAGATGATCTTGATGATTATGTGATGATGACGGTGGTGATTATAATAATGATGATGAAAAGGAAGGCAATATTCATGTTATTTAGCTTCTGTGTTACCATCGATGGGAAAATACTTGGAATTTTTTAGTTAAATTGTATTTTTTATATGGCCGATCTATGCGCGCATACATACCGATTCGAACCGACCAGCCACCGATCTTTGCTATCGACGAACGAGGAAGAAGGACCTAGGAACGATAAAATGTTTGCTCTGCGTGTCTTGACAAAATTGCCGCCGTTGATAATGATGATGTAGAGGAGTAAAAAGAGAAGGGGAACGCAGTCGGCCCAGGTCCATAGAGTGGAGCCTAAGTGCAGAAGGGGCATGGTGTAGCGATTTTTTTTCTTATTTGTATATTTTAGCTGATGTGTTTAGTGCATTCAATGGAATCAACCTTAAATTGTGAATAAGAAAAGCATCAAACGATATAGAGATGGAATTGTAAAACGACAAAGGCCTATTTAAATGAAGAATGCACCCAATGTTATTACATACAAGGCAACCGATGTAATATCAGGTATACAAATAAGATTTTATTGTACATAATCAAAAATTGAGCATTTAATGTTTTATTGAAAGTAAGTGCAAGTTCTTCTTGCTTTTGGCACGTTTCCGGCGTTTGACGAAAGATTTTAATTTCAAACACACTAATTTCAATCATCTAAATTAATATCCTGCTTCCACATTTTTCTGCCGATATTGATACTGACGTGCGGTTCTTTAACACGACTATAATGAGTTTTAAAAAGTGTGTGAACTCCTAGTTGAGGCTTTGCTGTAGTTTAATTTTTGCATTCTTAGTTGTAAACGCCTGATGACGTTTGTCTGTAGCCATGTAGAACGCAGACTTTGCCAGCCGCAGCAGTAAGTTATGGTTCAAAACGTTGAAGTATTAACTACTTTGAATCAGCATCACACAATTGTTTTCGTGCAAAAGTGTTGAGTTTTGAATCGAATGAGCGTCATTTGTGCGAACTTTTACTTCTTTAATTTGAAGAAATGTACGGCATCGAAGGCTTTAAAAGCGACCAGACCAGAAGTCAATTATGATGATGACATAGCGATTCTAAAACTAGCACACTTTTTATGTAATTGAATCAGACAGACGGTGTAATAATATTTAATTGCCCTAACTTCATACCTAATAACCTTGCCAGTCACAACCGTCACACACTCGTGTGACTGTAGTTTTCAGTTTTGGGGACAGAAAATAGTTGCACGGTGATAGATCAGGTGGATACGGACGGTCCGAACCAGGTCCGAACTCGCGGACGGCATATCACTGGTGAAAATTGTGTAGAGCACTGGTCCAAGGATGCTCCCTTGAAGAACTCCAGCATTGATTAGACTAGTGCTTGACATATCCTTAACCGCCACTATAAAGGACCTGTTATGAAGAAAACTCTTCAGGACATAAAACTGTGGAGCAGGTACAATGTTAACATAGGACCTATATTATTAGCGGACACAGTCCTACGAGCCTTTTCTAATTGGCATAGAGTCATCAATACTGTCTTGGAAATTTACCTGACAGCCTCCCATTTATCCGGGCATTCTATCATGTTCCCCACTATGTTGTTTGGGTTCGCATTCTTACGCAGGCTTTCACTTAGCACCCTTCGCTCTAGCGCAAACCTCGGACAGTCAAAGAAAATATGTCGTGCGTCTTCAATGGTGTTCACAGTCCGGGCAGTACGGCTCTACAACGTGTCGGTGTCGATATAGATACCATCGAAAGCATCCGTGGCCACTTAACATTTGGGTGAGGTAGAAGTTTACCTTCTACGTCCGCTTTATTTACGTAGATTTCTACTGAACTGAAGTAACTAGGCAAACAGAAATATTAGAAGGTGGGTGGGGTGCCTGTTGCGAAATCCAAACAAGCGCTGTTTCCCCTTCTTGCTTTGTTTTCCTCAAGTTTGTTTTCATGGCGTGAATTAGCGTGAAAAAGAATATCACCTTTGTTTTGGTTGTCATCCATTTGTATTTTGATGTATTGGTATTGTTGTGCTCAATTTTATGTACTTGGCGCGACTTAGCATGACAATGAATTTCTGTATATCACCTTTGTTTTGGTTATTTTAATTGCCGTCACTCATTTTTATTTTGATTGTATTGATGTAGGAATGATAGCGAAAAAGGAACATGTATAGGTTTGACGCGATTTTTTTATGAATGAGGAACATGATTTTTGTTATTGCAATTCCCACCATCTATCTACTTGTACTGGTTTTGGTGGGACTTTTAATGAATAAACTACACTATTCGTTCGGGCTGTTAGTTAGTAAAGAAATAAATAACTCAATAAATAAGTAAATTTGATTTAAAATGCATGTTTTGCGCTAGGTATGTCAAAAAATCGAAGTTGAATACAGCTAATTCTACCTTTACTACCAGGCAAACAGAAAACGTCCTATGTGAAAACGATATCAAACCAGCTGCGCTACTGCGAATACAGGAAAGACAAAGAAATAAATTTTGCCTTTGACCGCCCAACAACAAAGCGTGTGACATTTGTTTTTTCCTTATTTGCCGAACATAAGGGAAGCCAAAGAAAAAAGATATGCCTGTGTGAATATGTATACTTTTTGCGTGCACGCAAATTTGAAATCAACAACGAAACACGCGCTCGGGACTTGACCTCTGATACATTTGGTACGACAAGCGAAAATTGACTTGTTGGCTACGATGTGAAGTGGGGTGCGTGCGAGAATAATTCCTCTTTTTTCGATCATCTTCTATCCGCCAGCGTCATGGTTTTGTGTTGTCGATAATTTTTTGTGTCATCATATATTGTTAACTATACAAAATGCTTCATCAAACTAATTGTCATACAAGTTAACACTCCTTCAGGAACTTCGGCATTCTGTCTTACTCACTCACTCAAAATCGGGCATCAAACAACTAAAATATTACTTCTCAAATCACGATGCCCAAAAAAACCTTTTCGATTGTTTAATAAGTTTGGAACACTCAATTGAAAAAATAAGCGAACAGCACCTCAAACAATCAAATATTACAAACTTTTCAAAGCTTGATTTTTCTTTAATATTATTTTATTTTTATGTTTTTATTTTCCTATTAAATTAATATTATGTAATATGTAAATATTCTATGTATATTCAGTTATTAAATTGTAATGAATTCCAAAAATATGTGGATATCAAAAGAAATATAAAAGCCGCGTTAATTCGTATATTTGTATTTTTAACCTCATTAAATCGAAGTCTCGATAAATCGAACACCCCTGTAATTCGTAATAAATGCTATTTCCTTGCAATTTCGAATTATCGGGATTCGACTGTATTTCTTTTCTCTTTAAATTTGTGGCGGGCGGTGGAGGGAGAAGCGCCGCGGTTTTGATTTTTTCAAAAACTATCGGTGGGACATTTGCTGTTTCTTGTTGTCTTTCTTATTTCCCTTTCATTGTTTTTATTTTTTGTGTTGCGAGCCATTGTTGTTGTTTATATTGTATACTTCGTGTCTGAGCAAAATGAATTTTGACATACATATGTATGTAAATAGATATGTATATAAGCATTATACGCACACAGAAAGATTACCCGTTACGTAGACGTATTCACGTAAACAGTTGTACGTCCGACATAGCCACACCCCAGACCACGGGTTGCTGTCCTTTCTACCTTATTGTGAGCCAATTTCTTTTTGATGCACACACGGGAAATCTAGGGGGCGAAACCTTTTCAGACGTCGCGTTTGCCTGCTGTTGTCCAGAAGGTTGATTGCTTGGTGGTTGACATGGTCCTCCAACTCTATCTGTTGCTATGTTTAACGATTCCTTCTTTGATTTTTTCTTCAAGTCTCGATGGATAACGGACCATTGTACACCTACGATCCTCCGCAGTAGCTTGGACAAGAACCTTTGAAGAATTTCCGGCTATACCGGTTTAGTATGGCCTTGTACAACAAAACCCTGGTCGTAGGTTGTGCTTCGAGTTTTATCTAAATATTCAACACATTCTTCGAAGTTTCAGGTACAACTGCTTTCTCTTGGCCATGATATGAGGTTGCCAGATGACGCCTGGCCAGCGTCACTTATTGGAATGGCGTCACCGTTTATAAAAACGACGGGGCATGTCTATGTGAAGGTGACGAATTTTTCTGCATTGACGCCACTGGTCATCCAAGAGAGCTGAAGCTACAGCCGGATCGCTTTCACTTACCAACAAGACAGTATTACCTCCATATGTTTCTATAGAGAGTTTCTTGTGTCTCAAGATCGGAAAGTCCGCCGTGTAGAGCACGTATAGGATCGGCCCCATCACAGTATCTTGAGGAACTCCAACTTGCATACTCTTTATGTCAGACTCCTAGTCTTCACATCTGACATAGAAGGTCATCTTGTGAAAGAACAATCTTAGAACCAGGGTATTGTACCGATACCAAGTTGTGTGGCTGTTACTACGAATTGTTTCGATTTCTTACGATGTAGGCAAAGCGTTAAACGGACAAATGATCGAGTACCCTTGTGTGACGATTTCACGCGTTATTTCGATTTTATCGTATGATTTGAGGCGATCGATAATAAATTGTAAATCAATACTATCTGACTGCGATTGATTTTAGGATTGCTTAGTTGGTGACGATATTATTCGGAAAATATACACATAAATGACGACTAAGCTCATAGAGGAGACTGCAGTTGTATAGTTAACAGCGAGGAACATATGATAGGGAGGTAAACAATCTAGCATGAGTTTTGTGGCTGTGCTACTGGTATCACCACATAGCTTAAAAGGCTTCAACTTGAAAGCCTCCAAAGCAACGATCCACAGCTAATTCTGTCAAATAAAAATAAACAAAGTTGATAGGTATTATCTGACTTTTAGAAGTGGTTGAATATAGATAGGGCCCAAGCGCTGACTAACTAGAACGAAGACACATAGTGGCAACATCCCTACTCAAATTCATGTCAGAAATAAACGACACTGTAAATTTTTCGTCAGTCCTTTATTCTTTAGCTTAATGTAACGGATCTTATTTAAGCTCTATTCATTGCACTGATATTTATCAATAATTATGCCAAATATTTTGTTAATTACTTTATGCATTCTCATTCTGAAGAGAGAAATGCAGATTGGTAGTGAATATTTTCCTCGTAACAGGTTAAATCTAGAGACATTCATTCTTCAAAAGGACAACGCCATAAAAGCAAAGTGATGCAAACGTTGTTGACAGATGTTATATCGCAAAACACGAAGGCGCATGAACGAAAACGAGCGTCGAGATATTAATGTAAAACAATTAAATAAATTTAAAATAAATATATATAAAATTATTTTTAAAGAAAATCTTTTTTTTTTTTTAAATCCAGCTACTACAGTAAGTTTTTCTAAAGTACATACTACTTTCGGCGGCTTACGTCTCAGAAGTGTTTCTCGTTAGCTGCTATAGTAAGTACTTCTGAAATACTACTTTCCGAACACTTCCGAAGTTAACTAATACCTCACGAGAACCTTCTAAAAGCAGCAAAATAGAAGTACGAATAAAACTGTCGAAAACTAGCACAAAAGACAAATGAAAAGTTAGCAGTGCTGCTCTAATTTGGGTTATAATTTTTCGCATTTTTGCAAATAATTTCCTTTTTTGAATAAAAAACATAAAATGGCTATATATTTCAAGACGTTCCTCTTCACTTTGCACTCTCTTTCTTTTGGTAACGAGAAATATCATATTAATACCCCTTAATGGACTCCAAGCGATTGCCGTTTTTTTGTTGCACCTCAATAATGTAATCCTTTCTTTTTCAGCGGCTTTGTACCGGGTACAGAAAACGCTTTATTTATATTTTCGCCACTTTCACAGTTTATATAAGGCGTCTCTTTGCCAATAGTCATTCAGCTCCTCAATTTCTTCACCGAATCCTGCAATACCTCCTTTATTTATTTGATTTATTTGCTTCTCAAATTGCACTAAATTTTCTACCACGTCTTCAACGGTGACAAAGGAATCTGCTCTGGCATGAGATTTGTTGGTCACCCGCCAACTTTTTTATTTTAAATTTTAAGTCCTTCCTTACCTTTAATATTAATTTATCTTAATTTTTATTTATTATATTTTAATTTTTAATTAATTAATTTACTGCAAATTTAGTTGTATTTATTTACCATTTATTAGGAATTTACTTTGTGCCAACCGTTACCATCACGGACTGGAGGTTCAAGCGGGTTTATTTTTTCTGCTAATTGTTTCCAGAAACATTCAATATTTAAGTTTTTTATGCCCTTTCGAAAACCCTTTGCATATTCAGGATTCCATTCCATTTCCATTTCTGAAACCAAAATTTCGAATTGTCGCGGCGTTGTTATTTTCATATTTCTTAATTTTCACTACACTCACTTCAGCGTCTCCAGCTTAAATGCTGACGACAGAATACGAATGTTTCACAGTCGCTTTTCTAGTCGTCGAAAGTTAGAGAATACCGAATTTCGTCGATCGACGGAGAAGACGACAGCGGGAATGCACCCCCTTATTTCATCCTGCTTTGCACATGTATCTTAAAGATCTCATTGAACATTACGTTCCAAAGGTGGCCAAGACGTCATACCCGTAGAGTCTCCTGTACTTCTGACTCTCTTCTCGATATATACGGCAGATTTCCTTTGCTGGGGTGCAAAGCTCTTGTTCTGCATAAATATTGCAATGTCCGACGATGGTATAGAGAGTTTATGTTTATTACACGATAAATTTCGTCAACTGGACCTTCCCAATTCTATGGATGAAAGAGTTGAATAGAGTTAATAAAGTTGATTTCTACAAAAACTAGATTTGTGCACTCATATTTTCACAAAATTCTTTCAGAATTGGGAGCTTTACGTGCTCAGTCGCCTTGGTTGGGATCTGTCATCGGTGACACCGTTGGATTTTCTAGAACTGCTTCTCATCCGCCTGCCTATAGAAAGAAACAAATTTCCGGACTTGAATGTTAACAAAGTGCGCAATCATGCGCGGGCTTTCGTTTCACTAGCAGCAAAAGGTAAGATATTATGCAACAAAGTAATTGTTATACCTGTTAATTTTAATTGTGTGTGCCCCTGCAGAACACATTTTCTCTATGTACTCAGCGAGTACAATTGCAGCCTCAAGTATTGCGGCAGCGCTGAGCGGTCTCAAATGGCATTCGCGTTCAGGTCAAAATCAAAGATTCTTATTGAATTTGCTCACTGACCTGACCAGTGTTGAGCAGGTGAACGATGCGCACAATATAACGATATAACAGTGAAATTGTATTAATAACGGTTTGTTTCTTGTTTTCTTACAGGATTCATTATACGAATGCATGATGAAAATGGAGGTGATTTTCGAAGAACATAGTCGCAAATTGCAACCCTTCTTTGTCAGTGCTGACCAACAACAACATCATAATCATCAGCAGCAACAGCAGCTGCAGCAGCAACATCAGCTGCACCAGCTCCAACAGCAACAGTTGGAACAATATCACCAACATCAGCTGCAGCACCTTCACTCACAGAAACTCCTGCCTCATCATACACGGCATTTACCTCATCATACGCACCACTGCCATCAGCCTCCGCACCATCATTATTCTTCTCTTGCGCATTCGCATCATCATTGCCTCAGCAGCCATCAGCATAATCAAGTGGCAAATATGTGCGGAAAGCAGCTTATCAATGTTGTTGCCAATGCATTGCGTACAGACCTAACGCAAACATGCAAAATGCAAGCGAACGCTCAAAAGGATGTACAGGACATAAAATTCTAAGTCGACAAAGGAAATATCCCAACTAAAGCCAGTCAAATTTTACGCACACTACCACGAGCACAATTATGTAATAGCTATGTATATACGCTTTTATCACCCTGTCGTAAACGGTTTCAAATCTACTTGGCAATGCGGGCTTTCCCTCCTTTTTTTCCTTAACCCTATCAACCTTGGGGACTTGCCCTTCCTACCTCAACGTGCGCTGTTCAAAAGAATAATTTATCTACGCGCACCTAGGCTTACTTCAATACCTCAATTACTCTGTTGACAACCAAACTTATATAAACATATTAGAAATAATGCGTTTATATATATATTTGTATATATATTTTTTTTACTAAATTATTTAGTAATCGATTCGATGGAGCTTTGTAACCTATTGTAATAACTAAGCCTATATTCTATTTGTAATAACTAATTAACCAATGCATTGATTAATTAATTAATTCATACAAGAATTGAAGAATGGGTGGATTAATCGATTTTTTGGCCTCGTTTATACGTTTTGAAAAAAAAAATCAAATAACGAAAAGAATTGAAGGAAAATGAGAATCATGGAATATTGAAAATGTATTGAATTTAATAACGCAACCGAAAGAGAATAAATAGCAAATATAGTGGATTTAAAAAGCAAGACACGAACACATAAATGAACATTTGTCAAATTCATGATCAAAAATTTATTCATTTTCATTTGAATATTTAATTCTTAAAAAAAAGAAAAAATCATTGAAGTGAACGCTTTTGAATTATATAGACTGAATACAAACAAAACAAAGAACGAAGGCAAAGGAAATGATTAACAAAGCTTGCTATTTAAAAGTTTAGGTTTTCTTTTATTTAAGTGAAAGTGAAAGTGGAAGAGAGCGCCAAAGTTACCGAGAGACTTAAGAAAAAAGTGTTGAATGAGATGAGGATATTATTTGTTTCCATTTTTGTATATTTCAAAACTTCAAAAAGAAAAATAGAGAAAACCAACTTCGCAATTTTTATTTTACATTATATTATTATTATTTTTTTTTTCATACATTTTAACCAAAATTATAAAGAACGTTAATTTTATAATTGTAAATAAATATCAAAAGATGAGAAAGCAAAACAATGATGAGAGCTCTTATGAAACTTATGGTCTATGTACGAGTAAATCTAAAAGTCAAAGAGTCAGAAAGTGAGATATGCCACACACAAACATTTTACAAAGTCATTAAATTAGTTTTCTGTAATTCACGACAAACAATTTTTCAGCACAGAGAAAAACATGTAATTATAACTGAAAAAAATATTTGAATTTTATTTATTTGAAATTATAAAATATTTAACATACACTGAACAATTAATGACATTTTTTGGTTTCCAGTAACTAAAATTTTAAAATTGAAGAGCGGTAACAGTTATTAAAAAAGTTGTTTTTGATCCTTCGGACTGGAAAATGGTTGAAACGTTTTTTAAAGGTCAATTCCTATAAATTCTGACAATTTGAAGATGTGCCATTAAAGGCCATTCAGAAAACTAACTTTCAAAATTGTTAAAAACCGATGGGAAGGTGTCCTTCAGTCTAATGGGGATTACTTCGAAGGATATAACTATCCGAACGACGAAGGATAATGTCAGCATGGGGTTATTCTGAATTCCAAAGTAGTTGTAATTAGTTGCAGTTTAAGTAGGCCACTCTGTATGAGTCTACAGGTTGTAAATAAATAAACAAATATGTATAATTGAACTGCGTGGTAAAAATAATAATAAGTGGGTTCTTAGAAAAATATAGATTATATAATTTTTTTTGTAATTTTATTTATTTATTCAATTTAATCTCCTTGTAGCTCTATACATTATTCCAATCTTTATTCAAAGTTGTTCAAACTATCCAGAAAGTAGGAAAAATAGTATTTCGGATTCTTCAAAACAATCGTTTGTTTCGGAGATGACCTCCTAGTTCGATATAAATTTGGAAATAAAAGGAAGTCACTGGGGGCCACATCTGGTCAATACGGTGGATGTTGTATCAATTCGAATTTGAATTCCATGATTTTGGCCATCTCTTTTTTGAAATTTTTTTAAAAATATTTTATTTATTAAGCACCAAACCGGGCGCATTGTGCCTTATAATGTGCTTTGCATCTATGTCATAACTTATCGCCTGGTTTGAACAATTATTTACTACTACTACAAACGTACACATTTATTCTCTATTGAGAGCAAACGCGGCAGTTACAATAGCTTATGTGTCCCGCAAAGATTTGTAATTTTAAAACATAGTTTTGCATGAAATATGAAGAAATCTTTCTATATATATAAAATTGAAAGTATGTCTGTCTATATGTATGTTTATCAAAGAAACGTAGTAAAAAAAGCTGAAAACATCCGCTTTATTTCTTCTTGCGCCTGATAACGAAAATGTCGTATATCACAAGGGGTGCTTCACTGAAGAAAGTCAACCCATGCAGTAGAATACATAGCTTCAACAAACCACATTTCTTGCTAATACGCCATTGAAATACTTGGTTTTTATACTTTTATTGCATTTTTATTTTCTTCGCTAATACCTGAAAGAGCAGAACAACGTCTGGCGGGCTACGCTATAATATATAAAAGCAACTACAAAACACGAAGAAGCGTGAACGAGTGAATGAACACAAAAAATAACAAATGCATGCAAGTTTTCATTTGCCGTTTACATCTTCATTCTATACAAGTACCGAGCAACGTCGGGCCCTGGCTTATTAAACATAATTTTAAATGGAAACATTTCAAGAATAGCTGGAAGGCGCCCATCCCTTTTTATCGCTATATTGTATGTTTTAAACCACGAATCGTGGTCTGTCGCGTAGCAAAGCTCCAAGAAGCAACGTCTTTTGCTTAACTGGATGGCCTTTTTTAGGAAATTAACACCCCGGCTGATAAGTTCCTCGTTTGATACACAAATGGTGTGGGGCCATTTGTGTATCAGAATTAGTAATTTTTTAGTTTGTACTAACCTTCAAAAGGTAGCTGTAAGAATTTCAACCTGGCAGCTATTTTAAAAGTTACAGCTGTTTCAGTTAAACAACTTTTGTTCTCAAATCAATGGATAAAAAATAATTGCGTGTGTTAATTCATCATTGCTTCTTAATGGGAAAAAACCGTTTAAACGGAGGCATGGCTTAATAAGTGTTATCCGGAGTCTGCACCAGAAAAATCGTTCATTATTGACTGGTTTTGGCGTCCGTGTTTTGGGATGCGTGCGTTATTGTGCTTATCCATTACTTTAAGAAAGACAAGATAATCAATAGCGATCGCTACACGTCCCAACTGGATCGTCTGAATGAGAAAATTTCGAAGAAATGGTCCCATATGGAAAGAAAGAAACTGATCTTCCACCAAGACAATGTCACACATATTTGGCTACGATGGCTAAATTGCACTAATTACAATTTGCATTGCTTCCGCAGCCATCCTACTCACCACGCATACCAGTTGTCTGATGCGCTAAGGATCCATATGGCTCAGTACTTCGACTTCCGGCTGCACTCTACCGGTGACATTGCTCATGTCTACATGCTATGGAAACCCGAACGATGCGCGAAACGGCCACAGATCCGGATGACTCCTTTCAGAGACGCGAATGGGAACTGGTGTCGCTCCGTCGCCGATCAGGTCAACGTTTTCGCCGCTCACCTGGCCGAAAGGTTCCAGCCGCACGACCTGGCTTAACCATGTGACGTCCAGTACAACAACGCTGTGTTGGAGGTACCACTGCAAATGGGCCTTCCCGTCATCCCGTTCACTACCAACGAGGTGGCTTGCACCATCCGACGCCTAAACAATAACAATGCCCCTGGATACGATCGAATATGCAACCGAACGCTGGTGCTGCTGGAAAATGCATTGCTCTTGATAACGTTGATATTTAATGTTATCCTAAGGTTGCAGTATTATCCTATCGCGTGAAAGTTCGTCGTATATACAATAATTAGTAAGCCTGGTAAAGCACTGCCCTGCATCGGTCCGGCCAATCGGTCTCCTGCCTATATTCTCCAAGGTGTGGGGAAGCCTGGTTGTCGAAAGACTCACCGAAGTGACTCTCGCAACATCTTTCCGGTTAGGCCACCCAGTTCGGCTTCCGAGCAGGTTACAGCACTATAGAGCAGCTATACAACAGCAGGGTATTACGTCGCACCAAAAGCTGTCCTTCCAACCGCACATAACGAGGGTAAGGCACAGCTGCCGATCCAAGGTAGCCAAACTGTACTGGATCTTAATCAAAAAGATCACTCATCCCATGCAAGTACAGTACGTACAGTGTATAAGCAAATTGTTGGTCCGACTTGAAGGTACGAAATCCAAATATGAAGGCGCCTAATCCGTAGACTTACTGACTTATGTTGTGACTCCGCTCACATTGACATGTATCAGAATTTATTTCATTTGTGTATCAGAATTAGTAATTTTTTAGTTTGTACTAACCTTCAAAAGGTAGCTGTAAGAATTTCAACCTGGCAGCTATTTTAAAAGTTACAGCTGTTTCAGTTAAACAACTTTTGTTCTCAAATCAATGGATAAAAAATAATTGCGTGTGTTAATTCATCATTGCTTCTTAATGGGAAAAAACCGTTTAAACGGAGGCATGGCTTAATAAGTGTTATCCGGAGTCTGCACCAGAAAAATCGTTCATTATTGACTGGTTTTGGCGTCCGTGTTTTGGGATGCGTGCGTTATTGTGCTTATCCATTACTTTAAGAAAGACAAGATAATCAATAGCGATCGCTACACGTCCCAACTGGATCGTCTGAATGAGAAAATTTCGAAGAAATGGTCCCATATGGAAAGAAAGAAACTGATCTTCCACCAAGACAATGTCACACATATTTGGCTACGATGGCTAAATTGCACTAATTACAATTTGCATTGCTTCCGCAGCCATCCTACTCACCACGCATACCAGTTGTCTGATGCGCTAAGGATCCATATGGCTCAGTACTTCGACTTCCGGCTGCACTCTACCGGTGACATTGCTCATGTCTACATGCTATGGAAACCCGAACGATGCGCGAAACGGCCACAGATCCGGATGACTCCTTTCAGAGACGCGAATGGGAACTGGTGTCGCTCCGTCGCCGATCAGGTCAACGTTTTCGCCGCTCACCTGGCCGAAAGGTTCCAGCCGCACGACCTGGCTTAACCATGTGACGTCCAGTACAACAACGCTGTGTTGGAGGTACCACTGCAAATGGGCCTTCCCGTCATCCCGTTCACTACCAACGAGGTGGCTTGCACCATCCGACGCCTAAACAATAACAATGCCCCTGGATACGATCGAATATGCAACCGAACGCTGGTGCTGCTGGAAAATGCATTGCTCTTGATAACGTTGATATTTAATGTTATCCTAAGGTTGCAGTATTATCCTATCGCGTGAAAGTTCGTCGTATATACAATAATTAGTAAGCCTGGTAAAGCACTGCCCTGCATCGGTCCGGCCAATCGGTCTCCTGCCTATATTCTCCAAGGTGTGGGGAAGCCTGGTTGTCGAAAGACTCACCGAAGTGACTCTCGCAACATCTTTCCGGTTAGGCCACCCAGTTCGGCTTCCGAGCAGGTTACAGCACTATAGAGCAGCTATACAACAGCAGGGTATTACGTCGCACCAAAAGCTGTACTTCCAACCGCACATAACGAGGGTAAGGCACAGCTGCCGATCCAAGGTAGCCAAACTGTACTGGATCTTAATCAAAAAGATCACTCATCCCATGCAAGTACAGTACGTACAGTGTATAAGCAAATTGTTGGTCCGACTTGAAGGTACGAAATCCAAATATGAAGGCGCCTAATCCGTAGACTTACTGACTCATGTTGTGACTCCGCTCAAATTGACATGTAATCAAATGTTTTATAGCGAACCGCGATCAGGATGTGTGTTCTTCCACATATCCATGTACATACATCCATATGGCCTGGACATTTTGCGTTGTCAGAACCTTAGCGGTTATTTCTATAAGGCTCAATAGTGTCCGCTCAGCTGTTTCCCCGAACACCCGCTTTTGCTTAACAATGACCTTATTTTTTGATAGACGGAGCAATGCAAGTGCGTGCTTTGAATAAAATGGGCAACACGAAACCAAGGTGGCGTCTTGAAGATCTTGGGTCACCGTTGAACGGTATACGAGGGGGGCACGAGCAAAAAGTAAATTAATTTCCAGGTTTGAGTGAAGCGCTTAGACTTGATCGATGCATACACACATTTATAAGTTTTTAAGTATATGCCGTCTTATTTCATTTGTTTTGTTGTCTTTTCTGTTGAATTAATATTTCGTTAAAAAAAATACGCGCCATTCCGCGAAGCCGGAAAACATCATCACCTGAAAATACATGTTTTACGTTATGTGCCTAGATCATGCCACGTACACGTGTGCCAAAACGAGATAAATAGAGTACTAAAGTAATACAGAGTTGGCACGTTTTTGAGTGTAATATAAATAACGCATTAATTGTTCATGACTGCAACTGAGAATCTCGCTGCGGCAATACTACATAAACAGCTGTGCTCGAATTTTGTGCTGCCAACTGCTAATACCGTATTCATATGAATTGATAATTGACGCTTAGAATTACCTGCTCCAAAAAATCTTAACACCACAGTGTCTCTCTTTAAAAGTAATGTCAATTTTTGCATGGTGGAACTTTTAAAGCACTCTTTACTCATTGATCGACAACTACACTACCAGTTGGCAGACCGACTACATCGACTCCTTTGCTCTCTTTCTAACGCAGTCGTAAATCTCACATAAGCTCACGCATGTGTATGTTGGCCATCGGTGAACTATAACATTTTTTTTGCAGCGAATGGGAATCGTGTTCTCGCTTGTTTTCTGCTCCTTTATTTTTTTTAACCAAACCGTTTCTAATATATATTGCGTTAAAACGAATTACATTAAAGCAATACACGTGCCCTTGTGCCCTGTGCTATGGTGCGGCTTGGCATGCATCGGACCTGCAATTCCAATTGATAAACTGTGTATATTGTTATTTGTGATACGCATCAAATTACAAAATCAATATACAACAGTGAGAAAGAAAAGCAAAAATAGCTCAGGAAACGTCGGTGTCGGGATGAAATGAAAAAATGTAAGCAACAGAATGAGCAACAAAAACTTTTACTTGTCTATAACGTCATACGCTACTCGCGGCGATTGCATACAAATCGACAAAATCGTTGATAACGACGACGACGTAAACTAGTGTGCTCTCACTTTGACACATGCGAGCACATGTGTGGCGCTCTTCCACCAAGTGTATTGGCCAGGCTATTCGACACTTTGTTTACAATTGCCTGGACACGAAAACGAAGTGATGCGAATGAATGAGTGAGTGCGCAAATGAACGTTGTGTAGAAGAGCAGCAACAGCAAGCGAACGGTAGAAGAGGCAAAGGCAACAGCAACAGAACTCAGCCGAGGCGTAGCGGCAGCACTCGGAACAAATAATTCGTTTTTAGTGATGTCATCAGCGAGAGAATGTAAGTTTTTTTCCAACCTCACCTATCTTGCCGCACATTCCTCGTATGCCATTTGTTTGTCTTAATACGAAAACGGGAGTTGCAAAATGCTGTTTGATACGTATGCATTCAAAGATTTTTGAATGCGATGCTATTGTATTGTTTTAATAAGTAGTTTTTCCGCGTTCGTAAATAAGCGTCTAGAACGACCGCCCCCCGTCGTTCGTGCGTATCAAAAAAACGAGGTAGAGTAGTCCGTAAGTGCTGGGAAATAGGAATACGCGTGCGTGTGTGTATATTGGTGTTGTTATTAATAATATTTGTAAAGTGTAAGAAGGAATTAACTCAATGCCAACGTCTGCAAGAAAAATTCCCATCTGTGTATGGTGCTGCATGTGTGATTTTTTGTATGCGCGTGAATGGAAAACCGATTTGAATTGTTAAACACTGTGTCATCATTATCATCATCATCATCCTTCCTTTTATCACTCATCGCGTAGCATTCACGAATAAACTCTCTCATCTCAGCTGGCTTCTCATGTGTCAACCAGGGAGCGTAACGTTTGTAGCGCCGACTGTTTTCAACTGCGCAACGGCAATAACCAAAAGAAATTTCATTTTAGCGCAATTTTGGCGAAACTTCACATAACAATAAAATAAAAAAATTGCCGCTCTTTTTTCGTATTTAAATTTTTATTCAATGTTTCTGTTACAAATTAAAAATTCCCGCGTATAACAATAATGCCAGAGTGTTTGAAATGAACATGAAAAAGAATGTATAGTATAATCGTAATTGAGAAGTGCAAGAATAATGAATATATAGCAAAATTACGTCACTACCGCGGTGTCGTTTTTTTTTATCATTATAATAACGGCGAAGCGACACGCAGCTGGCAAGTCGAAAGCCGCAGACGCAACATACATATAAACACACAAACAAATATGGGAACACACACGCGCAGGCACAAACATAAACCGAATGCCATATAGAAAAAAACCCCTTGGTTTGCGGCCCAAACGGCTACGTAACTCAATGCATCATAGCTTTTTATCACAACGAGCTTGTTGTACCTTATGACGTCATTGCATATAAATACAACGAAGTAACATTGAGCGTATAACTAAATCTTAGGGGGAACTTTGTGCGTCCGTTTGTCCATCGTCTGTTGTATTCTTATGTGTATGTGTGTGGACGCCAGCTTGACTGTCACATCAGGTTTATTGCTATTTTTGTTTGAATGAACATCATCTAGCATCTAGCACCTCGTCAATTTGTTCTACCGCACTCCCTGCTCATATATATATGTATGTATGTATATAATGATACAAAATTTTGTGTGCGGCTTAAAATATCTTTATCGTTGGTATTATTCTTGTTGGCAGGTAGAAAGGACATTAAAACAATTTAACAAATTCCAATGTATTGTTATAGCTCTGACATGCACTGCACGTATCAAGTATTTAAACAAAGGCATTATATTTACAAACATATTTTAACCCTAACTTCGTCTGCCTATTTTTTTTCTTCATACTCGTATACACGTTTTTATAACCATCGCGTTTGATTCTTTTCTAATTCTAAAATTTCATTGATGATAATCGTATTTTGTTTTGTGAGCTACCGTGCACCTTGCCATAGGCACGACACACACAAACAAAAAGAGAGAGGAAAGTCAAAGCTGATGACTTACAAACCTGCAAATGAATGACAAAAACATTACTCACATGGCAAGTGTACGTCGCACAGATTGAACCGGACAACTTTGACACCGTCAAACTTATTGCAGTAGCCGAGATTATTACCGCTGACATCGCCACAACGTCAACAAACAATTCTGTTGAATATCCAGTAATTACCACGGCTTTGTTTTTTTTGTTGGCAAATTTGTAGTGCTTTTAATGATTGTGGATCTGAATGTTGACAAGTTCGGCGAAATTATGCAAACGACGATGATGATGTCGTTTATTTTTTCAGAGTCGCCCTTCGTCAACGTTCATCATGGATGTTGTGGCGGTTGTCATTGTTAACAATGATGGTGGTGTTGTTGGTGACGATAGTGACTCACAGCGCCGACGCGACACGGCGCTCACTACCTTTATCTGAAACTACAACAATAACAACAACAACTTGTTTTATGGAGTAAAAGATAATACGGAAAATTATTTTATTATTTTTGTTATCATTGTTGTTGTTATTAATAGTACTATTAATACTGTAGTTGCTGTAGTTGCGATATGCTCTAGGGCGTCGTCGTTGTTGATTTAATTTAAAACTGACATTTCAAAAAGAAAAAAAAAAGCGCCGATGATGACGGTGATAACAATAATGATAATTACAATTGTAAGCTCTGTTTTATAGTCTAAGAACCTGACGTTTTTATCTCGTTTTTTGCATTTGCAGTTACAAAAACTTCAAACTGGATAAACTAAATCAGTACGAGGATCGCACTCAGTGCTGCTGCACCGCCAACGTCAACGCCAGGAAAACAGACGACGACGAAGACTTGCAGCCACAGAGTCTTTTAAACAAGAGACATAGTTATCTACCAACTATCATTACGGAAAACTACAGCGTAATCAATATACTGAAAATCAGAAGAAGCTTGTGCAACAATAACAATAACAAAATCAACACCTGAGTTCACCGACTTGCCGGTGGTGATGGTTGAAAGCTAAAAAATTTAATCAAGAAATCGAAAAAAAAAACATCCTTACTAATTCCGAGGCGTAAGCATAAGCGGTAACTGAAGGAGCCGTGAAGGGTGAGTTCTCTGTCAGCCTTGGACTGTGTGGGTTGGTTGTGTTGGAAATAAAGTCGGTTAGAGCTGAATTTGAATTGATATTGTAGCACTAAGCTGCGTAACCAGTGAAACTAATCACCGTCAAACTGAAGCAATTGTCGGAAAACGTTACGGTGCTGTTGAAGATCGCAAAAATGGACAGCATCGTCGAGGAGAATGGCAATTCGGCGTCATCGGGCAATGTGAACGATGACACCGGCCATAATTTGTCGACGGTTGCGGCTGCTGTGGCCGCAGCTGCCACAGCGGCACAAGTGTCCAATGCGCACCAGCAACAGCAGAACCAGCAAAGTACAACAACGTTAACAGTGAATTCACTGTCAGGGCCACCACCGCCAAATGTAATACAACAACAACAACAGTCAGCGGGAGCGGCGGGCAATGCACCACTATCAACGGGTCCTTCAGCGGGCACAGCTGCGTCCGTGCTGACAACGACCGCGAATGTGGTACAATATCCATTGACCGCGCTGGCGCAGCATGGCATACAGGTAATTTTCTGTAAATCAATCAATCAGTACTTGCGTTTTTATTCACTTAGCAACTTTCTTTCTCTCTCTTCTTCTCCATGACGTTGTCGTCGGTAATCTCAGGTCCAATCCGTCATACAAGCGTCAAATCAGTCGTCTGTCATACAAACCGCCTCCGCAACAAATCCGCAATCGCTCATGCATAAGACCAACGTGCTTTACGTGAGTAAACCGAATACAACGGTCATACACACAACCGCCGGCAATGCTGTACAAGTTAGTGTCGTTTGTCAATTAAAGAAACAAGTAAAAAAAAGTAGCCCCAAAATATATGTATACCTGTATGTCATAAAAAAAAAGATTTTGTTGAATAAGTCATTCGTTCGTTTTCATTTCCGTTGACCTCATTCACAGTCATCTCGGTTTTTTTGCAGATCCCTCCAAATTTCCCATGTAAGATCAAACCCGAACCGATTACACAACCGCTCGATACGAATAGCGAGGACAGTTTGACTGATGAGGATTCGCCACATCGGCGCAACGAACTGACGCGAAGGCCATCGTATAATAAAATCTTTACCGAAATCAGTGGACCTGATATTACAGGTGAGCTATACCAATATTTAAAAACTTAACATCCAATGACAGTCACACAGTCTTCCGTCTACCATCTCATTGCTCAATATAATTGCTCAGCAAATAACAAACACTGTAATATAAAAAAAATTCAATTCAAAAGCCAAAGAGGAACAATAATCGTATTTTAATGTGTTTATATGTGTAATTCATTTTAAAAAAAATATATATACATATATATAATATATATATATATATATATTATATATATATATTGGAAAAATAACAAAAAGCCCTAAAAGCAATTGAAATCAAAATACGCAATCGTTCGATCGCTCGCTCGCTCGCTCGCTCACAGTTAGTTGTTTGTGACCACGGCATCCGCCACCTCCACTGATTCCCCCAACACTCATTCGAAAGTTCACATTTAACACGAAACCAGGAAGTTACGATCGAATTGTCTCAAAACTCAATCCAACCGCCGTCAATCGAGAAATCACTATATAGCCATGCATCAACGTCATCATAACAAATAACCATCATTGCCATTCAGCTTCTTCACCACCCACCTTCGTACCACATTTTGTCTTCTATGTACGCTTTCTGTTTCACATTTTCATCATTGTGTACATAAGCTTAAAGACAAATCAAACAATAATCTTCAGTTAAAGAGAATAAACCGTTTTTTTCGAAGTGCTTCAAATAATATTTCTTCAAAAGGTCCAAATTTGGACGGTTTTTAGAGTGTTTTCTCAACACGACTCTTTAAGATATACATAGAAAAGCCTTTGAAGAGTCTTAAATGTATCCATTAAATAAGACTCGAGAGAGAACAGAACTGGTAACAGTAAGGAGACATTGAAGATCCCAGTATTTTCTTGCTAAATTAATGCGAAACAACGCGAAATCTGTTTCAGACATAAATTTCACATATGCTGTGATACCGTTTCTTGTGTGCTTATCATTGAGTGCAAGATAGTTGCAGAATTATGTTTGATTTGAAATTTAGCAAGTTGTTAGTGCGGTTCAAAAATTTATTTAGGTGCTCGAATGAATTCTGGTCATTTGTAGGGTTCCGTACGTTTGAGTTGAAAACAAAACCATTATAAGATTACTCGAGTGTCTATCTGTTCTACTTTTACAATTAATTTGTTCCGAATCTACTGGACGGATTAAATTGTGTGATAAATGGTTTGTTGCACGGGTCTCATATTTTCTTTTTATAATTTTGAAATAGTTTTAAAGTTATTTAAGAAAATAGATTAAAAATTATTATTATTTAAGAAAATAAAAATTGACCATCGGCTTCGTTGTCTATGGTATTGATATTGGAGCGGTTTCAAATGGAATATTCATTTAATTCGTATGGTAGCCATACGAGCCGGGTTCTCCGTCCAATAAGTCTTCAAAATCATTATCTTCAAACTATGTTGGTCATCCAAGCTGTTATTTTTCATTGACACCAAAATCACCACTTTTTTATCGATGAAACCTAAACCGATGATTGGCATATGGCGGAGAAGCATCAATATATGTACGTCAAACAACTCAATAAGAATAAGTGGAAAGCTGCTATTTTAGTGCTAAGAACGGTCAAAACCAATATTTGCCAGCTATTTACACTGATACTTCGAATTATATATTATATGTAACTGACCAGAATTCATGCAAGCTCCTAATACATATGTATGTACCTAGTTAGTTGAGTTCGGACCAGGAAATCGATGGTCGTTAAGGGCTTCTGAACTCCCACGTATGGAGAAGTGCCTTTATAATAGGTTCGTGAATCAAAGGTCCAACAAGTGTTCCGTTAAATGGCTTGGTTATTAAAGCATAAGAAAACAAACCACTTGTGTATGCGACTGTGGCCAGCTGGTACATGAACTAGAGGAGTACATATGTAGTATTTGTCTAAATGAACTCATAAGCCTAATTAAGATAAAAGTTCTGCGGTAATTAAGGAAAATTTGTTTGTTATGTATATATATAAAAGTACAAGTATAAGTGTATATGTGCTACCTATAGACTCCAAATCTGCTGGTCCGATTTGATGAAATTTTCGACTGAAGTTTAGTGCCAAAATGTACCGGCAAAGTCGGAAAATTCCAACAAATGTTTTGTTTCAAGCAAAGCTTTATAACTTAGTGTTGAAACAGAAGGGTAAGTTTCTCAGTCAGTAGCTGACGCCCGAAAAAAATCGTGTGTGCAGTTCACGCATGGTAGAAGTGAAACTTATTAAAAAACAACAGCGCGTGCCCTTTGTTTTCATTTAACAACTTCGGCTCAACGCTCGAATGCTACACGAAGAATGATAATGCGATAACGCGATGCTACTATGGCACAGAGAGAACTTATTCATATAGAGTTTACATTTCTCTCTTAAGTTGTTTAGACCATTTTCCAAAAGTCAGGCGCTATTAGAATCTGTTATCCTTCTGCTATTAACATCGAAGAACCAGCGCAGGCCGCTGTGTAGCAAACTCAATGTGCTAACTACTGAACTGAAGTAACCAGGCAAAGAGAAATTTTAGAACGTGGGTGACTGTTGCGAAATCCAAGCAAGCGCTGTTTCCCCTTCTTGCTGTGTCTTCCCCTATTTTGTGTTCTTAGCGCGAATTAGCATGAAAATGAATTTCTGTATATCACCTTTGTTTTGGTTGTTTTATTTGCCGTCACTCATTTTTATTTTGATTGTATTGATGTAGGAATGATAGCAAAAAAAGGAACATGTATAGGTTTGACGCGATTTTTTTATGAATGAGGAACATGATTTTTGTTATTGCAATACCCACCACCTACTTGTACTGGTTTTGGTGGGACTTTTAATAAATAAACTACACTATTCGTTCGGGCTGTTAGTTAGTAAAGAAATAAATAACTCAATAAATAAGTAAATTTGATTTAAAATGCATGTTTTGCGCTAGGTATGTCAAAAAATCGAAGTTGAATACAGCTAATTCTACCTTTACTACCAGGCAAACAGAAAATGTGAAAACGATATCAAACCAGCTGCGCTACTGCGAATACAGGAAAGACAAAGAAATAAATGTTGCCTTTGACCGCCCAACAACAAAGCGTGTGACATTTGTTTTATTTTCCAAACATAAGGGAAGACAAAGAAAAAAGATATGCCTGCGTTAATATGTATACTTTTTGCGTGCAGGCAAATTTGAACTCAACATCGAAACACGCGCTCGGGACTTGACCTCTGATAAATTTGGTACGACAATCGAAAATTTACTTATAGACTGTGTTGTGAAGTGGAGTGCCTGCAGGAATAAAAATTCCTCTTTTTCTGCTATGCTCACGCAACAACAAAGTCTAGACCATTTGTTTTTTTCTTTATTGCTGATCACAAGGAAAGATGAGGAAAGAACACAACACAAAGTAAGGATGACGAAATTTGCTTTGCGCGATTGAGACTCGAACTTCGCGGACTGTGCGTATTCGTCGTACAGTCAGACATCCAAATCTCGAATCACCATAATGCATAACAAAAGTTCAAGTTATGGGGATATTCCAGTTATGGAAGACGTATTAAAAAATTATAAAAAAATCAAAGAAAGAAGACAATTTATCTGATTTTTGTTTTTATTACGTCTTTCTTGTGTTTTTGTAATTTACTTATCATTGAATATTTTCCCCTTTTACTGCAGTTCGACGTCCGTCCATTTGCAAACCCAACAAACCAACAGCAATATGTTACGCTGCATAAGTGGAACAGCCAACAATTCTGTTGATGTACAGAATCAGTGTCCTATTCTAATCGTCTCTCTCGCCTTTTTTAAATTGAGAAATGTAACCCCTATATGAATGAATACTCTTTGTTAGTTCTCTCTGGAGTAGCGTTTGTACATTTTCAAGCAACTCAGAAATACGAGAACAAAATTTGTTGGGCTGCGGTGTATTCGTTCTCTGTTTCTCGTATATATTTTCTTCCATCTCTGTCGTAGTTCGCGGCGTCACGGCGCCGAAATATTGTAAATTTTTACTACCAATGCGCCCTTAGAAGTTTCACTTCAATCTTAAAGCAGTTCGTAATTATGTCTGAAATATAGTTTTGTAGGAAGAATGAAAAATATAACAACTATAAAACACGAAGAAGGCGAGCGAATGAACACAACAAGAAATAAACATAAATATGAACATTAACATCACGCAATGTGACTAAAGAAGAACCGCGGTAATCGCATCTGCTAGTGTAATGAAATAAAAATATAAAATAAAATAAAATTTAATACTAATAAAAAATTAGTCATATTTTGTCTATGCAAATCGAAGAAAAGCTAACAAAGCAAAGTATGAAAAATTTTTGAAGAGAGTTGCTTTTAATTAATTCATTGTTGACGTCGATTGTTTATACATACGAGTGTGTTTCGATGCTGACGATTAAGCCAGTTGGGAACAGCGAATAATCAGAGGGGCTAAATCCGGTGAATGAATTCCCTGCCCCCGTCCGTCTACGATAAGAATTCAACTGGTGTTCTTCCATGCGAAGATCATGGAGTTGTAACCATCGGAACCAAATCAAACTTCTTTTCATCCGAAGAGCTGATTTCGCGCAAATCAGATTCCGCATCATGTACGACCTGGCAAAATTCAAGTGTATTTCCTTTCGAACTACATTTTTCTGCAATTTTAGCTTCTTTAAATGCGGAGCATTCCTTGTCGCTCTTTAAATCGTAAATAAGCTAATTTTTACGCCAACATCTTTACATCCGAGTCATGAGAGTTGGATGTTTCTCTCAAAATAACTCTCTTATCAGCATTAGATTTTTTTCTATTATTAGCGCCCTTACTTTTTTTTGCCATGTCCCGAATTATTGGGCAGAGCGCAATTATTACCTAGAAAGCTGAAATGTTGCACAAAGTTTACCATTCCTTGTACATTTGTTGTAACCGGTAGGATCCCGACAGATGTTTTTGAAGTACAGTCAATTTAATACCGTAGGCTACACCTAAATTAGATAGCCCCCTATGAAATATTTTTGAAGGTTTTTTCAGCTTAAAAATATATCGGATTTAACACTAAACATATTTGCTAATATAATTTCCAGTTCAGACAGTTTTTGGTGTAAAGAGTGTGGCAAATTCGGCGTAGCCGAAGTTGATGTTTTTTCTTCTTTTAATTTTAATATATGTAACGAATTTGTACTAACGATCGTCGTCGTCATTATTTATCAAATATGTCGCCGATATCGCCATCCTTTTCTATCGACACCTTTTTGGTGGACGTTAAATCCTGTTATTTGCAAAGTCGTCGCCGGTGTTTCACACAAGCACAACACCACCGAAGTACTCGTACAAACACAGACGAGCAAACTTAAGTCGATTGTTTATACCTGAAAGTCACAAGTCCGTTAAGAACTTCTAGTTAAAGATACATACATATACTAAGCACACACGTCATGGATCAGAAAATCTAAATATATAAGTACCCAGAATTGTTAGTAAGAAATAGTTCGCCTAGTTAAATTTTGTTACACCCACTCCACTTATGACCAAATGTTTGATTCACTTCGGCTCCACTCCCGACTTTCTTCTAAAAACAAAAGCTGGCAAACGTGCTATTCTCTAAATGATTATTGACGAGGTTACAGTTGCAAACGATTTGGAGCAAAATATGCCGTTACACAACTCTCGAGCAGCGCCTAGCAGGAAACGATAAAATTGTACCAGTTTCATAGGGATTTTTTGATGTTGCCGATTGGCCATTTACAATATATTTTCGTTAATACATTCATATGGTAAATATTATGATGACTCTACACCATCAATTTTTATTGTACAGAAATGATGTAATTCATCGCGTTGTGGTCGTTTTTAAATCGATCTGCAGAACCGATCTACCGAATTTGCCCATAAGATTCTCTTTTTGCAGGACAATGCACGGTTGCCCATGTACATAAGCGCAAAATTTCATGGATTGGGATACGAATTGGTCTTACATCCATAATAGTATCTACGTTTTAAGGCATCCATCACTGAAACAAACACATCTTATTTGGAAGAAAACGAAAAGTTTTAGAAACCTTTTATGAACAGTGTTGATCTTGAAATGAGTGTACGTTGAGAAAACATATTATAAATAAAATGTTCTTATTAAATCGCTTTCGTAAAAATGGGTAGGTTCAGCAGAAATCATCGCTGACTTTTTTCTCTGACTTGCTAACCGATTACTGATTTGTCTCTGGTGAACGCAGTGCTGCTAGATTTGTATAATTACTGCGTTTTAGAAGGAACTGGCCAAAAAAGGAAAACTAAATAAATATTACATTTCCCTTTCGAACCAACTAATAACAACAAATTAATGAGAACTAGTACTGGCACATATCTAAGCATATTCTGTGCAACAACAACAACCAGGAATCGGTGGAATGAAAGCAGGTTGGTTAGAATATGTCATTTTCAAAGGAATTCTCCCGGACAAGACGATGCTACAAATATTTAACACATTTGTAGATAACTCCCAGAATGCCGTTTCTATTACCCATTCGCACACACGCATATTCGCATAGCGACTAATCTATTCACATATGTACATACATACATACGTTTCAACTCGACACAAACATTTGAAGGACCGTTGGCTTTAAGTTCTTTCACTAATTCTTAATACCCGTTAGAATATCAAACACTAACACACAAGCATTTGCGCTCTCGCTCTATTTTGTGTCAATTTTGGCGCTTCTCTAACTAACGGTAACCCCTGCGTATAGTTAAAATAATTTTTTTATTACTGACTCAATGTAAATAATCCAAATCTGTTTTTGTGGGTGTATGTGTTATATTATTACCTTTTTTTTGTAAATTACCAAATTTTTAAAAAATTTTTTGGCTATGCATCAGAATAATAAACACCATCATTTCTCTCATAAACGAAACGGAAATACAAAATTTAAATAATTAATCAATTGATTCAAAAAATATCTAATTTTGTCAATTAATTTTTATTTGTTTTATTTTTTCTCTTCATTTTTTTTAACTCTCAAAATGTCCGAAACGTCCAACAACAACAAAAATATCAAATGAAACGGTATATGACAACAACAAAAACAACAACAATACACTACTATTCTCAATCAATCGACTGATAAATACATATTGATTGCTCAAATTAATTATGACGATAACAATAAAATTAATCTTTCAACAACTACCACCATAACGACAACAACGAAAATGTACCGTGTGTATGTGTGTGGGTATATGTGTTACTTTTTTGGCTCGGTTTCGTCGGTGTGTACTTTCTCCGTGCCATATGATTTATTTTTCTTTCCCTTTTCTCTTTATCTCTCTCTCTGTCTCTTTTACTGACACACACGCACACACACTTCCACCACACATGCACACACACTCATTGACTGATTGACTGACCGACCAATTGATTTTGGTGAATTTGTGTCGCGCGGATGATCGAAGCTGGAACGACTTTGCAAATGTCTGAAAGTGGAGGCCTAGTGACGTTACCGGGTACGGGGGGCAGTACGCCAGGTTCACTAATCCATATGCCGCAGGAGAGTGCGTCAGCATTTTATTTACCTAATAGGATGTACAATACTAGTAAATGTCGAAAATCAATTATGAATTTAATTTGCAACAACCGATCCAGCAGAGCCTGAAGTCGTACTAATCTTTTTTGTTCTCTCTATCTATCTATTTAATTCTCTTTCCCCTACCGTCCACCACTTGGTCGGTCGGGTTTAGATAACAGTGTCATAGCTGAGGATCAAACACGTAAGCGTGAGATACGCTTGCAAAAAAATCGCGAGGCGGCACGCGAATGTAGGCGTAAGAAGAAGGAGTATATCAAGTGCCTGGAGAATCGCGTTGCAGTGCTGGAGAACCAAAACAAGGCGCTCATCGAGGAGTTGAAGTCGCTCAAAGAGCTCTATTGTCAAACTAAGAACGATTGAGAAGATTAAGGAGATGGGAAATTTCGGCTTCCAATAAACTCAAACCACGATGGATGAGAATGAGGAGCAGATGTTTGACAAACAATAGGAAATTATCCATGCACCTGCGGAATAGTGCTACAGTAGCAACTACCTTAACTATCCGTTTCCCACAGCAATCGGGTCTTCGTTCCGAAATCGTTCAACAGAAACATTCTTTCTGGCCAAGCGTTTCCATCCCTGTCGTAGGTAGCTTATTCGGGAATACCAATCACACAAATTTCCTCGGGCGGGACTTCGTATTCCTCTACGCAACAATATTGACACCAAGAACAACAAAGCAGTCAGTCAGCCAGATTATAATAGTTCCAACATTCTCGTCAGGGAAGTTGGCCTGTCATCAATGCCAACAACCTCAGCCGCACTTGAAACCTTTTTTTCATTGTATCGATCGATGGATGGATTGGATCCGTGATAGTATGTATTGGATAGGATTGCGAAACCAGTTCTTTGCCGCTCATACACGTGCGGTGTACGCGCGTCATTGTTTTCTTCTTCGTCATATTTAATTCTCTTTTGTAGTTTTGCATCATCTCAGCTCAGCCACACTCGGAAGGAAAGAAGTGCCATGTCGGATGTACGGCTGTGTGCTGTGGTGTTGTAAAGGAGTTTTTATAAGCAATCTTGTAGATAGATCAGTTTGGAAACCTGATTCTAATTATCAATTATTACGTAATAGTATATGATAAATTTTTGTAATGTATTAAGTGAAGTAGGAGAATTGCGACCTTTTTTTTTGTAAGGAATGCTTAACTAATTTGTAATTATTTGTAATGCTTACGATTATTTTTTTTAGTCATTTACTGTTTAACATTTTTCGGATTTTTATTTAAAATTTTTAGTTTTGTTTTAGAAAAGCGATGACAAACATTTGAATTTGTAAAAAAAAAGCAAATGGAACAGAGCAATGGGAAATCACTTTTTATACAAGCAAACACAGATACAGTTAGACGCCGGACAGGGGGAGACTCAAACACACGAACTTTACCGTTTCTGAATAATTTTGTGTATTTAAAGAAAATATACCTGCGTATATTTTTTAATCTTATCTCTATTGCTCTTAATATATTTTTGATATAATAAATTAATTGATAATTAATTAGTTGAATAGTGATTTATATATAAGCATAAGACAAATGCAAAGAGAAAAAACAAAAACAAAAAATGAGTCGTAAATCAAAATATGCGTAAGCCAAAATGAAAACATAGTTTGTGAATCCCTCTTAATTATTTGTTACAACTTGAAACTCAATTTTCGCTCCCCCGTCTAATTATGGTTAGATAGCATATAAATATATATATATTTATATATATATATATCTTATTGTTTCAAAGGCGCTCAATTTAAACCGAAATTCGATTTGGGAAAGAAACCCATAAACCCAATGAAAAAATATGTGTAATTAAAACATCATTGAAATGTTTTCTAACTGAAAAAAAAAAACAAAAACTAGTGCTATTAAACTCAACAGATAAAAATGTATGTATGTATGTAAAGAACTCGTTATCTCTTGTGATCATCAGTTGTTAAAAACAAAGAAATATGTAAAAAAATAATTTAAAATAACCAAAAGTGAAAGAAAAAAAAACGCCTGCGACTTAAAAAAAAAATTATTGAAGTAGAAATGAAATAACACAAAAATTTACAAAAGAAAGAAGAAATATAAATCCTCTGGGTTTTTCAAATTAAAAAAATTTAAAAATTAAAATACGAAATATAAGGAAATTTGTACTTTTTTCAACATTTTAAACTAGTTAAATTTTTTCATAGTATTTGTATTTATTTTCTGTATGGGAAAAAAGGACATCAATTTAAGGAAAAATTTCTATGAACTACACACAAAAAAAAAAAATTTGGTGGACTTCTTTGATGTCATCAGCAAACAAAAAGAGCGTCATTTTTATATAAGCAAAAAAAAAAGAGAAAATAAAATTATTAAAACAATAGTAGACCAGAACGAAATACGGACATAAAATATATATATGTACATATATTTTTTTGATGTGAGCAAATGATATTTAAAGTGTTTTGTGCGGACGTGGACAAAAATCAAAAAATAGCAAAAATACTAAACAAAACCATGAACAAAGAAAAATAAAAGTGTAGCAAAAATGGAATGGAAAAATATTTTTGTCATTAGTAAATTAAGCTAGAAGTTTTATTATAAAATACATATTTCTAATTTAAGTGGCGCCAACCAACAAAAAAGCACACATTGAAAAAAATATATATATATATTAAGAATGTCAACAAAAGGGGGTGCAAGTGGAAGCGGCAGCAAAAGCAGAGTGTAGTTATTATATAATTGTTATAAAATAATTAAAGAAAAACACAAGAAAGAAAACAGAAATATGACAGAAATGAGAAAAAAGAATTACAAAGTATCTGAAGTAAATCAAACTGTTTTTGTCTGCCTCCAGTGGGATTTGAAGCCTCGGCCTCTGCGTTTTTCAGCCTAGTGCGCTTCCACTGGGCCACGAAGGCAGTATTAATGCTATACATCAATATTTCGACTCTCATTTTCGTTCGTGCGCCTTCGTGTTTTGCGCTTTATATGTACTACCAAAAGCAGTATGAATGAAGTAGGATTTTCGCAGGGTAAAAAGAAGAATAGCTACCTACCCCTTAGCCTCACGAAGTCAGAAAAAAAGAATGAATTCTATTTTAATGCTGATAGAAGGCATTTTTCATATTCAGAAGGGCAAGATCCCGCTTTTTTGTTGTTAAAAGCATTAGGATTGGGAAACAATCATTCTTTTTGAGTTTGCTTTTCAAAGTTTGCGCAGTCGCCCCGCATTATAAGAACAAGGACGAGGTCAGCGAAACAGAAAATAACAGCAGCAAACAAAGTTATTGAAAAGCGAATCAAAAGCGCGCCGCTTCCCCCTCCGCATAACACCGCAAAAAACAATAATAGGAAGCTTTCATATTTAGTGGACTTTGGGGCGGCCAATCCAATGATTCGACCCCAAACATCTGTTAACAAAAACTTTACTTTTTGATGAGTGGTACTCGAATTAGGGGCTTATTAAAACATTTTTTTTTCGAATACCAAGCGTTTAATTTTATTTCTTGGGGCTATAACCGGAATTGACCCTATATATGTCTTAATATTACCACCAATTAAACCTCTGCGGTTTGTTTTTTCGCTTAGATGATTGTGCTAATATTCCACTCTAAAACTGCAGCTTTGCGTGTTTTGAGTGGGTAGCTTTTAAATTTCCGCACGATTTCCCGATCCTCATGGTTTGTAGTCTTGCGCTCTCTCACCTATCGACGCTAGTTAGTAAATTTTCCAGTCTTTATATATGAATATTTATTTACTTGCTAATAAATAGTTTGGCGCGACAAATTATACTTCTTGGCGATTGTATATATTATATCACGGAAATACGCAAGTTAAATTTTGTCACAATTCTGGTTCTCATAATGTCACTAGATTCCGGTGTTTTCCCCATATTTATTTATTAATGGCTGAACTTTTGTGTTTCTTGTAATTAAATATGATTGAACAATAAAATCAACATCCACAATGCACCAAATTTTAAGTAGAAATGTGAAAAGTGATAAAGTGACGTCATGTCAAAATACTTATGCCGTTCATTAAATGTTCTACCAATCTGCATTTCTCTTTTTAAAATGAAAGCAATAACAAAATATTTGGAATGATTATTGATAAATATCAGTGCAAAGAATAGAGCATAAAAAAGTTATGTTACATGAAGCTGAAGAGTAAGAGACCGACGAAAAGTTTACAGTGTCGTTTATTTCTGACATGAATTTGAATAGGCATGAGCAGTTTGTTTTTTTTATTTGACAGAATTGAAAATGTAAAAATAGTGAAATGAACAGAGGTACATACATATGGAAATATAAATAAGAAAGTCTGGGCGTCGACTGTGGCTCTTTGCTTTAGAGGCTTTTAAGTCTTTTAAGCTATGTGGTGATACCGGTAGCACAGCCACAAAGCTCATGGTAGCTTGTTTCCCTCCCTGTCATATAGTTATCCGCTGTTAACTATACACCTGAATTCTCCTCTATGAGCTTAGTCGTCATTATTTGTGTGTATATTTTTCGAATAATATCGTCACCAACTGAGCAATCTTAAAATCAATCGCAGTCAGATAGTATTGATTTATAATTTATTATCGATCGCCTCAAATCATACGATAAAATCGAAATCACGCGTGAAATCGTCACACAAGGGTACTCGATCATTTGTCCGTTCGACACTTTGCTTACATCCTAAGAAATCGAAGCAATTCGTAAAAACTTGCTATCGGCACGATATTCCTGTTTCTAAGATCGTCCCTTCACAAGAGGATCTTCTATGTCAGATGCGAAGACCAGAAGTCTGACAGAAAGAGTATGCGAGTTGGAGTTCCCCAAGGCAGTGTATTGGGGCCGATCTTATACGTACTCTACACGGAGGACTTTCCGCTCTTGAAACACAAGAAACTCTATAGAAACATATGGGAGTGATACTGCGCTGTTGGTGAGTGAAAGCGATGAGGCTCTCTTGTATGACCAGTTGGATTAATGCACGTTACCTTCACTTGACATGCCCTTCTGTTTTTATAAACGGTGACGCCATTTCAATAAGCGCCACTTTCAGGTACATGGAAGTGACGCTGGACAGGAGTCTCACCGGGCAACCTCATATCATGACCAAGAAAAAGAGGTTGGTCCTGAAACTTCAAAGGATGTGTTGAATCTGTGACATAACATTTACCTACATTTTTAGTTGATCCTTTAATTGTAGTTAATTAATTCAGTGAATTTATAATAATATAAAGACTGCCCCTAAAAATGAAGTTTCACTTTTTTCGATATCACTATTAGCTAACTGCAGCATTGCAAAGTTTTACTTTTTATCTGCATAAAATAAGCTGTGCGCCATGTCTATTGTAAGAGCTTGTACTGAATATTGAAAGCTTGCACGAAATCTGGGTATAGGCTCGTCGTGTGTCTGTCTGTCCGTCTTTTTAATTATATAATATAAATTTTATTTAATTACATAATATATAATTTTTAAAGTTATTTAATAAAAATTATGGAAATTGACGGAACGGAACCCTCTCCACGCCAGGTCAACTCGCACTTGGCTAGATATTTTTTTTATTGTAAAAAGGCATTTATTGAGAAAAATTGAGAAATTATTCAAAATAATTTATAATATTATAATAATAATCTTTTTCTACAACCTCTTCCCACCTTTTTAGCAACGTGGCAATACTGCATCGAAAGAACGATGGTGGTTTGGCAGCTATGCAATCATTGATCCATTTTCGTACTTCAGCATTTCGAAATCGTGTATTAACCAAGCCAAACTGTATGGATCTAAACAAGTACTCAAAGGCGCTCTATGTATGGTGAGTACGCTGGGTGCTGCAGAACTTCCCATTCGAGCTCCAACAGTGAATCCTTCATAATTCTTGCAACGTGTGGCCGCGCGTTGCCATGCATGAGAATGACTTTGCGTCTGTTGCTCGCTATTGCTGGCCTTATTAGCAAGAATGGGTTATTCAATTGTTTCAACTGACTTTGGTATACATTTGCAGTTTTAGAAGTTCATAATACACTTTAATAATACTTTTCTGATGCCACCACATGCACAGCATGATCTTATGACAATGTATATTCGGTGTCCATGTGGATGGGTCTCCTGGGTTAACCAATGTCTTTTTGTGCTTGTGATTGTTGTAGTAAAAACTCCTTTTTTTTGCCTAGCAAGCAATGACACT
Source organism: Cacoxenus indagator (assembly GCA_035041755.1). Lineage (NCBI taxonomy): Eukaryota > Metazoa > Arthropoda > Insecta > Diptera > Drosophilidae > Cacoxenus > Cacoxenus indagator. The sequence goes on along the minus strand of JAWNKX010000220.1, from coordinate 2,597,104 downwards.
GCGATGTTAAAGTGGTTTGTAATCGAATATATACTCAATTCGTATGTTAGCCACTTTCCCTCTTTTTGGATCCTTAAACGTCCGGAAATTGTCGATTCATCAATTGCTAAGCTATGTGCATGTTGCTTGAGAGTTTGTGCGGGGTCTCCGTCCAATAATTATCTTAAAACTTATTTAGTCCTCCAGACCGTTCTTTGTCATTGGCACCAAACTCACCGCTTTTTAATCATTAAAACCAAAACCGATGATTGGGGTATGACGTAGCAGCATCTTTTTTTTTTCATATAATACATATTGTATTTATTTAAAATAATTATTAATTAGTTTTCTACTACCTGCAGTGGCAGCCTAACCTAATTGTATATAAAAAAAAAAGGAAAAAATAATGTAAACCTATGACTTACAAACAACTTATAAAGAAAAATACCTATTTACATATTTACAATTACTTATTTATATAAAGAAAATTTACTAAATTAGCTTGAACAATTCTGATTTTACTCATATGCGACTTAGCAGCTATGCCGTATACTTGCAGCGCGTACTTTGTCTTAATACTTGTCTTTGTACTTAAAATTGTCTTGTATATTGTCGTCTTGTTATCCGAGGACAGCTTGCTCTTGGGGGACAAAAGCCACGACATTTTTCCAGATTTTGCCAGCAAGGATCGCTGAACCATTGTTACATGTCTTTGAAATGTAAGTCTCCTGTCCAGTATGACTCCAAGGTATTTATGCGCAGGCTGGTGCTTCAGAGTAGAGCCTAGCAACGATATTCCAGGGCAAGACAATGGCACATTTTCTGGCATTGATGCCTATGCATGTCGTCGATTGACTCGTGTTTATGCCTGATTAGCACTTTTTGCAAACGATTATACGACAGTCTTTTGTAGATCTGATGAATGCGAATGTCTCCCGGTCTTGCGTATTCTTTCCGGACTCTTCTTTTTAGGCGTATCATGTCGACAGCAATTTGGGACATCTGAGTTCTCCGATGTTGGTTTGGAAGGCATTTAAACTTTGGAGCAGCATAGGAAGAGGCTAGTAAAATGTTGTTCATTAAGACTTTGACTGCATCTTCAATGTCTTCTGTGTATCTCTATGTTGAGGTTTATTCTTCTATCCAAATCAGTTCTAAAAGCTTCAACCGAAGAGCCAGGTGGAATAATGCGTTGCTTACGGGGCTTGAATTGCGGAGCTTGATGAAGAGTTGCTACAACAGGCAGGTGATCCGAGGAGAGCTCAAGCAGCAATTCAACGGAAAGCTTATTCCAATCAATCCCAGTAACAATGAAAAAGTCCAGTGCAGAAGGAATGTGTTGTGTGTTATAAGAATAAAAAGTTGGCTCACCGGTAGCTAGAATTTGGCAAGTACTGCTGGTTTTAGATTCTTGCAAACATTTGCCGCGGGGACAAGACATAATGTTACCCCACCATGAGTGCTTTGCATTAAAATCACCGCCTGCAATGAATCTAGCGTCCATAGTTATTAACAGTTGATCAAAATCCATTTTAGTCCAAGGTTCTCTGGGAGGAAGGTACAAAGAGGCTATTTTTACGTATCCACCATTCATCAGCACATCTATACTAGCTAATTGCAACTGCATGCTAGAAATCGATTCATTCTAGGTATGACTAATACTAGAACGAATAAGAACGGCAGAGCCTCCTTTGGATCTACCACTGGGATGATTGGCATAGTATTGATCATATCCTGGCAGGTATATTTTCTGACCAGGACGCATATGTGTCTCTGTTATTAGCATTATGTCAATTTTGTTGGCACTGAGGAAAAGCCTGAGTTCGTCGTTGTTCCTGACCAATCCACGTGCGTTCCATAATCCGAGTTTTAAGTGCAACTTATTCATTTTGCAATTAGTTTCTGCACCAGGTCACGATAGGCTTTGTTTGACTCCATCGTTTCCTGGATAAGTTTGAACATTTGGTCCATTCTGACATTTATATTATTTATCGCTTTTTCCAACGTATTAAATTTGTTTTTGAAAATCTGGTTTTCGCCAAAATCACAAGCGTTTGACCAACTTTGTTTTGCGTGCTCAGTATTTAGTTTTGCACTGTCTGCGTAGGAGAAGCCTCTTTTGACAGCAGCGTTTGGAATAAATTCCGCTTTAGTGTTTCTATTAGCTTATTTATTTAACCTACTATTGGCAGGTAGTCCATCTATAGGTAATATTGCAGCTGGCTTGGGCTTTTTCTCAACTCAATTCTTACTTTGCACCCTTTAAAGCTAGCAACGTGATCTTCACCACAATTGGCGCACATATTTTTGTCGCTTTGAAGAAGCGCACATAGATTGGAGTTTGTGGCATGATCGCCAGAGCACTTACCGCATACTGGCTTTTTAAGGCAGTAGTTTCGGGTGTGTCCGAAGTCTTGGCATTTAAAGCATTGTACTAGCTCTTTACTGCGATTTGCCTTCATCACTGTAACTCTATGCCTTCCTATTAGGGTAATTTTTAGTGCCTCTGCCACATCGGGAGTCTGTTTGAGAATTATGTAAACAAATTTTGCCTCGTTTTAACGTTGTTAATTTGTTCGCCATCCTCTTCGTTGATTGGTATGTTGCGCCAATCGTGTTTTCTTGGGCAATAAATGTTTAGAACCTCGAACCCACTATCGGAGAAGGTACGCTCAATAATTTGTTTAGGTATATTAGGGTGTTTACCTTTCAACACCAATCTGAAAGGCTTATTTCCCTTAAGCTGGTGATGCCAAAACTCACAGTTATGCTTCGATAGCATATTTACCATATCTCTAAAACATTCGGCATTCTTAGTATATATCCGCGAGATCCCGAATTTGGATATACGGATATAGCAATCACCCGACAGTAAATTAAGTTCACGCTCTAGTTCATCCAACTTGTTAACGTGCGGCACACAGATAGCCGGTGGTTTCGGGACTTCGCTTCCCTGCTACAAGCATTCAGCATCTATTGCAATACTGCCTTCTCCCAAGTCTTGACAATTATTCTGTTCGTCCATCTCCATTAGAGCATCGGTGTCTTCGGACAACACAGCAAAACGATTACTGCGAGATGCCGCCACTGATGTGGAGGCAGTGTTGTTGCTTTTTTGGCTACCAATTACGTTTATTTTTGGCGATTTAGTTTTCTGAATACTTTTTGATGCTTTGTCTGCTCCTTTCTGTTTTCTACGGACACAAACGAGTGGCACTTGAAATGGGCGTAGCAGCATCATCATAGATTTCTAAAAGTGTTTGATAGGCTTCGGCAGCAGATTTCTTTAAAATAAATAACAGCAACGAATATCGTAAAATGTTACCTTAAAAAAGGGAAATTTACTCAATTTGACGTGTCTGTGGGTCTGATTTTGCATTTGAACAAACGTTTGACAAAAATAAAATTTTTGTAATATTTCGTCAAAAATGAAAACCATTTGAAGCGTCTGTTGCGAATTTTTCTCATTATCTTCAAGTGACCGGCCGCGTGCGAATAATTTGTGCGGATAAGATAAATAAAATAATAATAAATAAATAAAATTGGAATCTGACAAATGCAGTTTGTTGAGTATGTGTGCTACGCATAAAATTACAACAACAACGATTTGATCAAATATTTGAAGCGTATATTTGGCCCTTAAATAGAAAGCTGCTAGTTTGGTATTGAGAAATTACACAATATTTGCAAGCTATTTACACTGTTACTTCGAACTTTGATCAGTAGATGTACCTGACCAGAATTCATGCAATCTCCTAATATGTTATTATGTATGTTGAGGTGAGTGGTTCTTGGCGGGTTTAAGTTTTTAAACAAGATGATTGTGATTAAGATAAAGTTGTTGCCAACACATTAACAAGATAGGTAAGTGCAAAGAACAAGATTTCGCAAACATATACATTCGTAGATACACATGCCTTCTAAGCTAATCGAAACACTTCTTAAATGTAATAGAAGAGTTTTCATACTATTCGTAAACATACTTCGACAAAGTAAGAGTGCGTCATTATTTCGCTAAAGCGATACTCACTGGTATCCTATCTGTAACCCACTCGATATTAACAAAAAAGCAGTAACAAGATTCGCAGAAACCCATGCTTGGAGATCTTATAGAATCACTGTTTAAGGAGACTCAATTTGTTACTCAGAAAATTTTAAAGGACTAACCTTAAAATGTTTTAAGTTCATAAAATAAGATTCTGAAAATAGTCCTTAATATCACAGCGCAACAAGAAAGTGATGAAGAGAGTGATGACGTTTGTGACACTACGACATTACTTACAGCAACTAAGTTCATTGAGAGATCGATTTGGCAAATTGACTTGATGCACTTCATGATGCACGATCCTGAACATAACAGAGCCATTGAATTTCAGCGCAACTTAAGAGAATCGTTGAAATGTTTCAAAAAATGACGATTGACAAATATTTTAAAACAGTTAAATAGCAGCTAAAATTTATTTGGAGCTCATATCCTTTTTTACACGATTTTTTCGGAATGAGCAATTCATGTAAAACGAGGTTGAGGTGTATATGTGTGTATATATACATATAATAAAGGTTTTAAAAACGACACCAAAAAAGTTTTTGTATACGTTCGTTGGCAGCTCTTCTTCGTCATCTTCTTGAGCCTACAAAATACCGTTATACAGCTTACAACTTTGAACCGACGCGCAGTTGTAATCTGATTTTACAAGATTGTAGAATTGTCAAGATTGTAGAAAAGACAAGAAAAAAAGAATGAGTTTTCCGCACTTCTCAGTTTATATCGAAAAATTCGTGGAACAGAGTAAGGAGGGTCACCAATTGTTGATAGAGTTGGAAACGGCTCTGGCCAAGAATCGCGAATTGACTGCTATGGCAAATGGTAAGGCGCGGTGAGGTGAATGCAAAAATGTGCGAAAATGTTTGGGTAGGCTCCAATTTACATTGTTTTATTTCACAGAATTGCAGAGGGGTGTTGAACAATTGGAATTGGACGCGTTTATACTCAATGAAGTTGCTGAAGAGCACAGAGCGACGGCCGCTGAACGCGACTCAGCGGAATTGCTGGCGAAACAGTGCTACGAGAGCACAATCATGCTGAAGAATCGCCTGCAGAACATGGATATAACCAACATTACAGTATGCGAGGTGCTAAAGGAGCAAAAAAAAATACAAGACGACTGGCGTGTCAAAGAAAATGTCTATAAGCATAAGTTCGAGTACAATGTGGCCATGGAGAACAGACAAGTTGGTAAGTGAACGTCAACAATTTCGTATGATTGGTTATCCCACTCATTGCGTGCGCCACCCAATATTTTCAGTGCTGAAGCTGCGTGCCGGTCAGGAGGCACGTATGCTTTTACAAAAAGAATTGGACAATGTCAAAGAGGAGGTCCGTCAGTGTGACATGCATTGGAACAAAGAAATCCATGAAAACATTGCGCAACGGAACAGCACCATTGTCGAATTACTTAAAGCGCGAGAGAGTTTGATCGCGGAGCTCCAGGTGTGTTGACAATAAGACATAAGTATTTTTATGCTATGATATGTTCCGTGAGTTTACACTTACACTCCAATTAATACAGGCAAAGCCACAGGCAGAGACACAGACACTCCTTAAATCCGTGCAACAGACTGGACACAAGGCTACGGTAACCGTCGATCGATCGGTAAGGAAGCCTTTTGACTACTTTCCTGATATTGATCACTTTTTCGGCAAGTATAATCTCAATTCGATGACAAAAGAAGTTGCGCCACCGCCACTCCAATTTGAACAGGAAACAAACACCGTAGCGCCACCCATACTTCACACACCTAAAACCAATAATATATCCAACGAGGAAGCAACTAAGAAACACGTCAAATTTCAGTCAAACATCGAAACGAAATCGTATATTTCATTCCATAAGGCAGCTGCCTTCGACGACTTTTGTGCTGGAATGCAAATGCAAAAAAACAGTGCTCTCAATGCTCTCTCAATTCTGCCGGTGGAGTCCTCGACTGACAAATCTGATCCCCAGACAGCAAGCAAGCCGAATTTTACTTCTGATAGTAATGGCAGTTATAACAAAAACAAAGACAGTGACCTCATGAATGGTCATTCGTCGCCGTTGTCATCGCCATTGACTGATGCCGAAAGTACAGCTGCACCGCAACACCCAAATGAGAAAGCAACCATCGTTGAAAATATACTCCTCAAGCAGGCCGATGAATCTTCAGTTGCCAAATTGCCTAGCAAGTCGAGCGTCGCGTGCGTGGATGGTAGTAATAGCGACGCACTTAACGCTGACAACAAATACCCAAAGGCAAACAAAATACAACAAAATGCCCCGCCTGTCGAACCGTCAGTCGAATCTAATAATGAATCTACTTTCGAAAACGATTTATTGATGAAAACTCTATCGAATCCTTTGAGTTTCCACAAGAATGAGCTTAATAAAGCAAATGACGTGGCCGAATTCGAAGACTTTAACTTGAATGACAACGTAGAGGCAGAATCAAGCCCTGACATATTGAATTTCCCAACCGATATGGCGTCCGATGACTTCTTCTTCGATTTAAACGGCGGCGACGCGAGTAACAACAAAAACACCACTTATCTGCTTTAAAAACTTTACAAACAATATTCTATCGAACTTATTCTATAATTCTATATTCATTCATCTTATCAAATTATTTTCTCAATATATAGTAAATTACAAAATTTAATTTAATTTCATTAATTAAATAATTTTAGGTCGAGTTTTGTTTTTGCGAAGGACAATTTTCTTTATGTTTGGTAATTTCTCTACTTGGGTATTAGTGATCTAGATTATCCTCGATTGACAAATGCAGGGCCGTGGAAAGCAGAAAGCAACCAAACCATTCTACCCTTCTCCGCTCACTGATCAGACGTCATTTAAATGACCGTTCTGGAGTCGACACAAAAAAAATTTTTTTTTTGTGAAGTTCAACAGACATTTTGTAAATATTTTTATTTTCCAAATTGGGAATATACCGAGTTCGAAAACTAAACTATATACACTTTACATAAACTTTTAAAACACCCTTTACGAGTTCGGTTACCAAAAATTCAAGAAATCTTTGTCACAGTCAGTTTCCTCTAAACTTCTGGCCCACAAACAATTTATACAGAATCCATTGTTTAATGTTCACCGCTACGCCATTTCTATAACACATTAATACTTTTCGGCCACATTATTTTTATACAACAGATGTTACCTACCATCATTCCACATCTAAGTAGTAAGTACATAGGAATAAATAATCAAATGAAAAAAAAAATTACGGTATGCCTCTCTGCTTATCTTCTGTCTCTTTCGCTCCATTCGTATCTGTTACCTTAAACCCGAATAATTAGGTTGTGATTAATAAAAATTTTAATAAAAGGTTGCAAATTGTTTGGCAAGCCGGGCGTTCTAGTTTCGGGGAACACTAAGACACTAAGAAATACTTGTATTAGTCTTTGTTATAGTAAGCCACAACTTTAAAGCACATAATTTTGCATATTTTGCATGACTTTTACTAGATAAGCGAACTTAAATTGCATTTCCCAAGTATACCTGACAATCAACAGAACTTTCGAGGTAATACACTCAGACTTACATGACAAATAACACAAAAAAAATTGTTGCTAGGCGATATTGCATGTATAACATTGGTGATTGCTGATTTAAAATAACTCATATGCGGAGCTCCGTGTACTATCTTCTTAAATCTATGACTTTAATTTTGGTATTTCCATCAATTCGTATATGTTGAGCGTCCTAAAAAGGTTACAGAAAGAGAGTGACAATATTTAACGAAGAGACCTAGTATTGATGTAACTTACCATAAACAAAGGTGGATCGTTGGGATGCGGATGGAAACCGCTTTGGTGACATTGTGCAACAAAATTTAGACCATAGTTTGGTGTAAGTATAAAGAAACCCGTGCTGCAACGAGTTTCGAGTTTAAACGAGTTATCCGAATGGAGGATTAACACTTACGTGTTGTACTTTGGTGCACAAACAATTGCAATAGCTTCGGGCATCATCATTTGATATGAAGAATGTGTGTGTAAATCCACGGATGAGAGAAAAGCAGTTTGGCTAGGATGTGTCTGGAAAATAACGAGAAAAAGAGCAAAATTAATATCTTAAATGTTACATTGAATAGATTAAATTTACTCGTTTCTTACATGTATCCAACCAAGAGTAATGAGATTCATTTGATCTTGTATATCGAAAATTTCCTCTTCGTGGATTGTATTACAGCTGTCGGCGGTACCATTTTGTTGTGGAATGATTACATGTGTTATGTACAGCTGATTTTGTGCCAGTTTACCGGCTAGTACGCCGCACGTTTCAATGTTATGTAGGGTATTGCGCTGGGCCAATTGTAAAAAAAGTTCCATTGTATTTGCAGGAACGACAACATTACGCAAAGAGCCGGCAAGCAGGGAATCGGTTCTTGAGTTTTGTGGTTTTTGACTACGATCAAATGATGGGCGTGTGTTCGCACTGTAAGCAGTATTATCTATTTAATTTTGTTGAATATTACAGATATTACACATACACTAACATTGCAGCCTTGTTTGTTTTATAGTCCATATCTCCAGTTAACAAGAGTCCTGAATCAGGTAGATTTGTACGATTCGCTCCTGTTGGAAAATCATTAGGATAAACTACTTTATCAAGCAGGCTTATATCTGGCGCTGTTGGCTGTATAGTTGAGTCGATTTGCACATGCAGATTGGCGGATATAGCCGCTGCTGTTAAACTACCAGATTCCTTATCTTTAATCTGTCTTTGTCTTTCGCTTTCTAGTTCACGTGCACGTTCAGCCTCTTTGTGTGCCAAAAACTCTTTATACTCTCTTTGATAATGGGCTAGAAGTTTAGCACGCAGGTTCTCCGTTGTAGGCATTATTTCGTCTTTGATCCGCTTATTTATTGTTTTTACATCGGATCTAATGGTAGTATAGTCTGGATGTTGCCTAATTTTCTCAATAAACAGTGTCATGTATCGCATGTATAAAATGAATGCATTTTCATGGTTACCCTCGGTAAGGTAAACATTTGCCATTCGTAACATTTCTGTGCCAGATCGATAGTATCTGAAATTAAATATATACATTATTAAATATAAGTATGTATGTTCTTATATATATTTATATAGATGTGAAAAATAAGAGAATAATTATAGTCGATTCAGAACTAAAACACAAACTCTGTAGACAAAGCAGAGATCAAATTGGTTTGGCCTTTTTTTGAGCATTAAGAGCATTACAAGAATGAGTGTTTGATTGAAGAGTACTCACCGTGTTACTGGCATATTTGGATCCACTTCTATCATATTTCCATAATTTGATAAGTATTTCATTCGTTCTTGCGGCTGCGGTTAAGGGAAGAGTGAAAAGTGTTACTTAAGCTTTTTTTCTCTCATAAAGACGCTTACCTCGACAATGCCCATGCTCATATTATTTAAAGATTTCGACATTTTTAAATGTGTTTTGTAAAAAATGTAGTTCTTAAATTTTATTGCACTCAAAATTTATAAATATATGGGTTAGTTATTTCCAAATGAACCTTTAATTCGTCAGCGGACAGCTGGTGTCAACTGATGTAGAGTTGTCAGCGTGCTGTAAATAAATGCATTTAAATAATATTTACTCAGGGCTGTAATACCGTATGTAAGTTATATATAACGTTTATATGGCAGCTAAAATCGGATTGGCTCAGAACACTTAATTTGTAAGTGTTTATATGTGGGTCTTCATTGCGTTCTTATTTCTCTTCTTTAGAGTTTCCGTGCGCATAAAATGTTATGTGCCTTACATATCCGAATAAGTTATTTAAAAACACACATTGTATAAAATAAAATATAAATGTATAATGCTTATCTGGATTTTTAATAACGTTTTACAATGATTTTATTTAATTTCCAAATCATTAAAAAAATGAAAATAAAGCAAATTAATTACACCACATAGCAACTCTGAACGAAACTTACAGCTGACTGTGAGTGGCGATTTGGTTAGCGTCGGGCTTAAAAAGCGACCTATGCTTAATGCACTTACTACGTTAAAGAGCTCTGGAAAAGTGTTTACATGTGCTTTTTAAGTCGAAGTGATTTTGGCTAAACTGTTTTTAGCTACCATATAAACAGGGTAATATACTTGAATACATCATAATATAAATAAATACATAATTATACATATATGTTATATGTATATATTCCGAGAAACGTTATAATATTTACACGTGATCCATGAAATCCTTGTATATTACTATCTTTCCTTCAGGGAGCATAGGGCAAAAAATTTTACAGTTACATCTATAAAAGCATGTACATATATAAAAGTGGAAATATGTTATCTAAAGACTCCGAAATCTTTCCTTTTTTTTGATAATTAGAGGATAACATTCATCGCAGCAAACTGCATAACACATTTGTCATAAATAATGACGTGTAAAATATTAGACTTAGACTAGGGTGATGACTATGATGCTAGTTGCGCCGTTAAGGCAATGACTGAGAAGGCTATTCATATAAAAAAGCAACTAAAAACACGAAGAAAGCGATCAATGACCACAAAAGAAATAAACAAAAGCATGTAAAGACGCGACTGATACCAAAAGCCCAAACCAATGGGACTTGAATTTATTATTCTCCATGTCGTTCTATGAGATTTACATAATTCGTTTTATCACCAATTCGTAAGCCATTACACAGTTTGGATGGATTTAAATCACGAAGGAAAATAATTGGTGAACTAAATTTCAACAGCAAGTTATGTTGGGGTAGTGTAGGCAAATCGAACGAATTTAAGTAATTAGTGGAGTAGTTGACAGCTTCATTTACATGTGTCGTCCGATTTGAATGATAGGAATTCTCTGGGCAACGTTTGTTGTACATATTTGAAAACATTAAGTGATATAAAAAATATCCTCGGTTTTTTTTTTTTAGTAATTTTTAAACAAACATTTTTGTTGGCCAATTCTGGCAGTTTTTCCCTTGATTGCTTCATTCACGCGGCCGAGTTGTGAGCAATAGAGAGCTAATTAACAGTTTAATCGCCTTTTTCAGTGACTGGCCGACCAGAATCAGGTGCATGATTGGCATTGAAAATTCAAAAAAAAAAAAAAAAAATATCACAGCCCATTTCTTCAAATATTTTACTCATTTTCAAATCAGTATAACTTTTAACACGAGCACCTGAAATGTCACCTTTCAAACACGTGGTACCAAGACAATGTAAAAAAACGCGTATATTTTTTTTATTACCTAATATTTTTATGATAAATTTTTAGCTGTCAAAATCGCTTCGCCATGTGTAATTAATTTGTTTAAAATATACATATAAATACAATACATATATGCATCGACTGTTATATATAGAAGAAATAAAAAAAATATTTAATTTCGGGGAACATTTTGAACCCACCTCATATATACATATATTATAGTATGTTTTTTATTGAACAGGCCCTCACAATGAAATATTGGTAATGCTGGGTGGAGGTGAGATAATTATAAAAAGTGTAGTCTTCTGGTACTGTTTTTATTAAAGGTTAACAACGATAACTACATACTCCGAAATGTATAGAAAATGTGCTTCTAAGAATCTATGCAGTACTTGAAAAGTTCAGTAAGCCATCTTTTATGCTATGCTACAAATGGTAGTCGATGTGGGCTCAAACGGGTGCATGGGAGAACAAAAGGTTGACTCCCATGAAATCAGTCGCCATAACTTTAATCGCTGATAAAACTGTATTTGCTTTTTTGGGTTCTTTTACCATTGTTTGACTTTCAGAAGTGAAATGATGGACCCAAGTTTCACCAATACTTATCATTTGAAGTTGACGTAACCTAGAATTTCGCTTTTTTGAGTATAGTACCAAATTCTCAGTTATTATGTATAATGTATGGCTTACATCTCAGTAGTATTAGCTAACTCAACCTACTTTCAATCTCTGGTCATCTACCAAAACTTTATTTTCGCGATTATATCGCCAGTTATAACCTCAATGGGACGTTCTGAGTAGGGTTCATTCTCAGTGCTCTTACAACCTTTTGTAAACTAAGAAACCCACCTTTTTGCTATTAAATATGACTGAGAGAGACCTTCAACGCTGAATACATTTCTAGTTAGATTTCAAGAGAAGTTAAACTTTTAATAGAAGATATATACAATTGGCAATCGATGGGAAAAAATTAGACCTACTGGCATCATGTCTGTGTCAGGCCAGACACTTTTCACTCTAGTACACATAATACTATTCCTTAATAAACCAATATTTATGATTCCTAAGATACTAGTATGTATAAATTTATTTATTTTTTAAAATTTTTATTTGTGCTTTATTGACCAGATATAAAGTGTTACTTAACCTAGTGTGAACCGCTTATACTGAATTCTCAAATATGTATAAACGTATGTATGTACAAAAATTAGCGAAACACAGGTGACATTGCCACAGCTAATTACGATGAATTAAATTTAATCTTGATCGGCACAAGCGAACATTTAAACTCAATCAATGATTAGATGATTCATCTATAAAGGGCTGCAGGGTACACACGTAAAATTAAACGACCAAACGCAATGTCTGATAACAAGTCACTGAGATAGAAAAAAGAAACGAAAAGAAAGTAGAAGGAAGAGTCTCAAAGTCTCAAAATTGACAGCAACCAACCATTAAGCTGTGCGATTGCGATCGTATGAATGAATGAGGAGTGAATGAAGTGAAACAGACAATAAGTGCCTGTGTAAATGAGCAAATGACGGAGCTTGCACGAATGATATGAAAGTAGTATACCAGTATACAATGCAATGTGGTGCCTCATACCACTCAACCGCATACTAGCCAAACGACACTTGAAAAAATCTTGGTCAGTCCAGTCAAAGTTAGTCAGTCGGTATTCGAAGCGAAGAGCGACCTCTTCTCATTTTCAAATTATGCGGCGTCGGCGACTCAAAACCGAAAACTGAGCCGCGAAACGCTGTTAAAATTTACGTGTGGGCGCCAAAAATACATAAAATATAACATACATACATATGAATAAATAAATAAATAATAATAAATTAAGTAAATTTTCATAATATAGTTTTATATGCATTTTGCATTTTTGTTTGTATTGTCCAGTGCATTAGCAAAAACGTTTGGTTTTGATTTGAGTGTGGTTGGTGAGGTTTAGTTGACGTGCTTCTTATCAAAACTGTAAGTAATCGCTATACTCGTATAGTATACGGTTACATACATATGTACATACATATCTGCTTGTTTATTAAAAACCGTATATAATACGTTAGCCTTTCCTCAGCTTGTGGAGTTTGGAGTAGTTTTATACTCTGATGTGATAAGCACTTTTGTGACACTCGTATAGTTTTTGAATAAATAAAAAAAAAAATTGACATTATATCGTTGTCATTTTAATAATAAAACGTTAATTTTACGCTAAAAAAAAAATCAGTCGTCAAGCCCAAAAAATCTGTTGTCGCCATTACAAAAAATTAAAACGCAAATTATCCATGTTTTTTTGAGTCATACACACGAATACAAGAGCAAAATCTTTTGTGTAATTTACTCAATTGACTGAAGTGAACAAAAGTGAATGAAAAGTCGTACTGCATCAACAACGGGATGCATCAAAGGGATACTTTGATGTTATTTATTTATTTATTTTTTTTTGTTTCTTAGTTTTGTTTTGGAAATTACTTGAACAACTCACTTCATTTTCGTCTTATCATCATATGTATATTGTAAGTAGAAAAATCATATGTGTATGGTATATGTATGTTATAAGATATGTACATATGTAAAGAAGGAAAATATATAAGAATGTATTGAACATCTGATAAATACTTATGTTCCCCTAAACGGGTTTGATGATATGATGAATTCTAATGCAAACACAAAGACTATTATGAATTAGCTAGGAATAGCAAAATTGTATTTAACCGCTTGGATGGAAACGGTTGTTACATCTGGAGATATGGAAGATAATTTATTCCTTAGGATAAATTAAGGAGCTGCCGAAATTATTATGCAACACTACCCCTCATCTGGATGCCAAATATCCAGGTTGTTGCTACTACCTGCTTATAGACTGCACCTTATTGGAGAGTGAGAGTTTTCAGAGCATATCAACCAGGTGAGCTTACGGCGTTTATAGTAGCAGTTCCGCAGGGATCTGTTTATATATGCACGATATAAAAGCTTCTCCAAGATCATACAAATATAGTGATATTGGTTCATCTGTGGTATGTTGGTAATATTAAAAACAAAAATCATAGGGCACTTAAAAGTTAACTAAAAGAAACAGCATATTACACAAACTAATCTATAAGCTTAAACCGTACAGATAGTTTTTTAGAGATATCAATTAACAAAAAAACGAAAAAACGGAGCGACTAAGGCTGAAAGAATTATCGAAATCACAATTTATTTTTGAAACACGTTTCGTAATTCTGCCTAGAAGTGTTTAATAACATGAAGAACTCTCGATCATCCTATCATTAAATGGAACTTCGAAATATGGTCTCAATACTGTAAACAATGATTGATTAAGTAGCAGTCAAACTCATTAAATTTCCTATAGAACATCAAAACCTTCTGAATTGATAGACGCTTTACCACAACTTTATCATTACTATAAGTTTTTTCCACTATAGAGCCCGGCTTTCATTGATATGTATATTTTATTGTCGTACTATGTCATTGTTTTGTTTGAAGTCCCTACAGAGGAGTACAGTCTTCTGTGTTACCGAAATATTTTTTTCTATTTCTATTCTTCCTTTATGCATACCTTCAATGAATGTCAGTGCGACTTAATAAATTATACAAATCATGAAACTTGCTCCAAAAGCGCCAATGTGAAACGTGGTTACATTGCTTAATTTACTGGCCTTGCTGACATTACTGAAAAAGAATTGTTAATTTGTTAAATTGAATAAATAAATGAAAGGATAAATCAAGTGAAAGAGATATCATTCGAATAATAATACACAATACACGGAAACTTGATATCAGACTTTTCTGTTAAATTTCGAAGTTAATATAATTATAATAATATAATATATTTTTATATTATTTTCTTATTCAGTGAATATTCTAGTGCAGTGAATAGTACGAGTATAATAACTTTGTAATAATATACAATGAAAAGTAGACATATGTATATCAGCTCTATTAGACGAGTTGAAGAAACCGTATGTCCATTTATATGTCTGTATGTATGAAAATGAATCCCTCAGTTTTGAGCAAGAGTTGATTTCTTTTGCCATACGTTAAATACGTTAACCGTAACCGGCGGGTCTCATAACTATGAGGAGTGCCATTCAAACCACAGATTTAAATTCACGCTTTTACTAAAAACTTTTTAGGACCCTATCAATATTATTAGATCATATATCCCCAAGTTTAAAGAAACCATCATCCAACTTCAATTGTGAAACATTCAAGATCCTGATATTGCTAATCGTGAACATTCCATACAAAACTTCGGTTAATTCATTTATACGTGAAGATTAGTACAACTTTGAATAACATTTTATACATGTGTTTTTAGTTTTACTTAAGAATTACTCACAATTTTCTTAGAAAATATTTGTACATATCACCATTAAAATATATTTTACATCGTATTGACGTAGAAAAGAAGATTCGAATAACAACGATAATGACAGTGCTAACAAAGCCGAATTTAGCGTTATTTTTGGCGCTGTATAGTTTAATAGGAATGACACATGCATATAAAGTCGGTGTTGGACGCGCAGATATAACCGGCCCGCCAGTGGAAATAAATTTTGTAAGTATTCAAAGATTGTGATGACGCAGAGCCATTATAGTTCAATATTTCCTGATCAATAGATGGGTTATGCCAACATCAAACAAGTGGGCCGTGGAATACACACTCGAGTGTTTGCCCGCGCGTTCGTCGTGGAAGACGATGGAGGAAATAGGTTAGCATTCATAAGCGCGGAGTGTGGCATGATGGGCTTTGGTCTGAAACGAGAAGTTATCAAGAGGCTACAGTCCCGTTATGGAGACATTTACACCGTCGATAATGTGATTATGAGTGGCACACATACACATGGTGCGCCAGGCGGTTTCCTTATGCATCTCCTATATGATATTTCTATTTTGGGTTTTGTGCCACAAACTTTCGAGGTTATGGCCCAAGGTTTATATTTGGTAGGTACGAATATTTCGTCAATATTGCCGCTGTAATGAAGCGTTCACTTTTATTTTTATAGAGTATTAAAAGAGCTACGGATAATATGATTGACGGCAAGATATATCTTTCTAAGACAATAGTGCTTAATGTAAACATAAATCGCTCTCCCACTTCGTATTTACGAAATCCACCTGAAGAACGTGCTCAGTATGAACACGATACGGATAAGACGCTAACTCAATTAAAATTAGTTGATTTTGAAAATAATCTCTTAGGCGCCTTCAATTGGTATTCTGTGCACGCAACTTCAATGAATAATACCAATAAATTGGTAACCAGTGACAATATGGGATATGCTGCTCTGCTGCTCGAAAAAGAGTATAATCCCAATAAACTCCCAGGCAAGGTGAGTCTTTTGTTTCAACAGAATAAAATTATATTCCTATTTTTTTTGTTATTTTTTTTTTGTTTGTTAAACGAATAACATGGCAGTATACTGCATAACTCATTTGTCGGATTATTAATACACCCATACCTCACTTAACGGCGGTTCGTTTTGCGTTTCTTCGAAGGGGGGTTGAAATTAGACTCAATTTCGCTTTGTTATTTTTTCGAATTGCGTCGTTTTTCATACATCAAATATGTATTCTTACCTTTTTCGGGGAATCATAAGTTTAAGTGATGTAGCACTTGACGTTTTCATAAAAAAAATCCTGATAGCAAAATAAGCTTTAAAGTATCTCGTGCGGTGATATCGAATATTTATTGTTACACATAACTTTACCTTGAGATAAGAAGAAAATCTGTTTAGCAAACTACGGACAATTTTTTTGAAAAGGTTAGTCCAATGGCTATTAGCCCTTCTTTATCTACAGAGAGCGAATAATTTTGTATTATTTATTCACTTACTTTAGTAAACTGTTTTTATTGTGCATTATTAAATTTCCTTCCCTTTTGTTTTGAATTGATCATTTCATGCATTGAATTAATAATGCTTCATTTTATTTTTGTTTTCTAAATTTCCTCTTTTTTAACATTTAATGAAAAAAAATCCATCATTTATCTATCATTTATATTTGTACTGTTTTCTATAGAAAACCGTAATTCTCTTTGAGTCGATTCGCTTTGCGTCGCGTATTCTTGGTCACGTCAAGTATGGGTGTAATAACTTGTATACAAAATTAGACTTAGACTATGTTGATGACTTTGATATCAGTTTCGCCGTTAAGGCAATGACTGAGAATGATATTAGATATATGACTTGATCCATCTGTGAATGATGCTTGAGTTGTAAGTCACAACTGGACAGACGCCTTGCCTTAGAGTGAAGGTGCATTGTACTGATTTGTCGGCGTTGATGGCAATGTTCCATCGCCTTTGCCAGGCGTGGAATCTGTCCAAGTAGCTTGACGATTTCTCCGCCGCTTCGTTCAATGAGACGGAGTTGAAGATGATTAATTATATATTCGCATGGCGATATTTTCTACCTCTATGATTCTCAATTTTGTTTTAATTTAATATTTTAAGGGAAAATTTGTCGGTGCTTTCTGTTCTTCAAACTTGGGCGACGTTTCTCCGAATATTTTGGGTCCAAAGTGCTCTATTTCTGGAAATGAATGCGATGTTATCTCATCGACTTGCCCAGCCGCGGAGGGTCAATGCTTTGCGTCTGGCCCAGGTAAAGATATGTTCGAGAGTACACAAATAATAGGTTCGCGACTTGCCGAGGGCGCTTTGGTAAGTACCATGTAAGATAAATCGTTTGTTGTTTAATTCACATTTATGAATGGTATATCGTACGTATATACAAAGCGACTATTAAATGAGAACACTCAGGAGTCTACTGGACGTGAAGTGACCGGCGATATACGATTTATACACCAGTTTGTGGATATGCCTAATTATAATGGTAGTGCATACAATCCACTTACGCGAAAGCTAGACACATTACATGGATGTCAACCAGCTATGGGTTACAGCTTTGCGGCGGGTACCACGGATGGACCAGGGGCTTTTAGTTTTGAACAAGGCACTACTACAGACAATGCAATGTGGAATTTTGTTCGTGATTTTATAGTACCACCCACACAAGAAGACGTTGCTTGTCAATCTCCTAAGCCAATTTTGTTGGCTACGGGCAGAGTATGTTGGATTAATGTCACTATTTCATTAGCTTAATTTGTATACAGTTAATAATGTTTTATTAAACCAGGCTACATTTCCATATGAATGGCAACCCAAAATAGTGTCTAATCAACTAGCAA
Organism: Cacoxenus indagator; assembly: GCA_035041755.1. Lineage (NCBI taxonomy): Eukaryota > Metazoa > Arthropoda > Insecta > Diptera > Drosophilidae > Cacoxenus > Cacoxenus indagator. The sequence continues at coordinate 2,578,713 of JAWNKX010000220.1, read as the reverse complement.
AAATAGGTGATGTCATAATAGCGGCTGTTCCATCTGAGTTTACAACTATGGCTGGTCGTCGTTTACGAAATCAAATTAGAGCAGCAGCTTCAGCAGCAGGAGGTATTGATACGGAGGTGATAATTGCTGGTCTATCAAATATCTATTCGAGTTATACAACAACCCCAGAAGAATATCAAGTAAAGAAAAAATGGAGTATCTCTCATAGGATATCACTCATGTATTGTGTTTAATTAAGGCACAACGTTACGAAGCAGCTTCGACCATATATGGGCCAAATACGCATACCATTTATATAGATGTTTTTGAGCGTTTGACAAAGGCATTGATGCGTGGTGAAACTCTGGAACCTGGCCCCAACCCACCGTATATGAACGACGTTATGCTCTCCTTAAATACAGGTGTTCTTTTTGATGGTCATCCTATTGGGACTGATTTTGGTTACGTTAAACTACAACCGAAAAAGGAATATAAAATTAACCATACTGTAAAAGTTACTTTTATATCGGGGAATCCGCGAAATAATCTGTTTACTGAAAAAACGTACTTCACTGTGGAGCGAAAGATTAATGAAGACCGGTGGAAAACAACCTTAACTGATGCAAGCTGGGAAACCAAGTCAGTAGTGGAATTTATTATTGTTTTGGATATAATATTAATGCATGTATGTGTTAAATTCATTTTAAAGAATGATTTGGCATCGTACGAATACTATCCTGGGATTCAGTGATTTGGACATATATTGGAGTATTGGACCACAAACACTACCTGGTGAATATCGAATACGTCATACCGGTGAATACAAATATATTCTCGGCGGCAAATACCCATACGAGGGAATATCTCGTTCGTTTACGGTAAAGGACGACTAAAGCCGTTAGTGTTACAACTTGAGAATGGGTCAAGGGACGAACGTATGTTTTTGTTAAAATTTACTGATGAATTATTAAATAAAACAATCTTAATCTATATATATATATATATATATATATATATGTATATATAGACGTGACATTTTTTCTATTACTATTTTCAAATAAAACTGTGTATTTGTTGTTTTTTTATTATATATTTAAAAGAAATCTATGAAAGGATCGAACAATGCTTTACATTAAACAGTTTTTTTTTTAAGAATATGCAATCCGAGCTGGTTCTATTCGGCGCCCATCGCAAGAAAAAGTGTCCAGTCTGTGGATACCGGGAATGCTTTTTACATCTTTTAATTTTTAATTTAATTTTAGGGACCACTTCTCAGTTTGCTCTAAGGAGATGTAATATAATTTTATGCCGTGAATGTTATTGTTTGCACATTTAAAAAAACGGTTATTCGTCTGATAAAATCAGATTTTTAGACTTTATTTGCCACACCTTTCTTTTTTAAACTGTACCCACTCCATCAAGGACGTCCGAAAACAGCCACAACACCAGAAATCGTAGAAAAAATACAGGATATCGTATTGGAAAATTGTCGAGTGGTTGAAATAGATTTAGTAGAAGCTCTAGGCATCTCATTGGGCAGTGTAAGCAATATTTTACTGAAGTATTGGGTTTCAGAAAGCTGAAAGCAGTGCACAATGGGTGCGCCATTCGCTAACAATGGAACAAAAACACATTCGAATGCGACTTTCTCAGCAACATTTAGAGCATTTTCGAAAAGATAAAGTAGATTTTATGCGTCGATGATCCTGAAACAAAACAAGAGGCTAAAGAGTGGTGTGAACCTGGTTCACACCTTGGTTCAGAAATCGGCCAAGAAGGTGTAAGCATCAATTTTTTGGGATGCGAAAGGAAATTTGTTTGTGGATTACTTGCAAACTGATAAAATAATGAATTCCGAATATTATTGTAACATTTTATACCAGCTGAAAGAAAAAATTCGTGAAAAAAGACACGGTTTGAAGAAGAAAAAAATTATTTTTCATCAGGACAATGTGCACCGTATCACAAGAGCATTTTGACAATAGATAAATTCCATGAATTAAAGTTTGAATTGTTGGAGCATCCACCGTATTCACCTGATTTGGCCCCTAACGACTTCCATCGGTTTCCAGACCTAAAAAAATTCATGTGTGGAAAGCGTTTTTCATCAAAAGATGAGGTCAAAACAGCTGTGGAAGCGTATTTTGCAGCCCTTCCAGATTCTCACTTCCGGGATGGAATTCATTAATTGGAATCTCGTTGGAACAAGTGTATTGATGTTCATGGAGACTATAATGAATAATAAAGTGTATTTCAAAACATAAAATTGTGTTTTTCTTATGGAACCGCAAAATTTATTGAACAACCTAGTAGTTACCTGCCGGTAACTAAAATGTGCAGCTCAAGTTCCTAAATGAGGTCTGATAAAGGGGCAACGGAATTTGAAAGGGTTATGCGATTATTTATTTTTCGCCAATTTTGCCACTTCACATTATCTTCCAATTTCTTAAATAGGTAAGAGGAACTAACACATCTTTTATGTCCAATGCCGCAACAAACGGACTCTAAGAGGGTTTGATAATCGGTTGGAAAAGTCGGTAATATTTTTCCGCAACCTTCTAATAAGAATGCGAAATTGGCATGATACATACGTTATGCAGCATCTTATTAGTCAATTGGACATATCTTGACCGATATTTAAAAAGAGCGATTCGCTACCTGCCTTAATTCCAGGCTGATTTTTGTATAATTGATAGGCCTCAGACACTGTCAGCATGAACCGTTTTGGAACTATTTCTCTATATATTAAAATAGTGTCTTTTTTTCCAGCAGCTTGTACGTTATATTGTCGCCAATATAAAATCTTTGACGGCCTTCTCTTGTGACTCCATAAACATGACGTTGGCTTGGCTAATATGATTGTCATGATTGGAACTTGCATATTTTTTGTTCAAAACATCAAGAACTTTTGATTTTTTTGGTGTGTCTTTTGGCATTTTCTACTGTTTTAGCCAACGATTGTTTACATTTACAGGGTTATGAAGGACTGTTTTGAGTATCTTTCTTTTTATCCCGACTTCTTCTTTGCCGCATTCGATTCCTTTCTTTCTTCCGCTCAATAGTTTGCTTAACATTAACAGTCATTTTATTCCACTTGCTTCGATTATTCAATTGGTAAGTTTTGAGCTTTAATAAAAATTTTAGCTTTATATACCTTTTCTCTATCGTTTGCAGTTTTCTTTGTGTTTTGCATCAATGATTTCGCTCATCTACATATAGCATACATATCAAATTACAAAACTTTACACTTACGGTGTCGAACGTGCCAAACTTCAAAGGGCGGCATAAAAAAATACTCCAATACTCCCTTTGTATCGCATCATTTATTTAAGATTACTTGTGCCTTTACTAAGTTAATCATAAAGAAAATGTGCAATTAGAAATGAGCAAAGTAACAAAATTTACAATTTGCCACTTTGCAATGGGTTTTCTTAAAATATTGAGTAAATGCATGTGAAATTTATTTGTTCTTGTTATTAAATTTTCAATATTTTTGTATAATAATATATGAAATTTACATGTTCATCACATCCATACTGGCTATCGAGCTAAAATTGTTTTCATGGGTTTTGTTCGAGCTCTTCTTGGTTTTTTTTATATTATTTTGAACCCGGTAGGTGACCGTGGGGTCGAGTTACTTCGGTTATTCATATTCGCAAGTATTAAAACTTGTAAAGGTCTTTCTGCTTTTTCTGATAAGCTTTTTCTCCATTTTTGTGTTTGTGAGTTATTTGCAAAGAGAGTGTGAGCGGAAATTTGTGAAACGAGTACGCTTACTTATGAATACGGCGAGTGCGCACAATATCAGCGTTTTTGGAAATTAATGCCTTTAAGTTCTCCTTTGTCCAGACTACAATATAAAACCAAAACATTACACAAAGGTGATACACACAATTTGCAAAGGCTTAACTTTTAATTGATATTCATGTAATTATCATAAACATATTCATTTAAAAAGTAAAGATCAAATAAAACAACATTTAGTTCTTAAAATACGAGGTTATTCGTTGTTGAACACAATGTCCCATACCTCTTGTGGGGACACCTTAGGGAGCAACTTTGACCAACTTTTTACAATGTTATTTTTACTAATATCAATCCAAGCAGAGTTTAAAAGGAATATGACATAAATTGAAATTTTTCAAAACACTGCTAATATCTAAATCGTTTTTTCAAGGATGTGGCTCAAAAGACTATTTCTATATCTTGCTTTGGATTAAATTTTGGTCCATTGGTTGTAGGATTGCGGTGCAATTCAGTGGAAGAAACATCACTCTAATGCTAGGATCAGAATTGATTTATTTTTTATTTGGGTGTGCTGGAGCGCTATCTACTACCAAAAGTGCTTTCAATGGCTTGTTTGCTTTTGTCAAAAAAGCCTTCACGTTTTTATAAAGACTTCCCTAACGCAATCTTAAAAACTTGAGTCGACATCCAGCCTTTTTTAGTTGACTTCTACACAACAGGGCGTTCAATATTTTTAAAAGCTCTTGGCTTTGCTGATTTGCCAATTACTGAGAGTGGTAAATGATGAGTTTCATCTGAGTTCGCGCAGGGCATAAAAGTAACACGATTTTTTGATATTCTTCTGCCAGGTGCTGATTTCTCTCCACTATGAACTAATATAGTTGCAGGAAATATCCTCCAAAATAATGCAGACCCATCTACGTTATATATTTGATCCTCGCCAACATAAATTTCTTGATAAATTTTTAAAAATTGTTTCCTGAACGGTTCCACAGTATCATAGTCATTCTATAATTTTTCGCCACAAAGTTTTAAACACTTCATTCCATTTCAAAATTTAAACATTGGCAACCACCCGTTACTGGCATGAAAATCACCACTTACTACAATTTCCTTGTGGAAGTATTTAGCCTTGCTTCTGAATAAATCCGTTGAAATTGGCACATGTTAATTTCGCTGCTGAATAAACCATGTCATCAACGCTTCTTCCACCTGGGGATGTTTAACTTGCCTTACAATATTCCATTTTGCTAAATTATTTATGTTGATTTTTAATATGATCTTTAGAATTTTTACAAAATTTAAGTAACCCGATCTTTGTATATTTTTAGTCACAAAATTTCTTACTTTTTCTTTATTGGCTTTAATATCAAAAATAGTCGATTTTGACACATTAAATATTTCACCCACTTCTCGAATCGACTTTCCACTTCTAATTGTGCTCAATATTTTAAATTTTTCCGCCAGCGTCATGGTTTTGTGTTGCCGTTTATTTTCTGGTGCCATCATATATTCTTAACTATACAAAATGCTTCACCAAACCAAATCTCATGCAAATTAGCACTCCTTCAGGGACTTCGGCATTCTTTCTTTCTTACTCACTTATTCATTGTTTCTTTTTGGTGGTCTAAACTAACAGGAACATAACGTTCAAATACAGGAAAATTGACATGATCTTATATTTTTTCTCTCCCGAAATAAAACGAAAGAGAATAAAATGAGGAGAGAGAGAATAAAGCCAAACTTTGTGTTGTGTCCGGACTGTAGAAGTAACATTTATAACTGTCCGAAACATTCAACTGTCCGGATTACCGAGTGTCCAGACTAGAGAGGGTATACTGCATATTAAACTGTTCAATTAATTTGTTAATTATCAATATTAACAAATGCACAAATGTTCTTTGATGGCAAAACAATGTTTACCGGGTCTAGCTAGCTTTCAATGAAAACATAACTAAAAGAATTGGGAATTCAATCGCTATAACTAGTATCGCCCAGTGGTTGAAATTCGATCGTTCGCATGAATGCTGAATCGTGTCTCCGTATTAATATATAGATACTGCCTGTACATATGATATGTGATACATACATATTATGTATAATAGGTTCGATTTCTTAGACTTTGGTTATTGCCGTCTACACATTAGAGTTTGAGTCGCACGTGAACACATGCAATACAGAATGTTCCATTATCTGTATTTGCGCTCTCCCAAGAACCCGATTAAAGTCGCAGGCTCAATCACAAATCGCAACTAATAATGATAACGCAGTTCATAGTAGAGCAAGCAATTTTTCAATACTTATTAACGTTAAATTTTTTCAACTGTTTTTTTCCTGCTTTAACATCAATATATTGGGATTATTAATTATCCTATGCCCAGCTTTAGAACAATACCTTCCCAACCATATAATTTTCATTAAAATATATTGACGTTAAGTAGGGTAAAATGGTATGACAAAAATTATGTCTCTGTATTAATATTAGGTGATACAAAAAGTATACGCGTTTTTTATAACTAAATTGTGTTGGTACCCATATATCGCGCAATTCTAACCAGATTATGTCAAACGAACACGCGTTTGAAAGGTGACATTTCAGGCTAAAGTTTTTGTGAACGAAGCAATCAAGGATATGCGACCAGAATTAGTCAACAAAAATTTGTGTTTAAAAATTACTACAAAAAAACAACAGAGGATACTTTTTACCGACCTTTCTTATTATATTGGTCATAATAAAGTGCATATCCTGTTGTTGTTTTTGCATTGTAAAAGTTTGAAAGATCACGTTGGCACTAGGTGTGTGACTTTGTGTGCACGTATGTGTAAAAACCTGAAGTTAGTTATAATACAAAAGTTATACATATATATATAATTTCTTAGAATATTTACTGTTCAAAAACATATAATTTATTTTCATATTAATTTTATTTCTTGTAAATATATCCAACCCACTTTCCTGTATGTCGCTTGACTTGGCTTAGCACTGTATACAACTTCTGTTTTGTTTCTTGATTTCACAACGAAATTGCTAAAATTTTTTAGGGATTAAGGAAACACTAAGTAAAATAATAATAATTGCATTATATTCCCTTCGTATTATTCAAACTTCGGTCTAGAATCAGACTTTGAATCTTATCTAGGAAAAAAATCTTCTAAGTGCAAAAATCGTTACCCGCTTATTCAAATTTCGGTCTAAAATCAGAATTTGAATCTTATCTAGCAAAAAAATCATCTAAGTGTAAAAATCGTTACCTGCTTTTATTGTATACTATTATACTTATTCTATTCAAAAAGTTTGATTTGCTCAATTGCTGTTAATTACAATTTTTTTTTTATATAACTTGAATATCATACTAAAAAGTGTTTGCTTATTTTGAATTTAAAAAAAAGTAATAGCTTACAACAAATTGAATAATTTAATTGTGAGATTATTTAAATGTTGTATTTTTTATTTATCAATTAATGCGTATGAAAAAATCCAACTGAAGCGCGATTTTCAAGAAGTACGAATCTTCACTAATTTTACCATTAAAACTCGGCGATGGCAAAATTTTTCGCTTAAATACTACATTCGTAAATCATTCCAGATGAGTGACTCCACATTGGCTTTCGTTTCATTGCCTAATAAGTGAATATCATTTTCATTTTTCATTATTGGCAAGATAAATGAAAATGTTGAGAAACAAATTAGAAATTAAAGCCACAAACCACAATGCGGTTAATAACAAGATATGGTAGTAACCACACTCAGTCAGATGTATGAAATTTGAGCATATTTTGGGAGGTTTACATTTTAAAAATTCGTTACACTGCGACAACGCTTGAGCATAGTTAATCGCTTCAGGTTGTCAACCAGTACGTCCCCAGTAGCATCATAGTTAGTTGCCAATGCTTATAGTGGTGCGCTGTCGCATTGAAAACTGATTGCGAAAACGCACACGGCCGCATTGCATGAGTAGCTCTGGCACGTGGAGCTAATATTCCTGCGTGTACTTTCTATGCAGGACATGGCGAGTGTTCTGTCGCTCTCTGCAAGCGCATCCAAAACCCAGGAATTATAAGTTCATTTCCCACACTATGATATGAGCGTCGCTTGAATTGGCTATGAGTGTAGAATTGACGCCAGTGGTGTTAACACCGGCACCGCCATTGCTGTGTCCCGATTTATGTCCGGGGGAGTTGGTGTTGGAACTGTACCACACATGACGCCAATAGCCACGGCCACCCATTAATGTGATGACGGTTCGAGGTTCATCAGTATTTTGCTTCTGCTGCTTGCTCGCCTTTTGCTTTCGTCTGATTGTGGCCACAGTCGTTGCCACCGGAGGCACAGTCTGCTTGTCGAGTGTATTATTAACTGCGCTAGAGCCTATAACTAGGGTTGAGTTGGCTATACTTTGTGACGCTTCATCAGATTTCGGGGTGGTGTAACGATGGTGTATGTCAGCGGTGGTCATCAGACTGTTCTCAGAGATATTGCCCAGATCGCTGCCGGTGCCGGATGTTTTATGGCTTGCGTTGCTACTATTGCGCGAAACGGAGCGCCCCCCAATAAGGCGTATGCCCATGCTTTCCTCGCTGCCTGAGGAAGTGTACAAACTCGAGGATTTCGAGTCTACAGACCAGTTAGAAAGATCAAGAGAACGTGGGCGTGAAGCTTTCATGCGTAAGCGACGGTCAAGGGTTCTGACCTTACCGGGTATGGCGGCCAGTTCGGGGTCTGAACGGCGAAATCCCGCGTACATCACGTTCATTAGAGTAGTCTGGGGGCCCTCCACGTCATCATAGTCTTCCTTGACGAATATAAGTTTGTCATAGAGACCAAAAACATCACAGAAACTTTGGTCGCCATGTGACGTCGTGACCGATGAATGCATACTGTAGGCTCCAGTTGCCGACCCATAGAAGTTGGCTGAGCCGTGGCCGCGAGGTAGCGTTTTGGATATGCGTGAGCCCGTGTTAAGGTCTCGAAAACGCTTTCGGTGGAATGAAGGCGAATTGCAAAGCGAAACACGTAATTTCGCCGAAAATGATTGGTCCAGGGAAGGCTGTTTCTCCAGTTTTGAGTAACGCGGCAAAGATGCGATGGCTTCAGAAACTGTTCCGTGAAGTGTGAGCATCGAAGGTGAAGCAGCAGCAAGAACAGGTAGTTCTTTCAATAAATTGCGTCGGAGCATAACCATAGAATCATGTAAGTCGGAATCATCTAGTTTCTTCGGATCCCTTGGTGACTCAAAATTGTTTCCAATGCTTAGCCCTGTAGCAGTCATCAAAGCAGATGTATTGGTGACTGTTGGCATTATATGTTTGTTACTCTGATAAACCTTTGGTATTAATGGTAACAGAAGAGTGATTGGCCCAAAGTGAGCATGACATGACATGTTAATAGCACCGCTAATGATTGGCATACCCTCAAGTCGTGGCAGCGGTATGGTCATTGCGATGCCCACATTGGTGCCCACCCAGAGCAGTCCCTTACAGGCCATTAGTGCTGTTATATAGATTGATTTGCTATTAATAGCTTTCTCTTTCTTTCCGTCGTGACGCAACACGGTCGAGGCGATGTTAATATCCTGAAGGTGTTTAAACGTCTCTGTGTGATATAAGCACAACATTGTAGAATTTTTCAATGAAATCCAGAGACCGATTCCAGAGTGCGCCATTAGATTGACTTGCTGGCTAGTGCCATGTTGTACCTCAAAGCTTTTTTGGATCTCACCGCTAAATGCATTAACAACAAAGACTCGATTCGCACATGCGGCGTAGATATTCATATTGATAGGCAGCAGAGTTGGTATCGGTAGTTGAGAGTTCCCGAGTTGCACAAACTGGGGTTCCTTCAGCAACCAGACGCCGTCGTTGGCTCGGCGGTAGATAAGCAAGTTGGCATCGGACAGTGCCACGTATACTGCATCAAAGTGGTATAGAATACACTTTACACTACCTGGCACAGAGCAGTATGTCAATTGCTCCTCCTGTTCGGGGTTCTGGGCGGAGTATATGAAAAGTTTACAGCAGTCGGTTCCAAACCAAATAAGATCACAAAGCAATCTGGTGTGCTTCTCTGGCGTATTGCAAAGATTAAAGCCTTTCACGAACTCCATTGCTGTTATTTTTGTCTCGACAGCGTTAAAAGCGCCGATTTCCCGAAGGTTTCCAGTCTGCTGGTAATGCTGTGAATAGATGACGATATGCGACGAAGTTCCATCGCTAGTACATATCCACAAGTAGTTTTGCTTTTGACGTCGACTCGCGTTTTCGCTCTGGTTTAAATCATTTGAGATGGTATAGTAGCATCCACAACGAACCTATTTGAGATGATGTAACAGTGTAAACCAAAGCTATAAGAGTTCATTCCAACTAGTTTTGGAGCTTACCTCTGTTTGTTGGTGTCCCTTGTAAATTGGCATTGCTTTCACGAACAGCGGCATCTTATTCGATTGATTCTGCTGCACAGCCTGCTGCTGTTGCAGTTCGTAGGTGAGAGCTGGCTCAGACGATAAAGATACCTCCCAAGCTGGTGAATTGTTTGGATCGAGTGCTAACTGCGCAAGTCGAAGCTCAGTAATCCACTCCTTTTTCACATTTGGACTCTTGGTCTGAAAGGTGTGACTCTCCTCCTTTCCAGACTTAGTGCGTATTATTATCTGTAGGCTACAAGAGTCGACCCACGCCATTTCCTCATCTTTGCGCTGAATAGCATTTTGTATAGTGTTGAGCACATTGCGTGTCATATTCGAGTTCAATTCCTTGTAGGTTCCCTTCAGGTTGCCGACGAGATCATGTATACGAGATATTACCTCATAGTCATACATGAGAGTACTCATTTCATTGCACAAATTGTCGGCGCCGCTGATTATGGCTGGTGAGCCATCTACTGTCGTCGTGTTTCCAGAGTTGCTGTGGTTGGACTTCAGACTTCCACCGCGTCGGAAACCTGTAAGACCGGGAGAGAATTACCAATTAAATTTCAGATCGTATATTATTTATGGTGTGATACCTTACCAGCAGTTAAGATCCTTGACAAAGTGGCTGCAGAGCTCTTGTCCACTATTTCGACATCCCCAATGGGGTACATCCACTTGAAGCAGAGTTTTTCGGTGGCGCCAAAATCGTGCGACTGTTTCGGCGCAACCGAAACGCAGATAACTTGGTCATTCAACAGCAGCAGTCGGCGACGCTTGGATTTGATTATAAATCCCGCCTGGTTGAAGTCCATATGTGTAACATCGTCTTCACGTAGCAGATAACGCGGGCGGTTTCCTTCGTTAGCCAGTGAGCGTGTATTAAAAGTGCCACTGATATGGCCGAGCATGTCTTTAAATCCTTGATACTGCTCAGCCTCGCGCTTCCGTTCATTAAGTAGTTCGGCGAGCAGTTCAAGCTGCGTGAGTGCCAGCTGAAGTGACATACGGTCATGGTGACCTTGGGGTGTGTATTTGAGCAGATCCTGCAAGAAGAGAATAAACTGTGGGAAACGTTGTACCGGCTTTACCATCAGACCGAAGAAGGATAAACGATCGTGAGCACTGATCTGCTTCACTTTAAAAAAATCAGCTAACGCTGATTTGCGTTTCTCCTCCATTTTGGCAAGGTCCATTGCCACGGAGAAGTTGTTAATGAAGCCCGAGTAGATGTTGAGTATGTGCGGTTTGCTGAACGAGTTCACAAAACAGTCGCCGATTTTTTCATCGCGATCCCAGTGGCGAACACATTCGGCGATTGCGATACGAAAGAGTTTATGCGACTGCAAAATTTCGGGTATACGATGGAAAAGTGTTGCAATTTTCGAGACACTCAACACTGGCGGGTTACTTTCTTCTAATGGCTTCATATAATCCTGATGGTAATAAAGGAGAGATATGTGAGTTTAAGAATGATATATAATAGGCTTAAGACAGATCCAAATGTTTCATGGGAGCTTAAAGGGTATCGTATAATACTCGTATAATTCATCCGACTAAGACCCCTTTACACAGTAAATTACCAAAGCCTAGTATGTAGTTATTCTCCAGTTTTGAATGATTCAAAGAACTCTCTAAAACGTAGGTTGGGAAAGAGTTTTTTCAAGGTGAATGAGAATGGTGCTTATGATCTAGACAGAAATAGCCTCGCAATATAATTTGACATAAAAAAAAATAATTTTTTTTAAATAAATAATCATGTGTGCATTACACACATGGTAGATGTGAAAGTTCTTAAAAACCAACAGCGCGTGCCCTTCCTGTTGTTGTTATTTTCATCATATATATCATGAAGCAACCTTTGGTGCAACTCCTCTGCCATTGCTTTATTTCGTTCGTTTTTTGTACAGTGAGTATATGCGAAAATTACGAGTTATGTGGTTGAAGCAAGCAACGAGTTGCATTGTCCACAAGCAAACAGCAACACCAAAGAAGAATCAAAGAGAGTTGCAAGCGCTGGTTCCTTTGTATGAAACAGGTCATTGCTAACGACTTCGTTTTCGTTTCACAACTTCGGCTCAACGCTCGATTGCTACCCGAAGAACGATGACGCCATAACGCGTATGTAAAACCAAAGATGTTTCACATCAAAAAGTCAGGAAGGAAACTGATTGATCTGGAACACAAGTTAGAGAATTCAGTAAATAATAACGCCTATCTGAAATTGATATGAAGGCTGGTACATTCACGATATTAGAACATAATTGCTGTCAGGAATTTGGTGATTATCGAAATACACAAGGGGCAAGATCAATTAATTCTTGAAACCATACCTAAACTCTTCTTGGTGAATGCAAAAAATTAAAGAAAAAAAGTGCAAAACTATGGCTACCCAATAATATAGTTGAACAATGTCTACTTGACATTTTTCAATACTAGTCGTATTAAGTTATTTAATGTATATGGACGCTAACCATGGAATGCTCAAAATTGCATTTTCGACATTCACTACTGTTTTTGTTTGATTTGAATAAATCTGCTGACGAAGCTGACCAACACTTTTAGAAACTTATGGCAAGAGCACCAAAAAAGTTCGAGGATAATGAACTGCAACTCTTAGTGGACGGAGATCGGCTCAATCTCTGAAGAAACTTGCAGACAATTTAGCAGTTGATGAATCAACCTTTTCCAGATGTTTACATGCGATGGGGCAGATCCAAAAAAAAAGAAAATGGCTACCATACGAATTGAGTATAAATTCGATTTCAAACCGCTTCAACATTGCAGTATCATTGGATGCTAAGCAAAAAAATAAGATTTTTCTTTCTTTGGCGTATTGTGACCGGCGATGAGAAGTGAACCTACTTTAACAATCCCAAGCGCAAAAAGTCATGGGTTAACCCAGGAGAGCCATCCACATCGACACCGAAGCCGAATATTCATGGTCATAAGGTCTTGCTGTTTATATGATGGGATCAGCAAGGAGTAGTATATTACAAAGTGGCTTCAGTTAGAAAGGTGTTAAAGATAACCCCATTACAACAATAACAATAACAATACTAAGCTTCACAGCTTCTTCTGCTCTATCGCTTTGTGTAAGGCCGTGTGTGTTATTGTTGTTGTTCCATTTTCGTTTCATACACAACGTGGGAAGTGATCAATTTTGTGTGTTTAATGCAAAGAGAATTTATTCATATAGAGGTTACATTCCTCTCAAAAGCTTTTTGAGCTTTTTTCAAATAAGTAGAAGCTATAAGAATATGTTACTTTTCTGTTATTAACATCGAACAACCAGCGCTGGCCGCTGTGTAGCAACCTCATTCTGCTAACTACTGAACTAACTAACTAGGCAAACAGAAATATTAGAAGGGTTGTGCTCAATTTTATGTACTTGGCGCGAATTAGCATGACAATGAATTTCTGTATATCACCTTTGTTTTGGGTGTTTTGATTGCCGTCACCCATTTTTATTTTGATTATATTGATATTGTTGTGGGAATGATAGCGAAAAAGGAACATGGATTGGTTTGGCGCGATTTTTTAATGAATGAGGAACAAGATTTTTTGTATTACAAATCCCAGAATTACTTGTATTGATTTTGGTGGGACTTATAATGAATGAGGCCCATTATTGATAACTAAAATTAATTTAAAATGCATATTTTGCGCTATGTATGTCAAAAAATAGTAGTTGAATACAGCTAATTCTACCTTTACTATCAAGCAAACAGAAAAAATAGCAAGAAACTGCAAGTGTCCCATGTCAAAATTAAATCAAACATCATATCAGGAAAGACAAAGAAATAAATTTTGCCTTTGACCACGCAACAACAAAGCGTGTGACATTTGTTTTATTTTCTTATTTTCCAAACATAAGGGAAGACAAAGAAAAAAGATATGCCTGCGTACATGAATATGTATACTTTTTGCGTGCACGCAAATTTGAACTCAATAACGAAACACGCGCTCGGGACTTGACCTCTGATACATTTGGTACGACAAGCGAAAATTGACTTGTTGGCTACGATGTGAAGTGGGGTTCGTGCGGGAATAAAAATTTCTCTTTTTTCGATCATCTTCTATGCCCTTGATGCGAGTTAGCAACTGTGTTTTTGTCTACTGCCATCGCCTACTTGTCCACAAGGAAAGAAGTCGTGAAGTGTGAAGTGAGGTGCGTACGGGAATTAAAGTTGATTTGGCTGGACTCGACAAGAAGTTGAAATCAAAAATCAAATGTGAGCCAATCTATGAGTAACTTGTGTAGGTATAGTGCACGCATGAGATTGTGTTGGTTTTCTTTTTCGCCCTTGCGAGCAAAGTGTAATAATTTTGAGTGTGTTATGTAGATATAGTACGTGTATAAGATTGCATTTGTTTCTTATTGTGTGTATAACCTGGAATATTTTTGTATGATTTTGTTTTACGATCATGCCTTTTTTTTTTTGCTGGCCGTCTGGTATTTTAATTTCATTCATATAAATGGCAAGGCAGCTATGCTAATATGGGCTCGGCTCGATTTCGTTTCTAGTGTAGAATTAATGAAAACTCCACACAATTTGCTTAATATTCTCTAACACCTTGCAAATAAATAACTTTAAAAAAATCAAAGAAAGGAGACAGTGTCTCTGATTTTTGTTTTTATTACGTCTTTCTTGTGTTTTTATAATTTACTTATCTATGAATATTTTCGCCTTTTACGGCAGTTCGACGACCGTCCACTTGCAAATCCAAGCAAACCAACAGCAATATGTTACGCTGCATAAGTTGAACAGCCAACAATTCTGTTGATGTACAGAATCAGTGTCCGATTCTAATCGTGCCTCACAAGTCTCTCTCGCCTTTTTTTAAGGGCTTAAGGGCTTATTTAAGGGCTATGTCTGGATTAATTCGGCCAGCTAAGTTATTTGGTTAATTTTGCGTTATCCCACGCTGAAGCGACCATATGATGTCTTTACCATAGTGGACTCCTCTCTATTTTGTTTTTCCTTGCTTTAACAACGATGCTCAAAAAATAATCTTTATATTCTAATATTTTCTGCTCATTTAAGGTAAAATAATAATGGTAAGCTGTATATATTGCCCATCATCAAATAAATTTATAATATAAAAGGTATTCCTGATTATGTTGAGAAAACAATAAGCGGCACTTACATTGACTAGACGTTGCAACGTGGTCACATAAGAATTCTCGCTGTGCACGACAGCAGCCACGATGTGGCGTCGTTTTAGTTGCTGCTGCGAGAGTCCGGGCGGTGCCGGTGGCAGCATGGGTACTACCAGTCGGGTAGGCGTACTGCGCACAACACTATTGTCGCATGGAGCGGGTGGAAAAATATTATTTAAATTAAGATGCATGTTTGATAAGGACTCCCCGATATCATCGTTTTCATTCTGAAATCGTTAGTTGTAATCATAATCATGAGAATGTTTATAGATGAACTACTCACCTCTGGTAGTCCAGGCATTTTTCTCAGATTTAGTGGCGAAGGCATGGAACTGTCGTGTGATTTTATTGACGATGTGACACTGGTGGTGTCGTTTGTAGCGCAATGAATCGACGTCGCTGCATCTGCTATATCAACGCTTATAACAGCTGATTGACGACAATCGCGACTACCAATGTCATTCTGATTCGAAGATCCGCGCCGTATAGAGAACCAGCGTGACAAACGACCAGCAGACGACACGCCGGGCGTGGTAAAATCCTCATGGGGGGTGGTGGTGCTGGCCGCAGATGTTATGACGGCGCGACGCGTAATCATATTACTGATATTGTCCCGGGAGTTATTCCTGTGTTGTGTAGGTACTTCTGCTACTGGTGTCGTGTTGAATGTTACTAAACCCGAACGCCATTTATCAAAGGACAAATGTTGCTTGGCTTTAATGAAGGTAGAACGTAACTGAGAGTTACGTGGATTGCTACCGGTGAGCGATGAACTTTGAATGTTGTTTTGATCCCCCTCCACAGACAACACCTTCACGTTGGATGTGGTTGCTACAACCACTTTGCTCAGCTCCTTCTTCTGTGCGACCGTAACGTCTATTATAGAGGAGCAGGAGGCGACTGTGGTTACGGTTGTGGAGCTAACACCAACGGTAGCAGTATTGCCACTGGCAGCAGTAGTGCTACCGTTGGTGTTACAGCTTCCGCCGGCAATTATGTTCGTTTGGTTCGTCCTCGTAGAGGCAGCGCTGCAAGTATATTTTTCGGTAGCTTGATGGGGGACATGGGCTTCTGCTTTTGACGTTGATTCTTGTTCGCTGCCGCTAATTTTCGAGCGCCTAATGGTTGGGTTGTGCAGTTCTGCAGTGATTGTCGTTGTGGTACTGGTACCTCTGCTGTCGTTGATGGTGGGAGTTGAAATGGCACTGTTCGATGATTGGTATTGGTTGATATTACTGTTAGACTGATTGCTATTGGAAATGGTCTCTTCCCAAGAACCCGACTTCACTGTGTGTTTATCTGTAAACAGAGATGAGATGCGAACTTTGTGATTTACTGGTAGTGATCTCAATAGGCACAAGTTTTACACCAAACTTCACCAAAAATATGTAATATGTTTAAAGTAGCGAGATATAGGTGTATTGTCGATTGCGATGAGTACTCCAGTACAGATGATGACTCTTTTCCGGTTCGTAAAAAAGCCTGTATAAATAACAATAGTAAAGCGAGTGATATACACGACAGTTTCTGGAATTGTTTTGAGGAGGTTGCTAAAGAGCAAACGCGGAAAAATACCCAAACCTGATACATTTTGCAAGGATTTACCTATCGTCATCCGGAAGCAGCGTATATAGTGAGAGGTTGTTCTCAAAAGCAGTCATTAATAGACGTAGAGGGGATAAGAATTGGCTTGTGCGTCTGAAGCGTAGGAAAATGAGTGTGAAAGAGTGAAACGAAATTCACGATGATCGTGGACGCTTGAAAGTCGTAGAGGGGATAAGCATTGTCTTGTCCGGCTGAAGCGTGGGATAATGAGTGTGAAAGAGAATTAGAATGAATGAGTTTGTTTGTGTCGTTGCTGCTTTGTTGCTGTTGTTGTTGGTCCTGTTATTTGTCCCAATTATTTAGATTATTAATTATATGTAATATGCTTTCAAAACTAATATATTAGGTACTATAGAACACAACTGTAGTAATTATTTTAAAACTTGATTCCTACTATTTTGTGCAGCAGTTTCCCTTCAATAGTGGGCTTATATAGGTGAGGCACATTACATTTTTATTTTAATTTTATAAATAATAACCTTGACGAGAGCACAAGTGTTGGCTTCAAACTTTTTTAAAAAAAAGTAACAAAAAAAAAAATTAAATAAAAAATCACATTAAGTACCTGTGTTAATTTGATTTTGGTTGGAAAGTAGTTTTCTGGACAAGTAAAAACATTGTAGGATGTATGTCACAGATTGCAATTCTGTAGGTTGTCTGAATGGTGTCACCAACGTCCAGGGTTTGTGTATTTTGATAGTGTTGGTAAACTCAGGCGTCGAAATAAATAGCAACCTTCCTTTTTTTGTAAACAAATGAGTATACCTAATATGGCCCACCCTACATATAGGCGAATTGGAGGCACAAAGCAAAACCAAATTAAGTCAAAAATATTACATATGCATGTACATGTTATATTCCATTATTGAAGATGGCGCCATAAATGATTTAACTACCAAAAGAGGATTTGAATTTTTTCAGAAAATGTTTACTTTGTTTATATTTTTGATGCGTAGTGGAAAACGGAAACGTTAGTCTCGCTTACACATATCGTACATACATATATTTAATATGCAACTGACATCAAAACAAGGAAGCGTTAACAGCAAAAGTCTAATGGTACAGGGGAGAGAGGAGGACATATGTGAAACACATGTTTTCAATGTGAGCAGAGCACCATTACAAACAAACGTGAATTTTATAAATTTCATTAGATTTAATTATATTTCTTACTAGCTGGTTTATCCGGCGTTGCCCGGTTTACATTTATTTTCTTACAGTATACATAAAAAGGAAAGTACGAAGAGTGCAATCCGCTTGTGCGTACTCAATACAACAATACCAACAACAATAGAAAATTTATGAAGCATCAAAGCATAAGAAACGAGAAAAAAAAACGTACGAAGCTTTTTGTCTTTGGTCTTGCAGTCGTTTTGTTAAAATTTAATCCAAAAAAAAAAACCTATTTTCGTTTAAATAATCAAAAAGTACGTATACCAATCTCTTTTATAGGGCAAATGTGTTGTTTAAAAATACAAAATTTTAAATCGGTTCAGTTTAATTTACGCCAAAGCGTAACATACATATTTTATATAATGTAATAGTATAGATTTCGTTTAAACTAATTTAAGTCACTAGAGGCGTGTGCATCATACACCACAGCCGGTAATTGTGTAATAAATTTTTTGTATAAACTCTATCAAAGTGCAGAATGCGGGAGCGGAAAATTGAATTGAATATTTTTTAAATGTCGTATAACTAACTCGTAACTACAATGCAATAAAGAAAAAAGTTTCCTTGTTTAGATTAAACCCATCTAATTTATTTTACTGGTTTCGTAAACATTTGTTTATTTCTTAAGACATTTTTATAATAAATTGGCGAATTGGCCTAGAATGAAGAGGCAATCAACAACCAAGGAAGTATATTATTCGCAATGCTCTTCAACAATTCTAACAATTCTTTACTTCAGAAATTTGGCTTCACTTTACACATAGAAATATAATTAAAAAATCAATTTAAAGGTATTCCTCTTTGAATCCCCAAATACCAAACCAATTCAAAAACAATAGAAAAATAACGTTCGAAAAAAAAAACCCGGAATGCAAAGAATTTGAAAAGTACACCTTGTGCTACTGTAATCTTCTCACCATTAACCATTTATTATTTCTGTTTTTTTTTTTTGTTTAGTTAGTCAAATCGCAATGATAGAATGCCGGATTGTTAAATTGATTGGAACTGAATACAAATACGTTGAAAAAATCTTTTTTACAAAAAAAAAAAATTAAAAATCGAATTTATTGAATGCCGTATTATTAAACTGACTGGAAATAATTTCTTTTTAAATTTTCAGGAACACGTTTCAAAAGAGAAGGATTGACAAATTCATATTCAACAACGAAAGCAACAGGCAATTATTTTTCTTCTTAGCTTTACATTTTTACATTTTGTGTTTTGCTTTGTCTGGTGATCCGCTGGCTTTGTTTTGCCATGTCTGTAAAACTAGTGTTTTCCATTTGTTTTTTCACATTTACACATTGTAATTTCGATTTTTTACGTTTCAATTGCCGGTTTGTTTTTATTTTGTTTGTTTCCACGAACTTACCTATTTACGATTATCTGTTTGCGAATTGGAATTCCGAAACAACCACCCGTTTTGTCTTATCGAGGAAGCTTATTGCAATAAAGAAACATAATAAAAACATACATATACATGTATCGTTTGAAGTACACATATTTTCTGACCGGCCGTTACACGGTCAAATTACTGTATCGAACATTATCACAGTGTCAGTGAAAAATTGAAGAATACCTGACATGTACGATGTTTGACGGAATATCTAAATCGTTTTGATATTTTCCCATTCCAAACATTCGTCTTTGACGATGCTGCATATTGCTATCTCACTTACGTCTGCACGTCAGAGAGAGAGAGAGAGAGGAATATAGAAAAGTGCTCACTATTGTGAAATAATTGCAAAGTACAGACGTTACCGGGTGAGAAAAATAGTTGTGAAGTGCCGCCGGCTAATAAACAAATGATTGTGCTGCGATCAAGCTATACACGCAGGGATGGAATATTGCTTTGAATCATCATTATATTATTTCAATTCAATAAATTATAAGTATTATTTAGGTGTTACATTTACAATAGTGTTATAAGTGTACATTTCACAAATTTATAAATACATTTCAATAAATTTTCAATAAATAATAATAATAATAATAAATAAATAATAATAATTTTGGGTGTGTAAAGTGATTTATTTTCTGTGCCACTCTTTCAACTACATTCTTTTCTTTTTTCAGTGTTCTTTTTTCATTTATTTTTAACACACAGAATAATGACAATTAAATGTTCTCTCGTAATTGACATTGTTGTCTGCACACTTCAAGAGCTAACAAGAAATGAACGTTTGTCCAGCGCCGCTGTATGCTGTACCAAACACACGTACATATTTGATACATCAATTTGATCGTATAATGGCTGCTTTAGAACTTGAAAGAACACAACTTTCAAAAACGGAAACATGAACACTAATATTAATAACTCTTATGATAAAAGCGCCTTCATCGAAACATCCGTCGCAACTGTGTAAGATTGGTTGGTTTCTTTTCATTTTTGGAAGTATAAGCAACGTTGGATATGTACTAATGCTGTACGGTGTGAACTATTTATTATACACACACCTTGCGACCGCGAGTACATCCGGTTGCATAACCAGTTCGGTTTTTTATTTTATTTTTTTAATTTTTTAAATTTTAACCATGTGATTAAAATTTAAAAAAAGTTACCCAATGTGCCAATAAAGTGGCTATTAAATTATGAGACTGTCGTTGTAAAACGTTTTATCCTTTATCTATATACTAAAAAAAACTGCTGACGCACCCCAATCCATTGTCAACTGACCTCACCAGAACGATAACAAGGCATAGACTGCAAAGCCTACACCCGCACGATCTCCCCTAAGAAGGTAGTGGTAGCCTTCTCCGTCATTACCTTAACTGCGCATCTATTATCATCATTATAGTCTAGTCTAATTGTGCATATACTCGTCATTATTTATAATCATACAAATAAACATACAGTTTACTGCGATTAAGTCATCCGTTTTATGGAAATAAAACGTTTTACTTTAATTTCATACATATTTACTTATTATCACTTTCAATATACAGCCTGCGTCCTACAACGACCTATAAATCCTGTTCATTTTAATACCGATTAAACCTTAGAAAACAGACATTCCTGTTATTATCCTTTCAAATATGCTATGATTATTTGCAATGGCATAAAGTGTCAATACAAAAATTTATCCGAGCTTCTTGTTGTTCAAACGTGAAAGTTACTACGAAAGGTTACTACGAAAGTGGAAAGATATTAACCGTTCGTGAATAATACAATGAATCATCTGATGTGAATTGAATGTCTCACAATTCCAATTGGAAGTGTGTTTATTCCTGTTACAGTTTTGATTTTGCCTTTAAAATCCATAATTAGTTGCAAATCTTTACGCAATGGTTAACCTGTAGGTCGTGATCCTTCTTGATAGTCAAAAATGGTTGTATGTTGCATTTTGCCGTTATATTCAATTCCAATGAAAATATTGCTGGGCGTTTCCTATGGACAACATTCCTTCAAAATATATAAATGAAGAGAATATCCAACTAAATAAGTTTATCATATTTTTGTAAACAAATGTCTTTTTTTGAGAAACACTCATTTATAGCTTTTTTTATCTGATAAATATACTTCAGGTTTTTTGAACAACTCGAACAGCTTTCAGTTGTTCAAAATGTGCCATAATGTGTCAATGTAAGAATACACTTTAAATAATTATAATGTTATAACGCTTGACTCTGCTGAAATCTCAAACCCATTTCCAAAATGAGGGGTGCTTCAAAATTAGATAAGTGGTTTTGTGCATAAAGACAAGTGCCGTGTTTCTACTCATACAGCTTCTCCAACGTTAATGAATATAATTACAAGTACTTTTTGGACGATTTGGATGAGCGTCTGGTCAGCGCCAGAAATAGCAGATTGCATAAATGAAATAGTAAGCATATAGAGAATACCTTCCATTCCCTCAAATGTGGACCGGCAATAAGTTCATTAAATGCGTCATATTCGCTGCGTCGCCAAATGCTTATTTGGATTATTCGTGTATGTACGAGGGTGTTCCGAGAAGTAGTTTTCATTTACTTTCAGATACATTAAGTTTTTCAGAGATTTCTCAATGGCTTCTATACTTTGCTTGCAAAGCGAAACATCAGGAGACTTAAAATAGTCATTAGTCATAGTCTAAATGCAGCGATTAGAGACATAACATAGAGACATAACATAACATGGCCTGCAGATGGAACTGTTTTTGCCTTCTTTGGCGCCGTATCACCCCTCTGGGTTTGCTGTTTTGATTGCTCTTTTGTCTCAGGCGTTAAGTGATGGACATATTGTTCATCCATGCTTATGAATCGGCTTTATTCTTGTTAAACATTGCCAAACATCCTCTCAAAACATCCTCACGCACAGTTTGTGTTCAATTGTTAGCATCAGTTCTACTCTACCTCTCGTCGAGCTCAGTCCCAGGCGCGTATGTTTCTAATCGGATTCGGGAGTTACAACTACAACAACAGTTTTGCGTTTGCTTATCTCGTTTGCGAAAAACGTATGTTTTGTCATTTGTGCACAGCTCTCAAAGAATTAAAGAAAATCCAAGCTCTATCGCCATGTGCGACGACAAGAGCCAGACTGGCTACGACGCAAACCCCTGGCAAGTGCCTCCCAAATGGAGGCCAAATCAATTGCAGTACATCTAATTAACACTACCACTTATAATCGTTTCGCTATTCTGGGCACCACTGAAGACTCAATGGATATATCTGACTTGCCTCCTGAGACTGAGCATCAACGCAAACCAAAACCTCCACAAATCTTCTTTTCAATGTCCCTAGGACCTCTGCTAGAAGTCATCTCAGAACCTAGTGACAAAGGTAATTTCACAACTCGAGATGGCCAAGTACGAGTCATGACTACGGAACCTTATAACCTGTGGTTACAATTGAAGCTCTAAGAAAATTTGACAACCTAATTCAATGCCACCGATGCCAAGAATTCGTTCATACACAGCGCTTCTGCAACAATCCTTACAGATGTGTGAAATGCGGACTCACAAGTCTGCGGAGGTCCCCCAACCTGTGCATACTGGTGACAGATGTAAGATATACAAAGAGGCTATACGCCTTCGTAATCAGGCTAAGAAAAAGCCTCAATCTCTTCTTCCACCCATCACTACACCCACCTCTTTCCCGCTTGTAACTGCTCATGCAGTCACGAACGGTTTCATCTGCTCCAACGTTGTCAAAGGCACTTCCGAATCCAATGTCATTACGCATCCAACAACAATTCCTGCACAATAGGATAAAAGCATCAATGATAATGCCGCACAGCAGCAATCAATATAGTAAAACTAATCGAGCTCATACTAAAACAAACGTTCTCACAAGTGACAACTCATTTCTCACTAATGCTGAACACTTTTGTTTCTTCGCTATCCAAATAAAACTTAAAATCTCTATATGGAATGCTAACGGCCTATGTAAAAGTAGGTCCGAAGTTGAGCCCTTCATCAAAACCAATTACGTGGAAATTACCAAAACACACTTCAGTCCGCCTTCTTACTTTAAAATCATTGGCTACGATATCGTCACTGCAAACCATCCATGTGGGAGCTCGCGGTGGTTCCGCCCTGATCATCAAAAACAGCGTCTCCTTCAGGCTAGTACCGCAAATGTTCACTCTCCCCTTGGAAACATCATTTTATCTGCTATATACACTCCGCCACACTGACTTAGCAAATGTACGAACAAGCTTTCACAGAACTACATAGGTTCTCGGTTCCTTGTTGGTGGTGACTTCAATGCCAATCCTATCAATAAATTTTGATGTGTAAAAAATTCTCTTTTCTTGAGCCATTCATTCCAACATTTCTTCTTGATATACATATTTTATTTGTTCGTTATTTTTCAAACATTCTGCCACAATCAACAAAAGCGTTCGCCGCCGACTTTACCAAACCATTCAATACAAAAGCAAATGGTGAACTGTTTGGTATGAAATCGAAAAATGAAATGAGTATTCTCTAACGAAATTATGGAACTCTTATTCTCTAAGTTTTTTGCAAAAACTTTATACTAAAAAAAAGTATAATATTTCAAGTTAATGCTTGGCACACACCTTGATTCATTTTCTTTTTTAATTGTTATAATTGTGTTATACACGGAAAAAATTTCAAAATGTTTTTGATATTTCTGCCGGCGCAACGACTTCGGCCTCGCGCACGAAGGCATACGAAGTCTTTCGGGTCGTGTATTTCAATTTGCTTTTGGCGTTTGTGCGCGGGTGTCGCATGGTCGTGCGCGAGCCCAAAGTCGTTGTATAACACAATTATAACAATTAAAAATGAAAATGAATGATGTTGTGTGCCCAGTATAACATTCTATATAACACTCACTCTCACTCACTCACACTGTCTCCTGCATTTTCCCACTCGATGAACTGAAACAGAACTGTTATATTGCGCATGTATTTTGTTATTGTGAGAAGGAGCAAAATAAAAAAAATTTATACTGCATGCGTGTATAATGTATTTTGTTGTTGCACTTTCACCTTTTTTTAACGTGTTGAACTTTTTAACAATTAAACTACACTGTGTACATCTACACAACTATAGCTTTGAGTTAGCGTAATTTTCATGTTAATACGTAGTGTCTATAGCAGTGTTAACTTGATTTCAAAAAATGTGTTGACGTATTTATATATAGATAGATATGGTTGGAAATAAGCATAAAACATTCGTGTGCTTTTAAGGAATAGTCACGTGGGCGACATTTTTTGAGTGATCGCTATATAAAGGATTGGCACATTCAAACTACAGTGGATCACAGCTTATTTCAACCATCACTTTTTTAAAAGTTCAACTGACTATAACTTCTAAACAAAAAGATATATCAACAAAATTTAAATGCAGATTTGTAGATTAATACTTAAACTCTAACAAAATTGTCTCATCAACAATCACCTGCAGTCTTTTTGGCATCGACTCTAAATTCCGAGTGGTTTGATTGGTAATTATGACCCATTCTTCGATTAATGCGTTCATAATCTTTGGTTGAAATATTGTG
The DNA here is from genome assembly GCA_035041755.1 of Cacoxenus indagator. Classification (NCBI taxonomy): domain Eukaryota; kingdom Metazoa; phylum Arthropoda; class Insecta; order Diptera; family Drosophilidae; genus Cacoxenus; species Cacoxenus indagator. The sequence goes on along the minus strand of JAWNKX010000220.1, from coordinate 2,553,693 downwards.
GTTGTGGATGTTTAGGTCGAAAATTGACTACAGGTTTTCAATGACATTGAGATGTGGTGATTGGGGTGGCGGTGTCTTTGGAATGGGGCAATTCCAAATGAGCCAAGACTGAACAATGCTGCTTTATGCTTCGGGTCATTGTCTTGATAGTACCGGAAATCGCGCCGTATGTGAAGGTTTTCGGCACTTTGGAGCAAATTTTTTTAAAATATGTTTAGATATTTTATTTTGTCCATTGTAACTTTTAAGAAATTCTAGATTTCCAAAGCCAGCAATCGACATACAAGCCCAAACCATCTCTACCTCCATGTTTGACTGTTGCTTTAAGATGTTCATTTCTCAACTGTCGGAGCTGAAAATGTTGAATTTTGTCGCATCCGCGAATATGACAGTGACCAAAAAAGTTGAGAAGCTTTGAAAAGTGTCCTCTAGCGAAAGCGAGACGGTTTTTTTGATTTATTTTATTAAAAAATAGCTTAGAGCTAATTTGGCATTAAATTTATTCTTCCGAAGCACTCGACGGACAGTTTCAACACTACATGACTTTCATGGTTAACATCAATAGTCAGTTTTGGAGCCGATAATTTTGGGTTTTGCTCAATTTTTCCCACAATGTAGAGTTTCGTTAGGGACTATTCTTCCTTTGTTATGCACTCTGTTCTCGTTGAAAAGCGCGAAATTATACTCTGCACTGTAGAGTCACTCATTCCAACCATTTCAGCTATTTCTCGGCGTGCATGTCAATTTTTATAATGCTGGAGCACCAGTTCTCGCTGTTCAATAAGTGTGCATCCTCCCATTTTTTCAACAACTCAAGTGCGCATTTATTGATTAACAAAATCAACTGAAATGAAAATGAGAATCAACAACCACGCGACAAGCGGACACCACGTTATTTTAAAGTTATCTGGTTAAAATAAACTGTGACATTATTTTGACCACTATTTTTAGTTTTTAGACTGGAAGTTGTTAAAAACATATCTTTGAAAATGAATGAAAAAAATTTGTCAAAGTTTAAATATTAATCTACAAATCCGCAATTAAATTTTCTCTTTTTGTTTAGAAGTTATACTCAGTTGAACTTTTACAAAGGTGCTGGTAGAAATAATCTGTGAGTAGGGCAGTATGCTTTTGCCGAGTTTAAGCTACAAATAAACCAAGTTTTTGATTTATTGCAAATTAGTGAAATAGAAACTAACTTATCCGTTGATAAAAATCAGGAAGTTTTGCTCTCACCTGCCAGTTCCATGTCGTTGAGGCTTGACGTGGAGGTTGAAAATGCAGGTAACTTATTCCAGCCTTTGCGATTCCAAAAACAACGCGCCTTCGACTCCGTTCGGACGATCGGTCCAGTGCCCTCAGCGGCCCGGATTCGCGCACAGTTAAGTATGCGACGACCACAGGAAGTGCGCGTGAACAAGCTGGGAAGGCCTCTTTCGTCCCGAAGCTGTTCTTGCCCTTGTGGAAGGTGAACAGCATGGCGTTGAAAGGAACGACAATTGTGCGTACCGTAAGCAAAAGTGCACCCTGCTCGAGTGGTTCTTAAACCAGCGCCAATGCAGTCATCAACAACATCGTCACCAGTTCTTCGTTGGCTACATATATTATGCTGCGTTTTATGCAATCGCAAACTGCCGATGTAACTGGCGCCGCTGCTCCCACTAAATCCACTGTCTAGGTCACAAGGTGTGGCGACTGCGGTGGTCGCAGCCGACAAGCCATATCTGAATCTCTGCAGTGGCTGTGGGATAAGTAGCTCATTTGCCGTAGACACCTCTTGCAGTGGCTCAATACAACTCGTGTCAGCATCACAGTTGTTGTTTGCCGAAGACGTGATGTGGTGTGGCAGCAGGAGTGGTGGTTGACCAGACACTGTAGTGACGCAGATCTCAGGCCTTGGACGTGTAGCCATTATAATGAATGAAGATGGCGTGGATGAGGCTGATGTTGTTTTCGTGATTGTAATTGAGGTAGGACTGTGACTGGGCGGACTCTCAGGCATGAGCATTGCCTCCACAGATAAGTTAAGCTCACCAAGTATTTTCTGATGGTGATTCTGTACGCGACGCAGCTCATCCTCAAGCAACGACTGGTTAAGAGAACCCGCCGAGTGTGACGTCACCATTGCTCTTATTTGGGTACGATGAACTGGCCTGAGCATATAATCTTGACTGCGATCTTGCGTGTTCTCTTTAGTGCCTGCGTTAATCTCTTCGTAAAAATTTTCGTTTGGAGCATTAGTAGTTGTTGTTAGTGTGGCAATCGTATTTAAAGGTACAGCTGCCGCAGAATGCCTAGGCTTCCGATTATCGACGCCGTACCGTAATTGATAAGATTTCAGAGTCGCTGGTGAAACAAGCAATTTGTTCTTCTTGCCTTTCGAGAGCAGTGCACGTATCGAGTTAGGTGGTGGATCTGCGTTGACAGAAGTTTTACTTCTATCTAGAGTATTTTCACCTGTTTCGTGCGTTGGAATATTTGAGTGACTTATTGCCAGGCCTGGCTCATAGTAGGCGTACGAGTAGTCATGCTGTTGATGATGTAGCTGCTTGTTTTCCGGATTACCCTCATGTAAGTGATCTAGGCTATTCGTTTTCTGAAACGATGACCAATGTACAATTGTTTTATCAACGCACTCGGGATCCATCATTTTACTTTGGCGTATAACCGACAAAGGAGGTGCCTCATGCTCGTTGCAGATTTCAATGGCATCGGTATCGGGATCCGCACAGCTCGGTACAATGTGATGGCAAGTGACAATTGATGAGGTTGCCACTTTGTCAACGTGCGGACTTTTCGGCTTCGATTGCGGTTGTGTCATCGTCGGTGAAGATACGGGCAGATAGATATTGGACGGTGGAAGTTGCAAGTATTTTGCTTTATGTGTTGCCATCACAGTGGAGTGTTGCTGTTCCTGTTGTAGTTGAAGTTGCAGTCTTTTTTGACATATTGATGGTTTCTTCTGGATTTGTTGTTGTTGTGTGTAGTAGTTCGAAATGGCGTGTTGATGGTGATGCCTCTGCAGAAATTTTTGGTTTGCCTTTCGTTTTTGTAAATGAAATTCCTTTAGCGTTGATTTCATATCGAGTCTCCTGCTTGCGTTCGTGTTGCTGCTTGAGCCCAAGCAGCTCTCCATAGCACATGGTGAAGACGTGTGTGGCCAAAATACCTAACAAAACCGAATCCGTTGTAGGCAGACCTTCTGTAATCGAAACCAAAGAGCATTAATGTACTTAGTGATCTCTGATGGTATTCATATTAGTTTAATATGTAAAAAAGTTGGCTTTTAGAAAGCAATCGACTTATATTCCATAATTTCAGGGTATACAGAAACGATCGCAATACAAGCAGAGGTGGACTACTAACGCACTGATGGATAGTAATCATCAAAAACCAATGTTGAAAACATATCTCCTAAAATTCTCACGTTTATGTGGTCGCTATCTATTAGCTGGCTAATTTCTGGGGCAACATTTTGTATGACTTATCCGCACTTGACAATTCTATACCCAAATGATCCCACATATATATATCCCATCTTGCTAACTCCCTAAATATGTTAACCACGCCTTTGACTCGTAGTGATCTGTACTAGTTATTACCTCTGCCAATTTACCACTTGAGAATAATACATACACTTTTTGAAGGCAAACTGGAATCTTTTCAAGAGATTGCTCACAAAAGACTTTAATTACCTTTTACGAAATGATGTAGTCTGGCAATCAGCCATGTTGATAATATAATCGGCACCCTCAATACTAAAATAAGAGATGTAACTGAAAAAGCTGTCCCGAGAAGGACTATTTAAAATAAGAAATCTCTGCAGTGGCAGAGATGTCGAATGCCTATCTTCAAGGCTCGGCTCGACCACTTTAAACGTCGAATAAAATTTGAATTGTCTCAGTTCAATAACAACAATTGGAATAAAAATCTATGTAGCGCTGTTGTACAAGGCATGCCTTGAAATAGGGAATTTTTCTCATTATTGGATTATAGCAAATGTTAATGCTATCCACAAGCCTGCAAAACCACGAAATTCCCCTGAAAGCTATCGTCCAATAAGCATTCTTAGTTGTTTTTTGAATGTCTTCGAAAGAATACTTAAAGAATGGCTTAACAATCTTTTAGAAACGCACCGCATTCTTCCAGACGAACAATTTGGTTCTAGAACACAGCTAAGCTGTATCCGACCAATTCCTAAACTCAAGCGATTTGTCAAGCAGAACCTACATAATAAAAAAGCTGTCGGTATAGTAACTTTGGACATACCATCCGCATTTGACAATGAATGGCCCAATGGACAACACGCCAATATACCGTTATCAAAATAATACAAAAATTCCTTCCAAACAGATTTTTCTACACTGTTATAAATGGCTCGCCATCAAACTTCTCACCCAATAGCGTGGGAGTTCAGGGCTCAGTTCTGGGCCTTATCCTCTATAGCATTTACACTCATGATATTCCGCATTTTTAAACTCCATTATTTTAATGTTCGCCGATGATACTGCTATTCACAGCTGCGGTGAGGACTTTATTAACATACATAATTGAAAAGAGGCTTTCGACACCCTAGTCCCCTACTATCGCAAATGGAAAATTCAACTGAACCCAAACAAAATTCCATCCACTTTACCAGGAAGCGCAAGGCCTGCTTTCTACCATCTAGCAATCGTATAATTAATAAAAGCTTATTGGAGTCTTGTGTTCGTTATCTCGGACACTCTCTTGACACCAAATTACTTTTGTACTTTTCTACTTCATGTTCAAAAAACGTCAACAAGACGATTGGGGTCCTTTATCCCTTCATTAATCCGAAATCACGACCCTTCAAAATAAGCTTATAATATTAAAATCAATTTTTATGTCAATCATGCTCTACGGTTCGGTAGTCTGGGTAGATGATAAAATCAATAATTACAACAATAATTTTCTCTACCCAAACTCACATTTTTAACTACATAGTGCCTAACTTCGCTTAAATCATCCATTGTCGTAAGGGCATGCAATAGGTCATATAAAAAATCTCCGCGGTTATTGATACTAGATGGTGTTGGTGGCCATAAATCTGGCAACACGAATCTGATTGTGTCAAATGAACATGTGTTGGAAAGGGGACATTTTAGGCTACATTTTTTGTGCAGACAGCTGTGTAATTCGTTGTTCGCGTTAAAAGTCATACTGATTTGAATATGAGTGAAATATCTGAATGAATACGCTTTGTGATGCTTTTTTACTATAAAAAAGGGAAAAACGCTGCAAAAACATGCCGAAAAATGTATGCTGTGAGAATGCTGTGAGCGGACGCCGGACCCAGGAGTGGTTTTCTAGGTTCCGTTCCAGAAATTTCGATGTAAAAGATGCATCTCGGCACTGGTCGGCCTGTTACGGAAAAAGTCGATGAAATTGTGCAACTGATGGAGCAAGACCAGCACGAAAGCTTTCAAGTGATAGCGGAGGCACTACACATTAATCATATGACAGTTTGGAATCATGTAAAAAGAGCAGGCTACTCAAAGAAGCTCGATGTTTGGGTGCCACATGAATTAACGCAAAGAAATTTAATTGACTGAATAACCATGAATGAAATGCTGCTGAAACGTAACGAAATGGAACCATTTTGAAGCGAAAAATGGATTATATACGAGAACATCCAACGCAAGCGATCATGGTCAAAGGCCGGTGACCTTCCTCTAACGACTTCACAGCCTGGATTGACGGCAAACAAGGTTATGTGGGACTGGAAGGGAATTGAATAAGCTGCTAGAACGTGGCGAAACGGTTAATTCGGTCCTCCACTGTTCACTCGACCGTTTGAATGAAGCAATCAAGAAAGAGCGACCAGAATTGGCCAACAAAAAGAGAGTTGTCTTCCATCATGACAATGCTAGGCCACACACATCTTTAATTACCCGAAACAAATTGACGGAGCTGGTTGGGAAGTTTTTGTGCATCCACCGTATACCCCGGACCATGCACCCTCTGACTACCATTTGTTTAGGTCTCTGCAAAACTGTCTTGATAGTAAACCATTGGTCGACCGAAGAGCCGCTGAAAATTACTCGGCTAAGTTTTTCGCTGATAAACCACAGAAGTTCTAAAGCGATGAAATTATGAAGCTACCCGGAAAAAAACAAAAGGTCATAGATAATAATGGTCAATATGTACTTGATTTAAAGTTTTACACTTAACATTTGTCTTAAGATTTTTTCGGCCCGTTTTTCTTATCTTTTCATATTATATTTTCTAACTTAATTAATATTCATACATCTAATATCTAAGTATTAAATTAATCAAATTAAGTTACACAAATGCTTTGGGCAATAAAGAATTGAATTGAAATATGCCATGTGCTGCATTTTTTGACATTCCTACAATCTCTGCTATCTGCGTCAACTTTATTCGGCGGTAATCCACTATATTTTTTAATTGAGGTTGTTCTACTATAATAGTAAAATTAAAAAGTAAGGAATATAACATCAAAAAAATTATATATAAAATTCAATATATCCATTTCCGCCATAGAAACCTCTCACGGACAGCTGGGACCACCCTCGTATATTTATATTTTAGTACTGCGTGTATCCTTCTTTATATAAAATTACCTCAAAGAGACGATCAGGCAAGGAAACATAAAGCCCTTTAAGGTAAATGAGGTAAACTTCAGGTGCTAATGTTGTATTATCTTCCTGAAGAGCATTAAAACTTCGGTATAGCCGAAATTAACATTCATTTTGTATCAACGCGTTTTAAAAGCTCATCTACCCGCTCCCCGATGCGTTGGTGCTGATAATAAAAACCTGTTACGGGGTAGACCATGTTCTTTAATGCTCTTATCTGTCTCTTTCACATACTCGACTCGCATTGTTACTGATCAACTCTCTCCCTACATTTGCTCAAGTACTCCACTTTTGGCATAATATATGTAATTCTGTACCTCATAGTCCCTCACAATACCCTATGGGTCAAGCTCATGCTTAAGCTCATATCAGTGCTGAACTATCACTGCTTCTTGCCAGTCTATTCAAACGAGCTGGTTTTGGTGGCTCTTGTTTTCGACCAAGCCTCCTTTTGTTTTAGCATTTTTGTTCTTACCATACATTTTTGTGTGCGTATACGAGTATATGAAGGGTTTCCCTCCGGCCTACGCAAAAGGCAGTCTAATAAGTGGAAAATAAAAATAAAAAGCCTTTCTGCAGTGCATTGCACTCGCAGACCACCCTCACTAGTATAAAAATATTTCGCTCTTTTGAGATGGGGCTAGATCTAGAACACAAGGGCGACTGAGAAGTGTCTCAGTGACGAGTTTATGCTGTTGATGCTTTTGTTGTTATAATATAATATAACCAGGTAACGACAACGACAGCTAAGTAACAATGAACTAACAAGACAACGAAAACAGGACCAACAACAACTGTGAAGCTGCGCATATGAATATTCTCTTCACCTCTCTGAATCGAAGGACCTTATATTTCTTGGTTTATGGTCTCAATACCTCGGTGTATTTGCAATTCTCTTTAGCTTTACACACTCCACCAATCACAATCCGGATCTATTTTCATTTTTCTGTGTGGCATATGAAATTGTCATCAGTTTTCAGCGTTCATTCGCATATATTATATTAAGAGTGGCTCTTTCGCATGAATGTCATCATCGAGACAAGTGTTGCTGCTGTTACTGCCGCTTGGTAGCACTCAAGCAGGCACCTCTCAGCGAGCACAAGAACATAATACTCGTACATAGCTTGGAAATGCAGCGGGTGAAAGTAAAATTCAGCTGAAACAGAAAAACAAACAAATCGTAGAATCAAATGCACCACAACACAACACAAAAGTATGCCTCCTTTTCTTGCACCCACCAACAGCGGTCCTGTTTGTGTCCCCAGAAACGCCGGCAGCAAACTCAACTCTGAGCGAGTTCGTTCAACTTTCAAGCATTTAAGATGTGCGCCAGTATGTGACTACTCTACTTCTCCCGATTTTTCCTTCTGTTTATTCTGCTTACGCCCCTAACACTACTATTAGCAAATGTATTTTATACTTTTTAAGTGCCAAGCTCATTTAAAACTGTTCGCCAGGCAGGCAATGCTTGAAAGCAGTGTACCGTCCTCGTAACATGACGACAGCTCCTAACATGCGGCTTGCGCACTTGCTCTCCTCTTTATAATCGTATTGCGTTAAAAGCTCCTCATTCAGAGGGGACTTTGAATGGCGCCAGGCATCTCATTTGAAATTACGCATTTTGCGTATGAATTTAATTAAAGAATAAGCACAACTCGAGTCGCATTACTCATAAATAACGGTGAGTAGGTGCAGAAATATATGTAGATATGAATATTTATTAAATAGACTATATTACGAACTCGGATATACGTATAACGAACAAGCTGCGAAGGCTGAACTGCTAAAGATTACAAAAGAATCACAACACCCCAGCACAATAAAATCCGCGTCCGGCCAAGGGAGCGTCCACCCACCGGAATGTATTTTGGTTCTAAAAACATAATGTTCAACTTGGGACTAAGAAATTTGTCCGGTCACGGGAGATGTCGGCGAGTTGAGATTTCACTGTACTTTATATTCTAAGCACACGTGACTATTTCTAAATTGACGATAAAAACTTCCTGGTTGATTTAACGTTTCAAATGGTACTAGTATTTGCCCACAGGTTGAAATTCAACCACTGTAGTTGAGTCCCATTTATAAAAATGTTATAATATCTTTATAAAATACCGAGCATGCAAACAACGAAACCAAAACGCACAGAGAATATCATAACACCGAGCAAGTGGGAACAGTAGATAAGAAAATCAAAAAATACGACGATCGATGAATTATAATATAAAACACACATACTATATAACGGGTTTCCAATAGGGATGATACAATTTAAAATGGTTATAACGGCAACACTGCGTATTATTTTTTGACATAACTTATGTCATTTGTGTTCAGTAGGTTATGAAACACGCTTCAACAACGTTTAGAAATTGTTAAATGGTTTTATCAAAATCAGTGCTCATTTGTGAATACTGAGAGAAATTTAAGATGAATTCATGCACGACATTATTCAGTTAGTCGACTCACTATTCGTCGTATTGTAGACAAATTTGAAAGTGAATTTTTTTTAATTGATACAAGAGTACGAGTTCGACAAGGAAATGCACGCACACAAGAGGATATTGATTCCACGTCGTTCTCAACAATTAAATCTTTCTCAAACAACAAAATGGAGAATTTTAAGAAAACATTTATATCCTTACAAAATTCTACTGGTTCAAGAACTGAAGCTCTTCGATCACCATATACGTCGTGTATTTTCTGATTTTGCTCTTGAACAACTTGAAAATAATGAACATTTTTATTGAAAAATTGTATTCGGTGATGAAGCTTATTTTTGGTCAAATGGTGGTTATGTAAACAAACAGAATTGCAGTTTTTGGAGTGGTGAAAATCCACACGAAACTGTTCAGACACCATTACATTCAGATAAAGTCACTGTGTGGTGTGCAATTCATGCTGATGGAGTGATTTATTGAAAACAAAATTTGGTGATAAAATTATCTCAAGAAATGGCCCAGTTAATTATCGTTCCAGGTCGTGTGACAACACCTTGTGATTTCGTTCTTTGGGGATATGTTAAGTTATGCTGATAAACCAACAACAATTGAGCAGTTAAAAATCAACATTGGACGTGCTATTGATCAGTCAAATTTATGTGAAAAAGTGATGGAAAATTGACAGAATTCAGTACGTACGAAGAAGTCGTGGTGGTCATTTGAATGATGTTATTTTCCATACATAATGGCATAATGTTACCTTTCAAATAACAAAAATTTTGTATCCCACTGAATAATTTTTTTTAAAATTTTTAAATTGCATCATCCCAATTGGAAAACCCTCTACATGGGTACATTAACTATTTGTATATGTATGTACATGTGCGCCTCATAATATTACTCTATACTAGAAAAATAGTCAAACGAAAATAAAGCACACACAGAATAATTCGGAAAGTTCGAGTATATTATAAAACGACACACATTACACAATACTAACAAAAAATATAACAAACTGATAAATTAAAATAAAACCCACTTATTTTATACACTTAAATCACTCACTTATTATTTTTGTTAGTTGAAGGATATAAGTCTATCTTTAGTGTGACAAAATCTGTAATACATAATTACATCGGCTAACAAACAGATCAAAAATCTCTTTTTCACTGTGTTTTGTTCAAGGAGTATGTCCTAATTCTTGAATGAATGAATTCAATGAATATTCTTTAAGTTTTCATTTCTATTGTTCCCACTTACATTTGTCTTCCTCTCTTATATGTGACATTGTGAGAAAGACGAAGAATATTTGTTTGGGTAGTGTGTCGGCGTACCCTGGGAAACATCTGTGTAAGATTTTCTTATAGTTGTGATTTTGACAGATTTTAACTATTTTTACGTCCAGAATACCTAACTCATTTTATTGAAAAGTATAGTGTGCACATGTGCAAATTAAAACCTGTCAAATGGTATATCGACATGAAAATCGGTTATATAGTTTAGGCGTAAGATGATGGTAAAGAAAATCTCTTGACCTATTTATATATAGATGATATATATATATTATTTTAACGTTATAATATTTTAAAAATATAAAAACTGTGTTTTATTCAACAAATAAAAAAAAGCAACGATTTCGAGAGCTTTCGTTCACTTTCAGGGCAAAAGCTATAAACTACAATGCACACAGTGATTGTTTAAGGAATGCATAGAGTACGATAAAATGGCCCCTGATTAGAAAACTCTTATCACAAATTTTAATAATAAAATTTGATTCCATTCTTAAAGACTTGATTGGGTGTAGAAGAAATGTTTCTTCAATAGTAAAGCGAAAAAAAATCTAAAGCCAAGCACAAAATAAAGAACCAGGTAAGGCATCCGAATAATGTATGCCAAATTGTTAAAACTATGTAAAATACATCGAGATCTTGGCCGGCATATTATGGAGTCTCGTACTGGAGTCATACATTTGCTCTATATGTAGTTGTAAGAGGTTAGTTCAAATGTACTAAGACAGCTGCAAGCAAAACAGATAAAGAGACATATATATATAGTGCCGCACATAATTCTGGCACAGAAGGCATTTTTAACTCCACCGCTTAAAGAATGTCAGCATGATGATATATTTTTGTCATATGTGTGTGTTTTTGTTTTCCACACTTCGTTAAGATTTTAATGTCAATACTATTAGTCCGATTAGTTTGATCCACTATATATAAAACGACCATAACACTCACAAAAGAGCACGACGAGTTAAGGCGAAGAATTCAACAACCTACATATATATCTTGATGCTCCATTTTATACATATTCTTACGCTACTGTATAACATACTCAAGTGTTGCATTTCTATGCTGTATTGTGGAATAAAGCTTCCATTAAATCGATATTAAACACCTTCTAAACTAAAAGCTGATACAAATGCTGTTTTTTTATTCTTATTTCTTTCTTCAACAAGTCTTATTAGTGCGATTTACTTGAAATGTTTGACAGGTATTGTACTTAGTTTGACCTCTCGCTGTCGTGAGCACCGTATTTATAACATTTGTAAAATATACTAGCGGCCAGCTTCAACTTCGCTAGGACTGTAATCATAAGTGAGCGCACTCACTGAAATTTTTGTTTTTCGTCATATGGTTTCAGCACTGTACAACTTAATCATCTGACTCAGAGAGAACTTATTCATATAGAGTTTTACATTTCTCTCTGAAGTTTTTTAGATCATTTTCCAAAAGTCATGCGCTATTAGAATCTGTTATCGTTCTGCTATTAACATCGAAGAACCAGCGCATTAGCGCTCATTGTGCTAACTACTGAACTGAAGTAACCAGGCAAACAGAAATGTTAGAAGGTGTGTGACTATTGCGAAATCCAAGCAAACGCTGTTTCCCCTTCTTGCTGTGTATTCCTCTATTATGTGCGCGAATTAGCATGAATTAGCATGAAAAGCAATTTCTGTATATCACCTTTGTTTTGGTTATTTTAATTGCCGTCACCCATTTTTATTTTGATTGTATTGATATTGTTGTGGGAATGATAGTGAAAAAGGAACATGTATAGGTTTGGAGCGATTTTTTATGAATGAGGAACATGATTTTTGTTATTGCAATTCCCATCACCTACTTGTTTGGTTTTGGTGGGACTTTTAATGAATAAACTAAACTATTCGTTCGGGCTGTTAGTTAGTAAAGAAATAAATAACTCAATAAATAAGTAAATTTGATTTAAAATGCATGTTTTGCGCTAGGTATGTCAAAAAATCGAAGTTGAATACAGCTAATTCTACCTTTACTACCAGGCAAACAGAAAAAACAGCAAGAAACTGCAAGTGTCCCATGTGAAAACGATATCAAACCAGCTGCGCTACTGCGAATCAGGAAAGACAAAGAAATAAATTTTGTCTTTGACCGCCCAACAACAAAGCGTGTGACATTTGTTTTTTCCTTATTTGCCGAACATAAAGGAAGACAAAGAAAAAAGATATGCCTGCGTGAATGAATATGTATACTTTTTGCGTGCACGCAAATTTAAACTCGACAACGAAACACGCGCGCCTGATCTGACCTGAAGTGGGGTGCGTGCGGCAATAAAAGTACCTCTTTTTTGCTTCGACCCTCTTCTATTCCAATGGTGCGAGTTTTTGTCTACTGCCATCGTCTACTTGTTGACAAGGTACTAAGTCGTGAAGTGTGGCTGGACTCGACAAGAAGTTGAAATCAAAAATCAAAAGCCAATTCTTGAATGTGTTGTGTAGGTATAGTTCGTGTATGAGATTGTATTTGTTTCTTATTGTGTGTTTCACCCGGAATATTTTTGTATGATTTTGTTTTACGATCATGCCTTCTTTTTTTGCTGGCCGCCTGGTATTTTAATTTCATTCATATAAATGAATATAGGCAAAATACAAGGCAGCCCTTGCTGATATGGGCTATATTTCGTATGTAATGTAATTTAAAAAAAAAATCCCCACAATTTGCTGAATATTCCCGACCACCTAGCAAATAAAAAACGTTGAAAAAAAATCAAAGGAAGAAGACAATGTATCTGATTTTTGTTTTTATTATATCTTTCTTGTGCTTTTTATAATTTACTTATCATTGAATATTTTTACCTTTTACGGCATTTCGACGGCCGGCCATTTACTGCTGTTCAGCTATTGCAAACCAATAGAATATTCTACCGCACCTAAGTTGAACAGACAAAAAAGGAGAAATGTAACCTCTACATGAATGTATACTCTTTGATGAGTGTGGTGCAGTTCATGCCACCGACCCTTTTCGCGAACATAGTGGAATATTATGTTTTTTACGATTTTTCAGCGGAATCGGCCAGTTTTAAAGAAGTCTAAGAACAATGGAATACTAAAAATATCATTAATCCAGACTAACCGGGTTATAAAAGACAAGACTTATAAAATAGGAAAACCTGCAACAGGCAACAGGATAGTAAATAACCTATGACATAGCTCTTCTTACTGATCTTAGTATTTACTTTGTGTTATAATTAAGTATAAAGAAATTAAGCAGCCTACAACACATAAGTTTTTGTATTTTTCTTATACAATAGTTTGGAGTTCCGTCAGCACAAGTTAAACACTGATGATAGTGGTAACGACCGAAATTTGTAATAGCAGTGAGTCTACCTAAAATTCGCTTAACATAATCGGTATAAAGTCAGTTCATTTTGCGATACAACAACTTTTGCAATAGCTTTTTTTAAATATCGACTTGCTCCCTGAGAAGGAACAACAAAAGTTTAAAAAAAAACACATGATACAGGCACAAAATAAACACACACGTACACTACGAAAGAAAAACACGCACAAGAGAGCAACGAAAATGGTGGAAAACAGGAATGAAATCGCTGGATTGGAAATATTGCTCGCACTTTTGTTTTATAACAATTAGAACAAAATGTTGTGCATTCCCCAACCAACACACTTAAAAAATTATTTTACTGAATTTTCTATTTTAATTATTGATCTTTGTGTTAAGCTTCCTTTCATTTGCTTGTTAATCTATTTTCAACCATCCACTTTCAATAATAGTGAAAGGAAAAAGTGAAGAGCTTTAAAATCTCGACTTAAAAAATGCAAATAATTACAAGCCGGTTTATGGAGGTTAATATAATCCGATGTATATTATTTTTATTAAACACATAAAATTAAAAAAAATATTTAGAGAAACTTGAAACACTATTTAACGTATTTGCTTTACCCGCGCACAATTACCATTTTATGAAAAGAATCGCAACATACTGACAATGCAATTACCGTTACTAAGTTTAATCGAACTTCAGCCGAAGAACTCGGTAAAAATCCGCAAATGCTAAACAAGTTTCGATGGCTGAATATTTAGCTAAAGCAGCTAGTACTTTAAGCAAGACAGCATTAAAATGCAATATTAGGCTGAACGGAATAGACCCCCTTCGTATAATGGAAAAAAACGAAACCAGTATGAACCAAGCAACAAAACGTTCCTTTTCATTTGTTCCGTTACCAGACTTGTATAAAAAAATGCAAACGCACAGTTAGCTCTGAGACATAGGAAAGTGAAGGCTGGAACAGAGTGGTTTTTCTGTGTTTGAGCCTATAGCCGGTAACAAAATCAAATACAGCTGTTTGTATGCGAGCGAACATAATGTGTAAATGAGTCTAAGGCTGTTACTGCTCCCGTTTCTTTGTATTCGAACTGGTTCAACTTTGTTTTCGTTTTAAATCGTCTGTCTCACTCTGTCACTGTCTGTCTGTTTAATGAACTAAAGAATGTCATAGTTATTTTTTCTTAATGCGTTGGACAACCCTAGTTCACCCGAATTTTGATTTTTCTTTAAGTTTTTGCAGTCTGCATACTTCAAATTGTATAAATTGTATTTTGCACTAGCAAAATAACTTTAATGTCAATTTTCGTTTTTCGTTTGAACCGCAGTCAGGTGTGCTTGTCATTTAAGAGAAAGCCAGAGATAGACAGGGATTTGTAGCAGACACAAAGTGGAACCAGTTTCAATACAAAGGAACAGGAACAGAAACAGAATTATGCGCTGTTCACAGTGCAGCTGAATCACTGAATCGAATCTTGGCGTTCAGGCTGCCAATTCCGAATCATGTTTATTATTTTGGCACACAAAAAACAAGAAGAAGACTGTTAGGAATGGCCATTTCCAACAAAAAACTTTGCAACACTGTCAGAAATTGTCAGTTCTGTTTGGGATCGTTGGCGAATCTATCCATTATGGATTCGCAGCGATTTGTATCTCATTCTACAACAATAATCACTGAATGACGTCACTTTCCCTTGTGGTTGTTGTAGAAAGCGATACGAATCACCAACGGATGACCAGTGATTCGAATCCTCGTTACCGGCTTCAGACTCAGACACAGCTACACTATTCTGTTGCAGCGTATATGTATATAAAAATAAATAAATTCTTCCAATATATCACTAACTTCTAAAGGATTTTAAAATAAACTTTTAATTTTTTTCGCCTCAAAACACTTAGTTTTCTATAAGTTTCATAATCGTATGCTGCTTTTTTATTGTCAATATCGATTAAAGCAGTCAGTTCACTGTTGTTATAACCGATTTTGACTGAATATGTCGAGACACTAGCAGGTCCCGTCGCGCTTTAGTTAGAGCTGTGATTATTTTATTTTTAAAACACTAAATTGATTTTATCGCTTTGAATGCACACCTTTTCTCACATTGCATCTACCACCTGGTCTATTATTGTCATTGCTTCTTACAGTGGTTTTGCAAAAACTTAATACTAAAAAAAGTATATTTACCTTTAAAAATTAAATAAATAAGTATGAAACTCATTGCATTTGGATTCATTAGTTGTTTAAAAAAAAATTTTAAGATCGGTTCAGAATTTTTGGCGCCAAATGAAGAAATGTTAACAAAATTTTCAAAAAGGGCGTGTATAACTACAAGCTAAACAGATCCCCTTAAATACCCACAAATAGTCACAAAGGATCCGTACAGGGAATTTTTTTATATCAAGAACAAAAAAATATTCGTGTTCTCATTTTATTTTCATGCTATCTGCGTACTACCATTAACAAAATCAAATCAACTCTGCGCAATGCATACTTCATATCACAGTACTAGCGCTTAGCAACATTTTCTAACACTAATTTCACAGCTATTTTCTCATTTTCGTCATGGAGCAGGTAAGGGCTATTATATGCGATTATACTCAAGTTTGTTTATTGTGTAGTGTTTAAAGCTGAAATCACGCGCATAAGCGGGGTTAATTTAGCCATTGTAGATTTCTTGCACTAGTTGAATTGCTCAACCTAACCCCACTTATGTGTGGATTAATCTCGTGGTTTTCTGTTTCTTACCTCTTATAAACCGAATAATCG
This sequence comes from Cacoxenus indagator, assembly GCA_035041755.1. Taxonomy (NCBI): domain Eukaryota; kingdom Metazoa; phylum Arthropoda; class Insecta; order Diptera; family Drosophilidae; genus Cacoxenus; species Cacoxenus indagator. The sequence goes on along the minus strand of JAWNKX010000220.1, from coordinate 2,537,269 downwards.
ATAAACATAGAACGAGCGCGCCTTCCAAAAACAATTCGGTGTTAACCTGAACCGTAAACAAAAGCCCGGCCTTGTTAAGAAGAAGCAGTTGCGTCGTTATCGCGATGTTGGCTTGGGCTTCAAGACTCCACGTGAGGTAAGTTTTGTACAACTAATAATAACATCAGAAAAGCAACGGTAACACTAAAACCACTATAACAACACAAGCAGTTTCGGGTATTATTTCCGGAACTACCCGACTTTAGATTGGCCAAGGACTACTCACTTCAGCATACTTTTTTTGAGAGTCTGAAGAACCTACAACAGCAACCTTATGCTACGCTGAACATTCGTAGGCCTAGCACTTTTATTATAATAAATTCTTTATGGGTGGACCAAATGTGAAAAAGTAATCATATAAAAAAATATCAATAGTCATGGAACACAAGAAATATATTGTAGCCAAGAATTGCTACTATTGTGTTTCCCTGTTGCGTTAACAATTTTATTACGTTAAGACTTAATTTTATAATTTCTTATTCATCTTCCTTTTATAAACTTTAACAGGCCATTGATGGTACTTATATTGACAAGAAATGCCCGTGGACCGGCAATGTGAGGATTCGTGGTCGCATTCTAACGGGTGTTGTGCGAAAGACCAAAATGCAGCGCACAATTGTCATACGTCGTGATTATCTACACTTTGTTCGGAAGTACTCACGTTTTGAGAAGCGTCACAGGAATATGAGCGTTCACTGTTCACCAGCTTTTAGGTGAGGTGTTTATGGATTAAATCGATTTCTATCAGTCGTTTCTCATAAGAAGCTTGGGAATTGCCTTAGTTATACTTAATGATGATAAAATCATGACGGTCTTCATAAACAAATTGATGAACAATCATGACAATTTTTTAAACCCTGATTTGATTTTCTGAGGGCTTGTGACTCCCCTTGTTATTTGGTTACTAATTTAACTTAAATTTTCTTGTATTTTTCACAGAGACGTCGAGTATGGTGATATCGTGACTATCGGCGAGTGCCGCCCATTATCGAAAACAGTGCGCTTTAATGTTCTGAAAGTCAGCAAGGGCCAAGGCGCGAAGAAAAGTTTCAAGAAGTTTTAGAAATTCTCCGAAGGATTACATTTAATGTTGCATTATTCTTTTTGAATAATAAATTTAGATTTTATTAACTCAATTTTTTGTATATGTTCTTTCACCCAGTTTAACTTAGTCTATATTTCGAAGTTTTCGTATAATTATATTCTTCACTCAGTCTATATATGTACACCTATTGTAACTTGGTGCGGACTCTTGTAGCATGGTGAAGAAGACATTTGAGTCACAACATTGTTTAACGCATCCAAGTGGTCGGTCTGTCTAGTCATGTCCTCTTTTATGTATACGAACTAGTCGCTACATTTTTGACCAGTTAATCTTGATTTTGTATAAAGTGAATATTGACCAAATGATCATATATGAGTATATAAAATGAGGGGCATACTTTCAAAATGACAGAAAATTTTCTGAAACATTCGAGACGTCAACTCTTATATACGGACGGACATGGCACATCAGGTCTCGTCAAGTTGATCAATAGTATATGTATAATATCTAGATCCGGCAAACTTTTTTTTTGCCACCGAAGAACGTTTGGGCATTTATTGTTATTGATAGGTGACAATTGTGTGTTATTTTTGTAAATCTTGATAAAAGTTTTGACGTACAATATATAAAATCGTTGGCATTTAAAACTGTGTTAGTGAATGGTGAATGAAACAAGCATGGCATTAATATGGTAAACAAAAAGGACATAAGCTACTTACAATATGCATCACAAAACAGAACAGACTAATTTTGCTTTCAAATACTTCAGAAGAATTTATAAAATTTGAATGAGAACTTGGTGCTCTCTGTGTACATATCAGTGAACTTTTTATATATACGTAAATCTGAAAAATTCAAATAACTCCATCCAGGTCAAAAAAAAAAATACCTATAAGAGGAACAGAACCCAATGTAAAAATTTCACCACGATAACCCTAAGGGATGCGGAGAACAGGCGTTTCTAACAAATGCACAAACGATTTTATATAGTTTATAGATACTTTACAGGTTTCCGTTGTCTCCTTCACTGTGCAGTAAATTTGATGACAAAGTTATAATATTCCTAGAATTAGAACAATTGATTGTTTATTTATTTGTCGCGTAAGTGTTCCTATTGGGATGAAGCTTTGTTAAGTTGTTCTACACACGCCACGCCCATTCGTCTGAAGCATACGAACAGCGAAAATGATTGGAAACCGTTGCCATTTTACTGTCACATCTTGGCGACCAAGAAAAATACAAAAATAAAACACAAATACTTTTGTTTTTTTAGTCACGTTGTAACTCAAGACGAGTACTTGCTAGTATAAATTAAATTTTTGGGGAATAATCGCCGCCGAATAAAATTTGTATATGTGTGTATATGTATATTATATGTAAGTAATATTATATTAGGAGTAAAATTAATTATTGTTTTGAAATGTCCTTACAAAAATGTTTATAAATAGCAGACATACGACGTACGTCTACAATTAGTAGAGACACATAGAAATTCTGTAATATACATACATATATGTATGTAGTTATGTATATCAGTCGATAAAAGCAGGTCTGAACACGTAATGTTACCAGATGTCCAAAAAATTTATCTGAAAATCTTTAAATTTGGTTTTCATCATTAGTCAATTAATGTCTGTTCTAACATTTGGCACCCTCAAACTTATCAAGAACACAATAAACATAAACATCTGGCAACACAATGCTCAAAATTCTTTGATTGTTTTTGACTCACGTTTTCACCGCTGCCGTAGCTACCTAACAATCTTCAATGAGTTAAGGCCAAAATCCATACCATGCGTTTCAGACATTATGCGACAATGAATGCGGTTGTCAAAGTTGAATTGACGCATCAACCGCATAAACAAAGGTGAAAGTTGGATGCGGATGACGCCGAAAGTTGAGTTGGAGTATGTTCCATATGATTGGTCTGTTACGGCTGCGCATTGGTCATTAACAGCTTAGCTTCGACGTCTTCTTCTTGAAGTCTCTTAGTGAAAGACTGAAGTCAAAAATAACTTGGTTTGATTGCGTGTCGATTGCTTCACTCGTGGATCTCGTTTCAGTCATCGTGTTGTGCTATCGCTTGCTTGCTCGAAAAGTCCAAAAAGCATATTCTGGTCTAGTTTAATACTAGGTATTTTTTTATTTTATTTTTTGTAGCCATTTTGTGATTTGTGCTAAAGTTTAAAAACACGCATATTAAAAAAAAAATAATAATAATAACCTTATGAATTCTGTGTGCCAAAGGGAGAATAATTATTCGTAATAGGTAAAACTTGTAATTTTTTTTTCATATTTCAAATACATTTTTTGAATTCTTAACATAAAAAGTAGCTTTAAAATTTTGTCAGCCACTTGTTCATATATTCTTTTCGTTTGTTTTATTTGAATTATGTTTATTACTTGTATGTCTATGTATATTTTTTTAATTTATTTTTTTAATGTTTGGTTATTAATGTACTCTTATTTTAATGGGAATTGCGACGCGATGCTCTTTAGTTTTATTAAAAGAAATTATTTTTTTTAAATGATAGTATAAGTCCCATATGAGGTAAAGTCGTGTCAGTATGATATTCATAACGGACTAACATTGATAACTTAAGCAACTCCTCAATATATATCTTAACCAAAGCGGATCAATATTCTATAAACGATTATTAGAACACATTAATCTTAAAATATTAGGATGTAAAGAAATGCGGTAGCATAAGAGTGCTCCATAAAATTTTGACGATGGTTACCATTGATCGTCAACATAATCAACATCTTTAGAGATAATGTGATAGCATCATTAGCAAAACTATGAGAATAGAGAAAAATTAACAAATAAATCGCCTTCGTTTGGAGCGAAAACATGTAAAGCAGTTTGGGAATAATTGTAATGGCAAAATATATTGAAATAAGAAAATATAATATAATAATGCTATTTAATAATTAATGCTAATTTATTTTGAAATCCGTTAAAAGGAACAATAAAAAACCGAAAATTTATTTTAATACATACATATATGTATAAGAAATGCAAGATGACATTTTTACGAATCGGAATGTGGTCGGCGAAAGAAATTATAAAAAAAATTTATTTTATTAAACGGTTTTCAAACAACAACAAAAAAATAATAATAATAAATTTCCAATCTATTGAAAGCATTTGAGCTTAGAGGTTTCCTACTCCTACATTAATCATACCTTTTGAGAGTTATGTATCTATCAAGTTATGTATTTATATTTCACATTGATTAATTCAATAACCCTATTCATAGGTCGATTGAAAACAAAACTTGAAAAACTTCGCATAGAGGCTATACGATTTCGTAAACCTAGAGCACTGACATTTTAAGGTTTTCAACCTAAATACATACTAGGTTTTTATATGACACTTTTGTTTTATTTTGTTGTTTCTTTAGAAAATTGTTGTGTTGTTGTGCCGCATTTATATCCACCCAATTTACTTTATTTCGTATTAAAGGGGTATCGAAAATAAAAGGGTCACAAAACTCGGCAAAATGATCGTTAAATGATGAGTACTCACGAAACAGAGTTTGAAAATAAATATATCCATTTGAAAATTACAAATATCAAGTATGCTAAATTCGTAGCCACCACTATATAACATATTGGCTGATAAGTTCCCGGTCTAATGAAGAAAAACAAGTTTTTCGACAAAATTAAATTTTATACATCAGCATAGTGTCCTTCAAAAGCGATCATTCCAAGGCTTCTCTAACATTTCCATACCTTTCGTGAAGGAGTTTTTTTATTTGACCTTAAAATAGGCATTAGGCGATCACCTCCTCATTCGAGCCACATCCCTCTGGTGAATAGGGGGGATGTGGATGCAATGCGAAGTATAATTCGTGCAATTTGACCATCGTACCCAAAGACATGTGACACGGTGAAGGATCACCTTCTTTCTTTACATATGGGGCCGTTTCTTCGAAATTAGCTCTCCCACACGATCTAGTGGGGCCAAGCAGCGATCACTATTGATTGTATTGACTTTTTCAAGATAGTCGATAAACAAAATACTGTGTACATCCCAAAACACGGACGCCATAGCCTTGCCAGTACTTTGATGGGCTTTTGGCCGCTTTGAGCTAGGTTAACTCGTGCGTGCAATGGTGGATCTAAGTTTGAAGGTTAGTACAAACTAAAACAAAAATACTAATTCTGCACTTGTGACGTCATTTTTGTATCAGAACGGGAACTTATCGGCCGATGTGTTACTAACCTTATGAGGCCGGCCCACCCTCGTACTTAACAAAGTTTCACTGCCGGTAAGCAATTGACCTCACATCGCAGTTGCAAGTATGGTCATTAAAGAACAGTTATAAGCTCTAATTTACCATGTTGAAGCAGTTGTACTTATTTTCTATGTTTTTTCTCATTCCATTTTTGGACAACATTCAACAATGATGTGCGTTAAGTGATTTTTTCTATTCCATACATATATTACACTCATGAGAGCAGTGTAGCGGTTATTTTCACTCACTCACAGTATTATGCCAGTTGAGCTTGGTTCTAACAACATTTGTTGTTATTGTTGTTCTGCAGGTTTTTTTCATTTTATTTTGTCATTCGTACACTTTCTAAAAATGAAATAAAGCAGTTTCACCACCAAACTATTTTCAAGTTGGATTCGAATCGATGCCACAGCTCAACTTGGAACTTTTTTTACATTGTTTTGTTTGTTTTACCCTTTGCGTATTGTTAACCCAATTTATAAATTAAATAACTTTGGTCAGACACATTTCCGTCTGTCACTGGTAGCTATGTATATATGTAAATACATATAAATGTATGTCTGTAGTCATTTTGAAGTCTCACTCTCGTTTTACTCTCTCCTTTCTTTCTTTTTTTGTAATGTTCATTTAATACTTCTCATAATTTGTATAACTGTTGAAGAGGCCGTCGCCAATGCCATACAACATATCGCATTCATTCTTGATCAGATCGACGGAGGGTATGTCTTCAATCGATAGAGTAACTATCGTGTCAAGGTCACAACGATAAAAACGCAAACAATTTAACGAGAATTACTACGATTTAATATAATGAAAAGGTTGATTGATGTTTGGATTACGATTCAAATGACTAACGGTAATTTTTGCCTCCTTCGCCTTTGATTTTAACAAGCTTCATTACCTTACTTCAGTTCATTCAACAATTCAACAAACAACATTCAACAGACAACATTCAATAAACAAAAAATACAAGTAAATAGACCATCCTATCATATTTAAGTGCCTTCCATAGGTTATCTGCAAATTTAAATTGAATATGTACTTTTGAAGTGTTATTACTTTTTAATATATTTCACAGTCTAATCGTCAGTATGCGTATCCAATATGTTCTGCGCTGCCTTACAATGGCTATCTTTCTTTTCGAAAGTGTGACCGATTCTAAAACGATTTTCCGACGCACACATAAAATATCTGAAAACTTCAAACATTTGAATCTATCCGCTGAGGAGATTGATCCTAATGTTGCGCCACCAATTCCACAGAAGGTGAATACCATAGACCCAGAGGATGTCAGTACCGCATCAACAAATGTTGACACAACACCTCAAGAGGAGCTCAACGAAAACGCTTTGGCCAATGATATCGTCGATATTGCTTCTAATGAGCCTATGTTTCCACTAGCAGAAACTTCCAGTAACTCTGCTTCGACTACTAGCTCCGCCTACATATTATCCGCTAACGCCGCTGCGTCGTCCACTACTGTTGCAGTAGTAGCATCTACAACTACCTCACCCACGCCCGTAAAGAACGAGGATGACAAGAATCCGATCAGTAAATACTGTAAATGCTCAGAGAGCCATTGTGACTGTTGTCGGAAGTTTGGCCTTCCACTAATTCCGGTACGCGGACCGGGATGCGCACGTATATCATACCTCGGCAATGACGAGATGTCCGTGTCGATAAAGTACGGTGATATTACACTGGCCTCAAGACGAATTTCCAACAAGAGGGCCCGTCCAATCTGCGTGGGCTTACCCGGTGGCTATTCAAAATTCTGCGGACGCGTCTACGGACTCTCACGCGCCAAGGAGAACTTCAAAGCCTGTCTTGCATTCGAGCTGAGAGCTGAAGATGAAGTAGAGGCAGCATTACGCGTTTCTTGTTTCAAGTTTGGTCCAGAAGGCTTACGTGTTGCGGAAGCAGAACCTTTACCATCTGAAGCAACCACGGAAGAGGATGACGATGATGATATCTTCGGCTTTACTGGTAAACGAATTTAGTATTTATATTTCTAATGATCGACACGTAGTAAGTTTCAGTTGACGGCGATGACGATGAAGACGAAGACGAATATGATGACGCCAATGAAGACGAAGATATTAACACCGATACTGAGGCCTATGAAGATGATGACGATACCGAGGCGCCTGAGGATGCTGACTACGGTGGCTTCAGCCTAGCCGGCTTACTGGACGAACTGGATGACGATGATGATAATAACAAATTTGCAAATTTAACAACTCCGGATGTTATCCCAACTGTTGATCGCACACGGGACGTCGCATCACCACTAAATGAATTAGCGCAAAGCAAAGACGAGATGGGTTCCATTACAGCTGCGTCGGTATCGGTGAATAATACACAACCTGTAGTTGATCCCATTGCGACACCGGCGTCCTCTATAGCCGCCGCAATGGAGGCTGGGACGACCGTCAAGATACAGAAGTCCAAAAAAGTGAAAAAACACAAGAAAAATAAGGCCGCAGAGCCAGCTGACAGCGACTTCGCATATGAACTTCTCAATGGCATTCTAGATTATTTCAACTGAGCTTGCAAACGGAGCTTTCTAGCATGATTGGCAACAGTGTAAATACAATTTATTGATAACATCACTCATATATCGATCGGGGGACCTAATCCAATTAGAATATGCTCAAAACACAATGACTAACTTATTTGTTTTTTTTTTGGTTTATTTATTTATTATTGTATTTTGTGCTATAAAACAGGAAATTCTGAGATTTCACTTATTTTAGGTATAATTTATTAAATTATTTAAAGTAATCATTCATAGAGGATATGTAAAACATACTCAAATAACTAATAAATGCAGAACAACCTTCTAAATATGTTACCTGACTCTATTTCCTTTTTAAAATAGATTTCCATAGTTCAACGACTTTTAATACGAGTGCAATGTTATATCGTTTAAATAGCTTTCCACGCCGTTTGCTATCAATACGCAATCTTATAGAAAATAATAATGATAATAATATGCAATAAATGTTGTGTGTCTACTCAATCAATAACGTTATATTCTCATTCTCATTTTCGAATGGTACTGTAGATGGGAACATGGGAACACTCTGAACAGAAAGTACTAAATGCCTGAAGGAGGTGCTATACTAATGTTATACAATATTTTCCTAAATATATTTTTGATTTATGCTTAGCCTTAGTAAAATATCTTTAAAAAAAAAATCACTTTTTAAGTGTTATGATGAATTGTGTTTAAAAAGTTTCTGAAATTGTTGATTTAAGCACAAAATATATATTTAAAGTAAAATATTTATCACTTACAAATTAGGCGTTAATTTGTAATACACATATATGTATGCTAAGGCTGCTCTCAATTATCGAAACATTTTTCATAAGCGCAATTAATTCATTTTGCGGAAGCGAATTTAAATCCAAAGACACAATAAAATCATCGAGCAATCGCTGGATTCACCCACGACAGCTGAGATACGGATGTCATCTTAATTGAATAACAGGTGTCGCGTCAAGAACTGGAACACGGACCAAAATTTAATTGACTGACCAATAGAATTGCTTAGGAAGTGGCTGTCCTCCTTCAATTTTCTTACTTTAACCAATCATCGCACAAAGAGCCAAAGGAACGAGAGGTATTTGCAATATATCTATATAATAATAAAGATTTTTTGTACCCCTTTTTTACCTTACTTAACGTCAATATATTGTAATGAAAATTATGTGGTTGGAAAGGCATTATTCTTTAGATGTGCGTTATGTAATTTTATGCCAATATTTTGTTGTTACTGCAGGAGAAAACAGGTGGCAAAATTTAACGTTACAGCGTTTGGCGTTACATACAGATTTAATACAATAAATTTTATATAATTATATAGATATGCGTCAAATATATACTAATATAAGTTGTGCAATATATTCATTACTGTGTTTTTTAATAATGCGATGTTGGGTTATATTCGTAGTAAATTAGGGTATAGAACAGACAAGGGCTCTGCGGCAGTTTTCGCTCGCCGATTATTGTGCGTTAAATAAATTGTACAGTTTCTTTGTTGCTTAATTAAAAGTGCTAGTTTGTGTGCTTGTATACTGTTATATATGTAAACTTATTATTTACACTGCAAATTAAGTTGTTAAGAAGTTATAGATAATATGAAGAAGACATTATAGATCCGTGTATACGTGTATACCATTCTTAATTCGACCATGCCCAGATAAATCATTAGTCTAAGAATATTGGTTAATATAACCACCATACAATAACAAGTGTCGATTTAAATTTATTGTATAATTCCCTATGAGTTCCTAAAAATAGCTGTACAAAATAATTGGGGTAACTGAATCGTATAGTTTCCATTGATCGATTTCTATTTCTGCGTTTGTAGTAGAGTATTACAAGACGCATATAAGATCATTTAAATGTTTGACAAGAATGTACTTACAGTAGAATCTCGATTCTTGCACATATGCGGTAATTGCACACCTCGATACTTGCGACATAAAAATTCTTTACATTACATATTCAGTACTTGCAACATTGGAAACATTTTGACCCCGATTCTTCCAATTTTTTTGTTTTTTTTTCTGCGCTACAGTTTTTTACGTCATATTAAATTGAGTACCTGATATCAGTTAGAACGGCGCCAAAATAATTTTCCAAGAACCACAACAACAACAGGAGCCGTTTTAACGACGAAGCATAAGACATAATTGCTTGATGACTTTTGCATAGTCTGGTCTTATAGTGTCAAAGAAAAAGATTATGCTACTAACAATTTAAGGACATTTTGAAAAAGTTAAGTGCTGAAGTTTTTATCAATGCGCTAGCTTAAAGGTCTATTGTGCATTGGTTGAGTTTGTGACACTAAAAAAAGACATGAAATCCGAATTCTTAAAATATGTGGGGAAAATTTATCAAATAAGAGTGATTCTGTATAACCATTTTAGAAAAGGATAATGCCTTTAAATTTGGCACAGTAACAGATATACAATACCGAAGAGTATTAGTCTAGAAGGTTTTGCCTGATAAAACTCTTGTGCGATCAAAAGAAACCTTGGATGACTTTGGCTTTGTTTGAAGAATGGTTTCATTGAACATTTGTTCCAGAGGTACAATATATTTTTTGTAGACAAAAAGATCTTGCCGCGGTATTTCCAAACTTGCTAAAGCTTAAATATTATCCAACAGGTAACCGAGTTTCTTCGTAGTCAATACCTTCCAGTAAAAGCACTTCTACTTATTGATAATGCTCCATGCCATTCCAAAGAAAACAAGTTAAAAAGTCATGATGTTCAAATATCGGTAATATGCTTTCTTTATTGCAACTTTGCTTGAACCATTGCAGAAAGTATCACATTTTGAAATCGAACAATGGAATCCACTGCTCTAAATGAAGAATGCTGTACTGATGATGACGAATTTACCAGTGCAGGAACTAGCGACGTTATGCCCAATACGGATAAAGTTACTGCGAAGCAGGCCATATCATCGTTCAATATTTGCCTGAAATGGGCGGAGCAAAAAAAATGCTGCGTTAGACGATGTAATGATGCTTCAAAGGCGTAGAAACAGTACAGTACAAAACCAGCTTATCTGTACCAAACACACCAAAATCGAAAATTTCTTTAATTCCAATTAAAATATTTGAAATTTATGATGCAAAGGTGTTGATTTCTATACAGTCGCATGTAACGCTTTTTAATTTACATATATGAAAAACAACATCTCGCTACTTGCAGCAAACTCAAAACTTGCAACATGCTCGGTTTACGTGCAATAATCGAGGTTCTACTGTAATTGTGGATTAAAATTCTTAACACAATGTATGTTTGAGAGAGGATTAAGGTGATTTGTAATAAATATTTTTGAATTGAAATGTGTGTGTTATTTTTAAGATTTGATTTGACTAACGAAAACTTTTTTAATTTGTAAGAGTTTATGTGATTTTCTATTCGAAAACTTTTCTGCTATTGTCCATTGGCAAAAGATGAAATCTTCGTTTTAGTTTGAATACATCTGCTGATGAGAATTATTTGGGTAAACTTCTGAACGAAAATTAATAAGGTAAATATTAGATATTTTCTGGAATTTATTAATTTTAATACAAAAAGAAGTTACTCCGTTAAATTCTTAGCTTGTTTAGGCCTTTGATTTGCAGTTGTATTATTTTAACTGACGTAAAATTCCAACTTTTGTAACTAGTTTTGCATACTCTATACTTAGTTACTCTCCCGAATGTCTCTGCCTTTCTCCTATTATTTAACTCTACTCTTTCTGTTCATTTATTATATTATATTGACATAAATATAACTACCTCAAAAAATTCGAACCCTAATCGTACTCGCATTATTGACTTGATTTGGTTCGTTTTACTCCCTCTGAGGCATCCGTCAGCTCAATGGGCCTTGCTAGAGTACTCATAGCTGACTAAACTCACCTATATGACAAACAAATCGCTGCAACTGGATGAATTGCGGCGTTTTATAATGAGAGCCTTCTTGAAACGCAACACAGAAGACAAGAACATTTTCGTGCTCGCAGTTAGGCGTGTCAACGTTTTGCGATGACCACTGCTGTCAGCGACAACACCCATCACCTCTTCAGTCCTGGAGTGTGGCTTGCAAGTATGTAGCGAGGTAGCGTCCCGAACTTTATGAGAGTCGTAGGATTGACGTACCTTTGGACTCACGTTAGAAAATGGTGTCCGTTCACGCGAAAGTTTGAACGGTGGCTTTATACCAGAACTAAGCAACTCAAATTTGGTCATCGATGTAAAACCTTGCAGTTGCAGGCGCTGTGTCTCATCCTCATCTTCGAGTTCACTTTCGCCCATTTTCAAGATGCTCTCCAAATTCAGTGTTCGGCGATGTGACTTACACACCACGCCGCCCTGTTTGGGTTTGGCAGCATCTGTAGTAAAGGTGAGAACGTTAGAAGCAGACAAGCTCGTACTAGCAGTCCCATCGCTCGTACTGCCAGCCGTATCATCTCCATGTATTTGGTTTTCATCACATTCAACTTCGACTTCATCGGATGCCACAGCTTCAGCTTCATCTAACCTAGATTCGGCGACAGCTGTATCATCCCCATCATCGTGTTGACACATCGACATCTGGCGAAAGATACGCCGCGTCGGCAAATGCATTTGACGATGTTTTTGGATATTGCTCTGAAGATTCAAGCGCTGCCGATCACGGTCACTTAGATTACGAATTCGCTGTGGATTAAGCTTCACTTGGGCTACAATGCCCACGAGTAGCTCGTTAACGTTGTGATCAAGGCAAGAAGAGGTTTCGATAAACTTGCAAGAAATTTCTTTGGCTAATCTACGACCCACTGAAAGAGAGGTGAAATAAGTGAAATGAAATGAAATCAGTAAAAAAAAACCTATTGGAAACTATTTCAGTGCTCGAAAAGCATTTATAGTACGCACTCTGTCGTGTCACCTCGCGATGGCGCTCCAAGTCTGTCTTATTGCCCACTAAGATGGCACCACGAGTTAGTAGCATCTCATTCTCCTTAAGATAATGTAACACCTTTTCAGCGGCCTTAAATGTGCTGTGGTCCACCACCGAATAGACAACAACAAATAAGTCGATGTTATATGTAGAACAAAAGGCCTCAGTCTAAGAATTACAAAATTTGAAACAAAGTGAGCAAAAGCACGTCCCGAAATTAGCACCAAATGTGTGTAGGTATGTATGAGAATTCTAAAAGTGAGGAATCAAAATAATAATTTCGGACGGCCTATGCGCGGAATTATTTCCCACATCAAATTTAACACTCTAAACTTTTTTTTTTTTTTTTTTAAAATTAAATTATAACATTTAACGCAGTAAACTGCATAACACATTTGTCGGATTTAAAGAATAATGAAGTGACAATAAAAATAAAAATAAAATAGACTTATATTAACTTAATTAATTATAGAAGGCTGTATCCTTCTTAGAGGGAGATCATGTGGGTGCAGCCTCTTCAGTCTACGCCTTGTTGAGATACGGGTGAGGGAGAAAGCTAGAGGATTTGGGTGCGACAAAAGTCTGTAGTGATAGCGGCAGCTGTGAGAATTAATCACCTCCATAACAGTTGGCACGGCAAGATCCCTATGCAGCGTGGTGTTGCGGACGTACCAAGGGCGCCCGTAAATCTTCTGAGAGCCTTGCTCTGACACGCCTGCACTCTTCTGATGTTGTAGGCAGCAGTAGTGCCCCAAATTTGTATGGCGTAGCGTCAAGCAGGTGCCACTACTTGCAGATAGATGAGCCTTTTATTAGTTAAAGATAACTTATTCGATGGGCGGAGGAGCCACTCCAGTTTCTTGAGCTTTTGATAGCAGCACGCTGTAACTACCTTAATGTGTGCACGCCAGGTAAGACGCTTATCCAGGATCAAACCGAGATACCGGATTTGCTCCATTTGCGGAATGATTCTTGTGTTGTAAGTCACAACCGGACAGACGCCTTGCCTTAATGTGAAGGTACAGTGAGCTGATTTCTCAGAGTTTATGGCTATATTCCAACGCCTGGCCCATGAGTGGAATCTATCCAGGTAGCTGGACAATTTCTCCGCAGCTTCGTTCAGAGAGGCAGAGTTGAAAATAACTGCCGTATCGTCCGCGTAAGTAGCAATAATCGAATGCTCATCTCTAGTTGTAGGCATATCAGAGGTATATAAGGAGTAGAGGACCGGAGCTAAGACACTCCCCTGCGGGACACCGGCTCTCATGTGCCTGAAAGTGGAATATTTGTCTCTTACCGCCACAGAGAAGGTTCGTCGTTGAAGAAAACTTCGCATTAGTAAAAACTGTTTGCCAGGCAATAGTAATTTTAATTTATGCAGAAGTCCATCGATCCATACCCTATCGAATGCTTGTTTGACATCTAGGAAGACTGCAGAGGAATACTGTTTCAACTCAAACGCAGTAAGTATGTGATTAACGACTCGATGCAGTTGTTCGGGAGTGCCATGCTGTGATCTAAATCCAAATTGGTGATCAGGAATGGCTTCTTGAACACCCCGTACTGCCAACAATCTACTCAAAAACAATCTCTCAAAAATCTTTGAAAAAGTTGGAAGCAGGCTTATGGGCCTATATGATGTGACACAGTTCTCCGGAGTACCAGATTTAGGTATCATGGATATCGTTGCACACTTCCACTGTGTGGGAAAATGGCAGATCCGCAGCATGCTGTTGAACAGCAACGTCAGGAACAACACTCCCTTCCAAGGGAGTGCTTTCACCACCCTGTTGTCAATATGGTCATGTCCGGGGCTCTTCTTAGATTTCAGTCTCTGAATTTGAGTCACAACCTCTTCAGGGGTGACATGTTTAGTTGGACTGTGATCTAATATACATCTCGATAGGACTTCATCTGTTTCCTCAACGTCACCAGGGTCAGCCAGGCTAAAAGGCGTGAACCGGCTCTCCAACTCATTAGCAAATGCTTCTGCTTTCTCGGTCTCCGTACGCAGCCACTGATTTAGAGGCCCACGGATTGGAGCATGCCTGTGAGGCTGTTGTTTGATGCATTTGGTGGCACGCCATAAAAAAACTGATTTTATCGATTTGAAACCTATAAAACTTTTTTTTTTAAAATCAATCTTTACTTCATACCAAAATATTGGATGCAATTTTCTGACTTTTGGGGTTTACTAACGAACCAAACTTAGTCACAAACATTCTAAATGATGCAATCCAGATATGTACCAATTTTCATGGTGTTCGGTCAAACGGTGTCAGAGTGTATAGGCTTTAGACAGACAGGCAAAAAAACATCCATTTATATATGTATGTATATATATACTAGCAGTGCCTTGGCGCGTTGCTGCCTTCCGCGCTCTGTCTACTACTCCGATTGTCTCCAGTGTCTGACTTTGTAGATGGCATTTCGTAGTCTTAATTTTTTGATTTTAATTTTCATTCGAATATTTGAACATTTCGACTTTTTGTATAGTTTGAGCAGCACTGCCGGCAAACTCAATTCGCAGAGTCTACTTTGTTTTTGTGTTTTATTTGTATCCATACAGTTTGAGAAACATCCAAAAATTGAGTTGGCCTTAATATTTAGCGAATTCGATTATTTACGCATCAAACTTAACCATAATCATTCTCCAAGATGACATCCTTTGATGTTCCGATTTTCATGGTGCTCGGTCAAAAGGTGTCAGTTTCCATAGGGATCAAACAGACAGACAGACAAACAAACATCCTTTTTATATATATAGATATATATATATATATATAGACAACAATCTGGTTCTCCTGGTGAAAAAATCTTCACTCGTCTTAACAAAAATTATTTCCATAGCAATGCCTATATATTTATAGATGTACTATGTGTGTTCGAAATGTTCTTGGATTGATGAATAAGTCCGATTCTTATTGAATACATTCTTATTGAATATGTGAGTGCAGAGTTTATCCTACTCAAGTACTTACCGACATTTCACAAGCAGGATGGTCAATAACTTCTAAATCGGTTTCAATGTTGTCAACAAGCACCGAGACCGTTTTCTGTCCATAATCGTCATCTGCAACGCAACACCATCATAAATGTAACCGATACCCAAAACAAGAAAGGTACATGAGAAATATAAAGAATGGAGCATCTTTAATTAACTCTATAACAATAGTAGGTCTCAATGGTTCTCATTTTATTTTTATTTTTATTGTCATTTTGAAAAATGTACGAGTACTAGCTTCGTCTATAATAGAACTAGTGAAGAAATGCCTTTTTTTAAATATATTCCACGATTATTTTGTATGCCTCAAACAAATCTGGTTTGCTTGTACTTAGTGGTTGGTTTTTCTTTAATTATTAATTAACTCACCCAAACTCAAATCGTATGCACATATATAGTCGGATGTAGTAAACTGATAGGTTAATGTTGTTTTGCCTACGCCAGATGCCCCGAGCATTGCAATTTTGTAGGCAGGAATCTGCGATAGTTTGTTTATCCCATCGGACTGCTCTAAGTTAATATCAACAGATGTTCGTGAGGCATTGCTGCAAAGAGAAAAGTGGAAAATGTAAAACGGCACTCAAAAGCTTAATAATAAGGAAATAATTAATTATAATAATATAATAATAATATAAGTAACTAAAAAAAAAGTCAAAAAACTCAAAATGTCTGCCCAATTTGTCTGAAACTCACCTGTTGTGCCTGCCAATGCCGCTGTTCGAAGTGCCTGTCGATTCCACTGAGTTAATCGATCGTGAATTACGACTGCTGTTAATTTATCACATAAATAAAAATTTGGTGCATATTTTGAATCAATACTAGCAAGGGGCCCGGCGTAGCTCGGGATGTGTGTAGGATGAAGATGTAAACGATAAGTGGAAACTTATTTAGTCGCTTTAAGCGATTTTTGGTATAGCTCGCCTTCTTCGTGTTCTGTGGTTATTTTTATGTATATAAATAAACATACAAGCTTTACTACTTCTCTTCTTGTAGTAATTTGACCTTTTCTCAAGTCAAGTCTTCGATATCCTCTAAACGCTGACTACGCTGTTCCTCAGTCTCATTGATTCTACGATCGTGTTATTGCCTTGCTGCGCACGTAAACCGACCAATATACTGATTTAGATGCCTCACTGGCATTTTTACTCACACCAAATTTGGAACACACTAAATTTGATCGACTTGAACTAAACTTTTTTTTTCATTTGACAGACTTTCGGTTTAAACACAAACACAACACAAACTAAACTAAACTCGAGGAACTCAGATTGCCGCCTTTCTCTTTCTTAGACGAAACACATGAACGCTCTACAGTTTAAGCCGATTTATAGTTTTTTTGCAGTTTGAACAAATCAATTCTTAGAAGTTGCTTTGTTTTCGATTGTTTACAGTATATGGAGTGTCTCAGGTTGTTTTGTTTCCGTTGTCTGAGATCTGAGTTGGTCTTAATATTAAGCGTATTAAACGTATTAAAATAATAATAACCTTCTTCATTAGAACATCCATATATGTACCAAAACTTAGCCTATTTGGTAGAACCGTTCTCAAATTAGGGCGTGACCAAGGGAAATAAGGATTCATTTTTATATATATAGATAGATGATCAGTTAGGAGTAATAGGTGTAACTTTCTCATTTACAGCAAGAGTTACAATTTTCTGCTATTGTACGCATCAACTTACCGTAATGAGTCGCCCAAATTGCAAACGCCATGCGAGGTAATACTAAAACTGCGCAGTCTATAATACTCCATGTCAATATCAGTGCAGTGAATAGCTGTACGGCGAGTGTCTCCTAGACGTGGCTGTGTGAGAAAGAAAAAGTTCGGACAACTGGAAAATAAGTAGATATTATTCGAGCCTCACGCTACACAGCATCAATGGCATCATTGTGATCACCACAAAAATAATCTTTGGAACTTTTAGCTATTGTAAAATGAACGACGGGTGGCATTGATACATCAGACCGCCATGATTACATCAAACTGTTACACAAGTTTTGCTTGATAAAGTTCAAACTTAATTTCACGCGCCTAGCCATTAAGTAGTATACGGAACAGTTAAACAGAAACATCACCTTCGGTTTAGATAAAACAATCCTTATGGACCAAAAGAATAAATAAATAAATAACAAAGTATGAAAAATTCTAATTTCGACTATATCACTTCACGCTCTAAGAACCAGAAACTGAGAACTATTAGCAATGTACGATGTTCAGAAAGACAAAAGAAATAATAATAATACTCCAAAAGACGCTTTTATTAAAGCAGTTATTGTGTGGTTCTTATTCTCCATACCGTTTTCAACTCACCTTTCGGTTCTCCACCGGCATGCTTGAAGTGCGCATTCTCTGTCGTTGGCGGTTGAACATGTGCAAATTGGACGTAGAACTGCCATGCAAGCCCACACATACAACTGCTTCACCCACGGCGCCTTCTCGTTGCTGTTCTTCGGTAACTGAAGAAAATGAAGGTGGTCCTGGTACGGTATTTAACTCTTGAAATATGGACGATTTGCAGCGCGTATGAGAGACACTCATGCCAGGACCGCTTATATTTCTGTCTTCT
Organism: Cacoxenus indagator; assembly: GCA_035041755.1. Lineage (NCBI taxonomy): Eukaryota > Metazoa > Arthropoda > Insecta > Diptera > Drosophilidae > Cacoxenus > Cacoxenus indagator. The sequence goes on along the minus strand of JAWNKX010000220.1, from coordinate 2,518,922 downwards.
AGAACAGACGCGAGTGCTGTACTCGAACCTGCGACCAAGCTGGTGCTAATTTCAGCGCCAATAGCGCAGCCACCATCATCGCACTTTTTTACTGTAGCGCTGTCAAACACATCGTCATACAGACAACCAACCGTACTACCATGTAGCAACGGTGAAGTAACGGGGTACAGTGGTGAAACAGCACCTGACATAGCTTGCTGGAAGGTAAGCACACCACTCTCCACTGGAATCATGCTATTGATGTTGAGGCGCGACAAACTGTCTTTACATTTTGTCGACATCGGCGACTTTGCCATAACGTTGCGATCACTATAAATGTACAGAATTGCCAGAATTGTATATTTTCGAAAGAAATATCTGCTAACTATTGAACTTCAAAATTTAGTCTCAATAGAAAATAAATCGTTCTTCAATAAAGGTAACGAAATGTTAGAGAAGCGCTGGAATAATTTTATAGCTCTTGAAGGAGACTATGTTAATGAATAAAATTGAATTTTGTCGTTTTTCTTCATTAGACCGGGTACTTATAAGACAATGTGTTAGTTATATATTTACAGTCTGCTTTTTTTTTTTACTTAGGTGTACAAATAAAATTCCGCTATTTTAAGTCATCGATGAGCGATTATACAATATGGAATATTGCGTCCAAACTCGTTTTGCATACTGTACATAACAAATAATTTGGCGTTTTTCCATTTTTTTACATTTTAAAAGATCGTAGAAATGCACTAACTGAACCTTTCAATAATATAAAGTACTACTATATGTACTATGAACCTTTTGCAGACTATTTGCATTTAATATCCAAGCCTGCGCTTTAAATTATAGTTCTATACTCTCGGCCTCACAAAATCTCACTATTAACTACTCGTAAATTTTAAACATCTATTTAAAAAACTAACAATATCCTAAGTATTACTCTCAAGTACTTCTATACTATTGATTAGACAGTTATTCAAAGCGTAACTTACCGCTTACTAATTTGTGTAATATTATACATGTCCACAAAGTCATCAGCGACTTTGCTGCTGCTGCGAGTGTAGTTGAGATCGGCGTGTAACAAATTTCCTGCAACTGATGAAGAGCGACGACGATTTAATATCGGCGAGTTTTGACTGCAGATGCCCTACAAACGTTGTAATAAGTAAATCATAAGCAAAAACTGAGGTTGGTTGACTAAAGAAAGAGTCTACTCACGCTCAAATTGCTTCGGCAAGAAGAGTAAGGATCTGCATTTGCCAGTGAAGCGGCTCCCACTCCGGCTTTGGTTCCACTTCCGGAACTTAGCATATCGTTGAATTTGCTCACAATATGCTGTTGTTGGTCTTGTTCTTGTTGTTGTTGTTTTTGTGCTGAGGGTGGTGGCTTTTGTTGCAAGGCTAACTGTTGCTTTGTCAACGCGGTGGGTGATTCCAAAGAGTTTGAAGAAACCTTGCTGGTTTCGACGTAATGTTCCTGATGGCGGTACTCAGTGCGGTTTTTAGAGTTGACCGCCACCATCGCTGCGACGGAATTGTTCGTCGCCGTGTTCGTACAGAACACATCGTCTTGTATGTTCGCTTTGCTGGCACTACTAGAGAGAAGGCCGCACTGCTGCTGCACTCGTTGAAGTGCCGCTTCCTTTGTGTGGAAAACACCAAGTCCACAATTTGTAGGTGGTTGTGGTACTAAGCGATAAGTCTGAGTAGTCAACGACGGAAGAGGAATTAAAGATTGCTGCTGCTGAAGTTGCTGGTGGGATTGACGTTGCTGTTGTGGATGCTTCAGTATAGGTTTGATCATATTATACACTGTTGATGGAGTCTTTGACGTGGTTAGCTGTGGTATTGATGGGCCTAATGCAGTGGTTGGTGTAGAGGAGGGCAGGTTGAGTGCATCACTGTCATCGCAGCAGGGATCTGTGAAGAGGCATGCTTTTGTTTGAAATCGTATTAGGAAAATATTTGAAGCGGACATGATAGCTACTCTGACATTTTCTTTTATAGTAGTACAGTGGATACCGGTTAAATAGATTCCGGCATGTTGTGCATTTTCATATTTATATACATTTTTCATAGAAAATCGATCTCTTATATGCAAACCGCTTATATACGCTAAATAATAGCAATCATTTACCATCATATGAAAATTAATTTTCATACAAATTTTCATTCAAATTAATTTTCATAATCGATTACTTTTGCGTGAAGTTTTACTAAGATTTCTAATCTAATTCCAACAATTAAGAAAGTCCTCACATATATTGCAGCTATTGAAGTTTACCGCCATGCCAATGATATTGATTCTACACTATCTTGACATAATGTTGAACAGTTGGTTGTCAAAAATGCTCATCCTTTGAAGCAAAAAAAAAAAAAATATAAAATTTATTACAGAATACTTTCAATAAGGATAATTTCTTCTAATCACCTTTTTAAAAGGGTTGTATTCACAAATTCGAAATGTTGAAATATTGGAATTTTATGTTTTACTAGCAGGGTCCCGGCGCGTTGCTGCCTTCTGCGCTCTGTCTACTGCTGCGATTTTCTCGTTGATCTTCCAGTGTTTGACTTTTTGGTTGGCATTTCGTACTCTTAATTTTTTTTATTTTCATTCGAATATTTGAACATTTCGACTTTGTACAGTTTGAGCAGCACTACTGCCAAACTCAATTATCAGAGGCTATTTTATCCATACAGTTAGAGAAGCATTGGAAAATTTAGTTGGTCTTAATATTTAGCGAATTCGACTATTTTTAGCACCAAACTTAGCCACAAACATACTCCATGATGACATCTACCAAATGTACCAAATGTACCAATTTTCATGGTCAAACGGTGTCGAATTCCATGGGGATCAAACAGACAAACAAACATCCTTTTATATATATATAGATAAGTCTTTCTATTTATGGAGTTAACTGAGTTGTTTTTATTTTTTTTATTTTTATTTATTCTGTTATATCGTTAAAATCTTAAACATTGGACATTGAAATACCTATTTATTTTGAATTCAATGAATTTATGTTCCTATTATTTCGCTTTAGTTTGTATATGTACTTTAATTGAACGAATATACCTTAATTAATTGTTAAAGCTGTTTGATTTTTAATAAATAAAAATTTAAATCTTTAAAGAGATAATCAAAGAGATAATAAACTTGTTCATATTAAATTCATCATTTTTATACCAATTTGTAAATATTATATACACAGTTCAAATAAACATTTAATGCTTCGGATGTTCGCTTGATACAGTACTGCACTTGTTTCCCTTTCAATGTCAGGACCCTATACGATCCTAAATTCAGAAATGAATTATTAACTATTCAGTAGTTTATATTTCTTTATTATTATTATTATTTTCTTTTTTATCAACATCAATAAACATTATGTGTTTTTAACATCCTGGCTAAACAACATGTGAGTGCATAATGTGAACATGAAAGCATACCTATGTATGCAGACACGTTCTTGACATAGATTGATTACTCATACTTTTCTACTTACCAAAGTTGAAAGCCCTCTCCAGAATGACAGAGTGGCGCTTCTGTGTCAATAGCTTCTGTTGTTTTTGTTGCTGTAAGCTATTGCTCCTAGGGGCAGTACCATCACCATCGTTATCCTTGCCATCTGGGCCCAGGCGCGCAACGGAACTGCAAACGCAGATTTCATCACTGCTCTGTTCCGTAGTGTTTAGTTCCTCAAATTGTTGTGGATAATGCTGGTGGTATTCCTGTGGTTGGTGCTGCTGTTTGGCAAATACTTGACTGTTTAATTTATATTTCGATAGATGCTGATTATTTTCCTGATGTAGACAGCAGTATTTAATGTGCTGACAAAATATACTATTGCTCATTCCACCTTCTCCACTACTGTTATTGCCACTACTACAGGTAACGGCGTTGCCACCACCTATACCAAAATTATTAAGTCCAAAACTGCTAATGCAATTCCTCGATCGATTTATACGAAATGAATTCGAACGTCCTCTGCTATTTCCGCTACTAGTACGTCCATTCAACCCCATCATGTTGCCATTCGATCCAGCGCTCATCGCTGACATATCGTTACTGCTACCTGAGCTATGCGGATGAGTAGTGCAACGTTGACTACCCCCACAGCGTCGTTGTGTAAACACATTGTTGTTGACGCGTGGAATTACCTGTAAAATTAACACAAACAAGTGTAAAAATTCGATATATGATTCACTCGAAGGAATCATATACATATATATACAAAACTTTCAAAAATGAGATAACCATACTGTTCTATAAGAGATTTTACCTTATCCTCTAAAAGATTTGAAAATAAATCCATATTATCTTCATCTTCATTCATCATTTCAAAAAAATTTTTAAATGTATCCGGAAATGAGGCCGGAAATTGACCCTGCCGGGAATCCAATTTTGCTTCCATTGCTGTAAAAATATAAAAAAAATAGCTTATTGTCTAAAGATAATTGCAAAATAAAGTTACGACAAAAAAAGAGACGGAAAGATATAGGGTGCAGTAAAAATAAATCCATTATTTTTGCATGAAATCGCCAAGCAACTATTTCTTCTTACAAGAACTTTTATTCCTAATCCACTAATTAGTTATTATAAGTAGTAATTTTAGTAATTTATAGTGAGGAAATATTTGTTGGTTTTTTGGGGATAAACTCAAAAACTACTGAACCGATTTTCGTGAAACTTTCACACATGTTTCCTCATATATTCCAAAAGAATATAGGCTATATCTATTTTTATATAAAAATCTTCTGTAGGTGTGTAAGTGACGATACTTCTCTTAAACGGCTGTACCGACTTTGATGAATTTTTTTGTGTTTCTTCAAGTAGATTCGAGAATGGTTTAGATTTACAATTCGATCCACTAGAAAATGTTTTTTTAATTTATTTATTTATTTATCAAGCCAATCTCACGCTCAAGCACAAAATGTACGAAAACGTTATTGTTTTTTGTGTTGGGTTTCTTATTTTGATGGGAAGCTTTTTATGCAAAAACAAAATATTGAGAAAACGCTTATAATTTTTGTCCAAAATATTAATTTAAGACAGAATGCCCCACTCAATTTGGACGACGATAGACAAGAATTCTGTCCCCCCAACTTAGACGAGGTCAAAATAGCAATATCGAGGCTGAAGTCGAACAAAGCTGGAGGAGCGGATGGACTGTCCGCCGAGCTATTTAAAGCAGCTGGGGATGACCTGGTTGGGCGCATGCACCATCTCATCTGTAAGATATGGTCGGAGGAAAGCATGCCCGACGATTGGAATCTTAGTGTCGTCTTCCTGATCCATAAGAAAGGAGTCCCCTTTAATAGCGCTAATTACCGAGGGATCAGTCTCCTTAACATCGCATACAAAGTCCTCTCTGCCATCTTGTGTGAACTCCTGAAACCATTTGTCAACAACCTGATAGGTCCTTATCAGGGTGGTTTCAGGCCAGGGAAGTTCACAATAGACCAAATCTTCACACTGCGGCAGGTCCTGGAAAAGACCCAAGAAATGGAAATCGACACTCACCACCTATTTGCCGATTTCAAGGCCGCATATGACAGCGTCCATAGAGACGAGCTATACAGTGTTAGCCTTGACATCCCTACCAAACTCGTCAGATTGTGTAGGATGACAATGGAGAATTCTCGCTGCTCCGTCAAGGTAGGTAATGAGCTCACCGAGACCTTCAATGTCAAAAAAGGTTTTAGACAAGGCGACGCGCTTTCATGTGACTTTTTCAACATCCTACTTGAGAAGATCGTGAGAAACTCACAAGTCAGTACCAGAGGCACGATTTTCCAAAAGTCCGTTCAGCTGCTAGCTTACGCGTATGTCAATGACGTGATTGGGTCTAGCGGTAAACGAGGGAAAAAACAAAGTATATGCTGTCATCGCGGAAGGACGCATAACATCGACGTCTTTGACAGAGCGTCACAGTAGGCAGCAAAAAATTCGTCGACGTCGACTTCGTCTACCTCGGCTCCGCAGTAAGTAGGGATAATAACATCACTACCGAAATCAAGCGCAGAAATACTCTTGCCAATCGCTGTTTCTTTGGGCTCAAGAGTCAACTGAGTAATAGAGCAATCTCTCGAAGGGCCAAACTAACTTTATACAACACCCTAATCGTCCCAGTCGTGCTCTATGGCGCAGAGGCATGAACACTATTGAAAGCGGATGAGGAAGCTCTTGGCCTTTTCGAGAGCAAAGTTCAAGGTTTGATTTTTGGTCCTGCTTGTGTTGATGGCATCTGGAGGAGAAGGTTCAACAACGAACTTTACGGGATGTATGGTAGCATGAGTCTGGTCAAGCGTCTTCGGATACAACGCTTGAGATGGCTGGGCCATGTAGACCGTGTGGACAACACAGCTCCGGCCCGAAGAGTCTTTGAATACGAGCCATTGGGACAACGCAACAAAGGACTCCCCCGACTGAGATGACGCACACAAGCGAGAGGTTTGTTGGCAAGGCCCTGGTCCACCCGGACTGTAGCGCCACGCAAAGAAGAAAAAGAAGAGAAAGCATAGCACAAAAACGTTATGCCTTATTTGTACGTTTCTGTGCAATTCTCCTTCTTCTTTATATTCCTGAACAGCTTGCAAATAAATAACTTTGAAAAAAAATCGTATTCTTCATTTATTTATTTGTGAGTTGATTGCAAAAAGAGTGAATATCCCCTCAATATTTGCGAAGCAAAGTGCGCTCAGTTATGAATACAGCCCATGCGAAGTCGAGGCGGACAGTATGTCTATATATTATTTATGGCGTACTTGGGAGTGAAAATTTGCAGTATTTCTGCTATGCTTCTTTTTAATTTTTGTATTTGGGTTTGTGAATTGTTTTCAAAAAGAGTGTGAGCGGATGTTTGAGAAGAGAGTGAGTGTGCTCACTTCACCCTAGAAAAGTCAGAACGGGCCGCTAGTAAGTAGTAAAAGTCAACTTGATATAGCGTCTGGCTGTGGCCATGATGTTTGTTTTAACGATTTATTTATATAATTGGATGGAATTTCCCGACATTAGCGGTATACTGTAGCATCAAACTTAACCACAAACATTCTCATGACATGTACCAATTGTACCAATTTTCATGATGTTCGGTCAAAAGGTGTCGGAGTCCATAGGCTTTTCTTATATATAAATAATAGCATTCATCGCAGTTAACTGCATAACACATTTATTGGATTATAAATAATGACGTGTATAAAATTAGACTTCGACTAAGGTGATGATTATGATGCTAATTGCGCCGTTAAAGCAATGATTGAGAAGGCTATTGGTTCCTTTTTACAAAGCTTACTCTTTTGGTGATATTTATTCATTTCGTATTTTTCTTACAAAATAATCTACTTTACAATCTATGTTAGCTTTGCTTGAAACACTCATGAAATAAATTAGGACAACAAATTTAAAGACCTCGCACTGCATGGTGGACATTTGGATATGTAGCACATATTGTATACAAAACATATGCAAACACACTTTAAGACCGAACCCATTAAATTTCCATCAAAACAGTTAAAATATATAGATGATTTTTAAATTTATTTTACCTTAGTTTTAGTTGGCTACACGCACTGTTTCGCCAATTGTCCTTGGGCGTATATTTCCATCTTCATGTCTATGTAGTATCACTAATTTTATCAATAATTACTTAAAACGAGTAATTAATGTAAGTAGTATAAATATACGAGTATACGAATTGCTTAAATTTTAGAGCAAAGCAGTACTCGCAATTAAACCGAAAGCTTTCAATATTGTTACTTTGGAATCCTGGTCTCACCTCAACGACCCGATGAGTATAGATAGATGTCCATCCGTTTACTATACGCGGAAATATCTTAATTAATGTCTAAATTAATTACACAATATGATCAGAATGTGCTGCTTATATTGCGGAGAAAAAAGGACTGGAATTGGAACTTTATTCAACGTGACCTTTTATCCTGTTTTCTCCCGAAGTTTAATACATTTGTATGTGTGCTGCTACACTGCTTTGACGCTGTTTAAGACTTGTTAATTTGTTTTCATTGCTTTATTTTTACATATGAAGTTTTTTTCTTTCACAAAATACACATGTAGTTAAAAAAACAAAGTTTTTGTTTTTACTTGAAACATATTTGTTTCACTGTAAATGCGAATCCACTATCTTGGTGTAAAACGTACGATTTAATCCAGCCGATTTATTGAGAATACAGATAACGAGTTCCACATCCACCCAACGAACAAGTGAAACGAAGCGAAATGGAAAACCGACCAAACAAACGAAACAACTAAGCAAATGAACGAAAGCTTTATATTCCTTCTCTCGTGGAATCCTTACGAAATTGTTTTTGCCCAAAAATATTTATTATTATTAGCTATAATCAAATTTCATAACAGTATACCTACTTAACATATATATATGTGTGTGTATTCATTCTTTATTCATTCGTAATATCTGTGAGATAAATCTAAGATGTAATCTCTTTACTTATCGTCGAACAGTTTAATGTTTGTCGTTCACCACAGCTGGTTATCATAAAAATTACGTAACGCAGTTTCCGCTAGAGATTACAAAGCACAAAAATTGAGTAGCCATTACCATTATCCACCCGTCTTTAACTGGATCAGTCTCATCAAAGAAAGGCCGTGGAGTCATGCTAAAGGCTTTCTAGAGTTCACCTACAGAAGATACCTCTTTGAAGTAACTTGACTTTTTCAACAATTCCAATTGGGATGTTATGCGCCCAGTTGTTGCCTGCACACTAGCTGCAAAAGTTGTGAAACGATGAGCTTTTTTAACTTTCCGAGCTCGACAAACGAGCCACTTGTTGGCAATAGTAATGATGAAAAAGCTTTCACTAAAGGAAATCGTTATATGTATGACAAAATTTTTAAAATATTATTGAGGATCCGTTGTTAATTCGTTTTATAAACTAATTTTAATTAGATAAATTCTTAATTGGATAAATTCTATAGATAAGCATACCCGACAGACAGACAACAAATTTTAATTATTCATTGTATTTGTATACGGAGTGCAATAAATAAATATCCACCTAAATAGAGATCTTGTGTAAGGAATACAAATAACAGTTCACAGTCTCTTGATTTTCTCCTTGCGCTGTTTCTGTAACGCCTAAGCCAAATCTATAGGTTTGATAGTTAGTTTCTATGCATTCTATGGTTTAATGACAATCATAGCGATTATCGTGAGAGATATTAATGACTTCGACCTTACTATCACTCTTAGAATTGAAAAGTTAGCTATCTTTGAAATCAAAGTACAATATATTGGAAGACATATTTTTTTATGAAATATTATCACTTCTTAGTCTTTATATCCAAGACATTTTACACATTGTAACATTTTGTGACAAAGCTCACGTAAGTTTTAATTATTACTTAATCTTTCTACATTATAAAAAAAAAATACACATTATCTTTTCTTCAAAATCTGCTAGTCACACCACCATTGTTTGTACTATCACTGTCATCGCGATCTTGGCAATCTTGATGTTGTATGTCCTCGTTAATAGTATCGTACTACATTTTCAATATGGCCAAGTACGTTTGCAAAAAGGCATGGCGTTCGATTTCCTGCTTTTTCTACAATTTTACAGACAACACAGAAAACAAGTTAACGTTTAAATATTACATTCGGATGAGTGTTACTAACGATCACGCCCAACTCACCAACTGGCGTGCTACCTTCAGCTGTCTTTTCAGATCTCTGATCCAAGCTTTCAATTGACTATCAGTGAAGTGTTGATTGTACTCCTCCATATTGTTTAGTTAGAAAGGTAATAAAGAAAACTGACCGAATTCGAAATGAAAAAACAAATTAATTAATATTTAAAACTATACAAATAGTTAGACTAAAGTTTTGTTACCTGCTTGTAATTTGTAGATAATTTGAAAGGATACGAATAATGCGAACAATTGGCGATTTAAATTGCCATAAAAGTTGTCTTTTTATTAGTGATAAAAATAATTTGCCGGCCAACTTAAATCAAATATTAAAACAATGTGTTTAGCATTAATATGATTATAAGAATAACACTGAAAATGCCGTATGGTACTGCAATTTTTATTATTTAATTTTCTTCCAACTTGAAATTATTTGTTTACGAATTGTTTACCAAAGGACACTAGATTTGGAATTGAATATTTCGTAAACTACACTGATCTATGTTTCAAAATAATTTGCTGGCAACGTTTTTTTATTTATTTATTTATTTTTTGTAACTTTAATACTTGTCGAACACGGCGACATTTAATCAGAATGTCAATTGTATTTTACGTAATTTTGTTATGGTTGCAATTTTTATGCGTTTGCAAAGTTACAATAAATTTAAAAATACATAGATATACATGTATTGTTAATCATAAAATCATCATTTGGCTGCAGCATTGCTTATCTTAGGATAAAAATGTGATACTTTATATTTTAATAATTTTAGGAGAGAACAATAAGCAATTAAATCATGTTCATTTTAACCGTATATATAATCATATTCAGTTTTAATTATGGCGCTTCCAATCCAATTTGTGCGTTTGAAGTGCTAACAATATATACTTATAGAAGACAAATAATTGTAATTTGATTACGTAAATTTAAAGCGCTTTGCCTTAAAACATGCCATCAGAGCGTCCCACCGGTATTAGCACGATAAGAAATATCACAAGATTACGGGTGACCAACTTCCAATCATTCGGCACAGCGTAGGGTAATAGAACCTGAGTTATGCGATGTACTTCGTGCGAGGCGCAGACAAAGATAAATGAAGTAACGATCATGTTGAGGGTAGGAAAGCCCGGCAGCAATACTAGGACCCCATGACGATCAGCTGCGAGCCAGATATGGTACTGGCAGATAAATAACTCAAGTGAGATCCGACCGAACCATGCAAAGAAAGTAGAATGTCGTGTTCGCAGCCTTCCGGAAATGTTCCGCAGCACTATATATGCGATGATCGGTATGAACACAATGTACGAATGTATTTCCTCACAGTTCTGCTCCTTACGACATAGAAACGAAAAAGCCGTATAAATTCCGAGACCCATAAATGCGAGAAATGTCACCGAAATTGATGTACGTCGCGAAAACAAATTACCATGATTATTGTCATCGAAGATACTATACTTCTGTGCAATAGCGCAGCACGCAGCAAATATCATGCCAAAAGTGACCGTATAGCGATCCAGTTTCCATTGGTACCACCACTCGTGTATATCGTCATCGGTGGTCACGAACAGTGCCTTCCAGGGTCGTGTAACGAAAATACGCTCAAAAAACACCTCCGACATAAACAATATTGTTATGACACTAAAGCAGCCCACAAACTTTCCTACCAGATACAGATAATGAAGTGCATTTGCGTCGACGGAAACAGCAGATATACGTGGTGGTAGCGAGAGTACGAAGTAAACAACAGATAGCCAAAAGGATAGCAATGGTACAAAATAATAAAATTGGTATGGACGATTCATGCAGAAGCACAGGATCACTGTCATAAAATTTAGTCTGAAAACAACTTGAAAGAAGCGCACAAAACACGAATTTCCTCCTGTTTGCCAAATTTGGGTAAAGTGTGTATAGCCGGCAAGAAAGAAGTAACCGCTAATCAGGAGCTTGATGTGCATGTGTATGGGCAGGACACGGTGTGCTCCGGTCATGTAGTAGATTAATACTACTAACAGTATCCATCCCTTAAGTTCGTCGCTTTGATCGCGGTTGAGCACCTTAGTGAAGCGCGAATCCTCGGTAAAAAACAGACCAAGCGCGCATACGTATCCAACCGGTATCCAAAAACTAAACTCCGAGTAATATTTGTTCTCCTTCATGAAGAAGTTAGTGCGATCACACAGATAAAAGTATGCCATAATAGCTCCGAGCACCGCAAGCGTAACAATTGGCGTCGTATAGTCCAAGCTAATCGCTGTACCCGCACTGCCGCCACCAGTCGAGTGTTGTAATGGCATGTAAAAGGTGCGACCACGCATGTGTAAAATCCAGCGTCGTAAAAACATCACTAGCAGTAAAGTAATACAAACGCCAAAAATTGCGTACGTAACAATCTGCAAGTTTGTATACTGTTCCGCACTGCTGCAGCACGTGCCGTCGTTATAGTTCATATAATCATTACAGTACATATTCAACAAGAGTTGAACGTCGTGCCTCAGCCCGAGAGAGCTTAATCGGTGGCCATTCTCCGCGTCCTCTAATAGGCCATTAGAGACATGCCAAGCAGACTCCCAGATTATTGTTTCCGTATAACGAAAAACGATACGTGCGGCTTTATTAAGCCGATCGATATCGTCGTTTAATACTAATTTCCAGCTGTCCGGTAGATTTTCCTCGTCAACGCGGTCTTGCAGCTTCCACAGAACACGAGACTTTAAAGCAACCAAACGATCAAAGGGCACTACAAGCCGCGTCAAATTTGTGGCATACAACCGAATAAGTTCATCTGTGACGTTGCCGGCGCGAAAAGCATGATGCGTCATACCCACCACATAAACGGCCATTAGCTGGCCATCATCCTCTAACATATTCATACGATCCAACAGTGCATCATTTACCTCGTCTGCATGGATATAAAGGGCACGCATACTCAACTTAGTGTCATCAAATTGTGAATCACGCAGATATAAGTACTCCAAGTTGGGATCGCGCACTGAGACATTATCGAGCTCGTGTGGATGCAGATGATCAATAAAACTTTGGTATAACAGACGCACACTCGCATCCCCAATAAACACAAAGTTGTTTTTTATTCCCCAAAAAGCTAAGTAGCGTAGGCACCGACGAGTATCACTGTAAGGTCAAAAAAATACAAAAGATAATCGTATGTACCTACTATGTTGGTATCTGTTACGGCTAACTGTCTTACTATTACTACTTACGTCTGCGAATATTTGTGCATCATGCAACCGTACGGCTGCCATTCATTGTCGCCCTTAAAACGACCCTTAGACAATAGCCACTGACAGGAATCACTTCCTGACAAGAAAATCAATCAATAACAGACACCACATCAATCAAATAACATAATTACTAGACCTGGCCTAGACCAAGATCCACTCACCATACTGCCAATGGATCACTCCATGATAGACAACAAAGCCAAGTACCATAAGAAATGCAACTTTTTTGGCATTCGCGGCATTTAGCTGCTCCATAAGGTAGTCGGCCCTAGTGGGTGTCCGTGGGCCAACGCAGCCACCGCTGCTGACGACTACTGGACCACCGAGGTCATCAACGCTGCTACTCAAGTCATGAAGTTCCATATCACCAGTGGAATAATCCAATCCAATCCTACTGCATTACCATCATTTTAATAATTCACTGGGCGAACGATCCTAATAATTACAAATGATGTCTCTACCGCTGTTTTTTCAGATACATACATATGTATATATATATTTATACATATATATACATATATATGAGTAGATATATAATTGTAGATATACATATATGTATGTATAAATGTGTATTATTAGTCCACTTGACGTTTCGGCGTTTGCGCTGCCTACGAAAAAAGTGTAATGAAGAAGTGGCGAATTTGGCGGGAACAGCTGATGCGTTCAGCACATACATGTAATGCTATCTACCTTTCTACTTAAAGAAACACAGCAACTCTGTATCGCTTCCTCTATGTGTGTGCGCGATGTAATGATATAACCAACCTAAAAAGTCAAGAAAATATGTTTCTTATTTTAAAGTGAACATGGAATATTGTGAGTTATTTGATCACAGTAATCGCATAAGTTAATTACGGAAACTGATGGCGGCGATGTTGATAAAAATGGGGGGCAGAGTAAGTATATACGTCCTCTGAAGAATAATCAGTCTGAGTTGCGTATGGTTTTTATTTTCCTGCTACTCAATACAAAGGTTAACTATGCGTACGAGGTCTGAGATGTCAACAGAAGATATATGGCAAACGAATCGAGCTTGCACTTGGATTCAATTGATGTAAAATTTATCAATAAGGACTTACCATAATTTTGCGGCACTTCAACAAGGATAGTAAGCAACCTGCAAAACTAAAGTAAAGTATATTCAAACGCTATGTGGGATTTGTTGCGCGGCACATACTGGAAATGAGCTTGCGTTGTATAGAATTATACAATGCACAATCCTCAAAAATAATGCTGAAATTTGAAAAGACCAAATGTGACAAGATGTTTAACCCACGCTCATGTATTGCTTAAGCACATTATGAAACTATGCAATGCGCTGCAAGATAGTCTTATGTGCGTACATGACACATTTCTTTAACAGTAGCCAAACATCGCTAAAGCGTGGTGTTTGCGTTCAGTTACAACATGCCATTAAGCCGCTTACATTTGAAGAAGTCGGGCTATATGTGATATATATATGTAAGCTACTTAACATGTTACAGGACATTTCAATTTCGCGGACACAATTTCTTACCTGTCGGAACGTCCATTTCTATAAGCCAATTACATTCGGAAACATCGAGTGTCTGATGACAATGCTCTCGTGTGCACCGTTACTGACAGTTAAGCACTGCAAAAGTATAATTAATTTCATAGCTTTATATTCCTCACGAGTACAGTCATATATGTCGAACAACAGCATCGATTCCGTCGATTGAGAGGGTATTGAAGACTCGTATCCGAACTATTATAATGTACAAAAAAAAAAGCTTCATAAAAGCAGAAATCAAACAGGAAACATATGAAGGTGAAGCGTTACCAAGTGTTGCATCTTCTGGTTACATTTCTACATCAACTGTGTTGGTATCACTTCGATTAGAAGCACACTCGACTTATCGAGGCCAAGCTTACAACCCGTGTTTTTTGACCATAGCTAAGTTTAGGGTGGGGCACGGTGGCAAATGTTGATCTTTGACCAAGACCTTACGGATGTCGTGCTGCATGTCGCAAGTTTCTGATTATGAATCCAATCTACTACAATTGTCGTGGTGAGTACGGCATTGATTATGTCTTTTTATCTGAAACTAAATTTACATATCTTTGCTTCAAACAGTGTATAGATACTTTTATAAACATGCCGCTGAATTCAGGTTTGCGTTATGCAGCAGCTACTAACTAAAGAAGCTCACGTCTCCGAGATTTGACGATTTTACGGATTACATACTCTCCCAAAGTAGCGCAAGCGTCGTTAATTTGAGCAACTTAGTCTTAGTGAGTTTAACACTTTCATTTATTCAAAATTCTTACAATTTATCTTTCATTATTTGCTATCCTTCTATTCCACACGATACTCTTGTGTAGTGAAAACTATGTGCATTGTATACTGGAAAACCCCTTTTACAGAAAACACATATTCGATATAATGAATTTAACTGTGAGACAAGCGCTCTGCTTACGAAAACTACATGTACTTCTACAAAGCGTTTGTATTCCACATCGAAGAGCGCATTACGAATTATAAAAAAATATCTACCCGTGACTGTCTGCTCTGGGTTACCAAACCTATGAAGCTATATCCACGTATACTACGCGCCTCAACAGAAATCCTCGTAAAGTTGATGCTTGTCCCAGACTCTAATATTTACATAGTCGTCAACGGAGTCAAAATGATTCCTGTATGTCAAGAACAAAAATACTTGTAAAACACCTCACACATATATTCCAGAATACGCAGGCAACTGTACGGACATCTCCATAGAAATCCCGATTATAAGCGTGCAGCCGTTTAAGTTAATTTAAATATTTTAATATTCTATGAAATGGTACTATATGTTTATACATATGTACTCGTATCCTATATATATCTATAATTAATAACGTCAAACTTATAATGAGTACTCTTGGATGGTAACCGAATCGGATTCGAAACGTTCCGGAGTCGTTGTCTGAATCGAAACTCGGAAGAAACCAGTTTTTTTACAAAAGGCTGGAACCTGAAGCCGTACCCTGGAAATTGTGTGTCCATAATGGTTGAGTTCCAAAATAAGACAAAGAAACTTTATGACACGAAGTAAAGATTTTCACATTCTAAATACGCGTAGTACATTTACTATATTAGAGTAGAAATGATTGAGATACGATATGCGAGCATAATTAAATGTAATCAGCAGCAAAACAAAAAAAAAAATCCAAATAAAATGGAAAAAGTTTAGAACATTTTTCTTATGTTGTTTCTTTTGTTCTGAATATGTTGATATGTAATTTCGATGTATATCTGTATGTGCGACGCCGAAACTGCTGCTGATGAAATTTTCAGCCTGATTAATAAAATATAATATTTGTATGAAATCAATATTGTTTCATCAGTCTGCCTTCGAAAAATCTGTCTAATTCGAAATCTCACTTATTGAAGTGTAACTTAAAGTTACATTTTGGAGAACTGCGCGATTGTCCATTTATGTGATCCTTTACATTACTTATGTCACGCTCTTTCGTTATGTTACGGTTTCACCTGTCAACTTCTACCTCAAGCCAGTAAGCTTTTTAAATGTCATCATATTGTACCATGGTAATCAATGGCTTATGGTAACTATAATAAGATGCATATGCTTTAGATTAAATTTTGTCCAACAATCTTGAAAATTTTCTTTAAGTAATTAGAACCTCCCTCGGTATATTCTAACAATGATCAATGAATAAATAATGTAATATCCTCAATCTTTTGATTTGAGGAGATATGAATAACTACAATAACTATTGCAATATCATTATGTTACCAACTGATGAGTACCTAGTACTCAGATCACTAATGTTTGACAAAAGCGTTCCCATATTTTCTGTACAAATGTGAAGCGCATCTTCAGTTTTACGATATATTGCGACTCCACCTGCACGAACATTGTCTCGTTTATAATGAGAAATGAAAATTTGAAAGTAGGAAGAGCAATTTCTTCTTCATTTCTTATCCACTTTTCGAGGTAATAGTAGGTTAGAATTTTTAGTAACTGGGTCCAAGAAATCTAAGGTGAGTCTTTTCAAACATTGGCAGTTAAAAAGGAATAAGGTAAGACCACTTTTTTTACAGGATAATTTGAGTTCTGGTCTGCAATGTGTTTAAAGATAATTTTTGAAATACTTGTAGCAATTTCTCTGTTTATCTAGCTTGCTTTCGATTATGAGAAAATTTAAATTTCGTTGGATCATCTTGGGTTTTTACAATATACAAGTTTTCGATATGTGTTACTCGAGTTAGCGCAACTTAAACGAGCCCTCGCAAATTTCGTAAACTATTTCACTAAAGGTTTCACCCTGCGATTTATGTATGGTCATACCGCAAGCTGAAATTAAAGGAAAATGATTTCGAGTAGCCATAATTTTCATGCTTGTACCTTATGTTATCGCGACTGTTTCGAGTTCTTCTTTGTGTTCGTTCGGATTTTTCGACGTTGCTTTACTTCGTTCGTTTTTTGTAGAGTAAGTAAGTGCGAAGATTACGGAAGGCATGTGGGTGAAGCAAGCAACGAGTTTCAGCGTCTAAAAGCGAACAGCAAGCAAAACGGGTTGTTTTGTGTAAAACAGGTCAATTTTGTTTGCATAAATATCTAAATGCACTAATTTTCCCGTCGTACCATTACATAAGCCATCAATATTTGTTGTGATGGGATAAAACATGCATTTTACAAAAGTAATTTCGTAGGGTATCACCATTACCTACAACTGATTTTTTATGTAACTTTACTCTAAAATTAGTACTTTGTTTATGATTTTTAGATCCTGTAATTGAATGAGTGGTTGTAGAGATAATTGTGTCCTGAAATTATTGCAGAGCGTAATTGTTGTAGGTGTTTACATGCTATTTAGCTATGCTATGCAGCTATTCACACAGTGGTGTGAAGAGTATAATTAGGTTGCTCCTTTCAAACATGCGACACCCACGCACAAACGCCAAACGAAAATTTAAATAAACTAAACTCGCGAAAGAAGATATATATTTTTTTTATAATTAGAGTATAACAAATATCGCAGTAAAAGGCATAACTCATTTGTCGGATTAAAAAGTAATGATGTAAAAAAATTAGACTTAGACTAAATTAAAAATGATGCTAATTGCGCCGGAAAGGCAATGACATAGAAGGCTGATTCCTTCTTAGGGGGAGATCATGCGGGTGTAGCCTCTTCAGTCTTGTTGAGATATTGGTGAGGGAGGACGCCAGCGGAATTGGGTGCGACAAAAGTCTGGAGTGATAGCGGCAGCTGTGAGAATTGATCACCTCCATAACAGTTAGCACAGAGAGATCCCTGTGCAGCGTGGTGTTACGGACGGTACAAAGGGGCGCCCGTAAATCTCCTAAGAGCCCAGATCTGACACGTCTGCACTCTTCTGATGTTGTAGGAGGCAGTAGTGCCCCAAATTTGTATGCCGTAACGCCAAGCAGGTGCCACTACTTGCAGATAGCTGAGCCTTTTATTAGTTAAGGATAGCTTGTTCGAAGGGCGGAGGAGCCACTCCAGTTTCTTGAGTTTTTGGTAGCAGCGCGCTGTAACTTCCTTAATGTGTGCACGCCAGGTAAGACGCTTATCCAGGATCAGACTGAGATACCGGATTTGCTCCATTTGCGGAATGATGCTTGTGTTGTAAGTCACAACCGGACAGAGCTGATTTCTCAAAGTTTATGGCTATATTCCAGCGCCTGGCCCATGAGTGGAATCTATCCAGGTAGCTGGACAATTTCTCCGCAGCTTCGTTCAGAGAGGCAGAGTTGAATATGACTGCCGTATCGCTTAAGTAGCAATAATCGAATGTTCATCTCTAGTTGTTGGCATATCAGACGTATATAGGGAGTAGAGGACCGGAGCTAAGACACTCCCCTGCGGGACACCGGCTCTCATGTGCCTGATGGTGGAAGTTTTGTCTCTTTCCGCCACAGAGAAGTTCGTCCTTGAAGAAAGCTTCGCAATAGTACAAACTGTTTGCCAGGCAGGAGCACTTTTAATTTATGCAGAAGTCCATCGATCCATACCCTATCGAATGCTTGTTTGGCATCTAAGAAGACTGCAAAGGAATACTGTTTCGTCTCAAACGCAGTTACCTCATTGTTGTTGGTTGTTCCGCGGAGGCGGAGGCGAAGTTCCGTTACAACCCTAGTTTGAAGTCAGCTTTGAAATAAAAGGAAACCCTTGTATTGCCTGGTACTATATTAGGTTGTTAAGTTCGAGTAGATTGTGTGGCTGATATACAATCCACAACACGATTACCAATGTGTTACCGCGCATTAATTGTCCGAAGATTGAGGAGTTTAATACGCGGCTAAATATGAAGTGTAGTGGTAATTTAAAAAAAAATTGACTGTTGCTATCGTAAGAACAAAAAATTAGACGAATGTATGTAAATAAATGTTCGGACCTTATCAATCGAGACTTGAAGATCCCAACAATCAAAGAAGAAACTGTAGAACACAGCAACAAACACCTCATTACGTGGAGGACTATGTCAACCACCTAGCAATCAATAGCAGGGAAAGGCAACGCCTGAAAAGGCTACTTCTAGATCTCCTATTCGGCAAACCGGATGAATGATAAAATCATACAACCTTATTATTGTACATGTGAATATCCTCTGACCATAGTAGCAAATGAAGGCTAATAAAAATAACATATTCTTTTTAAATTCGCCTACCTTAGTTCTGGGCTTTTAAGTATGCATTCACTCATTTACTCTCCAGACTTTTATAGTTCCCTGAAAAAATTCATCAAAATTGGTCCTGCGGCTACGGAGTCTACACATATATACATACACCGACTTTTATATACAGGTTGGGACCACCTAATATGGTCTGACAATATTATAACTTTAACAAGAAACATCTGATTGACGAATGGCAGCACGGGTTTGAAGCGTCAATCTTAGAAGATTAGGAGCGTTATCGGGCCATGATAACCGATTTTTGGATGCCAAATGTTCATTAAAAGTGCTTTACACTTCGGGTTTCAACAAGACCGTGCACCACATCAAAAAGCTTATGCCACAATCGATTAAGTGAAGCCAGTTTTAAACGGTCGGTTGATATAAAAAAATGAGATTTTCACTGGCCTTCGCGTTCGCTGGATTTTTTCCTCTAGTGCTACTGGAAGTCGGAGGTTTACATCAATAAGCCAAATAAGGTCTTCGTCGAATTAAGCCCAGGATATATCCGCTATATAGTCTGAAACATTGGCCAAAATAATAAAAAATGCTGAAAAATTAGCAAACAATGTCAATCGAGCTCATTCGCGCGATATCATATTCAGAAAATGCTTAAACCAAATTACTAGATCTCTCTGAATCGACCAACTGCTCAAAATGCATTAGGAGGTGGTGAGTCAGCGGTTTTTGGGTGGAGGCACCAAACTACGGCTTGACGACCATGTCGGAGGAACCCATGTACTGGGATTCGGAGTCAAACCGTACAATGGTGGCTGCCTCCAGCCTGCAGTCGCAAAAATCCGGCGCCACGGAGGCAGGTGCTCAACTGCACTAACTTCATTTGGACAAAGGACCAGCCTTTGTTCGCCTAACCACCAAAGAGCGCAGACGCTTCAAGCGCGTGTTAAACAGTGGGTACTCTAGGGCAGTGGCCCTAGAGCTTACCAAAAGCGACGAGAAAGCCGTTGTCAAAAGAACACGCTTCGAGCAGCAGTCGCTCGTATCAAGAAACCCAAGCGGACTCCTGTGGGGTCAGATACAGCTTCCTACAGCCCTCCTTCCTTGGAGGTTGTTTTCGAAAAACCGGATGAAAACCTCAAACCAGAATTAGAGGGATTTGTCCCCCGAACCGGATGGCTACAGATAACTTGTTCCACCATGTCCATAGCGACATGGTGGAGCACAACCTGGGTCGAATTAAAGATAAGTACTGTTTGGACATCGAACTTGTCGATGAGGACCAATTCCCACAAACACATCTAATCCGTAGCTTTTTCTCACACAGCGGAAATCTCAGCAAAGAGAGGGTCCTTGCCTTCATAGTCGCTCAGAACTCCCTCCTGTTGACGATGATACCTACCTATCACCTACCTATCGCCTACCGCTTTGGCCACATCAAGCTGATGCTGAAATGCAATTCCAATCAGCATCAACCTGGTAGCGCCCCACTGGAAACTGAACGTAGTGCTGCAGCTGGTGTGGAGCGGGTGGCCTCTGCTGTTAATATCCAAGCTGCGACCGAAGAAGCGGCACCTGGGCCGAAAGGGGTGGATCTGGAACCCTTCATCACCACCAACCAAACAACAATCGCGCCGAGTAGTGTGCCCCCGTGACCTCGCCCGCAACCCCAGGGTTCTCCACCATCGATGCTGCCTCATCTTCCACCTCGACGGCAAGTGGTTTATTGGTGTCTGCTGGACCAAGGAGCGGTTGTAGCCCCGCCCCAAAGCCAGCTGCCTGTTCTGCCCAGGACGTTAAGCTGACTAAACTGTCAGCCGCGCGGCCGATCCCGCGGAGCATGTCATCACTTTCTGCCTCGGCATCACCATCCGAAAAGGTGGGAGGCACCAGGCCGAGGCCGGCTTCCAACTCGGGTTCGCTAAGGCATTATGTCATTTCGGGCGCTCGTGGCAAGGGACCACGCACCGCAAAGCACAACGACCTGGTGTTGCGCTCACTGAAGAAAGACCCAAATAACAATTAAAGTCCTCTAGACGAATCTGCATCACACCATTGGGGTGCCGGTCACCTTATTCAGACTATTTGCCAAAAACAAATTCACCCTCACGCTGATAGAGGAGCCTTGGGGGACAGGTGGCCTTGTTCGTGGCCAAGCGCCAAAATCAGGTAAGTTGCTTTACTACATCTCGGGAGAGACCCCTCGCACGGCTATCCTAATTGATAATAATATCAATTACACCCCACTAACACAATGTAACCATAGAGACCATACAGCGGCCATCGTGGAAGTTTCTACGGGAACAGGCGTGCAGGAAATTGTACTCGCTTCAGCCTACTTCCCTGCGGACTACAAGAACATCGCAACACTGGAAGTCCAGACGCTTGTCGAGCACTGTCGCTGGACAAAACGCTAAAGCAAGCACTCTTATTCACAGCATCAGCTCTTCACACGAGCTAGACGAAGCACCTGAACAACTCAACCAGGTGCTCATAGAGTCTTTTAAGCAGTGCAACACAAAACGAACCACGCATAGCAGAGGTAAGGTCCCGTGTTTGAATGTGCTAAAAGACAGATAGTATGGAAACTATTCAAGAGAGCTAAACGACCCGGTCAGTGGGGCGAATATAAGGTCACGCTCACCGACTATAACATACACATTAGACGCGCTAAGCGCTTGACATGGCGCAGACACTGTGAAAAATTGCAAATGCTTTCCGAAGCATCCCGTCGGCAAAAAGTGTTAGCCAAAGTCCCGTGGATTGGTATAGGTTTGTTAAAAAGACAAGATGGTCTTTTTACGAACAGTCGACAAGAGACCCTGGAGTACCTACTCTAGGTTCACTTTCCTGCTTTTATCACCATCTCAAATTCGCTGCACCCACCCTCCCGGACCAATGGATCTCGGGACGTCGGGCTAGCAGCCTTTCTGGCGTCAGCTTTGACGAAGACAAGCTACGCTTGGCTATCTCCTTATTCCAGCCCTTTAAGGCAGTGGGCGGTGATAGAATTTTTCCAGCTCTGATTCAAAATTACCTAGACATCATCTTCCGACCACTAATTGGTCTCTTTAGAGCAAGTTGTGCTTTGGGATTCCTACCACAGTCGTGGAGGAGAGTGATAGTCGTTTTTATCCCCAAGAAAACTAATCGCAACCTATGGAACCTATGGAACTACCCAAATCATACAGACCAATAAGTCTAACTTCCTTCATCTTAAAGACTATGAAGCGATTAGTCGACCTCTATATCAGGCAAAAGCTTGAAAAAAACTATTCCTCTTCACAGGAATCAATATGCAAACAAGGCAAATCAACCAAAGCTGCCCTTCTTATCCTTGTCGGTAAGATTGGAACCTCACTCCAGACGCAAGAAGTTGCATTGTGTGCATTCCTAGACAATGCCGGCTATGATTGTATAACTAAAGCACTAGGCTATAAGAATATAGATAACCATACAATAGCCTTGGTAGATGTCATGCTAAAACAGCGCGAAATATCGTCCTCGTTGAGTAATACCATCGTTTGCGTAAGAGCAATTAAGGGTTGTCCACAAGGCGGAATTCTCTCCCCGTTACTCTGGTCCCTCGTCATTGACGATCTTTTAGCTAAGATGAGCTCACTTGGCTATGAGATAGTAGGATACGCAGATGACTTATCCATTTTTGTGCCCGACGACTGCCATGGAAACGATCATTGGACACTCCCTTACATATTTTTGTTAGAAGGTCAGCAGAAATTAGTGCTCTGATCATTCAAATAAAATCTGGATTGTCTTTCAAAGTCACTGGTCACTCGGAAATACTTACCGTAATCCCTGGGATCTCAATCTGCACCCGAACAGACCATATCACCACGGAATTGCGCTTGGGCCGGCGCTTCACGGCTCTCCTCCCATACAGAGCTGACTGGGAAGTCGGTAACCCGGGCCCTAGGCCCAGTGGCAACACATGGTTCACTGATGGTTCTATAATGGAAACGGGTACCGGAGACGGGATTTTCAGACCAAATACAAGGATTTCTATTGCCACTGGGAAATGGCCTACTTTACTCCAAACGGAGATCCACGCCATAGACATATGTTCGCGCAACCTCCTGTCAATTAGACCAAGAGGACAAAATATATCTATCTTCTTAGATAGTCAAGCGGCGATCAAGGCACTTACGTTCTGGAAATTTTCATCCAGGAGTGTAAGGGACTGCTTTGATTCCCTTCAGCTACTGTCGCGACACAATATGCTCACGTTGGTGCTAGGTACATGCTCACCAAGGAGGACTGGCGAGGACTGGGTCCTCCTTCAGATTCATTGGGTCTGAACCCTATATAGGTATTAGCTGGGCAACTGCCAAGTTATCAAAGAATTCAGAGTTGTCACCCTAGACCTTTGGGCACGCATAGAGGGCCATCGTCAAGCCAAACTGGTAATCTCCCCCGGAGTCACCCCTCCAAATTTAGCTCTTGATAGATCTGAGCTGGGCTACCTACACTCCCCGGAGTATAGGCTCTGCTTAGAATATGCAGAAACTAGTCTTCACCTCCTTTGTGAGTGTCCGGCGTTGGCCAAACTTCGTCTAGACTTCCTGGAACAAGACTCTGTATCACCTGTTCTGATGATCAGGAACTCTTCGATAAAGAACCTTCTAGCCTTTATTAAAAAGGCAGAGGCTCTATTGTTTTAACCAGGGTATAGGGTACAAAAAATCTACTCTGGTCGCATTGCCTGCTTCCTTCAACAGGAATACCCCTCAACTGGTTGTGGCTCCACGGACCCCGCAACAGTTAACCGGCCTAGGCCTGGTGTCGCGTGCTCCACTGGATGGCTGAGTTTGGGTCTCTACGACCACGTCACGCTTATTTATTTATTTATACTTATATTATAGAGAAAAAAAGGGTTTATTTCATGTCTCTTTCTAAATAAATGGGCCTACCCTATATTTTTTATATGGTCTTTATATAGTTTATAGAAATGGAATAATACAATTCTTTAATGATAACCGAAATGTTATGTTAGTAAGGAAAAACATTACATATATATATTATTATTTACTTTTTTTTTCAAAAAAGTAGTCCGTTTTGAGCTAAAAATATGTGGCAACTCTGGTTTACTGGGTGCCGCCGTCACTATTCACGCCGGTCGCCTTTGAACTTTCTAATGACGCATGCGTTGCCTTTTTTTTACTTTCTCGAGAAAATTGATGGCTAAAGGAACTGAAGGTGAGGGATTATTGAGAAAAATACGATTTATTTGCTACAATATTTGGTAAATTGCGCAGCCTATTTGTAAAGTTGTTAAAATCACACAGTAAAAACGAAATAAAATATTTCTGCTAATTCGGTTGAAAAAAAAAAACATTCTTGGTTGGAGTGACGCGGTGTGCAAAGCAAAGTTACCTATTTATGAAATTTCTTTGAAGCAATAATTTTTTTTTCCTTATAGAGTTCCATCTTAAATAGAAGCACGTTCAGTAAGGACGTCAGTTTAATTAAATTGGACTATCGAAAAAATCAAAGGACTAACCATCGCCATTAGCACAGCAAGTAAACGCATATAAACGTGTTCAGAGTCAGTCAGCACAATGAGCCAGCAGAACGAGAAACTTTTAATCATCGATCCAGCCAATGAGCTGCGCTTCACTGGTGAGTAATAGTCTTGTTTGTTTTGTTCTTAAATGTGCTTGTGGCGGCGTCGTTACTCTTCAGTCGTGTTCTGATTGACCCTGCCTCGTATTTTACTTACACACAACCATAAGTCGCATATGCCGTAATCGGAGAAATCTTCTCCAGTAAGGTTTTGTACTTTTACTTCATCACTTAACCGATTTAATAACTGCTTGTTGATGGTAAAGCCAACGTTCTCGATGGAGATAATACCTTTTGATTTACACAACCTTATTCTGTGATAAAACTATTTTCGTCTCCTTTAGAGTGATTGTTGGGTGGAGTACAAAGTTTTGAGGAAGGAAAATTCTATGATTGGACAACAATGCTTGCTCTGACAATATTTCTCTGGGACGGATCAGGGACGAAGACCCAACTGTCTTTGTTTCTTGGGGTTGGTTCATTTGTTAACGTACAGTTCACTGTTTTCTTTCAGGAGTTTTACAGTTTATTAGATGCACAAAGAATAGTACATTATGTTTTATTAAAAGGATTTGCATGCCCTTCTTGCCATTGGTACGAGTCTTCCGCCAATAATTTCGAGATTCCGTAACTTTCTTTATCTTCGAAGTCAACCTCCCCGTTATTAAACCTTTAAAACCACTCACGACAACATCTCCCACTTAAAACAGCTACACTATATGTTTCTACTTTTCGGAAAATTTTCCATAAATGACTGCTCAAAATTCAACTTTTTTGCATGAAGTACCTATACATCTACATATACATGTTACATCTGCAAATTTCAACCATAACTGGTGGCGCCTTCTTATGTCAAACGCTTATTTGTACCATAATTTAATATGACAAAATCCAGTATACATATGGAAGCTCCATGTACATGGACCGAATTTGTATATGCGAATCGATGCTGAATCGCAACAAAATCGGATTATTCTGTAGTGGATTATGACTGGTTATGAAAATTGGAAAACTTTCGTAAACTTCAAGTAAAATGGGTCGTGGTTGGATCGCGGGGAGCTGCGAAATCGGTGTCCAAGGCAGGTCTAACAGCCGCATGGTTTTGCTGTGCATTTGGTGGCGACAAATACTTTATTTGCACCGTTTGAAGCTAGAGATTGCCAAGAAGCGACCAGAATTCGCCAATGGAAAAGGTGTTTGTTTTTTACCAGTACAACACAACAACAACACACGTTAGTAATTACTCGCCAGAAACTCAGGAAGCTTGTTTGGAAAGTTTTAATGTGCCCACCATTTATTCCGCATCTGGCACCAAGCGACTATCACATTTGTTTTATCATAACAAAATTTTCTGTGTGACGAAAAAGTACATTTGGCTAGCTGAGTTTTTTAGCAGCAAGGAGTAGAGTTTTTACAAGAGAGGAATTTTGAAGCTATCCTTAAAATGGCAACAAGTCATTGAGCAAAACGGGACATACTTGACCCAAATCGGACAACGCAATTGGGCAGCATTTCTAATATTAATTTTTTAACTCACTTGTCAATTGATGCTAAAGGACATAGACTGGCGTCTGCTAAAGGCGAAATGTATTGCTCACTCTTTCCCTCTACCCACACATGCACTCTCTCGCTCAGCTTCTTTTCTGTGTTCAATTTATACTTATTTCATTCAAAATTTAAAATTTTGAAAATATATGTTAATTTCGATTAACTCGTGCTTTTATTTATTTCAAATCAAGGGCAACATACATATAGTGGCAGAGGATTTTTTGCTTTTGTTAAGAAAGTGGATCCTTTGTTGTCAGAGTAATGGTATATTGCACAAGCCGCATTTAAAGCTTTATTATTTAATAGTACAATCTATCTCATTTTTCCTATTATCGAACCAATGTTAAAAAAATCTTTCCCGGAATTAAGGATTTTCGAAAATTTTATTTCAAAAAATGCATTAGTCCAATTGGATGTCCATATTATTGAAATTTTTTTAAACATATTCCGCTTTAAACACATACCTATATTAGATTTTTAGACACTTGGGAATATTTCACAGACTTATATGCCTATTACGCCTCATACTGTTTTATTCATAGTTTCAATAATTGACTAACATTATCTTACGCAGGTCCTTTTAATCGTCCAGTTGTTACACTCATGACTCTGACAAACACCACAGATCAAACCATGGTTTTCAAGATAAAAACCACCGCTCCCAAAAGATATTGTGTACGTCCGAACATAGGCAAGATACCGCAGTATAATTCAACAACTGTAGAAAGTGAGTATTTCAAATGCTAAAGCCTTTTCTAACTTCATTACAAAAAGTTTCATACCCTGCATTGTCTTTTTAGTTTGTCTGCAACCCTTTGTCTACGACTCAAATGAAAAGAACAAGCACAAGTTTATGGTGCAAAGCGTGTTGGCACCCGAAAATGCGGATCTCAACGATCTGAACAAGCTAGTGAGTCACTTGAATATGAACCTTTATCTTTATTTCTGAATCTGAATGTCATGCAACTTTCAACAATTCGCTTGCAGTGGAGGGAACTTGAACCGGATCAATTGATGGATGCAAAGTTGAAATGTGTCTTTGAAATGCCAACCGTGGTTAACACGGCTGCTGAAAACAGCGGCCCAGTTAATACGGAGATACCCAAGGATGAAACCAAAGTTTCATGCGAGGATATATCAAATATGCCGACCTTGGGCGAAATGGATCTACTTATAGAAGAACGTAAACATTTGCGTGAGGATAATATCGCCTTACGAAAAGAAAACCTTAATTTAAAGGTGAGTTTTATGTGCGAGCTCTGATTCGTTATAAGGTTTTTTTTTACCAAATTATTGCTTGTTGCAGGAGCAAATAATACGTTCACGTGTACTGGCAAAGCAGCCAATTAATGAGCCCTACACACCGGTTCTTGCTGAGAAACAAATACCGGTATTCTATATAGCCATTGCAATTGCATCGGCTATTTTGGGACTATTACTTGGAAAATATTTGCTCTGAATGGTTTAACAAATACAGCGAAATCAATTGTATGCAACAAAAACAGAAAATAACAGAAAAACATGCAAAAATAATAATGACAGCGACTTTAGGAAACATCAGGAGCGAAAACAACGCCAGAACAATAAGAACAATATCAGTGCAAAACCAGCAAATTTTTAAAAATAAAATTCGCTGAAAATGCAATTTTGGCATAACACAACAAATTCATACGCATACATTAATTCGGTTTAATTCCATCAAGAGTAACTCTACCTAAATAATCGATTTATGAAAAGCCTGAAAACCGCCAGTTGTAACTACTTCATTTCTTTGAACTAATTTAATTGAAATTTACAAACAAGAAGATACGTCAAATACAATTTAAAAGCGATAATAGAACAAACCACTTAACGAAAGACGTAAAATGTAAACACAAAGAGTGATAGCCAATACGGTACGATACAAGAAAGGAAGCCACGTTCTCCACGCCAGAAGCTAGCTTTCCCCTTGCGCATCACACTTTGCATATAATGCTCATTTGGAACAATTTTTATTACGGATTCTTCTTGTTTTTTGTGATATTTGATATAAAATTGATCACTTTATAACTATTATTTGTTATGCGATTGCATAGCGCATTTAATAGTAATTTTCTATTTATTGCTGTTAATTTGCAACCTGATCAAATATTTAAAGAATTTTGGAATTCTAATTTTGTATGTAGTTGCATTGGCTTGAAAATATCATCGAAATCATAAACAACTTTGAAAACAACTTTTTTATTTATTTACAAATTTTTATTTATTTACAAATTTGGCAAGAGCGTTGCACTTCTCGTGTGTCACCATCGTTATGTTATTCAGTTGAGTTCGAAGTAAAATGTAAACTAAAGCTTTGGAGATGTGCTCTCTACTCTATATCGATAACCCAACGACTCTAAAAATTGTCAAGATGCCGGCACAGGTTTTTAATGAACTTTGAACTTTTTAATGCCCACACCATTGCATCTAAAAGTACTAATTCGTTTAAAGTCGGCCTACCTTATGTTCAACCTTATAATACACTGCATGATGGGAGGTGTTTCCTAAATAGTTGTTGTTTGCTTTCTAATTCGTGTTCTTCTTTTTCAAGATATTTTGTTTAAGTACAGTGAAAAAAGTATCGGTACTGGATGAGATCACCTGCACCACTTTTTTTTTGCTTAATTTTTAAGTTTGAAAAGATTTAAAACAAAAAAGGAAGTGTATCATTGCCATTTTCCTATAATAAATATATATATATCTATATATATACATAAGTTCATATATATATTTATATATATATACATACGTTCATATATATATATATTTATTTATTTATTTATATACGTTCATATATATATGCTGTACTCTACAATGAAAAAAGAATACAACATAAATTCCTTGGAAACAATATAAACATTAAGAAAATAACATGCATTATTGAATATTTCTAAAGTAAATAAAAATAAATGATGGTGGAATATATTAATTAAAAGTAAACAATGCAAGGAATACATGTTAACGGTATGTTTAAATGCTAAGAGGTTTTCTTTCGATTTTTAGTTACGAAATGTGAAATATTAATTTTAAATAAAGAATTTATAATTTCTGGTGGGCATGTTTAAAAAGGATTCCAATGGTTATCATTTCCTATAAAACCGTCAACAAAAACTATTTTCAGAAAATCAGTGAATTATATACATATATTCTAATCAAGGAAATGAGATGGCGTATTGTGTTATATGGGACGGGATGGTTTCCACTGATCCTTTTTATGTTCATTGTCATTACTTATTATTAGATATACTTCTAAGGGATCTACAAATAGAACGTTGAATTACGCTTCGCCCCAAATGTTGGATTCTAGTCCTTTTTTTTTTTTTTTTTTTTTTTTTTGATAACGGAAACGCCAATTACAAGAGAATCGTGCTCACTCTGTAGCTAATTTGGACATTTCAATGGTTAATATAGCCAATAGAGTATTTAATGACTGGATAGACGCTGATGTTCTTGAGACTAATTATGAATGCGCACAAGAACACAATGAAAATGAGGAGGCAGCGAAAATGTTGAAGAGGAACAAAGAGTAAGAAATTCACAGGCGCTTTTATCATTTAAAAAAGTATGCTGAGCAAAACAATTTCCCCGCACTACATATCACAAAAATGTAGAGAACTAGTTTGCTGGCAACAGTAACCAAGTATATAACATTTGAGAGGTACATTTTAAAACAATAAAAAACATATGTCTTTTGTATACAATTTTTTCCATCCTTATAAAAAATAATTTTTTTTTAGTGTGCCGTCTATATGTCATAGTATTATGGCATATATATATTTTTTTTTTGACAATTAACGGATAACATTAATCCATAACACATTTGTAAGATTATAAATAATGACGCGTATATATATAGACAATACAATTAGACTAGACTATGAAGATGATAATAGATGCGTAAGGCAATGACTGAGAAGGCTACCACTTTCTTCTTAGGGGGATATCGTGGGGGCGCAGGCTTTTCAGACTACGCCCCGTTTGGTAGCGGGTGAGGCTGGTCGCCAGAGAGTTGGGATGCATCAAAAGCTTTTCAGTGTAGCTAGCGACTGTTGTAGGAGTTAATTATCCCCAGAACCGTAGGCATCTTGAGGTCACTGTGCAGTGTTGTGTTGCGGACATACCTCGAGACCCAGGGCGCGTTCGCGTCAGTTTTTGTTTTTATCCCTCCTGAAGAAATTCTACTTCAATATTTTTCAGTTCACCCGTTTCTTATTGGCGCACATGTTCAACGCGCCGAAAGAGAATGGAAAAATCGTGTATAATTGGACGGATAACTCCACCCCGATCCCTCTTATGAATTTTCTTACACATATATATATGTACAGTGGATACCGCATAAATGACAAGTTGAAAATATAGATAACTGTTTGCATTTATGCTATCTATTCATTTAAGAGTGCCATTACGAGGTTTTATTTATTAAAATGCCCATGTTTGTCATTTAAGGCGAAAATGCAATTAAGCGGGGTGCACCCCCGCATTCAACAAAATTTGAGTACACATTTATCTTGTCGATCGCTATATTTTGTCCAACGGATGTTGCTTACTTGTGTTCTTTGACTTTAATAAAAAGTTTTTGCGTGCTGTTTCTGCGCTGACTTTCAGCGTAAAGATGCGAACAGCAACACCAAAGAAGAATAATATAGTATTGCAAGCAAAGTATTGCTGCATATAAAATGGGTCTTACTTGTTTTGAATGAAGCAAATTGCACTAACCAATTCGACTATGACAATGTCAAATGATCTGAGCCACATAATAAGAATGTGTGTTCTAATGTTATAAGATAATCGATTATTTGTTTCCGTCTGGAATTTACGATTATTTCAGGGACTATAAATATATTTGCGTTATTTATTACTTTTTATATGAAACAAATTATTTAAATTAAATTGGTAAGACAATCACTGTCTTTTACCTCGGTCATTTTTTTACTTTTAGCATGTCATTGAGCAGCGTTGCCATTCACAATAAATTTAAAATGATTACATCCCTAAGATACCCTTTTACACAACTTATTTGTCAAATACATATACACGCTCAAACACTTATTGTATGCAGTTATAGTCAGTTATTTTGCTCGGTAGCACTTACACCTTCTCGTGACCAGCACTAATTTTAAAAATTTTATATTTTTATGTTTACCCTTTGCGTTTACTTAATATTGGCAACTCTACCATATCAGCTGACTACTTATCAATAATAAGTTCATTATAATTTGCAATATTTTAAGTAGTTCGAATAAAGGATGGAAATACATATAGGTCGATTTCGGAATAATTTATCAGTTAAATCAAATAAGTAAATTACAAAAGGCGTTTAAAATTCGTTTTAAACAACAACACCATATATAGTATAGATAAAAAAGTTTAGACAAAAAAACTTCCATTATCTCAGAACGGACAGATTTAAGGACAGTCAGCTCTCCAACGGTTGAACTATCTTATTATACATACATCTCTGTCGTCAAAGAAGAAACCGGGCGATCACTGTAACACATTCTAACGTGTATGAATCAGTAAAAAAAAAGCAAAGTAAGAAAGTAGCTTTGTCACTCTAACACGTGAATTTTGTAACGTGACTGTTCCGAACTTCCATTTTTTATTCGCGTTGAAAAGAGAATGGCTGAACACAAACCAAAACCAACGTTAAGGAGCTGCATACCATTATCACTTGATGCAAAGGAACTTATCGAAATCAGCGCTAAGGCAAAGGATTACGCTATTATGCACGGCGCTGCTATGCGTTCAAAGGCGAACTACAGTCCAGACTCGCTCAACGTAAGCCTACTTCTTTCTGTTGTCTAGTTCTTCTTGATACATTGTTCTTTCCTACAACATACAGTTTGCACCATTCGTGCTCCTACCATCCTCTTTTCCACGCAAGGAATTCGAAAAAGCAGTGGCCTTACAACCAATCATTAACCGTTTGATGCATAACGTAGCCCACGATGAAGAGTTCATTACGATAACATTAGCAGAGACCGTGAAGGTGGACGAATTTACTGCGAATCTGTTCAAGATCTATAAAAAAGTAATCGCCAATGGATTTACCCAGGTAAGGACACACTTTACACTATACTACTTACACACATACAACCTTCGAACATTCGAACACCACCAGAGAGATTGACTTTTTGACCATCCAACAAACATACAGGCGAAAATACTAAGTATTACTTACAGTAAGCTGTAAACAGCCAAACTGAATATACAATATACTTCCTTGACCATCAACACATTCATCAACCCACGTGCCTGCCCGCCCTATCACAATTTTTTTTTGTATATTTTTTTTTTTTTGTGTAGAGCTTATAATTTTTTTATTTATTTATTTTATTTTTAATTATTTATTTTTGTGTAGAAGATAGCCAACCTAATCAAGACATCGTTAATTGTATGGAAATACTTGCCATTTTATAGTTTTATCTAATACAACCTAAGAAGCTAATATGAACACTTTTTCTAGTCTAAAGATTGCGGTTCAGGTAGTAAGTCATCTTGGCATAACAATAATAATAACTTATTACATATATATGAATGTACATATGTATGTTGAGGGGAAACCGACAGGCAGAAGCCAACAACGACGTGCTAATTTCAAATAAGGGCTAAGCTCACACTTTCGTAGCACTATCTTATATTAAAACTAAAAACGGGTTGAACTAGTAATGCGATTCTCATACAACATTATAGCTTAGTTGGAACGACTTTCAAAACTGAACTAAACAAATTACTAGCTTCAATTAAATCTTGACTAAATAGAACCAACAATTTAGTGATAATGGATAATAGATGTTGGATATTCATTTTTATTCTGCCATATTCAATAAACTTTTATGTTTGTCAATTTAACTTTTAAGTATATACATAGCTTTCTCTACCTTTTTCAATAAAATAAGCAATCCTCAGTTTTTCATCCTTTGACTTTAAAATAAAACAGCATTTGTATCTTAGTTCTTTGCCATTTAAAATTTATCTTTTTTTGCCACACCCACACTCATAAAATGTTTTTCTCTTAAACTTGACAAATTCCTGCAAAAACCATATCAATCAAACTGTGAAAAACTCGAAACGAAACGTAAAATTTACAATTACAACAAATCGAAAAAAACAAATAAAATAAGCGTGTGTCATTGGGCATGTTGCGTAGTGACTTAATGCTGGAGTCGAGGTGTGAGAAGTTCGAGGACATGAATTGCAGCAACGCAGCGTCGGTCACTATAGTTGATATGGCACCTGGTACAACAATTTCAAGTAATCAAAATGATTCATCATCCACGTCAAAGGAAGGAGGAGTCGAAGTAACAGCCGCGAGCGATGAATCTGAGGGAAAAAGAAATCCAGCCGAAGAATCGAATAACGCTATTGAAGCGTTTGCTACAAATAACAACAACAACTACAATAAATGTTCTAGTAAAAATGAGAATGTTGTTTGCCGAAGCTGGGCAGTGGCAGCGCAGCGCGTTAAGAGAGAAAAACCCTTAGCCTATTGTTGCTGGAAACAAGTTGAGATTAACACTATAGCCTCTGGTTTTGGTCATTTGGGCCCAGCTAGCAAAATGGTACAAAGGTGCTGTGTCTTTTGATTGATACGTTCATTGACGTACATATTTGGCTTACACATGTATTTTTGTTTTTTCTTGCCATTTTTACCGTTTCTTTAACGATGATTTTTATTATGTACTTATATATAGCCTAATTACTTCCTTTCCGTACCAATGCGTAATAGACTTGCATATAAATACTCTGCTCGTACATATCTACATACATACGTACTAAAACAAAAGCTCAATGCGTTCGTTTACTAATTACATCTTTTCAGCTTGTTCCTTCCATCCTTCCTTTGTCGATGTGGAATTAAATTGTCGTACATACCATATACGCGTATATAGTATGTCAGTAGTAAAATTGTTGTTTGCTTGCCGCCCGGCCCGCTTGCTTAACTGGCGGCCTTTGCCTAATTTATGCTTCGATGTTGTGTAAATAAAATAGAAATAGAAATTACTATAAAGTTGCTTGCTTTTGTCCCCCTGTTATCTTGTTCGAGCCCTAACTACTCCTTATATTGTATTCTTATTTATGAAGAGAGTCGGTAAATAGTAGTCGGCGTTAATAGGGTCCAGGGCCTGCACATTATCGTCTGCTTTAAAAGTGAAATACTTAGGATGGATAAAAACAGCTATATAATCTATATTAATTTAGTAGGTCTTTTAAGTCACTACTATATTAGTCCTCTAGAAATATACGTATGACTGCATACATTTGAATACAAAAGTTATTCAACGTTAAGTTGAAATTAAGTTATTTCTTTCGCTTGTCCAGCTTAAACTCAGCACTACCCATGTTTCATGTCTCATCGCATCGCATCACATCCCCTCCCAATAGCTCTTATTATTTTACATTAAATTAAATGATCAGGAACAAAGCGACAATCGTTAATCTCTCATCCCAATAACAAGTTATATCTTTTCGAATTTTTATTTTATTATGTACATGGTAATTAATTGATAAATATGTATGTATGATGAAATCAATTGCAGACTTTAAGCGTTGGCCTATTACGTTCCGACTATTTGGCTCATGTATTCGAGAGTGGTTCGATAAAGCAGGTTGAAATCAACACGATTGCCTCGAGTTTCGGTGGCATCGCCACATATATGGTGCCTCTCCAGAGGTATTAAATGCACCATCTCAACACCAAAATCGAAATGAATTAATATCAACCAACTACAGATACTGAACTCAAAAGTACAAACATCCAAAAGCATGCCTACTCATGTGAATGCACCTGTGAACTCCAATTGTGTTTGGTTTTATTTTTTAATTTAGTTATTGCGTTACCTCATTGCCTTCTATTATAATTTGCACACATTTTTATTCTACATAACACATTGAAATTGGAAAATGATATGTTGCACCTCCTAACTCTTAATATATATATATATATATATGTATTCTTAATATTAAATTTATCGTATTGTAGCGCGCTATCTGTTACTTTTAAAATTTCACACTCACATTCCTGCATGTATTGGGTTTGGCTCCAGTTGTATACGAAAAGTAATCCACAAGTAGCATGTTTCTTTTTCTTGTTTTAAAAATTGTTATAACTATTGTGTGTTTGTCTCACTCAGTTCATTCGTCGTCTTTTGGTTTTAACCTTTCACCGTTTTTTTTGGTTATATCTTTAACAGCTTTGTGTTGCGTGAGCTCGGACATGAGAAACTTCTAAAAAACGTAAGTAAAATGAGTATTGCTCCATAAAATTGTCCTCGATTCGATGCATTCCAGATGCCAGTGAATGAAGCGTTGCAGGGTCTCTGCGATGGCATGGTCAAAGCATGGCAGCTCTATGACAAACAGGAAGCAGTCATCCTTTTCATTATAGAAGATATCTCATACAACATATGTGACCAGGTAAGCGTTCATCATTATTGGCATAAAGTTCCGTAGTTTCATTATTAATTTGCATAATTTTTCCTTTCAGCGGTTCCATGAGTTCTATATACGTGATAAATACCCACATATCAAAGTTTTACGTCGCACACTCACTGAAGTCCACAAGGAGGGGAAACTTGGCCTTCAAAAACAACTGCTTCTGTAT
The DNA here is from genome assembly GCA_035041755.1 of Cacoxenus indagator. Lineage (NCBI taxonomy): Eukaryota > Metazoa > Arthropoda > Insecta > Diptera > Drosophilidae > Cacoxenus > Cacoxenus indagator. Next base: position 2,482,659 of record JAWNKX010000220.1, on the reverse strand, counting down.
GTATAGATATTCATACCGTTTTTCTGAATATATGTACTTGAATACGACTTGTGACGCGTTTCACTTGCTTTTGCAGGTGCGGTAATGCTGAAGTTGCAGTCATCTATTTTCGTGCCGGTTATGAGCCTGGACACTATCACTCGCAAAACGAGTGGGACGCACGATACTTGATGGAGTGTTCACTGGCTATTAAATGTCCGTCTATTCAATATCACTTAGCCGGCACAAAGAAAGTGCAGCAGGCGCTAGCCCAGCCGGCCGTGCTTGAACGATTCATAAGCAATCCGGAGGAGATTAAAGCAGTTGGAAAAATTTTTACTGGGTTATACTCGCTGGATGATAATGAAATCGGCAATGCCACATATGAAATGGCACTCAAGGACCCAGAGAAATTTGTGTTGAAACCACAGCGAGAGGGTGGCGGAAATAATGTGTATGGTTTAGACATTCCAGATTCACTGCGGGTAAAGCATAGCATAGATTAATATAATAATAGTCACACTTAATGTACTTGTGTGAATTTTGTATATTGCAGCGCATGACACGTGTTGAGCGTTCTGCATGGATTTTGATGGACCTCATACACCCTCCACTATCGAAGGGCTATATGGTACGCCCAGGTGGCGAGATGCCTCCGCCGCTAGTTGAAATGGTTTCCGAACTTGGGATTTTCGGCGTGATAATCGGGGACGTCGACGGCAACATCAAACATAACTACCAGGCCGGCCACATGCTTCGCACTAAGCTCTCAACGGCAAACGAAGGCGGTGTTGCTGCTGGTCTGGGGGCCCTCGATAGCCCCTACCTGGTGGAGAGCGATGAAGAGGAGGACAACTAATGACCAACTATGTGCATTTTAAGTTGATTTGAAAATTTTCAGTCTATCTTTGTATAGTGTAGACACATATTCTTTTATACCTAACGACTTAGATTAATGCTACATTCTTAGGAATAGTGTTTTACTTGTTCGATCTGAGAAGATTGTTCAACATTGAAATTGGGATCAATTTAAATTTGGGAATTTTGTAAATTATTAGCAAAAAAACGCACTGTGGTGCGCAACAGGCGATTTTCATAGTCACACCAGATTATGTGAGGCACAATATTGTGTGCGGAAAGGTTAACAAGATTATGCATGTCGTCTATACATCCACCACATTCGGTATAAGTAGCAGGGTTTTGGCGAGGAGTAAAACTGTTCAAAGCAGGGAGCTCATCATGTCCAGTCGATTCTAATTCCCGCCGAGGCTTCAGTAACCATATGGGTTCTAGTTGGCCGCCGTTTTCGTCTCGAGCAAGATGATAATGCCGCCAAATTGGGAATTGTGAATTGAAGATGAGTGAAATAGTCGCTCTGGTACCAAAGGATTGCACATCGCAAATGGATTGCGGTTCATAGCGTACATTGACGACTAATATGCAGTCACTAACCTCCCTACCGCTTGTTATAACCATAGGTACAGGTAGCATAACACTGGTTTCCAGTGTGGTTAGTGGGATTATAGCAGTCATATTCACTGGAAGCTTCAGGGCGGCAGCGGTGCGTATAGCCGATATCATAACAGATGAACAAGCTCGACGAGAGACTTCATTGGTATCCGCTTGAAGAGCAACACCTACACTAGTTTCACATTATGCCATCAAAAGAAAGGAATTTACTAACCATGTTAAGGCATTACTCACTTATTTAATTGAATGCTATTATCTAACAAAACAATTGGCTTATCTTCGCTGGCATCACTCCCGCGGTAACTTACATCTAGCAAAACGGGTGTCTGTAGACTCTCATCCTCCGCAATTTGTTTAATGTTTTTGTGTTGGAAGTCAATCCACTGCATAATTAGGTTATTAGAGCACAGGTCACGGACGTCGCGCTTGTACTCAGCAGTTTCGGTGGATACGATCTCCTTAGTTATTTCGATGGGTCCCAACTTCTGACAAAGCTCCACTAATGTGCCATGCTTTTGAAAATGTTTAAGTCTCAAGTTTGTTTTGCCATAAGCTTTATGGCCTGGGGATTTGAAGGCAGCAGTAAGCTGTTTTGAATGCTTTTTCATGTGTATAATGTTGTGTCCAATCTTTGCAGCGAGGCGAACGTGCGCAATTATATTGTCGATGTCATCTTTATGGTTTCCCAAGCCTATACTGACACTTGCCGCTTGTATATTAATGAAGGAAATGCTATTTTTAAAGTATAATCGTGTAAATTTGGCAGCTAAACTTCCATTTGAATAACTGTAAAAGGCGACCGAAAACGCGAGAAAGTATAAGACGCCCAGCAGCGACAATAACATCATAACATACCCGCTCTGGGTGAACGCGATATTCCTCTGGATTAAGGATGTTAGTAAATTAAACGTTAAATACCCAATGGATATGCCCAAAAATACGCACCGTTGATTCAGCGAGAATACCTTGCAGAATTGGCGAAGCAAAGTGCTCCTCCCGGGTATTACAACTGTTTTCTTTGGCATGGGTTGAACAGTCCACAAGAATTGGAGTATTGTACTTGAAAATTTCGGTTTGTACCATTCTAATGAAATCAGAAATTTCAGATTGCACCATTTTAGACAATTATGTCTACTTGAAACCATTCAGTTTGATATGAAATGTAACTGCTGATAATATTAAAGTGATAATAGTCGTAAAGAGAAATACTGAATAGATGAAATGGGGAGTTATAAAAAATTTCAAACAAAAATTATGAACACGAAGTGGGATAAAAAAATTATAACCTCATTGGCACAAATGAAACGAAGGGAATGAATTGAGTGAAAAGCTGAGTAAACGTTGATGGTTTTGAAAAAAAGGTGTTCTCTATATTGTACTATTTTATTTCAAATAAGTTTAAATTAACCCGATCGACAAATAATACCACATGAATTCAAAAGGCTACTGCGTTGGATTTTTAAAATCACAACAACTTGCGGAAAGACTTATCCATGACATAGTCAACAAGGCGATCTATTGGGTGCACAATGAGTGGTATTGCCGCTAGACTCAGGGTAGTAGGTATACTACGTTTTAAAAACCGCCTAGCATTAGTTTTGTCCAAAAGTTTTTTAGTGGCCCAGGCAACACTGAAAAACAAACATCTCATATATACTGTCTAGTATATGATGAATCTCTCACGCACCGATTGATTGTGAAGCCCGGTATCAAAACCGAGGCGAACATTTGCCACATTAAGACATCGCTCGAGGTAAAGATAACATTTCGCCGGCTAGCGCCATTAAGATGCGCTTTGTGCCCCTTGTCGAATGCGTCGAGGATAACGTAGCCCATTGCTATACCATACGTGCCGGCCACAAGTGAAGGTGACACAAGGTGTCGAAAAGCTTCTCCCACCTCGTTGCTGTAACCTAAACATGAAAATATGGTAGTTGACTAATAGAGATTTGTAGCACCAAAAGTATAATCACCCATGTAACGCACAAAGGTTTCACGATAGACATCGACCTCAAGTTCTTGATCATCATCATTCGATGTTTTAGTTTTAGATTTAGCCATACTGACTTTACTAATATTTTATACGGAATAAATGCTTATGTAATAACCACCATGCCACCGCTACGCTTGCTTGCTTATTTGATATGCCACCATTTAAAAATAAGAGTAAAAACATTTTCAATTTTCCAGCTGATGAAAGCAAATTTACGTAAAGGGGTGCAAGATTGTTTGAAGATGTTAAAATTACTAATGCCCTATTCACAATGCAGCTGAATCACTGAATCGAATCTTGGCATTCAGACTGTCAATTCCGAATCATGAACATCTGGTTTTGTTTTGGTTATACACACGCTGGCAAATTGTGAGATGTGGAAAAAATGAAAAATTGCGATTTGTGGGAAAAATAGATATTTTAGAATCATTTGTAATGTGTACAAACGTGTTTTTGGACTTAATTGGACTTTTTTTTATAAAAAAACTTTAAATTTTAATTTTTAATTATTTTTGTTTTGTGCCATGATCAGCTGCTTATTGTTTTGGCACAGAACAAATAAGAAGAAGACCTTTAAGAATGGTAATTTCCAACCAAAAACAACACTGTCAGAATCGTTGGCGAATCCCTTCCAGCAAACAAGTGTTGCGAGAGAGGAGTTGCACGAAACAAATTTCCTGTAAAACTGGTCTAAAACCCTTTGCATTGCCAATGCTAATTCATAAACTAACATGTTATAAAATGGAGTTGGCAGCTGCTCAAAGGCTGACAAGGCAACTCTGGAGCAAACAATGTCGTAAATGAAAGCATAAGATAATAGTGAATCGTGCAAGGCGACGAAGTGAAGTAAATAAGAACTTCATATTGGTAAGAAGGTACGATCTTCGGAATATAGCCTGAAAATTACAGTGAATAAAAAGTAAGGAGTGAATAAAGCTCAACAGTAAACAGTTCAAAGTGAGTACCATCAAATTAGGGGTTTTTGCTTCTTCGTCTTCTGTATCAGACACAGTGACTGTTTTTATTGGCCCTTGCCTTAGTCATATGCATCTTCGGTTTCGATTGGCATGGTTTTCGTTTTGCTTTCAAGGATTTAGACTTTTCAGATCAATCTGACCAAATCTAAGTTCTATGCATGAAATGAACAAAAAAATTAATATTAAGTGAAGGCGGGCGTTAAATCGATACACTTGCGGCTGTTGCAGTGACGTCATTGATGTTCACTACTGTGGGATATACAATTTATTTAACTGTATACATATATCGATATATCCTACCTGGAAACGCTACTATCATCTTGTCACAGTAAAATCAATAAAATCAGTGTGCCCACAATCGCGGAATTTGGCGCGTCCAAACCATGTCCATCGGATGCAGGGTTGTTTAACGTTAAGCAGCACAGCAAGTTTTGCCCTCCGCCTCATACCAATCACAGTGTCGAAACTAGGAGTTTTACTAATGAAAAGATAACTTTGCCGTGTAACTGACCTCTAGCTCTCTGTACAACCTTCTCTACAGCTCAAAAATCAATTTCACCTGGGGACCTGGGATGCAAGATGCAATCCATAGTATTTCTCACCCCACAACGACGTTTTAGAGAGGTCTCAGCTTTTTATAAATGATACTGAGAGCAGGTTGTCCGTAGCAAAGCGTCTTAGCTCGACTAAGCTTATGATAATGGAGCTTTATTCTCGCATGGTACAAGGCGAACAAATTAGGTGGATACTTCACAACTGTTACACAGAGTGTGGCGATTACCCTCAAAATTACTGTACATATTTTAGGGCCACTCACTCCCTTCTTCTTACCGTCTATGTCCTATGTAGGGATCCCACAGACAGTAAATATTTACTGAGGTCCAGCATATAGCGCCGGCCTTGTACTTTTTTTTGACGCATTCCCTTTCCCGCTCTTTCACTGCCCTTATAATACCATTTTCATGTTTTCCTACTAATACATCCATCATTACGTTTCAGCCGAGTGACTGTTAGAACAACAACAAAAACAGTATGTCCGCCGGCACCACTTTACAAAAGGCTATCGACCTTGTGACTAAGGCCACCGAGGAAGACCGCAACAAAAATTACGCGGAGGCTCTACGCCTGTATGAACACGGTGTGGAGTATTTTTTGCACGCTATAAAATGCAAGTTTAGAATTGTGGTATATACATACTAATCGATTGTTTTGCTAATAATTAGGTTTTTTTTTGTAGATGAAGCACAAGGGGAGAAAGCTAAGGACTCAATACGCACTAAGTGCCTGCAGTATCTCGATCGTGCAGAAAAACTTAAGGAGTACCTGAAGAAAGGCAAAAAGAAGCCAGTTAAAGAAGGCGAGTCCTCTAGTTCAAAAGAGGACAAGGATAAAAAAAGTGACAGCGAATCTGATGGCGAAGATCCAGAAAAGAAGAAGCTACAGAGCAAACTTGAGGATGCTATTGTCATTGAGAAACCAAAAGTTAAGTGGTCCGATGTCGCTGGTTTAGATGCGGCTAAAGAGGCTTTAAAGGAAGCTGTCATATTGCCGATCAAGTTTCCACACCTCTTCACCGGGAAACGTATACCCTGGAAGGGCATTCTGTTGTTTGGCCCTCCCGGTACAGGAAAGTCGTACCTAGCAAAAGCCGTCGCTACCGAGGCGAATAATTCAACGTTCTTCTCGGTATCAAGTTCGGATCTGATGTCAAAATGGCTGGGGGAATCCGAGAAACTGGTTAAGAATCTCTTTGAATTAGCGCGTCAGCATAAGCCATCGATTATATTCATCGATGAGATTGATTCCATGTGTTCGGCCCGTTCAGATAATGAAAACGACAGTGTACGCCGTATCAAGACAGAATTTCTTGTACAGATGCAAGGTGTCGGGAACGATACAGATGGCATTCTTGTATTGGGCGCAACGAACATACCGTGGGTGCTCGATTCAGCTATTCGTCGACGATTCGAAAAAAGAATTTACATTCCGTTACCGGAGGCGCATGCACGACTGGTAATGTTTAAGATTCACCTCGGCAATACAACGCACGTGCTGACTGAATCTGATCTCAAGGAATTAGCGAGTAAAACTGAGGGGTAAGTGCGTCTGAACGGATAATTTTTCTGAGCTTAGTACCTAGTAGATTCTACTTACGGTTTTAACGTACCTTTAGATACTCTGGCGCTGATATTTCTATTGTAGTACGCGATGCTCTTATGGAACCTGTTCGCAAAGTACAAACAGCCACGCATTTCAAGGTGAGTGCAAATGATTTATATCAGTCTTTGTGTCACAGTTGTACTTAACGAACTTACGCTAACGCAGAAAGTATCGGGTCCCTCGCCAGCAAATAAGGATGAAATAGTTGACGATTTACTTGTACCATGCTCGCCGGGTGATGCTGGCGCTGTTGAAATGTCCTGGATGGATGTACCTGGTGACAAGTTATTTGAACCACCAATCACAATGGTAAGTGACCTCATGCCTTATGCACAATGATAATATGTACAAGTAGATCAATCAATGTATGCTTCGGAATATTTTTAGCGCGATATGCTAAAGTCGTTGTCACGCACGAAACCGACTGTCAATGAAGACGACTTAATAAAGCTACGCAAATTCACAGAAGACTTCGGTCAGGAGGGCTAGTTCTTTTAGGGAACAACAATACAGGTCGCAACGACAGTAGTTTAACAACATAAAAGTGTTGTGTGACGATGTTGTCCTCGTATATTATTATACAAAAAGGAAGGAAGGAAGGTCACTGGCGACGATAATTATAAAATACCAATTAAGCTAATAATATTCTTGTTACCTATTTCATAATTTGATCCAGACCGTATATTTGTGTTTTATTTTAATTTTAATTTAATTGACTTTGTCACCTTTTCATAACCATTTTTTGGCTGAATTGTAGACGAAAAACAATTTAAATTTAAATATCACTTGCAAAATATATGTTTATCTAAATCATACAGGCAAAAAAAGTTTTAGGGTGAACACACTATACGAATGTACTCACATTCATGGAAGCTTATGCAACAGAATGGGTAGCGATAGAACATTGTTACGAAACGACATTGAAAAATAAGTGAACGAATAAAAAAATTTATTTTTGTATTTAATTTTTGGCAGATAATTATAATTACTATTAGCGTAAGAATCAGTCGAAAGATAATTATCTCTGGAATCAGTGGAGCGTTTTTTATTTAAATTTATAAGAGAATATATTTATTTAATTCCGGGTGTTGCTTTTAAGATTTTGAGTTGAAAATAGAATGGAGTGTTCTTATTGCAATTGCGATCAAACCACAGTTTTCCGAAATCGTGGTCATAACTACGAATACGAATGCTTACATATTCTTAAAATTAGTTATTGGTAACAGTGCCTTGACTATTTGCTCACCTTTGAGGTCGAGTTAAATTAAATCAAACTTTTAAAAAATTAATGAATCTTCCCTTTTGAATCGTTCTAGTATTCAGACATTTGCCTGTCTTTTGAGATAAGAAATTCTATATTATTCAGATTAACCAACATCGGTCAGTGCTTCAATGGACTGAATGAACGATGTACAATTCGGTGGGAAATATTGTACTGTAACGTTTTTAGACATTTCAGCACTTATGTACATTCGGGTGTACTTGGCAGTTGTTTAGAAGTAGAAGAATTTTAAAATTTTTTTCCAAACCAATGTGCTGCAGATGTTCTCTTGCTTCTGGTTCAAAATTTTTATTAAACCACTCCAAAAAGAAAGAAAATCAAGAAAATTAATAGTCAATTTATATAAAATAAATAAGGGGGAGTCCCCGAGGTTAAATTGTGTACATACATATATAAATACATTTGTACGTATGAGTATTATACGCAAAAAAATAATTAACACATGCGTAAATGTGTGTCACGGATAGTATGTGTGAATCACGGATAATAGAGGTATAAAATCAATCACTCCGCATTCCGTTTAACAGATGTTCCCGGCTAATAAAGGCCCGGATAATCGGGGTTCAACTATATATGAACTGATGAATTAGCTCTCTCTGTTGTATGCCTTTAATTTCGTTCCAGTTATTCAACTCCACGAGCAAAGAGTATTAAATATATCTAATGCCCTTTGTCACTAGGTGCGTTGCCGTCATTGTTATGAGTGGCACACTAAATTCAATAAATGAACGAAATAATTAATGAAAATGGAGTCCCCATTTTGCAGTAGGTTTTTCTTAGGCTCTATCCAAATTATAAATTTTAAAGTATGTCTTAACAAATATTACGCGGCCGAATATTTTTCTGGTTTTAAATTCTCTCATATCTTATATAGTCTATTAGTTTTCTCAAAGAAACATCTTAAATATATTTAATGCCATTTCATATTGGCATGAGTTCGTTGCTTCTCTTAATTATCTCGGTACACTCTTTCTCTTTGATCTCAAACTGGTTCATTAAATCACAGTAGCACTGCACTAACAACTGTCAACTATTACAGAAAGCACACAGCGGTGCATCAGTAGAGACGACAAGACAAGCAACAACGGTAAAGACAACGAAGCCAAATCTTCGGGCTTGGAAACTCATTTTAGTTTTCAGTCGGTCTTTGTGGCGAATAGACGTTGAAACTTTCAATTGGGGAGCGTGGAACTTTATAGTTGTATGTGAATATGTGCGTGTGCGTAAGCGTGTGTGTATACGTATATAATTAAAGTTTACGCAAATCATTTTTAACAACACTTTAACAACCATACATTTTACAAAAAATAAATAAAATACATATGTATATGCGGGTATATGGCAAAACAAAACCAGCAGCGCATTTCAACAATAATTATTTGTACTTTTTTTAAATGTTATTTTGTTTTGATTTGTATTCTCATACACCGCAACTTTCACGTTTTTTTTACTTGATTTTTTTTTACTTACGTTTTTTTTTTGATTCTTCGTTTTGTTTGAGTGAAACCCAATTATTGCGTTAACCAGTGTGGGGGCAATACAGTGGTGTACAGAGTTGTAAAGGCTTCAGCATCTATGTAAATCATCTGTGAGGAATTTTCCTGCTACAAGTGAAACTGTAACCGAGTGCTCCACGAAGATAAAAAAACAAAGTTTTCAGATACATGTATGTATGTATGTATGTATGACCATAATAAGCGTATTGCTTTAGGTGGAAAAGGACAAGGACGACACGAAGTAGTTAGTTTAGGCGAATGAGAGAGTTTTTCAATCCGAAGGAATTAGGCAGGCGACAGATTTTAATCTGTTCAAAATCCACAGCGAATTCCAGGTAATTTTTACGCCAAAGTGGGGTGCCTACCCTTTTAGTTAATAAAAGTTGTTTGGGTTTTACTTTTTTTTCTTTTTTTTTTATTATTTGCTTATGTTTTTGTCTTTTGATCTTCGATTTAAAACTAGAGCTATGTATTTGTACATACATATGTATCAGCCCTGAATGAATGTTGTAAAATGCTAGGAGTTAGGTGGTTCGGAGTTTCTATTTATTTATTTGTTTGTTTGCTTTCCTTCCGAAAATTGTGAATAATATTTCGGCCGCGACATTAACGCCTCTCTCGCCACAAAAGTAACACAGTTCGCTCCTTAAGTCTTTTAATTTTGGGCTCTGGGGACTGTGTAAGTTGTACATACATACGTGACTTTTCTTTAATCTATTTCATTTCCAAGGCGAGTTTTAGAAGCAGGGCTTCAGTCTTATCGCCTACAGTCAGTGTTATAAGTTTTTTATTATTTAATAAAATGCAGCATGAAACATGTAATCATCGTGCTGGCATTGACATGAATTTCTGTTGGAAGCTCAAATAGTCATCATGCCAATACAAAGTCTAACAGCGTACTAGCAGTCATTAGCAAATGACAGAAGTCAACTGATTATTATTAAATTATATTATATTATTATACTATAATGCATTTATTATTAGGTGATATAAAAAGTGTCCGCGTTTTTATCACTGGATGGCGCAACATATATTGCGCAACACAAATCCGATTGTGTCAAAAGGTGCCAGACTACATTTTTTCTCAATACAGTTCTGTAGTTTGTCTCTCGTGAAAAAAGTTATAATGACTTGAAAATGGGTGAAATATTTGAGAAATACGCTATATACTTAAAAAATTTAAAACCGCTTCAAAAACGACTACACATTTGTGCGGTTTACGATGAACACCGGACCCATGAGTGGTTTGCTCGATTCCGTTCCGGAAATTTCGATGTCAAAGATGCTCTAATCGGCCAGTCGTTGAAAAAGCCGATTAAATATGTAGTGTTAATTCGATCCTCTACTGCGTAGTACACGACCGATTGAAAAATTTAGGAAAAGCGACCAGAATTGGCCAATAAAAAATTTTTATTCAAAAATGTACCCAAAAAACCGCTTATACTTTTTATATCACTCAATATATATTAGATTAAATTGAACTCAAACTTGGCTCTAGAAGTCGTATTATTATTTTGCGTTTACAAAGGGCCTAAGTGGGCCGGCAGGATTGTGCCGTCAGAAGTTACAACCTAACCGAACCTGTATTAAATTCAATTGAATTGAGCACTGAGGAGACACAAGGTGACACTATTGTATACGAACACCAAATTTCCAAATAGTTTTCATACCTGTTACAGAAACATACCCGCGAAAATCCAAAATTCTCGTTATTTTTCGAATACACGTCGTATTTTTAATATTCTTTATCAGTTTGACACAACGAATTGATTAATCCATGTGCGTCTGCATGTATGCAAACTAGATCCCAGGTTTTGAGCTAAAGAACTAAATTTTGCAAGAAATTTAATTTTTACAGGACGGAATCGGACGCATTCGACCATTATTGGGTGTACCTCCTATACAAATTACATATTTAAATTCAACTTCTTATTACAGAAACTGCTTTGTTGTTTACATATCAAGGTGAAACTTGTACATATCGAAATTTAGGTCTATATCTAATTATCTGAATATCCTATGATAACTATTCAAACATATAGCAAATCAATATTGTAATATATTCGTGTGCTTAAACACATTAACGTTTTCCGGGATAAGGAATACTACAATACGGCATACTCAAAGTTGGTGTTTTAAACAGTCACAGATACCTCATTAGGTTGGAGCATCATGTCAACTACCTAGCAATCAACTTCCCGAACAGCAGCTAGCAAACGCGAAGCCTAAAAAGGCTACACCTCTTAGATCTCCTACTTCGCCTCATGGATGAGTGAAAAAGTCACACTAATTTTTTATTGAATATGAGATTTTTTATCTTGATATACTCGTAATTCACTGGATGTTGTGTGACCATATTCAGACCATAGAGAAAAAATCCTGTTTTAAGTGATTCTTATACGTTTAAAGTTTTTGGGATTTTTCGTCTCATATTTATATTTAAATCATATGCTGTTGCGGGTTTTATGGAGTTATAAATGTTCGGTCTTCTGTGATTCTATAAGTTCCTTAAATGGGCCACCAGTTTCTTAAATTTCATACGGCGGAGTTCGCTGGTTGAATTCGTCAGAAGTTTAGGTCATTTACCTCTTATTATTATACAAGATTCAGCGTTGTCTAATGGTCATATTTGGCGAGAACTGTCATCTCATTGGGTTGTAGTTCAGTGATGTTTGAGGGAAATATGAAAATAAATAATTTTTTTATTTTTCATTTCCTCGTTCACTCCTCTAGGGACCCAAAATTTGTGACGGTTACGTTAATAGAATGGTTTTTAATTGATAGGGTGGGTGATTAACCTGATTCTACCACTGATTGGTGATGGAAGTACCATCATCAAGGAAATACTCCACCTACCGTAGGTTAGAGGTATTGAGCTAAGGCTCGAACAGAATGGTGTTACTTGTTTGTTACTCTGGTTGTTACTCGTCAAAAAATCAAATACAGCTGTTTGTGAACGAACAGAATGTGAAGTTGAGACTCTGCTTGTTACTCTAGGAGGTGGGAGGTCAAATTATTTGAATTTGATCGGTAACAAATCGTCTCTCTCTATCTCTCTTTGTATTTGGCAAGCACAGGGTTGTTTAATGCATTAATAAAAAATTACTTTGACATATTTTGACATTTTCAATGGCATGACAACTCTAATGTTACTGAACGACGCATTCTTATCACTTTTTTTTGGGCAAGTCATAGTCAGGGGTAACGGTACCTTTGGAACCGGCGACGATACTACATTAAGTGTGTTATAATTTCCGGGACGGGATGGCAATAAAAAGCAATAAGCATGGAATAGCGTATTCAGAATACACACTACCAGTAAAATCCAGGTAAAGCTAATTAAAATGATCCAAGGATGAATAACACTTCTAAAATTGAGTTTGTATTCTGGATAATTTTGTAGCTCAAGTTTAGTTTTTACTATTATTTTATTGATTTATAATATTGGAGCTCCAGAGCTCCAACAGCTCTTGCATATAAACCGAATTGATATTTGTTTAATTTCTGAAACTTGGCTAATGAATACTGACAGGTTCTCCATTCCAAATTATATCGTTTATAGAAGTGATCGTTGTTCTAGCAGGGGTGGTGGAGTGGATATTATTGTAAAAAACAATATAAGGCAAGGCAAATCCCATGCCTGCAAACACACCTAATTGAAAATATTGGCTTATAGGTATTTATGGATGCACAAATTTCCTTAAAATTTTTTTTCTGTCTATTACCCTGGACAGTCTGCAAAGTGCCTTATCAATCCTTGTATAGCATCAAACAACAATAACCACAGGAAAGATATGTTCAAGACTGATTTAATTAAAATCTCACGCATAGAGGCTAACTACATTCTAGCTGGTGATTTGAATTGCAGGAATCGCCAGTGGAACTGCTCCAGAGCTAACTGTTGGGGTAATACTCACCATGAACTGGCATCTTACGGTAGATTTTCAATACTACACCCAAAGGATACAACTTATATACAGGCAAATCACAAATCGAAGCCTTCAACCCTAGACCTCTTTGTGACAAATTTGTCTAACTCCTTGACTGAACCCGTAGTTTACAATGACCTTTCCTCTGACCACCTCCCAGTTATCACGTACTAAAAATGTAACATACCTTACACAAATAATACGTATTTACAGTATTCGAATGCAAATTGGAAATTATACAAAAGAACCCTAAACGCAGCTTTTAGAGACAGGCCAACTTTTGACATCCAACCCTCTATTGAAATAATTGATAGTATGGTTGATAAATTAACCTCCACTATTATTGATACGATTGAGCATACCGTGCCTAGGAAATCGAGTAAACAATACTGCCAAAGATTACCAATTTTTATAACTGCCCTTATCACCCATAGGAACACCACTCAAAGACAGTGGACTAGATATAGGCTTCCAATTCTCAAGGCCAGACTAAATCATCTAAATCGCCTTATCAAAGCAAAACTTCTTGAATTTAACAACAAAAGTTGGAATCATAAACTATCCATGCTTGATCACAGTTCTAAACCATTCTGGAACATTACTAAAGCAATCAAAAATAAAAAACAGTTCGTCCCAAGCTTCTATTATAATAATCAGGTGTACTCTACGAGGGACGAAAAAGTGAATATACTTGAGAAATTTTTGAACAAAACCATCATATAACTGATTTACTTTCTAACTCAAACGTTGTTAGTCTCGTAGACGCCTCACATGATGAGCTAGGAAATAATCAAGACTGTAATACTCCCAGCTTTTCCCCTCTTGAAATTCAGGACATAATTCGCTCCCTTAAAAATAAGAAAGCTCCGGGACAAGACTCCATACAAATGTGTGCATTAAAATCTTGCCAAAAAATCCAATCGAATATCTCTCTGACATATTCAATTACTCTGTCCGTATTGGTTATTTCCCACGCAAATGGAAAATTGCTAAAGTTATAGCTATTCCCAAGCCCGGTAAGCCTCCTGATACTCCTAATAGCTATCGTTCTATTAGTTTACTGTGCGGCTTCTCAAAAATTTTAGAACGCCCTATTAATGCTAAATTAAATTCGCACATAGAAAGAAACGCTATTCTTCCGCCCGAACAGTATGGCTTCAGGACAAAACTTGGTTGTATCCAATCACTGAACAGACTCAAAACGTTCGTCAAGCAGGAGTTATTACTTAAAAAATCCGTTGGTATGGTGGCGTTAGATGTGCAGGCTGCTTTCGATTCGGTGTGGCATAAGGGCTTAATATATAAAATGAAACGCTCTCCCTTTATACCTCCTCAAAGTCCTCAATAGTTTTCTCTCTGAGAAGAACTTTTATGTCTTCATGGACGGAACAAAATCAATCAACAAACAAATTGCTGCTGGAGTACCCCAGGGCTCTGTTCTAGGCCCCATTCTCTATAATATCTACACCCATGATATACCTATCTCCGCACATTGTGTTACTTCAATATTTGCTGACGACACTGCGATATATAAATAATTTACAAATTGCTCTTAATAATTTATCCAATTATTTCAGTAGTTGGAAAATCAAATTAAATGCCTCTAAAACGAAGCCAATATATTTTTTATATACAAACAAGCGTAAGGATTGTTTTCTGCAAAGCTCTAACCTTTTAGTTGACTCAAAGAGCGTTCCATGGGAAAATGAGGTAAAATACACTTAGACACGAAGCTAAAATTTAATATACACCTAGCCAAAACAATAGACAAAATTAATAAAACTACCTGAATCCTCTACCCCTTTATCAATCGTAAATCTGCACTATCTATCCGAAATAAAATGACCATCAACAAATAAATTTTTCTTTCGATAATGCTGAAAGAAAGAAACTTTATTATACAAAACTAAATATTGCGCACTTACATGTGTCCGATCGATTCTTTAAGCCTTAGCCACTGGTTAATGCAATTAAGATTCGGTCTATTCTAATCTTGTCTAGTTAGTTTAAGTTTATCATTAATCTAAGGTTTTTTTCCTCTTCCCAATTTTCCTTGCTAAATTTAAATTTATGATCTTATGAAATTGTTATAATAATAAGGATAAATATAATTCAGAAGAAAGCCATTTATTGTTATCTCTAAGAACATATTAATAATCTTCTGGGAATAAAGACAAACAAATAACTATGTCCGCCGGTGCAGACGACCAATGATTGCTGAACAAGTTGCTTTTCTGTTAGGAATGTGTTTTTGTAGTTGCAGCTTATGCAGTGAATGGGTAGGTAAGGATTGGTTCCCCCCAAATGTTCTCATTTAACACCAAATTTATGTTATGGTTTGGTTGGCTGGATTTCGGTTGTAAAAATTTCCAGGGATTGGCGTTTCTATAGTTTAATTTCTCATTTAAAGAAAGCATTAGAAATTAGTACATTGACTATGTTTATGTCGTGACTAAGGGTACATCATGAATGGTTTTTTTTTTTTTTTTTGTATTCAATTGTATTCAATATAGCTTATCATTTCCTCAGGGGACTCAGTCTTTTTTGAATTATTGCAGGTTTCTGGGATTGATTACTGTACACTTTGCTACTTTGTTTGACTTTAGAGGCGGATTATGACTTCATATTCGGTTTTTTGAAGCAGTTTCAAACTGCTTTAACTATTTTAAATTTTTGTGTACATAAGGATATAATTTGTTAGAGTTAAAATGAGAGATTGTTATGGGAAAATGATCACTCATATGTAGGTAGATTGGTGTCAATATTCCAAGATGTGTGAAGGGTTTTTAAGAGCGAGAATTCAGAATTATTAGCGGTGCTTGGTTCATACATTTTGCGATGATATTTTTCTTCTGTGGTTATTTATGGGTGGTACCCAATATTGATTTCAGCTATTTAGGTGACCGGTGATTTTAGAATATTCAGATAGCGTGTTAAGAACGTTTCTAAGTTTGGTTAAATTGTATTGTTTTAATTGCAATTGTATTGGTGGGTTACCATTTTGCCTTAGTTGTATTGTTTTTAGTTTTCCAGTTGTTCTTAATTGGGCTTGTAGATTAATTGGTTGATTATCATTGTTTTATATATACTAGTGTTCTCCCTGAGCTTGAAACTCAACCACAGAAAAAATACGAGACAGTTGAGTACCATTTTTAAACCTCATAATATCTTTTTAGAACGCAGAATTGCTAACATGACCCAATCATGAGAGGAATGATATGACATTTCATTTATATTGTTTCTCTCTTACATGTGACATTGTGTAGTGTGTCGGTGTGTCATTTCCTTGTAGTTATTTTTGTACAACTTTTATCTGTTTTTACGCCTACAATACCCAACCAATTTTAATAAAAAGTGTATTGTGCATATCTGTAAATAAATACATGTCGAATGGTAAAATTTTTTATCAAAATTGGCTATATGGTTTAAGCGTAAAATGATAGTAACGCCAATGTTTTGGCCTATTCATATTTAACTATCTTGTGCTTATTACAGTACATCAATCAATTAAAGTATTTTAATTTCTGTGGTAACCGTCACCAGTTACATTATTGCTGTCATCGTCGCAGTTATCATAATGTGAGCCTTATGAATGAACACATTGCAGGTGAAAGCCATAAACGAAAACGCAAGAAACAAAGTCAAAGAGGAACCACCTAGACTTAGATGAAAACAAGAAAATAAAAACAGGCAAAGAAGAAATAAAAAACGCCCACGCCGTAACACTGTTAAGATTGCACTGATGAGCGACTCGCACATATAACATTGGAGAGGGCATCTCTCAGAGCTTAGCTCTCCCGCATGGTTTTGGTAATATTCAACAAACAGCAACATGGTCGGTCATATTCAGACCAGCGATTGCGTAGTGTACTGATTGTTAATTTCTCACACACTACAAGCGGCATATTTGTAACCTCGCCTAAATTCGCGCAAGTGAAAGTGAATCCGTTAACAATTAACACAAGCCGTGGTCAAATTGACACCAAAATAAAAAAAATATAACAACGCTAAACTCAAAATAAAAAAACGAACAACCAACAACTAAAAATGCTTTGCGGGCCTTCATTGGTAAAATTAGTGCATTTTACGAAGGCGCGATATTCAATTTGTTAAAATTGTTGTTGCAATACCGGTAATAAATTGAAATTGTAAAAAATTCACCAACAATTAAACCTTGAAAACGGCGTTTGAAACTTCAACGCAGAATGGACGTCATTTCATGGCCAACGCTCTTTATGGTGTGCAGCATAGTGGGTATGTAAGCAATCTTTTGATAATATACGAGTACGAGTGTACATAGGTACATACATATAGTCTCCCGTATTTATTACAAATTTACAAATCAAAAATCAAAAACTACACCTTTACAAATGGAAACAAAAAGTTTTTATTGCCAAATACAATAGTTATTAAATCAACTGAAGAAAGAACTCATACACTAAAAATTAACAAAAGCAATTATGGCTCTAGTCGAACTCTAATAAGACCTACTTATGTAAAATGTAATTTTAGTCTAGCTTCATTCATACTTCCTGGGTAAAAAGTGAAAATGCTACCAAAACATTTGCTTAAAAATTGAGTGATTACAATTGATTACAAAAACTGAATACAATAAATGGAACGAAAACTAATAGACAAGCTTACTTGACCTAGCTACATTGGAATTTTCTTTTGTGGTAGACGTATCTGATCTAGTATTTGTATCTTTAGAGCGGTGTTTACGCGATCATGCATGCACCGCAAATTGCGTGTTAGTGCTGGTGAAAAAACAAATAACGGATTATGAAAGAGTGCATGCATATGTACTATAAGGTACTATTACTCACACATAAGTACACCCAACTCTCTTTTTAATCGTGTAAAAAAATACATGCGAAAATTTGGTTGCTTCACAACTTTAAAAAATCGTGTAAGATGGAAAATCTATATATATTTTCCCAAAAAAATCGTGCATCAAAAGTAATAATGAAATCCGTGTAATTTATAAAACAAAAAAATGCATTTTTATTGAAAAAACAAATTACTATGTAGTGAAAATACATAAGTGCAACATATAAAAGTTTAAATTTAAGTTGGTAATATTAAAAACTATTCATCGCCTTTCGATAACAGGCGTACTCGTTTATTACGGGCTGAATCAAAATTGCTTTCATCAGTATCAGATATGGTATCAGATCTTGCAAAACCTTCGAGTTTGGTTCAAATGAAGAATTATTGGACTTTATCGGTCTTTTTGTTGTTAAAAAGGATGCTATTAGCTGCTGTTTTTTGGTTTTTTTTAGTTCCTTATATAACTCTTAATATCCAGCTCCACAAGACTGCGTTGATATTATATTGCACGCTCCATGTCATGATTATGAGTAATTAAATCAGATCTTAATAACTGAACTTCACCTTCAACTTCGCCATTATCGATTTCTTTATTGTCATCAACTCTCATAACTTCAATTAAATCAATTTCAGTCGTTTACATTTTGTTAAAACCTGTGATCAATACGCATCACTGGGATCAATTCTTTGAACTCGCCCAACATCAAAAAAATCGTGTAAAGAAATTTTATTTGTCCAATTTGTAAACCGTGTGATTTCAAAATCGTGTAAAAAGAGAGCTGGGAATACATACATATGTAAACACGGCAGCAGCCTTTACCAAATACTTTCTTTTCATATTTTTAATTTATGGTTTAATAGGAAATAGGGAGACAAAATTTGTTTTAGTTATCTACATAGAAAAAAGTTCCGAATGCTTCCAAACAATTGCTGAACACAGGGGAGAAGCCATAACTTTTATGTTTGTTTGAAGCCTATAGACTCCGACTCCAATTGACTGAACACGATGAAAATTTGTACATATATGGATTTCATCATGCATATATGGCTAACTTTGGTGCGTTAGTAAATCGCGAAAGTCGGGAAATTCCATCCAATTTTTCTATGTGAAATCAATGATGAACTGATGAAGCAATTATAAGATTGCCGTTGATATGTATGTCAAATTTAAATCGAAAGTTTGACGAAGAAAATTATTAAAAAAAAAAGTTTAACTCAAATCCATAAAATCAATTTAGTGGGTTACAAATGTTGTGTGGGAAAAAATTCCAATAAGGTGTCAAAATAAAAATATTGGCCGGGGCCATTGCTAGTATAGGCTATTAAAACCGTTAAAGTCGTCGTCAAGGTAATGATACATGATAAAGCCGCTATTTAGTGATGTACACACATATACAAAGAGGTGTAAAAAGAAAAGGAAGAAAAAAGGGTACAAGTAATATACGGTTGTTTCAAATATTTGAGACTTTCTATTCAGGCTTAGACTAGAAGGAACTTCGCCGAATGGCTTGATCTCATCTTCTTGTAATTGTGATTAGAGATTTGATGAATTTAAGCTTTTACTCGTTGAAAATAATTTATTTGAATTTATCATGTTTTCTACCGCAAAAAGCTGCGGAGCCAGAGGAGATTATTGCGGACCGGGCAGTGCTAACAACATTACAGCAACCAATATCAACATCAGTGAAATATGCAGGAACAACCTTCGCCAATCATGTCGAGCTGACGCGTGCAGTGCATGCTTCATTGCTGGATCACGGGGAACGCCAACGCCAACGCCAGCGACAGCGCCACAGCAGGTACGAGTATATTAACCCAAAATGTAACAAGCCATATTATATCTCAAGCCAGCTTAACCATTGAATTTTTTTAATGTCATCAAGGCTAAAGCGTTCTGTCAAGCGAGTCTGCTACGCGGAGCTCGGTTGCTTTGAGGATTCTGGGCCATTTTCATATCTAGAGATGCTACCTTCTACACCGGAGGAAATCAATACAAAATTTTACTTCTACTCAACACGTAATCGGTCTGATCGGCCGCTTATGGAGCTACCGTTCCTCAATATGACAGCTGCTTTTCATAGCAAGCCGACAATTGGGACGACAGATCAGCATTTGAATCGATCGTTGCCAGTGCCTGTTACCAGCGGTGCTGTATCGGAAAGGCCTGCTTTTAAGAAGACCGCAATAACAATGGACGACCTCAAGGGATTCGACGAGCTGTCAGTACGCGTAATTGTGCATGGCTTCGGCTCGGCATGTCGCCATTCTTGGATTTATGAAATTAAGACGGCGCTAATGGCGGTGGTAATTGACTAGTGACAGATCTGCTATATACTGTATACTCTATTTTAATTAATTTTTTGTTGTTGAAATTTTCAAACTGTATCCGGCAGGAAGACTGTATAGTTATCTGTGTCAACTGGGAAAACGGCGCGAATTTTCCGAACTATGTGCGAGCAGCCGCAAACACGCGCCTCGTCGGGAAGCAGTTGGCAATGTTACTACGCAACCTGCAAAACTACAAAGGTCTTAATTTAAAACGAACTCATATCATCGGCTTCAGTCTCGGTGCACACGTTTCAGGCTTTGCCGGCACTGAGCTGCCGGGTCTCCGACGAATTACGGGCTTGGACCCAGCCGGTCCTCTCTTTGAAGCTCAGCACCCAAAAGTGCGTCTGGACAGCAATGATGCTGATTTCGTAGATGTCATTCACTCGAACGGAGAGAATCTAATACTTGGAGGACTCGGCTCCTGGCAACCTATGGGTCATGTCGACTATTACCCCAATGGCGGGCGCGTGCAGACCGGCTGTTCGAATCTTTTTGTAGGGGCGGTGACAGATTTCATTTGGTGTAAGTATTGTTGGACTTAAGTAAGAAAGTGGTGCCTAAGCTTCTTCTTGTATCGTAACATTCGAGCAGCCAAAGCGGCGGAGGATGAGGAAGGTCGCTCGTTGTGCAACCACCGTCGTGCCTATAAGTTTTTCATTGATTCAGTAGCACCTCGATGTCTGTTCCCCGCATTTCCGTGTGCTAACTATGACGACTTTCTAAAGGGCAAGTGCTTTCCTTGCGCGCAGGATGACGAAGAACTGGCCGACGGAGTCCCTCGATGCGGTAATATGGGCTATTATGCAGACCGCTCCACTGGGCGAGGACAATTGTACTTGGTAACTCGCGAAGAGGAGCCCTTCTGTGCACACCAGTTCCAATTAAAAATCTTCAACTCATTTAACGATTTGCCGTTGCGCACGATTGGCCGCCTCGAGGTAATACTCGAGGGTGATGGCGGCCTGAACGAGACTTTGGAAATATCGGAGTAAGAGAAGCCACACGCACTGCCTTTGACCGACAACTTTAATCTCAGTTTTGTTTTGCAGAAAAGACGATTCTGAGTTCTTTGCTGGCGATATAGTATCTAAGATTATTGTTCCACATCCGGGGTTGGGTTTCCCTACTACACTAAGCCTACACTATAAATCCTATAGTGGCTGGCTTTCCAAAGGGTTGCCTCACTGGGATATTGATAAAGTTGTGCTCACGGATAGCTTCGGTCGTAGTCATTCACTCTGCCAGCCATCTACCAAACTGGACTCTGGTATCCCTGTGCGCCTAATGTTATTACCTGGAAATTGCGAACTGGACAACCAGGACGAGTATGGAGCATACACAACACCGACTGCATTTGCCACTGCGACTGAAGCAACTGATGTCCCTAGTGGTCAGGAGACGGGTGATATTGCTGTTGGTGTCACAGCGATAGCAGACGGCATCGAAAGCGCTAAACAGAGCAAGGATATTTTTAATCTTGGTATTAGCTTCAAGTTAACACAGAATCAAACTTATCCAATGGATAAAATTGACTCACTGCCATGGCAACCAATACTTGAGGGCAACTCGCTCGATAAGGAAATTAGCGAATCCAGCCGCAGTCTAAACAGTGATGAACCGGCCGAAATATTCGAGCCTATACTGAAAGGACGGCGTTTGGCCCTAAGTCGAGGCCGCAATTTGCACCAAGTCGCTAGTAGCACAGAGGAAATAGTGGAGCCGCTGTTGAAAGCCACACCACGAGTCAAGAAAGCTAAAAAGATTGCACTCGATAGTAGCGGTATTGATGGTAACGGTGGTACGACGTCAGCCCAAATCTCCGGACTGGTGTATTCGACACCACGTACGTTCAACAACAACACATCAGAATTCATTCGAGCTGCACTCGGTAAATCTTCGAAAGGCGCAACTCAGACGTTATCCACAACAGACGAGCAGCTTACTGTTCAACTTCTGCCTTTTCGGCTTGGTGAGCTACTACAGCGTGCTGAGCGCTATGCTCGGGAGACGTTGCTGCCATTGATATCAGTGCAGGCACCGCGATTCTTTGGTTTCAATATGACAATGCAGGAATCCGAGGCTAGTGTTGAATCAGAAGGGAAAGTTGAGTCACGAAAACCGCGCTACATTCCGCGTTACGAGGAGGTAGCGTTTCTCAATAACAGTGCGACTGCCACTACTATAACGACAACAATGGTTAAAGTTGTCGAAGAGAGAATGTCGAAGGAGAATAACTTTGTCGGCGAACATAAGCAGCATCACCATCAGCAGCCTCAAGAGCAGCACCAGAATCATCTGCAAAACCAGCGTAATCTCTTCAAACTGCTACGCAATGACGCCACAGGTACACGTTTGCGTTCCATACATAGACGATCAAGCAGCGCCAGTAACATATATACAGCGAAATTGCTTCCACCGTCGGCAATCTCGCACAACGATGTCACCTACTATACAAACGCACTTCTTTCGCAGTCACGGGCCGTACGCCCAGAAGATCCCGACTATGAACCAATCTTCATCAATTTACCGACTTATCGACCACCAAGAGCGGCGATTCCGCTTCCCTGAGTACATCCGTTCTTCTCGTTTGCTCGCTTTATTCCCTTTCCCGTTCACCTATAACTTTATTCTCTATTGCTCTAAAGGAATGTACCATCATTGACTAGAATAACCGTTTCCGGACTTTGCAGTTGTAGTACCGTTAATAGGGCTAAGCAGTTCTACATTCCATGATTCTAATCAACTGCAAGAAAAGATAATTCTTACACTAACAACTATATATAATGTGATATTAACAGTCTGACAACTGCATGCGTGATTATAGCAAACAGCTCCATCCCATGTCATCACCACCATCCCCAATTAGGAGTGCAAACAAGTCTCCAGCAGGAACCAGTAAGGCGGTATGGTTAAAATTTTCAAATGTAAAACGTCACTTCGAAAGTTTGTATATCTGGTAAAATCATAACCTAAAGTATTAGCGATTTTGTATCAGCATCATATTGTGTTTCGTGCGAGGAGACCGAGTTTTGATCCAACATTTGTAGAATGTTTCGATGTACTTCTTTAAGAGTTGTGAAGCATATGGTGAGGCTGCTTTAACTGAGAGAAGTAGTCGTGAGTGGTTTGCGAGTGAGAGTGGAAGTTTGAGAACGGCAACTTTGACATCGAAAATGAAAAAGGTAGGGCAAGGCCGCAAAATTGTGAAGACGAGGAACTGGAATAATTACTGGAGGGAGATTCGTACCAAACGTTGCTAACGATGGACAATACTTTGAATAAAATGCATAATACAAATTTATCCGAATAAAGCCTCAAAATTACTAAAAGAAACTCTTAAAACTTATTTGTACACCAAATCCAAGTACACTTTGTACGCTATTAATGCTTGCAGCTCCATCCATTTTCAAACTTCAAAGCCTCCAAGAGGTTTCTTTTTGTATAATGAAATTCATATGTGTGTGAAATCTTATTGTTGTTGATAGATGTTTATGTTTAACTATAACTATAAGCATATATAAAATAAATTAAAACATATACATACTATATATTTTTATGTTATGTAACATTTGTATGCAAGATCGTATATGGTATGTATACATGCGTATAGAAGATCATATATGTATACATATGTATAATGTAAAATGGAGGAGAGTCAAAGGTGGAGCGTATTTCATATGTACTTTATTTATTCTCAGTTACAGTTTGTTTATTACATTCATGTTTTTTAGTCTCAGCTCTTTGCTTCTTATTTAGTTTTCAATACTTTTCTCTCTTAGTTAAATTTCTTTTTTTGGTTTGTCTTAAAAAAAATTTTTGTTTTTTTATAAATTCCCTTTTACGGTTTACGTTTCTTAAAACAAAAAAATAGATAAAACTGGTGGCTTTACTACGCGAAGGTGTTGAATGAAATGTAGTAATTAGAAGTCAATGTAATGGGCAGAGCGAAACCCAAGAAGTATGGTGTAGAGGAAAATGTAGGCGTTACAAACTACAAGTTGAGTTTCTTAAGATAAATTATACTCAAGCATACACGCCCATATTGATATAAACCTTTTTATGAATTTTATGGTGTAGTATATCTGTGATATAGTAGTATGCAAATTTGTAGCAGTGTGTTTGTGTGTGTGTGTGTGTGTGTTGATGGGGATCACGATTATATGTACAAATCTTTAAGCAAAACTTTGCAACGCCTGCGTCACATTCTAAGTTGTTAAAATTTCTTTATATGTATATGTTTGTTTGTTTGGCTTTATTTTTTATTTCAAATGTCAATGGTTTTCTGAGGTCACTTCAAGTGATGTTTGTATGAGTGCGCTGGTTCTTTGGTACCGGTATTATTGAGTGGACATATAATACATACTTGACTTTCTCTGGATAAGTGGATATTTTGGCATAACATCGGATCGTATATGTAGATTACCTCAATTTACTGTAGTCAATATAATCATTAATAACAATTTAGGCTATTGAATTTGTTGTTGCTCTCGTTCTTTTTATTTTTATGTTTCTATGTTTTTGTTATATATAGAATATATATATAGAATTGTAATTACACTTTTTTTTCTCTTACAAAATTCTAATAAATATTCCATTCCACATATATATATATATATATATATATATATATATATATACAGTTTGTCAAGAAATTGTTTTGACATCATAAAAAAGTACTATTTTTCAACTTTAAGTCGAGGGAAAAGGTACTAATATGGTTTTTAATTTTTTTTTACTGATTATGATTTATTAACTTAATGTCTACATATATATATCGAAAAGTAGCACAGTTTTAAGAAAGAAGCAGAGAAATAAAAAAGAGACCAAATCAATTGTTACTGTCAACACAAAACAGAATATATAAGGAAAATTGAGAAAAAATCAATTAAAACTAATTTAATCTTTACTAAGTGTTCCTTTGGTATCTACAACGCCTTTTAAACGTCGTTTAAGGCAATAAACTAGTTTAGCAAGACGTAATCCTGTGGAATTTGCACCCATTCCCCCAGTATTGCACTTTTAAGGGCTGCTCGCGTTGTTTGTTTGCGTTTTTGCCACTTTTTCTATAAATATGCACACAAATTTTCAATTGGGTTGGAGCCAAGCTGGCTTAACAAACACTTTTCCGGTGTTAAAACGCGCAGCCACATCCTCACTAAGTGGGTTTTATTTTTGGGATCATTGTCTTAGTAAAATTGAATTTTGATTTGTTATCCAGAATGAATCTCAATTTGCTTGCACTTTTCACTAATTGCCACTTTAAAATATTCAAATACTGTTGAGCATCCATCGTATTAAAAAATAAAAGCTAATTCACCAACCCCTTTACTGGATATGAACCCCAACACCATGCATGAAAGTTTTCTAAATTTTACAATAGCTACGACATTCTGCACTTCTAATGACTTTAATGGCGTATGCCACACTTTTTTGGGTCCGTCATTATAGTACATCATAATTTTTGTTTCGTCTTATATATGTCGTCATCCCAGTAACTTTCCGGGTTGTCTACATGCATTGAAGCGAAGGTGAGGCGTTTTTTTCGGGCAACTCGCGAAGTGTACTGGTTCCTTTTTAGAGCTTGTCGTAGCGTTTCATGGGAAACGATAACACCACACTGTTCCTAGAATTCAGTAGCAAGGGATCTAGTCTAAATTTTTGGATTTTTGCTACCAAACGGCATTCAGCTCGCTGAGATGCTGAGATAATTTGTTTGGCCGGCCATGAGATAAATTAAGTTCAAGTCTGTTGGCTTTATTTGCTCCCTTAATAATATTATAAACCGTTTGCCTAGTCAAAGAGAACGTCTAAGCTAACTATTGGACATTTTTTCCAATTTGATGGTTATAATAAACCAGCTGAATGACATCAAATGTCGTTCTTCGTCCAGGTATCTTCAATATTTAATGTTAACCGCAAGAACTTCTGTATTTGATGACAAAATCGCAACTAACATTAAATTATTTCATCAGAAAATGACGAACATAAGCACACAGAAGAAATATCCAATAACTTATAACGGAACATGGATTCCAAAGAGCGAAAATGAGTTCCAAAGGAATTTGTCAAAACAAATTGCTTGACACTCAAAATTAGCAGTTTTTTGGTTTCTGCTTTCTTTCTCTGCTTCTTTGTTAGAGCTGTGCTTCTTTTTGATGCACATACATATAGATTAATTCATCCTAATCAGTAAAAAAAAATTTTTAAAAAAAACATAGAAGTACTTTTTCCATCGACTTAAGCATGAAAAATTGTTCTTTTTATGGCGTCAAAACAATTTCTTGACAAACTGTATATGCTGTCTCCAATTGCCAGTCTATTCTTAATGTTCTCCTGTCCCCAATGCCATTCCCATTCTTAAATTTTTAGGTAACCCAAGCCCTTTATTGTTGAATGTTACCCAATTAGTTCCTACTTTTGGCATACGGTATATTAGGACCTATTGGCACATCAATTTATATATCAATTATATACTTGCATATAAAGATATAATACACTTTCTTGGTAGCATACAGTGCCACACATATACAAACATATAATTAGGTACATATACAGGTTCATATTACAGATCGACTAGGCTCCTTTAAAAATTGCTTATAAGTTCTTCGGCTTGCTATGTGCTGCAATACGCTTGACTTCGATCCCATATTGGCGCCCTGCGGTTTTTTGTAATAATCAGACTGCAGAGTTCCTTACCTCCTATATGCTAAATTCGGTGGAAGTGGAACTGGAACCCTTTTCGATTGTGTGCGTGATCATTTTTTTTAAATGATTCATATCGCATTCCGATTTTGATTTTGATTATTCATTTTTAATTTGATCGTTACGTTTCGTTTCGCATCCCTCCCAAATGACTTTCAACTTCTCTGTCGTCTCTTAATACACTATACATATGTAGGTACTTGTATGTAAACATGTGTGTACATACATACATGTACATAGATTAATTTAGTTGCTCAATTCTTATGTTTTAATGAACTTGATATATAAATTAATTCGACTGCTTAGAAACGGTTTTATTTATGTCTTTATATTTTATGAGCTACATAGCTGTATCGAGGAGAAAAACAGACATTTTTGACGTTATTTCGGTTTTCGATTACTTTATTTTCACTCAAATTCAAAATATTTAAGATTGTGTTTAAAAAAAAGTTAATCCTTTAGCGATATATTTATTGTATTTTGTTTCTTATTTTTATATACGCTATTCATTTTATTGCAATATTTTTTTAATGTTTTTTTGTTTTTTCTCTCTCTCTCTCTTTCATTTATTTTGTATGCTGTGAGAATATCGCAAAATGATACCGCACTAGTTTATCGATAAAAAAATCTCTTTTCCTTTTTAATATTTTTGGCATACATTTCCAATGCGATAAGAGTTGCTTATTCATACTTTTACTTCATTTCTTATTTTTGTTTTGTTTTCCTTTTGCATAATTTCCTTTAACATATTCATTCCACATCTCTCTTTGTCATTTGTCATAAAATTTTTTATTTTCGTTTACATACAGTGGCTCACAGGTTAAAGTATGCAGTGTATACTTTCAACTCTAAAGTTCTATAACAACGAAACTAGAAGACATAGTCCATGTTTCAAGAATATAACAGAAAAGCCGGAGTCAAAAAGCATACTCCCTCGCTCCCTCAAACCACCGAAACGTATTAACGCACGAAAAATTCATGTCACAGCTTATTTTAGGCAGTCATTTCTCTGCGCAACGGTACTTCAAATTTGCGCTGCCCAACGGTACTTTGTTCACTTATGTCTTTATTATTATTCCTAATTTCGTTTGTGCTAGTTCGTCAGTCGCACTGCAATGGACAAATTAATGTTCCTGTGGATCCTTAAGGACAATTTGTTGCAAATTGTAGAGGATCTGGTCATAAAATCGAATTTTCGCTTTTATCAAGACAACGATGCAAAGCACAAAACGGGTATGAGCAAACTTGGCGAATATACTACTGTCCACATTTAATGACGCCACCAACACAGGCCTCAGACCAATAACATGAACAATTTATGGTCTACATTATAGAATAATATTCGCAACTATAACATTTCAAACAAAAAGGATCTAAAAAAAGCGATGAAAATGTAGTGGGAGAATATTTCACCTGCTATAACTGAAAATTTGTTCGCATCAATGCCAAATTTCGTGAAAGCTGTGACATGAAATTGAACAGTATTTTTTTATTGTTTGTTAAACTAGACTTCTTGCCCTTTTAAATGACACCACACTCTTGACGAGTACACTACATAACTTAAGCTGTGCGCCACTGTACATATATTTATGCATGTATATGCATATGTATATTTCATGTGAGTGCAATTATGCCTCACTAAATAATTTATTAAACATATATATTTTTGGTTTCTCCCTCCCGTATTCTTTTTTTAAATGATATTTTAGACCATCAAGGTTCAAGTTGCTTAGTTTGCAAAAAAAAAAAAAAACTATAATAATTACATGAGAGGATCCTGCCCTCTGTTAATGTTAACAAAATAGCATAATTAAATAAATAATATTAGTACGAATAACAATTACAAATAAAACAATTTCAAACAATAAACAATGCGTTCGAATAAACTGATTCTCTGCACTTTTTCCCCTTCATTTTTAATTATATTTATTTTGTAAATTTGGCTATACTCGTCTCGTAATTTGTAGTTTTGTTGTGTTATTATAAAATCGGACATTTAATATAATTTGTAATTAACCCTGACTTTTTGCTTCGTTTTTAGGCGAGGGTGCATAACAAATCGAATTTGTTTGTGCTTTATTACACTACTTATTTCACTCGCCCGCAGTCTACTGCATTCTCTTTCGGTCTTTTCACAGAACTATTCAGTCAGAACTGTCAGAGTCAGTCATTTCACTTCAGCATTCTTAATTTAAATTAATAAATGAAAACCCAACGTCAGTACAAAATAAAATTGCATTTTACACTCTGTGCATGTAAAAAAAAATACGAAGACATTCTAATTTCGATTGCAGCGTAAATTCATTAAATAATTTGGAAGTAGTCGTATTTATAATTGTGCAACCGCGCTAAGAGCAGTAATAGGGCTTTGTTTGTTTTGTTAATCGAATGAGAAACATGCTTGATATAAAGCATTTGGGCTTTGAATTTTTTTTTTTTTTAACTTTAACATACAGGTAGATGTATATACATCTTTAAAAAATTGTTTAAGTCTTCCTACAGCTACTATTTTTTTAAATAGTTTTTCAAAGTCATACTTGCATATGCATATATTTTTTGGTTTCTTGTTTGTATGCTTGTAACACTGTTAGGCAATATTGTTTTTTTTTTACATTCATTAGTTAGTCAAATTATGTGTGTGTGTTTTCTCTAATATGTTAAGTTACTCCTTTAGTACATATTTAAGTTGAAATTGAATTTATATTATTTATTTTTGATTTATTTCCGTCATTAAATTCGAGTCGAAGCATGAATTTATAAAAAAAAAAAACTACAGTCTATTAAAAGCCTCCAGCATATTCAAGGCCTGTAAACATTTCTTATGTAGGTTAACGGATTGGTTTTTATATTATTTAATTTGATTTTTTCCATAAATTTGAATAACTTTGACCATATACTGAAAATATTGCTTTTTTTAATTTCATTTCTAAATTTTATGTAAAATGCAGACATGGATTGAGAACCATTCAGAAAAAAAATTTCAAGTTGAAAATAAATAGTTACATAACAATCTAGGCTTTCATCTGTATCTCATTTGAAGAATTTCTTCATGTGCTTTCTTTTCTACCTTTTTTTTGTTTTTTTTTTTTGTATATCATGTATATCATATTTATATATATATATATATATATATATATATATATATCCAAAAGTTTTTGTTTCTTCTTTCTTAAATTAAACCCATTTAACAAAATAATATTAAAAATGTAAAAAAAAAACTATTATATACAAATTAGAATTAGTTTGGTTTGTTGTCTTTCGCAATATCCTGTACTTCTTCGCTTACAGAAAGGGTTGTCAATCGTTTAAAAATTATTTAACAAGTTCAATTCAAAGCCAAAACTCAACTTTGCTTTTTTTCCTTTTTTTCTAATTCTTTTTCTTCTCTTAAACAACTAAGACTAATACAACAACTCTAAAATTTCATTTATGTTGATAGCTCAACGCGGCTGCTTGTCCCACTTGTCCCTGGCGGAAAATAATATTCAAGGTTTGAAATCGCTATCTTTTGGGTCTTCGTTTTACACTTTTTTGTTGTTTGTTTTGTTTTGTTTTCTTTTTTTCCTTAGGGTGGTTTTGTCTATTTATTACCTATTTAAATATTCAATATTTTTGGGTCATTTAAGTTGATGTAAATATTCATTCAATGTTTTTGGGTTATACTCGTAAGCGTCTGTGTTTTTTGTATTCACTCTAAAAGTTTGTCTTGTTCATTGGATTTGTTATACACAATTCCCATTTTCATTTCGGGTAAAATTCTGAAGTATTCTAAATCTGTATTATACATATATATGTATATATATGAATAATGTATATATATATATATATATATGTTGTTCGCATTTGCGTTAAATTTGAATTTGTAATTTATGTATATATATATATATATATATATATATATAATTACATGTAGTCACTAACGAATCAGAAAAAAGTTATGCGCCTTTTCCGTTAATTTTCGATAAATTCCAACGACTCTCCGTCACATTCCAGTGTGTTGAGTCTGATTTTGACTGCTCGAAGGTTTGTTGCTTGCGCCAGTCGTAGTGGTTGATGTGGCGGACGAGACCGGCTCGCCTTTGCTATCCGTATCTTCGCATTCTTCGAGTTCCGCTAGATTCTCCTGATCGGATTCTTCAAGCGTTACCTACAAGCAGCGAAACAGTGTAACATTAAATTAATGTGAGCAGTTGATAGCGGTGGTGGAGACTGGTGCTGACATACTTGAAAGCGTATCTTCTCGTCCGCCGGTTGTTCATCGATTGCCGACGGTGGTGGTGACGGTGGTATCATGCTTTGGTAATAGTCTCTGTTCTCTTCAAGCGTATCGAGAATATCTTGAGCATCCGGATGAACCAGATCGGCCCAGGTCTCCCACAGAGGATGTACGATGTAGTCTATGAAACCGACTTGGCTTTTTTCGATCGTGGAATTGTGACGATCACACATCGGACTGATGTCCATACCCGACTCGCGTTCCTTGTCACCCTGAAGGAAAAACTCTTCCATTAGCAGTGCTACCCAGCGTTTGTAGAGGGGGAGTGGTTTGGTTGGATTACTCAGATCGGCACAATGCACAAGATTCTCAAGCACCTTAAATTGAACATATCAGTATAGTAGACGTGTTGTGTTGATTTATGTTTTCCGTCATACCTGTATGCGATCGGTATAGTTGTCCAGCAACAGAACGCCAGAACCGGCAACTTTCTTAGTTTCGACCATCGTCTTTAGATCTGCCAACAGACTCATGTGTTTCGACATGTCAGTGGATAGCACAATATCAATTACCATCTTTCTTAGTGTTTGGCGTTGTTTTCTGTCATTACAAAAAAAAATAAACATATATATATAAACGAAAATACTTATATATATGTATGTACGATTTGTATGTGATTGCAATAATAATTATTAGAATAATAAGCTTGCATGAATTCTGGTCAGTGACATCCAATAGTCAAAATTCGAAGTATAAGTGTAAATAGCTGTCAAACAGCTATGCTATTCGATGGTTGATACACGGTTTTGAAATGCTGAGGAAGTACGAAAATGGATCAGTGATTGGATTGCTGCCAAATCATCATCGTTCTTTCCACCCGGTGTTGTCACGTTCCCAAAAAGGTGGGAATAGATTTCAGAAAATGATGGAAAATGGTTTGAATAATACGTATTGTACCGATTTTTCTCGATAAATGTCTTTCTACAATATGAAAATGACCAGAATTCATGCAAGCTTCTAATATAAAACGTAAAATAAGTAGCAATATTCCTGGTATTAGCGGACTCTCTTCTGTTTTATCCTGGCAAATTGGCAAAAGCGCGAACTCTGCTGCTCGTAATTTTCAACAAAATAAATAAATAAAGAAGGCGTGACGTGGTGGGAGAGACCGAATCTCAGCCAACCAGTGGAACACGTGACACCAGGCCTAGGCATGTTAACGGTTGTAGGTTCCGTGGATCCGCAACTAGTTGGGGGGTATTCCCGTCAAAGGAAGCGGGCATTTTCAACCAACGTAATTGTTTCTTTAGATAGTTAGAGGTACGAAGGTAATAGACAAAAAATCAAAGCATTCAAAAACATTTAAAAGGAAAAGAGAAATTAAATAAAATTACGCTCACGCTGATGTATGAGAGCTAGAGAAAATGGACGCATACGCACATGCGTGCACTTTAATGTTTATACTCAGCGCACTCGGAAAATACAAGGTCACAAGCCCAAACTGTAGAGTAAAACAGGTGAAGCATGAACAAGAAAGCATGTTAAAAATTCATACTAATTCATACAGACATCGTGAAAATGTGAGTACCGGGAAGGGCATTAGATACAATTAAATATTGTGGGCTTTGAAATAAAAAAATTTCTATTGTCTTACTTTTGCATATTGCAGAATATATCACATCCTTGATTTTGCAATAGTTTAAAGGCAACTGCTAAATGATGATTTTCCAGCACAGATTCGTCATTATACATAAGTGCTAATTCGGAACCTGAAAAAACCGTCACAATGCTGATTAATGTCGAGGCGATTATGGATGGATGACAATGACATACTTGAATTAACTAGAAATTGATTTGTTAAACCAGGGTGATCAACATCGTGTATACAAGCAGCGAATAGCGCGCCGCCCACTTCAAGGGGTGTGAAGACTCCTTCAAGAGCCGGCGTGTTGAGCAACACGTTTGTGCTTTGAGTCACATCGGCGGCATGCAGAGAGTTGTGAAACGGATTGTCTTTGACGTAATGGTCCTCCAAAGTAGACATAAAATTAAGAAAAGTTTTCGGTGGTATCATAAGATTGGTCAGTAATTCTCTACTCTATTGGCCGAAAAAGGGAAAGAGAGAAATAAATAAGAAATATAGCTGTGAGTCATTAATACATGTTTTGGAGTGCTAGATCAAAGCTCATACGCACCTGAAATATGGTATATGCAACGCATGTGAGCGGCCGATTGCAGCTCAGATCGCCGATCTTAAATATCTCTATACCCCATGTGTCGAGCTCGCCAAGCAGGGTACCTAGTTCATTTTCATGTGGGGTCTCTACACCGAATGTGGGAAGCCGTTCACCGGTGAAGCTGTTCGTATGCGATAGAGGACGTTTGACGCCTGATATTTGAGACATAGGTGGGCCGCGTGGCGATCGACAGTGCGGGTATGGACCCTGACCGGTGGCCATACCCGCGCCAGGCAATGTGGCCACGTCCACATTTTCCTCCACTCGCAGCGAAGGCAAATCAAACTCCTGCTGTTTGTCTGTGAAAAAATGACAACAGAGGGAATAACTTTCAATTGTAAAGTACTGTCCACAATTAAGTAGAATAATGAAATGAATGATAAAGAAATGATAAATGTGGTTGAAGCTAAGTGTTGCCTTATTACGAAAGTAATATCCTTAAGAAAGGATAAACGCGATGACATATGAAATGCCCTATAATGACCCTGACGGAATTTTAGCAATAAGTTCCTATATAAAACTTTGTATTATTTTTTAATTTTATTTTTAAAATTTTTTAATTATATAATACTTCATTCTCTCAAAATAAATTGTAATCTCTAAAATATGTACAATGACAATCACATATAACGAATAACATTAATCGTAGTAAACTGCATGACATATTTGTATGATTATAAATAATGACGAGTCTATGTATAGAATTAGACTAAGGCTATGGTGATAATAACAGATGCGCCGTTAAGGAATTGACTGATACGGCTACTATTAGGGGGAGTACAATGGCTTAGAAGAAACATTTTCTAACTTACCCAAAAAGGTGGAGCAAATATACTCTGATATTTGGTTTCCCGATCTACTCGATTCACTGAAGTGTGAAAGTTCTTTGTTTAGCATTCGTTTGAACTGTAATTGGAAGTATAAATATAAGTAAATAAAATATTTTCGAGTTAAGTTCTCACCTTCAGTGAGGCCATATCAGAAACGCTGCGGTGCGTCTGAATAGTCTCAAGCTGGTCCAGGCACCAATCGAGCTCCTCGATGGTGTCGGTGGCCAGGCGAGTGTAGGCCTCATCGCCTTGGGCCAACTGCACTCCGCTCACGTTCCCGCCACGACTAAGGGATGACATTTGAACTGGGCGCCTGGATCTTGGTTGATTAATATATGGTTGCCAAAAAAAGTTCGAAGACACGCAGCGAAACGAATAGCAGGCGACAAATACGGAACATTAACCAGCGCACAAACAGGAATTGCAAAGCAAAACATGACAAAGCATAAATACAAACGGAAAAAGAAAATGGGATGACACAAGCACAAAATAGGGAAGTAGTAACAAAAAGTGTGTAAAATCGCAAAATGACGAAAAATTGATATGTAGGAATGGCAAATGTTTTATTAAAAACAATTTAAAAAAAAAAAATTAAAATTTAAAAAATTTTACATAAGACAAAATACAAAATACGAAAAGTAAAAAAATCACAACGGCATTGATTACAATAATTAAATGGAAAATGGATATATTAAATATGATTTTTTTATGGGGATTTGTTATTTTTATTTGCAACACACAGCATGAAAATAAAAATATTGACGTTTTTAGAGGTTTCCATGATTTTGAAATTAAACGTAAAATAATGTGTATGGTTGAAGAATGGGAATCAGAAATATTAGAAATAATAAATAATGTAGAAAAATGAAATGAATTTATGTTCGAATTAAGCAATTAAGGGAGGGACAGCAATTGGAGTCAGATTGTCGGCGAAGAGAGAAAGAGAGAGAGAAAGAGAGGATACAAATATTACAATTTGGGCTAGATTAATCAAAGGTCATGTTTATATATATATGTTTATATAAATATAGATATATGCATATAAATACAGGACGCTCTTTCTTGGCACCTACCATTATATTATATTAACCATCCACATGTGTATATGCATGTCGTGGATGTTTAGCTTATTTATTGATCATCATTTTCAGATTGCAGATATCAAGAAAAATTAGCCTATATCTATATACATATGTATATAGTGAATAGTGTTATAATTATACTATGTAGTTAAATAAAACACCATATAAAACCTGTAGATTTAGCCATTTCCTATTTATTCTGGAAATAGAAAACAATATCAAACTACTAGGAAGATGTAAGTTCTGAAAACTGCATAAAAAATAATTACATGGGCAAAGTGGAAAATAGTTCATAATACCCTTGCATGTGCAAATTGGTATATAATATTTAAAAATTGCCTTTAGCATACGCACTCTCCATGGCATAGATCCCACTAATTTCTCCCATACGGCCAAATCATATTGTGTCTACTCCGCTGCTTAATCGTGTCATAGTGCTTGGAATATAAAATAAATTGAGCAGAGAGTACGTCCCAAAGATCCTCTATGGAAATAAGGTCAGGACACAACGCTAGCTACTGCAGCAATGGGCTATTGCATCCTGGAAAACATCGTTAGTGCCTGTTGTATAGATTTGCCCCACGGATTCTTTGTCCATTACTACAGTCTCGTTATTTAATAGCAACTCGTCGTATGTTAAAGTCAGAAAGGTAAGGGCGATAGCGCTTAAGCCTTCTCGTAACGCTGCTGTTGTCTAGCAGATTGATAGCAAAGACATTATTATGGTTTTCCAATCGTTAAATTTAGTTTTTGCAAAACCTGGCGATTTCTTCTCTTACTGTTGGTAATCGAAGATAACGGTGTAAAACTAACTTTATGACATAATAGGGAGCTCGGACAAGTCTTCGGCGCAGCACGGATTAAATTCTTTGCCGGATTTCAATATTAGATTCTGCTGCTGTGTCTCAGAGTTGGGTTCAATAGGTCCACACAGGTTTTGTGCCTCATAAATTAGTATTTTGTGTTCGAGGCAAGGTTTCGAGTGGGAACCCAACAACCAGTTTAACCGAAGTGCCTTCGAACTAGTGCGTTTCGATGTTATGTGGTCTTCCCACGTGAGACTTCTGCCAAGTTTTAGTCCATTGTGATATGGAAGAACTTCTTGGGAAAGGATAACTCATAAACAATCACTACGTCTAAAACTAAACGTAATGTGCGATGTTCCATATTTGAGACCAGGATTCCAGCTGGTTGAGTTGATTTTGGAAAAATGGTAGACACTTCAGATTCGAAATCTGAGGTGGCAAGTACTATATAGCTGTGTCATCGGAATAAATAGCAATTGTGATGTTAATGTCTTGAACAATTGGCAAGTCCGCAGTCTATATCATATACAGAGTTGGACTCAGCGCGCTATCTTGAGGAACACCAGCTCTAATATTCTTAATTTCCGACATTTCAACTCTACGTAAAATGTAAGGTCGCAAACGTAAGATTATGGCCAAAGATAGCAGGACGTATGGGGAATAATAGCTAATAGCAGTCCATGCTCTGAAAAATCCGCTACCATGGTTGAGTTTGTAACTGGCCTACTTGGGATTTCCCACATCTCTCCAATCCATCAGCATCACGCAAACCGAACTTTTTTTCATCGTTTTCTTCTTCCCAAAATCGATACATATTCATCCTAATGCCGTTGCAGTACCCTTGTTTCATAATGTAGCCCCACGTCCTGATTCATGATATGCTAGTGACAATCAGGTGGAATTGTAGAGTTATTTGCCGCGGTTGATGCTGCTGTTGGAAGCTAACTGGCAGATCATTGCGTTCATAATTATCTGGGTCCTTCAGAGTCTAGCAGGACCGTCTAGGAAAGTTGTTACGGCACTGATTCATTAAAGCAGCTAATTGAGTCTACAGCAGACAAAAGACAAATAAATCGCCTTGCATATATAATTATTTTGTATGCAATTCCCCACACACTGCGCTTATTTGGAATAACGCTACTACAACTACTATAAAGAATGTCTTACGTGTTAAATAAAAAAAGACGTACCACTATTCTTCATTACGATTATGTTACGTATTATGTACAGGAAAAAGGACATACAACAACCAATGCATGAGAATAACGCCCAGTATGTATGCTATCTAACACACTGGACATTAAACCACCAAGGTGGCCAGTCGAGAGTAGATAACGACTACGAGTAGACGAAGTAATCCCCACCTGAGTTTTTAAATGCGAGTTTCACATTACATTTGTACAATTTGTGTAGGACAGTCCTGCTTGTCGATACTAGATATAAAACCATTGTAGTGGCTTGTGAAAGGTTCTACTTAATATTTATATTATAAAGCGTAGCCCGGCAGACGTTGTTCTAGTTCCGGTATTAGCAAATAAAGTAAAAATTCAATAAAAGTACAAAAATCAGGTATTTCGATAGTGTGTTAGGATTTGCAATTTGCTTTATTGAAGCTATGAGATGAGAACTTCGTCACCTTTGAATTTTTCGTTTGAGTATCGTCGTATGAACCACATTGATCATCAGTTTTCTTATCACCAAAACCCGTTCCGTTGCATAGAAAAAAAAATAAATTTGTTTAGTGAACGAGGAATATTGCGCACTAAACTTTCGATTTGAGTTAAACATTTATTACTTTTTCATAATTTTTTTTGACAGATTTCGAATTCGACGTATTTTTCAAAGGCAAACTTTTTTTCCGCCGGCATTCGCGGTGTACTAACGCCCGAAACTTCACAGGATTACTCAACAGGCTATTCTAGAGTTTCCCTAAAAATTGAATCAAAAAAGGTGCAGCAATTTCGGCGTCTATAGCGGATACAAATACATTCAAGCAGAAATACATCGAATTTTATATATATAGATTTATTTTCAGAAGAAGAATAATAGCTACGTAAATATTAAATCACTCACACCCAACACCAAAACAACAAGAATGTAGTTTATAAGAATTCAGACGGTGGCAGGTCTTGGGAATAAACTTTATGCGATATATTGGTACCGAATAATAAAAACAAAAAAGTCTTTGAAGGGCTTTACCGTAAGACACTAAAAATGTTTCGATAATTGGGAAAAACTTTACCATATGTGCGTATTATCAAATGTTGCCATCTTTAAACGTGAATACATTTTTATGAATAATTAAATACTCTGTGTACCATTCTTCAACAATTCCCGAAACCTTTTCAACACAACTCGAATATTAATGTATAATTTTGATTGGTTCATAAATTGAATTAAGTTAGTAAAGTGGACTAAGCGGTTTCGGACTTTGGTGATTGTGCGATAAGCGGCAGTTAAGCGTAACGTTAGCAAAGTTCTTGCAAAAAATAATATATATATATATATATATATATATATATATATATATATTGGGCATAGGGTTAGTTTCATAATTAAATCATATTTTATATATATATCTATTCATATCGATCAAATTAGTTCAAGGGAAGGCAATCGTCGTATAGCAAGCTTAGAAACAGCAGAATACAATTAAAATTGGTCAATACTCACTTATTTGATGCTTGAACATTTGTGAGACTCAGCAAATTGTTGCGCACTGAACGTAGACTGGCTAAAATTTGGGCAAATGGTGTCACAATGAGATCCTCGCCATGGCTAAAACAGAGAATATTTTAAGATGTGATTAAAATTATGCAAACATAGCCAATGCCGATGTATTAAAAAAAGGTTTCTGTGCCGACGATTTTAAGTGGAAATTTTAAAAGTGGAAAATTTGTCGAGGTATTTCAAGATAGTAAATCATAAAGCAGTTTCTACAGAGAAAAGCTTCTGACGTATCCCAACCCGCTGGCGCACACTCTCACCCGCTATCCAACAAGGCGTAGACTAAAAAGGCTACACCCGCACGATCTTCCCTTCAGAAGGAAGTAACGGTCTAGTACTATACACACGTCATTATTTGTATAATCATACAAACGTGTTATGCCGCTTATTCCGTTTAAGGTTAATCGCTAAGTACCATCATAATCATAACCAATTGAGAGAAAAAATATTGTGTTTCAAATAATTCCACTCGTGCTGAATACTTTTTTATTGACATAACTGACGCTCAATACAACTAGGAGCATTATATGGATTTGTTGTCCCGGTAATGCCCAGTACGCTTGCTACTTAACGCAGTGGGCATTAAATCACCGAGGTGGCCAGGCAGGAATAGATAACGACTACGAGTAGATGAAATGAAATTTCTTCTAAAATTCTGATTTCATTCATATTCATTTCAAAATTTCGGTAGCGCATGCAAAATGTGAAGTGTCGCTCAGCGACGCCGTTCAACAAATGTATATAAATACATATGTACATACTTAGTATACATTACATAAATACATGAAAATTTATTTGCAATAGTCTACTCTTCTCTTATTGGCACCGGATTCCGTTCGCCATGTCCTTAAGAGAGCGCTAGCGTATTAAATTTTTCCCCAGGGCAATAAAGTGACGATAACGCGGTTTGGCTTGGATTTGGGTTTATTTACTAGTCATATACTTGTAATCGTTCGATCTGACCAAACATCGAACAGCCCTACAAAACTGTTGTGATCATGATTATAGGCACGTAAAAAGTTGGAAACACATATGAATGTATTATCTTGTACATTTGACCAACACACACTCAGATTTCATAAACATTTGTGCCATGTGTTAATGCGTACCAGAGTGCGGGCGTGCAGCGAAGGTAATAACAGGCAGATCACCACCACTCTGAAGCCAAACAGTCACATGTCATACACACACTCGCTCGTAAGTTATAATTCTTAATGGTGAATATTTAGCAAAAAGAAATAAGGAGGAAAATATGATGGGAAAATTATGTCGCTTGGCGCTTTAAATAGCATTCTTCTCATGTTTGTCACCGTCTGTTTTTCTCAGATTTTTCAGTTTTTCCTTCTTTTCCGTTTCGTGAAATTTGAAATGACAATTTCCTGATGTAACTCTTTTCATTTACGTGGATATTCCCATTAGCTACTATTGAGATTGGGATTTTCGTCGTGTAATGTACCTGCGTTGCGATTTGATGGAAAACATGTTGTCGCGATCAGCGACAATGGCAACGGCTAAATCGTCTTGTAAAATCGATGGTATCATATTGAAGAAGCTGTGCACGCGCGGTAATGATTGCGAGGCCGACGAGTTTTTATTCAGCATTTTAGCGCTGCTGGTATTTCACACAGGAGTATATAAGAATATTACAATTATGTTCTGTTATGGTCGAATTTTATCAATTGGTTTTTATTTAAATTCATTTGATGTCAGGGCGCGAAATGACAGAACGATTTTCTTTGAATAAGTTTTATAATGTGCACTCCACTCCCACCCCGCACACATTTATCGAACACGACAATTACAAATAATTATTCGTGATTTAATTTCTTGCATGCAACGCAACCATCACTCTTCACATTTTGTTGAACAGACACAATTTTACTCCATACTCCCAACGATTCCATTCGTCCGATGATGGTATTCAACGGTATTTAATTCAAAGACAAAAGATAAAGTTGTTTCTAGTTTACGCGGTTCCACACATATTCGAAATCGGACGAAGAATGTTTTTATTTTTATCATTAATATATGTAAATTTCCCCATCGATGTCGTGTTTCACGCTGTTAGCATTCTTTGTTGTTTTTTCTTAATAATGTTTGTTTTTCGATGAATAATTTTCTGTGTTTCAGTGCAGCGCGAATGCTCAGAGCTTTTGCGAAATAGTGAAATGTTCGAACAAAAATTGAATGGACGTGCTTCGTTCTACTTGTATAATAGAATTTGACTAAAAGTCTGCACCGTGCCGCGAAGAGGTCTCATCATATTTTTCAGATGTTTTGAATTTTGTTATTTATTTTTGTGTACGCTTCGAATTAAGTTCCTTTACTCATCGCCGTCATCATCATCATCATTATCATCAATTCTGCTATCATATTCGCAGTTGACGTTGTTGCTCATTTATTTCGTTAATGATTTCTTCTTTCTTACACGTAGACGTAGTGACATTGTGACGACGTTGTTTGTGGGTCGTGTATGGCTACGCTAACTCAGATTTTTGTACGAGTGTTATGACCTGCGAAATCATTGCTTCATCTACTCTAGTCCTCCATAGGTAGCTCATCTACTTTTTCTATACCCCCACTCTTATTCGATCTCTAACTCTCTCTCTGTCCCCATAATTAATGTTCGCCTCCCTCTCAACTTTTTCTTTTTCTTAAAGTTAACCCATTGCACCGACTTGTTTGTTGTCTTTTAATGTTTTCTATATACTGTTATGATGATATATTTCGTTGGTTTTTTTTAATTCAAAACAATTTTTTGAATACAAGTATATGTATGTGTATATCATATATACCTACGTGC
The DNA here is from genome assembly GCA_035041755.1 of Cacoxenus indagator. Taxonomy (NCBI): domain Eukaryota; kingdom Metazoa; phylum Arthropoda; class Insecta; order Diptera; family Drosophilidae; genus Cacoxenus; species Cacoxenus indagator. The sequence continues at coordinate 2,440,809 of JAWNKX010000220.1, read as the reverse complement.
GTACGTAGTGTATTATTGCTACTTTTTTCCCATCTCCTTGACTCTTTAGTGTTTATAAGTCTTAGCATACACCTAGTTGCCTAACATTGTATTTATAGGGAAGTCAACAAATATTATGCGGGAGTATCTTATAAAATTAATTAAAATACAGTTTGCCACTTAAGTGAGCATACAGCAAGAATTTTCATGAATTTTTGTGTTTTAAGCTTCATAACTTGGTTGATTTTTAATATTTTATTATAATTCAAACGCAGTAGTGTTAATTGAATATTTTTGAATGTATTTACAAAAAAAAAATTTCATTTGGCATAGTTGTATCCTTAATAATAAGTAAAAATCACGAAGACCCCGAAAATTCACCTCCACAAAAGTCATCGTACTACTGATATAAGTAGCTAATATCTTGACCTCTGAATACTCAAAATCATTTTTTAGTACCGGGTTGGATAACCCTTCATTTTTATGACCTCATTAAGTCTATTTGGCATTGATGTCACCAAGTTTTCAATGTAAGTGGGGTCAATTTTCTCTCACTCCTCCAGTAAACTCATCTTCAGTTCCGTTTTGATTCGAATTTCTCGGCCCCTTAGACTTTCTTCCAATTTGTTCCACAAGCGTTCAATAGGATTGTTGTCCGGACTCTGTGGGGGGGCTGAAAGTGCGTGGGGAACATTATAAATGACCCATAAGCGCGTATTCATTGCTGTGTGCTTCGGGTCATTATTGTGATAAAAATTAGACCGAATATCGAACTTATCTGCACTCTGGACAAAATTTCGCTTAAGTATCTCGATGTACAATTTGTGCTCCATAATACCATCAATAATTTCCATCTTTCCAACACCAATAGCAGCCATACAGCCCCTTACCATCAATCCGCCTCCGCCATGCTTAACTGTTTTAACTGTACTCTTTGGGTTAAACGACTCTCCAGTCTTTCGCCAATCTTTATAAAGCCCATCTGACCGCCAAATATTGTACTTCGACTCGTCGCAAAAGATCACCTTCCGCCAGAACTCCACTGGGTGGTTTCGGTACTGTCGAGCAAACTGCAGGCGTTTCTTTCTGTTTACATTACTAATCATTGGCTTTTTGCGGGGTGTGCGGGACTTGTAGCCGAATTGTTTGATTGCTCTGCGTATGGTTTGAGGATGCAAATCATTGTTTAAAGAATTTGCGACCTCTGAACTAATTTTAACGGCGCTTTGAAAGGGATTTTTGTCTACTATTCGTTTAATTTTGGGTTTATCTCTGCTTGTAAGTCTGGCTGGACGCCCACATCTTCTCTTATTTTCAACGCGACCTTCATACTTGTAACGACTAATGACATGTTGTACCGTAGATCGACTTCGCTTACACCAATTTGCGATTTCTGCATGGGATTTCTTCTCCTTAACATGTAAATTTAAAATAATTCTACGTTCTTCCAAAGTTAGTTCCTTGCGAGGCATTTTTAATCAAATAATACATAATTGGCCCTTACGAAAACAAAAGACAAGTGAGGGAAAGCCGTAAACTCAACGTTCAAAAAGATAAGAAATGCGTGAAAAATAAACGAACATGCACGTGCATGTTTGCTGTACGATGACTTTTGTGGAGGTGAATTTATGATATCTTCGTGTATTTTAATTATTATTAAGGATACAACGATAAAACTATGCAAAAAAAATTTTTCTTTCGTAAATAACTCCAAAAAAATACATTTAACACTACTGAGTTGTAATTATACTAAAATATTAAAAATTAAAAATGTTATTAAGCTTAAAACACAAAAATTCATGAAAATGATTACTGTATGCTCACTTAAGTGGCACACTGTATGTATTTATACGATTTTAAGTAACTCCGCTGGCTTGCATTATTAAGAGAATAATTGTAATGTTCTACGTTATTTAAAAGCGAAAAATAATTATTCTTCGATAGCACCGAATTTGAATACTCTTCACACAGCGTCCCTGCGCTTCTGCTTCTGCTTTTTATGTTTTTTAAGCAGACTAGTTTAACTAACTGTCAGATCTTGATCAATTAAAAAAAGACAGCTAATCTCACAATATGTATGAACAGTGTGGTGGCGGGGGTAACCCCTATATACATTGAATTACTAGTTTTTTTGCTTAATTCGTTTTATTTTAAAGCTTATTCAATACGTACGATCTGTCAATGAGTATAGAGGCCTCCTGTTCTTTAAACCTGTAAGGGTTACAAATATAACAATGATAATAATAATAATGATAAGAAGGTGATAAAAAAAGGGATAGAAATCGAACTCGCATAAATAAATAATTAAAATAATATGCAAATCAATTTAGAACTCCAAAACTAGCGATATTAGAAAGGCTTTGCGTACTGAAAATATTTTTTTATGACGACACATGCTAAATTTTTATTTCCCATTTTTCTAAGCAATGGGTAAGGGAATAAACGATATCTTATGCAAGAAAGATGGAACGATATTGTAAAAGGTAGGAAGTGTGAGAAGCTCGCTTCAATGCAATTACATTTGGTAAGATAACTTCTTTCACCGCTCTCTCTCCTTGCACAATGCTTAAAAAACAAAAATTGGCCCATTGTCATGTGTTACCGGATCACTGTGGGATCTTATTATTGCGTCTATTCAATTGTGTTTGCTAAATAATTAATTAACTCGCCAAATAAAAACTGCAGACTACTAACAAAAGACTTCAAATAGTTAGACTTCAAAAGCTTTCAATAATAATTATAAAAATAATAATAATTATAAAAATTACAATGTGCGAAGTAATTAAATTACGAATATAGAAGGAGCAACTAAGCGAAACAACCTTACAATAAAAAATCAAAATCACAATTCTGGTGAATAGGTCGAATATGGGTATGAAAATTCACATTGACAACAAAACGAAAAGGGTAGTGCGAAAGAAAATAGCCGTACACTTAATGTGCTTAATCTGCTTTCATCTTTTTTTTCTTTCTGTCCCTTGACTTGACTTGACTTGACTGACTCTAGGTCATTGCATCATTTGCAAGAGTAAATATGCGACATACACTTGGAAAATTAAATGCCATAAATGGCAATTGACACAATAAAAATATTAAAATAATCAACAATAATAATAACAACAACGAATACATTGCGTAAAATGGTTAACACTAATTTATTTTAACGTAGCAGTTGTTGCTTTATTATTGCCGGCTGCTTATTGTGTTTCATTAGAGGTGAGTGGGTAGCACGACCCCTTAATCGATGACCAAAGAACACTACTGATGTGCCGTATGTGTACTCGTATGTGGCACTTATATTCGATATGTACGTTATAAAGTAAGTATAAACTTTCGAATATACTGATGACATTTTTCTTCACAATGCTTACATGTAGTAATATTTTCTCTATTGCGGTAGTCTAACACTATATTATTGTGCGCATAAGCACATTATTTGTGTGGCTTTATTATTTCCATCAGTGTCAAACATGCCACTCAATCCTGAACTCATTCGAAAAATTATAAATAAAAATATTTAATAGAGATTACTCGTAGCATAATTCGTTTTTAGGAGTATTTTGAATAGTGGTAATATTTTGTTATGAAGACATCGAAGACCTTAATATAAATAAATATATAACTATACGTTGAGTTGTTCTCAACCATCGAAATACGTGTACATTTAACAGGCGACTCCAAGAATTTCATTTTATGACTTCAATTGATTCAAAATGTGTACTCGTCCATTAAAATCTACAAATTCCCCTGCAATAATAGTAGTCGTTTATGAATTTTGTCATATTTCAATATAGGGATTCGCAAAACAAATAGATGAAGCACCCAATACGATCTTCAAAGAATTTCAAAACTCAATTTCGGGTATTGCTTTTTACCAGAATGTATTTTTACATCTGCTGGACGTTGGTCTCAAGCAACATTCATTTGTCGCCCGTTCGTCTATTTGGCCCATGACTGTAGTTTGCCCTTTGCACTCCCACGAGATGGGAACTAAAACGATTTTAATGAGGCATTTCGATGCTAGTTCATTGAATTCTTTGCATACGATATTGTAGCAAGAGTACAATTCCAGCCCTCCGAGAAGAGTATTAAATTTTTGGCATAGCTCAACAAAAACTAGAAAAATTTAATTTAAACACATTTTAGTGTTGTACACTTGCTTGTTGGGGTTGCGCTGACGAAAGTTGGGGTCAGTCAGCGGCTAAGCAGGGTGCAGACAAATGAAAAAAGGCATGCAAAAATTTTGACTTTGGCGCTGGCGAAGATGTAATACTCTTCATACTAAAATCTTTCTCGAAAACTAAGAACTGAAACTTTCGAAAACCCCGTACCCTTAAGTTATAATGGAAATAAAAAACGTAAGTGCAACAAAAATGAGTTTCCAATAAGAACTCGAATTTGAATCTATATGTATGAGGTACTTTTCGTCCTAGTCATATACTGAGGGAGTGCTGACAAGGATATATGAAGTCGTTTCGTTGAGGTGACGGGGGTTTTTATGTCTACTTCACAGGGTTACAAAGTTTACATAAAGTTAGAAAAACTTTATGTATATAGATCGAGGCGGCGAATGGTTCATCGGTTTATTCGTGAATGATAGGAGACTCCCTTTCACACAAGAAGAGTGATGCGTGTTGGAAATCAAAGATCAAAGTCAAAATAATTAAATAAAGTAAATAATTAAGGAAAAATAGGGTTAAAAACGTTTGCGTAAGAAGCGAATTTGGTTGAAATCGTAATCAAATGAAAATGGTCTCAAGCACGAAAGAATCTCAATTGAGAGAGATACGAATGCCTACCTTTCGCTTGCTATGCTCGAATTGCGGGACATCGACTTCGGTGACATTTCAAAGTCAGAGTCGGAGCGATATAAAAACGATTCACGCCGTTGTGGTAGATTCTGTAGTACCAAACCAGCGCTGGGTGAGCCGCCCTCGAGCGGTGATCGAGCGCCTTGGCCATTTTCTACATCAAAGCTGCAAAGAAAAAACAGAATTGAAGCGAAAATTAGTATGATTTATTTGGTGAATGTATGTGAATTTTCATAATTCATGTTTTATTTTAGTTTAGTATGTTTACAAATCTATATAAAACTATTCGGTATCGAGCTCACATGAGCAGGGCTGGAGTTAGGAGAAGGATAGGGGTGATATGTTATAACGTAGAGCAGAAGAGCTGAAGGAAACGTAGTGCCAAACTTAAGTTTCATTTCAAAGGAAGCAAATAGGTATGGTAAGGAGAGGAGATAAATAATAAACCATGTCTTAGAAAAGATAAAAAAATATTTTGCGGGTAGTATTCCGGTTAGCACGATTTTACGATGTTGTGTTGGTGAGCATGTCTGAAAAATCTGTGGGTTAGTTATGATATATCAGATGTTCCTTTAATGGCGATAATATTTCGGTATTCTACAGTCTATATTTGGAGTTTCTTGATTTTAAATATGGTCCCGGAACTTTTTCTATAGCATACAACGAAACAACAACCTTGAAAGAACCTTACGCCTTACGAAAGAACGCATGACATCAATTGATCAAGATCTGAGTAATGACGAGTTAGGGCCACCGTTCCACAGTTCCTTCTGTCTACTCACGCTTTTTACAACTTAGTTATTGTACAATTTACTGCGATAAAGTAGCAGCTATTGATTGTTTTCAACTAAATAAGTAGCCTTAATATATTTGCATAATTCACTCAGCCAACTTTCCCAAAACCCAGTCTTTAATACTTATGTACGTTGTTCGGTCTACACTGTGATATATGCTCAGGGGCTTCGGCTTGTGATGCTTATTTCAATAAAAGCGCGTGTTTGCGATTTTAAATAAATAAATTGTTTGCTATAAGCGGCTCAAATATACAGTGCACGTTATTAGTTGCAAGATGGCCACTTTATGCTTTCTCATCTCCAATGCTCGCGGTTATGAAGCAAAAACCGAGGGCGAAGCATTAAAAAGATTAATGTGATATCTCTTATATACAATGTGCCACTTAAGTGAGCATACAGCAAGAATTTTCATGAATTTTTGTGTTTTAAGCTTCATAACTTGGTTGATTTTTAATATTTTATTATAATTCAGACGCAGTAGTGTTAATTGAATATTTTTGAATGTATTTACAAAAAAAAAATTTCATTTGGCATAGTTGTATCCTTAATAATAAGTAAAAATCACGAAGACCCCGAAAATTCACCTCCACAAAAGTCATCGTACTACTGATATAAGTAGCTAATATCTTGACCTCTGAATACTCAAAATCATTTTTTAGTACCGGGTTGGATAACCCTTCATTTTTATGACCTCATTAAGTCTCTTTGGCATTGATGTCACCAAGTTTTCAATGTAAGTGGGGTCAATTTTCTCTCACTCCTCCAGTAAACTCATCTTCAGTTCCGTTTTGATTCGAATTTCGCGGCCCCTTAGACTTTCTTCCAATTTGTTCCACAAGTGTTCAATAGGACTGATGTCCGGACTCTGTGGAGTGGCTGAAAGTGCGTGGGGAACATTATAAATGACCCATAAGCGCGTATTCATTGCTGTGTGCTTCGGGTCATTATTGTGATAAAAATAATAATTAGACCGAATATCGAACTCATCTGCACTCTGGACTAAATTTCGCTTAAGTATCTCGATGTACAATTTGTGCTCCATAACACCATCAATAATTTCCATCTTTCCAAAGCCCATCTGACCGCCAAATATTGTACTTCGACTCGTCGCAAAAGATCACCTTCCGCCAGAACTCCACTGGATGGTTTCGGTACTGTCGAGCAAACTGCAGGCGTTTCTTTCTGTTTACATTACTAATCATTGGCTTTTTGCGGGGTGTGCGGGACTTGTAGCCGAATCGTTTGATTGCTCTGCGTATGGTTTGAGGATGCAAATCATTGTTTAAAGAATTTGCGACCTCTGCACTAATTTTAACGGCGCTTTGAAAGGGATTTTTGTCTACTATTCGTTTAATTTTGGGTTTATCTCTGCTTGTAAGTCTGGCTGGACGCCCACATCTTCTCTTATTTTCAACGCGACCTTCATACTTGTAACGACTAATGACATGTTGTACCGTAGATCGACTTCGCTTGCACCAATTTGCGATTTCTGCATAGGATTTCTTCTCCTTAACATGTAAATTTAAAATAATTCTACGTTCTTCCAAAGTTAGTTCCTTGCGAGGCATTTTTAATCAAATACTACACAATTAGCCCTTACGCAAACAAAAGACAAGTGAGGTACAGTCGTAAACCAAACTCAAAGATAAAAAAATGTGAAAATGCGTGAAAAATAAACGAATATGCACGTGCATGTTTGCTGTACGATGACTTTTGTGAAGGTGAATTTTCGAGGTCTTCGTGATTTTTATTTTTTTCTCATTTCTCTTTTGGTACGCAACTCTTCGACTGCATTTGTATGTCCTATTTGCTGCACCTAGAGCAAGATAAACTACTGAATTGATAAAGTTAGGACTAAAATAAAATATGGCAGGAATTTAATCCAACTAAGGTAAATTGGGATTCAGTGCAACAATGAATTGCATATATTGTAAATAAGCTGTAAATGGAAGGAGCTGCCGTAATTTCATACTCTTGAAGACATTTTTATTACTGATTATTATTATATATTACTGAGTTCACACGAATGTACACAGTATATACTGCCCACACGTTTGCAGCTATAATTTGTAATTAAAATACCATATATATATGTATATAGGTACACATCTTATTGTTTGCACGTATTGTGTTGAGCATGACAGGGAACCGTGTGTGCTGTACTTTGCTCAACTCGTCTTAAAATTGAGTAAAAGATATTTGGCACACTTACGTTGTACAGTGGTAAGAGGAAGGAATCTTGTCAATTCTCTCATCCAAAGTTCACTTCACTGTATGATGAAGGCCTAGTTACAAAAGATATGTTCTTCTATATATTAAGATTTCGCCCATGTTCAACTGAAATAGAACCTCAGAACATGCAACGGCCGCTAAGGCATCGACCGACATAAAAAATATTTCAAGTCTTCTACTCTGCTTGTTTTTTCGTATATGTACTCGCATTTTTCTACGTCTTTCCACTCGTATGCAGGCACTCAAAACTTTTTAATTAGTTTCAAATTATTTGTGGTTATTACAATAATTAAACATTTTATTTGCAAAAGTATGCTTTGGACCCCACTACGTTTAGGTTTTAGTTTTAAAAGTAGGTGAGAGAATTTTTGCTGGTTTCCTCTTGCCTGGTGCGCCGTGAATAGGGAAAGTTGTACTTCGACCTACGAGTACAGAGCTGACTGACGACCGGTGCTTGGCAACTTGTTGTTATTTTAGCAACCGATGCAAGTAAATAACTTCAATTTGATATTCGTGAACCGCCTCCGTGGTGCATTCTCTTCAGAGACTTCTCGTTAATTCGTTTGTTGGATTATTTCAAATAAAAAATATATAATACGTGCAATAGAAGTGGTATACCAGGCATAAACATGTTATCTGTGGATGAAATACGCAATTTCAATACTCGCCGACGAAATCTTCTGTTTTTGATGCACCGCTATCTACTCGATAATGGTTATTATGTCTCTGCGGAGGCTATGAAAATGGAGGCACGCCTTACAGATGAGTTCGTGCTATGCGAAAATATCGACTTAGATGCTATGTACTTGGAATATGCAAACTATTTTAATTTAAAATTTGGCAAGTACCCGAAGTTCTTAAAAAAGGCGAAGGTTGAGTTGGATACGACAGCAACAGCAACTACAACAACAACAACAACAACTGGAAATGTCAAACTGGGTGGTGTTGGTGCTGGCTGTGGAGGACGGGGTAGAGTTGTTGGAAATTCACAAGTTAAGCGCAAGGCACTGAAAGCAGATACAACACAACAGTTGACAAATTTCCTGGGCGCATCTGATTCGTCTAGCACTTGCGGCGACAGAATATCGCCAAGCAATAATCCTAATTGTCTGCAGATGTCCGTGAAACGGTTAGATATTGCATCACAGTTACCAAAACAGCAACCACATGTACTGCCAGAAATCGAATGTGTTTTCACTTCCTCGGACGACGACCTTTTTAATTGCTCTGACTGGCAAATATTGGCCGAGCTGATCAAGACCACCATTGTGTACAAAGACCCAAAGTTGGCTTGGAATGACATTTGCGGCAATCAGCACGTGATCGAGGTGATTAAGGAAGCTGTATTGACGCCAATCCACTTTCCCCAACTTTTCATAAATGGCCTCAAGCCATGGCGTTCCGTGTTACTCCATGGTCCGCCTGGTAGCGGTAAAACCCTAATGGCGAAAGTGCTCTGTTCTGAAACTCTGTGTCATCAAGTCACATTTTTCAATATCACTGCGAGCGTACTTGTCTCGAAATGGCGCGGGGAGTCTGAAAAACTATTGCGTGTACTCTTTCGCATGGCCGAAAAACGAGCACCGTCGGTGATTTTCCTGGACGAGATCGAGGGACTAACCTCAAAAAGAGATCGTCCGACAGATCACGAGTCTACAAAGCGCTTTAAGAACGAGCTTCTGCAGCTACTCGACGGCATGGATAATCAGCTATCGGGCGTCTTCGTTCTTGCCAGCACTAATTTGCCTTGGGAGATTGACGAAGCGTTTCTTCGACGTTTCGAGAAGAAATTACTCATCGAGTTGCCAACGGGTCCTGACCGCTCGAAACTGATTGCTCGGTTACTTGCGCTCAGTGGAGTGACGATTACGCCTGTTCAATTGGGGGAACTTGTGCAACTTTCCGAGAACTTCACTGGTGACGAGATTCGTCTCGCTTGCAAAGAGGTTGCCATGCAAAATATGCGCCGGTTGGTACATATTACGCACAAGCAGTTGGAAACTACTACAATTGAAGGTCCTGTTAACAGCAATCGTGGCTGCGACAATGCTTTAATGGAACATGCATTTAAAAAGGTTAAACCAATCAGCATAAAACTGATGCCGCGGCACAGGCAGTGGCAACAAGAATATGGATCATAACGCACATATGCATATATATATATATGAGTTACATTCGTATAATAAAATTGAATAATTCTTGTATTTTCTGGAAACCCTTGTAAGCTAAGAAGATGTGAAGTAGAAAAAAAAAATCTTTTAGATTTGGATGTCGACCAATACTCGTCAAATATGTTGAAAGAACAAGAGAAGTAGAAGTCGACCAATGAAATAATTCGCGATGAATATTATATATAAAAGAGCATTTTAAGATGACTTAAGATAAGAAGAGATGATAAATTATACCTGCCCGTCGTGCGACGTCGAGCACTAGCGATAGACATGCGGGAGACGTAGCGGCGTATGCGTCCACTTAAGCGGCGATGGCCGGTGGATGAGCGCACGCTGTACTCTGTCGCCGTCGAGCTGCGACGGTCTATAGGGATGATATCGGAGCAAATGGACGATGATAAAATCGAGGTAGCTGAGCGTCGATTCCCACCAGTGAAGGTGCCTCCCCCGGCACCACTGGATGATGTCGTTGTCGCCGAAGAATCGGAACGAGAAAAGAGGGAGGAACGCTTGCTGCGGCTTGTGCTTGAAGTGCCAGTGGCGTCTTGAATATTACTATAAAACTCCTCCGTATCACGATCGTCTGTGTCATCATCATCTTTACAATTATCATCACGGTCACGCATTTGCCCGTCTTCGCCAATTTCAGCATCACCCACGTCAATGTAATCATCGCCGATTGAGTCGCTGCATTTGGTCGGGTGACAGCGGGGAAACTGTGACGTCGATGGCGGCCCGTGGCCATTACTTAGCTCAGCCGTCGAAGACTTCCTTCGCATGCAGAAATCATTGCTCGCAGCCCCATAGTCGGCAGAGACGCGTTGGATTTGCGTTTGCCGCGTCGTCGTAATTGGTTCGGAGTCGCTATCACCGCCACCAACGCTACCGCTAAAGGTGACCTCGTGGTACTTCGAAGATTTACGCCGTTGCCGTGTTACTTGCTCTATAGAGTTTCGCGCTGCGCTTCCGTTACTGTCTGGCATTGAGATGGTGTTGATGCGTGATTGAATCGTTGGAGTCAACAATGTTTCTGTAGTGTCCTCAAACGGTTTACAGCCGAATGTCAGAGGAGTTGGCGGAGGCGAGTGTGCTGGTGGTGGATCGGGCATACGTCGCCGGCTCCAGGGAAACGCTCGAATAAATGCAAAAATTATAAAGAGCGTCGCGATCATTTTCTTTCAATACGAGCACAGATCAGTTTCATTGCTTCTGTTTGCGGATTGATCTATTTCTGTGATTTTTTATATTAACAGGGGTTGATTGTTTTGAGCTTGCCTTTAATTTAAACTAAATTTTAAAAATTGAATACTTTTAAATTACATTATTTTCTTCAAACCCCTCTCCTGTCACCATTTCTATCACAGCCTTTTAATCGTAGTTTAACTTATCATTATTTGATGGTGTGCGCAATCATTTTAGGGAATGGCATCATACGAACCATCTCCTTAGGAGAATCAGACTGCCTGTGAACAACCTATAGCCAATTCAAGCGATTTGGAAAGGATATGTACTCGTATATACAACGTGACGAGAACGAGAAACAAAACAATAAAACACCTCGTATGGAGATTACATAGTTATTGGTTTCAAAGGTTGTAAACTGCCTAGGTTAAAATCTGCTTAACAGACATACATCATATGATAGACAATCATGCCTATGTCGAATCGTTTCGTCAAAGTGATCAAGAATATATAGATTATGGGGTGTCTGTTGTCTTCTTCAGTGTGCTACAAACTCTGTGATAAAGTTATACCAGGCAAACGAGGCAGGCAGTGGCAGAACAGAAGAACAGATATTTGAAAGAAAGGACAGCATAATTTGAGGAAACCACAAAGTGTTGAGTTTGAGTGAAAGTGCGGACAAGAGAAAGTGAAAAAAATCAGGTGTCTGCCCATACTTTGGTGAATATGACAAAGTGGTTATTGCCCATTTTTTATTATTATCATTTCCCTTGTAGTGCTATCGGCGGCCCGAGGAATTAAAAAAAACATACTGCATAACGTTACGTTGATAAACAGGGAGCGTCTCAACTCATCCGTTGACGTAAGAGCAAAGTTCGATACAATTTTGTTCAGTATTCGTTTCGATCACCAGCTGAGAACTTAAAATGTCGTTAAGAACATTAAACTATGCACCAAAAGGAATTAAAAATAGTAAATTCATGGCGAATGCACACAATTAGCAGCAACAAACGTAACAGTGATTGGAAATTTACTGTACGCTGTGGAACAGACATTAGGCCTGGTCTCGTAAATCTACTTGAGGGTAGTGCTTCTTAGCTGTAGCTGTAGCTGTTTTTGAGCTGTTTTTGCATGCTTACTTGAAAACGGCTGATGATGTTATGTCTGTAGCCATGTAGAACGTAGACATTAGCTTTGCTATCGCATGCTGATCAAAGAAGCATACTCCTAAGCATACCAACTCACACGCAAATGCTAACGTATACACCTTGTAACGTCCATGTGACACCATCTGACGTCTGTGCAACACCTTCGAACGTGCTTGTGGTACTATCTAACGTATGAAAATTACGTGCAGTTCGCAGAATGAAGGGACTGATGTACGACTATTTTTGTACTATGCAGTGAAAAGTATAACTAACTCTGTCATTATGTTTATGATACACTAATCAACTTCACGGGAGGAGTTTTTCATTCGCCTACCCACCAGGCTGTACGTCTGTAAGTCCCTTAATGCTTCGTTTTCTAGTCATTGCAAATAGTGGAAAATAAGACTTTAAGTACGAATCTACAAAAGTGAGTACTTGAAAGAACAGAGGATGAGACGCAGAACTAATCCGTAAAGACACCGCCATTACAATTGTATACTCGATACCTATTATAATAGTGGGAATACCGTTACCTGGTCATTTTCAACAATTTGTCTTTTCCTATAAAACTAGATAAGGACATGACATATAACTGAGTGTTGCAGACCAAATAAATGGATGGACAGTCCCTTTCGTGCAAGTGTTGGTCAACTACTAAGGAGAATGAAGAGGAGAGACTGAGTGAGCGCTTCAGTAGAGGCTGGCAACATTTCAAACTCATACAAATAAGTAAAACAAAATTCAAAAGAGATGTGAGTGCTACTAAATTCAGCCGACGCAAATAGAAGCTGACAGGGTAGGAAAACGAGAGAGAAAAGAGCACATAGGAAATAGAAGCGTTGTTTGGTGAAGAGTGTAGAGAAAGTAGTGCACAAAGTGCAAAATTATGAGCTTAATGTTTCTAGCACAAGGACTCTTGGTAGTATATTTGATTTAATAGACTACGGCTGCGCGTAAAAAATCCGACTATATGATGCGAGCTGGGGTAATGATGCCAAAACACCCAACATTCTCGTAACTATGACTATCTGGTCATCAGAGTTTGAATAGCTACTTTACGAATAGAGTTTTAAAAGAGTTGCGTATATTGCTGTCGCTTCAATAACAAACACCAAAGCGCCGCACTTAGATTAGTTGGTCAGTTTTTATGGAATATTATAAATATAAATTTTCGGCTTTGTTTTTGTTGATATATGTTCTTGTTTTGTGTTGATCAACAAACAAAAGCGTAAAAACAGTTGCACTCGTCATACAAACACAACAATCAAACTGCAGACAATGAAATGAGGCAATGGCAACATGGGGGAAAAAGGATTCCAAACACAGTGCCTAAACAAATGAAAGAATCCTTGAAGTCTTTTGGTTCTTTAACAAGTAAAGGGAAAACTTAAATGCATCAGACGATGAAGGAGGGTAGGAATGACAATGTGAGTCAGTGATGTGTACAGTGAGACAAAAAGGTAATTTACGCTACATTTAAAGTGACGACAGTAACTTGTTTTGCGCATTGACTTGCCTTTTTCTTATGCCTGAACAAACTTTCAAACTTATTGCTTACAAATAATTTGCGTGGAAATGCTTTGAGCTTTTTGCGTTTTCAAATTTTTAATGAGTCTCCTGGTACCCTTTGCCAAATCTTTCTTTCCGCGATGCTATTATTTGTTTACATATGGAAAGCAACGGAAATATCGATATGTAGTCTTGCCGATCTTTTCCACATAAAACTATCCTTCACTTTTCATCATTCTAAGTTTTGACGCTTTTTCTCAGTTATTGGAACAAACGCAACATATTTTTATTTACTACAGCTTTGACGCCTTACTCTCTGTTCCTTCAGTTATTACTAAATACTGCAGTAAATTGGTACTTCAATGAAATATCCATTCGAATCCGGCCGCGGTAAAATAATGACTTTGTACAACATTTCAGCTCTCTAGTTAAAAATGTTTCGTTTTAACGTAAATAGTTGGCTGTGGTTAAGGATAATACAAGCATTTGAAAGAAAAGGCAAATCGAAATTCGTCTCTGCAATTAATGTGAACTCCATCTTATGAGGTTATTATTAACAATCTAGTTAAATACTTGTAACTCGGCTGAAAAGTTATTGTGCTTCAAGGAATTAGTTCTGAATCGTCCCGATTCCTGAAGAACACTTGGCAACCGTTGGGTCACCCGTTCGGGAACATATGAAAAATGAACCAAAAATTAAATTAGCTACAGCCAATTCTGGAATAAGACACACAAGGTAGCGTACTGGGGCCCCTGCTCTTCTCCTTATATGCAGCAACGGCATTAATACCAATAAAATGCTGGTAGTATCGTTTGCTGACGACGTCAGCTTCCTATACAACTCTGCATGTGAATATGAAGCTGCCGACGGGATACAGGATTACTATATACTCTATATTTTTGGTGAGTGGGTCAGAAGGTGGAACGTTAAAATTAACTTGACAAAGTGCAAAAACGTGTACTTTACTCTCATAAGACTGAACAAATAGAAGTAGAATACGTGAAGGACATCATTGCCTCATTTATATGCAGGTACAATGACCGGCTGCGGTAAGATAGCAACCGTCTCGCCAGATAGCTGGCAACTACAAGGTGCGTCACACGCCTTAAGAGAAAGGACTATGGAAGGCTCCTCCACTGGAGCAGGTGGTGCCTGAACCGTGGACTAACCACATACTCTACGGTCCACATAACCACGAATTGTCTTAAATTGTTTTCTTTTTTCGTCATTTATATGTTGTAAAAATTATATTTGCATTGTACGGCATTAGCAAAAAGCAAAAACCACGCTGTCGCTTGCACTGTTATAAAGCATCTTTCTGAACTTTAGTTTTTAGATGATGCAATTTTGGCCATTTAACACATGAAATCAAAGATTAATGTGGCACACAATTTGATTGCATTGGACCAAACTTTTTCCTACCCGGCCATAGAAACTATTGCGTAAAAGTGCAAACTTAAATTTATCGATCTGAGTCGGGTTTTCAATCAATAGTAGGCATTGTATTTCGCCTTAACCTTTGAATATTAGACTTCAATCTGAGACATTTATATTTCAAAAGTGATAATATAGTTTAAAAAAAAGCAAGAAAAGAGAACAGTGAAAGGCATAACGATTTTGATTTGTATTTGAATTTCTTACCATTGAAATGGAAATAGGGTAAGTTTATCCATTGAACTAGTATAGAAATTAAGCTTATTACTTGAGTTTTCACATGTTTTTTTCACGTTCCTTATGGGAACGTGAAAAAAATCCGGCCGGAAAAATCTGGATCCAGAAATAATTTTACACATAACAAAAAGAAAAAGTCTTCACGCAGAATTGTTTTATCTCTCTAGCTAGAAAATAGATAGACAAACTTCATGATAGTTATTACAGTATTTCCTGTAAGAAGGGGATATACAAATGCGCTAAAAAGAAGAGTGATTTAAGCTGATGTCTTAAGGGTGATAGAATAAACCGACTGGTGTGTTTAATTGTGAAAGTGATGCAACAAACCCCCAAGAGGTGGTTTGCTTAGCGACGTATTTGCAAAAGTACGTCATTTGGTTCAATTGACATTGGCTTTTTAGAGCGTTCTCTTTCTGAACTTTAGTTTTTAGATGATGCAATTTTGGCCATTTAACACATGAAATCAAAGATTAATGTGGCACACAATTTGATTGCATTGGACCAAACTTTTTCCTACCCGGCCATAGAAACTATTGCGTAAAAGTGCAAACTTAAATTTATCGATCTGAGTCGGCTTTTCAATCAATAGTAGGCATTGTATTTCGCCTTAACCTTTGAATATTAGACTTCAATCTGAGACATTTATATTTCAAAAGTGATAATATAGTTTAAAAAAAAGCAAGAAAAGAGAACAGTGAAAGGCATAACGATTTTGATTTGTATTTGAATTTATTACCATTGAAATGGAAATAGGGTAAGTTTATCCATTGAACTAGTATAGAAATTAAGCTTATTACTTGAGTTTTCACAAGTTTTTTTCACGTTCCTTATGGGAACGTGAAAAAAATCCGGCCGGAAAAATCTGGATCCAGAAATAATTTTACACATAACAAAAAGAAAAAGTCTTCACGCAGAATTGTTTTATCTCTCTAGCTAGAAAATAGATAGACAAACTTCATGATAGTTATTACAGTATTTCCTGTAAGAAGGGGATATACAAATGCGCTAAAAAGAAGAGTGATTTAAGCTGATGTCTTAAGGGTGATAGAATAAACCGACTGGTGTGTTTAATTGTGAAAGTGATGCAACAAACCCCCAAGAGGTGGTTTGCTTAGCGACGTATTTGCAAAAGTACGTCATTTGGTTCAATTGACATTGGCTTTTTAGAGCGTTCTCTTTCTGAACTTTAGTTTTTAGATGATGCAATTTTGGCCATTTAACACATGAAATCAAAGATTAATGTGGCACACAATTTGATTGCATTGGACCAAACTTTTTCCTACCCGGCCATAGAAACTATTGCGTAAAAGTGCAAACTTAAATTTATCGATCTGAGTCGGCTTTTCAATCAATAGTAGGCATTGTATTTCGCCTTAACCTTTGAATATTAGACTTCAATCTGAGACATTTATATTTCAAAAGTGATAATATAGTTTAAAAAAAAGCAAGAAAAGAGAACAGTGAAAGGCATAACGATTTTGATTTGTATTTGAATTTATTACCATTGAAATGGAAATAGGGTAAGTTTATCCATTGAACTAGTATAGAAATTAAGCTTATTACTTGAGTTTTCACAAGTTTTTTTCACGTTCCTTATGGGAACGTGAAAAAAATCCGGCCGGAAAAATCTGGATCCAGAAATAATTTTACACATAACAAAAAGAAAAAGTCTTCACGCAGAATTGTTTTATCTCTCTAGCTAGAAAATAGATAGACAAACTTCATGATAGTTATTACAGTATTTCCTGTAAGAAGGGGATATACAAATGCGCTAAAAAGAAGAGTGATTTAAGCTGATGTCTTAAGGGTGATAGAATAAACCGACTGGTGTGTTTAATTGTGAAAGTGATGCAACAAACCCCCAAGAGGTGGTTTGCTTAGCGACGTATTTGCAAAAGTACGTCATTTGGTTCAATTGACATTGGCTTTTTAGAGCGTTCTCTTTCTGAACTTTAGTTTTTAGATGATGCAATTTTGGCCATTTAACACATGAAATCAAAGATTAATGTGGCACACAATTTGATTGCATTGGACCAAACTTTTTCCTACCCGGCCATAGAAACTATTGCGTAAAAGTGCAAACTTAAATTTATCGATCTGAGTCGGCTTTTCAATCAATAGTAGGCATTGTATTTCGCCTTAACCTTTGAATATTAGACTTCAATCTGAGACATTTATATTTCAAAAGTGATAATATAGTTTAAAAAAAAAGCAAGAAAAGAGAACAGTGAAAGGCATAACGATTTTGATTTGTATTTGAATTTCTTACCATTGAAATGGAAATAGGGTAAGTTTATCCATTGAACTAGTATAGAAATTAAGCTTATTACTTGAGTTTTCACAAGTTTTTTTCACGTTCCTTATGGGAACGTGAAAAAAATCCGGCCGGAAAAATCTGGATCCAGAAATAATTTTACACATAACAAAAAGAAAAAGTCTTCACGCAGAATTGTTTTATCTCTCTAGCTAGAAAATAGATAGACAAACTTCATGATAGTTATTACAGTATTTCCTGTAAGAAGGGGATATACAAATGCGCTAAAAAGAAGAGTGATTTAAGCTGATGTCTTAAGGGTGATAGAATAAACCGACTGGTGTGTTTAATTGTGAAAGTGATGCAACAAACCCCCAAGAGGTGGTTTGCTTAGCGACGTATTTGCAAAAGTACGTCATTTGGTTCAATTGACATTGGCTTTTTAGAGCGTTCTCTTTCTGAACTTTAGTTTTTAGATGATGCAATTTTGGCCATTTAACACATGAAATCAAAGATTAATGTGGCACACAATTTGATTGCATTGGACCAAACTTTTTCCTACCCGGCCATAGAAACTATTGCGTAAAAGTGCAAACTTAAATTTATCGATCTGAGTCGGCTTTTCAATCAATAGTAGGCATTGTATTTCGCCTTAACCTTTGAATATTAGACTTCAATCTGAGACATTTATATTTCAAAAGTGATAATATAGTTTAAAAAAAAGCAAGAAAAGAGAACAGTGAAAGGCATAACGATTTTGATTTGTATTTGAATTTATTACCATTGAAATGGAAATAGGGTAAGTTTATCCATTGAACTAGTATAGAAATTAAGCTTATTACTTGAGTTTTCACAAGTTTTTTTCACGTTCCTTATGGGAACGTGAAAAAAATCCGGCCGGAAAAATCTGGATCCAGAAATAATTTTACACATAACAAAAAGAAAAAGTCTTCACGCAGAATTGTTTTATCTCTCTAGCTAGAAAATAGATAGACAAACTTCATGATAGTTATTACAGTATTTCCTGTAAGAAGGGGATATACAAATGCGCTAAAAAGAAGAGTGATTTAAGCTGATGTCTTAAGGGTGATAGAATAAACCGACTGGTGTGTTTAATTGTGAAAGTGATGCAACAAACCCCCAAGAGGTGGTTTGCTTAGCGACGTATTTGCAAAAGTACGTCATTTGGTTCAATTGACATTGGCTTTTTAGAGCGTTCTCTTTCTGAACTTTAGTTTTTAGATGATGCAATTTTGGCCATTTAACACATGAAATCAAAGATTAATGTGGCACACAATTTGATTGCATTGGACCAAACTTTTTCCTACCCGGCCATAGAAACTATTGCGTAAAAGTGCAAACTTAAATTTATCGATCTGAGTCGGCTTTTCAATCAATAGTAGGCATTGTATTTCGCCTTAACCTTTGAATATTAGACTTCAATCTGAGACATTTATATTTCAAAAGTGATAATATAGTTTAAAAAAAAGCAAGAAAAGAGAACAGTGAAAGGCATAACGATTTTGATTTGTATTTGAATTTATTACCATTGAAATGGAAATAGGGTAAGTTTATCCATTGAACTAGTATAGAAATTAAGCTTATTACTTGAGTTTTCACAAGTTTTTTTCACGTTCCTTATGGGAACGTGAAAAAAATCCGGCCGGAAAAATCTGGATCCAGAAATAATTTTACACATAACAAAAAGAAAAAGTCTTCACGCAGAATTGTTTTATCTCACTAGCTAGAAAATAGATAGACAAACTTCATGATAGTTATTACAGTATTTCCTGTAAGAAGGGGATATACAAATGCGCTAAAAAGAAGAGTGATTTAAGCTGATGTCTTAAGGGTGATAGAATAAACCGACTGGTGTGTTTAATTGTGAAAGTGATGCAACAAACCCCCAAGAGGTGGTTTGCTTAGCGACGTATTTGCAAAAGTACGTCATTTGGTTCAATTGACATTGGCTTGTTAGAGCGTTCTCCGTTGTTTATTCTGCGGCATTAAAACGGGGTTGCTAGGTGTTGGTGTAAACGTGGACTGCTATGCCGATCGAAATTACGAATCTAATTTAAATTAGAACATAGCAAAATAATCTTTTGTATGTGAGTTGTGATATTTCAGTTGCTAAAAACTACTCTAGTTTATGTGACGAGGTAGAGTTCTCAGTTCAGTTCGATCAGGCCTTAAAATAATGATTTGCTGATTGATTTTGGTTATTGATCTGTCCCATATACTTTAATATTGCAATTTTCCATAATGTATTATGGCAGTTGCTGTATTGGTAGGTAACTAACTCATACATACCTACGCAGAAACCCATCCCATAACAAGTACTGCAATATTGATATTAAAATTATTATTTTCGTCTAACGTCTTACGTTTACGCTCTTTATCACTGTTCGTGAGTGCGTTGGATCTTCTTTTCCCCATTCGACGGACATAAATAATTTCCTTGCATTTTTCAAAGGCAGTACGCAAAATGTCCATTTTTATATACAAATTCAATTATATTCTAAAATATGTTTTAATACCCTTCACACGAAGGATAGGATGATAGGACGACTAGGTCACCGAGATTTGTACTCGTAGGGTTTCTACAAAACCACATTTTATCTTCTCAAGTTTTGATGATTTCATTGATGCGAGCTAATCTAACCTTGCCTCGTTAGGATTGTACCCAGCCTTCTTGGCTTGGCGTATATGAAGATATGTATGTACATGAACCTGAGAGAAGGGTGTCAAATATTCGGATAAGCCGAGGATAGCGTATTTCTTGTTTTCGAATTTGATTTTATCAGCACATTTGCGAGTCTCGACCACTGTTAAGCACGCACGCTTGTAAACGTGATTACACGCTGGCACGCTCACGCACATATGTACAAATGTGCGAGTACACTTTCGAGCGGTCAGTTGTAGCGTACGGACCGTCCGCCCGACCGTCCATTTACCCGTGCGACCAAAAATTCTTTTCTTTCCTTCAATGTATGTGTTTTTTTGCACGACTTTTTCACATTATGCATTTTTTGCGTCTTTCACGAGTTGTTTTTCTTTTGTTCGCTCTTTCCTTTTTGTTTCGTTTTCACTTTTGTTTTCGGTTTTGTTTTTGTAATTTGCACACACACATTCATATGAACGTATTTGTTTCTAATTATTTACATATTTTTTTCGACTGTCTAAGTCCAATTCGAATTCATCATAAATCTATGACATTAAAATGTCGTTTTTTTTTTCGTCTCATCTACGGAACAGTTTGTTGATTGCCACGGTTAAAAAAAAATTTTGTTTGTTAATTTTCTTCGACTTTATCGTTGATTTTTATTTTTCGTGGCATGTGTTCTATGTAAGAAAAATCACGAACCGCACAAAGTTGTTATATGATGAAAACGAAACGCTTAGCTCAAGAAGCAGAAAAGTAGGTAGAATCGGAATCAAAATCAGAAGCAGCGCTGAGGCGTTGCGAAATGAAGAAGAAGAACAAACAATTGAGAACGAGCAAAGGAGAGTCGAACACAAGTATACAGAGAATGAGAACGAGAGAGAACGAATGCGCGTGAGAACGAACAAACGTATGAGAAATGCCAGATAACAAAACAAATTCACACAAAATACAATGAAATATCAACAGTAACAACAAACAAAAATAGACCGACAAAGAGTGCCGTCTTCAATTCGAGTTGAGTGAGTTGTTTATTTAAAAGGGAAATGAGATGTGAGGGGTTACCACGACATCGAATGCGGTAAGCGCATTATCGAAAACAGAGCAGATATTGTAGCAATGGTTAAATAACTTTGTATAAAAATGTAAGCGCACACCAGTAATAGCAAGGCAACCTCACATTTAAAAGGTTGGGGCATAGTTTTGAAACTATCCTCTCCTTTTTACAACTTCAATACAATGCAACCCAAGACTCTCGTATGTTTCAATTATCATCATTGACTATCCGACCCAAGCAGTATATACCAGAAAAGTGTTCACAAAGGATAACATTGACATGATTATCACACATTATCACAAAACATGTGGATCAGATTTAGGTGTTCCACCTGACAGACAAAATTGTAGTCGAAGTACAAAATAACATAATAATTTTATCAATCACAAACATCACTCTTAGTGCATGTGGCAATAAATAAAAAAATATGTATGTACATACATACATACGTTCTCATTAAAAAATAAAATAAAGACACATATGTATGTATCTACATACATGCATATAAAATGGTAACTGCACATGCTCCGGTAGAACTGGCTCATTCTTTCTCTCCTGCTTGTTCGCATAGATGTCGTATTCTCACACATAATTATGCTAAGAAAATAGCAGCATGACTATTAAGCCATCCGACAATCCGCTCACCTCTTTTTCAGGCCAGCATCTTTATCATCACCTGACCTGACTTTACTCTCTTGCATCCTCTCTATCGGAATACATGTTTTATACTTTGAATTATATCGGTTTTAAAACACAACTTAAAACAGACACAACTCAAAAATTAAAGACAATAATTTATCGCAACTAACGGCACATTACTAAAGAATCCCTCCCTTATCATTTTTTTCAGACTATTACAACAAATTCTTGTTAAAAAAACGTAAGCACCTTTTGCCACCATATGATTGTACATAAACATGTATGTACATACATATGTACTTAAATGAAAAATGTGACAAAGTACAACGAAGTTTTAGATACGGTTAAAATACGATTGTTCCTAAATTGCCAATATTTAAATTGTCTCGTACTTTTTTTCGTTTATTTTTTTGACAATCCCACTTTGAAGAATTGGCCTTCTCAATGAATACGTATTAGATGCCAAATAAAGGTGATATGAGAGAAATCATATTGAGCAGGCACTAAGTATGCGAGAGTAAAAGCTACGCACATGTTATGAAACAAATACACACACAAGCAAACTCTCCCGTTTGCACATATTTCTGCTATAACTACTTCTTCTTCTTCGTCGTTTTTGTTTTTCTTGGCCCGTTAGATAAGCATTGAGTTTTGTTTTACTCTGTTCTGCTATTCGCTTTCATCTTGCTCTTGGTGGTGATTTGTATGCTATAGTACACGAAATAGGGCTCACGATACGTAGTAGTATTGTTTTTGACGCTGCACTAGCATATTTGTGTTTTTATTTTCATACCATTATAATTTTTATTTGTGTTTAGTACACAATTTCGACATTTCTTAAAATTGTTATAAATTCCCTTATTGGTAGAAAGGTTGCCTAGTCGCAACTACCTAGTGGTATTTTCCCACAAGACTACAAATATTGTGCGATAGAGTTAACAGCATTTGCTGCAGCACGGTCTTTGCAGAGGTTGATGTACATATGTACATACATATATCTTGTTGAATTCGGAGGCTCCGGATTAAAACTTCGGGAATCACCAGCAATACGATATGAACAACAAAGTTAATTGTAAATGCAGATATGGTTGCATAAGAGATGCGTCTTGGTGAAGGGAAAGGTAAGGATTTGGGGAAGCGTGCATACGCAGTACATACATACATAAAAAGACCGTTGTATTTAATTTCAATTGTATTGGATTGGTATTCGTACACTAGTACTAACCTTGCTTGTGAATTACGAAAATTATAACAACAACAACAGAACGAGCAAACCATATACAAGAGGACGTTAATACCGCTGCACAACGTAGCAGCTGCAGTTGCGGTCGACGCTGTTGACCCCAAGGATCTGTTAGACCCTGTTGTGGGACTGGCCACGGTCCCGTCACTAGCGACAATACCACAGCAAGAGAAAATTTGTTCTATATCAGTGTCAGCATCGTTGCACTTATGCTGCTGTTCCTGCTGTTCGCTGCTTGTCGGTGATTTGCTTGTTTCGCCGCTGCCTGCGCCGGCAAGTACACTTGGGCACAATTCAATGCCGGCCGCGTTCAAAGCTGTTTCGATGATGATCGATGCAGCCGATGATTTGCGTCTTGTTCGACAAAGTCGCACACTCCCACCATCGCTCGTCACTAACGTACTTGAACCGCGAACACTGACGGGCTTACCACTTTTATTACTGCTGATTTGCGATGAGGCTTTTGTTTTTGTTTGGTGCTTGAAGAATTTCGTCAATTTGTGCGTGGCCGTTGTTGTTGTTGCTGTCAATGAACCTTTGACGATTTCCGTCTTACTATTGTTTTTGTTGTTTGGATCGCCAACGGCGGAGTCTAATTGTTGTTGCTTTCGTAGATAATCATTTTGATTACCACCGGGCTCACTATCCTGGTTGGCTTCCGCTTTTGTTTCTTTTATTGTGCCACCCAGCTTAAGACGAGTAGTTTCGCAAATTACCGTTACACTCGTTGGTTGTGGACACAGTACCGATACATGAAGCAATTGTTGTTTCGGGTGATTTTTATCGTTTTGCCTAGAGTCTTCTTTACTCGAATGGTCTTTATTGTTGGCTTCGTCTAGAAATTTCAGTTTTTTCCACTTTTTCTTTTTCTTTACTTTTGTTGTTGCTTTTACCAGTTGTTTAGCTTTAAAATTTGTTCGAGCAGTAGCTTCATCAATTGCGTGTCCATCTTTTGTTCTTGCTGCAGTTTTGGCGGTAGCCGTTGTTATTGTTATTGGCAATTTTAGCAACAGTGTTGCTGAAGGTATTGTTGATGTCAGGTATAGTAATGCTTTTGCCGTTGATGCAAATGCAGATTTCGATGTTGAGACTGTTAATGTTAATCGTGATGTAGGTGTTGCTTTTGTACTGGTTTCTTGTGCATCAGCTATTGTTGTTGTTGTTGCTGCCGACGTGGTTGCATTCTTCCAATTTTTCGTCGTTTTAGCCCCAGCCAGATTAACACACAACGTACATTTATTTCTATGTTTTGATTTGGTGCCTTTTACTTGTCTTATTTCTTTTAGACTCCGACTTTCTGTACTTTTTGTTTGTATTGTTAAATACGGAATTGATCGAGTCTATTAGAGGCGTTCTCTCTGGCTCCTATTGTTTTTAATCTCAGTTCTATGGCATCATAATTTTTTTTTTTTTAATTTACATAAAACTACAACACGAACGACGGTTGATAATATGTTATTTATAACATGTTTATATTTTTATGCCAACACTTCTGCACACTTCTCACTTCCAATCCATTTAAAAAAGGAATACACGCGTATACATACAATCGTCAACTCTGCATTTTTAGCTTCCCTCCTCTTTATATCGTTTAGATTACGTTTTTATTAATTATATTTTTATTAATTTTTTTTTTTTTTTTTTTGTTGAACGTATGTTTGGTGTTTTGGTCTGAAGGTCCTTTATGAGAATGCCCTTTATCGTCCACTGACTGGGGATGCTTACTTTATTGTTGCTGTTTTTTGGTCATCGGTCTAGGCATTAATTCGCAGCCCCACTCCATCAACCAGGAAAACCGTACACCAACGTTTTTTAAGTTATGCAAATTGGTGTTATTTACTAAATTATTTTTCTGTGTGATTTACACTTCGAGCATTTTGGGTGTGGGATGTTATTGCTGTGTTTGACATTTGATCTAATGGTGCTAAAAAGGATTGAGTAACAATTTTTCAATCATCAATCAATTCATTTGGCTATCATGAAATAATAGAGGATAGAGGCAATGACCGATTGGATTTTGGCATTTAACATTACGTTTGTTGGTCGTCTTTTTGTTATTGCGTTAGACGTGTACTAATCAAAGGAAAGAGGAGCAGCTACCCTTTACTGGTGACTCCATGGCGCGACTGTTTATTCCGTTCTTTCTTTCTATTCGAAAGCACTATTTTCACTAGTTTATAAAATTCACTCAAACTTAAAATGTAAAGGAGGAACGTTTTAGCACTTCGTTATTTTTACTTTTGATGAATTTGTAGTAAAAATTATGAAAAGTAAAAATTGGCACTTCCTTCGCAGAACAAAAAAAAAAGGAAGAAGCACACAGTCGTGGTAAACACGCGGCGCGTTGAATTTACTTAGTTTTGTTAATTGTTGTTGCGTTTGTCAGACGAATATACGACAGAACGAAGCGAGAGCATTTTTCGGTTCGGCATAGCGGCTCAACCCCCAGGTCAGCGATTGCGCGCGATTTGAGTGAAATTGTGAAACTGAAGCAAAAGTAATGACAGGTTGCGCACAACCAAGACACGGTGATGGCGTCGGCAACGACTACGACAACGACAGTGACAACAGCGCCAAGCCGACCGCGAGTTTAGTTGAGTCGAGCGTAGAAGCAGCTGAAGTAAGTAGCAATAGCAGTAGCAGAAACACAAAACAGAAGCAGTGACAGAGGCAGCAGAAGTATAGGCGCAAGGCAGCAGCAGCAGAAATACTCATAATGTATATAGCAAGGCTATTTGCAGAAGCAGACTGCAGCGTCTCGACGCGTCACTTCGCATCGGTTGGGTTCGGGTCGCCTAACCGTTGGGTTGCGAGACGTCAAGAGCGTATGCTTATTTTGATCATTGAATCATGACATCGCAAACCGGTGCATCTTTGTTTGGTGCGGAGTTCAGGGAACCTAAAGCTGGCTGACTAAGTTAGCTTTAGGTCAGCAGCATACGGAAACGGACAGGGAAAGTGTTGAATATTTAAAGTTGCAACTGCTGGAATTGAAGGGTGCAGTAGCTGGAAACCGTTCATACATCTAGTATAGCAGCATAAACAAATCTACATGCACACATCGTGTTTATTTCTGAACGACCACGTCGCAATGAAAATCACGCACCAGCACTAGCAGTCATTGGGCTCTCTCATTCGTAGATGAGGAGAGAGAGCGCATACAGTGTTATTGTACCATTCTCGCATGTGTATATATACAAATGGCTAATGACAGAGAGTATGCATTCAATGTATACTCTCTAATAAGGTGAACCAGCAGAGCGTCTGAGAGAGCGAGAGCACCATTGGTAGACCATACAGAAACCAAATAGCATATATTGTTAGAAACAATTGTCTGAATCAAAGAGTATACATTTATGAATTAGTTTTCTCTGGTCTGCAAAATGCAAATTGTCGCAACTCTATTTCATTCTTCTTTGGCGTTGCTATTCGCTTTTAGACAATGCAAATCGTTGCTTGCTTCAACCATATACCTCCCGTGATTTTCGACCATATTCTACAAAAAACGAACAAAATAAAGCGGCGAAAAAATCGAACGAACACAAAGAAGAACGCAAAACAGTTGCTTGCAGCACAAGGTACAAGCAACACGAGCTACCCCGTAAGCCTCCTGGATCTTTTCTTCACAAACAAGTGTTGCGAGAGAGGAGTTGCACGAAATGGTGCTTCGTGTAAAGCGGGTCAATGTGTTCGCTTGTTTCTTTAGCAGTGCCTTGCGTCAACATTTTACATGGATTAACCGGAAGAATCAGTCATATATATTTCGACACATATGGGAATTCAATATTGAATACAAGAGCTGACATAATACCCATAACCGCCCTCAAGTCGGAACTGTGAAACAGGTTCTTTTAATTGAAGGACAAATATAGCTATCATTTAAAAAATTGTATAATTTCACCAATTGAACGGCTGCGGTTTTGTATTCTCAGTGTAAACAAGATGAAATTTTACATATGTCAGAAGATAGACGCTAATTTCAGTAATGCTCACGGAAATGGACGAAAATAACCCCACGAAATTACTCAGATGCCTTTGTTTATAAATAATTCATCCCTGACTTGCCTCTTCAAACCAATCGTAACTTAGTAATTTTGTTGGACAATATTCAAAAGTATGTTGAAATATTATTGATTGGGGTAATATTGTTGAAACTTACCTAAAAATAAGAGAAATGAGCAAATTGGCATTCTATCTAACTGCAATGTCCAATTTTATAGAATCTTTTGAACTGTTTCAAAGTAAAATCAATCTGTGCTTTTTGTTTACAGTACTAATATCACGCTTTCACCATTCACTAACTAAGTTTTAAATGTATTGCGATTATAAATAGATTGTATGTAAAATAAAAATTTATGAAGATTTTCAATAATAACACACTACAAACAAATGCACAAACGTTCTTTGGGGGCAAAACAACGTTTGCGGGTCTAGCTAGTGTACATATAAAAAGCTAGGCACTTTTTATCAAGAAGTCACAAAAAACTTTTGTTAACTCTTTTGCTAAATATGGTAGTATCGTTAATGGTCTCTCTGACCTGCCAAGTCGAGAAACATTAGCCAATAGGAATTATTTTCCGTTAAATCAGTTTTGCTAATATCCATTGCGTATCTACGCCAAATCGAATTTTTCAGCTTATTGCCTTTTTTCAGTTTAACAGAATAATTGAGTAGGGTCTGCCACTTCCGAGTTTATGGCAACAAAGCGACGCTAAGGCTAAAGTCGTTTTAGCTAAACTGAAGTAACCAAACTTCGACCATCCTTACTGATATATTTTCTATTACGTTACTTTGCCTATCGACTATTCCAGAATTAACAGAACTGTTATCATTAAAAACCTTGCAGAATTTCTTTTATTGGAATTTTTTTCAGAAATTAACTTTTAGGAAAGCTATTTTTCTTAAAATTATAGATTTTTTGTGAGGTTTGTAACAGGTCGTCATTAGGAGCTATTTCAAAGACTGTTAACACACTGTTATATTATTGCCGAATTTGTTGAAAATAATGAAAATTATGGTGAAAGAAATGTTTTAAAAATATTGCGTGACAAAAGTGATCCATTTTCAATAATGGACAATCTCTTTCACAGAAATTATCGTTTCTCAAAAATATTGTGGCACTAATTGATAGAGCAATTGAAGCCGCATGATATTGATTTACGCGACGGTACACGCGGAAAACTTTTAGGGACATGCCCATTTAATAAGCTGATTTGTTAACACTGTATGCGGTACACGTGGGAAGCTTTGAGAAACAGACATGGCTATTTAAAATACGACGCATGACTGACGATTCGAGCTTTTTATGGCATCGGTGTTTTGGTCATGTGCTTAAGCAACACTACAATTCTGTGCTTGTGTGGTGAAAAGCTATTTGGCGGCGAAAATTCGACCAAAAAAAAAAGAAATGTAATTTTTCAACGTGCACATTTCGATGATTTTTGACCCTTTACTAAGTGAATTGTCGACCAAAATGACAGACTGACAAAAAAGGGGGGGGATTTGTTCTAGAAACAAAACTGCCGCTTCGGCGTGCATTCAAAAATTCAAACATGCTCACTAGCACTACGCGAAAAATATCGGATTACTAAAGTTCAATTACGGTAGTGCTTACAAATCTTTTGATGTTCTTTTCAATTTTTAGGGTAAAGAAGCTACCAGATTTACTAAAATCGAATCTTTAGCTTTCAAAGGGATTAAAAAGTTGGGCAAAGCCTAAAAATCTGACAGCTATTTTCTTAGTTCTGCCCTTTCTTTCACTTTCTGCTTTCATTAGATAGACACATTTCTCATTTATGTCCAATTCTATTTTTAGTAAGTCATATATTCTGCTTCATACATGTGAACATGCTGCTGTTTGAAGAAATTGCAATAAAATGCGGTTATTACCCTCTCCCCATCATCTTCTCACTTTTGTACGAAAAGGACAAAAAAAAATAAAAAATAAACAAATAAAAATAAAAAAAATTAAAGAAATGCCAACGAGCAATTCTGCATGGTGATTGTCAACGTTTCGGGGTTATTTTGGGCTTTTCAATATTTTCAGTCACATTTTGCTGTAGCAGAAATGCCAAAATGCAAGATTGCTCATATGAGTGGACTTCCTCAGCTGGAGAGTACTCCTATACGAGTAAGTGTGTATTTGGTGAGCTTTTTTTAAAACAAATTTTCATGAAAGCATGCAGAGCAGTTTGGTGCGACTCTCTTATCGCGCAAGAGTACATTCAAACGCACCTGTCGAACCCCCCTGCTCACCGTACACAGTGCCATTCAATTCGACGCCACCTACATATACAATTATTAAACGAATATTGCATATAAAGGTAAACATGTACATCAATGTAATTAGATATGGTCAAGGACAATAAAATTTACGTGAATATATGTCGAACTGCATGAACTCTCTCTCACTCATTTCTCCTACTTTCTTTTATTTGGCAAAGTGAAATTTTCCGATATTTCGATTTCAGTTGCCAGTGATTGGAATTATTGAAATCACACGCGAGTTCGCGCTGGTTACCTATTATTTGTCCGCCTTGTCGGTCTGTGCGCCACTTCGTTGTGCAAATGGAAAGGAAATGAAATGTGTTCCTTTGAATTCATCAACGGCTATTTGTTAGGCTATTTATTTGATCTTATGAATTATGAAGCGCTATGCACAGATGTTACAGATGGAATTAACGACCATTGTGTAAGAGTTTAAAGAATAATTTTTCAACTAAATCAGCTCTCATATCCAAAATTATGTTCAAGATACTAGTTCAGCATGTCAAACATATATATCGGGAATCTCAAAATTACAAAACAATCGACCAACCCAGTTTAGCAACATTTTCCATTAACGTCTCGTATATATTTTCTGATTCCCAAGCCTCTACAATTCCAACGCACCTAACTCGAACTCAATAATAGACTCCCCAGAAATGGTAATACACTGTTACAGTGTCGATCCTCGACTGTATATTATTCAATAAATCATCAAATCCTAACTGTTGGTTCTGTTGTTTCAAATTTAAAAGATGCAAGGTTAACTACTACGAGTTCTTTCGGCAACTCCATTAGCAACAATGCCAATTAGTCAGTAAATTAATAGAGGCGCAGTAAACGCAGCGGGTGATCAGTGAACAGGGAATAGTCAAAGAACGGATAGACGGACCACAATGAATTTCCATTTTGCAAATATATAATTATACTATGTAATTTCAATATGTGCGAAGGTTAGCCCAAGCCATACGAGTATATTGTCAGTAGAATAGATGTTGTGTGTGTTCTGTGTGGATATAGTGCTTTAACAGTTGTGACTTAACTTCCACCAAAATAGGATACTCGTAGTAGTAAGTACTTTGCGGGCCCGTCAAACGTTACCGAATACAGCCTGCAGCTGCCGTTTGATTACTCAGTTCACTGATAATTCCAGAAAAGGGTAGTTAGTCAACTATTTAATGTTTCAGTCGAATCGACTGGATGGACGTATCAATTTTCCACTTGTAACTCACCCAAAAATTTCCACGTCACTGCCGGGTAAACTTATACGTGGAGAGAGCGGCGAGCGGCCAGCGCGCTTCAGCAGGTCGTGCAGGCCCGGCGGAGCATGCAATGGACTGAGAATTGTGATCTTGCGGTTCGGCGGAGCCAGAAACCCTCCGGACAATGTAAGCTGCGTACGAATGCCTGAGCTGGAAGCACTCGATGTGCTTTTCATTTCGATAGTTTCCGCTGACTTAGATATGAGTATCGACGAAGATTGTTGCAGTCCGAGTTTGGTGTTACTTAGTGATAGCAATTCCGGATTATTGCCGGCACTGGCACTGGCACTGGCACTGGCAGCATTGATAGTCTCGTCCATCTGCGTGGAAGCGCTGCGGATGCACTTACCAGGGCGGGCGCCGCTGACGGGATTTCCAGAGATCGGTGCTTCCGAATGGGCTGAAGTCGAACGTACGAACTGACGCACATGTTTCTGATGGGCAGTCAGGAACCCACTCGAGGTGCTAGTTGGATGGCCGTACGCCTCTGGCTGCTGCAGGAAACTTTGGAACTTTGTTTTCGATGTGTTTGAAGAAGCCGCAGTTGCGGAGGACGTGGACGTCGACGATAATGTCTTCTGTATGTAGCTGCTGGTGCGCTGTTCGCTTGTCACGATAGACGTACTCGACTGCGCTTTCAGCTGCTGTGCCAATTGTGCGGTAGTCAGGGTATTCAGTGCGACATCACTACTGTCACCCAAACTGCCCAGAAGGGTGTCCATACGTCGTTCGCTAATGCCAATCGAGGACGACTGTAGGCTTTGGCTGCGAGTACTCGACGACATGATCTTCTGCTGCGAGTGCGACTGTGTCTGCTGTTGCTGTTGTTGTTGTTGCTGTTGAATGTGATGCAACTGTTGTGCGCTAATGCATGAACTGGCTCCAATATTCGAGCTACTCGAAGTCATCGAGAAGCTTCTCGAAGCTATTTTCATAGATGATAATTGGCCGAGTACCTTGTGTTGTTGTTGTTGCTGCTGCTGATGTTGCTGCTCCTGTGATATAAATACGTTGTCCTCCCCTGGCGATGAGGTTTCGCCTTCATGCGTGAAACGAACTTCATCCGAGTCAACCTCACTTGGCGTTGTTACTATATATTTCGGCGGCGAGACGTCGCTTTTCGATTTGTTCTCGTTGGACATTTTGTTGTCTCCTTCTTACTGCTGGCGCTGAAGCGTTGTAAATACCAATTCGGTTAGTTGTATTGTTTTTTATTTTCTGTTTTGACTGTTGCAGCTACAATATAAGTCAAATTCTCAATTAGTGGTTTGAATTTTGGTGCTGCAAGTACGCATATGCCAAAATTCTTTCCTCAGTTTTTTTTGCTAGTTTAGGTTTTGCTTGCCACTTTAACGGTCTAATATAGAATTGAAGTTTACCATTAGATGTGTAATCAGCAGAAGTTCCTACATGTAACATGTCTAAAACCTACTATTTGGCCATCTGCGGTCACTACTGCAGCCCCCTTGTTCTAAATGAGTCGATTTTTGGTTTCTGAATTGAAACTATTTCGAAAATAGGCACATACACACATGTCAAATTTTGTTGCTCTTCATTGCTCTGCATATGGCATAAAAACCACGTCTTTTATCCAGATTATATTCAATGTGGTTAGCAAGCAGCTGTTCCAACAAGGATGCTGTCGCTGATGAGAATTTTAACTCATCATTTCGCTATTACGACGTCGTTTGCCATCTATAATACCAACCGATCAACTGAAAGAGGAGGACTACCTGGCCCACTACCTAACTGAACGATTCACTGAATGCTTTCGGCGTCTTCGTCGGGCCATTTTCAATGACTATGAATAATTCAAATCTATTCCATTTAGTTGCTAGTATACGACGAATCTTTTCGGAATCAAAGGCTAATAAAATGTGCTCATTCAAATAGGAATGCCAAGGCAAATATGCATACCAGAATGTTGATGGCTCTGCAAGGATTGTTCCCATTGTTGTCTTTTGTGTATGTGTGTGTGTATGCTTAAAGCAATTGTAAAAGTGTTGTTATTTATTGCTCACAGTGTTGTTGTTACTTATATGAAGTATGTGTGTTATTTCTATTCAATCAGCATTTCAGATGGAGCTTACAATTCTTATTTTATCCATCTAACATAGAAAAAGACCCAAGTTCGCATGTTTTGGTATATATATTATGAATATTCGAGTATGGTTTGAAGTCAAGTGGCCGTCGACGTATAAAAATATCTTACTATCTTCAGTCTAGTTTAGTTCAGTTTAGATGTTTACTTACATATGACAAGATATGTAACTAAATATCATCTCAATGTCATCCGACTTAATTAGGTTTGAACTCAATCAGATCAGAGTAGTGGGAGAGGGTGGGTGGAAGACATGAAATCAATGACTGTCACGAAAGTGAAGACGTAAAATCATATTTTTGTTGTTGTTCGATGTCCCTTGCAAGACATTAACGGCAATTATCATAAATGAATAAATAGGAAAATACTCGTATGTTGCTGAATAACTGAGTCGAGTGAGTGGTGACTGATGCGAAACAATTGAAATGCTCGTATCCAAATTTGTGGTAATACAAAGTAAGTGCACATCAAATGAAATGACTGCAAGCAAAGCAACAAGCGTCACTTGGTTGATCTCTCAACAAAAAGCAAGAGCAAAACTTGACCACCCCAAAAGTATGCATGCTATGTTCAGACAAAAATACAAGAACGTAGGGCGTTCACACAACACATACCCAGCCGTGCACGGTTAAACGGCTCTGGGGCGTGTTTGTTTTGCTTTGTTTTGTCGTTTTTGTTGTGTTAATCTAAGGGCATGTGGTTTATTTGCTATGGTCGAAATGCTACATTGCTGGATGAAACTGCGCCCGCGGCTCCCTGTGAAATCATGTTATTGCAATGATATACTTTTCCGTTGGTTTTAATTCGACTGTTGTTGTTGTTATTGTTGCTGATGCTTTTGCCCTTGTTGCTGCTGCTGTAGTTTGCCTCCATAACCTCAATGCCATCGACGCCACTCGGTGCTCTCGGCAGTTCCACTTGTTGTCGTTATTTTTATTGCTTTGTATTTGTCAAAATGTAAGCACACGATGTTTTTGGTGTGCCATATTCCTGTGTTCATTTCGTTTTTGTGATGTGTTCGAAGATCGTCATGTTCAAACATGAACCTTTATTTTAATTAATTCTCTTTGCAAAAAGATTTGCTTTAATTGATCTTTCTTTGTTTTATCATTTATTCCGTTTCAGTAACATTTCGCAAATTGCCATAGCTAGTTTTTTTTTGCATAGCCGTATAGTCATATGGTGATGTCAAGAGTACCCACATATGTGCCGGTCATTGTCTACTTTTTCAATAATTTGGTCCAATTTTGTCTGTGCAAGGCGGACCATACTGAGGCGCGCCTTTGACATCGAAATTTCCCGAACTAAGTCGCGCTAATAGCATTTCCCTTAGCCTAATAGCGGTAGTAACTATTTCTCTATATACAAGATTGTAATGCTTTCCAAGTGCCATCAATTCGTATGGTACTTATCGTCAAATTTAAAACAGGACAGATACTAAAAACATTGGATCAATTCGTAACACCGAGAGCTAAAGTAAGCATTTTCGCTTGTGCGATTCTTAGTAAAAGGTGCTAAACATCAAAATTCGTAGAGTATCTTTTCGGAGCTGCAAGTACGAGTAACTACACAATAATTTATTTATAATATTATTTCTGTTATGGACATCGTTGCTGCAGTTGCTCCTGTTGTTCTTATTTATATATTTTTTGCTGGCGGCGAATTCCTTCCATAGCCCCCTGTACACACTTCTACTAACTCAACAATAAGAGTAGAACTTATAAAATTAATGCCGAATAAATAAACAAATCCCTGAGAGTAACGGTCAGGCATAGTGCTTTCACGGCTTGTTTGATGTTCGGTAGTTGGTATTTGTCGCGGATTTAATCAAATTATAAAGTACTTAAACATTTACCAAAATCAGTAATAGCTGTAATTCCCCTTTGTCAAAATATGCCCCCTTTGAGTATTTTCATATTGAAGGTCACAATTTAAAGTGACGAAGTCAACTCAAGCAAAATCCTACTGAATTGAAATTGAAATTAATTGCTTCACTGACAGAAGCTAATATCCAGGTATAAATCCTTGCTCACCCACTCACTCACTCGGTCGCTGGCTCCTTGCTTATTTTCAACCTACTCGCTCCTGTTTGGCTCCACTCCTTGTTAACTTAGTCAGAATTTCTCATTGTATGTACTCCCCAGATTGGCAAAAGCGAAATTCATTCACATCTTTTTATATTTATTCTTATTGATTTTTATTGTTTGTGCGCCGAAATCATTCAAGAAAAACAAAAAAAAAAAAACAATAACAATAGTGTTTTTTTGTGAACGGACCTAAGGGCATGCAGACAGGTAGGTACAAATGTTTTCACGGATTTTCGTCAACAGGTTGCTCGTTATCCTTACGCCCAACTGGCAGAGCAGCCGTCAAGGAAGGTGCCTTCTTAACAAGCACCCCTATTCTTGGTATTGATTTAAATCGGATATGGTTATATATGTGCCCATATTGTGTGCGAGGCTGTGTGCGTCACGATACGCAATCTTATGATTTTTCTTTGAGTACATGAATTTAAATTTTAAAATATATGCACCAAAATATCTTAAATAATGTAAAATAAATAATGAGGAAGAAAAACGAGCGAAGCAACTGAAGATTAATAAGACTTAGTTCTCCAAAGTAATGTTCCTCGCATTAATATTTTGAAGTTTAACACAAAAATCCAATTTGGCTAATTAATTCCAGAAAAAAGGACATGGTGAAAACTCCGAGGGCAACTGATGAGTTCGTAGTACCAGAAAATGCTGAACACGAGCAAGAACAAACAGATGACGAAGACATATTGAAGAATACTGGTGAGAGGTCAGATACTACTTTAACTGGTGGAAGCGTTACCTGTGAGTGTGCTTTGAAATAAGATTTCTATCAGTCAACAGCAATTTACATAACCTCAACCTTCTCTTAACCGCCTAGCATCAGATACTACTTTAACTGAGAGGCCAGATACTACTTTAACTGGTGGAAGCGTTACCTGTGAGTGTGCTTTGAAATAAGATTTCTATCAGTCAACAGCAATTTACATCACCTCAACCTTCTCTTAACCGCCTAGCATCTTACAAGCCGGAAAACGAGCTTGATATCGCCGAAAATATAGCCATTCGTATGGCCCTTTTTGCACGCTTTCTAAACGACGTAGATAGCCAGTACCTGCTGAAGCCATTTGAGCGCCAAGCAGTAGATCAGCACCAATTGAGCGAGCAGGACAACATCGAGGAGACCCTGCGGTTAAGAAAGTCCTCTCCTTGGTTAAATTCTCATCCCCGGCGACGCTTTCGTTTTAATGTGCAAAAGCCGAAAGCGTCAAAAGCAACACAGTTACCAGAAGAATACTGCACGAAAAATTATTTTGGCTACTACTACGATAATACGCGAGTAAAGCCCGATGTTGGATTAGTTTACTCGTTTATGATACTCCTTATATTTTTTTCTTTTCTTATTATTACAACTGTTTTCGGACTGTTATAATTTGCAATGTGAATGTTAGTCTTCATTTTAATGTTATATATTTTAAGAATCTGACGGCTGTTTAGATAAATGGTAAATTTTTCGATAATGAAATCCTTACAAACAAGAAAAATCATTTACTTTGGATTCGTAGAAGTTGTAATACTCCACATCAAAGACTGTAACGGCAATTTGGAAGAACGTTAGGAATGGACTTTATCAGTACAAATTTTAGCTCGATAGAACCACAAACGAAAGTCTTTGAAATACGACATAGAATTTTAGTGGTCGGATCCGGTCGGTTCCGACAAATGTACTTGCTGCGCTAGGAAGAAGGCGTTGCGCAAAATTTCAGCACTAGTTCAAAACTGAGGAGCATATGATACATGCAGATAGACGGATATGGCTTAATCAAGTCCTCCCGTCGAACTGACCTAGAATATAAGAGGCCTATTTATTTTTCTCGGGCTACGTGTTATCAATTTTCGATGTATTTATTTTGTTATGTGTTATATTAGGTGTACAAATAATTTTGAGGGATTTGCAAAAGTTGCATTAACTAACACTAAATCGCATCGGAGGACCTCGCCAGTGTACTCATGTTAAAGCTTCATCATATCCCGCCGAAAATAGGTATATCTCATTACTCTGAAGCTTTAAGAAAGCACTTTCTTTGTGCTCTAAAGAGGTGAACCGTTGTGCCAACAAAACGCCATTTGTGGGAAGCACTACTTTTTTGTTTTCATTTGAAGAAAAGTGCAGCTGATGGACATCGATTGGTATGTGAACCATATGGGGAACATGCTACATCAATAAAAATATGTGAGTACTGGTTCCGGCATTTGAAAAGTGACGATTTTGACACCAGCGACAAAGAACGCGAAGGGAGGCTAGTTGAGTTTTAAGAGGCTGAATTGGAGGCGTTATTGAACTAAGATTCATGCCAATCTCTAAAGGAGCTCGCTGAAATTTCGGGATTTTGTTTCACGACAACGCTCGACAACATGTTGCAAAAGTCGTTAATGAAACTTTGGAGGCACTTCAATGGGATGTCCTACCCCACCCGCTGTATTAACCAGATATTGCATCTTCTGACTACCACTTGTCCCGGTCGATGACTCATGGCCTTCACTTCTTTCGAAGAAGTCAAAAAATGGGTCGAGTTTAGAATAGCTGCAAAAGACGAGGCATTATTCCAACGCGAAATTACCACAAGCGACAGAAGCAGACAGCACCGCAGCATTCCCCAACAAAGAGTAGGAATGAGAAAAAGTATTGGCATGGAGAACCTGCAAAACAATGAACCGTTCAAGTCACCCATTAGATTGAAAGGACTTACTGGTATTTTAATTGTTCATGCATTTTAAATATCATCGTATGACCTGGTAATGATCGCAAAGAGTAAATCTACAGCTTAGTTACAAATGGGTCTTTCATTACCTGAGTAGGTACAGCAATGACCGCCGATAGGCGGTATTCCTCAAGACTGTATGCAAGATAATCAATAGTACTATATACGTATACTATACCTAACAAAAAAGTCTTAATCTAAAGTAAACGCGCTACCCTACGATACCATCGATGAGCATTGCTTCATAGAATAAATGCCCGGCTCCTTAATCGGACACTGATTAATCTTTTTGTGTTTTGGCGATTGGTTGCAATCTAAAAAATGGGTCAAAGAATCGTGATTTTTTAACAATATCAAAACCGCAATCATGCCTCAGCCATGGCACTTGCCGGACTTGACCCCTATTCCCATTAAAAATAATCTTGAAGTGACGGGCACAATGGGGACACCTTGTGGCTAAATCTATGCAGATAATTGCGAAAGCAACCGTGTCCGCCCGAAAAATGTGTCAGGTGAAAATGTACTTCACCGTGACTCCAGGTTCACATGGCTCTAGATTGGGTATTAGACGGTATGTCCAACGAACTTTTCTCAATGTCATCCAACTCCGCTCCTCTAATCGTCATGCATTTTGTCTCATATGCATGTCAGTGTATATTTTGTGTGTAGGACTCCAGCACAAGCTCTGCTGATATCAGATTTTGTTAATGTGATCTGGGATAGACGATGAAATTAGCGAAAATAACGATGACCCAACTATAAAAATTACCGTATAAAAAGACTTGTAATTTGTCTTTTGCTCTCCGTTGTTTATGTCGAAGAAAAACACAGTTTACGACACCAGACAACTTGTTTGTGTTTGTATGTAAAGTGTGCATCGATTCGCTTTGTATGTATACTCGCTTCACGTATGCACAGGTGTATGGTACGAAAGGCAGCATTTGTTCACACAATGAACAATGCAAAATACAATGCAAATATTTTCCCAACTCACAAAGTCACTTTAACTCACAAAGTTGAAGTCTCATTAGTTTCGATTTTGACTACTTTCAGCTACTCAGCTACTTTCGTGGCTGAGTATCAACAATTCTGAGAAGTGTACTAATCAACCAGGCCACTGGAATACTACTAGCTAATCGAATAAGGAGACTCCAAAAGACGATTTGCGGCCGTGCAGCTGTAGAGAGGAAGGGCGAACAGCATTTTTCTATAGCGTATTACATGCCATAAAATTGAAATTTTGCAGTAATGCGAGTATTGAATTTGCTAGTTCATTTGCCAATTCAATGGTTTGCATTTGCGAGTACAACGAGAAAAAGAAAAAGAAACTGATTGCAATCAAATGGGAGTCAGTTGAATTGAATTCAGAGCAGTTATGTACATTATTGAATAAACTACGTTGCAAACATCACGAACGCCTCCCCCACTTCACTGAGCGCATTCCATTTTCCATGCCTTTCGGCGAATTTTGAAAAAATATATCAATTGGCACCAGAAATATTTACTTCTATAAGTGCAAGCTATTCTCTTGTTTTGTAATTTATTTGTTAATCATTGAGTTTGAAGCTGTCAACGTCAGCAAATGCGAGGTAAGCAGAGAAGCATGGAAGTAGGCGATAACCTACGCAATGTCCTTAAACAATTCGACCTGCCACTATTTTTAAGCGTTACGCTTGTCGAATCGAATAGACAGGTATTGTGTTGTAATATAGTTGCTTCTCTTCGTAGTAAAAACTACTCAACTTTATTTTCGCTTTCTCAATCACGAATTCGCTTTGCTTATAAAGATTAGTACTCACACCGCCAACGTAAGAATCGGCATTAAAAAGTCATTTTGCATATCACAACAATTAGGGAGGAATAAAGTTTGAAGCCACTGCACTCTTTTCATTCACATTCATAAAACTGCGAACGACGAATGTGGTAAGATTTGACAAGTTTTTGAACGATAAGCGAAGTCCATAAGGGCTATCGAGCTAAGATTTTTACCTTCGGTTCGGTTAAAGCTCTTTTAGGTTTTTTTTTATTCGGACCTGGTAAACGGTCTTAGGCTGGCTTTATTCTATTTTAATTGTTTTACGTATATACAAAAAGCTTATTGATGCGTACACAAAGAAGGCACCGAATTTTCAGCCAATTTTTCTAGACGACTGAATCGTTTTAAAGTAAAGTCAAATACAATTTTATAGATTCAAGTTATTAGTATTTAGTACGCAAGCTCACCTGCAACGACAGCCCACACAACACACAAAAATCAACAAACAACGATGAATTTTAGAATATAAGAGAAACCCTTTGGCAATGCGCTGCCCAAACAAGCAAGTTGTTGTTGCGGTTGATGTTTCTAGGCAGTCTTCGTCGCAAACTGTAAAGCTTACAACTTTGAGGAAAAGTGCTAACTAAAAGTGGCGAAATAATCTCGAAAGTGACAGAAGCGGAGCAGCATTAAATTTGGATTTTGCACATCAGAAAATGATTCAATGGTAAATTCAACAAGAATTATGCACTAAAAGTTGTCTAGATTATTTATAAATGGACAGATGAAGGTACAGACGGACGAACGGAATGGCGGGCCAATATTTGCAGCGACAGAAAAGGGCGACGCACGATTCGTCAATGCTGTTGTTGTTGTTGTAGTTTCGTTTTTGGTTTTGTTTAGTAAAGTCTACTTTACAAGGGAACGTTTTCAGTTTGCGTTGGCTTGTGTCTCAGAAAGTGTACAATTCTTTATGCATTTTTTATTTCCAATCTATTTAATATTCATTAGAAATTGGAGGCCACATAAACCTTGGTAGCAAAAACAAAAATCACCAACAACAATGGCACTAATTATACGACAACGCGAGTCAATACTGTAGTTATATCAATATATGTACATTTGAATGGATTAATTGCCTTCGTCCACATTTACCTAAATTCATAAAATATACGTAAATATGTTGACATTGGCTTTTTTCTCTTTTCATTCTATTGTAACATCTGATATTAACGACTGAGAGAAATCGTCGATTTTGTCTATGCCGTTTTTCTATCTCACTTCTTCAGTTTGACCAAAAGCTGTCGACATACACACGTTAAAAGAGTAGAATCTTTTTTTTTTCATTCAAATATTTGAACAATTCGACTTTGTACAGTTTGAGCAGCACTGCCAGCAAACTCAATTCTCAGAGGCAACTTTGTTTTTGTGTTTTATTTGTATCCATACAGTTTGAGAAGCATCTGAAAATTTAGTTGGTCTTCATGTTTAGCGAATTTGACTATATTTTCGCACCAAACTTAGCCACAAACATGCTCCATGATGACATCGACCAAATGTACCAATTTTCATGGTGCTCGGTCAAACGGTGTCGGATTCCATAGAATTCAAACAAACAGACAGACAAACAAACAACATATATATATATAAGGAGAAGATAGAGTATACTATATATTATAGTATACTATATAGTATATTCATGTTGTAAATTGGAAATGTCGGGACTTCGCACATGGAAAGCGGCTCTACATTGCCGTATTATAAAAGTGTAGGGTAGGTCCGAACTGGTTGCACTAACACTTCGCAGCCGAGTTTCTAGTTTTTTTGAATAGCCGTATAGTCGTATGGTAGATGTCGGGTTCCTTAGCGATGTCACGAGTACGCACATATGTGTCGGTCATTCTCTTGACTTTTTCAATAATTTGGTCCATTTCTGCGGTGCAAGCCTGACCAAACCGAAGCGCGCCGTTGACATAGAAATTTAGCGAGCTAAGTCGCGCTAACCATGTTCTAATTGATCGTTCTGATATGATGTGTACACATTTCTTTATGAGACTTCGCTATAGAAGAACAATTTTCGAAGCAATAAAGTAAATTTTATCGAATTTTCTCTGTTTCGGCACTCATTTTCTTTACGCAAAAACAGCTAATTGTATGATAACGTGTTCATTATTTTAGCAGCATGATTTTACCAGGATTGCCAGATTTTCACCGCTGTATGATATTCCCAGGTCGGAGTAATACTTACAGAAATGTCGCTATTTAAATCTAGCAAATCAAATTTTCGTAAGTTACTTTACTACCAACCTATTAGTTAGATTGCGTTGTTCAGT
This sequence comes from Cacoxenus indagator, assembly GCA_035041755.1. NCBI lineage: Eukaryota > Metazoa > Arthropoda > Insecta > Diptera > Drosophilidae > Cacoxenus > Cacoxenus indagator. The sequence goes on along the minus strand of JAWNKX010000220.1, from coordinate 2,398,945 downwards.
GAGCTTCGGCTACTCTAAATAACAGTTGTGTATCAGCAAATATATTAAAAAAAAGATTTGCTTTATGAAAAACAGCCTGTCCAGACAAATCAGTGGGCAGAAAAATTACGAGATTAAAAATTATAGCAGTAAAATCAAGACTGAGACTCTTGCTGCCGTGAATCAGTGAGTTTTTTACGGCCGCGCATAAAAAGAAACCATCATAACCACTCACCGGCCAACTGGAAACGCCACTTCCAAAGAGCGTAAAAGTTGCAGTTAGTGGTTGTTTACGTTACACTTTAAATCATCCTCATTGACTACATCTTTCAACTCTCACTACCCGTTTGCTTTTCACTTCCTCTGACATCAAATTCAGGTTAATAGCTTTCCTGAACTATTAGTTTCAATGATGTAATTAATTAATCTTTATTGTTCATGATTTTTTATTTAAGTTTATTGTAATTATTATTCTGTAGTGGAAGCAGATGTTGGCACATTGTCTGTATCCTGTGGAATAGATAGACACTGCTCAAACACCCAGCCAGGAAACATTGTTTGCCAGAATAAGTCAAACGTTTAGTTAGTCAAGTTAAATTGGATTTAAGTTTCTGTTTTGTTGCGAATAATGTCAAAGTTTGGCATAATAAGCGTTTAACAAGGGCAAATAACTTTTTCAAATTCCAGTGTGTTGTAAATTTTTTGAATTTGCGGGTTGTGTGAGTCGATTTGCGATTTACAGTATACTCGGGATAACATCAACACCCTACGTAATGCCCCAAAACGTGAACACTTTTTTTTAAATTGTATTTATTTACATTGTAATTATTTAAAACTAAAAACAATAGTAATAATGATATTTTTTGTCTTAAGATCGGGCTCTCACAAACGTGAACAAATCTATTAACGTGAAAACGAATTCACATTATCCCGAGCGCACTGTATGTAGTGCTGTCTGAAAAATATTTTTAAAATATAAGCTAATATTGTAAGTTACTTTCTATACACCATAAGTTTTCTAAAATTAACTTTTTGGTGTACGGAGATTTTTGTTTAATGGCAAAGAAGGGGCTTAAAACAAATACTCCGGAGTGGGATTCTAAAAATGGAAATATTGCCAAGCGGTCACTCCAACCAAAGGGGTGGTTGGTGTTTTTTTTTTTTCTTTTTTTTTAATAATGAAAAGTTTTGTTTAACTTTATTTTAGGGAAGGAGTCCCATCGAGTATTATGATACAATCCTTTCGCTCTATTGCTCTCCACTTTCGTACAGTAGTTCAGTAGTTGCTTGTTTGGCTGTGGCTGACAGGGCCAACTAAAAACCAATACCCCTAGAACACAAGACACAAGACGCAGGTTGCACAGCCATATCGGTGTAAGCTCTCAGACTAATGAGAGCCACACATCATACGTCAGAAGAACTTGTCAACAAATAAAACGCAAACAAACTTTATTAGGAACCCCAATCAGTGATGTATGTACATATATGAATAAACCTGCTTAACTGCTGATGATATGATAAGAGTGATATTTGATATTTAATATTTTTTACTGTCACAAATACTGCAAAGACGGCTGTAAAAATTTAACACTGAGCGATTTGTTAGTACAGAAAAGTATGAAAATAGTCATTCGATAGGCTTGAAACAGTTTATTCAGATGTACTGTACTTCGAATCTTGTCAAACTTGTAATATTGCCTAGTTTGACGCTCGAACAATCAATCAATTAATAAAATGAAATTGCAAAAGCTGGCTAATGCAAGGGCGATTTGGTTGTCAATACTTTGGGGGCAAGTGGTAGGTTAGTTAGCGAATGTGTGTTTACATTTATAAGCAGTCATTATAATTGATTCTTTTGTTACTATTGATTTTTACCTAGCACAATATCGCACAAATTCAGTAATAAACTGGCCGTATGAGTTAAAACATATTTGGATTGAAGGTTCTAAAAATTCAACTTTTTTTGTTTATTTCTTGATTGTTTTATTTTTAAAGGCTTAGACACTTTAAACTTTTAATAATCAGTATAATACACATTTAGTTCAATGATAAGATAAGATATAAGTCCACATCTTTATAAACATACACTAATTTGTTGCGGAATCGTATTTGCACATTTGGCCAATTTGAGAGACCCTGAAAGATTTCCAAATGTGATAGTGCAACATGGACCCGAGCAAAGCGCCAAAGGCGTTGACAATACCCAGATAATGAAGGCATCCCAAACTTCACGTTTCGCACTAACAGCACATTCGTCCTATAGAATATTTGGACAAATAATAAATAATAATGCAGGCGATGAAAGCGTTAAAGATGGATAGCGAAGAAGCCAATTCAATACTCAAGGGGTTGTATAGACCCAGTAGACAACTGAAGCATAGGAGTTGGTTGCATAGGAACAATTTCATTAACGAGCATGTGAGTTATTGAAATTTTGAAAGCTTTAATATCGGGGTAGTCAAGAATTCGATTCGAAAGTGATTAATTGTATAGTTATTGCTATCAAATAAAGGATGCTGAAGCCGCATCGACCTCGCTAAAATAAACCCCAGCAGAAGGCTGAAACTGAAAGGGACCTATGTGGCCTATGCTTATTATTGGGTTTATTTATGCTTATTGACGACGATGACGTTGATCATTCAAAATTCGATAGGCGACACGAATCATTTTTATGTATGTTGTAAGGTGCTATTGTTTCGTATTACACCGCTTACGATAGAAAAACCTACTCGTATCTTCAATAACAATTAAAAAGCCTTGTAAACAGCTTCAATTATTTTATAATAGATCCAAACTAGAGTTCATGCTTTTCATCACCCAGCTACAGACACATATTACCCCGCACTTACATATAAGGTGTATTGAATGTTTGGTGTCTAAATTATTGAAACAAATCCGTTAAACCAAACCGTTATGAATGTCACCAAAATTTCTATTTATTGCTAAATGGGAGGCTCACCCTGCTATGTTAAGATCAACAAAAGCAGAGATTGGGAAAGGAAATAAATAATTTGACCCTTCTTTTCTCTTACAGTATTAATCGAATTAAGTGCATCGAAGCGTATTGGAGCGCGAGCATGGTATAAAAATGAAACACGGAAGCAGGAGAGGGAGTGAAAACGAAAAATATGTAATCAAAGTTCTAAAAATGACAGAGAGAGAGAGAGAGAATTGCCCAGGACATACTCATGAAAATTGTGAAGGCTCATCGAAAATCCATACTGAAATACAAATATTTTTTCATTTGCTCGTTATTTGTTGTTGTAGCAAGTGGCAAGTGGCAAAAATGAGGAAAGAATTTTTATTCTAATATATATTTATTTTTTTGTTGTTGTTAATTTGTTATTGTCGCTTACCGTTTCCTCTTCCTTATTTCACTCTTTGATAATTGAATGTATTCCTTATTGCTTATAATTACACATTTGACTCCTTTCTTGCAGACTTCTCTCTACTTTCAGTGCATTGGTAACTTTCAACACTTTCAATTTTCATCTGACCCGCAATTGTATAAAAAAAACCGGAAAAGCAATAAATTATAAATAAATAAACTATAATAACAAGAAAATGCATAGTAAAGTTTTGTTGTTTTTTTCACTTTCCGCTAAACAACGTTGGTTTATCTCCCTCAAGTTTTTTCTTATTGTTATTCATTGTCAGACGGACTGCGAAAATTTCATTTGATTTTTTCCTTTGTAATTTGTCAAAGTAATTTGAGAAGTGGAAATGTCAGATAAAACAAGATAAAAGGAAATTAAATACCCCAGGCACAAAAGAACAGAGTCGGACGGAAAAACTTGCTTAGTCTTTGTCTTTGCACTAATTACAATTCGCTCCTTGCTGTTTTCAACACGTTTAGTATTAAGAAATTAAATTAAATCAATTAAAGTCGAACTATCCACTCTTCGCCTCCCTCCGTCCATAACTTAATTCCTTCATTTTGTGCTTTCGAGCTAATTTCGGGGAATGCGCAACACTTCACGGTAACGCTTCACGGCATCCAACTCTGAAAGTAGCGGATGGTCATTTTGTTCGGCATTGGCTACAGCTGTTTGCTGGATGTGAACTGTTGCTGTAGCTGAGTGGAGCGTGCGTTGGGGCTATTACATGTCTGTCCGCATGTCAGATTCAATCGTTCAGTCATCTTCGTGAGAGTTTGTGTTCATATGTGCGTGTGTACGTGAAGAAACAAAAAATGTTTTCTTGTTCCTAGGGATCTGTCAACGGTACTTCTTAATGCTTATTAATTTTTAGGTTTTTTATCACGGTCCGAAATAGAATGATAGACTGCCAGATATTTATTTCTTCTTTTTTCACGATTGCTACTATTGACTGCCCTTGATAACGTTTTAGTTAATAATGTATAACTAAAATATATATCATCAAATCATACTGTTTTGCTTATTTCATTGTTTGTCACGCTAGTTAACGTGCCGCATTGTGATGTGAGTTGATTAACGAGGGCTGTGAAAGGGGGACCCCCTTTGGGTGATGTGATGCGCTGACGTACTCTGCTCTATTTCAATTCGTTATCGTTTTGCATATGGCCCAAAATATGTGTTTTGTTAAGTCTGGCTGAGCAGCAATAGCATATATGATGATGACTACAAAAATACCTTAAGACCAGTGACACCGACACCACCATCACCCCCACAACCCGTTACTTGGATTATCATAAAAAAGGCACACACACAAAAAAACAAAAAAATTATTTAACAGCACCGAGAGCTGAACAATAACAACAAGAACAAAAAGTTTAAGAAACAATTTTCGTTGCTGAAAAACTGCCAAGAATTTGGCTGTCACTTATATCTAGTACCCAGACAAGTGGCCGATGGGGTGTTACATTGTGGTAGAAGAGATTCGAAAGTGCGAGTTGAGATCAGTGCATACATATAGTATACAATATGATTGCCAGCAATCACAATGATGTGCTCCGATAGTTTCATAGATCCTGTAATTAATGTCGTCCCAATTAAAGTCTTTTTGTGCTCAGAATTCTTTTCACTTCAGCGTTGAAGCAAATTAGGGTGTTGTCTACACCCCATCATACCTAAGTGTACATTACAGGTGTCTGAGGTGTTTTTTTGTTTTCAGAATTAGCTTGTACTTCAATGTCGTTCAAAAGTGCTTTGTCACAAACATTTGGACTAAAATGGTATTCATTTCACGAGCTCATAAAAATCAGTTACTAAAGATGACGATAATGATTAAAATAGCTTCGCCGATCAGACGCCCACGAATGCGTCTTCGTTGTTCCCCCGTTCTCGACTCGTTTAGTCTAATGGTCATTTTTTGTATTCGTATTTATACGGGCAAAAGTACTATTGAGAAAATAAATTTGTCAACTGAAGTGCTGTGTTGTGAATTGGTAACAAACTAACCCCACGCTGAGCGAAAGAAACAAAACTCCAAGGCGCAGACATTTAATCGGTCGGTTTAGTGGGGCACAAGGGTAGAAGTATGGCGAATACTATTAAAAAAAGCCAATTTACCCGCTCCCATTCACTATTTTTAAGTGAAGTTAAGAATTTTTAAAACAAGACATTTAATGATCGAAAGTGAACCAGAAACCAGAATCAGCATGTGTGTAGGGTGCGACTTTTTTCGTTATTATTACTGATGGCCCAAAGGACCCGTCGCTGTGGCTATAACTTAAAGGCGATTTGCATAGTTTTTATTTGTCAATACAACGTGGCCAATTGTTCCGGATTAGGATCGGAAATCTGCGCCAGCACCTAGGCTCGCAAGTTCACCACAGACAAAGGTATCGATGAAATTAGGAACTTTTGCTTGCACATCCACTTGCGAAATTTCACAAAAAAAAAATTAATAATAATAATAATTATAACAATAGCACTGGGGGCCAAAAACCGACTTAAAAGTATGATTTTTCTGATCTCGTAAATTTTTAAAACGCCCGCACAAGGATAGATCAATTTCCATTTTCGGTTAACATCCTACAGTGTTTAGTCTTTCGATTATTTTAAATTGTATAATTAATTTGTTTTATGCTTCTTCGTCGCTGTCTCGTACGTATGCATATATCGTATACGGACTACTATGGCAAACTTCACATTAAGGAAAAACGTTTACGACAAAAAAAATTTTAAAAAGGAAACACCAGAAACACTAAAAGAAAAAAGAAATTTAAAAACGCACGCATCCGCGACCATCGACGGAAACCGTTTCAGTTTCGGTTACAATTGCAATAACTCACAGAGATGTGTGGTAGTTTTTCGCTCGCCACAGCTGCCGCCGTTTCTTTTTGACTATTTTCGTTGAAATAAAACAGAACAGAACAGCTGAACCAAAAGTTACGGTTCTCTACATTCTGATAGAAAGACTTTAATATGAAACTGGCCTACGTTCTGTTTTATTACGATGTGGTATAATCCCGAAATATTTTTAGCAGACCGAACCACTTACCATTTATGACTAAAGGCAAAGGGAAGCTAGTAACTTTTTGTTTTGAATTATGTTTCAACACAATCTCTATACAACTTCCATCACTTCAGAGCTGATTAAAATGTTTCTTTATCAAGCCATTTGTTTCACAACAGATCAAATGTTCGTTTCCAACATTACTTAATACTTACTCAAGTCCATACTCTCACCCACATTCATTTAACCATTACGGTAGCTTTGAGTGGAAACGTTACGAGTGGGAATGGTACAAACCCCCAGTCATTCGGCCAAAGCGTATACATTTATATATATATATAATGCTCTGTGCACTCAGCATTCAAATTAGTTCAGAACAATTGTCTGTACTTTATAAAATATAACAAAATATTCTTTAATTTGAGCAGTATGTTTTTCGAAACTATATTTTTCCGTGTTATAGAAACAGGGAACTCAACAGAAAGCAAAATGAAATATGTCTGTTGAACATTTAAGCTTTTTCACATGGTCATATGTACGCTTGAAGCTTTGCGCTAATTTGGTAACTTAGGCATGAATAAAGCTTTTCAACATGGTGAATATTTAGCTGTGTACATAAAACAACATGGAAAGTTACATTATGGGTCACGGTTGCGTGGAATTTCGAATTGTATAGTCCAGGATTAGTGAATATGTCTGTTAGTTAGTTTGTATAGGCTAGCTTTTTCGTTCAATCGACTTTGGGAATGCACTGTGATATTTATTTAACGGCTTGGAACGGACTCAAAATTAGTATTTCAGTAAAAGAGAAAATCCGACGGTATCAAATCTTATGAATCTTGGCTATCGGAGACTTTTGAAAATTTGTTTTGACATTCTTTATTGTCTTTGATCTTTATTGTTAATTGATTACTTTAAATGTACTCAAAAAGTATTGACATGGAAAAAAAGTAATCTGCTGAACAAAATGGTAGGAATTATTGGGCGCGTTTAGCAGAAGTCATCACTGATCATTTTCTCTGACTTGCTAACCGGTTACTGATTTGTCTCTGCTGAACGCAGTGCCGCTAGATTTGTAAAATTACGGAAAATTAGGAAATGCAGGGCATAGAAGTCAGACGCATTTTATTAGGGACTGGCCAAAAAAACAAAAATTAAATTAAATAAATATTATTACATTTCACTTTTGAAGCCACTAATAGCAACACAAATTATTATCTTAAAAATTGCGTCTTTATTACTTTGTTTACAAACGGAAAACATCTCATTGAAATCTGATGAATTCCGTTTCACTTTTTTTGGACTTACACCTCGCTAAAGAAGTTTTACTTCAAAACTTTTTGCACCAAAATCTGTCTCTCTATCTGGAACATGTCAACAGCTATACACATTCCAGAAATTTCATTGAAATCTTTTGGGTAGTTTAGTATATGTATGTGTAGCCAAATGGGATGGGGAAAGAATGAATTTGAGTGAAGAGCACATTACCACCAGATGTTTTACTTCAGTAATTGTATTATGGCAGCCAGTTTTATGTATAAATAAAAAATAACGGTTTTAAGGTAAACTCTGCAGTTAGTTATAAGAGTTTCGATGTTTAGAGTGACGCACGATCGCGATTTTTTAACGCGTCTCGCACCCGCTAACGCATCTATCACTAATTCAAATTTGTGTATATCGAAGACTAACAAAACTGTTTCAATATTTGATTTTCAAGAAAATAAAAATATATAGAAATCCAATTAGAAGTTGTGTCGAGGTGATGTTTCGAAATCAAATTTTTATATAAAAAGACATCCGACGAAAAAAGTTGAAATCAATATAGGCTGAATATCATCAATATCAAAAAAGAAACGCGATGAGTTTGGGCACGCAGTTCATTATTTTGGCGTGCATTGTGGCTCTGGTCTTGGCGCAAAGTAATGAATCTGGTACGAGTTCGGATACTAGCGATTATTCTATCGAAACTGGACCTGGGAGCTCAGGACCATCGGCACCAGGCGATTCTGTTGAGGCTCCCGGAGACGATAGCGATGATTACCCAGATAGTGACGGCCTGACCGGGACCGATACCGGTTCCGGTTCTACCCAAGCAAATTCGGGTACCCGTACAGATACCGCTTCTAGGTCTGCCGAATCAGATTCAAATGTCGGTACCGGGACGAATACCGGTTCTGCGTCTGCAGAATCAGATTCAGATACCGCTACCGATAGCGGATCTGGGTCTGCTGAACCAGATTCAAGTACCGGTACCGATGCCGGTTCTGGGTCTGCTGAACCAAATTCAGATACCGGTACCGATGCCGGCTCTGGGTCTCCTGAACCAGATTTAGGCACCAGTACCGATAGTGGCTCTGGGTCTGCCGAGCCAGTAACATCAAGTCCATCCAGCACACTTAAACCGGAGACAACGACTAAGTCTCGACGAAACGGTAGTGGTTACAGGCGTCGATTCGGAGGTAGTCGTAAAAAGCACCATTTTGGCGTCTCTAGGGGTATTCAGCAAAGACATAGAAAAAACGTAAAACGCAATGGTGTCAAATTAAGGAGAAACGCTAACAGGGCTTTCAACAACAGACGTGTTGGCCACAGAGTTGCAATAAGAAGAAGGAACAAGCATGGTTAAATAATGCCCATTGTTTAACAAATACGAGTACAGTTAATATGTACTTAAAACCCGAATGTACTAAAACTCGAGTATAGTAGAATAAATTAGAAGTCTGTATGTTATTTTGATAAATAAGTTCGTTCATATGTAAGCATGCATACAATACAAAATGACCAAAGATGTAGCGGACGTAAGTTAAAATAGAGATAGACTGTACTTACCGCACATTTGCCAGCGTGTGTCGTCGATTCTTTAGGTAGCGGCTGTGGTACTTCTGCAGATCGCAGATCGAGCCCTGTTCGGCTTGCATTTTAGAGGTGGGTGTAAGTTGAGAGTTGCTGGGGTGCGAAGCAAGTGCCGAGGCCGATGACGAGGCGAGTCGATGATGGGTAGTGGCGTTGGCAACACTGGTGCTACTGCTGTTGTTGGTAGTGTTCGTGTTGCTAGTGCTGCCAATTGAGGCGAGTGTCTCGTTGGAGTTCGAGCCGACTGCTATGGCGCCGGCGCCAATTGGGGCGAGAACTATTCGTGACCAGCACGATTTATGCGGCTTACGAAATTTGAGTTTTATACGTGGAGAAGGCGTCGATGTGCCGCCTGTGGTGTATTCGCTGCTGGGGGCGTGGCCAGTGATTGACGACGACCCAGTGCCCGTTGCAGTCGCCGACGACGAATGGTATACGCTCTCACAACTTCCACAGTTGCCGGCGCCGAATGCCTGCTGCGGCGGCTCGGTTTCGGTTGCGACTGCCTCAATGGGTTCCTGACCCTCGTAATACGTGACCAAAGTTAATTTATGCTTATTGTTTTGCTGTTGTTGTTGTTGTTGCTGCTCGGATTCCTCCTCCTCTTTAATGTGCGGAAGCGGGGATGTCTGTGGCTGACAGCTGCAACGTGCCGAGCTTGCAGTTGAAGTGGTTGAAGACGATGCTGGGGCAACGACACTTGCGCCCTGTGGATAACCTGTGCTCTGATGGAGGACAGCTACAGTTATTGGGGCTACCGTCGATGTAGGTGCAGTGCTGATCGCTTCTAACTGATCTACCAATTGTGTTGTCACTGTCGCTAAGGCTGTCGACGTCGTCGGTAGCACTATCGTCGTTGTCAATGACGCCAAAGTCAAGCCGGTTGTTGCCTGCAGCAGAACAGCTGCTGTGGGCGAAACACTAGCGTCACTCAACGTTTCCGGCTCGGCTTTTCGTGCCACAATGCCTGAGGCCAATGTTGCCGCTGCAATATCCGCGGCACTGAGTTGGGAATCCAAACCTTCGTCAACGTCGTTAATAAGTGTCTTCAGGGAAATTGGCGTCGTTACCGAAGTACCGATTGTATCAGCTAGTGAGTGCTTTTTTTCAAGGGAAGCGCCTTCACCCTCCTCTTTCGATTCCAGTACGTCGTCGTTGCTCACCAAAGACGGTTTTTTCGTCTGCTGCTCTTGGCTAGGATGATGCTGCTTAATCACGAGTCCACGTTTTTCAGAGTTGCTCAGATCGTCGTCCGGCGTCTGCAATTGTGATTGGGGCGGACTTGTAGCGGGGGCTGAGACGCCCCCGCGACAAGGTATACAGCACCGAAACACTGTGCCACTGAAACAGTTAGTTTGCTTTGATTTTCGCTGCTGGCTGGATGCTTTAGTAGCTGTCGTAGAAGTCGTTGCTGTCGAGGGTGTGGTCGAAACGCAGCTGCCGTTGCCAAAGCTACTGTTACGATGCCCACCACCGCCACCACAACTGCCACATCCACTCCCGGCTCCGGCTCCACCGCCGCCGTCGCCTCCGCTCCCTCGCTTTTTGTTAAAGCTAATGCTGCTACTGAAACGCTGTTGGGGAGAAGCAAGTGATCAAAAATATAAAAATCATTCATCGATAAATACAAGAAAAATTTCAATTTTTAAGTCCACCACCCGTCTACAGTCAACCGTTAACCGATCACCAATCACCGATATACCAACATCCAGACCGCCCAATTAAGTTGAGTGTGTCTCTTAATATAACACTATCCAACCTTTCCAATGCTTAGTTGGCACTTTGTTCCACTCGTTTCAATTCCCTGATTTTGTCGTTCACACTTTTGTCTTGAGTTTTTGATCGTCATGTGGTAGGAGAGCTTAGCCAGACGCATGTTAGCTCTTTTCCTTACACTCTCACTTAGTAATAAGCTATCACTGCATTTATCAATTGTTCATTTTTTGCTCTGCTCTAGTTAGACATCCATGCAGCATTTCAACAAGCTAGTCAAATCAGCTGCAAAAAGAAAATTAGATGATATTTTAGCATTGAATTCAAGAAGGAAGAGGAGAATAAATTGTAGTATATGTGCAGAATTCTGATAAAATTTATCCAAATCAATTTTTTGTAGCCCTTAAAGGTAAAGGTTAAGTCGATTTTTCCACTTATCGTAAAGATAAAGTATTTGCAAAGATGGTATAACTGTTTAAATAAAACTAAATTTTATAAACGTTGAAACGTTGAAAGGTCTCCAATTTAAACAATTTTTGACATTACCATATAGAACTTAACTTGAGCACACAAGGATATTACAATATTGAAATGACGTGCTTAGGGAGTCGTCACTTTATGTAAAGCAGTTTAAATCTGAGATCTAGAACAATTCTATGCCAATTTATAAGTCACCTAAATGATCTTTAAATTTACAGCTTTTGTGTACAATGCATGCAAATTTTTGCTTGATTCGACAAAAACAGTTATTCCAATAATAAATACTGGTTTGAGTGAGGTACCCATCCTAGTGGAGGAGTCTAACTGCACTCATTCATGAAGTTTTTCACATACACATATACACGCAACTAAGATTGTGGGCAACACAGTTGCTTTGAAAACTATTTGATGTTGTTCAAATGTATTTTAATAGCAACCCTCAAATTTTGTGGGAAAAAAAAGGAAAACCTGAAATTGCCATGCAGCTGGAAAGACTAAGGGTACAATCATAGTGCACGCTGTTGCCGAAGTTGAAGACGAAAAACTGTTCAGAAGATAACATATAAATTCGCACGAAAGTGGTTATACTGCACGCCGAACTATATTCGCGCGAATTCATATGTTTTCTTCTGCTTCGGCTTCGTCTTCAGCTTCGGCTTCGGCAACAGCGTGCACTAGGATTGTACCATAAAACGGTAAGGCCTCGGTGGGTTTGATGTACACGGTGTTTGTGTTAGAGAATGTAATTATTTAATTACTGACGCAGACAGTTGATTGCAATTCCCTTACAACGAAATCAAGTTGAACGACAACAATAATAGGGTAAAGATTATGATATCGAGTACAAGAATGCGTGTCACTGGAATTGGTGTTGGCAATGGAGTTGAAAAGGCTAGTAATTTTATTCGTTAATCGTCCATTATGCTGAAACAATTGATAACCACAATAGTGTGCACTAAAATGTTTCTACAAAATTTGCTTTAGATCAATACATTTTTCTAACCCACGTTGACCAACATTCTAAATCATTAGCAATGTCATTTCAACTTGGATGTCCCCAAATTTTACATTCCATTCATATCCGTTTTGGAAAAACTTCCGCCAAAGCTGTCTCAACCCAAAGCACACTAATATTGGGAGGTTGTGGTGCTATTGTGATGAAGAAAACTAATATAAGACATGAACGTCAATATTTATGTAATTAAATTACAAATACAGTCCTGTGCACAAATGAAATCTTTCGATTTACCTACAATTTTGACCCAAATTCGACCCAAAAAGCGATAGCAAAGAATTTTCTTCATTACAATGGAAATAGGGTCAAAGGAATGCTAGTTTTTAAATTACTCCACATTGTGTGTCCTTTTATAAAAACTCCCCTTTTCATTGCTTCAGCGGGAAAAACGTTCGCTTGAGAAGAGTTTGAGAAGTGAAGCGTACGGCAGGCAAAACCAGTCAAATCAGTTTGGTGTTAAAGATACTCGTACACGATTGCCGGTGTATTGAGTTTGGAATGACTTTGACAAAAACACTCATACCCACACAGTATTTAGAGTTCATGGTTGACATGGTTCTCCAACCTAATAAGGTATCTGTTGCTGTGCTTGAGGATTTCTTCTTTGATTGTTAGGATTTTCACGTCTCGATGGATAACAGAGTTCCGGAGAAACCACTGTAATCCCACCAGTTTTATCATGAACCTATATAGTAAGATCTTGTTTCGTAGGTTTTGCTGCGAGTTTGATCTAAAGAGCCAAACACATTCTTCCAGGTTACCGGTCCAACTGCTTTCTCTTGGCTATGATGTGAGGTTGCCAGGTGCGACGCCTGTCCAGCGTCAGGCCCAGGTACTTCACAGTGGCTCTTATTGGGATGGCGTCACCGTTGATATAAACGGCAGCGCTGGTCAAGTGGCTCAGGATGAAGGTGACGGGTACGGATTTCTCTTAGACAAAGCACAACGAGGCTCAACTGGTCTTGCTAGAAAGCTGATGCTACAGCAGGGCAGTATAATCCGCATATGTTAATAAGTAAATACATAATTAAATAAATAACAAAGTCGTGACGTGGTGGGAGAGACCGAATCTCAACCAGGCAGTCGAATACCCGCCACCAGGCCTAGGCCTGTTAACGGTTGTAACGTGTGCATTCGTGTCAAAGGAAGCGGACACTGCGACCAGAGAAGATCTTTTGTACCATAATCCGCATATGTGGCTATAGAGAGTTTTTCGTGTCTCAAGATAGGGAGCTCCGCCCTGTAGAGTCTAATTATTAGTAATTGCAAGTTCAACTGTAGAATTTGTCGAATGCGAAGTACAGGGACGTTGTCATTTCCGCTTAAGGTTCTTTAAGAAACAAACGGACACACACCTAGAAGACATGTTCTTCTCATAATAAACTAACCACAGCGAAACATCAGAGCCAAACGCTTGAAAGGGAAGGGGTAAAACATTTACTTCAGTTCGTTTTGATTAACTTTTTGGCCAAGTTTTTATATGTCATCGTCAAAGTAGGCGTCACATGATGATGTACACATTTGATAAGGCTCTTCCCAATTACTGACACATTTTTGGTGTAAGAGTATTAAAACTTCGGCATAGCAAAATAGGGTAAGCTTCAAAGAGTACATTAAACAAATTGATTGTTCAAACAATGGAACTGGAAGTGCAATCGGGATCATTAAAGTTAATAATTTAAAAATTCAAATTGGCCTACACGACAGCGGTTTTTTTTATATTTTTTTATCAACTTAGTAGGTACGCAATGACCACACACTGATCTCACATGGGGCAGGCCCAAATGGCATCAAAGTTCACCCAGTCACATAGACTGGGCTCAGCTAGTCTTAATTGCTAATATCTTTGGTGATCATGCGATACCAAAGCTAATGTCTACGTACTAAATATTTAGCTACAGATAAAAGCATCATCAGTCACTAACATAATCAGCATGCAAGATTCAACTAAAGCTAATATTCAATTTAGAATTCAATACCTACAATAACATAGAGCAAAAAGTAGAAATTGCTTTTGCACCGACTCAATACGATCGATATACATCTGATATTGAGGATCCCAGACACAAGACGCATACTCCAGAATAGGTCTTGCCAGTGAAGTCTATAGTACTTTGGTAGTATACGGATCATCAAATTCCTTAGACCAGCGTTTAATATAGCCAAGGACACCTCTAGCTTTAGAGACCGAAGTGAAAATGTGGGTACCGAAATGCAACTTCGAGTCCATCAAAATACCAAGGTCGTTAAACTGGGAAATACGATCTAAACTATTTGAGTTAATGTAATTAGAATTTGAAATAAGGGCACCGCGAAAAAAATAAAAATAAAAATCATCAAATAGCTAACCATTCACGGATTCTTCCTCACGTCAGCGCGACACACGCGCTGAGGCAGAGATGCGAATGTGGCCAAATACGGGCCAGGACAGGACTGAACCAAACGCAATCAACTCTGAAGAGATACACGTGGAAGTAGTGAGAAAGGCTTTTACTCACAGTCAGCAATAGACAGCAACCAACAGTCAGTGGAAACATATGAAAGATATATAATACATATGTATGTACGCTACGCAGTCTCTCTCCTTTACTCCTTTTTCCAACGCGATGTGCAGCAGCCCTTGTGCTATGAGTGCTGTTCGACATGCTTCATCGAAACATTTTTCTACCATTTTGGTTGTTATTGTTGCAACCCACGGTTGAGTTCCTCAAATGAATGTGTTTCAATGTGTACAAAAGTATCTCTGTGTATGATTTCTTCGTTTCTGCCAATTTTCGACCAAAGCGGTATCAATTTGGCATTTCTAGTCAATTTCACAGGTTATATCAGGTTATATTTCTTGTATGTGATGAGTATGTTATTAAGTCAAGGCATTCGATAAGACGAAAAAACTTTATCATTGGGGAACCAATGTTTCGGAAAAATATTCTCCGGCAGCTATGTACAAAAACAATATCTTAGCATCGCATAGACTGGCACTAGACTTACTCGAATTTAGTTTAATTTCAAGCAAAATACTCGTACACACACATACAACCGGCACATCTCTCAAATCGGATTTCCTACCTTTGCAATACTCGAAATCGAGTTTGATTGATGATTTCGCACACTGAGATTTGTCGAAGCCGCTGCTGCAGCTGTTGTTGTTGTTGATAGTTTTTGTTTTGTTTACGATTATATTAATCGTCATTAATGAAGGTTGGCTTTTTCGATGACTCGGTTTTGCGGACTGTCAGAAAAACGTTGCAGTGATTATATTTTTAGTTTTTTTTTTCTTTTGGGAAAATCAGTGTAGCCAATGTGATTTGATTGGTGTCTTTGACTGAATAAATCTCCGGATTATGGTAGGCTATCTATTAGTGAACAGTCTGGCTTGGGATACAAACTCGAACAATTGGCGGTAAGGCTACCAGAGCAAATTGTGATCATTTGTAAATCATGTTATATATAATAATTAATCGAAATAATTATATCGACGTGTTCTTCGCTTTCATTTGGGCATAGTAAAGAAGAAGAACTTGATACTACCATATAGTAAACTGAACTTAACAGACTGGCAACGTGGCCACGTTAACCGAAGAAAAAAAAATAAGTGAGTGTTCAACCTTCAGAGGCCAACTAGAGTTGACATAATAGACTATGCAGACGACGAGGCAGTGATTGTTGTGGCTAAGACGCTGCAGGAAATATCCGTGGGGGATCGCAAGAGAGATTATCCTCGCCCTCCATCAAATATCTTGGAGTCCTTCTAGACCACAGACTCCATTTCATAGACCATCTGAAAAGCGCAAGCGATAAAGCGATGAAAGAATTCACAGCACGACTCTATCATGGCTTATGCTGAACATTGGAGGTCTCAAACAACCTGCGAGAGAATTGCTTGTTACAGTCAGAAAGACAATATTGGGCTACGCCGGTTCAGTGTGGGCCACGACCACTACATATATATCGAATATTGGAGGAGTGGAATCGGTGTACAGACTAAGACTAGCAAACTGTCTGCTTATGGACATTGAAATTAACAAACTTTCGATTAACTACTCCGTAAACCATATGTCTTAACCCCCGATGCTGGAAGAGGGTGGACCCTTAGACGCATGACAACAAAGATGGCAATGCTCTACCAAAGGTATATGAACGTATGATCTCATCCCAGACATAAAGGAGTGGATAAAGCCTAAAAACGTAACCCCAAACTACTACCTTACGCAACTTTTCATGGAGCACGGGTGTTTACGGGAATACCTGTTTAAATATAAACATGCACGGGGTCCCTACTGCATATCGTGAAGAGCCAAAATAGATAACACGTTAGATTCTCGCACCACAAAGACAGTTAGCGTCAGCTATAAGCGAAAAACTTACGAGATAATTGTGGCAATGATGAAACGAGGTAAAAGAGATGAAGAATGATATAGTGACCAAATAGTCCTGCCTGGCGAAGTAATGCTGCACAAGACCAGCGTAATCGGGAGTGGGTTAGAACGGGGGGCGTTTAGAAGAGGGCTAGCGACTGTTACTATTTAGTGCAGTCGGCGCCTTGTGCACGCTAGCAGCATGAGCCGTTAGTATATCTCGAAGATTACCATCTCCCTGGCGAATCCAGAAATTATTAATAATAATAATAAATTAAAAAAACGCCAACAAACATGAAATGATGTTTACATCGATCACTTCCGTTTGCTGTTTGCACTATTACACTACTCTTTCTGCGAGCGTTGTCAGTTCGCGGTATCGCTGGCGTCATCTGTCAGCATCTGTGAGCTTTGCACGCGTTTCTATTATAGTATAATAGTTTCTATTATTCAATATTTTATTGTTTATTAACTCAAATTGAAAATAGACAACAGATTGCAATAAAGAATTTATTCATAAATATCAATATTTATTTTATAAGTTCGTAACAAGACCCCATAAAAGATCAATTGGCATGACAGAACATTCAAAAAGTCGGACTTCATCGTCTCAATAACACATGCACGACCTTGATGATCATTTCGAATATTTCCACTTCATACAATTTAAGCACGACTTTCACTACCGGCAGCTTGGCAACAGCGGCAATCAGTTGAAATGCACGTAAATATGTGATGGCAAATCCTCAATTCACACCACACCATTCAATATTATAGCATTAAGCATTAATTTTAAAGTATTATTAAGTATATAACGCCAAGCGAAAAGTTTAAAGTTACTAAGTGATTCGAATCTATCCGCAGGCTCGGTGCCAAGTGTGCCAATAATTAAAAAGTAGCGTCAAATTCACGTATCCTGGCCACAAAAGCTGTTTTCAACACATTTATAATAATACTAAACACAGCATTATTATATATCAAATAGTCAGATATAAATAAGTCCGCTCAGTAGTAGCCACAAATGGTGTAACGAGTAAGGACAATCAAGTCAAATCCACAGCAAAAAAACAACAGTGAATAGCTGTGAAAAACAATAACACTATGTAATAGTAACACACAGATATACAGATATATCCAGCAGAATCAGCGACACAAAAGACATTAACAATGAACGCGAAAATCAATTTAAATGCTTGCATCGCGGGCTAAAAGCGGCATGAGGCGCCTCAATTAAGCGGTTAAATCAAAACTACGCTATCGAATGGCCCGCAAAGAGGCGCGATGAACGATTGGACCGCCCGTTGGCGTTGGCCGAGGTTCAGAACTGCGTGTAGTACGCTCAAAACTAAGTTGCAGCAGCGTGAGCTCAACTCAATACCAGAACTTTGGGAGGAGAGGAGGCACTAACTAACATACCTAATCGTATTTCGTTCAATAGTGGCGCTTGTTCATGAATGCACACAGCCGTATGAGTACATTGATATTCTACATGTTATTTATGCGATATTGCAAATTGAGTGAAATAGCGTTATTGGGTGAGAAACTATAAAATGTCCATCTGGCTTTGCTTCAATTGAGACAAAAACTACACTAAAAGAATTAAATGGCTACGAAATTAATTAATAACACAAAACCTTTAACATCAACCTCCGGACAAAGTCGAAAAGAAAATTCACTAATTTGGATTCAAGGACTTATGCCTTATACCTTATACAGGTAATCAGTAATCTGAAATATCGAAAGAAAAGTGCGTGAATCCATTACATTTGGCATATACAGTAGTTGGAATAAAGAACAATTCGCTGTCATCGAAAGACTACCTGGCACTTAATTGACTAACTAAATTGTCAACGCACGCACATCGATGTGTTTGTTTGGGTGTGTGTTTCTCGAATTTAAGCCAGTACCACCACAACTAAAAGTAAAACAAAACCACCTACAGGAACAACAGAAAAGAAAACGGAAAGTTGTAATACAATAATATTTGGAGGTTTGCCCTTACAAAATGGCTGGTTAACACGCAATTTCCTATATCTTTTCTGTAACTATATTTCGCGCACAAGTACGTATTTATGTTCATACACAATAGTATGTATAGTATGTACAATAAGCAGATGCTCCAGGAAGCAAGAATTATTTTCGTATATCCCTATTGAAGCGAACCTGGAGACTGCTTCAGTAGGTCGAAATGACCTATGCAATAATGCACCGTTAATTATTTTTATTATGAGTATTTCATAAACATGTCCTTAACTCATCGTGAATAAAATAACATTATCCAACTGGTCGAACTTAAACTTGCCAAGGTGATTCGCTGAAAGCACTTAAATGGGGGTCAGCGCATAAATGAATGAGAGCCAATGAGTGAAGTGAGTAAAGACAAAAAGTGTGGCCAAATGAATATGTGCAAAAGGAAACAGCCAGACGACTATATAAAGATGACGAAAAAACCCAACTACAATTGCACGTGTGGAAAGGTGATGGGGCTGGGGAAGAAGAATTGCGATTTTTTTTGTCGTTCGCCGTTTACCTTTCGCCATTCGGAGTTCTCAAATCCAACGAAATTGAACAAGCAAAAAGTCAAAAAGTAATCAATTAGTATTTCAACATTTAACGTACTGAACATTATAAAATCTCCACTCATAAAAACTAGCTTTTGCACCCACACGTATACCCACAGACACAGGCATAAACATTTACACGGCTGTACACTGCGGTATTACGTTTGGCTCAAACAGAAGTAACATTAATAAAGCCAACAAAGTCAAAGCTGAAAAACAAAAACAAAAACACAAAATATGAAATAAATATAAAGCAAGGGCCTTACCAACACCATGAACGTCAGCGTGAATCCGGGTAGAGTCGTGACTGTGCGACTTTGGATGGCATTTGAGAAAACAGTGTTACTTTATTCTGGCGGTAGAGTTTGTCAAGTCGGTAAATATTTGCACCAACACGAACAACTAAAAACACGCATTAAGCACTTGTCATAATAGCAGACCGGACCGGACAGGAGTAGCAATAGTAGAAAGTCTTTCCAAAAAGTGTGGCATAATCGTTCGTTATATGAATGGAAGAGAGAGATATAGAGAGAGAAGCAAATGAAATCAAGCATAGCTTACGCACACGTTCACAGAGCAATGAATGAAGGACCTAACTATTCGCATTTAATGAAAAGTGTGATTGACCCATTCTCATCCAAGGCGAGTTCTGACCTGAACTTGGCTTGTGGAAACTTCTCATCATGACCGGTCTAGTTGACAGGCCGAGACTTGCAGCGTCTCGCCACACCTCACCTCTCTCGGCCTTTCAAATTGCTATTCTTATTACTTTTCATTTACTCATTTATTCGTATTATGCTGTTACTTATTGTATTGTCAGCTCGTTATTCATTTCAAAAATAAAAATAAAAAAAGAACAAACAAAAACCCGAATAAAATTAAAGCCAAGCAAAAGCGAAAAGAGCATTGTCGAGGACATCGTGCATGAGCACAGTTAATAATGTGTTCGGATGTTTGTGCTGGTTTTAATTAGATAAAGCAAAGTTTTTGATGATTACAAATTTCCATTTATTTAGCCCTACTTAACAATACATCCAATACAGCTCAATTCGTTTTGTCATATCCATATGCATAAAAATTCAATTGAATGTAACCGAGTAAGATAGCGTACCTTATATAGTCCCGAGGACACTCATCCAATGAATGAATTCTAATGAATTCAATATAGAAGTGGAGATTCCCACAGGGGTTGCCAACAACAACAACGATTTATAAGAGATGTTAGGAGGAGCAATTAAGTTGAGGTATGCCAAAGACTTGATATTTAACAGAGGGTTATCAGGGAAGCTGGAAGACACTATAATCTTGGAATATTGAAGTTTCACAGTTTATAACTATTACATGTATTTATATATATATAAAAAATGTTATAATTCTGCTGTGCTGCTAAAAAATCAAACCTTAGAGTATTGAAATCGGGACCACCGATGTCTCCTTTGTTGAAAACTTAATGACAAGCCCTGCAATTTAAGGTGAAACCGCCCTTCGCAACTATAAATAAAATTCAAATAAAAAATTGTCTATATGTAAGTACTGGTTGATACGAGAATATATGTGTATATCAACTCTTCTTGCATCCACTATATCAGCGTGTCGATATAATCACGTTTGCTTTCAGATTTTAGTTTTTAGGTCAAACAGTTCGAATAACTTTGTTTAACTCAATTTGACTCAGCTTAGCTTGGCTTTGCCAGGTTCTGTTTGCTTTTGTAAATCGATGGTTTATATTGAGCTTTCGACATGATGACCTGTAGCGAAAGAAAGTAGCATTACCAACGTTAGCAACAACGTCAACAAGAAGACCAATGAGTTCGACAACAACAATCTCTAAAAATAACAATTTCCGCTCTAATAAATATTTCCGCTTCGTAAATTTTAACATTTCACAACAAATTGAGTGAGAACAATATACACACAAACACATTCACTGCACGCACTTATCCATACCTTAGAATCAATCACTTCTATGTATTATACGTGTATGTAGGCATGCGTGCCTATGTGTGTTTGCTTATCGACCAATTATCCTGGTATAAACTTATCAACCGCAGAAATTAATTTTTAAAGTTAAATTTAAAAGCTGAGAAATGCTTCAAACGATAATTTAGATGAAAGGCCCTACGTAATTCAACTTTTAAACTTTTCAAATGGTTCACGATGCGTGTGTATCCGCACCAGTTCATTGTACTTTAATGAGCGTCACTAAGGAATCAAAAGCGTTTCCATCAGGATGCGAACTCATAGCACAAGCTATTTTGCTCTTCAGTGGAACGTAATCATGCTTATATAGAAACCTAAACACAAAAAGAAGAATCATAATATACTTAGATCAGTGAGAGTGATATTTTCGGTGAACAAAAACTGCCAAACCAAAGCCAATCCTCATTCGCGCTCAACTTATCCCTTAGCACAAATTCGGGTTTGAAGCAAACCACTTAACTAGTAAACGCACAGATTGCATCACGTTGAACAATCAGCTTTGCAGAGAAAGTAATGAAGTTATAAAGTGATAAATTGCTTTCCACAATCAAATGAGTATTCAGAATATTCATTTATGTCAAGTGTACGTGTGACATTTCATATTTGACCTTCATGATGGGGGTTCGATCGAAGAGACTTTGGAGCGAAACTGGCTTAAGCCATCTTTTATAAATCTGTATGCTTTACTTGTTGAGTTAGATAGAAGTTTTTTTGATCAATTATTTTCTGCATATCTAAATTATCTAATCGCTCGTCGGTGTTATCTGTTGTTGTAATATCATTATCTTACAGCTTATCTACATTACAAGCACAAGAAATGTGTATGGGCGTTTAACTAAAGTGTCACAACTCAAAAAAATTACATTTTCAGGAAACGGAAAAAACTCTTTTTAAACTAATGAACCTTTTTTCTGAAATGAAGTGAAGATTATTTAGAAACTGGTACTGACCGAATGTATTTTGAACACAGACACAAAAATTTTCTTTTCAAATTTGGTAGAAAAAACAACACTTTTAGTTGTGACTATTTTGATGAAATATAAATCACTTATTTTCTTTTGCTTTGGTTTGAAGCGTTAAAAAAATTTGTTGAAATTAAGGCAAAGATATTTATTGAGGAAACAAACGAAATATGAAATCCATTTATTGCATTTAAGTAAAGGAAAGTCAAAACAAAAAGGCAAAATTCAGGTTCAACAATTTTGTGTAATGTATGTAATGTAATGAATAACTTATTTTAAAGATGAATTTTGATTGTGATACATAGGCTTTTCTTGGTTTTTCCTTTTCCATGTCTCACTTTGCACATCGCTTTCAGATGTACTGTCAAAAGAACAGTCTGAATTGGATTTTTCACAGAAGTTTAAATCCTTTTCTGAATTATCTTCGAAGGCGCACTTAAGACTATCGTCAGAAAAATCATTTTGAAGTGAATTCAGTGGCTCCGCTCCCTCTGTCATTGCTGCAAGTAATATTTGTCAAAAATCATCTAAAGTGTCACAACTCAAAGAACACGTCTTTTTTCCATTACAAAATGTTTAAAGTACATCGAAAAAAGGGTTCATATGGCAAATGTTTGTTACTTTAGTTACGCTAAAGGGTTATATGTGTTTTCACAAATCAAGAATAAAAATAATGTTTTTTTCATCAAAAGTGTTACAATTCAAAAATCTAATGATTAATTAATGTTAACAGTCATATATCAAAATATCAAGCGTATTTTGCGTACATCAATCAGCTAAACAGCCACAACTCCAATTGATACGATCACTTACCTAAAATGATTACGTCAAAAGTGTCACAACTACAATTATAACTGTTTAGCATTCACGCGTAGCGATCGAACTAGCTTGAACTCTCCGACACAATTAAAAATATGACACTTTTGCATATTGCGACTTAGTTTGAATGTGTTCTTAAAGCAATTTACAGCAAATTATTGCACCATCTTGTTTGTGCTGATAGATATGCCTATGATAAGCAGTAATTAACATGAAAACTCGAAAATGACAAATTTTGAGTTGTGACATGTAGGTATTAACAAAAGTGTTTACATTCACCTGCACTCGCACTCATTCATTCAGTCAGGTAGGTCAGACAAGTGCAACCTATCTGCGAGTTTATTTCCATTTAATTTCCCCCAGTGGTTCTCACACCCTATACCCCTAACAGATGATTTTACCAAATTCGACGAAGACATTTTCAACACAAGAATCGACAATCGACGACTAGCTACTAGAACAAACTAGAGGAGGGTATTAAAATTTTGATCAAATTACGTTTTTGTTGGTCTGGTTTGACTCTGCTTAGAAGTGAAAAACTCTAGCGTTGCTATTTTAGTTGCTAGTATTTGTTGTCATTTTATTCGCAATAGCTTATTTTATTGTTCGTCTTATTTTGTGGTCATAGTTTCCATAATAGGAAAATATGCATTATATACATATGTGAACTTCACTCCTCCCGCAACTTGAATTTGACACCACAGTTAGTGTGGTGGTATTTCTGGTTAAAATTTCGGCGTCGACATCTCCAAAAACAATGTATATAATATAATAATCATGACATAATATGATGATTGTCAAGCGTGGTGAACCCGAGCACAAACCATCTTCTGCTTAGACTGTCCGCTCAACGAAATATTGCGTTCAAATGGCAAGTACGAACTGGTTACCAGCGAGGAATGAAGAGTGTCAGTAAAGATGATTGACATTAACAATATCCCATTAACATACAGACAGTGTCGCTATGTGGTTTCTATGCTTGAATGTAGAATATGGGGTCTAGAGATGGTGAATTGAATTGAAAGTTAGAGCACGACAGAAGACTGCAATAGGCTATTCAGCGGAGTGACAGAAAGAATGAAAATAGGTCGGTGTGAGAAGAGAAGTATTAGCCACAAACTTTTATGTATTTATACTCTATACGATGTGAATGAAAAAGACATCGGAGACTATATAAAGTATATACATATACATTTGATCAGCTCAATAAGGATAGCTAGAACACTATCCCTCCGTTCGTCTGTATGTAGGGAACTTAGTCACTCAATTTTTTAAGCTAAACAACTGAAATTTTGTGCGAATGCTTCTTTGTACCACACTGTACATTTTCAAGAACCAGTCGGATCCGTCTACCAGCAGGGATTCCTTTCATACAAACTAAAGAAAGGTAACAGAGAAGGAAGAATGTTTCATAATTTCGAAAGGATCAATGTTTGTCATATCACCCGAGACATCACAATGGGCAACTTTCACGTTTCATTTCTCCTCACTCAGGACAATAATTTAGCTAGGATGTAAATCATGTTTACTCCGATGATTGTATGAATTTATAAAAACTGTGGAAAAAATATTCTTAAGCGATGTTACATTCTAAAAATCAACCATGCATGAACTTAGTAAACTCGAAAAACAATAGTGGCAAAAGGACTCACTCGATTCGCTGTAGAGCTCAAAGCGCTGAGTAACGCGTGCGCGTCTCCATGGAACTCTTCAACGGCAATCTTGACTTATTCAAATCCCTTTAATAGGTTTAATACGCTCAATGCTCAGTATTTGAAGCGCTAGCAAGTTGTGCTGCTCATTCGCTCTCCAATTCAATCTTTAATTCTTTATCTCTCTCTCTCTCTGTCTCTCTCGAACTACGCAATATTGAGCTCTCAAAGGATTACAGCATGCTGTGATGTAAGAAAAAGGCATTTACATTGCCAATATATGTGTCAATCGGCGTCGTCGAAGTCGTCGTTATGGTTGACAGCGGTGTTGCAGACTAGTCTTTTTATGAGTAATTTTTTGTCAGATTGTCAACCACTTATTTCCCCCACTTCCTTTCTGCTATTTCTCTATGGTTTTATTGCTTACTATTTCTCAGCATTTATGTGGATGTGTTTTTGTTCGCACACTAAAACCGGCCCGCAAATTATGTAAGTGACGAGTGCGTCTGGCTATCAATCTATTTGACTGGAAATACGAAACTAAGTTGCCTTAATGTGACTCAATAGCAAAGATGTTTAGTTGTCCCAACACGTTTGTAGTGTTTCTTTCCTACTAAGGCTTTTCCTTTTATTATTAATTAAATTCAATTATTTTTATTTAACCCAAGAAACTAAAAAAAAAAGCTTTGGAAAAGTTGACCAGCTTATGAATTTTAAATCAGTGAAGCTACTTTTGCATTGAAGCAAACTTTTGCATTGGCATTGTTGCTTCTGATAGTCACACTACGAGTATAATCGAAGATATCTAAAACATCGCACAACTTCGCTGAGATTTAAGACTTCCGAATCACATCGAGAACATTTAATAGTTTCTCATGTTACGCGGTCATATTTCACAGGCAGAAGACATCAACTTAAATACGGTACAAGTTTTAACACCCTTTTTTGCCTAATTAAACAAATTGAATGCTTGGAAAAGCGGATAGATTAACCAGCGAGAGAAAGAGCGATTAAATGTTAATGGCAATTAATAAGATTTATGTAAATATTTAAATATTTTAAATTCTTCTAATATATTGTGATGGCGGAGCTGTGGAACCTAACACTACCTCTGGTGGTAATTTCTGAGCACAATATTGGTATCAGTGCATTGTGTAAACTTCCTATGTAAAACAAGTGCTTTTGTTGTCACTGACTTGCGCCTTTGTCACCTTCAAAATATACCTCAGTCAATGTCACATGCAAACAAGAAAGCTTTGTTTCCTAATAATTAAAGTATTTTTATTTCTTTTCAGCTTTCCGCAACCGAATTTGAAGCCAAGAAACTCAAAAAACTTTAGCGATCAAACAATATGAGTATATTCACCAGATTTGACCGTGAACGCTTCCTTTGTTCTCGGAAATGAAATTTGCCACTTCAGAGTACCCAGCGTCAACTGAACCCGTAAAGCAAAATTCGTACGGCCGTCAAACAAAAAAAAAAAACAAAAAAAAAAAAATAGAAGACTGACACTGCGCCAATAATTTAAGACTGCACCTGTTCTACGTAAGACACTAAGACAGTTAGATTTAAGAATCGTATCTCCTGTTATGTACATGAGATGAACGAACTACGTTTCAATGAAAGTTTAGTCTTAAAAGCAATACAATTTCTTCATTTGGCGGATTTGTGGCATTAGTGTTATTCTGATTATTGTAAGTCTTCATTTACAAGGAATCTATACAGAAATTAGACATTTCTTATATTGGCTGATACAATAAGCAAACAAAAACATCGAAATCATATTGATGCGTTGGTTGCCAGTATTGTCAGCATGAGAGCATTTCAAAAGAGCCCCACTGACGCAAGGGTGTTGTGTTTGGTCCATACCGTGCGCATATGAATGCTTCTTCTTGTCATATATCGAAAAGAGAAATGGAACGTTACCAAAAATGTTTTTAAATTATTTATAATGTGTGAGGCATAAATCAAGCGATACGAATATCAACAATTTTTAATATTGTTTGTATATTTGTAAGTTTCCATTCATTGTACGATGATGGCCAACAGACGCAACAGGCCATTTAAAAATAAAAAATTAAAATAAATAAGGCGATCGAAAAATACTTGAAAGGCTAGAAATGGGTCCTTTGGAGACGTTTAACTTAATATTACGACCTAATATTAATTCTGGTCTGGTCTAATGGTCAAAATTCGAAGTATCAGTTTAAGGAGCAGGCAAACAACTGTCTAATTCGATGGTTTTGACGTTTTTCAACATTAAAATAGCAGCTTTATATTCAGTGGTATTAAGTTATTTAATGTATATGGATGCTAAGCATGGAACGCTCAAAATTGCATTTTCGACATTCACTATTGTTTTTGATCGATTTAAATAAATCTGCTGCCGAAGCTCATCAAACACTTGTAGAAACTTATGGAGATGCTGATCCGTCATTTGCAATTGTCGGTCTTAGTTTCAAAGTTTTTACAGTGGTGATTTTGATGTCAATGCAAATAACGGTCAGGAGCACCAAAAAAGTTCGAGGATAATAAACTGCAAGTCTTAGTGCACGGAGACTCGGCTCAAACTCTGAAGCAACTTGCAGACAATTTAGCAGTTGATAAATCAACTTTTCCCAGACGTTTACATGCGATGGGGAAGATCCAAAAAGAGGAAAAATGGCTACCATACGAATTGAGTGAAAATTCGATTTCAAACCGCTTCAACATCGCAGTGACATTGCTTGCTAAGCAAAAAAAGAAGAGTTTTCTGTGGCGTATTGTAACCGGCGATGGAAAGTGAACCTACTATAAAAATCCCACGCGCAAAAAGTCATGGGTTAACCCGACTGAGCCATCCACATCGACATCGAAGCCGAATATTCATAATCATACGGTCTTGCTGTGTAAATGGTGGGATCAGCAAGGAGTAGTGTACTACGAACTTCAAAAACCGAAGGAAACTGTTACTGCAGATGTGTACCAAGGTTAGTTGAACCAATTTAATAACGCATTGCTGCTAAAAAGGCTAGCAATAGCGAGCAAAAGACGCAGTCATTCTCTTGCATGACAACGCTCGGCCACACGTTGCAAGAGTTCTGAAGGATACTGTTAGAGCTCGAAGTTCGGGAAGTTCTGCCGCACCTAACGTATCCACCAGGCATAGCGCCTTCTGATTAGCAATATTTCAAATCCATGGAGCTTGGCTTGGTTGATACACGGTTTCGAAATGCTGAGCAAGCACGAAAATTGATCGGTGGTAGGATCGCTGCCAAACTACGATCGTTCTTTCGACACGGTATTGCCATAATGTAACAAGGTGGGAAAAGGTTATAGAGAATAATGAAAAATATTTTCATTTTAATGCCTTTTTGAATTAAAAAAATGGCCAGAATTAATGGAAGCTTACGCTGTAGATGATCACTTAAAATTGTTTAAGTCCAAACTACTACTTATTATTAGACCTGAAGATGAACCAGAAAGAGGATTCAGCTGTCGACGTTGGATTTGTGTTCAATGAAATGGTATCGGTTGAAAAGATCTAAAAGGAAATTAATATCTTAATATTAAATTGTTAAAAATATTTGGCATTGATAATGATACTATTAAAAGAATATATATGCATGTACACTTTGTCGATGGTCAAGCAGCAAAATCAGAAGCAAATGTAGTGGGAGGTGAAAAATAAAGCTAATATAAAATAGCAAATAGAAAAAAAAAAATGAAAAAATAAATTTAAAAAAACGCCTGAGAAATAAAAATAGCCGAAGTGAGAACCAATACATGTAGCACATACATATATACTATACATATGTGGTATATTAATGACAAATATTTTAAGGTATTGGAACGTCCTAGGGATGTTTCGATCTTACAGGTACTAATTACTTTTTATTCAATTTCTAATTACTTTTGCACTCATTATATTTTTTTTTTTTGGTTATCAAATGAGTAGAAAAAATTATTCAATTGAAGAATACTTATGTATATACGCATGTACTAATTCGTTCGAGGTATTTTGAGCAATTGTTGAATAGAGAAAGCGTGTATGTTGAAGTAATATAAATCTGAGCTTGGCTGAGGATATTCCAATACCTTAAAAGAATCAGTACATACATACTCAAGTGGAAAAATCTGGTCTACTCATTTGAATACGAGTGGAACAGCCCTAGTTAGGCCCCCCACAAAACTTTCGTATGAACAGAAATTTTTTTTTGTTACTTTATGCATATGATTACTGGTGTCCCGTGGTTCATGAGAATAGCGGACCTTAGAACGACTTAAAAATCCCCAAAATTGGCGAAGTAATTAATCGTCAGGCCAAAAAGTATATGAAGCGGTTGGAAAAAAGCAATGAAGAACGGGAGGTACGATGCTTAGACGGCTGAGAAGATCACATCTTATCGACCTCTCTACCAGATCCTTTTGATCCCTATTTTCTTTCTTCCCACTTAGTAATATAAGTTGTATTGTTAATGATTGTAATTAGTTTAATTTAAGTTGTTTTTTTATTATAAAAACAACAGAAAAATTAAAGATTATTAAAGAAAAAAAAAAAAATTAACTCTATGAGGTGAAAATAGCTCGACCATCGATTTGGGAGACGAGTTCATTTGGATGAGAAAGTTCACTGGAAATAAAACTATTTGAAAAATGCAATACAAACTACTGGACAGGACAAGGAGGAGGTGAACGGTGTTGAAGAATCATAGGACTGAGTCGAGAAAACGGCAACATTCTTATTTGCAATAATTCTAATATACAAGTAAAGCAGTGCGGGAAACTGGTATTCAATATTGACATTCAATACTTCTTTGATTCCGAGTAAAAATAGTCACTAAGCCTTAGGGAGGAAGCAACAATGACACAAACACATGGAAAATGTATTATCATTGTCAACAGGATAATATTCAATAAGCAAAGTAAATGTTAGTAAAAAGGAAAGAAAGTCGTATCTGAATAAGTTACAAGGAAATTCAACCACAGAGACGCCCAAACGCACATATGTACATTTAGTTGTATTCACTGTGAGTCATCGCCTACACGCAAAAGATCTGGCAGCTGTTGCATGCGGCAGTAGCGACAGCATTACAGAAAATACAATTTAAGTATTATGAATTCATTTTGTATTGTGTCACCTCGCGGCGCCAAAGAAGAAGATGAAAGCACATTTTTAACAACGACCCGTGGCAACCGTCAAGCTCCCATACCGTCGCTTTCAGATCACACGCCTTGCATCACATCGACGCTATGTACTCGTACAAACCACCATACAATATAATTGGAAGAGAATGTAAATTTATGAACTGTCAAAATATTTATGACAGCATTGCAGAAATTATTTATTTTAAAATCATGTTTATCCATATATTAGCAGCAAGGAGCATCGAAGACCCTGAACAAGTCCACTTCGTCTTTGGGAGATTCGCACGTTCTAGATGAAAATGGCCGAGCGCATAGGGGTGCTACCGACTATCAATTAGATACACGAATGCGGGCTGATAATTGACAGTGCCGACAATTGGGATGCTGTGTCCGAATTCGCAGCTACGATGGGAACAACACTGAGTTGTCTTGAAAGGGATCGAAGGCAACAGGAGCCGGCAAAGGAGCCGGGATCGCAGTGTTCGAGAAGTTGGACTCGGCGATGGAAAAGTCGAAGGCCACAGCGAGGCTCAATTAAATTGTTTCGATTTACTCGGTTTTATGTAAGAAAAACAAAGGTCCACAAAACAACAGCAACACCGATTTAGATGTAGACAGCGAAATGAGACAGCATATGAGCAGAGAGGAGACTTTGATAAAAGGAGGGACAAAAGGTGGTAAGAACACAAACATGGATAAATAAAGCAGCAATATTTTAATCCTATTGAATACTAATTATACGGTTTGCGGACAAAAGCACAGACAACGATACAACGAATCGTCAAGCATTACATCAACAAAAATAATGGCAGCAATGTCTAAAGCCAGGAATTCAAAAGACGCAAATAATGATTTGCAGAGCCGTCGAGGGGTGTGAGAGATATTGGCGCTAGTCAGTTTTTCTTGCACTTAACTGAATGCCACGTCTAATTACCAAACCAGAAATTTCAATTGGCCAAGTAAGCTGGCAAACAAACTAATAAGAAGAAGTAAAGCAATTCCTGTGGCGTTTATATATGTGCACACCTGTTGTTTGCTTACTTGATACTTACATTTTTCCAGATCGACCCAAACACATACACACACGCAGCAAACGAAAAAGGAAGCCTCTGGCCGGACAAACAAATTCATGGAAAGTCGAGGAGTATTAAAGGGTAAAGTGTCTAGCAGCGTAAATTTGTTTGAAATACTTGATAAATTGTAATTTGCATTTTCAATTCTTATACTCTACTCTCGTCATCTCGAAATAAATAACAAGCACTCCGAATTCGTAAAATTGTTTGTAACAAGTTACAAGTTTATTACTCGATCCAATCCATTGACCTATAAATCACCATATACGAGTATGAGAAACAAATAATGATTCGGTCTATCTCGGTCATACATATATCTGTTGTAGTGTCAAGTAGTTGCGCTCGGTTATCCAAATTTGTCTGACACAGCGATCCCATTGGTTACAATTAACAATTCGAATGTGTCGGAAAATTGGAGTATAAAACACTATCGCATTGTGTACTAAACCATATTTAACTAAGCCATTGGTGGAACTACTATAAAGTCTTACAGTAAAAATAAATCAACGTTAAAATTTCGAAATTGGGAGTCTTCACGGCACGGGAAGTACCGCCAATTAAGTCATATTGAAGTCACTATTTTCCCCGGTTTTCACAAATGTTTAAGCCCAAATTTGATAAATCGCATATGCATGAGAACCAAATTAAATATTCTGTCTGTGATGTGTGAAGGAGAGTGTAGAGGTTCTCCGAGCCGCGCTCGTCCGCCTTTTTAATATCAGTTTAGTGACATTCGCGAAGAAATGCAATGGCAAAAAGTAATGAGAAGCACCAGAAGGCAGCAACGGAAGCGGAAACGGAAATGGCAACGACTATTGCTCAAGCAAAATAGTGAACAAAGTAGAGGGGTAGAAAAATCAGAAGCCCAGTTGAGCAACCTCAAAAGCAATAGTGATGGAAAACGACTCAACTCAACTGAATTGGGTTCGCATTCTGGACCAGAGCTGGCGTAAAAGACATATGTACATAAGTCGTAGGCCTTACTTAGCATTATAATAAGATGGGCGTTGGTAAAAGGGAGGGAACAAAGGCCCATTGATATTCGATTTTATTTTCTTTATTGTTACCTCACCGCCTGTTAGAGGGCAAGCGATGTTTCATTATGCCCAATATCCAAACAAACCCCCAAGGCCCTCAATTCCTTAATTGTCACAGTTTCACCTCCACGCCGCCACGCCATCCAGCTTTACTTGTCACCACATGCAACAACTTCTAATGAATGTTGAGTAGAACGGGACCAAAGACCGGGCAATGCCATTAACTTACTGTTGCTGATGCGCATAGCTATTGAGTGAAGAATGCATTCGTTGGGAGAGGTTAACAAAAGATGACTAGAATGATGGTTGAATGTACACAACCACCAGCGGCGAATGAAATACACAAACAAACAAAGCGAAACACTCAAATCGACTGAAATGAAATTCCTCGCTGGTTCACTCAAACACTTTACAAGTGACAACGAGTGAGTGTCACTCAAACAACGTGTCATTAAGCTTAAACGCTGCACATAGGTAGCTCGAACAATTGCGAATCTATGAATAATGGGTGTCCCTTTTGTGTGAAAGCACACGCAGCTTCGCTTCTAATGTTTCAAATATAACGAGATTGCTTTAATACCAACAGATTCAGTGTAAATTTATCTAGTCGTATACACTTACTACAAATAATGCTATAAATAAACCTCTTCCATAAAAAGTTCGCCCGATTAATTCCGTCCTTACCAACCTCACATTATAACATATATTTATTTGTCACCGAAAGATATGCTTGCTTTGTGCTTGCATCTGCTAGCGTTAGTACAGATGAAACTGGCCTACCCACTATTGGCGTCATGCCTTTGACTGCGTAAGCAGCACCTAACCATATTCCAACTACATTACGTTGTATACAGACCACCCTCCGACATTCCCTTACCAGACTACGGAATCAAAAGTGCCATTTAGTTGCACATGCAGAGGCATTAAGGAATTACAATATACATACATAGATATATTTTCGATTCAAACAATTACTCACTCATTTCTCCTTCAGATCAAATTCGCGCTGCACTTTCTTCTAATGTCCGCTGATGTCAGCTAACCTCTATTAACGCTCGATCCGTTATTCTTCCCATGAGCGCATCAGTTATCTTTATTGATTTCTACTTCGCGTATGATTTCCTTTTTCTTTTCTGGCCAAACATCGTATTCTCCACTCCAGCTGTTTTGCACACCCACCGGACTCACTCGTATTAATTTGTATTCTTTTTTTGTTTTTTTGTTTCACCAAGCCAAATATACAAAACTTTTTCATTTCTTTTACACATGCATATGTATTTGTTTGTAGATACGTACATACATATATCTTGTAATCAGATTTAGTTACACAAATATATTACACACTCTAAAAACAAAACAAAGAACCCACGTTACAAAATCCCAAAAAAAAAAAAATTCCCCTGTTTGGATATTTGGCAATTACTGAACGAACACACGCGTTAAAAAGTGGACACCATTTTCGTTCCACTTTGGCTTTTTCGCCTTCGCTACAGGGCTCCCTTATAACCATAACCGCAGCCGCCTTCAATCACGTCAGTGGCTGGCTTCAAGCAAAATAATTCTCGCACTGATTTAACTTCTTGCATTTTTTATTCGTTTTTCTTTATTTTCAGCTTTTGCTTCGCTTTGTTTTTCGTCTTGAGCGCCGTCTTCTTATAGTTTTGTCGCTCTACTGTTTGGTTTAATTCGTTGTTTTTTTCACTTCCAGCGTCGTTCTTCATATGATTACAAGCGTTAGCTAGAGCTCACCACATTCACATTTTTTATTACTCAAACTTTACGAAGAGGCGCCTTTACGATTTCGCATGCTCAATGCTCATTGTTCTTCCTGATTTCGTTTACCGTTCACTGGTTTAGCTGCCACTCACGGTTGCCTTTATGTTTATTTCTTGTGTCCTTTATGTTACATCAGCAGAGCACAGCAAAGTACATGCATTCGACACTATTTGAGGCAATGTGTTTTTTTGACGCACTTCAGAGCAGCATAAGTTTCCCTTCGTTCTTTGACTTTTTTCTTTTATTCCGATTCGTTTTCCTATTTTACACTACACACTCGTATTTGTAAGTTAACGCTCTCACACGGCTTTTAGGCTTTTGAGTTTTTGATGTTGACTCTGTTGACTCTGCAGCGCTGCCAATTCGAATAGTGTTGTTTATGCTTCTTCACCTTTTTCTGCGATTACGACATTGACCACAATCTGCACATTTTGCTTTTCTGTTGTTGCTACTAGTTTTGAGATTTTGTCTCAGTAGCTGCAGAAACAGAATAAGCAGGAAAAATGTTATTTTTTTCATTTTCATTTTCAATTATAAAAAGGGGGAAGGGTACTCTTTGTACTCTTGGTAAGCGCCAATTCTCTAATTTTTTTTTTCTACTTTTCCTATTCTCAAACCATCCAGTGACCCTCTCACAAAGAACCGAAGCACTCTATACATACGTGTGTTCCAGTTGCCTACCTTGCTCTCTTTCACTCACAAAAACTGAGTGAGCCAAATTCACACATTGAGTCTTTCAGTAAAGCTATTTGCCAGCCAAAGAAAAAAAAAACAAAAAAAGAAACACTTATGGCTTTCACTTGCGATTATTAGAGTTGTTGGCTCATAATAAGTCCTTAAAAATCACATTATTGGCTTCTATTTCTGTTTATGTTTAGAGAATCCAGTTGAGTAAAATTATAGACTCAACTGGCTGTTTGATTGAGCTGTTTTAGTACCCAACGGAGACATTAAAGTACTTGAGCGCGCGAAGCAGTTCATTTATTAATTAATACTTTGTTGTTCGTGTGATTACAGTGTGCCTTTCGTTGGTTGTATTTGTGATTTGCATACATATATAATATGTACGTACATACACTTTTTTCTTGAATGCCGGTGAACCGTTGCCTATGATTTACTTACACTTTTCAGACGTTTTGGATTCAACTCACCTTCTTGCAAATTAAAAAACTCGCCAAAGTTGTTGACCTTTAAGTTAAGCTTCCCGTTTCCACAATTCCTCAACTACACTCGAAATGTATGCTTTGATTTGATGAATTTTACTTTGTTGATTCTGACTTTGCCGTGTGTCGGAGTCGTTATTTCGTTCGTAATATAAATTGCTACAGCAACAAGAAACTCCACAATCAATCTGTTATTTGATATATATATATATGTATGTATGAACATATGTATTATAATTCCTCTTTATTCACAACGGTTCAAGTTTCTCCCGCATTTAATTTTTTAATGCACATTTAATTAGAATCTTCTTAGTCATTCTTATCATAGTGAAAAGTTCGTTTGCTTATCAGTGGACGAATACATACGAGTAATGCAAATATGAAGATTTATATGAAGCAAAACATAGCATAAAAAGGAACTTCACCAAACCTGATTGTTTGATTCTCTACTGAACATAGACAAAACGAAACAATAAAACTAACTAATTTTTCAATACATAACATACATATTTACATACATATTTACAAATAAACAAAGGGCGTTAATTTTATCAGTTCGTATTGCTTTTGTTGGTTTTCGACTTTCAATTTACCGGTGCGTTATCCTACAACTGAATCCTACTGAACATTTGATTCTAATCCCATACTAGCTGCCGATTCGAGAATAAGCTACGCCGATCCGTACAGAATTCAACTGAATGAACGCGATGAAAAACGCTCGATCGATTGTCCGATTACCTACTCATATACATAAATATAAGTATATACGTATGTACGTTCATTCTGTCGACGCCATATGTCGTCCAACGTTTCTATTGAATGCGCTCTCTCTAGCGCTCATGTTTAGTGAGTAGTGACGCGCGTTGCGATTATGATCGCTCGAGTGATAATGTGAAAATATAGAGACGCTAACAATAATAACAAAAGCAAAAACAACAACAATAACAGTGAAAATGAGCAATGAATGAAAGTACATTTTCATATACGACAGCGTTTCGAGCGCTTCACTACCAATTTAGCGTTGCAACGATGCTGGTATATCTTAATGGAGCGACGCTCTCGGGATTTAATTTGATTTTTGTACGTACATATAACCATAAAAAAATAAAAATAAATATATACGTATGTATGTATATTAAAATCAATTCACACAAGTGAATATGAGTGCACACCCACAAGTGCATTCTCCACGCACAAAACACTTTGTTGCACAATGTTCGTGCTGATGCCAAATTAAATTTAATTAAATTCAATCGACCTAATCGAAGAGGGGCGACAAGAATAATCGGCATTGAATTCGGTTCTAGAATTAAGAAGTTAATTCTTAAGGAGAGAAACTTCCTATGGCCACACATTATTAGTTCAGCCGATACAATCGAATTTAAAATGATTGCTTTCCTTGCCAAACTGCGAATTACTGCCTACTACATATTGATTAGAAGATCCTTTGGCGATGTTTTACTTGCCAACCAGTATGCGTATACGCATTTTTTTTGTTTACATTGGAATTGTATGGTTTCTCTCCAAAACAAGCCACTCGAATTTGTATAGTAGAATAGTATGTTCAAATTTTGAGGTTTTCTTTTCTTTTTATACAAGCAAAAATCATAATTTTTAAGTATACATTTTTAAGTATACATTAATTTTTAAGTGTATATATGTTTTTAGGATCTTAGTTTTTACCTATTGCCCGATGAAATAGTCTTCGATTTTTCGGGTTTCGTTTAACGTGCAAAAAGTGATTTTCAGAAAAGCGACAATTCAATGCATCGCTGTGCTTACAATATATAGAATAAACACGTAGACTATAATTGAAAAGAAGATAGTGATATGTTTTATTTCTAAGAGAATCATTACAGTATTTCTATGGCTTATGGACCCTAAGCGCCGTCAGTTTCATTCTGACAAATGATAAGAACTTTGAAAGAGCAGTCAATCTTAACAAAACATGTATCAACATATGTATGTGACTTGCTTGTTATTGTGTAATTGGACACGCGATCACGACCAGCAACAGGTCAGTGGAACCAAGTGCAAATTTATTTGTATGTACATACCTTCTGCGACACTAAGTTTAAGCAAGGTTGAGTTATCAAGCTTTGGAAAGCACGGGTACATCGAAATCAGAAAATCCACGTTTTTAGACATATGTATGTATGTGGGTTCAAACTACATTTAACACTCAACACATACATACATAGTTTTTGTTTTGTTTTATAGTTGTTGTTGTTGTTGTATTTTTTTTGCAAAAATTTTTTAATGTACAAATTCAACAAAGTGAATAAAAGACGAGAACAACGAATGCAGAGGAAATCTAAACAATAGCGTTCAACTCACACAAAAAAAATAAATAAATAAATAAAATAACGAGCAGATTAAAACAAGATCTACAACAAGTGTTGAGAATCAGACAGCACGGTAGAGGTGTCAGTCAGCCAAATGTCATGCACGCATTAAAAAAGTTCTTCCGCCTTCCTATCGCTTCCGCGAAACATTAATCAGCTCCTTTGTGTGTTTGAACACTGAGTTGTTTTCCCAAGCCTTTTTTAACTGCTTGACGACGGCTAGTTAATTGCTAGTGCTGTTCTCAAAAAAAGTAAATAAATAAAAAAAAAAAATAGCAATCGAATCGGTTATTGGTAGATCAGATCGCATTTAAATCAAATTCCAAATTCTGAAGCTTTTTCTCGTTTTTTTGCTTCCGCGTTAATTTTTGACGCGCGACCAAAACGACCACCCAACCGCCATACTGGAGAGTCACAAACGAACTCACGAACAGACGGAGCAAAGCAAAGCGAACCGACAACGACGACGATGAAGATGGAAACGAAATCGCCGTGCGTCCTGCCTGACGACCTGTGTACAAGTAAACCTACGCATCGTAACGTCTGTGGTGCTTGCTCGGTTCGCCGTGTCGCGACAGCGATGATGATGAAGCCGACGGCAACGCCGGCTAATTTTTCAGAAAAACGAACTCAATAACGGAACGGAAAATGGAAAAGCAGCATGCGGCCAAACGCTCAAAATGATTTGTATCCCTTGTATGGGCGGTGAGCAAGCGAAAGTGCGAAGTACAAATAATCCATTGAGCGAGGCAAATACGAGTAAACACGTAAGAGTGAGAGCGTCGCGAGTGACTACGAACGCAGACGCTTCGTTCAAGTTTTGTAAATGAGTGGAAATCAGTTCCATGGTACTCAATGTCTTCCATTGCCATAACTGATGTTGAACGATTCGAGGGTGGTAGAATAACGGATATCCAGCCGAATGTGGCCGGCATTCCGGGCACAATCAGAGCGCGCGCGCACCAAAAGTTTGAATATTTCTATACTAACGTATTGGGCATTAAACCACGAGGAGGTGGCGTACTAATAATTTTTTATTTAGGAATTTTGTAATTTTCAAAGGACCATTAAAGACCAACAGTTCGCACGTACATCCAACGTCACTTGTTATTGGCACCACTTGAATACTTTGTCGCCGCGGCCAGTTGTCTTTTCTTCAGGTAAAGTTTGCCTTTGCCAAAGAATGTTTCCAATTCATTTGAATTTATTATTTGATCACCGGAAAGTCGTTCGCTGCTAGTCCAGCGCATCAATGTCGGTATACTCGTGAGGAGTATATCTGAGTCTTGACGATAGACGTTTGTTAGATCTTTCCACGTTCTGCGGTCGCCTACGTCGACAATTAGAGCACGAGATTTGGGATCCGCGTGCTTCTTGAAGGCCGCCATCACAAGCGGTTCAGCTACGGAGGATGCGCTTCATTATCACTGAGTGCAATGAATAAAGTCCACTGAGCTACAATTCAAACTCACCCTCGTTGCAGTCTGGACACCAGCTGGCGCCTGTCTCGTCCTTTCGACCGATGAAGTACACATAGAGCAGTCGTTTTCGATCATTGCAATAGCATTCAAGGAACTTGCGTGCATCGCTGTACGTCTTCACATGCGTAAAGTCAACCATGACGCCTTATTAATGAGTTGTGGGTCTGCGCAATTTACGGCGTCCGTTGATGTCTACAATTGAGCTTTTTACCTTCCTCTGCCGTTACCGAGTGTCGTGGGCGATGGCAAGTAAGCTTTACTGACAAATGATAAGTAAAACGATGTCGCCTATCATTAATGCTTTATTTAATTACTCCGGCGATTGATTGTTGGTTGTTTGAAGAACACCTAAGATTAACCGCGAACGCAAACCCGAAAAAAAGCTAAAAAAAAAACACTACTGTGATGGTGTTGATTTCATGAGAATTACACACTTACTGATGACGGAGAATTTGATTAGTTTATCTGCCGGACACAATTTTCAGCATATTTTTTCCAAATAGTTTTGCTTACACTTCAAAATACAAATTTGTGCTTTGAAGGGCAAAAAATTAACTAAGTCGAGGTCTGAACAAAGAAAAATCGCCGCTTGCTTTATAATCTGATAGTGGCTTTGACCGATGCTTCTCTTCCAAACAGTTTATGTTGCTGGAAACACATGAAAACAAATGAAATAATGAAAATAACACCTAATGATGAACCGATATTGATGTATGTCTCATTTTCAAGTGTACTTTTAAATATGGGTCATCGCTAGCGAATAGTGATTATAAGATAATATACACTGCGCCAGTAATGTCTTCGTACAGGAGAGTGTTGGTCTTAAACATAAATATATACAAGATAAATAAAAAAATTTGTATGCAGTTATGTTCCGTCATCTTTTATCTACAATTTCGCGAAATTAAAAATCCAAATTATTAACTAAAAACACAGGAAAACCCGAATTTATGTTCCAAAAATTCCGTATACTTGACCTAAATCAATGTTATAAGCAAAATCAAGGACAATTCTTAATTCAATTCAACTTAGGCATATCTGAGGTTAACCTTTCGTTCTAAATTGTTGTATACTTTGTTTGATACTGTTGGTCGAAGCAGAGAATTTCAAAATTAATGTCAGGGTCCATTTGGGTCTACTGAACATTAACTATTGCTCCAAAGAAATACCATTCAATGGATTTTGAAATGTTCGCAAGATTTTTAGAGACCAGATATTAATTTAAAAAATATATATATATAGAATTTGAGCGTTCATTTCGCTCAGCTCATCAGTGATCCTTACACGACATTCGAGGGACTACAAACAAATGTAACCCTATTACCCCATGTTCTACAGGGCTATCAAGTTCCAGGCCGTGAATGCAGAACGCGTTTTCAAAAGTCGCTAGACTTGACTTACTTAAGGCACCACTGACCCAATTCCAACGAGCGCGCTGAACTTGAACTTCCAGTTTGAAAAATTCTGTTAGCTGTGCATATTTTTACTCCAGTGTATGAAATGCTTGCTCGGTAAATAAGAGCTCAGCAAAAAACGCCAATGTAAAATTGCTCGATTATCGCATAAAAAGCAACCGTAGCGTCAACATGACAGGCAGAAGTAGAAGCTAGCTACGACTATTACCACAACAATGGGTAAGGTTGGGTCCGAAATTCAACAAATAAAAAAGAAATAAGCTGTTTTACAACCAGCTAAACCAAACAACTTTTTCTCTCTAGTTTATCTGAAAGGGCTGTTCGTTTTTACATTGCTGTGCAATGTGGAGTTACAGGCGTCTACGAAAATTGCATATAAAAAGCCAATCTATGGTAAAAGTAACTTTATTAAGGATAAGCGATATAAATCCAAATCGGAATTGACACGGCCGGCAATGGCAACAACAACAACTACAACCACGACGACAAGTAGTACTACTGCAATAGGATCTACTGCAGTCAGTACGACAACTCCAGGGAAGGTGGTGCAACACGAGTCTACATTCAGCGAAACCACATCGGCCAGCGATCGGCCAGAAAATACGACGACGGAGATAGAGACACCTACAACCGTTATTGATACACCATATATAGGAATCGCTGCAACAACCACCATGACGACTTCCGAGCCCATTGAATCTAGCACTGAGTACACAACCGAGCCAGACATCGAACACGAGGCTGAGGCTGATGCGGTGCCTGCAGCGGCAGTAGTGACAACGCCAACTAACAACAACCAACTTGTGGCATGTACCTGCGGAGTTTTTCTCTCCTCGCAAATTCAAAACGGACTACAGAGTAAGCCGCTAATACTAAATGAACTGGACCGGGTATTCCCGTGCAACGCAATCGGTCGAAAGCAATGTCAAACAAAATGCCTAGAAGCGGTTAGTGTTTCATGAATGTTACTTATGAACGGCATTACTGACCAACGAGCCACACCATTAATTTTACTACCTTTCAGATTGTTCAACATCTACCCAATTCTGGAAACATCGTCTGTGCCACACTCG
Organism: Cacoxenus indagator; assembly: GCA_035041755.1. NCBI lineage: Eukaryota > Metazoa > Arthropoda > Insecta > Diptera > Drosophilidae > Cacoxenus > Cacoxenus indagator. The sequence continues at coordinate 2,357,704 of JAWNKX010000220.1, read as the reverse complement.
GCAAAGATTGCCACAAAGAGCGCGCATACCTCTTTATCAAAAACTGTCAGAACCAGTGGTGGAACACGAACTTACAGGCTGGACGCGAATATTGTTGCAAGAATGGCCAACCCTATAGATGCCCTTTGGTGGGTTGAAGGGAAACAATACAAACATAATTTCAAATAAAACATCATTGGGCATAAACTGTTCTTTTTTCCGGGTGGTAGTGCTATATCGGCAAATATGGGTAATTTGCTGTCAACATGGAGCAGCAATTTTTTCTGTGAAATTTTTTCCCATGAGCGACTCAAGTGAGGATTTTATCCAGGATCAGACCGGCAATTTAATAGCAAAAACAAAGAATAGAATCATATTAATCCCGTAATATTTATGACGAAAGAAATGTTTAAACTTTTGTTGTTTGAAATCGGAAAAAACATACAATGTCTAAGGTAGGTTTCAATTTGAATTACGCTAAAAAACACGCGTCTTTTATACAGTCGTTGCCAGTAGTCAGTTATCGGTAACGAGTCATTTTCGTCGTCAAGCGTGTATCGCTTCCGATATTGGCCATCTCTATCTACCCTACGCTTGTACTACCTCGTTTCCAGTCAAACATTCGCTGAAAAATCGGAGTAATTTCTTATTTTCCAAATATGATAACTAAGTTTAGCTTACTTCGATTCAATAATTCGCTTGAAAGCTAAGCGAAACTAATTAGTGTAAAAATGAACGAAACAAAATTTTGAGCTGAAATTGTTTGTTTCTCTCCCGTGAAGCGCACAGAAAGAAAAACGCGAGATATTCGGAAAATCACATTCAGCTCAGATAATATGGAAGGAGTAAGTTCACACCGTGTCGTACTTGATCACTATTTGCAGTCTTTCGATGCGGGGCGCATAAAAGAGGATCTCGCAGCCAACTGCAAACTTAGATGGTTCACGGGCTGCATGCTCCGCAAGACGAACGCTATTAATGAGTTTTTGCGATTTCGCGTTGGCCCACAACTATACACACACACTGGCTTTGTGGTAAGCGAGACATGGAGCCAAACCGAGGTGGTGGAACTCATGAAGCGTTATAATCTAGTCGGCGGCCATGGAAGCGTGCCCAAAAAGAAACGCCTCGCGCACAACCTGAATAACCTTAAGAGCCATAAACACTTGCGAAGTCGCGCAGAGAGTGACACCGAAGAAGGTGAACTCAAATCACCAACTACAATGCTAGAGCCAACTTTAGAACTGCCAACTGTAGCTAAGATGAATGAAATCGATGGCTCAACCAAGTTTTGCGAGGATGAACAGCTACAAGTGGAACGCACGCCACCAACTAGTACGATTAAGTCAAATGCAACAGCTTCATTTCGAGCACATTTGTCCTGCGGCTGCGAAGATGACATTGCTGAAGGGCATCCGCTACGCTATTTGCAAGCCAGAGGTAATTTGTGTAGTAGCACATACACTGAGGAGACGGCCAATGTTACAGTGCGGTTGCTACTCGTCTATCGGTTGTGTATGCGCTTCAGCACACCGGAGTTTATTTTCATTTTTTATGAGCGCACCGATAGTGATGAAAAGGCGTACACTTCTGTGCGTACTAATCTCCGTGCGCGTCTCAACGAGGCCGCCAGTGAGGGGAACGACAACGAAGTGATGCAGCTACCAACAGTTTTGCCTGTTATTCAAAACACGCCGCTTAGCGATGAGGAGGAGGCGTCCCGCTGGCAAATGACACCAGTCAGTGCGACTTCGGTTTCGGAATGCGGCAGCGCGTCGATGTCGACCGCGCGTAAACGGCAGCACGAATCTGATGCCAGATTGGTACAGAGCAAACGTAAGGCGATGCGACGTCTGCGCCTTTGATTGCCAGCCACCTTGGCATACAAGCCGCAGGACAAAAGTGTCCAATACTCAAAACCGTCTTTTCGAACCTTAGTCCGACTGACCCTAAGTTAAACACTTGCAACCCAAATGTACAATGTTTGATTGTTGCTAGTTAACTAATATTTTTTAGATCTTCAAATTTTGTTTATTTTACTATATACGAAAACTATACTATTGTATATTTTGTTTAACAACAATTGTGCTTATTATTATTGCGTTGGTTTACTGCTGCGTCCAGTTCGATAATGTAGTTAATATATTTTAAATATATTTTACTTTCTAAACCAGATTTACGAAAATTGTCTCTGTAAGCAATGTATAAGGCACTTCATTGCATTAATACAGTATTGAATTATGTGCCACCAGCAACAAGAAAAAAGACAAAGAAACAGAAAAAAAAAAAATATAATACTAAAGGTGGTAAGTAGTGTGTATACATATGTATTTAGGTCTGATTGATGTACGAGTGCTTTGGTAATCGCATGACATTTACAAATTGAAACATATTGGTTGGTTGAGTGTGGACCTCCGATATTTCTGTTATCTTGTGTCTTATATACGTATATGTACTTAGAAATGTGTTGAATATGTGATGGTGATTATTTTCCTACTCCTTAAAAGCTGTAGACGGTACTGTTGTCCTCCTCGACAGGGATTGCTTTGACGATGAATCGCTTTCGGGCGTTGATGTCAGGCCCTGTTGCTGCAAAGGGGGCACCATTGACGCCACCATTGGGCTGTGCGAAAGAGATATGTTATCAAAATGCGAAATTCACATGTAACATTGATTGGGGGTTGGTGTACGTTAGTGCCACAAAAATGATCATGCGATAGTGGGTATGCTACAGTGTTAGAGAGCGTATAAAGAACAGTAACTACAAAACAAAACCAGTACATCAAATGGAAATCAGGCAATGGACCATAAGAATTCATTCAAAGTCTTACACGTTTTCTGAGTTCGGTTAGTATAAGCTAAGTAAATACATATGGTAATGATGAAGATCGCATGGGTCATAAATTTCATCATATCTTCCTGTTTGTCTGATTCAGTTCGTGTGTTCGATGACGTAAAAAATTCTTACGTTTTGAAATTATTTAATCAGAACTTTGACATTGAGTCGATTCATATCTATTCATTTCCAACAGGTATGTATATTGGTTCCATCCAATACCATCTTCCTTCCATTTTTATATGTAAGATTGGCGATAGCACATATAAGATGTTGATTGTAATCCGAATAAGAGGACGAAAGTGTTTGTTTCTTAATTCTGTACTTGTGTATTTTTTTAAAGCCCTGTTTCGGGTTAATGTAATTCCGGCATGCTGGCGTTTTTTTTCTTTCTTAAATTTGGAAGCACTGCAATACACAGTTATATATTTTTCTTATAAATACCCTTTCATGAGAATTGTAATATTTTTTCGCTTCGTAATGAAATTCACCGTACCGCCAGTGCGTACACTATCAGTTTGATGTCTTTGTCTTTTGGTGTATCAAACGTTGGTGTCCAATCAAGAGTAACTCTTTCAATATTAAGATTTGATATATTATGCGGCGCCGATACAAAACAATATTTTTAAATAATTTTTCTGTGTGCTTATAAACACTTTATACGACCCCTGAGTCCTCACACTCCTTTCAGAAGTCCTAGACTCCGTGTCCGATCTGATCGTTAATCCATTATCGTAGAGATGATTTACGTGGATTTATGAAAGTTATACGCATCTGAGAGTGTAGCGTTTAAACTTCGACTTGGCCGAAGCTGGCGTTTTTTCCTTATAAAATATGAGTAAGTTAAAAAAATAAAAATACTCACACAACTGTAAAGTGGATTTGTGTAATATAATAGAGGACTCTATACACAAGTGAATATGTTATGTTATGAATACATATACATATATTATTATTGAATTATTTTTTTTTGTGTTTTATTTAATTTTTGGTTTATTATTTTTATTTAATTTTTTTTTTTTTGTATATTTATTTTTATGAGCTTTTTAAAAGCCAATCACAGTTTGAATTTACGAGAAGAAAGGATGCAAGTCCTCAACATTGTTGTAGCTGCTTTTTGTTGATTTATGTGTCTTAATATTAATGATACTCGCTTTCCGAACTAAAATTTAAACTTGAAACAATGCTAAGCAACTCAGAGTGTATCAGTTTTGTGTGGTTTGTTTTGTGCTGTGAATCAAAAAATTGTTAATCAAAAAACCCGAGATTGTTTATCTAAAATGAGATAGAAGAAGAGACAACAAAGAATAACACGTTTATCACAACAATTGAAACAAATGAAATAAACAGAATAATTATGAGGAATTTTGAGAAACACTTTCGAATGTGTGTGATGGTGTGTTTGTGTGTTGAAACCGACATATATAAGTTCGTTAGTTCTCGTAGTCTTATTTAAGCACAAACGCAGAGCGGCTTGTGACCAACACAGGACAATCCACAATTGTCAATAGACATTTGACAGATAATCTGCGACACTTGTCTTTGCCACAAACCAAAATAAGATTTTATCATCTACGATGATAAAATTATTGACTGACAGACCCAACGATCTTTGGGCTACTTACGTCTGTGCATTTGCACTGACTCTCATCGAACACAGTGCCTGTTGTACACGACTGGCTGTCGCGGCAAGCGCAACGGCAGGACTGCTCATCCCAGATCTTGTGCTCCTGCTGCAAAATAAAATGATGTTTAGTTCTGTTCTGTTTCGCTCAAACTCTAAATCAAGAAACCCAAAGACATGAAAACTTACGCTGAGGCATTTGTCCCGCGCATCATGGTTCTTGCACTCGCATCGGCACAAGTCCTTTCGGTACAGCTGATAGGCGTTGCAATCCTCGGCCTTGATACGACAATCACAAAGGCACTTGGTGTGCTGCTCAATGACTACAATTTCTTTACCGCTCGGGCGCAGTTGGCCACTGTGGCCCGCTGAGGGGCCACCTGGCAGGCGCACGTATTTTGTCACCTGGAAATTTATTGTTTCCGTCTCTGTCGGCTGGCAGGAGATAAGAGCAGAGCTGCAGCATCCACCACAGCGTTTGACACGCGTGCATTCTGGAAAGTAGATTACGTTAGGATCATGTGATGGGCTAAGCGGCGTCAGGGGCACGATCGTGTTCTCAGGTATGCAACTTGCGCGTTTTGGTATCACAAAAGAAGCTACAACGAAATTAAAAAAGTATTACAAAGTGTTAGGTAAATGTCGTTACACATTCTATTGGATGAGAATGAGGCCCCACTCCGCAAACATAGCGCAAAGTAAGCTCAGTACTTACCACGCTCCACGTTGCGTTTGATATTATCTGTGCCGGAGAAGGTGGAAAGCGTAAAAGGAGAAAAATGAGTACAATAATATACGTTAAAGGGAGAAGTCATTGTTCATCAATGACTCATTTACGCACCCTGCGATTCGATGTTGTCCTTCTCGACGAAATGCTCAATAAAATCACTTAATTCGGTGATGTTATTCAATTCACGGTAAAAATCCATCGAGAGCTAGAAAGAGAGAAATCTATAAGTGCCGTTTATAGAGAGCAGCCACTGAGAATCAAGTTGAAGAAAAACAGACCCCGGTTGGAATTCCATTGCAGATAACAAAAACATTCCATTTACATTTTGCAAAAAAACAAGTGTCAACTGAACTAGTAAAACAAAAGCTGATTCGAAAATTCGTGTTGCCGATGGAGTGGGAGGGGGTATAGGTAAGAATAACGCGTCGTCGGAAAGTATTATAGCAAGTGACGTAGAATGTGATCAGAGCGAACAGCATAACAGAGTAGCACGCAGTTGGCCAATGAAATGCGAGTCGATCGTTTCGTTTTGCGTTCGGCGTTTGGAGTTGTTTTCTCAGCGGGTTGTGTATTACTCATAAATATTGACTTTTAATTTCCTTTGAACTTATTTATTTAGCTTTCAACAATTTATTGCATCGCCGCTGTTTACTTGCAGTCTGTTCGAAGAGGAGCAGGAGGAGACAAAGAAGAGTAGGCGAACAGAAACCACTGACAACAGCAAATGTTAAATTAACTTAAATAAATGAGTAAAAGTAAAAACAGAACCGCACCTGGCGCCACTTCCGTTCCGTTTATATCAGCATTTACGTTACACTACTCGTAACACAGGGAACTAAATACGCATACCGCGCGGGTTGGCTTTACAGAGAATGCTGAGCTGAATCACTCACCAACAAAAATTTGCAACAGGCTTTCAACAATTGTTATCTTTTTTTCTAACTACGTATATATGTACGCAGCCGAAAGTAAAAAGGTTAAGAAAATAGTAATATAGTAATAGGTAATCAAAGCGAAGAACCACCGAAAGTTGCAAGAAATGAAAGAAGTTAAGGGCAGTTGAAGGTTTGTCATTTATTTTGGTGTTAGAATTCGAAGAAGTCGAAAATGGAATGCTAGGTGAGCACGTAATGGCTACAAAACGAGAAACAATTTAACAAAAAAAAACCTTTCTGTGAATCATTGCGTTAATAAAACTGGGGAGCTTTCAATGCGCGGCACGTTTATCAGAATTCTTAACGAAAGCCTCATTTGATACATTCTTTTAAATGCATGTAGAAGGGGGAGGAAGAAAGTTATTAGCTATTTTAAATCACTTGACTCTTTTAGCGACGTTCTTGAGATTATATTTACGCAAAAGCAGATTCACTTCGACTATGTTGCAGTTCCTAATACTAATAACGCTCAAATTCTCAATAAATAAAACAATCAATCAACCAATCAAAAAAAAAAAAATATTGTGTAACAAAAACTTTATGGGGGCTATATTATACACTAATGCAAGGTAGCTCTCTAGCTCCAAAAGTAGTTTGAATTCATATGAATGTAAAGACGGGCAAATGGATACGGTTAATTAATCTATCTTGCCGAGTTGCAAAAGAATTCATAGACATACAAAATTGAGTCTGATGTTTTCTTCCCAAAGGGATTTTCACTGCCCGTTAGGAGGGAACTCTGACCACTAAGGGCGACATTGAGTTAACCGAACTGTGAGCATTGGCCATTGATCTTCTACGAAGCGAAAAACGTCGAAGAGTGACCTACGCTACCCAATCTCTTTTGTTTGTTTTCCATATATATATATGTTATCCATATATATAAAATTGGATGTGTGTCTGTATGTATGCTATAGATGCCGAAATCGTTGAACCGATTTTGATGAGTTTCAGGAAACTCTAGAATAGCATATCGAGTAATCCTGTGAAGTTTTGTGAGTTAGTATACTGCAAAAGTCGGGGAAAACAATAAATAAATAAATTTGATTATTTGTATGAAATCATATTGCTTCATCAGTTTGCCCTTGAAAAGTATGTCATATTCAAAATCATAAGCCTATCAAAAAAAAAAAGTAAATAAATAAATAAAATAAGTTTAAGTCACAAACCTCTTTAAAAAGAACTGCAACTAATGCCACAAAAAACATTAATAGTATAGTAAAAATACTAAATATACTAAATATATAGAGAAGTTAGAGCACTTGAAGCAGAAGAATAACAGGAGTCCCGGCATGGACAACAGCATGCCAAGAGGCAGCAACACGCCGGCTATCTGCTAGTCATGTTATACTAGTACACAGTAACTCTCCTTTGGAATGCACAAACGCCAAAGCGTTAAAAATAAGAATGTTTAATCAAAATGCTAAACAACAACAAGAACACAAATCGTCGTTGGAGGTGAGGAATGTAAGCTCACAACAGCCGATGGGGCACTCCCCCAGGGGAGGGCTACTCAGTCACAAAGAAGGAGAAGAAAGTAGCGAATAGCCCAGAAGGGGGCAAGATCACAACTCAAAGTATTATAGAAGAGTTGTAGGACCAGCAACAACGACAATTAAATACATAAATATGTACATACGCCTGTACACACAAATATGATATATTGTATGTATGTATTCACATGTGTATGTAAATTTATTGTTTATCATAGTTGGCATTATAATAAAAAGAAGAGAGCAAAATTGAAAACGGCGCTAAAGAAGCAAACGGAGAAGCTACAATTGTATTGTTGGATGGGTGCTCCCGAAAGTATGTACGTACATATGTACATATTGGAGAGTAATCAAATGAGGAGGGATAATTTATGTGTATTTTATCCACACTAAAGTACTCGTACAGTTTTCAGAAACATCATTATCTACTCTAGTCTACTCTACTTTACGGTGTTCTATACTCTAATCTATACTGAATTCCACTCTTCTCTCCACTTTTTTCTACTCTTCTTGACTCTACTCACCGCATCCGTGGTCGCATCGCGTAGCAGCTTAAAGTTGGTGTTGGAGCTCACATCGACGTAGTCCGCCTCTGGTTCATCGCGCGGACCATCGGGCAACGCGCTGTCGTAAAAGAAGCGCGTTGGAATCTGTGCACAGTTTGAAATAGTTGTAAGCGCGACTACGGAGACTATGCCAATCAGAAAGATCCCACTACCACACCTGACACCCCCATTGGTATGGGCTCTGCAAAAGCAAGAGTTGCTCGATTGCAGGTTTGAGGTGCGTCCATGACGTAGTTTCTGTTTATCCTGTTGTTTGTTTGTTTGTTGTTGTTGTTGTCGTTGTCGCTGTCGTTCTTGCTGTATTATTTGCATTGTTGCTTTGTTTGAATGAAAAACGAAGAGCGAACTACGTACATATGTATTTGTAGTTGAGTTGCAGTGTGGAGTTGGCATAGGCTGACAGAGAAGCTGCAAACAAAAAATAAAGATCATTAATCACGTGAGAACAGCAAGAGCCACAGTAATAACCAAACCCACACGACAATGACAGTTACAACATGAAAGACAAAAATGGTCTGAATGGCCTAAGCGTTTCATACCCTTCACTGTGATAATTATGGTTGAGTTGATGCTGAAGTTGAAGCTGATCATTCGCGTATTTACACTTTAATTCAGGGCCGAGGATTATAAACTTTCTGGATCCATCATACTCGTACTTAATGTTATATAAAAAGACAATATGACACGAAGGGCACGACAAGTAAAATACCATTAAACAAGCAAGTATTGCCCTTTTCACTTGTTTAGAAATTTTCCACGCCTTTTCATTTGATTTATTTACCTTCTCTCCCACTCTTATTGTATGTTTTGCTTTTGGCTTTTTTATCTTTGGTGTTGCTATTGCTGAGTATGAGTACTATAATTGAGAAGTCACGCCGTCCCACCTATCTCACACATAGCATCACCGCAGTAGATGCTATGTGCGATCAGCTCGATCTCGGGCATCTAAGGAGATGGAGAAAATAGTGCACATTGCCAGCAGCAATCGTAAATCCAAGTAGACAAACAAATGTACATACATATGTGTGTCAAGTGTTCTTAAAAAGTGTGTCGTATTTCTTCTTTTTTGGTTTATGGCCATCTTGACATTGATACCCATAAAAATAAAAACACACACAACGCACACAACCCCTTATCGGTAAAATACAATTTGGCCAATGCACATCGATAAAGACGTGACGAATCCTCGATTGTCGTCGGTCTTCAATGCCTTTGATACCACTTGCCACGCAACGCGACTTTTTTCTAAATGTACGATATATGGAATATTCGGAATAATGATTGAACAGTAGCGAATGGCAGGGATATGAGGGTCTGACTTGCTAGAGAAGGCTTAGGAAATGCTTGTAAGGTCTAGCCAAACGCAGTAAAGCAAAGCAAAGTAAATGTTGCATGTTATTATAGGTCAGTGCAATTCACTTTCAGTCCGCTGATAATGCCGCTGGCGACATCGACGTATCTGCACCGACGGAGTGCCTTGCCTTATCAATGAGCGCGTCAATAGCAGCAGCCACTGCTACTGTACTCATTCATTCATAAATCGGAAGCAATGTATGTATGACCAAGTGTGAGGATGACCACAGTCGTGAAGAGTGAATAAAATGAGAGAATGAACTAAGAGAAGGTGTGGCATAGGTCAGCGGAGGATTTAATATGTATAGCCATTGGGGTCGCTAAATATCCGTCTATGTACATATGTATGTACTCATATATATGTATGTACACCGAATATGTAAAGCTGAAATCACATGTGAATATACCATACTTATGTACGAGTATTTTTATGTGCTTGTTAGTATGTGTGTACGATCGTACGTATTTACATACATAAATCGTAATCTTATTGATTCGATTTGATTGCATTGCGCTGCGCATGTTTTGGTTTTCAATTAAAAGTTTTTTGTTTGTTATTTTTTGTTTTTTTTTTCCATCGAATACTTCTTTTTGTTCAATCGATCGCTCTTGGCTTCGACTTTCGTACGTGCTTATGGGGTTTCTGTTTCCGACAACGTCATCTTCATCCTCACCGGCGCCAGTAGCAACCCAACGACTGCTTCTGTCTGTAGGCCCACGACATTTGTTGTTATTGTTTTTTGCAGTTATAAAGACTTAGCAAAAATAACAGGGTTAAAGCACCAGCAAAGGTTATTCAGATTGACTGGACAACGGCTGAATGAAGGCGCCTCTTGTGCTGTCAACACTTTGCTCCACTCCTAACAAAATTGTTGTTGTTATTGTTTTCGCTTAGATATACAATTCTAAATGAGCGCGCATGTGCAGCAATCGTTGCTGGTCGTCTGAGTGACACCCTTCGCGGCAGGATGATGGTGCTGATGAGGTGTTGAATGCATGAGGAAGTCGTGATTGGCTATTAAGTGAGCGTATTGGTCTTCTTTGTGTCCAAATGTAGACATCTTATAAGAGTCGTACTGATCATATACATGGTTGTGGGAATACCCGTCGAATCCGAATTGTAAGTGATTCGATGATGTTGACGATCATTACGATATTGTAATGACGGTATTGGGGACCAACTAATTAGTGTTTAAAATTGAGGCTTTTTTGCCTTTGTAGATGCGTCGCTGTGTGGCTGAAGACAATTTGATTTGAGCAAAAACAGAAGAAGCAAACTTGACTACAGGCAAGATGAGATGTGGCGGGTTAAACATAAAGGAGTGCATAAACTCTGAAAGCTGTGCAATTCTTGAGGCACTTCACACCAGTCGACGCATCACACCATATTAAATTGAAATTTAATTTTAAGCCAAATCACAGCATTTTGCGACTTATTCAATTCGCATCGGTTGGCTTATGGAACCGGTTTTTCTTCAGTTATCAAAAAAAAAAAAAAAAAAACATAGACGAACAGCTGTTTTGACACTGGGTTATTTAGATTTTATGACATATGAGTTTGATGCCCTGAATTTTTGGATAGGAGCTTACATTTTTAAGATATCAAATTTTAGTGAAAAATTCCTACAGTCGTATATCGCCTATCTTGCAGACCCTAAATCAGGATATATCTATTTGCCACAGTTGTGTAGATTGGTTTACTAGCTAGAAAAAACAATCATAACGGATAGTCAGTAGTCACTGTTGTAATGTTTTTTTTATTTTTATTTTTTTTTTTTTACAAATATTACAGTTCTGATACTAGCCTCATCTCTCGTTGAACTGTTGAAGTTCGCTTAAGTTATATGAGAATTACTGCATTCATGGATTTTCCTGAAATTCACTATTACAAGTACTAATCACTACTAATTGACAATAGGCCAAATATACCAAATATACCCGATTTACAAGTGCATGACATTGAGTTTGAACTGTACTTAAAAAACGTCAAAAAGTAAAGTATATAAACCGATTTAACGTTTAGATTCAGCATCCCAACTTAAAAATCAAAATCTAAATAATCTACACATTAAAAATATCCTTTTTAGAAAAAAAAAAATTTTATGTTGGACTGTGTTATAGAGCACAGGAAGCACAACAGCACAGCAAGCAGTTTAGAAGAAATGATATGCGGAGATGAATGAAATTCATCTAATCTCGGTCACTAGAACTTTTTATTCTCGTATATGTATGTATGGATATGCAGTAGGTGTATAATACCAGATTGATAGATGAGAATGAGTTTTCTGATTCGTCTTAGCCAAATAAACGTAATAAATACTAAATACTTAACACAAAACACACAAAATAATATCGCCCTTGATAATGAGCAACGCTGACGACAAATTCGAAAAAAGCTTTTGTTATAAACTTGGCTCTTTTCAGAGGCGAGCGCTTGTCATGCATCAACAAGCGCAAATCGCCGCCCGATTAAACAACACACAGAGGGAACAACAACAATAACAACGAACAATATTTGAAAGCCTTAACGACTATTTTATTTGTTTATTTTGCTTATTCAAAAACACATTTTCAAGCACAAAATCAAGGAACTTCATTTGCCAGAACATATTCAAAATATCCAACTCTCATACTCTTAATTACTTACAACAGTTTTTTTACTTTCTTCTTATCAGAAACTTATATATCACGTTTTACAAAATAATTAATAAAAAAAAAAGAACGAAGTGACTTTAAATCCAAACAGGCAAAGCGTGCGGACAACTTTCGGACAAGGCGGCGCACTAAGCGGTTTGAACGCGTCTTAACGCTTTCGGGTTGCTCACGAAACTGTTAACTGATTGAGTTAAATGGGCCCAGTGTTGAGTAGTTTTTGAATACGCTAGTTAGCTCAGCTGAAGTGGAATATGTAACCCGTCTGGAAATCGTGATTGCGTTCGATCATTCATTTTCTTTGCTATATTATCATCAGGTATGTTCAATAGCATTGTAACGAAAATATCTAGCGAATCGACCAGCTACATTATAAAATGTACTTATTTTTTTGGATACACAGATTATATGTGATAGCCCTTTTTACCATTTCATGTATACGAAGTTTTTCTTGTTCTAAAATCACGAATACATTTTAATTACTCAAGTTTTAGTTTTAATGTCTTACTCTACAATTAGCCGGAATCTTGAGAAGGGAATCTATCCGTCCACAATAAGGTTCTTTTAAACTTAGTCGGAATAATAACCGGAGGCCACAGCAGTCATGGCCGCCTCCTTTCTTCTAATATTAGTTTAGCTATAAGCATACAAAAAGTAATAAACAATAAATAAATAGTTAGAATAACTACTGGTATACGAATAAGAGATCATTTTGAAAAATGTAGGGCATAATCCACTGAAACTTAGGTGTTCGTTTTTACTTATATATTATTATATAAAAGAATATTATATATTAAAGGTACTAAAATAACGAACTCCAAAAAGAATAAATGAATTTACCCAACACTTTAAAATACAAAGATAATACTTTTTGAGCCATTCATATGGTCGTAAAAATTTTCTGTCTTACTCTTGCTTTAGATATGATCAACGGTTAATGTTGTTTTAGGTGTGGGGTATAAACCGTTATAGACAATAAAAAAATGAATTAGTCCCGTCAGGCAGAAAGTCAATAAAATCACTGTTTGGAATAGTTGCAATATACTAGGAAGGGCCCGGGGAGTTGCTCAGGACGTATATAGAATCAAGAAGTAAATGGATAGTGAACACTTCATTAGTTGCGTTGAGCGATTTTGGGTAGGACAATATCTTATGAGTTCGCGTTACCGAGATCAGATTGTTTATTTTTTGTGTCCATTCCTTTAAATTTCATACAAAAGCATGCTTCATACAAAATAAAAAACTGCTTTAAGTTACAAAGTTTTGTTTAAAACATAAGTTATTGTAATTGGATGAAATTACATATATATATATAAGGATAACAATGATATCTATTTGATAGCTCCTATTTTTTCGATTATTCAATGGTTGTGGTAGTAGGCCAAGCCAAATTGGTACTGTGAAATTATGTGAACACGACAGATTCACACAATTGTAAATTTGAACTTACAATTAAAATTCAGGTAATAATTTTTTTTTCATTCTTAAATCCGTTCTATTTTGGTGTCTGCCTTTAGCAATAGTAGAAGTTTAAAATTGCAGAAATATATTATTTCAAAATATTCATGTATTAAATTTATTTATTGTAATTTTATTGTGCGTGGACAAATAGTGAATTTGCGGTTAAAGTAACCAGTAACCTACTCGTTTTTTCTTGAATGTCTGCCGGACTGGCATCACTAGCCGAAGTTAATTCTCGCGTCGCCGTTGCATGTCAACGCAATTGGCAAATTGCAGCGAATTTTGGAAAGTATTAGAATACGGACATTTGCGTTCGTTAATACTAGATCAAACGCGCTAAATTAAGTAAATAATTTTGGTGTATGAGTTATCACGACTAGTTGGTGGTGAATCACAAAGTAAAGCGGAGGCGAGCATATGTTCTGGGAATTATGATCTGATTTGTGGTTTGTGGATGAGAAACGAAAAGCGTCAGCGGCAAAAGTAAAAGCAACAACAAGGCAAGTGCGACAGCAGGGACACCAGTAGTCTCTGTCAGGCATTGTTAAGTACGAAATACAACACCACCGATATCGTCTAGTGCCACTTCGCCGACGGTAATGCAACGGCGTCCGGATCAGAAAGTCGTTGAAGAAGGTGGAGAAAAAGAACAAGAAAAACAACTACAACATTTGTCACCAGCGAAAGAGATAGCTGACGTCTTACGAGTGAGAGATCAGCGTGGGACCGCTTCGAAGGCGGAGAGCACAACAAAGCCAACTGTTGTTGCCGCTGTTGGTACTATGACTGGCCAGCTGGTCGGGCAACAAGAACAGACGTCCGAACCAATGGAGACCAGCGTCAACATGAGCGACTTGGATTCACAAGAGTTACGTGAGATTATTCTATTGCTTTGGGGAAAAGACATACGTACCGACGTGTTTCAGCGCTGGTCGCAAGGTGAGTTCGACCACATGACTCTTGACGGAAGCATCATTAATTGACGCACCCCATTCGGTTTTCAGGCTTCATTTTTAGCGATGTTGAACCATCAGCTTTGGTGCAGAAACAGGGTGGTCCTTGTGCTGTGATAGCGCCAGTCCAGGCGTATTTGCTAAAGAAAATAATCATGAAAATGCCTGGTCAAGATCTTAAGGATGTAAGTAAATAATTGTACATATATACTCATTATTATTGAGCTAGACATTTAATCACTACGTTGCTTTCCGTTCTTCGACATACATAGATCCCTCTTGACAAATGCAACAGTCTTTTAATACAAGCGCTTTGTAACATTTTGATAAATTGCCGCTCGCCGTGCTTTCGAATGGTTTTGTTGCATTCGCCCACAACAAAACATGATGAATCCTTTGGGGCAGATCGTGATATTGGGGATGCGCCATCGGCAACAGCAGGTGATGCTGTAGGTGCACCAGGTGATGCCAGCTTTTTAGACGACGATGCGGCCACTACTTCATCAGCAGCCGCTATCGGCCCCGTCGCTTCGTTCTTAACTCCGGAGCAATTCCACGAGCGCCTGGAGACAGTGCACTTTGATACAATTGACGCAGTCGAACGCTTCTATACTGAGAACTTTAAGCAACTTTCGAATGACTATGGCGTGTTGCTATTCTTGTATTCGGTCTTCCTTACCAAGGGTTCTGCCGAGGTCAACGCTGATCTGACGGATACCTCTGAGCCGTTGATACATAACACCTTTGGTTATGGCGCCCAGGCACTCATCAATCTCATGCTTACCGGTCGCGCAGTCGCACACGTTTGGGACAACGATCAGGATGTCGGCGGACTTAAGTTGCGTGGAATCAGTGAGCAGAGTGATATCGGCTTCATAACACTGATGGAGCAATTGCGTTACTGCACAGTCGGCTCATTCTTCAAAAATCCACGCTATCCAGTTTGGGTCATGGGCTCCGATACGCATTTGACAGGTTAATTTAACTCGATGCGTATTTACAAGGATATAATACTAACAAATTTTATTTGTGTTGTTGCTCCATTCTCTAATTTTTTGTTTAGTTCTTTTCAGCACCGAAAAGAGGCTTGTCTCACCAGAGACACCATCTGAACTTGGGCGTCGGGTATTCAAGTCATACGATCCGGAAGGTAATAACTTCATTTCGACATCTGTGTTGCAAGATGTCCTTGCCGAATTGAATCTGGTCAGCGAGTCGGCTTAGTGAGTACATGAACTTCTGAAATGTACCAAATTACAAATGACGACATTCTCTCTCCCTACAGTGTTAGTATCATGCAAAAGCGCCTTGATCCAGAAAATTTAGGTATTATACTACTGAACGCATTTATGGACGAGTTTTATCCAATAGAAAAGCGTTCAACACCAGACACGTTCGAGTTGATGCACTACAACGGTATACCTGGTTCTAATATAAACAATAAAGTAAGTGCTTCATATTATCCTGGATATTTGTCCATTGCTATGTTCACACCACATGTTCCATATAGGTACGCTACTACAAGGGATCTGCAGTTTTATTGGAAGGAGACATAAAGAATATCTATACCACAAACCCAATGGTGACCTGCTTACAGACCAAGTGGCCAAACATAGAAGTCACATGGCAGGAGACGCAGATGCCTTCGTTGAATTGACGACTGCATCTGCACTAAAAATTGACTATGGCAACAACACCACAATGTAGATGAAGAAGACAAAGACGAAAAATACGAAGAAGCCGGTTATTTTACGATTAGGCGCAAGTGGGATAATCTCCGCTGCAGCTTACAACTTTTCCTTAGTCCTTCACCCCATTTGTCATAGTTATTCGTATACGTTACTTAACCTATTTAAATGGAAAATCTGTATTTTAGCAATCAACAATAGAAGAGCACACGCCACATAAACCCACATGCACACACACGTACCAACACACACACGTCACGAATGTATGCATCTTTAGTGCTTAAATACACAAAAAAAAAATAAATGAAATAAAATTAAAAATCGAATTGGGAATGGAGAAAACTCACAGAAACAAAGTGCAACGGTTAGGATAACCAAACTAAACTCAAAAGTAGTCGCAAAATGCAAATAAAGAAAAGAGATAAACGAATGGGAAATTTTGATAAAAGATCAGCATTCTAAATGTTAACTGTTAAACCAGAACCACTCGTTGACAAGTGAAAGCTGTATTTTATATAACTTGGTTGCGTTTCGACATGTAAGACGAAAAGACGCCAGTGGAAAAAACAAGTTAATAATACATTGTTCATAAATATACATAAATTGTAAACGAAATTCGTTTATAGCCTTTTAACGATTTACTTGTAACTTGTAGCGTTAAAATAAAAAAGAACTAAACAAAACTAATAAAAAATAAAGAGAAGTTATTAAGATATTTATGCATATCCCTACTAACATATTACCAGGAGTCTTAAAGTGTTGCGTTGACCAAAGCTTCTGCGCGCAAATTGGATACCACCCAGAGGTTCTGTGTTCGTGCGCCAGTTGTGCTGTGAGTGTATGCCATTGGCGACCATAAAAGAAAAAGTTTTAACTCTGCTGATGTAGACACTAGCCTCTAGTCTCAGTAAATATTATGCCAAATGATTAGCTCAGCAACAGAAGACCTACTTTAATCACACAACGAAAATTAGGCAATTCCTTTATTGGAAACTGGATTAATATGCCGAATTCCCTGATTGATCATTCATAATACTCATATACACACTAAGTTACATTTAAATGGACAAATGTTGGGTTTACAATTCTATCAGGAGACACGAAGAGAGAGAGAGAGAGAGGAGATTTCATTTGACGCCCAGGGTACGTTGCTGGAATAAACGGGCAGCTAATGACCTCAATTTGTCACTGACTACGGGCAGCGTGCTGGGGACGTCGCACTCGCGTCTCGGTAGGTCGCTCAATTGGCGGCGAAGTTTCAAATCCTGGCGAGCACAAAGAGCGCGAGTATTCGCTCCGCGTATGTCATCGATGAATGTCTGGCGTCGCCGCACCGCGCGAAGGGTCCCTACTTGGACGAAGGCGAGCGGCGTTATGGTCTGTTGATCATCGTTCGGTGGCGGAGACAGTTCCTTCGACTTGTATTTGTCAATGGGCACCTCAACGCCTTCGTTCTTGATGTGTTGCAACCTGAGCGCCTCCTCGCGTTCCACTTGCACTTGCTGACGCGCATCATTAAGCAGATGTTGGCCATAATACGTCCCGGCCATACGCAAAGAGACGCCGATATCGACCAGTAAGCGATGGGCCTGCCAAGCCCGTTTACCTGTGGTCCAAGGGTCAGGTTGTCGCGCAGCCGCGACCGCAGCGGCTTGAGCACGTGTCTCGGCGATCAAGTACTGCCAGTCGAGGCCGATTGCTTCGGTAAAGCCTGTGTGTGCGAACGAGAGGGAGAGAGATGAGTTGACTCACTTCAATTGTGCATTTGTTATGCAAAGTCACGCCTACCTTTTTGCCTTAGGGCCTCTTCTTCCAACTCACTGTCTGAGATCTCTTCAAAGTCAGGGATCTCGTCAGCTTCAATCTTCTCTATTATGCTCATGCATGCCGCGTTCGACTCGGACTTGCATTCATCGTTGCTTAATGCATCTGTTTGTGAGTCGAGAGACTCCGAACTGTCGTCCAATTCTTCTGAGCTGGTCTTCACTTTATCGGTTATATTGAGAATGTCGTCTTCGCTGTCACTGATTTCGCTAAGTTCGCTGCTGCGCTTATCATCGGTGCGAAGAGTGTCTGCGTTCGTGGGCGAGGCCTTAACGTCGGGTGCGTTAGAGGAAGTACCGCACAATGTTAATTTGCTAACCTGTCCGAGTATGCCTGGATTGGTAGTCGCATTAGCGGAACTTTGTGCAGCAGCTTTAGCGGCTGCTACAGCAGTCGTTGCTGCTGCAACAGCACTGGCCTGTGCCGCTGAAGATGATGGAGTAGTCTTGACCGGAGAGACAGGTTGTGGTGAGTAACGCTGCTGAGCTGGGGGTAGATGTTTCTTCCCGTAATTCGGGTTTGAGTAGGTAAGGCGCTTATGTGAGAACCCACGCGAACCACCATGATAGCCACCCGGTGGCTGTATGGGTAACGTCATTAGAGGAGGCGGATGAGGCCGATAGCCTTGTGAACTCCGTTCACTTAAATGCTCCCCGTGAGGGCCACCACGGCGAAAACCTCGACCCCCACGATCAATGCGAGGGTGTATATGGTGTGGAGTTAATGGTGAAGCGTGAATGTGCCCACCTTCACCTCCCCCGCGCACATTACCACTGCTACAAATGAAGCTATCGTCAGTATCGCGCCAATCATTGCTTTGCCAAGAGCGTGGTTTATCTCTCTGCTCGTGATTCAACCAACTTGTTTCCGGTTTTAAGCTCAGGCCAACGTCTTGTTCGTCTGTGTCCCAGTTAGATTCGGAAATTGCGCGTTGGTGACCTTGCTGTGATATACTGGACTGCTGTTGAGGATGTTGGTGTTGTTTTGAAAGGCCGCGCTTCGGACCTCCCACAAAACCACCGGGACGTCCTGGTGTGGAACCGCCGCCCTCATCCCATTCGTTACGTTCCCAGTCAATCTTCCACTCGCCACGTGATCGCGCTGTAGAACATTCACGTTCCCGTAAAATTCGGTCACGGTCGCCTGGGTAGAGAACATCATCGTTCTCACGAAAATCACGCGACTCAAGGTGGTCATGCTCCCGCATTTCACGTGTTTCCAACCAGGGCTCGCGCTCTCGTGAAGAATACCTTATCTCCATAGGGTAGCCGCGCTTGTAAATACTGGGTTATAAGTAATAACGAGATCAGCTTGAATCACCAATTTGACTTGAACTTTACTTACCGTTGTCTTTGATCTTCCTGGTATATGTCTCGAGGCTCGCGCACGCGACTTGGATAATGTTCCGGAATCGGACTTAGTTCGCGACGTCGGTGGCTACTGGCACTATATCTACGCATGTCATCGATTACGCCATGTCGCTCGGTCTCCACAATATACTCTTGCTCACGATCGTAAGAATTTATTTCACGCTTATTGATGTGGCGCGCACGTTCGTTTGGATCCAAAGACCGCTCTCGACTGCTGTAAGGCATGTCCATATTACGTTCCGATAGCTTACGTATTCGTCCACTGCTGCCTCCGCTACCACAGCCTCCATCACCATACTTTTTCTCCTCCTCTTCGCGACGCATTTTCTCATGTGCCAGGCGTTCTCGTTCCCGTTGACGTTCTTGGCATCTGGCCAGAGCTTCGGCGCGCTCCTTGTCGCGGGCTGCTTCACGTTCAGCGCGTTCACGTTCTCTGTCACGCCGATCACGATCACGGAACGAAAGTTCATCGTGCCGCTGTTTATGCTCATAACGTTGTCTCTCTCCTCGTTCCCGATCACCCATTCCCATTGATGGAGTGCGATCACGTGTCCGTGTTTGTATAATAATCTTTTCACGCGACATCATTTGGTGATGCATGCGTGACGTGGATGACGCAGAGGTGCCACCAATACCAGGACTCTTCTGTCGCTTTACGTCCTGATGTATGCGTATTTTGGTTGTTGTTGCCGATGATAGTGGTGAGCGACTGCTAAGCCTGTGGTGGCCACGGTCACGATCTCTCTGGCCAGAACGTAACTTTTCACGCTCTCGTTCTCTTCGTTCCTTACTTGCTGCACGCAGATGCTTGCGTTCTGACAACTTTTTGAGCTTTGCCTGTGTTGCCGGCGAGAGCGAACGATGTCCATGTCCACTAAGGGCTGCTGCAGCAACAGCGGCGCGTTTCTTTAGTTTGGCCTCCTTTAGTTTGCGCTTTAGATGGTTGCGTTTGGCTTCAAGCTTCTTTTGACAGTGGTTGCGTTTGTCGCGTTTCCGCCGGTCATCGCCAGATGATGAGTTACCCCGCCGTGAAGACTTTTTCTTGCGATGACGTCCACTGAGGCTATTGTGTTCACTGTCGGTACTTGAGTACGAACTGGTCGAACCAGTATCAGTTTCTGAACTTGAGCTGTCCGAGCTGGAGTGCGCTGCATGTCGCGACGATTTCTTGTACCGGCGTAGCGGATCTTTGGACTTTTTGTCCATACTTGAGGTCAATTAATTGAACTATGTATAACGTTGTATTTCTCAAATAACAGGGCAAATTAATAAAGTAGTTCTCCTTCCCCTCGATCATTTACCATTTTCGTCTTTCGCCACGTCTTGTTGACTGCATCAATTCTATCTTCGCATTTTCTCTGTAAAAAAAATTTTATGCATCTATTATAATCGATTATTGGACCTAAAAATAACTTATATAATCGATTATTTTACGACTGGATTTTTAATCGATCATTGCTTTTTTTTACATAATAATCGTGCTATTTTTTTCTAAAGCCTAAATATTTATAAGTTAATTCCAATAATGTGACTGTTATAATTACCTTCATAACATATACCAAAGACATAACTTAAAGTTGGATTAGTAATGTTTAAAACATCGATTAACAGATTTTTTCTTACCTTTGGGTTGGAGTAAAAATTGATTGTGCTTTATAAAATCGATTTTACCCAAATCGATTAGTTAAGAATATTTTACATCCCTACTTTGCTATAAACACCGTCACCGTCGCCGTAATCAACACTGTTTTACAGAGCTGCACTGAAAAAATTCAAACCCGAGAATCAACCCTGTTTAACTGTAAGACCGATAGATGACACTATCATTTAAAATAAACAACCAGACAATTAGAGTATATAAGCCTAAAATCACAGTTTCCGCTGACATGCTTGGTAAGGAATAGTAAGCGGCCATTTACTGAACCGATCTATTATAGGCAGGCAGTAGCTTAGCATGTTGACAAGTTGTATCTCTACTAAATCCAATTGGATATGGTCGAAGCGATTGTCAGCAACTTCCTTTTTGTCAAGAGGACTGTGTGAGTGTCTATGAATTTTTGCGCGCTGGCATGGAAAGCCCTATTGTGACCAAGCTAGGGCATCCCTATTTGTATTTGGAGACCCGTATCTTTGTTTAAGCATCAGTTAACAGTTGTATGAACATTGAGGTGGACCAAACTGTGCACTGAGTCAAAAGCTCGCCGTCGCAAGTTGGCATACAAGTATGGTCTTGTGCGTCCAGTTGATGTGTCGCACATAACGTCGAACTGCTTAATACGCAGTGTTTGCAGACTTGGAGATGCGCTCTGTGCTAGTTGAAGAATTTCGTCATCAGCTTGCTGGGCATTAAAGATCGTCTGTGCATAAAGGATGCTGAACATGTTAATCGTGTTAATGCATGAAAGGGCGTCAGCAACAGCGTTGTCTATACCAGGCATGTGGACGATTTCTGTAAGGAAATTTCGAAATAAAGTCCAGCTGGCTGGTGATGCCTTTGTGGCCTTTTGTGAAAACGCATACACTAATGGTTTATGATCAGTTTGAATAACAAAAGTCCGGCCTTCTAGAACGTGTTTGAAGAAAATGGCGAGTAGTTCGCGATCATAAGTGCTGTAATTCTCTTCTGCGGAACTAAGCTTGCCTGACAAAAAACACACGGGGTGCCAGACACTGCCATCCAGTTGTTCGAGTGAGGCGCCAATTGTCGTATCTCATGCGTCCGTTTTTAAGGATATCCGCCTGTAACAATTGACCATTCCTAGGAACATTCGCAGTTCTATGATTGATTTAGGCTTCGGAAAGTCGTTGATTGCTTGTGCCCGATCAGCAGGTGGCCTAAAACCCTGATGGTAGACTGTGAAGCCCAGGAAATTAACCTCACTTTTACTAAATTAGCAATTTTGTGGGTTAATCCTTAAGCGGGTTTTTCTTAATACTTCAAAAATTGGTGACAGATGCTACAGGGAACCAGAGCAAACGATTACATCGCGGATGTAGCAGCCAACAAAAGGAATTCCTCTAAAAAGATTGTCTATGTGACGTTGGAAAGTTTGAAGTTTGAAAGAATGTCCTCACCTGTGGTACGCTAACCGTTGTGTTTTTTTTTTTAGTAATCGTAATCATATGGATTGGACATGCCCATTGGCTAGAAGAACGTCGAATAACTCCCCATTGTAGCAGCAAATCAAAGTCACGTTGTGCAGCGTCCAGCTTTTCACCAGTAACGCGCCGTGCTTTATCAAAGACTGGGGTACCGGTGGTTATGATATAGTGTGCGACGTCATTATTGATGTGTTGCGAGTGTTGTGGATGATGGGTAACTAACGTAGTAACCAGACAATTAGACTTGATTACAACGCTTAACTTTATACACTTCCACTAATACGTATAATTGCGCCTTACATGCTGGAACAACAACAACTTACAACCCGTCATAACAATATCGCCCTAGGTATGAGCGTTAGCTTGCGGCGGTACCGTGTTGCCAGATTGGGCTGAGTCAGTTTATATTGAGTCGCTACATATTGCTTGCATTGTTTAGTATCAGTTTTTGTATTACAATTGAATGTTTAAATTTAAATGAAAATTTACAATGAATCATAATGCAAAGTGCGCCAAAACTTAAATTTCCAAGAAACTTTTCTCTCCACTCATCGCCACCAATGTAGTTGGGTTGAATCAAAATTTGCGCACCTTTTCGGGAATTGCAAGTGGGTTATCCTTTCGTATTTGTTCAGCACCCGCAGCGCGATAGTCATAGATGCAATAGTGCCGGTCGCTGTAACGATGTATCGCACAGAAGACTCCGCCACAGCGACATGGATACCCGCCCGTCAAGCCGAGTTTCTTACCACATTTGTCGCATCGATTAATCTCTCTGCATTTTGCAGCCGCATCGTGATTGCCGCTACCGTTGCCGCTTCCGTCACCATCACCGCCGGCGCTTCCGCTCTCGGCACCGTCTTCGACCGTGTCACTACTTTCGTTTCCTTGACGGCCGCCTTTTGGTTCTGCCCCTGCATCGGTCCTAGCGGCAGCGTGGTTAGCGTCCTTCAGTGCACTTGAGCCTCCACCACGCATGTTCTTCTCAATATAATCGGATGGTGCATCCAGTATGCATAATGAGAACTTTGCGCCCATTGACGGTCGTGCCCCAAAAGCCATCTCTGTTACCAGCCGATGCTACTGCTGTTGCTGTTTCTGCTGCTGGTCAGTTTGACTGACGTCGATACGAATTCGTTTGCAATCCTACTAAACCAAAAATTGTTGAGGTTATTCCGTTTTATCGTCTTCCTTTTTTCAAATTACCTTTTTTACTTGAACTGATAACGACACGTTTTGCCTAAATTTCTCGGCCTGAGAATTGTTTTCGAAAATGAATTATTTTTGTATGACAGCAATCCCAAATGTGATGTGACATACATATATTAAAATATGTGAACGATTTTGGCAATTCAGAATGACACAAATCCTGGGCAACGGCCAAGTTAAACATCGAGGAATGGTTCAGAAGGTTACCCCTCGTCCTGGGCATGTAAGGGGGAACTTGGAAAAGCAAAATTGCTTTTCGCCCAAACATGAATCTCAGCAGTTCGGATTTAATGCTAGTCGCAGGCTACTATCAGCTATGATAACACTCATACAAATTAGGAGAGCCAACTTCTTTAGACGATGGGCTTGGTCTGATAGCGAGGAAAGCGACCTTAATTTACCGTATGAGAGTAAGTATCCTGAAACTGGGTCTTCTGACACAAGCAATGATTATAAATTCTTTAACAAACGATCTTCTGGCTTTTATAAAAACAAATTGAGGGTTTGTTGTAAAACTTAGGGATATGACATAAAATCTATCCTCTGTTAACGTATTGTAAAAGGTGGTGACTTAAACGTCCATCCAACGCTCATTTCCCCATTACTTCTTTGCATACACCATTGACACCGGCTACACCGTTGACACGTTGATCTTGTACTAATATGCGTGCGCTTCAGTTCTTAATATGGTCGATCATTCGAAATATCGATTTTTCATTGCCAGCCTCAGTGCTGTTGCAGTCAATTAATGTTCTGTGTGGAGGTGGATTAACGAGCACCGAGTTTCTTTGATCCAAACCAACGATTTTGAATTCCTTTTCATGTACCATAAGTACATACATATAAGCTTTGCACATATTTTCTTGTACAGTGTACATCATGCAACACTTGCCAGATACGAAATGCAAGTTGATTTTTAGCTTGTTGTTATTTTCCACTTTGTTTTTCTTTGGTTTGTGAAGGAAGTCGGCCATTCCATCGCCTATTGGTTCGTCAATCATCTACACTACACTGCTACTTGAAGAGCACCTCTCCGCTAGGTGCATACAACGGTATTTTTTCAATTAGTTTTCTGTATCATGAGCTCGCAAAATATGGCAAAGGTGACACCCACACAGTTGATGGGTGGCACATAACGTTGAACTGCTTAAAACGCAGTGTTTGCAGACTTAGAGATGTGCTCTGTGCTAGTTGAAGAATTTCGTCATCAGCTTGCTGGGCATTAAAGATCGTCTGTGCATAAAGGATGCTGAACATGTTAATCGTGTTAATGCATGAAAGGGCGTCAGCAACAGCGTTGTCTATACCAGGCATGTGGACGATTTCTGTAAGGAAATTTCGAAATAAAGTCCAGCTGGCTGGTGATGCCTTTGTGGCCTTTTGTGAAAACGCATACACTAATGGTTTATGATCAGTTTGAATAACAAAAGTCCGGCCTTCTAGAACGTGTTTGAAGAAAATGGCGAGTAGTTCGCGATCATAAGTGCTGTAATTCTCTTCTGCGGAACTAAGCTTGTCTGACAAAAAACACACGGGGTGCCAGACACTGCCATCCAGTTGTTCGAGTGAGGCGCCAATTGTCGTATCTCATGCGTCCGTCTTTAAGGATATCCGCCTGTAACAATTGACCATTCCTAGGAACATTCGCAGTTCTATGATTGATTTAGGCTTCGGAAAGTCGTTGATTGCTTGTGCCCGATCAGCAGGTGGCCTAAAACCCTGATGGTTGACTGTGAAGCCCAGGAAATTAACCTCACTTTTACTAAATTAGCAATTTTGTGGGTTAATGCTTAAGCGGGTTTTTCTTAATATTTCGAAAATTGGTGACAGATGCTACAGGGAACCAGAGCAAACGATTACATCGCGGATGTAGCAGCCAACAAAAGGAATTCCTCTAAAAAGATTGTCTATGTGACGTTGGAAAGTTTGAAGTTTGAAAGAATGTCCTCACCTGTGGTACGCTAACCGTTGTGTTTTTTTTTTTAGTAATCGTAATCATATGGATTGGACATGCCCATTGGCTAGAAGAACGTCGAATAACTCCCCATTGTAGCAGCAAATCAAAGTCACGTTGTGCAGCGTCCAGCTTTTCACCAGTAACGCGCCGTGCTTTATCAAAGACTGGGGTACCGGTGGTTATGATATAGTGTGCGACGTCATTATTGATGTGTTGCGAGTGTTGTGGATGATGGGTAACTAACGTAGTAACCAGACAATTAGACTTGATTACAACGCTTAACTTTATACACTTCCACTAATACGTATAATTGCGCCTTACATGCTGGAACAACAACAACTTACAACCCGTCATAACAATATCGCCCTAGGTATGAGCGTTAGCTTGCGGCGGTACCGTGTTGCCAGATTGGGCTGAGTCAGTTTATATTGAGTCGCTACATATTGCTTGCATTGTTTAGTATCAGTTTTTGTATTACAATTGAATGTTTAAATTTAAATGAAAATTTACAATGAATCATAATGCAAAGTGCGCCAAAACTTAAATTTCCAAGAAACTTTTCTCTCCACTCATCGCCACCAATGTAGTTAAGTTGAATCAAAATTTGCGCACCTTTTCGGGAATTGCAAGTGGGTTATCCTTTCGTATTTGTTCAGCACCCGCAGCGCGATAGTCATAGATGCAATAGTGCCGGTCGCTGTAACGATGTATCGCACAGAAGACTCCGCCACAGCGACATGGATACCCGCCCGTCAAGCCGAGTTTCTTACCACATTTGTCGCATCGATTAATCTCTCTGCATTTTGCAGCCGCATCGTGATTGCCGCTACCGTTGCCGCTTCCGTCACCATCACCGCCGGCGCTTCCGCTCACGGCACCGTCTTCGACCGTGTCACTACTTTCGTTTCCTTGACGGCCGCCTTTTGGTTCTGCCCCTGCATCGGTCCTAGCGGCAGCGTGGTTAGCGTCCTTCAGTGCACTTGAGCCTCCACCACGCATGTTCTTCTCAATATAATCGGATGGTGCATCCAGTATGCATAATGAGAACTTTGCGCCCATTGACGGTCGTGCCCCAAAAGCCATCTCTGTTACCAGCCGATGCTACTGCTGTTGCTGTTTCTGCTGCTGGTCAGTTTGACTGACGTCGATACGAATTCGTTTGCAATCCTACTAAACCAAAAATTGTTGAGGTTATTCCGTTTTATCGTCTTCCTTTTTTCAAATTACCTTTTTTACTTGAACTGATAACGACACGTTTTGCCTAAATTTCTCGGCCTGAGAGTTGTTTTCGAAAATGAATTATTTTTGTATGACAGCAATCCCAAATGTGATGTGACATACATATATTAAAATATGTGAACGATTTTGGCAATTCAGAATGACACAAATCCTGGGCAACGGCCAAGTTAAACATCGAGGAATGGTTCAGAAGGTTACCCCTCGTCCTGGGCATGTAAGGGGGAACTTGGAAAAGCAAAATTGCTTTTCGCCCAAACATGAATCTAAGCAGTTCGGATTTAATGCTAGTAGCAGGCTACTATCAGCTATGATAACACTCATACAAATTAGGAGAGCCAACTTCTTTAGACGATGGGCTTGGTCTGATAGCGAGGAAAGCGACCTTAATTTACCGTATGAGAGTAAGTATCCTGAAACTGGGTCTTCTGACACAAGCAATGATTATAAATTCTTTAACAAACGATCTTCTGGCTTTTATAAAAACAAATTGAGGGTTTGTTGTAAAACTTAGGGATATGACATAAAATCTATCCTCTGTTAACGTATTGTAAAAGGTGGTGACTTAAACGTCCATCCAACGCTCATTTCCCCAT
Source organism: Cacoxenus indagator (assembly GCA_035041755.1). Lineage (NCBI taxonomy): Eukaryota > Metazoa > Arthropoda > Insecta > Diptera > Drosophilidae > Cacoxenus > Cacoxenus indagator. The sequence continues at coordinate 2,330,140 of JAWNKX010000220.1, read as the reverse complement.
TACTTCTTTGCATACACCATTGACACCGGCTACACCGTTGACACGTTGATCTTGTACTAATATGCGTGCGCTTCAGTTCTTAATATGGTCGATCATTCGAAATATCGATTTTTCATTGCCAGCCTCAGTGCTGTTGCAGTCAATTAATGTTCTGTGTGGAGGTGGATTAACGAGCACCGAGTTTCTTTGATCCAAACCAACGATTTTGAATTCCTTTTCATGTACCATAAGTACATACATATAAGCTTTGCACATATTTTCTTGTACAGTGTACATCATGCAACACTTGCCAGATACGAAATGCAAGTTGATTTTTAGCTTGTTGTTATTTTCCACTTTGTTTTTCTTTGGTTTGTGAAGGAAGTCGGCCATTCCATCGCCTATTGGTTCGTCAATCATCTACACTACACTGCTACTTGAAGAGCACCTCTCCGCTAGGTGCATACAACGGTATTTTTGCAATTAGTTTTCTGTATCATGAGCTCGCAAAATATGGCAAAGGTGACACCCACACATTATGCATAGTGTTCTCAGAGCGTGTCCAATTTACAGCTGCCGCCTCCGTTGCTGACTTTACCATCGTCGTCGCTATTGCTACTGTTAGACGTTGCCGTAATTGATGTTTTTTCCGCAGCCAATCCACACCACCACATCACCATTGGCAGAGTCGTAGTCGACTCGAACATCGACTGCATTTCCCTTCAGCATCGCATCTCCTGTGACAGTGTTGAGGAAATTTCTGATTGCTTATATTTCTTCGACGTAATTGCAAATTCTTGCAAATTCTACCTTAGAACAAATACAAAAGCAACCACAAAAAAACCTGCTAATTTTTAATTGACTCTGAAAATCAGTGCTAGTGAAGCGGGTCTGAAAGAGCACGATTATGCTTGCCGTTGGCTGGCAACAGATGCCATAGTGAGAGAGATGGTTGAGAGGAAGTGAAGCGACGTCGACGGTTACTAGAAAGTTTTGGTTCTGACGCTTATTTATTTATTTGTTTCTTTTTCTCTGTTTGCTGTTTGTTGCTGGCGTTGAAAATTTATTCGCACATTTTTCAAATATACATGAATTCAATTTTCGTTGAAATTAAAATAAAAATATTATATATGCATACTTCATTCGTTTTTTCCCTTTAAAATTTAAAAATTGCTTTTGCTTCAAAATGCATTCAAACATGTTTCGCATCCGCAGCGGTTGTAAGGTGTCACGAACTACAGTTTGAGGCAGTTTCTGTGATTTAAGTTTGTCGTTCGCTACTGTTTGTTGCCAGCGGCCAGGCCGAATCCCAATTGTGGTGGCGTACAATAACAAAGACGAGCAGCTTGTACCAACCCAACCCCTCGGAGCAACGTACAGGAGGTGAGATGGAAGAGTTGGTTCACTTTTGTCGAATGACGCGCATGAAATCAACTTTTCCTGCGAGGCATTTCGTGAGCGAGCGAGCGAACGAGAGAGAGGATGAGTAAGCGAGAGAGTGGGAAACGGCTGCTGGAGTATGCTAGATCTTAAACGGTAAGCTTAAAATGTGTGGCCTCTGGGTGGACGTGGTGTTTAGATAACAGATGGCTCCATCCAACAGATGGTAGATTCGACAGGCTAAAAGTGGCTGAAGGCCTTAAGTCGTAAACACACTTATACACACTCACACTCGTTCGTACTCAATGTATAGTCCCACTCTATCGAATGTTGTTGAAAATCGCGCGACGCCATTCATACCAGAATATTTGGGCAATACTCACTAGCGTAGAAATTTGTTTGAGACGCATGGTGGTCGGTCGGGTGGACGTATGGACAGACGGATGTACGGATAGGCTATTGAAACGAAAAGAAAAGCTCGTTCGTATGCGCAACATTTTAAATAAAAATCTTGTAAACTGGAAAAGCGGCGACAGTTTGCCAACGGCAGCCTCGCGAAAAAGCCCCGAAAGAATCGACACCTGAGAAAAGCATTTTCACTTGAAATCGGGAAACCTTCGAGAAGTCGGTTGTGGATTAAACACATTACAGTTGTGAAATTTTTGTTGTTGTTGTGGTTTTTTTTTTTTGGAGTTGCATTTTTGTGTTTTACGTGCGATTAGAAGCAGTTTGAAGTATTTGTTGAATCGTTGGTACATTTGCTAAAAGTGCAAGCACTACAGTTATGATCTGCCCGAAGCGTACCGCCGAGTTGCTCCAACTGCATCTGGCTCCGTTTAAGGATAAGGATCCCGCCTGGGAGATTGGCGTTTCTAAGATCGCCGGACGTGGCATATTCACGACACGCAACCTTAAACGAGGAGAAATCATCTTTTGTGACAGTCCGATTATTATTGGACCAGCGGCGCGCAAAGAAGACACGCTGAATTCGTGCTCGGTCTGCTTTAAAATGCTACCCGATACGAAGTTCATGTGTCGCCAAGGCTGCGCATTGCCTGTCTGCTCACTCTGCTGCAAAAAGAAGAAGCACAAGGGCGACTGTGACTTGTTTAAGGCGTGGGCACCTGCTGAGCCCGACGTGGCTAACTCGGTGATCATTCGTTTGGTGTGCGTCGCACGTGCCATTAATTTAAGCAAAGAACAGCGCGACCTTATCTACTGTTTGCAGGCGAATCTAGACAATAACCACCGAACCGAGGTACGAAATGCTGCCAAGTGTTTTAAAAACTTCCCCACCGACAAAAAGATGATCGAGATAATGAACCGCACGGTGGCAGTGTTGCGCACAAATGGTTTCGACGAGACTTCCGATCGAACCAACGATAATCAGCAGTTTCATCACCGTGCGCTTTTCCCACTGTTCGCCGTCATGAATCACGACTGCATTCCCAACTCTTACTACATGTTTGAGGAGAAGACCAACAACATGATCGTACGTGCCTCCGTTGATATTGCAGCGGGTACCGAGATAACCACCACCTACACAAAGCTCTTCACAGGCAACATCGCTCGACATCTTTTTCTCAAGATGAAAAAGTCTTTCAGTTGCAAGTGCCAACGATGCTCAGATCCCACGGTGAGTTTGTTTAGCGAGTATCCATAACAATGGCCCAACTACAGCTCGAAAAGTTACTCATACAATGTTAGTCTCTCACATTCAATTGATTTACTTTGATTTGATTCAAATTAAATTGTTCATCATCTGCCATAAGGGGAACTTTTCTAGTAATTTCAAAGAGGATTTCCTTTTTGAGTTCATCCCATTTGAAAACCATTAAAACTATGAATCGGCGTCGTGTGCCAAAGAAATCAAAATAAAAAAAGGTAATACAAAAAATTTCCGTTTTGAATTTGCTCCGGCAATTTATTGTACTAGTATAATTTAGTACCACTCCGGCCCGGCGTTGAAAGTCGACAGCAATGCTTGCATGTCATGAAAATATCTGTATAATGTCTGTAGTATTGTGCGCTGAATTGCGTGTCTAGAAGATGTGGCAATTAATGAAATGCGCGATTATTTGTTATTGCTGCTGTTGTTGTTGCTGCTACTATTGTAGCGGTTGCTGTTGTTATTTATACCGACAATAAATTGTTTGACGAATTCCATTTGGCTTGCGACAGCGATGAACGCGAGTAACACATATATAGTATTATAAATATTAATAATAAAAATGTCTTTGTTTTGCATTGATCGTTTTTGTGCTGAGGAGGTTTCGTTTTGTTTCTAAAGTGCGCTGAATCAAATTGCTAATAGTATTTATTCGGCAGTAGATACATAGATACAAATGTACATACTCAATCAAAAAGATGGACAGGCTAACGAACGAACGAATGAGCAAATCGCCAATCCGATTGTTGAAGACATAGCAAACAGACGATTCGACCACCATAACAACCACCTAGCTGATGGTGTTGTAGTTGTGTTTTGTCTTATTTGAATTCTTAGCCATTGCCAAAATCATAAATTTCTTTGCAACAACGTCTCATTTCGGTATTTTTAACAAAATTTACTTTTCAACATTAAGGAAACGTGTCTTCGATAGTTTAATTCAGAATTTTGTGGTGGAAGGTCGCGAAGAACTGCATTATAAAATTCATTATAGCCTCATAAAATCGATTTTACGATGCACCTAAACTAATTTTTCATTGCTTCAGATACAAGTCGAACTTTGGAGCCATTAAATTTAAATGGTTCATTTAAAATTATTGATTACCATTTTATTTATATGAAGCGTATTCCTTTTATGATTCTTATGTCCTTGAAACGAAGTAAATAAAACCCACTCAGTGTAACACTAAGTTAATCTGAACCTATCCAGGCTGATCTGCTATATATATATATATATATATATATATATATACGAGTGAAATATTAAATATTAATAAAAACATTTTATATGTTTGTGTATCTGTTTCCAACATATTATACGAGTATGTACACATGTCAATTTATTATTATTTTTTTATTTCTTATTTATTTTTAACATCGGAATTATAATCCAAAAGAATTTTATTTTTCGTTTGCGATCTGTCAGAAATATACACAACATTTTCTGGGCTTATCTAAGGAGATTTAACGCTATTGGCAAAAGCAAAATAGTCATTCACTTTTGTTGTTGTTGCTATATAAATCAAATCGGTAATAAGCTTTCAGGTTCTGATAGATCGAATCATGAAGAATGTTGTCCGATCGTTTTAGCATTTGACTGCATCACTCAATCCTAAGGTTAATAATTATAATATTTGCTTTCATCGCCCCCAGGAGAAGGGTGCGTTCATTTCAGGCCTTTATTGTCGTGACACTAACTGCACCGGCTTGGTGGTACCTGAGGTGACCGGTCTACCGCATCCGAATTGGAATTGTCTGCTTTGCAAGCAAAAGTCTACGCACGCTCAGATGATGAAGTCGCAGGACTTTGCATCGGGCGCCATTAATGCGAAGACAAATTCGAATTCACTAAAGACACTCGTCAAGTACATCAGTGAGAAGAGCTCTAGCTTTATACCCGACTCCAACCACGTGGTTATTGAGGCAAAGCTCAGTGTCCTGGCGCGCCTGGCAAAGGGCTCTGGGGACTGCAGCGAGGACGAGGCGACCGAAGCGCGTATCAAGTACAGTCAGGATATCCTCGACTTGATGGATAAACTTGGCCTGGGCGACTGCATTATGCGAACATATTTGGAGGCGCAGAAGGCCAAATAAACATAATATAATGGACATTTTTTATTAACTCAAATTTGTTATTATTACATTGTTTTTTGCAATTAATTGTCAAATAATGTCTATCTATCTAACAGCTATACGAGACTTCGAAATTCAAACCTATGTAAACACTATACTTTAATTGTCGTATTCCGTTATACATACATATATTAAGAACATACATATGTATCATCATTTCATCTTGTACATTTCTATGTACTTTTCACCTTCTCACTTTTAAGTTCATATTTGTCTAGGTCTTTGAGCTGTCGTCCAGAAACTTAACAATTTCTTTTTTTGGATTACCCAAGTTTAGTATGCACCTTTCAACCAGCCATTGTCCAATTTGTCATTTCTAGTCAAGCCTCCAGCAACGTTGGCCAATTGTGTCGAGAACTAAGACGGCTTGCTGAAATCAAACATGTTTATATTATAATACAGGTTTATTAGACGGAGTGCATAAACACTTTTAAAGTGAGCTTCGCAAAAACAAGAGACAGTAAAAAAATATTGGCAAAATAAAATAAACCGAATTATTATATGTACTCGTAGTTGTATAAATTATTGTTGGCGTATTTTTGCCTAAAATTCTCTCATTAAATTACCGTTTCTTATGTTCTTTTTTCTTTGATAGTTTCGTTTGTGTGTGTTGTGGACATTTTATAAAAGTTCACTAATCCCTTGTGCAAATAAAAAATAAAATTTTGTATATCATAAATATACGATCTACGATTTTACTCGTATTACTTTTAAGCGATTTTGTACTATTTTTTTCCATTTGGCCGGCAGAATAAGCTGGCGTGGGTGTTAAAACGGTTGAAAAATAGATTTAGTACTCACGCTTAATTAGTTGCAGTTGTTCCTGTTCTGTCAATTAATCAATCTCAATGAGATGAGTCAATTATGCATAAATTGGATGCTTCTGCGCTTGGTTAATGACTTTTCTGAATTCTGCTGGCGGCTTATTTCAGTTTGTTGGCAGTCACCGTTATCGCTAATACTTATATACTCCTATTTCATGAAAAAGAAAAAAGAAAATAAATTCACATTTCAATGAAATATACGCTACTCGAAGCTAGCACGACAATTGGGGATTCACTGGATATACATAACTAGTCAGCACAACCCGATTACGGGTCGCGACCTCACGTATAACGTGTATTTATTACATACGTTGTTTACATGGTGGGATATAAGCCCTACGAACAACCTCACACCGAAGGGTTTTTTCGCCTTCTCAGCTTAGCTAGAGCCTAAGACGGCTGTCTTGGCTCCAGTGCGCCAGATCGCTACGAGGAGATGGTGAGCTGATTGAAGTCTACTTTACATGGCTTTGCCAAGTTAAAGCCTATTAAAAATTTTACCTTTTAGTTGCACACCCGATCTCATCTACTGGATATAGATTTAGGAAATGTAATACATTTCGATCTACTTGTCTTGGCGAACTGATCAGAGATTGAATAGATATGCTTTTAATTCACAATAACGGAGGAGCACAGCGCTGTGTGGGCCCAGGAAATATCAGAAAAATTTAATTCGGGTATAGTCAATCACATCAATAACAGTTGATTTCAGAACATTTGAACGACGAAACATTTAAAAGGCCGTCGCATACTTTTAGGCATATGCCTATAATCGCCTCGGCTAACTTTCACTCTCTTCATTCATAAGTATATTTTCCATCAAAGAGTATTAATTCATGAATAAGTTCTCTCTGTTTTCCATAGTAGTCATAATTAAGAATCAAAATGTCAAATATAGAAGTGGACCAGGGGCTACGTTTGATGGAACGGATCAGAAGAAGAGCTCGAGTATTGTGCAAATTTCAGTAGCGAGTTTTCTTTTCACAAATAATTTTTTCGGACTAAATCATTTCACATTAATGAATACTACAAAATACAGCGAATGGTCACAAATGTTGCTGAAAATCAAATTTAATTACCTTGCTATATGCGCAATCGATTTGGATAGCATAAGGAGAAGAAGCATACTATGTGATTCGGCGTGAGAGAGCAATAAAGGCGTCGTTGTTCAGAGGCAGTGCCGATGCGACGAGATGTGATGTGATGCGGTTCTCTTTGATTGCTCCAGCAAATTCGTGAAGCCCGTTCGAGGTTGTTTTGATGTAGCGAAGAAGTGAACGAAGTGGCAGACAAGCGGACAAGAGCAAGTACCTCCGTAAGAGCGAAATAGATGAGGAACAAGAATAGCACACTAATGCTACTGAGTCGTATGCATGGTGTTGGGCGGTGTGGTGGGTCAGCACGGCCAAGAACACTAATATCGTTGCAATCGCTGGCAGATATAGAACTGAAAGCGGACCGTACCAGTTGCGTTTTAAATATCACGGCGTACATTAACCCCTTTAATTTGCTGAATTTCTCGTTTAGTCTTGATTACGTGAGCAGTGAAGGCGGTGAAGTGAAGTGACGTGAAGTAAAAGGCATAAGAGCAACTATACTAGCAGTTTGATATAGACCGATAGTCCACTTGAAGAAAGCGATGATGGAACCGGCGACAGCAGCTATACCGGCGGCCATGGAAACTGTTTCAGACTTTTCTGTCAGAGCCACGACACAGGAGCTGAGGCAGCTAACAAATATGCATTTGGGTAACTTACGGTCACTGACGCCATCTTGGCACGTAGCAGATTCACCCATTTCGGGGCGTGGTGTGTTTGCTACGCGTGACATAGAACAGGGTGAAGAGATATTCCGTGAGCACACATTGCTCGTCGGGCCGACGGCACATCGGGCGTCGAATCTGCGGACTTGCACGATCTGCTACTTTATACCGCCCGGCGAGAGCGACGAAAGTGCCCTTTGTCCAGCCGGCTGTGGTCTGCCAGTTTGCGCCAAGCCCTGCTCCGTTTCCGAGCGCCATGCAAATGAGTGCGAGCTTTTTCGAAAATGGGTTCCAAAGGAACAGAATCGTATCGTGCCACATGCTCTACGTATACTTTCTGTCGTACGCTGTTTCTTTCTTAACGAACAGCAGCGAAAACTACTCTATGCTATGCAAGCGAATCCCGACAAGTACTACCAGAAGGAGATCGAACGTGCTGCCGCTTGCTTTGAACACTTTCCCCGCGAGCAGGACATGATCAATTATTTCTATCGCACAATTTGCACTTTCAACACAAACGCTTTTGAAAGTCGTAGCCGTAGCTCCAAGCATGGGCATGAAGTGCTTGTTCGTGCACTCTTTCCCGTGGCCGGCATCCTCAACCATCAATGCACGCCAAATTCGACACACCACTTTCCCGATCCTGAAACTATTGTAGTCTGCGCTACCCAGTTCATACCCAAGGGGGCTGAAATACTAGTCAGTTATACTAAAGTACTGTGGAGCACGCTGGTCCGAAAAGTATTTCTCGCCATGACAAAGCGTTTCATCTGTCAATGTGCGCGCTGTTTAGACCCCACGGTGAGTGTTACTGATAACTATGTCATTTAATCTAATCGAGACTCAACGCAGCCTTACTAATTTATACATTAATCAATTAACTAACCATTAATTTTTTGTGGTTATCGTTCTGCATGATGCGGTTAAAAAATTGGCCCGGCGCCAGTGGAATAAATGGAATTTCAAACTAGTTCAAGTACATCACTTTGGAATGTTGAGCTCACGCCTTTACTCGTAATGCCCTGCATGGTTTATAAGAATTCTACTTGGTGTAAATCAGAGTGCATTAGTTGTGTTAATCATTTGGCTGTCTCAGACGGTTACTAATTAATTATTAGTGTGAACGTTTTTACACCTTTTTCGGATTCCTCGGATATCTATAAGAAGAATTATGAGTATGTCTCGCATTTTCAATGAAACTAGTCATAATTTCATTACGACAGATCGTTGTACCGTCGTTACACCGTCGGAGAATATTATTCTTGTAGGTGTGACTCAAGCAAAATACAGGCACACGTATTTATAAATTTGCAAAATTCTTTCAGTTGCGTCCTATATTATAAAAATTTCTGTTTGCTTTATGAGAAAACAAGACATTGATTGAGCATAACACATTGCAAATGTAGGCAACTCATAGGCGCTTTCAGATTTCAATTTGCTTCACCCACACGGACTACACTGAACTAGCGTCTTTACTGCTTCAGATCGTGTCTTCTTGCCTCATGTCCAAAAATTTAGATTTATTAGATTTGACGCGTCTGCTACTCGTTTGTCTCTGAAGAGTCTTATTACAATGAACCTTGCATCAGACCGCCATTTTTCTCACAAGTATGTACGTCCATTCACGTAGAAACCAAATGAGTACGGGTGGGTAGAATGTCGATTTGTATGTCATGACCCGAACGGAAATTCCGACCCTTGGGAAGCCGTAAAAGAAAACAAAATGCGAATTTTTCTGATGAACTATTATCGTTGTTGCTGTCAAATAGTTAAGTGCTGGGCTCTGCCATCAGTGGCAGAACCAACGGCACCAATTACTACACGCTGTGCGCCCTTGACATACACCATACACCTTCACATATTGCACGTTCTACGAAACACAAATATTTTCCCGCGAGGTACTATTTGACCTTTGTACCAATATTACAATATTTTTATATTTATATTTAACTCATTTTCAGTCGTCATGCGCAAATGAAGCGCCATAACACCACAAAGGTGCGCGAAAGTTTTCATTCCACATTCACATTTGCATCCATGACCACGTCCACGGTCACACATCCACATCCACATCCACATCATTGACGGCGCTGTTGTGGGCGCATTGCGTCGATACACGAGGATTTTTTTTCTTATTGAGTTAATTGAACTCAATGTAGAGTGTAAGGAAGTGGGCCAAAGGAATCGCTGTATTTTTGTTTACAGGAGTACCATAGAACTTGTCGTCATCGTGCAGGAGGAGGAGAAGACGAAGAAGGGTATACTCATAATGAGTATATGTAGCCAGCCAAACAACAAGTGACGAGCAAATCCGATTTATGAATGTGGTGCGACCATAATGTAAAGGCACTCTCACACGAAACTAACGGACTGAGGAATAAGCATAAATTGGTAACAAGCTAACGAATAACGAGGGGGATTGTGCAATTGCCACGTCTGTGATGTTAGCTAGTGTAGGCGGGCGGGTGAGGATTCGTTCTTGGGCAAATTGCAGATACGAGTATAAGGGGAAAAAAAAGAAAGAAAAAAAAGAAACAACTAAAAAAAAAATGTATGAATAAAGAGGAAGTCCACAACAATGAGCACGCAACAACAAAAATAATAATAAGAATAATAACAGAAGCACTTAGCGGTGGAAGTGTAAACGACTAGCGAGCGCGGGGCGAACGGCTTTGCCACTATCACCAGTCCCATCGCCAATGCTGCCGTTGGTGGTGACGTCGAGTGAATCGGTGCGCCTTGGAAAATCATATTTCGTATTTTTTTAAATATTTTTTTTTAAATTTTCTTTCGTTTTTTTAGTTTTTACGCTCGCACGGTAAAGCGAATCTGTACTCAAGCAGCGCAACGCTGCTCAATACGCTTGGGCGTTTGTCACAACGCAGATGTCGCAAAGCGGTTAATGTGATTTGGGTTCGCGGTCGATGCTGTATGTGCTCGCTTCTCGCAATCGCGCGCCAGTGATTTAACTCGAATCAACTCAATTTCACTTTCGGTGACGCGTTCGTGCGTTCGTTAATTATTCTGGCTGTTCCGCCAGCTTCGACAGTTCCGACAGTTCAGACCAGTTCCAATAGTTCCAACAGGCATTCAGCTTCGAGTAAAAAAAATTCTTTCTTTAACTTGAAATCTCATTTCTTTATCACCTGATTTGAAATGGATCCCAACGATCCGTTGGAGCTGGCGAGACTCATTGACATCCATTTAGGCGACCTACGTGATGTGGAGCCAAACTGGTTAGTCGCAAAATCCGTGGTCGCCGGACGAGGCATTTTTGCCACTCGTGACATCGCCAGTGGAGAGATAATTTTTCGTGAGAGCGCCTTGGTTGTCGGTCCCACAGCACGCAAGGGCTCAACATTGAACACGTGTGTCTGCTGCCACAAGCTTTTACCGCTGCGTGACTTTCTGTGCCGACACAAATGCACCCTGCCCGTCTGTGTCGATTGTATGGACAGCGCAGCTCATCGTCAGGAATGCGAGCTCTTCCAACGTTGGCATCCGATGCATCTCTACGACCAGCAACATCAGATAGTCGCCAATCCGCTTTCGTTACGTATCCTCACCGCTGTTCGCGTCTTTTACCTGGATACGAATCAACGCGCCCTTATCGACGCTATGCAGGCGAATGCCGAGCGTGGCTATCGCCAGGAGATAATCAAGGCCGCGCAGTGTTTTCGCAAGTTCCCAACTACTGACAAGTCGTTTATGGATCAACTATTTCGCATCGTCGGTGTACTCAACACAAACGCATTCGAGGCACCTTGCCGTGTCGGAGATCACGAGACGCTGCTACGCGGCCTTTTCCCACTTACAGCAATTATGAACCACGAGTGCACGCCTAACGCCAGCCACTACTTCGATAATGGCCGATTGGCGATTGTACGTGCAGCGCGTCACATATCTAAAGGCGCTGAGATCACGACAACCTACACGAAGATCCTTTGGGGCAACCTAACACGCGGCATATTCCTCAAGATGACGAAGAACTTTGTCTGCGATTGCGAGCGCTGCAACGATAACACAGTTAGTGTGTGAGATAACTCTAACGCGATTAAATTCGACAGTCCCGACACACAAGACCCCAGCCGTGTTGAAGTCTGAATGCGTCAGATTGCACGTTCAGGTTACACGATCACGTTGCATGTTGCATTCTCGAATGGTTCAATAAGAATCTAAGGCGAAAAGTATTTCCTATTGGTTCGCTTTATTTCTAAATTCCCTCATCACTCATTTAGCAACGTACTCTCTCATATTTCAGCACTTAAGCTGTATAAAATTAAATTGGCTTACATTGCATCGAATGGGATTCCCAATACGAGTTTCAGAAACAGCTCAGGTTGACAAACTGATTGTAAAATAAAAATAAATGGGAAAAGGGAAACTGAGGCGCTACAACGACGTACAACTTTCGTACGCATCAAAATAAGCGCCTTTGCATTTGTGGGTTTTTTTGAAACGTTTCACTTCATGCATAATCCACACACAACTCACAGACAAACATACATATACATATACATTCACATTCACCATCGTTTGCGTATAGGCACAGACTAAGTTTTCCAATAGTGAAACAAGAAAGTTGCATAATTTGGATAGAAGAAATGCTCTTTAAGTAGCTCATTGCAACGATTGAGTGGTGCTCATATAAAAACGTCATACTCATGCACAAAATAGATGCGTCTTTTCATGTCCATGCTTAAATTTAACGTATCATCTTACATAAGGGAATTATATATATTATATAATACTAGCAGGTCCTCGGCGCGTTGCTGCCTTCTGCGCTCTGTCTACTTCTGCGATTTTCTCGTTGATCACTTTTTGGGTGGCATTTCGTACAAATTTTTTTGATTTTTATTTTCAATTTCGATTTTGCACAGTTTGAGCAGCACTGCCGGCAAACTCAATTCTGAGAGGCTACTTAGTTTTTGTGTTTTATTTGTATCTATACAGTTTGAGAAGTATCTGAAAATTGAGTTGGTCTTAATATTTAGCGAATTCGAGTATTTTTTCGCACCAATCTTATCCACAACCATGCTCCATGATGACATCTACCAAATATACTAATTTTCATGGTCCTCGGTCAAATGGTGTCGGATTCCATAGGGTTCAAACAAACAGACAAATAGACAAACAAAAATCGATTTTTATATGTATAGAAGATAGATATATAATATAATATAATGTGATATAAGATAATATAATATAACATATATATATATATATATATATATATATTATATATATGTATATATATTAATAATTATAATTCAAGAAATTATCAAAATCCTCCAGTATTGCGCTTACGAAGAAAACGAATACATATACATATTACTATTATTAATATTATTATTATTATTATTTTTGTTATTATTTTTATAATTTTGATTATTATTATTATTTATTATTATAATTTTTATTATTATTATTAATTATTATTGTTATTATGAATATTATTATTATCATTATTATTATTATTATTATTATTATTATAATTTTTATTATTATTATTAATTATCATTATGATTATGAATATTATTATTATCATTATTATTATTATTATTATTATTATTATTATTATTATTATTATTATTATTATTATTATTATTATTATTATTATTATTATTATTATTATTATTATTATTATTATTATTATTATTATTATTGTTATTATTATTATTATTACAATGTTTACATTCTTGTGTTGGTGGTTTATGCGTTCTTTGCACAGCTCCTCATAAATAATGATGTTCTTCGTTGTTGGCTCTGTGCTTAATTAGATATCCCTGCACGTTAATGTTCGAATAATTGAAAATTTGCATTTATAATAAATACGATTCATATAAGTTAGCCATAACGAATCAAATCAAAAAAATCGAAGGATTTCTTTTACAGAAGTCTGTGCATTTTCACTCATTATCATTATCCTTCTTCTCTGCTCTTTTCTTGTCTTGTCCAGGAGAATGGCACATATCTCTCGGCACTCTTCTGCCGAGATCAGGGCTGCAAAGGCATAGTGATACCTGTACAAACGAAAACGCTACAGCCAGATTGGCGCTGCTTGAGCTGTGAAAATATCTTTCCGCACAGCAAAATGGCACGCTATCAAGACTTTGCACTCAACACTATCAACAATCGGATCAATAGCTGCAGCGTTAGCGATATGATTCACTTCATCAACGAACTATGTCCGCGTTTTTGTCCACCCTCAAACTACGTGCTGATTGAGGCCAAGCTGAACGTGATTTGGCGCATGTCACGTCCTGGCGCCGATCATTTCACTCCCGAAGAGAACGCCCATCGCGACCGCTACCGCAAGGACATTCTCGATATACTCCATCGTCTCGGTGCTGGCGAGTGTACTCTCAAAAAACTCATTACCGAAGAGATACTGTGAAGAAAGGCATTATGAAAGTGGTTGCTCGGCTTCAGATATCTTAATGAGACTTGGTATCTTTACTTTCTATGAGACAGACAGAAGTATGATCAGGAATATGTATATCTCATTTAAAACCAAAATTATATTTATGTAAGATTGAATTACACACTTAACAAATTTGCAAAAAAAAGATGGGCTTTACAAATATCTCATTATTGTAAGCCATTATACCACTACAAACAAAAAAAAAAACATTATTTATATTTCTTAGGCGTTGACGATGAATGAAGCAAATACGTTTTACTGCATCATATAAGCCTATCTTAACGTGTTCTTCTATATACTTACAACTAACTCCTTCTATAGATATTAATACATTGGCTTCAAATAAAAATCTATTAAACACTGTAAAAGCAGCCATGTGACAGTCAGTATACGACGTGCCATAATATCAGAAAACTTAACAAAAGTTAAAAAATAAATGTATTATGTATGGTAAATAAAAATGATACATATTATTCATATATTACTCGTATATCCGTTAATTTCTTAATGCAATTAGTCTTATGTATAGTCTTTTTTGTCATTACATTGGTCGTCAAAGATACCAAACTTAGCTCGTTAATTAACGGAACCCGAAGCCTTTTATTAAGCATTAAAGGCATAAAGTTGACAATGTTCATCACATTGATAATAATAATAATAATAATAATAATAATAATAATAATAATAATAATAATAATAATAATAATAATAATAATAATAATAATAAAATAATAAATAATAATATCGGAATGGATTAGCCCGGCTAGAACCTCATCAGAAAACTAAAAATTATTACAAAATTTAATGGTTCTTCAAATAGACTAGAGAAGTGTCTAGAATAGTTTGAATCGTTTTAATTACACACACAACGAAATTTAAATAGTTTTATAACCGGATTAATTGTTGATAAGTTAGGATTTTAATACAGATATGAGGTAGTCTAACAAATTGGTGCTCAACCAAGTCTCATCGATTCGATTCAACTCTTTAACCGACTGAGTTTAGTTTATCATAAAATTTTAAGAAAACCTAAAATTGACTCAACGGTTGGGTCGGGGTGCAGCCGGGTCTAAGTTCATATAAGTTAACTGATTACTTCGGTAAGTGTAAATCAACTTAGAGCAATATGATCGGAATTCTTTTTTTGTTCAGCCCTCCTCGCGCTGTATGTTTGGATTGGCGGAATCGCAAACATTATAAGTCCACTAATGGCAATCATCAGTCCGGCCATTATGAAGGCCGGCGAGTACGAAGTGGTAATGTCATACATCCAACCTGAAAAGAAAGACGAGAATGGAATACGATATGTGAAATGTGAACATTAGCAAATTTGTATACCCCCTATGGGTGGTCCAATGAAGCTGGCGATGCCCTGGAAGAGTAACAGCAATCCGAACGCATTCGTCAACTTTTCGAGGCCCAGTAGATCAACAAGAATAACTGAGGTTAGACCAACATAGGCACCAATCGTAAAACCAAAATAAGCACAATAAATGACCAGTGACTGGAAGTCCAAACAAAAGGGCACAAGTGCAGTCGCTGAAATGGAAGTGAGACATTTTTTTAATTGTGGTATTCAGTCAACCAATATGTGAGTATCTTAGTTGATTTGATTGTTTACCGATTCCGCACGTAGTCAGGCATACGTTGTAAATAAGCAATCGGTTGACCCAGGGCTTGTCTGATATATAACCAAGTATAATGCGACCTATCGTATTCGCCACTCCAATAGTAGCAATCAGATACTCGGCATTATCGATGCTCAGACCTTTCGCCTGTGCAACAATGTAGACATAGGGCATGTTGAAGCCGATGCTGGTGCAAAAATTCGATATGGCAAATATGATGAAGACAAGATCTTTCAGCAGTGAAAAATTCATCATTTCCGCAAAAGTGTCCCTCGTCTCTTTGGAACAACTGATGCATCCACAACATTTTCCGTTTTCTACTTCCTGAAACCAAAGTACAATGAAAACGTATTAATTTTCCACTACGTAATATTAATATCCGAGACTAAAATTTAATTAAAATTAAATTCATTAAAATAAATGCGTAGTGTGCCCAGCTGCTCAATTGTTGGCAACTCTGGGTAAGTTGCTGTAATATCTGCTGGTCTTTTGCATATTTAACACGAACATTTTTTTCCTAATGTTGCTCGTTCGGAAATTAAAAATGAGTACGAGTCTAATGAATAATTGAATGACTTTTGGGAACGAAGTTCGAATGTGCCCAAACAAGCCATGTGTCGAATACCTCGTCATTTGGCACTTTAGTGTTCTGTGAGTACGCAGTCTGTGCGGTAGGCAAGGAATTTTTGTTACAATATACATATATACCTGTACATTCTATACCTATCCCTAATCTATAAATATTCTTTGCACATTTACAACCGATAAGAAATGACTAACCAAGTGTTTGAGCCCGCTAAAGATCTAGTAACGGCGAACTGCAACGCTCTGAAAGCGTTCTACGAAGATGCTGAGATATTTGTGACCGGTGGTTCAGGTAAGTAATTCATTCGAATATTGTTAACAAAAGCGTAAATAAACAATATCCGAACCTTACCGTAGGCGTTGTCGGTAAAGCTCTCATTGAGAAGCTGGCACGATCATGCAATGTGCGCAAAATTTTCGTGCTTTTGCGTACGCGCAAGAATCGAAGTATTGAACAGCGTTTGGAGAAAATAAAAATGGCCAAGGTCGGACTTTTTCAAATAAATTCTTCTTTAGCTTGTTATTAATTTCGTTTTTATAGGTGTTTAAGGTGTTGCGAGCTGAACGGCCCGATCAATTGCAGAAACTCGTAGCGGTTGCCGGCGATGTCAGTGAGCCGCTGCTCGGGATTACACCGGAGTCGGCCCAGCTAATGGCGGGCGTTTCTATTGTTTTTCACTGTGCGGCCACCGTGCGCTTCGACGAACCGCTTAGAGAGGCTCTCACATTGAATGTAGGCGGCACTTACGAGGCACTTAAATTTGCCGAGACGCTGCGCTACTTGAAGATATTCATGCACGTTTCGACATTCTTTAGCAATCCGTATTTGAATTATGTTGAACCGAGAGTTTACCCGGCTCCCATGGACTGGCGCCTATGTCTAAAGCTGTTGTCGACGGTGAAAGATCAAGCTATGCTAGACTCTGTGACAAGGAAGTGAGTTAAGGCGAGAACGCGTTTTTCAATTAATACTATAATTAAGTTCTATCGCTTTTTTTTTTTGTTTCATTCAAGAATGATCGTGGGCTTTCCCAACACGTACACATTCACGAAAAATCTCGCCGAAAGCCTCGTACAAGAATATGCAATCCAGCAACAGCTGCCGGTAGTAATCTATCGACCCTCCATCGGTAGGTTACGTAATTTAATACTTTAAATAGTTTTCATCCAAAACCGTTTGAAAATACTTTTCAGTGCTTTTTTCGCTAAGCGAGCCAGAGCCAGGCTTTGTACCCTCCTTTATGGGGGCTATGGGCCTGTTTACACTCGTTGGCGCTGGTATACTGAAAACGGTTTACTTGTCTGATGATGTTCGACTGGATGTCACTCCACAGGACGTGGGCATCAAGTTGATGATACATTATGCTTACAAAGCCCATGGAATCTATCAACAGGGGTTTGTAGGCAATGAAATTGTAGGTTCACTCATTAACGCGTACTTTTTAGAGAACCTGTTGACACCGTACCCGTCTATCAGTCATCATCGTGTACACATGCGCCGCACAAATTCAAAAAGGTCGCCGTGCTGGTGGACAAATGTGATCTGTGGGCGGATTATCCCTTCGAGAAAAGTCTTTTGATTCCTGGTTGCACGTATACCTCCTCGCGCCTCTATTACTTGTTCCTGCTATTCACAAAGCAGATTCTACCCGCCCTGCTAACAGACATGCTACTGATCTTGTTCGGTCGAAAACCATTGATCCTGAGCATCGTACGTAAGGCTTACATGACACTGGAGGTTATGCAGCCTTTCATGTTCAACAACTACGAAAGCTCGGGCACCTCTGAGTTATCTCAAGTGATACATCTTTATGCTGACACTTCTTTTGGCATAAAGCGCGACTATCAGAACGTCGAAAGCTACTGGCATATGGTCGAACTTAGCACTTGGATGGTGCGTAGCATACGCAAAGATTTACTCAACGAAGATCCTAGCACTGTCAAGCGTGCTCAAACAATTTTTAAGTTGTAAGTAAAAACGAATTTGATATTCGTAATCAATTGACATCCAACGATTTTGTTGCAGCAAGAAAGCAGTCTACTTTATGGCAAGAACTTTCATTTTATGCAAGGTAGTCGGTTGGCTACTTGGCCGATTCTTCGGAACTTCGCTCTGTTAGTTATAAAATTTGCTTCATATATTCCTGCTTTTATGCACTTAATTGAGTTATAATAAATATTTGTCTCGTCAAATTTTGTCGATTACAGAAGACAATGGCATTGAAGAGAATTTCCTTTTAATTTGGACAGTGAATTTATCCTAAATTAAACGACGAGGAATTCATCAATACTCCAAGTTGGAGTGCGCTTTCCTATCTCTGGACTATCAAGGCTTTTTTATAAATTCGAATTATTAAGCTAAGCGAAAAATCCTGTGTCTTGGACCTGCAATGAACATCATTTGCTTGCATTGAAGTGTCTCTCCTCACGGAGTAGTTAAAATGTTATAAGAACAATACTACAACACCCGAAACCCAAAATGGATTTTTTGAAAGCTGATGGCATAAGTACTGAATGGATTCTCTATGTAGCTGAATTCCTAGGATAGTACGCGATTATACTTCTTGTTAAGTTTCTTCGGAATGGATTTGTTATAAATAAATTATGGGTAATGCGAAAGTGCTTACCTGCTGCAAGTTAGTGCTATGACGCAACGAGCCATAACGCTTAATTATACCAGATCCGGCTAGATCGTTGCGCGAATGAGCATACTCAGGTATGTTGAGCAGAGATCCCTGATAGAGTGCATCTGGCCGATACATGGTGCCGCTTACTGACTTTCCGCGGTGTGATTCACGCAGTTGTGTCAACTGGGGCTGGCTGGTAAAGATGCGCGCGAGGTCATCGTTACTGGTACTCTTTGTCGCACCGACAATACTAGTGGCAAGTTTGCCGTTCTTGGCACCATTGGAGTTGTTGTTCTGAAATGTGTGAATAAAAAGTGTAAGCGAGACTCAGAATGTCAATCAAAGGCATGCACCCTACCAGACTTGGCTTGAGATTGTGTCCGACACTGTTCGATCGGCAGAGTGCCGTGTTGATGACGTCGGTACGTGGTGGTAGTTGCAGATATTGTTGTTCTTGTGACTTTGCTTTGAGCGGCTCCAGTTCGGCTGGTGTCGTGTTGCTGTCAATGAGTGCGGACTTCTTCGCCAACTTCGTTTTGGGCGCTTTTGGCGCCTCCAGTGGTCGAAACATAGCACCGAATATTATGCAGTTAAGCACAACACCCCCGATTATGAGCATAGTGCCGCGCCAGCCATAATTGCTAAGCAGATATTTAGTGAGCGGTGCAAACACGAACGTACCGAATCCTGAACCGCACACTGCGATCCCAGTAGCTAGGGAGCGCTTTGCTTCGAAGTACTGGGTCACGCTGACAATGGCCGGCAGATATATGAGTCCGAAGCCGAGACCAGTTCCAATTCCAATTGTAATAATTAGAGTGAATACGTTCTAATGGAAAAAATTTTAGATAAGAATGTAGATCAGAAAAACTCGCATTCTTACCTGTGCGAACATGCTGATAATCATGCAAAAGGCTGCGAGTATTGAGCCGGCAATGGTCACCGCCCGACAACCATAGCGGTTGACGAAGGATGAGGAAATTGGGCCCGAAGCAAACGTCACACCCACCAACATTGATACTATCCAGGCCGTGTAACCACTGCCCTCGTTGAAGTATGTTAGGAACTCATCATAGAAGAGCCCAAAAGAATATGTCATGCCGTCAGCTACATTAACACAAAATACAACAGTCATTTAAAGCTTTGCTAATTCTCAGTTCCAGAAGAATATAGATTTTTTATTTGCTATGCGTCATTATGTTTGAGTAAACTACGACAACTCACTAGGACATGACAAGGACTAAACGATAACAGAGACAAGGAAGAGTGCAGTATTTCAGATGTAGTTGGTCAGGGTATAATGGACATTAACAGGGGCTCCATTTTGGTTAGTTTTTGAGATTGGTAGAAACAGCGGAAACCAAGCAATAGTGTAAATATGCGACGATACAATTTTTTAACTATACACTGGAAGTAAAGTTCGAAGATCACATTTTTTATTATTATTGAAAAGGAAGAGAAACATGTAAGTGTATGTTGCTTAAAGGAAATTACATGTAGTTATAAAAGTCATTATAAAGTTTTATTCTAATTTTTGTGGGCATTGCGTACAAAAAATATTGGAACTCATGTTAAATTAACACGTAAACAAGCTATTATAAACGAATGACGCTCTCTTAAAAACATCTTAGTACCGCCTTGCATTTTACGGGTATTTACCAGCACAACTCTAATAATCGTAAATCGACATTGATAATCGGCGTGAGATAAAATGCAGATAGGAGTGCTGAATTATGAAATTATCGTGTATCCGATTGCCCGTTGTTGCGCTGGGTACCTGCAAATTAAGGCGGAGACTTGATGACAAAACGTATGGTACATGATTGAAAGCTCAAAACCAAAGCTAATGGGAAGCTCAGGAACAAGTCGTGGCAAATTTAAGGCCCTTTAAAAACCCCGGTCAATAGTTATAGCCCTCCGACCGCATTGGAGAATTTTGTTCGATAAGATTACTTCACGTTGCAATTGCTTATGATACGTCGGTCTATAGTAATTATTTTGTGTATTTTTTGAGAATAACTGATGCAAAGTCTTCACAGTAAAATAATGTTCGAAGACCATCAATCGCAGCTACTTTTCGTTCAATAATATACTCGTAAGTGTTACTACGGGTAATTGCCATCCTTCTTATTCATTCATAATTCCCTACTGTATTATTCAATTGTTCTCGACAGCTGAAAATATTATATTGTATTAAGAAATTAAAGCAATACTTACTGATAATGTGTATCATGAAGGAGCCGAAAACAACAACCCAACCCCAACCGCCATCGGGCGGCTTCGGTAGGAGTTCATCCCTAAGATCAACACTTCGTGACTGGTACACCCCATTTGCATTCCTTGTCTGCGATTTTCTGCATACAGGGGGCTCGTGGACCATTTTAACCAAAAATTCTTGTAGTTGACTTCCTCACTCGAATATGGCTGCCGATGTTGCTGCAGTGCTATTATTATGCCTACTTGACTTGTATCTTGCTTAGATTAACTGGTGTAAAAAACTGAAAACAAACAAAAATTGCACATTTATAAAACCTTTGATATTTTAGAACAATTATTTAGAATCAATTAATATCGACATTGCAAAACATTTAAAAATAACCCTCCCTGTCTCCCGCGGAGTCAAAGTTTGGTATTATTTATCAATCGAGGGAATCCTTGTTTGTCTGTATGTATGTATAATAATTTCTTTTTTTTACTGTATGTAGTTTATTTATTGGTTGAACAGGTTGAATACGCCCACTAGGAGGGGTAACTCCCACAAGCTCCTTAGAATTTCTTTGCTTGTGAGCTTTTCGAGATGAAATGTGGACTGATGTTCTATAGGGTTAAAAAAACCGTATAAATTCTCTATGTTTACTGGATTGTTTAGCCCTCATCTACTCAATTATCGAGATACTTTTTGGTGTGAAGAGTATTACAATTTCAGAAAGGCCGAGGTTAATGGTTATTACTTATTTTATTTATTTTATTTATTTATTTTTATTTTATTTTTTATTTTTTGATAATAATTTTGTTTTCCGATACTGCTCTGTGCAACGATAGCCTCTATTGATAAGAGTGCATTGCACCTCCTCTACCAATTTTTCGTTTTAAACCTCACTCATCGCCGCCCGTGTCTTTTTGTACTTTACTCGTCTTTCTTTTATGCTAAAAGTGCTTTGTGGTTAAATTCAGTAAAAGCTCAGATTAGATCGTCTTTAATTACACAAAGCAAAGCGCCGACCGATTTGCCTTCAATCGCCGACTGGATCTGAGTCTGAGGCACATGTACTTGTTATTACGAGTATAATTGTCTCGGCTTTGTGTTTCTACTTAGCTGCGCAAGAGCACTTCCGTTCGCTTTCGTTAATTGCTTGTTCAAAATTAATTTCTACACAATCTCAATTTAAAAATTTGAAGTCATACATCCTTGGAAAAAATGTGTAAATGTCGAAATGTGGATGTTTAGTCATGTTCCTCATGTCAAGTGTCTGCACACTTATAAAATACAACGCCCCCTCATAGTTGTTTGATTTTATTTATAATATGTATAATGTTATGAAGTTGTAAAATAAATAAGTTATACCATATGTGTACACACATATAGTAAATTGAAAAAAGTGCAGTTTGTTATAAAAAAAATATATATAATAAAATAAAATTGAACCAATACATGTAATAAAAAGGAACGGGTACAACAACAATTGAGTTACTTGGAAGTGAGCGCGTTCTGCATGTGGGCCAACAAATGAAGTAACCCCGCGTATGTGTGGGTGCATGTGTATTTTTTCTATTTCGCAAATGTCGTGTAGATATATATGCCTTTACTTATTAAGACTATTAGTACATTGTTTGAATGATGTCTTATGGTTGTGGCTAACTTATATGAGCAGCTCATTAATGTTTTTTATTTTGGTAAAGATGAAGGGGGATCCTTTTAACTGAATTATAAAGTTTTTATATCATATTATAAAACAATTCGACTTGCTGACACATCTTCTTTCAAACGATTGTCGTTTTTCAAGCGATTTTGCATGGTATTATCATTTTCCTATGCGGTTTGACTTTTGATGCGTTTCACATCCAATAACAACTAAACAAAAATTACCGATATTTTTCAATAAAAGTATATCACAGAGACTGTTGGTTCTTTTAGTCGACTTTTTTTATGAAAGTCATTGACATTAAAGTCTTAAACTATACACTTTCTTGATCGTATGATTGATTTGGAATTTTTGCAAAAAAGTACTCAAATAAGTTGATATGGAGAAGTGGGGAGAAAGCCCAACGACTTCTTTCTAATCTTTTCTCTTTCCAGCTTTACTGGTTAAACCATATTTATTGCCGCCAATATCAATTCACATACTAGCTTGGGTAAATGAGTCGATAACTCATATGTGGCTTTTTTAGAACTGGGACACAAGTGTTAATCAGTAAGCTAGAATTATGCGGTTTCAGAGCGAAATAATGCACATATTTATTGAGACAAGTAAAGCACTTTGTCTGTAAAAACGATCTGCCTTCATAATATGTGGATGCATTACGCGCCCAAAAGTAATAAATAAATCTCTTTGTGTACGTACAAAAGTGCCTGTGTATTCTAACAGCTCTCAGCAACATTGAATAAATTCCTGATATGATCATTTAAACTCAGTGAAGTAGAAATTCAATGTAAGTGCAATGCGTCAACTATAGAAAAATATGTACATAATATGTACTACATATGTATATTAAAATAATGTAACGAAGTGAAAGCGATAGCGGACTAAACAAAGCCAGGCGAAATCTGACAATGATTATAGAGTTGTTTTGGCGGGATTGAGGGTTGTCGGTGGCGAGATGCGCAGCCGATAACAAAATAAAAGATCTTGAAAGTCTCGTTATAAAAGACAAATAAATTAAGAAATAAATCAATCATAATTCATTAATCAGTGCAATTAGTGGGGTGTAGATTTAGATTAAGTAAATAAATTTCGAAATTACCTGATTACTTCTATTATTTCAGTGACTCGAGTCTAGATCAGGAACTACAAATTGTGTTTCAATGGCACCACTTCAATAATGGCTAAGTTGTTACCGGGCTTGGTACATTTTAACATATTTATATATTAATATATTTAACGTAATTGTAAACAAAGAAACGATTTTTATATGATAAAATTAATGGAAGAATCACTTAACAACATTTCACCTTATTATTGAAACGCAAAAAAAAAATTTATTTAATAAATGTAATAAAAAAATTAATAAATGGAAATCTTGATTTTTATTCCTGTAAATAAATATGTATATATATTTTTTATGCACATTATTATAAAATCTTGCCGTTGCCGTAATTGTTGTTGTTTATTTGTGTTGTATTTTCATTTGTTGATTTTCGCAAAAATATTCTATTGGCGTATTTTTTCGATTTTTGATGCGATATCTGCTTGCAGCGTGATTAGCTGCCAGTTATGAACTGAATTCGAATGATTTTGTTCTCGCATTAACTTTAAACTTAGCATGAATTTTTATTTTATTTTTATAAATACAACGAATAATGATTACCGAAGCAGCAGCAATAACAACTAACAAGTTGAACCAACAAGCGACGAGCAGAGCAAAGAAGATCAACGTTGAGCAGAACACAACACAGAACAGAGCAAAGAAGCACAAAATGGAGCAAGGCATTATAGAGCAGTGTAGAGCGGAAAAAGAGGTGGCCAGCGGGCGAAAAAAGCGACGAAAAATCATTGATATTTTTTCTTCGCGTCACTTATTCATTTGGCCTGTCGTTCAGTTTACTTTAGTTCGGAAAAAGAAAGCTACAACAACAATAACAACAGTGACAATATTTTGAGCGTATTCTATATATAAAAAATAAGTATGCGAATGTGAGTCCGTCCATGTATGTACGTATGAATATGCGCTCGCGCCGTTTTTCCTTATCAGTTGACGGTGTATGCGTGCACACTGGCGTTGTAGAGCGACGAACAAGTAAGCGAGAAAGAGAGAGAGAGGGAGAGAGAGAGTCTGCGATACACTGCTAGTGATTAGAATTTAGTTATAATACTTGGTTATTTTTGCCTATGCAGTTGATTTTGTTTAAACAATATCTTAAAATTCCAACAATCGCTAGTTGTGGCTGGGTACGAGTGGAAGATTGAAGGAGGAAGTTCAAACTTGTGTGTCTTATTAGATCCAAGTGCAACAACTTGCATTGGGTATTATTCCAATTTATTCATAATTGACAGGAAATCATGTGAAATGTAATTTGGTGTTAAACGCTACCAAAAATTTGCTGAGACATTTTTTTCTCCTTTGATACTCTGACGGAAGAAAGTACGTGTAACATATGACACGTAACTTCTGTAACACTCCAATTTGGGACCAAATATTGGCAACATACTAGTAGATCAATATGCTCATCGTTGCCAAGTCGCGCCTCTCACCACCTGCTGTTATGAAAGAATATTTTCCACAAGGCGTATCTACTTCAGAAAGACATATCTCACTAATCACATCTTACGATGTGTGTTCTATCATCATAATTCGCCTTGTCTGATACGGTCTATGTTTGGTACGATACTTTAAATATTCGATATTTCGAGCATCTTCAAAGTAATCATACTATTGTAACCAGCACTCTTGTCATGTTTAAACAAGTTCAAGCGCTGATCATTATCCCTGAAAACCACTGCTGATAAGGAACTGATGTCAAATTGTAAGCACGTGTTGTTTCAAGATACTTGTTTGACCATGTTTGTTGGAAATGATATGGTGGCTGGATTGAATGGAACTGGCATAACGATAGACCAAACACCCTATGAAACCGTTAACTGGGTGATTGACACCCTCAAAGGAATCCAGACTCCGAATTATGTATGTACATATGTACGTATTCCCAGCAGCTGTCCAACATTCTAGTTTATCATAAAAAGTAAATTTTAATGAAACGGGCATTCAAATCGAGTTCACTAGGTGGAAACGTATAACTGCAAACACAAAATTATTCAGGTTCCTGGCATCGAAATTGACAATAATGTGGATGGCAGGAAGACATCAAATACTTCTAGTAGGATATTGGATAGTGACTGACTATATTCAGATGAGGAATGCATCATTAATAAGATGAAACAAAAGATAATTGTTTGTTTCAAGATAAGTTTTCATTATACCTGCAGCAGAGATGAAAACACTCGTAAATCATAGAATGGCCTTTGTCAACAGCATTGAATTGCTTATCAACATCGACAAATGCCTTATGCGACGACGCAGTCTTAAGTATATTGCACTCCCGAATATTTTTTAGTAGAATTCCGCTTTGGGTTTTAACACAACGAACTTCACACCCTATATGCATGCAAAATTATGCCAGGCTGTTGATAAGCCCGATGAACCTGAGTTCTGTCACTCGCTGCAGGTGCAGCTACACCCAGAGGCAGAACTCAAGGCGATAAACGCTGGTGAAGCGAAAATATGGGGAACAATAAACAATAAACCCGGCCGCTTTTGTGGTCTTTATCAGTTGTTTTTCCGTTTTTAGTCCTATGTGTTTTCTAACCGTTTCCGTAGCCGTGGCGGATATCGCGTACACTAATTCATATCTGCAGTCTATGTTAACCATGGTACTATCTCGGAGGGATACAAAGTACACGAATGCCATGCACGAATGTTTTCATCGACAATTTATCAGCATAGTTTAAAAGATTACGTTAGATGGTATTATTCGTCTTAGCGTTTATCACAGTCTGATTTCCTATTTTTCTTTGTTTTAATGATTTAACTAAAAGCAACTGTTATAGATACGCGACTGTTATACTTATACCGTTATACGCCTGTGTAACTGTCGTCGTTTATGCGCGGCAGTTGTCACTATTTTTTTTTTGCCGCAACATTGCCACCACCACTGCCGCCTTCATCGTCGCCGTCAGTTCCATCACCTCATGCTGGCGTAGTACTCTATCTACCTTTTTGAAAGAGTGTAACAATAAACGTATGAGTGGACCTACACTGACTGAAAAATTTGTTAAGTGCGAGTGCGCGACACAGGACACGACCTCAGTAGTAATATAATAGCGACAATACTCTACTTGTATACTTGCATGACGGTGCTTTGCTATTGGAAATGCATCTATTTTCATCCCCACTCAGTTGAAAACAGCCACTGTTGTTGATTTGGGCGAGTTGTTTTGCTGTTTGCCGCGGCAAAACGTGCGAACGGCACTATTCCCACTTGCATGTCTGCAAGTCTATCTATCTGTCTGTCGGTTGTCCTTTTGTACTGCATGTGAGGTCATGGACGTTGCAGTACTTTTACGTCACTCATTGTTTGAAGCCTCATTTGCCGCTGTTTTATACCATTTTTACTTCCAAGCTAATCGTGTTTCAAAACTGTTACTTTATACTCGTATTTTAAATATATGTATATCATATTCAGACATCATTTGCCATTTGCCATTCATTCATTTGCCCTTCGCGAATGCGTCATATTTGGCATAATCCGCATTGAAATACGCACACGTGCGTTATTCCTTGTCATGTCGCGTTTCATCGCCTCTATTCTATGCAACAGTTTTCCGCGAGTTCCACGAATCTCACTGGTTATGAATTCTCTCTTCAACGCCTTGCAGAACAACATCTGATGAAGTTACGCGTCATCTATTCCTTATTTCATCTCTTCAGCGCTTCATCAAGTGTGGTCACGTGTTTTCGCACGATTTGCTCCCGTTTTGATCGATTTCGAATGCCGACTATCGTTACCGTTACGATCACCGTCACTTATGTCTTGATTGTTGCCAACAATGCGCGGCTGCAGATTTCATCAATGTGAATGATTTTATTGAGTGCTCAAGTGCTGCACCAAAGCGCTTGTACCACATTTTGGCGGTTATCCGCTAAGCTTTTACGGGCCATTTTGTAAGTCATTAGTGGACGTCTTTGAATTGCGGTGTTTAATACCTTGAAATACAAAGCTTTATAGCGCTTAAAAGCTTTCATAAATTTGAACTGAGTCCTGTTATCGAAAGCTCATCAAATGTCCACTGTTAGCGCATGCAGAAAGAATCGTCCGTCTCAAGCAAACGCGTTTTTATTATAACTAGGGTCCGTCCAACGGTTAAAATTCAACCACAATCGTAATAATATTGAATTGTAGTATGTCATTCTACACTTAGTAACCACACGCGTTAAGGTAATTTAACCAAATGCAAGCGTGTGGCATTCGGATGAAAGAGAATGTCGGCCAATTTTTATATAGATAATAGCATAATAGAATGTTTCGTTTATTTCCAAAACGAAGCAGTCAATAAATACTATAATTTTAAAATTGGTTGCCTTTTAATTTCGTAGAGCGAGACCTTTGGAGACTTGTAGACTCACTTGAAGTAGTTCTCAATTCTGTTGAGTTGCATGCGCTGAAAAATCAAGCAACTGAGTGAGAGGGCTTGTACCATTAAGAAAAAATGCATAATTTTATGATTTGTGTGAACTTATCTTGCAACACTCCTCCACTCCGAGCAGGCCAGCTGCATTTGCTTGTTTTGCATCCTCTGTTGTTGCTCCAACTTTGACAAGTTAATCGATGCCTTTGCCTTGTCCACGTCATAGCCTTCATTATCGCTCGACTCCATGTCATCGGTTGTGGCAGTTTCATATTCGCCGCTATTTGTCGTCAGTCGCAACTTTTCTTTGTACCTTTCCATTACAATGTCCTCGAACTTATTGTAGTCGTCAACCTCAACGAGCTCTCCGCTGGTCGTTACTATCAATCCTGCACTGACATTGCTATTGCTACAGGAGCCCGGCTGGGGAATTTCGGTCATGCTAAACTTGTATTTTACGTCGCCCAAGTCAGTCTTGCTGGCTTTGCATTATTCAAGCCAAA
The DNA here is from genome assembly GCA_035041755.1 of Cacoxenus indagator. NCBI lineage: Eukaryota > Metazoa > Arthropoda > Insecta > Diptera > Drosophilidae > Cacoxenus > Cacoxenus indagator. The sequence goes on along the minus strand of JAWNKX010000220.1, from coordinate 2,301,285 downwards.
TATCACTACTTAGCTCGTTTGATCGTTCGTCGTACAGAAATATGACGGTCAAATCGTCATTTACCATTGTTTGGCAGTTTCGATTTTTTAACTTACTGTGAGCATTTTGAATACCGAATTGTAAAGTAAATTTTTCCCCGAAATGTGCTCAATAGAGAGTTTATGAAATACTGAATGAAATAAGTACTTTAACAGCGATGGCAAATAAATGAGTTGATGTTTGAAAGCCTATATTAAAAAAAAAAAAAATAAATTAAATTGCAAAATAGAAGGCCTGCTTATTATTATACGAGGGTTCTCAAATGACAATTCGTCTGACCGTTGCTCTTATACTGCAGTTCAAATTGTGTGTCTGTATGACATTTTGTGTACCAATACAGTATCTATCTATATGATTGGGGATGTATATACGATAATATATAACATTAGAAGAAAAGATGTTACATACTTACTAAAATGACTTACTAAAATTCATGGTCGCCAACACCGAAACTCCTTTATCGCATTAAACTCATAAATAGACGTCATGCAGTGTTTAGTACAATCGTACAACTGATGCATACTTTCAGGGATTAGGATTTTGATTGTAGGTAATCAATTGGTGTTGGAGCGGCAAATAGCTATCAAGCGCCGCTTAGCTTAGCCCACTTCAGGCTGTGGAACTGTCTCAAAATTAACGATGGCCCGCCTTCGCACTCCGGCACCTGAATTTAATTCAAATCTACTCGTAGATAGATGCAGCAACATTTGCGAAGTTATTTAAAGCTAGACGAGAGTTCCACGTTTGTGTGAATCCAAGTGAGTAATTGTGCGCCTCTGTGTGTATGTGCTTTATAATGCATTATGTATGCATGCTGCTCAGTTCAGTGCGTCAGCCGCAACTACAATAACTGGGTGAAACAAACTACAGTTCATCCTCCCTTTTCACTAGTGTGTGTGTGTGTGTACTTTTGCTTTTGCTAACGCTTTTGCATAATTTAATATGTAGAAACCAGCGTTGTCATACACCAGAGCCAAATAAATTCAAAAGCAACCCGAAATTGTAACAGCAGGTAGGACACAATCATAAAGTACGAGTTACTTATGTTACTATCAAAACCGGGAGACATGTGTGGGAGCGCGCGCGTATGTGTGGACTTAGGTAATGGCAGTGAACGCGCAAGCTAATCTTTTTAAAATCCCACTCAGCTTTAGGAATATTTCATGAACTTGAGAGAAATATGGTTGCGACACCCCATCAGTCTATATGACGCTAATATGGTATGGATTGGTGTGCTTCTACATTCCGCGATACTTGGCAACGAACTGGCAAACGTGTTTGGCAATGAATCCTTTCCAAAGCTACTTAGGCACGCACAGATTTGTCCACACAATCATATGCAATATTCAAATTAAAGTCGAGTCGGACAAAATTTTCACTTAACACTGACGCTTTTGATACCAATCCCTGTTCAAATTTCGATCCTCACTAAGTCTAAAATCTAAAATTCGATGTATGTATGTCCGTTTGTCTGCCTGTCTGTATGTTCGCTATGGACGCCAAAACTGCTGGACCGATTTGGATGAAATATTCGGGGAAACTCTAGAATAGCCTCTCGAGTAATCCTTTGAAGGTTCGTGCATTAGTATACCGCGAAACTCGGAAAAAATAAATAAATTGGTTTATTCGCATGAAATCAATATTGCTTCATCAGTTTTCCGTTGAAAAGCACGTCAAATTCGAAACTGAAATTCTGTCAAAGAAAAATAGTAAAAAAAAAAGGTTAACTCACAAACCTCATTATTTGTTCTTGCGCCTGATAACGAAACTAGAAATGTCGTATATCAGAAGAGAATCAAGCCATGCAGTAAAATACATAGCTTCAATAAATCAAATTTCTTACTGATACGCCATTGTAATACTTGATATTTATACTTTATTTGAATTTGTGTTTTATCTGCAAATACCGGAAAGGGCAGACAATGTCTGGTGGGCTACGCTAGTTAACAATAGAAAGCAATGTACAAATCACTTATACTGACTTATGGTATCTGTACAGAAATTAAAAGATCACGGGACAACACTTATTAGGTAAGTAGGTAAGACCAATTAAATAATCGCGTGCTAATTAATTGGAATTTCGAGTGCAACCGACAGAAGCAAAAAAACGATGTCGTGACTAGAAAAGGACAAAAGTGATATCGTAAATTAAAGTGAAAAAATAACAATAATTTTTTTTTTCTTTTTCTTTGAAACCGCAGAAAGAGGAGTGTCTTCTGCCCACAGGTTTCAGTATGCTGCACAAGGTCATATGTGATCCAATATAAATGTTCTTTCGCTTGTAGTATATCTTAACTGTGAAAGGGTCGCACACACACACGCACATACTTACATACATGCATAAGCACATTTATCCTTTACTTATTCATTCATGTGTGCCATCTTTTGATTGTACAAGCGAATCGTGGAGAAAGCCAAGATTTCGCGAAACGCGACGGTTCCATGTTCGCAGTGAGACTTTGAATTGCTGTCAGTGTAGTTGGTGGCGTCTGGACGTTAATGATGATCACGGTGATGATGATGATGGTGCTGATGTAGATGCCGATGAAATTGCAGCGATATATAACACATGACACACACACACATACACGAACACGCCATATCTTGTGGGACTCATGGCGTGTAGCAAATTTTTGTTACGCCTTGGCTGTGGTTCTAAGCGGTAGCAGACTTGCGAGGGCTTACCCGATTGCATCAAATTTGATTTCGCACACTGTTGTACGGCACACTACACCGTAAAGGTGTGCGTACTTCTCGCTCTCGTTGAAACTGATCCAAGGCAAACGCTGTGTAAAGCGTATACGATAGCGATTAAGTCAAGACCTAGCATTTTGTTCGATTCAGTCAATTGCGCTTTAGTTGAGTTTATTTTTTTTTCTTGTTTATTTACTTTATGTTCTTGTCTGTTTGCTTGTGTTGAGCCAACAGTTGACAGATTTAGCTGCATATAAGAATGTGTAAGGGTTTTCTAATATATCAGTCACTGCACTTACACACACACACAAACACGCACAAACATAAGGACAAACCATGGTATTGCAGTTTCTGGGCTCACTCCCACTTCACACACATACACACATACACACATACACACATACACACACACCTTCTGAGATATGAGTATTATTCGAATAAAAAATACATAGAATAAATGCAAAAAAAACTGAGAATAACGCAAAACTTACAACAAGCAACAACGACAAGAAAATAAATAGGAAAGAAATTAAATAAATTTTATATTTGCAACGCTCGCTCACTACCACACAGCTTTCTAGGCTCAGGCTCCCAAGCGGCTTAAAGCAATGACTGATTCACAAATGAAACTCGCTGCATTCAGTGGAATGAATATCTTACTGTTTATTGTGCAATACAAGGGGAGCGCAAGAAATTAACGCCACAATTCACGCTAAAGTCTTTCGAAAGCACATTGTATACAGCGGGTGATGGTGGTGCTGGGGGTGAAGCGGCCGAATCGGAGGACACGTATTGCATAGAATAGGTGTTTCATACAATTGGAGGCAGGGTCCAACAAAAAATAAAAATTACAATAGTAATACTAATGGCAAGAGTGACACAACGAACATTGTTAACGTTGTTTAAAACTGACGATAACTACTTCTATTGGAATTTAGTCATTCATTCTCCAATTGCATTTATTGGAAAAAGTTGGGTCCACCGCTGAGAGTAACAAGAGAATAACTTACAATTTAATAAATTATTGCTGGCAGTTATGCACGGCACTTTATGCTACCTGGAATCTGAATATATTTCCAAGCTCCCTCCTTTGTGGTAAGCTCGATACGGGTGGGAGCGAACTGTCGCCGCCGCTGACCTTAGTGCCAACGAACGGTTTTGGCTGTTGAAACGCCACAACTGCATGTCAAAGTCAAAGCCTAGCAAGAAATTATCGCTGGCACTAAGTTTCAAAGTGCTAATGTTGTCGACAAAAGCGAAGTTGCTTGGTTAGACAGGATGTCCCGTTGATTCTGATGATGATGATGATGTTGCTGATTCTGCTGTCAATGCTGTCGATAGTTCGCTGCTGATAATCATGCTTAACAGTCGCGTCTACTTAATGTGTCAAGCACGTTTTGAACGTGTTCTGCCTGCTACCGTAACGACATGGTTGTTGCTATAACTCTGTCTCCGATTCCGTAGCCTATAGAAAGTGTAGGCGTAGCAGTAACAGCATTGACAGCAGCAGCACGGGCAAGGCGACAAAAGCAGCTGTCTTAGTCGAGCATAGTCAACTCAATGCCCGCATTTCCACGAATACCTTTTAGTGCCGCTTTGGTGCTTCAATTAAAACCTTAGTGAACTAAAACTAAGAGAAATATGTCACTATACGGGTAATAACAACAAAAACAACTACTACAACTACTATTACTACCACTACTGCTATGAGTATAAGACACAATAACAATAAAAAACCGGCTATTTAACAACCTCCAGTTAGACTGTGTCAAAGCCTGCCAGAACAACTACAATGGGCAAAAGTAATCGCTCGCTCATCTTGTTAAGCTAATTAAAGCTAATCGAATTATATTTATATGCAGAAAAGAAGCAAATGGCACAAAGCATCCTATAAAGATAATATAGAGTTGAAATGTGTAATCCTTCATTGTCCATTTGTGCACAACAAAAGAATGGCGACGGCAGTCAAAACGTCCGGAAAAGTTCATTCTCAGTTTGCTTCAGCACAAACAAAGTAGACGTTCGCGTTAAGTAGACATAGCGCGAATTTTTGTTTAACTTTAGTGCTGTGGGTTGTGCTTGTGTCCAATTCGCCGGAGAAACGCTTTTGCGGCGAATTTGTAAAGCTTCATCTTGTATCTGAGCACGCTGCAATACGTAGTGACCAACAATATAAAACAGTAAAAAACAGTTGGTTCTCCAGCAGCCACTTCAAGCGGCTCAGAACTCAACCCAACAAAACCCAACTCAAAGCAACTCTACACAATTCTGTTCATCTCATCTCCTCTCAGTCAATTGTTTGAATACTTCATTTGCTAAAATTGTTTTTTACTGCGGGGAGTTCTTACCGAATGGGGCTCCTGAAGTGCATTGTTCCAATGTTGCATCAAGTTGGCACAAATAATTCGGCTATAATTGAGTCGATTAACGTTGGATTGAATTACGTGTGCTTCCTGGATAAACAAATTTGTAAAACAAAGACAGAAGAAAATAGAGAAAACAAAGGCTTTCTATTGTAGGCAATAATTTTGATAATTTGTATTTTTGATAATGGCAGAATGACGAAGAGTGATGCGTATTCATTAGCTGCTGTGTAGCACTGCGGAAAAGTACTATCTATTATCTTTCTTCCTTCAACCGATTATTCAGTTCCTCTGGTCAGAACGCATTCGTACATATTACTAGTTAATAGGTTGTTGTTCTGTTCTTCGCTGCCTCATGGATTCGCACGCTAAGGACATAGTTGCCAAAACCAGCCATTCATAAATCATTTGCCATTAAGTCACCCAACTGTCATAAGTCACATAGCAGCTACAGAGAAGATAAGACCAACGAAAAACATCATGAAAACGAGTGAGCCAAAAAATCTGCGCGCACACAAAATTTATTTAGACGCTTTGAGTGATCCATACGTTGCACATTTTTCATAATATTAGGTCCATGGCCCGTGCTCCTCCAACTCATACACTCAAAATATAACAGCACATAACAGTACGGACACACAGAAATTGGGCAGGATTGAGAAGTTTGTGATTTTTATTTTTTTTATTTTTTTTTCATCGTTATTTTGTGTCGCAACACGAATGGGATAGGAGGTAGGTAGTAGACGAACCACAAGTCCATTTGTATGCGAAACACCCAACGACGCTTTATAAATAAATGCTAATGAAAAATGTCTGCGCCTAATTCATTCAGTCACAATGCACTATGGGAAATTTAGCCGATTTTGATACCGAAAACCCATTTTTCGAAATTGTTCAAAATAATCTATCTCCACAGTCATTCTATTAGAAATACCTTCAAGCATAATGTTGCATACCAGAAATGCTGATTAAGTGGAGTCTTGTCCAAATAATAGCCTTCAAAGACAGCTGTTGTTAAAAGAGGAAAAGTAATTATAAAAGTGCCGTTTTGTGAGTGATTTGCAAGTGGTTAAAACTTACGAAAAAAAAGTATTTTATTGATCTTTTTGTAATGGAATCTTTTAATTATGGTTCGTGTTACGTGTTGGTACACTTCAATTGGGCAAAATTAAAGTGTTCTCTTTGCAATGGTGTGTTAATGTGAGACATCTTTAAAAAACAGCTTTGTAAATAAAACTCATTTTTGTAAAGAGCTACAAAAACTTCCTAGCACTTCTCAGCTGCGCCGTTATTTTGTATTTAATCAATTCTTATTTCAATGCACTTTACCGCAATGTGCGCTTCGTGAAGGTGCGAAAGTGAAGGGTCGCAGTGAACAACAAGGGGCGATTTCGAATGTTTCGTATTTGTCAGAAATAGCATAAACTTTTGTCTTAATTTGTCATCGAAATGGCAGAAATGTGGAAGAAAGCTGAAGCAGTTTGAAAAAAAACATGAAAAAACAATATTAGATATTAAAAAAAACCGGTTAGACGTCGTGCATTGCCATATATACATATATATATAAGACTGATATAAGACTGACGAAGACCACAAGCTGCAAATATATTAATTTCTCAGAGAGAAATAATTTGCGTTTATTGCTTCAAGCACCAAGCATACCTGCTTGTAAGTGAAGACAAGTTGATCTGGAGGCGGTGCTTAAGTTACTGTTAGTATATCCGGAAAAGGCAAAATTATCCGCAAAATAGTATCAGAACCATTTCAAAAGCTTAAGCTTTTCGTATAATCGTTTCACAAAAGAGCAATATTGTGCTGTAGAGGATTTGTGCTAGAGAGGATTGTAAAAACCAAAAATGCAACAGTTTCCCTATCAATACAGAAGTGGCTAAAACCTATTCTTTCAACGAGCTTATGTTCTTCTTTTCACGGCATCAATCTCATTGTTAACACAAAACCCCTGCCCTTGTTTGAAGATGGTGCGATGAGCTTCAAGTATATTGTAATAAATTAAATAACTTGCTTAAAAGTTGTATGCAAAACTCTTACTTTGGTAATATTGGCTCCAAATGAAAACCTTTACGAAACTATTGCAAAATGACAAATGTTATCACTGAGGGGTATCCATTACTTTTTTATTGAGATATCTCTCACTTCATACAAAATAACGAACTGCATTAAGTAACAAAGCTTTCCTTGAATATAGGCTATCGAATTATGTAAAATGTTATCCCTGAAGGCTATGCTATACTTTTTTATTGAGATTTTCAGGCAAAAAAATGTATAGAATTTTTGGACCTGTGTTTTCTAAGGCCAGGGTTGGTTGCCACGCCCACTTTTTTTAGGAACATTGCCTAGTGGTATGAAGAAGCTAACGCAAAAAACCGTACCTAAAAATCCTACTTTGTCTTTGAGTTATTAATTTATTACACAAAATTCGGTCAAATTAACCATAGTGCAATGGCCCAATGAAGTCCAAAAATGTCGCGTCTCTTTATCTGTAGCTATATGATGCCGCCAGCGTCACTGCCGCTCCCGCTATAGGCGCAACTACACTTCCAGTGGTTCCAACCTCAGTATCTACAGGCATTCTCATTCTCGTTCAGTGAGTCAATCAGCCAGTCATTCATCAGGCTTGCCGTTTTTAGTAATTTTCGGGTTCGTGATTTGCCATTTATTTTCCATCCACTAAATATTTGCGACGCTGAATATGAATAATTGTAATGTTCGTGTAATGCGACATATAAGCTACATATGTATATATATTTATGAAGTGACCGCCAAGTGGACTAATCGAATGGCATGAAATTCAGAAACTCTTTTTCTCCGTGAAATGGCAGTGAATAAATGAAACCTGATGAATTGATTCGAGGAAAGGCATGTTACCATACAAATACCGATTTGTAACTTGTAAATACTTTGCTTGCTATATAATAAGTAACACAACTCGTAATCGTGATGTGGAGATAGTTCTGTTTTATTTTAAATACGACAAACATGTCAATAACGAGCTATAAAAACGTCCAAGTGCGATTAGCATTCCAACACGTCCTTTATAACGAGAGCTCTTTGGATAGTGCTGACAGAGCTGGTGGCTTTATTAATTTGGCCAGATGCACTTCTCATATTGAAACCATATAAAAAATGTGCAATTTGTTGTTGCATCTGAAGTGATGTTGAAGTCAAAGTAAAAGTAACATGAAAAAACTTGGTTGTTTCAAGCGAAGTTTTTAATGAACATGCTTAATTGAATTTGGAATTTTAGAAACTTAGAAATTTTTCCAATGTACAAGGAGAATTTAATTCAGGCTTTTGGGTCGACTGAGGAGTTGTTGACGATTGGACCATTCGTCGTAGCAAACATTGTTTCTGTGAGTCATTGAATGCATTCATTTGAATTCAACGAAGTAGACTTTTATCAGCATGAAGGCTAGTATTGTTTCCAAAAACCAAAAAACAAACCGAGATTCACCATTTTTCGCATGGATCGCATAGCCTGTTGGTGCTGAACTATGGTTGAGACTCTTTCACACATAAGATTCACTTCTTGCTCAACAATTCCCGATTTTTTCTTTTCGACTTTGATTTGAAACGTTTAACGAGAAATTAACAAGCTTTGTACGACTACAAATAGGTTTTATTAGGCACGAACATCAAAATTTAACGTTGAGTGCATGTCGACTCGTCATGAGAACCCTGGAGTCTTTTGGTTGTGTTGGAATGGGCTTATTTTCACTTTTATTCCATGTGCTCGTATCTCTCCATTCACTGACTTTTATTATTTTATCTTATACAATAGAATATTTATTATTATTAACCCATAACATCTTATTACAGCTTGTTTACATTATGTTTTATATAGAGTCATAGTTACATTTGCCAACTTTCTATATGTTATATATCATATTTTCGTACAGAAAATGGGGAAACCTTTACATTGGTAGTTAAAACTTCAAACGTAGGCATTAAAACTAAGATTAAAACTAAGGGTCCGTACTTGATAAAGCTAGCTTAAGCTTTAGCTTAAGTACGGATCGCCACCAGGATTGTGAGATATTTGATGTTTCCTATTAAAGCTTGTTATTGCTTGAGGGATTTTATCATCTATTAATTAATTATTATTTTTATTATTATTATTTTTATTTCTTTGCACTTCACTTTTTAATTGGCACTCAAATTGATTGCACATTTCAGAAACTTTGACAATGACTTAAATTGTGCGACGATATGCTCATTTGGTGTACGGGTTTGTGACTATACTCGTGTCTTGTTCATTGAGTGCAAAGCTCAACCGTAATGCGAGTTAATGAAAGCGTAATGCGGCTCTCATTATTGTTAATTGATTTGTTCAACATAACTCGTTAACATAGTAGTCGTTCTTGTGTACGTGTACTTGTGTATTTTAGTTTGCATTGCGAATAGCTTAGACATGGGTATTGCACTATTGCAAGTACAATGACAGACACAGACACGGTTTTGTGCATAGCCATTTGTAGATGAGCTTGAAATCTTGTCACGTTGCAGGGACGCCTGTTCACTGTTACATCCAAACAAACTTACGAATTATACGGGCTTAATACCTGCACATACTCCTATGTCCCAGTGGGCCTTCGTGAGTAGCGTGTATGTGTGTATAATCCCACATGCACCACACTCCGTATGATGTGTGTGTTCTCCTATAACACTTCGACTGTCAGCCATTACTTACACAATTGACAAGCCAAGAGATTCAAAATCAAATTAATTAACATAAATCACGTGGCATGCCCCAGCCGCACCATTTTCAAAATCCATTTCATAAAAAAGACTTAAAACGTTGCTATCAAACAGACCCGAAATCGAAGACTATCAACTAAATGTAGTAGTTTTGCAGAATCTATTCAGAATAGAGCTCATGTCGGTGCTTAAACTCATAAATGTTTCTAGACAAGCTGAAGAGACTATTCGATGTACGAGTATGTTATTTATTGTGAAATCTTCTCTTATATTCGGAGAACTTTATTTTTCTCAGTCAATGTAACTGAACTATATTTAAAATGATACTGATGCTGATTGAGCCATTAGTTGTGGTTATTCTTTACACTGGTATAGTCATATATGCAGGAATTGGGTGTTGCATACACTTAAATGCGAAGATCTGTTACCGTTGCCAACGCAAATTGAATTAGGAAAACCAATTAAAACGTGTACACTTCGGTACATACTTGAACGTACATCATACATCTACTTTGTTCAATTTCCGCACACATCATCTCGTATTAATTAAAAGCTTGAAAGCTCAAATTGATTAAGGCGAAAACGAAGGTTTCTGAAATACGGCAGTGAAAAGCGGTGCGGAGGGAAGGAACTGAAAATTTGATGTTCGACAGGGTAGAAGGATATAAGACACATTAATATCACATTAAAAAATAAAAATGGATATAATTTTAAAAAAATACAGTAAAGAATAAAGGAATTGACAGACACGTGTAACCATGCGACTAGTTGACATTTAACTTCTAATAAAAACGAAAAATATATCAACCAACTTCGTTGAATTCGTAGAAATTTCACATCAAATATACGAGTACAATAGTCAATTCATCTGCGCAAATGGAAGAGTGCACCAGTTTCACGGAACTTTCTTAGCACTGACCGAAAATGATAATAAAATTGTATTAATTTTTTTGTTTATTGGTGGTTATGGGTGGGGTGGCGAAAAGGGGAAGGAGTCGATCGCATGGCGTTTCACCGAACTCAAGCTTTACCTGAGTTATGTCATACATTCCTTGATTAATTCCTTTATACGAATATTAAAATGTCAAAATCATTGTGCAAATATAATAGCATTGTCATCGTATCGTCATTATCCTTGTTGTTACAGCACCATGGAGACGAGCATGACGAGCTTTGAGGTGTTATGTCCATTCCGTTGTGCATATTGAAAATGTTATACACTCATGCAATGTAAATTTCAAAATTGCGGTAGTTTTCGCTGCCAATTTAGTTTTCGAGAGCTTCCCCAAGCAAAGTCAGCAAACCAAATTGAGTGACCACTATGGAACCACTTTGACATTCACAGAATTTCTAATGAATGGGTTTCGGCTTCAAAGGGGAAAATTGAAATTCCGCCGAAAATGAAACGACGAGAAAGGACATAAAAACGTAAACGAGTTGGACTGGTTACAAAACATCGGAAGAGAAAAAACGAGCAGAAGGGCCGCAATAGGAAAAAAAAAGAATAGGAAACAAACGAGCTAGCGAATGAAATAAAAGTTTTCCGTGTAGCATCAAAGCAATTTCAGTAAATTTAGTGTCATTGCGCGGCGGTAACGCCGTCATACTTGGTCGTGCAGGCGACAGACGGAATACGAAAGGAGCTAGGCCAGATAGGCCTGAGGTCGGTTCACCTTTCAATGAAGTGTTGGAGTCAAGAGTGTAGCATTCAAAAACCAGATGCGGCGATTTTCACGTTTAAAGAATCTGATTGTCAGAATTGCTGACATTTCAATTGGCATAAACTTGGGCCAAATTATGATTACAAACGATCACACAGACAGCCAAACTGAAGAATGAAAGAGTGTCACTTTCTTTCGCCAAAATAAAACCTCGAATTGTGTGCGGCCGATGCAAACACAGTCTTTACATGAGCCTGGAATCTCTCGAATCTCTGCCCATGTCAAAATTATGCTGGCATATACCACATTGTGGCGAACTGGTTGCTGCATCAGGCGAGGGCGCAAGGCAGCTACGATGGGCTTATTTCTGTTTTGCAACCCTCTGCATTACTCATTGTGTGAACATCACATCACATAGTCGCACACAAGACACGTTTTTGACAATTACAACGTAGTTTTTCATGTTTAATTTTTTTCGGCTGGTCCATCCATGTGTGTGGTCGTGTTTTTTCAATCAGGCTATCTTTTCGGAGTTTCTCAAAGTGCGAATCCTCGTCTCACCCACTGACACTGGTTCAGGCACTATCGGTCTGCTCTTGTTTGTTTGCATTGCCAAGAATTTACAGATTGATGCGAAGTAAGCGGCACTCAATGACTGCTCAACGACTACGGCAATAACGACAATAACAACAACAACAAGTACAAAAAGGACTTCTAGCAACATCAACAGCCACAACAGCATCATTTCAGATGCATATCACGTTCAAGTGTATGCCACACATTTTAAAAGGCTGAGAAAACTGCTCCTCTCGAATCTCGACAATGTATCTCTGTATGTAAGTGAAACTTTGGAATCAAAGTTTGAATTTTCGCATACCGCCTCCGCTACCATCCCGTCACTTTGGCCGTCACCGTCACCGTCACTGTCGGCTTTGCCTCATTAACGGCAACAACGCCCTATGCATTCGTAAAACTTGGTGAATGACCAATGAAAAATTACTGCTGCTGTTCTTTTCAAAAGTGGAGAGGATGGCGTATGGCAGGTGACAAATAAGTAGCTATTGCAGTTTATGATGTCTTTCAACTGGTCACCCTAGATTTAAGATCAGAATGAAATCGTTTTAAAGACGCATGTTTCTGGAATATATTTTTACATAGCCCCTGTGCACAAATCTACTTGTCATTGAACTGTCGTTCTGGCTAATGTGCAAAGTGAGTGCAAACGAGAACTGGTGAGAAACAATGTTGGGAGGAAGTGTTATTCTGAGCCCGTCGATTAACGGACCAACACATTTACCTACATATGTACATACATGTACAGACACGATACACATGGCTAAAATTTTTATTGTGTACATAGTAAAAAAGGGCAATTTTAATCAGGCCAAATTTACATAGGAGCACACATCGAAATTTTTTGTTGTTGTTGTTGTTGTTATTATTTTTGCATCGTTTCGTATTGCAATTGAAATCCAATGCTTCTGTGTGTGTTTGTGTGTTTGTGCGCAGGCCAAAAACTCACCCTGAATCCGAAGGTAGAATGTAAAATATTCATGAACGGCTTAATTAAAACCCGGCAGAATCAGCAAATTTTTGGAATTGGTCATGTTAAACTCGTTTGACTTGTGGCTCAGCAATCCGTTTATGATTGTTAACAGTTTGCCACTTTGAGCAGTTTCTCACTCTATGTGTCCTTGAGTCCACTCAAGTCCACTCAAGTCCACATATATACACACATTCGTATAGCACGACGCCACAAATGCCCCGCACCACAACCTTTACTTTTAGTGCCCATTTCCAATGCACAAAAACATGTTTGACAAATTCGCAAAATGGCAAATTTCCTTTGATAGTTGACCACTTTGCCAGAGTCACTCTACTCCACCCAATGCCATCGAAAGCTCGACACAAACCAAACCACCGCTGAATTCGCCGGGCTTAACGGATTCGCCTGAGCGCATGCGAAGCTTTCGTTTTCGATTTCGCTTTCGCCGGCTTATTTTTCTAGCGCTTGTGTCCTTCTTTAAAAGCAGGCTTCTTGCGAGAAAAACATCAGAACGATTCGGTCTGTGAAAGGTAATTGAACTGCGAGTCGAGATAATCTGCACTGAGTTGAACTCAACTGAGTTGAGTTAAATTGAATCGAGTCTGATTCGAAGCTGAGTTAACGCTGAATTAAAAGTTCAAAGAACGGAAAGCCAATAAATAAATTATTAATGAAAGTGCTAAAGTGGACGTGCCGTGCGTGTCTTGCCAGTCACAGCGCTGCTGAAATGTTTCCTTTGCGTTAAATGTAGTTGGCATCGGCGTTTTTCTTTGTTTTGTTTTTGTCTATATAATTTCTTATTGTTTCCAACATTCGACATGTGGGGTCTTGTTCAAATTGACGCACTCTGGTTTAATATAAGCGATTGTACTACAAATAACTCATAGTATCACATCCTTGAGTGTAATTAAAGACGTGGAAGTGAACAGATCGTTTGTTATTTATTGAGCTATATGCTTGTTGCGACTCTTTCCAAATTGTTTTTGGGTGTACTCGTACGTTAAAAATAGTAAACAAATCGTTTGCAAAAAGATTGAATGTGTTTTGCACGTTTTCTAGTCCATGTGATTTTACTATGTGTTCTTTTTTTTTAAGTAATTGCTCGAACTACCAACAACAACACGGTAACACCAAAGTGCGTTTAAATCAGTGAAAATGTTTTTGGAGGTTCAAAAGTCCGTGATTTTCTGGACGTGCGCCCTGTTGCAGTTGGTTTCCATCAGCCTGAACTGTGATGCACGAGCGGTAAGTAATCCATGATTTCAATTAATCTTATTTAATGTCATTTGACGACAAACGCGACTAAATTGTAATGAATTTAGACTAAGTTTATCACAAATAATATAAGACTAACAAGAACATTAACGAAGTTCTTTTGGCCAAGCTCTTAATTTAAGAGTGGGTCGGACGTCATCACGACATATCGCAATCTAATCCGTCAAAAGCGCTTGCAATAGGGACTATGTCCGGTGAATATTTTTATATATATTATTACCCATCTGAGAAGCTACACTCTACCTCACAAGTATGTATTTAAAGAAATTTATAAGGGAGTTGCCAACTTAGCTGTGACTATTTGAGATTCTTTTACAGAATCGCTTTTGCTTCACATCTAGGCTTGCTGGTGTGTCCTTGTGACGAGCGAGCGACTAGTATTTGTACCCATTTCGAGGGCATCGCGGTCACTTTGAATTTCTTTTGAGTTTTAACGAGATGATTGTACAGCCATTACTTTTCTATACACGACCACCACATCTACCACAACAATCTCAAAAACCACCAAAACCACAACAACTAAAACAGCATCAACGAGAACAATAATAAAACGACTCCCAACAACAAGAAAACGAAAAAATAAACTACCACAGCAACAAAGCAATACAACCAATAGGACGAGGACTCCCCCTCATAAAAATTCCTTGCACGTTTTGTGGTTGCTGCCATAGATTTTCTTCGCCCTTTGCTTACTCTTTGCTTTCCCATTCATGCTTTTATTTTCTCTTTGCCAGAAAATTTCTTTAAATTGGTGCAAGTGTCTGTATTTGTGTTCGAACGCGACATTTGATTTTTATACGAGGAGGTAAATATGTTATATGCTAGTGTTATAAGGCCATTCATCTCATTTAATGGTCATTATATTCAAACTGCCCAACTAGGTTTACCACACAAGATCAGTCGCATGATTTGAAATACCCAACAAAAAAGGGCAACCAAACACAACCATACCCTCCCTAACTATATGTGAAAAAAAAAAATTTGTCAGCTAGGAGTTCAAAGTACCTGTAGAACGAATACCTAAGACTTTATTTAACCGGAAACCACTTAACACTTTCAAACGCCAAATTCTTTATAGATGATGTGATCCAAACATTATCGAACCGTGCGTTATTTTGTAACCTGTCAATTGATTAGCAGGAACTTAGCTGCGTTCGGTCCTGGTATATCACAAATCGAGCACCCTTGAACATACGCGAAAGACCTGTGTAAGGGACTTCTTTGAGTATTAGAGCATTGCTGCAGTTGCGAATAAGAATGCGTGCGAATTATGCATTCTGCCAGTCACAGTTGCATCCCGCGACAGGCACTCGTCATGACCCCAATAACTCCCATCCCAAACCCAATCCCATGATCTACAAATCATCTCGTCTCCATCATTATACGCTTGATTTATGAAACATAAAACCGTTTGCTTTAATGCTGAAGATGTGTTATCCACCTTCAGATACTTTTCCTTATACATACTTCTATGTACGTATCTATTTAGACACACGAAAGGCGAAAGAAAATCGACAAGAGGTTATATTTAATTGAAAAATCGCCACTCAAAACGAATCAAGGGACTCTTATTGACAAGCAATTAGATCCTTTGATCTATTTAATTTTCGTAAGCCTGAAGGAATGGCTTGGTGGAAAGAGATTTGGTACCAATGAAGAGCTGAAATGTGTTTTAAAAAGTCGTCAGCTGTAAGCCAGATGTGATTTGTCTTCTACAGAATTATATTGTCCGAGGTTTTTATCATGATCGAATGGTCCAAATTCTTGTGAAAATATTTTAAAACGCATAACAGACAAATTTATTTTTTCCGATTTAAAAGAGGCTTCTTCAATCATATTCGTTATGTTCGTTTGCACATTTGAAAATTGGAAAAGTTTATCTGGTTTCGAGCCAAATTTTGCAATCGAATTTATGCAAAGTGGCAACAAAAAAGGGATCAATTCGAAGCAGCCGCCGGTTGACTTTGTGAATCGATTGGCGAACACTTAGTTTGGTTTGCTAGGCTGGCTTAACTTTGGCTTGTAGAAAATACTTCAAATCTTGTTTTACTTGGCGACTTATTTCAATGTACGTCCATCCGTCCATCTGTCCATCCATTCGAGGGGTCGTTCGTACTTACTCCAACATTGCAATGAACTCCCACTCACCGGCCATGGACAGCATCGCCATTGAAATGTAGTCAATTATTCATAAAGTCGCTAATAGAATCACAAACAAACGCTAGCACCTTCAACATGCTGTCTGGTAGCCGTTCAGCTCTCGATGTTGTTGAGTGCTGTCCTAGGTTGATAGGAGTTTTTCCCTCGCTACTCGTTACTCGCTATTGACCTTAATTCCTCGTCTACCGCCCACTGCGCTCCTCCTACAATAAACCACTGAAACGGAATTAAAGCCTTCACTTAGGCCAACTTGCATTTGCCTTTGCATTTGCCTTTGCCTTTCCACCGTATTTTTTAGTCATGCTGGGTCATGCTCACTTTGTGTTTTTCATTTTTCCCAAAGAGAAAGGGTGAAATTTTGAAATTCGCTCATGTGTACGAGAACGTGAACGACAAAATGATAGAATGAACACAGAAAGAGAATTAATTAAGTTAATGAGACATCGTCCCAATTTAAAAGTTAAATCGGATAGGAAAATTGCGACCGATTTCATTGCGCCTCGATACAATCAAATCTTACTCTCTGGCCGTCCAACCACAGGTAAACGTCAGCAACACTTGGACAATGCCACAGGAGGATCTCAATGTCTTCTACCGTTTCTTTCGTGATCGCATTTCCTGGTTTGAAGCTGACGCTGTTTGCCAGTTTCATCACGCTAATTTGGTTACTGGTAAGCTTAAACAAGAAAAAAAAATAAGCAACAAGAAATTACTTGTTAACGGATAGTTCGAAAGGACTTTGGAAAGGCCTTCAAAGAGCGAAATCAAATAAAGTACTGAAACTCTTGCACTTCTTACAGTCGATAACAGCTTTCAATTCGATGCTACTCGTGACCTGCTCAGAGAATTGGATGTAAACGACATCGTTTGGATTGGACTTATGCGTCCTCAGAACTCGGATCGCTTCATGTGGTCGTTAGTGACATTTTAAAACTCTATTTATTCATTTTTCTATTCTTCATTTTGTTTTATATCTTTATTTTAATTTAATTAGCAACTCACGTCACCTTGTTACCGACACTGGATACTGGGCCGAGGCCTTGCCCCTCATGGATGCGCCTCTATGCGCCGTGATAGATCCTATTCGTGATTATCGCTGGCACGCGCTACGGTGTGGTGGACCAGAGACTGCATCCTTTTTATGCGAGATGCCTGGTAAGTTAAAAGTGGGGGGTCGTACGGGGCATGAAGAAGGCGATGCTATTGTCTCCACCTCCTTCTACTTGGTTTCGAATACAGTTCCTGCCTGGGCTGATGTGTGTCTAATCAAGGACATGCCCAATTTGACAATGCAGTACATGGCAGACACAGCGAGCATAGAATTGATCAGAAACTGCCAACAAGAGGGCCTTCTGCGCCAAACCTGTAAAGGTAAAGAGGTAAGTAAAACCAATCATGACCGTGAAGCTCCAATTATAATAGCACGTATTTATAACTTGTTCCATATGCATACACCCCAATAACCTAATCATTTAGGATCGCGAACGAGCAATGCATGAATTAATCTGCCCAAAGGAACGCCTTGAGGCGCAGGGTATCAATGACATCACAAACTCACATTTTAAGTCACTGCAGATAATCAACAGCATTCGCACCGACAACAACGAGAGAAACGACATCGAACTACAACCCATTTTACCGCTATATGGCGTGGGCAGCGGCGAAGGTGCTAGCCATGGAAGAGACTCACAACAAATGACAGATATAAAGCAGCAACAGAACCACAAGGAACCACAGCAACAACAAAACACAGTACAACGTTTAATCGAACAGTTTAGTGTTGATGAACTCATGCAGGCGGATGATTCGGAAGTGGACTGCACGTATAAAGTCCCCAATCCCAAGCCGGACAAGAAGAAGATGGTGGGTGCCAGCGGTAAACATGTGAAGTTGGCAAAGACAGTCCACCAGCGTCAAAGTCCACAGCATGAGTTGAAGCAGAAGCAAAAGCAACTTCCAGTGAACGACAAAATTGAACATATAGAAGAAGGAGAAGAGGAGATGATGGGTGACCAGCCGATGATAGAGGAATCTATGATAATGCAGCAAATGGTTTTGGATCAATCGGTCACCAAAAATAATAGTAAGGCCACTGCGAATAACGAGATTTTTGAGGTATTACCACATAAAAATCATATCCTAACCCAAAACTTGAAACCGATACCTGCCTCGCTAGGTGATAAGAGACAAAATGTTACAAAGATTCTTTTGAGTAATGAAACCATTCCAATGAAAACGGTTGCAGAAGCAATAACTGTCACAACATCTATACCAATAGCAATGCCAGCTCATAAGGAATCTACAACAACAACAATTATAGATACGACAGCAAGCTCAACTGAAGCAACTAACGGGGCAGTACCTATAACAGAAGGAGGGGTAGCAGCAATAAGCACACAAAAAACTTTCTCTCACTATGTGACTAATGATTATGTCGTCAGTTTCATCGATTCCGGTGGCAAGGATAACAACCCAACAAATTCTGCTGTTTCCTTGCTCACAGAACCCCTCGACCATGTAAGCACTCTAAGTCCGGCCACTGTAGGTCATCCGATGCATCCGCAACAGAGTCGCCTCAGAAACGCTAACGATGCCACACAACAGCAATTAGAACACCAGCAACACCCCCACATTAAAGATCCTGCCGACAATTCACACTTCATACCACCGATGTTGCTCGTAAAATCGCACTATATGCCGCTGGCAAAACATGAATACGAACACAATGAAGCCGCATTCAATAAGCATCACACCGAGGCACACAGTCCATCCGAGCGAAGCAATCAGCACCATGAAGTGCGTGAAACAACTGCGGCAACAGAAACGGAAACGGATATGGCAGAATCGGGTCTATCAACGACCCCCCAAATGTCGACTCAGATAATTCAGGAAAAAACTACAACCAATTTGCATTTCAATAATTGCACTGATACAACGGCATCAACACTATCAACTACATCAGAGGCATCAATGACATCAAAGGCATTCGAGGTGACACCGCATACCGCTTATAATGGAGCGGATAATGAGCAATGGCATGTGGCAGAAACGACAAAGTCAACCGAGCAGACAACCCACAAAGATAACCTCAACACCATCGGTCGGGTTGTTTTGTCAACACCAATACAAATAACAGAAAGAGATATAGCAGCAGCAACAGCGGCTGCAGCAGAAAATTTAGCAACTGGAACCACCCTCGTCTTCACCATTGCCGAACCAACACAAATGACAGAAACGACTGTAAAGGCCTTCGCAGAAGAAGAAGTTATAACACAGACACAAGCGGCACCAAATACAAAAGTTTCTAGCGCAACAAACTTGTCAACAGCAACAACAGAGGAAAGCCAACAAACAACGACAAAGCACTTTGGGCAAATTGAAAAAGCAACATATGAAGCAACTAATCCGGAAACTGTTGTGGGTACGACAACAAAAATGGCAACTACATTGGCAACGATGATGCCGACAACGACAACGACAACGACAACAACAACGATAACGTCAATGTCAACGACAAGTATTCCAACATCAAACGCAACTGAAACGCTTAAACTGGTAATAAAAGAGCCAATAACTACAACAATACAATCAAAAGCGGCTGGAGGGGCAAGTGCAGCAACACAATCAAAGAAGCTTTCAGCAGACAGTGAAATAGCAGTAACTATTAAAACACAACCGCCAACAACAACAGCAGACTCGGCTTCATCAGTACCATCATCATTGTTCTGGTTGAGGTCTACTTCGTCTTCATCACCGGAAACTGCAACAGTATCAGTAGTAGCAACTATTACAACAACAGCAGCAGCAACAACAACTAATCGTAACTTCCTAAATGCCGAAACCGAAGCACCCTACAAACCGAATCGTCGTCGCACACTAACGAAACCGGAAACTCCAAGCTACATCAAAAAGATTCTAGGTTAGAATACCTGTAGGAGGAGGCGGCAGGCAGAAAAAAAGTGTAAAGAGTGTACACAAAGAAGAGAACATAATAGAAGAGAAATAACAAAGGAAACAAAAAAATGTCCATGACAAAAACGCCATCATTATGTGGCTAATCGGATAGGTCGCCAAGAATAAAATGGCGAACTTA
Source organism: Cacoxenus indagator (assembly GCA_035041755.1). NCBI lineage: Eukaryota > Metazoa > Arthropoda > Insecta > Diptera > Drosophilidae > Cacoxenus > Cacoxenus indagator. The sequence goes on along the minus strand of JAWNKX010000220.1, from coordinate 2,280,737 downwards.
TCGAGGAACGAATTAATGCCAGTATAGTAACCGAAATAGCATAATTGAAACTAGTTTTTGAAATTAACACAGTACGAAGACGGCAATTCATTCAAATAATCGAGCCAACATGGGGTGGACTATGGTAATTGAAACCGCGCAAAAGTAAAGGATACAATTAAAAGTATCCAATCGTCATGGTTGAGACAAAGAAAGTACCAGACCCACACACCCAATACATACAAAAACACAAGGTAACACAAAAACGTAAAACAAGTCACAGTCACAGTCACAGCAGTCTTCGGTGAGTCAAAGGCAAAACAAAACAATGTCGAATATACAAATACTCGTATATAAATAAAAATAACATTTTTTTAATAGCATATAATCTTACTGATTAAGGTACATATGTGTAATTTATCTCCAATTGAAATTGAAATTTAAAGAACGTAGCCAAAAGCTCCAAGAATGAGCGAATCCATAAAAAATGGAATACAGAAAAAACTCAGAAGCCAAAAAAAAAGAAAAAAGATAATTAAAATGAATCGATGAATATTAGCTTACGTATACAAACAAAAAATAAATGTGGAAATCGGCTGGAAATTGAAGAGAAATAGAAGACAAGTTGAGAAGGAAATCGCACTCACTCATCACTTAATAAGTCCTGAGGCCAGCTACTAAAAAAGGATTGTTTTTGCATTAAAATAGTCTTCTTCATGAATATTGAGCAGAAGTAATCGCTGACTTTTTTCTCTGACTTGATAAGCGATTACTGATTTGTCTATGCTAAACGCAGTGCTGCTAGATTTGTAAAATTACGGCGTTAGGAAATGAGCGTCATAGGAGTCCGAGGCATTTTAGATGAGACTGGCCAAAAAAAGAAAAATTTTATAAATAAATATTATTACATTCCACTTTCGAAAAAACTAATAGCAATACTCAAATTATTGTTTTAATAATTGCGTCTTTATTACTTTGTTTACAAACGGAAAACATCTGATTGAAATCTGTTGACTTGGTTAGCAAAGAATTTTTGTGATGAATTTTTAGTCATCGCAATCACTACATTTTCAACGAAATTGTGAATTAGGCATTCACAACAAAAAGGCATTCTGAGCAAAAAGCAGAAAAAGAGGTCAGCGATGACTTCTGCTGAATGCGCTCATTGTCTGCTGCAAGTATGATAAACTCAATCTAACGCTGTCCTAACTGCGATGCCTTTTTGTAGAACCCTTGTTATATGTAGCTCTGCGGACAGGTAAATTTGAATACCGCTTTCCCATGGACAAATGTTCATGCAAAGAAATATATACTCTACCCTCTGGTATCTTTGAAGGATTTTTTCTTTCTTTCTTCTTTCTAATTCTGGGATTCTCATAAAATTTGGATTCATATTATTTGATGGTTGATATTTTCATTAGGGGTGCCATGTGGACCTCCATGTGGACCTCCTCGGACCTTATTGACTGACACAATAAAAAAGGAGAGAAACACGATAAATAAATTGTTTTCGAATCTTTTCAAGCGACCCATGAAAACCGAGACATTAAAGGTGCACACATATATGTATATGCACATACCAAGAAACACACGCACACGCACACGCACAGGTGAGCCACTCTCGTGCCACAAGCACAATTGGATGGAGAAGAAAAGAACTTCATGTAATATTTAAATGTAAAACTAGAAATATACTCGTACTCACACAAAGGCACTATCACACACAATGGAACGAAAGCCAAACAAAGGCAAACGTTAATAAGGAAAAAAGGGAATTAAAAGAAGGTTGAAGAAAATTAAATTAAGAAAAGAGCAGAGAATGTTGAATGTCCCTTTTCACAAACTGGTACTTACACATTGAAGAGAACCAGTAGAAAATGTTAATTTCAAATGAAAATGATAATGAAAAGGAAACCTAGCAAGTAAGCCCAAGTAAAAGAAGGCGTGGCCAAAAAAATGTATGAAATATGTACTACAGAAAATGCGAGTATATAAATAAAATTATTAAAATCAATCTGATGGCACTTCTTATTGCGAGTATAATCAGTTGCGTTGTTACTCGTGCTCTCAATGGAAGGTACGGTTCGTTTGGTTGCGGAGAATGGGTAGGGAGAGGAACAGAGGAGAAGTGAAAAAGACAATTTCTCAATTACCCCTGATCGAAATGACGACGGCTTAATATTGTCAGTTTTCCTTTCATGAAACTAACGCGTAGACAGTCAAGTCAAACAGACTTCCGCACTGAATTCCTTTTGATTTCCGTTTCGGGTTGTTGTTTCTTCTAGCCTTCAAAAATAAATCCTGTGGTAAGTGGTTCTTAGATGTCTGAACAATCAATTCCACACTTTAAAAAAGAATTCGTGTTGTTGTAGCTTTAGCAGTTACCGTTGCCGATGCGGTATGTCTCGGTGTCGGTGTTTTAATTTTTATTGGTGTTGTTGTTGTTGGTGTCGGTGTCACAATTACTTTTAAATGTGGGGTAGCTCCACAAACCGAAAACATAAGTAATAATAGTGTCTTTCTTCCTTGGAGCTAAGCGAGCAGGTACGGGAGAGCCATGGGCAAAGACCAAGGAATGTGGCAAAATACACGTAAATAATACAAGACGTGAGACTGATATGTGCGGGGTAGTGAAAAGTGCAGCATTGTGGCGACTAATATATGGCGGCTCAAAAAGGGACAACAAAAGTGGGGCGATCTCCCTACTCCACTCAATACCTTAGCCTTAACTGACATAGTAAGGATATTGAAGCTGACTTCCGCGCAGAAATTTAATAAAGCAATCAAACAAAGGGTGAAATTAAATTTAAGTCAAAATTTTGACTAGTCCTCAACGTAAGCTTTAAGGATTTGGCATTCCACCAAGTAACTCCCTTCTCTATGCATCGTGAGTGTATGGCAAATGGGAAATGACAATTTGTGGGTGATGGAGAGTAGACCCAGATGGTGGTGGGTTGAATGAGTGCTTTGTATTTGTATACTGGCAGAAAGCAGCTACTCGTGAAGATAAACGCATCCATTTCATTTCGAAAAGTAATTGAGCACTCAGTTAAATCTGAAAAGGCATTAACATGAAACTCCTGTGGTTTATTGTTTGATGGAACCGACAGGCCAACAGTGTGGTAGCTACAAGCGGTAAGCGAAGGGCGGAGCAGAGAACGCCTCCAATGCCTTATAGCCACAACGAGTACAGAGGATATAAAAAAGTATATCATTCGCACTAAATCCGACATGTTACGGCATTTTAGGCGCGCTTAAGACGTAAGCCAGCGACAATTCCCAATACTCGTACACAGCATTTGGCTTGTCGCGCCGACGACTTCGGCGACTTGTGGGACTTCTACCTCTCATTGAATTTGGGAGTTGTGGCTTACTCGTTTCCTTGAAATTGCGCATTTTGGGTACAGTTAGATTTCGTTTGACTTGATTTGATTTCGTTGCGTTGAGTTTCGTTTCGCTCCTTGGAGCTCACTCAATTGAATTTTTGCTTATGGGTATTCTGGCAGGGTGCGCTTTATAGCCCATTGAAGTTATTCGCTTTGCCAGCGAAAAACGGCAACGTATTCGTATCCCAACCATTGAGCGCACTCCCACTTATCTGTGTGAATCCTTTGAATCCTTGACATCAACAGCCCTAAATTGAGTTGACAGGCGGCACATGATTAAATACAAAAACCTAACGAACATTTCTAAAAGCAAGGAGTTTTTTACACTACACTTATCGTTTATTTTGCTCTCGATGTGACAGCTGAAGATCTGAAAATTGCTTTTGCACACACAATTGAGCCGAATTCCCAAATCAATAGAGCATCACATTGGGCAATACACTATGGAATTGCTGTGCGAATTATTATTTGTATTTTTGTTTGTTATTTATTTATCTAGTTATTTATCTATGTATTTATTTTTATATTTTTATTCTTCGTTGTACTTTTGTTTTGACACATCAGTTTGAATAGTACTAAAAGATCAATGGGATGTTTACATTTCATGCAGTATGTATTACGAAGACATAGACATGTTGCTAATCACGAGTTCTACTGGGCTAGTTGGATTCTTCATTTGGATTCTTTTGTAAAATTTAAAGCCAGCTGTGCAAATGGCCATTTCCGTTTTATTTATGATTTCATTAAAATTATAACTGACACTTTAGAGTAACCACAGAGCGCACTCGCTGGTACCGCGTGGAAGAAGGGCCAGCACACTTTTGACTTGTACCATTGGATAGCAATACGCATACGAACATATATTAATATACAACACACTTCTACGCACATACACATAATCCACAGAATACTCATACTTACACCGAGATCCAGCGAAGCACACACACTCACAAGCACAAATTTACAAAACGAACAACATTTGTGAAGCTTTTCCGAAGCCCCTTTTTTACGCTGTTCCGTTTTCATGAAATTAATTTTCATTAGATTTCAACACGTTTATTATTTGCACATGGCGAAGACCAGTATAAGCATACACAAGCGAACACAACGAAGGCGAAGAAGAGAATGGGGCAACACCAGCCGAGGGACAACAGCGCTGGAGGGAAACTTTCTGAAGCGAATAACTTTGCCGTATACAAGACCAAGACCACTTACCGTTCCTAATTTGCGACCAGCGAAATTAAAGGCAGAAAAGAGGTGATGATGTCGCGGCTCACTGCCAGATCCGGCGAGTATTTGTAGATTTCTTGTGTTTCATAAGTAGGCATGGCATTCATGAACCACAGCAGGACTAACCAATACAGCTAAAAGTAAGCACTGGTTGTAGCGTCTATCCGAGCATTGTCCTTTGTGAAGATTGTACACACTTTATGTGTATACTTGTATGTGGAGGTCTTTATTTATAAGCAATAGCAAAAGCGCAGACCATTACAACTCAGGAAACAATGCCAACAACTTCGTCGATATGCGACTTAAAAGGCGAACGCCACAGACTCAAAGGCATTTTAGAACAACTCATTCAAAGATTATAAATCTGAGGCCAACAGCCGTCAGCTGATAATTCTTACATAAATTTATCGAAATTGCTTTTTGAACAGGTCACGGCAAATTCATAACACACAAATATGTGCATTGAAAGGCCATTTAAAGTTGCATGCAGCGGAAGGGCAGCTTTACCACGGCATAGAGGAAAACGGCTCATGTGCTAATGATTAAGCACATTGACTATTTTTTGTTTTTTTTTTTTCATCGTGAAGCTTAGCGACTACAAAAATTGTTTTCGACTAATTAACTGCCGAATACAGTTTTGTTTGTTACACAAATTATTTTTGATTATTTTTTTTAACATAATAAATGACCACGTGTTTAGCTTACAAAATTATTGGCACACCAACTTACTCGTATTTCATCACATGATTACTTTTGTCATAGTCTCACCTTACTTCCAAATTGCTAAAGATAATTTGAAGAAGGGTATAAACCCTGTGATACAAGGCTAACTAGGTGGCGTACAACTTATCACAGGCAAGTAGATATTTGAAGAAAGCCTTATTATAGCCTTATATTATAGCTTACTTTTCGATGATACTAACTCTGAGCATACAAAATGTGGTTAGCTCACAACACCCAACACACTCCTTGGACCTTAAAAATTTAGGATAACTTTTATCAAACTAAACTGCATAACAAACACATTTGTCGGATTATATAATTAGACTTAGACTAAGGTGATGACTATGATGAGTCGTTGGGGCAATGACTGAGAAAGCTATTGATTCTCTCTTAGGCGGACATCATGCGGGTGTAGCCTTTTCAGTCTACGCCTTGTTGAGATATGGCTGAGGGCGGACGTCAGCGAATTAGGGTTCGTCAAAAGTCTTGAGTGATAGCGGCTGCTGTGACAAATAATCACTTCCATAGACCGTAAATCTTCTGAGTGATTTGTTCTGGCACGCCTGCACTCTTCTGATGTTGTAGGCGGCAGAGGTGCCCATTACTTCCAGATATATAAGCGTCTTATTAACTATGGAAAGCTTGTTCGAAGGGCGGAGGAACGTCTCTAGTTTGTCGAGTTTTTGGTTGGCCGCGCGCTGTAACTACCTTTGTAAGACGTTTGTCCAGTATCAGATCGAGATATCAGACGATGTTTAACGTCTAAGAAGACTGCAAAGGAAACGCAGTTAGTATGTGATGAACAACTCGATGCAGTTGTTCCGGTGTGCCATGCTGCGATATAAATCTGAATTGATGATTAGGAATGGCTTCTTGAATGCCCCGTACTGTCAACAATCTGCTCAAAAATATTCTTTCGAATACTTTGGAAAACGTTGGAAGAAGGCCTATATGATGTGACAAGGTTATCCGGAATACCGGGTTTATGTATCATGGAGATCGTTGCGCACTTCCACTGAGTGGTAAAATGGCAGATCCGCAACATTCGGTTAAACAGCAGCATTAGAAATAACACTGCCTTCCAAGGGGGGCTTTCACCAATTTGTTGTCAATTCGGTTTTCAGCTTCTGGATCTGAGTCGCAACCTCTTGTGGAATGATATGTTTTATTGAACTCTGGTCCAGAACCCACATCGATAGGGCTTACGATGGCTGCCTTGTCTCTGCAGGTTCAGCCAACCTGAATGGCGTGAAGCGATTCTCCAATTCATATGCAAAGGCTTCCGCTTTTTCCCACTCCGTACGCAACCACTGATTATGAGGGCCGCGGATTGGAGCGTGTCTGTGATTTTAAAAAACATAAAACTGAGCACTATCTTCTTCAATCGAATCGAGCTTCCACCTTCAACGAACCAATCTCTTCAGAGGCGGGTAATCTGTTAGCCAGAGAGGTGAGTGAATAACCGCTATACAAAAGAAGCTAGAATTGAGTTTGTTTGTTAATTTGCATGGCGCGAGCAACCACTTGCGAAACAATAGCAGACGCAAACGCAAGCCGAAACGCAAACATGAACACAAAAAACAACACAATTCAGCTTTATTGGTTAACAATTCTTAATAATAATTTTCATTGCGGCATCAAAACAAAATGGCGGTGCTCGGACGACGAATTGACCACATAACAATTGCATCCATTATCGATGAAGAAGGTAATTCAAATTAGTACGCCCACCTTTGGTCTATGGAAAAGCTGCAGCTTCGCAGACGAATTGAAAGGCAAACAGCAAATTAAGACAAAATACCCGACAGTAAACGTTCCAGAATAGCAAGAATAGCTACTGAGATATACACTACTGAGAAATACAAGTGTACAAATAAAAAAATGCCATAGCAACAGAGCAGTCAAGTAAATGGAGATGAGTAGCATAGCTGCAACCACACCATCTAGTGCCGATGTAGATAGGTCGTCATTGCCACTGAGAGATGGGAATAATCGGAGTGAAATGTGGCGGCCAGATATAAAAATTTAAAAAAACGTGTGTCTGCAAATCAAAACACATCCAAGTTTTAATACATGTATAATAAATACATGTCATATAAACAGTTACACACATAGACGCACATAAAATCATAGAAAGAAAAGATAATAGTTGAGTTGTCGCAAGGGCAAGTGCAATAGTAAGCGGAGGCACAAGACAACGCCCCAAAAAGTTGGCCGAAATGGAATAAACTGATTGAATCAAAACCGAAATAACAGAGCCAGTGGAAGCAACTTCAGCAACACTAGACAATTGAGGCCAAGGCCAATGTAACAAAAACAGCATCCATCCCATTGGTAAGAGACAAAACAAACGATGATTTAAACAATGATGATTATTCAACAACTTCTTTGAACGTTTGAATACTTGGCATACACACCGAGTACTTCGCTACATATGTATCAGCTTATGCTCACATCCTTCAAGATGATGCTAGCCGAGAGTATCAGTCCGAAGATCACTAAACGAAGACCATTAGCAAGTTCATTAACTTTAAAAAAATCCTAATAATATTTAGTTGAGGTACGTTCAATTTATAAGTACGGCAAACGTGTTTTTAGAAATCTGGATATGTACTATAGTATTACATATGAGATACTCTAACAAAGATACGGATAAAAATTGCAATATAATCAAAGTTCAACAATGAAAAATGAGTATAAAGCGTATTTACTTGCAATCAACTTCAAACGGATTGTGAACTTACATCAAGAATAAATCGAACAAAAGTAAGTATTCAAAAAAAGTAAGCAAATACGACTACTTAACTCGCTTCACCCACTGTGCAGATTAGGCAATCAGTTTTCCGCAAACACCGCAGAGTTTGGGATGCGTATAACCAGCGCATGGATGCAGCCAAACACTGCGAGCAAAGGACAATAAAAAATCGAATCGAATCGAAAGGCATCAAATCAACTACGAGTATTGAGAACGGATTTCGACTAGATAAACTGCCTCTTTTGAAAGAAGCTTCGCTTAACCTCCGCACAGGTAGAGTTGTTCTCCCACACATGCTTCGGTGATTCGTGTAAGCTGTATATGTGTTTGTGCGAGTTTTGTAGTACAACACGAAGCCATTTTTATTACACTGGTGCATAAATACCCAAAGCGTACCAACATAAAGTTAAGCCAGTGAAAGATGTACCCAATGCCACCTCGTCTCACCTCTTGTCAACCACTTGCCACTCAGGCATGCAGGCACACAAACGTGTACTTTCACACACATAGACACAATTTCATTTATTTTATTTTAAACAGTTTGGTTTCGCAAAAGTTATGACATTCTAGGATATTTAAACTGACAAAAAGTATGTAAGAAAGTTTCACAAGCCAATTTCCTTAAATAATATCTCCTATGTGCGAGTGTGAAGTGTATGCATGGGGTACATGGATTTATTCGAGTATTTGTACGTACTCGTAACATTTCTATAAATGTCTATGTTCACTCACTTTTCTGGAGTTTTGTTTTACATTTATTGTTATTTAAAAGTGACAAAGTTTCGGGTTTTCCTGCGTTCATTACCAAGCGCGTAACCAGCCGCTGTAGTTGCCATTACAATTCCATGCTGCAAAAACAACAAGCAGACGTAACGTAACGTATGATATACTAAATAATTAAAATTACGTTTCATATTGAAATAATCTTCCAGAAATTTTGGAGGATTGTGTTTTATACAGAGTTTAGTTATACAATATGGCTTTCTACTGAATTATATTTATCCTATTAGTACAATTGGAGGTCATAAATTTAAATTTAGCAAGGAAAATTGGGAAGAGGAATAAATCTTAGAGTAATACGTTTTGAATTCAATTAGTTTTAGCCTAATTTCTTATATAATTATATTATATTATATTATATTATATTATATTATATTATATTATATTATATTATATTATATTATATTATATTATATTATATTATATTATACTATATTATACTATATTATATTATATTATATTATATTATATTATATTATATTATATTATATTATATTATATTATATTATATTATATTATATTATATTATATTATATTATATTATATTATATTATATTTATTTATATTATTTATATAGATGTTTCCACCCTCGGTAGCCTAGGGGTTAGTGCACTTGGCTGCCATCTCAGAAGTCGTGGGCTCGATTATCACCTCGGACATGTTCCACCTACTTTTCCAATTGTTCCTCTTTACTCCCATCTTCAGAAAAATTATTTCCTACTCCCAACTAAAAACTACAATTAATTCATTTAATTAATTAAAAAAAAAAAATTTGAGTGTTCTAGCACTCCCAAGCTCTTGATGTGAAACATATTCACTATGTAACTTGCTTGCTGCCAGCACAGGAGCAAAAAGAGTTTCGTACGTTTTCTGGTTCTTTCTGCTATGCTTCTTCTTCATTTTTGTGTTTGTGTTTGTAAGTTGCTTGCAACCTAAAAACGAATACTCTTTGTTGAACACGTACTTTCAGAGTATACTCTTTGAACGCATCACATACAAGAGTAGGCAAAACAATGCTCGCTTTTTTATATGAATGAAATGAAATTACCAGCCGGCCAAGCAAATTCATACAAAAATATCCAAAATGATACACACAATAAGAAACCAAACAATCTTATACATGCACCATACCTACACAACACAAATTTTGCAATGGTCATGCCGACCATGAACAACCACAGACGACAACCACACACGCTCCTTAGCAAACGACATGACCACATTACTACAGACAACAACCCCAGGCGCTTTTTAGCGTTTTCACATGGGACACTTGTAGTTTTGCTGTTTGCCTGGTAGTAAAGGTAGAATTAGCATTATTCAACTTAGATTTTTCGACATATCTAGCGCAAAAAATAGGTATAAATGCACTTTAAATGAATTTTAATTATTTATTTAGTTATTTCTTAAAGAAAAAAATAAAATAAAATAGCGCGTGCTTTCCTCTTTCTGTTGTTTTCATTAGATTTCATTTGTTTACAAAAAATGATAATGAAATGACGCGATGACGCTGTGACGCTCTGACGTCACTTTAAAATTTCACTTTACCGAAACCAAAGATGTTTCACATCAATAATTATTAATTAGATTCCCTAATTGTCCTCAAAACCCCACCTGCTCTAAAACAACAACTACCGCCAGATGGTACCACAACTCGGTCATGTTGCCGAAAAACCTTTGGGCATGTTGTCGAAACACTATCAAAACATCTCTGTAGTCCGATTCTAGTACCGTTAACTTCTAAAGGGAAGGAAGGGAATCCACGGCCAACACAATGGACCGCATTCTAGAAGAAATATTTATTATTCTTCACTCCAGAGAGAACTAATTCATATGAATATATATGAATTCTCTGAACCCAACACTAATACATTAATGATAGCAAAAAGAGCACAAAAACACCAAATTGATCTCTCCCGCGTTGTGTAAGAAACGACAATGGAACAAAAACAATAACACGGCTTCGCAAAACCGATGCGTTTTATTCACCCATTGCAAGGACTCGCTGTTGTCATAGCAAGGAATGCTCACTTGCCACATTGCAAGTCAAAGTGGCTCATCCTGTGCTAAATACAATACGCAACTTGTTTGCCATGGGCGTATTAAATATTCAGGTGTCTCCTCTGCCTCTTCTTTGAGAAACATGTTGTTGGCATGCTTGGGCTTGCGTACGTATGGTAGTTACGAGATACGACATAAAGTTTAAATGAAGTCGCGAGTTTTTCATTAAAACTTTTCTACTTATCTGACATAAATGTAAACGTTTCACTCTGACGGATGACGCAACATCGAAATTATTGTTCTCATTTCGCTAAATTAATAACAACAGGTAACTCTAGGGAAAGGGGGTTGAGTCTTTGAATAAGTTAGTTACTTAAAACTACTTACACTCTCTAACTTACACTAATCAATCAGCTGACTCCGACAAGATTCAACACAAAACTGCCAGTTCACATTTAACTTTATTTTGTTATTTACAACAAGAAACGCTTTATTAAATCTATTGCGCTATACTACAAGACAAACAAGAAACCGTTTAAATCTTGGGCAATAACAAATAGCAATAAATTAAATTACCATAAATATTGTATGCTATAAATTTAGACAACTAAAAAAAAACAAATTTTAACACTACTTAAGTTTAATAAAGTGCTATTCAAGTGCAACACTCATCTGGTTCGTAGCAACTAAAAAGAAAGTTTCAAAAACGATGAATCGCTCAATCGTCTGACTTCCCTTCGACAACACAAACTACATTATATTTAAGTATCATTTATATGAGCACAACTCAGGCACAATGAAATCTTGATTGCCTGTCGAGATGAAATGTCTAGACTAAGGACAAAGCAAGGAAATAAATATTACTTTCTATAGTTAATTTCGGATAACTTCGGCAGGAGCAGCTTCCCAAGGCTTATTTAATTCTATGTATGTACGCAATGCAGTTATATATTCGCCGCAGCAGACTTATTTATAACACACACTGACCTTCGCCGAAAGCAAGACATGATAAAAAAGTGTTTAAAAAGAAAATGATGACATCTCTCAACTCAGTAAAACAGTAACAGCAACCAAATACCAAATTAATTTTAGATAATTCATCAGCGATCATTTTAAATGGAATCCGCAGACGTCGTCGAAATTTGGGTCGTGGGCTTCTGCTGCTCTGAGCCACCGTGCTGTGATAGCGTACTAACATCCGAGCTAATAAAGCGCTGTATGAATTCACGACAACGGGTCTCTCGATAGTAATCTGTGGAACACTTGGTCTCCGAATTGCGTAACAGAATTCGACCAAAAACACTCGCTGAAACCAAAGAATTGCTAGAAGCGCCAACAACCATAATATTCGTTAACTATAACTCACCAACTTGGTGTAACGGGTAGTAGCGCCGCTCGATGCCCTCGCGTAGAAACATGCACAGGTGAACGAAGACATTGCGCTTCGGTGAGCTTAGCAGCGCAATGATCTCCATGGCCTCAGTGGTATTTGTGGTACGTAGCAGGTCTTCCGTGAAGGGTTCCAGAAGCGATTGCTCAGGGAGATCAAGCAGCATAAGAAGTGCCTCCGCAGCGGATTGTGTCGAACCGGCTGTGAAATACGAGAGAATTCAGAATCAGGCGTCATGTACGATCAGGCAAGATGTAGCTGCACGAATCCAATCAGGCCGATGGTTACTTACGAAAAGGGTCGTTTGACCAACTGTCAAGCCAGTCGCGAACATCATTAAATTGGACACTGCGCGCGTGTTTGTATTCAAGCGTTTGGAAAGCGCCTTCTACTTTGTTGCCTTGCTTGTGCAGGTAGTCGATGAGCAAAAAGAATTCACGCGGCATTGTCACACGGTAGTCGGGCTCATTGTTGTTCATCTGCGATAGTAGAGTGACACAGAGTTTTCCCAATTATGTTTAATTTAGTTTATATTAAATTCATACCAAATCCTTGATCTGCGACTGATTGTACTCGCACAACGGACGTTCAGTACGGCATAATGTTTCCATGGAGAGCCCGAAGCAGCTGGGTTTGTACTCGCCGGTAACCGTGATGAAAATGTCTGGCCCATTTTTGACGTGAAGTATTAGGATATCGAAGTCAAATTTCCAATTTGTGGTTCGTATCTTCCTCAGTAGGCTGGATACACTGTCTACATCAGCAAGGAGCTTGACTCGTATGCTACGGGCTGTGTCCGACATAAGATTATCGGCACGCGGGTCCAACTGCAACCACTTTTCGCAGATGTCGTTCAGCGGTGGATCCTTAACCTTAAACATAAAGTCGATCGGCATTGGGCAAGTATTCGAAACGGTGAAATCAGAAACAGCTAACTCGTTGAAACGCACAACGCCAAAGTCGATTACTGTCTTCTCCACGCTAATTTGCGGCTGGTTTTCGTTCTCGCGTTTGTCTACGAGCTTAAGCACTTCTTCGTGGACACGCTTGTAACGTTTCTCGTCACGTGTCTTAACCTTAGAACGAAAGTTATGAGTGTGACTCAGACCCAGTCAAATCTCTAGCAGTTAAACTACAAAAATTATTCACCTTAACTACGAACTCGGCATATACAGGTTTGTGATCGCTTTGCCGAATTTCCATAACACTGTTGTAGGTCACCTGCTCAATACGAGCACCCTTCCATAGAATGCGATCGCAATACGCTGGCGCACGCTGCTTTTCACTGCTGTCGAAAATATCTGTACCCGGGTCGTACTTATAAGTAGGTCGAAACGTTATTGGCCCCTCTATGAAGCCCTCAAAACAATTGCCTTTACGCATTTCCTGACGCAGTTGGTCAAACTGCAGCAGCAGCTCCAAATTTTTTGCGTCCGTTCGGCTGCCAGGCAGCTGTAGACCAGGCGGTTCTTCAATACGGTAATTAAGGTCGCCTATCCAGAAAATGTGACTGAAAAATTAAGAAAATATGTCTCTTAACTTAGTTAAAAGGTCTACCGACTAAACTCACTCGTGATCATTTATAGTGCGTCGCAGATCATCATCAAAAATCAAGCCCTTTACTATGCCCGCATAATCATCATTACGTGCCTCCACAAAGGCCATGTGTGCCGCCAGGTGAGAATTAACAAAGCAAATGTTACCCTCGCCTAATTGCAGGCTCACTGCAACGCCACCTTTGTTACCAAGGGCATTAAACACTCCACGCGCGATCGACTTTACACGACAGCGGAGAATATGTGGTCGGAGCTGTTTGCGCACAATAATCGTTAACATCATTCCCACAAACCGCACCGAGGTGAGCTCTTCATAACCACCGCCGTCTGGATGTACGCTCTCCAACATTTTATTTCTGTACATTTAAATAGTTCATTGAGTTGTGCGAACCAAAAATCAATAATACAAATACTATCAAAAAAGATACCCACATCCACAGGGCGTCGGGTCTATTTTCGCCAAATGTTATTGCCTTTGCTGAAGTATCAAGCTCTTGTAGAGCAATTGCATAAATGTCCGGTGGCGCTAACGAAGCAGCCAGCCATAAATGCAACGGGCTATCGCAATAGGATTTATTGTTCACATTCCATGTGGCACAGTACACTCTGAAGATGGAAATAAAAAAATAAATACAATTAATAAAAACATAAGTCAATAATTATGTATTGTACGATACTCACCTAAAATCCTTATAGACGATATATTCATGCTCACGACGTTTCAGTTCTTGCTTAACTTCTCCTATCTGGCGGTAATCATTTAGCCAACTGTAGCTCAAAACAGTATCCAAATTCTGCGCATTGCTGTGGGTCATTGACATTTTTGCAGAGATAATTTGAGCGTGGAATGTCTCAAAGTCGGAAGCGCCATCAACTGATATGATAGGGTAGTAATAAAATTTTACAGATTTTTCTTCGCCAGATATAAGATCAAACTGCAGCTGCGATATAGAACCTTTTCTATCTGAAAATAATAAGGAAATTAGTTATAGAACGAGATCGTAATCCAAGATACCCGCAGTGAAATCCCGTCATATGCATACACACCTATTATTAGCTGAAAGTTCTCATTCAAAGGAAAAACTTTATCAATGCTGAGGTCATTTGCACTTTGCAGCGGCATGCGTGTCACAGTCAGAGAGAACACTGCATAAGTGCTACCTGCCACAGACACGACCAAAGCCAGTAACCGGCTTGCATGCTCCTGTCCACGTATCTGATATGCTTCAAAAATCTGTGAAGATAAATGAATGTCATTAAGAAACAGTTTACCTGATTTGTCTACCACTAATACAACGTACAGATAGCACATTTTCGTTGTTCTTAAACTTCTGCTGTACAATTTGTAGCGGACTTTGTTCGTGAGATCCCCTGTCGACATCAGTTAGCGTGGTTGTTGTTGTTACACTACCGTCTGATTGATTGATGTTACTCACAAAATTGCTAGCCACTGCCGCCGAAATCGTCGGTATGGCGCTCAGTTCTGACGTCGCCCTTTCGCTATCCATTCTCCAAGACACTATTCAAATATTATCGCTTGAACAATTTTGAGTAAAATATGCTGATCTCTGGTTGTCAGGGTATTCGGTTGACAGGCTATCAGGTTTTGATGTTAAACGCTTTCACTATTTTTAATTGTTATCTCTATCTTTAAGCATTGCACACAAGGTCTGCAAACCCATTACGTTTTGCTTGCTGTCTTCACAGCTGCATGGGGTGTGTTGTGGTATTCACTATTTGCATCCAAAGTATTGACGCTGATGACTGTGACAACGGTTGAGATTACCAATTGACGCAGCTGTTGTTGATAGTTGTTCAGTTACGGTGTGTATTAATTATGTTTCTCAGCTACTTTGTTGTCCCTTTCTACCTTTATTTTGGTATACGACAGAAGCGATTGCTGATTGTCCCGAATTACACAAACATAAATTAGTAAATAATTTTTAGCGTATTATGTCGCCCACTTTTTTCTGCCATTCTGAAATTGTATTACTGCTTTTAAGGGCCGCACACACCTAATCCGTTGCATACGTCCACTTGTCCGTTTAAAGTAATTAATTAAAGGTATGGTGGACGAGAATGGTTATGCGACTGTACACAAATAGTATTTTAAATAGCCTTACACTAAACAAAACTATCTAACCCTATGTTTTGGCATCGATTATTCTAACTCAATACATGTACATACATATATGTACGATACAACTGTCATTGGGCGCTTCTACGAACAGCACACTCATGCACATTCAAAACAGTGGCATGACAAACAGTCTGGCATCGCCATTACTGCGCATGACTGCAGGCTGATGGTATTGGTCGCTGATGGGTTGCCGCAAAAAAACAAGTTGGCAGGCATACCGGCGAACACTTCGCCCTTTTGTCCGTAACGTTGCTGTTTTCGTGTTGTAGAGATGTGGAAGTATTTTGCTTTAATTTTAGTTGTTTGGGAAAGCTGCAGTTACGCTGTGCTGGAGTCAGACGCCAATACACTTGTGTTGCTAGATAACCTTGCTATCCGCGAGACACACTCTATATTTTTCAAAAGTCTTCAGGGTAAGTAATTACAAGTAACTTTAACCAATGACGTGTACCAAAAGCGATAAATATGTTAAAACTGATATTTATATACATATTTATGTTTATGTCAATCAGAACGCAGGTTTAAGCTCATTTACAAGCTAGCAGATGATTCGGGACTACTACTGTCACTATATGGCGAGTACCTGTACAAAAACGTAATCATATTTGCACCTAGCGTTGAGGAGTTCGGTGGTGACATCAGTGTCGAAAAATTGGCCCAGTTTGTGGACGATGGCGGTAATGTGCTTGTTGCCAGTAGCGAAAAGTCTGGTGATGCATTGCGTGAATTCGCTTCCGAATGCGCCTTCGAACTCGACGAGGAAAACTCTGCCGTCATCGACCACCTTCACTACGACGCATCTGATCACGGCGACCACACAACAATATTGACCTCCGCAACGAATCTTATCAACGCGCCTACCATGATTGGCAAGGGGAATCGTCGTGTCGATGCGCCACCTTTGATTTACCGCGGTACTGGTCTCATTGCAGACGCAGAAAATCCTCTTGTGTTGAAGCTGTTGACAGCCGAAAGCACTGCCTACAGTTATAATCCGGAGTTGGCAATCAATGAGTATCCTCACGCTGTGGGCCGAAGCACGCTCCTCATCGCAGCACTGCAGGCGCGAAACAATGCACGAGTTGTGTTCTCCGGATCGCTTCACTTCTTCTCAGACGAAGCATTCAATATGGCAGTGCAAAACGCACAGTCGGGGGTCTTCAGTAAACAGACTAGCAACCGAAATGTGGCCATCGCTATCAGTCAGTGGGTATTCGGCGAAAGCGGTCGTCTGCGTGTGGCCTCCGTCAACCATCATAAAGAAGGTGAAAAAAGCCCTCCAGAGCAAGCATACACTATCACCGAACCAGTGGTATATACCATTGCAGTGGAAGAGCTTATTAACGACAAATGGCAACCATTCAAAGCCAACGATATTCAGCTGGAATTTGTGCGTATAGATCCGTTCGTGCGCACCTACCTGAAACAAACGGCTGGGGGTAGTTACGAAGCCAGATTCAAGATACCTGATGTGTACGGCGTTTACCAGTTTAAGGTTAACTACGATCGCATGGGCTACACGCATCTGTACAGCACCACACAAGTCTCTGTACGCCCGTTGGAGCATACACAATACGAACGATTCATACCGAGCGCGTTCCCTTACTACACGAGCGCCTTCTCTATGATGATCGGAGTATTTGTTTTCTCCTTCATATTTCTACATTTCAAGGACGAGGCGTCGCAAGCAGGCAGAGTCAAGTCGAAGTCTCTGGCTGACGAAAAGAAGTCTCAGTAATTAGGATTTTCGGCCCTTAATGAGGTCAAAAATTCTTATTGCTTCCGATATTTATGCTCTATTTATGAACACCCCTTACCATAATAAAATTGTAACTACAAATCGTCGACTGGAAGTTTTTCTGAAATGTTCTGTGTTAAAATCAAATGAAAACGTTTTTTGTTTTGTTTTCTTTTTTGTTTTGTATAAGTCCGACATAAGTTATCGCTATACATATATATATATAAATTTTTAATAACAAAATATATTGAGGGTAATCCCATTTTGGTCTAATAACAGCCACGCGTTGTGGTGATGAAAGAATAACTAATAGCTAAAGAAAAAACAAATTAATTTGTTTATTTTAAACGCAGAAAATGCAGCGAGAAAGGACCGTATTTTGGAATAGGCCTCCTGACGAGCCGGGTACCGGTGTATATGCTTTTCAAACGTTCGTAGGGGCGTCCAAACCACAAATTATTGATTTTACGACGGCAGCTGCCGACAGCGAAGCATAGTTCTGCCACTTTCGAGTAGTTGTGCCATCCTTATAATCCGCTATGCCTATAACGAAACACAATACATTGAAATAAAATTCAGTACTGTGTGTCAGGTAATGGATAATCGACCCCACCTTTCACAAGTATAAAGCTTTCTCTGCAATTGCCGATGATGCTGTCCAACACGGAGCTCATCTCAACGTCTGTTGCTAATAGGCCGTATTTACGTATGAATGCGGCGCGTGTTTTATCACTGCGGACTAAGTCACGGCCGGATCCAATCGGCCCGAGGTGCAAGCGAGTGCGGCCATCGAACTCGTCGTTCGCTATGGGATGGGCCACCTCGATGACCTCATGATTCCCAATGTTCATGAAAAGTTTGTCTGTGTTCACATCAGGGCGCTGGAAATCGCTTTCCGTCTTCTGCATCAGTGAGCTAAGGGCATCCCGTTGGTACTGCTCCCAAGGGCGTTTTGCCTCCATGTTTGCTTGAAGACCCTCAGCGATTTGCTGTAGCGAATCGTTCCTCGGGAAATAGGTCTTCTCTTCATCGCCACATTTGTAGACATAAATATACGGCTTTTCCTTGCTATTGAGAGAAAGGCGTTCATAAGTGGTTGGTCAAAGTCATCAACTGGACATGGGACAATCACCTGCTGGTCAACAGCGCGCGTTTCTTGTCCACATAGGAAATGACCACGTCTCCAAGGCGCACGTGCTTTTTGAAGTCTGTATAGTGTGGTACGCCACCCGCGACACCCACAATTAAGACATAATCCACCTTTTGAAAGGTGCCCAGTAGACGCGTCGTTGTGTTGCCGGTGGCGGTCATGGCCTCTCGGCTGCTACCTACCGAGGGCAGCTTTGTACTGACAATGCGATGTGCACCTATATTCCCTAAAGTGTAAACATTTGACTCGCCTAATCACAATAGCGAGCGAAGAAGGACGAGAATAAAGTGTGATTAATGCAAAGTTAGACTGAATAAATATAATTGACAAACAGAATTTTATATAATGAGGATCGGTTTGTGAGTGCATATATAATATATATGTGCGTTTGCGTACGGGTATGCGAATGGTGAAGTTTTATCCTAATAACCAATAGCCAAATAGGTAACCAAACGACAACCCAAACCGGAAACAGAAACACGTATAGGATTAACAAACAATTTATACCGACGGTATGAATTCTTACCAAATCTTCGTTTCTGTTTAGACTTTTTAAGTGAATTCGTTAAAATTTGATCGAAATCTGTACAATAGGCAATTGGTTGGGTATTTGTTGTAGAGAAGGTGATATAGAACGGGTGACCGAACAAGCAGACGAGCAGAAAAGTAAGGAGAAAGAGAATAAGTTTAAATATTAGTACAAAGCCAACCGATTGTTCGTTTCGTTAGTGGTCTTCGGTAAGAAACCAACAACTGCATGCAAGTGCACCTTCACACAAGCCTCCTTGACTTTTCCCTTGCCCATACCCATGACTTACCCACTGTTGTGTATCTCACAAACGTTTCCTTGTTTTCCAGCATGGCATCGACGGCGAGCTTCTCACAATATTGTGCTGTAATGATTGCGATTGTCGGCTGCTTATTCGTCGCGATTGTTGGCATCTGTTGAACAACTTTGATTTCCTTGTCCTCATGGTGGATACGAGTATACGAGTTATACTCCATTGACTTGATTAAACCGCGGTCCTGAAGCGAAACGAACACCACAATGACATCCTTCTCCGCCCAGCCGTAGTCCCTGCGTTCAAAAATTAGGTTAGATTCATTACAAAACCAAATAGTGATGACATACTTTGCCAGATCCTCTGGAGTTACCGGATTGGGATAGGCTTGCTCAATCAGCTCTAACACCTTTTCGGGCGTCAATGGAGGCGATTCACATTGTGACTCTTCTATTGAGACTGCGACAAAAGAAAATAATTTTTATAGAAGTGAATACAACCGCAGAGACGCAAAAAACAACAGACGAGTAGCCATTAACAAAGACAACAAAAGGTATTATAATATTGGATACGGTTAACTTTGTTAGCGTTAAAAAAGAAAACGGTGCGGTTTCACGCAACTGGAGAATCACTAACATATCTCGCGACGAAAATAGCGGAATCCACCCAACACATGCGCCAAAAAATCCCTAGTAAAAGGATTACCAACGCCAGTTGCCGCCACAGGGACTCCGCTTATGTAAGACTTAATACAGTCCAAACATTTTGACACTATCTCCATATTTAAAACAAATTCCAAAGCGATAATTTAGCAAAGCAGCACTAAAGTGGAAGTTAAAATTTTATTTTATTTGTGCCAGACGAACAATTTATTCAGAAGACTTATAAAGTTTGACAGATAATTCAGTGCTGACGGTGTAAAGTTTTCGATTTGGAAATGGCAAAATATCAAATAAAAGAGAGTGCAGAGAATCCAATCTGCACAATCTGATTTCATTAAATCGGACAGTAAAAACGATTAAACAGGCATTACTAAAAAATATAACAGAATAATAAAAAAAAGGAAATAAATAAATCATAAACTGAAATGGTGGATACGATGATGCTAGGCTATTTGAAAATATTGACAAATGGCGTCTAGGCGGAGTTTTATAAAAGTTTTTGGTTAATATTTCAACAAATACAGCAGCTCGCCAGTCCAGTGAAGTCGGCTTCTGGTCTGAGATTTGGGTTAGTGCGACTAAAAAAATGATGACGAAAACCGAGCTAAGCCGCCTAAATAGAAACCAAAATTGGTTGGGGAGCTATTCATCATCATTTTCGAGTGGCGGTTAGTTGCTCGTGGTACATATCTAGCCAAATGGCCTTCATCAAATCGTCGCCATCACCTGTTTGCTTTTGTGCAAGCAACGCGTCCTCAAACTTGCGATCGCATTCGCCATAGCAGTAGATAATATAACCATCCCGCGCTACGCTCGGTATAACCGCCAAAATCGGAATCATAACAGGAATCGTACCAAAACAAAAACAGATAGATAGATAGATAGAAAGAGCAAAAACGAAAATTTGGCTGATAATAATACGACCAGACTTATAATGACTTACGTGGGCGCGAAGGCGGCGCCGAAGTCTCTTCGAGTATTCGTAGTTCGATTTCTAACGACTGAATCTCATCGTAGGCGCGTTGTAGAAGCTTCATGATCTTCTTGATGAAGCCAACGTAATCTGAAATTGAGAGGGGGAAAGGATGATTGGAATGAATTCTGCAGTTGTTCATATTTTCTTGCGTACCCCTGGGAAAATCCTTGGGACTGACGAGTTCCTTGAAGAAGTCCTGGGCGATGTGGGCCTGTTTCTCGTCGCTCACAAACCAAGGACGGAACCAGAAACGCAATGTGCGCGATTCCTGCGAATGTTTCCCCGTGTTGGCGCTGACGAGGAACACGCGGAACTCAAGTGAAAGTTGTGCAGCCTGTTGCTGGCTCTTCTGCCCCGTGAACGTGTCCTTGTTAATGATGATGCCAGTGTGGTCACCGCCAGCAACGTGCACGCGGTCGTTGATTTGGTCTACCAATTTGCGTTCGATCAGAATAACGGTACTGTTAGCAGTCTTGCTTTTGGGCGTCATCACCACTTGTTCCTGGTCTCTGTGAAGCGTGTGGCTAGGGCTGCGTTCGCTGACATTCTGATTCAACATCGTTGTTGAGGATTTGCTGTTACCGTCGTTTCCATTCCGATTATTGTATTGGATGTTGTTGCTGTGGTGAATGGTACCACCATTTGCGAGTGCCGCTTCGTTGCCATTTATATGGCCGTCGCTTGTCCTTGTCATTATCGTTGACGCAGACGATGACGATGACACTGATTTATTTGGCTTGGGTGGTGGTGGCGGAGGTGACATCTGTGTTTGACTCCGCGTCGACATACAAGTATATTTAGATATTCCAAAGCGGCAAAATCAGCAAACGAAGGAACGACTTATCACCGTTTTTTGGCTGGCTTCCCACCTATGTATATGTTTATATTCCGTGTTTTCGTTCTAAAGTTTCTTCCGAAACGTAATGGGACCCTAACTGGGAAAATGCCAATTTGGTTATTATTTTTACTGTTTTCCAGTTTTCTCTGTCCTGTGTGTGTATGTGTATGCATGTGTGGGGTATGGAAAATAAATGATGGTATAATCGACCAAACAAACGAAAACGAAAACAGAATCGGAATTTTCATAATTTTTGTAGCTTTATTTGTTTTCCCATTGCCTTCCCTTCTCTTTCCTGCATATCGCAACATAAACATTAAAAGAAAAACTTTTGCTTATCCCTTATTTCTGCCACAGCCACTGCCGGCGTGCCACCAAATTACATATGCAAATATGGTGGAGTTGAAGTGTGGTACTCTTCATGCCCTGCTTTGGAATTGTGCCAAAACAAGTCAAACGCCGTAACTGGAGTACTAATAATTCGTGCCACAGGAATCTAAAAAAGGGGGTGTGTAGCTGGGTTCGCTGACACGGACGCTTTACGTGAATAAGTCTACGTAACGGGTAATATTTTCTGTGTGCGTATAATGCTTACATACATGTCTACTTACATATGTATCTCACAATTGACTTTGCACAGATGCGAAGTATACAAAGTAATAAAAAACAACGACGGCTCGCAACACAGAAAACAAAAACAACGAGGGCAGCGAAATGAGAAAGAACAACAAAAAACAGCACCCACCCGCCACCAATTTAAGGAGAACGGAAATATAATGGAAGTATGAGAGAAACAAAGAAAGAAACCAACACATTTCAGCGAAGCAGAACGAATACGCCGCAAACGTAAGAAACAAAAACAAAAACAACGACAGGCAGCACAGAAAAGAAGAACTAGGGCAGCGACGCAGAAAAGAATAATAACAACAACAGCAATTTTAGCTTTTAATTTTATTGAAAAGCCCTGTCTGTCCTACACGCAGCAAGCTATTGCTTGCAATACTATTTCATTCTTCTTTGGTATTGCTGTTCGCTTCTATACGCTGAAACTCGTTGCTTGCTTCAACCACATACCTCCCGTAATTTTCAACCCTACTCATTCTACAAAAAACGAACGAAATAAAGCAACAGCGAAAAAACCGAACGAACACAAAGAAGAACGCGAAACAATTGCGCGCAACACAAGGTACCCGAAATGCGACCTACCCCGTAAGCCTCGTGCAACTCTTCTCCAGAAACAAGTGTTGCGAGAGAGGAATTGCGCGAGTTAATGCTGCGTGTGGAACGGGTCAAACCGATATCAAAACAGTGGCGCTTCCCACTCCACCCACCGCTATGCAACAAAGTTCGCGCTTAAGCTAATTAATTCTTTGATTCTTAGTTATCGAGTGGTGTAATTAAATTTTGGATGTGGATGATAAATACGAATGTATTTACAACACCAAACTGTATCGCACTCGCTTTTTTAAACATGCACCCCATATAACTGAACAACTAAGACGTATTTACGTCAAAAGGGTGCGCTGATGTGGGATTGGGGCTTCCACCCCAACTGATACCTAATCACAAATCTAAACGTAAACAGAGAAAGGCCTGTTTTAGAATGTGTTTGCTCAATTCAACCGTTGCATTCGCTGACTGACTTCAACAGTTATTTTTCAAATTGCGCAAATCGATATTTGTAAGGGAAAGCTTTGAAAGTGAAAGAGAAAAACTCTGATCAACTCAGTCATCACGTTTGAAGTAGTTGCAGTGTTGGAGTGGTGGGCTCACATGCCCGAAGTACTTCGACACCAACAAACCGATACCAAGAACTAGGTCGCGGCATCGCATCGCGCCGCTCATGACGTGACGTCATGCGAGTAATTTTAGGCTGAAGCTCTCCACATGTTTTATAGTCGGAATATGAACTCCAGTAGTAGCTCCAACTAAGCTATACCTGAGCATATGTCGTAAAGTATTTCAAAAATCCTCAACCATAACCAGAATAATAACTGTACATCGCGGCACCTTAGAGAAGTCCGTAAGGTGGCCTGCACTTAATTAGTTCGTCAAAGGCAGCAAGACAACAAAATTAAAAAAACAAGGGAAGCAATTCTCATTAAACCACTGACATAAATTGAATTAAACAGAATCAAGTTGATTCGAATTAAGTTGACTGCACCGCCCTATGCCCTGAACCGAACACGTACCACAATCAAAATAAAGGCGAGCCGTGACAACTGGAGCAATTTCCTCGGCTGCCACGCAACGGGAAATGGCCCAGAGGGTGTGGCCATCGCCAATTTCAATTCATAATTCATTCACTACTCGGAAACGGAAATCATTTACCCAAGTGAGTGGACTCGTTGAAAGATCATAACCAAGCAAAGAAAAGTAGAAATTTTCTGCCGCGATTTCAATTGAATGATTGACGGAAGAACAGTAGAAATTGAAGTCATATTTATATCGATGTTCATACGGTCTTACCATCCAATGTTCCAGCGTTGTGAATTTCTAAGATGCATATCGACCTGCGGTTAGTTGTTGTAGCAGAGCGTTTGCATTGCAACAACCACTTGGGAAGTCGTCGACAACAATGGTAGCGGCGCAGTGATGCCTGACGTACGCCAAATGATGACGAAAGGTTGGGCAGGGCAGACCCCACTTTTTCTTATTTCTCGTTGCCGCTCTTCCTACCGAGTTGAGACAATTGGGTCGGCGCATCTACGATTCGAAAACATTACTTTAAATATTATGCGCGTAAGCGTCAAACGTAAAATTCCTCTCCGGAAAACATGTTGATATATATATATTTCAATAATATCGTATCATCGAAATGAGCAGATCTGTTGTGCGTGGAAAATGTTATACATTGCGCAATCGGTAACGATTGAGCCAAAATTAATTTTAGCAACGTAAAATTATTTACAAATTAAAGTTTTTATAAACCAGCCGAACAAATTTGAATACAAATAGGAAATAAATATATCTTAATTACTTGACCTCGAGACCAGTTAACGTTTCTTTCTGACTAATAAAAACAAAACGAAGGAAGCAAAAGGAAGATAAGTTGAACATAACATTAAACTTGGTATTTTAGATAGCGTAGTCAACCTCCATTTATATCCCATATATATAAAAAAATTAGTTCAGAAACAAAATTTATTGTATATTAATCCGAGCGGTATTATTAAGGCTCTTGCCACCGTTATTTATATTGTTGTCGTTCTACTCAAAGAAACACATATTTCACTTCACTTGTTCGCAAATGTGTGGGCGGCATTGGGCTAATTTTTTCCATGGCCCTGCATACAGAGGTTAGGTTGCGCAGACTTCGTCGTCAGATTAAGAATCGTCATCAATTATGAATCATCATCACCAGCAGCATCGTCATTACAAACTGAGGAAGCAAACGAAGCAATTTGGATCGGTTTGTTGCCAAATATGCTTTTTAAAATAGTCTTCGTATACACACGTAAGGGAAATTTGTTTCGGTACATTCATTTATTCATTCACTTGTTGCCACTACCTCAACCGCCTATATGATACACACTCACATCTAACGAAATCAGATGACCCACTATGAGAAATAGTGAGCAGAGTCGTATTTACTTTTGAGCGTTTGATTTGTTGCATTGTTGATCGATGTTATAGATAGAATCAACCAAACATGAGGTAATACTCATCCACAACATTATTCCAGATTAACGAGTGCGGAATGTTGATTTCTTGAGTTGATTTGCATAAACAATGCATTGACTTGACTAGACTATAGGGACTCCAACACACTTAATTTATTTAAATAATGAACAATCTCAGTGAGACCGAGCGACCAATTTTGATTGAGAGATGTTTGAATCCGAAATCAAACTAATTCAACTGTAAAAAATTGCCAAATCGCGCAATTTCTAGCGGCTTATCTTATCTCTCATATATTCCAAAGTGAACGTGCCGTCGATGCTACGAAGGTAATTATATCAATACACATACGTGTATACGGTGAACACCTACTGCAGTTAAACACCCCATCGTATGAACTGCCATATTGTTTGTATTTTTATTACAAAAATTGTATTTTCGTTTTATTTCGAAAAAATATAAAAGGAAATACTAGAAATTTATGCGTGGATAACACGAATAAAGTGGGTATACTGAACATAGTATGAATGAATGAAAATTAGTTCAAACTGGTCAGACCTTACTATTCGAGTACATATATATAAATGTATATATATATATATATATATATATATGCAATTAGAAATCGTTCAGACATGTCGATAGGTACCAATATATGTTTTCCATCGAACTATGCGACCTCAAAAGTATTGGGGGCTAATTCCGGTTTGCTGCTTAGTCAATAGCACCCCAACATTGCAGTTGCTGTTGCTAGAATTGCTCTGATTACAGTGGCTTAAATAGATCGAACTCCTTAATTGTAGTACCCACTAGACAATAGAAGAGTGAAACTGCGAGCCCTGAACTGGAGCATCAAAGATGATGTCATTTAGCACAAAAAATTAAAACAAAAAATACGAGAAGAGAGAATATACCAGCTACGCTGACGAACTTTAAAAATTTTATAGTCTAGCTCAAACCACTTATTGAAATCGAATCCGCCTTTAATGCGCGAATGACGATGATCATCAATGCAAACTTCATTGGCACTTTTGAGCAACATGACATCACCATGAAATTGCACGATGTTTGTGAGTCCAAATAACATCAAGGAATAGTACAACGTTCAGTACTTCGCAAACAAAACGATAACAAAAACACTAACATCGAACACTCTTCCACTCAACCAGCCGCCTGAATATGAGCAAATCAGTTTAAATATAATTTCCACGCTCGCCTCTTTCACACCCCTCCGTTCAACAGTTGAAATCCCACGCTGTTGTGATCGCCAACAATTTAAATCACCACAATGAAAAACACAAAAAATACACTCATCCATACACACACTACACAAGAGAGCGCCATCGTCAGCAAGCGACAACAAAACGCAATTTCATTAATGATAACTATTATACTATTTTCATCAACAGCGCGGTAACTAGTTAACCTTCCGCTTGGATGTAAAACCGCAAAAACAAAAACAAATTTACCGATTTCAAACCAATGGTAAAAGGAAAAATGAGAATACAAAACAATTTTATATTTGCTCAACTAATGTGGGGAACATCTCGAGAATATTAGAACGCTACCTTTACAAACAAACGATTACTTGTTCGTGGCTCTTTACTAGTATTTTTGGTTAAACACTGAAGCTGATATGGTAGCGTATACTTTAAATTTCGTTGGACGTTGTCTAACTTCACACTACTTTCATCGCGAAAACAAAAATAACGACAAACCGCGCAATACAACAAACATCCACTATTCAACTCGACCATCAAGCACTTCGTTACAGTGCGACTAAATGACGGCGACAACAATCAAAACATGCATCAGAATAAAGTACTAAAAAATACCAGACAACGAAAGTGGTTTCAATAAAGACCGATATGTACGGAACAGTCAGGGCTACAAATGATATCGTAGACAAAATAAAAACTAAAGACAAATTTCATATCAGGAAACAACAACTGTTATATTGTGAGCCATCATGTTCTTTGGCAGATACACTAGTCGGCACAATAATTTTGACCTGTATATAACTGTGATATTATTTTGACCACTGTTTTTAGTTTTTAGACTGGAAGTTGTTAAAAAAAATGTGTGAGTATGCTTAGCACTCACGAGCTTATGATGTGAAACATATTCAGTATATAACTGAATGAACAAATATATATATAAATGTAGAGGTTGGCGCCGACTGCGGCTCGATCCTGCCTTTTAATACTCCACAACGGCCCATGTTTTGCACACTCTACTCCAGTCGCTACTCTGCACACGGCACCGAATACGTTAATTTTTGCACACGTTCTTTTGCACACGACACCAATGACGTTCTTTTGCATGATCACGGAAGCCACAGAGGACAACCACAGACGTAAGGGTCGAAAAGGTAGAATTAGCTTTATTCAACTTCGATTTTTCGACATATCTAGCGCAAAAAATAGGTGTAAATAAATGCATTTTAAATCCTTTTTAGTTATTTATTTAGTTATTTCTTAAAATAAAAAAAAACAACAGTCACGCACTGTTTCCCGTTTATGTTGTTTTCATTAAATACACTGCTAACGAAGAACGATAATGCGATGACGCTATGACGTCATTGTACAATTTCACTCTACCGAAACCAAAGATGTTTCACATTAAAACATATCTTTGAAAATGAATGAAACAATTAAAATTTCATTGATATCTCTTGTTGCTTAGAAGTTATACTCAGATGAACGTTTAAAAATGTACTGGTTGCAACAAGCTGTGAGTCACTACACATTTGTATGTCAGAAATCACCAAATTTATATCTTACAGACTTCACTGCTTTTACTGTTGCTAACTATGTGGGCATGTCCATTCGGCCCCTTTTTAAATGTGTGCCCCTTTCCATACATCAACACGTTTCTCCACACCGCACCACATCTTTCCAAACCCACTTGACGAATTTATCTAGTATCTCATCATTGTGTCTGCCAGTATCTTTCATCAACATACATACAAATGCATTTGTGTATATCGTTATTTGCTTTTCATTCTTTATTTTGTTCTACGAACACTAGACAGATCGAACACGTGCGCGTGTGTCGGGAGATCGAACACGTGCGCGTGTCCGAAAAGCGTTGGCAATTGTCGGCGAGCAGTGGCCACCCGTCTGACTAAATTCCAAGACAATGAAAATTACAGAAACCGGGGAAAACAACAGCAGCATCAACAATAGAGGATCATCTTTGATTATTTAATTTATTCGTTGTTACTTTAGTGTTCAGTAATTTTCAAAAACGAATCGTGATATTCCCCTATGAGCTTAATGTGTGGGGAAAAGCTACACCAAGTCGTTCATAAAGCATGAGATCCAATCATGAACTATGGTAATACTGACTGGGGAGATGAGTTTTTTTATATTAGTGTAATTGTTATGGGGTACAGGGCGGATTATAAACATCTATACAGCACGACCAATACAGCCGGTTACTGGCTACAAACATATGTACATATATATGTATACATATGTATGTGTTTAAAACTTCCATTATGTCACTGGTCGAAAACTGGTTTTCGACTAGTCCCTTTGGAATCATCACTAGTTCCAACTCTGTCCCTTTAATAGATTTGACTTGTGAATTGGCACCGCCTTTATTTACCTTACCTTTCACTAGTCCTTTCACCAGTATATATGGGCAAAATGAGGCCAGTTACTTCTCTACTGAATATAGACAAAAGGACACCAATTGCTTCACTAGTTCTACCAACTAGTAATTCCAGTAGTTTTTGAGAACTACTTGGGTGCTTTCTAGGTCCGTGAGTTAAATAAAAACTCTTCAATTCACATTTTTAGAAAACATTATATTTTATAATGAGCTGAAGGCCTTGACGATAGTCTTCATGGCCTTGATCTAGATATGACAGCAAACAAAGCTAGAAATTTTATTGAGTAAAGCATTAAAAACACATCTTACATAGATACTCTTGTTTCCTTATTTAATTTTGAAGTCCAAAATGGAGACATCATTCGTGTGCTATCGAGCTAGTCGGGTGATCGTGATAGTTTGTTCTGACACAATTTCTAATATCACTTTTAGTTGGCAGCATTTCGTTATCTTTTTTCATGGTTGCCAGAAATATGTATAAACATAAGTATTAATAAGTAATAATGTATTCACTTCTTTGTATTCTTACCATTTAAGGGTCAATCATCTCTACGACATTTATTTATTTATTTATTTTTTCAAAGTGTTCAAAGGAGTCCCCTTGATTTTCTAAAATTTAAATCAAATTATGATACTTTTTTTAATCTATACACTTATCTTTATCTTCGGTAGACGGACGGACGGCACATTGTGCCGTGTACTTCTTTCGCTTATGGCGATTGCGTCATCCAAAGTGGTTGCCAACGGCTAATTGAAATTGTATTACTACACCAGTTGAATTAGAGTGAAAAAGAAACGTACTTCTCAATTGTTCTCACTTACTGGTTCGCCACTACATTATTTGCGACTACTGAATTCACTAGCCATCAGTATACAAAAAGGGACTAGTGATCCTATCGATACTATCGAAATGGGAACAATTGCCACCAAGCGCACTGCAGGGTTAAATCATTTTATAGCAGGTACATACATAAATACTACCATATGTATGTATGTGTACATATGTACATGTGTAGTTTAAACTGAGAAAACGTAAAATTTAATACTTAGAACAAATTCAGACTATTATCATGAACATTTCTTACGATTAAGATCCATATTTACGATTCACGAAGAAAATAATATATATTTTTTCATATATTTTAAATAGTTATCACGTCACTCAGCTGTTAACATACTGTTAAGGTATACGACGATTCCTTTATGAAAATTTTCTGTTATTAACAGGTACTGCACAAGCAAACAGGCGATACGGCTTGTGCAGTATACATAGGACAAGTACGTAGATATGTAGATGTCATCTAGTACATGAGGCCAGACAAGTCATAAGGAAAGATCTCTGGTGCTCTATCTACCGATGGGAATGTTAACATGGCTTGTTTTTTCCTAACAATAATAAACACTAGTTCGAAGATATTTACAGAGGTATAACAATCGAGTAAGTGGAACGAGTAGATGGGTAGCCATTGTTTAATAGTTTACATTTAGATTAGAAATGGGTTTTTGTCTTTAAGTTTCTTCACCCAGCAGTTTAACATGGGGTATACGGGTAGGTTTACAGACTTGCACTTCCATCTGTCAAAACTTGTAACACTATAAGAACTTCAATAATAATTAAATTGATACGATATATGTTACATATGTACCTATTTGCGTACTATTCAATTTTCAAAGGATGGGTGACAAATTAAAATATTTAAATTTGGAAAAATATGCGTAAAACAAAATATGTTATAACTGTGTACGTATGTATATATAAAGATTTGTATGTAGGTACAATAATTTTGGTATTGATGACAATGGGTGTACACATTTAGCGCTGTTAAGCCAACAGAAGTTTTACATAGTAAACTTCTGTTGGACTGAATTTTTTATCAGAGCTTTTGTTGATTGAGCGAGAGAAAGAGAGAGAGAGGGAGATATATCAAAGAGCCTAAAGAATCACTGTATACTCTTTTGAACAGCTTCTTCTCGAATAAAATGAAAAGCCGCTTTGCAATTTCTTTTAGTCTGAGTTTGAACGACGATCGGGACGTGAGTCGATTCGATGGTAGGTGGAGTCGTTCGCCACTTCGTTTCGTCTCGGTTCGATTGGTTTTTTTTTTTTTTTTAACCACAAATTCTGCGAACTCGAGAAACAACAAAGCAGCGAAAATCGCGCATTTTTTGTGCCAGGTTCTTTGGTTTTGTGGTTTCAACGTTAGCCAGTGTGTGAGTCGTTTGAGTTGAATGTGGGAGCATGTAAGGTTATAGTGCAAATGAGCCTATCAATCGAAGTATTAAATTTTACTTACACAAATACAATTTCATAGTCAATAACTAAACTAAGCTTTACGCATGCGCTCTGCAATTAGCGTAGAAAACAATCATTCGAATTGAAAGTGCCGGGTAGACGTGTTTGGATTTCGTTTCATCAGTGAGTTAAGCGTGCACTTCAAGCGTGAGTTGCATTGTGTTAGGTTGAGTCATGCCCAGACGGATTGTATGCTCATCGGACAACTCGATTCGTCGATTGCATACCGAGTTCTCGTTTCGCGACGCGATCTCAGCACCGCAGCTTAAGAACAACAACTTTATAGGGCTTAATTTTTGGCGCTACCGGCTTAGTGGCTAGTGTCAATGCAGAGACACGCGACAAAATAAAGAGAAACAAGTCAAAAACAAAAAAAAGCCAAACACTTGTGCCCACATACATACATACTAACAAGGCATAGTTGTGTCGCAGTTACAGTATTGAAGCTAAAGCGTCTAAAGTTCTTACACGTTTGTATTTGTGTTTGTAGCTGTGTTTTTATCCGCCCTTGTGTGTGTTATGTTATATGAGTGCTGTTCGGCTGCTTGCATCTGTGTCTAGGTTAGCACACTGACGTCGGCGCTAACTGTGCTTTTAAGTTTTCGTTGCCTTTTTCTTATTCTAATAAGCCTGTACCTTTATTACCTTTAAAGTTTATAAAGAAAAAATAATAATATTAAAGATAACTATAAAAGTGGCACTGTATCGTTACTGGCATACGGAGTATACAAAAATTCTTAAAACATCAATACGATTTTTATTTCGCTCATCAATCATCAGTCGCCTTCAGTCGAGTGCTATTATTATTTTATACACATAAAATAATAAGTTCAGTGAAGATTGCGGTAAGTCATTGTTTAAATTTACTTCAGCGCATTGTTAAAAAATAACATTTTTAATTCGGTTCGTTCTGCTTTGCTCAGCAATGTATTATTTGTTATGTTCGATAATCGAAGATATCGAAAAACCAAGAATTGATCAAAAAACCGTGACTACACTTTATAGAAATTCCCCCCCAACGCCAAGTTACTAGTCCCTAAGTAATTTTGCCATGTTGTCCGAAATCTATCATAGATGATTAAATACGTTTACTATTGATAATAAAACATACAAAGCTAATGTCTTTTACTATTAGTATATATTTTTTATGATGTCTGTGAGGTCCGTGTGTTAGATCTTAGCAAAAAGCTAAAAATACGAATAAATAATTTAAATTAAAGTTGCCCGCGTGAGATGTTCCTTCTTTTCGGCTATGTAATCAAAATTTTACACAGCATATTTAAAATGAAATAAATAGAAAAACGATTGAGTAAACAAAATAAAAATAATATCAATAATTGAATTTAAAAGCTACTCATTTAACTTAACAGTCCCATGTATTTGTTAAAACCACAAGAATAAAAAGAAAAACGACAACAACAACAACAACAAAATGAAACAGATTTGAAGACCAGTACAGACCGTGATCACTGGTCGTTATATCAATCGTCTGTGTTTACAAAATGTGCCGCACAAAAAGTAAGCCTTAAAATCTATGGATCGACTGACGCACGAGCGACGAATGCTTTATGAGATAAGGTACGAGAGAGTGAAGTGTAACAGTGCAGAGACAAAAAGAAATGCGACTAAATACAGATACTATTTATGTATGTACATATGTAGATGGCATATTTATAATTGGCTATGCCCAAATTCATCTAAGGTTTGAAGTGCTTTATCGGGAATTGTTATACATATGTATATATTTGTATATGTATACATAGATATACATACTTTTTTCACTACGTAACAAAATATCAATTTTGTGAATATTTAAATGCAGCTGGCGCCAGAAATAAGCGCACCCAATAAAGAGCGGAAGCAGCAAAAAGTAGTAAGAGACAGATTTCATTGAGGAAACACAACTCTCGATTTCATTAATAAAGGAATTAAGTTTAATTATGCTAATTGAAAAGACACGTCGCCCCTGCAATCACTCAGCTAATCAACCAGTCAGCCAGTGAAGAATGCACAAAGTAAATCAAAGATGAAAACACAAATTCCGCTCTCATGAGACTTGCCGCGAGTGGCGGCGCCAATAGGCCGTTGAACAGTTGGTAGAACCCGGAAATACTCAGCGTTGGTCGATGTACAAGAGTGACTCGGGGGGGACTGACTGACTGACTGACTGACTGGCTCTATGGCGCCAAGCCACTTCGAATGGTTTTCAACTGCTGTGTCAGTGGCAGCTTTAACTGCTTTTCGTGATCAAGTACTCGCATGCGTTAGGCATAGAAACCATAGAAGGCGCGTAAGGCGGACTGCCATTCTATGATTCTAAGTGGACCGCACTTTAAAAGCGGTACCTAGATACAATTATCGTTCTGATTATATTACTCACAGTTATATGTAAATAAATAGTTTACATGCATGTATGAGACTGCCATGGCTTGGCGGTGAAAGTTTTGGACTAGGAAGAGCAAGAGCGGATGCAGGGGAGACCCATCGTAAGGAACCACATTTTGGAGATATGCAAATTGTAGGGTACAAAACTTAAAATGAAATCATTTAAAATCATTCACCCAGTTTCTGTTTCTGCTATAGGAATAGCTGATTACTTGAGAACGAAACAATTTTTAAAGCCCTTTGGGATGTCAAAAGACCAAACCATCTAAAGAAGATTACACTTAATATACGAGCAATAAGAGTTTGAATAGGAGTTAAATTCAATATAGGGAGAATATTATATAATATTATTTTGACACTACAGTTTATAAAACAGAGCTATCAATTTGTTTCAGTGCTGCTGACAGAGTCAATTCGAAATATGCGATGCAGTTCACAATAAACTATAAAATAGTATTGAGAGTATTGATAGTTTTGAGAACTGTTAAAATATATAGATGAAGGTGAAGGGGCGATAAAAGAGCTGAAAGTGGTAGCTCTCCGGATGAAACCCGTACAGGAACAAATCGAATCGCCTCGAATCTGAACTAAGACTTTATATGAGGTAATCTCTAGTACCGCGTCCTTCTCATACTGCAATATGCATCATTTGGACATATCCAGTGTGTTTATAAGTTTATCGGTGTTGATTTGTGCGTCTTCCCCAACGAAATTGTTTGGTAAGTGAAGATGCTGCCTTCCCTGATTAACTTCATATATGCGAACTTTTTGTGCCGGCACTCCCATTCAGGTATTCATTCGGATGAGTTGCAGTCTGGTAAACTTGTCTTGCCCCGCCGCGTCGATGCTGATGGCACATTCATCTCGCATAACCTCACGTACCACCACAACCGCGATCACAGGATTCACCGCAGAGACGTTGGCGCTGATGATAGACCGGACGATCTGGTTCATTATCAGATTCAGCTTAACAACGAGATGCTCCACCTAGAGTTGCAGTAAGCAGCGACAGTGACCGTACCGCATGAAGAATTACTTCATTGCTAATTCTACCTCCATTCACTTACGCAGGCCGCACACGTACTTCATTACACCGCACATGGTGATCGAGAGACATCGGCGTGATTTGCGCTCACGTAGCATACCAGCGTCGAATTTACCTTTGGCCTCTGCAGTGCCATTCGGAATCGCGACTAACATTAACGTGGACTGCCACTTCCAGGGCAAAGTGCGCGGCCACATTTTCTCTAATGTGGCAGTGTCAACATGCAAAGGATTGGTAAGTAAAATGAAGCGCAATGAAGTGCGTTTCTGTAAATGCTGCCCGCTTAGGGCCTTCCGATCTTTCCTTTCTCACTGCACGATTCAATCTTGCAACATTCTAGGTGGGTCATATAAAAACGCAGGGCGGTGAATTCTTTATTGAACCATCGAAACATCATAGTCCTCATCCGATTAAAGGACATCTGCATGTCGTATTCCAGCGCTCTTCCATTAAAGAGAAGGTAATTGCACACTTCGAATGGCCGTCTGCTCTGTAGATACTCTGTGTGCACGAGCAACTTGTGCCAAAAACATATCAATTTGTACGATTTATTGTTTCAGACAATAATCGACAACAACAACAACAACAACACCAACACCAATCACAACAAAAAAAGGCGCAGACATCATCACAATCGCAAGTTTAAGCATCCGCAGCAGCAGCAGCCGCCCCAGCAACGTCAACAAACGCAGATCGTGAGCAATTGTGGAACGAAGGAGCCGCGGATACGCTTAGAGACACGGTTGGAATGGCAGTCTCAGGGCAAAGTAAGATAAACCGAAGCTTAGAAATTATGATCTGTTCTGTGTCTTATATTATTGCATTGCGTTTGTGCATTCGGAACACTTACAATCATTAGGTCAAAATTCAAGGCGGACGTCGACTACATCGACAACACCAATTCCATCCACACCATCAGCAGCATCAGCAGCATCAGCAGCATCAACACCAGTACCTACAATTACACAAAACGAAAATGTTTCATTACGAAACGGAAAACGATTCCTACTATCAAGTCGATCACCAAAGCATTTCCTCATTAGCCTCATCAGGCGTGACGCCAGCATCGATGCTGGCGCCATTTAGGCATGACGACGAAGGCGCCGAACCGAACCAAACGGCAGAAAGCCATTTTAACGTACGTCGAATTAAACGCTCGATTAGCAGCCCACGCCATGTGGAAACGTTGTTGGTTGCCGATCCGACAATGGTCGCCTTCCACGGCCACGAAGTGGAAACGTATCTGCTAACTATTATGAACATGGTTTCTGCCCTCTACAAAGACCCCAGCATCGGCAATTCCATTGAAATTGTTGTCGTTAAAATAATACTGCTTGAGGAGGATGAAGCACATCCGGATCTGAATCTAACACAAAACGCGCAAAGAAATCTCGATCGATTTTGTAGGTGAGTGTAATGGAATGACGGGAAGGGGAGTGTGGAAAGATCTCGTCAAATTGACTTGACTTTAATGTAGCGAAAAGTCTGGCGCTAAGTGTTCGTCTGCTTTGCTTTGCTTTGCTTGTTTATCCATACGTGCGGTTAAGGTTTTTTGGGGCGTTGCCGTTTCGTGGGCGCCAGCAGACGAGGCTGTATATTTAAATATTTGCGATTGTGTCTGGCTGATAAGATAATATCTGGTCTTAACTTGCTTAGCGAGAGCAACTCGCTTCGACTTTGGTTTTGGTTTTCGTTTTGGTTTTGGTTTGGATTTGGTTTCATTCACAGTCTCAGTTTTCACAAGTCAATTCCATTGTGAAGTGAATTGTGTGGTGTTCGTGCTTTGGTATTATTCGCATTTCTGTTATTCTCCGAGTATAATAGTTTGTTTTGTTTCGCTTTTTTTTTATTTTGTAGCTGGCAACATAAGCTAAACTCGGTGAGTGAGAACGATCCGCACCACCACGACGTCGCCATTCTGGTAACGCGAAAAAATATTTGCGGCAACAATTGCATGTAAGTAGTGAAGCGCCAACAAAACAACCCACCAACCAGAGAAAACAAAGTTACTATTTGTTCTCTTTTCTCTTTGTTGCGCTCTTCGTACTAAGATACAGAAAAATGCTTTTCATTTCATTTCAATAGTATCTTTCAATTAACCTCTATGCTCTTTATTTACCATTCGAACGAAAGGACGCTTGGCCTGGCCAATGTGGGCGGAATGTGCAATCCGAGGCAGTCGTGCAGCGTCAACGAAGACAACGGCATAATGCTATCGCACACGATAACTCATGAATTGGGGCACAAGTAAGTAGAAGGCGGCAGCTATGGGCATCATACTAATGCACATGTACTCGATGAACAAAGGAAAATATCCAACTTCGTTCAGTGGCAGTCTCTTGAATGTAGGCTACGATCGACACGCGAACCCACACCGTAAGCCAAACGCCAATCACAAGATATGTGCTTGCAATTGTGGACGGAAAAGCAGAAGGACGCAAGGACAGACAGACAGAAACAGATCAGTGACTATCGACGATTGCCCCTGCCCAACGTCGCTCGTGCTGCTAACGCAGTGCAGTATTGTGAACCGGCGTGGCATGATTTAGCGCGCCAAGTTCAATAAATGAGCATCAATGGAATGATGAATGATTTAATGAACGAACGAACGAACGAACGAACGAATGGTCGGACGGACGGATGGATGTATAAAATCGTAGTTGTCGTCCGCTTAACTTGGCTGTCGAGTTTGACGGCAGCGCAGCACCTCAACGCCCACGGGCAGCGCCTTTTATACTAAATTTGTCGTCGGATGTTGCAGCAACATGTGGGACTCAATCACCCATTCACTAACTCACTTGCTTTTTAATTGCGTGCAAGAGAGAGAGAGGAGAGTAAGTGTTTTGTGAGCTAATCTAGTCTCGCATGCAAAGGCATGTATGCATGTGTGTATGTATGTACATACACGCGAGTGTGAATTTGATGCAAAGTGGCTAAGCTAAGCAATGCGGGATCGTTCGCTAGTCTCGTGAGCTCTGGTTAGGTTACTTCAAAACGAAACAACTTAATCTCTATCGACAGCAAAAACAACGAGAACAACATCAAAAAAAAAAGTTTGTATTGGCAGTGAATAAATAAATAAATAAATAAATTATAAATTGAACTTCGATGATGAATCGAAAATCGTATAGACGATCGGACCGGACCGGACCGGACTCATTAATGAAATGAGATGAGCGAGAGGGAGAGGTGTACAGATTAAAAACAACGAGAGTAGATATGGTGCCCCGTAGGCCGCTCGATTTACTTTATTTTTTATAAAGACATATGCTTTAAATAGAGTACAGATCTTCTATATAGTTCCATACGAGTACATAGGATTAACTTTAAGTAAACAAAAACTAACAAATTTCCCATTTTCCTGTTTGTCGCCCTCAGTTTTGGCATGTTCCATGATACAGCGAAGATTGGTTGCCATCCACGTGTTGGATCCATTGTTCATATTATGACGCCTACCTTTGGGGCAGATACTCTCCAGGTCTGTTGGTCCAACTGCAGTCGCAAATACATCACTCACTTTCTTGAGTAAGTTCACTATCTCTCCGTTTTCCTCCGCACTTTGATTCGAAAGTTGTCGCATACCGCAGCCAGGGTTTTGGCGATTGTCTCGATGATTCCCCGACACCTCACGAGGCGTACAATTATCCGGAGGTACTGCCCGGGGAACAGTATAATGCCGAGCGTCAGTGCCGGATGCAGTTCAATTTGACGGACACGGCTAGCGTGGGCACATGCTCGGCGCCACATGAATTCTGTTCGACACTCTGGTGCCGTGTCAATGGCGAATGTGTGACCAATATGCGACCGACGGCGCCGGGTACGAGTTGTGGAAAACGTAAGGTTTGTTTGGCATGACGCAGACTTTAGATTGCAGCGCTATTGCTAGTGATTTCCTTCTCTTGTTTTTGTGTTCGTGAAGTGGTGCCAGAATGGGAAGTGTGTACGAATGGAAGAGCTGACACCTATTCACGGTGGCTGGGGCAATTGGACCGAGTGGAGCGAGTGCTCGCGCAGCTGCGGAGGTGGCGTCTCCACTCAGCAACGCGAATGCGACAATCCCTTGCCCGCGAATGGCGGTGTCTTCTGCATTGGCGAACGTAAGCGCTATAAGATTTGCAAGAAAAAGCCCTGCCCAGAGGACGAGCCTAGCTTCCGAGCGCGACAGTGTGCCTACTATAATAACATTACTTACCAGGGGACTCTGTACAAGTGGCAGCCGTTCTTCGATAAGAGTTAGCTTTGATTGGAATTAAGTCCAAAGTTTCCGCCACTAAATGCTCTACTTCTAGGCAATCCCTGCAAGCTCTTCTGTACCGATGAAGACGATACGATTATTGCCAATTGGGCCGACACTGTTCTTGACGGCACACCCTGCAAGCTTGGTACGAACAATATGTGTATTGACGGCATTTGCAAGGTAAGTTTCTCTGATATCACGGGCATGTAGTCTACTGCGTCGATTGCTTTGCCGCCGATCAATTAAACAAACATTCTTTAGAAAGTTGGTTGCGATTGGATCGTTGACTCCGACTTGCAGGAAGATCGCTGTGGAGTATGCGGCGGCAGTGGTGATCAGTGTAAGCCTGTGAAAGAGGTCTACGGCGAGTCGCTTAATGTAACCGAAGGTTATGTCGACATTGTAACAATTCCGGCCAGATCGCGTCATATTGTCATCCGGGAACTCAGTAACTCACAAAACTTTTTGGGCATCGCTCGCGCGAATAGTGGGCAATTCTATCTAAATGGCGATAGTCTTATTTCGATGCCGGGTGAGTTCGATATCGCGGGCGCCGAGAGTCTCTATGA
The DNA here is from genome assembly GCA_035041755.1 of Cacoxenus indagator. NCBI lineage: Eukaryota > Metazoa > Arthropoda > Insecta > Diptera > Drosophilidae > Cacoxenus > Cacoxenus indagator. The sequence continues at coordinate 2,240,883 of JAWNKX010000220.1, read as the reverse complement.
CCGCCTGGACGAACAGGAAACAATAAAAATACCTCAACCCATTCAGCATTCCATAACATTATATGTGCGTACCCACCACACATAGGGTTATTTTACTAGCCAGCTTTTTTCTTTAACCTGATTCTTTGATGACTTTGAAGGTGATTGTGCGTGTAAATGAGACCAATGAGGGCGTATACTATGAGTTCACGTTGCCGGCAGTTAATGTCAGCAGCGCTAAGCACTACCTTTGGAAGCTTAGCAACTGGACTGCTTGCACAGCCACTTGCGGTGGCGGGGCTCAGAATCGTGAACCGCTCTGCTATGAGAACGGTAGAGGTGGGTCAGAATGATATATTCGCCGGTTTGATGGCCTCATATTGTTTTTTGTTTTTTATTTTAGCAATTAACGATACCGTGCCCTGCTGGCTGAGTGCTAAAAACAGACGCCCCATGCGCCAAACGCGCCTCTGCAACGAAAGTGCGAGTCCCTGCCAGGCGCAATGGTGGACCGGCCCTTGGCAGTTCTGTCCCGTAACATGCAAACAACCAGGAGTGCCGCATCCCGTCAAGCGACGCTCGGTCATGTGCCTCGACCAACACGACGTCGTTGTAGCGGACGCACAGTGCAGCAAGCTACCGCGCCCTCCAGAAACGGACTACTGCGATCAGCATCTGCCCCAGTGCAAAGAGCACTGATCGAGCTACAATTCTAGTTACTTTTTACAAAGTTTGTTTTAAAGATCAACGAAATGCGTATTTATTTTATTAAGCTAAGAATTAACGTATTCAACGTATAATTTACAAAGTATGTATATTTTCGATATCCTTCAGCCTATTATCGAGCATATTGTAATTAGAGGTCCTTCAGTTATCGCTAAGGAGTACGATCAAGTTGAATGGCAGCACAAATTGTTTCAATCGGATTAATTATTTATTTATATATAGGGCCTCAGATCCTCGGAAATTTTATAGTCTTGTGACTTCCGATGAATTTCCTTTGGGGTTTTCCCTACCTCTTTTTTTGCGGATGTAAGCCATTGAAGATTTAAATGTAACTTTTTATACATACAATTTAGTACTTCAGTACCAAATCTTTAACACATATTTTATAAATAAATTTTTTATAAGGTCCTTATGTTCAACTATGGCCAAAGGCTTAGGGCTTTAAATGAATGAATACGTTGGCTTCTATTCTTTCCATAACCTTGAGATCTTGAATCATTCATTAGAGAAACGTAAATATACTCGAAAGCGAGTAAGTACTTAAGCTAAAGTGCTGACTACAAACTTTGCCAAAAGGCTGATAACGACTTTAAGGAAATTGTTAAATAAAGCTCTGTCACATTTGAGTCTGGTCTCACTTAATATTAATTTTTACAAATGGTACACTTACATAGGATTTCAAATTCATCGGTATGAGAAGTCGGTTGACTAAATGCAAATTCATATACTAAATTGGTAGCTATGCGAATATGCAATCCATTGTCAACTTTCTTTCTAGCTATCGGTAATTTATAATAATGTGTCAAAACAGGCATTGACATATTTAAAGGGCTGACCGAAGCGCTGAGAATTGATTTATGTGGTTGCCTATATATTTTTTAAATATATTTCATCGCCTCTTCGACATCCCTTCTAAACCACGTTAGAAACCACGCGGCATACATACTTTTTAGTTAAGCTTAAGAAACTGTTTTTACATTTGATTTTAATAAAAATATATAAGTAGATCTTAAAAGAAAAGTTGTTGAAAAGAACAAAACGAGATCCTCGTAAATTTAAGCCTGTAACTTGCGTGTTTAATTCAAACATTCGGAGAGTTTAGTTTTCCATGTTACATGTATATTATATTTAAAAGTAATACAAATAAGAAAAGAAAAATTATTATCTATCACATGCTAGAATCTTGTATTGTCTGGCATTTTTCGGAAGTATGCAATTTTGTCTTCGGGGACTTTGTAGCCGTGCATCCAGCGACTGCCTTTTCGCAATGAGCCGTCGATGCCATCTTTCCAGACGCCCTGCGGCAGGTAAACTGGAAAAGAACCAACATTAATTACCACCAAGTCAGACAACTTTCAACTGTCGAACAGTTCACCTTCGCGTTCCTCCCGTCCTTTCTCTAGAATGGGAGCTACAATAAGCTCCTCGCCGACAGAGAACTCATCGCTGACTACAAGGCAGGCGGGATCGTGAGGGTCGAGCATCCATAGTGGCCTTACTAACGGCAGTCCCTCATTCATCGACTCGCTGAGATACTTTGTCAGGAGCGGAATTACGATCGTCTGACGCACGTCTTTTAATTCGTTGGCCACGCGCGTCACATAGTCGCTCTTGTATTCGGCCGGCAAGTGGCTAAACTGCATCGCCGGCAAAAAGGTGGCTAGCTGAAGCCAGCGTACAAAGAGCTCTTTGGGTGGCAGTTCTGGCTGACCAAGTGAATAAAACGAAATCATTTTGGTGACGGAGCGCTGCAAAGAATAATCACCGCCGATGGGCCCAGGGAGTACAAATGGATATCCGATAATACCATAGTTGAGCACAGCACCGAGGGTCTCGCGCAAGCCCTCCCAGGTAGAGTTTGCTGGAGGTGTGCTAAGGAAAGTCGGTGGCTTTGGCACGGTGCTAGCGGTGGTCACGGCCATTAGACCAACACTCTCCAGGCTGCTTATGAAGAGTTTAGCATACATGTCGGGGTTATCCAGGGTTTCGCGGCATTGATAGTAATGGGGAAGATTGTAGCCAGTGCCCAGATCGAGGTAGAAGCTATTCACCTGATATTCATTCTTAAGCTGCTGCAGCTTTTCAAGGAGCCATGGAATCGAAGCATTGTTGGTGATATCCAGTACACCCGCACTTGAGGAACTCTTGTAGCGGGTCAGTGCCGGGATGCTCCGCTCTGAATGGCGTTCATATATGAGCAGCTTGCGAATGACTGCGTCCTTGAAGTTAACGCTATCGGTGCTTATGAACGGCTGGATGGTGAATACCACCTTGAAACCGCGGCGGTGCAGAACATTGATAGTATCTTTTAAGTTGGGAAAGCGCGTCTGGTCAACTGTGAAATCGCCAATGTTCTCTTGCCAAAATTCGTTGATGACTATGTGGCCCAACCCCATGGCAATTACATTCTCAGAATAGTCGCATATCGTCGTCTCGTTAAGCGACTGTACATCTGACTGGAATGGTATTTTCCATACGGGCTCCTCAAGAAGCGCGTGCAGCACTTTGATATCCTCCTCCTTCAGACCATCCCATAAACTCTGCTGCGTCATTAACATATGCAGGCTTCGCATATCCTCTGTCGTGCAGATTTTGTAATCAAGCTCCGGTAGTGGGGTCAACCGGTTGACAAAAGTGAAATCATCGTTGGCCGCTCGAATACAGAATTGATTCTTTGTACGGTTAACGGCGATCTGAAGTGGGGATTTCTCGTTCACCTGCAGAGCGACACCGATTGAGTTGATAAAATAGCGCTTGACGCCGTTGCCAAACTGGTGCACTTTAGCATCCCCACTCGAGTAGGGCGCGAAGTCGAAGTTGGCAAAGCTAAGGGACCATTCTTGACCTTTGGTTATCCCGCCGCCGAACCAGAGGCCATTGTCACGTCGGAGCTCATAGCAGTCTGTTGGTAAGGTGCCCGAGCCGAGTGCTTGCCACTTCAGTGTATAGCAGCGGAAAACGTCCATATCCTGGAAGTTCATATACAGACGAGCGATACCGTTCCACTCCATGCAGACACTGCCATCGAGTTTGCGGTTGTCCTCGAGGCAGTGGAAGGGACTTGTGTCGCTGCCAATGGTCACGCCTAGCTGGCCATATATCACCTCCTTATCGTCGTGACTTAGTATGCGGAATATACGATCTTTCGAATTAAATTTGATTTTGTCGAAGTAGGAGCGTGTAAGCACCTGTTGGTGATAGGCAACGTAAGCGTAGCCAATCTGTACGGAGTAAGATAGCGATAGATTGAAAAAGGTTCGATTGCTGATGTATAGGATGGCACATAGAACCGCCGACTTACCAGGAAAACTATAATGAAAAACATTATCGTAACGAATACTTTGATTTTGTAGTCTTTGGTTTCTCGTTTTTTCTTGCGTATAAGCTGTGGAAAGGCCTTTAGTTGAAACAGTGTTGTAAAGTCTTGTGCCTGAAGGTAACTTTGCGGGGGACTTACCTGCATCTTTTCCCGCAGCAGGCTCGCCAACGAGTTGACGCTAGTGATCGAGGCCTGATTGCTAGCGACGCTGTGTGTTTCAAAATCGCTTGCCAACATCTCTTTGCTGTTCAAACGGAGCGCAGGTAGCGGAGCAATCGAAGCACGACGCCGGTTTCTGAAGAGATCGCTGCGAGAGAAGAGGTCAAACGCAAATTATGAGAGAAGGAGCAGGCGAGTGAGTTCGAATTTTATGTGATTGTAATAAATTGTCCAATAAATTGTTTATATTGTAGAATATCACTGGGAAATCCAGTAGGACGCAGAGTACTTTCATTACTTCAATACTCGTATGACTTATAGGGGCTCATCAGGCTCATAGAATTTACAGTTTTAAATTGTTTTATTTATTTACACATATGTATGTGAAAGAATATGTTGTTTGTTCTGTTATTGTTATCATTGTTATTATTTTGTAATAATAAAGGCAACGTTTGATAATCCTAACGATAATGGTGATCTTAATGATGATCAGTTCTACTGATGTTGCTGCTGCTGTATGATGAAGTTGCCGCTGTTTCTCTTTGTTGTTGTTGAACGAGCTAATAACAACTCTCTCACACACACACACACTGGGTGAGACGGGTGAGACGGGTGAGGCGCACGCGATTTTATTGCAATGCTTGATTGAATTAAAGGAAATGTGTAATTATATAATAATAAGCAATCCGTTTGTACGATTTCCATTTGAAGTCGAACGTGGTCTTACCTACGATTATTGACGCTTAATATTCTGATTACATAGATTAATTCAACTGTGAGGTGTAGGTTCGGAGTGCTGCGTTTGCAAGTGGACTTTCTTACGACTTGTTGGCAGCGTTTTTAGTGCGTAGAAACGACCTAAAAATACGGTTTGGTTCCGGTTTGAGTTTGCTCACGCGATTGCGTTGTTGCTATCACACTTGACAATAAATATGAACTGAACCAGCGTATATCTCAAAGATACCTAATGAGACAGAAGCGGCAAGTGCTTTCGTCGCCTACTTACTATAGTTATCAACTACGGCTGGATTGAGATACACGATTGCTGAGAGATTTCCCTCGTTCTTCACATAATTCGCTTAAATAAGAAAATTGCTTGTGAAACGCCCGGCTGCGTTGAGATTGAGCGTCATTTAATGCATTTAACTACTCTTACCAAGAGAGACAAATAGAGAGTGATTTGCGCTCTGCTTAAACTACGCTGAATATGATTTAAAGGGACTCACAAAAATTCCGGGTGTACGGCTTTTGTATTTTAGTGGATGTATTTTTTTCGTTGACTTTATCTTTCTCTCTCAAGAGTCGGAACACGATGTGAACTACCAAACAATCGGGAATACATGTAAATCTAGGTATATATGTGTGTATATCTATATATATAAAATTGGAAATATGTTTGTTTGTTTGTCTGTGTGTTTGTGTGTTTATCCGTTATGGACGCCGAAATCGCTGGATCGATTTTGATGAAATTTTTAGAGAATTTCTATAATAGCCTTAAAAAGATTACTGCGAATTTTGGTGCGAAAAAATCGTTGAATTCGCTAAATATTAAGACCAACTAAATTTTCAGATGCTTCAAACTGTACAGATACAAATAAAACACAATAACAGAAAAGCATCTGAGAATTGAGTTTGTTGGCAGTGCTGCTCAAACGGTGCAAAGACGAAATATTTAAATATTCGAATGAAAAAATAAAAATTAAAAAGTGAAGAAGACGAAATGCCACCCAAAAAGTCAAACACTAGAAGATCAACGAGAATATCGCAGCAGTAGACAGAAGAGCGTGGCGTACGCGAGGGCAGCAACGCGCTGGGTCTCTGGTAGTAACTAATAAAGCTACTTTGTTTATTGATTTTTTCACTCTGTCTGTCTATTTGTTCAATTTGAGTTTCTACACCATTCATCTGATTGCGATGAATCCTTGGTGAGTCGCTGTGCACCGGCCCTCGAAGGTATCTTCATTAGTACAACCAAAAATTGAGGAAGTAACGGCAAAATGAGTCAATGTGAAATGTGCATATAAAAAAAGGATACGTATGAGCCCATAAATCACCATGGGTATTCATCGTAGTGCTTACTCTACTTTGCACTACACTACCAGAGGGGTAATTATAACGATCCCTTTTGTATGTTTGAAGGTGTTTTAAGTAACGCCTTTTTATTACCTAAACATTCTGAGATCAACAACTAATATGCTCTACTTATGCAATTTGTATGAGTTTAACATATATAAACATACTAGAGTATTCGTGCAAGACTGCAATAGAAACGGCAAAAAAGGAACTTCTTTCATTATGAGCAAAGCAAGTTACAAGTCCTCGTCGGCGTTTCGTGCCGACGTTAGCAAGTGCCATTCGTGCTTAGGTAAGGTATTGTTTTATTTCGAATGCCGAAGGGGCAAACGACAAAGCGCAAGTACTTGGAAGAATTAAAAACGGCTCGCTTTCCCACATGCCGATTGCGTCATTCGAAGTGGTTGCCAAATGCCGATTCCGCAATGCGGAAGCAGAATATTTACGACAGACTCAAATTGTTGTATTACTACATCAGTTGAATTAGAGTAAAAAAAAAACTTACGTCTTAATTGTTCTCACCTACTGGTACGCCTCTACATTGCCTACGACTACGGAATTCACTAGCCATCAGTATACAAAAAAGCACTAGTGAATTACTATCGAAACGGCGACAACTGCCACCAAACATAATGCACGGTGTTTACCGCATCCTCATATCATACGGACACACAAAAACAGACCACAGACAGCGAATGATGGATGGCTTTTGACTTTTTAACTTGCAATGCCACTGTCAAATTCGAATTGATCTGCTTTTGGATGTAAAAGTCTTGACTTACTTACCGGTATACTGTTTTCTTCGTGCCGAATTCATCGTCATCGCTGTCGTCATTGCCGGTATGAACCATATCGATCACTGCGGTATTTTTTTTCGGACTTGTTGACATTGCTGTTGTTGTTGTTGCCACTGCTGTTGTGGCTGCCGACATGGACGTCGTGATCGTATCATCGCTACACGCATCATCTACTACCTGAAACAGTGCGTTAGACAGAAGTCAAATTTATTTCAGGCTTTCGGAATTGCAATGTTATCAATTTCTTTAATATCTACACAGGAGGCACATTATCTGCCGGAGGAGGCCTAAGTGTATTAAACACTGGTTTGAATTTTTGTTATTAGTTTCTTTGGCATTTCTCGGTTTTTCGGTCACCTCGAAAGCTCATGTTGTTTGTGTTACGGTCTAATTATCGAAATTGAAAAACTTTTCACCTGCGGCGGCGACGCTTCATCAGGACTTGCTTGCCTGATCTGTAGCGTCATGTCATCGAGCGCGGGGATAACAAACTGATTATGTCGCTTTAGATCCAGATTCACAACACACTAGGGCTTTGTTATCGCCATTTCTGGTGTATTTTAAAAATAATTTAATTATTATACTCTCAACTCGGGTTGTTTTTGTGTGATTTGTTTTTCAAAGCTTCACTGAGATGCCGCCACCGACGCCGCTGAGTTGACGCAGATTCTGACTTCGACAGCGACTTTCATGAGCGCGTTCTCGTGACCGTTTCGAGCTGATCTGTTGATAATTGCCAGTGCCAGTGCCAGAATGTTTTAATCACTAAGCGCCCGAAAGAGATAGCAGACGCCTGAGAACGAGAGACTGCTAGACGTAGTCCGAACACCCGGCTGTCATCATGAACTGCCAGAGCTGCGATCGATACAAGCAATGCCGACAAATGAGTGGGCCTTGGTTTGGTCTGACTCAGCGTTCCGTGCCGTAATTACACACTCATTATTCTCATACCATCTATGAGTATAGTCAACATTTTTTTTTGTATGTACGATTTATGATATGACGACGAGGCGACTTCTTTCACACCTGATTGCGATAGTTATTTAATACGAAACTGTCAATGAATTACGACAAGTAGAATAAAAACAACACAATACATAAAGGGGGCAGCACATCGCTATTTTCGAATAAGCTTGATTCGCCTTTATGACGGTAACGGTATGATGGTCTTTTGAATGTCAGTTGTAGGAGCATCAGTACGTACCTATCGTACGAATCGAGTCAGTTTTTACAAATCTGCAAAAAGCGTTTTCCGTTAAATATTTAATAACACCGATTAAAAACGATTTAAAGCGATCGAATGTTAGGTGGTTGATGAGATTGCTGTTGGGGGTTGAGATTAAATCAGTTAAACTGGTGGTGAGATGTAAAGTGAAGTGTATACGTCCCATGACTGCTGCATTTATGGAGAATCTTCATAAGTCAATAAAAAGTGCACGAAACCCGTTAGCTTTTATTAAAAAAAATTGTCACATACTTTTAAGCATGTCGTAATTCATATTGTGCAAAAAATAATATAGCGTCGAAATCCTTCCAATTGTTTTGGAACTTGACGAATGAAAGCGACCAAATGGCAAAGCATTTAAGCACCTCAACTATTTTTTTTAAGAAAATCATTTGCCGAAATTACCCATTTACTGTTTACATCAGTGGAAATCGTAAAATTAAATACAGATTTCGGAATTTCGCAATTTAGTTTTGTTTTGCTACGTTTCCCCCCATTTTTAGTTTCTTTTTGTTTGTTGGCACACCTGACTAGCATGTATGTATGGCTGTTTACGCTTCCACTCATCACACTAGCATTCGACGCATCGTTATTGAAGCTCTGAACGAGCTAAAATGGTTGGCGCCGACAGACGATCACACTATACGATTTTTCATAATCCAGTCAAACCTCAGATTTTTTTTATAAGAGACCAGAGTCGCATACATGCAGTATGTGTATCGCAGGTTGGGTTCAATGTAGCCTAACGAGAATTGGCGAATTCGTGAGGAAGCTTCATTCGCACCAAGATTTAACAATGTAACTTCATGTATATTTTCAATTTCAATACAGAAAAGAAAATTTATTAAATGAAATAAAATAAATAAATAAATGATAATAAGAGCTGTCAAATAAATGTATAAATAAAATAAATTACTCGTACATCAACAAAGCCAAAACCAACCCGAACTCGGTGTCAGCTTTTTAGAGTACTTCTTTCCCCGAACACTACGATGATAATTTGACTTAATGAATCTAATTAGTATGCTTTTTTTGTCGTTCATCCCCGCACCAATCTACCGATGAAGGGGATGTTAGGCTCGTTTATATGTATGCGATACCCAGAAATGTGCGATATGTCTTATACGTTAAGCGATCAAGCAAGAGTTAAAACAAATACATTTCATACAAAAAAATCTTGTTTGCACTGAGAGCACAAACTTTTTTTGTACCGATGAATAATCAAAGAACTAACACACTCTAGGTACCTATGTAGGGGAACACAATACTTCATTGCAGCGTAGGTGACTCGGTCTATGAACAATGATTTACCACTGGTCGAAAAAAAAAAATATAATAATATGTAAGTACGAAAACCGCCTATCGACGTGGATATCGAAAAAGAACACAAGAATTAAACCATAATCAGAGCAGTTGAGTCAAGAGATTAATTAACCTTTCAGATGCACGGCATACGCTCGCGTATGTACTTTGAAATTTACCTGTAGTTCATTAGACTGACACATATCCGTATTCCACCACACACCACATCACGGGCTGTATACTCACGCTGTTTGTCTGGACTTCCTCCGAGAGTGGCTCCTGGGCGATCATCTGATGCTTTAGGCGCAGCGCCTCCAGGTCAAGAGCGTTAATGCCCGATGGCATTGAAATTGAATTGCGGCGGAGAGCATGCGTGAAATTGTCATCGACGGGCGCTTCAACAAACTCGTAACCGGCGGGCTGCGGAGTGCTGTCGTCGATAGCGCCTTCGTTCATAATGCTGAAATTGGCAAGCTCCACTTGGCCGCAATCGCTTAACGATGGATTCTGGTTAACGCCAAGTAATGGAGTGGCTCCTACCATATGTGCATTGTCATCGGCGTATGGAATTGCGGCCACCTGTGGATCTTCAAGCACTTGCTGGATAATCAGTGGCTGCCGCTCCAATACGGTTTCGCGCAGATCGTGCTGCCCGGTACTCATTGTCCCAATTTGAGATCGGTCGTTAGGCTTCTTTTTTAGCGCGCTAAAATTAAAATTTACCAGGTCTTTTCAGTTTCACGCGCGGCCTGTTTGTAAATTTAAAACTTCGCTTCGTTTGTTTGACAACCGCTATTAACTGAGTTGAGTTGCTCGGGGATTATTTGCGACGTTGAGCGCGCGGCACAAACGACTACTGATTGCAAGCGTTTTAGCCACTTTGGTTTTGGTTCAGCTGCTCACTATGAGCGCGCTGCTGACGACGACCTAACGGCGCTTGCCCAAAGCCGCCGATATTGGTTGAGCCAGAGCCACGGCACACGCTGCAGCCGCACGGGTCAATGGAACGCGTTTGCCAAGGACTCACCAAATATCCATTCATCGTTCTTTTTTAAAGAGCGCGTCCGAAACAGAGCGACGACGCACAAATACAATTTTTGGTGAGCATCGGCTCATCGATCATCAGACACAAGTACGGTGTGGAGCGGTGCATACCGAAGCGTGCCGCGCTGTACACCGCCTGCACTCAGATTGCGATCTCTGATTGCTTTTAATCGCATATCAAACACTTTGATTATCAGCGCACTGATTATGCAAACACACGCATATATTCAACTACAGACATCCCAGCCTGTAATGTAGGTACATACATATACATATCTGTATGTCATACATACATTGTCTGTATGTGATACGCTCAATAAACGCTCGAGTTTATATGAAGGCGACTGACTCTCTCGTTTTATATGGCGGCATTTTTTACAATTCGGCTTTTCGCTTTTATGTGCTCCGCTCTCATATTCGATTAATAAATTAATTTCCCTGTTTGCCCTTATTGCTGTTATTTTTGTTGTTTCTAGTGTCGGTATTGGTGGTGATCACAATTAACTGTGTTCATTAACTTCTATACGCTCCCCAAGCTTTGATAAGCCCCCAACAATAACCATAAGATGGAACCTAATCAGAATTAAAACAATATATCGGCAATCAAAGCTTTTCTCATTAATCGAGATCTAGATGTAAGCGCTCGCTAAGAAAACGCGGGTTTGGCAAATCCGTTCCTCAAATTGACTAAGGCAAAAACTGTTTTAGTAACCATGAAACACCAAGTTTAGCCTCATCGGGCGGTCGGTGAAGGTTGCAAGTCGATTGGCACTTAATGCCCGACCGACCACTAGCACAGTAAATTTGCGTTAGGCTTTGCCTTTGTGATAAGGCAACAAAACCTGAATAACAATTATCTCACGAGTGCAGGTGATAATGATGATGTGTTTGAGGTGTAAATTTTTAATTAGGCATTCACTCGTGTAAACAGGGCGTGAATTGGTTTTATTTTATGCGACTATGACTGAATATTTACTGAATACACTACTCACCAGCTGCTGTAGGGGAAAGGAATTACTGAAAATATCGTGGCTTATGCTTTAAAGGATAAGATAAGATGAGCTTATTCCTTGCTATGCTGCAACTAGTGCATAGAATTAAAAAATTTTGAATTAGAAAAAACCCGAAAAATAAGTGGTTAAATTTACGGTGTGCTAAATTTTTGGTCAAGGGAACAACGGGTGAAATAAAGTTGAGCGTTCCAGTATGTACCATAGAGTTTCTCAAGCTTTCTGAAGCGGTTTTTTCAGCCTACCAGTTGTATTGTATTACCTTTCCATTTTAGATTTTCGTTAAATTTTAATTTCTTTTATTGAGCTCTAACAATATAATTTGTTCGTATGCTGTTATATTCTCTTTAGTTACGATTTTATGGTAAAATAAAATATTTATATATTAATATTCTGATTAGGGAATGTCAGTTATATCGCACTTCAACTTGGTTTTCTGTGGTTGACGTTTCACAATTAAAATTTTTTCTTCAACAAATTTGATTTCAATATACTCGTATAAACATTCATGCCTAAGAGAATAACTTCAAAATATCTTTCTTGTTTCTTTGTTCTTGTTGCTTACAATTTGCCAAACAGTAAATTGTTATCAAATGTTATAAAATAGCATAATGATAATGGCCACAACAATAATTTACTTTTGTTTTCACAATTTGTTAACTTATGAACTTAAGGATTATAACAATGCATTTACACAATTCAATTTTGAGACAGTATTTTGTTTAAACTAAACATAATACATAATACAAATAATAATAATAATAATAATAATAATAATAGTTTAAAGTAATATTATATAATTGTAAATATCACAAGTAGACGTCACTTGCATCAATGATACTATGTAGTGTATGTGCTTGTGTATGTGCATATGTATGCTTATGTTGAGTGATTGTGAGTATGCTTAAGTGCGAGCGCGGACGGACCATGAAAGCAAACGACTAGAGCTTAATTAACTTGAGCTCGAAGAGGTAGCGACTGTAGTCACTTTAATGGCCCACCGACTCGTCTTCCTTCGTGATGAAAGGTTTGGAGCTGACGGTGTAGGTGTAGTTGGAGGGACGGTTGTGAGCAGCTATGGATGCAGAAACAATACAATTGTCTTAATTTGTATGTTAACTATGAGGTAAGATCTTGCAGGGTCTTTGCACGAAATGACAAATGAGTTTTGTGCCATTTCCGCGCCCATCGCTGCTTTTATCAAATTCTTTGATTTGCTTCTATCAAAACTGAGCTACGACATTCGTGTATGTAAGTGTATGAATATGTGTGAGTGTGTGATCTGTGAGTACCTTTGCATGATTGCGGTTAACCGTAGAGTGTAGCCATCAATCGCATTACAATACAACTGTTCGTGTTTCTTTCTTGTCGATCACATTTAAGCTTCTCGATAAAATTTGTTTCTCATCCGGCTTTTTTTTGTTTTTGTGATTTTTGTTTTGGCTCCATTGCAGTAAAATTCTGCTCCGAAAATCTGCCGAAAACGAAATGAGATCGAACTCATCTATAATGCTAACGTCGAACTCACATTCCTTTATCACTTTAACTATTTGCGAAATTTCTCCTGTACCGATTTTTAAGATTTATTTTTCTTCGATTGACTGGAATATTTATAGCATGTCTGGTATTAATTCCTTGGTTTTAAATTTTTTATATCAACGCTGATGGGTTGAAGGGGATAGTAAGAATTTCATTCGATACGCGAATGCGGAACAATTATCTGAAAATCTTTACAGATTAAAAATGTTCGCGATTCTATGGTCGGAGGCTGACTTAAATCCTGTCGAATCTCGCTTTCTAAACGCTTTCATTCAATAATTTAAACACTTCAATTTTACAATAGGATTTCTAGTATATAGGAGTAACTTATTTTTATATGGTAACAATTTTCTGAAATAAACTAGTCCGTGCGATCTCGCCTTTTGATAGCTTGCTTTCTTTTTTACATATTAAAAATTGACTTCTTACATATGTTTTGTTGTTGCGAATATTAAGTGTTTATCATTTTCAATAAGGGCTTAGGGTTTTTAGTTTAGCTCGAAATGGTAAATATAAAATATAAATTTAGTGCTAGAAATTGGAAAATTCGTTGCTGCAAGCTTTGAAACAAATCCTTTCTTACATTCTCTTATTTTAAAAGCATATTTAAAGGCAAAAGAGCAAAATTGAACAGAGAGATAAAACGAACTTTAGAACAAAATAGATCCCAAAACTGAATGATAGGATGGATATGGCTAGAATGTGACATTACACTAAACTGGAACAGTCGCGAAATTAGCAGGTGTCATTAGCAATACGTTTTGCTGTGTGAAAAGCCTAAGAATAGTTTTCCCTTTCTTTTTCAGTATTGGCTCTTGAATATAGGAAAAGAAGGGACTTATTTTCGGTCTCGCTCTCTCATTACACACACCTCTTCTTTTCGTTAGTTAATTTCTAGCGCTTAGTTAAAATTACTACAAGTAGAATTAATGTGAATTGAATTCTAAAGTCGTGAGATGGGACTTTATTTGATTAAATGAATAAGGCTCTATAATCAAGAAAGTTCAGAAAGAGGACCAAAAAGTTCTCTTTCCAACCAACCACAATCATTAGATGTTACGAGTTAATTTCATACCGAAGTTGATTTTATAACCGTTCATGTAAAGGTGCAAGGTACAAGTACACATAACAAAGTTAAGGTCAGTTCATGCATACATATATACGAATTAGATCATCGTAAATGCAATGTAGACTGCATTTCATTGCGGCATGCGAAAAAGAATGTAATTTCAAGATGAATATAGTCTAAAGGTGTCTTAAGCGACGTAAATTTGACAAATAGATTAGAAATACTTTTAGGATGTAGTTTGCGTGCATATGCTAAATAAACCCAGTTCAGTGAGATTTCGGATGAGTGCGAATTACAATTGAACTGAACTTCCATTTGAATGTTTTATACAATTTACAACAAATTAATCATGCAGATTTTCGACATGTGCCGTTGGTGAGTTTGATTTGTTTTATAGAATTAATAACGTTACATTTTAAAGCCAAATACGACGTCGTTGCTGCTGATAATGTTGCTATTGTTGTTGTCGGGTTGGTCGTCGACAGTTAGTCGCCACTGTCGTCCCATTTGCGCTCTTCTATAATTCGATCAAAACAGTCGGCAAGGAATGCGTGCTGGATGAGAATAAATATTATTATATTTCATTTTAAATTGAATTATATCTTAATTGTTCAGTTCGAGAACGAAAGATGGGACTTACATATGGCGTATATACTTTGACCCAACGTGCTGGTTTGTCAAGGCGATTATACTGAAAGCAAAACGACATCGATTCTTCGTCGCTCTCCCAACGTGTGATGCTTTCCCAAGTGAGTTCGACCATTTGCGCTTCCAGTGAGCCGTCTTCAAGGCAAGCGTGCAACCGAAAGCTCTTAATACCTGACAATTGATTTTGCAACCGTAAGTGGAAGCTGAAGTGCTTAAAGTGCCAAGCCGTAGTACGGCAGAACTTACCGACAGCGGGCACGACATGGCCCTCCTTGCGACTATCGCACGAACAATGTGGAAATACAACATCGCCGTAGCCCGGTAAAGTCCGTGCGAGAGCCAAGTAGTCTGTTGCTTTCTTCGCGTCCTGCAAGGCTTTTAGCTCGTAGAGGCGACCTTCAGCGCGTATGTTGCCACGATTAACCTCATCTACTGCCTGTGCTCGATGTTGAGAATAGAGAAGTTCACATAATTTAAGCTTCTTCCGAGGTATTGTATGTGACAACGCACCTGATAGAATATGAATTTAGACGCTTGTTCTCCAGGTGGCATCGACAACTCCTTTTTAACCGAGAACAGCCACCGTCGCACACAAAGACACGTGCTCGATGCCGTGCTGTAGTTCTGCACATATAGCTGGTGCGGTATTTCGTGAGGTTGCAATTTGCGTTCAAAGTTGTACTCGACGATCTCGAAAAGATAGAAATATTGCTGCGTATAAGCGGTGAAGTTGGCGCGCTGCACCAGAATCTCCCATACGACTTGCGCGTTCGAGGACTTTTTAACTGAAACAGTGGTCACCTCATGATCGGGCAGCATGACCTTTATGTCTACCGGCGACGCGGACATGTCGTCTTCAGTGTCGGTGAGAAAGTCCTGCACAGCGTCGCTCTCCGCAATCACGCGTACAGCGCACACCTTTTCTAGATATTGTTCGAGGCCGCGCCGTCGCGTATCCAACTGTTGCTCACTAAGCTGGAATGGCCACTTGCCAGGCATTTTGGGAAAGTTAAAGCCGGAAAATTCTTTACGCAGTAACGAATGCAGATTGGCGAACTCGCGGTACCGTCGGGAACACAGCTGTCGCCCAGCCATATGGATATTGAAGACGATGTAGCGCTCACCGTTTCGATTGATTATGTTGTAGTCAGGTATGCTGCAAAAATTGACCACAACCACCAAACCAAGTGGTAAAGAACATTTCAATCAAATAGTATAACTAAAGATAGGATATCACGCACCTGATAGGCAATGATCGTTTGTCTGAGTAGTCGATATAGGAGTAACCACTTTGGTCTTCTTGTGGTTCCAGTCTTTCAGCTTCCTGTTGTGTTACGGATATTACGGTCAGCGTCAAACAGTCTCCGCCGGACTTTATTAGATCGACAACCTGTTTGTGTGTGGCGCCTTCAACGCTGACTCCGTTCCTGTAACGAGGAGTTAAAGGACAAATTTGAATGTCACGACAACTGAATATTCGGCTGGGAAACCTCTGGCAACGGCGCTCGAAATCGTTGAGGACGCTTACATTCCCCAGAGCGGCGAACTGCACATAATTGAATGGTAACATTTTTGTGTTATTTGCAGATAGATGGTTAAACCGAGACGCTTTAGGCACCACCAACCGTTTTCAAATGATTATTTAAGAAACGGCATCTTCATATGCTGCCTAATTGCGCCAGCACCTTGGCGTTCAAAAATCAACTTTGCTAAATGATAAGAGGGCGAAGCAGTAGCACTCATCGGAAATGGGGTCAAGTTGGTAGTACTGCAACTCGAAAGACGTTTTCAATTAATTCTTCATGAAATGACGACTTTGCCATTAAGCTCGTTGGCTTGCGCGAATGCCGATAAGGACGCGACAGCAGCGCGCGAAACCAATGATGTGGGTATGAGTACCCTGTGGTTCAGACTCTGGGGCTGTAGCGTTATAAACAGATAGCGGCGAACGGGTCAATGATCACTACTGATCAGGCACAACAAACGCGGGGCGAATTGTGTATGGAATTGAAAGTGTCTTTTGACGTGGCTTCGGATAGAGTTGATCGAATCGAAACAATCTCGCTAAGCAAACGACAGTCGACTTATGAAAATACTTCTCAAGTATGTATTGTTTGCGCAGTTTATCAGCGAGAATATATATTTGTACAGTCGGTACTTTGCTTTCTCACTCGCCCTACTCTATATACACGATATATAACGCTGGCTATCCAACCACTGCGCTGAATTCGAGAAGTAAAAGAGAAATGCTGACCAACTGAGGCGTGATAATGGACTTGGACCAGCAAATAGTGCCAGATTTTGGGGAATAGGAACCTATTCTCCGAGGCAGAGGCCTTGTGTATATGGACTTTGCATATGGCCGTGAAAGAAATCCACTATGTGTCGCGTCTAAAATTTGAATTCGCGCGGGCAGAGTATTTCGACCTTCAATCAAATGAAAGTTATCGTTTTTCATATCACTGTTGTTTATTATTTTTTTGTTTTGTTTGTTGTTGTTGAAAAATGTGTTTTGTCAACTCTCTTGGGGCATTACGCCCCCTACCGTAAGTTCTAGTTGAAGTGCGTTTTAATAGTCTTCCGTGAGCAAGCCCCAAGCTGCACCTATTGATTATACAGAGGAATTTCAATAAAGCGAACATTCGACGAAAGGTATGTGATAGATCCAGAATTCATGCCTGTCTTAAGCAGGGTTCGTACAAAGCTGTCGAGCTTCGGTGAGGGTTGTCGTTGATGCGAGGCACTCACTCACGACACACAAACATTCCTAAAGGCCCCTATACAAACCATTACCTTTTCAACAAAGCTATATACAAATAAAAAGTCATTTAAGGCCTGCACCGGATGTAGGGTGGCTTTAATGTACTGACGCCAATATGAAAAGCATTTACGAGGTTTCTCTCTACAGCTATGATTGCTTGGAATGCATTGTAGGTATAATATGTATATACGGTCGTGTAATTAGTTTAAGTGATATCATGATTTTGATTTCTTCGTTGCCTGTGAGCTCCACTTCGCCTGTTGATTAGCGAACATCGATCGAAAGGTACGGCATGTCTAATCTAATCGTCATTTTGTATGGACAACCTATTCATCCGACTTCTTGTCTGTTAGTCAAGCTATTTGATAAATTCAGCTCGATGAAGTGCAAAGTGTTCAATGTGTTTCAACTGTAATGTCGTCGTTTGCTGCCCTGGACATGATCGCAAGAAGCTTATGGCTGCTCCTCTGTGTTTGGTGCGCGACCTACGCACTTGAGTGCTACATGTGTGACTCGGCCGAGGACGCTGAGTGTGCGACAAATCCCGGCCAACAGATCAGTGTCGAGGAGTGCGACGCCGCCGTCGACTTGTGTGTGACATCGATTACGGCGGGCTTGACACGGCGTGGTTGCTTGTCTCGACTCTTTCCGAATAAGTACTGCGCGGAACCGTGCGATCGCTGCAATACAAGTCTCTGCAATCGTCACATCTTCCCAGCTAATCGCCTACGCTGTTACCAGTGCTCTGGCTCAGAATGTATTAACGTGGCTGAACGACCACGTCTACTGCTACCTTGTCCGGTTTATCATGAGAACGACCGGTGCTACACGAACATTATGCATCTGGATAATACATTACGCGGTTGCGAGTACACGAATCTGCCGGCGACCTGTCCCAACGTGTGCCTCAAGTGTAACTACAACGGCTGCAATAACGAACTGACCGTCTTCGAGACCCGCTGCCTGCAGTGTTCGCATTATCGTCTTACGCCTAATCCGGACTGCTTGCGCAATCAAGCGATACAGACAGTTGAAGGCCAGTGTGTGGTTAACAACGCCAAGGTGTCGAGCTGTGTGAATAAGGTGATAATGGGCCACCGCCAAAATTGCTTTACGTATGTCAACCCCCAAACAGAAACTATCCAGCGCGGGTGCTCCACAGCGATGGGCTTCTATCCAACTGGCGATGTGCGTGAGTGTTCCGGAGAGAATTGCAACAGCAATTGTCTTAACATAGCGTGCAACATCTGCAATGCAACGGAAACGGAAGGCAGCCAGTGCCGTAGCGGCATTAATTTAACCCCACAATCCTGTGCAAATGGCACCGTCGCCTGCTATTCTTGTGAGAAAGGTTAGCTTGTAAGTGGGTCCTATTCGATTGCTGCGCCCTCGACGCCATCTAAAAGTATGGCAGATACTAACCATTATATTTTTAATTCTTAGACACCAACCTGCGACGTGGGTGCGCCGATGACAGCTTCGAGGCTGGTGCTGGTGAGGCCTGCCAACTGTGTAGCAATGCGAATGGCTGTAACCATTGGCCGGTGCGTACTTGCTATCGTTGCAACTCATTGGAGAGCAATGAATGCGCTGACTGGTATGACGAATCTTTAATCGAACGCACCAATTGCACACAAGCCCACGAGCTGTGCGTCGTCACTGTGGTCAGTCGATTAGACCTGGTATACACAGTGCGCGGCTGTTCTAGTGAGGTACCCGAGTGTACATCTAACGATCCCTACTGCGCTCGTTGCAACGGCAGTTTGTGCAATGACCTGCCTACCGTGTGGCAGGAGCGACATCTAAAGTTGCTGGCCAAATCTGAAGGCGAGCATGGTGTAGTAGAGGAGGGCTTAAATGGATATGGCATTCTTAGAGCATTTAAAAAGTTCATGGATATTTTCCGATGAAAATTTACGTTTCAAAATTTTGAATAGTTTTTAAGAATAAGCGAATGACATGGGTGGGGCAAATGCGAGAAGTCACAGCTGTTCCGTTTATAGTCATTAAAAGTTTTATATCCAAAAATTACGTTATTTTCTAGATCTATTACTACATCCAGCCCGACATAATACAAGATGTACTGTTAAGGACTGCAAAAATGTATTTTGTCGAACGGTAGTTTCTCTGACCCTACGGGATGGCAATGGCCAACATTGCGATCCGTCTATGTTCCTATGTTGGGCGAAGCGAAGTAAAACATACGATTTTGCGATACATACGGAAAAGCGGACCCGAGTCTGATAATAGCGCCAAAGCAAATAATAAAAAAATAAATAACATTGACTGCCATTCTTCTTCTGCGTCGCCGCAAAACAAAACATGAATGAATGAGGAAAGTGGCAATAACCACCCACCCATCGACCCATCGACCCGGCGACGTAACCACATCATACTTCTCATTCAACTACGCTGGTCTGCTGCACGCCGCTCGCAAGGCAACTTTTATTGATTTGCGTGTTTAGAAGCAAGAGACCAACAGAGGCGGGACGTCAGCATGAAGCCGCCGTCTTAAGTCAAGTTTTTCTTAATGACCAAAAAGGGTGTTTTTTCTGTCTCGTTTGACGAGTTGACGCACACACAATACACGGTTTCTACTTAAGCCACAGTACCGGCCAGTTTTGTAGGAGGTTTTTAACGTCCCCATAATGAAACAGGTCGCGGCATCACTTCTCTACTCACTTACATTTATTTCCCTACAAGAAGCCTCAAAAGGGGGCTCTCGTTTTTATACGCCTTGGCTCATGGCTAACTACTACTGAGAATAAACTATTATACATTATAAACCATTCGTCTATACGAATGCAATGATCACTTGATGATCACTTACACTTCGAGTATGCGGTCACCTTTCTTAATGCCCGCTTTCTCGGCGGCGCCATTCTCCAGCACCGCGCTGACGTGCTGTAGCGGCGCGTACAGCTCGCCGTTGATGGAGCGCAGCTGTCCGCCTTCAGACACTTGACCACGCACATTGAAACCGAAACCCGTCTCGGTCTTGTAGATGGTCACCACGCGTGGTCCGTTCGAGGAAACTATGCTGTCCCCACCCACAATGCTCATTGCGCCAGTAGGAGCTTAAGTGGTGGCGACGAGCAAGTTACCCCTTTTCTTCTGCTCACTACAACAGGCGACGTGATGGTGTTTCACTCGTTCGCGTTCGGCGGTGTATTTGTGGAGCCGCGCCCCACGGTTAATACGATTTGACGTTGGCACAACCGTACGGCAATGCCTTATTTTAGTCGAAATTCGATAATAGTCTCTTTATCGCTTTTAATCACTTTGCATAACTTTTGGTTTCAATTCGGTTTTTTTATTTATTTTCCTTCCAACGCCCACAATGTTTGTGGGGACACACACGCATTACTCGCTGGCCAAGTATACCAACGAAACAAAACACTACTATGGTTCGGTAAATCAGTCGGCGACTTCGTCATATGAAACTTTAATATAATTGGAATATGATATTACTTCTTTTGTTATTTTGAAACTTCGAATCACATTTAAAAAAAAAGTCGCACCACACACCCCCTTCACCAAAAACACATTTTAACAATAACTCGCATGCGACAAGACAAAAAGCTAACTGCTCGGGAACCATATTCTTTGGTTTTAGAAAGGCAAAAATCCCAAGTTACTAAAAAATACCAAACAATAAATTAGTAGTGCATCATCAAAAAAATCATCCCTAACCGAATAATGCTACCAAGTATTTTTCCGACTGTCGTTAAAATTAAATACGTTTTAGGCAACTTAATTTCAATTCAACTTCAAATAGGTAATTTCATCCACCTAGAAGTAAGTTTTTATAGGGCTGATGCTAAAATTCCACCTTTTTCTTTACTACATTTGTAAGTTATTTTTAAGATGCTAATTAACTTTTTGAATTTTTGTGACATCTTTTTTTAGTAAAAAATAAGCTTCGAAAATGTGTATTTTGAAGCATTCAATTAACAAAGACGGATTTTTTTTACTTTATGAAGAGTATTACAACTTTTCCAAAGAGTTCGAAGGAGATAACGGAGGTTTCATAAAATATATCTTTATGTATATCCTTGGTCAATTGGACCAGTGGAGTTGATGTAGACATGTCCGTCGATCAGTCTGCAGATGCAAGTTATAATTTTGCACAAAATCTTCTTTTTCTTTCATACAAACCACAGATTCAAGCTTGAGGTTTTAGTAGGAAAACCTAACGAACCATATTTTTATAAATAAGTGCATATATTCTGTTTTATTGAAAATTCCGGCAACTTTTTAGTTCATAATTATTAGTGGTGATATTTTTAGAAAACATATTAAATTGTAATTATGACTAATTGAGATCATTTAAAAAACTACTGTTGTTGATGGTTGACATTCGATAGTATAGTTTTTCTCAATATTACGATGAGTGAATGTAAATAATTCAATCTATTTAAACCAAGTAAAGAAGCCTTCAGGGACAGCGAACTGCGCACCGTCCGATACCTTAAGCCACCTTCCCCAGAAAGGCATAGATAATTTGTTTGATACCTCATCGCTTATATATTCTATATATATTTTTTAAAATATTGTATAAATAATAGATGTTTGAAGACGCACTTTTTCTGCGAGAGAGGGGGAGAGAGAGAGACAGTGCTCATCGTTCTTATAAGTATTCAAATTGTACCGGTTACTTGGGAGTTTCAATTTGCCAGTAATGGTGTTATGGGTTATATGAGAGATCGTAGTTGCCACATATATATAAATGGATGTCTGTTTGTAGCTTATGGACTACGACACCATTGACCCAACACCATGAAAATGAGTACATATAAGTATGTCATCATGGAGAATGTCTACTACGGCTGCCGTCCTACAAGTCTTTCTCCGACTTCTGTAAAGGTATTGATCCTTGGCGGCACCAGTCGACACTCCCAATACCAAGGACTGGTAGCGACAGGCTAGTCACCCACCTTATCAGACAAATAATTGATTTTCGAAATCAAAGCAAGCCTCGGATATCCAAAAAGATGGAAGAGCCTTGTGGAGGCCCTATGGTTACATGAGGAGTAAATAAGGATATACAAATGGCTAGTATATATATACATACATACTTATTTAAAAAGTTCGATCATTTATATAATATAGGGATTATGTTATGGTTGTTAAAATCAATTAACACAAAATACTTTTCTGTTTCGGAAACCCTCAAAATATTGAGCTTGCCACAATAACAATTCTGCGTAGCATTTCTAAATTTGGTACAACATGTTTCTGTGGTGAATACCGCAAAAGCAACATGTTGCAGGCAGAGACTTTTAGACTCATTTGAATGTTGCATTGCTCTATGTCCCAGGTCATTTACTCGAACCTAATTCACTTCAATGGTGACTTTATCCCCGAATGACATTTTTTAGCTTCCTGTTTTTGAAATCTGTGATACTCCGAGTACCGGTCACCGACCACATTATCAGTGTGCAACGGTCGTTGTCGTAAGACGGTATTCGCGGTGTGGAAAAGCGAAACGTTCTCTCGCTTCGATTACTGATGATTGTGCTTATTTATTTTCTGGTTAGTTTTTTTCTTGGTTAATTGAATTCCAGAATAATAGTAATTTAATTTAATAAAAGTATGGTGGATTGTAAGTAAAGTTTTACACTTTTCGGTACGCGATGCGACGTACACGTGGTCGGCTACAAATGAGTGTCGATCAAAATGTACCTCGTGCTACCGCTGAGGTGGAAGAAAAAACGGCGGAGTTTAAAGATCTAATGGAATATTACTCAAGCGTTCAGAATACCGACGGGTACATTCTATCGGTGGGAACAACAAAGCTAAAGGAGACCACTGAGGCCGTCGAGAACCATGACAATGACACAATGAATGCTTTCGCCATGATAACTACGTCGCCTGCAGCGCGGTGGGAACTCGGCATGGGCAGCAGCAACAGTGTGTTTCTGACTTTTGATGACGTCTCTCCATCCACTATCTCGTCACAGTCCTCCTCTTCGCCGCCACCGACAGAGATGCCTTTCTGGCTGATCCCGAGTTACAGTATAATATTGCTCTGTGCGATCGTTGGGAACTCTTTGGTCATTTCCACTCTCGTACAAAATCGGCGCATGCGTACCATCACGAATCTCTTTCTGCTCAACTTGGCCATCTCGGATATGATGCTCGGCGTACTTTGCATGCCTGTGACTCTTGTTGGGACTCTCCTGCGTAACTTCATCTTCGGCGAGTTTCTCTGCAAGATTATTCAATTCTCCCAAGGTGAGTATGGTAGCCAAACCAACCATACACCCATTTACATATTCAAAGTATTTCACTTCATAAACAATGATGCATGAAGTTCGTGCCGTAATAGTGGCACAGTTGTTTTTTCTATTCTTCATAATTGTCAATTGACAATTGTTATCGATTTTGGGCTTCCCTCAAGGTACGGGTCTACCTTTCAGCACAACTTAGTCTATCGCTCCTCGCCGTCTATACGTCGTGACCGAGCTCGTTACTTTCCCTGGGCCCTATGAACTGTCGTTCACCCAATGGTCGTGCATATGTGAGCTTATCTGTCCTAATTGGGTATTGTGGGGTTAGCAGCAGTTATAACGCAGTCATGTGTACACCCCAAGCCCCATCACAAGCCTGCTTTAACTTCTTAATATTAATTAATTGGCAGCAATTTTCAGATACAAAAACTAAAAACCAAAAAAAAAAAATATCAGTAAAATGGGTGGTACTTCACGTGGCAAGTGGGACATATCCGACAATACAAGATTTCAACATTTGCTTTCGTTAGTGCCATCGAAGTTTTGGCGTTATTAGCAGAATGGATTGAGGGATAGTGCATAAACAGAACCCGTCATAATTTTATCATTCCTGAAATATGCATTTAAATAAATGTACAAACAAACCATCGGCAGGAATTTTCATTGCAAATCAATGTGCGAGAGTCACGAAATATCCGAGGCGTAAATGCTGTTGCCTACTGGCAGGCGCAAAAAATAAAAGCACTATTGGATGACAAATTCATTGAATGTTTCATTTAAATTGAGTTAGAATAATGTTATCTCAGCCAGCGGGATTGCAGTGTAGACATGCATCTCCATAATTGTACGGCAGCATCACCTACACCATTTTACTCGGTGTTGCATAGTTTGTCTTGTTGACTTTTAAGAAATAATTTACGATAGATGATATCTATGCAACTACACTCAAAGTTGCAACCAAAGGGTAGAGGTAAGTTGCATTTGCTGCGAAAAGGTAGAGGTCCCACAAAGAAAAGTTAGTAGATTCTGCAAAGTTTTCAAAATGTTGGCAACATTTCTGTGTGCCGCAAGCAACTGGAGCAAAGGAGTTACCAACACATACCCACACACATGTATATAAAATTTAAAGTTAAAAAGGACGTTTATGAGGCTGCCACACAGCACAGCTTATAAAACATTTAAATTCACAAGAAGTATTGTGCAACGAAAAGTGGAAGCCTCTTAAAGAAAATGCAACAAGATTGGGGTATTTTAAAATTAAAGTGAGAGCGTTCAGCTTACAAGGATCCGAAACACATGCGAACCACAAAAATTTGAATATTAGATCAGAGGTAAAGAGGTAAAAATGGAAACCTGAACAAGGAAAAATTATTTAATTTTTTTTTGCTGCAACAAATCACTAATCAAAAGAGATATTGTTTTGCTATGATTCTGAGAATAATGACGAGTGTAGGTTAAACGAGAGAGAGGGAAAGAGGCATATAAGAGGAATGTTTATCAAACAGATATTTATTTATAATATAGATACATATGAATCTCTTCCACGGAAATATGACACAGATTGCCGTTGACAATTGTATAAAGGGCGAAAGTATAAGTCGACCAGGAGATGCCAGGAGCTGCGAGATATAAGAAACTCAATCAAATATTGCATCAGTATATCAATATGAAAGATGAGATGAAAACAAACAGGAACATGTGGTGACAAGGCGAGGAATTCAATGAGTTAAATTGAAACTTTGTACCAAACAGGCTGTAGTGGCAGGTATTTAATGGGCGGGCGGGTTGGCAATGGAAACGACACGTCCTGATGAAATCAAAGCAACAAACGATGAATGAGAAAATTTAAGACAATCTTTATTACAATATCGCTAATACAATACTTAAAGCCAGATACTTAAAGCACACGAATGCACACTCACTCATATTCGTTTATGCCTTCTGTGTCATCAAATAAACGCTTGCTGCTTTACAATGACAGCGGAGCGCGTAACAACAGGATAGAACTGCGAAGGTGACAGCGAAAATTTATAAGCGTCAGCTGGGTAATAAAATTTGATTGCGACTCTGTTCAGTCGAACTTGGGCCATAAAACCGCAAATTGGTCATGTATTACAGACGCACACGACACATACTTCACTCACTCATCACTCACTCACACTCGTACTACAAACATACTTATACACATTATTCAAAGCTTATAAGTGGCTTTCGTTGAATCAGAACTACTCATTAATTGCTCATGCATTTTATGATGTTCATAACATTTTTACAGCCGCATCTGTTGCCGTTTCATCTTGGACCCTTGTGGCAATATCCTGTGAGCGGTACTACGCCATTTGCCATCCGTTACGCTCTCGTTCCTGGCAGACGATAAGTCATGCCTACCGGATCATTGGTTTGATATGGTTTAGTGGCATACTCTGTATGACGCCAATTGCTGTCTTCAGCCAACTGATGCCGACGAGTAAGCAAGGTAAGTCACAAATCAAAAACATTAGCCTATCTGCGATAATTAAAGCCCATTTTCAATGCCTGTATCGATTGTATTGTGATTAGCTTCGGTGCGATGCGATTGTACAGACATGCAGTCTTCCTCTTATTACCCTTTTAACATTTTTTGATAGACCGAAAGCACAAATAAATTGTCTTTATATCCATTTCACCGCATCCCATAAAGGCAACCGAAAGTGCCGAGAGAATTGGCCGAGCAGCGCACTCGGCTACGAACGGTTCTACAATCTGTTGCTTGATCTCATTTTGCTCGTGCTGCCGCTGATGGTGCTCTGTATCGCTTACACTTTAATCACGCGCACTCTCTACGTCGACATGGATGGAAGGTCGGGCGACAAATTTCCACGGTCAGGGTTTAAGTTGCTTACACGTATCAAGCGGGTAAGACGCGGTAAAAACGGAGGCGATAAAGAATTTGAGGGCGTTCAAAGGAGCGTTAACACCCAAAAGCCAGCCAAGAAATATTTTCAAGTGGAAACGGAAGCGGTCGTTTCTCCGCATAGCGACGTTGCGCCAGAGGACTATGCAACAAACAACGACACCATCAATGGTAAGTGAAACGAATTCAATGTACCTATTCGATGCCGATGCCCAATAAATTCACACTCACACTCGGACATTTCCAAGGCGGTCGTCCAATTACGGAATTCTATTACAAAATAGCTGTCCGATAAGTTTTATATTCAAATGCATTCGTATTTACGCAGATTCTTTTACAGATAGAGCACAGTCCTCAAACGCCCACAGCGACAGTAATCAAAGCAGTAACTGCAAAGTCGAGCAGAAAAATCAGGCAGCAGGATCTACTCGGTTCAACACCACGGCGAATCTGCGGCATGTAAATGCTAAGCTGCGCAGGTAAACGCTATTTTTGCCCCACCTTCCACTACTTTACAACCTATGCCGATTCTACAGATCGAACGAGACCAAGAGGCTCGCGAGCAAGAAACGAGTTGTGCAGATGCTGTTCGTGCTTGTGCTCGAATTTTTCATCTGCTGGACACCGCTCTACGTCATCAATACGGCGGCCATGTTTCTCGGACCGGCGATCTATGAGTACGTAAACTACAGCACGATCAGTGTCATGCAGTTGTTAGCCTACTCTTCCAGCTGCTGCAACCCGATAACGTACTGCTTCATGAACGCAAGTTTTAGGCGCGCCTTCGTCGAAACTTTCAAGGGGAATCACCTACGACATTCCCAGAACAGGAGTAATATCGAGCTACGCAGCACAGTTAGCGCTGGTGCATGGTATAAACGCCCCAGGCACAGAATGGTCAACCACGGCTTGCCAGCGAGCAGTGGCGTTGGCAGTGCTGGAAAATCCTGCCAGCATTCCCAGGTTGTGAATGAATGAAGTTGGAAATGTTAATGAAATGTTAATTAATTTTGTGTAACTAAGTAGAAGAATAATCGACGATGTTGTAATTGAAAATCTAAAGTCACAAACATTTTTTTTAAATTAGTTTTTTTCAACACTTAATCAATAAAATATTCCTTAATAAATATAGATGTTAATCGACCAGGATCTGTTTAATTACAAGTATACCCTTCATGTAGTGCATGGTCGAATATTGCAGTAGAACGTTGTCATGAAGTTTATAACACAGTGATGGAGACATTGAGGACCCCTCGACGACATGACTTGATCTAGCTTTATCCATATGAATACTAATACCTCCGTTTTTGAGCTAGAGAGCTGGAGTTAGACGCACCTAATCTAATCTTTGAAAGTAGTGATGTATATGCCTCCTGTATTCAGTTTTTGCTATTGACGAATGCTAACATTTTGAATAGAATGCATTTTGGAGAAGTAACACTGCAAGAGATACTGCTTTACAATGGAAAAGGTTAATTACGAACGTCAAGAAGATATGAAAAAAATTTGTTTTGCAATTTGAATGGCAAGTTGCAAGTTGTAGGTCACACCAACCCGTGACGATGTCTTCAAGTTGACTTACAGCGACAGTGGGGAGTCGTTAACCTTTAATTTTTAGTGAGTCTGCTAGATGTCAAATGGATTATTTGTTACGACAATTGCCTTGAGAGTAGACGAGCTGTCAAACTAAATGGGCCCAAAGGCGACCCAACTGTATCACCAAAAAGCAAATGAGATGGGCCCGCAAAACTTTGAATGGCTTTAGGGCCAGTTTGTTACACGGGTAGAGTGAGTTAAGTATCTCATTTTAACATTTTAGTTAATGCGAGCAAAAGCAGCCACAAAGTGATACTTACCCTGATGTACCATCACAACCATTCTCTGTGTGCAAGGCTAAATATGAGTCCAATGGACCATAATAATATTGTGAATATACATATACTTCGGCGACTATCTCACTAACTGGGAAGTGCGCCAAGAAACTTGTAAAGGCAACGAATTATATACATAGGAAATTAATTTCAGATAAACTTGTAATTGCATCTAAATAGTATTTGAGGTTCTTTCTTGTGTTTATAGGCTTCAAAAGCACAATTGTTCGAACAATTAGGTGCATGAGTGCGTAAAACGGAAGAGTTTAGACTAACAAAGCTTGGCTATACGATTATGACAGGATGTGAGTATGCTGTAGATATGGCTAGGGCTCGTTATGGGCAATCATTAAAAGATAAGCAAATGTAGCAAAAGCACAGGTATTTGATGTTTAAGCAAAGAAGCCACGTACTTAGTCGCATTCAAACTCTACTTCTTTTACTGTAACCGTCTAAGGTACATTACCTTCCCTCTTCAATTTTTAATACAAGTAAAAGTCGATTTGTGTGTAAGTATTTCAATTATTGAAATTTAATTATGAGTGTGTGTGTGTGTGCGTATGACATAAAAAAATTGCGGTTTTGTCGCCCAAATATGACAACACAGTCGCAATCAATTTTTATCACCCAACTGACGCTAATAAATTTTCGCTGTCACCTTCGCAGGTCTCTCGTGTTGTTAGGCGTCCCGCTGGCTTTGTAAAGAAGCAAACGATGATTGGATGGCACCGAAGGCACAAACCAAAATGCGTGTGTGCGCTCGCGTGTGTGTGTGTGTCTGATGTGAAAGAATTTGTATTAGCGATATTGCAATAAAGATTAACTTAAATGTGCTCCTTCTTCGTTCGCTGCTTTGATTTCATCACGACCCAGTCACCTCCGCGCACAGGTTGATTGCTGCAACATGTTCATGTTTCTAATTGACTTCCTCGCTCTGTCAGCACACTTGCCTGTTTGATTTCCTGTCATCTTACATATTGATTTACTGATTCAATCTTTGAGTCACCTTGCATTTGCTCTGCTTTACTGTTTCAACACTTCCTTATCAACAGCTACCAATGTTCCGTTTTTCTACCACTCATTCCACTTCCTATATCAATTAAGACTTTTAAAACATCTTCTTCTTCTTTAAAGCGTTTTCAGTCCCAATGAATTCTTCCATAGCCAGGTCTTCTGCTTTGTGGTGGGTGGCTTATAAAGCAGTAATTATCACCCTGTTATAGGAGTTGTCCTTTCATATCGCTACGGGGTCTCACATCAACAGCAGCAACAATATGTGTGTATTATTATCTAAGAAAATATTTCTTTGCTTAATTCTCGTCCCACACTCGGCCTTCTGCCTTCTACTCGTAAGATTCTGGAAATTGTGTTTTGTGGTGGCATTGATTCCCGAAATAATGCTGTAGGTTTTGTTCGAGTTCATTAAGTTCGAGTTGGCCATGGATGAGTGAGATCCTCAGAAAGAAGTCTTTAGGTTCCGGAGCCCTTCTCTGTTTTTAGGGAACCATTATAGGATCACTCGTGTGTCTGTTTGTATTTCTCTCTTTGGTATAACATGTACATACGCACATACACATAATTTTGTATTATCCGTTATTACTTTCTGTTAGTTTCTCGTTGACTTGCGTTTACGAATCACATGGGTTAAGTCAAAACTATAAAAATATTCCAGAATATACAACAAGACAGAATTCAACAATGTATTCGTCAATTTACATATAAAATTCAGTACCATACATTCTTTTTTCAGTTGCCACAAACAAAGTTTTTTTTCGTCTTCCACTTTCAAACCAATTTACATTACACTTTATAGCAGAATAAAGAAAATAATTAATTAGTGCAAAATGAAATAATCAGAAACAAAATCGAAAACACGCCACAACTAAATTTTAATAATACTATAATTATATATATAATATTATAACGAGCCATTTTAAGAGCTACAGGTAAGAGCTAGGGTTATTTTGCGCCTGAATTCCTGCCTTTTCGATGCTGCGGTTGTGTGCAAACGAGCAAAATTCTCGTTAGTGGTCACTCGAAAGTTTCCAAACCGGCAGCAACATAATCTGCAGTGGAATCTGGGCCATGTGGGTCGTTTTTACATTTTCTTCTTTCCTCTTCTTCACATAAATATTTTCTTTTTCTGATAATTAAGGATAACATTTATCGTAGTAAACTGCATAACACATTTGTCGGATTATAAATAATGACGTATAATGATGTGCCGTTAAGGAAACGACTGAGAAGCCTATTGATATTTTCTTAGGGGGAGATCATGTGGGTGTAGCCTTTTCACATAAACTAAACAAAATTATATGGTAGTGGTACATGCAAAATGTAGTACCTTAACAACACATTTATCATAATTTAAGTGGAGCCAAACCTAATATATTTCGCGCGAAGACTTATAGTCTAGATGGGAAGAGCCTCAGAGTTGGCCAATCCCAGTCTTTTTATTCGCCTTAAAGGCCTGGCTGGTAGTAGTCCTCTCGAGAGCGTACTGCAGTGTCTAATCAGCCTATCACTGTATCGACTAGTGTGCTTTTCGATCTGCTCCTCCTCAGCATGCAGATTGAGGTCTCGGTGAGGTGTAGAGCCGCGAACGTGCCAGGGGCAGCACTCTGTGTTCAGAGTCAAAAGGATTGAGTGTGCATGTATGTATGCGTGGAAGTATGTGAGAATTTTTTCTCAACGTTTTTTTTTTTTTGAAATACCTGCGATGGCAGCTTAGAATCCAATCGTATTCTTAGTGTTCTTGGACTTACCAGGGAGAAGATTTAAAATGAATTTGGTGTGCTGACGGTCCTCAGTTGAATACCCTGTGAGCCCGTGAAACTTGCCCCATTATAGCTTCTTTGACTGAGCGATGGTTAACACCCGAAAATTTTAAGATAAATGCTCGGATTCTTTGGTGTCAGTTTAAACTGTAATATGTTTTTCAGGCAAATTGAAATTAAGCTAGTGCGCTTATAATCAGCTAAGTATTCATCTGTATGATGCGGTGTAACTTTTCCGTTACTGAATTACGCGCCGCACAGTATGCTACGCCATTTTCATCATTTCTTCTGCAAGATTTCTTTGTTATGCAAATTATGTGGCATCCGAGTACATACCTTCATTTCATTTATTTATTTTTCACTTTACTGAATTTTTAAAGCAGAATGACTTACTCGACGGTGTTGTGTTCAACTCGCGCGCCCTCTTCTAGTCAACTTCTTCGGACCCACTGTTGTCACTCTGCACACTCTGCAAAATTTGCATAGAGGCATAAAAGGCGCCAATACATCTTAGCCGATAGAGCAAAGGAGGCAGACGAAATAATTTTTAAGTTCGCCCCTAGCAATAATTATGCAAAGTTCATTCAATCTGATGCCGCACATAAAAACCAAAAGTGGCACATAATAATATAAAAGCTAGCAGGTAAATGTACGCGTAAAAATTCATTTTGTAGCACCAGGATACGCTTTTATCGCCCGTCAACTTATTTGTCTAATTGAGTTTAAAGTACCCAAGAATATCAGCACGTATGACTTACGGCTTCCCGTAGGCGTTGCCATCAACGTCGATCTCAACAAATTGTCGCAGTTCCGTGATATCCAGAAAATATGACTTTTCGCACTCGACAATAAGTCCAGCAATGTGCAACTTGCGTTTCGTCACAATTTAATTCGAGCAAATTGAAAGACGCGCCAAACTAAAAACGTAAAGGCGTGAAGAGGACCAATATTTGAACGCTCTTCAACCAGAATCGTTAAGGCAAAAAAAAGGACACTGAAAAATGACGAAAAATAAAAGTAAATTGTCTATGACTTCCGCCACTTTACGGTTCTTTACGCATGAGGTGCAGGGGGTTTTCGTGGCGGCGCTTAAAAACAGCTAATTAAATCAGCTGAAACACGACTTTCGTTGGCGTTGATTGCCACTTTTGAAGTTTCACAATTTCGTCCAGTGAATTGGAGGAAGCAAAACCCCTAAGAGGCGACTCCCCCACAAATGATGTTACATTAAACCCAAGTCAACTTAAAACGGCTGAACTTAAGCTCAGTTTTGGTTAACTCAGCTAACGGAGCTCTGGCACGCGTCAATTCGTTTACCCGTGAATGACACCGACGTGCTGTTCCGGCTCTCTCGTCCTCTCTCTTCAGAGTCAAATTTCCTTCTTGCTCGAACTTTTTTAATTTCTTTTTTCGAAAATGCCTAAACTTTTCGAGCAGATTTGCGATTACAGAGAAGACCTTTGTCAATATTGTCTTCATTGAGCAGGCCACATTCGCAGCATACCCCTGCCGGCAGACAGGTCGCTCATTCAACAAGTTTCGATTCGTTTCCAGAGGAAGGCCTTCAAGCTTTTGCCTGTGCCAACGATTGACCCAACGCGGCATTACTCGTTTCATCACTCCCTTCATCACTCGCTGTGCCCCTGAATATGAAAAGTACCTACACCAAAGAGCAATAAACCATTTTATGACAGTTTATGACGCTTTATTAAAATATTAAGTGTTTTTATTAGAACACGTTCAGCTTAGAACGCAATAAAATGTAATGGGTCTATGTCCTTGGTATCCTTCCTTATGTGCTTGTGCTTACGCTTGTGCTGACGCTTGTGACTGCGCCTGTGGCTGAGTGCAGGCATGTGTCTGTGGTTGTTATACGGCAGCACTTGTTTGTTGCGCGTTTATTTCGTACTGCGAGTGCGGTGTATGTCATAAGCTGTTGCCTAGATTCACTCGCTCTGGCAGACTTTTAAATAAATACATAAAAGGTGAAATCTTCTTCAAGCACTTTGCCATGAATAACTTATGCCCTCTTAAAACAAAACTTCTTTGACCCTATTTTTTCGCCTTGGATAAATAGTCGTATTTTTTATTTTCATTATTTCAATCTTATTTAAATAGGACATTCCCTCAAATATTTAATTTAATCTTTTTCAGCTGTTCAATATAGAAATACGAAGCCCTCTCACTCAAGTGCCCAGCAATTGGTTGTCAAGGGGTGTACGCATCGGTGTGTGGTGTGTCTACGTGCGACACTCGTTCCTCACTCCACCTACTCAGGCAGTCGCACAAAATTCCCTTTGTATAATGCCAATGCCGATGCAAATGTAAATTATGCCACTGCAATGAATGGCAGCATGGCCATCCTGCGGCAAATGAGAGGTGCTACCATTATTGTTTGTCATGTAAATGCCACAAAGGCAATCCTTCTCGACACCACCGGTTGAAAGGGGACAGAAAGCGTCGATGAATTTACTGTTAGTGGAAATGATTGACCCCGATTGGGCGTAGTTTGCTATTCGAAAGCAACGCGATTTAGATTTTAAGCGAAACTTTATTGTACTTGGCGGCTCTTCATAGATTGTAATGAATTGGTATCATTTTAACAAAGTTCCTTGAACGCCATTCTTATATCGGATGGGCTTTAAAGTGAGTGTATTAATAAATTGACGAATGGCTTAACTACTGAAAGGATTAGCCCGGCAATGATTGGAACCTTCATTGAAGATAGGGCGGTGGCCAAGTTATTGACCACTGTAAACGCAATTATTCAACTTGAGCCCTTAAATAATAAATTAGCAGTTTTCACAGCAGCACAAAGTGGCAAGGTCAGTTGAAACCTCTCGGTTTCGGCATTTAACGATGGAATTCCATTGGGTACGGCCTCATTACTGGCCGTATACTTCACATGGCTGACAGCTCGCTGCGCTGTGTTGCTTTGGTTTGATCTACGCAGATAATTTTTTTCATTTTTTATTTCCGATACTGGGGGATTAGGTGCAAGAAGACCGACTTAATGATTATCACATGTTAAATATATCTGGCTCTGTGTATGTAAGGATTTTCTAGGACACTCACTCAGCATTCGCTCTCGTTCGCAGGCTTTGAGTAAAAGTTTGGGAACACGAGAAGGCACGGATGCGTGTCTCACCTGCCAACATTCGTTTCGTTAAAAGAAGAAGTTTGAAATCTCTCGACGACTGCAGTTGCCTTGGCTGGTCGCGAAGCTAATAAGAAAGTAAATTCGATAAGGTCCCCAAAATAGTATTATATTCAACAGTGACCTCCGACCTGGATGTGTCACAGCATGGTGTGTGTATAGGCATGTATGCGATGGTTTGTCTGTTTAAATGACTTAGAGTTTGTTTATTGCTTTTTTGTAGTTAATAATTTATTTTGCAAGTTCCATCAACATGAAGCATGAAGGGGTATGCTCTGTCACTAGCTCATCTTAGTCAGTCTAAAGTTTTGTGTATTTGTGTGGTCTATACGCTTTCCATTAGGGTCTTCGTTAAATATTTGGCATAAGCGTAAAGAAAACAAAGAACAAATGTCAATAAGAAATTAAGAGAGTAAAACCAATAAAGAACTCAAAGCGACACATATCGAACGTTTCAACCAAAAGTTAAACCAACGGTTATTCACGCCTCACGGTTATCAACGCGCACGCCCCCGCACTGAGGATGTTCTGTAACTCACTTTAGGTTTTTGCCTTACACGGTTTGGAGCTGGTCGTCATTAACGTAGACTTGAATTGCACGCGAGAGCTTTTGAAGGGTTTGTTTATTTAAAGGCTTTTTATATATATTTTGTAAAATGGCAAACAATGTATAAAAAATCGTATCCGAAGGTGTTGTATTTTTTGCCATCGCACTCGTAAATCAACAAAACAATATCCACTGTATGTTTTAATGTACAATTTTTATAAGCCTTACTGACAAAATGTGTAAAACAAATAAGCGCGAATACACACATCAGAGGCAGACGATGACAACAGGGAACCTAGTGCTCACGTCGATCAATTGCTGGTGTTACATGGCACAATCTGTTGTTTTTATTACAGTATTACTGGGCTTCATTTCAACTCAAACAAATTTTTTCTGTCTACACCACGCTCCCACACACACGAAGCACATACGAACGCGCGCACACAGCACTTGAAGCATTTTCAATCCAGGATTTTGGGCAAGCCAGAGGCAGAACAAAATGAAAACATTATAAATATTTATGGAGCAAGAACAATGGAGTCCATTTTGCAATAATGAAACAGTAAATAAGAACGCAATGAATTTCTTTTGAAGCGGTAACGGCACAGCAGGCAGTGAGCAGTGAGCAGTGAGTAATAAGCGGCTCGACGAAGCAAACATTTTCGATGCGCCAGTAAAAGCAAACCGACTCGACTCGGCTTCTTCGTCCCATTGTGCGAGGTGTTGACGTGATTGCTCCCTCCCGAAAGCGAAAGTCCCTCCTGGGGCGACACCGCCACATCACATAACATCATGCCACATCACTCACTCTATGTATAATATGTACTTCGAAGTATCGAGCACTCCAGAAAGTTTGAGCTTGATAGATTAAGAGCAGCTGTCAGAGGAAGCGCGTCACTCAAAAAAGAAAGTCAGTTAGGAAAAAAGGCTGGAAAACACAGACACAAGCACAAATGGTTGCTTTAAAAAGTTGTGAACACAAGAAAAGCGCCAATGACTCTAAGCAAAACAATAAATTCGCATTTGCCATATAATAAATTGAAATTTGTTTGTCTCAACTTTGCTGCGAGCTCAAAACTTTTATTTTCCTTGTTTTTGACTTGCCAACCGTTTGGTGCCATCACTTTTACATATAAGTTTGTCGTGCTGCTTGCAACACCATCAGGCACCTATATATACTCTTGCATTATATGTACATGGGTGTACGTGAATGTGGACAGTAGAGTGAGCTTCTGCCTTTGATTGTAATGATTAAATTTTGGTACGCGTAGATGCTTGGCTGTGGCATTCACTTGAGAAGCTGTCGCGATCTTCCGCACAATCGCATTCACAGAACCGACTCGTATGATATTCAGATGTTTGCAATTGAGCGGTTTCGTAAGTCGAAAAGTTTATGAAAGTAATGCGAAAAGAGTGTAAGGTGTTCGGCCCAACCGGAGTTGTTGACTTTTATTATAATAATTTTCATGCCGAACCTACACCCCCACAACCTTTTCCAGTGCGTATTTACTTAAAGTGACGTTGTGCCTTCTATTAAAACATGGACTTTCCCCTTCGTCGTGACGGCTGATGCTACTTCTAAACATCGAAAACCAATTGCCAACATCTGACAGCATTCAGGGAAAACTCTTTCAAAGTTTTTCCTCGTGTGCGAGCTCCAAAAAAATTAAACCGAAATGAAAGGAAACTTGTCGCACTGCAACATTTGAAAATTCAAATACGACAACTGGCAGCGGAAATATTATATTGCAGTCCAGCCGGAAAATGGAGAATTACACGCCGCTATACGAGTACTGCTGTTCGTCGGGCCGACCGTTTTTGTTTGAAAAACTTGGAGCGGCGGCTCCATTTTCCCGTAATTTGGAACGGTGGCATTTATTTCTTTGTGCTTGGCAAAACTGCAAATGTTAAATATTTGCTTTATTAATAAGTACGAGTATTATGTATACATGTGAGTGAGTATTAAGTACAGTAATGCGATGTGGCACAAGGCTAAATTGCACGCGCATATGTAACAAAAGTTCCCATTTACCATATTTTATACCCTTCACACTGCGAATAGTAGTATTGCTTTGTCATGAAGTTTAAAACAGAGTGAAGGAGAGTTTTTGAACCATATGCTGGAACCGGCAGGATCCGACCACTCGCGTAATAAAACAAATTAAATACACTGAAACTTCTAAGTGCGCATTTATAGTAAAAATTTGCAATATTTCGACGCCGGGACGCCGCGTTCTACGATAGAGATGAAAGAAAAATATGTAAGAGAAATAGAGAAGGATTACACCGCAGACGTACAAATTTTATATTCGTATTTGTGAGTTGTCTTGAGCACGCAAAAAAGTATTGCGTTCCTCGTTGTGTTCTTTTTGCATGTGATGTTCATCATTATGACGCGTCATAGTGTCATCGCATTATCATTCTTCGAGTAGCATTCGAGCGTTGAGCCGAAGTTGTGAAATGAAAACAAAGCCGTTAGCAGTGTATGTAATGAAAACAACAACAAGAGGAAGGGAATGCACTTTTGTTTTTTAAGAAGATTCACTTCTACCATGCGTGAACTGCACACATGATTTATTTTTATTTTTGTGATGTATCGAGCTACATTTGGAACAGTTGCATATCATAAAGTAAAACTTTCTATATTCTAGGATTCCTGGCTCATGTACCTTTAAATTTAAGTATTCAAAAGCGTGAACAGCTATACAAATTCGACATAGCCGAAGTTAATGCTACTTCCTGTTTTTGTTTCGGTTTGTCCTATTTTCCTCATGCGAATCAATCAGCGGACAAATATAGAAATTATAAATTTTTTATTTAGTCAATCAGAGAATCAGAGAATCAGAGAATCCTGTTAAAAGGCAGGTCCACTCACACACACCCACGCCCACGCCCACGGGAGTATAAATATATCAACACAGACATTAAATGTGAAATATTGTATTATTGGCAAAAACAACAATGCGAATAACAAGAGAGACATAATTTAATGAATCGGAATTGCATTTGAAATCGCAATAGGCATAGCACATTTGCGTGTGCTTATTATTGTATCGCAAATGTAGTTTCTTGTATTGGTATGTGCATGTGAATGTTAACATCTGTGTATGTGTGTGCTTGGCAAATACAAATATTGAAAATCCACATTAATCGGCGCTAAATAGCAAACACACCAACAGTAACGGGCAGCAGCGTCCCATTACGGGTGGGTGACTTAGGCGCACATCTACGCCGACAACGGTAAAAAAAATACCGTAATGCAGCCTTATTCATATTGTGAAATCGCCATTTTTTGAAAAGTAAAATAAAATAAAATAGTGAAAATGGAATTTTAGTGTCCTTTGCCGGCATTTCATTTCTATTTGCATTTCTTTTCAGTCCCATGCAGTTTTCATTTTACATTGCATTTTTAATGCGCCTTAATGGACTCGAATAGAACATATTACGATAAAATTACGAAGTGTTTGGGGAAGAACATTAAAAAAAATCCCAAGAAAAACGATTATTTCGACCAGGTCGAAGCTTTCGTACCATAACATAGTGATGTTGCAATATTATACACGTATTATATACAATAACACAGATTGCATTCAAAGACACTGAGTGATGGAACGATTAATAAACGAACAGATGGCGCAAAGACACAAAGACATACTGCCTGATAAGCGATTAAGTACAAGTTTACGTTATGGAGTTGCCCAACGTTGTTATCATGCTTATTGCTGCACAATGCGCTACGAGGACGGAAAAGCTCAAATATGCAGGGTAAGAGAATAAAAAAAAAATTCAATTAATAAAAATCAGCAAAGTGCGTAAATTACACACTTGGGTAAATAAGTTACTAATGGTTTCTATTCATTTACGTGTCGACTCTCTCTGACGCCCGCGCACACAAACAATGCACAAATGCACCGACGAATGCTTGCATACATACGACTAGGTCCATGTGGATTAGTAAGCGCTTGTAAACATGCACGCACACGTACAGCACACAAGGTGACCCCACTTGTTTTGTTTGCCGCCACTCCGCCACTCCGCCAGTTTCCTACTCTTATTGTATTGAATTCGAGCCAGTAATGCTGGACAAGTCAAGCTAAGCTGACAGAGGTGACAGTATTCGTATCAAAAGTATTTAAACGTTCTAGACTGGGGGATTGCTTTCGCAAGCTGTTTTAAGATTTCAATATATTGGAACATTGAAGCGCATTGCAGAAACAAATTTCAATAGTTTGTAAATGCTCACGGTTGTTTGAGCAAGTCGGAATGCTAAAAGGTATGCTCAAACACGAGAGTTATACGCCTCATTTCAATCGTCGTTGACGACGAGTACCCGCCCATATATACACTATCTAGGGTCCAGACAGCTCAAATGTGTTGCTAACTGTTGTGAGGCAGGCAAAAGTGACAACTCGAAAGATATACGGGCGCAACGAGCTAAGTTACTTAAAGTATCGCAACGCTACATAACGCAACGTCGTCGTCGTCGTCGCCTTCGTCGTTCGGTTATCAGACGCACATAAATTAAGTCAATCCTGGTAATTATTATGTGTGGCAATAATCTTGTATCTAACTTATCACAACAACGGCATCACCAGCAACAATAGCAACAGGAATACTTGTACACGTAATAACAATAGCAGCGACAACAATAACAACAATGTCAAGGGGGAGCATTATATTCTCAACAACCATAACGAACACAAATTTGTGCTGAGTTAGTGAGAATGCCGTCGCTGGCAATGACAGCGTTGTTGGCGTCGGGCGCAGCGGCGGCCGATGGCGCTCAAGTCAGCCCGCTGTCAGCCCGCTGTTACTTTATGGCATCCCGCTCATCGTACGGCAAGTGCGTGCTTGCGTCTTTCTTTGGTTGTGTGTATGTATGTGTGAGTGTGTGTGTGTGTGTGTGCGTGATAAGGAAGTTAAGCTGGCAAAGTGAGAGGGACATGACGTTTAGCACCTATTTAATTAATTTATTTGATATATTATGGTGTACCCATACAAGTCGACAAACTAAGAGAACATTGGAACTTTGAACGAGTTGTTTATCAATGTGACTACGGTTGCTGCTACCGCATAAGTCAGGAGATGTAGTTAATTGTATTACACAATACGTTAAAGACACCATAACAATGAGTAGTGCACTTAGTTGTGCACGCCAATCACCAACCGCCAGTCATTCACCCAACCGTCCCTGATTATGCGGCTAGTTGACGTGCTTTTTGCAATGGTTACTTTCACCGCCATCTGCGTCTTTGTCAACCACAATTTCTACATTCGACATTCATGAAAGTGTAAATTAGCCATCTTTTAGCCAGTACATCTGTTGGCCTTTAGTCTTCCCATTGAGGCTGCTTAGTCCCCTCTGAAATCCAATCTTGCCGGGTATGTGGCACATGGTGTAAGCAGTCGCCGGGTCGATACATCTAACTATTTTCTTTGCACTATTCGCAATGCTTAATAAAAGCATACAGTTTTCATGTGCCACTTTCTATTCGATGCTCGCTGTTCACGACTCCACACACCCGACAGACAGTCTTACACAGAATTTTCTAATGCGACGGAAATAAAGAAAATCTTATTCAACGGTGACACAGGGCGCAAATAACAATCAGAGTGTTCACCCAAAGTCTTGCCAAATATCCAGTTGTCTCTTTCACCTAGCTCCATTTCGCTCAGTTCATACTCCCTCGCTGTGCTTAGTTGCCACCACGTCCGATAACGCATCGGCTTCTCAATAAGCGTGCCATAAGGAAGCTAGGAGAGTGCTCATGAAGATTTTTGAATTCATGTTCAGTTTAGTTGTAGTTCTACCTTGTCTTATTTGAAGCAACTAATCCATGACGCCTTCGCACACTCTCCGCGATGCTTTAGAGTTGTGGAGAAAGAACTTGTTCCGCCCAAAGGTGCAACATTTGTACAACACTCGTTAGTAGTTGGCGTCCTTGTTTAATGTTTATTTTCGTATTTGACTTTGTATTATAATTGTTGCTGCTGCTGTTGCTGTTGTTGTTGTTATAAATGTAGTCGTTTTTATTGTTTTCTTTGTTGTTTGCCTTGAATTTCAGCTCTGTGGTTTTAACGTATTTTTAATTTGCTTGAAGTGCTCGTTTGAATTACCACATATATTCGCATTCGCACCAGAAGTCGGGGCTGGTTTTTGCTGTTGGCGCTGTTCTCCTACGACTATGGACTGTTTCCTGGAGATTATTTCGCTATTTATTTTCTTAGTCGGCGGAACTTATTTCTTGTTTTTATCGTAGTTGTAGGTGTTGCCTTTGCCGTTGCCATTGCCGTTTGCCGTTTGCATAACTTTTGTTGATGTTGGTATTGTTTTTCTGTGTGCTTTTATTTAAACACCCAAACATTATGGCTTACTACGA
Source organism: Cacoxenus indagator (assembly GCA_035041755.1). Classification (NCBI taxonomy): domain Eukaryota; kingdom Metazoa; phylum Arthropoda; class Insecta; order Diptera; family Drosophilidae; genus Cacoxenus; species Cacoxenus indagator. Next base: position 2,199,374 of record JAWNKX010000220.1, on the reverse strand, counting down.
ACACACGCCGGAAAGGAAAGGAGAACAGCGCGAAGCAAAGCAAAGCAAAGCAAATCAGCGCATTCGAATTAAGAGCGCAGCACAGTGAAAGAAATCGAGACAGAAGGGAAATAAAAATGGTATTGTAACCCACAAATGGCCAAATAGAAAGGGAAGTGCGCAATGGAAACGCAGGCCAATACACACGCACACATATACCCATTCCCAAATATATATGTGTGTAGGCTCGTTCAAGTAACATGAACACTTTGAACACGGGAAGGAGCACCAATGTTAAATAACAATAACAACCAAAGAAAAACAGCAACAGAGCACTGAGAGGCCCGAGAGACCGAAATCCGAGGAAAAATCTTCTAGGGAAATGCTTTTTTAATGTGTTTGAGAATGCGTGCGTATGTCATTTTGGATTTATGTATGACAAACTTGGCGGTTGAGACCCGTAACGGTGAATGAAGGGGCGGAGCTCAAACAATGCGTCTAGTAACAATGAGGCGTAATCTTTTGTGGCCATGTTCAACATGCCAGGTCGTGCTTTCACTGGGGAGCTGCTGCGGTTGGCAGGGCAGTGTAATTTAAGAACAGGATAGAGTACTGAAGCAGGCAAGAGTACTGAAGCATGAAGGCGAATATGACATGCAAGCTTCGAATGGTAAGGGGTGTAATGCGTGCTATAGAGGCGGGGTAAGATTCAGGGTTGACAATAATTTTGCCCATAAGCAGGGCACAAAATTCGCATTGAAAATCAGGATTTATTACGAATTATCCTGGCACTTTTTCGCGTGCTCCATTTATGTTCTTTTGTTGTATGATTTTTATCTCGTTTATGGCTTTTTTGCTAAGAGTTTTCGTATGTTGTTATTCGTGGACTTGCACATTTTGAAGTGTGTTAAAATAATTTCAACTAAAGAAGAGAGTAGTTAGTAGCTTGTGCTTAACAGACGTGTTTTGATTCTGCTCCGCATTTTGATTTTGATTGGCATTTGGCAATTAATTTGTCTATTGTCGTTTATCGTTACTAATATTTATTTTTCTTTCCGGTGTTGGGTGAATTTGTGGGTGAATTTATTTGTGGTGTATGGCTAATTTCACCCGTATAAATATTGTACTTATCAATGTTTAATTATTTTTGGCAAGTACAACGCTTAAATTTGCCTTTCCTGTGTATTGAGTTCAATCTGTTTTTTTCCTGCTTTGCTCTCCCTTTCAAATAGTTTTTGCTATTTTAGTCTTTTTCTGTTTCCTTCTTGCTCTCTATACAGTAGTTATTATTTTTAAATAACTGTATTTCCTCTTTTTTCTCTGGGAAAATATTATTATTCACCTTACTTTTCTCTTTGCAATTCTATCTCTGTCTAGCTGAGAGCGTCGAAATTCGGACTTAAGTCGTTGTGCTTTTTTTGCACAGTGTGTTGATAATAACAACCAAATTTAAAAAAAATAAATTTAAAAAAAAAAATTTTTCACTCAAGTTTATTTTATTGTTATTATTTTATTTATTAATTTTATTTTTGCTTACTTAATTTTTTTTTTATCTTTTATTTTTTTAATTTAATTTTTTTTTAATTTTTAATTTTTTTTTTAATTTTATTATTATTATTATAATTATTCTTTATTTAGTTCTTTTTCACTTATTTTTATTTTATTTATTCATTATTTTTCCTATCTTATTTATCTTATTTTGCTTTTATTTTATTTAATATCTTGTATCTATACTTCGCGCAAAATGAATTGCTGTATTCGGGCTTGCACCAACAAGGACAACTTTAATACTGATAAGCTCAGAGGTGTCTCTTGTTGGATGTGCGATAACATCGCCCACCTTAATTGTGCTGGGTTGACTGGTCGCGACTATGACCGACTTTACGGTACGGCTAAACCTGCATGTGGTGGCATCAGGTGGTCGTGCCCTACCTGCTTCAATCGCCAGGGGGACTTCGCATTGATGTACCACCGTATGCGAATTAAATACCAAAAACTTAAGAAACTATTCACTGAGTTAGCCTCAGAGTTTGATGCTGGGTCAAAAATGTTTTTGGAGTACTCTTTCGACTTGACTCCAACGACTAATGCAGTACAACTGCCGCCATTATCCCCTCATAATCTTCCGCCTACCACAGCGCCACTTATTTCTTTTTCGTCTCCTCAACCCCCTTCTTCACAATCCCCTCTAACTTGTTCTACTATTTCTTCATCTGTCGCTTTGAACTTTCCATCCACTACTTGTTCGTCTTCCTCGATTCCTTGTCCTACTTCTGTGACTTCAACTTCAACTTCTCCAACTTGTTCTTCTTCTTCCCAACCTTTACCCAGTCACTCTTCTGTACTTTCTTCCATATCCACCCCATCGTCCCATCCCGCTCAAATTCCGGTAGCTCCGTCAACCACTATCCCATCTACTACTTCTTCATCTATCGCCTTTAACTTTCCCTCCACTACTTGTTCGACTTCCTCTGTTCCATGTCTTACTACTGTGACTTCAGCTTCAACTTCTCCAACTTGTTCCCCTTCTTCCCAACCTTTACCCACTTATTCTTCTGTACTTTCTTCAATATCTAACCAATCATCCCATCCCGCTCCAATTCCAGTAGCTCCTTCTACCAATATCCCCTCTACTACCACTTCATCTGTCGCTTTCAACTTTCCCTCCACTAATTGTTCATCTTGCTCTACTCCCTGTCCTACTACTGTAACTTCTGCTTCATCTTCTACTAAAGTCTCTAACTCCTCCCGTACTTTGTCACCCCCTAAGAGTTCTTCACAGTCCAATACTGCCTCTACTCCAGTGCCATGTATTTTGAAGGTGCTGGATCCTCGTAAACATATTTTTATTTCCAGGTTGGATAAGGAGACAACCTGTGACGACGTTGCACGCTATATATCATCAAAAGCATGCAACACTTCGAATATTAATATTCATAAGTTTAATTTTTCTAGCCCTAGAGAAGGCTCTTCTTTCAAGCTTTCAGTTGGTATTGAAGTATTTTCTGTCATTTGTGGCGCTAATTTCTGGCCTGCACATATGGTGGTCCATGAGTTTATTCCTAAGAAAAAAACTAGGCGCTCGCAGGTAACCTTACCAGTCACTGCTTCAGTTTCATCTTCTGCTTCTTCCACTACACTTTCAAAGTATTAGAAGGCTAGGCTAAAGTGTAAACTTTCTTCATTTTATCTTAGAAGTTTTTCTATCAGTTCTGTCATTATTGTTTTCGTTGAGACTTTGCTTCGCCATGATTTTCTAAACTCTGAAAATTCCACCTCTACATTATTGGCTTAATTGAATTAATGAATAACTTACTTTCTAAACTTGTAATCTAAATTTTTGTTTGAATTGTCTATATCATTTTAGGTATTGAATTATAAATTAAGTCTTAGATTTAGTTTAATATTGCATGTTTATTAGAGGCTGATGATGTTTTTATCTGTAGCCAAATATTTAGCACGTAGACATTAGCTTTGGTATCGCATGTTCACCAAAGAACTTAGCAATTAACACCAGCTGAGCCCAGTCTATATGACTGGGTGAATTTTGATGCCACTTGGGCCTGCCCCATGTGAGATCAGTGTGTGGTCATTGCGTACCTACTATGTCTATGTAATATTAAATGCACTTACAATAGAGAAATATTAACTCAGACTCGATTCGTCAAGAAAGAATAAATTAAAATAATCAGAGGGATGTCACAGAAAACTCTTTCGGTAGGATTCAAAGCCTCTATAGTTTGTTGGGATAATTGGTTATTTTCACTCATAAGAACAGCTTTTTAAATAAAACCAATGATACGAATCGGTAGATTATTATTTTTCAAAATAATCTTTATTAATTTTTTTTTGAAAAATAATTTGTTTATTTAATTAATTTACCATTTTACAAACCGTCTTTAGTAGGGAAACCCAATCGAGCATAAAGATGCAAACTCCTTTTAAATTGAATGCAAAATTGTTCGAAGATTTGGTTTTATCGAATAGATAAGTAAATTGTGTTGTATATTGTATATAGTAATAAAATGAATAATAACGTTGTTATGTTTAAAATGTTAATTAATCGCGAATTTTCTCTGCATTTAAAGTAAAAGTTAATTCAAAACATGTTTCAAGTTGGCATGTTGCCAATTGAAAAATCGCAATGTAAATGCGAAGTTAAGAGGAGAAAGAAGATTATTGGCAGAAAAGCGGGATTTTAAAATGTAAGAACACTTTTTGTGTTCTTAAAAATACATTTTTACCGTTTTTTTGTTAAAAATATTAGCAATAATAGGAATAATAAATTTTAGAAGAATGTTTGTTTGTGCTCACAGCCCTATTAAGTCAAGTATAACATTCTGTTGAAGCGGTTTGGGTATTGGATAAAAATGTTTTGAACCAACGAAAGTTCTCGAAGTTCTGTGACCCCTACGGTTTTGCCGAGAGTTTTACAAAACTCCCGAAGCCGAAAACTCTATAGTATTCTGTGACACCCCTGACTATAAAATAAAATAAAGTAAACAAATAAATTTTTGCACTAAAGGCGGGGGCGGCCGGTTCTAATAAATGCAGTACCCCTAACGGTAAGTAAGAGGAAAACTTTGCGTTATATTTCAGCGAATTACCTCAAAATTTGAGGGACTCATCTCGTCTAGGTAACCAATAATATACATGCATATATACTTTATATAGGCTCTGATGGCTCCTTCACCAATTTTGTCACTCCATGACAAAATTATACTACATAGTTATATAATACATATATTTCACTGCCTGAAGAGACGCACTGCAAGCCACATCTTTTAGTTATGCGTGAGTGACTCAATTAAAAGAAGAAAAATCAGACCATGATTAAAATATGGAAAGGAAGAGTAAAAAAACGTATGTATATTTGTTAGTATATTCGTGTTCTTCTTGTTATTCTTGATATTCTAAGATTTCGGATAATCCATTTCAACCAAGCCTCCCATTTCAAAGAAGCCTCCACACTACTCATCGTGCACCACTCTGCACTGGCCTATACGAGTATTTGGACCAGTCGAAATGAGCTCAGTTTCTCCCTCAAATCAAAGCGTCTAAGTAATTTTCAGTGATTTGAAATCTTCTCACGCTAACGATAATAATGTTCATCTTGAGACGGCCCATCTTTTACGGCTCATTACGCTCGCTAACTCCAATGGCGGAAAATGTTTCTGTTGTGGGTTTTCTTTAAACTGTTAGTCGCTGCTGATGGGGACCTAAATCCTGGATACACTTTAGAGCCCAATATAATTAGTTAAAACGCTTTCCGTGCTTATTAATGACATTTTATCATTAAATCTGGGCGTTGGGAAAACATTTATTAGGTGCAGGTGCCAAAGATGGCCTGTTGTAAATTAAGGACTACTCATTCTCAGCCATTAAATACTTTTTTATTGTGTCAAGTGATTGGTCATTGGCCAGTTGTTCATAGGCGGCTATGTCGTTGACCGCATTTCCTCATCATATTTCTACAGGACACTCATTTCTTTCGTTCGTGTGGTTTTTGTTTTGTTTTGGCTTCATTCTTAGGCAATGGGGCGCCTAAAATAATGCTACGGTCATCAATCAAAATTAAAATCATGTTGTATCTATCATGGCTGAATATCTGCAGCCGCAAGCGAGTTCCATTTCTGCTGCTTCACTCACACTACGTGAATTGTCACTGTTTCTTGCCTTAGTATCTTTGGTTGTCCAATCAGCAAAGAGCGCACGTGGCAGTAGAGCAGTTTGAGCAGGGGGTGGAGGGTAGAGCAGTGGCATAGATTCGAAGTGAGTGAGTCGTCGCTTTACTTACGTGTTTACCTTATTTATCGTCTGATTAATTCCGTTATCGTAGTGTCGTTACTTCATTTGTGTTTTTTTGCTGTTGGAGCCCCTTTTCGTAGCTGACCTTTCATTGAAATGAGAGGAGTTTTTCTACATACGATAACATAGCTTAGTAAGGTACTCCGCTAATGTGTGGAGTGGCACATGGCTGTCGTTTAATATTGTCGTATCTATGATTTGTTATTTGTACAATATGTTGCATAAATAATGCCAAACAAAATATTGAGCGCAAAATAATGCAAAATAAGCGAATACTATGCAAATACAAAAATTGCGACAAAGTCACGCATGCCACTCTTATACGACTTACCATATACAGTGAGCATGGGTGTTCCGCTGCGTTTGAGTAATGGCATGCGACAGCCGCCATGGCCGCGGCAATAGGACTTACTTTATTAGTTGGCTTATATCTCACCATCACTCATCTGTTGAGCTCATTTAGCATGTCGAAGGTTTTGACGCTCATTATTTCATATTTCATATTTCTTGCCTCGTTCAGAGTTACTTTGGGTATGAATTACGAGCAATGCCTTTTCCTTCGGTTGCCATGTTTAGCTACTACTAGCTCGCACTTGATTATTTTCAACAGTCATTAAATTAATTTGCTAACATTTTTCATCAGTATCTTGGAGGAAGAGGCGGTGGTAAAGGTATATCAAAAGGCAAAATTAACAAAGTTTAATATAAAAGGAGCTTACACCGCAGAAAGCATGTTCTTTAGCTTGAGTCGAAGTTGCGATACTCTTCAAACTGCATCTTAACATCTGTTTTGGTCACTGCGAATCAGCGGAACGCCACGCCGAGTGGGCAAATATAATTTATGCAGCAAGAAACGAGGAAATAAGGAGCAAATTAACGTCCAACATTAGAAGCTTACAGCACTTCAAACGCGATCAAATGCGCAAAATAAACCAGGACGCTATTGCCGTCTGAAGTCGGAACGTAACATCAACATTACCATTGCCTACGCTTAAGGCGCTCGTTTACTCATTTATTCATTCATTTAATCATTATTTTATAATAATTGCCCAACGCTAACCATGGCGTTAACGGATGGTACTTCGCCATTCTCGGCTCCGTCTTTTGTCTAGGTTCAGCTTAGGTCATATGTATCTCAGAGTCTTCACTTGTATCTGCATCTGGCCACTATTTAGTGTTTCCGCAGTTGCTGATTCTGTTGATTCTGTTATCGACTTTATTCACCTACCCGTAGAAAGGTGTCTTCTGCTTCGATGGCGCATTTTTAACATCTTGTAAGGTAATGTCTCAAGGGCACCGGTCCCACGGCCAACGGACCTAATTGCTTTCTGGAGAATCGACGCTGCTTCATTGTCTCATTTACTTTGAACACTAACGAAAGAGACAAATTAATATACGAATATGTCTACAAAAATTGAATTTTAGGTACATTTTTAAGCGTCAACGCCGTAGCTATCTAAATCAAACCCGTAATTATATTTTATGATTAAGGTTTATGGTAGGATTAAGCTTTGTAATCCAATGCCAGCACTCGATATTACTTGCATTGATATCTGCGACACACCTCGTCAGCTCGTGCCTATCGTCAAATGTATATAGAGCCCATTTATGGTATATTTTTTCTTTTTTCGTGCGCGCAGATGTCGCCAGGCGCTGAACTCAGGCTCTGCGAATTCCATTTTACATTTTATAATCCTGTCTCGTTTCCAAGGCACTTTCTGCTTTGCTTATTGGAATTAAAATGTAATTTTCGCTTCAACCATATGTCGCTAACGAGAAGCCATAATGTGGATGCAAAGGCGATTTGGCGTTGTCGTTCTTGTTCACCACCGCTGTTGTTATCAGCATCTAGGAAGCGTTGTCGTATTGTTGTGGTTTTTTATATTTGTTTGTGACAATGGTTTCATTCAACTTAATTAGCTTCGTTTGAGAAAATCGTTTTGTAATAACAACCAGAACAGACGAGTGGTCAGTAAAGAGGACTTGAAGTTGAGGAGGATCGAGTATTCCAATGCTGTGAAGCATATTTGAGTGCACACTTTAAGCAGGAAGTATAAAATAACACGGACATGGACAAGGTTGGGATATTTGAAAAGTAGTGCTGAGTCGAGTGTGTTTGAGTGTTTTTCTTGGTAGCTAGGACAACTCACTAATATTGCAGATTCACTAAAGAGTCCGGGACAATTGCAAACTGCAAAAACGCAAATGGCACAAAAATACTTCAAATACGACAGCGCATGACACGAAATCGAATTGGTGCTGGATAGAACAAAAATAGCAGCTAATAACAAAGAAAACCAGTGAAGCTAACGCCAAAATACAATAAATATATTCAGTGATTACCTGTCAAAAAGGGAACGAAGCGTTTAAGACTATATCTGTTTTTTTGTGGGGGGTGTGGCAAAAACAATTTACCGAAATGAAATTCATTGGAAAATGATTTTCGTTTAAATGGCATCATATAATTCCATGGATTATATGCTTGCTTTTATTAATCGCCATTTTGGCAGATTGGGCAGTGGCTTTCGAGGCTGTTGAGCGCACAAGAGGAATTTACATATAAATTTTAGGTTATCTCCCATTTAAAATTGCTCACTGAGTTGTAAGCTGAGTGGTCGATAAATTAAAATTTTAAAATTCGCTTCAAGAGCAGTAGAGCAGGCCACAGTATCAGTATGCCAGTCAGAACTAAATTATTTTAATAGGGCTGTTAAGCGAGGAGAATTTGAAATTGAATGTTTGCGGGTAGCGGTACTTCGAGCTGGGTTGAGTGCTATCATCTGGTCTGGCATTCGATACCATTTATCTTTACATCAAAATATAATTGGGTCGGAATATTTGGAGTTCTCAATAAATGAGTGTGAATAATTTAGTTTACGGCCGCTGCCCCCCCATCATATTAAAATTGGCCTTGGCGATTTTAATGCCAAAGTAGGGCGAGAAGGTATTTTTGGTACTACCATCGCATGGTTTAGTCCACATGCGATCACCTCGAGTAATGATCGCAGGTTAATGGACTTCGATGCAGCGAACAATATGGTGGTTAATAGTAGCAGATTTCGACATCTAGACATTCACAAAGCATCCTGGCTCTCCACTGATTGATCAACCCGAAACCAGATCGATCGTACAGCATACTCGACGTAAGAAGTCTTCGGGGTCCCAATATCGACTCCGATCATTACCTAATTTCAGCTAAGGTCCGAACACGATTATGTCTGCTAAAAACGTCACGTCGAAGCCTGTCAAAAAAGTCTATATGCTGCCATGTCTGGACTTGGTATTCCTGCAAAATTAGTACGACTTTGCAGAATGACGTTGAGTAATACACATAGCTCCGTCAAGGTAGGAAATGGCCTCTCCGAAACCTTTGGTACCAAGAACGGCCTCAAGCAGGGTAACTCGCTGTCTTGTACGATTTTCAATATCCTGATGGAGAGCATTATAAGAAAAGCTGATGTACATCGGACCGGCAGCATTTTGTCAAATATATGTGTCCAGTTGCTGGGATATGCCGATGACATCGACATCATTGGCCGCACCAAATGTGATGTAACTGACGCTTTTGGAGCTATCAAAGAGAATCGGTTGTGGGTCTTGCGGTAAATGTGGGAAAGACTATGTTTATGGTGTGCTCTTGCAGAGAATTACGGCGTCTTGATACTCAGCTGAATGCAGGTAACTATAGCTTCGAGCTGTAAAGGAATTTATATACCTAGGCACCGCGGTGACGAACAACAGCAACGTCTGCTACCTCGTCCTAATTGGCAATCCAGCTGTAAATGGTTCAAATTTATCAAATCGCATTAAAATTTATAAGAAGTATTATAGTTTATGAGAAGTGTAATTAATATAGGTGAAAACCTAACTGTGTGTCTTTACTTATTCCTTGTTGCGTTTTTTGCATACCTATGGCTTTTTTTTCTGCATTGCTTGCTGATATCAGCTGCCTTATTCCCTTTGCCATCTCTTTATTGTCCAACTTTCCTATTTGAATGCGCAATGATCCTCTTTCAGTGGAATTTATAACTAGTACTGGTATATTCAGACTAAGAACTGATTCTTTACGAGTATCTTACTCCATCCCTTACCTTATCTAAAGGCGATCTCAAGATATAAGACCTTACTTCCACTCACATGCGTTGAGTTCATCTCAATTTAAGCAAATATTTTAAATTTCAAAACAATTTCACCACAGAATACGGCATAATCTCGATTCAAAGTTGGATTGTGGAAAGTTGCGCCCGAAAAGTATGCAACAACATTTAATTTAAAAAATAATTAAATTTTTTATGAGAACATATTCCGAATTTTTTTTTTTTGGAAATATTATGTATTTATTTACACTTTTTACAATTTTTTTTTTCTTAAACTAGTAGTAGTTCACCTATTATAATGGCAGATTAAACTAATTATATGTAAAAAACTAACAAAAAACTAATGACTATATAAAAGTAGTAAATTAAAAAATTGATAGCATTGTTAACATGCATTTAAATTTACATTATAACTTAAAAATATATGTTAAGAGAGGACTCTGTCAGGAAGATCCTCTGGGTGGCTCCGAAAAATGAAAATGATGAAAGTGATGAAAAAAGATTGACGGGAAAGTCTCACAGAACAGCGAAAAAAGCGTGTGACATCGCCTACACCGTCCCCTACGTTGGGCTGGGTTTAGAGGAGTAATCTAACGCCGACTCCTAATTAATAAAATCGAACCGGTTTTTCTTCCACTTCCGCTCATTAGGCCTGACCTGGTTTTGGTAAGCCGACTATGATGAGCATCAACACAAAGACGATGGCAATTAAATAAATGGTTTGATTTTTTAAATTTTAATTAATTTTATTTACTATTTTCAGCTCAAATGGACGAGAAAGGACACCACCAAGCGCAAGAAAAATACATATTTGTTGAATGTAAACTAATGACTGATTGTACCACTGCCGCCGTGTCAAAAGAGTTTCATTCTAATGCGAGCCGCGTCAGCATCACCCAATTCCAGGTTTTCGTAGAGAGTCGACAGCCGTTTGAGTCCATTAAAAAATAAAAGCCACTGAAAACACAGAATACTAAAAAGTGAAAAAAATCACAGCGAAGCCGGATTTGAAATAAATGCTAAACTAGATTTTCATTAATATTCAAGTCGCTTCTGGCAAAGAAAGGAGGCCAGACGATCCGTTAGAAGTTGAAAAATAAGGCTAGACAGAGTGTGAACACATTATATAGACTTGTTTAAGCAATTCCTCGACATAATCCCCAAATGGCAATAGAACAAATGGTGTCAAGCACACACAAATAGCGCCTATGTGCCGGAGAAGGAGGGTTGGTCAGTAGGCAAAGCTACAATAAAGTAGCTGACAAACAGATAGAGAGACAGACAGACAGACAGGCAGTATAGCAGTCAAGCAGGCGAGCAAAGACGTAATAGTCGAGGACAATAAGTCGCAGGAGAGATTACAGATGCGTGCGGCTGCTGAGTAAATAACAAACAGGAGGTCGTCGGCTGTGCCGGGAGAGGTAAGACATATGGGAGCGAATGAATAAAGGAATTAACCGTGCATTGCCAAAAATCGGAGCCAACATTTTGTAATAAGTTTTAATGAGTAATCAAAATGAGCAGCTCAGAAAAACTTTTCCAGTGGATTCGCATTAATTGAAAGGCTTGCATTGTTATGCCAAAAGGAAAATACAAAAGTTGGACTAGGCTGCGACTTTGACTGGTACTCTGACCGTATTTTCTAGAGTTCTGCTCTTGATTTGCCAATTTTTTTATATTTTAAAATCAAGCAAAATCTGTAATCGCAGAAGTCGAAGTCTTAATGATCGAATGGTGTGTGATTGCGCGACGAATGTCGCAGTAAAGAAATAAACAAACTCTTATACAGAACTTCAACACAAAAGAGCAGCGTCGATAACGTTCACTGAAAGGCTAAATGCGGCAACAACATTTGAAGCCAGTTCATTATTAAAATCCAAATTAAGGCTTTCACACCTCGTAACCTTGCACACATAACCGGAAACACGCACTTATAATATTATTTCATAGAATAGCCAGAAGCGGAATTTACTGAATAATGCGCAAGGAAGAAGGACGAAGCCAATTCAACTGATTTGGTTGCTATCGGCATCGAATCGCAAAACCGCATAAATTTTCGCATCTAATGCTCTCCACCACCACTCGCCGCTGGTTGATCTGTCACATTCGTCTTGGTGAAGCAAAAGTGAAGGGAAACGTGCGAAGATATCGAGGAATTTTCTGGGAGTTTTTCATTACTTCAGGTAGGGGGGTGGGGGGTTTCTACTCTATACTCTACTCAGTCGGGATGTTTTGGGAGAGGGACGACTTCATATGGAAGGCGCTCAATCACTGTTGCCAGCTTGACAGGTAGCGACAAAGGAACGGGTTCAAAAAAACGAGGTCAATATGATGAGTTTAAAGTACCGAACTTCATACGTTCAAAAATCTAGCTGTAGAGTATTCTCTTTAGATTTGAACGTTGACATTTGATGCGTATTCGTTTAAGTTAAGCAACTGGCATGTCAAACCTTTGCTTTGATTGTTAACGCGTCCACAGAACTCGACTTCCTTTCGCTCGTGATCCGATTGCACCACAGGGCCAGGGACGATTCTAATTCGAGTGCACTCTTCCGAGGACAATACATAAAACTAAATTTCAATCAAATATGCTCAGAATACAATTCACCTGTGGCGGATACAAAGGCAGATTTGCGCGCAGAAAATTCGAACGAACGAAAATACGAATAGGAGAAAAGAAAATTGGCGCAGTTCGGATTTGAATTTCAACTTTGGTTCTTAACAAAGCTTTGAAATGGGAAAAGACTTGTAGAAACATGAAGCTAACAAATGGACCAAGGCCAACGTGTGAAAGAGCACACGACACAATGAAATTTCCACTTCGATAAATCAAGTTGCGAGGACAATGACAACGATGTCACACCCACTCCCCAACCCCTCGAACCCACCGTTTCCAATTCGGTCAGACTAAGTTGATAAGTTAACAAAATATGTCAACAAAAATCGCAAAATAAAGCTGAGCAACATTCCTTAACGTTTTTCTCGGAGCAGCTACAAAATTTATGAAGAGCCGTCTCTTTTGAGCCGAAGCGGAGATTTTTCGAATGAAAGGAGCCATACAGGGTCCGAGAGTGAAGAAAAATAGCTTATAATGTTGTAGGCAGGAATAAATTCCAATTTCCTGTCGAATTTTCTAATCGAAGCCGTCTCACCAATCAGCCAAAAGCGAAAAAAAATTTGCCCACGAAGACTGCAGAAGTGGTTTCATATGAGGAACAAAATTAGCATTTCTCAATTTTGCGATGAAGAGGCTCAAGAAGAGGTCACGAGAAGAGGTCACATGGAGAGGGCGCTGCCGAAGTTGTGATTTAATTCGGTGAAGTGGGCGCTTACATTTTTTGCCTTCGAAATATTTAGTGGAGATCGAAGCGAATGACTTCAAATGCTAATGGTAAGAGAAGCAAGGCGAAATAAACGGAAATAAATATGAATACACAGAGAAAGTCGATGAAAAAGAGCAATGTTGTTAGTTAGTTGAAAGCTTTAAAAGTCAAGCGAAATGGAATAAATCGCTCAGTGTCTCCAGTATCTCTAGTTAAAAATAATATTGAACAAATTATTCGAAATTGTAGGATACTCAAAGCTATTCACAATATTCACAACGCTATTAATTTATAATAAATTGATCGCAATAAGGGTGTGCGAATGACACTTTCAATTAAAAGTTTGACAACCTTGTTATCGGACACCTGCTGAACAATAAGCGACAGCTTAAAATGAGTTGGGCGGTTTCCCGTTATTTGAGTTATAGCTCAAAATCGCACTCTATTGCAGCTCAAGTGATTTTTACTATAATTAAAGCCTTTGATAAGCGACTAACCCACTTTACTCAGAGGACAAAAAATGAAAAGAAAAATTATATAATTCCACAAGAATTTGGCACACCATTTTGGACGTAGGCAGAAAGAACTGCCAACGGGAACACGCCTTTGAATGATTTTCTTTTGATAATCGCCTTTGACAGCTAGCGTCAGTCACAGTTTATGTGCAACATTTAACAAAACACGAAGAAGCTTGGCGTCCGTTCCGTCTTAAGTTCATTTGTCAAATGATATTTCACATAAAGTGAGCTGCTGCTTCTTCCATTCGACGACAGGCGCAAACTGAGGCGTAAACTAAGTGAAATTCCCAGATACTCAATGATATTCAAAGCCTGCGGTGGGCGGCGAAGCGCGAGTTGGCTTTATTTTTCGGCCTCAATAACTTGGCTGCACCACTACCTCTTCACTACACTTCACTCCTTCTATTCCACCGCGTTGTATGAAGTTCTTATCCTACGCCACAGTTTCAATGCCTACGCTTTCTTTACTTTCATGGCTAGAGAATATTTCTTGCGTTAAAACTGCGTCCGACCATCCATATCATCTATACCACGTCCCTCCACACTACTCGGCATTTGTGTTTCTTTCCGCTGTCATTGGGAGGCCGTTGCCGCCTGCTGCAAACGATTTCTGTTGCTGTCATTGTAGCCTGCTACTTTTATTTGCGAATGAAAATAAATAAACGTGTAAGTATGCGCATAAATTTGTTCTCGTTAAGAGGTGCGACGCTGAGCTCTGCGTCCCCTCATCCTTTGTTTGATGAAATGAACCTTTGGCAATGTGCGCGTCTGCTTTGGCTACTTTGGGTCCATGCGCTTCAATATTAAACGCATAAAGGGCCATTACCTTGATTTTATCGATGTTCAATGGGAGTTATCGTGTCGGTTGATCATTCAACCTCGAAATGAATATGCTTTTACCGCGTGTCCTTGTCAAATTTGCCTGGTCATTTTCGAGTGAACCTCCATCTTCGGTAATGCTTCAACTCCATTAAAGAGTTCTATTGCAATTCATTGAAAAATTCTCCGTCTTGTAAAGCGCAAAAAAAATTGTCGTTTTGTAAACCTAATTCTCGTAATATTTGCAGTGGCAAATATCAATTTTTATTTTCGATCATACCGTTTACTTTTACAGCCTTTCATGAATTAAGGAAACCACATCCTAGATTAATATATGTCTATATATAATTTTATTTACCCAAACGCAAAGTTGAAAATACTTTCAATGAATTTAAAATGGTTTTGAGGAGAGTAGAGTAAGTTTGGGTAAATTTTGCGGAGACCGCATAGGGTGTATGTACATATATGTACGTATTAGGTAATTTCTATATCGTCTTGACAAGCCTAGTCCATCTAACTATGTATATATTATAGACAAGAACTGTTACACCCTCAATGCCCTAGGATTACTGAATCATAACGCTACCACACACTGCCATGCATATTCACTTCAGGTTCTTCAAGTGTGAAGTGTATTCGAATGTCAGTAGTGCCGAAGTGAATGCCTTTTCTTTTTTTAATTTGTTTGGTTTTGTTTTGTTTGGCTTTGTCAGTGGAAGAAAATTAATGTCTGATTTTTAGATCTACTCGTATCTTTTTATGAATGCGTGGGCGAGCATTTACAAAGAGTGTATGTTGAGTTTGTTTGTTTAGGATCACAAAATAATAATTCTGTTTTAATCCGATTATTCGTGGAATAGAAACTTATAAATAGCAACAACTAATAAATCCTGAAGTCACCTGAGGTCAGAGAGAAAGGGAGACTACGCATAAAATCGGACTAACAACGATTGGGTTGAATCGTTGAAAGCATGGTCTATCCAAATGATGCGATGCGAAGTACGAGTAAGGCTTATCCATCTCTTTTAAGCCATGGGCCATGATAAACGAGTCGTATGAGAATTTATTTTTGGACGATGTTGTTTAATTTCTGTAGAAAAACAAACTTTCATCAGTAACATAAAAGCGAGAAGGGCGAAAAACTCAAACGCTTTGGACGCCACGCAATCAGATGCCTTGCGAAGCGTTTTTTCTCCTTTGCCTTGCCATTTTTGTGCTGATTGACAGCAAATGACTTCGAAAATAAAATGTCCTTTATTCGCAAAACAGAAGAGAAAAAAATTTTCAGAGCTTTATACGAAAAAAGGCCATTGATTATATAAACAAACTATATGGGAGTCGGAAACAAATGGAATTGAAAATTCCGGAAAACGTCAGCAAGCGATTAGAAAATTTATTCACATTGATTCCCAGAGCGCGGACACCTCTGCCCTCACAGGCATTCCCTGGCTCACACAAACATGTACGCAAATAACCTTCCAGCAAGATGAAGCGGGGCTAAAGAGCAGGGTGAAGAGCCAGCTACCGAAAAGTCAGTTGCAATCTTTTAATATAAGCAGTCTCCTCTAAGTTCGTCTGACCTATGAAAGAAGAGTGAATTGTGGTACTGTCAGAGAAATGAGGTGACGTTCATTACTCTCTACTCTTGCTAACCTTTTTTTTTTGATTTTTAGCGGTAAACTCTATATTGTATATTAGTAAATCAACAACAGGATGTAGGTCCAAGTCGGACCGGGCTTCGGTTGCTGTGCGGCCTTGGTTGTGGCTGTCTGTGTTGTTTTAAATGCGGCAAAGTTCGATAAAGTTAAGTCAAGTCGCTCCCAGCGGCGTTGCATCGTGTCTTCTCGCGGCGACTTTGGTAGGCGTTTTGAATGTCAGCATAAGAATTAATTACGTTTTTGTGTAAACATTTCATTCGAAGTTCGTTCCACCACATCCACATCCACATTCATCGTTGGTTTCAGTTTCGAATTGAAATTAGTCGCGAATGCAGACAACAAAGTGAGAAACTAAAAGAAAAAGGATTATTTTTGCACAAATTCTCGGAAGGCCAAATCCAATTTGCGAAAACTCTTTTTCCTTCGTGGTCCGCATTTATGTGCTGTGTCGACCACTTTTAAGTTAGAATTTCTGCGTACTGCTACTTGTTGGTCGGCTGTGGTGATTGTAAGAATTCTGAGTCAGGTTGGCTCGTGTTGGAAGGGAGAAGAATTAAGTAGGTGTGTTTTTCGGCGTTGTAGTTGTTACTTGAAACAATGCTTTGAAAAGCGAACTGAATAGAAAATGCCGCAAAAGAGAATGTACACGTAAATAAAATGAAAGCTTACTGAGCATTTCATCAACACCTGAGCACACGTATTCGCACCAGGTGTCCCTGAGTCGAGATACCTCAAGCAACCGGGCATGGCGTACTTCTTTCCACACATTTCCTCTGCGCGCATTATACCTTTCGGGCACTCCTAGGGTATTTTATAAAATGAAACTTGATTCAAGGAATGTGCTCAAATAAAGAGACCACAGTTGGTGGCAAAATGTTAGTTCAGCTAATTCCATGAATTTCAATTGTAACATGCTTTGCAAATTTCATGGACCCAAGCAGAAAAAAGCGCTCGGTAACTTTTGGCCATCATGGGTCACTAATGGAAATGACCATACGAAAATACGTCTGTGTTTGGTTCTTTGAGATATTACATTTTTAAACCCTCGCGATTTAAGGGATATATTTCTTACCTAATTTATTTTATTTCTTTTCATTTCCGGCTCACTCTTCCAGTGTTTCTATTAACTTTAACTTTCTTTAACTTAACGCCATAATTGAAACAACAGCAGAAACAACTCCAGCGGTCTTACAAATTACCGTTGAAATATTAATGTCAACTAAATACAGAAGAGCCGGAATTAATAACAATTTTCAATTTGAAGTGACTTTTTTCAACTGCGAAATGGAGAAATTGAGTAGGGCGAAGTCGCTTTGGGAGTGTGGCACAGGACGACGCTCACAATGAAATGACTCCGTAAACACTAAGCAGGTTCAACGATCATTAAATGGCTTACAAGTAAGGCTATCACACACAAGTTTTCTCACACCCGCACTCCCACAAGCAGAAGTAAAACGAAAGCTTTGTAGATGGCAAGAAGAGCGAAGAGTTGTCCCGCAGCTGGAAACCAAGCAGAAAATCCCCTAAGCAGAAAATAAATTAAATGAGAAATTTGAAATCTCAAGTTTGAAAACACTCGCCCAGCTGCGAGTGAAAAAGCTGTAAATGAAATGTCTTTAGATTTCGATGGGCGCCAAAGCGTAAGTCAAAGCTGCCCGTTTAATGGAACATAAATATGCCTATCCCACTTTAAATGTGTTATGCATCAATAACCAACTAAAAAGGCGTCATACCCTACGGCAAACCACATCGTTGACTGCTGAAGCTGACACTGGCTAACATCCCCTACAAACAGCATGAGGTGACAGGATGTCAGGAGGACAGAAGGTAAGAACACGTCCGACAAATGACAAAAATTAAGTTGCTACTCGTATATTATACTTAAAAAAATAAGGACTAAACTAGTTTTACTGGTTGTGGTATTTTCATTCCTTTGTTGTGGTCTTGATCCCGTGCTGCCTCACAAAGTGAAGCGCAAGTAAAAGATGAAGACACCACGAGAAACATATGTGCTCGAGGACATATATTAAATAACTAAAACCAAACAAAGACACTTTCACTGCAAGAACAAGAAGTGCCTGCTAAGCCAGAGTGTTGTCAGTCAGTCAAGCAGCCCTTCAGTCACCCACATAATATATTTGGATGTAGTGATGTGGGAGCGGCTGGGCAGAAAATGTTATTGATACATTCGATTACGACAAAGGCAGCAGTAATGATGATTATCACGATGACGATGCTGATGCTGATGATAATGAGGTATAAATATTGCTGGTGGACAACTCCAACATCGGAATGAAGCGGAATCACAGAATATCAAACTAGTCTGAGCGTTTTCTTATTGGAGCCCAACAAAAGTGATTGGTACTCACCCTCACGCGCACACAAAATTTGAAGATTGCGAATGGTATTTCTTATGGGCGAACGACCTATGAATGGTAACAAAGAACACGTTGAGCCGTCGAATTAGCTCAAGCGAAAATTGAAATAAAAATCCAGCGAATTTTCCGTTCGCTTGGAAAATGAATTCAATTCACCTGACTATTATCACAATTATATGAACGAAGCATAGCAAATTTTTAGTTACTTTAAGAAGTAAGCTTTCTTCGTTTTTATTCATTTTATTCCTATCTTCACTACTCCCATTTTTCGCTCATTGCCAACGTGGTTCACAGTACTTATCGCATGCTTCGTATTGTTTTGTTTCTGCTCCCGATGAGTGCAGTCATCAGTTAAAATGCAATAGCAATGAGCACTTCAATTTGGTTTGTCTTCCATTTTGCCAGTCATTCAGAAGCTCTCACCATCGCTAGTTGCACTAACCGTCACTGGTAAAACGGCGTGGCGCTATAGCGAATCAAGGCACCTACAAATATGTTTTGATAACGAAGTGGTTCGGAAGTATAGGTAATGTACATTATGTCAATAACTGTACTGTGCCTCTTGCAAGAAAAATCACCTCCTACCTTAAACGTTACGATTAATGAACGCCATTAAAAACTCTGATGTCCTTTCAGTTAACGTTATCGACGCTGCTCTTTTGTGTTGAAGGTTCTGGATAAGAGTTTGTTTATTTCTTTACTGCGACATTCGTCGCGCAATCACACACCATTCGATCATTAAGACTTCGACTTCTGCGATTACAGATTTTGCTTGATTTTAAAATAAAAAAAAATTGGCAACTCAAGAGGAGAACTCTAGAAAACACGGCCAGAGTACCAGTCAAAGTCGCAGCCTAGTCCAACTTTTGTATTTTCCCTTTGGCATAACAATGCAAGCCTTTCAATTAATGCGAATCCGCTGGAAAAGTTTTTCTGAGCTGCTCATTTTGATTACTCATTAAAACTTATTACAAAATGTTGGCACCGATTTTTGGCAATGCACCGTTAATTCCTTTATTCATTCGCTCCATATATCTTACCTCTCCCGGCACAGCCGACGACCTCCTGTTTGTTATTTACTCAGCAGCCGCACGCATCTGTAATCTCTCCTGCGACTTATTGTCCTCGACTATTACGTCTTTGCTCGCCTGCTTGACTGCTATACTGCCTGTCTGTCTGTCTGTCTGTCTCTCTATCTGTTTGTCAGCTACTTTATTGTAGCTTTGCCTACTGACCGACCCTCCTTCTCCGGCACATAGGCGCTATTTGTGTGTGCTTGACACCATTTGTTCTATTGCCATTTGGGGATTATGTCGAGGAATTGCTTAAACAAGGCTACATAATGTGTTCGCCCAATCATCCTTGCTTAGTACGTGTCACGCTCCCAAGTCCTGCTCATCAATTTATCTATTCCTCCGTACACCCGCACCTAATTTTAAATGCCGCACTCTGTCTAGCCTTATTTTTCAGCTTCTAACGGATCTTTTGGCCTCCTTTCTTTGCCAGAAGCGACTTGAATATTAATGAAAATCTAGTTTAGCATTTATTTCAAATCCGGCTTCGCTGTGATTTTTTTCTCTTTTTAGTATTCCGTGTTTTCAGTGGCTTTTATGTTTTAATGGACTCAAACGGCTGTCGACTCTCTACGAAAACCTGGAATTGGGTGATGCTGACGCGGCTCGCATTAGAACTAAACTCTTTTGACACTGCGGCAGTGGTACAACCAGTCATTAGTTTACATTCAACAAATATGAATTTTTTGCGCTTGTTAGTGTCCTTTCTCGTCCATTTGAGCTACAAATCGTAAATAAAATTAATTAAAATTTAAAAAATCAAACCATTTATTTATTTGCCATCGTCTTTGTGTTGATGCTCATCATAGTCGGCTTACCAAAACCAGGTCAGGCCTAATGAGCGGAAGTGGAAGAAAAACCGGTTCGATTTTATTAATTAGGAGTCGGCGTTAGATTACTCCTCTAAACCCAGCCCAACGTACAGGACGGGGTAGGCGATGTCACACGCTTTTTTCGCTGTCCTGTGAGACTTTCCCGTCAATCTTTTTTCATCACCTTCATCATTTTCATTTTTCGGCGGAATGTGTTCTCAGAAAAAGTTTAATTATTTTTCAAATTAAATGTTGTTGCATACTTTTCGGGCGTAACTTTTCACAATCCAACTTTGAATTGAGTTTGTGCCGTATTCTGTCGTGAAATTGTTGTGAAATTTAAAATATTTGCTTAAGTTGATATGAACTCAACGCATGTGAGATGGAGTCAGCTGGTAGATAGGCTTACGTCCGGAAAAAAGACAACTGATGCGGTACATGAAAGGATACATTTCTATATCAGCACATTTTGCAGCTGTTGCAATCATCCGTACACTACACCTTTTGAACTTTCTGTCTGTGAATTAACGATAATTCCTTGAGTGCCGGCCAATGACTCTTTGACAGAGTATACCAGTGAGAAGCGAAAACGGCATTAAATTTGAATTTTAAAGTTAAAATTTAATTGAATTCTGAGGTCAAAACACAAGGCAAGAAGAGAGTGAATGATAAATGAAAACATTGTCGGTCATTTATTGACACGTGCGAATGACAAGATGGCGCCTTTCAAAGCGCTTGGATATTTGAACGAAAATGATAGAGGGTCGTTGAACGCAATGGGACGACTTGGTGATGCGATATAAACACGACTGGGGAGAGGTAATTGCAGGTATTTGCAGAGCGTGTTGTTTGTAGACGATTTTCCCAGAGCTCTTTGACCTACTGGGGTTGTAGTTATTCACGCTCTAACCATAGTCACAGAACGCAAGGGAACAGCGATGTGTTTACAATGTCTACTCGGCAGCCTGTTGCGGCTCAGTATTTACTGATTCTTAACTTCTTGCGTCAGACGGCCTTCTTTGATAAATGTGATCATTGTGTGTAGGTAAGCATTGCAATATTTGAGCTCATCAAGCTTATCTTTGACGATGAAATTACTTTAGAAACTAAAAGTAATTCCTTTGAAATGACCGGTGGGCGTTCTGAAAGCCACGTGGGACTTCATTTGTTGAAAGCTTTAAAGTCCAATTTACGGCAGGCTCGCCGTGATTTTATGAGTTGTCGTAGATAAACACATATTCTTGGCAATTTCAATCCTAAACTAAGTAATTTTCATTAAGAAAAACTACTTCGCAATTTTCCGCGTCCTGTATTAAAAGTAGTAGCCGGCCTCAAACAAAATTCCAATATTGGAATTAGCTAAGGCTATGCAGTTTTCAGAGTCGATCAATCGAACGTGGTTGCTTGCGGCCTCGATAAAAGAGATTGCGCAATCAAAAGAACCATGGCCAAATACTTTGATTAAATTAGTAAAGCAGACAAAAAATACTAATTGACAATAACTGAGCAACCAAAATGTTCATCACAATGGGTGAGTTCCGTAATAGGAGAAAATGTGGATCAGCCTTAATGAAGCAGAGATAATTCGTGCAAGGAGAGAGAGAGATAGTCATTTTGACTAAAATTGACGTTGTATTCGAACAAAAAATAAATAAATAAATTGAAACAAATTGCGTACTAAAGACGATTTTTATCGTTTTCACGCAGTGAGGTCAAAATTTGCTCCCAGCCCTATCCAATTATGAAACCGCACTCAATTTCTTAAGAATTTCAGCTGCTTTCGAAAACCTGCAGGGAAAACCTCGAAATCCTAAGGCCACTAGACTTTAATGAGTAGCTAAGTCGGTGTCGGTGTCGGTGTCGGTGTCGGCATCGCCACTGCCGTCGTCGTTGGCCTTTTTGTCCTCGTCCTCATCAGTTGTTTTGAATGTCATTGCTGACCCTTTGTGGCAAACTTTTCACTGTTTTCACACTATTTATAAACTGGAAACTTTGTACAGAGAATCGAGAAGAGCCCTCGAAAAGGTGCGATAATCTGAAGTCTGAAGTGATAATTTTTATTTAATCGCAAAAGTGTTGGACAGAGAAGTGCAAACAAAAAAAGAATTCCCGAATGCTGTCGCTGTCGTGGTAGTCAACTAACGCACGGACAGTGCTCTTCGGTTTCGGGCGGAAGTCTGCCTAACTTCTTGCGTCAACGTAAATGAATCGCATTAGACGTGGTTATGCTTAAGTGTGCTTTTATAGCAGCTCACAACCAACAGTTGTCATACGATGAAATCATTCATATGTATGGCACATACTCTACGAGGAAAAGCCTTGAGCAACATCGCCCTCACTGTCAGTCCCACTACCACTATCACTTTCACTGCTACTAGTTTCACTTGCCGCATCGCCTATTGGCAATGGTGAGCTTGCGCTGCTTGACAACATGTTGCGCAACATGTTCCGGAAAATGTTGCGACTTCGATGCCACCCACGATGGTGGTGAGTTCGATAAGGATAACAAAAATGGCAAATGTGTGCTCAAGAACTTTCAGTTCATTCTAGTAATTGAAACGGTGAACAACAGACCGAGAACGCGCACTGTTTTTTTTACTCTTATTTCTTTAACGAGTTTTCAAATCCAAATCACACGTTTCAAAGACTGCCTTTGACAGTGTTTTTTCTTTATGTGTGGCAATCGCATTGTAAAGTTGCTCTTCGTTGATTTTCGAGTCAAAAATTTGGGACTTGAGATTTGCTAAACAACAGCTTCACGATAGCAGCCCAAGTGTGCTTCTATGGCTATTTGCTTTTGTTTTACGTATCAGGAACGGCCGTGAGCAGCGCCCTTTCGCTAGCGTTGGCAAAAGTGAACGACAGCCCCAACACGGTAGCAACCCATGCCACAATTGCTGCGGCAATCGAAGGCGGCGGAAATGGCACGAGTATTCGCGATTACCTTAATGTGGCCGGTGTGGCGCTGTCCAATTTCGAAGCTTCCTTGTTGCCATCGACATCGCCCTCCATTTACACCTACACACCGGACTTCGATTTAATCGCGAGCTTCTCATCCGCCTCACCGGCTCTGGGGCTCACGTCTACGGTGGCACCCTCAACATTCACAAACCGATTGAGAATACCGCGCAAAAGAGCTGAGTTTCCGATCTGGGTTATTCCCTGCTACATCATCATTCTGCTATTTGCTGTCATTGGAAACCTTTTGGTCGTACTTACTCTCGTCCAGAATAGGCGCATGCGAACGATCACAAACGTTTTTCTCCTTAACTTGGCCATTTCGGATATCCTGCTAGGGGTACTCTGTATGCCAGTGACGCTGGTCGGAACACTGTTGCGGCATTTCATCTTCGGCGAATTCTTCTGCAAGCTCATCCAATATTCACAGGGTAAGTGAGTTCAATGGTCGGCCAGCCAAAGACATGGATTAATTGTTTGAAAGTGGTGTCTCACTTGTTTAATACAAGGGATAGCAACAAGTCCCTGTGCTTATTCCCATCCCCACTGTATGTGGTGATCTTTTAAAGTTTCCTACTCAATCAATCAATATGTGCACCGACGTTGAACTATTAAGTGACAAACGCGCATGTTTGGCGGTTTCACTCAAACTGCCGCCACGACCCGTGAGCAATGAAGTCTTCGTTAATTTCAGGTGAAAGATTTTCATTAGGATGCAAAAGTTAGGGGTTGCAGGTGTTGAGAAGTAAAGACTAAAGACTACAGACTAAGTGATCATGATGACTTTCATATACTCGTTTAGATCAGATCGAAATCACAAGTACCAACTGTGCAATGCGACAAAAGTGTCTTCTTCTTTAGTTCTTCTCGTATTTACCAATTTGTATATTTCGCGTATTTCACCAACGTCCACCATAATCTGATATGTGACTAGGTGATTACCGTTCCCGCTGTATTTGGCAAGATGACAAAGTGTTGCTTAAACGAGGGGGTCTTCCTGATTACGTCTTGCTGTGCCAGCACTGTGTCGCTGTGATTACGAAGCCCTCAGGTATACTCGAATATGCCATACTCGTACATTTGTTAGCCTGTGGAGGCGCACCGAATAATTTTCAATGCAGAGATTTTTTACGTCTTACAGGAGCATTTTCCATGTGATGGCCTCACTTTATGTTCTGGCTTCTGCTTCTGTCCGTTTGCGGATGTAAATGCTCGATTCCGTTTCCGTTGAATACGCACAACTTTCGTTTCTTGTTATCGTCACTTAGCTACTACATCTACTGTCGTAACGGTGCGACTCTAAGTTTCCAACACCCAATGGTGTTGGTACAACCAATGGCGCACATGAGGACAACTTTGGAGAGCAGAGACCAGAAAAAAACTTTATGGCAATGGCAGAAGCAAAATAGTCTGAAAAGCGGAAGGAAATGCGAAGACAAGCGAGGCATACCAACATAAATAACAAAAAATATACGCATTTATGTCCACTTTTCAGCCTTTTGTCGTACACTCGAAGCACAAATACGGTCTTTAAAAAACGAAAATGCAGTGGAAGACGGCCATTCCCTTGAAGCAAATTAAAATGCAGTCAGCATTAACGTCAACATCAAGAACAACAATAAGCATAGAAATAACACAATAACGACAAGCACAAAATAATTTCGATGATATTTGCTAGACAAAGGGATGCAGACAAATCCGTCTTCATCTAAATTCCTTTTGATGACTACCAGGACTGTAATATTACTTCATCTTCAGTATACCATAGCCAAGTTATTTGTTGTGTTTCGCACGACTAACTTTTCGCTCGCCCACTTGAAGTAAGTCCCACTTTTGCTTAATGGACTGGATCAACTTTTATGCTGAGCGAACGACACTCTGCAAATAAATGTGATTTAACGAAATCGAATGCGAATGCGTGCATTTGAAACAAATAAGTACTCTATGACGCTCGTCAATAACATAAACAGGCTAAACTCTTTAAGGACTTTAAAAATTCCGTGACATTACAGTACACATACCGTTTGTGTATGCCATTGTTGCCTCACTCGGGCATTAATGGCATTAGGCCAACACATTTCAGCAATTTTTTCATTGCAGCCTTTTCCTTTCCGAAGTAAAATCCGTGCAGACAGACATCGGAAATCACACTCGCCTTCCAAAAAATCGCTCAACGCGACTAAAGATGTTTTTACTTGCCGTTTACATTTTCATTACACCTGATAGTCTATATCTATCTATCTATCTATCTTATTCTATCTATATATATAAAACAAAGTGGCAAAAAGCCTGTGCTTCCTTTAATTTGAATTAGATTTTAAATCAATTTAACTTTTTTCGTTTTAAAATGTACATAATTACTGTAGAAAGGTCGGGGCATACCCTTTTTTTTACTATACTATACTATAATACAGTTTGGGGGAGTCTCAAAACAACTCATTTGCAGCGTTGCTTCCCGCTGGCGGGCATCTTAGTTGCATACGCGTAAACTCCTCTTCGATTGATAACGCTGCCGTAAAACGCATTACGTAAATGGTTTCAAGTACCTGACATTTCCTTCAGTCAGCCTAGTTTACATCCTCATTACTCAGTTGAGCAAATGTTACAGAAAGTGCCTTGTTGCCTGAAACTAATCGGCAAAGTTTCTGTGGCGAAGCAATGGAGGGAAATTTGCACGCGCCACTTGCTCCAACGTAGAAAAGTTCTCTTTACTCTGTTTAGGGTCAGCGAAAGGTAACAGAAATGTGCCCTCTCAACAATAAGTTCAAAATGCTGCTGACGCTAACGCTGACACTTCCGATACTACTGTTGGCCTACTTCAGCTGCTTATCGTCAACGAGGGATAACCCTCTGCCTGATCCAACCCGCACAGCGCATACGCTAGGAAACTTCAACGAATGCGACTCAAATAGACGACGCTGAAGCATGTTTGTCTTCTCCGCAATTGCCATTCGGGCAGACGTGGCGGAAATGTTGAAGTTTGGGAATACTTTTTTATTGCTTTTTTTGTGGTGTGTAGTGCGAAAAATTGTGTGTTAAATTTTTTTAAAAGAATCATTTACGATCACATTTTGTCTGTCGGTTTTGATTTAAATCCTGTGCAAGGCATAAAAAGGCGCGTTGTTAAGAAGTTTAATAAGCTCACAAATTGACAAAAATTTGGCTTGCACCTTGCCTACTCTACTGTCTACTGGAATTGGCACTTTTGTTGATTTTTGCTGCTACAGGCGAGCGCCATTTGTCACGCTCTAATCCCTTAAAATCACTGAAGGCGGCTTTAGTTAGGTTCAGTTCAGATAAATGAAAATGCATTAGAAAGTTGACACAAACCAGTCGTCAGGTATCAGCCGCATCCGTGTTCGCAGTCGAGGCTCATCCTCAGACACTGTCTCAATCAGCATTAGTGTCAGTCGGGTGTCAGTGAGTATTCTACCTTTTTTTTTTTTAATTTTTTTAATAAAGCAACGCCGCGATTGAATTAAAAAGCCAAAGTCAAAAGAAAAGTTTAATGTCGCACAAGGCGACCACAACTCGTAAGTCGGTGATGAAGTGTAAGTCGGCTACGAATCCGCTATGGTTATTCGCATCGGCGTGGCAACGAGCAGTTTTTGTCGCAAATGTTGATAGTTTGCACTCAACTGGTGCAGAAAACCATCTCTGATTGTATTATTACCATTTGCGCTTTGGAAAGCATAACAACGGCATAAGTGGAATGAATATGAGAAAATTGGAAAATTCCTAATTTGGATTTTCAGCTCTACTGCTGCTTTGCTCGATTTTTTTCATGCGTTTTGTGCGAGAATGTCACATTGATTGCAGGATTTGGTCCACGACAAGTTCTCACGTCATGGCGCCATTTCAAAAGACTACAATACGAGACTCCAGTACACTCCAGCAGTACCAGTACACTCGATAGCAACTTGAAGCGGCGTAAAGGGTAAGAAGACGAAGGCATGCGAGAGACTATGGAAATATATAAAATAATACGTGCTCGCATTTCAATTGCGCGCACGTAGTCCATTACGGTTGTCATAAGTCCAAAGTGCCACGCGGTGCCTCATCACGCCTAAGGATTTCTCAGTTTCTGGGCCGTCGCAACTGCGGATGATGAAGCATATGAACGAACTGCATGCCGGCAATTCCAATGTGTAAACACTGAAACCTTACCACAAATGCACTCAATTCAAACGTTTTCTGCGGTTCGTTTTGATTTACTAGAGAGCAGTGGGAGACGACATTCGAGCTTGGAATACTGGTAATGCTTGCCCAATGGGGCGACGTCAGCAGCAGCGATGGCTCCACTGTCTTCGTTTGTCACTACATCTACGGATGTATATACGAGTATGTAATAGTACGAATGTTTTATTTTGTTACGTTCGGTAAGGATACTTACAACGAAATATCATTAAAAAAGCCCATCAAAACTGATGACAGAAGAAAAGAAAATGTTTTAAATGAATTGAATTAAATTAAAAATAAAAAGAACATCGAATTAAATCAACAAGGAATAATCACGAACTGGAAAAATAAATTGCTTCGATTGTATGATTCCGGATATTTATGGAGCTCATTTATAACTGGCAGCTCTGTGAATGAGGAAGAAGGGCACTGCCTCTGACGCAGCTGGTTATAACTCCGATGATAACGATCATGATAGTGGCGAGGATCTAAATGATGGTGACGGTTACCGAGACGATGTTGACTTGGAAAGGACAGGAGCAATAAAAATCAATGCTTGATTAAATGTTGCAACCACTTCATCTTCCATTATTCACACCATCACACCATCATACTTCGACCCATCTGCCGCACTGTCTAGACTACACGCCTTGTTGCACAGCTTAAGTGATTCAGAAGCGCACTCAAGCAACCTAGCAATCAACACAGTTAATCAATGCGATTCATATGCGGTCAGGTCAGTCTCCGCGACGACAAACACTCTCCTACACAAGGCTCCCAGTCGACATTCATTAGTACCTCGTATCCGCACCCTAGCCAAACTTACACTCGCAACCGAGAACTACATTTAATTTTGTTAATGAGCTCGTTCAACAATTAGTAGTACAGTATTAGATTTCTGCTCATGTGGGAAACTCTGTGTTGTGTGTATGTGTTATTAAAATATATGCCGCAGTTTTCGCCGCCGTGAGCATTCTACGCCACTTGGCTGACTCCTTGGCACCAGCGCCTCTTATCTGCCTCACAAATTCTGGCCTCGTTTAAGTGCAATGGGGAAACAAGCACAACATCATACATAATATATGTAACAAGTCTGAAAATTAATATTAATATATAGTTGCATTCCAGATGGAGTGATTTCTCCACTGCGTCTTTCGTTGGAGAGAAGCCATGTTTCATTGTCAGTTAGGCAAAACTGAAGGTGGTGTTCGATATCCTTTAATTTTACTGTCATTCCTTTAACTAATCCAGAATATCCTTTTAAGTTAAATCAGCGTAAGCGCTATGAAAAGGGACAAATGTCAAGACCCACGTTTGATTTTTAACTGTGTTGTTCCTTTTCCTCATGAAACTTGCTTCTACTTGCTTAGAGTTAATATGTATTTTCGGATTTTTGAGCATCATAAAAATGTAAATCGTGTTCTAAGGTAAAACACTCCAAGATTATTATGCTTCTGATATAACATGCTTGCCCTGGAGGACGGTGTCGCATCTGCCAGACACATTTTAGCTAAATATAGTCAATTCCAGCCTCAAGGGATACTAACAGCGACGCCAAAATGTGTGTACACACATACATCCACTCATGCATATAAAGCAAATTTGCAAAAGTCATCGAAGCTTGTCCGTCTCCAACTGAATTTCCCTGCGGGTTCGATAGGCGCAGTGCCAAAGTACCAGAGATCTTTGTTACTTGACAAATTCAAGCGGCTGGAATCTGGCATTCTGGCATTCTGGTCTGATTAAAACTGAACTATTCTCGTTATAATCATGCTCGTCATCGTCACCGTCATCAGTCTCATCCTCATTCTCGTTCATAAAACTGACTTCACAGCTCGTTAAGCTTTATGTCCTCAATGATTGGAAATTCTTTCACACCTCTTCAATTCTATTTTTTCTAATTGTAGCTGCGTCCGTTGCCGTGTCCTCCTGGACCTTGGTCGCGATATCCTGTGAACGGTACTATGCTATTTGTCATCCACTGCGCTCGCGTACCTGGCAGACAATAAATCACGCTAACAAAATCATCGCACTCATTTGGGTCGGCAGCATTATCTGCATGACCCCTATTGCGGTTTTCAGTCAATTGATGCCCACCAGTCGCAAGGGTAAGACTGTCGTGATGTATCGACAAGGGGTATGCCGGGAGCGTTGCGTCAGGGAAACACTGAAAAATCATTGAGGCGTAAACTCAGACGTTTTAGCCACACCCAAGTCTGAACACTAATAGTAAAATTAAAGCTTTCCATACTTTCACTCACTCAGTCTCTGTTTATCTCTTTCTTACATTGCTTTGCTCCTGCGCAGGACTGCGCAAATGCCGTGAACATTGGCCCGCCGGTTCTATCGGCTATGAACTCGCCTACAACATCTTCCTGGATTTTGCGTTGCTTGTATTCCCGCTGCTTATGCTAAGCCTCACCTACATTCTCATCACTCAGACGCTATACGTAAGTATGAACAAGGATGGCGCCATGATCTTCGGCACCACCAGAGATGGTCCTGACATCGGCAGCGACACAGTCAGCGCTGAAAAGAGCACCCGCAAATCGACCAAGACGACTTTAAATCAGTCCTTCCGCTATAATCAGACACGAAACAACCAAGAGGGAGTAACTGGGTCCAAAGGGCCTGAGTTGGAACGGATCTACCAACAGCAGCAGAAACGTCATGAACAAAAACAACCCAACCAGTATTATGGTAAGTCTGAACTCCTGGGTACAGTGCGCTCACGAAATTTCACTAAAATAAGCCAAAACAATTGAGGTCAACGACTATGATTTCTCGGTGTCATATTCGATTGGATGGGCTTAGATTAGAGCTCTTGAAAGGGAACGAGGTGTCAGGTATGCACCGCCGCCGTTTAAGTTCACTGATATTATCTTGGGACCTGTGCGCCCTGATGGATGCTTATTTTACCAAGCGCAAAAAGTTTTATGTTATAGTCAAGACCTCTGGCACGAGAAGCTTGGCTTGCATATTCTCAGTAGTACGAGTATTTCTTCACTCTCCGCCAGCTTTTGCTTGCCAAGGGCGGAGGACTTCCATTCATAACGCTCTGAGCCATTCATTAACCCCTGAGAACGGTTGGAAATTTACTCATTTCAAATTGTGGCGATGCTTGCTCCCTTAACGGCGTTACTGTTTGTTTTCCGAGTATCATTTATTAATCATCGCAGTTGTGTTTGACTTGGAAGATCGTTCGAGGAACTTAAGTCTCGAAATTAAATTAAATCATTTCATTTGATCTCATACGAAAGAGCATGAAATATTTGACACAGCAGATGCAAGTTGGTGACATATTTCGATTGTGGAGAAAATTGTAGATACAAGTATGGCGCCAATTTTCGCAAGTAGTTTCCAGTCTGGTGGCTGAGCTCGTTGGCTTCGCTGTCTGAGGTTATGATAATGATCACTTCATGTAAAGTGCTGTCGAACGCCATCATTTCTCGTAGCTGTGACAATCAGCATGTTACGATTAACAAGGGGCACAGAGTTGAAAGCTTAGGGTTGAGGATGAGGATGCTATTCGCATGCTTCAATGCTCGCACAAAGAAGTGTTTGAAAAGGATTCAATTGGAAAGCAAGTCACAAGCTGAAAGCCAAAGGCGAAGCCGAAAACGAGGCCGGGAATATGTCAGCACAGCAACTCTTAACTTCCCATATAATCAGATTACGTTCGAGTATGTGTTCGGCGTTCGGGAAAATGTGTGTTGTGTCTAATAATGGTACTTAACATTCTTATAATAAGCAGTATAAGTCATAAATTCTGTTTAATTAAGTCATAATTTGCATATTTCGGTGCTGCTTTTTTGGGCCTCCTTTCCTTCGCTGCTGACATAATGCGTTTCTAAAAGCGCTCAGGTTGGTTGGCCGTAGCGAAAGTGACTCCATCTGTTTTAAATGAAGGCTTGAGTGCTTCGGAACTAAAAAAAATATGGTACGGGACAGGTGAGGAAGCTATCGACAGTGGCATGAGTTGAAAACAAATTAAGCAAGTTTGTTAAATCAGCCGAAAACTTGTTATGTAGTACGGACTACCTAAGACCTGCAGAGCTGAAGTTCATCAGCCTCTAAGCGTACTCTCTCTGCTCTGTTCTCTTTTTTGAGCAGCCAAGGAAGGTTTCACCCACGGCGGCAGCAAACGTAGTCTGCTTGCCTCGTACGATGGCCGACGCCACCTATACTTCATGCGCCCTTTGCCATTCCAGTCACTGCAGCGGCACAATAGCGGCGGTGGAAGATTTGCTCTGGGCAGCGGTACTAGCACATCGTCCTCGATTACGCAGTGTAGCGTGACGCAGCAGCAAAATCTTCCCGCTATGGAACGGCGCAAATCGATCTCGACGCCCCGTGTAAAGACCAACGCGGAGACAGTCCTGCGCAGGTAACACTATCATTATTTGTTGTTTGACGTTTGTTGTATGTCCTTTTTTCGCCCAGATCAAATGAGACAAAACATCTAGAGAGCAAGAAGCGTGTCGTGAAGATGCTATTCGTGGTCGTGCTCGAGTTCTTCATCTGCTGGACGCCTCTCTATGTTGTTAATACGGCGGCCATGTTCCTTGGTCCGGCGATCTACGAATACGTCGACTACACCTCGATCAGCTTCCTGCAGTTGCTTGCCTACACCTCCAGCTGCTGCAACCCGATAACGTACTGTTTCATGAACGCAGGCTTTCGGCGCGCCTTCGTCGACACATTCAAGGGTATGCGCTTTTCCAACGGAAAACGCTTCTTCCACAAACGCTCCAAGAACGGCACCAACCTCTCCGTCGCCGGCGGCTCTATTGCGCTGGCCAACAGTGCAATGTCCAGCCGTACAATATCAGAGAGCCCCCGTTTATGAGGACCCGCAACGCACACCGGGTCAGTGCAAATTGAATACGAAAAACGGTATCTTTTATTTTGTATTTATTTATTTATTTATTTATTTTTTTTTGCCGACAGCTACATGCATAAATATGATGTATGTACCATATGTTGAACTAGTGGTTCCGGAATTTAGGAAAGAGTTGGCCCTGATTTGAGTATTACTGTATTTGGAGTCGTGTGAGAAGTATAGATGAACATATGGGCATGGCTGCATGAACTCGACTCGTCGAGCTAATCAAGAACAAGAATATGTATGCCTACTGGGATGTGCGATGTCTCATTCACTCCGTTTAGTATATTCACAAAGTGTGAAGAGTATAAAAATATGAATAAAGGCAAATATTGCTGTATTTTATTGTATTTTAAATGTAAATAAAATTGTAGTATGCATTCAATAAACTATATACGTAATATCAGAAACAAAAGAAAAATTTAAAACTTAAAAGGAATTCCAATAGCCAAAGCATGGCGATCTGCTAACTCGTCATTGTCCCACGCATGCAGCGATAGGCGATCCTAATTAAGTTCGCTTTACAGTAAGCCGTCGGCGACTCAATTTGAATCAAGCCGTGCTGAGTGCGCGAGCTTTAATTCGATTTTCGTCTTACGCATTGATGTTATTGCTGCTGATGTTGATGTTTTTGTTGTTGTTGGTGATGTTCTTGGCGTGGACATTGTTGTTGTTATCGTCATTGCTACGTGACAATTACCATAATGAAAAGCATTCAATCCCATTCGAACACCCACTGACGCACACGTGCCTTCGCGCCTTCGCGCCTTCACGCCTTCTCGCCCTACTACTGAAATTTCAATTTCTATTCGAATTCATTCGTGAGCCAGTGCCAGGGCTCATTAAAAAATGGCAACAAATAAAACTGCGAGCGAGTGTCAAGACCGAAACGACAATGCATTGATTATTATGATGGCCGTGTTCTCCAGTCGACGCGCCAGACACTCATGCGCTATGCGAGTTCGGCTCGAAATCCGAGCTTGAATTGGGCTGCGTTGGCCTGCACAGTTGGACCGCACGTTGGAGGTGGCACGCTACGACGCAATTTTTGTTTTAGCTACGTGTCCCCCTTGGCGGTGGAACGTTTAGACCTTCATGGAATTTAAATCGGATCATGGTTAATCGTGCGCCCCTCTTAGTTCAACCGACCTGCCCAAACGCTCCAAACAGACAGTCAGGCAGAGGCTGGCTAACAGCCCAGATTGCGGGCGGACTAAACAAACAAACAAACAAGCAAACCAGCAAATAGCAAACAAAGAAAGATGTTAAATAATGGAAAAGAGGCATGAAGAGGGGACAAGTCCACATAGAATATATATATATATATATATATATATATATATATAGTTGCCATCTGCTATGTAGCGTTGCTCCGAAGTGGCCGAAGAAGCAGCTCGAATGCGCTGCCGATTGGCGGCAAAGTATCGAATTGAAGCAGCCACTGTTGCGCAAATTCCCATTTATTAAAAATAATCATTATTACGTAATACAGTATCATCACAATGTGAGAGCGTACACGCGTAAACATGTCAGTGGGGATTTGGAAAACGGCCTCAACATGGGTCTCAACTGAATGCCTTCTGTCACGTTTCTTTTGGAATGGCAAAAACGATCGCATTGTTTCATCATCGTTCAACTGCTGCACGAACGCGTTCCTTTTCAGGTATTTCATAATGTATTTCTGAGTGCAAAAAGAACACAGAAAAGAAAGTGTCACTTTCATGCTCCCAAAGCATGACTGAGGTATTTCTTGAGGTAGTTAGCTTTGACATGGACATGCAGATTGGATGGGATTGAAGATTTGAGGCTGGCTTTTGCTCGTTTCATTTGTTGGTTTGTTAATCGTAGATAAGAGTCATGCACATTCGTGTGTATCTGTATGAGCACCAGACCATAGTACCCGCACAGAATGTCCTCTTATCTCATCACTTAACCATGTTTACTTTGTTTTCGGTTACTCCGACCTGTTCAACCGTCCAGCATAAGCATCTGTTAAATTTACGCTGTGGCTTACCTCGTCTTAATGACGGTCCAAACGTTTACGTGCTTAGTAATTCAAGAAGGCACTCATCATCGATTTGGTGTTTATGTGTTTATGTGCGTGTGTGCAAGTGTGTGTGTGTGTGTGTGTGTGTGTGTGTGTGTCACGCATTTTGGAACCATTTCCCCGGCTTCCCCTTCTACTCATGGTCACATTGACTAACTGATGCGGTTATAGCTACCTACACTTGTACACCAATTAGAATGCTACAATGCAAATGTGTTTTATTCCACCCTTCCACCACCCAATTGATTTTCTGCTCGACTTCACATGCAACAATAAGCTTTTCCGACCGCTGTGACAGCCGAAAGCACAACGTTAGTCGCCCGGGTGGAGTGGAAATCTATGCGTGGTGTGGCTCAGCATTTGGTCAATAGGAATGCACTTTATGCGCTAATTGGTGAGAAAGGGAAGCGGTAACATATATAAAACCAATAAAAGCCACAAGATACGC
This sequence comes from Cacoxenus indagator, assembly GCA_035041755.1. Lineage (NCBI taxonomy): Eukaryota > Metazoa > Arthropoda > Insecta > Diptera > Drosophilidae > Cacoxenus > Cacoxenus indagator. Next base: position 2,164,392 of record JAWNKX010000220.1, on the reverse strand, counting down.
ATTAGTCGTAGCTCATGTGATTTGGCGATTGTTTTACGAGTATTTGATTATTGCAAAGGGTTTAATAAAACTGTGGGGAGAGAGGAGGGCACCTAGTTGCCCTGTGACAAAATTCGTCGGCGACTGCGCACTCCATCGGATTTGCGATTGCAAAATTTCAGTTGTGCACGTTCAATTATTTTGCTTGTGTTCGAACAAGAAATTCAAGTGGCTTGACTTGTCAATAAGAAAACAATGACTGTGTTGTTGTCAATGCTTTTGTTGTTGTTGTTGTTTCTCGTGTTGCTATTTTTAATGTGGAGATAACCCGAAGACATCGAAAACGGAGTCAAAGCAGAAGGGGACGGTTGCAGGTTAGAGACACAATTTCAGGCAGCGTCGCTGCACACCCAAAAAAAAGAAACCGGTCAAGGTCGTCTGTCATGTTCCGTCAGTCGTCTGTCGTAATTGCATACATTGTTGTGCTGGTAATTACTTAATTTGCGCTCATTGAATTCCACTCGAGTTTCGAATTTTCTCGAAACAACTCGAAGCGCTTCAATCCGTATCACTTCAACGCAACTAGATTGGGTACAGCCCTATTGGATTCCGTTAAGATAGTCTGCCGAAGAATCAGATAAACAGCGCTAAACCAATGCAAAATCTTACCTTCGCTTTACTTGCTTGCAATTCACCAAATATGGGTTAATGGAACCAGTTGTTTTGCATTTTTTCGCTATATATATATATATATTTTTCGAATATATAAAATATGACACATATTTACGCATACCACATCTAATAATTGATGGCAAAATAATGTCTTGTTAGACGCGCATGTACATAGATAATGTTGTGAATATGGTTGTCCATGAAAGTAATAAAATGGCAAACGTTAAGTGCTGCCCCAGTGCTGAATTCTATGCGAAAAGAACAGGAACTGTTTTTGAACAAACTCAATGCAGGCCATATGTAGTACCTACATATATTTCGTAATTCGTAATGTGGGTTCAGTTAGAAAAGTGTCAAAGTTAGGTTTGTGTCTCAGCTGATAACGCAGTGCAACGACATTCGTGCCAAGCAGTGCGCGAGCAAACATCAACGAACTAGAACAGGGGGCATAGATCTTATCGCAAAGCGTATCCGGAAATATTCACTTCAGATATACTAAACAAAAATTCAGAATTCGAATAATATTTTTGATCTTTGCCCTCTCCGAGTCATCGCTAAAATGAAAAAAACATACAACCGGGTTGGCTTTGATTCTGAACTGGATCGACTCTTCTTCGATTTTGGGCCGTACCCGATGCGATGCCAGCAAATTTATTTTAAATGATTGATTTCGATTGAGGCGTAACGACTCTTCCGATTACCAGAACAAATAATTCAAAATAGTCTTAAAAATAATACATTCATGTGGAGTCGAATTCGAATTTAGATTGGTTAACAAAAAATTGAATCCACGGGTTATGCTGGCTGGCACTTGAGACAAGCACTTGATGGATGATAAGTCTGACGCTCTGACATGGGGTTTTTGAGAAATTAAAAATACCTTCTAATAAAAATAAAATACACGAGCAAACGATTTTCACACGCGTAATAAGATTCGAAAGCGTAGCGTTAACAACATCTGGGTCTCTACCTTAGCAAGTCTTCTAACTATAGTTCCTTCCTCGAGCAGAGTGACGTAAGTGCAGCGCGTGATGTGGGTGGCATTATGTCACAAGTCAAGTTAATTACTTTTTCGAGCATCACAGCGACGATTTTCTTTTTAATATACACAATATTAACGAACTGAATGAACGTCATCGTCGAACTTGATTCACACTCGTCAATCGATCGTTATTCACACTACCATTCGCCGTACCCTCGCCAAACCCTCGGCTTTATATCACAGGCACCCACTCGGTCAACTGTCAGGCAATGCCCCAGTTATTGCAGTTGTAATGACTATCGCGCACCGCATGACATCGACATGACTCTGTTACATGATATTCGTAGGCGTAGCCCATGCCCGTGACAATGGCCCAACTCTTTTACGACTACAACTGACGGAGAAGACCTTCGTCGTCGATTGTTTCAGTCTGGCTTTAGTTGCTCTTCTCTTCCACTTTCACGCCACGCCCTAAGTCAATGCACCCATACCCCTCATCGGTAGACACTCACCACCCGTAAGTCATCGTGGTTTTGGGGTTTTTGGTAATTATATATTCCGTCGACAATTTCGCTGATTTTCGCACTTTTTGTATACGTTATAATACAAAAGGATTACTGAACTTTGCTTTAAATTACGTTGCACAATGAATTTCCCTCAGGGAGCTCATAAAGTATACGAGCTTGACTAAACAAATATCATACTCGTACATGATAGGTCGTACTATAATCAATTACATGCAAAAAGCAAACTTCGCCCTGCTGAAATTAAATTATTTTCACGATTAACCCTAATATCTCAAAACGAATATGACTAGTGTATGATTGACCCGTGTATGATTCAACAAATTTCTAGCGTAAGGAACACCTAAAATTAAATTTCACATAACGCAAATGAATTATCTCTTCCACTTCAATATCAAATAACAGGCAAGAGAAATCCACAGATTTAAGTCAGTCTGTTCGTGCTTTCTCGGTGATTCGTTTGGCGGGCTTGGACAGGAATCAGCTTATTTACAGTTGGTGTAACAATTTCACAGACAAGCTGACATTAGCTTTAAAAATTTAATACTCTGTAACTCTAAACTGAGAACAAAATAAATAATCTTCGGACATCGCCGTCCTCCAGTTACAAAGTTAGTTAGTGTAGTAGCGGCTAGGTGCTACGCTCATGTGAATTTTTATTTACGAATTTGTTATAAATAAATCAAATGGGTCAATGGACATAAAAATAAGAGTGGCCTTGAAAATGCCGAAAACACCCAAATAGCGATTCAAAACATTCGCACCTCAACATCGATGGCGCCATGTATGTGCCGTGGATAGGTGGAACGTGAACGAGCAACCAAAGCATAAGCGTATACGTTATCGAATCGAATTGAATCGAGTCGAATTGAATTGAATCCACATCTGCGACTACTACTACTTTGAGCAAATACAAAAGCAGAAACGAAAACGAAAACAGATACAGAGAAAAAAATCAATGAACTTGGTAGCCCATGTCTGTTTCGTGAGGTATACGGTGTAGATGTGGGCAGCTTCTTCGACTTCATTGAAAGATTATAGTAAAAAAAAACCCAAGAAATTTTTAGTCACTCACGATTCATCGAATTTAGCTCAGAATGCGTAAAGAAGAAGCAGCGAGAACAGGTGAATGGACGGACGCTGGATTGGTCGTAAGAATAGCAGTTGAAACAAGTTGATCGGGCTAAGCTCTACGAATTCCATGTTCCGGAAACGTAGCCAGTCAGTGTGTGAAAGATAGCGGGTGCCAAGCGGGCATTAACCGGCTAAGAAGATACTTGTTCATAAACAGGTCTATGGAGCTGTCGCAGAGGGGTTAGGAACGATCAATCAACGCCTGTTGATCACCACTCGTTTTAATCATAAGTTCTCAATATTTGCGAACTGAATGAACAATGGAACTCAATTTTCATTACTCAAATTTGCATATCGCCTTGTCGTTTTGGTATTGTTCTGATTAAATCCGATCTGATCTGATTTGATTTGTTCTGTTCTTGTCTTGTTTTGTTTGTCTTCTTCTTCTTCAATACTGAATGTATCGTTATTATTTAAAATTTGGCACATGAGTTAAATTATGCATATACATATACATATATACTTTTGATGTGTTACAAACTTCATGTCAAAGGTGTTATTGTGACCGGCGATTAAAAGTGTATCTACTACTCTAATCGCAGGCGCAAACAGTCATGGTTTAACTAAGGAGAGCCGAGCCATCCACACCAACACCGAAGCCAAATATTCATGAGATCATAAGATCGTACTGTGCATATGGTGGGATCAGCATTGTGTATTGTGCTATTATAAAACCGAACGAAACTATTTCTGCAAATGTATACCAACGTCAGTTGAACCAATTGAATAACTCATTGTTGCTAAAAAGGCCAGCAATAGCGACCATTCTCTTGCATGGCATCGCTCGGCCACACGTTGCAAGAATTGTGAAGGATACACTGTTGAAGCTCGAATGTCTGGTGAGCCTAGCGTACTCATCAGACATAGCGCCTTCTGATTACCACTTCTTAGAAGCGGATCAATGATTGGATCGCTGCCAAACAACCATCGTTCCTTCGATATTGTCATGTTGCTAAGGTGGCCTACTAAAACGTACGGAGCCCTAAAAATTACCAGAATTCATGCAAACACCTAATATATAATCCTACTCACGGATATCTCGATCGGTAAGAGTATTATTTCCTCAAAGACCTCAACATTTTGGTTTTAAAATAAATATGTCTGACTCAAACGCTGGCGCTGGTTTCGGCTTGGGTTATTGCTCGTTGCTGATCCCATTGAGACGTGTACTTGAATCGACTGGCAATTTTGCATCAATTCTATAATATATTGATCCAACAATGACAACGACGATTTTTGTAATGTATTGCGAAGATCTGATATTTTTTCGACAATTTGAGTCAGAATACGAATTTTAATGTTCGATAATGAAGCTTTGGCATTTCTAATTTGCCCAAAAAAAAAAAAAATAAATAAAAAAATATTCCAAAAAAAATTATTTTTCACTTCGGAGTCGCTTTATGTGGACAGAAGGTATTCAACGTTTTAGCAGAAGATGAGCGAAGATGAGAGCGTTTGCTGAATTCCAATAGGGTTTTCGTAAGAGCATTTAATGCGCATTTTCTTGTTGAATCTTTTGTCTATTTGGCTTTGTTTTTTGTATTGTTTTTTTTTTTTTGGCAATCCACTAATAAATTTTTCTGCGTTATCAACTCGCAAAGAAAAATAACCACATCTTGTTTACACAAAGAATTTCTTAAGAATTAAAAAATTACTAAAGAACCTGCTTTAAAAAATTCTGCCTAAGCCAAAAAAAAAGTGGTGTTGGCCAAAAACAGTTTTGGCAACAATAATAAAATTAAAGTTGTGACGAAAACATCAACACTTTCGTGAAGAACAGAATTCCTGGTATCTTACAAATAAATAAATAAAAACAGAATAATATAATAGACCAAAAGAGGAACTATAGAAAAATAGAAGAAGCAGAGACCAAAGCAGAATTGTCTCGAACGCTACATAAAATGTGTGTTCAAACGAATCCGAAAGCGAGATATAGACGCTGTTACGAAAACATAACATAAATCTTAAATAGTTGTCAAATTAAGAATCGTCATCATTGCTGTCATCACGTTGCTCATTATCATCTCGCTCATTAGCGTCATCCTTTTGGCCTTGAAATCGGCTAATTCCCACATAAACGATGTCAATAAACGCCTCGAGTAGCAGCATAGTGAAAGAACAACGAATTTCGTTATCTGAAGCCGCACTCAAGAACAAAAAAATAAATGAATATATTAATGCGAATCGCAAAACAAACAGTGAAGCAACGTTATAAGGAGTACGCCAATGCTATAACTGTGGAGTGAATCTAAGTGCTTTTTACCGAGTTGCCACTATAGCAAACGTGATCAAAATGTTGAAGCCATAAGAGTATAGGGTATGGACTGCTTGGACACTTGTGCTTCCTCTTCACGCTGTGATTTGTTGATGATGTTGAAGTTGTTTATTATCATCCGTGTTAAATTCATTCAGCGGCCGATTTGGAGATTAATTCCATTGAATCGGAATGAAACAAATTCGACCCTTTTGACTTTATTAACACTCATAATTATTATTAACACTGTTTCTGCCTAACTGTATACATACATATATTATTATTATTATGTATTATTACATTACATGTAAATGAGATGTGAGGATTGCAAATCGCTTAATACCCACTTTTTGCAAATACGATGCAGTTGCATTTTTCGAGGACAGTGGGAACCAAAAAAAAAAAGAAGAAACCAAAATTAATCGTGTGAAACTTTTGTGTTTCAATGAACTCAGTCAAAGCGACGACAATAAACAAACAAAAAACAATGCGAACTTCGGTTATATCGAAGTTGTAGTACTCTTCAATCTCAAAGAATTCAACTATGTGTTGTTAGGGATAGACACGCTATAGTAATTGTAAGTTATTAAATATTTGATCATTGATGTTATGGCTTGCTGAAATTTGACGGCATATAACCCAATTATCCTAGCATATTCAATCTTCTAGAAAATAACTGTCCAAATTTCAATAAAACAAATTTGTATCCGTATGTGATGGTATGTGAGTAGTGATTTCAGTGAATAGATGCGATCGCAAATCACTGGTAAAATCATAGAGATTTTAAAATCGCAGTCCCCAATATCGAGAAATCGTAATATCACGCATCATTACTGTAGGTCTCTAGCTCAAATATTGAGGGCCTAGTTTGAACACATTATATATACATACATTCAGACATCTATATATCAAAGTATATATCCTACATGTATTACGCTATATGTATTAGAACCCCTGCACACCCAGTGCTCTCGTCATTTCACATTGCGAAATTCAACCAATTGAAAACAACCACTACAATCACCTGTTGGATTTTGCTTCACTTGTTTTCCCCTCACTCTCTCAACGTTACGATCATTTCAAGCCTTTGAGTGTCCGCCGGTGCCAATCTCAAAAAATATGCGTAGTGGAAAATCTGGTCGTAGAACGACCAAAGGCATCTCCCCATTCAGGGTTCGTTCAACCGTCATTGTTGATAGTAGCGCAGCCAGAAGTGCCACGGTTTCGATTTCGATTTCTACTTAGTGCGGCTTAGTGCTGCTTAGTGCTGCGGAGGGCTCACGAAAACGCTAAGACCAGGTTTGAATGAACTGAAAAAAATTACTTTGAACAACAACGATAAGAGAAATAACAACAAAAGTCTGCGGAAACAAGAAATCAACAACAAAACGCATAAACACAAGAAAATAATATGTTATAGCAACAAGAGCAAATTCCTCAATTAATGAATCGCGATGAATTTCTAGCGAACACAATGTCGAAAGAGTTGAGGCGGGTGACGTTGTAGATAAAGTTTTCGCGCATATCTCATCAGAAGAACGTGGATGTGCGCCCCCTCACCATGACTGTCACTCGCACTACCACTAACTGACGTCAATATCAATATAATCTGAAAGTATTAACGTTAACTCGTAGTAAAAACCAAATCTTCATAAATTCCACGCTTCGCACGCGTCTTAAGGGTTCGACGGCGTTGTCAGTTCATTTCGAGCTGTTGTTGTTTAGCTGGTGTTGGGCGCATGTTGGAAGAGGCACAACCAATCGAACAGGTTCAGTGGTGCTGTGTACGTTCGGTTCGGCGATGGAGCTCCATGGTAGCGTAAATGTTCTTAGTCAAGTCAATTCGAATCGAATTGAATCGGATCATACCAGTTGCGATCGGCCAAGTGTTGTTGCCCTTAACGCTGGCTTCGACTACTAAGTTGTGCCTAGCCATTCGCTGATTCATGCTGATTTTTACGTTGTCAACATGGATGTTATTGTTTTTGTTGTTGGTTGATGGTTGATGGTTGTTGGTTGTTGGTTATTGGTTATTGGTCGTTTGCAATCAATGAAAGTCATTGAAGTCCCACGAGCCGTTTGACAATGACAAATTGCAGTATAAGGGCCCCACTTGCAACCGCTTTTGCTCTTCTCACTCTTGTTGTGCTTTCTGCTCTAGTTGTAAATGTATTGTAGCAATAATTCTTGTTCTTGTTTCATCGGAGCCACTGTTGTTCGTTAACGTGTAATTATTGCTGATATTATTATTAGAAACGCAGAAGAAAACAATTTTTGCTCAGCACCAAACTCGTATCACCTCAACTTGAATCGTTTCAGCTCAATGAACTTTAAGCCGTCTGGGGTTTATTTATTTATTTCTTACTAATAATATATTTTATATACATATATTTGTACGTCTTGTTCGTCTATTTACCGAAAGTAGTTGAAATTTATGAAATGCCAATTTTAATTCGATTTACTATGAAGAATTTTTGTTATTTTGTGTCCTAACCTTGAGCGCGTACAGTGACACTCGAGATGAAGCGATGACGACGACGACAATGATGATGATGATAATGATGATGATGAACCGACGACGATGCTGTAGCTGGGTCTAGTTAAATGGGCTTGGAAAGGAAGAGAATGGTGAAGAAGACATTTGAACAATATTCGATTATCAAAAAGAGCAAAATAAGAACGACAGGCAACAAGTTCAAGCAACTTCGCATATTTTCCTAATCATCTTCAGACCATTTCTAAAGACCCAGGATGAAGTGTGTGCAGAAAACAATAATACAATAACACAATAATAGCAACAATAGCAACAACAAAAAATAAAAATAAAAGAACATAAAAAATCGGTTGGAGTGTTGTGTATAAAGGTGTGTGGCTACTGGCTCATGAATACTCGCACGGAAGAACTGTACAAAAAATAAGAACCCAATAGCTAATACAATACTACTGTTGAATATTCTATTTCCGGTATATGCGCTCATTTTCAAATTCTTTCCAATCATCTGTCTATCTGAAATGGCAGATAGACGATGTCTGAAGTGACTAACTATGCCACATGCAGTGTCCGTAAGCCTAAGTGCTATTTTAGATACACAACACTTGTGTCTTGCAATGTGACCGAAACGAGCTCACTCTTAATAAAGGAAGGTCAACGCACTCAAGCGGACGGCGGGGTGCAAAGGATGTGGGCGAGGACACGCGTATAGCGCACTGAGGTGCACAGCCGCCGAGCACAGCAGCTACAGCGGCAACTGCAGCCTCTGGCTGAGAAAGCCATTTGTGAGAAAATTTACTGCATTGATGATTTCCACTTAACCTTGACTGCGGTCATTGACACAACGACAGCGTAAGGATCAGAAGGACACTTGTTGATGTCATTTGTTGTTATCTGCGCATGGATGTGTGTATGGGTATATTTCCAGGAAAAAATGTACCAACTTACTGGGAATTGCTTTTCATCTCATAAACAAATAGCAGGAAACACGAAATGACAACGAAAGAAGTCGCCGCCGATCACGACGACTATGAAGTCAACGCGGGTTGTTGAACCCTAGCGACCTAACTCACACCATCCATCCATTCATCCCTCCGTTCATCTGTAAGGTGGTCGCTCGATAGTCGAAAATAATCGCCGTTCAGCGGAGTTTCTTGAAGCAGATAAGTACAGTACAGTCTGTGAGTGAAAGAGGCCGGCGGGATGCTCTCCCGACCCGCGACTAGGCTATTTTCCCGCCTTGTTAAATAGACAAAGACAAAATCTAAGTCCAAGCAACACTTTCAGGATATGATTTGCTGACTCAGCGCTGAGCAATGTGTTCCCCTCAAGGTCCAATTAACTATTCCACTGTCCAAACGCTGCTGGCCACGTTGTTGCCATGCCGCAAATTATCATCGCTCAGTGTCTGATCGCTAAAAATATTCCACTTGCAATTTCCGCCACACATCTCGACACAATTCGCGCGTGACAACAGGCAACTATCAGCGCGTTCGTGCCAAGCTGGCGGCTTGAGTCATGCTTAGTTCGGGAAAAACCAGTTCCAAGGGCACCGTGTGGCAGAAAAAAAAACAAAGTGCAGAAGGGGCACAGTAGACAGAGTAGGCAGAGCGGGCAGCGCCTGTCTAAAGATCAAAGCATCATCTGCTTGTCAGCAACAGGATCTGCTCCCATTTAAATGGTCGTACTTAAACGCTGCAGCGCAACATGCTGAGGCCATGATTAATCGTGTGCGAATCGTGTCGATATCAACGACAGAGTAATTCGTTGGCCCCTACCTACTAGCAAAGCCTGGCCGTAGGCACAACCAGGGAGACAAGACACCGGGAAATCGGTTAATTCAATCGACAAATTTAGTCCTTTCGCCAGCGTTTCATTGTTAATTTTCGAACCATAACCCAACCGCCAAACACGTTTTGCATAATCTGTTAAGCGCTGATAAGAGCAATTTTAACTGTCCTCTCGGCGGTGGGAAACGTGTTGGATAAATCTAGTTTCAGTGGAGTAGGTGTAAAGTGAATACCCGATTGAGTGAACCACTCGCTCTTGTGAACATTTCACTAAAGAGAAACCCACTTCAAGTGACCCAAAGTACTATGAATGCGATACATTTTTATATTGTATAATAGAATAACAATTCTAGAAATGAAAATTTTAATGTTCACGATAAGTTGATTTTGCTTGGTATTTATGTGCACCAAGTCCTTGATAGAATAGTCATGTCTCTCGTTTACAAGCCGATGAAGATGTTGAATACTGCAAGTAGAACACTTGCATTTGCAGAAGAATACTTATAAAAAAACTTTTACTGTACTTAGGCGAAGGACTAAAAATTCCACTATTTCCAGATTCCACTGTAATTTGCAATTAGAACAAATAATTGCATTTATATTCAACAGTTTCAATAAAGTGATGTTCCACTCATTTCTTTCCATTTAATTGTTTCAGCTAAATGCCAACCAGTCAAATGGACTTTTTTATACATATATACATATGTCTACATATGTACATATATATTTCACATAAATTTATGTGTGTCGTATATTTTGAGTGTGATGATTTCAGTATTTGGCGGGCTTTTTGCAGCTACTCGCCCCCACGCTCAATTTGGTACAATGAAACCCTCAGATGCTACACTTATTTTTATATTGTGATGCAATCTTTGGCGCTTCGCGCCAGCGCGTGCGCTATACGGTGTATTTGTGTTCATGCGTGTGTGTGTGACCTTGAGCGTAGCCAGTCTATAAAGTGCAAAAAAAGGAAAGAACACGAAGAAGTATAAACGGCAAAAACACGAACAAAAAAAAATTGCAATAAATAACATTTTGCCAATCGCATTAAAGAAAACAAAAGTAAAAAAAACCAAACAAAAAATTAATAATAAAAATAAGAATGACAAACGCCAAATGATAAACGCCGAAAGCGAAATGCGAAAGCACAAACAAAAGCAAACAAATATACATACATACATATATAATTTTGCACACCTTCGACATGCACGCACTCCATACTCTTTTTCGAGTGATATTCTTGTTCGTAGTATTGTTGTTCTTGTTGTTGTTCTTGTTCTTGTTGTTGTTCTTGTTGTTGTTGTTCTTGTTGTTGTCGTCGTCGTCGTCTGTTCGCCTGTCACTTGTGACCGTTTGGAATTCTTGATTTTTGCAATGATGTTTTATATGCTTGTGTTATGCGCTTTCTATTTGTGTGCGTGTTTTTTTATTTTTTTTCCATTTGTTTCTTAATTTTTATTTTTTTTGCGTTTTTTGATATACCAGGGAGGTGATAATCTTTGAAAGTTCGTGCTAGCGATTCCCCGACTGCATTAACACGTTGCAATCGCTAGCAGCCATACATACATGAGTATCTCTTTCTGTGTAAGTGTATGTGTTATTTTCTAAATGCTTCTATACTCGCAAATATGTAATAACATTTAATTGTTGGTGCTGCTGATTTTCTCTGGAGCGTGCAGCCTTGGACTTGGACTTAATCGCGCTCGGCGGTGTGTCTCCTAAATTGCACTCAAATTGGCTCAAGTCTCTACATCCATAACTATGGTAAGTATTGACTTCAAGCGTAAGTTCTCCAGACGATGGTGTAGTTGCGATTCATATAACCATTGTCAATGAGAACATTCAAGTTATTTCGGACAGCTAAGCGAATTATACGAAATATAATTGAATTCTGATCTGAACAAGAACAACAACAGCGAAAACGGCGATTCGAAATTATCGGAGCAATTGCTTCGAATTGTTGTGTCGTCGACGAGATTCAACTTGTGATACTAATGGCAAATCATATCAAAAAGCGTTTTGCTCAGATGCAAATTAGTTCATTGCCCGGCCGAGTAAAAACCACGAAAATTGCAAAAAAATTTCTACCAAAATTTGAAAAATAATAATAATAACAATACCAAACAATAACGACACCAAAAAAAACGATAAAAAATCCAATGCGGCAAGAAAACTGCCAATTTGCATAAATATATATTTTACTTAACTGCTGCTTTGTTTTCTTAATTGTTGTGTTATTTAAACAATTTTTATTTTTTATAAACTTTTTTCTGGACTTTGCAATTTTTGTTTTTATTGTGAAATCACTCACATGGTCTGCTCTAAGCCAGGATAACTTACTTGACATCAACTGGAAATGTCCTATACAAAGAAATATAGCACAGAAGAAGGTTGGCCAGAAACGCATATTTAATCTCAAAAATTATAAGTGCAAGAAGCAAGTCCAACCCTACACACCCGCATCATGCCCATCTGCTGCCTCTTAGATACACGTATATTAATGGTAAATTATAGTCTACCATGAACGAAACAAAGCTCATTTTGTCGACATTCTTTGACGTGTTCGTGAATTTTCAACCTTGTTCTTAAGCATTTGTTACCTTTGAGATTATTATTATGTTGTTTATTCTATCCGACAAAAAGCGAATTTCGCAATGGTAAACAAAACGACGGCAGCAGAAACGAAACTTCTGCAAAAATTTGTTAAAAATGCATTTGCAGCGGCTTTGCGATTTTGTATCCGATTTCAGTAGCGAACTTGAGAATCTCATTCATTGTTTTTGGATAACGTAAACATCACGTAAAATGAGGAAGCGATAAAAATGCATTCATAAGAAGGAGTTACCTCAATTTTGCCACGTTATAGCAAAAGCGTGGAGAAAGAAGTTGAGGAGCCGAAAGAAAAAAAAAAACATCGAACAAAAACGGCAAAAACTTCGGTTCAATTTGAATCGCATTTGAATTCGAGTAAGACGAAGGCTGAGTCATTGACCTCAAATGCAAATTTCTAAAATAAAGTGCATAGCGAAAATGATGATAATTTAAAAATCGCTTTGATGATAACAAAAATTAACTTTTTTCATTGCCGCAAATCAGTTTTGCCCGTTTATTTGATTATTAGTTAATATTTCCGCGTTGCGCGGCATGGGAATTTCTCAGACTTATTTAAGTGCAGATGATGGAATAGGAAAGCATTCGCTTATCGAAAGCGAGTGATGTGGCTGCTAATACTTTCGTAGTCAATGGGTTGGTTGCTCAGGCACAAAGGAGTAAAGGAACCATGGCGTAAGTTTGTCCAGTCAGCGTAAATAGCCTTTTTTGCGGAGCGTGACTGTGTGTGTGTGTGTATGAATTGTGTAATTTATTCAAGAGCTACAAGTGTTTAATACCGATGACAAAAGGCTCAAAGAGGGCGTAACTGTTGAATTTTATTATTTCAGTATTTCTGCTACCTTTCCTCATTTATTTGCACCTCTGCACTTTTGTACAGGTGATAAGCGAATAAAACCTCAGTGAATAAGATCGCCAAACCGTATGAGTAAATCCAAGATGCGAGGTTTGCCGAGTACGTTTGCAAAATGTAAACAGAGAGCACCGAAAGTTGAAATTCCACACAGAGCCAGAGAGCAGCTTAAATTCGAGCATGTTTAGAGTGGTTGGAGTTCTACTTCTGCGTTCTTTTCTTTTGGATCGCATCGAGCATGTACGCTTAAAACCGATAGCTCACACCAAACATGCTCGAGGAATATTACGCGCTAGGCCGATCTGCCCTTTGTTGCGAAAGCTACACCCATCACTTGAGAGAACGCACCACGCAAACCAACTATCGACAAACAAAAATGACTCGAAGAACACTCGAACTTTACGTAGTACATCATACAATATTTGAGTAATTTCTGAATGAGCTGTTGTCGATTCGAGTGGAACTAAGCCGAGCCGACCCAAAGCCGAGCGTTTTGATTCGCGCTGCTTGCTGACAATGAAACACGATCCAGCTGGGTCTGCAGCTCAGCTCATTCATCTCCGTTCAACTCAGGTCGGCGTCGCAGCCGAGCGCAAAACAGACCAAACGAAACCAAACCGAGCCCCGCCGTCAGTTACTAACAACAGCAAACCATCTGAAACCGATCACAAAATAACGACGACGACGGCGACGACGACGACGATGACGATGTCGCTCGGCGACTGTGGCTCGCGCTGGCAATGGCGATGACGACGCTTCGAACGCACGAAGCGCGCTTGCTGGCGATCACTCGTTTTGTCGCTGGTCTGCGAAGCTACCGTGAGCGGCCGACTTGTTATAAAAGTGGCAAGGACATACGACCGAGCCATTAGTCGAAAACTATAAACGCTCGACGCGAAATCGTCACCTACGAACTCGAGACCGACTTCGACCAATCAACTACATCAAACAGCCAGCCAAGCCAAGCCTGGCGCGTAAACCAAAATATACGGCTCTACGGACAATTAAAAAAAAATTAACTATAAAAGATTTTTTTATTTTTTTTTTACAAAACGCAAAAACCCAAAAATCAACTAAAGACATTTTTTGCGAAAAAAAATGCTAGCAGGGCACAACATAAATAAGGACGAAGATCCCAAAAATAATTATCACAAACAATAGACACATATGTATATAGATTCCTAGAAAAAAACCAAATTCAGTGGTGAGAAAAGATCCTGGGTAAAATCTGGATAAAATCAAAGCAAAGCGTGAAAATTGTGAACCGCCCAAAGCCAAAAACTAAGAACCAAACTCGAAGTCAACATCAAAATCGAGAGCTAAAACAAAACAGCCTTTGACACCGAAAGATATTTTAGTAAATTTCAAAACCACAACGAATCTAAAGAAAAACTGCAGTCATGCTGACCGATTCGTATCTGATAAATTTGTTAATTCGCCAGTGTCAAGCGCAGGATGCTCAGCACCTGCTACTCGTTTTTCTTAGCTTCTTGTCGCTAGTTAGCGTCGTGCAATGGCTGCTGCGGCTCATACAAGAGCTGCGAAAGCTACCGCCAGGCCCGTGGGGCCTGCCTGTCATCGGTTACCTGCTATTCATGGGCAGTGAGAAGCACACGCGCTTCATGGAGCTGGCCAAGCGATACGGCTCACTCTTCTCGACACGCCTTGGAAACCAGTTGACCGTCGTCATGAGTGATTACAAAATGATCCGCGAGTGTTTTCGGCGTGAGGAATTCACCGGACGACCGGACACGCCTTTCATGCAGACCCTCAACGGATATGGTGAGTTTTTTTTTTGCCTAGAATTAACGAATGGGAATGTTGACAAAACTGAAAACTGACTGAAAAAATTAAATAGAAAAATGGTTAAAAAGTGAAGTGAAATCAGAAATTCTTCAGAAAAAATCCTTCATAAATAAATTGTCCCCGTACTTTTACCTACGCAATTATTATTATTATTTCGCTATTCATAAAATAATTCAATAAAATCCTATAATCCCACTCAGCGAAAACATTTTCCACAATTACGAGTAAAGCCAAATAATTATTTGCCAAACAAGACGGAAGACAGAATGCAAAAGCAAAATCCAACATCGACTCAGTTAATAGGTTTTCTCAAATTTTTTATTACAATTATTATTATTGTTTTGTTTTTGGTTTTAAAATTTTTTTTTTTAAGGTACGTCTTGTGCTATAACACGTTGTAATTTTAACAATTTCTCATGTGCCAAAAATCGCATTGGAACATTTTTGTTAATTTTTTCTCTGTATAAATATTTTTTTTTAAATTTTATTTTGTTTTATTTAATAACGTTTTTCATTAAAAGTTTTGCGTGAATTTCTTTTCTACACTCTGACGGTTTTTTAAAATAATTTTTTTTGGTTTTTGTGCCTTGCGACTCTGAAGTAGGCCAAGTAACGCGAGCCTACCTCAATTAAACAGAAATGCCTCAAACAAAGAAGAAGAGGAAAGTTTTTAAGCCCTTTTCGTACAAATCCTTTTTAACTGCTTTCGCACTCTTGTTTTTGGTCTTTTATACATTTTCTTTTGTATTTCTTTATTTATTTATTTTTTTCTTGATATTTGGAAACGTGTTTTGTCTTATTTATTTACTTAATATTTTTTTGTTTTTTATTTTGTGGGCATTTTATTGTGTAATTTTGTTAATTTTTGGTTGATGTTAATTTTGAGAGTGTTTTTGAATGTGTGCACAGCTTCGTCTGGTTATCTGTTAGTCTGATTTGGCCGTTTTGTGTACACTTCAATAAAAGTCAAATTGTGTTCGTTGCAGGCATAATCAACAGCACCGGCAAACTGTGGAAGGACCAGCGTCGCTTTCTGCACGAAAAACTTCGCATGTTCGGCATGACCCACATGGGCAACGGCAAACAGCAGATGCAAAAACGAATCATGGTGAGTCACAGACTTTCCCAATGAGCACGTCGTTGTCGGCGAGATTACAACTGTAATCTTTCCTATACGAATCTAAATGTAGTATATTACTTACTATCTGCTTCTCTGTGTGTCTATGTCTCGTTATTTTGGTTACAGACTGAAGTGCACGAATTCATCGGCCGCCTGCATGCGAGCGACGGTCAGCCCATTGATCTATCGCCTGTGATTTCGGTTGCGGTCAGCAACGTGATCTGTGACCTGATGATGTCGACGCGCTTCTCAATCGACGATCCAAAATTCCGCCGCTTCAACCATCTGATAGAAGAGGGTATGCGCCTCTTCGGCGAAATTCATACAGTCGATTACATACCGACGGTACAGTACTTCCCGAGTATTTCGACGGCTAAGAACAAAATCGCAAAGAACCGTGCCGAGATGCAGAAATTCTACAAGGACGTCATAGACGACCATAAACGCAGCTACGATCCAACCAATATTCGCGACCTAGTCGACTTTTACCTTTACGAGATCGAGAAAGCCAAAGTAGAGGGGACTGACGCTGAGCTCTTCGACGGCAAGAACCATGGTGAGCTGGGATTTTCTTATTGTAGCTGTAATTGTTGTTGGTGTGGTGCGGACAGAACAGAGAGAACAAAGAAACAAAATAACATTCAAATATCCTTTTGGTTATCTTTCCACCATTTCCATTTCAGAGGAACAACTGGTGCAGGTTATCATTGACCTCTTTTCCGCTGGCATGGAAACAATCAAGACAACGTTGCTGTGGATCAATGTTTTCATGCTGCGCAACCCGTTGGAAATGCGCCGCGTGCAGGACGAGCTCGACCAGGTGGTTGGCCGCCATCGTTTGCCCACTGTCGAGGATCTGCAGTACCTGCCTGTGACCGAGTCGACTATCCTCGAGTCAATGCGCCGCTCCAGCATTGTGCCGCTTGCCACTACGCACTCACCCACAAGGTAAGCTAAATCCATAGGAAACTCAATAAATACAATCCACAAGTATGATGAGTAATTATCAGCGGGAAATACGCGCAACTTGATGTGCAACATGTTGCAGAAACTAAGCGATACGCGTCGAGTGCAACGCACCTTTTAAGCAACTATCATCGCCATCGCCTCCATTTGCCTATCTCTATCCAAAGCCCATCTCGCGCTCACTTAATCGATCAACGCGCTTACGCAAAAATGTGTCCATCAAATCAAGTCATTCACATCAGCCCCAACAGCGCGCGTCCATATCAAATTAGCATCCCAATGTGTAATTCTAATCAGCGCTTTATTGCACCATCACAATCAGCAGTCGCTTGCGCGTTCGCTCGCTGACTCGCTGGCTCTCTAGCCCGCTCGATCCCTTGCTCGTTCGTTCGATTGTTCGCAGCACGCATGCACGTTCCTTCTTGCGCCACTGTCACAGCAAACCCCTCTTAATCCATTTCACCACAAATCACCCCACCGCACCACCGCCTTTTGATTTGCCTTCGCCTTCGCCATCACCATCAACTTAGCACATCTGAACTCGGCTTGATGGC
Source organism: Cacoxenus indagator (assembly GCA_035041755.1). NCBI lineage: Eukaryota > Metazoa > Arthropoda > Insecta > Diptera > Drosophilidae > Cacoxenus > Cacoxenus indagator. The sequence continues at coordinate 2,146,657 of JAWNKX010000220.1, read as the reverse complement.
TTTTTTACTTTGCGTCGCAGTAGTTTGTCCCAGTTTCGATTGATTTTTTTTTCAATTGCGAAGAGTCACAACGAATTTGTGGGGGGGGGGGGGGGGGCAATTACAATGCCGCGAGTTTCACAGCGATGACACGATGTGCATGCCTTCAGCCAGGCGCAATTACTTAACGCGATCCTGCCAAGGACAAATGCCACGTGCGACATCTACAAACCAGGGCCAAGACTGCACCCTCAAGGGGACAGCCCGAAATGACGCACTTGTGACGCAGCGACGAGAGGCGACGCACATTGATTAGCGCCAAGTACCGTGCATATTTGATTTCAATATGCATACATTCGATCAGTTGATCGATCAATCGATCGATCTATGGGTGGATGGATCGACTGACGTTGAGGCTGTTTCTGTTAATGGAGATGTGGCTTTAGCTGATTAGGACGCCGCTAACGATGACGTTGGCACTGTTGTTGTTGATTATACAAATGACAATTATAACAATGATGATGCTGATAATGATGATTATGACTTTTTATATACGAGTATATTTATGAAAGATCACTCAATCACCGCTGGGGGTCTGCGTGTGCACAGAGAGTGGTTCCGATTTCAAAACAGTGTACTTGCAAAATAAAAAAATTAAATAAGTACTCGAAACGGTCAACTCAGCCGGGAGTTGATGTTCTATTCCTTGTACTCTTTGTGCCTCTACCACTCCCATTTTCGATTTACCCATTCTCATTCTCATTCTGGCATTGCATCGTAACGTCTCTTTTTTTTTCTTTTGGGTGGATTTTATGTCGTTGGTGCTGTTAACTGATCTCATTGCCAAAAAAGTTGTATTCAAGCGCAATTCCCTAACGACCGTCCCCCTTTGCCTTTTCTCACCCACAGAGACATTGAGGTAAATGGCTACACAATCCCTGCGGGCTCACACGTTATTCCGCTCATCAATAGCGTGCACATGGACCCCAACCTCTGGGACAAGCCTGAAGAATTCCGGCCGAGCCGCTTCATCGACGCTGAAGGCAAAGTCCGCAAGCCCGAGTACTTCATTCCCTTCGGAGTGGGCCGACGCATGTGTCTTGGTGACGTTTTGGCCCGCATGGAGCTCTTCCTCTTCTTTGCCTCGTTCATGCACTGCTTCGAAATAGCACTGCCCGTTGGCCAGCCAGTTCCGAGCCTTAAAGGAAACGTTGGCGCCACCATCACTCCGGAGGCCTTCAAAGTCTGTCTCAAACGACGCCCGCTTGCGCCAATTGCCAGCGAGCCTCACCACATCCGAAATGTGGGTGCCAACTAAGCGGTCACCAGCAATTCAATTCGAAGAGAACCGGTTCCAATTCATCTGAGTAAGTGAAAGAATTTTTACTCACGCAGTGCGGGACCAGTGCAGGGCGAGGATCCAGAGTACGGTTTTGTTCCTACGATAAAGCGACGAAAGTCGATAAAACCATAAAATACAATGAAAGCAAATAGCAAACACATCCCCCACAGATCCCGCAGATACACAATTTAAAACATATCAAACAGGAAAAACACGAAGCATTCGACCGCACCGAAGAGCTTACTTAATACTACTACAAAAAAGAGAGTACAAAATAAATCGATATCAAAATATAAGGAACGAAGGGCATATGATTTAGGCCTTAGGATAGATTCTTTTTGTTGCTCCAGTAACATTACAAATTCAAATATAAATATCTACATATATTGTATATTTTCTGCTGAAATGAATCTACCAAATGGTTTTGTTTCAAGAAAATTAATTACAATTTAATATTTTTTAATCAATTTAATTAAATGCAAATCTAAGCCATGAAAACAGTAATGATTAGCGATTTTTTTTTTAATTTCTAATTTTTAATTCGCGCTCTTAAGAAGAAGAAGAAGAAGAAGAACCAACTGAATTAATAATAATAATAATAATAATTTTAACAAATTCTATTCTTTCAACCCCAAAAGCTGTGTTCAATTTATATTTAATTTAAAAGAACTTAGTGGATACTTAAGGATATTACAAAACTTAAAATAATTAATCATCATACTTACGGTAATTTGCTAATAAATTAATTTAAGTTCATAGTTCAAACAATTTTTTTTTTGATTATAATTAAGCAATTACATTTTGTATATATCTTTGCACTGAAGTTGATTGAAAATTAATTTAATTTACAAATTACAACAACAAATTTTAAGTGCCACAAAACGCAAATGATTTTGATTAGAAATATACTGCGTACTATGAAATAAGAAGACGTCCTCAATGTACATAGATGTTTGTTTAGTAAATTTTTTTTATTATTTCTTAAGTATTTAAAACGGCAAGTAAATGTTGTTATTTTTATAAAATTTGCAAAAATGTATTTGCAAAAAAAATTCAATTTTTTGGCTGAACAAAATGATATATTTCTGAAATAAAAGAAAATTGCAAACAACAACACCCTTTTTATTTAGTGGTCCACTCATCTGCGTTTAGAATATACATGAAACATTTACTGCACCTCAACTTCCCTCTCATTGCTCTGACCTATTTCAAGCTGCTCCCCCACCTCGTCCGCATCAGCATTTTCGACTACCTCATGCATTCTCAACTTATAATGAACCGGCGCCAAAGTGATTCCACTCTCACCAGCCATGTCGACAGGACAATCGCGTTCGACCAGTTCGAGGCGAAAACGACGAATAATGCATCCGGCGTATAGGGTGAGCACCATTCGCGCTAAATCGTCCCCCGGGCACATACGTTTGCCTGTCTGGAAGGGTATGAATTGTGGGGGTGCTTCAAACTCGCCTCTGGAGTTGAGAAAGCGTTCCGGCCGATACTGCTCTGGCTCTGGCCAGACGCGTTCATCCATATGAATAGCCCATAATAGGGTTATAATCATGGTGCCACGGGCGACGTGATAGCCGGCTACATTGGCATCGCGCATAGCGCCGTGTGGTATACCTAACGGCACCACCGATCGGATGCGCTGCACCTCGGCGATGCAGGCACGCAAGTACGACAGCTGCTCGAGAGCAGCCAGTGACGGAGAGATTGGCAAACGACGCAGTTGCTGCAAGAAAAGGTGTGCCATGTTACAATCGAATATAAAGTTACTCTGTTCCGTGCGAATCATCTCGTAATTACGAAGTTACTTACAGCACGTAGTCGACGCTGGCAGGCCTCGTACTTGGCCATGTAGAGGAGCAGCCAGCGCAGCGTCGTCAGCGAGGTGTCCACGCCAGCTCCAAACAGATCAGCCAGCAAATGCCGCAGCTGTGAGTCGTTGTAGAAAGCAACAACGCCGCTAATGTCACCCTTGAGCTGACGACGCGCACGCTCCACGAGGAAATACTCTAGAATACTGTTGCTACCGTAGGGTTTCCACGGGCCTTCACCCTCACTTTCTAGCTCATTGTCAAGCGACTTGCGTATCGCAAACATTCGGCGCTGGCAATCCGATATAATACGATCATAGATTTTGTGTGTCTTCTCCTTGCCCTCAAGGAGGAAACTGATCGTACGTCGATTCCATGGCAGAAATCTACAAAACCATTAAAACATAGTATTTATTATACTAGAATATATTGTACGAGTATATCTGCCTACTTGGCGTTCTGTCATACCTGAGAAATGGCAGGAAGTTCACAACGGCTGAAATGCCAATTAACTTTAGACCCTCCTCCTGCAGCTGTTGGAGGTATTTCCATGTGACATCATCGCTTGTGTATGTCCAACCGAAAACAACATCGTTGATGATGTTGCCGAGCGTGTGCTGAAGAGCGTCTAGTGGATCGAATTCTAAATGCTTCAAAGTGTTTTCTTGAAACCGCTGCAGCAAAAACAACCGCCATAATATCGACAATAAGAACGATGAGACACGGCGCAGTCGCAAACACAGGCGCAGGCCAAAACATTCAAATTGATAAATTGGAGTTGATGAGCACAAAAAACAGCCAACAGCAAAGGAGTCGACAACGGCAGCGTCGATGGTAATGACAACAGCGATGGTGGTGACGACGGTGACGACGTCAGAGAGGTCCACGAAAGCGAAAGGAACATAAACATGACAAAATCAGAATGCGCGGTTCGGATCAAGTCAGCGGAATTATTTTATACACATCATACAATAAACTCGATTATATCAGAGAGAGGGACCATCTAAACATTATAATCTAAATAAGAAGCACGTCCCTAAAGTACCCTATAGGACTACCGTTAGAGACTTCACAAATCAGTTGCTCACAAGGAAAGCTTTTGAGACTGAATTAAACTAGACAAGAAGATGTTTTTCGTCTTAAAACCCTTCCGGGTGACCCCATTACTATTGTGTGTTAAACACCCTCTAACCGAAGAATGCATCTAGCAAGGGCGGTATCCAGACAATAGTGAAGCCCAAGGTTTTATGTGGATACACAAATAAAGTTGAAGTCCTTGTTGCAGAGTATATAAAGTTTGGCATTGCCGAAATCGGCGTTATCGGAGCTTCTTGGGCTTACTTAATTTATGCGTTGACTGCGATGAAGGCTGAAATTGAATCTGTGACAGCACAACTCAGCATGACTGTTCCTGGTAACAGCGACTGCGCAAAAATGAAAGTGAATGAGCTGGCAAAAGAGGCGACGCCAACAACCGCTGGATTCGCTCTTACAAAAAGGACCCCTCGTCACCCTTGTTGCAGAATCGCGGATTCTTGGAATTTCATGAATATTTCACTTCATACAGTTCAGACCATTGGTTTTTCAACGAAGTTCATTACTTAAGGGGTCCGCCACTGATTTACTCTTTGTTTCTTACAGTCGACAACACTCCCCGATCCACTTACCTGGACACATTCCTCGACGCCACGTCTAATGCGCTTTTCGAGCTCTGCACGTGCACAATTTAGCTTCTTGGTCATACCGAGTGCCTTCAGCCAATCGATTAACTGGCGACGTTGATCCTTCCAAAGAGCGCCCTCGGCGCAAACGATGCCTGAGTTAGGAATAAGTTCGTTTTTTTAAACGTATTTTCTTTCGACATCTGAAAAATTGAGTGACATCTTACCATAACCGCCCATTATTCCGTGTGTTATGTACAGTGGCGCACGCGCCGTGAACTCCTCACGCCGCAAAAACTCACGCACCAACGAAGCATCCGACAGCACCACCGTCGGCACGCTGCCCATGCGCAGTTGGTAGATTCCACCGAAACGCCGTGCTAGGCGCTCCAGAGTGCGGTGCGGAGCTCGAGCGTCCAGGAATGGCAAATAGCCCAACAGCGGCAGGCTCCATGGCCCCGGTGGGGAACGGCCATTGCCTGAATTGCCAATCTCACGGCTGCCCCTACGTAGCCAGGTACCTACCACCACGCCTATCACCACCAAAATGCCGCCAAGGCTAAACTAAGGAGAAAAAAGTGCCCTCTGTCGTTGAAAATCAGGATGCGGCGACTGATGTGATTTGATGCGCTTACCCAAAGGGCAGAGTATAACATTGTTGACAACTAATATCACTTTTAGCTTTTTCTTCTATGATATTGAATTGCAAAATTTTAATCAAATAAGAAGACGCGAAATGAAGACCCAACAATTCCACGCACTACCACTTCGGACGTCTGTGGTTAATCAGCGCTCTTCAGTTACTGACATTACTTTGTAATTGAAAACGTTTGTGAGCGATGTTTACCGGTACTTGTGATAAATACAAGCAGATTCACACACACACGCACACATACACACACACATACACACACACACACACACACACACACACATGTGAAAGGACAGGCGGACGCACAGAAAAATGCAAACGTTAGGACTAAACAAAACTCAAACAAAATAATTATGGTAATTGAAACAGCAATTAACGTCACTGTGTGCACGTATATGAGTGTCAGTCAATGTGTGTGCTGTGTGTGTATGTATTTGTGTGTATTTATATGTGCGACCCTTTCTGTCCATGGAAAGCCAAGCACAAGTCTCATTTCAACATATGCAAAAGACAACGTATGATAGTGGATCTGCCATGTCGACGCAAGCTAACAAACGGAAATGCTTATCGACTTGAGCCGTATAATGTTCGTTACTACTAAAAAAAACGCTGAGCCGCCGAATTCCGATCCCGATACCAAGGCGTGAACACTTTTCGAGGCGCTGTGAAATTTTAATGCTCACCAGAACGTAGCACTAAAGAAGTCTTCATACGAATCAGCATTGTCAGTAGCAGCGATATCATATTCATTCTGTGCATACTTTTCTTCATTCTATGTTGCTGTTGCTGATATGGCCACTGGATCCGCTCCTGTGATATGCGCAATTTTCGTTTTCGTTTTCTATTCAATTTCCATTTCATTTTTACTCATGTTTTAAAGATTGGAGAAAAAAGTTCGATAAAGCAGTTTGAATTCGTGTATATCCAACGCATCAACGCATCAAACAAACTGAGCAAAATAGTCAGAGTATAAGCTTTATTAAAAATCAGAACGAAAAGAAGAGTAGGGGATCAGGAACGTAGAAGCAAAGCAGGTTAAGTACCAATATCGGCATATAACGGCAAAATGAGATGACGAAGAAGGCAAAGTGTGGCTTCAAACGGCCACACAACATTGAAAACAAACAATTTTTCAATTTAAAAGACAAAGCGCCTTCAGTACAAATGAGTCATGAAAGAAGCAGGCGACAAATTCCCTTTTTCTGTGAAAATGTCAGCATGGCAAATAACTACAACAACAGCAACATTAGCAGCAGCAACAACAACAACAACAACAACAACACGATAACAACGACAACAACAATGACAATGACAATAACAAATTGAATAGGAACAACGTTAACATTAACATGAAGTTCAGGGCCAATAACACCGGCATCGGCATCGGCATCGGCGTCGGCATCGGCATCGGCATCGGCGTCTGCGTCGGCACCAACACCGACACTAAAATAGAACTGTCCGAGCGAGATCAAATCGTTCAATAATGCGTTCATTGACTTTGTCAAGTTCGAGCACAAATGCGAACCGAAGCGAACGAACAGGACTGGCACTGAACTTAACTGCAACTGGGAACTGGAAATGGGAAAGGGAATAAGAATCGAACTACTGCAAAGGGATAAGATGTAAGAGGTGCCTGGCGAAAGACCCTGCCCTTAGTAGAAGTATCTAGAATAGTAGGCACGAGGCGATCAGACAATACAATGCATAAAAGACACAACAAGGCAACACAAAACAAGACAAGGCAGTACCGTCGACGAGAGCGACGACCACGACGACAACGACGACCACGATGACCACGCCAACGATGATAACGATGATAACGATGATGATGATGATAATGATGACGATGACTGTTACTACTTGCCACTTAATGACCCACAACAACGCTATTAAAGTTGACTACAGCTCTCCGCCTTTTGCCGCCCCTTACACATTACACACCGCTCTGCACCGCACTACACCGCTCACTAGACAACGCGATCGCCATACAGTTCAATGGCATAGGATCCTCAGCGCGAATGCCTGTTCATCCTGCGTCATCATCAACAGTAGCATCAGCCGTCGCAGTCACAGAGTTCAATGGCAAAGCAGTCGGTGGTAGAAACGAAAGAACTCGAACAACGGAGCATGAGCAAAAAAGCTGCAAACAGAAATATTTATGAGCGGTCGGCGAACTTTTTAATTGTTGCTTAGCTCGTATGTAGTCTTGGTCTTCGTCTCAGCCACAGTCACCGTCACCGTCACCGTCACCGTCACCGTCACAGTTACAACATCAGCTACTGCCGCTTCAGCAGACACAGACACAGACACAACTACAAATACAGACACAGACACAGAAGCAAAAGCAGAATCAGAATCAGTCACGCAATTCAATGATCCTTTTAAAAGCAACGTCGACATTGTCTTCTAATCACACGCGCCATTGTGAAGTCAGTGACTGCTCACTTTAAACGCCCATCCGCCTGTTTCCTTGCGCAGCTACTATAGCTGCTGCTGCTATTGCTGATGTCCAAGCTCCTACTTAGGAGTGCCCTAACAAAAGGGGTTTAGCATGATTATAAGACACAGACGATGAGGAACACAAACGCCGCCGCAGCTTTGGCTTCACCTTTATCTATAGCTTTGTGCTCTGAGCAGCACTGACTTCAGTTGTGGGGGCAATGATGGCAATGGCGGTGGTGTTGCCGGCAACTATAACAGCGCGCGTATCGAAGTGCGAATTCAGCGTTTTTAGCGAGTTCAGTGAACGTTCTTGAAATGCGTAGAGTTCAGCGGCCCTGCGTTGCGTGCATTTTTCGATCGAGCGTGTGAGCTTACAAGTAATCGGATGAACAAGTGAACAAGCGATCAGTCACAAGATCATTGTACCTGACTAAACCCTGCCTCTTTCTCTGATTCTGATTCTGATTCTGGCTGAGCGCAACCCGAAGCCCAAGCGCATGTACATATCTAAGCTGAATCCGCTGCATAAGTCCTATGAAAGGACATGAACCTCAGGCGGTATTTTGTCTTCTTCTTTGCTGCTTATTTTTTTATTTAATTTTATTTTTATTTTAATTCTCATTTTGCCGCTGTTCAAGTCGACTTGGCTCCACTCCACATCACTTGACTCCGCCTCGAATGCAGCAGACACCCTTTCGTTCATTGATCTCGTCAGCTTATTTTTACCACGCCGGTTTTAAATTTTTCTTGGTGATTTTATGGGTTCCCCTTTTGTTAAAGTTTTTATTTTGTGTTTTTCTTTCTCCTCTTTAAGGTAGTGCTTAGATTATTGATGGATTCACTGGCAAAAACACTGGAGCACCTCCTATGCTGTTGCCTTGCTCTTTACAGATGTAATTCCATACTTCAGAGTTGAACCGTTGTGTATCCAACCAAAGACAATGCTACTGGCTTATCACTTACTATTTACTGAAAATATTTTTGTCTTCGCCTGTTTTCCTGTATATTCATGAACTCAAAGTCCATCCGAATTTCATCCAATACGCGTGAACTTTCATCAAGCTCCTTCTAGATGAGGATTAGATAAGTCTGAGTGGCAAACAGGCAGATGATATGGTCCTTCATATCGGCTGAGCCTTCATGCCGACGCCCCGTATTTAGTACCAGACTTTGTGGAGGGTGCCAAAATAATAGCGAAACCAAATTCAACGCTGGCTTTTTTGTCGATTTACTGTGGAATCTCGATTTGTAATGCATTTTTTATAACTTTTTTTCTTGGTTTGTTTTAATAAAAACAAAAAAAATCATTATTCAAGTGGATGTGATTAGCGTACAAAATAAAAAATGAAACACTTACAAATGCCTTGACATCTTTCATAGACCAAGCTAGCGTTCATTTAACCCATCCAACTACAGCAACAGCAGCAACAACGCATAAATCGTTATGTGCGTAGTTCGTGTATCTGCGCGATACTCTAATACACTAAAAAACAAAAGCAATGAACACAGCAGCAGCAGCAGCAGCAGCAGCAGCGCGAACCGCCAGATATTCAAAATGAAATATGAATTAGAATAATTTACATATGTGCATATTTCGGAGTGTGTATGTGTATGTTTATTTATTTATTTTTTTTTTTTTTTTTGGGATACGCAGGGAGGTGGGAATCTTCATAGAAACTAACAGCCCGTACTGTTAGCCTGCACGATTCGTCGGCTACTTAACATATCCCCACTGGAACTGTGCCTACAAAGAACTCTTGGTTGAAGCACAACATACTAAACCTACCCTCCAGTTAGCGGAATTGAACCGCTACGGTTCAAAGCGTCACAGGCTTTCGTCATACTCTTCGAAAGCTATACTGCAAAGCTTTCAGCGTCACCATCTACTGAAGCCTGCTCCTTGAATATCACCTCTAAACATTGCAAGTCAAATTGTCTATCTCCATCTATCCATTTCGCCCAGTAGCCTTTGTGAAGTTCACGAATACGAACCACTTTGACGAACAATACTGCTCATAAAAGTTATATCAATAATCGAACCCATTCCTGCTTTCCTGAACGTGTCCTTGGCAGCATCCGTGGCTAAAAGTATGTCTAAGGGCAGCGCCTCTTATATTTGTATGCCTATTTCCCTTTTAAATTGCCTAAGCATTAAAATCACCTGCTCTAATGGTTCAACGTTTATTGGTATACCGCTACATGACCATGTAGCCACCCAAGAACTCAGGGATAATGTTTTATATATTTCACAAATCAAAACCACGTTCGTCTTTTTCTATCTTACTGACTGCTTCAGTCGGGCTTGTGACACTTCGCAGTAGTTCAGATTAAACTGAACAATTTTTATTATACGCTTTTTGTAAGCGCACTTCTAAACAACGGACATCTACAGCTACCAGCTATATAGTTTGCATTTTCGGGTTTTCTCCTCTTTAAGAACATACACACTGAGTATTTCATGCAGTCCTCAGCGATGTGATGTGCCTCGGTGCACCTCCTATACAATTTCTATTTATCCTCATTCTAACGCATCCGCGCCACATTACGGACTTTCATGCAACGGAAACATCTGGTAACCTTTTTTCTTTCACGTTCCCGGCACACTACCCAGCCTATTTTAAATCCTTGGCTGACTCCGTATGGTCGTTATCTGAGTACCCCGATATCCTTCCCTTATACTCACTATATCCTCCATAGCCGGCTCTTCCCTTTTCAATTGTGTTCTTAGAGCATTAATTGCATCTTCTATTGTCGATGCCTCGTCTATATCCCTGCACTCGACCGTGGTCCGTTGTAGTGTCTTCACCGGAACCTGGTCACCTAAGGATTGTCCACTGGTATCTCCTAATCGCTGCAATGGTTCGCATTTCTGGGTTCTCCGAATGTTAGAGACCGCTAATTTATCGTTTGCCTTTACCTTTCGTAATTTGTCTGCATATGAAATGTTGCTCTCGCTTGTTATTATTTTTCTTTGTCCACTCACATCCGTCCTTCCATGCGGTCTGCGCATTTCTGTTGGGTTAGACTTTTCTGATTCTGACTTTCAATTGATTCCCATCAGGACCTTTTGTTTCCGGACCCTGCTTTCTATGAGAACTCGGTGTTACTGCCTCTAGATAAGCTATTATTTTTCATATATCTCCACAGATTGGTTCATTTTCCTGTAAGTCTTGTCTTCTTTTACTATTCGGGGTTTCCGCTCTCGGATCTTGTTTTTTTTTTCGATTTCTGTGCACTCTTGAGACATGGCGATGTCTGCAATGGCTGGTTCATCTTGTTTTTATTATTTCGTACAAGATTTTGATGTTCTCTATTGTGTCTTTCGAGCGATTTTTCTATCCAACATGTCCACCAACCGTCTGGTGTCCGCCCCAAGATAGTACAAAGCTTTACTGCTGTCAGCTTTGGTAGGAACAGTACTGTTACCTGTTAGTGCTCCATTTGGCGCTAAATTCACTGTCTGTGCAGGTGACCTAATCGTTTTTGAACTCAACCCGAACGTTACAGGCTATTTACTTTATTGTCAACTTTTAGTCCCATGGTTATCTATTTAAGCAGGCACGCCATGCAAGTGTTGACACACACCTTCATGTGGTCAGAAACTCTTCAATTGCCTGTACCGTCAATTTAATGGTGACAACCGTTGAGCATTCTTAGGGGCTTGTCATGGTGCTTACCGGTCTCGGCCTAGATGGCAGTATGGTCTTACTGTGAAGTTCCCCCCTCCCCCTTCTTTGGTTCACAAACACAAGATAAAGATAATACCTAAATAAAATGATATAATGTATAATAGACACCCACCTGGCTACTACTATATATCCTATCAGTGCTTTACGCATCACCAACAAATTACGAGCACCTGTTCTCCGATAAGTCTGATAAGACTTTCTATTTTCACCAGTGTTAAAAACTTGTTGTTTTCACAAACAAGTAAAGAACTAAATGGAAATGATAAATTAAATGATAAGCAAACGTTAAGAACGTTAAGAATATAGCATAATACAATAGACACACCACGACATTTGGGTACTCCCATTGCTGGAGGTATCGCACATCACTATCGGCCACTATCGGTGTGTGAGCGTGTGCATGGTCGCGTGCATATGTGTGTGATTTGTGCGAATATGGTCATACAAATCACAACAACAAAAAATGTCTCTTGCAGCTTTTTCGGTTTTCGTTTTTTGTTTTTGTCGGTTTTCAGTTTTTTTGTTGGTCCTCAGTTGTTGACGTTCGCCAGTGCAGCAGGTGGCAAAGTTCTTCGCCATTTGAAGCCAATCAGAATCTCGCTCAGTTCAACGGCTTTTGCACCATTTTAAGATCAATGCACCGCTCAGATGCCGATTCCACTGACAGTTTCGCTCGGCGTAGAGGGGAGCGGTGCTGCAAGTGCAATTGTGCGCTTGCTTCGAACTGCACGGTGTAGGCGAACAATTGCTTGCATCTAGTAATATCGTGTTGCAACTAGTGCCAGAAGCAGAAGCAGTCACGATGCCGGCTGCAACGCCAGCAGCCAGCCGTCGATTCAGAATTTGAACCAACCGAAGAACCTTGCGCATGAACAAATCCACGGACAAATTCCGTCACACGAATTAGTGTGTGTGTGTGTGTGTGTGTGTGTGTGTGTTTGTGTGTGTTTGCGTGCATTTATATTTTTATTTATATGTATAGTGTATGCGCTTAACGAGTTGAATTGCCTGTGAGTCTCCGTCACTGTTGCCGTTGTCATACCAATTGAAAATCACATTCGTTGCCTTGTTCAACCAACGTTGGACTTACCTCTGCCCCCGACACATTAAAACACTCAAATTGCGTGGAAACTTTGCTTCCAAATAAATGTTTTAATAGTCCAGAAATTCGAAAAAAAAAACGCATCGTCTTCAAAATCGCGGCTTTTTTTTTTGTAGACCAGAGTCTTGCGAAGTTTCATTGTTGGTATGGTTTTGAAAGCCGGTTGCCGGTTGACAAATTGCGGTCTCAACGTGTTCTGACATTTTCATAAGCACACGATGATATTGTTGCTGTTGTTATTATAATAATCAATGTTGTTGTTACAATTTCGCTTAGTGTAATATAATACATTAAGCGTGTTTTTTAATGAATGTGGCAACATTCTATGTTACATCGTCCGTCAAACTGTGTTTCGATATCTGCTGTAGCACGTAGTGTAGTATATCATCATTGACAACATACGAATGCGATAATTTGAGGTAGTCAAGTCAAAAGAAAATACATACATATCTTCGATAATTGTTGTCAGTTAGTACCGTCCAGTGGACCAGTGGACCAAACCCACCAAATCGTAGGAGACGAATTCGAGAACAAAGTACATTGCTCTGCAGAATTTGCCGATGTTCAAAAAGTTTTCGACGTGGTGTAGTATTAGCGGATACTCCATAAAATCGTTATGATTTGTCCAGCACCGTACTTGAGCCTATCTAAAGGTATAATGATAGGTGTTGCCTATTAAACCTTTGTAGCAGCCAGCTCCAGTGTCGCTCCGTAATGCGCCCAAAAATGAACCGCGCTGCTTCAACCTTTGATCTTAGAGTGACTTTGTTAATCACTTAAAACTAAGCTTAAAGCTACACACTGCAATTCTCCCTTAAAGAGAGATAGAGAAAAAGGCTCAAATGAGAGAAGGTTTACTGAGTTGCAATTACACCACGCTCATTTAGGATGGATCATAAATTCAAAAATAATTATATAACATATAGTACAAAACGGCGGCATCAATAGGTGTCACCCGATTTTCACTTCCGAGTGAATAAGGTACATTGACTCTGGATGGCTGGATGGCTGGATGGCTGGATGGCTGCTTTGACAGAGGGGACAGTTGACATAGGCAGTTAGCGTGATCCACTTCATTTGAAAGTACATACACAATTTACTTTCTTTCATATTCAAGTTGTGATCGCTATCAGTGGGACGCGCTATTATTGTTGCATTGTTGCACAGCTTATCGCTTATCACACATGAACCACTTACGTACATCGCTCAAGGGCAGCATTTCAATTTATTATGCTTTGTATTACTTGTGCGAGCACAATTCTAGGACACTGGAACAATTTCTGTTCCACTTTTCTTCTTCTTTCTTAGTTTTTTTTTTTTGGTTTTTTTAGTTTTTTTTATATATTTTTTTTTTATTATCATTTATCACCGAATGGCCACCACGTACCACATTACCCGCGCTTCATTTCCAATTCATCGTATACGCTTCACGTTACAGTCATCGTCCTCTATTTCAGTTTTAGCTCTTATCTTTCCACATCGCCGTTTTTCATTTAATTTAATTTTAATGGATTACGATACTCTTCACACTTCGTTTGAGCACGGACTTTGCGTTATATCGGAAGTTCGCACCTACCACATTTGGCCTTGTATAAGTGCAACGAGATGAACTTTAAACAGGCAACTGCAAACAAAAGATGTATTTCTGAAATAGCAGACAACTCTTAGAGGTTATTATTTATTATGGTAGAAAGATTATTATTAAGTAGAAAGACCTGTGTATCTGATGTAATTACAATACCTCTTTGTGAGAAGCATTATTTTTGGGGATTTTGTTTCAACGAAATTTCACCAATTCACAGCCCTAACTTGTAGCCCCAGCTGGCTTGCGACAACCCATGTTTGCTTGTTGACTTGACTCTCTTGCATTTCGATTACATTTTTGTAATTTTGGGTTTCGACGGCGCAATTTTTTTCATTGTTTTCTGTGTTTGCGCCGAAATGTAAGAAAATGTGTCAAGGTAGTTTGCATGTTTTATTTTTCAACCCAATTTCGGATTACTTTTTTAAGCTTTACTTAAGAAATGTAAAACTTTTGGTTGCTTGTTTGTTTGTTTGTTTTGGTCTTCGTTTTGGGGGACGTTTTTGACTTCAATTATATACAACAATTACAACAGTTTTTGTTTTCAAGCATCGCTTTTTATTTTTTGGTAATCGTAATTCAACTCAAACGGAAATGTGCAAGCTTTGAATTATTTCGTTTATCTTTTGTTTTATTTATTTATTTATTTATTTTTCCTTTTGTATGGGTGTGTGTGTGTGTATTGTTGTAAATGGTTCATTGTGACCAGCGCCAATGTTAATTTTACGATGTGCCCAATAAATCTCTAGTAGCACCCTTCAATACCTTTCAATTTCTAATTAATAAAACAAGCCATAAATTGATGAGTCTACGTCTTGCCATGTCACGCCCCCACTCTGCGTCGCGCCGCACACAATCCGTCGGTGCGATTAAGTTAACTTTAATTTAGTTATGCTAATTCCAAGGTTTTGCAATGAGTCACAATATGAGCTCCTATTCGGATTTAGGTTTAAGCTCGGCTCAAGCACTGAAACCGAAACCGAAACCGAAACCGCCATCAAAAACGAAATCAAAGCTGAAATCGAAAGCGGCAAAGAAGAACAATAATGGTCGCGAAGAAGAAGAGTTCCAGAAAACAAAACTAAAAACGGGCTCGGGCTCGGGCTCGAGCTTGGGCTCAAACCAAATTAAACGTAAACTTTGATTGGAGTTAATTCGATTTGGCTCGAGTCGATTTCCTACAACGAATTTTATTTTATGTGAATTCTCGTTTTGAATGAGTTTGATTGGCTCGCGTTCATTGATCTCGAGTCTCGTCTCGTTTGGCATTCTATGAATTCCATGAATGAGATGCTTGAGATTGTTGGCTATACTAACTTGCCAACGCAAATCGGAAATGGAGCTTAAACTCGTTGTAATGACTATGAATTTGTATTTTCGGAAGGAAGGAAAATTACCCAGGGTTAATAGTGTAAGTTGAGAATGAGCTAGTCGTCTTTATTAACATCATTCCTAGGTCATTTGTAAATATTTGAAGGTTTTTTCAGTGGCGTGGTGGCTCATGTAAGACAATCTCTACCTCTAGACTCACTTCCATGAGGCTGCACTAGAACGATTTTGGGATTCGTTCCGTTTCTATGATCGTCCGATAGACCGACCAATTGATAGATCAGCCCGCTGTTACGTACCACGTGAGTCGGGCGATCATGCTGAGGATGTTTACATCAACACTTCAAGCATTCGTCTGTTGTGGTTCATATGAAACTGATTTGAATTTTGATTGTTTCAATTGCATTTGTAATGAGCGCAGTCAGTCAGTCAGTCAGACAGCACGTCTGAGGCTGGTTGTGTGACGCCTGCCTCGGCACGTTCAAGGACACAATTGATCACTCAGCGATCAATGCCAGCCTCACTGTCAAGCAATCACAAACAACTCGATCCGAGTAATCGATGGTCACGACCGTAGCGATCGCATTTGTTTGCATAATCACAAATTGATTAGATTAGAGACTATTTCATTGTTTAAGTCGACGCTTATCTTATAACGATCTGTAGAAGTTTCCAATTCAGCTGCAATACAAAGCTGAACAAAGTGGAAAGGCCGATGTTATTAAAGTGTGAGTACTTTTTAAGACTGCGAACACTCACAAATATAAATCCACCATAGGAAAATGGTTGCATGGTTGCAGTAAGGAAAAAGTTATGAGTAAAGTTCATGAGTAATAATTGCAGTGCACAGAAATTTGGTTGACATGGCATGTAGAATGGGTGCAACGACTTGTGATCTCTTTAAGACTTGCAAAAATGGGAAGAGGATGCAAGCCCGAACCTTTAAAAAGTGGTTCGTCTTCAGAGATGTCAGCGGTTACCTAAAGATAGATTCCAAGTGTTCTTCCATTCGAAGGCCTCAACTCTTACTGCAGGGAACCTGCTGTAATATAACTTTACCTTCTGCCAGTGCAATGGGAAATCAGCCACAACTTCAATAGATCGCTGTTAAAATAGTCACAACAATATCAAGAACAACAACAACAACAACTACAACAACAAAATGAAAGCATAAACAAAAATCCAACAGCAACTACAAGAAGAACAAGAAATAAGCATTTTCACTTAAAACAAATGGACTTCGAAATTTACCTTTTTTTTTAGGCCAAAATTAATTACATCTACATTCGAAGCAAACGGAAATAAACAATAAGCCGAGCGAAAAGGTGAAAGAAGAAAATAAGTACTGGTGAAAAGGAGTTGAACCGAAATGCATGGCCGGAAAATATATAAGCAAATTCGCAACAACAACAACAACCACATCCGCAACTAAGCAGAATTCCAACGCAAACTACAACACAGACTGGGTGCGACCACCGCCCCTTCCCCATTTCAGCATTTCAATTGTTAAGATTCGCTTCTCAGGTTCAATAATTGCCAAATTTTGTTTTTGCGTTATGTTGTTGTTGTAGGGGTTTGCTACTTTCGATTGACATCGACCGGACAGCTGTGACCGCATGTGGCAGCGATTGTGAGGCATCTCTCTCTCTCTTATCATTAAAAAGTTCAAGTTTTATTTTCATGTTTTCTTTCCATCAAAATTAAATAAAGAGTAAAAAGAAAATAAACTTCAATGTAAACTCCTGCTGCCGTATACAACGGCATCCCTTCGCTCATTCTATCTCACCCATTCTGTAACCCTCTCCACAACGGAGACATTCACGAAGTGGATAAATGCTGTCAACTACTTGCCAGTTTTACAAGGCGAAGCAAATCGAAGACAAAAAACTCTATTATAAAGCTTCGAGTTGTGCGCGCCCCTTCGCGACGCTGGTGCTTGAAGTGCAGCGGTTTTATTGCAGGTGCAAGACCAAATCAATTTGCACGAATAGGGAATTTAGGCACGCCGCGATCTCCGCTCAACGGCAACTACAAAGGAGTTTAGTCAAGGCCTGCAATCGGACGCCAAATCAAGATCTCATCCAGCCTTGAAACTGTGGAAGAAGCGATGCACTGTAAATAGAAAAAATGTTCATAATTATTGTACCAACAATTAAAAATTCAAATACTAATGCCTTTTAATTCAATTAAATACACAAAAATAACAACACTAAAGAAAATAACTTTGAAACATGTCGCGAGCAACAACGAGCGCTGTAATGGAGATGGAGATGGAGATGGAGATGGAGATGGAGATGGAGATGCTGATGTCGATATCGATGGCTATGGCGATGGTGTATGCGGGGCGGCACAGAGAGAAGGTATGACCAAGTGACAAGTTGGTTCAGTGGGTCGACAACATTCAACTGGTTGCGCGAGCGTATGAGTGTGTGTGTGTGTTTGTTAGTGTCGCTTGTTGTTGCCACAGCAAGCGTACTCACATAAACATAAACATAAACATAAACATAAACATAAACATATAAACACATGCACAGACACACACAGCCGCTTGTGCTCTCACGCTTAGTCGGTCGGTCATTGACCGCCAGGCAAGACTGCTTGGCTCGCTGCGAAGTGGCCGCGGCTGGCTTGCGAACTATTCAAGTTGCAGAGGCTGCCGTGGCGGCCGCCGAAGCGACGGCCGTAACTGCCAATCAAATGGTAACGGCAGCGAGGGCGTCTATGATTGCTGCTACCAGAACCTTAGCAGAGGTACCGCCACCCGCACATAAATATATTACTCCATTATGACCTCCTCAATAGACCGTTGCCAAATGTCAGTCATTAAGTCAATCCATTTTCCGGCCACTGTGCCAACGACATTGTGTCATGCAACAAATGGCAATGCAATCAATGGCAACAAAAAACTCTCGCCACAACGCCATGAGTCAATGCACTACCACCACCACCAAAGTCGTCGCCGTCACCGGTACCATTAACAATCTTCATCACGTCGCAGTCGCGTCGTTATCGCCGTCGAAGCTGCTGTTGGCGTTGTAAGTCTCTCACGCCTATCCAAGCGCTTGGCGACACTCACTAAGGCGGCAACGGCGACGGCAAGCAGGAGCACTGGCGGTGGCAAGTTGATTGCCTACATTCCCAAAATTGCAGCGCCAACATGAGGCCGCTGCCCCTGTTGCAGCCCCATTTTGCTGATGGTTCTGCTGCTGCTGCTGCTGCTGTTTTATTATTATTTTATATTATTTTTTGTTGTTGTTGTCGTTTGGTTTGGGCCGTGCCCACAAAAACGGAAGAGGAGGGAGCGAGAAGGAACGACACAGTCTTAGTTTCGATAAGCGTTCGGCCGTTCGTCTGTTTGTCTGCCAGCTTTGCCTCTCTGAGTTCATTGACTTTTGTGCAAATGCGCGCACGCAGGCCTCCAACCGTCACCAACCCCGCCCACTTTATCCAACTCCAACAGCAAGAGGCTCACTAACACATTGGCCTCCCCTCCCACATCCCACCACACAGCTGAGATTAGCTCCGCTCAGGTTGGCTCAGGTCAGCTCATGCACACCGCTGGCTTGTCCAACAAGTTGGCAAACGCCAACGACGATTGCTTTGCGCTGTGCTGCATTGCCAAAAGTGCGCTCGCACTTGCTCCCAGTAACTCTGATGTGCGATCGGTCGCTTGCATGTCGCTCTCCCTTTTTCACATCTTGCTGCTAAAAAATTCACACGGCTCACACCCCACACACATTGCCCAAAGACTAACAATAGTACACCCCATATGTGACGTCCTCCGCCTACAAAACTGAAATAGTTTACATTTCTTTACGAAAATCAACCGTATCTTCTGAAGATATCGTATCTTTCTCTCTCTGTCTCACTCTCGGTAGCTATCTCTCTCTCTCGCGCAACAACAAATGTTTTTTGTGAAATGCTGTTGCTGCTGGCGCCGCTGCCATTGCAACGATCACAACTTTTGCGACAGTAGCGGCGTCACTGCGTCTCAGCTGCAAACGAGTCAATGACCGGCCGACTAAAGAAACGACAACAACAATAACTACACAACAACGACGGCTGCAACGACAACAACTTCAACAGCTACGGCAACAAAATGTTGCTGCAATGAACTTTATTGGCCGCAAGCAGTAAACAGCGCCGAGGCCAACAACAATTCCAACGGCTTTGAAATAAGCAATTGATCGATCACCAGCTAAGGCAGTAACAACTACAACAACAATAATAACTCATGTGGCGATAAATAACATCCTTTTACTAACTACAATAACAACACGACGAAAAACAACAACGACAGCAACATCAACATCAACGACTACAAAATGCACTTCAATGTCAAGGAAGTTAAGTGCACTCGTAAGAGGCGGCTTCCTGATGCAGCCAGCAGCAAGCAGCACGCGACGACTTTGCGCCAATAATATACACGCTTTCTTTTCTCTTTTTGCGAAGCGTTCGGCAGAGCGTGTAAAGAAGACTATGAGTGAGAGACGACAATGATGCTGAAAATAATACGCATACAAACAAACATTTTCCTCTGTCACAAAAAATGCATACAAATTTCTAAGCTAACACATATACAGCCAACGGGCGGAGAGAGTGCGATCAAAGAGAAGCAGATAGAAAGAGCTAACAAATGAGTGCCAGAAAGACATTATAAGCTGCAATTTTCTTGGTTGTCTGTAAGTCTTTCTTTCCTTCTTTCTTTTTATTGCATTTTTTCACTCTTTTGACAGAAAACATGCTTTCATGTTGCACCCGTCTGTTTGTGTGTGTTCGTTTGTGTTTGTTAGCCATTTAAGCAGCGCTTCGCTCTGAGCGAGGCATTTGAACGAGACAATAGCGAAAGAGCGTTCCGCATGTAAACAGAAAAGTTCGTAAACCTTTAAAAGTGAAAGTAAAATCGGACGAAGACCTACATATACAAACGCAAAAGAACCAGCGAGCACGCAGCAATCGCACACACACGCACATAAACACACATAGTCGTTCGCTTGCCAAGTCATTTTTATGCATACCTGTGTTCTGTGTATGCTTGCGATTGCCATCGGTGCTTGCTGCGAACGAATGATTGAACGAAGGTGTGTGCTTCTGCCGTCGCTATATCGCACTTGGATTTTCAAGTGCGATTGATGTCAAAATTAAACTTCGACTTCGAAATCGACTTAGACTTTGATTTATCTTTTAAGAATTACTTCCATACTAACTTT
Organism: Cacoxenus indagator; assembly: GCA_035041755.1. Lineage (NCBI taxonomy): Eukaryota > Metazoa > Arthropoda > Insecta > Diptera > Drosophilidae > Cacoxenus > Cacoxenus indagator. Next base: position 2,125,852 of record JAWNKX010000220.1, on the reverse strand, counting down.
GATGATGCTGATGTTGATGATGGCTTATTGATTTGATTTGTTTGCCGGATCTCAATGCAATTGGAGACGTTGAGAACTGCCCTTTGCAATTGTTTGCCCTCACTCACCTGCATGCAATTCTATTATACGGTTGCGCACAAATTACAACTCTGAGGATGCATCACCAGTCGCGGTATTATCCAGCGATTCAAAAGAATATGTTGCGTATACGCGCCGGTTAAAAGGGACAACGAAACTGAAATGGTAAAATGACGAGTAAAGCCACAAATGCCAATAAAACTCGAATGTTAACAAAACCATTACCCACCCCAACAATCAGTCGACGTTGGCGATGGCGATGGCGATGGCGACGACAGAGACGATGACGACGGCGACGACAACTGCGCCGACAGCGAAGCAGTGGGATCAAAAGTCAAAACACTTCGAAAAACGGAAAATGATCTTTTTTTATTCGCTTTTTAATCGGTTATTCAGATCCTCGAGTTTTTAAAACTTTCACGTTGTTTGATAAACATTTTTGGGCTGAGTTGTCGCGTAACTTTTCTTTGGGCGAGGGTCGGAAGCGTTCATCAGCGACGTAGGCGTTGGCGTTGGCTCAACGCGACGCAACACGGGGTCAACAAACTCAGCACCGAAAGGAGCGGCAAAATTTGCCATAAGTGCGTATTACATAATAATAAAGTAAAAAGCAACAGCTGAAACAGCTGATCGCAAAAACAAAGACCGAAATGAAATGAGCGCCGAACAAGCGAGCGGTGAGCGGTGAGCGGTGAGCAAATTAGCAAAAGAAAAAAATAACGACAAGTTTGTCAACCCCTGCGCGCGCAAAAAAACGACCAAAACCAAAACGACTGTTGTTTTTGCTAGCGTCGACAGGTGCGGAGTTATTCGACAGCTCAGCTGGGTAGCACTGCATGGTTGCGACGGCGGCTCAGCTCAGCTCAACGCAATCGCCGAAAGGTCATTGATTTCATTGATCCGGTGAACGCGTCCGGAAGCGTGCCAAAAATATCAAAGCACCATGCTAAAAATAGGCAGCAACCGTCTGTGTCTCTCGTCATGAGTTGAGTGGAAGCGGCAAACAGCGATCGGTGGGTGTGGGTCGGAGGGCGGAGGGTAGAGGACGCTGAAGCCGTTGTAAACATCAGCATCTTCAGTCAATGCTTGACAAGTTTTGTAAACAAAACTCTCACGTTCATTGACTTGGTGCGCTTTTCCTCCGGGTTTAGTCAACTTTTTATACTCTTCACATTCTATAACTCAATGAAAGATCAGCTCGATGAAACAGGTGGATTTAGTCATCCACGTCCGTCTGCCCGTCGAATGTATGCAAACTTGTCATTCAGCTGAAAATTGACGCTGTACACTATTCGAAGGCCGTAAAACTCTCAGATTCAAACTTAAGTTCTTGTTAGAGAAACTGGTAATTTATTGGCATAACGAACTAAAATTTGGACAGATGATAGAAGGCTGATTCCTACTTAGCGGGAAATCATGCGGGTGTAGCCTCTTCAGTCTTCACCTTGTTGAGATATGGACAGATGTTTTTAAGATTCATTCATATAAGCCCTGAAAATTCCAATAACCGAGGAGTTGTATAGTCGCCATATGTGACCTTTTTGTATTCAGACATATCCATTCGTGCTTCTGTTTCTTTTTTTTCCAATCGAACTAATCGAAATAGAATGGTCTGGGGCGAAAGTCACAGTTGTTTCATCAGCAAAGCAATCCCCTGCACACGAACACTTTCACAAACCAACAACAGCACTCACCACCTCCTCTCACCGACCGATGATAGGCTGTTGACATCGATCAATTGAACTTCCTAAAACGTTTTCGCACTTTTAGATCACGTTTGCTACACGCACACATACAAACACATGTACACTCAGAAAAGCATGCGTCGCTTTATTTGAAAAGAGTTTTTCGATTCTGCTTTTATTCGCTTTAGGTTTTTTTAATTTAAATTTTTTTTTTTTGGCGTTTTGTTCCTGGTTGCATATTTGGCATATTGAACACGTTTAAAGCGGCGACGGCAGCGGTAGCAACAACAACAGTAGCAACGGCAAAGATTTCGGTCAATGAACTCAAAGAAGATAATCTTATTGGAACGCAACGATAAGCTCAAAGAGTTAAATAGACTGACAAATCAGCAGACGGACGGCCCGACCGACAGACAACGGATAAACGGTGGGCGGTAGGTAGGGCGGTTGAAACGTAGAAATCAGTAGGAGTTAGTGCCGCTTGCTCAGACAAAATTCTTCAACCTCAGACTTAGCTTCGGCCTCAACCTCAACCTCAACCTCAGCCCAGCGCCAATCCAACTCCAATTGCGTGTGTGCCTGCGTGTCTGATTGTGTGATATGAATGAAGCTTCTATTAAGAAAAAAGAGCATTTACTCGTTTGAATATTTTGTTTGTTGGCCAGCTGTTAGCGGCACACTTATACGTACACACACATGCGCACGCACACATGAGATGTGAAATGATTAAACTAGATTAGAAAGCGGCCGTCACTCACTAACCCATTCCCCCTCTATGTATTTCCCGCTCCACCGCACTATATCTCGCTTTTATTTCATTATTTGATTTTAACCACAAAATACACACGCGGACCTACATATATTTTAATATGAAAGCGTGCGTTTTATACTATGATTTCTACAACTTCTTCCGTGGCTATGTAGGTTGCTGATAGTGTTTAATGGGCACAACTCCAACCGTTCTGAAAAGAAATGTTCATATTGCGATGTTACTATTTTAAAATTGATCGATGCTCGAAGTTTTCTATATTTTATATAGAACATATGATCCTTGGCAGAAATGTTCTAGTTCTAGGGACACAACATTTGATTCGCACAACCCACCACATGCACTAATTATCTTGCGCCAAGTATAGGTATTACTGCGGAATACTCTTGAAGTGCCCTGCTTTCAAATCGACTCAAGTCCAACTTCTCAGATTGACAAGCGACGCTCAAATTTTCAAGCTTTTTTTTTTGTCCATTTCTGTGTATGCTTTCCGCCCTCTCATTGCGCACCTGAAATTAAATCTTGTGCAATAGTACAAAGATATTCTTTATCTTTATCGAACGAACGTAAAACTTTCGTTCGTTTTACTCGTACTTCAACTACGGTTGGGCGTTACTTTCCAGGTGTGTGTTTGAAGAGAGCAGCATAGGCAAACATACTAGTAAAAATCGAGATCAACCGGAATCGGACCTCAGCCGAACTCGAAACATAAGCTACCCAAATGTCGACATGTTTTTATGTTGCAAAAGCAACAATTGCCATCGGAAGTGTCTGACCATAAATTTCGGTTGTGAACTGTACTGCTTCTAGGACAGTTTTTTCTAAGCTTCTAAGTGATTAGATTCATCTCCACCCCGCACACCTACAGCCTCTTCAGCTGAATTTGGATTTAGCCAACTCAGATAGTATTGAAGCTAACATAAACGCAATTCTTAACGAAAATACAACAATAAGAATGAACCAAGCGGCAGTGCTTGACCCTAATGAGAAACCCACTGAACCAATTCCGAGCTTTTATCTTCACTTTATTTCGTTTTCGCTTGTTTTTGAGTATTTTTTTTCTGCCTCTGCTTCTATTTTTACTTCCCGCCTAACAAACGGTGCTGAACGCGTTCTTCAAGTTTTTGTTAACACAAAGGATTGATTGCAACGGATCAGCCTAGAAAGCATTTATCGACAGAGCACCTTCTCCTAACCTGGAAATGGGTTACTCAATTGGACAAGTCGACACAATTCGTACGAAGTGCCTCATTTCGGTCAGACACGAGTCAGTAAATTTAACCCATAAAAAAACACACGGAATATAACTCTTACCGGATGTTGCTATAAACTACGCTCAGAACTTGAAACAGTACACTTGTTAGAATTGCAGTGGTCGGGTACGGATCACTATCTCTAAGACCCTCCGCCCATCTGTCCCTAAGTGCTACAGACCACACGACATACCAGTAATCGGAGTGCAGTTCCTGTAAACAATGCACTAAAATTCTACTCATTTAACAAATAGCGAACAAAATTAATGCCGAACGCATGCCGATTTCATGAATGATTTTCGATCTTATATATATTATGAGCCGCAACTACCACGGTTCTCGTAGCATTCAGAGAATCTTAGAAGAGCATCTTAGAAGAACATTACATGAGCCCTAAATTTATAAAACAACACTACAGAAGGGCTCGAAAAGTTAGGCACAAAAATCCTAAAATATCCTCAATTCTTTTGAAATGACTCCGAGAGTCTTAATCGAGCCTCGCCTCACACTTGCAACACGAAAAAACGCTCTTTGAAGACTCTACTTTGAGCTACTTTTTAGCTAATTTCAAAGAGGTCGAACTAGCGGCTGATAATAGCACGCCTTGACCGTAGTGTGAGTGACATATTAGACCGCTGTGCTGCAGTGTTGCAGGGCGGTGCAAAGTAAAGGCCAGTCTTGTGCAGTTATGCAAACGATGCAAATTATGGCATGGGCAAGCAGCGTTGGCAAAGTCATAGCAGCGTGAATCAAAATTGCCACAATTGCGATTTAAAATGACTGGAGTGTAAAGCATTCACTTGACAACGATGATGACGTTGACGATAATGATGACGATGATGACGATGATGACGATGACGACGAAGCTGACAATGACAATAACACGCCGCAATGACAAAGCCGCAGTCACCGGTGGCGGTTGTGTGCGGTAGTCTTAGATACCCGACCAGAAAAAGTTAATGCGAAATTTCACCATGACCACAGTCGCAGTGCACACACACGTTCAAGGGCCTTACGTAAAGTTTTAAGGTAATGTGTTGCGTAGCGCTGCGCGGCGAGCCCTTTTGTACATATTAAAGCCGGCAATGCCGGTGGCGTTTTATGTGAATTAATAATCGCTGTAACTGTGACATTTTTGTATGCCTCACTTTGACATTTTCGTAATCGCGCAACGTTTGGACGTCTTGTACAGTCCAGCGCACCATCTCGCTTGTGCGCACTCATCGCCGCCCACAAAGCGAGTGCAGCGCGAGCGAGAGGGCCGTATTGAGATCAACAAACGCAGCCGCACTGACACAAACACACACACGCACGTGCATCGAAAAAAAAAAAAGATGAAAAAATCGACTTTAAACAAAAACGAAAACCTCAAAACGACACGCGAATAAATTAAACAAATGAAATTAAATTGAATTGAATTGAATTGAATTAATTGAATTATAGTTTCAAAGATGTGAACAAATTTCAAATTCAGTGTTTTCCATGTTTTGCATAATAAAAATGCCTACGAACTAATCTGAGACCGGCGCTTGAATGGCTTTTTCTATGCGTTTGTCTGCCTGCCTCTGCGTGTGTCGTGTGTGCGTGTGTGTGTTCCTTTTTTATTATAGCCTCCATCGATTCGCTTTTTCTAATTTCGCTCTGCAGCGATTGTGACACTGTTTTAGGGTCTTTAGGCAATATTTATACTTTGCATAAGTAGAAATTTTTTGTCATTTATTTGCATTTTCGTCTATTTTTATGAATTTTTATCATTAGTTTTAGTTCCATTCCATTATTCCATTGTTTTTTATCGACTCGCTGAAAACCATTTTGAAACTGGTTGCCGTGTTTGCGGTTGTTTGGCGTCATCGTTTTTTCATAATAATTTACCCTACATTTGCAGGGGGCGAAGATTCGAAGATTTTTAAACATTTTCAAGAGTCTCCCTTTACGATTCTGGCTCTGTCTATGTCGCTGTCAGCGTCTGCGTCGCCGTTTCCATTTCAGTCCGAACCTAAGTGCAAGGCCCCCCCACGCGTGATTGCCTTTGTTCGAGTAGTTCATTTGTGGTTCTGCACTTTCACCAATTATATTCAAATTTAATAATCATCGTTGGAAGAGTACAGGGCATTGCCTACGAGGTAAAGAATGACGTACCGACCAACTGCAACACGCCTTAATTTGTTTGAGCCTGTGTTCAAGGGCATTAATGAAAAATCACTCAGGCTTCTTGATTCTGCTTACACTGAGACGGAAAATAGTGAAAGCAAGAGAGAGGGAGAGAGGATGAAGATTCAAAAATAAACTCCCAAGCAGGAATCGCACGCTTATTGGAAAGTAGTTTCTACTTCTCAATAGTAAAGCCTCGTAATCTTATCGGCGGCACAGGGTCGGTCAGCGCCAGCGAAAGGTGCGAAGAGAACACAGACTGACTGAGATCGCATCGGAACCCATCTGAACGGCTGGAACGGCGCTATTCTGCCCGAGTTGCGCAAAGTTTATCAACCTACTCAGGGAAATACACGTTATGTTTGTTTTCCTCCACTTGATTATTCTTTTTTTTCATTTCAGTTTTGATACTGTTGCTTTTTTATTTGTGTTTTTGCAAACATCATTTTGACCGACTTTTGTGAAATGAAAGACGATAAATGAAAATCAAGAGTCGAAATCATTGCAAATTGATAAAATACGCTTGTCTGGGGCGCATTTGGTTTCCGCTCGGCGTTAAAGTTCCGACTGCTGGGTGGCCGGTGAAGGGTGACACGTCATCAACGATATCACCACCGACGACAATGATTTGAACACCAAAAACATTATTAAGAAAGTATACATAGAAAAACACCGAACTAAGAAAGGTGATCGATGAATTTGAAAGGCATTTGACAACATGGCGTATGCGCAATGTTGGGAAAATTCGCACTGCATTATTGGACAAGAACTTCTAGGCGGAAGCTGACCGCGTTTGTGACATACCGCCAAAGATGATGACGATTTAAGTATTTCGCTTGACGTTAAAATCGATAACGACTTCGGAGAAAGTCGAACGAGCGAGCGATCAAACAAACGGCGAACGAACGTCAAAAGCAGAGTCAAGCGGAACCAAGCTAAACACCAAAGCCAAACCAAGCCAAGCCAAGCCAAGCCAACCAAAGCAACCCGACCCGGCCCAGCCAAGTCCAAGACCGTGGCTCAGCACAGAAGCTTGGCCGCACTCAGCTGGCAGTGGAAGTGAGCGAGTTGAACGAAGCAGGTTCAATAAACTCCGGCAAAGAGGTTTGCCAAAACCAAACCGAACCGAAGAAAAGACCAACAACAAACAACAAACAAAATTAACCGAAGAAAAAAAATTATATAGCTTTTTATGAAGCCGCGCGGCGCCCGTGGCGTTGCCGATTCCGATGCCAACGCCGACGTTGTTGCTAAAGCTGAAGCTGGGCTTCGGTTGAGGTCGTGCGTGGTGCAACTTCAGCACCGCCAACGTCACGAACGCGCCCATTCCCCCCCATTCCACTACGACTGCCAAAATGCGTATTTGACGAAAAAAACAGCAACAGCAAAAACCGACCAAAGCCAGTGAAACTCTCATTGAGTGCAGCTCTTTGCTCATGCGCCAGAGTCGACGCCAGCAATAACGGCAACAGCAGCGGTAGTAGCAGCGGCAACAGCGATGCCGCGTCGTAATTGTGGTCTTCAGTTGCTGCCGCGGCGCCGGCGCCGGCGCGACTGCGTTCGTTGACTTAACGCACTACTGCCACAGTCACCGACTTTTCGAAATGTGTTCGTGTTTCGTGTTCGAACTCTTGTACGTATATATATATATATATATATGTGTGCGAGTGTGTGTGTGCGTTTGCGTTTGCGTTTTCGGAACATGTGCGTATGCGAGTGTTTATGCTAATCATTATGTACAATGCTCTTTTGCTCAGTTGTTGTTGTTGTTGTTGTTGTTGTTTGATTACGTTTCAAATCTTACGCTGCCTGTCGTCCCTCCCTCCACCTATTACTTTTGTACGTTGTACTTTTAATGTTGTTGTTGTTTTTTTTTGTTGTTTTTTTTTCTCTTTGATTGATTTGATTTGATTTCGTTTGATAGACTTTTGGCCCCCGCTTTGACTTTGGCTTTGGCTTTGAACAATCTCGCTTCGCTCATCATTACGTTTTGCCTATTAGTTTATGAATTATCAATTTGATTTAAAGCATCGCATTTAATTTAATTTAATCGCAAAGAAACCAGCGCAAGAACGCGCAGTCGGAAGATACCACTCCACGAAGACAGCAACTGCAATGAAGCAGAAGTGAAAGCAAGTAACGGTGCAAGAAAGAAAGAGAGGAGTACAAAAAGAAACACAACTAAACCGCACGCAACGGAGGAATCATTTGGCGATGGTGATGACGAGCATATTCATTTGCATCAGCTCATAATAACACCCCAGAACACATGCTGCAAAACACGCGACTACGTAAAGCCGACAACCGTCAGGCCGTGCATTGGATGCTTAAACGATGCGCTCCACTCCACCATAGAGGTGATTCCTGGTGATGTGTTGCTCTTCGGCGTAGTGTGCCGTGTGTTCCGAGGTTTCACTTCCACTTATGCCGCTTAATCACTTATGACTAGCGCTTTTCGTGTGTACCTAAAGAACTAATACTCGAGCGGTACAATGACAGCTAAGCTATAGCTAGCATCCGCTCTGGTTACAAATACCTCCAGGAAGAGGCCCAAGCGCCTTCAGCAATATGACTTCTGGGTACGTAGATACCACGTCTATGAGGACGTAGGCCCCTTTTCTGAATGACACATTTTGCTGTATTTGTCAAACATTTTTTTTTTTTTTTTAAATTAAATTATAACATTAAACGCAGTAAACTGCATAAAACATTTGTCGGATTTAAAAAATAATGACGTGACAATAAAAATAAAAAATTAGACTTATACTAACTTAATTAATTATAGAAGGCTGTATCCTTCTTAGAGGGAGATCATGAGGGTGCAGCCTCTTCAGTCTACGCCTTGTTGAGATACGGGTGAGGGAGAAAGCTAGAGGATTTGGGTGCGACAAAAGTCTGTAGTGATAGCGGCAGCTGTGAGAATTAATCACCTCCATAACAGTTGGCACGGCAAGATCCCTATGCAGCGTGGAGTTGCGGACGTACCAAGGGGCGCCCATAAATCTTCTGAGAGCCTTGCTCTGACACGCCTGCACTCTTCTGATGTTGTAGGCAGCAGTAGTGCCCCAAATTTGTATGGCGTAGCGCCAAGCAGGTGCCACTACTTGCAGATAGATGAGCCTTTTATTAGTTAAAGATAACTTATTCGATGGGCGGAGGAGCCACTCCAGTTTCTTGAGCTTTTGATAGCAGCGCGCTGTAACTACCTTAATGTGTGCACGCCAGGCAAGACGCTTATCCAGGATCAAACCGAGATACCGGATTTGCTCCATTTGCGGAATGATTCTTGTGTTGTAAGTCACAACCGGACAGACGCCTTGCCTTAAAGTGAAGGTACAGTGAGCTGATTTCTCAGAGTTTATGGCTATATTCCAACGCCTGGCCCATGAGTGGAATCTATCCAGGTAGCTGGACAATTTCTCCGCAGCTTCGTTCTCAAACATTTTAACATCAAATATGTAAATTACTTAGACTCTAAATCATCTCTGAGCCAATATTCAACTTTTGTCAAACCGAGTTCATACATCCGTTAAATCGTTTTTTCACAAGTTTCTGCATTTTATTCACTTCTGAAGGTAGGTCATGCTTTCGCTTACATACACGTACACAAGCGCGCACGTGGCAAGTGTTGTGTCAAAAAAGGAAGACACAGACACTCGCTGAGATAGCAACATAAGAAGCGCTGCAGAATGGTTAAGGCTCGACAACAATTTGACAAAGAAGAGAAATTTCAGACTTTTTCTTCTTTCTCTTTCTTTGCGATTTCTGTTTGTCAAATAAAAACGTGCAACGCGAAACACGCGATGAGCGAAAAATGCTCTAAAGTAAACGTTTCGCTTAAAAATGCCAACAAGTAAGAAAATATCACAAAATAAATTGAAATTTTTGGGGGCGTAATGGGTGGCGTGCCGCTAATCTTTGACTGTGAGGGACTGGTCTGCGAGTTCACGTGTTTGGGACAGTATGCGAGCACGAAGTGGTGAAATGCACGAAACGGATGACTTATGAGAATCTATTCTGGCATATCCCAACCTTAAACACTCAGTTAACCGAATCCATCGAATCCATCTCAATTAAACGGCGAATCAATCAATCAGTCATTCAGAGCTTGTAGTCTATCCACATTCTGCTCACTGTCTTATATCGCTTGATTTGCCTAGTGTCTCAATATAATAATAGTCTCAACTACGGACAGACTTTTGGGCTTTCTTTTCACTCTTGCCGCTCTATGCTCAAACGTGTCTATTTGTGAGCTTGTAGGCCTACCGATAATCGAACGGTAAAATTGGCCGAAGTCGTAAGAAAAGAATAACGATAATTTCGGCTATGTTTAAGCTTATAAATGAGCCAACCAAACGAGAGTTCAGTAAATTATGTTTTATGGTAATACAGGCGCATACAGATATGAATGTAGCTTACAATTTCTCCCTTTCTACCAACAAACATATTCGTTTTTTTTTATATATATATATTTTACTGAAGCCTCAGAGAGAGAAGCCCCAAAGCAAAAAGTAGAAGAAAGGTCAATGGTGACACGAAATCAACGCTCGTCAAGCAGTTGCCATATGTAATTGCGTCAGGACAAAAGTTCTCAGCACTCTACCTCAAAAAAGGTCGTAATCGGTACTCCGCCCACTTTGATACAATTGGCCTCCACCACTGCCGCAGTTAATGATTTTTTACTTTTATTTATGAATAAAAAAACATAATTTTTTCATCTTCATTCAGTTTCGAATTTGAATCCAAGTAGGTGAAATGTCATTGAACTCGCAACAGCTTCGACTTCGGCTTTGCCTCTGTCTCTGGCTATGGCTTTGACTTCAGTCACAGCTTTAGCAACAGCAGCTCTGCAGAGGCAGCGACAGCAGCAGCAACGAGTGCAAAGTTGCTAGCTGCCGTTGGCATCAGCGCTGATTGTGATGGTGGCCGGAACGGTAATGGGGATGGCGACGCAGGCAATAAGAGCAGACGTCGTGGCAACACTTTGAATATTCTTAAAGAAATCATTGAAAAGCACAGAATTACAAAAATAAAAGTAATAAATAAAATAAAAAATACAGTTTTATGAGAAAATGTTTTATGCAAAAGAAATTTTGTATTCTTTTTTATAGCTGTTTGTTTAAATGCAACAATTTGAGGTTTCTCGGCCGCCTACGCTACAGCAGCAGCAGCAGTGGCTGAAGCGACGAATCAAAAGCCGCGGTTGATGTTGCAGCATTGGCAGCGAATGGGTTCAATGCACTTGATTTGGCATACATTTGGCATTTTGTGTTATCACACACATACGCTCAAGAGCGCGCACATTCACACACACAAGTGCGCATACACAACACTCACTTATACTACTAGCTTAGCTGGGTTAGTACCCGCTACCCATGCTCTGAATCTCGCTCTCTAGCAAAGCTGAACGAACAATGCAAAGCAGAGCAGACCTGAACAGAGCAGACCCCGACATAAGCTAAACTGCTCTGAGCCGTCGCACTTAATCAGAATACAAAACTGAATTTGGCTGTTACGCTTTTACCGCCCGTTAGTCTTATGCACCCATTCTATATCAGTTTTGCATTTACAAATTTAAGACGGATTAAGGATTTGCAAAGCCACATAACTTCAGAGAAGTTGCTAGTGGCGACAAAGCAGATACAGAAAAGTTTCTTATAATATTGAACGGCTCCAAAGTAGCATAAGACCCACCAACAAGGAACAGGCAGTTAGGTGCACATTTGTCAACACACGTCCGATAAGCAAGACAGCACGCAGTCAAATGAGCTGAGTCGATTCAGCACGACGTAGTCCGACCGCCAATCGCTGTCAGTCAAATGACCGTCGTTAGTGAATGAAATAATGAATGATAAGAAAAACGTTTGTCGCTTGTTTCTTCTTGTTTGTGACAGGCGTTCGATGTTCGACAAAGACGACCGGCTCAAACTGCGCCAACAAGTTTGAGCCACAAACTAAGCAATCGACCAACCAACCCACCAACCCGGCAAAACACTCAATTCAAACGACTCAACAAATGCACTCAAATGCGAAATACAAATGTTGACGTTGTGAGTGCTACGCGGACTTAAGTGCAACACGCTATGCACTTCAGCCATGGCAACTGGAAACAATGAAGAACTGAATACGGCAACTGCAATGATGGCAACTGGATAAAGTCGAAAACCCAAATTAACTATATCATTGACATTCTAAACCACTGTATGGCGTTCAACTTGTCTGTGGGCGCACTGATAAGTCACAACGTGTGAAGAAACGCGACCGAGCGAAAGTTTGCACCGAACGCACAAATAGCTGATCGACAGTGTAATCAAGTGCAGCAGGGTGAATGCGCAATTTGAAGGCGGGTCTACAAAACTCAAGGACGGCCAGCCGACCAGTGGACAATGTCAAAAAAAGGGTAGGATCCAACTCATATAAAAAATGTAAATGACAGCCCCCTCGAATCGCCAGCCAGATCACAAATACGAACATGTATACAATAATTTTTTTTTTTTACATATATAACTAGCGGGGACCCGGCGCTTTGCTGCCTTCGCTTACGTCTCACTCGGATGTTTTTTCGCAGCTCTGCGCTGTCAACTGCTGCGATTTTCTCGTTGATCTTCCAGTGTTTGACTTTGTCGAGATTCTCGTTGTTCTTCTGTTCCAAGTGTTCTATTTCTACTTTTTCGCGTTACTTCGGATGTTTTTTTGGTGACATTATCTTGCAGTTTTTTATATTTAATTGATCGATTAATACGCCTTCTATTTGATAGATTTAATAGTCATGTCTTCTTAGTTCCGTATCCAAATTTTTACTGGTTTTATTTTCGTATTCTTCAGTTTTTTGATTCTTTTTTCATTCGAATATTTGAACATTTCGTCTTTGCACAGTTTGAGCGTCATTGCCGGCAAACTCAATTCTCAGATGCTGTTTTGTTTTTCTGTTTTATTTGTATCTGTTCAGCATCTGAAAATTGTGTTGGTTTTAACATTTAGCGAATTAAACGATTTTTTCGCACAAAACAAATGTCGTATTTAAAATAATGACGTGTAAAAATTGGACTTAGACTTAATTGAAAATAATGTTAATTGCGCGGGAGAGGCAATGACATAGAAGCTGATTCCTTTTTATGTCATTGCTTGACATATGGCAACTGCTTGACGAGCGTTGATTTCGTGTATAACAAATATAATATGTGTGCTAGATGTTTGTTCGATGACGAAATGAACTTGTGAACTTTGTGAACCTAGCACCAATCAGCACCTGTCATAAAACTATTGAATTGGAAAGAAACAGTACATACAGTATTATTGTTGTTATATTCATATTGTTGTAGATAATCAAAAATGTGCTGCTTTCGCTGCTCGTTCGTTCATAATTTTCAGCTCTAATAGCATATCAGCCAGGCAAGTGAGCCAAAGACGGAGCGAGTGTACGATCAATCGGCGAGAAATTGACAAAAGGTGACAGCCGCCATACGAAGAAATCGCGTTTATGCGTTTAGATGAACGGCAGCTGAACCGCCTCACTGCAGCACTAGCACAGGACAATTTTCGCCAATGTACAAAAGACGTTTTCTCGTAAAGCACAGAAAATGAAAAAAGTTTTCACCATCACCAATTAAACTATTTTTAATTGAATACAGTTATTCATTCGAAAAAAGCCTATTGCCGCACTCTGAACATCTCATCAGCGCAGCATTCAATGTTCATGTACCCAGCATCCAGCACCCGATGTCGCACCGCAAACACAACAATGGGCATACTAACGAAGAAGCGAAAACGAAAACCGAAAAAAGGAAGCTCACAAAAATAATGTCGGAAAACGGGTAAACTCAAAAACAAACAAACGAGCGAAAATCCAAAACGAAACTTGGCGTGGAAAATCGCGCAATGCCAAAAGAAGGCAAAGCCCGAAGCAACTGGCACCACACCACTGACATGCTGACGCACTGGCCACACCACTGTAACGCTTTAACGCTGAAGCGATGTGAGGCATGCTAAGACTCAGACAGACACTCGATGGCTGGCGTTGCGTCTGACCATGAACGTGGAAAGCGCAACAATAAAAACTAACAACGCCAACAACAACAATATGGTCGCAACATGTGACAAACATATAATTATTGATTCCGGAAGGAAACTGCCTTAACTGGTTGTTTGGCTATTTATGCTCATACCTTCACCCTATTGCGTGGATGGCTGCGTGTGTGTGTGTGTGTGTGTGTGTGTGTGTGTGTGTGTGTGTGTGTGTGTGTGTGTGTGTGTGTGTGTGTGTGTGTGTGTGTGTGTGTGTGTGTGTTTTCAAAACAGCTTTACAACTCCTCACCACAACTCCAGCAAATCGCGTGTACATAGCCAAGATACCAGCCTTGCGAAAATCTACACTGCTCCCTATTGCGATTTCAATCTTCTTTTTTTTCCATTAATGCAATAGCAAAAAATTAAAGTTGTTATTGGTGTTGTTGATTGGCGGTACCATTGCTGCCGTTGCCGTCGCCGTGGCCATAGCCATCGCCGTTGTTACACTTGAAACATTACATTTTCAGTCTTTGATGACAGGTTGACAGTTTTGTGTCATATTGATGCTACTATATCTGCCTCTACTTCTGCCGTCGCCTCGTTCGGAGTAGCTGATGAAGAGGGTAGTGAAGTTTTTTTGCTGCGCGAACAAAGCTTACCACCATCGACATCTCCATCATTATCAGCATTATCGCTGTCATTTCATGATCATCGTCATCAACTGCGTATGCTTGCCGGACGATGGAGAAACGCAAACCCATTTTGCATTTTTTAATTACGTTAAAAAGTAGTGGAAAACATTTTACCCAGTTTCCACAATTTCATTTCCTCCCTGCTCCCTCCCACTCTCATTTTACTGCATCAGTTGAGGCGAACGTCTCTGGAAGGAGTCTTGTTAAGCTTTGTACCCTAAGTCAATCAATAAAAACCGGAACAACCAATTCTGGTCGCCCATATGCAGCAGGGAGAGGCGCCACCAACTTATGATTATTACGATAACAAAATTAAAGAAGTCGTTGAAATAAGATTAATACAATAAAAGCACTAATTGAAATCAATCTCGATAACAGTCTCCAACTGTCTGTATTGTTGGCCTTGCAGCGATGCCTCCACGGCAGACTTTGGTGGTACCTTGAGCGGTATGGATCTTTCATCTTTCACAAAGTATGTGAATTGTTGAATCCACTGGCTACCTTCTCCACTGCCACCGCCACCGCCGCCGCCACCGCCGCCGCCACCGCCGCCGCCACCGCCGCCGCCACCGCCGCCGCCACCGCCACCGCCACTGCCAGAGGTGCTAACACACAACGCGGGACTTTGGCCCTCTTTGAGCTGGCTGCGTACAATCTTCTCATCAATGAGAGCATAAGCGTAGCCGCGACATGCTGCGGCCCTTTTTTTGTTCAGCCTAACTGCCGGTTTCGAAAATGCAGTTCTCTGCATGGAACTTGATCTTGGCACTACCGGCAAGTGGCAACGTTATGTGGTTCGTGCCCACACGCGGAGTTGCTGCAGCTCAAATATAAGAGATCCAAAAACCGAAATGGCTCGCTTTACTTCGCGTTGGCGTAGCCGAAGGGCCAAAAGAACCGAAGCCCAGGAAACTCAATCTGCTTTGATTCGTCGGCCGGATGGAAACTAAGCGGAATGGTCTGACTCCACGATCTGCCAACAATATCTTTCGCTGGCTTTTGGCTCTGTGTATGAGTTAAAACCTTAAAACGTCTCAGTCAAATTTCTTTTCGTTTGCTAGACACAGTTTTAAGTATTCAATTGTCTGGGGCAGATTTCGGATATTCTATCTGTCGAATCATGAGTTCGCAGCGAATCCATAAAATCGGCCTACTGAAATTAACTTTAAGTGAGAAAAGCATACCTTGATCAACTTCAGTGCGTAGTTGAGTAATCCGACGATGGGCATAGAGGGCGCCAAAGAGAGTGGACGCAATAGGTCTGCAGAATATGGGCGCTAAAGAAGACATGACAAGACGAAGCCTTAAAAAGCAGCGGCAACGGCATCGACTTACTGACAGAAACCCGCTCTCTCACGCACCCAAAGATTTTCACCATTCACACGTAATAACGATGCGCAAGGTTCTATGCCAACATACAAATTACTTCTGTCCCGTTTATTTGGAGACACTCGAAACTTTCAGCTTTCACGGAAATTCCGATTTCTAAACAAGATTTCGTTTGACTTTGTTGATCGTCTAACTTAATTGGCTTTGGCTTTCATTTTAGACTCAAGCGACGACAGAACTTTTCCGCCCGGTGGCCATTATGGCCCACTCCGCCAATGATTCGATGTTCCGTCGCCATCGCCATCGCCATCGCAAACGGCAGAAACTGCACTTTCACTAAGCGAGAGCACAAAAATCTTCGAGGCAACCACAGCTTGGCGTCAACAATGTTGAACCTCTGCAGAGGCCGTAACGGAAAATGAGAACTTTTGCTTGGCTTCATTATTTAATTTGAATTGGATTTTATTTCTGGTGTGTTTTGTTTGGTTTAGCAAGACAAAAAACAAAAATTTGCGGCCGTCAGATGCAGAAGCAATTGTATTTGTTGCATGTATCTCCGATGTACTACATCTTTGTCAAAAGCTGACACACTTCTCTCGATTTACTCAACGACGGCAGTAAATGACTGCGACGATACTGCGGAAAATTCGAGGGAAATCGTTGCACAACAACATCCACAACAACAATATCACCAACAACACCAATTGCAAGCACAGTATTTTAAGCCGAGAAAGTTTTCACCATGCAGCAGCAACAGTTGCCCCAGGAAAACGTTTCAATTCATAAATTCCAAGTGTGTAGCTCGTTGTTGTTATTGTTCTCATTGTTGTTGTTGTTATTATTATATGTTTAAAAGCAATTTACGTAGTGTTCTCTAACTGCACTGCCGAAGAAGCCAGCAGCATTGAAAGCTTTTCTCCAAATCGCGGTCAACACCTGTGGTCCTTGTAACAGCAACTCTGACCACCCACTCAACAACGGCCTACTCCATCCACTACGAACGACCAACTTAAGAAAGGGGACCTCGGCAAAACGACCTCGGGTCAAGCGTTCTTACTGTGTAGATGTCGGCAATGAGTCGTTGATTTGGTGAAGAAAGCCAAATGATAGACACAGAAATCGAAGACAGAACGAAAGACTGAGGCAACAAACTTGCAATCAAACCAACGCAACGTCTAAATAGCAGCAACAACAAAATAAAAACACTTCACTTAAATGGGTCAATTGCAGCAACATGAATAACAATAGCACCACTGAACAATGAAAAAGGAAAAGAAAAAGGTGAAAATGGTTCGGCGCCACAACAAAAAGCATTTTCATGCAACAAATTCAAATTGGCGAAAAAAGGCAGACAAGAAGAAAAGCAGAAATTAAATTTTTTTAAAAAATGAATTAAAGAAGCATGGAGAACGTTAACTTCGGCTATAACGAAGTTGCATTACTCTTCAAAGACATCTATTACTCTTCCATCCCCAAAACATTTCAACCACGACATCACAATACTGAAATGTTTGGTATTCACACGGTGGTTCAACACTGAAACACATGGATTTATATGGCAGCTATACGATCCAGTAATCTATCTTCAGGGCTTATGTGTATACACCAGATATTTGTAATGTGGTGTTTCAGCAAGATGCTTCCTAAAACAAAAGCATATTTTCTAATGAGGACTCGAATTTCAATCTATTGCTAGGAAAGAAGGTACCCCTCTTAGTGGTCGCTAAAAGAAAACCATCACTTATGCAAATTTGAGCAATTTATATTGGTCTCCGGTGTATTCTTTATTGTGTTACAGACTTCATGATAAATTCGCACTATGCACAGGATGTCAAGTAAATTTTTTGATGAATTTCCGCCTTTACGATTGCGGTTGCTGCACTGTTATTGCTGTCACCGCATGCAAACAACGTTGAGAAAAATTCAAAAAAGTCAAAGCCAAAATCACGAAAAGCATCGTAGAAACCAGAAACCATCGTAGAAAATCAGCGAAGAGCGAGTGAAGCATGGTGTATGTCGCATATTAACAACGACAATGACGGCAACAGAAGGAGTGAACAGCCAGCCCCTCCATGCCACCAACCTGTGTCAGCGCCAAGTCCAGCTCCAGCCCCAGCTAAAATGTGAAAAGTAGGTGAAGGTAAAAAGTCAGCTGCTGGCAATGGCAACGGCAGTAGAGATGGCGTTGTTGACAAAGAGGTTAGCGGCCGCACCGACGCCGACTGTAATGACGATGTAATGGTGACGATGCCAATGGCAACAATAACTATGACGACGCTGGTGATGATGATGCTGTTGTAGCTGGTGTTTTCGTCATTGTTGGCGATTGTAATGATTATAGTTAATCATAGTGATCATTATGAATGATGATGATGACGTTGAAGGTGATGATAATGGTTTTCGGATTGGCTACTTTGCTTAGCTTTACTTGGGCTATAGTTTCACTTGGTCGGTCAGGTACTCGGCATTTGTGGGTCATTGTGCGTTTCTATGTCGCAATGTAGGCGAACGCTGGCGGCAGCCATTCGACGTCATAGGTGCTCGTTCAGGTCACTGCCACTTGAGCGAGACGTTGAAACAGTTTAAGTAGATTTTCGGAATCGGAAGCAAATTCCAATCTAAATCTACCTAAGGAAAAATTTCTATTCGTCCTTAATAATCTTTGTTCGGAGATATAGTGGATGCCATCCAAGGCTTCGAAAACAGCGGCGATGTTCGAGCTAAAGTTAAATAGCTTTTGCAATATTTTATGTTTCGCCCCCCGATTCAACGATCGTTGATCAGGAACGAAATTCATTCAGACCCTTGCAATCGTATTATTTTGATATGCGCGCGCTGTTGCTGCTGATAACCCACTATCCCAATTCGGTATCGGTGTCTAAAAGCCACTTAAACACTGACACACTCTCTCACACACCCACTTATACACACATATTAACTCGTATAACAATTTAATGTGTTTTCGAATTCGTCGTGGCGTGTTCGCCAGTACGACTATGTGAGCCCAGCCGACTATAAGAGCAACGGCCTGCAAACAAACAATTTTCACCCGAACATTTTTTGAAATGAAATTGCTCGGGATATGTTCGAAAATTGTTCGGTAAGCTGGACCAAGTTATTGGCAGCGACAAAGACATACAGTTTTGGCACATAATATGTGGAATAGAGGCAAATGTGCTCGAAACGAGAATGACTTAAGTGCAGAGATGGAAACAAAAACAAAAAAACTTTTGAAAGCGAAAACAAGAATAACGTTAACTTCGGCTATGCCAACTATGGTGTTTAAGCCCCTGTACATATTACAGGCGAACCACCGAGACCCATGAATTTATGTGATGGCTATAATATCCAGCAGGCCTAAAGGCTCCACGTTTTAGCGGCTAAATGAGCTCGTCTCTTCGAAGTGATCATATGATCATATATATATATACACTTTATAAGGCCTTCAATGTCTCTCCATGAGTTATAAACATAATGACTAATCAAGCTATAATACATTCATTCATTAGTTATATTATTACATGTGTGTAATATATATATATATATACATATATATTCTATGGAAAATGATTTGCTAACGGTATTATATTAGGAACGTTTGAGAACGAAAGGTCGATTACCACAAACTGAACAACTAGTCTATCGTAACGACTTTCTATAATGGAATCGTTACCAAATATTATTTTCCATAGATTTGTTTGAGAAAGGTTAGCGATATTATTTTCAGACCGTTGGTCTACTGTGAGTGTGTAAGTGTATGAGGCTATGTCGGATTATATGTTTGCTACGATGAGTGTTGCGTGCGTGGGTGGCGTTTCAAATGAAGACATTCTTCAGCCGCCTCTGCCGTTCATATTTTACTTATTCTTGTTGTTGTTGCTGTAGGAGAGTAAACAAAAAGTAGAAGAGCAAAAGTAAAGGGACTAAAGAAACGAACTCTTCGGTGCGACAATTTTCTCTCACTGAATTTACTCGTACTTTTAATTGCTGGATGAGAACGCACAAGCGGTACGTATAAAAGCGAATGATCGTGTGTTCATGCGTTTCTTTCTCACCAACCCTAGCCAAGTCTGGATTCACGTTGTTTCAGAAAAGTGTGAGTTATGAATTCGATGAAAGCGCTTCTAATACTGGCCATGCTCACCGACTACGGTAGCGGCGAGAGCGACAACCGCATAAAGACGTCCACATCCGCTACCGCGCACTTGGGCGTGCCCGATCCAACGATGACGCTCAGTGGCACTTTGAAACGTTCTTGGCAACCGTTAATGCCGCCACCTCCTCGCTGGGGCCCCAACAAGCAGATACTTAGACGGCACAACAGTATGTGGTAACTAGATTAACTTCAATCGTTGCACCGACGGCACTCATTGAACTGATTGCAACTGCACGCTTCATTTTATATTTGAACGCAGGTCCCGCCTTTGACTTTTGGACCGAAGACAGCGATACGAATATCTGGGAGCACTGTGGTCTTTTCGAGGGCGATATCATGCTTTATCGTGAGCTGATACGCAACGGGCTGCTAAACGAGCGCCTCACTTGGCCTGATGCAACCGTTCCGTTCTACATAGATCCCTCGGATTTCGGTGAGTGTCACCGTATACACCGCAAAGCTTAATATTTCGGCCACTAAAAATCCTTTCAATATCGATAGATGGCAAGCAGATGATGACCATTCTGAAGGCGTTTCACGAGTACCATGAAAAGACCTGCATTCGTTTTCGACCCTATGAGAAGGGTGACAAACACTGGATTATGGTCAAGGGCAATTATTCGGGCTGCTGGTCGAGCGTCGGTCGACACCAAGGCGGCCAAGTCCTTAATCTAAATACGCCCAAGTGCGTGACACACGGCGTGGTGGTACACGAGCTTCTGCACGCTCTAGGGTTTTACCATCAACAAAGCGCCACGGAGCGTGATGAATACGTCAAAATAAACTGGGACAATATACTCGATGGACATACGCACAACTTCAATAAGTATGCACGCACGCACATAACTAACTTCGGTGTGGAGTATGACTACCAGAGTGTCATGCATTACAGTTCTAAGGCGTTCTCGAAGAATGGCAAGGCGACGATTGAGCCCCTGGTGCGTACTTTAGACATTCTCCATATAATCCTCTTAAATTCGTTAAATTCGTTAAATTCGTTTTATCACCAGGATCCGTATGCCTCGTTAGGCCAGCGTAGGGGACTCTCAGACAAAGATATTGCCAAGCTGAATATGATGTACGAGAACGACTGCAACGAGGACTTTAACTTTCTGAGCTTCGACAAGTTCACCACCTACTTAAACGACTTAATTGACTATTTTCAGGGTGATATCGACAGTTTATTTGGGTAGAAAACAGTTTTTTTTCCTTTCCATATTCTCCTCTTGGTTTTGCTTTTTATACTCTTCACATTGTGTGAAAAGTATTTTCTGTTTCGTTCATATTTCGTTAATGTTATTGTAAGCCATTAAATAAACTAAATTAGTATTACTACTACTAAATGGTCAACTCAATCAATGATGGTTGTTAAATAAATCCTCATCCTCGAAAATGTTTACGGCAGCGCCCTTTTCTTGATTTCCTTTCGCTTAAAAGAATTTTCAAAAAATTGCAACGGCCAAAGAAGCGCCTGTTGATAGGGCTGCCAACTCACGAATTCTGCTAAGCGAATGCCAGCTCTTTAGAGAAGCGAAACAGCTGACTTTATTTCCTTTTCTCTTCAGCGCCGACATTGAAACATGAACAACGCTGATATTGCTCTATATTTTATGTCGACTTCGAAATGAGAAACTAATCAAATCAACAGAGATATTCAAATACATCATGACAGAGAGCTTCAAAAATTCTACACAACTGGCTTGAAAGATAACATCGAATTGTGCACTATGAAGGATCGAGACCTCTTGTTGGTTCTCGCGCAATTGTTAATTGGTAAGCAAGAAATCGAGTAAGACGAAATTCCCGGTTTTCGATAACTAATATTCCCCATGACTTCTCGACGTATTCGCGCACCAGGCACAGGGTTCTCGTTTCTATATATGCAACACGTGCGTATGGTCTTCGAGTCGCGTACCAATATAGCACAACTGACGCAACTCGAAAGGGAATCACTGCTGAGACGCGAGGATGCGTTACACTACTCATTCTACAAGACCCTGGCGGAAGCGCCGGACTTTCACAGCGGCTACGACCTACTTAAGAACTACACGGACGTCGAGTATCCCACCAAAGTAAATGTGTTTAATAGATTTTATGTGCTGCCGGAATTGGTTGCGGGGTGAGCACTCAATACCTGATTTAATAGTTCCTTTTTTGTAGCTTTGCATTCACAGATACATGTATCACTTGGCCCGCGAGGTTCACCAAATCGGCTACTTTCCAATTTTCAGCTGCTGGCATCCAAGCAACGTCATATCCGATCCACTGCATTGTGATATTGACTCGTATCCGTTGCAATTCTACTTAGAGGTTGTTTGGCTGATGGGCGGCATCACACTGCTCGTCGTCTACATGTATGGTTCGCTGCTGAGTGAGAATATTTTCGGTGGCATTTATGGCGTCGTTACGTATGTTATGTTTCATAACTTCGTTGCGAAAATCTACCACCGTCCAGCCGCACGGGAAAATTTTGCATTTCCGTTAATCTGCCTGCAAATGTTTTGTGTCAGTTTGTACTTTAAGCGCATAATTGACGTACGAAGCTACCAATCCCGGATTTTCACAGTACGTAATTAAGCTTATTTGGCATTTGTATAGACGTTCTAATAGTTCCATTGATTTTTAGCTTCTCAATCTTTCCCTGCTCACCGCGTTCGCCTTAATGTGCTGGCAATTCTCGTCGGTCCTCTTTATAACTCAGCTCCTTATTTTAATGGTGTTGCATAACATGACCTCGCTACAAAACAGACTATCAAACCTGTTCACAATGGATTACGCACTTTCTCAATTGCTGGGTCTTGGCCTGGCTTATCTGATCTCGCATCACAACAATCAGTTCCTGTGTACCTGGCAGCTAAGCCTCGCCTTTTGCTTGTTCCTCGTCACGATGACAAGGGAGTTCAAAGATCCAACTGTGCATGAGAACTACAACAAGCAGTTTTCGTTTAGAACACTAACCTTTGAGCTACTAATAGCAAGCAGCTTCCATACGAAACTAATCGACCTTCTTACTAGTGCGGGCGTGACGACGTCTCATGAAAACTCATTCACACTGTACGGCAATCTCTGCGCTCTCTGGGTAATGCACATCAAGTCGAACTTTGTTACTAACCTCGCTGCGTGTAATCCACTATATGGCATCGTCGAGTTGTCAGAGCTTTGGCCCCTTTTCAAAACACTTATCCTGAAGCCCTACTGCATGTACGGTGTCGTAATGCTGGGAATGTTCTTTCGAAGGTTGCGGAAGAGCCACGAACCCCAGATTCCCCGCAAAGAAGTCATTGAGCGTGCCAAAAAGTATTCGCTCGAAGATTTTGTAGAGGAGAATCACATTTCAATGCACGATATGTCGCAGAAGCACACAGAAGAAATGCTCCGCCAGTGCTACAAGCTGTTGGAGGACTGTAACTACGACTATGAAGAGTACAAAGCAAGAAAGGCCAAGCTGTTAAAAGCCAAACCAGCTGAGAAGAACGACTTCATGGATAACATTAAACGCCTCAAAGCGCAGATCCGAGAGCAAAAACAGAAAATGGATGAGAACGAACGAGAAGAAAATATACAGGAAAACCAGGAAATTGAAAAGGAAGATAAAGAAACAAGGAAACCGTCCAATAACGAAAATGTATCTAATGACGAGCCACAGCAAATATCACCTAAACAAAAACCGAAAACTAAAATTGATTATGGCGATTTTGAAGATATCGAGACGAATTTGCACACTTTCGCCTACCTGTATAGCTTCATCCAAATGTCGGTCTTTTTGTTCCTGGGACTGGCCGTGAGGAAACTTTTCTTCTTGAGCTTTACACAGGGTTGTGTCATTGCGCCCACCGTCTGCTCGAAAGTCTGGTATCGGCAACACCGCAACATATTTTGGTCTGTCACCCTTGTGGTCTTTGTGTTCAGTATGTTCGATCCAGGTGTGATAGTAAGTGGCAAACTGTACTTTTCATATTCATCAAAGATTCTTATGCAAATTTGTCTCAACTACAGAACGTGCATGAGGAATACTACCCGACATGTCGCTCTCGGAACATTGACGACCTGGAAAATATGCTGGAGTGGATCACATCAAACACCGAACGCAGTGCCGTCTTTGCAGGACCCATCGAGATCATTGGCACTGTACATCTGACCACCAAACGACCTATTGCTAATCATGCACACCTCGAAATGTACCAAATTAGGTGCGGTTCAATGCAGAGCATTTTTCATAGCTTTGATAATGATCATCTCCATTTTTTTCCTGTCCAGCACCCGAACAGAGCACGTCTACTCGGTTTACAGTCGACAGCAAGCGAACGATATATTCAACCAGTATTCGCAGATGAAAATCCAATACCTGATTATCTCGATCGATCAATGCAAAGAAACAATTACGTAGGTGTCTTAACATGACCCCATCAATCGCATACCTTTTCTCTAATCTTCACCTTTGCAACTTTCTAGACATGACTGCGATATCTTATCCATTTGGGACGACATTCAGCCCGCTTATCGAAAGTACCCACAGTTTTGCTCAGAATTGGTGAATAAGAATATGCCCAGCTTTGTGAAAGTCTACGCAAATGCCGACTACATTATAGTGAAAATGTTCTCACAAACAGTGCAGATCAGTCTCAAGCACAACAAAATGCCCGAGATGGATATATAACAGCTGCGAGTGCGGATGGTTGATTATGATTTATTGAAATACTTTTACATTGCTTAGAGGTTCCAGGCGCCAAAACAAAGGCAATTTAATTGCTCGACCTTTCAAGAGAAGAAAAATCTTAGCCGTAAAATCAGTAGTATTTATTTTTGTCATGCTGCGTTTTGTAGCATTTGGTTAAATCTAAGTTCTACTTTAGCCGTAAAAAATTAGAAATTCCACTTTATATGATTTTAGATCTTAATACGTCTCTTAGGCTGCTGTAGCACAATTTTCAATTAAGCCAACACAGAATCGCCCATATGACAGATTTTAGACATCGGCATTGCCAAAACCTATTGACAGTGCGACGAAAATGTATAATGTATAAGCAATTACATTAAGAGGATTTTAGATTTGGATGCAATAAAAAGTCTAAATATAAAACACTCACCAATCTTAGAGACACATTAATGAGCTTGAAGAGAATAATTTAGTTAAAATACTTTATATGGTACAATTATGAGGCAAAGAATGTGAACTGAGCGAGTTCTCTCAAGGCGTACGATGCTTCCTGCAATAAGGGGGATCATTCTCAATTGTACTTTTTCTTTTTTTTACATAATAGAGGTCCTACCTTCTTAACGTCCGCATGAGCATCCTGATGGGCCAAGTACTCAACTGTTTCCTTAAGTTTAGAACACCAAACACACTGAAGACCGCGCAGACTAAAACGAGCGAGCAATCGCAACAACATGCATGCGCGCATTCGAAGAAGATTGTTATCGCTCTCAAACAGAATTCCAAGCCGCAACTTCGAGTTGAAAACGATTCTCTCCACCAACTCAGCGTTTTCAGGCAACTCGCGAAGCACGCAGCAGAGCAAGGCGAGCACACAATTCGCAATGCGAACGGCGATGACGTTTTTGAAGTCTACAATAAAAATGAGATATTAGTGCTCGAGTGAAGCCAATATTGTATCTTAGTTGCGGACCATGGGTTAAAAAGTTAATAAACAAGTCGTTCACCGCCAATATGGCAACCGCATCGCAGAACTGCATCAGAAATTGTTGCTTGAGATGCACGAGGTGGCAGACGAGCTCATAGAGACTACATGCTGTTCCAAGTTCGTCTGAATTAAGCTCGCTGACAGGGCGCAAGGTGCGGGCCGACAATGGCACAGACGCCGTCATGGAGGCCGCTGAATCTGAGAGTGTACGCTGAAAAGTCATCAATTTGCAGGCGTACATAAGATTCGGTACGAGTTTGACGTCGATGTATACATTTTTAATGTCATCAACAACGATGTTAGGCTCGGCGAGTACAAATGGCAGCGAAAGTAACTGCGCGACTCTATTCAGCACTTTTGGTATAGCCTTCGAATTACGAAGCGGCGCTACTATAATGCTGACCTATGGCAGAACTTGAGTCATGATAGGCGGATAGAAATAGAGTATGAACTTACTAAATTGTGCTGTCTTAGGGAGTCGAATTCACCGTCGAAAATCTCCTGAATTGAACGATTGAGAAAAGCCAGCCATTCGTCATTTTCGATGGGCGGACTCTGTGACTCGTCGCAAGAGTCCCAGCCGGGCAACAGACACGGCGGTGTGTTGCTGTTGTTGGAACATAAAATAAAACTCCATAAAAAAAAATCAAGCAAAAATAATTGAAATACTTAATCGCACCTGGAACTCTGCTTTTCCTCGGATGAGTGTGGTAAATACTTCAACGGCTTCTGTTCCTTGTCCCTGCTCTTCAGAGTAAGCATATCAGTGGTTTTTCGTTGAGTCTCAGCGTCAATGCTATGACCCAAACGCAACGAAAAGTTGTCAAGGTTTTGACTCAGT
The DNA here is from genome assembly GCA_035041755.1 of Cacoxenus indagator. Lineage (NCBI taxonomy): Eukaryota > Metazoa > Arthropoda > Insecta > Diptera > Drosophilidae > Cacoxenus > Cacoxenus indagator. The sequence continues at coordinate 2,099,249 of JAWNKX010000220.1, read as the reverse complement.
TTGCGTTTCTCCAAATCTTTACTCCGCGGTTTTTTTGAACTTGATCCGTTGTTGCTTTTTAGTTTGCTATTTAAATCGTCCGGTGGCGCATTATCTCCTTCTGACATTGGAGAAAAATTGTCGTTTAAATTGTTAACTATCATATTCGAGTTGCCGCTGACGAAGAGTGTCTGTGAATTTGTTACTGGGTGCGCGGCGTCATCTTTCTTGTAGGAATCGTCAGCCGCAAAGGGTACTATTACTCGATTTACGGTGTCTTCTAAATCAGTCTCGAAATTATCTATGTCGCTTGATGGTATCGCGTTAATACTGTCGCGGGAGGAGGTCACATTATCTTGTTGATACCCTGCAGGTAGGGATTGACTAAGCTGAAGCGCATCAAGCATATCTGGCAATTTATTTTCCATGCTGTTACTACAATGAGTTGTTATTAGAATGCTAGTGACTAAAACTTAAATCTTATTTAGACTTCTTACCACTGTTTCCTCACTTTTTTACCCGTACACGGCGTTGGATTTATAAAAGGCGAGTTTTTAACGTTACTAACCTCGGCAATATATAATTTTCCTTCGACAAAAGGATGACAAAGCAGTTGAGACCAAGAAATACGCATAGTGGGGTCCTTTTCTAGCAATCCCTATCAATAAAATAAAAGTGAGTCCTAACATTATGGAATCTTAAACAAAAAGCTAAAAGTAACCTGCAGAAAAGAACGGCACTCGCTGGAGAGTGTACTGGGCCATTTCACCTCTTCGTGCTTGATTAACTTCACTAAGTGCAGGATGGAGGTTGTACAGAATGGTGGTTGGCCTGCCACACTTTCGTAGGCGATACAACCAAGCGACCACATGTCCGCCTGATGGTCATATGGTTGCTCCGCTAGCAACTCCGGCGCCATATACAGCGGAGTACCTTTAATGGAGGTTAACACATGCGTTCCCATTGTCATATTGCGGGCCAACCCGAAGTCGCACAGCTTTGCATGCATTTTTTTGTCAAGTAATACGTTTTGCGGCTTTAGATCGCGGTGCAGTATGCGATTCGAGTGCAGATAGTAAAGGGCGGACACCAAGTGGACGCTCACACGCTGCGCATGCTCCTCGGGCATAGCACCATTGAGCGAAAGATACCGATGCAAATCCATTAACGCGAATTCGGTTACAACAAACAGATCGAACCTGGACTCGAAGGACTCAATCATTTCGATGACATTTGGATGTTTGAGTTTAGCTTGAATTTCGCACTCTCGACGCAAGTTTTTAAGTTCGCGATTGGAGCGACCACGCTATAAGTTTTGTAATTTTTTTTATTTATTTATGCCATTTTTTTAATATCTGTTAATAATCATCGTTTCATGTGCATTTGCGTACTCACTTTGGGAATCACTTTAATGGCGACGACTTTATCATCTTCGCGCCGAAAAGCTTTGTAGACGCAACCAAAGGAGCCTTGCCCAATTAGGGAGTTGACTGTATAGCGATTCATAGCATCAAAATCCCAAATCCGATCAGAATTATCTCTCACGCGATATGCATTTAGTCTTACTAACCGGGTAAACAAACCAGCAAGCAACAGATCGGATACAAAATAATTTCCCCCAAAAAATCCCTTGTCTGGAAGATGTCAATTGCCATTCACTGCGGTTGCTTAAAAAATGTAAACAACAACTCTTCAAATCTCTTTTTACAGCTGACTTGTTTTGTTCTAACCAAACAATCAGAACATAGTTGAAGATATGTAATTTATGTGCTTATAATTAAGACAATTGCCAACGATCGACAGCATTCTTCTTAAAACAGTAATGACGAAACAGACACTACGAATAGATACATTTGGAGGGTGCAATTGTCTACTTGTTCTGCGCAGTTGCTAATTGCTACAGCACCCGCATCATTGTCCACCCATCGAATCGTCGAATAACGATCCCTCCAGAGATGTCAACCTTCAGTGGACTTAACACTTAATCCATTGATATCGCCTAATCTTCGATTGTTAAGGCAGCTTTGAGAGGATTCTGACGTTTAATTGTCGTTTTTGGCTACTGACTTTCGTACAAAATATGCTAATGTGAGTGGTCCTCAGCGGCTCTTAATATATACATATATGCACGTATTTATTTAAGTCATTCCTTGCTAATGGTAGTGTGATAAAATCGCTATGATCCCGAAACATGGTATGCTCGAAAACCTTATTTTGTTCTTTATAGCGTACAGTAAAGGTTTGCTTATGTCGTATTGCTTTGGAGTGCATGATTTTGCCAACCAGACTTTCTCTTCTTGTTTCCACATACACAGGTAAAATGCCGATTGCGTAAAACAAAAAGTCAAAATCAAAGTTTGTTATTTTCTGCAAACTTATAGTTATTTATTTATTTTTCTTCTTTTCTGTAAGTTTTGCATTCGTTTTACAAAAAGCCTAAAAGCTTTAAGGTATGTCTTTCTTATCTAAACTAGGAGCGCGTATCTTTGTCACCTTGGCTTATTTTATACGATATATGTATGTAAGTCAAGCCTGTACTCTACACTAGATGAGTTTGCTTATTTGTGAGGATATCAGATTAGTTTAATACGTCTTTCAATTCAATTCAAATAATTTTGTAAGTGCACATTTTTCATTAATTCAACTTGATTATAATTATATATGTATTTTTATATAATTATTATTATTTATAATAACGACTTTGTAAATTATTGAAATTTGTGCTGTGACAGTCGAAAAGGCTTCTAAGTAGGCGGCAACTCAGAAGAATAACTGCTACAGTCTTTTTCAATTTACATTTACAATACATTTTCGATTCGTCTACCTACGCGTAAGTTCGTCGCAACTGTCCGTCAGCACTAAATACTCCACAATCTTTTGCTCTTTCTACCTACAGTAATAAATTTAGCAAAAAAAATATAGTTTTTGATTTCATTTGTTTTTAACAATTTAATTGTTTTACATTTGTGTGTGGAAGCAATTTTTAATAATTTACGTCTATAATTTCGTCTAATTGTACGTTAAGCATCAAATTAATGTTAATTTAAGTACATAATTTCTGTACATTTTTGTCTTTTGTTTTTTTGTTTTTGGCATTACTAAAGCACACAACAACAATGCCGACAAGCCAAAAATCTGTCGACCTTGCAAAATTCTTACCAAAAACTCTTATTTAGAATTATGTGAAAACACATCACTCCTATAGTGCAGTCCGCATTAGTGTGCAAACCTATTTGCTTCATGTCCACGTTGTGTATATAGCTGCGATTCGAGCCCTTCAGATGATGAACTAATGAACTACTGGAAACTAATGAACTCAATACAGACGACATATGTATAGCATATATGCAGATAAGGATTTCCTAGCCGAACTTACTTCAAGTTATTAGAAAAGTTACTTTGAAAATAACTTTAATTATACGCTTCAAAGAGGTCTATCTGCTTCGAAACAACTTCTCTGGTATCACATGCTTTTGAGACAATTTCCATTTACAACTTGAAAAGAAGCCAATAAAATTAGATAGACATTTTCAGTTAAGAATTGGAATGTTGTGGTGTACTCTAGAAGCGAATTATCTTAATTACTTAAATAATAATTAAGCACAATATTTTGCAAAAATATCTATTCAACAGTTAAACAAACAATCGTAAATCTTTAAAAATGAGCTTCAGCAAATTTTTTCTTTACCACTTTGGGTACAATTTACTATTACTTCTTATTGTTTCTCATACGTTTTTTCTTCTTAGATACTTTCAATTGAATTTTTATCACAGTAAAATCGACTTTGTTTAACTACAAACGCATAGTTTATGTATTGTATATATGATAGATATAAGTATATGGTACATTATGTATTATTATACTTTTCATATCTAAATAACACAAAATAATTTTCATTTACACATTTCTTAGTTGTGAGTGTGTGCGTTTTTGCTTGTTGCTTTTAGTTGAGGCAATTGCAAATAATTGTTTCCTTATAATTCAAAGTTTTTTCCTTCATCATATTTTTCAACGTTATTGTTGTTGTAAAAGTTGTTCAGGCTGTTGAAATCGAAATCGAAGTTTTCAGTGAAGAAACAGAAACCGAAATTTTAGCGCGTACAAACAAAAATGGAAATTTGTTGCCAACTTTACCGTTATTCGGCTCCAAGCTTGGCAGTGTTATAATGTTAAGAAAAGCGGAAGAATATAGTAAACTGTTGATTGGAGTAGATGAAATAATTTCTACAATAATTTGTAGAAAGTTTCATAAACCAGAGGATTCTTACTATCGTTTTATGAATTTTGTCCATATATGAATCTTTGCAATCTCAAACAAAATCCTAATTACATTTAATGGCTTAATGAATTCACTTTGGTTGTAGTTGTAGGTGTTGTAGGTGTGTAGTTATATTTGCCCCCAATACATGTAAAAGCTCGTTTTTTTTTTATATTTTAACATGCTACTTCTGCCACCAACTATTTGTATCGTGTGTTGTATTTTAACAAGAATTGCTTAGAGAGAAAATTTATATAATATGATGAACACAACACAACCGAAGAGAAACGCTTAACAAAGCAGCTTGCTTGGTTTGGGATATAATGGTGCACAGACTGTACTTTGTACTTTCAAATACGCTTGATGGTAGGACCAGTAAAGAAAACGGACACTTTACGCTTGAACTTCTCCATGGGTGGCTCTTGCTCGTATTCGTCCTCCTCGTCGTCCTCATCGTCCGCGAAAATGATGGTGCGGTTGAAAGAAGGCGCGCCGTCGGGCCCATCGGAATCGCTGAAACCGGGATTAAGTATAATGTTCGGTATGAGTTCGATGCTGTCCCAGCCGTCCTCGAGTTCTGATAGGCATGCGTCAGTTAAGACGGCCGCGTGAAAACGGTTGCGAAAAAAGAGAAGGAAAAGTGCAATGTTAGTTTTTTTTTGTTTTTGTTTTTTTTTTGCAGTGAAAAGTTTTTCTATTTATATTTATTTTAATTATTTTTTTATTTATTTCTTTAAATCTTTTTAAATTAGCTTTTTGTAACAACACTGAAGCGTTTTTAACCGTTTTAAGTAAGCTTAAGCGTTTTTATATCAAAGTTACATGAAGCAAAATTTGTCAAACAAAAGAAAATCAACTTGTTTTTCCAATAGGAAAATCGTGTGAGGCATACAACATCAAACATCAAACACAAAACTGACTTTCAGCCTGTGTACTTGCAAGAACTTTTTAATTACGTAATATTGTATTATATGTGTATGTGTATAGTATATGAACATGTGTGAGATGCATATATAGATACATTTTTTTGTTTTTTGATTTTATATTAATGCGCTAGTTTATTTAAAACAATTTTATTATTTAATTATTTAAATTAAAGCTTAGGCTAAGATTATTCTCTACTCATATTTTGCAATGGGTGACAGTAGCTAAGTACTAGCATATCTATTGATTTGTGTAACATTAAATTATCCATATATTCTTCTATATATCGAGTTACGAAATAAACTGTTACTCTGTGTGTAGATTTGTTTGTGTAGTTTTTGTGAGCTTGTTGTCCCTTTCACTAGATTTGTCGTTGCTACGTTGTGGAGAGTAGTTTCTATCACAGTTTTTGTGCTCATGTAAAAATTTGGTTCGCTTTTGGCAGAAAATGTACTCTAATAAACTTATATACTATAACAGTTTAACAATTGGAATGTGGAATCTGCCTACAAAAGAGGCCACCTTTCACAGCCATGTGCGAAATCTTATTCTGGCGTCATCACAAAGTTATCGAACTAATGAAAAAGTTCATCCTTAATAAACAGCCTCGCTTTAAAACCCCAAGTTGGCACACTACGTTGGGAACATAGAACTTGACATTAACGATTCGCTTGCCATCAAAAGGCTATAGGCGGCATCAAAACTAATATGCAACATAAACGCGAACAATATGAACATTAGGCCGTTATTTCGGACACTGATCTCTTTGCTGAGTTTAGTGTTTTAATACATTTAATCATATTTTTGCTTACCTACTATTTCTAAAGCTCGACGGCTTCCTAAAAATTTTAGTTTTTAAGTGCAAATTATAATTTGTACATAAGAACAACAACTAACTCAAGCGATGTGATTCTTATAGAAATAAAAAATAAAAATTAAAAATAATAAAAATAAAAAAGTTCAAATCACAACAGCAAAGGACACAAAAGAGGAATAATGAGCACAGTTTGACGATTTTTCCATTATTCGAAACGAGGCCAAGAAAATGAAATGCATACATAGAGTAAATTAATAAATGAGGTACAGAAAATAAGATGATATTTTAATAATGTTCTGTTTGTGTTTTTATTAAGGCTTCGATTTATTTATGCTGCACTACTAGAAATTAAACACAAAACACGTTAAATTAATTGTTCGTTCAACATTAACATCACATCACTATAAGAGCAACATCAACAGCAACAGCATTTAAGTAACAACAATATTAATAATGACATCAATGACTGAGGAAAGGCGAGCAAAGTGAAAACCATAATAGTGTTTGTTAATTAAGCATTTACAACAACAACGGCATCCAAATTGCAAACAGATTTTGTATTTGTAGCCTTTAAAGAATTTGCAGTGGTTGCAGTAGAGGTTTGGTTTGTATTGTTCTTATTGGAAGCGGTAGCAGTAGCAGTCAAAGTGGCAACACAGTTGATAGCATTGGTTGTGTTGGTAGTAGTAGCAGAAGTAGTAGCAGTAGGTTTAGTAGTAGTAGTTGTAGTAGAAGTGATTGGTATGGTTGTGGTTGAGGTGGTGGTGGTGGTGGTGGTGGTGGTAGTGGTGGTGGTTGCGTTATTAGCAGTACCCATTTGCGATGACTGATAGCATTCTTTGGAGAGGACTATGCAGAGTCCGATTGCTAATATCACAAGGGTCCCCAGCACGATGCTGACGGCGATTATCCAAACACGCGGATCGAAATTATCCAAGTCGGGTTGTATAAGGCGTATCAGATCTGCGTGTTTTTTGATGGTTCGTTTTGTTGTTGATTCCGTTCCGATGCCACCATCACCAATGTCGTTACCGTTAACATTACCGCCATCGCAATCAAGTAGCAATAGTAGTAGTAGTAGTATAGATTGAAGTCGACGTGGGCAAAATCATAGGCAGACACACAAATAGTTAGATTGTGTTGCAAAATGTTTACACAAAAGTGTGTCAACATCGCAAAATTCGTTCAGGAGAAAGTGACACGAAAAGAGAAGAGAGAAGAATACACCGTTATACAAATTTTACAAAACTATCTCAAGATTATCTGTGAGAGTGCTTGAAAAAGAAACAGTCGGGGAGCGATAGCGAGAGAGATAGAGTGAGACAGAGAGAAAAAATACCAAGAATAAACAATATATAAATGGTCCTTCGACACAGCCGAAGCTTTTGCAACCCTGATCCCGTGCAACCCCGGAACGCTCACTTCCAATTAAATATTTTCGTATTGATCGCAGTTACAGTGGCTTGTTGTTGAAGTTGACTTAACACTCAACATAATATTTAATCTTTGTATGTTATAAATATAACTTTTAATTATTTCCATACTCAAACACTTCAACAATCTTTCTTTTGGGATTCCTTTAAATTATCTTAGCTTAATTGCATTGATTGGAATCCGTAAGATTATAATTTTATTACTTTATTCTGATCTTCCAAAGACGAATATACGTCAACGTACCAGCGAACTAAGTAATCAGACCACCCAGTGGAAGAACAAACCGCATGCTATACCAATCCTGGCTAGAACGTGTTGGCAACCCCAATATTTAACATAACATTGACGGTGAAGTCGACGATGCTGAAGAGTTGCTTACACAGAATACACAAAGCTCTCTCAACTCCGGCCACCTTCAGACAGAGCGTAAAATTCGAATAGACACCTGCACCCTTAGTCTGAATAAATGGCTTTGATTCAAGCGACGACGAAGCTGAAAATACTACTAACACAGTCAAGGTAATTTGCTGAGAAAGCGCTGAGCACAAGAATTAGAGTTCGACAACAAAGAGTATGTAAAGTGTTTCAAGCTAAGATAGCAGTGCGACCGGTTGATACAACACATCCGCCGTACTTTGAACACCGACAGTAGTGATTGGCTGTCTTGTGCTCTCCAAACTCATAGCAATTCAGCCGGCATCATATCAGGTGTTTCACTGTGTGTTGCGAGGGCAACGCATTCGAACTCTACCTCTACACGCTATATAGAATCGATGGTGTATAATACGGAATTGCACAAACTCATGCGCACTGCCGGCCCAGTTACCCCATTGTAAATTAGTAGATAATTTTGGATTGAAACATCCGCAATCACATTGCCTAGAAAGGCCAACATTTGATAGAAAAGCGGTGGGACATAACTTATGAATTACGTCAGAAGCTAGTGAACTCCATGCAAAAAAGGTAGGGGGCGATACACTAAAGACTACAACTTCCAGTACTTATTAGTTCCTAGTTTATGGAATAGTTGAGTATGGAAATACACATAATTGAAGATCTTATTTCTAGTTTGAATAGTAATTGTTTTCAATATTCTTTCTATTTTCGGGGGTTCTGGTAAATCCACTTTCCAGGAATATCAAGTCGATGTGTTATGAACAATTCCACTCTAAAACGTTGGTACATACTTAGGCATTCATTCCGATCCTGGTGAGTCTATAGCTGTCTTCTATTCTTCTAATTCTAAGTAAATCACTAGTAACACAAAATATGAAGGTCAGAGGCAAGAATGTTTAAAACTCAGACTAAACTAAACGACGGGAACTGAACTTCGAACTGAATAATATGTTAGGTTACTAAAATGAATAACAACAACACCGAGATACAGACACACAAATACATAAGCACATAGTTTTCAAAGAGGAACTACAATTCAAAACTAAAAATATACATTTAGGTACGAGTGTACTGTACGTAGATCTATCGGTATGAGTAAGGAGAGGGTGAATTGGTGACTGCGAAAATGGGCGGAAGGAAGAAGAAGGAAACAAAGCGAATGTAACAAGGCAGACTTACCCTCCTCCTTAGTCTCGGCCAATGTTGTTACATTGGTCGTGACGACGTCGCCACTGCCCAATACATTGTTGGCCCATATTCGAAACTCGTACGTGGTGTTGGGCTCCAAGTGGTAGACCTCCATTTGACGCTGCCAACGAAAACACAAAAGCAAATGTTAGTAATGCACATGAGCGCTGGACACCCTTCACTATTGAATTTACGTTGTGATTAGATTTTGCACAATCTGACAACCGGAAATTACGCTCAGCTTCACATTTAGCGCCGTGCAATACGCCACCACTCCCGCACAGCAACCTTAATACTCACCACGTTTGGTGCAATATTTATAGGGTCCATGCGGCTCCACTCGTGCTCGTAGCTGCTGTTGTAGAATTGCCCGCGATACGAGACATTGCGGTACTCGGCAGTGAAGCTGCGCACTGGATAACCACCCGATTGGCTCTTGTTGAAACGCCATATGAGAAAGCCCAGTATGGTCGAGGCTTTAAAGTAAAGCTGCGTAACGGGACCCGGTGGCGTGCGTACGCTGAGATTGATTTTCTGGATAGCCTGGTACTCCAGCTCCTCGTAGTGGTGACGCATCGGCGTTTCTGTTGGTGTTACCGTCAATGCTGTAAGATTCAATATCGACATTAAGCCGGTCCTGTTGCCCGATGTGTTTTGAGGCGTTGTTGTTGTTGGGTCTGTTGCTTTTGTTGCTGTTGTTGTTGTTGTTGTTGTTGTTGTTGTTGTTATACTACTGCTACTGCCGCCGTGGGCATTTGGAAGCGGTGAGGTAGTTTTAGTGTATATAACATTTGAAATATCTGATATCGATGACGTCATCGTATGCGCTGGTCCGAGGAGCCCAACATAGCTCGCATCCTCCTCCCTCTTGTCGTTCGCCGTCCGACGATCATCATGGATTTTATGAGGATGCCCACTGTCTGCATTAGTAAATGGGGCTTGCATATCGCTATTACTGATGTCGTTGCTACTACTGCCGTTGCTGCTGCTGCTGGTGACGCTACTAGCGGTGGCGATCGCTGTTATACTGGTTGTTGGCGTAGGCACGGAAGCGAAACAAACATAAATGCCGCGATCTGCGGTCGTCACATTTGTAAGTACCAGAAACTTTCCAGTCTAGAAAATGGTCAGTTAATTCACTGGTTCTTCTGCAGCTGTGCACGCTCACCTGAATTATCGTGGTGCTGCCGCTGTCCTCTTTGACCCACATAATGCTACCCTCAGCGATGCATGGTATTGAAATATTTTTACCTTTATCCGTAACGTATTCGTTGTATTTGATCGATGTAGTCAGAACAGTAAGCACTAAATTCGATAAAAGAGACAGAGTGAGTGAAAGATCATTAGGAATAAACCAACTTGTAATTCTTGCCGTCCTTGGTGAAAGCCGCTAATCTCAATTGAAACCATTCGAAAGAACTTTCGTGTACATTTTAAAATCTTTGCACTGCTTTAATATACGAGTACAACAACTGAGAGGACCATTTAAAAGGTACGCAAGGCGCCTTGTTTTAACATGAGTAAAACATTATGTTTACCGATATTTTCTAAGCCCTTGTATAAGAATAGAAAATGGCGAAAGCAAACAACGTTCAGGCGAACTCCCGCCCCCAATGCCGACGCTCACATCACTAGTCAAGGACATAAATTGTTAATTCAATTCTTATGAATGATGTAATGATGGGTTGGCACGCGAACTTTACGGCACACCAACAAGGAGCACACAATACACGGCTGAAGGCTGTTTGAAGGCGAACGAGATTTGAACTCAGATGTTTCAGTTAGCTCGCATGGCAGCTTTTGAAAAATTCAACAAGAACACATACATAGTCACACATCCAAAGCCATACATATCACCTTTATTTTTCGAGCAGGACAACTCCGTCCACTTGGCCAGCTTAGTTGTCGTAAGGCAAGCGGTGGCAAACAATCGAGGGCACGTCTTATCAGAGAGGCAAACGTTAGTAACAAAAAAAAAAATGGATTTTTACACGCGCATATCAGCCGCGGAAGAGTTGCGAAAACAATCACAAAGTCAATTGGACCGTATGGAAACAGCACGGCGACAGTCTGGCGTAACTTTGAGTCCAAATGAGACTCACGGCGCTGAATAAAGCTTTTACCACAATTATTTTTATCGGATTTGAAATCGATTGCGCCATTAAAAGATGCAAACGCAAGCAGCCACACATGGCAACATATTGTACTTGGCATGTACGCGCGCGCCTTCAAGTATGCAATTAAACTGTATTGCTGCTTCGTGGTCAATTGCCGAATTGCCGACCCGGAAGTTGTAGGGCAGTTGTAGGCCGTGCTCAATTGAACAAAGCATGTGTAATTAGGTCAAATTAAACAATTAACTAACCAATTATCAGTTTGTTTGCAGCAAGCCGTGAGCGTAGAGCCAGCAATTGTGTAATTCGACATATGTCAATTCAACACACAAACAAATTTGCAGTGGTCAAATAAGAATGACGTGACGTAAACAAGCGTTGGCGTCCTCTAACAGACACAAACACATACGTGCGAGTGTATACATATACGCACATATTTATAGGATTTTGTACCGAGTACTATTTTGTAAAGGAAAAACGAAGGCGCAAAAACAAATAACACAAGACAAAGAGTGATGATGTCAGGTCGAGCAATAACGAAAGCAGCACAAATACAACGTCAACATCAAAAACTCATTCAAGGAAAGATAGAATTTTGTGTGCTTTGGCGAGATTCTCTTCAAATTCCCCGATGGCAAACATGTAACGCGAATAAACAATACGCAATGCGCAAGCCAAAGGCCAGTGAGATGAAAAAAGCAACTAATCCTTTTGAATTTGTGGTGAAGGTCATAGATTGTCACCTACAAACAAAGTGTCTCCATTAATGGATGCTGATCGAAGGTTCTTTGGATGTCCAGGTGGGCTAAGTTAAAGTAATTGAACCCAAAAGATATATTATTACAATAGAAATATAGGGCAATAAAATAGAAAAATAGGGCAATGGATCGTACTTGTATTTGTATTGTATATTAGTTATTACGACCTAGCTTAATTTGTTGTGTCTAGTCAGCTTAGTACTTTAATTTAGGTCCCCCAATAAGTAATGAGTAATATGTGTTGTTGTATATATATGCTCGGGTGTTTCAATAGGCCAACATTGAAAATTCGTTTGCTATTGTTAAGTGTTCTTTTTCAACGTTTGTTTCTTTGTCGCGACACGCAAGCAACGTAATTAATGGTTTTATTGTGTTGTGACGTCAGCTAAACTATCTTTTATCGTTAGATTTATATTTCAGTGGCTCACCTACTACTCGTTATATTAATGTTGTACAGCGAATGAATGAAATGCAAGTTAAATGGGATTTCCGTCTATTCGTGGCACAACAAAAGCCCCTGCAATCAAACAAAGCAAGCCAAATTGTTAAGGGCAACATTTTTATTTGTCTCTATTATTTTATTTTTGTTTTATTTTGAAGTTGGACAATTGCAACAAAAAAATAAATATCGAATGCAACTTTTTGTAGTAAACCTATAATTTTACAAATTACACCCAATGGTGTCGTCGGCCGACATTGCCGACATTGCATTTTTCGCGCAATACAGTTAATTGGACCTTTGGCTGATTTTGTCGCAGCCGCTATACGATCTAAATTCGCTAAATTCACGCAATCCATGTCACGCCACGTTCAAACTGCTGGCGTACAAACGGCAAACAACCTAATTAAAACTTATAGATTCCCTTGCGGCTTTGCTAACAAATCACTGAAAGTGTTTTATGTAATTTGTAGTAAATCTGCATAAACTTGAATGATGAATTGGCTCGTTACGCACACGCAGTCGCCGTGTTTTGCCACTGAAAGAGCCGCTAAACTGCAAACGTCAATTGTGGAATGCTGGCGGCAGTGACATCGAACTATGCCAGACCTGCACGAAGTCTTTCTACCACACACATACACACACACACACACACAAACACACATGCACAAAACCAGGAAGAAGCAATCTAATTATCTATCTATATAATTAAACGGCAAACAGATCTTTTGTGTTTCCTTTCCTGCTTAAACCACAAGCGATTTTGATAAAAAAAGTCCCAATTAAAATCAAAATCGCGCCAGTGGTTTAGGTTAGAAAAGGTGTTAAAGATAGCCGCGTAACAACAACAATAACAACACACGGCCGTTGGCCTCTCTCTTCTGTTCTATTGGCTTGGTGAAGCCGTGTTATTGTTGTTGTTCCATTTTCGTTTCATACACAACGTGGGAGCAATCGATTGTGTGTGTTTGCGCTCTTTTTGCTATCATTAGAAGGCGGCGGTCGATTGTCGATATAGAGCAAAGATGTTATCAACAATGGACAGTGCCGTAAGTTATAACAAGTCAACACAGTTGTAACAGACACAAATAAAGCTACACTTATTGGATGCGCACATCCAGTTCGGTGCTCTGGTGTCAACTGAAACAAATAAGCAAAGGAGGAATTTCATGTGAAAGGAAACGCGACAATGTTCACATAAATGATGATGGCTTAGTTCGGAAATGGGTTCATATACAAAGACGCACACATAAATACAGCCAGATGCAAAGGCATATACCAGTGTATGCTGGTGACAACAATTAAAATGGGCAACACGACGGCGATGACGACGACAACGATAATCTGATAATGGTGATGATGATGATGATGACAAGATGATGACGAGAATGACAATGGTGATGATAAGCACTGTGGCATTTGCGGCTGCACTTGTTGAACCTGCACAACGGAAAGCAAACTGTAACACTCGCCCACATACGCGTATGAACAGCCACAAGCCGCTGGCAAACAAAACAATTGCATACTTTCGTGCGCGCAATTATTATGTGAAATTAACTTCTTTTCGTCCTCCTTCTACCTCTTTTTAACGCCTGCTCGAACCACTCACAAAGTAATTGCCATGTCGTTTTGCTCTCGTGCTGTTTTGGTTTGCGTTAAATTGGCTTTGTGTTTGGCTGAAGGCATTTAACCAAACACAACTTACAGTCGTGTCTCAGGCACTAACAACGCCTAGTAAGGGTATGGTTATTAGCCGAGTTTGTGCGCAGATTTAGCTCAGCACAGTTGTGGTTGTGGTTGTATTCATGAGGCGAAACCATTAGCATGCATCGTTGTCCTTGACCCGGCACTCGAAGACTCGCGGCTGCTAGTACGTTCAAGAAGAAGAAAGAACAACAAAACAAAAAACGAAAAATCAATTTCCAATCAAAGGACTTCCTGAGAAACGAGTCGTAGCACTAATTCACCATTTAGCCTTATTAGTCAATTGCATTCACATTGATATCACAACTAAATATGCAACGCAACTCTTGTCCAAAAATTGCAATAACCAAGTGAAGATGAACTGAATGTATGCATCGTTTCACCTCGGTAGATCCACAAACAAAAACAGACAACAAACTAAGAGTGCAATGCCACACCAGTGTCAACCCTTGCTCTGACACTACTCTGTTTACTTGCCAGACCGAGCAGTGAAAAACTTGTGTATATAGTGTGGTGTGTGTTGGATATTTTTACTAAAACAATGGCAAAGTCGCAAGGTGCGCACTACCTGCCTATGCCGCATTCAACATTTGCATACGGTTGAGAGGCTTCAACGAAGCTGCAGGGTGTTCCATTATGAACACACTTCAAGCGTACAAATGTGTTCGGCCTACACTTCCGGTTGTCAGAGCTTTTGAGAGGCACATCCGATAGGAGGATGACCCCGACAAATGCTAAAAGACTGACGAGCGGACGGAAGCGTAGATGTTATTGACAAGAAATCCTGTGCTAACGTACATACAAGGCAAGTAACGCATCTCCATTCGCGCACTATTGAATTCTATGCGATAAAAGCGCGGAAGCACGAAGTTACAATGTGAAAATTGCAGAAGACGACATTGAGATTGGCAGGCAGCGAAAGCGGGAACAAAAACTAGAGGCACTGTCACACAAACAAACAAACAAACAAAAAAGCATACCATCCAGAGTAATCAACAGGATATTGCCTAATGTGGAATAGGTAACCTTATGCAGTTCACGCCACTCTTTTTAATGGCAATTAATAAGTTTATTCTGTAGTGTGTTGCAGCACTGTTGGCAGCCGTCCCAGCGACACACTCTTATATACGTGAAATGCACGAGGTACACAAGCGTACAAGCCTTTGTCAATTAAAGTCTCTGGATACCCAGAAGCAGAAACGCCAACAGATCACCGCATCAGAAACCGCAACGCAATAACTCGACATTCCCACCAATACGAACCCTAAGGACAAATGTATATAATTTCCAATATACTCCATTTCTTACAGCCATATTTATACAGATTTAGTCATAGGCCACATTCTTATTATTCAATGAGCAGAGGGAAGGCGAATACCTTCGGTCATTTGGTAGCAGTGCTACTTCTTCCAGTAACGACATTGTTAGCAAAAAATTTATTTGATCAAATGTTGCTCCTCTTTTCCACAGCCCACCGCTCCCACCCGCCATTAGTCGCCCTTTAGTAGGCGTCGAAGAGCCTAAAACAAAAAATCGATATTACAATTAAAAATAAAAGCATTTCGAATGCATTTAACGAGCTAAACGAACTCAAATCGTGGAGCGGGAACAAGAACACGAACGAAAGTACAACGAATGAGGCGCCTCGGATGCAGTCGTATTGTCGAGTCGCGGCAAGCTTTATGCGAAATCAAGTTAAAAGCCGGTTCAGACTTTAACTCGTGGCGAGAGGAGCGAGCCCAACTGAGTCGCGCTAAGTGCGTCGTTGTCGTTGTCATTATCATCACTAGCGTCGTCGGCTTTGTTGTTGCTGTTGTTGCAAGCGAAGACCCACAGTTCACCAACTATGAATGCCTCACCTTCACTCTATATTCAATCTTATTGCGTAATATAGCGAAGGAGCACAATAAATCAACAAAGCGTCGCGCGCGCCTTGCCATATGCAATGATTTTGGCTCTTTCTTTTAAATTTATATCAATTTGAATTGCATTCGTAATTTTGTAATACTTTTCACGTTTAAAGTACTTAACGAAGGGTCGCCGTGGCATATACACTTCGCAATTAATATTATGGAAGTTATGTTATATGTGCGTATATCATCGAGTGGCCCTACTTTGAAGGTCGCAAGGCACTTTTTGAACATAGTTAAACAAAGCATGATTCAGTACGATTCCGAAAAAATTTTTGTTATACAAAACTTTAAGTTGATCCATGAGTTTACCATACATGAAGATCATACGATCTAGTCATCTATTGGGCTCGAAATTTGTGTGTATATACTTGCTGTAGAGTCTCAAATAAAAACAAGAATTTCAATCGCAGGGGTTTGAATGGGAGGTATGTCCTTGTGGTAGAATCAACCTATTTAACCTAACCAGGAATGCATATACTCCCTTATTTCCCATTCTAGTGTTCAAAAGGAAAACATTTTAAGAATGGTGACCTAGGAATTCATGCAGTGATATCGTTTTGGTGAACCGGTGAAACTCCCTAATAAAACAACCACTGAGTATTACCTACTCGTTCGGATCATATTTAATGAAAGAAAACAAGATTGGAGTACGTATTTTTCACTCGTTATAAAACGGCGTAACTCGCTAGAAACGAATATGCAAGTGGAGGTAATGACTCCCTTGGCTCGTCACTGCTTGTTAGCTTAATTTGTAAAAGCAGCCACGGAAGGATGGCCATACGGCACAGGATCTAGGAGTGAAGGAAAACAGCAAATAGTCAAACTGAAAGAACGAAAACCAGCGTAAAGTTATGTAAAAGTTACAACTCCCACAAAAAAAAACCTTTAAAAATGTCACAACTACAAATGCAGAGATGATGTGAATAACAAAAAATTAACGATGGCGAATAACAAAAAACAGAAGGGGGTTTTTTGTTTATATGACTGTGTGCATTAGACGCTATGTTTTCTTACCTTGGGTAAAAAATAATAAATTGAACGATGAAAGCGTAAGTACGGAACTAGAAGTGGAAGACATGCTTCCATATTTTAATTTACATAAGGACTTAACAAACAAAAAGTTGTCACACGAGAAAAGAAACAAATACACAAATATCAAAGAACGAGGTAGGCGCGAAGCGAAACTTTGAACACCAACAAAAAGAGCACAACACAACAATAACAAAGGAAAAACTGGACGTTCGCGATGCTACGTTACGTATTTATTGTCGTGCGCGGTTCGTTTTCACTTTTTCTGCCAGTCAGTTGTCGCAAAATTCAAGTAGTTATGGCTTTCGAATTCGCTTTTCACAAAAACCCAAACACTCACAAGAACAGAGTCTGACACTAAGATAAATAGTAACTGACGACTTCTTTCGACCTTTGTTGTTTACCGTTGTTTAATTTATTTCAACATATTCTGGTCGCCACTCGCGCGCCTGTTTTCTTTTTGGTTTATTACTTAGTTAGAGATGAATGATGTTTCACTGGTCGTGAAAGTGGCTCGTAGAATTGCAACATCGCAAAAATCGAGTCATCACTATCGGGCTCGCTGACACAAACCCAATTTTCGAAAAAAACTTGGCTTATGTATCTTAAGGTTACTCTATACATAAATCCAGCCTATACTATACTCCTCAGCTGTTTATAGAGGCTACCCGTTATGCCTCATGTTCCTATAGACATGGTAATAGACGTAAACCGCGTATCATTGCCAATTTCATTCCGAGTGTTTCGATAGTCAAAGTTATTTCATGTATGGTGAAACATAAGGCAAGAGTTCGAAAATGCCACTAGTAAGGAAGGACTCCCTGAGATGCAACAGCAATTATAAAACGAAAGAGTCAAAGGCTCTAGCAGCTAGTTACTCGTTAAATTAATATTAAATTTAGTATTTGTATATATTAGGTTTAATCTTGTAAAATAATAAATAAATAAATATATTAATAAATAAAACGAAAATGTTAAGACTACAGAACTATAACAGCTCAAACAGCAACTGGTAGTCTTCGAAACTGTAGTGTAATGTTAAAAGGGATAATGTAGAAAAACGGTAAGGGAGAGCCAGATTTGAATTTGAACTTTTATTATCTTTTTTCAAATCGCTAGTCAGCGGTCTACATCCACTCTGTGTTGTCTCACACACCGATCCTTTAAAATGAAATGAAATATCAATAAAATATAATAATTACTGGTTTTATTAACATCTACAGCACTTTAAATGTGTGTTTGTATGTATCTAAAGAACATAAGACTACAGTGACAATTAATTGCGAATATGTTCCGTATTATCTGTATTTATAATACCTACGCCAAGAACAATAGAAGTAAATGGGAATGATCGCAGCGATCGTATGGTGCACTAGCGACACGTCACCATCCACCCAGCAGAGCGAAAGAAAGTTTTCCAATATGTCCAAACGAATAATTTTCAATACCCAATTCACATTGCACTCCTAGACTAACAACGCTTGTTGACACGGTCTATGAACTTGGTCCGATTGAGCGCGCGGTTGCCAGCGTTCGGATCCATCATACGCTTCCAATCGGTCTGGCCTACGACGAATCCAATCGCACGCATTTTCTCTTGTTTACGTTTCTCCTCGATGTCAGCCCAGCGCACCTGCAAAAATCAGAGTGATTTATATAAAAAAATCGGTACATCTAGGACACTTTTCATATCACTTACACGCTTCTTGCCTTTCGCTCTGGTGGCGGGAGGCTGCCAATAATCTAACTGTAAGTAGTCAGCCATGCTGGTGGTCTTCCGTTTGTACATTTGCAGTTTATTGGTACCGTCGAGACGAGCTGTGTGTGTCAAAGGGTAATACAAGATGTATGTTAAAAGATCGTCAGCCCGAAAGTCAATGTGCAACATACCGAGACTCTCCAAGGTGGTGTCAGTTTCCCATTTGCTTTTTAGAAAGTCAGACTGCGCAAAAATTGTATAAACAATTTAAAATTTAAAATTTTGTCACGCTAGTTTTAGTTTTGTTTTCAACCAGTTTTTGTTTTTAACTTAATATCTTTATTTTTTATCTAGTTTACCTGTATTTATTTATTTATTATTATTATTATAATTTTTCTATTTCAGAAATCACAAACTTGATGCGAACTTTCCTGGATGGCACACAGAACTCGCAATCGCAATGTTCGAACTTGAATCTTACATTTTAAGGTCTCTACTCACATGCATAGCGGCATCTGCGCCATTGCTGTCGTCTTCGTCGTCGTTCAGAGCAGCGGTATCACCAACTGTGTCGCCAACGCTATCGCCGACGGCTTTCTCAAGGTTGTCCTCCCTTAGCTCGTCCTGGAATTGAGTTTTTCATCAACAGAATATACGTTTTTGTTATTATCGAGCTGGTAATTCAATGGAAAAAAATTTATAATTTTTAAGAAACCACCAGAGGGCGTTTTAGTTAAAGTTTACACATTTTCAAATATGCAACGGAATTTGGAGTTGCCAAGTTAAATTTACTTAAAATAAATATCAAATATTGCTTGGTTGGGTATTAAACGGAGTTTCGTTTAGCATAGTGGTTATAATCCTGCCATCGAGCCAAAATATTGTTGATATCAGTGCTATAGATTAATGCTTAATGCATCAATAGATCATTTTGTTAGCTACATATTCAGAAAAATATATATATATATCTCTCTCCATATATATATATATATATATATATATATATATATATATATATATATAATATACATAATATATATATATAATATACATAATATATATATAAATATACATAATATATATATATAAATATACAGTATATATATAAAGCACAGAAATTAAAAGTAAATAAAGTAGAGCATAATTTTGTTTCTTGCATATGAACATCGTGGATCCCACCTACTACTCCACTACGCCTTTGAATACGGCAAGGCGTGCGGAGAGGGGTGTCATTTCCAATAACATTCAAAGATTAAACAGAAACAAAGGCCATACGCCTTGTTGTCTAAAAAATCATAGAAGGACTATTATGTTAGCATTCAAATTTCCTTTATCATCCCTTTTCATCAACAAATAAAGAAGGTGCAAGTATCACTCAAATCTGCACTCGAGGAAATTAGTGCTATATGAACGGCCACCACCTTTATCATAGTGTTTTCGGCTCTAGTTATTATTCAGCACAGTTTACGGTCAGAGTGCAGAGATAGTTGGCTTTTCTTAAACATGAGTTTGGTACAACCGCAACAGCTGCAGCAGCCACCGAGAAGAGCCGCCACAACTTTCGGTGTCAAAGAAACGTGGATTTGTTGCTGAGATAACTTACAAACTAGATCATCTTCAAAGTATTAAAATATTGTCATGTTGTTATTTAGTTTGAGTGTGTGGGCTGGGATAACTGTGGAGTCCGTGTCAATATCAAGGCGTACGAGCGACAATCACAAATCACTGCTTAGAGGCAGTTAACAAACTTTTTTGCTGAAATATTACGCGTTCAGGTAGGAGAAATATTATTATGTTCATTGAGTCAATGTTACAATTACCGTCACCATATTCTCGACGTCTTCCATCTCGACGACGTTCTCAAACAAAGATGACACATCCAGCTTTATGTAATGCAACGGAGTATCGCACCAGTTGTCTATGATCATTTTGATGTCACGCTCCGAACGATCGTGCTGGTTGCGACTTAGACAGGTATCCAGATCGCACAACAAGTCAACTACATACGGCTAAATGGATATCCAGCAAAATACAAAAACATTAAATATTCATTATCCTGTACGCCGCAGTCTCTCAAGCTTACCATGAATCCGGAGTCCTTTGCATGACAATAGAATTCGTTAAGCGTGCGCAGCGAATTGTTATTACAATCGACAATTACAAAGTCATATAAATTGTCGGCAATAGTTTTCTTAAAAGCCTTAATCAAATATTGCATATAAGTCTCTTCCATGGCCTCATCATACTCGTATAGAATCTCCTTTTTGGGTATCTAAGGAAACATAGCGAGACCAAATTACACACACAAATTACTGCTGGTTACTTTTATATTCAGTTTAATTTAGCTGCACCTTTTTGCCTGTCTTTGGGCATTTTTCCTCGTAGTCGTTTTCGATGAGGAAGTAATCATCGATACTGAGTATGCGTGGGTTGGCCCCGCCTATCGCTGTCTCTCTCTCTTTGATAAGTTTAGCGACGTATGACTTGCCACTACCCGGCGGGCCGCGTAGTATAATGCAAATTCGCTTGGGACGCGTTTCGCGACCAGGGTTTTGCAATACTTCATCGATTGAAATTGTGTTACGATTCTCCATTGTAGGAATTGACATCTGTAAATGTGTAGAATCAATTGTTGCTATCTGTTCGTTGGCGCCTGAGGTCGAAGGAAAAAGTGAATCCCTTATAAATGAGCAACTGTCTGGTCTATTGACTTGAAATGTTGCAAATATTGCAGGTGGTGGTGGCGGTGGCGGTGGCGGTGGTGGCGGTGGCGATGATCCTGGAGCCTCCGATAAGTTCTTCATTTCATCGGAGATCATACTATTAATAAAAATAAATAAAATTAAATTAATAGAAACTCAAATATTTGTCTGTTAAAACTCTAAACGATTCATTCATACATGCTTTAGTAGACTTACTCTTCTGAATCCGAAATATCTTCAAGATCACCGTTGCCTCCCTGCTGCTCGTCATTGGGCTCGCCTTCAATTTCTGCCTCCATCGTCGTTGCTACCTGTAGCTATTTTGTTACATTTATAAATGATTGCTTTTTAATACTAGTTTTCAGCGAATTTTTCAATTTGGTGGGTTCGAATTTTGCTGCCCAACTCACCTGGGCGGATTCGTTGATGCCAGAAGGACCAGCATTTTCTTTTGTTTGCTGTTGTTGTTGTTGTTGCTGCTGCTGCTGCTGCTGCTGCTGCTCCGATATTGATAATGCATCTTTAGGTTGTTGCTGGTGTTCTTGCTGTAGTTTTAGTTGTTTGTTCCTCTTTTTGTTTCTTTTCTTTATTGCATTCTTACTTAGGGGCAATTGGTTTTGGTTTTGTGTACCGGGTTTAGAGATTGGTCGTCTACTTAAAGCATTCGCAACTTGATTCGTCGCATGTCCATAGTCAAACGTTTTCAACGGCTGGTAATCGTTAATAGTAGTAGCAGCACCAATAGGCGACTTGTCCAAGTTTCCATCGACAGCTCCGATTCCAGCAACATTCACATCCAACGTTGCACCAGCCATGCTGTGCTTATGTCCGTAATCGATCACTTTAGGTGTTGCGGTCGCATTTTGATAATCAAACACTTGGATTGGTCTGTAGAAACCTTCATTCTTCTCAGGGTTTGAATACGAATTGTTATTTGATATTTGTGTATGCAATCTTCAGTTCAATTTTGATTAATTTTTGTTGCAGTTGTTGTAGTAATCGGAAGAAATTTGGTTTTCGTTAATAACAAACATCTTTTCGAATCTTTTTTTTTCGTTTGTTTTTTTTTTTCAATTTCATACACTTTACGCTACTTTGAGACTTATGTATGTATTTATTTATGATGCACTACTACAAACTAACTAGAGGCAATTTTTTTCGTATATATATATGTTAGCTTTAGTTCACTTTGTATAGCTAATGTTTTCGCTCTCTCCCTCTCTCTCTCTCTTTCTCATTCCACCGCTAGCGAGTCCTTTAAATTTTCAGTACCGTTTGCAAATGCGGATAACTCTTCTTTTTTTTTTTGTACGAGGTGTCTCGCATATTCCACGACAGACAACGAACTTACAAGCACCTACAGCATTTCTCAGGGTAAGACGTTAAGAATCGCTCAACATAAGGTCACAACATTTCTGAATTTAATCTGTTCTCAGATTGCTTAGAGGGAGAGAGCAAATTTCACTGCGGCTCTATAAGTGGGTCACAGGGGAGAAACTTCATAACATAAGTAAACATAAAATTTTAAAAAATTTTATGCAATATGTTCCATTGTTCCGATGCTCTCTTCACAATGAGCCTGTCGGCATAAGTAAATAATCTTTGGAGGAGGATCAACTAATCGACTCGTATTGTTAGTGAAACGAGTAGAGTGGATAACAAGATGAAAAATAGCATCCATCGTATATATAAAGTTTACCAAATCTTAACCCAAGGAAAAAGTTAGCGTCAACTACGAAGAGGTTGTAACATTGTTTTCACACTCGAATAAACTGAAAACGAACCATTCGCGTTTCTATATGTATCTAATGAAAATGTAACTTATCCCAATAGCTGTTACACTAGGGATGCTGACAATTATGGCTAGATCAACTCGAATCGTAAAGTTGATCTTCGCCTTCTCCAAAAACACCATGGCAACGTTATTATACTATTCTCTGTGTGAGGATTGTAATTATTTACTTTCGATAGACAGATCATAGAAAGGGCTGCGTAACGACCGAAAAAGTACAACACATACGAATTCCCTCACCTTTCATAAAGGACCCGCTCGCCTCGTTAGAGAAAGCGCAAATAACCATTAAACCTTTAATCCCTTAAAGCTGCAGTCGTTATCAACCGAGGCTGCAATGTCTTCCAAACAGCCTGGCCAAGGCTGGCCCAACTATTGGCGTGACGCGTTTGCGGCTGAAGACATTTGACCCTAATGTCGCTGTTTTATGTTAATTGCCATAATGTTGTACGATTTGAATTTAAAAAAAAAAAAAAAAAAAAACACCTGGAGACTAAACTACTATCTATACGAAATGGTCGATATTCGGTAACTTGTGTGTCACACTTGATTAACCATGGAAAGCAAAAACACTTTCGGCATATTTGTTTTTTTTTTTTTTGCTTTCGAAAAGGCAAGAATGCAACTCAATCTCAAAAAAGTGTATGAGCTATACGAGAAAGATGCAATAAGTGAACGCCAATGTCAGCGCTGGTTTGAAAAAGTACCTTCCGGAGGTCGTGAAGTTAAAGATGCAGCTCGCACTGGCCGGTCCGTGGAGGCTGATGACGACCAAATCAAGGCAATGATTTATGAAAACCACGGTTTGTCAACACGGGAGACGGCAGACAGGCTGAACGTAACACGTACAACAGTGGATAGGCTACTTAAAAACTTGGATACGCAAACAATAACAAACGGAAAAAAAATAATCCGTTTTGAAGCCAATCATGGTTTGATGTAGTTAAACTTCGTTAAACTACATCAAAGATCGATAGTCATCAGAGGAAAGTGACGCTGTATCTTTGCTGGAATTGCACAGGTATCGTTCACTATAAGCTGCTGCCATGGAATTAAAGCATTAATTCGGTTTTACACTGTCGTCAGCTATCCGAATTGAACAAAGCAATCAAATAGAAGCAACCCGGACTAGCCAAACGGTAAGGTCGGAAGTGATGGCACATCCAGCACAGAGCAACAGATTATTTCGATGAAATAAAAAATTTTCGATGAAACATTTTATTTCGATGAGCTGACAAAAATCAATTGACACAGTTTTTTGCCAATAAGGATCAGACGTTCCACGAGGACGGAGCAATGAAACTTACCGAAAGATGGGCAAAAGTTGTCAAACAAAATGTTCAATAATAATAATCGTTTAGTACTTGATCTACAACATATAATAAATCAATATAATAAATCAATGAATTTAATGAAAACAATCGTGATGACTTTGACACACACCCAATAGTTTAACTGGACATTCCTACCTTGCCCGTTGTATTCACCATCATTGCTTATCGTTTTGATCGATGGTATGTGGCCTTGCTAATGTACTTGTATTTATATGAAGAGATCAAAAAGTCGTTGACCCTTGGATAGCTCCAGAAAAGTTGTATCGTAGTCTGACGTGGAATTCACATAATGCTAGAAATATGGAGGAATGGCGGGGCTGACGATGGACTGTTCTATCAGAGACTTTTTAATAAATAACACAGTTATAAAAAAGCAATGAGAACTTTTCCAATTCACAAAGTTCAATAAGTTATCCAGAAAAAATCAGCTCGTTCTGGTTTAAAGACTTTATCAATAATAATGGATTAGTTGTTTTCTTTACTTTTATCTTATTTTATTTATATATATTTTTTTTAGGCGAAATCAATGAGGTTTCGTTTGCCAAAAACCGAATTAAAAGAATAACCGGCGCCAAGCACACAAGAAAGGTGCCATTCATGTCGATACGATCCTATCCTATTCCAAGAATAGGCATTTCGACTTGAAGCGGTACGTACAACATCGAGTGCTTAACCCACAGTTAATGGAGAAAAGAAAAATAAAATGTTTATTAAAATAGACAATAGGCGTAGTGATCGATCCTGTGAGTCGAAAAACCCTACGGAAGAAGAAGGTCTTTGAAGTACGCAGGAGCAACAAGGAATTACAAGGCTTTCAGGGTAATGCGACAGCTTATGATAAAGATATGTAGGCGGATGGGTGTCTAGATGATGTGCTTATTGTTCTTGTTGTCGAATGATATTTAAACATTTTGAAATTGGCAATTTTTTTTGTTTTTTTTTTTTATTTTGAAAAATTATAATTTTATTTCGTAAAAATTTCAAGTTTAAATAAATTCATCTTCACTCTTGCGGTATATTAAGCATTATAAACGAATTAATTATATAATGTGATGTCTAGTAGAAACTGTGCTTTCCCAGAATTACTGAATTAATTCGAAATTCAGCTGGAAGCTATAAATTCAAACACTCTCACAGTGAACCAAAAATGTCTCTTAGAAATTAAGAGAAATAATGGAACGTATTCTAATCAGGGCTGGTCTGGACTCTATTTCTGTTCGAAGTTGAAGTGTGGTAATGTAGTTGGTAATCTAAATACTGTGAACTGCAACGCTTTCTGTTTCCAAATGGTTGGCTTTCGGATCACTGGAAGGAATTAAGGGGGTGCCAAAAGTAAACTTATTGAAAAAAGGAAAAGTTACGGTTAGCAACGCATTATCAGAGCACCGATTAATTCCACTTTCACTAAACATTCGAACGGAAGTGGAATTCAGAACAGAACTGAATATAACTGAAGTTTAAAAAGTTAAACACAAAACAAAAAAAAACATGTTTCATCCAAAAAATAATAATAATAATAATATAATAATAATCCAAATAATCAATCAATCAAATTAACGTTACGAAAAGCACAGCTTCTCCCAGACAGGACAAAGATGATAATTACACTAAGAGAAAAGTACTAAAGAACGTTAAATGAAAGTAATAACACAAAAAACTAATTCAACTCCGACAACCAGCGCGCGGTTGCTGATCCCAACTGTTGTTGATTACCCGCTCTGGGGAGCGTGAGCGTCGGGCAGCGATGGTGTTCGTGATCGTGAGCGTGGTCGTGAGCGGTTATCGCCGAGAACGTAGAATTGCAGAGAAGTGGGATTAGCGTTTGCTTCCTCGGTTCCGCGATTTATTCATATTCCTGTCAATCAATGAGTTTCAGTTTTCGGCAATGTTTTAGAGCAGTTTACCGTTCATTACGTTTGTTTTGCGCGTTCATATTAATGCAGAGGACATTGGACATTTTAAATGAATAATTAAAACACATCGAGTGGCATTACACACGAACAGTTTTGCGGTTTTTAAACATTTTTTTTTTACATATATAAAAAATTTATATATATAGATGTATATACACAAATATTTATATATATATATACGCAGATGTACACATACAACATATGTACACCAATTAATCGTTCGATCGATCGATCGATAGACAGATCGTTTCAAAAAGTTCGTCACGTATGCGCATAGATGAGGAAGAGAAAAAAAGAGAAGAGCGTTTGGAATTGAAATTCCAGTGTTAACATAGAAATTGCCATTGTTGTTTGATTGATTCAATAATTGACTTGCTTCTTTAACTAAATCTAATGCAATTGTTTAAGGGGTTGGAAAACAGTTATATCTACAGCTAGAAAAGCCCCGAGGAACCAAGACAATGACGTGACGGGAAATAATTAACGAAAAACGAGACCCGCGAACCGCGAACCGCTGATTGAGCCCACCATAGTTTTCTTTGTTGAGAAAATCGCAATGCAGTGCGTCTGTGTACCCAAATGCTCTCAACTATGGTTTGTTGCACGAGTAACTGGATCAGGTTCAGTAATTTTATATAATATAGAATTCGAGTGTGCAGTAAAAATTATATGAAATATGTCGGTGCTTTGGGTGCTCGAACTAATGCTTTGATTAATGCGTATACGTTTCAGTCGCGTCAGATGTCACAGCTCTGCCCGCAATCACCACAAGTCGACCGTTCAACAATCACGTAAATGCCAAAGTCCTGTCACCACACAATGCAAGTACCCAAATTAAGTCGTATTTCTAATCATAAACCGAAGTCAAACGGTTTTGGCAGGTTATCGTTATGTATCAGTTAGGTCAATGAGAGGGCTTGGAATAATTTTTTCGTCAGTTACCTTAAAAAAGTAAAGGAATTTCTATGTATATACACTTGTAGAAACTACAGAAGACATGTTATTGGAAGATATTGTTGATAATTGGTACATAAAAAACTTTGACCAAACAAGGTACTCATAATCAGAACCCAACTCTCGTATAGGACTTACTGCCGAGTGTGCGCCCCAGGTCAATAAGTTAATCGTTGGCCACTTATACCGCCGAATACTAATTTTTTGGTAAACAGGAGAGAGAACATCCCCCGAAATCCACGCAGAGGCTATACAATTTGTTATAAATAATGGTCAATGAGGGCAATGAAGAGGGCAGTGAAAAGGTAAATTGATTTTTACAGATTATCAGAGATTAATATTGTAAACATCAATAGCAATGAAACAATATACGCATTTAAAGAGCACATAGGTTCAAGAACATTTTACACTCTCAATTTCTATGGGATTACATAAAATTGTATAATCTACTCGTATTAATATAGCAATACATATAATTGAGATAATCACAATTATCCGATCGAACGATTAGTTCATTATATAAGCTAAGACGTAATCGTACTTAGACATCACAAACCCTATGAATAAGATTAATGAAATCCGAAAAGCGACGGAAGGAACTTTAAACGCACACGCCGGGGCTTGTGCGCGTAGCGTGTATTTACAATTACACAAGTCAACGTCTAAAATATAGTTTCAATTCATTGCGAAATTTACGTACCCAACTAGCCGAGGATTATGGCTGTCCAAGCTGCGTCGTATAAAATCCGTTGCTCGTCCACTAGATCCTTCAGAGCCACCAGGTCCACCAAAGTTTCCAGGGCCCCCAATACTTCCACGACCACTAAGTTGGCCAGGGCCTCCAAATCCACTGGGACCACCAAGTCCTCCCCTGCCGGTCATTCCAAAACCACCGCCTGTGCCACCAAATTCACCACCAAACCCTGCGCCTGAAGTTCCAAATCTTCCTGGGCCTAGGCCACTCATTCCTACACCTGGTCCGCCAAACACTCCGCCTGGGCCGCCGAACCCACCAATTGGACCAACCCTGCCACGATCATTGTTTTCTCCAAAAACTGACGGAATTGGACCCGTGTTGCGGATAAACGGATTATTACCGAAGCTCTCATTATTCGAGCCTTTTTGACAATTGGTGAACATAGGACCGAGACCTTGATTAAAATCAACACCACTGTTGTTGTTGTTGTTACCATTGGGCCCGAAGCTACAGCGACTATTTAAGTCACTGGGGTTAATCACTTGATTCATATTTCCGAAATTGTTGAATCTAGGCGAAATGTTGTTGTCGAAGTTATTAGACCCACTAGGGCCAAAACTATTTGGACCTTTGCTGACAAAATGTTGTGGTCCATCATTATCGAAATTAGAAATGATGCTATTGGGCCCATATGAGAGTGGGGGCGGTATCGCATCACTGGCTATTTGCTGTTGTCTTTGTTCCTGCACCTGTTTCAACAATACTGGTAATTGCTCTAGCAGCTGTGGCGATGGAGCGATCGGTACATCATGACCTTGAGCTCGAGCCACAGCTACCGAGATTTGTTGCAAAAATGTTGGATCTTTTAATGCATCAGCGACATTAGCCATCGAGCCCAGATTGCATGATTGCAACTGTGCCATTAGTGCCGAATTATCGGTAGTTTTAGCACTCATCTGCTGCTGCTGTTGCTGCTGTAACTTCGGCATTTGTTGCTGATGCAATTGTGGTGAAGACAAATCCGGCGGCTTTTCGATTACTACATCAAAAAGGGATGGAATTTTATTCCTCGCACTCCCTGTAGGCCTTTCATTTTTACTGCTTGCGTCTCCGCCACAACCTGCGGAGTTTCTGTCTTCACCTTCACTTGGCAAGTTTGACTCTTTCTGTGGACCTTTACCTGGAAGATTCTTCTCGCCTTTGCCGACTAAATCCAAACCGGGTATACCTTCAGATATCTTAAAAAGGCTTTTGACAGAGGTGTTCTCCTTAGCCAATCCAGTTTTATTAACATTTTCATCGTCGTCATCATCGTCCAAAGAGATAATTTCGATGTGTGTTGTTTCATCCTTTGCTCGCTTCACATCAGATTGCGGCTCAAAAGGAGCCTTACGTTTACCTAAAAGCGAACTCTCAGCGGGTTGTTGGCCGGGCTTAGCCACCGCTGATTCCTTTGCCAACAAACTTTTTGTATTGCCAGGTGTATTTGACTCCCCCATGTTGCGTCCAGCAGACTCCTGCTTTTGCTCTTGTATTAGTTGTTTCTGCTGTTGTGGCTTTGGCTGCTGTTGTTGTTGACGGCGTTGTTGCAGCGATTGCCGTTGCGGTAGCGGTTTTAATTGATTTAACTTGTGAAGTTGATTTTGATTAGTGTTACTTTGGGCTTGCACTTGAGATTGCTGTGGTTTCTGTTGCTGTTGTTTTTGTTGTTGATGTTGTTGTTTTTGTTGTTGGCTCTGATTTGCTTTTAGTTGGACACTTTGTGAAGTATTTTGCTTAGGCTGAGCATTTTGTAGAGTAGGCTTCTGTTGGGTACCTTGCTGGTTCGACTTGGGCTGCACTGTTAGTTCATTAGCTTTCGGTTTTGAGCTTTCATTGGATTTCTGCTGTGGGGATGGGATTTGCTTACTTTGTGGGTTTAATTTTTGTGCTTGACCTTGTTGATTTGTCTTCGGTTGTATAATTTGTTTTTGCTGTGGATTTGGTTGAGTTGGCTTCTGCTGCAGATTTGTTTGATTTGTTGCAAACTGATTCTGCTTTTGCTGTGATCCTTGCGGACCCTGTCTTTGCTGTAAGCCCTGCGCATTCTGGCTTTGCTTTTGCTGTGGCTCTTTTTGTTGTTGACCTTGCTGCAACTCTTTGCGTTGTTGCCCTGGTTGAGTCAATTTTTGCGGTGATTCCTGTTGATTTCGTTTCTGCTGGGGACCTTGTACATTTTGCTTTTGCTGTTGACCAAATGAATTTTGGTTTTGGTTTTGATTTTGTTGAGGACCGAGCTGATTTTGTTTTTGTTGTGGGTCTTGAGCCGAATCGGGTTGTTTTGGTTTCAAATCCTGCTTTTGTTGAAAGGGTTGTTGGTTACCGTTTTTCTGCAAGCTCTGTTGTTGATTTAATTGGGTTGTTTTCGGTTCTTGATTGAATTGATTTGCTGGTAATTGATTCTGCATTTTCTGAGGTTCTGTAGAACTTTGGTTCTCAGTCATATTATATACTCCCTGATTTAATGGTCCAGAGTTTTGATTTTTCAACACATTAGGCTGAATTTCTTCAAATTTTTCTTGTGAGTTTTGCGCTTCCTGTCGAGAAGATTTCACCGTCTCCCAGGTGTTACCGCTATTCGCATTCTCTCCCATTTCTGAATCCCGTTCGAATGGATTTCCCCCAACATTTTCGTCTTCGGCCGTCTGCATTTGTTCCGGTAAATCACTTTCCTCACGTGTGTCAATGTTGTCTTCAACTTTGCCTTGAATATCTTTGTTCTCCCCCCACTGTTGTTGCTGTCGCCTGGGCTGCTGTTGATAGTTAATTTGTTGGTGCCAGGGATGTGATTGTTGTTGTTGTTGCAGCTGTTTTTGTTGTTGTGGTTGTTGTGGCTGTTGTTGATGTTGCCAGTGCTGCTTTTCTGATTCTTGTTGTAGTTCTTGTTGTGGTTGTTCTTGTCCTGAGTGCTTTTTCCCCACGTTATCCATGTTGCCGGTCATCTGTGCTAATCGTCTTCTACGCATTTGCTCACGACGTTCCATTATTCGACGTCTTTGTTTTTCAAATTCCTGTTCATAATGTTGGTACTCCTCTCGATCAGGATGGTTTATATTTGCTCGTTTCCAATCTTCAAACTGTTTTTCCCATTGTTCAAACATTCTGTCAAAACTAGCATCATCTAATTCCGGTTTACGATTTTGTTGCTGTACTTGTTGGAATTTTTGTCTACCATCGAAACTGTGCGGATTTTGTTGATTCATTCCCATTCCACGGTTAGCATTACTATTGAAGCTACTGTTAGAACTATTGTTGAAGCTACTGTTAGCCGAGCCACCGAGTGCAAAATTCTGGTTATTGTTTCTACTGTTATCCCAACGAGTATTGTCGACAGGGCTATTAAAATTACTTTGATTCCAGAATTGATTACTTCTGTTGCCAGAGTTATTGAACCGATCTGGTACATTGCTTTCGAAATTGTTTAAACCATTATTTCCAAAGTTGCGACCAAAGTTGTTGGGACGATCATTACCAAAGCTTCTGCGTGCTTCAGAGTCGTTTGGATTTTTATTTCCAAAGTTGCTCGGTCCATGTTCAATGTTATTATAATTGTTATTACCAAAGTTGTTTGGCTCATTATTACCGATATTGGTTGAAGGGTTGGGTTTGAAACTACCCGGACTACTTTTATCGAAGTTGAATCTAATATTATTAAAACTGTTCTTACCGAAGTTATTCGACCCATCATTTCCGAGTTCATTTCCAATGTTACTGTTACCGAATCTGTTATCTGGACCGTCATTCCTGTTATTCGCAGCCTCAGTTCCACTACATTTGCTTGGTGGCTCATGACTGTTACTGTTTGGGTTAGTTGGGTTGCCCAAGGGGCTTTCAACATTTCCTACATTTTGGATGTTGCGTTGATTTCGAGTATCCGGGCCCTGATTATCTTCGCCGTTGTTTCCGAAATTGGTGGACATACCACTACTCTGAGAATTCATTTGCCATTGTTTTGACTTGCCTAAATTGGAGTTTTCGCCGGGCTGTTTTTGATTATTAGGTGTACCCCATGCATTGCTTCCACTTTTATTCTGATTACTAGGGCGATCTTGCCATTGGTTGGCAAACTTGCTTGGTTGGCCAGAAGCCTTACTTGTAGAATCTTTTTTGTGATCAGCTATCGATGCCATATTCTGTTGTTGGTTCATGTTAGCTGTGTTAAACTGCGAGGGTTTGGGTGGAACACTGAAATTTGGTGGCGGCTGATTGTAATTCACTGATGCCATATTATAGTTAGCAGACATTTTTTGAGGAGTATTCCACTGTACTTGATGTCTAGCAATGGGCGGCGGTTGAGTGTACATATGTGGTTGTCCTGTTATTTTGCTTGGTGCTAGAGGACGCGATACTTGTGGCGGTGGTGGTTGATTTGTTGGTGGCGGTTGTTGGATATTTGCCGGCTGTTGAACAGGAAGCTGTTGCTGTATAGGTGGCGTTTGTTGAATAGGTGGCGGTTGTTGAATAGGTGGCTGTACTGAATTTTGTGGAGCTGGCGGAAGGTAAGAAGTCGCGTACGTGCCAGAAGGGATCGCAATCGTATTCGAAGCCGCAGCAGCAGCCGCAGCCATTTCACGTTTATACTGAAACATAAAATACACTTATAAGGTTTTTAACTAAACGGATATGTCAAATTGACGGTGTAATGTACCTGTTCACCATATTGAGCATGCCACTTGGCGTACTCTTGTTGATAGGTTTGCCACTGTTGCCAGTGTTGTTGTAGTGCATATTGTTGGTCTGGTGTCATAGCCGCGTACTGTGCGGCGGTATACTGCTCATACGGATTACCAGGTCCCCCAGCAACGCTTGGCAATGCATTTCCTACCACCGCTACAGATGATGGTTGCAAAGGACCAATGAAGCTTGTAGACGCACAAACGGGAGCTGTGCTTGGTGGAGGAGGAGGCGGGGCATCCGGTAATGGTGGTGCGGCTGGTTGTGGGGGAGCCGCAGTAATTGGCATCGGCGGCATAGGTGCCACCATGGCACCCGGCCATTGATTCCACATTTCTTAAAATTCCCTTACGTTTGTTTGGGGCTTCTTTACACTATTGTTGTAATTGTCTGTATGTATGTATGTATGTATTTATGTTATTGGAAATCTAGCAGGATTATAAGTATAATGTCTGCTGAAATGTTATGAGATACATTTTCTTCAACTCTTAATATTTACCTTTTATTTGTTTAGATTAAAAAAAAACTACACTAATAATAAGCGCACTTAATTAGCCATATGCACAACAAATTTCAATTAATTAACCCAAACGAAAATTTTTTTTGTACGCCACACATCGCCATCTTTTAGTTTGAAAATTGGAGATGTGAAATAGGGCGATTTTACCCAGTGATCGATAACAAGTAACAACGCACTTCGATTAATTGAATATCACAGATGGACCATTTTCTTCGCCAAGGCAATAATAATGATTAGTAATCACTGTAATCACTGATTACATGTTTAAAGTAGTGAACAGAATGGTGAAGCTGAAACTGAAGCCGGTCAAAAATCAAAGACAGTTGGCTTAGTTTTTGAACGAATACAATGTGAAGCTGTCAAAAAAGTTTTTCACTCGGCTTAAAATCATCTGTCTCTCTCTGCAAATGATAAGTGCAGCGATTCAAAAAAAAGGGATAAGTCCGTATCAAATTTTATTAGAAATTTTTACATAATTTAAAACACGCCGATTACAAAAATAAAAATAAAAAACCAATGTATTAACAGAAATAGCTGCAGAATATGAACGATATTTAAGGCGATAACCAATTATGTTAACTAGGGTTGTCAAACGCGTTAAGAAAACTGTAGCTGTTAACATTTTTAGTTCATTATCTAAGGTTTTTTACTGAGGCTGAACTTTGTATTCTGTTCACTTTTTTCGGGCTTCAGCCTCATCCTCCTATTTGATCGTTAAGCAAAGATTAAAGGGTGCAAGAGAAATTCTATCATAAAACGACCATATTTTGTGCATTTGTAAACCTTGTTTGTTAGCTTATCGACTTGGATGAAATCGCTTATATTTAGTGCAGCCCTAACGACTAGACACGTGTTGTGAACGTACGAGTTCAAGTTCTAAACTGGAATTTAAGAATATTATAATGGCGGAAAACAGAAATAAAATAGAATTCCTTGTTGCAGATACGTCAGCTTTTATAAACGCTGTTCCGTTGAACGTGAGTTCTATTGATAATCTTGAATAATATAATAATAATTTAACTTTTAGGACTACGCCAAGAATGTCTTAACCGTTCCGGACGTGATCGCGGAGGTTCGCAATAAACGTCAAATACGGAGACTTTGCGTACTCCCTTTCGATCTGCAGGTGCGTGAACCCCGTACGGAAAGCATTAAATATTGCGTGGAATTCGCAAAGAAAACCGGTGACTATGCGAGTTTGTCGGGCATCGATCTGAAGGTGATCGCACTTACCTTTGAATTGGAAGCGGATAATATCGGAACTGGACACTTGCGCACAGAACCCGTGGTTTCTCAGGTGATTGCATCTAAAGAAAAACCTATAGAGGTGCAAGACAACACAAAACTGGCAGGCTGGTACATGCCCAACAGTAATGAAATCGGTGATGATGAAGATAGCGAAGGGCACAACAGTGAGAATGAAGATGAGAACTATAATGATGAGCCGGCTGAACTAAATAATGAAGTCCACACTGACGATGATCCCTTTTACAAATCCGAGGGAATAGATCAAATAAAGGAAGCTATAGAAGTACAAATAGCCTCTGGTACAGGAAACGCAGATGCACTTCTAAATAACATTGCAACGGACGATGTAACACAAGAAGAGTTGAATCAACTTTTTGAGAAGTTGGAATGTGAACCAAGCGCCGAGGAGATCAGCAAAATAGATGGAATACTCGTACATCATCAAACGTTGTTGGCAGACGAAGAAGAGGATCAATTGGAAGAGGCCAAAGCAACAACCTATGATGAAGACGATGATGAGGGTTGGATTACACCGGCTAACATTAAAAAAGTAAAGAAGACAATAGAGGGCAAGGTCGAGGATGACACTGTGCCACAAGTCGCTTGTATTACCACAGATTATGCAATCCAAAATGTGTTGAAGCAGATCAATCTCAATATCTCTGCTTTGAATGGGCGAGTGATCAAGCATTTGCGAACTTACATCCTCCGGTGTTACACATGTTACAAGACCACCAGCATAATGACAAAAGCCTTCTGTCCAAATTGCGGAAACAAAACACTGAAACGTGTGGCCGTCAGTCTTGATGAAAATGGTAAACAAATCATACACATCAACACGAGGCGCCCACTAACCAAAAAGTATAAGAACCAAAGTCTGCCGCGTTTCCAAGGGGGTAAGCATTCTCGTAATCCAATACTGTTTGAAGACCAGCCCATACCTCGTCAGATGCCTTCTCGTGTGGCAAAAACTAAAACAAATGCATTGGATGAGGACTATATTACAGGTTTTTCGGCATTTGCTATGCGTGACGTCGACTCAAAATCCGCGATGTTGAGGGCAAAAGGTAATCTTAAGGAGTGGGCGCGCAACAACACCTTCGAAGAGGACCGTCGACGCAAAAACTATAATCGCTTATGCAAGTAGAGCATTTTCTGTATTTGTAATATTCGTATAATATAGTATACATTGTTTTATATAAGCTTCTCCTCATAAAATATGATGTTAAAATTAAAGGTACTCTATAGTTTAACGCAAAGTTCATTGCCGGGATATTGCGGCAGGTTCAGTTTATATTTGGACTCCAATGATGGCGGAACAAATCTTCCGCCCAAATAGTGATGCGCACCCTTAAAATGCTTAGCACAGAGTTTAGGCGCAGTCAAAGAAATCAAGAGTGTCGGTTCGATATCTGCATCATTCACTTTACCGCATTCGACGTCCCAGCCACTGGGTATGTCAACACTACGAAAAAAAACCCATTACAAAAAAGATAAAATAAAAGATCTGGAAAATAGAGCCCACCTGGCAATGGGTATTTTTGTCTGTTGCAGCAATGAAATAATCGGTACAAAAGTCTCGCGCAATGGCGGCTTAAAACTAAAACCGAAGATTGCATCTACAACGAGGTCATAATCACATGCGACCTGCTCAACAGTTGGGCATTCAGTGAAAATTTTAATGCCCATGCATTCACACTGATGTGCCAAATTCTGATAAAGTTCTTTGGGAGTCGGTTTGGGGTAATAAACTTTGGGATCGTACTTTATAAGCGCTAGATGCCGAGCACAGACCAGACCATCGCCACCGTTGTTCCCTGGTCCACAGCACACAAGCACACGTTTGTATTGTGCAGCAGGAAAGCATTTCATTATTGAATGTGCGCAACTTAAACCTGCTAATTCCATAAGCTGATCCACACTGAATTTGTACTCCTTGAAGAGATCCTGATCAACATTAATGGCTTCAGTTTGATTCAAATATTTGACCATAGTGCAGCCGCTTGTATATTTTCGTCTCAGTACTTGGGCTTGTTGTGGGTGGGTAGCACAATAAAGACAGCGGCTTTCTCCTCGATAAAAGCCGGTTTGGATGTTTTTAGTTAAATTACCCAGCAAATGCACACCAATGAGGCGGGTTGAGTGCATTACTTTCTTGAATCACAGAAGACTTAGTAAATACAAACCTTCCAAAATTCGTAATTTAAAGTTGCTCTTTTTAACGTCTTATGTCCGCGATATTTTGTATTCGTATTGGATGTTGAAGTCGGGAACAATCTCGAACCCAAATGTTCATTTATTCAGAATGGTTAATAGTACTATCGATAACATGTGATTAGCTTCTACATATGCTGAATGTTGAACTGAGAAGTGAATACAAGTGCAAAGCAAGACTGTTTTAATAACAACTATCACTAGGTGAACGATATCTGTGTAATCGGCCATCGATGATGCGTAGAGACCCGGTTAACGCTTCTTAAAAAGATCTACGGCGCTGTTGCTGTGAAATATTGAAAAAAATAAATACATAAATCTTAAGTGGTAGCCTGGCCCAGAGAGAGCCTCAGTCTCTTTGACAGCTGTGACAAGTTGCTTGCAATTACAACGAGGGATGCATAATAACATAAAATATTGATATTTGTTTCGGGTTCTATTTGCTTTCGTTCTGAAATTAGTTCAGATTGTTTTTGAGCGAGGTGGTAGCTCTACATCATTTAAACGACGAAGCTGTCAGCTGAGCGTATACATCAGCCATCAATATTGAACGCTTGGACGTTGTTTTCTCGTTGTGTAACCGTCAAGTTTCGTTTTCTTGAAACAGGTGAGTCTAATGCGGATGCAACAGCCTTCTAAAAGACTAAGGACAGTGAATCCTTTGCAGACACACAAAAATGTCAGCACCTGCAGCACGTGGCGGAACTTCGCTGTTAAAACGCGCCTGGAACGAAATTCCCGATATTGTCGCCGGTACTGCGCTCGCCCTGGTGGGCATCGCTATGGCTGGCATTGGTGTGGCCAACTACTATGCCAAGGACGGCGATAATCGCCGCTACAAACTTGGCTACGTCGTCTTCCGTCACGATGATCCTCGTGCGGAAAAAGTGCGCGAGGATTGATGGTCGCAAGTCCCATTAGTTTTCTCTGTAGCAGTTGTCCTTCTATTTTAAAATTATTCTTTGCTTTGTGATTCATAAACATTAAAGATCGATTTGGAAATGCGTGTCTTAAGTGTTGGATTTTATAAATCCAGAAAGCAAATCTAGTTTATATCGTGGAGCTATAACTGTAAATGGAACTATTTGAAGCCATAAAGCCTAAATCATTGTTGATAAAGTATGGTAGGCTGGCTGTAAGGACCGGCGGAACCTTTATTTTCTTTTTTTTTTCGTCTATCCACAAAGTGTCGGCGTTCTTGAAGAATATGTTGCGGTGTGTGATTCTTGGCCGACCAACAGCCGGAACGAAATGCCTAACTACTCTTGTCAACTTGGCCAATCTGTTTTATGGTTATCGTAGAAAATCAGAATTTTCCGGTAGAGCTAATTGGTAACATTGGCACGTGTCCGGGAAGTTAGCAAGGAAATGTTGTTCTGGGTTAGTTTTCAACCGTTGATGCCAGTCTTTGGCAGCCGAAAATTTCTGTTGTTAGTCACGGAACGAAGAGTAGATTGCCGCCCACTTTTTAATGACTGATAGCTTTTTACAGTGTGGTTCTGTTTTTATATTATGAACAGCCCCCGATGCTGCTCATCTGTGTTATGTACTCGATGAACTTCAATTTGCCAACCAAATCATTGCGTGGTGTTTGAAAACAACTGATGTGGCTTATCGCGAAAGCCGAATAACAATAGTCAGGCTTAGATCCACCCGCAAAGCCCGTTCTAAGGGAAGCTTCTATTTGTAGGTAGGAGGTAATGTTAAGTAACGGTGGGTTTAAAGTTTCTTCAAAGCGAAAATAGCTCAAGTTGAGTTTGGGTTGTTCAACCAGTCTGATGGCTTCTGACTGACTAGAATGACTAACTGGCTGAAGCTAGCACATGACCTGCTGCCAGCCAAGCACCGCTTGCTGTCGTCGTTGGTGCACATTTGCGATAAGCGTAATTCAATCAGCGGCAAATTAAATTGAATCGTGTGATGAAAGAGAAGCTCATTTGGGTGTGAAATTGCTGAAATTTGAAAATTTCCAATCGACCGCTATTGAAGCAGACAGTGACGCCTATAAAAGCACAACAACGCTTTCGAAGCGTAACAGTCGGCATGGCGTAGCCTTACGTTGGGAACCAGACAGCGCCATTGCCGCTCTTAAGTGCCGACGTAAAAACGTATCTGGAGCGCGTCTTGACGAGAACAGCGGCTGGTGGCAGGGGGAAAACAGCATGTAGTCGCGGGTGAGTAAAACAAACTGAAATTCTGGCAAAACTTTACGTATTTTTTCACTACTTCTTTTACAGATTCCATCAGCCGACTACGGCGCCATCTAACTTTTCAAACACAAATCAATTATTATGTCCTCGTATGTAATTTTCCGCAAGCTGCTGCTTCTTCTTGTGAAATTGTGGCGCCATTAACAGTTCAAACCATCCATAGTCTAGAGAAAGACGAACACGATTAGTCGCCGCCCTTCTGTTTATCTAGTTATCTATGCAACCGCTAAATCCATTTATCCCCGTCGTCCTATCTGTTTCAATATAGCTCAGTTAAATATAGATTCTGACTACCCTACTAGCATGGAAATGTTAATCACAAAATCACATAAGATACTCGTGGATGAATTTCTCGATCCTAATCAGATGAGACCAAACAAATAATAAATTGGCCACGAAATCATCACTCGTAGACGTATATACTAAATAACCGCGCTTTTTGTAGATGTAAATGTTTTAACGATACGGTAAACCTAACCAAGCTAAAATGCAAACTGTGTGTGTATTAATTGATATTCTAATCGTATAAGATGCCTAATCGGTATGTCTTGTTGTAACATTCTATACTCGTAATCTACTATTCGAAAATGTTACCCAAGTGGGCGAAGAAATTGTTTTCACCGAAAAATTTGTTTTCAACTTAAATGTTGCTGTTGTTTGGGATCGTATGATACGAAACTACTAACTAATCGAGTAATCAACTTTATATATCGTACATATTCTATATTATACAATATACAATAGCTGTAAAATGTCTTGAAACGATCGATACAGAGGCACATAATAAATGTAATCGTATATATATATATGTATGCAATACATATATACATAACCTTACTACCTATCAAAGTACTTAAATTTGTTAGTCAAATATCTTTCAATAAAGTTGTTAATTATTATGTTGTGCAAAGGAAGTCAGTGGTTTTTTTAATCTTTAAAACACAACTTTTCGTCGTTAAGCGAATGCAGTGAAAGAGAAGACGGGACGCACCATTATACGAAGCAATGGGGATATTGGTATTTGGGTCCTATCCGCCTTAGCAAGTAATTGATCTTTAACAAAATGAACTAATTTTCCTATTGGACAGATAATTAATAATGAATACGCTAATAAAAACAATTAGAGCGATTTATGTTATAGTTATATGTAATCGCAATCCCAAGCAGTTCAACGGCTACTATGCCACTGGGTAATGAAGCTCGATAGATTTGTTTTTCAAAGCAATGCATTCATTAAGTTTTTAATTAGATAAAACATTTAACTAGCACACGTAGCCGTAACCCACCGCGAAATGGTGGCTTTCAGTCACGATGCCATGAGAACTTTTTGTTATCGACAATTATCATGTATTGAAAGCAGATCTGACTGCACAACGTAATCAATGGTCACAATCAAATCAGACAATACTCGGGTATGTAGATCTTCCGCCTGAGTTTGCCATTCTTGGTGCCGAGCACTTCCAAGTCGTCGACAAAATGGTTACTTCTGGTGATGCGGCCGAAGCCGACACGTTTGCCATTCGACACCTCAAGTGGCTTAAAGCTAATCGTGAAGTTGAGCACATTCAGTGGGAACCATTCACTAAACTTCTTGGAGAATGACCAAATATGCGCTTATTGGCCGTGATCAAGGACACGTATATCGTAATCCAGCTGATCCTGCAGTGGTCCCCGGACAATGGCATCCCCGCTCATTAAGACATTTTTCTCGGTCCAGTGCTCTGGAAAAATGCGTCGCACTTAGAATTGAAGCACAACGCGCGGTGCGGCCTCCGTGTACAGCTGTATGACAACGGTGCCCACTGGCTGGCCGCCTTTGACGGCATACTGCAACGAACGTTGCATAATAGC
Source organism: Cacoxenus indagator (assembly GCA_035041755.1). Lineage (NCBI taxonomy): Eukaryota > Metazoa > Arthropoda > Insecta > Diptera > Drosophilidae > Cacoxenus > Cacoxenus indagator. The sequence continues at coordinate 2,058,448 of JAWNKX010000220.1, read as the reverse complement.
AACAGCTGAGACAGTTTGTGTGGCACGCACTGTGTGACAAGTTAAAGTTCCAGTCCTTGTACTTGGAGAACACGTTAATTTGGCGCTTCCGAAACTCGCTAAGCAGACAATTGTACTTACTGGTTGCCGCAGGCTGCTTTACGGCTAGTCCGACCTCCTGGTAAATCGTGTTCTATTGCGAATTGCCCCGCTCTGCCACCCACCCACGATTCCGTTGGCGCGCTATGCATGTATAATTTACAGCCAAGCGCTGACGGGCATGAATTCGGTTGCACCTTTATCATCTACGAGTACCAGTTTTCATACTAACGAAATACATAGGTTGGCGCAGTTTCGGTTCCTGTTGAGAACAGTTTCAGGTGTATTTAATTATGAATACCTGTTAGTGCATGGAAACCACTCTACATCAGTTCATCGGGAGGAGAATTTGAATCCCTATCGAAACATGTAGTTTTGTGAGGCACGAACACGAAAACGAGTTGTCACCCGTTGTGAGCGGCGTGATTTGTTTAGTTAGGTATAATGGCAAAAGTATCTCGTGTTCATGGTGGTTGCACATATTTTCTTTCTTAATTGTGTATAGCAATCTAAACTAAATTGAAATTAAATTTAATTAAATATTTCATCTCACTTTACTTGCCATGCATTGTAAATTGCGACGTTTCTTTCATTTTGCATTTTATTTTTCTGTCGGGGAGAGGGCAAGTACTCACACAATCTAAATTTGAAATTGACTACTGTTTGGTGCATGCAACAACAAACTTGTTGCATGACTTGACTGTTATGCGTTACAAGTTCGTAACTCATATTTCTAATGGTTTCATTTTAAAATATTCAAGTAATTCCTTATTATCTCTTATTATTTTACACACACATAGACAATTAGAATTATTTAAAGTTTATCTTGTTCCACTTGGCGCTGGCAACGTTTACAATTTTTGGCTTTGATTTCTGAGATTTTCATACTCTTCACGCACGAGTTTCATACTCTTGGCATACTATATATACCTAGTACATATATTTTTAATTAACTTGTCAAGGCAGCTTGATTTAGCTATGTCCGTCTGTCTATTTCTCTGTGTTTGAGTTGGTCAGCGAAAATTTCGCACGAAGAGTTATTTCTACCATACCGTGCACATTTTTTGTAACCGGTCAAATCCATCCACTAGGGCTGGTATCCATGATATATATTTTTTCCTTTTTTCCATATAAAGACAATCTTTGAAAGTTTGAAGCATCTGTGATTACTGTATCATATAATCCCCATATAAATACACGGAACTCAGTGTTGAACTACAGTATGCACAGTGTCCATTCCTTAAACATACGCCAAAACAATATTGTAATATTGTTGTGTCCCAAAACAAAGGGATGACGGAAACAATTTATAAGGTGCATGAAGGGTATTGCAACTTCGGCATAGCCGAAATGAATTTTTTTTAGTTTTGTATGATTTTTGGTTTTCGATTTAAAAAAACGCTTTGAACATCTTTTTTTACATATTATTTCCTTTCCTTTAAATTCATTTTAGTATCTGATTTCGAGAACAAAGTTCTGTAATTAACAAACTACAACTCTTTAAAATGAATAACTTTCTTTAATTCTAATATAGTAATACTTTTGTTCACGGCTATTTTTTTAGCCAAATCGCTTTGCTTGATTGGCTTTGTGACGGTCTCGTTTGGACGTGCTTCAAAAAAGTCTCTGTCTTCAGAAAACTTTCGCGTTCGCTTCGGTTGATTTTTCCAACAACAATTACGAATATTCTTAATTTAATTCAGTCACATGTGAGCTCATTAAGAGATAGATAATCATGCTCTTTTTCTTTGTTTACTAAAACAAAACAAAAAAACAAATCAAAAAAAAAAAAAACAAAAAAAAACAAAAAACCTTGCATGTTGCAGCAGACGAGGTGGCTTGGCAGGCGACAACGCATAACAATAATTTTTTGCTTCGCTTGCATATGTGACGGTTGTTTAGTGACGAGCCATGTGTCGTCACGTGGCGATCGCCGCTTTACTTATTGTTGTTCTCTTGCATCAGATCCTCGAGTGCGCCATTCAATCGGCCTTTGCTGAGCGCTTCGACGAGCATGTGCAGCCGCTCTTCACGCTCTGAGTGACGACGCTCCAGCAACGACACCTGGTGGCAATGAAAACGAAAGAGAGATAATGAGTATTGCTAACACATTCGCTTAGCTTAACTTGCTTGCTTACTTTCGCTTTTAGTGCGTAATAGTCGACGGGCACTTTGCGTCGCTTCTGTGGATCCTCGCTGCGCTCGTTGAGTCGCTGTTGGAGGACGCGTACGGTGTCATTGCAGGAGGCTAATTCTCGTTCGTGCGCCGATTGCAGCGTCTTTAACTGCAGAAAGGAGGATGTGGTTACTTGTGCGAATGTGATTGGTAGCGACCAACGATTCTACTTACATCGTGCAACCGCTTGTCGTTAAGCGTTTTGTAGTCCTGCTCGAGCAGTTTCACCTTGCTTTGAGCTTCGCGCAGCGCCTGATTCTCCGTACTCGCTGGCACATGGTCCGGATAGTGGTAATTGTTGAGATGGCCGCCGGTCTTATTGTCGGACTTATTATAGGCTGTAAAGGAAGCAATTAAACAAAATTAGTTATAACAATAACAAGGACTGCGATTAGTCATCATCAAATGACTCGAGCGACCCTATCCTAAATTCACATAATAATTCTCTCACACATAAAACTCAATGTCGTTGACTTTTATGTTGTTCCTATGTTGCTTCACTATTCTCTCAAAACAACTAACTGTACATACATCCATATGTTGTTAATCCCTTCAAGCGAGGTTGCTCCCTTCCCAATCAACAAATCTTTCTCATTTTTTACATCTCTCTCTTTCTCTCTCTCTCTCTCTATCGCACTGTCTTCATTGTGAAATCGTGGCTTCGTCCCGGAACCAAGTATTGTTCGCTGTGTAAGTGTAATGGATCGCTTGTCGAAAATATAAATTTTTTTGTTTTCATATAAAATCCTCGTTAACATGGAACGGAACGTTCTCGTCGTCGTGCGCATACAACAAAAGCTTAACAAATTAACTTTTCACAAATAAAAATAAATATCGTTGTATTACATAATCGAAACACGTGTTGTAGTTTAACGAGTGTGTTCGCCCTCAAAGCTCTAAGCGAAAATATACAAAAACCTAACTCATTAATTGCTATAATGAGAAAATAAACAATATGCTAAAACTGAATAACAACAAACAACAACAACAAAGCGGATTATGAACATGTAAACTAAATAAATCAAAATTATAAAATATGCTTTTTTGGCTCGGTATATTTATGTATGTATATGTATATGCCGGTTATGGAATGTGTGTGATGTGGCTTACTTTCGCTTTCGAATTTACTTTTCCGAAGAAAGAAAGAAGCATCAAAAACAACAGCAAACAACATCGACTGTTTTGAATTAGTTAAGCGTGTGAGGCATGCGCGGCCAGCGTTAAAGTCGTTCGACGTGTGCTTTGTGTGTTTGCTTTTATACATACCGTCATACATGCATACATACTATGTGACATAACAGAAAACGGTACATGTCCTCAAACGTTTAGTGGCCGGTCGGTCGATCATTTTGATCTTTCTTCGCATGTTTTCAATAACAAGGCTGACGGAGTGCGTGTATTGCACTCCTGCGTATTTTAGGTGTGTCTTACTTTCTTATTCTCATTATATGCACAAATCCACTAAGTAGGTGAGGCCGCCACGCATTCTCACTCACCCTTGCACTCACTCATGTACAAACTCCTTGTCTCACACACACACACATACAATTGGGCGACCTAATTGTCTCTGACCTTTGCGCAGCTGAACAGACCGAACCGAGACTTGACACTGATTCATCTACAGCAATAGTTCGTTTACTGGCCTTTATCTGTACGTGTCTGTCTGGTCTGCCTATCTCGCTGATATTCAAACAGTACATCGCAGAGAAAGTCCAGCGAACACAGCTATACAGCTAAGCTAAGCTGACGAAATAAATTGTTTTCCAATCTACTGTTGCTACGACCCCACAGCACCACTTACCACAGGCGTCTCTTTCGCGATGCAGCTTCCTTATTGTCTTCTTACATTCGTCCAGCTCGCGTGTCAATCGCTGCATAGCCTTGTTCTTAATGGCCAAGTCGACGCGCATGTTCCGCACACTCGCCAACAGCTGTGTATCTTCTTTGACCAGCGAACCGTGGCTACTACCGCTCTGAGATGTCATTATTGAGAGTGTTGACTCCGACTGTGAAACAGGCAGTTTGGACACATGTAGCGTGCCACTGCCGGTGGCAAAGCCGCCCGTTAAGCGCCGCACACCGCTTTGCTTTGAGTTCGGGCGTGAATTGTTGGGCGTTGAATTGGCAGTGCTGCTTGTGCTCGAACTGGCCGTCGAGTGGTGTAGATTCTGATGAGAATGCTGTGGTGCCGATGGACAACCAATTGTGTTGGTGCTATGGTCGCGCATTACGGGTGCCGTCTTTGTCAATGCCCCGCTACTGATTGCTTTGTTGGACGCGCGATTACCAGGGAACATGTCGTCATCGCCGCCACTGGCATTGGTTTGTGTGCCGATTGTGGTTGTATTTAATGCCGTTTTGTCCGTCTGAGTGCAGTTATTGTAGTAACGCTCGGCACGTTTCTGCATCAGACGGTCGAGCGTGCGTACTTGCGACTCGATTTGCGCATTCAACTGGGTGTTGATCTCCTGGAGGCTGTCCAATGTCCAAGAGAAAATTAATTGAGTGTCCTGCATTCATTACATATTATTTGGTGAATCACTTACCTCAACACCTGCGTTTCCAGGTCGGCGATGTGTGTCTCATATTTGGACTGCACCGTGTTGAAACGTGCCTGCACATTCGCCAGTATTTGCTGTGCCTTGCGATCCTGCTCCTTGGCATCGGATTCGAGTTGTGCTATGCGTTGTTCCAGTAATTTGCGACTGCTACAGTTCTCCTGATCGTTTAGCGCCGATGAAATGCTGGAATTATTGGAAGCCACTATGGGGCACAGCAAGCGCAAAAGTTCATTTTACTTCAAACATCGAACTAAACCAACACTTACCAATTAGCGCCGACACCGAATCCGGATGTTTGCGCACCAGTATACGCTCCATTTCGCGGCACTGACGTTGTAGATCCAATATCGTCTTGGCATCCTTATCTTTCAGTTCGTTTGCATGCTTGCGCTCCCTTTGGCTCTCCTCGAGTTCCGCGCGAAGCGTCTTCTGCAGTTCAAGTGCATCATTGCGGTCATGCCTAGCCGTTTTCAACTCCGTGCGCAGCACATTAGCGCACTCATTCAAATGCTGCACGTCTAATTTGAGGATCTCCGACTCGTCCTGCAGGCGGGAATTCGTCTCGCGTAATGCGCGCTGCATCTGTGACATTGTTTCGTTCTGTATGCGTACCGATTCCAAACGCTCTTCGGTGTCTTTAAGCTTCTCCTGCAACATTTCGATTTCTTGCTTGAGTGTGTGCTCCCGGGTTATCGATGCCGCAACGGTGGCCGGCTCGATGGGCGAACTCAAAGTCGATACGAAATGCTTCGGCGATGTACCCACCAATTTGTCACTGAACATGACCATTGGCTTTATGAGCATTTCCAAGGCATTGTTTGGTGCAACCCTTGTTCTCTCTGGCGATGCCAACGTGTCCATTGACACCTTATATGATTGTTGTTGTTGATGATGATGCTGTTGCTGCTGCTTTTGCCTGTATGGACTGTGTGCGCGCGGCAGTGTTTGGCTGCATGCTTGCCCAAAGCCGCAGCCAACATCTACACGTCCGTTAACACTATTGGGGGTGGTCATCGATCCGCGGCGTCCACTGCAACCGCCAGCTGACGGTGGTGGGGCAGTATTCACGTTATTGTTACTGTTGGTACTGATTGAATTGCGTCGCACTGCGGCACTGACAACAACAGAGAAGGTAGTGTTCTCACTTAGCGGCTGCCGACGCACTGGACTTGCTAGTTGCAATGATTTCGTCGCCGTTGCGTGTGGTTGTTGTGTCGGGGTTTGCCTTGTTGTTGCTGCTAAGGCGTTTTTTGTCGCTGATGTGTTGCCGCCACTCGCACGGCGGCCAAATGTGTAGTCGGTATTGAATTTCGTGACGGCACGTGCAACACCTGACAGCAACGGCGCCGTCGTCGTCGCCGTCGCCATTGTTGTCGCGATGTTGGCATCACTGGCATGCAAGGTAGCCGCCATATTTGCCGCTTCCATTGCACTCGTCGTGCTAATTGCCGCCCTACTCAATGTTATTTCCGACATTGTCATAGCCGTAGTCGACACTTTCGTTGTTGTTATTCCAGTTAACGGCGACGTTGCCTTCGCAGACATTTTCGTGGTAGTTGTTGCAACGTTTTTTACCCCATCTTGTGGTAGCTCCAATGTTTCAATACCCTCAGTGATCTCCTCCATCTGCAAAAAACAAAAAAACAAAAACGATAACCATTAAAGCTTTGCGGAAAGAGGGCTGGGGTGTAAAGTTCTCAACGGAAACCAAGCAAAACTAACAAGCGGACAGTGGAGAAATGAAAGTAACTAAAAGGCTCCATGTAAAACAGAAGAACAGAAGAAAAATGTGTCGTTTTGATTTGAGTTTTGTGTATGTGTAAATCACCTCACCTCAGGCCATCAACAAGCAAGCAAACCGTGCTTCGTTTTTTCCAATGATTTGAATCTCTTTCTTTCTTTCTTTGCAGCCTTCGTTGGACACATGACATTGTGTGTATATGATAGGCGGGCAGCCAACCCACATAAAAACTCAATTTTTCGAATAAGTGACCGCAATAAAAATAATAAGAAAAAATATGTAGCTATATATGCATACGTATGCATAATACATATACAAATGTATGTAAATACATATGGACGGATGTACATATGCATGCTTAAACTATTTCAACAAAAAAACCAACATCAACTATTACTTTGTTGACAAGAAGAAAGTTCGAACGCGTTCGCGTCATTTGTTGTTGGTGTAGCGTTTTCGTTGTGTCTTCGAGCGTCCGACATCAGGGTAGGCCTGGCCAGACCGGGGCGACTTTAGTGTTTTCTTCAAGTTGCCGTGGCTGTCACTATCGTCGCCTCTATCGCTGATGCTGTCACCGACTCCACACAACCACAGTTGATATTGCTTTGTGCTTTGCTTGTTGTTACTTTGTGCGCCCACTCTCGCTTTCATCGCTTTGCAACTATGATTCTATGTACCTGGAAGGCAATTGCTAGTTGTTGTTATGGCTGCTTGTGTAGCTAACAACTCGTGTAGCACAAAAAAGCGCAGTGTCGCCGCTTGCATTCAAGATGGCGGCTTCGACAGCCCACGCACAACTCCGCATGATGCTTTTGCCTCGCTCGCGAGCGCTCTCTGCTGATATTGTCGTTGTCGAAGTTGTGTTCAGGTTACGTACGTATAATTAGTTGTTGTTTTTCTTTTTCCTTCTTCAATGGCTATCCACACAAAATCATTTTGACCACTTTCCATTTTTATGAATAACAAAATCCGAAAAATTAAAAAAAAAAAACATCAACAACAAAAACAAAACAACTTCAGTTGTTCGAAAAGAAGAAAAAGAAGAAGCAGTAGCAGCATAAACAGCGATTGTCGAACGTAAACTTTCGTTAAGACGTCGTTATCGTTGTTGTCGCTATCGTCATCAGGACAGGACGAGTTTAAATCTATTTCAATCAGCCCTACCCACAAAACGTCCGCACTATTACACTTTCTTGAAAGTTAAAGTGAAAAAATAAAATGTATATAATCTATATTCTATATATATGAAAATTACACTCGTTGGGCGTTTCTTTGTTTGAAACGGGTGTTCTCAGCATTCATAGGGGCTATCGAACTCAAAAATTTTACCACGGGTTCTGTTTGAGCCTTTATCGGTTTTTTTCTTATTTTGGACCCGGTAGGTGACCTTTGGGTGAAGTTATTTCTATTATTCAGATTAACGTATATATAGAAAGCTCACTGATACGTACACACAGTTCTCATTAAAATTTTATAGAAACTTTTGAACTGTTTCAAAGTAAAATGAATCTGTTCTGTTTTGTGATGCATATTGTAAGTAACTTATGCCCTTAGTGTTTATAGTATTAATATCACGCTTCGTCATTCACCATTCACTAACATAGTTTTAAATGCATTGCGATTTTATATATAGGTTGTACGTAAAATAAAAACTGTTTAATTAATTTGTTACCAATCAATACTAACAAATGCACAAACGTTCTTTGGGGGCAAAACAAGTTTGCCGGGTCTAGGTAATATATATATATATGTATTTTATACGATCCAGTAAGTTCAGAAGTTCAAAAAAAGTTATGCCAATAAAAAATTTTGATTTGTATGTCTCATTGTCTCGTTCAGTAGAGTACAAAAACAATTTGCAATTTGCTACCTCCATCAACCATCCGCTCTATACCCTCCGACAATTTGCTTTATTTATTAATTATACGATGTTTATGTGTATAAATATACATATCATTAACCCAACACTACTGAGTGCAATCAACGCTGATAAAATTAAATTACAAATTATAAAAAACACTTAAATAAAGAAAGAAGAAAAAACAAGAATTATTAAGGACAATTTCACTACTTGAAATGACAGTGACCGCAAAGCATTCTCACTCGAGCAACAAAGTGAAAGGAGCAACATCAGCAGAGTGTTCTTATTGTATTGATGTCAATGAGATCACTCATTTCAATACGATGTCATTTTAGCTGACTCAGCCGAACTCAACTCAACTCAATTTAACACCTCACCTTACCACATCAAAAATTTCCTCACTTTAGATCAACTCAACTCGCTTCGGATTCGCTACGTGAATATTAAAATATGACATTTTTTTGGGGAACTACGTATAACAATTATGCGTACGAGTACATTTTCCATTAACCTTAACATGACAAAAAAAAAAGATATATATATATATATATTTTTTATGTACGCCTTAATACAATAAACGTTATCCTTTGGCCAAGTGCAGTCTCCGTTAGGTATTACTTCACGAGGAAGGGAATTACCGACCCATGTAGGATAAACTACAACAAAGTATGTATGCCTTTGTGATCGTTCGTCAACATCTTAAATTTTAGCTAGATGCGATGCCCGGCTTTGAATGAAGAAAGTCAACAAACAACAAAATTGGTTATACAATTAACAACAAAAGAAGCTGAAAACAACAAATATTTACATGAACTAGATTAAACGGCTTAGCAGACAATTGACAATGACTACTCGTACGTTGAAAAAAAGGAGTTTTAGTAGCGTTATCAGCGACAACAGAACCGACGCAGCGAAGCCGAGAAAGTGAAGCTTCAACAAACACCGAATGTCGAACACAAGCTGTCCGATAGGGTGAGGTGGGACACATGTAACAGCACAGAGCATGTAGTAGTTGGTGGTTTGTCAAGCATTTCAATGCAAATAAAGTTAACGACATGAGAGAGCAGAAAACGATGAAATTAAAAAAAACAGAATGAACACTTAAAATAGCTAAGCGATAAAATGAATTAACATAAAACAATTGATCAACAGCGGCAGCCGAAGCAACAACAACTACGATAACAGCGGCCGTTAATAGGATTTGTATGGTACTAACGTTACACGAAATGATCTGAAACGAATGGAGCGATCGATGCTTTCGGAAAACATTGGTAGGGGTGAAGAGTCACCTCTTCAGCAACAGCCCAAGTCATAGAGCAGCAACAAGTGGTGAGAGTTATTGAAAAAAGAGAAAGAGCGACATAGTGAGATAGGGAGAAATAGAAGAGAGACTGACTCTGCGCACGCGTATCACACATGCAGTTAAATCTGTGCGTTTGTGTGTATGTGCTCTGAGTGTTAATCTTAGCTCTTACAGTATTTTGCCAAAGTCGTCTTAGCTGTTCTTGTTGTTGTTGGGTTTAACAGCGTATTTACATACATATCACGCTTGTACCTGATCACACTGTAACGGTGGCATTTGTTGATGGTAGTGCTGCTGGTGGCAGTAAGGCATACATACATACACACACACACACACAACCTCACATACAGACAACTATACAACTAGCGTCGTCGTAGCAGCAGCGGTGTGCACAACCTAACGAAATGGCATTACTTTCCCAGTTGCGGTATAAAAGCGCTTGACGATCAATGGAACATGTCTCATTAGTGTTTAGTGTCAGATCTCGCAAAGATGTTTGTCGGGAGATCAAGAAAGCAACGCACCACCACAACAATAACAGCAACAACGGCCGCAAATACGGCAACTGCGAGGGCGGCGCTGTTCGGATGTACGTTGCTTTTGAGTGCTCATCTTGGCACGTACGGCGCTTGGGCAATGTCTATCGATCGTATGGCCATCGAAAGCAATGAAGTGCAACAATCGCAAGTACTGCCACAATATGAATCACAGTCACAGTTACCCGCAGCCCACAACGATGATATGCTGGTTAATAATATGCAGTTGACAGCAGTGCCTGCGTCCATCGGTGGTGACAATACGGACATGTATATGCTGGTGCCGGCTACAGTAGCCGCTGAACAGGAGGTGCACAAGCACAGTGTTGAAAGTGGAAATAGCATTGACAATGACGAGCCGTCAGCAGATGATGCGTCGTTGGTGTCAATGCCAAGCGATATGCTAATGCTGGAAAGCGATGATACGCTGGCAGTGCAAATGGTGGCATCGCCCACATTGGTGAAGGGAGACATTGAGCCAATACCAAGTACAAGTGTCTATGACGATGTAGAAAATGTAGACAAATCACAGAAACAGCAGCATCCTGCTGAGTCGGAAATAGAAACGAAAGAAAGTATGTTGGATATCACTACGCCGGCCTCGTTGAAAGATGCGTCGCAGGAACAGCAACAGGAAATCGTGGAAACGGTAGCTGAAGTAATGCCCCAAATATCTGCCACTATTGGAACGTCTGCTGCGGATCACCAAAAGTGGGAAGAGCAGTTGGTGAGCTCGGATATTGCAAAGAAGCAGCATACCAGTCAAGAAACAAATGCTGAGATTGAGACAGCAGCGCAAGAAGTACAATTGGACGCGGCAGAAGCGGAGAAACAAAACTCTATTACGGAGAGCGTGATTGATGTGATTTCAGATGCCACTGATGCCCTTGAAGAAGTCGTTGTAAAAGAGTTGGTAGAATCAGCAGATAAGCACCAAAAAACTGAGAAGGTTGTGGAGCCAGATGAGAGTGAGTTGCCAGTACAGACACAAAGGGAGGAAGTAGCAACAATGAAAACACCTTCTGTAGGTGAATTTATAGCCGGACTTGAAGAGGCGTTAACCGATAAATTGGCTGCAGAGGCTGCAGATGAATACCAGTCAGCTAATCGGGAATTTGCAGAACAACCGGATGCAGTGGCCGCACAGCAACCAGAATGGCAAAAGCAAGAGGAGCCAATGGCGGATGAATCTGAGACTATGAGCATATCGGAAGCAACTGTAGATAACACGCATCTAGCAGGAGTTTCTGTCATTGAAGTTGAACCATCTAAGTTTCAATCAGATGAACAGGAACAATCTGAGGAGGCTGCTGTCGAAACAGCCAATACTGACAACAATTTGATTGCTGTAAAAGATGTGGATAACAAAGATCAACAGTTGGTGGAATCAGAAGACAAGGAACAGTTACAAAGTGAACCTGAACGTTTAGAAGAAGATGCCGTTTTGTCATTAGCAGACGCCGCAGATTTGATACCAGAAATTACGCCCGTTGAATTGTCAGATAACAAAACAGAAATCTCCACAGATCCTGAACATCAAGGCGTCGCTCAACTCGCTGCTACAGCGCAAAGCCAAATTGACGAACAGAATAAAGTGGAAGTCGAACCAGAAACTACGGAAGAACCTGAATCACAAAATCAAATACAAACGGATTCAAACAAGCCAGTTGCGATGGAAGGCGACGACAACAAGCAGGAAATATTGCAGGCAGAAGATGAACCAACTTCTTTGTTGACAACCGTAATTCACATGCCCACCCCGCCACAAGCTGTTCCCGTAGAGGCATCTAGTTCCGCGCCAGCACCACTGCCAACGGCAGACGTACCAGTAATAGTAAATGTTGCCGATAGTGTACTCAACTACGTAAATGCCTCATTCATACAACAACAAACGGAACAAGTGCCCTTCAAACCGGACGCCGAACGAGCACCTGTGCCCGAGTACAATTCACAGCTGAGGCGATACGACGGCGCGCAGGTTTGGCGTATTGTTGTGCAAAACGACAAGGACAAAAAATTAGCTGACGAATTACAAACAAAATACGGTGAGTGTAACATTTTTCACATTCCTTGGTAATTATCATTTCCTTACCTTGCATTGACTGATTAATGGGTTGTCACATTCGAGGCAATTGAGTTATTCAATTGTCGATGCACCCGTGCACGCGTGCTGCATGCAAATTGTTTTTCTTTCTCTTTCGCAAGTTAAAAGCGGCACAGAATGCGATCAACACATTCCCGCCCCGCCCTGTTCATAGAGGCTACAAACGATGCCTGAGTAGTAGCCGTTTTGGGCGTGAAGTGAGTCACGTTATAATCACAAGAAATGCAATCACCGTTAGGCTGGTAACAAACAGACAGACAGACAGACAGAAAGAAAAAAGCATCAGCTTTGAGAATTAAAAAAAAGAAAGTGTCAATGTTAAGGAGGAAGCAGAAGATATATTCCATACTATGGTTGTATCCTTTATAAAGCGGGAGATCGTGGGAGAACGCTTAACAAAATTCAAATATATTCCTAACGCTGCCTGTTATGATTTACAGATGGCCAACTGTGGAAAGAAGTCAAACAGGAAGTGGACTACCTACTAAAACCGCAAGTGCTGGCAGCCGCCGAGCGGCACATACGCTCAGCAAATCTATCACGCATCGTACTCATCGACAATTTGCAGCAGGTTATTGAAGTGGAAAACCCACCAGAGGAGGAAATCGCACAGCTACAAAACAGAAAGGGTAAGTTTTAAAGCGTCGTCTATCAGTTTCACTCGAACACCAAACTGACGCTATTACGGTTTTTTATGAGGTGCACTCTTAAATGAGCATTTAATATGGGATTTATGGCGGTTGCCAATTGTCTAATCGAGGTTGCCAAAAATATGACAATTCTGGCAACGACAAGACGACAATGAAGGACCTGAACGGTATTCATTGAAGACAAGACAACAACATTTACAATGCATTTTCCTTTCTTCTTTTTTTTTTGCGCGTCCGTTACGCGGTCGGTCTGTTGGTCGGCGTTGACATTTGTCACATTTGACAGATAACACGCGAGTCTAGTTGCAACTCGACGTTTAGTTTAGTTTGGTTTGGAGAAAGTTACACAAACAAGCAACCCACCGCATTTGCGCACTCACTCACATGCTTTCTTCTATCCTGCTCTCGTTACGGGGCAGCTCAGTGTTGCCAACACAAATCAGTTTGTCGTTGTCGTTGTCGTTTTTCATTATTTCTGCTGGCATTCGCATCAAATTTATTGGGTGTTTGGCAATTAACGAAAAAACAAAGTTTTTTTTTTTAGAATTTCGATGATTGATTACTGTGTTGCTGACTGACTGCAGTGCGGTTGATTTAGTTGTAGGACTGTTTCCACCGCCTTTTTGACACCTCTAAGGAGATAAACCAGTAGACGAACGACCGCTGAACTTGGCAGTAAGACAGGACAGTAACATGTAGGCATGGCTGTCACGGTAATTTTTTGTTATTGCTAGCTTTGTAGTATGTTGAGTATAGAAAAAGTCGCGAGGTGATAAATAATTTGATTTTATGTGTGCTGCGGTGGGTGTAAAGAATGATTGATAGTTCGCGAGTGGGACGTGTTAGTGGGCTAGAACAAAAGCATGTGAGGCGTTTTTATGATTTCTTCAGGACCGGGTAGTTTCAAAAGTTGTTTAATCAATAACACGCTACTCCTTCTTTGTAATGCATAATAGAAAATCCGATTGCAATTACCACCCACAGCATTAAGGTTGACTGCCTTTAATTTCCGTAGAAAAATTCATAAGACTTTGATACTTCCGACCCAAAGAAAATGCAATAAAATAAAACAATAGACCTTAGGCTACTTGGCGGGGGTTACTGTGGTGCAGACGGTGTTGCTAATGAACATTGCAATGCCACAAGTTGAATGAACCCCTCCATTTTCATGCTTGACTGCGTTCGTTGATATTAAGCGCTGCGCTTTTATTTCAGGACACCGTTTGACATGGCAGGCCTACCATCGACTGGAGGACATATACGGCTTTATCGACTACATGGCCAAAACATATCCTGATATTTGCTCAGCGGAAACAATTGGTTACTCTGTGCAGAAGCGGCCCCTTAAGATTTTGAAGTGAGTAGCCAAGACCGAGATGTCTTGCCAGCATTATAGTTCTATTAACGTTTACCCGCTTCCGCAGAATATCGAATGGCAACGACAGTAATCCCAGCATTTGGCTCGATGGCGGTATGCATGCTCGCGAATGGATTAGTCCGGCAACGGTAACATTCATTGCTAACCAGATTATCGAGGGCTGGGAGGATTTGCCTGAGCACATGCGTCAAGTAAATTATTATCTCCATCCCGTGGCCAATCCCGATGGCTACGAGTATTCGCATACAACGGATCGTCTATGGCGTAAGAATATGCGTTCACATGGTCGCCAGTGCCCAGGCGTTGATCTGAATCGTAATTTCGGTTACAAATGGGGTGGCAAGGGTACTAGTGCAAGCCCTTGCGCGCAGACTTATCGCGGCAGCAAGGCTTTCTCCGAACCGGAGACATTCTACATCTCGAAATTCATCAGCAACTACCCGCGAAACACATTCCAGGCGTATCTCTCGTTCCACAGTTACGGTCAGTATATACTCTATCCATGGGGTTATGACTATCATCTAACATCGGATCGTGCCGATTTGGACCGTATTGCCAGACAAGCGGGCACGGTAAGCATTTAGCTAGTTCGAAGTTTGTATGCATGTGCGTGCTGACGCTATTTGGTTGTCTTTTTAGAGCATTACCAAGTCGACGGGCGTTAAATACACAGTCGGCTCATCGGCCACCACTTTGTATCCGGCTGCAGGCGGCTCAGACGATTGGGCCAAAGGCATCGCGGGAATTAAGTATGCATATACCATTGAAATGGGCGACACGGGACGGTACGGATTTGTGCTGCCCGCCAAGTTCATCTATTCCAACGGCAAGGATGGTTTCACGTTCATCGACATTTTAACGCGCGCCATCACCAACGAACGCATCAAGAATGGACGCAAGCGCGTCCTTTAAGCAAGTCCGAAGTAGCTTCTATATTGTATCCGTATTACTTTTAGTTAACTTATTTACTAGTATTTATTTATTTATGAAGGTTTTTTTTTGTCTGAATCGGCGCTGCTTTAAGTGAAATTTATTTATTTATTGTATTAGTGGACGTGTACGAGTTTTAGGTGCACGGTGCACTTTAAACGTGAGCACCATTTATTTGCATCCTTTATTGCATGAGGTAACCTAACTTGTTTTAGCCAATTTTAATGTTTAAATAGACTGAATGTTTGTTTAAAGAACAATAAAAAAAATTGAACAAATGGAAAGCCGGAAGCTTTTAAAGAATAATGAAGAAAATGTGGAACAGAAGAGCAATCATCTGCTTTGTAATGATAACGAGGAAGGGAGAAGAAAGGCAAAGAAAGGAATAGAAAGTAAGAAAAGCCATCAAAAATGTAACAATTGCCGCCATGCCGCGTTGTTACATGTGGCCGTGAACTTTTGCTAGGCAGGCAGGCAAGCAAGCAGTGAAATTCGACTTTGTTGATGTGCCAGCCAAGCAACCAAGCGTCAACGTCAGCTGACTTACTGATATTGTATTCCGTGGCGGGTGCTCATACCAATGCACTACAAAGGGTGAGACTACAGCAAGACATGTCAAGACAACGGAGACAACGGAGACAGCGGAAGCAGGGCGGAGACTCTGAAAAGTATGGTCGTTGCATCTTACAACTTTATGTTGTCACCAAACATTTCAGAAGAGGATTGCAATAATACAACTAAAAAAAGAGCCGCCGAAAATTGTGCAAGTTAAACCGAATCATTGTGGAAGAGTAAAACTCCTGCCACAGCCAAGATACAATCGAATATTGCGTACTGCATCACGACTACGCCAGGACAAGACGCAAACGTAGTGGTGGTCCTTCTAGCCGTTGACGGTATGCCCTTCGGCTAGACTTCAATCATCACGACTTCTGCAAAAGCCTTGACTCCGCTACCAATAGCCTCAGTGATTGAAAGATCAGCATTACCAATTCTTATAAAAGGTTGAGTTTTAAGAGTCAAGAGGTTAATTCAACCCAAAATAGAGAAATTCAAAAGAAAAAGAAAGAAATCATTTTTTCATAAATAAATGACGAACACATACGAATTCTTCAAGTAATACATGCCAGCGATGTTGAGTCAAAGAGAGCGATCTTAGCGAATAACCAAGGTAGCGCAATGTGCTGGACTAATGTGCTTAATTTTACGACAGAATAATAGATCCATACTTATGCAAATGCTGCGCATAATTAAGAAGAGAAATAGAAGAACGAAGCCAAAACGGTTTCTAAACAACTTACACGTCTGCGGGCCAGTGGAGCGATCGATCGATGGATGGATGAATGGCTGCTTGTGATCCCAATAATGAACGAATGTTTCGATCGAGAAAATGATAAGATAATGAAAAGTGGAGTTTAACGACGTTGCGTCGAGAGTTTCGCAAACATTTGAAATTCGGTTTTGGTTTAGTGCACATCAAAATACGGGTGAAATCGATGCGACAGAAAGCAAAATGCGCGAATTCGGTGATCAAAGATATTGGACACTGCTAACGGTGGCGGCACTTGCAGCAGGCTCCGCTGCGATTGGAACCGCAACAATGCAAACAGGACCCTTAACGGCAGAGCAAAGGACAACGTTTTTAATGCATCTGCCGTTTTTCGGTGGCGGTGTACGGAATTTGTTGCACTACATACGGCCACAGTTACACTACGGTCGTAAGTCGGACTATCGCAGCGACTTCGATGAGAACTATATGAACTATCACGGCGCACAACTGTGGAAGATGAATTTTAATGTAACGCGTAAACCAGCTGAACGAGAACAGCAAACGGCACCGCACTACCAACAGTTCGTCGAGACCTATAGTAAGTTCGAGCATGAGTGTGCAATAGGCGACGCACGGTCAGCTGAATGCCGTTGGGCGTAGAAAGTTTGGCAAGCAACTACGTTGCTTGCGGGTCGCGAGCCGCACGCTTTTGGTTAATTTCGTTCGACTCAAACTTGACTAACTTGACTGTTCGACCTAATTAGTGAGCATATAACAAAGTGATTAGCGAAATCGACAGAGCAGTAAAGTCTATGAATGAAAAGAGTCTTCAACATGCCAAAGCAAAATTAGCATACATGTGTACATGCCTCTTGGCGCGAGATATATAGAAACAGAATACCACAAGTAAAAGTAGATGTTATGAGATTAGAGTTTAGATCATAGAACAACAAAAGTTGACATGTTCATATTAGTACAATATACTGGTATATACATCAATAGCCTACGAAGCAAAAGAGAGAGCGGCAAGGATTGCGGTTGCTCTAGCATAAGTTGTAGGTAAATCAAAGAGCCGACATTTACCTTTTGCCCACCTTCAAGCTTGTGAACGCCACGGCTTGACTAAAGTGGAGTTCACAGTTTAGTCGGTAAGCTAGCGCCGTGTCGAGTGTGTGTGTGTGTAATCTATAAGTTGGTGGTCTAGTCTTCTTTTAGTTCTTCTGCATTCCTTTCTTCTGTATGATGAAGGAACCAAGTCTTCTAAGAACGCTGCGATCCTCTTTCGTGTTCGTCTGCTTGTGGGCGCCTGCTTTGTGCGGCGACATCAGGCGCATACATTCCTGTAATCCTAACGCATATCTTATGATACGTAGTATTAGCGGCCTACCCACTTTCTGGGTGAATACGAGCGATATCTATGAGACAACAGTCGAAAGCCTGCAGTGGCTTTTACCCTCTGACATTCGACGATTTAATGTCTTCTCACCTGACTCACCATACCAAATCAATAGACGCTTTCGCAGTGGTAGTCAAGTTCGCCGGTACTACGGCCATCAGCTGTGGAAACTGCACCGAACCAAACTGGATGATCGTGCGCTAAAGACTTTTTGGCTGCTTTTCGGTTTGTTAGAGGGGCGATTCGATTAACTCTCACTATTTATATTCTTCACATTCCGTAATAATAGTTGATGAGTTCGATAATGAGTGGGTTTCGGACTGATGGCTTTTCAAATCCATTTACATAAACCCTTCAAATGTGAATACCCTAAGATTACTGGATTGTATAGCCCACACAGGGAGCGTACATACATAAGGAAACTCGCTTTTCAATGTCCGAACCATTTTGTGATGTGAAGAGTACTATAACTTCGGCTAGGCCGAAGTTAACATTGTTTCTTGTAATATACATAATTTCTAGTTATGATCGCAGGCAGTGAGGTGTGGAACATCAACCAGGATGGTATTGACATACTCATCGACTACAAAAATATCGCCAAGGCAATAGAATTTATGGCTAAGGCTGACTTCACCTACAACATTATGATCGATGATATTGAAATAGCAATTGATGAGACCTATGTTGAGGTTAATAATAGTCACCCAAATATGCCTTGGTTGGAGCGGCCGAGTACATTAATGGATTGGAATCGTTATCACGACTATGGTGACTTTCAACAGTTTATGCAATACACACTCGAGACCTACTCGGACATAGCGGAGATCGTGCAAATCGGTGTTACGAGCAACAAACGATCATTGGAAGTTTTGCGGTAAGCTACTAGAACGACTCTGAGATGGAAAGCACTTCAATTTTTTTTCTTTTCTTGATATAGCATTTCCAATGGCGATCCACGCAATTGGGCCGTGTTCATCGATGCCGGCTTACAGGCACGCGATTGGCTAAGTCCCGCCGCACTCACCTATGCCATTTCGAAGCTAACGTGGCTGTTGTCCGGGTCAGACGATGAATCAGCCGAGCTTATGCGTAACATTGAATGGTATTTCCTACCTCTTGCTAATCCAGATGGCTATCAGTATTCACGTATCACAGACCGCCTCTGGACGAAGAATCGTCATTACGACACCGATACAGGCTGTTACGGGGTCAATTTAGATCGTAACTTTGAGCACGAGTGGGGCGGCTCCGGCTCCTCGAGTAATCCCTGCAAAAATCTCTATCGTGGTAAAAAACAGTTCTCCGAGCCGGAAACACGTGCCATACGCAACTTTTTGCTCAATCTTAAGGGCTACTTGGGTACGTACATTTCGCTCAGCGGTTATGGCCAAGTGATTACATATCCATGGGGCGACGCGGACTACGTTACGGATAATCAACGTTCACTGCAAAATATAGCGCGTAAGGCGGTGCTCAATTTACGCCGGCTCAATCACGCCGAGTACAGCGTGGGCAGCAGCTATAGACTGAAATTAGCACGTTCTGGAAACTCTGCCGACTGGGTGCAGTCCCGTATCGCGCCTCAATTCGTATACAACATGTTTCTAAAGGATCAGGGCCGATATGGCTACCTAATGCCACCACATTATATTGTGGAATCTGGAGAAGAAGTCTACGAGCTCATGCTTACCATTGCAAAGGAGCTACAGTGACTGAGTGTAAATGAAATATTGTAGTTTTTGTATTGGAATTTTATTATCATTATTTTAGAAGACTTTATTTTAGGAGACCAGGTCGCATCTAGTTATATGTGTAACTTAAAATTGTCTTTTTTAATACGCCAAACTTTTACTGAACGACAATGATCCGCAACTACTATTTTTTATGAGAATTTTGTCTAGAAAGGGACAGGGCAGCGTGAACACAACTGCGATTGCCCTATACACTTGCAAACAGGACAACAAGATATCTAAATAAACGAACAGTTTAAAGGGATGGCAATTTGCAGATATTATAAATCTAGCTTGATAATGGAAAAACGAAACTCATTTGACTGGTATTGACAATGAGCAAATTAAATGAATTTCTACTCCTAAACAGGAAGAACTTCGCCACCCTTATGAACCACTTTTTTATAATAGATTCCGCATAATGACTTGGGTATGAGCTGTTGCATAAAAAAGGCGGCGAGGCAGCCAGGCACCTAAAATGCGAGTATCCCGCAAATGACTCTGTGTGGAGTGCCCTGCTATATTCTAACCAATTGGACAAATTCAATTGTGGTTCGCTTACTCTCTAAGTCTTTTTACTTCAGTTCAAATAAAATAAAATGTACTTGTAACTGCTGACCAATTGCTGGACGGATGTAAACTCCTAAGAAATTCTTTATTGAGCGACCTAATACGGAACATCTTGTCGCATGACACTTTTTCTCGTAGGATTCGTACTTATTTTTTTTCGCATACAAAATTGCCAAGAGCGCAATAAATCTGTTGCATATTTTTAGGGTTGCTTCGTATTTCCAAAATTTCGTTGCACCTTTTCTGGCGTGCTTGTTAAGATTTCAAAAAAGAGCTATGGAGCTATTCCTAAGGATGCCTCGATTATATTTCACAAATGACTATTATCCTATATAAGCACAAACGCGGAGAGGCTCCGTTTGTGCTTACCAGAGAGCCATTCCACATTTGTGCTTACCTTACCCTACATTTAATCATGAAACACATTCCGAATTTTTACACACTCTACGGAAAAAGCATAAAATGTCAATTTTGAGCGAAAAAAAATAATTAACACGACAGTGTGAAGACAAGCAAACCAAACTCTAAAAGCATTAGACTGTATTATTTGAAACGGAATTTTGCGGGAAAGGATGCCGCAAAAAAGACTCGCAAATTATTAGAATGAAATATGCGCAATAAAAAAATTAATAAGTAAAAAATAAGCGAAACAAGAAGCGAAATGTAAACAAACCACGCGCTTGATGTAGCGGGCCGTGCGCGGTGAGAGGCTTGCAGAGCTTGATAAAACTTTCACTTTCATTCGAATCAAGATCAAGCAAATTTCTCGTTTGGTTTAAAATGGAATGAACGAACAAGAAAAAATAGTATATTCGGCCATGTCGAATGTTTGATACACTTATTAAGTTTGTGTGCAGACCAAGTAGGGAAGGGACTCTAAATTTCCCGGGAAAGCATTCCCGAAGTGCTCATAACAGTGACTCTCAATGACTCTCTTGAGAGGAGTCTGAACTCTGACGGTTTTCGATTTATGCAGTAGTAGACACAATTCTCATTGAAGAATGTTCTTGAGCTCAGAAAACAACAAATCGATTAAAAAATTCTAACGAAAACGTGTTCTGGTTAGCTGTTTTCGTCAATTCGGTAAAGACAAACGGGGGTTTTAGCCGCAATTGAGTACAGCCAGAATAAAGTTGTCGACGATATGCCAAAGCCTCACAATTAATAGTTAGAAAATTTCAAATAGTTGTTCCAAGAACAAAAGACAAAATCGAATCGCACCTGGATTTTTTAACCTAGACGCCGTTTGGTTTATTGTAGTGGTTACCCAAGAGGATGAGGTGGAGCTCAGTTGAATGAAAGCTGATTAGAGACTTCCATTCAAAGGATCAAATATTTATCATGATCTATCTTAAAAAAATTTAATTTTTCTAGTCATTTGATAAGGCTTGATGCTTAAGTCTATATGAACAGTTTCAGAACCATTAGTCAAAAATTGATGTTTAAAAAATATTGAATACATTATTGAGAGATATATGTAAATAGACGAATGTGGCTAGATTGACTTAACTCGTCTTATCTCATCGAGATAATCAACCTATACACTTTCTAATTCTACTGAAGAATTTTTCTGTTCTCGCAAGCGTTATAACAAAACCGAAACGCTCTTCTGATTGAAAAGTGTACTCGTATGCATGTCTGACAAAACTGATAAAAAATTTTAAGTCGAAAGCGAATGCGAAGATAGCATTGCAGTAAAAATGAGCGTTGTTCGTTTTTGTACTTGTCGTCTGTAATTGAAGTTGAAGTACGGGAAGCCAGCGCTCTCACGGGTATCTCGATCCAGAGTAGGTGGCTTTGAATCGTTTCGGTTTTCAAATGCTCTGGGAAGCGAAAGATAAAGTTAAGCCACGCCAAGCTAGGCCAACCCCACTACAACGAAACGAGCTAAACAATAAATCGGCGATGAAAGCGCCCTACACGATTAAAGAATTTACTTAAAGAAAATATGAATTCATTAAGTGGATGAAATTGTAAAAAACATAAAAAACCAATATTTTGAAAATCCTCGATTTTCTGTATCTCAGCGATGAGATAGAAAGGGAAAGGCAGCCGACGGTAACGTTCGAGGAAGTAGAACTGAGAAAGCCCGTATGGTCGCAACAATTCGCGTGCTAGAAGCCCACAAAACTAAGAAAAATGTTAAAATTGAATTGAAAAAGTTTAGGAGATGAGGTAAAACAGAACAGATTTCATGACCAAATACGAAATATATTCCCATAAAAATTTAATTAATTAGCAATCAGCAATCAAGAGATATAAATCATTGTTCAAAAGTGAAAAGCAAAGCAAAAACTACGTTTTGGGCACGATTTTTTTTCCATTTTTATTTTCTAATCTGCCACTTGACATTAGAAAGTGAAACACGCAAATTGGTCGATTTTTCTCGCTAATCAGTCCCAAATGGCCAAATTGTATTGCTTTAGACAATCGCATCTCCGTTATTGACAAAAAGGGAAAAACTATACTACAGCGGACTAAATATGTATGCATATATACGAAGTCTTAAAATATACAAATCAAAAAAGGTCTATAATGTTTGGAGCTTTCCTAAAATTCATTTTTAGTTTTCAATTAAATTTCCCTTTAACTCCAAACATTCGACTCATCACGTTCCACAAACTAACAAGGTGTGAATAGTTTATTCCGGGGGCTTTGAGGTAATAGGGTATCATGGAATCTTACTGCATAGATTATACATATCACTAGTATACTAGACTAGTGAAATAGTGAAAACATCATTTTCCAGTAATGGAATATGAAGTTGTCAAATTTACTCCTAAATTGCAAAAAAAGAAGGTATTAATAAAAACACCAAATTTGCTACATTCACACATTCGCTATCTTTCTTCTCTTACTGTCTTACTTATTCATTCGCCCCAATTCCATCAAACCCCTAAAGAGTGAATTAAACTGTAGAATGCACAATCAACTCGTTACTTCTTTTCCCCCGCTTTTAACGCTTTATCAATGCAACTCGGAATGATCAAATATGTTCGTTGAAGGTAGTTGGCAAAGCATCAAGCAGTGAGGATAGCGTACTATCAGAGGTGCGTCTGATTCCTCTAACCCTAAGCTTCAGACTGAAGTCAGAATTGTAGAATCACGACGCATAAACGCTTAAAAATGAAGACAAAGCACAGACAAAAACTGCACTTCATTACTAACCACTTGCTAACATTGCCCTCGCTCGCACCAGGTACGCCCCCCTCATTTACAAAATACAAACATTCATTCGTTTCTCTTTGCCGTAGGTGTTGGCTCACTCAACTCCTCTGGTTTGATTGTTCCTTTGCAGCAGTTAGGTAGCTCAGCGGAGCCACTAAGCAGCCCATGGTGTTGATGTTTCTGTACGAAATTGCCCATTGTTTTTGTTTTTTCGATTGTTGTTGAGGTTGTGGTTGTGATTGCTTTTGTTCCATAGCAAAGTTTTGTTGTGCGGTGCGTTTTGTTCGTTTGTATGTCGGTCGGTTAGCTTGCACGATCGTTTTGTTTGTTCTCTTAATGGCTTTTTCGTCCGTTGCTTCATTTGCTTCATTCACAACGAAACGTTCAGTTGCTCCCTCGCTCACTCACTCGCTCGCTCGGTCGTTCGATCAACTGCTGCTTTGTCTGCTGTCGTTGTCGCAGTCGCGTTCGCTTTGTGCTTCCCCATTTGGGGCCTTGTCGAATTTTTCTATATAAAAATTAAAGTTTTTACAGTTGCCGCATTTAGTCGCGAGCGGCGTGTGGTGTTGTCCATTGGTGGCGTGAACGACGGACCGATCGTGCTTTCAATCTGTGTACGTGCAACTATCAAACCGAAAAAAAATTCCTAAAGACTTTAAAAATTAACACATCTCGAAAGAGCATAAAAATCATCGCAGTCAATCAAAAAAGTATCTTCAACCTTACATACAACAATGGAAAATGACGTGGTCCAGCGAAGCATGCGTAAAAGGCGACCGATGTAAGGCAAAAAAAATTTCACTTCTAAGTTTTATGTTGCAAATACATTAAAAAATTACGAACCGGTTGCAAAAATCATGTGAGAAAAACCAAAAAATCCAACTGTAAAAGTTTAATTGGCGCGAAAAAGTGCAATTGCAGAAAAAAATGAGAATAAGAAAGGGCCTCTGAAAGGAACATGTTTTAAAAAAAAAATAATTGCCGTTAAAATGGTTTTTTCTTCTCCTTCTCCTTGCGGACAAAAACTTTGTTTTTTTTTTAAATTTTATTATTTTTTATGTAAACCCCAAACTTTGTGCGAATCTAATTAGGAAATGATGTGAATGAGTTTAGTGACCTCTTTTTTCGTTTTTGTAAAAAACATTTAAATATACATATTCATACACACATACGAAAATATGGACGTGATTCATACTGAGTGAAGCACAAGCGTAATTTTATGAGGTACCTAAGCGGAAGAAGCATGGTTCCATTTTTTTGATAAGGTGAGGCTGGGAGCAACCCAAAGGGATCATAAATAAAGTGTAATGCAAAAAAAGCAATTTTTATAAAAATAAAATAAGCTCTTTTTTTTGCTTTGTTTTTTTTAGCGCTAAAGTTTTAGTGAAATCCTTATTTTTCCATACTTAGACTAAAGAAGTTTTCATTTGCCGTTTACCTTTTAACTCTACGCAAACCCGACCAACGCCGGGGCTCTTGCTGGGATGCAAAGTAGAAGCACAAAAATATAGCATAAGCTCAGGCTATAGCAAAATTTTGATACGCTTCACATAAGAAGGCGAACCAACGAAGAAGTCTGATGTCAATTGTCCGCTGGAAAAACACGATAATGCAGATTCAAAGTTTTGCTTCTTCGAATACCATATATCCATATCCATATATCTATATATATAGGTTCATAGAACAGAAAAACCTTATTTAAAACCAAATAGAGCGACTTATGCATATATTTATGATTGTGCCGTGACAGCTTTCTTTCGCGAACACTCACCGTCATCCAAGGGAGAATGTAATCGGGGTTGTTGAATTACTCCAAGCTTAGATGATTATTTTCTTACAACTTAATATTACTAACTTAATATTGAATATTATTAATGGTGTCCGCGGGAAAAGCTATTATTCTGACAAATTCACATGTTATAATTACATTCTACAAAAAACCAAATTTCAGAATTACATAACCAAAATCCTGAGAGATTGACTGAATAAGCCTTTTTTAAAGCAATTCAACTGACTCAATCTAAATTAAATTAAGGCTTTTGGAGTTGGCATAAGGTAAAGTCCCCTAAACAAATTCAAATTGGATTTGAAACATTTGAACGCCGAACTGAATGTGAGGGATATCATATGACTAAATACTGAAATTTTGTATGCATTTATCGTAAAATTGAACAGAACCACAACAGCATTAAAAATTAGCATTGAACATGATTAACAGAGAGAGAAACAAAAAATTAGATGTCAACTCGAACCCAAAGTCGAGTCGACTTTGTCGAATTGAGTTGGAGCGCGACGCATTTCGGAAAAGGCAAACATTTGATGCGCCGAATTAGATGATGAGGATATAGTGTCGTGTTGTGTGGTGGGGTGGGGAGATGGTTTTTGGGGTCAACAAAATCAAATTAAAAAGAATAGATTCGAATAGAAACACTGAAATCAAATTGAGTTTGATAAGAAAACGAGAGAGAAGAGCGAGACGAAAATAGTCAAAATGTGAACATCAATGAAAAAATCAACGAAAACAGATACTTTGTAATTAATGAGATGCTTAGATACACACTACTTAAATAAGACTATTTAGTTATATCTCTCATTCGACAAGACGTCTTTTAATCATTTCCAACACGACATCGAATTTTGCTGCAACGAAAATAGGACACCCGGAAACGCAGGAGCCAAGAAAGAGCAAAACACACAGATGAAGTGGCAGATAGCGCAAAAGCGTTGCAGACGCTCAAGTGGAACGTTTGAGTTAATGGCAATGCTGGCACTGCTGCAGACGGTGCATGCGTCGTTCGACTTTGGAACCATGGAGCCGTTTTCGAATCAGGATGTGCGCACCGGCAACAAGCTGCTCGTAGAGGGGCCCTTAGAGAGGAACGTCACGATGGACGAAATTCTGTCGCAACAGCAGGCGAGCTACATCAATGTGAATGAGATTCCGGTACGCTACGATGAGACGCAACTGTGGCGTATCTACAACATTTCAGAAGCTATGCGACGACAGCTGCATATCGCCGAGACGTTAGAGCACAAGTTTGGTGGCATCATTTGGAAGGAGAACTCCAAGTTTATCGACATATCAATAACCAAGGAGCATCAGAAGGCAGCGCGACAGTACCTCGACGAGCACAGTTTGCACAATTATTTGTTGCACGACAATGTACAGTCGCTGATCGACCAGGAACAGCTCGGGGGTGTGCAAGCAACGATGGCCGTTACCGGCCGACGTGCGAGTAAGTAAAGTGAAAGTATGGTTGGCATACATGGACAAGTGGGGCTAACGAAATCTCTTCTCCATGCGTCAATTACAGAGAAAGCATCAAGGAGTGGCATGCACTGGAAGGATTACCACGATCTGGATGTGATATACGCTTTTATGCGAGAGATCCGCACGAAATTCCCGAAAATCTGTCGCCTGTACACGATCGGGAAAACGTCCGAGGGTCGCGATCTCAAAGTTTTGCGGTGAGTTCGCTGCTGACGCCGCCGCCAATGCTGATAACAAGCGAGCGAGCCAGTGTTACGTGCGAAGGCCGACACAACAGTTCCATTAACTGATTGTGTGGCACTTGTGACATGCAAGCATTTTTTTTTTTTTGTTAAAATATATATTAACACACCTCTCTTACCGCTTTAACTGTAGTATTTCTGAGAACCCGCGCGACTACAAAAAAATTTGGATCGACGGAGGCATACACGCTCGCGAATGGATCAGCCCAGCGACGGTGACATTCATATTGTACCAGCTGATGTCCAATTGGGACAACCAGCCTGACTACTTACGGCATCTGACGTGGTACATTATGCCAGTAATGAATCCGGATGGCTACGACTACACACGTAAAGTGAATCGTCTGTGGCGCAAGAATCGTTCAGTCGCCAAGCGCTCTGATTGTCGGGGCGTCGATCTGAATCGCAACTTTGACATTAGTTGGAACGGCTTTGGATCTTCGTCGAATCCATGCAGCGACACGTACCGCGGCAGTACGCCAGGCTCCGAGCTGGAGACACAGGCAGTGGTTGAATTCCTGACTAAACGCAAGTACAACCTAGAGTCCTACCTCACGTTCCACAGCTACGGCCAGATGATGGTCTACCCGTGGGCATACAAAGCGGTCAAGGTGAAAGATGGATCGGTGCTACAGCGCGTCGCTAACACGGCCGTACAGCGCATCGAGCAAAAGACTGGCTCCATATACCGCGCTGCGGTCACGCACGAGGTGCTGGGCATCGCTGGCGGCGGTTCGGATGACTGGACACGCGCTGCGCTGGGCACTAAGTACGTGTACACCGTAGAATTGCGTGATCGTGGCAACTTTGGTTTTGTCCTGCCACCTGCACAAATACGAGATACCGCGCTCGAGGGCTGGACCATTGTGGAGACAGTGACACAAGCCATTGCCTGAGATAGAACCCTAGTTAGTGTCGTGCATGCATGAGCGTATGAGTGGCGGATGGATGAATGAGTATAAATGACTGATTAAGCAAGGGTGTGAGTGAATTCGCAACACTTTTGCTTTGCATGTGTTGCAATGACAAGAACTCAAAATTATATTTATTATATTAAAAAATAAAAAACTAAGAAGAAAAAACAAATAAGCCGTTTCACTCACCGTATCCTCGTCGTCTGTTGTGTTATCGTAGAGCTGAGGCGTAGTGGCTGCGGTGACAGTGTAGTTATGCAGATCACGTGGCGTTGATTCCTCCGAAATAATCGACTCCGATGGCAGATTCTCGACAAACACATTGAAAATCGAAGCGCCGCCACTGCCACCATCCATAGTTGGCGTTTGCGGCGTATGGTGATGTGGAGGGACTGATGGATGACGCCACACGTCGGTGTTACTTGACTGCACTTTCTTCGTGACGCGTGTATCACTCGTCAACGGCTGGACTACATTCTCGATACGTCGCGTGTAGCGCGTATTCATTTTGATATTATTGCTGGGCAATTGTGGAGACTGATAGCCATTTTGCTTCACTGATCGCTTAGGTGAGTGCAACTTCTGTTGTGTCAACTCGACGCAGTGGCCGTCGTCGATACCGGTAACAGTTATCACATCCCCCAGACGCATTCGCTGCTGAATGAGTCGTTCCGCCTCTAGCAACAGCTCGTCTACGCTACGAGAATCGTTGCTGTCTGCCAAGCGGTTGACTTCCTGGAATATACTCTCCGGATCGGCTTCCGTTAGGCAACTCTGCTCCTTGTTCAAGAACTCTAGAATTGAGCTGTTCGAATTTAAGTCGTCGAAGTCACACACGCCAGACAGACTTGACTTCTCACTCATCATCGTTCTGGCCGAGGTGGCGACACTGGACGCTACCGATGATTCGCAAGCCGCCGTCGGATCGCCCGACGAGGTGAGCGACGTCTTTTGGTTTCTCAATCTCAACACTTCGGACATTTTGATGCCGAATTTTGTTTATGGTTCACTTCTTGCTTTGTTTGTTGTTGCCGTGGTCCAACGTTCCCTTTTTGTTTCTCTTTTCTTTCGTTTGTCGTGCATGAATTTTACCAAAGGCCAAAAACCAAAATCACAAATAAATTAATCACGACAAAATGTAAGTGGCCAAATCCGCTGAATAAGACAGAACGATCCCGGGGTCTACTGGAAAATCGTCTATTTGACATTTCAATTTCGATTTAATAAGAAATGCTTGTTTTCGCCCGTCAACTTTTCGATTCCTTCGTTTCCGACACCAGCAGAACACACACTCACAGGCAATTAAATGTGGACGAGCAAAAACTCAAGCACATACACATAAACACCTGTGCCTTAGCCTGGCGTTTGCGCAAGTGTAATATGTGTGTTGGCAATTCACAACGCGACTGTAATACAACCCTGCTAATAGAGCGTTGAGTTTGAATCCGGAGTTTTGAACGAAATTCGATTCCAAGCAAGGTCTGGGTACAAAGGTTTTTCGAACTTAAAAGAAAAGTAGTAAACCAGGTCGTCAATCCAGAGTATTTTTTGTTAATTTGCTTATTGCGTACTCAATATATCACTGGGTTCCCCATACGAGGTTACAGTGTTTGAAAACAAAAATAATTAATATACATAGTACAGGGCGTTACCGAAGTATGCTGTACAACATAAATTTTGGAGATTGCATTTTAGTGTAATAACAATAAATAATAAACGAGCATTACTATCTTGCATTGTTATTGTAACTGACCTTCAGTAAAACCAATGTGTGCAGAACAGGATTATAACAAAGCAGGTCGCTTCAGAGTTGTTTTTATTACAGCTGAAAGTAAGCAAATTGTAATTTCCAATTAAATATTGAAACATCGCAAGTTCCAAAAACTTTACTAGGAACATAAAGCAAAATATTTTATGTGATATGAGGTAGAATGCAAAGATACAAGAAACAATGGAGAAGATAAGTGCATAAACACAGAGCCCGAGCATGTGGGTTTTGTGTATGTGTGTGTGACCAATGAATGAAGGGGAGAGCGGTGCAAGAGTGCAGTGTAGTGCTAGGAATTGCAAATTGAATGTCTCAAATTAATTGCGAATCAATTTCAGCGAACTAGTTCGCCGGGTTAGTTTCTATAAGATTAATAAGGAATAATAAATACACATTTCTTAAAGAAATTTTATAACAAACGACGTTTGTGATTTGCTTTTAAAATGATTTCAATACTGAGGCTGGAACTTTTTTCTGATTTAATTCTGATTGCATGTTTATCAATCATCATTACGACCAGAAAGACAATCTAATTGGAATTGAAAACCATAAAGAGTTCTGCAAACAGTTCACGCGTGTGCTATTCAACACTGGCACAGTCAATAAAGACAGAACTGATGAATTCGTTCGTTTTATGCATTTAGTGCAGGCGATTAGTTTAAAAAAGCGCGTAAATATGGAAAAAATGCATTTTTTTGCTCGCGAATGTTGAAAGTGCACTGGGAAGTGAAAACTGTGGAGTTGGAGTCTTTAATTGCGCCAATAAGCAAAGCCAAAGCGTTTGTTTTATTGCAATCTGCACGCTCACACATGCTCACTGATACACCACACACGCACGCCGTGGGACTGAATACGCACCAAAACACGAATAACCCACATCACACAATCACACATGCATACACACGCATGCAAACGCTCGCACGCAGCAGTAGCGCAGTAAGAAGCAGAGCAACATAACAACAACAACGACAAGAGTACGATTGATGATGGTGTGCAAATTTTTGTAATTAATTTAACGAGAAAACAATTGGAAAAATAATTCAAGAGAGAAACGCGCGCCGCCGCCGATTACTGCAATTATCGATTTCGATTGAGTGCGTAATTAATTTTGCATAAACCGAATTTGTTGAGATTTTCTTTTTGTTTTACGAGAGCGAATCTGCTTCAGTTCGGTGCAGTATCGCGCGCTCTTTCACACCCATGCGCCGCTTACGGCCACTGATGTTGTGTTTGTCGTTGTTGGTGTTGATTTTTGACATTTGCCTTTTTGGTTCATTGTCGTCGTCGTCTTTTACGTCTCTTCGATTTCGTCTTGGTCATTCGATTGGCATTATTGTTATTATCGGAAAAGTGTGCGAAAAAACGCTGGAGATTGCGAATATTCTCAATTGTAACACATTTCTTGCTTTGCAGTAAACAACACGTAAATGAAGCCAACGCTGTCACCGCTGTCGGAAGCCTCAAAGCAGAAACGGAAACACCAGAAAGTGGTGTGTGAACTAAAGTGCAGCACCAGCAACCCCACCGCTCGACCGACTGTTTGTCGACCTTACGCTTGAGCAAAATACGAAAAATAAGTTAAAGTAAGCCAAGCTAGGCCAGGCCAGGCCAGGCAAACCGGCTGTCAAACAAGTAAGCCAAAGTCAAACGCCGTCACTGCCGATTATCATGTCACGTTGGACAAAGAGCATCGTCGTGCCGTTGGACTCGCTATGCAAGGAGAAGGAAAACACAAATCGTCCGACAGTGGCCCGCTCGGTTGGCACTGTCGGTAAATGGGGTAAAATGGGCTTCACATCAACGCGCACGTATGCGCTGTCGGTGTTGCCCGCAACGATGGCTGCCGCGGCCGCGGCTCATGCGGCATCTACCACTAGCCCCGGTCAAAGCCCGGCCTCGCCTTTGGATGACGACTTATCGCTGTCCGTGCCAGAGCCGCCGAAACCAAAAAAATTTTTCAAATCGCGCAACGCCGCGCCGCCAGAAGTTATTGCGCAAATGATGCAACAACTGCCGCAACGCAGCTCAACGTCCCCTATACGTGACTCTCTTTCCTCTGGTGTTGGAATCGCCTGTACACATGGCACGCCGACCATGCAAGAGCCACCAATCAAATTAAAGTTACCCAAGAGTTCTTCTGCAGAGCGGAAGAAGCGGTCACCGAGGAAAAAAGTGCCAAGTACGAAAAGCGTAGCAGCAGTAGCAGAAAACTCTACTACTTCTGGTGGTACGGATACTGGAGATGGCATCGACGTCGTAAAACCGATGGTAGTGGAACAGAAGAGCAAGAAGAGAAAGGAGAAGGAACTTAAGCCGGAGGCACCACCATCTCGGGTGTTGGGGCGTGCCCGAAAGGTGGTCAACTATTGTGAGGACGATGACGACGAGGATATAAAAGCGCCGAGAGCGCACACATCGGAGCCAACAACGCCTGCGTCGATTACGGCAGTCACGGCCACTGTCGTTTCCCCAATTACCGCTAATACTGTGACCGGCACCGTTTTCACTGCCGCCGCCACAGTCGCCAGTGTTACGGAGACCGCAACATCGACGCCAGCTACGTCGACGACGACAACGCTGGACTTGGGAGCGCATTTTGAGGCGAGTCCGACAGCGCTGCCGCCTCCCAACACGCCGAGTGGCACACCCGCATCGAAGACTCCGGAACACCCCCATATTGTGTTACGTATTTCGAAGGTAAGTTTTTCTTTTTTATTTTTGTTTTATATGATACAGAGAAAAACGAGTCTTCTAAGAAAACAAAACAAAACAAAAAAGTACTAAAAAAGAAAGAAGAAAAACCGCTACTTTTACACCCTGCGTCCGATTCGCCCTTCGTCAACACACTGTGCTCAACGACGACGCCGACGGCAACAACGGTCGAACAAAACAAACAAACGTAAACGAAGAGGAAGAACCGTCGAATCGCCGCTTTGTATTACAAGAAGAATGCCAACAACACAACCACAATCGCTAAGTCAGCAGCAGCATCGGCGAAAGGGAATGAAAAAAGCGCGCCTTTTTTGTTTGGTTTGAAACGAAGCTTGTCTTTTTTTCTTTCGTTCGCTGTTCGTGTTCTGTGCGTGTCCGAGTCCGGGTCTGGTCTCATTTTTCCGAATTTATTGTTTATTTTCGTACGAAAATGGTTTTATTTTACGCGTTTATATTGAATTTGCCGACGAAGTAATTTCGCGATAATTGATAATGAATAACGCATCGAATGCACTGAACGTATCTATTAAAGAGTGGCTTTTGTGGTGTGTTTCCATTCCAGGGTACTTCGCGCTTAGTGAGCACAGACAGTGAAGAGCAGCCGAACAGTTCACCAGCTCAGCAACAACATCAAGACGTAGATAGTGTATCAGCCGTAACACTAGCAGCAGCAAAATCACGACTGACTTCCATCGACGAAGAAGTTCCTGCCATAGCCAACACCGCCATCCCTTCTTCAACAGTAGTATCCTCACCCAGTACGCCAAAAATTATACTAAGGCCACCAAAGCCTCCACCGGCACTGAAAGCAGATTCAACGCATTTGAAGGCAAGCGTGATCACTCCAGCCACTGCATCAGTAGGTATTATAAGAATCAGCAACAAGCGAGACGATGAAACAGTCGCACCCTCGGACGAAGAGAGTGACGCAGACATCGAGGAGGAGGAGGACGAAGACGAGGAGCCACCCGAAATAAATTACTGCACAGTAAAAATATCGCCGGACAAGCCGCCCAAAGAGCGTTTGAAGTTGATCATTAAGACGGACGTCATTCGAAACGCTATCGCAAAAGCAGCGGCAGCCGCAAAGGCGAAAGAAGCAGCAGCGGCTGAGCGGGCATCAGCGAACACAGGCGACGAGAGCCGCACCGATAAAAAGTCTAAAAGCAAAAAACACAAGCATTTGAAGCACGTTGCAGTGGAGCAACTCCTACCGGCGACTACAACTGCAACGACAGCGTCTGAATTTAAGACACCTTCGCCACATTTGGCGCTTAATGAGCACCACCAACACCAGCAACAGCGTTCCACAACCGTCATCTCGCCGTCAGCGCGTTCCGAACACGACTTCGACTCTCAGTCGTCTGTGTTAGGCAGCATTTCGTCGAAGGGCAATAGTACGCCGCAACCCTTGGCGCAGACTGTACAAGAGGAGAGCTGTGTTATACATAGTCGCGGTTCGAGTGTAATAACAAGTGATCTGGAGACAAGTCAGCATTCTTCACTTGTGGCACCACCCTCTGATATCGAGTCGCGGCTTGAGTCGATGATGATGACCATGGATGGCGCTGCTGGGGCAGTTGATACGCAGCAGCGGTCCACCGCTGTGGAAGAGCCCTTGCAGGAGGATATTTTGGCTGTGTTGCGTGGAGAGGAGGGGGTGCCCGGAGGACAAATATCGCAGGTTAAAGTGAATGGTGCTATGGCAAACGCAGTTGCTGGTGACTCAGAGGATGTGAACGATGAAATGTCCCCTACAAAACAGAAACGTGCGACGCGAGGTCGTGGTCGCAAATCAGCTATTAAAAGTAGCATTAGCGATGCGAAAGGTGTAGCTGAAGCTGAAGGTGTACCAGCGCCAACACGTACGCGTGGACGTGGTAGGCCACTAACTACGGCACCGGCAACGACAACGCAGGTGAGCAATTCTACTTCAGAGATGTCGCCAAATAAACGCAGCACTCGACGTGGATCTAGAAAAATAGAATCAGAAGCGGCTCCGCTAATGGAAGTTGATGCGCTACAACATGTAGACCCTGCTCTCAATAAGTCTGGTGAAGAGCAATCTCCGGTTACCGTTGAACAGGTGACGAGTGTGTCAACTCGCCGTGGACGGGCGGCTCGTAGTAACAAGAATAATGTTAGTAGTAGCAATAATAACAACATAAATAAGGTAGTGACGAATCTCTCGACTAAGGCCACAACTACGCCACAAACGACGCAACGTAGCTACGGCCGTAAACGTAAAAACCAGCAGGCAGCTAATGTGGTAGAACAACTCCATTTAGAATGCTCAGAAGACGAACATCACAGCACGCCGGCTAAGGTGTTGCATAGCGATCTGGATCCGGCTGGTTCGTCGCTAGATAACGCCGACTGCTCGAACAACTCCAACAACTCAAGCAGTACGCTCCAGAATGACGGTTCATCATCATCGCCGCCACGGCGAGACTACAAATTTAAGGATAAGTTTAAACGCACCTTAACCCTGGAGACGCAAGTGGGTAACAATCAGCAAGCCGCAGAAGGTTCCGAAGTTCTATCAAAGAGGGCACCTGCTGCACCATCGACCACAAATTCAGTGGCTGAGGAGGAACAGCAGCGTGGTGCCGTTAAACTGGTCATATCAAAGAAGAAGGGCAGTATATTTAAGAGTCGTACGCTCATGCCGTCGGATAAGGCCGAACAAGGCACAGCTGCCAAGCGTCATCTGTACAAACACAGCTGGGATGCGGCACAGGATGCAAACGGCGCCGGAAACGTCAGTGACGGCAGCAACGCATCGCCTTCGAATGCCGGCGGCGGGAAGACAAACGATGGTTATCCCTCTGGAAAATCAACCGCTGATGTCATTTACGCTGACTTTGGTGATTCGAACTCCACCAACAACCACTCAACAAGTGGCATGATGAGTGGGGACAGTCCGTCGATGGGCAAGCTAATGCGCGTTATCAAACCAAATCCACAGGCATTAGGTGGACATCAATTCGATCTCGACGACGACGATGACATGGGCGGTAGCCACGCATCGGACACAACTAGCAGCTTGCGCGTAGACCGCAAAGCCAAGGAGTACTACACAGTGGTGCGTAACGTGAAGACGGCGCATCAAATACAGGAAATTGGCGAGTACCAGGAAATGGACGATGACGTCGAGTATATTTTGGACGCCTTGCAGCCACACAATCCGCCAGCGACACGTTGTCTCTCTGCGCTGCAGCTTGCCACCAAATGTATGACACCCGCGTTCCGTATGCACGTGAGGGCGCACGGTGTGGTTACCAAGTTTTTTAAGGTAAGAACAGTAATTGACATCGTCATTGCCGGTGAATCCATAATTGAGTAATTTGCTTCGGTTTTCATAGGCGCTTTCGGATTCGAATAAAGACCTGAGTTTGGGCCTCTGCACGTCTGCCATTATGTACATACTCTCTCAGGAGGGTCTCAACATGGATCTCGATCGTGATTCGCTGGAACTGATGATGAATTTACTCGAGGCCGAAGGTGTTGCTTCGTCTTCAGATCGCGCTAACTACGAACGCAATAAGCTTAAAGTGCGCGAGCTGTGCGAGGAAATTAAGGCGCAGGGCAAAGCGACTCATCTCAATGTTGACTCGATCACGGTGGGCACATTAGCTATGGAGACGCTACTCTCGTTGACTTCAAAACGCGCCGGGGATTGGTTCAAAGAGGATCTGCGAATGTTGGGCGGCTTGGAACACATCATTAAAACGATATCCGAGTATTGTAGACCCGTGCTTGAGTGTAGCAATGCTATTAACGAAATTGAGTGGACGCAGTCGTTGCTCGACAACATGCAAACCGTGGCACGTTGCCTGCGTGTTCTTGAGAATGTGACGCAACACAACGAGGCCAATCAGCGTTACATGCTCACCTATGCGGATGGCACAGCGGTCAACACACTCTGCACGTTATTCCGGCTGTGCGATCGTGCTATATCTTTGCATCCAACTATGGAGGACACCCAGAGCAAAGAGCACCCGGGCGTTGTGGTGCGCGAACTTCTTACGCCCGTCCTGAAGGTGCTCATCAATCTGACGCACACGTTTAATACTGCGCAGCCATCGCTGGGCGCTGAAATGCTCGGTGCACGCGCAGACGTCATTGAGACCAGTTTCCATTTGCTGCTATTGGCGCCGAACTACATTCCCGACCGTTGTGTCTTCGAGTTAAGCATTTTGGTAAGTGGGCATGGAAGTTACAAGCCCCCCAAACATAGTTTAATGAAAGATGTCTTCTCTGTTTAGGTATTGATGTTGCTCATAAGCCTCATTATGCACACGCTGCCGAATCGTGCAAATCTAATGAAAGCGTACGCTCCGCCCGAGTACATCGCCGACAATCCGCAACAGCAACGTGACCATGCCGTGACGGTCATACAAGCGGTAATCGAATACTTCTACAAATGCGAGGAGCTAGCCAGGTGAGTGGCGTGACGTAGATAGACAAACAGACAGATAGACAGACAGAAATGGAAGTAGGAACTTCTATTAGAGTGGTTTTGGGCAGGGTTCAATGGATCGTACTCAATGGGTCGTATGGTATGAAAGGATGTTACTAATGATCACTTCGCATTCACAGATTGGTCGAGAAGAACACGGATGCTTTTCTGGAAAATAACGAGAAGACGAAAAAGAAACAGGAGGAGGTCGAGGAGACTGTAAACAACCGTAAGTGGAGTAAACAAGAATCAGCTTGGTTGCATTTAATATGATTTGGTACTCATCGAACTCGTTTATATAGTGATGCAGCGTGCGGGACACCACATGGAACATACGCTAAAGGGTAGCTATGCGGGCATACTCATCGGACATCTGATCACGGACAATGAGCAGCACGAGGCCGTTGTGCGAACGCATCTACGCGGCAACAGTTTCAAGGAAATTATTGGTGTACTCGAGAAGTATCACACATTCATGAATCTGACGGCAAGTGTAAGTCATATTATTGACGTCGTTAAGTCTTGATGTATTGTACATTTTTTCACATATTGCAGTCCGAGGCTGGCGTGGTGGCACACATCAAGTCAACAAAGAAATTAATCGACGATTTCAAAAAGCGTGACTACATCTATGAGAATTCAGATGACAATCTATTGCCGCTTAACTTGGAGATGAGTCACCACGAACACCATCATCAGCAACAGCTGCACAATCAACACCACCATCACCACAACCAGTATCACGCGCACAGCAGTCAAAGCGTCGCAAGTAGCAGCAGCAGCAGCGGTAGCAGCAGTAGCAGTAGCGGTGCAAGCAATGCTCGCCAACACTCGACCACAGATGCCTCTTCGCCTGCAACCTCGCCGACGACGCGCAGCACAATGCCACGTGTTTATAAGACCTACAGTCATAGATAATTGCGTTGCTTCTCGAGCAGTGGTGGCTTTAGTAACATTGCCGTGAGCAAATCCAATGAATAACGCCGTGGGCTCCATTAAATTCGCACTATGTGCTATGCACACTAAGTTACTACACTTCTACGTGATTTACATTGGATACACTCCGCCCCTCCTCCGTCATGATGCTAATCAGAACTATTAATGGGGGGCATACTAAAATATATACCGCGCCAGCTCCTTTGCGTTATTGTTATCTAATTAGTGTATAATTTTATGTTGGAGAGAGGGAGAGGTGATACATTGGTAATGAAATATTTAAACAAATGATGCGAGAAACAAGTTCACGTCCAAACACACACAACCACACCCATGCACACTACACTAGTTGATACCCTACACAAACATACGCATCCGCATAACGTACCCACACACTGCAAACATACGCCAAATATGCACTGGCGCACACAGAGACAAACAGTCAGACATACACACCCAGCAACAGGAACATTACTAATACCGTTACTTTGTTCGATTTGTCGATCTATATAATAAATGTATGTATATGTAATTTTAGCCTATAAGTGAGATTTAATACCTATAAATATAGTGTTGTATATAATGTGAGCAGATCTAATGTTATATCCATCGTCGATTTTATGCTAACAAGCAATCACGAGTGTTTTTTTTTTATTAATTTAAAACTTTTTTTTAATGAAGAAAAAATCGGTAATAAATTGAAATACGAAGCAGCAGAATTAGTATACATAAGCAAGGAAGAAAAGGGGACATGATAAAAATTATACACGCAGTTTATTATTAAAAAAAACGGATCGAATGTAAAGACGACAAATGTGTTTAGGCTACGAACAAAAGAAGAAGAAAAATAACATTTTGGGAACAAAATATTTAATTTGTGTTTAAATAAGATGGAGAGATATGTGGAAGAAGAAATAAAATACAGACAAAATATAATTTGAACAATTATTGTATGAACGCTTATATGGTATTAAGAAAACAACAACCGATTTACGTAGTACACTGTGATCCACTTGATACCCTACTACGGTTTGGACTTCGTACTTGAATGACATCCAAAAGCATTGCCTCCAGGCAGTCCAGAATGAAGCGCTACGGACGTCAGCTCCAGATGACTGCCATTGACCATTAGGTCTATGGTAAGCAGACTAATACAGGCTCTTAAATTAATAGAGTATAGTTTTAGCAGTCCAGTGATGTTTAATATTTTGAACCGCGTTCGTTGCTAAGGCGGCTTTAGCTGCACTTCGGTGCCGATTATTACGGAGCGAAGATCAAGATAATCTTTGAAATCCATTAATTGTTGTTTTTTTTAATAAGAGAATCAAAGTTGATTTTCATTGTAAAGTATATTTGAGCTAATAAGTCCTCCAAAGCTTAGATATCGTCTCTTGAACTGATTAACTTTTGTGGTATAACTATAAGCGGCATTCAATGGTTAGATATTTCAAGTGATTGCCGCTCAGATCCTTCTGTGGATGAACTTAGTAGAAGTTGCCTCGGTCTGGTCTACTCACAATACGAAACATTTCTTTGGCATTCTTACGGCCGTTTACAATGTAGGCCAGCGGATCGTCACTGGTCGAGGCCATGATATTGTCGCAGGACGTTTGATTAATAGCGAACATGAAGGACAGATCGATGTCGTAGCGTGGAAGCTTCTCACGCAAATAATTAACCACATTCTCGGTAAGTGTGGTATTACGCGACAGCAATAGGGCGGACAGGTAACGTGGATGTTTCTTCTTCTCGGCACAGTGCATTATCAGACCCCACGATGTGTAGTCCGTGTCGAGCACGTAGGTGTTGTAGATGCCCTCATCTGGAAATTTGATTTAAATGCATGTGAAACAGGTATTCGGTAAAGGCATAGAACTACAATAGTATTATTGTTGTTGTTTTACATATGTCTTCCGTGTGCATCCAATGGGCTGGCGTATCGAAATCTGGTATGAGCCAGGTAATGTTGCCCTGCAATTGCTCGCGCAATGGATCCTCGGTGAAGATGTACGTGAAGTTCATTGTGATCTGTGTGCGGCGTAAGAAGTAGAAAAACCGTTCAGAAGAGATATTTATTAATTCATGAAGGGTCGGTAGTCAATCGGGAGGGATATTTTAGGTTATTTGCGCTTGTGCTCCTTTCTTTTTTGTGCTTAACTAGATTCTTGGGCTTGTTGTTGTCATCGTCATTGTCATCGTCATCTTGATCGTTCGTTACTTTCGACACTGCAAAACGAGTGAAAGTTTGCGACGCTCATCTCGGCCAATTTAACTCATCTCATCGGATTGCTTCTCTTCTTGGCACAACTCGACTCATGTCGTCGCCTCACACTTCGTCGTGTCTCTTACACTCCTTAGTTTGCTTTAGTCTTCTCTTGCTCAGTTATGTATATGAGGGCGAATCAATAGATCAGTGTCTTTTTTTGTTTCTTTGTACGAGTTACGAAGTTTGACAGATTTCTGCCGTCTGAAACGAACCTTGAAGTAACACTTTTTGGAGAAGTGGGCGAACCTGATGGACGAACAAGAGTCTTTTGGCCGAACCTGATGGACAAACAAGAGTCTTTTGGCCTCTTCGCACACACCCGACAAAAATTTATACAAGTATTCATTGGACAATTACGAGGACGAGTTAAAAAACACAAACAAAAAATATAAGCAACAAATAACAAATAGATCTTGCGAATTGATCAAACAGAAAGGAAAGTTAAAAGAGCATTATAAGAGTCACAAACTTATTGATCCACCCACGGTGCCTGTTCGCCTGTTGACTGCTTGCTTGGCTGATTGGCCTGCGGTCATTGTCGCATATTCTACTCACATGTTGGTCCTCACTGGAGAATGTAAAGTGGCTGCGCATGCACGCATACTCGGGCAGCTCTTCGGTGGACGCGTAATATTGCACCACATACCAGCAGCCCATCATCGATTCGAGATCGAAATTGCGTATGGCATGCACCTGTGATGAAACGTTGAAAATGAAAGGCAACGGTTAAAAAGCGCCGAATGAAGAAGGATGCAAACAAAGAAAAAACAACAAAAAAAAACGAATGCGGCTCGGGAATGAAGAGAAGCGGCCGTTCCAGCTCTGGCACTAGGGCTTTCATCAGTAGACGGAACGAACATTTGGTATGACAGTGCGTAAATTTGCGCGTCCGTTTGTTTCCCCCTTCCGCGCAATCACTCAGCGATCGTGTGTGTGTGCCTGTGTAGAATTCTTATGTAGAAAGTTGAAAAATGCAATACAAGGAGCAAACGGTGAACGGGTGAATGGGCGAACGGGCAAACAAGTGAGCAACCGTGAGAAGCATCTCATTTCGTTTTGGTAGTGATTGATCGTGTTGGAGGCACTCCAGACCCTCCAGCTAGTGGGGTAGCACAGTCCAGATAGTGGCCAATGCTCTTTCCGACAACGTCATCATATATTGTAGATTTTTGTTGTTATTGCTGGTGGTCTCCGCTTTCGAGCTTTTGAGCATTTGTTCTTGTTTTGGCGGCTTTTACTTTTTAGAAATTTATTTATTTAAAGCATTTCTTCTTTTCACTTGTTTGCCTGCGTTCGTGTGTGTTTGCATCTCGTTGTCGATGTCATGCGAACATGAGGTGAGGTCGACGTCTCTCCAGCAGCGCCAACACCGTCTTTAACTCTGTCTCTGGGTTAAATGTTGTTGTTTTTGTTGTTGGTGTTGTTGATGTCACATAGAAAGTGTGATTGATTTTGCGCCCATTTCTTCGCGTCTCGTAACACGTTGCGCATATTGATTGGGGCGCATATAAAATAGATTCGACCAACATAGCGAAATGCTCACCCTACTTTAACACCGCCACGAAGCATTCAAATCTGTTGGGTCCCCTTTGAGTTTGTCCATTATACGAGTACAGTGATTTGTGACCAGCGTTGCTATCAAAATATCCGAATTTCGCAACATCCTGCACGGGGGGGTCACCGCTTACTTTCAAACGAAGATGCATTGCTCGACTTCGGGTGCATAGAATTGATTTTAATAGCTTAAACTCGTCCGTTTCCGTGCTGCGCAATACTCGTATGTGACTGCGTGAATCTGAAGAGGTTATGGAAAAATACCACGGTATTTCATATTTTAGGCACACACCAACACTCGTGCCACATTTGAGCCGAAGCTCGAAGTGTGCCTAGAATGAGAACATTCCCAGCCATTGTCACTGACGCTGCCCCTCTCTTTGGACGCACGGCTCAGCTAAATTGTAGCAGCTCTTCGCGAATTGTACGAGTGGGCTTCGAGAATTCTTGATTTACGCGATTCTCGCATTTAACTTGAAGTTTCAAAAATCTTCTTTGAATATTTTATTATTTTTTGTTTATTTATTTATTTATTGATTGATTGTGTTGACGGTCGCGTGACTTGGTTGAGCTCGCCACTCGTGCAGCTTAACTCACTTTGGGACAACGTTTGCGCATCCAAGCGGCACTGCTGTCGAACTGAACGACCAAGAGCAGCGCCAGCATCCACGCCAGCCGTTGCAGCGGAGCCATGCGTCTTCAAACTACGCGGTGTATGCTGAAAAGGAGCCTTTTCCGGTGTGCTGGTTTGAAATGTCGGAAAATTCACGGGGAGCAACGTTTGAGAGAATCTGCGCTCGCGCGACTACGAATAAATTCAAAATGCTCCCTTGTTGATTTAGGTTTCAGTTGCTTTCGAACTTTTGTTGTTGTTGTTGTTTTTGCGGATAAGAATTTTTTTTTTGATTGGAGCGTTCTCAGCCGCCAAGCGCTGCTATCGCCACTGGAGTGATTTTGTTGTTGTTGTTGCCGATTTTAATTTTATTTATTATTCAACGTTGTTGTTTGATTCACACACACTCATGCAATAATACTTGCATACCTACACATACAAAACTTCTTGTTAATGTTGTATTTGCGGTCGCGAAGATCCCATAGTGAAACAGCCTTATTCGCGACGGCATCAGTGTCAATGCGACTGCGACTACGACTGCGACTGCGATGGCGACATTATCACGTCCGATGCATTCGACAGTTCGTCATCGACGAAACGAAATATTTATTTATTTTTTTTTTTTAAATATTAATTTTACACTCGATTGGATTTTACAACATTTTTTCTGGTTGGTTCCATTATTACCCTCTCAACCTTGCCACCGCTAAATCAATTTGCTAACATATCTATATAGGGGACTCTACCATAGCTAACACTGGCATCTATTTCCCCTCTGTGTTCTTATCGGCACATTATTACAGGCACACCATCAACCGACCACTTCTAATCTCGGCCTGCTCGTTAACTGCGCCGCCGT
Organism: Cacoxenus indagator; assembly: GCA_035041755.1. Classification (NCBI taxonomy): domain Eukaryota; kingdom Metazoa; phylum Arthropoda; class Insecta; order Diptera; family Drosophilidae; genus Cacoxenus; species Cacoxenus indagator. The sequence goes on along the minus strand of JAWNKX010000220.1, from coordinate 2,015,399 downwards.
CAACTTCCGCCTGTGGCAGTCTGATTTCGTATTTTTAGATATAGCAATTTTAGTTATACGAGTACATATGCCCGCACATGCATACATATGCGTATTATCTATATAAATTTAAAAGTTCGGTTCCTCATTCGTCGAGTTGTTTTGTTGCCTATTCCAAAGAATTTGTCGTTTTCGAGTGTGATGACGTTAGATTGGAAAATATTTCCGTTTCATCTTTTTCTGGACTTACGCCAATTTCACTAGCAGTAATATTATACTTAAGTTTGCCCACATTGCCGCCCTTAAAGGCCGTCCACAGTGCATTTCGCTGATTCTATAGATCACCGATTTTCAATCAAGCCCTACAAAGCCGTCAGCAAGAATGGGTATAAGAATGGGTAAAGAGTATAAGCTGGAATCCATTCTTCAATCAGCAATAAAGTGATCAAACACCTTTTCTATACCCCACGTCTGTACATACACCAGACCATGTTGCCCAGCAACCAATAGCAGATAGACCGAGAGCAACCAATACTAAAGCTAAATAGAGCTTCCGGGTCTTCTGTTTCCCCTCAATCAGACAATCAGGGCAGTTGAGATCATTCTTAATGGAAATCAGCTATATGTACTCGTTCTATTGATTGAAAGTGGGTGTGCACCAAAAACGATTCTTAGGTCGATTCAAGTTCGAATGGCACCGAAAGTCAGCCCACCGCCGAACGAACCTCAGATCGTAATCGCCGCTAAATTTTGTCGTCATTGGTATTGGCCGAAACGAAATTCGCCACTCAACTTGCAATGATTTGACCTCCCAGAATAATTAACAACAATCATACAATTTCGCATATACGAGTGAGTAACTTTCTCATATGCAGTCGAATCGAATCGAATCGAATCGAGCCGAGATGTACAGAATTCAGACGCATCGAATCGTTGTTGATGATGTTGTAGGAGCAGTGGTATAAGAGAAAGAACAAGTTACCTGCTCTTGCCAGTGTGGAAGTAGAAATATCCAAAGCAAATATTATGATGATGATGATGATGATGATGATGATGATGATGATGATGATGAAAACACGCAGGAGGAGAAAACGTATAAAATCGTCAACTTATCTGAGATGATGAGTCTGAGAGTGAGTGGACTAAGTGACCAAACGGGTTGAAAAAAGAAGAAGAATAAAAAACTCAACCCAAGCCGAAATTGCAAAGGAAGGTGCATCAAACGCACAAAAATAATTTAAAAAATTTTATAAAAAACAAAACAGGAAACATTTTTATAGCCTGAAAATTTATTCTTTACGATCGTCAGAACACCACCATGGACACTTTCTCTTTATACCGAAACTCGTTGGGCAGCCTTTTCCCGCGAGTGGCCAACGTTGTGTACGAGACAACAGCCAGTGGCCATTAGCATCATAGTCTTCATTATCATTATCATTATCATCATCATCATCATCATCATCATCATCATTATCATTATCATCGTCGTCATGGTAGTCCCTGTGTCGACCGATTGGCCAGTTGAGCGTGTCTCTGCCACGTCTGATATTTAAAGTTGGCCTCCCCTGACTTTGGCGATGCCCCTTACACATCATGCTTCACAGAAAAACAACTGCGCTAGTGTCGCTTCTGTCTATTCATCCGCCCATCGGTGAGTCGGTTTGTGTCGTTGCGTCTGCGCTCGCATTTAATGCAACCACTGCAAAGCGCAACAAGTTAAGTGGAGCCGCGTTGATTCGCATTGCGTCGGCTTGAGTTGGTCTTCTTTTTATTTTGCCAAAAACGGTGCAACTTTCTTGAGGCATCAATGGTAATGTTATTGTTGTTGTTTTTTTTACTTCTTTCTTTTTATTTATTTATGTTTTAATTTTGGTTTTGTTTTATAAACGCAAGCGATACATGCATTGCCAAAGCTGAAGATCATCATTGTCATTATCATTGCCATCATCCACATTATCATCGGCTGTATTAAAAGACATAAAGAAGTTGACCACAAGCGAGCAAGCCAGTCGAGCTGGCAGCCAGTTAAGGGGCCAAACAGTTCCGGCTTCTAATGATAACCGTTGCGTTGCGTTGCGTTGCGTTGCTTTGCAATGCGTTGAATCGCATTGTGTCCGTCAGATAAGACAAGCGCACCAGACAAATCTAGCCGACTTGCCAGCCAAACCGTCTGACACAGTCAGTCGGCCAGTCAGTCAGCTGGTTAAGCGAACGTGGCGCGGGCAGCGACGCAATCTAAAAGCTGTTTTAAATAGCAAAGCGTTAAAAATACTCCTAAGCTGAATGAAAATGTTGCTTACGCATGCGCAACAACTTTGGCGGCTGGAACCATTTGCTTGTGGTTTGTGGTTGTGTTTGTGCTGCTGGTGCTGTTGATGGTAATGCTCCTCATAACCCATATTCAACATTGCCGATGATAAGTGACGACAAGTTGAGGCTGAAAACGAGCAAAGACGACGACAACAATCGAGACTACGACGACTTCGTTGTTTGTGATAATGGCGTTGTTGCAGTGACGGCGACGGCGTCGGCGTCGGCAAGGGCAACAGCGTTACCGACAGCAACAATGTTATTGGCATTGAAGACATAGCCGACGTCATCGTGGTTGACATCGTCGTTGACACACACACACCTGATAAAATTGGCTAGCAAAGCTTTGCGTTGCGCTGCATTGCGTTATGTTGCGTGCTTTGTTATTAGCCATTGCCAGCAAAATGTTCACGTTGTGTCTTGCATGAATCGAAGATGCGCGTGTAGTAGTAGTAAGTCGTATAAGACTACCTACTAATGTACTAATGTACTTGGCTCCGTCCTAAGCCAAATCAGTCCAAATGGCTACAATGGAGACGCTTGCACGCTACTCGGCTGACCTCAGCATGACATCAAAGTGTCAGCGTGTGATTTGGCCTCATTCGTTTCGCACCTCGTCATTTTGCCAAGTGGCATAGTTTTCTGACTGCAACATTTCGCTTTTCTTTTGTTGTTTATCGACTCTAATTGCAAATAACCGAAAGCTCTGAAACGGCGTATAGTTACTGAAGAAGCTAAAAAACCAGATGGATCGTCAGATGGAAAAAGAAATGAATTACGTCCGTGTTCTCCCTTTGTTTTGGAAGAGATTTCGCGAGTCGTTCTAACATGTAAGCGCACCACCGAGTTATTTGCGTTGCCTCAACGGCTGTAGAGCTTTAGGGTATGATTAAACTTTTAGGGAAGAAGATATTTTCCTTTCGCAATACGATTCACACTCAAGTTTTCATGCAAATTTCAGATAACTTATTTGCCTGAGCGCCACACCTAGACCCTAAACATATTCATTAGGTCCACTTCGGTCTGACGTTTGCCATCGATCGTCAATATACTAAGGCGTCAAAGAGCGTCGGCCCCACCCTAAACGGAATACCGATGCCGGCTATACCACATGCCACCGCATCCGCAAACCAACGGGCAACAATGACAAATGCTGATGCTGCTGAAGGCAATTTGGGCGAGACGCAACGAAACGAAATAAGACGAAATGAAACGAGACGAGACGACAGCGAACAACGAGACAAAAAATCACTTGTCGGTAATTAAATTTGAGAACGATTTAAATTTCACCTGCTCGTTGGCTTATTCATTTGCTGCCGACGTCTGTCTTGCAGTCTGACAGACTGTCGACTGCCTATCGTTGTATGTGTGACTGTATGATTGAGGCGAATATTTGGAATTAGTCTTAACACTTTCTTCAACATAGTTTATGCTGAGCTTTGTGCAATGGACGCATGTCAAATGCCGCGCATGCCTCGTCAAGCGGCGTAGCCTCTGCATCACCTACTCAACTGAATTCAAGTGAATTTAGCTGCAGTCAACGATTTGACCATACGTCTGCCTCTTTGTCTGCCTGACAGTAGTGATGTCGCTTACAATCATTGACAGTAATCATAGCCTTTGACGATAACAATGGCGATGACGATGAGGATGCATGGGATGATGCATGAAATCGTTAATGAAATGTCAGATTAAAATGAGTGAAGATATGCAATACTATTGAAAAGAGGATGGCAGGGGTGGAAGTAATTTGTTTGCGACATAGTAGTATTAATCGAACGATTCGCGATTGTCAGCCATCCACTCACCTACTCAATCACTCACCCACTCAACCACTCACCCACTCACCCACATGTCGGCAGTGTCTTCGATGTCATACTCTCAATCAGAAATTGCCCCTATTAAAATGTTCAGATGCCGCTCAAATGGCGAGCGAGTATTGTGGGTGTATTGAACAATCGAGTGATGATACAAGCAATGGACGCAAGAGAGGCCAATGGGAACCTTGGGAGAGGCATCTTTTTCAGTTAGGCGCCGAGGAGACAACGCCAGCAGGTGGTCTGTCGTGCACTCCACGCAATACACTTCACTATTCATTCGTCCATTCATTCATGCAATAATTTAATCACTTAATCACTGAATTACCCATTTGCCCATTTGTTTATTCATGTTTGCACACTCAGTCAGTTGCTCATTATTATTATTACTATTTTTAATTTATTAATTTATTTATTTTTCTTTGAATCTTAGACGCGTTTGCGCAGAGAACATTCGCATCTTTTCTGAGATGCGAATGTTGATCTCAGAAAAGATGCGGCCAACAACGCGTTTCTTGATTGAATTTCGATGTCGATGACTTAGTTGATTTTTTGTTGCTTTTATTTTTATGACTATTGTTTATCACAAGTCTCTACGCCATCTTCAGTCGACGCCACATGGCAAAAAGCACTCAGCCACCAGAGGGCTGACTTGCCTTAACTCAGTCTCGCACCTGCCCCACACCTGTTGGTCTGTCTATTCGTCGATCTCATGCTTTGTTACTTATTACTTTTCGTTTCGTTTTGGCTAATTTTTATTTGAGAAAGTGGACGGCGTCACGTCTAGAAGTTCAAGAATAATGTATGCGATTTCCGAACTCAAGTATTATTTGCCATTATCATTGGGTACATTGTTGCCTGCAGCTTCGCCGTCCGCGAAAGTGTTTCAAAATGAATTTCCTTTCATACCTCGGACAGCCGAATAGCAAATTAAAGAGGTTCACTGAAATGTTGACTTAGCGCCCCTCAGTCCACACCCTACACAGAGAGACTCGCAAATACTTTAGGCAAAGTCGAGACACAGAATCTGCCAGCGTGCAGTTTTATTGCTTAATTGAGTTTCTATGTTGGATGTCTTGCTCAGAGAAAGTGAAACTTGCTAATTTGTTGCTGTTCATTTGCTCTTCGACAATTTCGGCAAAATAAATTTTATGCATGCGAATTCTTGTATGAAGAGTCTAGAGTAAAGCCGCAACAGTTTATTGGCGTCAGTAGTTTCAACCTAAACTAACCGAGGAGCTTTGATTAATGTCGAAGTTGTTGCGATGTTTTTGTAATCCTGAGAAGCCCAGAATCACAGGCTATGCAACAGAACCAAAGAGCCCACACTTTGAGCTTGAATGTAACCATTGTTCCGCTTGCGGTTTTCGATGAAGTCGTTCGTGGTCGTTGTCGCCGGCGTAAGGCTAATCAGCTTTTAGACTTTCCCAGCTGCATTGTGATCAGAGCGCTCCGCACGCCCGTGGTGCCGCCTGCGGCACTTGCTGATATTAAAGTGTGGCAAGTACGCTTAAAATGGAATTAGTAACGCACATCATGGGGCTGTGAAGAAAAAGAAAGATTGCTGCGGAGCCGACTGAACTTGATGCCAGCTACTAGTGCGCTTATTTGTCTTGTAACTCTAGTTGTTGCAGTTAGAGTTGCAGTTGCCGTTGCAGTTGTTGTTTGTCATTGTGAAATTGTGCCAACTTATGGTTGGCCGAACGCCCAATGGAACGATGAGTTGGCTTTGACCGTAACATGTCGCTCGTTTGTCCCTGTATCCGCTCCTCCTGAATTGCAAATTTTCTTTATTATTGTTGGTGTGGTTGTTGTTGGAGCTGTTGTCATGTTCGTACTTCAGCTACAACAATTTGCCTTGATGAACAAATAAAAGCGAATGCGCTGCAACAAAGGTGACTTAACCCAATTCTTTGCATGTGTTTCCGCTGTCATTAAAACGAACTTTGGTGCGCCAGAAACGAGGTAGAGCCCCTAGCGACAAAAATAGCTCATGTCGTTGTTGCTGCTGGCATTGCAGTTGTCGTGTAATTTGATGAGAGTGAAATGTTCTCATAGGTTTAATTGCAATTGTTGCAGCATTGGAAAAGACAAAATAAAAAAATATTAGAAAAAACAAAAAACAATAACAACAACGATGTTTTCACTTTGCTGCCAGCTCGTACAGCTCGTGCGCCAATGATAGATTGTTATAGTTATAGATACAAGCCAGTGGAGCTACAGTTATAGATACATATAGACACTTGTATATCTGCAGTCCGATCAGTTTGTAGGCAAGCGCCCATCAGCGCTTCTTGCGAACGTGTTGGCGTGACATCAAAGTCAACAAAGGTAAGTGCAGCCAAAGCTACCGACTAAGTAAACCATGAGTATCTTTCGAGTATCGGGGTGTGAATGTACAAGTATCTGCAAGTTGCACTTTAACGTATGTGGTGTACAGCCGAGTGTATGTGCGTTTATCTTACTTTGTGTATATATATATATATATATATATATATCTGCCATCACTACGGCCATAGAAATGACAAACGACTGCCACTTGATGATGAAGTGTCAATGTAATGAAAAATAAACTAATAAATTGTGAGAGTGACCCAAATATTTGACTAGAAAAGCGAAAAAGTTTAGATGGCATGACAAACACGACAATGAGAGGAGGTGCGCACTGATTGTATGAGAGGGGCCGATCTAAGGCAAGGCAATGAGGTGAGGCAATGTGAAGCAAACGCCAAGTGCTGCCACAAACGGCAATGACAACGACAACGGCAAAGGCAAAAGCGAAGACGACAGACAGACACTCAGAAAATTCTCAGACCGCCACATCACCTGTTTGTGTGTGTGTGTGTGTGTATGTGTGTGCTTCTATAATAAATAATGCTATATCTTCTATTCCTACACAAGTTCCTGTTGCCCTCAAATCCGGGCTGCGCATACTCGCAAGATCTCGCTTTGGCATAGGTATATCTGTCAAATGGCGCTCGCAAATAAGCAAGTTTGAAGTCAAAGTACTTGCGCTTATCGATGTTAGCATAGAATAGTGGCAGAGATGGTGATGCTGGTGGTGGTGGTGGCGACCATCGCTATTCATTGGACACATGAGCTGAACAACGCATAACTCACACTTCGACTTAAGCTGAGGTTGTGAATGCGAATGCGAATGCGAAATCCTCAAAAAGAGCGAGATCGCTAACTAAGTATGTGACCAGTAGGTAATCTCATTGGTAAGCAAGCAGTATGTGCACGCATGCGCATCCGCAATGGCAACAGGCGACTCGCAGTAACCACGCAGGCACATCGAACCACACCACAACAACCGTTTGCCCTGGCGACCACAATTACCAAACGACTAACGGAGCGAATAACTGAGTGTCGAACGCCGGACTGCCTTCGCTACTGAGCTGTAATGCTTGGCGGCTAGTGAAATTGTACCGCTTAGTCTCTCAGTCTCATTCACCGGCTTACTCTTAGTTTCGGTCTCGGTCTCGGCCTCGGTCTCAGGCTCTGTGGCTGTGGCTGTGGCTGTTGTTTGTGATGCCGGTGAAAGTAACAAGATACTTTTAATAAGACATTTGAAAAGCGCCAGCTTCAAAAGAGCGTCAAAAGCATGGCATGGGCAGCGACAGCGGCAGTAGCGGTGAGCAAAGCCACTCTGAGAGACGCGACTCATTCGTTGGGAGTATGTATGGTAAGTGAAGTGAGTGCCACGACTGCGAGTTTAAGATGCGTAAAGCGTTCGCATAGAAATCGCTTGTGCTCGTTTAGATGATTTTCATAATAAAAATGAACGCACTCACACACGCACGCATGCGCGGGTACTTTATGAAAAATATACTTGTATCTTTTATGCTTAAATCTTTGACTTTGACAGGTTTTGTTTTTCTCTTTTATCATTTCACTACTTTACTGCTTTATTCGAAAATGAAAGGACACATCAAGAATTCATAATCTCTTCGACTATACGTAGATAAAGAAAGAAAGAAAGAAAGAAAGAAAGAAAGAAAGAAAGAAAGAAAGAAAGAAAGATTTTCGGTTTCACTTGCAGCAGCACTTTTCGCATGTATTTTCGCATTTTAATCACGCTCGAAAATTATTAGCCTCTAACCTCGAAAGCTGTCACAAGCGAACTCTTATTTTAATTCATTCATAACTCGAACTTCCAATTCTTTGATCCAACATTTTGCGTCATCAATACCAATAAGTGAGTGAAAGTAGTAGACTTCGCAAACCCACCTGTTGAAGGTACTTAAAATAAAATAAAATAAAATAAAAGATTTTGAGGGTTTTCAAGTATTTTAATGGAGGAACCCCATATGTTCACATCCGCCCATACAAATTAATCCAAGTGACCTTTCGCTCTCCCCTATTTTGCCATATAAAAAAGAATAAGAAAACGGGAATAGTTTTGCCTGAGGCTGAGTGGAAAACTGAGCTGGAGCAAGGAAATCAGAGCGTTACGCTTTGTTACTTAATTCGTGCATAAGCGTAATGGTGCGATGTAGCGATAAAGAAGAAGGCGTGGAACAGTGGGCACAGTGAAGTCGTGTGACATGTAGAGTCACACACTGGCAGACATGTAGTCTAACGATACGTGACTTACAAGACGAGGCCTTCTACGATCGAACGACTCGACGAACAAACTAACGAACGAGGATGTCATCCGCTTTTGCTGAGATTGAAATTTCGACAGTTGCACCTGACGCTGTTCGATAGTCAGACAGGCAGACAGTGAGGATAGCATAACGATCACGCCTCCGTTGCCGTTGGTGTTTACGTCGACGTCAGCGCCATTGATAGTGATAATGAAATTACTCCAATTTCGAAACTGGCTTTTTGCTCATTTTTAGCAAACAGGAACAAACTGAAAAGTGCAAATTGACGCGAATGGCGATGAAATCGTCTCCATTATATGTACACGAGCATGTATATACATATATATATATATATATATATACACTCACACACACACACACTGCTCTATGGCTCGACAAAATAGCCAGTGCGTTTTCTTCACATGCCCCACAGTTGGCGAAACAACCGCAGTACAACAATGTACTGCTCACCCAGCCAGCCCGTATTGCTAGCCAGTATTGCCTTTTAGCCGCTTGTGGAGATTGCACCAGTTTCAACGCTCACCATCATCATAACCGCCATCCTTATTATCGTCATCATTATCATCATTATTATCATCATCATCATCATCATCATCATCATCATCATCATCATCATCATCATCATCATCATTATTAGTGATGCTGAGTACGCCATCAGAGACGGTGACTGCGGCTGCGACTGCAATTGGCATTGTTGCGGCGCCAGTTTAGCAACAACAAAAAAATGAATGAAGAAGAGAATGAAAAAGGCAAGTGCAGTTTTAGTAGCGCAACGAAAAAAGCCATACATCAACAACAACAATAACTACTACTACTACTACTACTACTACTACTACTACTACTAAATGTGGAAATATGTCTTGACAATATTTTATGGAAAAGTAGGGCATTCAATAAAAATCACAGCGAATTGTGTTATATGAATGAATAAATGAATGATTGAATGAGTAAATTAATGAATGAATGACTGAATGCATGAATGAAATCCATTCGCTAAATCCATCGACCGATTAAGTTTTAGAGCTTTAATGGGTAAGCGGCTAAGGACAGGACAGGACCCTTGCCTCGCGCTCAGTTGGGCGCTCCAACCGCCAATAGGGTTAGGGGTTCACATAGCTAATGGTGCGATTTTTGGAAACCCACATTTTTATAGCATTAACAACGAAATGAAAAGCAGCGCGAAAAGTGTTTTCTACAATTTTCAGTTCATCGTTTAGAAAAAACCTGAAGCGAAGCGTAAACAGAACAAAATGAAAAACAAAATGAAAAGATGTGAAAGAATTGATGATGTAAAAATTGATGTGAAGTGAAGGACTCGAATAAAATAAAATACAATAAAATAAAAGATGTGATGATTGCAATGGGAGGTGGGCGTTCTATAACTGGCCGTGTGTGTGTGTATATATCGACGAAGTGCATTAAAATAGGGAGCGAAAGCGCGAATACAAGGTAGACAAAGACAAAATGTTCAAATGAGTCAATAGCCGAAAAATAGAAGGGAAATTTAGTGATTCTAATCGATTGAAAACAAACCGAACTTGAAGCTGTGTTGTTGTTGTTACTACCAATTGCCAAAATGCCAATGTGGCTTGCAACATGTAGCATACGGCAGTCACATTCTTGGCTAAAAGTAACAACATCATTGACAATCATCGTCGTCGTCGTCGTCGTCGTGGTCGTCGTCGTTGTCGTTGTCGTCGTCGTCGTCGTCGTCGTCATCGTCGTCGTCGTTGTCGTCAAGTTCACACAGCAAACGAGGAAAAGCGCGTCTGCACCGCAGATGATGAAACGAGCAACAAACGAAGACGACGACAACGACGACGACGACGACGACGACGATAGCAACAACAACGAAAGTGATCGCGGCAACTGACTACCGGCAACATCTAAAAATTGTCGACTGTTGTTTTTGTTATTGTTGTTGTTACCCATTGCTGCAGCTGATGCGTCCGCAACGTTGTCAACAGCAGCGGTGGCGCTTATTCACTCTTATGGTTTCCGTAGCTGCTGTGGCTGTCGTGGCTGCTGTTGCTTGTTGACTGTTAAGCGAAAGAAGAAATTTCGCTGCGCAACGCGACGCTGCTCGGATCGACGCTATTTGTTGGACAGCATGCGAAGTGTTTCGGTACGAGAAAGCAGGTGTATGCACCATTCTTTAGTTACCCACGGCGCAAACCAGACGCGTTTTCCAAATCGCTCGCGCAAACAACAATTCGAAGAGCACGGACAACGCTCGGACATAAAGATCGAGATCGAACATAAAAAATTATTATTTAAAAAAAAAAAAACAAATTATTTCATAAAACAACAACAAAATAAAAAATATTGAAAACTTTAGCCGAACAACAACAAGGAAGGCATCAGTTACAATTGTTACTGAAAACCGCAAAACGGAATTAAACCGCAACGAAATTCGGTAGAACCTTTGAAACTACCTCAAAGTTGTTCGTTAATTGTGCGTACTTTTTTTTTAAATTTTTTTAATACCCTATAATATTCGAAACGTTTGCTTGGATCAGCAAATGAAGAAAATATTTTTTAATTGCAAAAAAAAGGATAATCTATGGTTTAGGTTAGTTATTTGATTAATTAAATTAGGTAATTGTTAATTAAACGTGTCTCGGTGAGATTGTGCGTGTGCCTGTATGCTGACTTTAATATCAAAACGCTCAACAATCAATAAACGCGACTTGTGCGATTGACCCACTTAATTTCCGCACCACTATTGGGTACGGGCTAGCGCCAACAACAGTAAATCAACTACACCAAATTCTCTGAAAACACTCTAAAAAACCACAAAAAAAAAACAAACAAACAAATTCAATAAAAACGGTTTTTTGAAATAGACAAGAAGTGGAACTCATGTAAAGAACGCGACCTGGTATGCCAACGAGACCTGAACCACGCGAACCACTGACTGAGTGTAAGTAACCTGCGTAGAGAGAGAGAGAGAGAGAGAGTGTGTGTGTGTGTGATAGAGGGATAAAGGAGCAGATAGGCGAGAGACAGAGAGAGAACGAAAGATCGATGGATCCACTCAGTAAAACAGTGACTGATATTAACAAGCTGCGATATCGGCATTGTCATCGTCATCATTATCGTTAACGTCATCTTGATCGTCATCATTTATTTGTTTGTACTGCAACATCCACTTCGTTTATTATCATTGCTCTCTTTATCATTATATCCATCACTATATCGATTATCATTGACAAAAACAACAGCAACAACAAAAACAACCAAGTCCACATAATCATTGTCGCCGAGTACATTCTAAAGTACGGAATGCATCCTGTTCGAGTTCGAATTCGAATTCGAATTCGAATTTAACTGCAGCTAAACTCAATGCTCACATTAGCTCGACTGATATCTCGCTGCCTTTGTTGATGCACTGCAAGCGTTGACACACGATCTTCGCTCGATCGTCTTGCAACTTAGGACGTGTGGGCGTACAACATAATTTTGCCTCTGTCTCAGCTTTCGATTCAGGAGGTATGCCTTACTCCTAACTACACGAACGTTCGATCGTTGCGCACACATGGGCGCGAACATGTCACCGGCACTTAATCCTGTACTTTCCTTCGTCGTTCAACATTCAACGTATAACATTTCAATTAATAGGTTTAATAGGCCAATTGCTTTAAACGATACGACAGGCCTACGAACAGGTAGATAGACAGACAGAGGCAGACAAACAGATAGACTTTCGCGTCGGTGCCAGGCGAGATGGTCTAAAAGAATGACAAACCGGAAACTTGCCCATACACGAAATATATTTGTTTTTGATTTTCTTTCCAATTAAATCTGAGAGGGATTATATTTTGAAATGCTTTTATTTAACTCAGACTAGTTGGGGACAAATCTGGCGATCCGATTGAGCTGAAATTTGGTACACAGGGCAGACAGAGCAGACAGGCAAACTAAATGAAACCGTCTCGTTGAGATGATAAAAAATATTATATATATTTAACGGTGTCTCCGATGTCTTAATCACTATGTTACAAACTGAAAGATAACGATTTTTTTTTTACTACTCATGAGATCAGATAGAGTCGCACATGAATGGGCAATAAGCATCCAAAGCCAACCATGAGAGACACCGAGTACTCGAATGCACTTCAATTTATACAATAGTTTCAAATACGAGTACATTGATTGCTGCTTTTAATTTCTTGTGTATTTTAAATTACTGTTATTGTTATTGTTGTTGTTGTTGTTGTTGTTGTTGTTATTATTTTTCATGTTTGAAGATTTCTCTTGGAATTTCTCAAAAGACAATAGAAGCGAGCAGTCAAGCGCAGCAAACAATTCGAAAGGAAGCATAATTGTCAAACAACATCAATACCATTCACAGCGTCCGCAGCATCGTGATCATGATTATTATCACATGATCACATGATCACAGCCAGCACATGCAACCAACGCCGCAACGATGATGACGATGATGCTAATAATGGCAATGGTAAATGCAGCTGATCAAGCGCATTTTGTCACGCTGCAATAATTAAACTGTGCCTTCAATACACTCTTCGCTGCCCGCCATGTGACGCGCTGTTTGACTGTGCGCGCTTTCCTGAAGCACAATGATTGATTGATTGATTAATTGAATGTTGATTGCAATGTATTGATGATAGTATTGTTATGATAGCAATAATGATAATGACGTAGTTTTATGTACGCAAGTTTTTCGCTTCAGTCTTTTGTTTCTCAACGATAGTTCATATACGCCCGCACGCAGTTACGCGTATATACAATCGACCATTTCGCATAAAGCTGCGCTTGCGTACAGTCATTCAGCTCTTAGCACGTGTTGAGCACAAATAGTTCGTCGCTGAAATCTTTTGTTTGGATCTCTCACTCCCTCTCTGTTTATAGGCCTCTGCCTCTGCCTCTGTCTCTGCCCCTGCGTCTACGTCTGAGTCTGGTTCGAAGGTGATCTGTTCATTTTTTCTATTTTCGATACAAGCCATTTAACTTTTATCTACTCTACTCTACTGTACTGTTTTAAGGTTCCGACAATTTTTCGCATTCGTTGCTAATTTTTTTCCCTTTCTGTGTGTCATAAATTCTATTTTCTCAAAAGATGACAAGAAAGAACCAGAAAAACAATAAACTTTTCACAGCATTCGACACGAGCACGAGCATAAAGAGTGTTAAAATATTGAAAGAAAAATCACCTAAAAATGTGATGTATTCCTAGTTTTATGTCACGCTTTATCTCTCTGTCTGCCTCACTGTCTGTTAGTTTGCCCAAGACAGGCATTAATCATACGCAACGTTGTAGCGCCTTGGCAATTGACAATACGTCAGACGGCACCAGTGCGTTTTGCCCGCCCCACGCTTACAAATTGTTGACCCACTTCATTTATGAAACTCATTAACACTTTTCACCTCTTGAGTGCAGGCTGACGTTGTTGTTCAACCAAGATATATATATATTTATATATATATACATATATGGTTGTGTGTTTCTGAGCATTTGAATCTTAGCTCAATTCAGTTGAGTTGAGTGTAGTTTAATTTGGAGTGAGCACTTGATAATTGCGACGACAGCAGGCAGCTTGTTGCCTCAAATGTTTATTGCTGCTGTTCGTGCTCTTCGTGTTTGTTTTTGTTTTTTTCAACTGCAACTTTCGGTTGTATTTGCTGCTGCACGATTATTTTAACACTACCTGCTGCGAGTGTGCGCGTGTGTGTGTGTGTGTGTGTGTGTGTCTGTGTGTGGCGCTGGCGTTTTGCCGCATTTTCACGATTTTTCTTTTATTTACATTTTCTATTTATTTATTTGCCGACGCCAGTCAAGTCATAAAAAATAAAAATATGCCAAAACTATGCAAAGAATTTCTTTTCTTTCAAATGTGAAATGTGAAAAGTGAAAAATGCAAACGTGAAAAGTGTGAAAAATCGTGGCGTTTATTTAATACTTTTTCTTCTTCATCTCTCCAATATTTTTTTTTTCAACCTTCCCTTTTGCTAACATATCGCACTGCCGTCGAAAATCGTTGAAAATCAATAATACCGTTGGGAAAAGTTTACAGAAACTTTGAATTGTTGAATTTCTTTTTAAAATTTTACTTTCTTTTTCGCAGATTTACGTCAAAGAACATAAGCTGCGCAATTAATGACGACAACGACAACGACAACGACAACGACGACAACTGGAAATTAATTGGAAATTAATTGGAAATTAATAAAGAGACCAGCGGGCGCAAAACCGCAACGAGATTCGTCAAGCGTGAAGCTTACAGCTCCAAAACTCCAACATGCAACAGCAGCAAATAAAAGAGCAGTTAAAACTGCAACTGCAACAAAGGCGACAACAACCGCACAGAGAGCGAAATAACTTTTCGTTGTTGTCGCTCATCATTTTCCTTTCACTGCTGCAGGTGAGTCGAACCGATCTCTTTTTCCCCTGATCGTGTTGTATGTATCTAATTGCTAGCAAATATAATTAAAAAGCATTTAAGCATAAATAAAAATAATTCAATTCACACCACTGCTCTATGCTTTGAGCTGTTGTTGTTATTATTATTGCTGCTGCTCTTGTTGCTGTTGCACATACATATGCAGGCATTGATATACAAATGCGTAGCTTGAAAAAGCAAGAGAGCTGCAAATTCCAATTACATCGTTTAACACTATCGATCTCAATTCAACTCGAATCAGGACGTGTTCCAGCTATTCATGAACCACGGTAAACGCGTGAGCAGCAGATTTTCGCTGAAAACTATAATATGAAAGAGGAAGAACCGTTTGAATGTGATTGTTCGGCTGGCGTTAGAATAGTGTAAGTTGAAGCTCTGATGAAATTGAGTTTCTCAATGATATTCAAATTCTGTCTAGAGCCAATTTGATTTTTTGACAAATCCTTAGACAGACTTCAATCATATTAAGCTGCAATAAGTCTATAAGATTTGAAATCTCCTTTCGCTAACGAACAACAAGTCAATCGGCTAATCATTTCTTAGCTTCTATGTATAGGTTAAAGAGGGGAGAAAAACATTTTTTGCAGTCTAACTGCTTCAAAGCAATTTAATCAAATTTACTGTATCAAAGATGTCTCGTATAACATGAGGTTATACTGCTAAGAGACCACAGTACACAAACTACACTTGTACAATTATAAAAGCGAATGGAAGGACTCACGGTTTAACTGAAGTTCAATTTTATCTATTGAAAAAAAAGAAACACTTTCAGCATATGATGTAATTTTTAAGATGTGAGAACATCAATTGTTGTCTCATGGTTTTGTTGTTTAGCTTTTAAGACACTTATTCTTAGTTCACACACACACAAACGTTGACCCGTTGGCTAATAAAAAACGTTGCATCTCACTCAATGCATCATACTTGGTCTCTAAACTGTTCCGCTCAAGTGGTGGAATGGTGGCTCCTTTACTTTACATTGACTTCAACACTTTTCCGGTAATCGTGTCCCCTCATTAATAACTTACGTTGCCACATTGCCAAGACCAATGCCAACGGCAATGACAGCAACGGCGCAAAAAATTTTCCGTTACGTTGCGGTTAACCAAGGCAAAATTTCACTTTCCTTAAACCTTTGAAAGCTGCACGATGTGAGAAACCAACTCTTCCTTTTTGCTTGGAACGGTTGCCAAATGACGATTTTGCTTTCTTTCCTTTGTCGCCTTTGACCCAAAATGCTGAGTCACCAAAAGCTGAGCGGCATTTTTAACACAGTCCTCAGTTGCAATTGTTAGCGAAAGGTGGCAAGAGATGAGTGGAAGTGTGGAGAGCATTGTGCTGCTTTAGTGAGGAGTGTTGTGCTGGGGGGGGGGGGGGGGGGGTTGTAGTGAGATGCGATGAGGTGATGTGTTGTTGCTGTAAGATGCACCAACCAGCTTCCAAATAGTTTTTGTCCGCCAAAGGTTTGCCAAGCCGGCAACAAAAACCACCACAACTTTTAAATGATAATGAAGCTGCAGAGGGTGATGATGATGGTGACGACGTTGGTAGCACATCAGGTTCTTGACGTCGTAGTGGTCTCTTGGTGTTGTTGTTGTCTTGGCTGTTGTTGTTGTAATAGTTGTTGTGTTGCTTGCCGATGACTTTCTCTCTTGTTTTATGCTGCATGGCTTTACAAGAAGGTCAAGTTTAGCAGGCATGGCAAACAGGCATCGTCTAGGTATCATCGTCAACCTCAGCATCAATAACTACATCATCATCATCAACATTACCATCATCATCATCACCATCATCATCATCCTGTTCATAGTCGTGTTCGTCCGAATGAACAGAGTTAGCAACAATGCATTGGAATTTGCAAGCGGGCTGACGTATTCTGAACGTTGCGCTTTTTAATCCGATGGCAAATCGCAACAAAATCACTCCCGAAAAATCGCTTAAAATTCCACTCTACGCGTTGCCCCACATTGGAGCACGCGAAAGGAAACTCATGAAGAAAGCATTGAAAAAATCGACAACAACATAAGAAAATTAAATAACTGAAAAAAGACAACGCATCTGAAATTAAAGCGCCGCAAATATTTCGGATACGTTTACGAATCGAAACGATTCAGGTTCGCAATGCAAAAGAACATAAGGCAGTGAGGGAAGAGAGCGATTGAATGAAAGTTGTGAAAAAGTTTCAATTAACTCGATTTGAAGTTAAAACGAAGAGCGGAATTTGAAAGAGCGAATTTCAAAAGTCATTAAAGCCATTCGCTCCTCTCTCATCGATGTTCATGTGTTCTCATTATAAAGCTCGCGCATCACATGTGGCGAACGCATTTTGGGCGCTCACATACCCTTACGCACTCGCTTAAACATTTACTCGCTGACAATCTATGATTGTCGCAGGTGTACAGCAGCGACATCATCGTTGCCAAAGTTGACAGGTGAAGAGAAAAGAGGACAAGTCTGTGTTGTTTCATTTTTTTGTGTAGTTCTTTCTTTTTTTTTTTTGTATTTTTGTTTTATTTCATTATTTTTTCTTTAAATTTTTATTTTGTTCAAAAAACGGCACATATTATGCATTTGTGTCGTGCGAACGTCATAATCATCGGCATGATCATTAACAAGATTATCATCATCATACCGTTTGTTGAAGTGGAAGTGGGATTAACGCAATCGCTGCCGCAGTCGCAGTCACTGCTACTGCCACTGCCACCGCCACCGTCATAACTGGTATCGTCGCTACACTTGCAGCTAATAACGTGCGTAGACGTAGACACACAGACGTTGGCTAGCAATCAATTCATTAGATGGGGTGGGTGACAGGCGGACATGCTAGCAGAGACAGGCGAATGCATTTCAAATGAAGTCTCCTTTTTTTAATTTTTTACTTGCATCGTTTACTTTTGGTATTTTTAGAAGTTTCGAACCTGTTTGACAGTCAATGCAATACAACACAACACAACTCAACACAACATAGCACAACGCAACGCTATGAACCGAATTCATCTCAACTCACTTTCAACGAGGCTGCTTCGACGATCGAACGCGTTCTATGCAAAGAGGCCTTCAGCGTCGTCTAAATCGTTGTTGATGCAGGGACAAATAACCAGCAGAGGCGACATTGCCTCACTGGTTCGCTTGCTCCGCCGTTTGGTCATTCGTACATTCGCCTATTCGTTCTTCCGTTCGTTCGTTTGGTTTATTATGTTGCAGGAGAAAGTTGTTTACGTTGTTTTGATTTTCTGTCCATTTTTGTGCGTCAGGAGGAGTGCAATTGAGAAGTTGCCTGTGGCGCGACTCTTCCTCTGCCTAGGTTCGGTGCAGCGCAGCATCGTTCGGCGTGGCTCGATTTGTTCTGGTTCTGGTTTTTTTGTTGTGCTTTGCTTTGGTTCGGTTTTGTTTGGTTTGGCTCGTGCAGTTCGCTTTGGAATGTTAATGGTTGGCAATGAGTCTGCAGTAGCTGCACATCAGATGAACAGCGCGCCTGTTTTGGGCATTGCATTGATGTGGTGGCAGGGGAATGGAATCGAACGAGTGCATCAGGATGCGGCGGCTGCTGCTGACGATGATGAATTGCTGACATGTGCAACGGAGTTTTAGCACACAAGCACACATACACACGCAATCACTTGGCCGTTTGAATTATGATGGCCGATAAAGTTGAATCAGGCGACAAAAGAGAGAGCACCCCACTTTACTTGACTCGATTCGATTCGACTTTACTTGAATGGTGCCTTGTCATTTGCTGCGGCTATTGATTCTAGCCTTGACATTGTTGCTGCAGCAACTTAGAGTGCTTGCAAGTCCGTCACCGCCGTTGACGACGTGAAAAGCGAAAATGTTACACTTCGCGTTGTGTCGTTTTCTGATGGTGCTCCTCCATGGTGGCGGAGGTGCTCTTGTTTCTGTGTCGTCTTCAAGCACCTTTAGCCGCCGCTTCGCGTCGCGCCTTATGCAATTGTGTCTGCTGCCGTTTGTGGCACATTGACACATCCGCTTCAAGTTGCGTTGTTGCTTGAGCCTATTTCCTAAATACAACAACCACTTTTCGTCTTCGTCTTAGACTGAAGCTTTTACTACATTTCTTATTTCTCATTTTGCTCTAGACTCCCCGACTAATGCACAATTTTTCATTTTTCTTCGGGCTTTCTTTCTCTCTTGACCTATTTTCAGTTCGTATTGGCAGACGAAGTAGAAGTGGTGAAGGCAATCGCAGGCAATGATGAGATATCGGATCAAGACAATGAAGTCGATCAGGTTGCACTGGAAACGGAACAGGAACATCAACAGCAACAATCGCCGAAGGTGCACTACCAGCCGCAACCACCACCGCCACTGGGACCAGCACGCAGTGAGTATATCCACACAGCTGTGCATTAATTAATCGTCTAGGAGTTATCACGTCCCATGTTCGTTCTTTGTGTCAATATTTTCAGGCAACAACCATCAAAGCATACCACTCAGCTTGGGCCAGCCGTTTGGACCTCCGCCGCCACCGGCTCATTTGATCTATAAAGGACCACCACCACCGTCTCAAATGTCGCAGCCGCAGCGTTTGCCACCACCACCGCCACAACAACACGTCGGCACTCAGCAGCAGCAGCAGCAGCAACAACAACAACAACAACAACAACAACAACAGCAGCAGCAGCAACAACAACAACAGCCACAGGTGCACGCTCCACATGTGCTGCCCGATCTAAGTGTCGGTGGCTCCAGTAACAACGAGATCTGGGCTTCGCCGGCTCAGGATATGCCAAAGATAATTTCGCTGGATGTGAAGTGCGAGAAGAATGGCATGAAAGTGTTCGTGCAGTTCGATAAGCCGTTCTATGGCATTGTCTTCTCCAAAGGCCACTACAGCAACATGAACTGCGTTCACCTGCCCTCGGGCTTGGGTCGTACTTCCGCAACTTTCGATATTGGTCTGCACGAATGTGGCACTGCCGGTAACACGGAGAATGGTTTCTATGGCTACGGTCACGAGTCTGGCTCCGGCACATACTTTGAGAATATCATTGTCATACAATATGATCCACAGGTTCAAGAGGTTTGGGATCAGGCGCGAAAGCTGCGCTGCACTTGGCATGATCAGTACGAGAAGAGCGTCACCTTCCGGCCGTTCCCGGTCGACATGCTTGATGTGGTGCGTGCTGACTTTGCCGGCGACAACGTGGGCTGTTGGATGCAGATTCAGGTGGGCAAAGGCCCGTGGGCATCCGAAGTTTCTGGTCTGGTGAAAATCGGCCAGACTATGACCATGGTATTAGCCATCAAGGATGACGACTCCAAGTTCGACATGTTGGTGCGTAACTGTGTCGCACATGATGGCAAGCGTGCACCCATCCAGTTGGTAGATCAACGAGGCTGTGTTACACGGCCCAAACTGATGTCTCGCTTTACGAAGATCAAAAACTTTGGCGCTTCCGCCTCGGTGTTGTCGTATGCGCATTTTCAAGCTTTCAAATTCCCCGATTCTATGGAGGTACACTTTCAATGCACCATACAAATCTGTCGCTACCAGTGCCCAGACCAGTGCTCTGACCCGAATCTGCAGGAGGTACATCATTTGCAAGTCGGCCCCGAATCGCAGTATGGACCGCCACCGCAGTTGCACGTGGATACCTACCATGTGGCTAGTGCGATCGGTAAACGACGTGATGAACGCCGCGTGCAACGTCGTACGCGTGCCGTTAGTACAGCCGCCGCCGCTGGCGATCCCGAACCGGAAGTGGGTCTGAACCGCATAATTAAGGTGGTCTCTTCCGGTGATTTGACATTCGCCATTGATGAACAAGCGGGTAGCAGCAGAAATGGTAGCAGCAGCAGCAGCAGGGGCTCCGATGCTTCCGATGTACCACAGACCATGGTTTTTCCAACGCGTGAGGATGGCCTCATTTGTATGACGACTCCAGGTTTCGCTATCACGTTAATCGTTTTGCTTGGCATACTGGTCACCTCGTGCATCATCTCAGCAGTGCTCTATGTGCGTCTTCGGCCGTTCTCAACCTTTACCGCGAAGGAGCGAGCCGCCGCCTACACGAATCCACAGCTAGCCACCACATTGCCCGTCATACAGATACCACCACCGCCTGTGGCTGGTGCTGGCGTTGGCGTAAGTGTTGGTGTTAGTGTAGGCATGGGTACGCTCTCCAAAAATAGAACGATGTCGTAGAGCACCATCGGTGGTATGCCCGCTGTGGTCAGTGCTAACACGACTTATCTGGTCCACCACTGACAACTGTCCGTTGCATGCTGCGCCTTCGCAATGCTTTAGCTTAATTCTAATCGTGTCTAGCTTAATTTTCAAATTCGATTCATTAATTGAATGCATTTCATTAATGTTTTTTTAATTTTTTATTTTTATTTTTTATTTTGGGTTTCTAACTCATTCCCTGCCCTGTTCTACTGAGATTTGTTGCAATTCTCTGCTTCCTTCTTTCCTTCTAGATTTCGACTGTGCCTTCTTGTATCGCCTTTTTCTCTACTTCTTCTTTGCCACTATCTCATTCTTTCCAATCGGTGGCAGTCGTTATTAGTAGTGTTTTTTTTTTGTTTTTGTTTTTGTAAGTTAAAAGAAAATAAATTTAGGTTATGTCTTATTTTTAACGGTGCTAAGCCATATTCAAAGTTCAAAGCTTGATAAAGGAGTCTGACAATCAGATGTCATTCAACCAAATTGATGCTCTCTTTTAGGCCTTTACTGCATATATACTTTTTATCTGCGTTTCTCTTTTTTGTAGACTTTTCACACACACACACCGAGCCACACTGACACACACATAAAAGCATGCACGCACGCACGCACTTATATGCTATCAATTAGTCATTAAATATTTTAAGCACTTCTATTATAATTAGCCAATTAAGCAAGCAACAACAAGAACAAGAATAATAGTGACAACAACAACAAAACCACTTCCATTAATCAATCAATCTTTTCAAATTTTTTAGCCTCCTCTATCTATCTATCTATCTATTTAATTTATTTTGCAACTCTTCAACTTGTTTATTTGGTTTACGTATTTTTAATATAAGTTAAAGAACGAACGATCAATCACCTTAGTCTGCTTTTGCTATTATGATATGAGTAATTCTTTGACTGACTACGATATTTTCAGATTTATACGTTTATTATTTTATTAACTGGTCGGTCAATCGGTCAGCGATCGATTTTTATTCTCTCTTTAAACGCGTTCAAATCCGTTGAAGTAAACATTAAAAAAACAAGAAAAAAAAAGATTATTTATTTATTGTTCTATATAAATATATATTTATTTATTGTATTCTGTCCGAAGGGGGCACACGCCAACAAACAAATAAACAAACAAAATATCAATCAAACATAAAAGTACGAGTATTGAAGGAGTTAAGCGTTTGACGAGTAGAATATGTAGTTCATAAAAATAAATTAAACATGTTTTTTTTTTTGTACTGTCCGACAAAAGTTTTAAATAAATCATTAAATTTATGAGGGGATGTGTTTAATCTGTTGGTATGCATTGGAATATTTGAGGTTTCATTGGCATTTGCAGCATAAAATTACCGGCTTCGCATTTTTTAGTGTGCGCCTAAAACTATGCAATGCGTGCTTTTTTAAAGCGCGTGATAAACGCTGCAAAACAAATTACAAAAAGACTAGACGAAAGACTTCATTCAGTAACTCTCGCTTAATTGAGACAGCGAAAATGTAAGGCTTTTGTTGCAATTAACCGGGGCATTCAATTATCCGAGTGTACGGATAATTGAGCATCGCTGCAGCTAACCATCGTGTCCGAATCTCTGCACAATCGCAGCCACCATTTTTTCCAGCTCATTTGAGAACTGATCCAAGCACTCCAATGGATTTAATCGCTTTCGTGGTGGATGGGGTTGGTCTAGTGATTTCATCTTCCGAAGCTATAATATCTTCGTCGCTTAATTGATGCTTTATAACGGTCTCCAAGGTACATACTTATATATATGTATAAATTGCGGACCTTTCTCAACCGTCAGTATATATCATTCTATATACCTGTAATGTTGCGACTTAATATTAATTTTTTGTGTGGACCCATTTTTCGACAAATCACCATCCCTCCCATCACAAATATGCGCGGACTTTTATAAATTTAATTTTTTTATATTTATTTATTTTTTTATACTTTTAGTGTGCGAACGTTATCAGTAGGGCTCACAGGTTTGTCGGCCAGGTAGTTCAGCCTAGTTTGCCGTATGTGCAGCGTTTATCAAGCTTGAAATAGGAATAAGTTATGTTTTGGCCATTCAACAATGCTGCAGAAATGTGGAACAATGTAAGCACCAGTGTGGTCCATAGTATATATAACAAATAGTGAATTTGTCGAACTAGACCATGACTTTTGAATGAAGCGAAGAACAATTTGCCAGTTCTCAAGAATTTGTGTAAGCGAAATGATAGCCCACACTTTCCGACGATTCTCCGCAAAGTAGGTTATGTGGTGCATGCAGACAAAAAATTCTGAAAAAGCTGAGCGCTTATTTAATCATTTAATTGCTTATTTATTCATTTATTAATTTATCCACTTTTTGTTTACTTTATTTCTATTTTAATACATTCAATTTCAAGGCAAAGCAATTGTAAAATTAAATTTTGACGCAAGTAGAGGCACACCTTTTTCCAAAATTTCTGCTAAAAATTGCACTAAATTTCAACGAATTCTTCTTTCGTCGCTCGATTGTCAAAAAAAGAAAGAAATCGAAAAAAAACGCTTAAAAACTAAAATCTTTTTCATTGCATTTCTGATTACAGAGAATTTTTCGACTTAATTTAAGATTACCGTTTTCTTTTAATATTATCTTGTGTATCTGTTCTTGTGTGGATGCGTGTGCAGGAGTGTAGGGTAATTAAACTAAATGCACCTAAATCAGCACCGGAAACAAGTCAACAAGCGTTGAGAGATTGTATTGCGGCCTTGTTCGAACGCATTGATAAACGGATGCCATCTTATCTCATTCGCTCCCTTGTCCTTGTTTACTCCATCACTTCTGTTATCGCTCTTTGAGTTTGCGTTTTGAACTATTGCAATGTTGCCCGAAGAAGAGAAAATTATCATCCTAACGTTACGTAAATCGATAAATTATTGCATAAATATTATTAATTCATACACAAAAAAAATCATTCTTCATCATCGCGACTGATTTGTTAATAAACCCCCGAAAAGTTGTTACATGTAATAATAAATAATATTAAATAAATAAGTTAGTTTCGCAAGTAAAACTTTGTTCAGTCATTTCGCCGACCATTTATGCTTCTTCCCGTTCTTCTTCAGATCCACGTTTTTGTGATATTTCCGATATGAACTAATCAAAATCTTTTAAAACAAAAAAAAAATGGTTGAAGTACATTCTGTGTTGCTGGGTTACTTTCACCGCTGTCTCTTCAGACGGCACTCCGACGCCTGGCTTCACTGTACTGACTCGTGTGGGCTCGGTTGCCGCTGCTGATGCTCCGGCGGCTGTTGTTGTTGCTGTTGCTGCTGAGCCTGGATATGTCGCATTCGGAAGAGGCGCAGCGTCATCCAGGAGGCGAATGTTCCCGGCACCGGCATTGGTGTCTGCTTCTCGAGAGCTTCTTTTTGCAACTGGTAGCGGTAGAGCAACGAGCCGGCGATTAGCGCCGAAACAATTGTCGCTGATATGACGACGATGAAAAGTATGCTGAAGCCAGGCACGGGCATGCATATACCGTAGACGACCTCCTCACTTATCTTGCCCTGGAAGACCGTCACTGACTCCTGTTTCGAATCTGGCGAAAAGGCCAGATCCGCTTCGGAGATAACGTCGTAGAGACCACTGACGCCAACATCAGTGCTGCGCACCTTGCGATCTGAAATGACGATCGAACGACGACGACGACTGAGATTACCACTTCCGCTGCTGCCACTGCTGCTGTCACTGCTCTCACTGCTGTCACTGCTACTAGTGCTGGACGCGCTAGATGGGCTTTGCTCGTCGATGGCATAATTTTGCTTCTTATCGTTTGTTTGCTTGCGTTTGTAGTGATCATTTTCATCTGTAGCCATATCAACGTGTTGCTCACGCACTTGTTTGAGTGCCTCTGCTTGTGGTCGATACACCGGTCGCGGCACATCGTGCTCCTCTAGCACATCTTGTTGTGGATTCAGTGAACGCGGTCCAGCCATTGGCACGCCCATACGCTTCTGTGCCTCCAGCTGACGAGGTCCGTGGGGAAATTTACCGCTTTTCTTCAGCTCTACATACTGTTCCTCGTCCATGTCGCCAAGATCATCATCGCTAAAGAGTGTATCGAGGTCAGTTTCCTCGGGATCCTCGTGCACCGGTCGCGGTTGTAGGTTCACGTTCTTCTCATGTATCTGATCGTAGATATCGGCGCTGTTCAACGACGTCGTCAACTGCTTACGATTGTGTATGATGTCATCGTAAAAAATGTCATGTTCGGCAACGCTGTCAATACCAAGACCCATGCCAGCGGCCCCTCCGGCGCTACCACCACTACCGCCGCCAAGGCTGCTCATGCCAGGTAGTGGATGTTGTTGTGGTGGCAGCACCAAGTCTGGCATCAGCTCGTTCGCGCTTCCGAGCGCATCGTTGATGTGCACATCCTTGCGTTCATTGGTATTACCCGTCAACTGGCAGTGATCGAGACAGCCGTGACGGCAGATCTCTACTTTGCACTTAATGTGCACGCTTAGCGCGTCAGGGAACTTGAAGGCGTGGAAAAAGGCATACGTGATAACAGTGGCTCGCTCGTCGGGAGCGCGTGCCTTGAGGAAACGCGAAATCATCTTCGGACGCAGCACGCATCCAAATTCGTCCGAGAGATTGATCACGTGCCCGGAGCCATCTGAGGCGACGCACGACTTAACGCGCATATCAAATTCGCCTGCCAATGGCAAAGAAAATTAGATAGTCGGTCGTTCTTCAATCGCCAGTTTACCGACTAATATCACTTACCACGATAGTCATTTATGGCCACCACCAGAGTCAACGTCGAGCCCAGTGGCACTATGCCGCTGACAGGTGGTGCCCACGGACCCTTGCCGTGTTGTATTTCCATCCAACAATCGACGTTATCGCCTGAAAGTGATGTAAAGAGAAGCGAATTTTAGTTACAGCGATCGATGGCTTTGCAAAATTGCAAATTTCGATGGAGTTTGCCTTTCCCAACGCTTATCGCCCGTCGCCCGTCGCCCGTCACCCGTTCTTGGATCCCGTCGTTCGGTTCCTTACGTTCAACCGTTCGAGCGAATGTTCTGACCATTCGCCCATTCGAAACAGTTAACTGAATTGCGAAAATTTGTCTTACCACGAAAATCGAGCTGTATTACATCCAAATCAGCAATTACCATCGGCGGCTTTGAGGCAGTCTTCTCGTAATCGTTAAACCATTCGCAACGCAGACGCTTCGCTTCATCCCAAACCTCGAGCAGATCCTTGTCGTATTGCACGACCACCTGCGGTTGCCAACGTGACGGGAGCACATGATAAAAAAAATAAAATTAATCAATAAATAAACAACACAAACGGTTACACGTGATTTGCTTAAGGTTTCCGTGCCTCAGCACTGCCCTGACACACTCAGATAAAGTGTTAGCGACTGACTGAGTGAATGCGAGAAAGTTAAAAGTTGTGTTTCACTGCCCCATTCACCGCGCACCGAGCACGGCCAGCGTACACCGCGTGCCGGTCTCGACAGAACCTCACCGGCAAACCGATATGACCATCGATCATCGATTGCTGTTTGCAGCGCCACTAAGCAAATATTTTGCTTTTGTTTAAACCTTTTACATTTAAGCACATTTTTCAATTGTCTGCCATGGTAATACGGTGCTCTCCTGCACCCGTGGCCCGTGCTCACTACTTCACCTTTGTTGATGTTGATTATCGCAATCCAAAATGCATCTGGGTTAGCGTTTGCTCTTTGCGCATTAACTTACTGCTTATGGGCACTGCCTTGGCTGGCGCTGGGAATGGGGCCGGGCAACTTCCCGTTGGGTCTTAACCTTTGGTTAGCATGCTTGGGTTAACCTCATGGGTGACGCCTTGCACTTAACTGCCGATATCAATTAATGCACTTCATCATCATCTCTCACTCACAGACTGCATCAAAGACGTCTTCAAAGACTACCCGCTTCGCTGCAGACTTACCGTGTTCTCGTAAAATTGCCCATTGAGGTCGGGCTTGGTGCCACAGCGCGAATATGAAATGCGGAACGAGAAGAACGTTTTACCCGTCGATGGCGGCACGTAAACGCAGCGCGGGTCACTGTGTTGCCCTGTCATAAATAAGAAATGTGTAATGTCACTTCAAGGATTTCTCGGTTATACGCACCCTTCGAGCTGACAATGCCTTCGAACGGATGAGAGAATGTCAGATGCACATCCATGTGATCCTTTCCGCACATCACCTCGAGTGACACTATGTTTGGCATGCCATCCGGCCGCTCCATTGGCCATAATTCGTTACCAGCTAAAACTAGACTAAACTGCAATCGAAAGATAGAAATCTAATATAATACGTGCTACGTTACGTTAATACCGTTACGAATACCTTATAAATATTTTTAATAAACAATAATAATTAGAGCAAATTGTTTTTCAAATTAGAGTGCTCCATCCCTAGAAGACAACTGCAGGCAATGCATATGGATCTAACCTTAGAAGACTGAGATAGACGTAGGTAGATACGAAAATTTAGTCCAAGAAGCTGATTCATACCTAGCCAATTGGTCGGCCATCGATGACCTTGCGCTCGTATTTAAAAAGAGTTACAGAGATCATATCGACCTCGGTAGCCTAAAGGTTAGTGCGTTAGACTACCAGCCTGAGGTCGTGCGTTCGATCGACTCCCACTTCGGGCATGGTCCATGCAAATGCACTATTTCCAACCTTTCCCTTTAACATTTTTCCTTAACTTTTCCCCCTTCTAACTGATTAATTAACGAATTAATTAATAAAGAAAAAAACACCACATATTGGCGGACGCCTCCTACCGCCAATGGCACCACAAGTAGAGTCAGGGTGACCATTAAAATAATAGAAAGGGGAGAGGCCTTGTCTACCAACCCACAGATGGCGCCACATTAGCTGTGCGCGGCAGCAACAGGCCAATCACCTGTTCTGCCCCAAAAACCATCTGTCATGGTAAATACACTTGGCAGTCTCGATTTAATGAAACCGCCACAATTTCGATTGAAGAGACTTGTGGCAGGCCCTAAGCTCCCTTGGTGGAGTAAGGAAGGAATAAAGAGATCATAGAAGAAACGTTTAGCATTATTTTATTTACACTTAGTTTCCTATGACATAGGAAAATTTAAGGTTCC
This sequence comes from Cacoxenus indagator, assembly GCA_035041755.1. Taxonomy (NCBI): domain Eukaryota; kingdom Metazoa; phylum Arthropoda; class Insecta; order Diptera; family Drosophilidae; genus Cacoxenus; species Cacoxenus indagator. The sequence continues at coordinate 1,986,942 of JAWNKX010000220.1, read as the reverse complement.
GGTTTATGTTACCACTGCACTGGTTTGTATCGAGCGGGCGTATGTTGCATCTGACGTTGCTATTGCGTCGTCTTGCTAAACGACTTTTTTGCGGCTTTGGTGACTTTGAAATGCTGCCGCTATTTGATGTCAGTAGGCGACAGGCAAGCGGAACGCTCCACGAAACGGGACGCTAATTACAAATATTCCCAGCAAATGGTAAAACTATTTCGCATTCTAATTTCAATGATGCCACGTCAACATTGCAAAAAAATGTGCGCTATACAAAAACCAACACAAGAACAACAACGGCAACACCAATAACAACAACAAAAAATACTTTAGACGTTTTTTGTTGGTTTAGCACAATTTTCGCTCACAAAGTATCTTGTTATATTTTCCTTTGTACTTCAATTCTTCTCTTTTTTTGCCTCATCAACCTAGTTAAGGCAGTAAGCGTGCTCTTCGCTATTCTTCCCACTTGTGGCAATAATTTATAATTGTAAATTTATAACCCAACAATCGCAAGCACACACAATAATTCAAAAGGTGGCGCAGTTGTGGCAGTCTTTCCTGCCTTCGCCTATCTCATAGATATCTCTCTTCTACTAATTACGTTGCATGTTGCATCCTTGCAAGTGTTGCCGACGCTGCCGCAACCGCTGCATACTCGTACAAGCGCGCTAATTACAAACGTTGGCAGGCCGTTTGACTATCTGTCGATTTGACTGACTAACTGACTAGCTTCCACTGCGGCTGTCTTTATCTGCCACTTGGTCCTTTCTCAAACGATTTCAAGATGCTTCAAAAAACTACTGCATCGCACACTCACACAATAGTACGCTCGCTTACGATTGTATACATATACATACACGCAATCTTACCTAGCCGACAGAGACAATGCTTCGCTTAAGCGAACAATGTTCAAAACAAAAAATCTCCACGAAATATTACGATTTTGGATGTGCGAAGATCAAGGTAAGACCCTCTAACGATGAATTAAATTCTACTATTACAAGAACTTGACATAATGCTGTCATTTCAGGCCATGCGTGTTGATAGGCCAGGAACCCAATGGCCCACAAAGTCCTAAGCTCTTGCTCCGAGCACAGAGCATATTTCTAGTTGCAAGCTCTTTATTGCTGTTTGATTACCAGAGACGGTAGCAATTCGGACAACCCTTAGATTTTTAACAAAGAGGCTACGGGCAAAGTTCCTAAAGTCAAGCAACTCCAAGCCAATCACTGGTGCTGAGTTCAAATAAACCCTTACCCCTTTCGACTCTAGTTCCATCAGTAAACCAAGTGTTATCACGTCTACCCTATTGGAAAGTAGTACCTTGAAGCGCCTGCCTGCCATAGATTGCCATTAGAGTTCTAAGGTTATGTAACCTCGTATAGCTCGGCTAGCTCGTGATGGTAGCTAGGCTTACTCGACTAGCAACAGTGGGTAGCGACCTTTAATAAATATTCGCTTACAACTGCATTTTCGATAGTTTTCCTTGCAAACAATTCGTAAACGGTATTATTTACGAACTTTTGGTTGGCTGGGTATCAAGGCGTATATACACACAACCATGTGGTGTACTCGTAAGCAGAAGTTTCATTCTTTGTAACTTTTAGTAGGTTTAGGCTTCGCTGAGCATTTCCGTCTTACACTTTGAGATCCGCGTTGAGATCTTGCGCTGACTTTGCCAATTGGCCAGTTCCAATTGGCCATGTTATATTAATGGGATATGGTGAAATGCGCATAAATTACTATACACCGTAAAAACGCAGACGCATACTCGTTGTGGCAGGGACATCACGTCGACCAGGCACAGCAACCATAGCAAGAACAATGTCGCTGACCTTTATAAGCCTCCCACAGCAATTTCCTCGTTGATCGCTTCTCTTTTTGTTTCCTTACTCCACGACGAGCAATTGTTAGCTTGGTCGTAAAGCACACCAATTACTTTATTAATCCTAATTGGCATTTGTCATTTAATTGAACGTCGCAATTGGCAATTCACAATCCGGCGGCTGAAAACGTGTTTCATCGTGTCTCATCATCAAGTGGTCTGGTAGGGTACTTGGAGCTAGGCCGCCGGTGGCAGCTAAGCGGCTCTACAAACACGTTATCAAGAAAAACGAAATGTGGCAAACGAAACGAAAACGCGTTGGAGGCGTAAATGAGTTCGACAACAAACATAAGTTTTGGCCTCACAATGCACCAATCTCAGACTGGGTCACAACCACAGTCGCAATCAAAATCTCAGACTAAGTCAACTTCATTGTCTCAGTCTCAGTCTCAGTCAGAGTTACAGTTCCAGTCTGACTCTCAAACTATATTTGCAGCGGATCCACTCGATTCGCTCAGCAAAACGGTTCTGAAAGAGGCCGCCTTGCTTTTGGCCACTTCGGTAAGTAAGTCGATAAAATGTTGTTGTTGTTGTCGAATAAGCTCTCCTTGGCCAAAACTCATTCAAAGCCAATGCTTATCTCCATTGGCGCTCTCGCTATCGCTCTCACTCCTTGTGGCGCTTGCCTGCTCACTCGTCTTCTGTTCCATGCAAATTAACATACTCGACACACTTGCCTTGGTCAATTGGCAATTGCAAGTGCAACTGCAACTGCAATTGCAGTTTTAATTTGATTTTGAATTTGATTTTGAATTTGAGTTTTAGTTTGAGCTTGACAACTTTGCGTGTCACAGGCCAAAGCCGCTGACAGGAAATTCTTGTCTGACTGGGCTCGGCTGCAATGGCAACGTGGACCACTGACCATTCTGGTCTGTCCTGTTCAACTTCAATGAAAGAGACTTGGCTGAGTTTCAAATCGTTGTGTTTGTTGTTGCTGCTGTTGTTGTTGTTTCTCTACATTTTCTAATATAAAACGCATTAACTTAATTGAAGAGGTTTTTTAGTGTTCCCCCTTCCTTCGCCTGTTATTAAAGGCTTTTGTTGTTGTGTTGCCAATGTGGCAGCTTCAGTTGGAAGCGAAAAGTTGGAAATGCAGTTTGCTGTTTGGGTTTTCTATCGGCGGTTGTTGTTTGTTTTTTGCCCTCTTAAATTTTTCGCAACTCCTCTCAAGTTTTTCATCATATTTTGTTGTGCTTTTTACTATGATTCATCTTTTCTCTTATCGTCGCTCTTCTTTTTAAACTAGCTGTGGAAATAGAAGTTGTTTGCTTGTTTGCAGTAAAAGTTGAAACAACAACAACAGCAACAACAACGGCAGCAACATTATAAAAATATCTTCAACTTATCATAAGAAAATTCATGTTGCTATCGTTGTTGTTATTATTTTTATTGTTGTTGTTGTTGTTATAAAATATGCTGGAACAATTTACATTAAATCAGTCTCATTTGCATGACGCAAGAGAAAGTGTTGAGGTGTGTGGGGTCCGGGAAGCCGTTGCTTGCTCCATTGGCTTGCTTCAATGCCGCGAGCTGTGTAACGTTGCGTTGTGGCGGTGCCAAAGTGTCTGCGCCTGTTGCAATTCAATGGCTGTTCAATTAGCTCAACATTGGTGTGAGCACCTTTGTGACAACAAGACCAACTTCAAGTACAACAATTTTTAGAATTTGTTTTTTTTTCTTCATTCTTCATTTTGATATCGTTGCTCGTCTTGCAAAGAAAATTTCCAGTTCTCATTAGTTAACCAAACCTGTGCGAGCTTGGTCTGGAGTCAGATGCTGGTGCTGTAGCAGCATAATCTGAGGTTGCTCCATGAATTATGTTTCATGGCTTGAATGAACAGATTTCAGGCCAGAAATTTAAAAAAATTATTTACTCCGATATTATCAACCAAACGCCGAATTCGCAAGATGCGTTTATATTCGTTCGCCTACGCCAACCAGCCAGTGACGATTTAAGATCTAGACAACAGTATTCTCACCGAAATTCAGACCGTGACGTCGGAGTTATACAAAATTGGAGGATCCGTATGAAGGAGATTTGAGCGACATCATATTTCATTACTAATTGAATCAATTGTAGTTTCGGTTGGTAAGAAAATTTTGTTAAAAATAAAATCCGTTTGCGTTTTATTTAAAAAAAAGGTTAGGACACTGGACTTGACTTATATTTGTTCTCAAAACTAGAAACTCCATCCATGAGTATCCGCTTTGGGTCCATTGAAGCAATCAAACAAAGTTCGTGGAATGCACTGTTTAGTCACCATGAATTTCTAAGGTGACTTTGTAAACCTCATAATATTCAGTGTTCAATGCCCAATGGCTTATGGAACAACTGAATACTACAATAGAACACACAACAAGTAGAAGTCTATCGCTATTTATAAAAGCACTCTGATAATCACGGTTCGAGAAGACTTTTCATTTGCTACCCATATTTCAGCGAAAAGACAGCGACTATCGCTTGCCCCCGGGTTCGAGTGATAGAGAACGATGACTAGCGAAACTGTTAAATTAGCCGTAACGAGCTTTTGTTACGCAACGAGCGTTTTGGCGACGTGAGAAAACAGCCCTCCGCGGATGACCGCAGTGGATCGTGAGTGAAATATATCACTACATATCAGCGTGACACAGCAGAAATACGGAGAGGCAAAGCCCACTGGCAGCGTCTGCGATAGTGAACAAATCGAAAAAAGCTTTAAAAGCAACGGCGCCAAGCGATTTAAGTAAATAAATAATTCACTTCAGTTTGGTTTGGTTCGGTTGTGATCGCGGTACTGTGATCGGTCCGTCTGCATAATCTGGAAGCAATATTTCAAAGAATTTGAACCGATTTCATTATGGAACGATGGCACAATCGCGTTGCCGTTATAAGTGGCTCGAGTTCGGGCATAGGCGCTGCCACTAGTCGAGAGCTGGTGGCCAAGGGAATGATTGTGGTTGGCCTAGCTCGTCGTTTGGAGCGTTTGCAGGAGCTCAAGGCCAGCTTGCCGATGGAACAGAGCCAGCGCTTCCATGCAGTCCAATGCGACATCAGTCAGGAGAATGACATACTCAAGGCGTTCGCCTGGGTGGACGAACATCTTGGCGGCGTTGATGTGCTTGTGAACAACGCCGGCATTGTGCGTCCCACAAAGATAATCCGTGAACAGAATACCGCTGATCTGAAGGCCATACTTGACACGAACGTGATGGGCGTGGCACTGGCCACGCGCGAGGCTTTCCGTTCGATGAAGAAGCGGGGAGTAAACGACGGCCACGTTCTGATCGTAAACAGCATCGCTGGTCACAAGGTGCCGATTTTACCCAATCACAGTTTGAATATGTACGCACCCTCGAAACACGCCATTACAGCGCTGACCGAAGTTCTGCGCCAGGAATTTCTCATGGAGGGCACCAAGATCAAAATCACAGTGAGTATACTGCCAGTTAGGCGTTGTCAATCGCTCTAACCATCTATTTATATATGTCAGAGCATCAGCCCTGGTGCTGTCCAGACGGAGATCATCGGAAATATTGATCCTGCGTTGTTTGAGTCGGCGCCATTTTTGCGCAGCGAGGATGTTGCCGATGCCATCAGCTACTGTATCCAGACGCCGCCTAATGTGCAAATTCATGAGCTCACTATCAAGCCTGTTGGCGAAAAGTTCTAACCACAAGTTTCATTACAGTTTTGCGTTATAAGAGCGAAAACTTTAGCTTAATGCGTATTATTGTTTATCAATAAAGGCGTCCTGTATGGACGATATTGCCAAATATTTGAAAACACTCCTCAAATTGCACTTCAAGTGGTCTAAGAGGAGTTGAAAACTATAAGGATCATTAATGCATTCAATAAAAAGAAGTCTCGAAAATTGCACAAAAGAAAAAAGGAGTCTTAAAAGTGTATTGTAACTGCATGAAGTACTCACCATTAATTGTACGATGAATAAAGTGCTAAACCTAAGGTCCCACAGTCTCGTAGGACCTTTTTGAGGGCTCCACATGATGGAGCGTGTTATTGGTGCGGCGAATCTGCAAGAAAGAAGAATATACAATATATTAAAATAGATGAAAACGATTTCCTAGTGACAATCCAAGTTAGCGATTGCATTCACCATACTTGATTGCGCCTGTATTCCAATTAGTAAGACGTGCACCCACGCATAGCGTCTAAAGCAAATCAAGCGAACGCGTCAGCTCGAAACAGACCGGATTCAAGTACAACCTGCTGTGCCCCAAATTAAGGCTCTCGGTCGCTATTAGTCGAAGCCGACGTTAGTTCGACTGGCATCAAGGCAGGCCTTCCTGGCATACAAGCAACAAACCAGCCAAGTGCTAGGAGTAGATATGCGAAGCTTGTGTGAAGCATGTTGATCATGCACACAAGAAACATTGCTGCAACAAATAGAGGATTGAGTCCTTCGAATCGAAGACTATGCATGTGTCAAATGCATGTGCGCTCTTCTGATGGACACCACCACTCAAACTCAGACTAAGATTTCAGATCAGAATGCCAAAAAGTTTCAAGCGAAGGTTCTCGCTTTTCTACAACTGCGGTATCGACGTCTCTATATACAATGGCAGCTCTGTCTGGGTTTGTTTTAAACCTTGAACACGTGTCATGTTGCAGCACGTTGATAACTGGAGGATACGGTAAGTGCAATGCTTTTGCGACTATGACTACGATGCAACTGCAACGGTGAGTGTGGTCTGCGTTGTGGATTGACTGTGGACTCACACAGCTTTTTCGCATTGTGTGTCTAATGAAGTGAATTTTTTGCCAATTGGAATTTCAATTAGAATTATTGATTGAAGCGCCGTGATAGATATAATGCGCTCTGCGACACGCTTATTCATGCACTCATTCAATCAATAAAATTGTATATAGTTTTCGTTTCTTTTTTATTCTCTCACTTCACACGCTTTCATTGCAACCGATAAATCGTGTAGAGGTCATAAACTCAAACGAACCCGGTGGCAGTCGAGCATTTAACGGTGAATTAACAAAAGAAATAGAGAACGCGTAATAGAGAGGGAGAAAGTCACATAACGCACGAATGATGTATGCATGCACAATGAATGTCCAACGATCCATTGATGAACTGGGATGCTTTAAAGCAATACAATTCTCAAGTGGTGTTTATTGTCGTTCGATGCAGCTAGGCTTCATTCGGCTCGTTTGCATTCGTTCGTTGCTCTTGTCTCTCTGATTGCACTTATCGTGCTCAACGCTCATTGGTCTCTTTTTTGGATTCGAGTTGGAGTTCGTAGTTGGAGTCGTGGTTCGTTTGTCACGCTTTGCAGTTCGAACGTCGATGCAGTCGATGTTGCAATTGATGCTGATGAGACTGTTGATGATGATCATGATTATGATGAGCTAATTTACAAACTCTACGACACAACGTATGTAAGCCACAGGCGGCAACAAATTGCAAATTATAATGTCCGAGACTTCACAAAGAGCTAAGCGACTTTCGGCCACCAACCAAATTGGCATGTTAAATTTTCAATTGGTTTTGCAACCACAGCGGAATGAGGCAAGGTGAAGGAAGTGCCTCTGCGCTTCTTGTGAATTTTGCTGTTCGGGTTTCTTTTTTTTTTTCTTTTTTGGTTAGACAGCTTAAATTGTAGTAATAAAGATGTCGCTGCTGATCATTAACGCAGACCCTTATTATTGCTGTTTTACGGCGACAGCGAAGCAAGAAACAGCGAAGAACATAAAATGTTTTGGTTAATCAAATTGAAAAATGCATTTCGCTATTTTCTTATATATCTTTCACCAATAATACACATTAAAAAAAGTATATAAAAATTTGATCAACTTTCACTCCACTCAGCTTGCTTGGAATTCGTTTGCATTGTTGCTCATACGCCAAGTGGCCGAAAGGAGTTGCTTACAATTAGTGATGACTAAACATTTACAGAAAGTCAAGTGATCAGCAATGAGAAGCCAATCGCAGAATTAAATTATGCGCGTCATTCATTAGTCAAGAAATGAGTAAAGCTAAGCAGCCGACAGGTGTGACCAATGAAAAGAAGCAAAATACAGAAAGTATGGAGAATAAATGAAATAAAATGGATTATCGCGCAATGAATTGTTTCTGCTTCTTTTTCATCTTCTTCTACCACTTCAGCATCTACGTCGTAGTAATTTTAACAATCAAAACGACAAAAAATCAATAAGTGCAATACAATTATATCAGCGGCCCATGTACCAACAAATGTAAATGTGTATGTCAGCTGGCGTTAGTAACAATAACGGTGTCTGACCATTTACAATACTCATTTGTCTTCAATAAGAAGCATTTTGGTCTTTGTTTATTGTTTTTGTTGTAATATTTTCTTCGGGGTTTGCTCAGTCGCCGTCGCTTGGTGCTTTCGTTATTTTTGCTGCGCCATTTGAGAAGTTTCCATTTATACAGTTGGTTATTGAAAGTGAACGAATACGTCTTATGAATAAGACGAAACTGTGAAATTGTAACTGTAAATCTGCGCATAATTAAACAAAAGCTCGACTCCATACGAACTGATGTGTCGTGACAAAGGAACGAGACTCAAAACATTTGCATGGATTTATTTCTTAATTTATAGAAAATGTGCAAAGCTCAACTTAATTTAGGCATACAAATATTAGAGAGCATTGCGAAAATCTGACAAACAAATCAGACTCTCTGGATTTTCACATACTCAGCACGGAATAAGTGCGAAACGCGATGTGAGTTGAATGTGAAGTTCGGCAGAGTGGTAATGGTGGCGTTGCAAACTAGCCAATACTGAACGTGCTACTTGAGCACTCAGTGAGTGAACTAATGGCAAGTGTGGCAAAGTAGAATGAGTAAAAGAAGTAGAAGAAGATGAGGATGAGGAAAACGATGAACACTTAAGACAAAGAACGTGTTGCATGCTTCGTTGACGATTAATTAATGGCAAAAATTTCCAGCGTAATTAATTGGTGAATCGTAACAAAAGCACAGTGCAGCACGTGACTTGGTTGTAAGAAGACAGGTAGGGATGGATGGCTTGCCGTGGGCAGAAGCTAAGCGAACGGATGGCTTTGAATTTAACGAACCTACCGAATTCGACTTGAATTTACAGCGAACGCCGCCACATCCACATTCACATTCGTTTAGAATGAACGAGTTAGTCGTTAGTATGTCTTTCATTCTTGCCATTACTAGATCCTATAGCCAGGATCAGTTCTTATATGAAGTACTTGATTTGGAACTATCGGACTGAATATTGAGCTTATATTATTTGAGGAACTTTTTGATTATCACCAATATCACCAAATGGATCACATGGGATTTGTTATATAGTAAAGATGTTAGCTTGTGACTTGTCAAGATGTAGGGTTACAGATTACTAAATCGAATTAGTAGATCGTATAGCTTAAATAAGAACCCTTGGTTAAATTTTAAAGCCTCCAAGCATGAAGTTCATTACCATTTTGGCTCAGTTGTATTCTCGAATTAATTCAGCTTGAGCTATATCGCTTACTGTAAAGCAAACTCGTTTGCAGTTAATTTGTGTTGTGTTATTTCAATTTCACTCATTATTAGCCCACTTCATTGGTAATTTGTCATTTTTCAAAGTCGAATGTCAAGCTTAGCAAAAAACAAAAAAAAAAAAACAAAAAAACCAATTATGGACAAGTTTTCACTTTTTTTGTCTATTTCTTTTTTGTCATCTACATTGGCTTGCCATTACTTAGTTTTAGACCGCAATTCAAGACAAGTTTTAGTTTGTTTACCGTTCACTTCGTCATACGAACAAACAAAGAGTAAGTAAAACTAACAACAACAATGCAATAATAATTAAACACATACAACAAAATAAAGAAGAAAGAAAAAATTAAATGTGTATCAAAAGTAAAACCACTTTCGAATCAAATTTGCACTCTTGATGAAAGCCATTAGGCCATGAAGCGATTACGAACAAAGAAGCTAATAAGATAAATCGAACAGTCGAGCTAAAAATGTTAACTTCGGCTATGCTCATCACCAACATATGCATCTACCTAAGTATACAATTAATGGGGGCTCTGAGCTCCCCTACATTGTGTTGCAAACTTCATGACAAAGCTATAATACGCGATCACTTGTACAAAGGCGATCAAATTAGAAACCAAAGCGAAAAGCAGTGGCGCATTGTTAAGCATTGTTATTGGAAGCAGCAGCGTTACAACGGTAAATCTTCGATGAATAATAACGACATTGAAGTGCAACGCATCTTTCAACATTACTTGGCATCGACGCCAGTGCCATCACCAACACCATCACCATCACCAGCACCATCACCATTGCCATTGCCATCGTAAATGTTATCGACAACGCGATTGCAGCCACCACAATCGTCATATATTTTGCACTCAAAATGTCTTACTTTTTGATTTATTATTTTATTTTCATTTTCATTTTCATTTTTGTTTTCCTTTTTCTTACCTATTTTTTTTTGGCATTTGATTTTTATTTATTTATTTATTTATTTTTTTTTTTGCCTGTAGATTTTCGTCTTGGTCGCACATTTTGAAAACCGGCAGCTACAGCTGCAGCTGCAGCAAAATCATCGAAGACAAAAAGACTTTCAATGGAAACTAATAAAATCTAAAATGGTTCACTTTCTTTTGCGCTTAATTACAATAAACGAGTTTGGTTAATATTTTGTTTTTGTTTTGTTTCGGCATATTTACGCCTCTCTTCCCCGCTCTTCCCAATGCAGACGGAGCGTATTGCATGCGTTTTTCGTAAGTTTTAAGTGCGATTTTAATTGCCGCGCGCGTTTCAATACCGAAAATTTAATAAGAAATGCTTACAATTCGTTAGCCTTCACAATCATAAGATATATATTTGTAGATATATATATTGTAGAATTATTGCTGTTTTTTCTACTCTACTCTACAATTATTATTATTATAATTATTTTTGGTTCTTAGCTTTTATTGCTGTGCATTCTTTACGTTCTATTAAAAAGGTAACAATATGAAGTGCGAATAAAAAGAAATTAGCCGATTTCGCATATATGTATTTAAACGTCAATTACTTATTGTATGTGTATTATACCACACGTATTAACAGTCACTATGTCGGCCAAAGGCTAAGAGAGCAACAACAAAAAACGGCTAGAAAGTCATATTAGTCGTTCTTCCTTCATTTACTTTACATTGTACGTACATACATACATACATACGAGTGTATACATAACTAACAGATAGACGGCGCGTTGCTGCCCCTTGGCATGCTGTTGTCCATGCCGAGATTCTCGTTCTCATCTTCGGTTGTTTTTTCTTCCCAATTGATGCTTTTTTGGTGGCCTTAATTTGGAGTTTTTTACACGATTAATACGACTTCTATTAAATAAATTTACTTCTTCGTTACGTGTTGAAATTATTAAAGCGGTTTGTGACTTCAACTTTTTTTTTTCATTGACAGAGTTTTGATTTTATACAAATATAACAAGTTTTTTTTTCCCCCGACTTTCGCGATACTTTTTAGGAATACTCAACAGGCTATTCTAGAGCATCCGTAAAAATTTCATCAAAATCGGTCGAGCGGTTTCGGCGTCTATAGCGGATATACATACATACATCCAATTTTATATATATAGATTTATATGTATTTTATATTCTTCTCAGTCGGTGTATAATATTGTAACTTTCTAATGAAGTTTGTCACAGTCAAGTGTATATGTTCTTGATCGGCCGTACGAGCCGACCTCTTATATCTGTGTTCGTTTGTTCGACTGTTAGTACGTATCCAAACCATTTTCCGTTGTTGTTTGTGTTTTTGACAATTTGTCGTCCATAGCCAAAAGCGAGAAAATGTGTTGGGATTCTGCCAGATTGTATGAAATCAAATAAACCATGGACCAAAAAACAAGGAAAAAAAATAACTTGAAAAAGAAAGAATTTGCGCAAAAACAAAAGCTTGTGGAAAGTCTTTAAGAAAACCCCAAAAACGCCGTTGAGGCATGCGGCAAATACCAAAGTGGCAGCAGTTGCAAACGGACTTGCAGTGGAAGCGACCGCAACAGAATGCCAACAACGACAAAAGGAGAACGTCGGCATACAATGCCAGCATTGCCTTGCCTTGCGGCAACGGCGGTAACGGCGGCACCATACCACCTGCAACACACACACCTGGCAATTGCCGAGTCAAGCTTGCGGTTGTTGGCAATGTATGGCGGTGAAGATACAATTTCAGAAGTTTGCAGTGCGGTTTTATTTATTTGCTGCGTGCAAACAAATCTGTAGATTGCAAATATTTTGCGACATCTGCTGACATGACATGAGTGAAATATCACGCGCACACACACACATACTCGTACATAGAAAAAGAGAGCAACACATGAGTCTTGCTACTCCTACATTGGGTTTTGAATTGGATGTTTGAAAAGGGTGTGTGGAATGACTCGCAAGATAGCCGCCTCCCATGAATCTTGTCGACAAACGCTAAGCGAATGGGGCACTGCATAAGCAATCAGCGTACTTGGATGGTCATTCTCACATTCTCATCAACACTCGATGAATAACTCTTGTAACTGTTTCTAAAAGCGAAGCGGCCAACGATGATGTGTGACGTTGGCATTAGTAGTGGCAGTTTGCGGTTTGTTAAAGCGCAACTGGCCATTTGAGATTATGGCTGTTTGGCAAGCAAAGTCGCGTATGGCACGTCAAATAGCCCACTTAAAGTAGTCTAAACTGTACTGAGTGGACACGCGAATGGACGGGCGCAGAAATTTTAAACAGAAATTGCAACTGCCACTGGCTCCGACACTGACACTGACACTGACACTGACAATGACAATGACACTGACAATGAAGTTAGAAAAGTCACAAGCAACAAAGCAGCAACGAATGAACACAATGACAAAGAAACGTTAAAGAAGAAGACGGGTCTTAAGAAGGATCAAGCTCCAACTTATCATCAGTCTCTGCAGTGACAGTGGCACTGCAGCAACGACGGTGGCCAATTCCAATAAGACGTGGAATGAGTAAAAACTGCATTACTGATTCGTGTTTTATAAAAAAGTCCCCAGACAGAAAGAGAACATCTGCGTTCTTACCTCGCGCCTGCTGCAAGCCATTTCTAACTATCCATATGACTGCACAACTGGTCCAGTTGGTCAAGCGATGAGCAAACGAGCGAGAGAGTATATGAAAGTTTGAGAGAGCGAATGCGTACGAGCCAACGCATTTAAGAATTTAGTAATGGCCGTAATAAACAGTTAATTTGCGCCATGTTGGAATTGTTAAATGATTAACACACATACAAACGCACACGTAGAAAGAGAGCTAATTAATGAGTGCAATGTATCTCAGCTCTCTGCACCTGGTGGCAAGGATGCCAAACGGAAATCGCACAAATCAAAGCGTCGGAAATTCGCGATTAAAGAATTTAAACAGTTTCTGTGTACATGCGGACAGTGCGATTAAATCAAAATTAAGAGTAAACAATTAATTTTCTTTTCTTTGGATTCGTTTTGATGTTGGCAAAAGTCGGTCAGGTCAATCTACACTGACAGATTTGATTGGCAGACGCCAGATTGCAGCTGCCTAAAACTCAACTATGCCGTCTGAACGTAAACTGTAAATTTCACCTAACCTAACCTAATCTAACCTAACCTAACCTGAGTCCAAAAGTATTGATATAAATCTATGGATATAGAAATATATTTACCTCAGCAAAATATGAAAATTCTCCATGCCGTGGTTGTAAGTCACAGTTTGTTTAATGTCCATATCTCCAGTATACAACTGCCTCGGTCTTACCACATTTAACGAAATCATACGAGAAGACAGAGTCCAAATGAGCTTTGAGAATGCCCAATAGGGTTTAACACTTCATAACGGTTCTTTAATGAAAGCAGCTATTATATAATGCAGATAAATGTCATTGGTTTGCAGAGACGCGTTTTCACCGTTTTTCAAAGAAGTTGAAGAATAAAAGCAGAGACCAAAACCAACAAATTTCTAAAAGCGCCAAAGTCAAACAAATAAAAACTTTTATTTCAATTTCAAAAACCAACTTTTGTGTGAATTTTGTGTGAACACTACTTGATTACATACAAATAAGAATTTATTTCAACAACAACACCAACAAAAAGTGAAGCACTGCACTAGGTACAGTGATTTGAAATACGAGTGAGGAGACGTTATTGCTGTGAAATTTGCATATTGACAAATGCGCTGTGAAATGAACTTGTCCAACAACAAAGCATTGCTTCAACAAAAGCGAAAAGGGCAAAAGCAAGTGAAAATCACATCAAATCACATCAAATCAACTCGCAACGCATCGAATCAAATAGCGAACGGTACGGTACGTCTGAGTTTAGTAGGTCGATTCAAGATTCGAGATTCGTCTGCATCTGTGTGTGAGTAAGTGCTTTGAGAGTTTCTGTGTGAGATGTAGCTCATATCGCGAGTGGCATAAATTAGGCGGCGAAACAATGAATGAATTTCAAAGCAGTCTAAGTTGTTTTAAATAAATAAAAAAAAATAACAGAAAAAAATAGAAAAACAAACAACTGAAGACGAATGAGTTTCAATAGAAAAAAATTATTTGAGGCCACACGTTTAAACACGTTCAAGCGAATGCGAAGCTGCGACTTCTGCTCACAACAATTTTTTTTTTTCAATCTTGAATTCTTACTTCTTTGCTACTGGCGACAATCGCAGTTAGTTGACAAACTGACTGACAAAGCGAGTGTGGCAAAACGCAGTGACAACACAGAAAAGTCGCCACCTCAGCTCAGTTTAGCACAGTTCAGCTCTTCTCGCTTGACTCGCAGTCAGCCCCCTTCCTTACTTATCTATGTGCTTAGATCGTGTACGAGGTACATTTATGGCTAAGACGAATGCGAGTGCGAGTCCAATTGCGACTCGAAGTGCGACTGCAAAATCGAAGCGAACTGTGTCGTTCGTTGAATTCTTCAGATTGTCGCCGCATGGTCTTCATTAGAATTCAAAGCAGTTAACGGTGTTTTTCTACTTCTAAAAGTGATCCGCTTAGAACTCAAATAAAGAACATTTCAACGCTCTTTCTAAATATAAACATAACACATACATACATATGTGCATACATTGACAAATAGTTATCGTAAAGTATAAAATCGCATAATTAGTTGCTACACTTACCGGCGAGAAATGTATCCAATGAGTGTAGGCACCACTTTCTTTCTATTTCGATCTCTCTCTCTCTCTCTCTTTCTCTTTCTTGTGCACTCTTTTGTCTCTTGCTCGTCCTCGTCCTGGATCCGAATCGCTTACTCTCTCTCCAGCACACACTATTTCACACGATTTTTTTTGCACTCTCTCGCTCCCGCTTCAGTCACTAGTGTTCTCTCTGTTTAATGTGCTCTTTGACGTTGTTTTACACTCTTTGCGTGGAGAGATGCTCAAAAATTTAAGCAAATTGGCGACGACTCAACACAAAAATCAATTTTAGTTACTACAAAGCAAAAAAAAATATATATGTATATATTTGCATACATATTTAAAAAAAAAACTCGCATACCAGGAACTACTTCGTGATATACGAACAAATTTTATTTAACTGAAACAATTTTCTTTTGAATTGTTGTGATTAATTACTTAGGTACTCAAAGAAAAATTTTCTCACAGAGGAGATCAACTTGAGTCAAACATTCGAGCGACAATAAAAACTACAACAACAACAACAACAACAACAACAACATGAGTTGAGTTCACTTGAGTTGAGTTGAGATGAGTTGTGTTGTACGAGTCATCTTAAATCGAGTAGAAACGAAGCAACAGCGATGCGATAGCAATTGTGGGTCGGTCGGTCGAGCTGTGCAATTAATGAATTAGCTTATTTGAGTATTTTGAGGCGACGTCAAACAGAGGCAGAGTTGCCACAGCTGCAGTTTCAACTTCAACGTCAGTCAAGCTCTTAAATATAGATCAGTGGATCAATGGAGCCAGTGGCAACTACACGCAAGCACAAACACACACACATTGGCAAACGAACAACGAACAACAACAACAATAAAGTTATTTTTTCAAGTGTGTGGAGAAACCGAAAAGAGCAAACGCAAACATAACACGCGAGTGTAAAAAAAAAACACAAAAAGAAAAGACAATATGAAAACGCTCATGAAAGTTTCGCGCGAACTGTCTGTAGTATGTGATGCTCAGCCGACGATGATTCCAACTTGACGTTGATTGAAGTAAGAATGACAACAACAACAAACAGAAACAATACAAAAAGAAACATGTGCGCAGCCGCACAGTTTCGACTTCATTCAAGCAAGTTAAATTTCACAACGCTGTCGAATGATTTGAGTAAAGTGTTCTCAGTGAATTTTTGTAGCTTTTCGTGCGACTCTTTCCAAGTCGAATTTAAATTTCCAAAAGTTCTATGAATTATAGTATTATATTATATCCTTTAAATTGTGGCTTTCTGAATTGATCGTTGGCAAACGAGTTTCCTGAAAAATTTACTACAATCGGTAATCTACAATCTAACACTTCAACTTCAAAGATGCTTCTTTGTATCTATAAGAAAATTCTGAAATACTTCAATGTGGCTTCAACGATGCGGCGATTAATCAATCTAATTGGACATTTTCCCATGCCTGCAAACAATTATCGAGACTCGACTGTACTTTTTAAGGCTGAGACTGTCTTCTATGGATGGATGGATATTCATATTTGTTGTTATTGTTTTCTTCTTTCATTCATGGTTATAAAAAATATTTCTGCCATTATTATTAATTGCTGTTCATATTTGTTGTTGTTGATACTGAGTGCTACTACGAATTTTCCGCATTTTCTCGTTTATTTTTCGTATTATTATTTCTTGATTTTGTTGTTGTTGTTATTATTATTATTATTTAGCTTTCACAAATGCTCCTTTGCTCGTTGCCTAATTACAACACAAATTGCTGTGTAACCATATGTATTCTTTATTTCTTCTTTGTTGTTGTAGTTCTTATTTCTATTGTTTGTGTTCTTGTTATTTTTGCCATTGTGGTGTCATCGTAGAAATTAACGTTGTTGTTGTTGCTGTGGTTCTTATTGTTTTGTTTTATTGTTTTTTTCTTGAACTGCTAATTTAAATTAGAAAGCATAAATATTTTAATATCCTTATTGGTTGAGATTTACTTGAGCGCGCTCAGTTTTTGTGTTGTTGTTGTTGTTGTTTTTGATCATGTGTGTGACATCCCAAAAATGTACCTAAGCAAGTGCTCACGCATGGATTTGATGATGAGTATAAATAAAATAAAATTTAAAAAAAGTTGAGATGCAAAAAAATTATATCTTTAATTGTGCCACACTTTTATTGCAAATTGAAAATCACTTCATTTTTAATCAAAATTTTTAGCCAATTTTTGGAACGTAAAAACGAGAAAAAATGTATATTGAACTGTAATTTTTGAAGGGTTTCACACTTATTCGTTTACTTGTCCTGGCATCCTTAGGGTTTATTTATTTATTTATTTTTTCTTGCTTTTATTATTATTATTTTCTTTTTTGAGAAAACACATTTATAAAACCAGGCTCAAAGTCAGTCAGTTAAACAGACAGTCGATGTAGTCGCTGACTTAGTTAGTAAAAATTGTTAAGTTACTCGGTCAGACACTCACTGCTTGGAAGGCACTGCTTCAGCTACGGCTGCTGCAGCGAGACTGAACGCCAGGCGGCGCAGCCAGGCCCCTGGACACCAAAGAGCAACAAGAGTCGTCGATAACAACGACGATGGCGACGCGGCGAAGTCAGTGATTACAACGCCGGTGATCACGATGAGTAAAATGCAGGCTAAAGCTTTGATAAAAATGATGATGATGTTAACGGTGATGCTGATGATGTTGACGATGATGATGCTGATGATTATAACAAAGATGATGGAAAAGAAATACCGAAGCGAATCCCACAGCGCACTTGTTTTGTGGCGAGCAAGCGATCGATCGTACTCAAGAATTTCGCGTCTGGCTGTGTGTGTGTGTGTGCAAGTGTAAATACGATCACAACGGTAAATAACTTGAATAATGTCTCTATAGTGCGGCTGGCTGTGTAAGTTTGTCTGTATGTGTGCTTTACCGTACGAACGACTTTGTTTAATGCTCCTCTACAAACGGTTTCCGTATGATTCTCGACTTTTTTTATCATTCCAAGTAGGAAGCGGGCATGCAAGCAAGCGAGCAAGCGAGCAACACGTGCGAGCACAGCGAGCGACGAACACGAAATACTTCAGCAATTTCAGCCACTTTAGCGACTTTCTTTGGCCTCGTATCGAATCAAAGAAAGAAAGAGCCAAACCGAGCCGAGTTGAATCAAGCCGCACAGAACCGAAGTAAGCCGAGCGACACGCGCGCGCATGCCGATCGCGCCGATCGCAACGAAGTTGGCTTAAAGTTGGTGTTGTCGCAAACGCTTGAATGAATAAAAATCGCTGACAACGGGTAACGGTAGGTGGCGATGCCGCAGACATTGAGCATAAATTCAAGTTTACCGCAGTTATATCAGCAGCAGCAGAAGCAAACAACTTGCACGACTGTGTACTCGACAAGTGCATTTCACAACATCGCATGCGTAGCAGCGCTGTCAGTGTCGACGCTGCTGAAGAGATCAGGCGCAGCGACTGCGAAAGTGAGTGAACAAACAAGTGAGTGATTGGGCACGGGCACGTGAGTGAGTAAAAATAATATTTATTTTTCTCGACAAATATTTATTTATTCATCAATCTCTATTTTGTTCCCTTCAAAGTGTTGTCACTCAGATATGATAGAGCTTGTACCAGAGCTATTTCCAGTACTCGAAGCACTTCTGATATGCGCTTTTCAGTGTCGCCTTTAGTGCCCATTGTGCCAAACCTCCGTCCTTTGAAGGTTATTTTTAATGTTGTGAACAGAAAAAGTGACCTGGGGCCAAATCAGGTGAATGCGGTTGCTGAGGCATAATTAGTGTTTTGTTTTCGAATCTTTGATCCATTTTTTTAAATTGCAATCAATCGTCGTCAAAACACAAAAACACGTTTGACTTTTCTGTCTGTGAAAAATAAACCAAGGGACATGTGTACCAATGAAAATCGATAACACGTATCCGGCGAAAAATGATAAGTCCCTTACCTCGCATCGCTTAGCTTAAGTAAGTAGTTTTATCATGAGGGAACTCATTAAAATTTGATTATTACGGACATTTATTTTTTTATTATTGTTAATTTGTAATAATTTTTGCTGCAATGCACTTTAGACAAATCCACTCAAAATCCACTTCCATTGAGAAAAATTATTTTGTTGAGTGAGTTGCGAGTGGTAAGTTGGGGTGCGGTTTTGCTTCACTTTTGAACTTGAACTTTTAAGCAGCGGAGTGAAAATGAGTTTGCAATTTTCTGTTGATTTGTTGATTTTTGTTGTTGTTGGTGCATTTCGTTTCTCTTCTGTTTAATTTAGTTACTTTTGTCTGCGTCTTACTTTTTGAGACGTCGTTGAGTCGTGCTAAGCCAATTCTCTTCGCATTAAGTTGAGCTGCGTTTACCGCTAAATTGCATGCTGCTAGCTAGCATTGCTGTTGCTGTTGCTGTTGCTGTTCTTGTTGGTCACTTACTGTGTAAAGCATCATCATCATAATCATCATCACCAACAACAACAACTCCAGCATTTGACTTACTGATGTTTCGCTTCGTTGCACACTGCAGCCGCACTGTCGTCGCTGCTTCTCTCTACTCCCTACTCAATCTTCGCAGAGTTTTTCAACATTTACAGATGTGTGGCGGTAACACAGGCTTAGATTTACTCTCCCAAGTACACTCGTCCCATAAGCTACCCATACAAGAGCGCAGCCGAGCCCCGTTTGTTTGCCTGCATTTGGAAAGTGGTTTGACGCTGTCTGCCACCGACTGTGTTTGCTTGCTTGCTTGCATTCTGTCCACCTCTCTCGTTCGATGTTTGTATGTTTATATGTGTATGTATCTGATTGTTTGTATTTGTGCATTTTGAATGCCTTAGCGATTTTTTAATGTTTGCTGCCTCTTCGCCCACATGCTGTTCCAACGAACAGCATTTTGTGCGAACTTGCAACGAATTCTTAGTGTGCTCTTCATTATCATCGTCATCATTATACTCATAATCATCGCGTTCGTTCCAGCAGCAGTTTGTTGCATTCGGCTTTTGGTGTTTTATTTCTTTCTCTTCTTACTCGCAGTTTTCTAGCTTTTCTGTTCTTCAAATCGACAATTGTGCCATCAAGCGCACACTGAAGACGCAGACAGCTACTTCGCGTCTACCACCACCGTCGTCGCCACCATTATTGCCGCTGCCGTTTTCATTTCTTGGAATTGATTGCTTGCCACAGTCAACAGAATTACCTCAGTCTAGGCCACAACGGAGACCAAGAACGAGGCTTTTTTCGGTGGCTTCGTCTGTTGGGAGTCTCATCATTTCAATTGGAATCTTAGTCTTTACTACTCGTTCTACTTCTTCTTCTCCTTCTTCTTCTTCTTCTTCTTCTTCTTGTATCTCGCGTGCACTTGTGACTGTGTGTGTTTATGTTTGCATTTACTTGGGTCGCGTCTGTCTGTTAGCACAGATTCCTCACAATGCTCCCTTTTGTATGCTGCCTACCTACCACCAGCTGACACAGTTAGAGACGCAGACGCAGACGCAGACGCAGCTCCAGACTCAGACGCAAGTCGTTTGCACACACTTGGCAGACAAAGAGCATCGCCATCGTTGTCGTCAACCGTGTCGTCGTCACCGTCAGCAGCGTTTTGGTGGCCATTTGAATTGGCTGCGTCTGAGAATTATTAAATAATTTCATTCTAGTTGCTGCTCAAAAATTTTGATGTTGTTGTTTTTGTACCTGTTGCACCGCATCGAATTCATTGAAAATTTATTTTCACAATCCTTATCTCTCACACAGCACCGCCACTGTATTGCCGTAGCTACTCCTGCTAAGTTGGTCTATGTTCAACAAACTTCATTTTTGTCAGTTTCTAATCAACTGCGTTTGTATGTTGAAACTCGAATTCGAATTTGGAGAGGTTCCGGAACCGGTTCGTTTCTAGCAATCGGTTCATTTGGTCTCATTCTCGAATCCGTTTGATAATGATGAGTTCCTTCTCTTTATATCTGAAATCTAAAATGTTCGCCTCTTTCTGATTCTGATTGGAATCGCTGCTGCAATTCTCACTTCAGTCACATACATACACACACGCATATCAAACGATCCTTGCGCTCCTATGTCGTTGTTCTGTTATTCCCCACACCCTTACTTAGCAATAAATACAGACAACACAAATGTATCTCCTATCAAACGTTTGAAGGCACATTATAACCCAGAGATCGAGGTTCGATCCCCACTGAAGCCAGGATCCATGGTCATGGGTCATGGTCATCGTCTCAATACCTCCAACTTGCGCTTGGTGGCGACGCCAGCTGGCACTCCCATCACCAAGGACTGATAGCGGCAGACTGATCACACAACCTATCAGACAAAAACTATTCGATTTATGTAACCACCAAAATGTGTCTTGGATATGAAAAAAATTCAATTAAATAAATTTTAAAAAATTGAAGAGACTTGTTGAAACACAAGTAGCAGCGCATCGGTTTTGCAACACAGAAGCTGAATTCTGTGCTAGAAGAAGACTTCATTATCTAAAATAGCTTTGCCATACCACAAGACACGGCGTCTGATCACTGCAACTAACATCGGTGAACGATAACTCAGAGCGGTCTGCCGCAGTGAGTATAAGATACTTGAGCTCCCGCACACTAATATTAGGAGTGCAGAGATAAGCAAACTTGTAAGGATAATAATACATATATATGAATACTTACATAGGCACTTTTCACGACAACTACTGCAAGCACTTACTGTTCTAAGCTCCTCTGTAAAAATCAATTAAAGAGGCTTCACTGTAATTTCTGTTAGATTGCCGTTCATGATTCTACTTTCTTCTTATTGCTATTGCCAATTATTGGCTGTTGTTGTACTTCTTGTTGTTATTGTTCTTTTTACTGTTGTCGCATTGAATGTACTGTAGTTTATGTTGTTGTCATTGTTGTTGTTGTTGCTATGCTGTGCTCGTGCCTATATGGCTAAGTTGTCTATTTAACTTGATTTCTTTCACCAATCTTTTGGCCATTCCACTTTTTCTTTTGGGCTGCCTCTCTTCCACTCGCCCACTGACTCGTTCTGGACACCGTCTGTTCATCTCTGATGTTCATTTCCAATTCACGTCCAAAACAACATTTGCCTTACCCAACCCAACCCACATATGAATGCGTTTTACTGCCAGCTGCCAGCTGCCAGCGACGCGTTCTATTCTTATCAGAATCCGATTGTCGCCATCGTGCACATTTAACTAATTCGAATGCGTCGCCGTCGCAGTCGAAGGCGTTTGCGTCAACGTCGACGTCGACCAATTCATATTCGCAGTTAGTCAGCCAGCTAGCCAGCTAGCCAGCCAGATGAGCGCAGCAATCAGTGACGAAATCATAAAGTGCGAGTAACTGCGCGTTCCAATTTTTTTGTTTTCTCAGTTTTGCTTGCGCCTGAATCTTCGCACCTCCCTCGCCACTTTCGGAAATTTGGAATGTTTTCAGCGTTCAATAGCAGCGTTCAACTGCTTGCTGTACAAGTAGATGGATGTTTGTGTGGATGTTGATGCTTGAATGTAAGCAGACATAAATGAGGTGTAATGATGACTATGTTTTCAATAAGAGTTGTTCACTCGTTGACTGGCAGACCGTTGTATTTGAAAATGAAGTACGTGCCACACTTTCTGGGTCACAGCTTTGTTTCGCACAGCCTCACGCCTGCGACTGCCTCATTAATCGATCGATCGAGCAGCAAAAGTAATCGAATAAGGCTGATGTCAGAGTGATACTTGTAGTCGGCGCTGGGCTTGAAGCCACCTGTCTTTGCTTGGCTTTTGGCAGAGTGATACTTAGCTGAGGGACGATGAAGAAGGTCAACATAAAAGGGAGGCAGAGTCGCAAGGCAATTAAAAGAACAAAAACGCATTGCATACACCACTAAGGCGAGACACCAACTAAACGATTTTTGATGAATAGAATCATATGCAAGCCACTTCAACGCTTCAAAAATATGTATCTGTGTGAAGGAATCCCATTTTAATACCCATACAGAGGTTCGAAGCTTCAACCTCAATGCGAAATACAAGTTTCACTCTGACATTAGCCTGAAGCTGATTCGATTTGGCTGTGCAAGATTTCTTCCGCCTGTAGGGTTTTTAAGAGCACCTCAAGAAATAGCTTCCTTTAAATAACCATAACTAATAACAAAGCAAGTGAAGTGAGAAAGGAAGCCACACAGCTATAATTAATGAGCTCATCGATTGCTACCGAACCGAGCAGAATCGAATTAAAGCGAGTTAGACTGAGTAACTTTGCGCACTCAAGTAGGCCGCATTGGGAACGGGTCGGGTTCGAGACAAATTGCTACTGTACCTGGATTTACAGCATATCACTGAGTTTGGATTACGCCAATGCTTAGCTAGACAACAAAGATGGGTGGATGGATGGATGGATTGACTTAGTTCACTAACTGACTAACTGACTGGCTCAGTGGATAACTGTTGCGCAAATCCAAAGAGTTGCATTCAGGTACATGGTACGCATTCATTGCAGGTATAGCAAATTATGTCGTCGTATACGTTGCTTCGGTGCCACACAAAGCGTTGTACACATTAGGAACAGCCAGCAGCGAGCATCAGAAATGGTGACAGAAGCGGTATACTCAGCGTCCAATGGAGAACAATGCAATGATAGACGCCTCGTTTAGAGTCTGCACCGCACGACTCGACCTGCCCCTGCTTGGCCTAAGAAGTCTAGTGACAAACAACAAGCAGCCTTGTACTCGCCTCGCCTGCTAGCTACGAATTGGCTAGAATAGAAAACCAGACGCTTCACGCCGGCCGACAAAGTCGTTGCGATACTCGCGTTGTTTGTGTTGGGAATGCATTTTGTCCATTTTAGTGTAGTTATTTACAGGAATCAGCAAACAACAATAACAAATAAGTAAGCAATACGCCATTAGAAAAACAAAGCAACGGCAATAACCGTTGTGTTTTTTATGGAATCGACTTCGGTGAGGCCACTGTGCGCTACTTAAATGCTGATGCGAAAAAGATCGAAATTCAGTCCTCAATATAATAAGCATCACAATGGCATAGACTTTGTTTAAAGACAATTGGTTTAACTTTGCTCTCTTGGGACTCAGACGGAATCCTCATAATCATTCGAGTAGGCTGTTTGCCGTTGGACCTCTGATCGCCATCGAATAGTCCGGTCGCCCTCTCAGTCATCTTCATTCAATTTGAACAAACGACAGCTAAGCGTAGGAAGCGAAGAGCAAGAGAGAAGGAATTTAGTCCCGCGAACGACTCCTTTGCATATGGAATATTGTCTTCTTCTTAGAAAGTAAAAATTTGTTATCAAAAACTTCATGCGCTGCTCGGTTTCGGATACGAGTAGCTCAACTCCAAATGATGTAGTATGCATAGAGAATCAATGTTCAGCAATCTATTGATGGTTATGGCTATTGCTATATCATCATGTCGGCTACGTTGTTCTCGTTGTCATCGGCCTCGCCATCGAGTTTGTTGTTGTTGTTGTTGTTGTTGCATTGCTATTTTGTTTTGGTTCTTATCCATAAAAGCACATAAAAACCTCAGTTAAGCAATCAATGGCAAAAACATGTTGCATGCCAATAAGAGACTGACAGACAAACAGGGAAGTAACGAAGGCGCGTACGCTGATAGCGCATGTTGTCAGCAAGATAGAGGCGGCGGCATGGATAGACAGAAAGAATGGTTAAGCTTTTTTAGAATGTTGCTGAGATGGTGACAACTGTTGCTGCTACAGTTCACATTAGTGTCGTTGTTGTTGTTGTTGTTGTTGTTGTAATTGGTGGCTATTTGCTGATGTTGCAACGTGTGTGTTATGCATTTATGATTGGCAGTTGTTTCAGTGGCAACAACAACAACACCGACACAGACAACTAAAAAGCGGCACAGATAGTACACAACAGTTCACAAGCAAACAAACTTGAGCAAACAAGTTGCGACCGAAGCGAACTTGCTGCTCAAACCATTCGATTCAAGCGAATTGGTGAACACACACACATGCAAATATATTAAACAAACACACAGGCGTATGCCAGGCCAATACTGTAAGATAGCATCCATTTCGTTATTCATACATATATACGACACGTATGCCTAAAGATTATCTTTTTCTATATCTCTATCTCTCTCTCACTCCCTCTCTCACTCTCTCTGTCTCACTGTCGACAGATTTTTTGATTTGTCAGTCTCGGTATCTGACTTTCAAGCTGTCTGTCTAGCTGGCTGAATATGTAATGATTACGAGATTTACTGTGTCGCACGACGTACAGTGGCAATGAGCACTTAAAACCATAGACAAACGACCACTTGGACTCTGGACAGACAACTGGAAAATGTCAGGCATTTTAATGCACAAGCATAGAATCCAAACCGACTGACAGAGCAAACCATCAAACTACCAATGCCTTGACCATTCCTCAATAAAACTGCCGTCGAATATTCTCTGACTGCTTCTGTTCACTTTGATCGGTAGGTAACTCACATCTATACTCGTATGTACTCGTATACTACCTTAGAGCTACTTAGAGGAAAGAAATAAAAAAATTAAACTTGAAAAAAAATTAATTAAATCTTTTCTTTATTTGCGACTGCTTGTAGTTCGGCGCGTGTTCTCAGGCAGAAACCAACCCATTATGGTGAGCATAACAACGAGCGCCAAAAAGGTCCAAAAGACCGCATCGCAGCTGCTGAAGAGTAGACTACCGAGCAGATTGCTACCGACGACAGCACCTAGTCGGCCGATCATCATGATGAAGCACATACCCATTGCATTGATGTGGGTTGGATAGAACTCCATGGCGATGGTGCTAACGAGGCCACCACAATTACCGATGGCCATGACGAGTGTTAATGAAATAACTACGAAGGTGAAGTCTTCAAACCAATGAAGGCTCACCAAGCAACCCATGCAGATTACCATCCAGCAAGCTGTAAAGGAAAATGTAAAATTAGTTGCCAGACCTTAGTCGTCAATAGTTGGTCGTTGGTTTTACACACTGAAAAGATTCCGCTTGCCTATGTAATCAATCGTGTAAGCGAAGATCAGATAGATGGCAGTGAAGGCAGCTCCAATGCAAATCAGAACCAGATATGTAAAATTGTCCACATCCCTAGAGCAAGTGACAGCGTCAGCTGCACTGGCAGCACTCATTGCAGTGCCCATGCTATCGAGTAAGGTGCAGACCTTCAATCCTATTTTTTTGCTGCTAACCAAATTATTTAGTATAGTGGGGAACCACATGAAGACGCCATGAGCGATCACATAGATTGTAAACTGTATGACGCAAATGTTAAGTGTGTGCAGCACGCGTTCCAGATAGAAGAGTGGCACCGTCTGCTGCCAGATAAGTTTGAGTGCATCGCGAAAGTTGTGCACGCTGCTCAGGCTGGCGCCACCCAATTGCAAAACGATGGTGCGCACTTCGAACTGTTCAGGTGCGTTGCCCGAGTTCTGAGCGTAGATTGAGCGCAACGTTTTCAAGGCTGCTTGCATATTGCCCTGGATCAGCTCGTACTTGGGTGTCTCGGGTAAGGTATATAGACCGATAAGAGCGAGCAGCGTCACCGAGAGATTGGCGATGATCAACATACGCCACGGTTCAAAGTACAGTCCAAATATATAAAAGTCGATGTTAAGCGGTAGAATAACCATGGCCATAGCTATGTTTACGATTGAAAGATTTTACTATAGTTAAAACACTCTCCCACTCTCACGTGACAGCAACTTACCCGGTGCAAACATTAGAGCGATGCACAAGAAACCTGAGAGCAGAGTCACGTAACGTACACGTGACGCATTGCCGTGAAACTCGCCACACAAACTGAACACGCACGCCTGGCCGCCACTAATGAAGAAGCCAACAAGGAAGCGAAATGCAATCAGCATCCAAACATTAACAGCAAGACTGGAGGAAGCCGAGAAAATGGCGCTCAAGGCAAGTGCAAAGCGCAGCGTCTTTACGCGTCCCCAGGTATCGGCAAGGAAGCCCATCGCGTGCGAGCTGAGTACGACACCGAAGAAGCCCGCCGAGGCGAGAATGCTCTGTTCGGTTATAGTTGGGTGTAATGTACATTTCATTGGCTGCATGATTAGACTGACACCCATAATTTCAACCATAACTGCCATGAAGCAAAGACCGCAGACGAGCAGCAATTTAAAATGGAACCAACCGACTCCGGCCAGAGTGACGGCCTCCTCGAAGGTATGACCCCTTTCGACAGCCGTCGGCTCCTGCTTTCGATTCGATGCCGCTGGAATTAAACATGCAGAAAAGAAATGCTTATGCTTGCCTCAAATCAGTTATAATCAAATCAAAGTCAACCAATCAATCAATCAATCAATCAATCATAATTATTGTAGTCACAGACACGAGGCTTTAAGAGGCGAAGCATCTCCGCCAACCGTTCATAGTCGTGCAAAAGCCGCAACCAGAACATGGCTGAGCCCGTATTGTCAAGGCAGCCACAGGAAGAGGAAGTCGTGCTGCCCAAGGAGCAGCCACCGAACGAGTTCTTCGAGAGCAAAACCTTTCGTGTAATTTCACTTGTACTCTACATGGGCGGCATCAGTGGCTTGGGTATGGCGCTATCCCTCTACTTTCTCATCTTCTTCGATTCTCGTATGCCAGACATACATCTAAAGTTTCCCGTCTCCATTGGCGGGCAACCAGTGCAGAAGGTGCACGACTATCAGTAACAATGGGTAAGTACCACTTCTTAAAGGTTAGGTGGTGTGTGGTGGTGTGTGGTGGGGTGTGCATTTGAAACCAAGCACAGAGTGTTGTGATAACCACTTTCTGTTCCGTGTTGCAGAGACGACTTGGCAGTATATGGTATATGACCTAAAGTGCATGCCGACACTCACAGAGCTGTTCCGGGGCAAATCGTCGTGCTTTGTTGCATCTGTTATTGTCGTGCATTCTAATTGGATTTCCAAAATGACCGTTGTAAGCGCATTTTTGCGAGAGCGTACTCAAAATAAAAGTCCACACAATGAAATCAAACTAGGTCAAGTGGTTAGTTGTCGACATAGTGGTTGAAGAAGGGAACAATAATAAAAACGGGTGAGCGAACAGTTGGTGAAGTGGGGTGCGAGTCCGTAATACGTTTGCTGCTATGCGAGCGAAATCAAAGCAAGCTTTTAGGCGCCGCTCTATTATGTTATGTGTGCATGGAAGAGTGAATCTTGTTAGGAAAACATGCCAAGCGAATAAACACGAGAGCTAAGCAGACCGAAGACCAAGCACCGAAGACCGAAAACCGCAGACCACAGACCTACACACACACTTAGTCTTAGCGGCAAAAATGCTAAACCGCAAAATAGAATTAAGGCCGAAGGCAAAAAGAAAGCGAGCACATTTCTAGAAGATAAGTGGCGAAGACCACGGAAGAGAAAAGACGCCCCACAACGCCACGCCACGCCAAGGCAAGCCAAGGCAAGCCAAGCAATGTGTTGCCCGTTTTTGCCTTATTGAGACATTCTTGCGAGCAACACGAAGCACACTTCAGTTCAGTTCGACTTCAGTGAACGACTTGACGACTTGTCGAAGAAAACGCTGAGCAATCGCGAGCGTGAGTGTGTTTTAAAGCAGCCGCAAAGTATCGTTAATTCATCGCCGGGTTGCTCCTGAGGATCACAACGCAGAGCGTTTTCATTGGACATGGCTGCTTTGTCGTCGGTTGCGCAGGCCGTTACAGCCACAAAAGATGAGGAGATTCAAGTGCCCAAATCGGATGATTTCTTTGATTCGAAGACATTTAAGTTGCTCACAGTGGTGCTCTACATGGGCGGCGTCTCGGGTATGGGATTTACGCTCGCCATGTACTATCTGTTTATATGGGACTCCCGCATGCCGCCGCTACCGGAATTTAAGCACCCGCATCACATTGGTTGAACGTGTGCATGCAGGCGTGCGTGCAGGAGGGCGTGACTGCGTGCATGCGTGCGAGCGCAAAAACCGACTCGATGCCTGTATTAACAATAACAACAACAACAACAACAACACCAACAACATCAGCATAGTCATCCCATTGATCATCACCACTGTAAGCCACAGTCAACGTAACACGCTGTTACAGGTGAGTGACTGAGTGAGTGTGGTTATGTCAGCTGACGCACAATTAATGTCTCGAGCGATTCGCTCATACCAATTAGCCCCTACTCTTCGTCCCTTGCCGCTTTCGGCTTAATTAAAGCCACTCAAAGTGATAGCCGCTCCGTGCGACTTTATTTAATTTCGCGTTGTTCTATTCAATTAGATTAGATTCGATTCTGCCCTAGTTCAGTCCCTCAAGACCGGCCCGGTTCGGACCAAAGCTGCCATTGTCACCAACGCCGTCATCGTCACCGTCGGTCGCCGTCATACAAAAGTTGACAACGCACTAAATTAATCCGCTTTTATACGTTTCGCTAAATCCGCGCTAAATTCCACCTCCTCCACCATTGAGTAATGTGTCTGTCCGCTATGAGTGTGTGTGTGTGATGTGTATTGAAACGCCAGCAAAATGCTTCAGCCTGGCGTAGGTTGGAACCCAGCTCGAGTCAGTCGCATATGCGTTTCTGATTTAAAAAACATTCTACAATCTCAATTTGAACGCAGCAAATCAAAACTGCGCTAAACTCTGCGTTTCGAAATCACGCATACGCGCCGCGTGCCGCAGGGTCGTACATATCCTGGCAGAAGGAGACTCTGACTCGGACTGAGGAGCAACGATCAACAGCAGCAACAATACGGCAACATTGACGAATATGTCTACGAATTCGTCGGGCTCGCCTACGGCCCCGACCACGGACACGGGCACGCCCATTCCTACGAATTTAAACAAAATTGTAAACATTATCGAATCAAATGTCAAGGATACAGAGCCTAGCAGCAGTGACTCTGGCACCACTGTTAGTGGCATCACTCATAAGTCGCCGTCGTCGGAGCACACAACGCCCCCCAGGCCACCTCGCACATTCGTGCCCAAAGCACCGCTAACCGAGGAGATTCTGTTCGCGGAGCCAACTTTCATGGAGCGTTTTGCACGCTACCTTGTCGTTGTAGTCTACTTGTGCGGTCTGTGCAGCCTTGGATTCGTGCTCTCCATCTATCACATCTTCTTCTGGGACTCGCGCATGCCGCCCGTATACAAGGGCCAAAAGAAACCCGCCTTCGGTTAGAAGGCGCACACTTTAAGGTGAGTGAGTGCAGGCTGTGTGCCACAACCTTTTCTTAAACTTCGAAAACTTCAATTCAACATTTTGATTTGATGAGCAGTTGTCTGTCCTATGGTCGCAGCCATGTGGCGATGTTAATGAATGAGAAAACTGTGCTTGGGTAACCAAATGAAGCCCTTCAGTGCAGGTAAAGGCAATTGAGAAAATCGATCAAATACGTACGAACGAATGCTAAAATCAATTTCGATGACATTCTAAGGCATGACCTGGCCTGGCCTAGCCTGTCTGGCTATGCCCAGACACGGGCTAGCGTAAGTGGTGTCGCAAGTCTGTGCTTTTTCAATTGGATTACGCAGACCTGTTACTTCGTTAGAGTGATTGGCCTATCTCAATATCTAAACCAAATGCAGTGAACTGTTTTTGACGAATTCTGAATTAACGCTAACCTCCAGATAATAGAGAAATTAATTTGTGACTACGTCTCCTATTCTATCAAGGACATTGGTTTCTCATGAAGGTCATGAAAATTAGACGAATTTTCGTAACTGCCAAACGATAAAATAAATTATGGAATATACCTGTTGATACCATTGTGTTTGGCTCGTCCCATCCTTGTATTTCGTATCTTAGCAAACATCAGACACTTTTCGACTAGCGGAAATTCAGTTTGAAGCTGGTGCAAAATTAAAAGTTTTATTGCTTTCCGCGCTTTTCCTTGGTCTGATTGGTTTTTCCTGTTGAACACTTGTACTTTTCAGCAAGTGAGACCTGCACGAATTTCGATCATGAATTGCATTTTGAATTCGGCGGTGCAATCATAATTGATCAATGCCTATGAACTGCCGAGAAATAAAAGTGATTGGCCTCGAAGCGAACGAGTTAGCTGTCCAAATCAAATAGAGAACTGAATGGCATAGATGGAGGAATGGAATGGCATTGGTCTAATTGCAAGAGAAGAGGCGCCCAGTATGTTTGTCAGTATGTTGTGTGTGTGCATAGCTCACGAATGCGCCACATAACAAATACTCATACTGTCTTTCATATACATATGTGTGAGAGTGAATGTGTGAGTATGGTATATAGAATCATTGCAGCATACTATGTGGCACACACATTAATCATTGCAAGCTGTTGTCCGAACCACAAAGAGCATAGCATTTTCACCAAACACCAATACACATACACACTCGTATTATGCATACATAGATGCAGCACACACACACACATAAACGAAAGCACGAGAACATATAGTAGGATGCTCGACAGAACGAGAACCGAAATATTGTAGTTGGAAATGGAGCGAAAAGTAATCGAACTGCAGCGAAGCAAACCAAATGCGACCAAACCGAAGCAAAGCGATTTATTTGAGCATCCAACCAGAACACACCCAAGCAATCATCTATGACAAGACCTGAGAAAAGGACTCCTCTCAGAAATAGTTAAAAAAAGGCGGGTCACTCGGTTAGAAGAGGAGACGATAAGAAATTCGACAGCAACAATACATGAAATTGCAAACGAAGAAGCATGAAACAAAATAAAGAACGACTTGATAAAACAGCGAAAGAATTATCGTGGAGTGTAGTAGGGGAAAGCTGGATCAAAAGACACATCAAAGAAGGGATAGGGTATTAAAGTTTCGACGAAGATCAACTAGTATCTAAGATTTAAGAAACAATAACAACAATAACAACAACAACAACTATAAAAAACACCTGCTACCACACACACACAAACAGTTTACATGCACACGCGACAGATCCTTCCTAGGTTTATTTTTATCTTTTTCTTGAATTTCGGGGCCAAAATTAAATGCTCAAAGATAATTTGCACTTGTGTCATGCGCCCTCGAAGGCAGCGATGCGACTTCAACACTGGCACTTGTCATTTACTGCTTGCAACACACTCCTTCTGCGTGTGTACGCCTTTTTTTCGCCACATACACCCAGCATGGAGGTGCAGTCGTACACGCAGTTGGCCTACTTTTAGGCGCAACTCTTAATGAATATGGATTTTTTATGCAGGGTTTTTATGCTAAGGGTTATTTGCTGTTGTTCCTGTTCATAACTTTTTCAATGCTACCTTGGGTAGAAACCGCATAACAACAACAACAATAACAACAACAGCGTGAACATAGCTACGCTATCAGCATGACAGCAGTACAGCAAAAAGTGCATTCACACGCACGTATATATATATATATATATATAGATATGTATGTACATATACATCGAACACACACACTCATACAAAGGAACACCTTGAACAGCATAATCAAGCTTCAAATGCAGTGCTGCTCTTTTTTTTTAAAACAATTTCTGTTTTTTTTTCTTTTTCTTCTACTTTGTCACCCATTCACCTAATCACACACATGCAAGTGCATATGCACAAACAGGCAAATACGCAGCCTCGCCGAATCGCTCTCTTGCTTGGACATTTGCTCTCTCACTGTCACTCGCGCTTACACTCGTTTTGTATAAGAAATGCACATGCCCTAGTGACCTAATTGGAGTTCATTAAACCCAAGAGCAAAGCAAAGCAAGCAAAGGCAAGCAACGGCCAGCAACAAGCAACAACAACAATGGCACAGTAAAGCAAATCACTGTTACTATTAAGCGAAAGTTTCAAATTACATGCATACATCCATACAACGACTCACAGCTATTCACACTCGTTTTGCGCCTTCATTCATTCCTTCCTTCCTTCCTTCCTTCCCTCCTTCCTTCCTTCCTGACTACCAACATGTCAGCCATCCAATGTTCCATCCTTCGTCTGTGCACTGCTTCGTTCCTTCGTTTGTTAGTTGTCTTGTTTATGTATTCAGTTCGTCCTTTAGTGCACCTAACCATCAGAGAAGTGTATGCATCTCGCTCCATCTCTCTTTATCTCTCTCTCTCTCTCTCTCTCTCTCTCTCTCCCTCCATCACTCTTACCTCTACTTTCGCCACTTATTGCTGAAGGCTGCTGTTGATGCGCTTCTAGCGCCACATCACATACCTTATTACGTTATGCGCTGCTTTACTCTCCTCTGATCCGCTCTACCCTCATCTACGCTTTTAGCAGCATAATTCACACTACATGGCTTAGCACAGCATAGCTCAGCACGATATTACACTCTGTCATAAAGGCCTGATGGGCGTCTGGGCTATTTCCTTTTCCGCTCGTTTTCTGCCTTTCTCTCTTTATCTATCACTCTACCTCTATCGCTCTATCTATATATCTGTCTCTGTATACGAGTATGTTCATGCTTGTCTTTACTAGCAAGCAATTCCAACTGTGGCACTATAATCGTCGCCATCGTTGTAGCCATCACCATTGCCAACTCCATTGTTAAGCTGAGTTCTTACTTGTTGGGTTCAAATGTTTTTATGTTTTTTTGTTTTCTTTGTTTTTTATTTTTTTGGTTTCTTTTTTACGAAGCACGAAACAAAGTTTACCAATTTACCAATCTAGTTAACTAGTTCAAGCGCTGGCACCCATTTACCCAAAACGAGTGGTGAAAGTAAAGTGAATGGTGATGCAACAAGAATAGTCTTCGCACTATAAATCAAGTCCTCCTAGCACATTTAAAGTTTCATCCTGCAATCGAGCTGCACATCACTTAAGAACAACCTGAACATAACTGCACAAAGAAGTGTACAAGAAGCCAATAAATAAATCACTCTATCAATAAATATTAGAATCATACGAGTAATCTATAATTTAATGAGTGATGAAGGAAATCTTACTTAATTGCAATTTATGGATTATTCGAGCATACAAGAACACTTATACAGCCGAGCCCAGTTGATGAAGACATTCGGACACTTCAGTGGACAGCACTGAGTCTAATTTTGATTACACCGAACTATAGACACTTATAACTCGAGAGACATCAGCCAAAGAGAGCGAACTAAGTGTTATCATCCGCTTAGAAGTAGGCCAAATCGCTGGCTGAAGACAGAACAGAACGCCTGCAGGAAGTCATTGAAAAAAATCATTGTAGGAATTAGCAAGGCAAGTATGAAATCCAACTTGAAACAGTTCAAGTTTGTATTCCCAAAATTTGAACAGTCACCCATAACGGCCACAACGCCCACAACGACCTCAACTACCATATCGCCCCCACAACGCCAACCACTAGCTCGATTGACTTATGTGCAGTCGAAAGACGGTGGTGGCAACGACATTGACAGGCAACAAACGAACACACGAACACTCGCAGCCGAACTCACACTGGTATGAAGAGCCGCATGATTTGTATTGAAAACAAATTTCTACTTTTCTACGCGAATGAAGAGGCAGAACAAATTACTTAGCCTGTATAAAGACTTACGCGGCTGTTGTAAAGACTACAAAATATGTTGAATTTCTTTTTTTGGTTGAACAGAGATCAATCGGTAACCTATGACGCTGATTTGGTATTGAATTGTTTTCAAAGAAGCTCTGGAATTCATGGCAGTGTTATTTCAATGAATTTTAGTGTTTAGGAATGCTGTCATTAAGCTCTCGTGTTATCATGACTTCAGACCAGTGTGAAACGAACATCAGGTCGAGACGAATCGAGTCGATTGCAGTGGATTGGCTTGGAGTGTAGCCGAAAAGCTTGCAAAGGAATAAAGAGAAGCAAAACAGAATAGAACAGAGTAGAGTTGAGCAAATAGAAGTTTTATGGCGCTGATGGGTTTGGTTTGCACTGTGCTGCGAAAGTTGTGCAAGGAATTCCTTTAAATGCTGTCTAAGTTCGCACCACCCGCATGCACAAATGCAAAGGGCAGCTGTGAAGCGAAGTGCGCTGGGCAGAAGCGCATGTATTTTCGGAGGTGGGCACCACCACAGCCATTGTCGTAGTCATTGTTGCTTTACGTTGGTACGGAGGTCGGATGTCGGACAACAACAAATATCGAAGCCATCGCCGTTGTTGTAGTCGCAGTCACAGTCACAGTCGCTGATGCGCTCAATGCGAATTTTCAATTCAGTTGCATTTTGCTTGCCACGCTCGAACGTACGCGAAGCTCCAGCAAAAGACGCTGTTCGCTGCTCGTTCGTTCGTACACAATCATTCGTTCGCTAGTTCGTTGTTTGTTCAGTCGCTACACTGAATCCGTTGTTGTTGTCGTCGTCGTCATTTGATTTGGCTCCGGCCTAACACGACGTAACGTTGCGGTTCAGCATGACGTGAAACGAGCGCAACGCGAAAACGCATCAACATCAACACTGCCAAAATCGCTAAATGCACGAAGTGAATTGGATCGGAGAATTCTTAACGGCATTTTAAATAATTCTAGAACTATTTTGTTTTCTTTTATTTGTTGATTGTTCGTACGTTCGGTTGTTTATTACCTTTTTCTTTCCTTCTGTTTTTGATTTCCGTGTGTGCTCTGGAGTCAAGAGCGAAACATACGGTCGAATGAAATTCGAATAGCACAGCGAATCAGCGCACAACGACAATAAATCAAAAGGAAAAAATAATCAAATACAAAGGCAACTTTAATAACAAAAACCAATGAGAATCGATTGCATTTAAAGCGTTTACAGTGAGCTAAAATAAGTTTTTTTAAATTTACATACAAAGCAAAAACATAGAGAGGGAAGCGCTAAATCAGCGAAAAATTTGCGAAATCCACTTAAAGGTCAACCAAAGAGAATCTTCAGATGAAATCGAACGTGATCGGCTCACATTAAATCGAATTCCATTGAATCGGATTACATTGGATCGGCTTGAATTGCATTCGATTGCATAGCATTGTTACATTTATTGAACTGCATGGGAGTGCATTGCATTGCAGAAAACTGCATTTAACTTAGTGAGTGGAAGACCCGTCAACAATGATTTCGAAAGCTGGTTCTCTGGAGGAGAAAGTGAAGCTGCCGCCAACGGAAACAATAAGCCGTTGCTATCAACCGCAGCAGGGTAATCGGAAGGTGATACGCATCCTGACCGTTGCCGTTTATGTGCTATGCGTTTCATTGGCAGCCATCATGCTTTCGCTCTACTACATCTTCATATGGGACCCAACCATACGCCCATTCGTATCTAAGAGCAATAATTGTGGTAAGCGTTCTGGGAAGCTCATGAAGTACAGCGGACGATCGCATCGGTGTGGTCGCCGAATTAGTTTATTTATAAAGCCTTAACTAGGTTAAAATGTTTTATGTGTTATTTAATTATGAGCCAAAAAGTAGGCTACAACAATGACAACAACAAACACCAACAACAACTAGAAGAACACAATGAAAGGCTAAGCGGAATGTGTGTGCATGTGTAAATTGCTGTAAATCTAGGACATTTAGCGCCTTTGTCATAAGTGAAAAATAAAAGGACAAAGTCAAAATGGTAGTAGAAAAATATACGGAGGAAAATGTTCACTTCGGCTGAGCCGTACTCCTCTCACTGATCGCATTCGTCCGGTTCCAATCTACAGCGTATGGTTAAAAACTAACTTCTTGTAAAAGTTCGGCTCTCGAGTTCACAAACTTCCTGCATGCAGACGTACAAACAGATATAGCGAAATATTCAAGAACGCATAATATTTGCTTTATGGTGGAGGTCTCTCCGATATCTTCATAGAAAGTAGAGTATAAAGAGCATGCATATGTAAGTAAAATAATAAAACAAATGTTTGCTAACCAATTCGATAAGAAAGCGTAATCCATGCCGTGCCATGACAGGCCGTGACATGCTGAATGCTGAATGGCAGTGGATATTGTTGCCGCTATTTTCATTGTGGTTGTGGTGTTTGTTTTGAATGTTGTCGTTGTTGTTGACGTTTAACAAATCAATTCGAAATTGGGTCAATGGGGTGGCATGAAACATTTCAATGTAAAGTACTTGCGACCGCTTGTAATGCAAGTGTAAGTGCGCTTGTATACAATGCTGCAATATAAGGCCTCCTTCTATGGCCAAGTACGTCTGCCAAACGGTGTGTTTGTGCGAAAACCAATTGAAAATAGATACACCGTCTGCATCTAATACTTATACTTTTTTCCAAAAAATAATTTTTTTTTTAATTATTTGATTTTTTTCTTCTTGTAGACAAAATTGTGATACCCGAGAAAATCGCCATACGCCTACTCAACTCATCGGAAGTGACCGCCGAACAATTCTACAAACACATCCTTGAACAGTACCGCATACTGAATCAGTTGCAACAACAACGCCAACAGTTCCTGCAGAAGCAGCACATTCAACTGCAGCAACTAGCTGCCGGCAGCCGTTTCCAAGAGATCTTTGCCACGGCAACGATTATACAATCAAATCCGAATGATCCGATCAGGAAACCTATAACACCGACCAACGGCACCTTCCTGCTTGAGCCGCCACGACCAGTTACCGTCGATTTGCTGGAAGCTGAGCACGTGCCAATCCTGGATACAGCACCAGCAGTGCATATGTCGCCAAAACGGAAACAACATCGTAAACACTACGCCGGGCACCACAGGCGTACGCAAAAAGGGCACAAGAAACCGAGTGGTGCACTTGGAGCAGATGCACCTGCAACCTCGTCATCGTCAGCCTACTCCTCACAATCATCAGCAGCGGCAGCGCTTGAGAACGCCATGGGCAGCAGCCCCGGCTCCGCATTCCTTACCCCACCGGAGGCTTCGATTGTTGAAACACCATTGAATCTGCCCACGTCTATTATTCAGGAGCCAATCGTCTACACGTCTATGCCTATACCACTGATACTAAGTTCAGCTGAGGACAAACGTCCAGCTCATCATGCCCACGCGCGCACTCATGCCCACGGTGAACGACGGGGCGGCGTCGGCGGTGCGCAGGCGCGCAAACGCACTACATCAGCTACCGTTTCCGGTTACGATGCACAGACGTATTTGAATCCCTTTCTCACTGGCGAACTTATATTCGAAAAGTAAACGCTCAAGAGGATAGCGCAGGCGAACGGCCATAAAGGGAAAGGTGTTACAGTCGAAATGGGAAATTGGGGACAAGGATAATAATTTTTTTCTATTTTTTAATTACTGAAGCAATATAACACAGCCAAATAAACAAAACAAAAAACAAAACAAAAAAATTATGCACGAAACCGGAAGAAGTGAAACGGAAGGACGGCCGTGGCTAAGCAGTTAATGGTGCGGCTTAGAGCACCGAATAGTAAATACTTGGGCTTTGGTACCGTTTGCCATATCACTAAGCATTATAATACAAGCGCGACAGTCCGAGACACATTCATACACACGAAGACGTATTGGTCCAAATGCACACAGAAACACACACGCATACACACACACACATACACACACACAACTAAAGGAAAAATAGATACAGTTGCCGAGTATTTTAATGCGACCTTATACGAAGTTACAATACTTAAAAGAAATGTAGCCGAATCAATAATATTATATAAAACTATATATAGCGGTACTTAAAGTATATAACCCGTAATGCCTACGAAAAAGTTATTACGAGAGCAGAGTAAAAACAAATTATAGCAAAACAATAATGTATGACGAACTTTATCAAGCAAACACCCACCTAGCCTCACCTCACCTCAATTCACCACACTTTAACCACAAATCACTTTAACTCACCTCACTAAGATCACCTTTTAATATGCTCACCCAAACACACACTCACTCGCTCACCCAAACACCTACCAATCACTCAGTAAGTCTCTCTTACTCACAAGTCTCACCTATTCTCTAGAATCGTTCGACCAAGTGATGGTTTAATCTCTTAAACTTCTGGACACTTTTTATCTCCACACACATACACACACACACGCACACACACACACACACACACACACACACACACAACACAGAACTAATGTAATCCTCACGATTTTATATCGCCCAATATAGCCTCAAGGTGCGATGACACCTGATCACGCGCATTTTAGAAAGTTGCTACAATAATATATCTTCATAAAATTTATATCTACAACACTAGAAAAAATATATACTGAACTAAACAGTCGTACTTATAACTCTACTATATAAAAAAACTGTACCAATAAAAAACAACTATGTAGCGGGTCTGAGAATGAACACGAACTTTAAACTTCACACTGAGCTTCGCCCTTGAACATGCAGATACACAAACACTCACATAGTAACACTCATACTAGCACACACACACTAACACATATACACTAACACAGATACACATCGCATTCGAATTGACGAACATAAAACTACATTAGCGCCTAGAAGGATACTACGGAAACAGAATTATTATACATATACACATTCTATATATACCACAAAGCAATATACATATATGTATCT
The DNA here is from genome assembly GCA_035041755.1 of Cacoxenus indagator. Classification (NCBI taxonomy): domain Eukaryota; kingdom Metazoa; phylum Arthropoda; class Insecta; order Diptera; family Drosophilidae; genus Cacoxenus; species Cacoxenus indagator. The sequence goes on along the minus strand of JAWNKX010000220.1, from coordinate 1,947,587 downwards.
GTATGGGAAATAAAAAATTAACTTTGCATAGTAAATGATCTCGGCTTTTATAATTTACTAGCCTAGTCCGGCAGACAAAATAACAAAATAACAAAAAACAGCTATTTCAATGGTGTGTTGGCAAGAAATTTGCTTTATTGAAGCTATGAGAATGAGCGCTTCGTCACCATTGAATTTTGCTTTGAGTATTGTCGCATGAACCACATTGATCATCAGTTTTCATATCACCAAAACCGTCCCGTTGCAACGAACAAAAAAACAAATGTGTTTAGTGAACGACGCACCAAACTTCACAGGATTACTGGACAGGATATTCTAGAGTTTCCGTGAACATGTCATCATAATCGGTCGGGCCACTTCGGCGTCTATAACTGACACACAGACAGACAGACAGAAATACATCCAATTTTATATCTATATATATAAAATTGGAAGTATGTTTGTTTATTTGCTTATTTGTTTGTTTATTTGTTTCCTTATTTGTCCGTTATGGACGACGGAAACCGCTTAACCGATGTAAATAAAATTTTCAGAAAACCTCTAGGATAGCCTTTAGATGGTAACTGTAAAGTTTGATTCGAAAAAATCATCGGGTTCGCGAAATATTAAGACCAACTCAAGTTCGGGTGCTTCTCAAACTGTACGTGTAAAAATAAAACACAAAAACCAAGCAGCACCTGAGAATAGTGTTTGCCGGCGGTGCTGCTCAAACTGTACAAAGTCGAAATGTTCAAATATTGAAATGACAAAACAATTCAAAAAAGTGAAGGATACGAAATGCCACCCGAAAAGTCAAATAATGTAAAATTAACAAGAAAATCGCAGCAGTAGACAGAGCGCAGAGCTGCTGAAACATCCGAAGAGCGCAACGAACGCGAAGGCAGCAACGCGTCGGGTCCCTGCTTGTATATAGATATAATATAATTCTTGAGTACTTCCTCCGTCGGTCTAATGTGTTCGTACTCCATGTTGTACTACACTACCACAGGGCAAATAGAGATCTGGTTGTAAAGAAGACTTTTGACTTTTATACACTCGAAATAGTTGCAGCTCTTTTAAGTAAAGCCTGATCAATTTACTTAAAATGCGCGCAATGCCTGACCACTCCTTATACAACTCATTTTCAGTTGATTCTATACACCATATAGTAAAAGTCAAAATATGTATGTGTGTATGAATGTTTGTATAGTCTCTATAGACTCCGAAACCGCTAAACCAATTTTGATGAAATTTTCTGCGAAACTATAGAACAGTAATCGAGTGAAGGTTGGTGCGAAAGTCTATCTAGAAAGTCGGTAAATTCCATGCAATTACAATGGCTTGGGTTTAATAGAGTTTTGTATGAAATATGAAGGAATCATATACATACATGGCGTGCAAAAAGTTAAGGTTTATTTGCATTTCACTTTTGTTATTTGCTATAGAGCTAATATTATATAGAGCCCTATTATTCTATAATAAAAACGAAATAACTCGTAAAACTTGGTGGATTGGTTGCATTGGTTGTCCACGTATGAAAGCAACTATAATACAAAACACGAAGAAGGCGAGTGAATTAACACCTAAAGGAATAGCATAACAATAGCACATCGGTGACTAAAGAAGAACCCAATTAACTGAGCTGAAGGAGAACAATTTTTATGGGTGAAAAGTAGCGTAATAATTTTTGGATAGACAACAACGTTATCTGTTATCTGCAATAACAGAATCCAAATTTTTATAAGCTTACTATCGCCTTACACACCCAGTGTTTGCTTTAGGCTTAGAAACCGTTATAAAAATTTAGTGCTGCTCTTGAATCAGGCCGTTATGAACCAAAGATACAGAATTGAGGGAATTAGATGAAACGCCATCCGGAGGCAAACCTAATCTGAAGACCAAGTGTTGCGTCACGCTTACTCAGGCAAATACTATCTGCCAAGCATTGCCAAACTTCAAATCCTGTGATCAGCGACTGGTCCTACTTCCCTAACACAATCACATCTCTTACCACACTCATTTTCACAGTCGTTGCTGTAAACCGGATTATCCATTAATATTTAATATTCACAAGAGCAGCTACTGAGACTTTAAGCTGAATCAAATCCGTCACAGCGCCTGTCGCCTGGCAATGCGTGCAACAGGTTTCACGATTACGGCGTAATTACACAATGGGCGACGCTCGCCTCCTCACTTTTTCACTTAAGCGCAGCGTAGTCTGTCGGTGACTAAAGCCAAAATCCGCATGCTCAGCACACTTACTCCAACTGCAGCCAAACTCGATTTGAATACGGCTTTTTCAACACCAATTGGTTCATACGGAAACTGTCAAGTCAACGTAGGAACTCTACGCGAGCGCCGCCAGCACAATATTTCACAACTAGCGTAAGGTGACGTTACATATGTACGCCGTACCGCCATAAAAACAGAGATTGACGTTCAACGTTTGAGTGTTGAGCCGGAGATAAACGTGCCGTTGCTCACGCTAACATTTGTATCGCATCTATTACGTTGATGAAGCCATAAACACTCTAGCCTAAGATAGAGATACGAAATACTCGGCTGGTAAAAATACGTAATTCTCGAACACAAGTGCTTTTCAGAATGCTACACACATAAAGCCCGTGAAAATAAGGAAATGGCATCAAATTTCTGTATTGTTATATTTTATACTGCAACATTAGATACTACATTAGATACAACAGTAGATACTTATATGTACATACATATGTTGCATACAGACAAACAGATTTTATATATATTATAGTGACACACGATAGGCAATAAGTTCGACAACATCGACTGTTCGCTTGATCATGCGTCCAATTTGACTTGGTCTCCACAATCAGCAAAACAAGGGTAAGCGGCCAAATGTCAATTCGTTTAGTCTAAAGTACAAAGAATTTACTTTACACACATTCAGAATAAAGGCTGACTTCATAAACGCAACACTGCAAAGCAACACTGCTTTGTCAAATGATGCAAAGACATTTTCTGGCGTTTATGAACGCAATGTTGCTTTGTCATGTGTTTCGTTTGCATTGAATTTTTTCTGCCTCCATATCCAAGAGTTTCTTCATCATTTTTGCATCTTGCAAAAACTTCGGATCGTTTCCGTTTTCTTGAAAATCTTGAAGTGGTGTTATGTGTGTTCATCGTCGACGGGCTATCGGTGGGTGTCAACGGATCATCGCTAGTTAAATCTGTCACTCAGTTTGCCAGTGAACTTTCTACCAATTCTTCTGGCACCTGAACACTATTGCGGCTGCCAAAAACCTCGTCTAACACGTCAAAAAATTCCCAGCTCGTTAAACCCTCACCCGCGATATGTTGTTCCGCTTCTTAATCCTCTTATACGTTTCCACTATATTAATAAAACACCTAATCATTTCTTCTTTTGAAAAGGAAAATGTGCATTCAACCTCCTTAATCTCCCGCATTATTTTTTCCCAAATTGTATTACTTTTCTTTTTTTTCGCGCTAAATTCTCCTTCATGGCGCAAACGTACTTCTACAAGATGCTTCTTCCTTTCGTGAGTCCACTTTTTCTCACTATTGCAATATCAAATTAAATTAATCAAATTAATTAAAATTATTAAATTTAAATATTAAATTAATTAAAAACTTAAATATTACTTGTAAAAAAAAATTTTTTTACTACATTTCCATTGTTTCACGCGCCAAAAAATTCAATGCATCACAAATGGTAATGATGCGCAAATTTGAGAAATGTTGCGCATCGCAAAGTATTGCGATGCATTATTTTTAGCAATCCCGTTTATGAACAGTATGCATTGCAGTGTTGCTTTGCAGTGTTGCGTTTATGAAGTGAGCCAAAGGTTTGTCGTTTTTTGCTTTCAGGCGTTTTTTTTCTTTTCGTTTTGTTTTTTGATTATAGCTGATGCTGCTTCTGCTTTGAAAGTAGTAGTAGTTATCTGGCTCTCGTATATTATATGGGTATCTTAAGCGGTTACGGTCCAAAAGCAGGGTCTTAACTCCTGCGTATGTAAACTAAACTTAAACTTAAACTAAACTTTAACTGTAGATAGAAATTAAAATTAATCACTGTAAATTTTAGTTATACATTAAATGTAGAAAATAAAGTTAAATTAAAAAAAAAAGTAAACATACTAGTTTACTTGAAATGGGGGGGTGTCGCGACAGGTGTACGGCCCCATGGGTGCAACGATGACGTGTATGGAGAGTGTGTTTCGCTGTGCGCCAGACAAGTGTGGGCTCAGATTGACGGAGGAGAGCGCCAACTCATCGTAAGGTAGGAGGTTGTCAATGTTTAGCACACGCGAAGACTCCGAAAAGTATTCAGTGCGCTCGTGCACTGTGAGTATGTGATTTATTGTGTTCTGTACGCCGATGATAAGCACAGCAATCTTTATAGAAACGAAAGTGAGCTCAGTATTCCCGCTGACACTGTACTAGCGTAATTAATTACCTTGAAACGCTCCTCGCCAAAACTAGGGTCCTTACAGGTGACGCGCAAGCGCACAGTATTAAATGAACACCCAGGCACAATCTCGCCCCAGACCATCTTAGCTCTGTTGTATTTAACACCGCGCGGATAGAACTCAATTTCCCATGTGATGCATTGATCTGGAAGCAATGAAATGAACGCAAGCGCAATACAAGATTTCACACCAGGACACTCACCGTCCTCAGTCTCAGCGATGTGACGTTGCGAAAAGAAACAAGTGACGTAGTTTTTGTATTTTTCAATTGCGACGAAGTTTTCAACTTCGATACCCACACTCCACGTATCGTTCCAATACAGACGCGGAGTGAACTGCAGTTTGCCGTTCGATGTGTTGCGTACTTCGCGCACCCGGTCCTCCTGGCCGGACTGATAACTCATGCCAATTGCAATGCGGCTCACGATAAACTCCTTATGAAATCTGAGCATCGGCGAGAGCAACAGAATGGCCAATTGGCGCGGCGTCATCATGGCAAAACGTATGTGCACCACAGTCTGCTCGATCAGTTCCCTTAGCGAGTTTTTTTTCTCTTCTTCGCTAAGCGTGTCGTTGATATCTAGCAACTCCTTGCGATGCATGAGCCATGATTGGAAAACACTAAACAGTTTGTACTCGCTGGTCACGACTATGTCGTTTTGTTGCAGTAATAGTACCATCACCGCCACATCCATTTCGACAAAGTCTTTGGATTCAGCTACCATTTCAAGATTCCATTTGAGGAACCGCTTGAGCGCTTCGGTGAGATCCTTGTGCAAGGGACTAAAGCTGAGCGTGTACTGCAGCCATATTACGGAGTAGCCCTGCATGCCGGCCTTGGCAATGTGTTTCATCATATAGTCGACGCAGAGGTCGACCAAGTCTTTAACGTTGTACTTGTCGGATAGCGCGAGCATTGGCATTACAGTTTGGAGTGTGATCTGTATGCGGCCAACGTACAAGTATTTGATGAATTGTGGGAAGACGGCCGAACAGCACGGCTCCTCGTACAACTCGATGGCATGCTTACTGCACTCGTTCCACTGCGGATTCATTAACATCACCTGGAACACCTCGCTGCTAGCGCAGAGTATGACCCGGTGTGCGGGGTACTCCTTTCCATCGACAATAAGGACTATGTCGGACATCAACTGCTCTGCATACAAATTAGCAATTTTGTTTAATACGCTAGATGGGTCAACCATCTGCAATACAACACCCATAATTTGAAACAAGACCAACATAAAATAAAATCGCATTGCCGTACTCACCGTACTAGTGCCATCCTGTGCTTCTTCCAAAGTCCGCTGACTACCACTAGCACCATCACCCCCGCCATTCTCCTTGTCTTCCATGCTTTCTTGTCGTCAACCGTGTCACTAGTGGTGCGCTTGGTATTGCGTTGGTGTAAGTTTCTTGCCTCTGTGTCAGATTTCGCAACTCCAAAATAATTACTCTAATGGATATCAAATCTTACCAAATCCCCTTTTTTCCAACCATACCAAATTTAAGGTGAAAAAAATTGATAAAGTGACAAAGCGGTTGAAACAGCTGTCGGACGAAACAGAGTTGCCAAACACACATAATAGTGAATGTGTTGGAAGTAACAGTCAGCTGGGACACAAACAAATTACGATCACAGCATTTTAATTTGAGGGCCGTACATTGAGTTATTAGAAAACTATATATATAATATGCTCGGCTTTTATAAGTACTGGACGACTCTCAAACAGCCAGGAAGCAATTATAACAGCATATTACGAATGAAAGTTAAGCGCCCTGGACACGGTCAAAATGCATGATCAATCTTTGTCATAGTGTTAGTGAAATATGTATGTGAATCATGTACAATGCATGAAGCAATATCGGAATCGTTTTGGTTATTCTGTGTGTGGTCACTTCAGACCTGCTAAGTCTATGTAAAAAAAATATAAAAAATAAGAAAAAATACGAAGTTCTTCGGATCGTTTTTTATACAAAATTTCGCGTTGTCAACTTCATGATTGAAGAAAATTTCACACATATGCAACCGAAACTAGTGTTTCGTCCGTCATTGACATTGTCGCTGGCAAAATTCAAAAGATCAAAAAATTAACGCAGTTTCCTACACACGTACACAACTAAATTCATCATGCATGCAGGACTGCTTAAGATATTGTTACAACAACAATGCGTTCTTTAAAATGATGGTTCGGAAGACCATGACAATGTGCTTATAAAAACTGACTAAGATTAGCCAGAAATCATAACGCCTTGGTTAAATTTTTAAATTCTACATTTATTACACCACAATTAAAAGTAAAAAAAATAGTCAAGGAGTGTATATGTGGTATTTTTTGGTGCTTAATTGCCTTGGTTACACCATATCTTAACATAATCGCGGATTGGTCATGCCGTGCGTCGGTTGCTTCGTGCCATTTCACTTTGTGTGCTGTTTTGCGAAGTTGGTGGAATTGCCATATACTGTTTTCCGGCAAAACTAAAGGACGTGAAAAAACGCAAATTTTCGAGTTGTATGGGAGAAATGGGAGTAATGTACAAAATAAGGACACTACTATGCTTAGTGTTTTTATTGATTGTCGCACTTTTAGCGGCGGAGGTGAGTGGAGACAAGCACAGCGCCGATAACACTGAAAACGAGACGAATTTCGCGGTCGAACTGGATTTGAACTCCTTGGAAAAGCTGATCGAGACCAATAATGTGTTTGTGAAATTCTTTGCCCCATGGTAAGTATTTTTTTCTAGCCACTTAATGATTCTTGTAAATCATGTAAAGTACTGCCACTCAACCCTTACTCCCCCTCCACGCGTTGAAAACCCACTCGTCGCTCGGTAAGCCCATAGCCATTGGTTCCGGTTTCGTCTGCGAAATGGACACGTAGAGCGATAACAGTAGAAACTTTTTATCGGAGTGTTTTGTGTTTAGCTTGTCGAAGCTCAATTTATCTCGATTCGTTGACAAATAAATGCAGCAAATGGTTGGCTGGCGCCGCGAGTAATTAAACGGATTAAGAAAGAATTGTGCGTACTGGAGTTATGGAGTTATGGCCGCTTATTAAAGAGTAAAAAGGGCAGAGTTCTAAGATGAATTGCGTTAGAATAGAATAAATTTTTTGGCTGACCTCAGGGCTTTCAGATAGATTTAGATTGTTTTTCGCTAGAACTAGAGATAAGTAGGGTGCAGGAAAAGGAATAGTCCACAGACTGCTCGATTAAGTTTATACTCGCACATTATAAGCAGAGTGCCATTACTGACTGAGTGTAATTGTTTTATGATTACAGGTGTGGACACTGTAAGCGATTGCATCCACTCTGGGAGCAGCTGGCCGAGATTATGAACGTGGAGAATGATCCAAAAGTAATCATTGCCAAAGTTGATTGTACAAAGCAACAAGACCTGTGCACGAAACACGACATCACAGGCTATCCGACACTGCGTCTTTTTAAGCTTGGCGTTGCCGATTCAGTCAAGTTCAGAGGCACACGCGATTTGCCAACAATAACGGATTTTATTAACCAAGAACTGAGTACAGGCGAAGCTGAGAATAGTGCTGAGCATGCGCCCGCTGCCGTACAGGAGAAAAGTGGCAAAGTTGTGGAACTAAATGAAGACTCATTCTTCAAGCACGTATCGAACGGCAATCACTTTGTGAAATTCTTTGCACCGTGGTGCAGCCACTGTCAGGTGAGTTCATACACGTCAGTTGTTTTGTATAACATTGACTGTCGCTATCTTCTTATCACTATCTCTCTCTCTCTGTCTCTCTCACTATTGTATGAACAGCATTTGGCACCAACATGGGAGTCATTGGCCAAAGCGTTAAGAGACCAAACGGCCGTGACCATTTCGAAAATCGATTGTACTCAGTATCGATCATTATGCCAGGACTTCGACGTAAAGGGCTATCCGACTTTACTATGGATCGAGGATGGCAAGAAGATTGAGAAGTACTCAGGCTCACGAGATCAAGAGACACTCCAAAAATACGTCCTGAAAATGTTGGACACGAACGATCCAAATCAAAGCGATTCAATCAATGCCAATGACGTACACAGTGGAAGCCCTAAAACCGAAGACTCGAAAGAGGGCAAACTCGATGTAGTACAAATTAAAGGCGATCATTTCGATAAGTCGATTGCCAATGGTGTAACTTTTGTGAAGTTCTATGCTCCATGGTGCGGTCACTGCCAAAAGCTCAGCCCGACCTGGGACCAATTGGCGGCGCATATACATGCTACCAATTCGGGAATTATCATTGCCAAAGTTGATTGCACAGAACCGGAAAACAAAAAGATCTGCATTGATCAACAGGTTGAAGGCTACCCTACTCTGTTGGCATACAAAGACGGCGCGCGCCAAAGTGAGTACGACGGTACGCGGGCCTTCAATGAACTGTTTCACTACATCAAAAAATTCGTCGGCCACGATGAACTGTAAAATCAAGCAGTGGAGCACATGCAACCAAATCAGCCATCCACACAGACTGTCGGACAAGGCAAACGAATCCGAAAAAAAACGGGCAATATCCAACGCATTATCCAAATGACGAGTGACCTCACAAGGCTATCAATTAACAGGACACATTTTTCCTTCCTAGTACCGGCGGCTCCCCTCTTCAGAATTGATTAATTTAAACATTGTAATATTATTGAATTTCGATTAAAAGCAAAAAATGGTCCGAGCTGTCTGCTTTTCACATATGGGCTAGTGGGGTGGTTTCGTTTTCTCAGCTGTATAGATGGGCTATGATAAAAAGTAAACGCGTTTTAAGTAATGCTATAAGTCATCCAATTAATTCGGCGAAACTCAAAAAGACGCGACGCGTTGACAACTTCTTCGCTCTCAAATCACAGTGTTTCGACTATAATATTCGTCCGGAAGTAAGGATTTATGCTCCGGCAGTTGATTGTCTTTACACATGGTCGTCTATACAGTTGCCTACAAGAATGGTCCTCAATTGGAACTAAGCACGACTTTATTTAACACTACTATGTATAACGGAAAAAAAAGACCATACGCTAAATCCGAAGGCGACTCCACATGTTCAGACCACCTTCACCTGACTGAGATCACGCTTTTCAATCATACGCAGCTGCTTCTTTTTCATGCGTTTCAACTTTGCAGGATTCTTGATCACCTGCACAATTTCGGCGCGTCTTTCATTGGCCAAACGACGTTCGGCATTCTCCAAGCGCCGTTGATGACGTTGTATAGCCGCCTCCTTTCGCTCGGCTTGGATCCCTCTCGACAACTCCTTAATGTAACGCAATTCGTTACGAAGTGCCTCCTTCTTCTCAAACGTCAAACGATTTACGGTCTTCTTAATCGTACTGAATCTGTGAATTAAAACAAATGCATTACTATGAAGGTCACGTTAATCAATTGGCAAAGGTGTACTTTTGCTTAGGCGTTTTCCATGGTCGATTCGATTTCGGTTGACCTCGGGGTATAGACGCCTCTGGTTTTTGTGGCTTCCTTTTCTTCTTGGACTGCTGCTTCTTGCCCACAGAAGCGGTTTGATTGGATTCGGGGGCGGCTTGGCCCTTAGTATCATCTGCGTCTATTGGTTGAACTGCTTCCTTTATTTCATCGTTTGGTGCAATCGGTTGTTGTTCTTTGGTTGCTATATCCTCTGACATTGTTTCTACGGATTGTTGTTCTTCGGTTGCTATATCCTCTGACATTGTTTCTACGGATTGTTGTTGTTGTTCTTCGGTTGCTATATCCTCTGACATTGTTTCTTCTGGATGTTTTTGTTGTTCTTCGGTTGATATATCCTCTGACATTGTGTCTATTTATCAACTAATCCAAAAATACAAATAAATCAAGCGGACACACGTGCTAATTAACACAGCACAAATAATAATGAAACCAAATGAATGAAACAAACAACAATGAAACAAACCGGTTTTGAAACACAGAGTTGCATTCTCAGTTACCAAAGGCGCATAATTGAATGTATAAAATCACTCTGAATTTATATTTTGTTGGTTGGGTTATATAACTGACCCTCAGGTCAATCTCAACTTGATGATTTCGGCACAGCGTGAGCCAATAGGATTTTAAATCATTCAACCTGCGACTAGTCACCCAGAGTCAAGAAATAATGTCTGTAAATGTAAACGAAATATGTATTTACAACGCACATTGGCGAAAACAGTTAGCGTCATAGTAACTATAACCACAAATTTTAATCAATTTCAGCCTCTACTAATTTTCATTTCCAAAAATTATATCATTATTTTTTGTTTTTTGTTATTGCTGATGCTGCTTCTTTGGTTGCTTTGAGTTTTTTTTCAATAATACGACTTTAGAAGAAGATTTGCTCATGATGTGTGCAGTTGTGTCCTTGTATGCCTTGATTTGATAGTCTCTTTCCACCCCCTAAGCAGCATTCCAGTACCATGGTCACATAGCACGCCCTCGACTGACATCTATAAGTCGTATTGTTTTTGTCCAATCTTCTGTTACTTGCCACACTCACGCACGGCCTTCACAAGATCGGCTTTGGGATTGATGAGGAGAAGCTCTTGATTATGCTGATGTATGTTGTAGTGGTAGAAGAAGGATTTGCTATACTCAAATGTCGAAATCATGATAGCACATGCAGGCGCCACTTTGAATAGCCGCGGTCCGAGGCCGCTAAAGATGCCGCGTACTCCGTTCATGCGGTAGATGGTCATCAGGCGGCTGAAAGCTGAGCGTGATGGCATATCCTTTGGTGGATTCTCTGTAAGTGCAGTATTGTCTCGATTATTGCTTTTCCTTTATGAATTTCGGCCGGCGTTTTTACTCACCGGCAAATACAACTTTCTCACCGAATTCGATTTGCTCGTGGGTTTTAATCACATCAAATGGTGTTGTTACTGTCGCAGCAATCTGATCAAGGAATGAGTGAGAGAGTGATATTCTTACAATTTTAGCTGTCTTACTTACCGTACCCGATATAGCACCCGCTAAAAAACTAAAACCAAACGAAGGTTCGATTACATCGAAACGACTCTTCAAATACTCATAACAGGTCCAATACATGCCCGAGAAGGGCACATCGCGCAATATGGTTGGCGGCAGACCACGCCACAGGCCCCAAATACCCTGCGATGCAATCACATTATGCACCGACGTCCTCATTTGGGCATAGGTCATCTTTTGTGATTGCATCTTTGTGCGTATCAACTCGATCGGGCTAACAAATGTCACGGCACAAATGCGCGCGGTTACGCCCGATAGCAGCGGTACGAGGAATGGAATGTCACGCCCGTGCGGTGTGCCCTTCACGTTGGCCAGGTATTTATAGTGAAAAACCAGAAAACGCGCCTTGAACTGTTCGTAAGCAACAAAGTAGATTATGGTCGAGGGTAATGCGGATATCAGCGTCGGACTCAGACCGGACCACAGGGAGCTAACTCCTTCCTTCCGGCTTATTTTTAAGAAAGCATCCTGAAAGTAATACCAAGTCAGGCTAAGAGAAGTGTTACTCACACCAAAACCCACAAACACACTTACTATAGTACCATTGAAGTGTGTCGCCGGCTTACTAAAAGTTTGCGCCGGTGTGTTCGGATCACAAGGGCACAGATGGTCCATGAGCCCATTGCAATACAGGAAGCATTTATTTGATATGAAAGCCGACTGCTGTGCCTGCATGCGTGTTTTAATGACATCCAGCGGTGTCACTACAAAGGCACATTTTTAACGAATAAAGTAAAATAGAGTGGCGGCCACCGGCCGTTTCAGTGGCGTTCAGTACCAACAGTTCAACCGGCGCTCTCAACTAATACGACTACTTACTGAAGCATGCCGTGATCATGGCACCCGTGCACGCGGAAGCCACTTGCTGTAGAGGACGTATTGAGAAGCGTGGATCTGTCATTATGGGTTGAGTTTTTTTTCGTTCTCCTATCCTATCAGCAGCAGGCTCACCCATTCTCGCGTACGTCAATCTGACTTCCGATATACTGCGTGGTGAATGATGCGATTCAGTTATAGTCATCAATAAAGTTTGAAATCATAAAAATGATTCAAGAACTTTCAAATGAACTACTTTCAACTAATTAACTATTAGCGTAGCATCACAGGCGAACGAGAAACAATACGAAAGACCCGCCATAAAAACAGCGGCAAAACTTCTTGGGTCATTCGTCCGTTTGTACTGATTCTGTGAAACTTCCATTCGTTTCCCATCAAAACACATGGCCATTTATACACACAGGGCTGCAGTGCAATACCAATTGACAAGACCCACAGAAATGAAACAAATTGTAATTGAAACGAACGCATGGAAAGGAATGAAAACGAAAGAAGACGAAGCAGAGATTCAAAACGGTTTCAGAAAATAGTGAACTTCTGTCGCATTGAGCGCTATTCGCTGTCATTAGTAAGTTCCTTGTAACGTGTTGCGGTTTAAGAAATTAGAAAAGCTCGAATCGCGTAGCTCCAATCTTTGTACATACATTACGGCAGTGATGACAACGATAATTTCAACGATTTATTGTAAAACACGACCATTGGTAAGACAACTGAGAGTGGTATAAATTTTTTTTGGTTAAACGATACTGGGTGAATTTGTTGCGTTGGACTTGTATAATATTTGATTAGATGAGACGATTCGTTACCTTGTAGTGTTTACTACAACTGTAGGTGTAGATGCTGCAATTAATTCTTTGACGTTTTATAATAACAAATTGATCTAAATTTATATCCTCATAAACTGAACTGAATCATTCAGGAGAAAGATCATGAAAACCCATGGCATGCTCCGGTTTATCGGTTTCAAAAGTTAGCAAAATGAGGGCGACACATTCACACTTCTGGTGTGCCCTTCACATTTGAATTATAACTGAAGAAGAACGACCTGCTGTATTCGAACGTGGAGATCATGATTGCGCACGCGGGTACTACACGTAGCATGCGAGGTCTAATGCCCACGAAGAGGACGCTGAGACCCTCATTGCGATAAATCATATGGAGACGCGATACAGCTGTCTGCCGGACGCTGCTTTTAAGTTTCTTAGTCTCAGAACCAGCAACGTCGGCAGGATCTGGAAGACAAAAACATTAACCCACGTGAGGCCTTCGTGAAGGTGAATAAAATATGTGGGGAAACTTACCATCGTGAAGTATATCCTCGCCCAGCTCCATTTGCGTGTGCGTGGTAATTAAGTCAAAGGGCATTGTCACCAATGTGGCCAACTGCGCTCGAAGAGTATCGGGAAGGGAGATAGTGATGAAAGAGACAGGGAGAGTTGATAAATAGGTACCCACGACTTTTGGATCGTATATTTACCGCGCCAGAAACTGCGCCCGTCACGAAGGTATAAGGAAATGTAGGTTCGGTCACGTTACAGATGCGCTTCAGCGTTTCGTACGATGCCCAGTACGTGCCCGAGAAGGGGCAATCTCGCATTAGGGTCGGCGGTAGGCCGCGCCACAATCCGCTCACGCCATGCGTTGCTACCAGATTCTTGATAACCGCTTTGATTTCGCTGTATGTTGTGTACTGTGCCTGCATCTTAATGCGCACCATTTCGATAGGGGTAACGGTGGCTACCACTAAAGTGCGCGCTATAATGCCCGAGAGCATTGGCACCAGAAATGGCGTTTGACCATCCTTCGGGGGCGTGGACAACGTTGGAAACTTGGGATCGTGGGTTCTAATATTCTTCGTGTTTTTCAACTTGTGCATCCAGTAAACGTGGGTCATCAGATCCTTTAGATATTCGTAGGTCACAAAGTAGATCATCGTCGAGGGCAATGCGGACACAAGTGTCGGTGCCAGACCAGACCAAAGCGCCAAAAAGCCATCGTTGCAGATGATCTTACAGAAAGTGTCCTGTGCAGATGGAAACAAACAACAACAAAAAACCTACGTAGTCTGAGCACTGCTGTTCTTATTCCCACTCACCATAGTGCCACGCACGGGTCGCACGTCGACGTTCTCCAGCACTTGCCTGCGGCAGGTAAGCGAATCCGGTTTGCAGACATGTGTCATCAGCCCATTGTGGAAGACGTAGCAAAGCTTGCTCACCGGCGACTTCCGACGTGTTGTGTTCTGCGTCTGCAGTCGCGTTTTGATCACGTCGAATGGCGTCACTAAGTCAGCGTTGTAAAACGGAAGAAGGGCTTTTGTGCATGAGCATAAGGCAAAGACTTACGCACTTACCAACTAAGGTTGTTAACAGACCTCCAACGCAAGCCGACAATAACTGCTGTATGGGCGTGATGTAGTGTTGAGCAGAATCCTGACTGACATACACCAGGGGACGCGCTTTTCTCCCAGTCCCATCCGACATTACCATGACTTTACTGATGCCGTTGGCATGGGCCAACTCTATATTGGAGTCAAATACTTCAAATTTAATCTCGTTTAAAGAGTATGTTTTACTTGGAATCGAAAACATCCACGCAGCCTACTTTTCATTGGTGATCCCACAAAAGCAGATTTTTTTTGGTTTAATAATTTTAATAATTCCAATCAAACATTAAAAGAATGCTTATTAGGGATAGATTGCATAACATTGACAGTGAGTACTTAAGTTTTAAAAATACAAAAAAGTTTAACAAACAAAATCGGCGCATAAATGAATATGAACATATGTACATATATATTACGGAATGGGTGATCTAGTGGGTGTAGCCTTTCCAGGCGTCGCGTTTGCCTCCAATTGTCCAGCAGGTTGATAGGTAGTTTACATGTTCCTCGAACCTAATGAGGTATCTTTTGCTTTGCTTGACGATTTCTCTTTTGATTGTTGGGATTTGACAGTGATGCTCATTGGAATGGCGTCACCGATGATAAAACCGGCAGGGCATGTCAAGTGGTTCGGGTGACGTGTACGGATTTCTCTACATTGTCTCAGTTGTTCTACTTGTTTAGTCAAGACTCAATGAGGCCCAACTTCTCTTGCAAGAGAGCGGCAGATCCGCCGGGTAGACCTTGTATAGGAACGGCACCAACACACTGCTTTGAGGAACTCCAGCTCGCATATTTCTTATGACAGACTTCTGGCCTTCGTATCTTACATATGGTGTCGGTAGTATTTTCTTGAGCTTATACAGAAGGCGGCGGTGCCAGACTCCATCGAACGCTTCTTGAACATTTTTTGAACAGCGTTGTCCCGTGACATCTAAACTCCAACTGGTGGCATGGTAACATGTGACCTAGGTCCAGCAGTAGAAGAACTTTACCCATAAATAATCTTTCGAAAACTAAGGAGATTATTGTCAGAAAGCTGAATGGGCTATAGGAGCATAGCGTGTTTTTGGGTTTAGCAGGCTTGTCTATTAAGTATATCTGGGCACACTTCCACTGGGCGGGGAAGTTGCTGAGCCACAAAATGCTATTGTAAATCGCCGTTAACTATAGGAGAGCTTTGTGGGGCAAGGCTTGGATGGCGCGTAGATTGATCCTAAAATATCCAGAAGAACCTCTACTGAACGAATTGGCAGGTACATCTAACAAACTAACATTGATGAAGTCCAGAGTCGTCGACTTATTGTCGACAGGTGAACAAAAGTCGAAGGGAGAGAAGTCAACTTCCAGATGGTTGGAGAATTTCTGTGCTTTTTCTTCACTTGATCTGCACAAGGAACCACTTGGGCGCTGGTTATACGCTCTTCTCTTTGCTGGCTTTTCGAAGTAGCTCGTCGCTCTCTACAGATTATGCTTGTCACTTCCTGCTCCCTGCTTCCTGCTCACGTACCGCGTTGGCACATCACCGCATACCGAAGGTACATGTCTCGTTTAGGTATGCGCGCTCTGCCAGAGGAGGCCGGGGTTGCAGCATCTTCAATTCCTTGGCGCGCTCTATCCAGGCGCAGCACAAATTCAGATTGGTAGTCTTTCGAACTATTTTAGGCTGCAGACCGCCTAACGTCTTATTCTTATTTGGGTCAGAGCCTTTAGATAGGGCAATGTCCAGGTCGGTGGGCCAGTACTTTGGCTCGCTTGAAGAATGGCTGGTGATGTTCAACTTTCGTATGCATTCGAAGAGGCTAACTGCAAAACCGGGAGCCATACCAGGATACGCCAAGCTGAAGCTTTTGTTGCCGAGATCGTAAAACAATGTTTCTTGTTGTGAAATTGTCGAAAAAGTTTACAATAAAAAAAGTTATCCTTTTTTTAAGTTGAGGTTGACATAAAAGTGGCCGAGAGAAAATGGAATTTTCTATAGTTGAACGGATGAGTAATGTGCAAAGTGGTGCCATACTCAGTTACTGACCATTCTCAGTCAAATACAAGGTGGAATTTTGAGTGTATCCACAATTCACGCCCATAAGTGAGACTGAGCCCCATTAAAGCTAAATTTCTTATCTTTCAGTATGCGTTCAAATGCGTTGTTATTTAAAAAACTTTCTGTTAAATTGATTATTTGATGCGCAGTCAAATTCTTTAGACACCGGAGTGGTATTTGCTGTACAGACGTATAATCTATACTATATACTAACCCATCCTAGGCGCTTTAGTCCTATATTCAATATTAAAATACTGTCGACGAGTACGAAAAAATAACATTGAGAAATGCATTCTACTTTTTTCATATTATAATGGCACCGAATGAGAACAAGTTCGTCAGTTCGGATTGGTACAACTTGACTTTATTTTGTATAAATTCGCTCTTCTTGAAGCTTGAGGTTTAATACTTTTTTGCAGTATTTCTATTTGTATAATACTTATAAATCTCATAGAAATCGATGCAAGCTTAATGATTACAACGTACACACGTATATAGAGGCATTTTTGCCTGCGCACGAATATTTCAAGCACATTCAAAATATTAATAAAGAACAAATAAAATAGAGTAAAAACAACAATGACAAAAATGATTTTTAAGCTGTTTTTTTTTTTATTATTTAAAAAAAAAATTGTTTTCTTTTTTAATACAATAATATCCACGTTCTCTGCGCTCGCCACCGGTAGCAGTTAAAGCCACGAGAAGAGTGTTTCGATTTTAATTGAAAACGTGTAGAAATTAAATAAAACGAAATTATTTTAGCATTAAAGTTAATTGAATGTAAATTATTAGAAAACGAAATTAATTTTACTTTGCATTTGCCCAGATTGGTGGTTTTGCTTTACTTCGTTCTTCGACATTTTCTTTTTATTAGTTGTAAACAAAAAAGATGTTTTCACTTTAGTCCGAATTTTCCTCATTTTTCAAGGCTGAGTTTTTGACTGATAATTTAATTTCTGCTTTTGCTGCTTTTCGTGATGTTCTTTTACTCCTGCCTGCTCTTAATTCTGGTTTTTGCAGCCTCCTTCGGCGTCCGTTTATTTGTGTGCGATAGGAATCATGGTTTCGCCAGATGTGAGCGCTGGCAGTGGCGCATCCACAGTTAGGACGCCATCTTTGCTGAGTGATGAGCGTATCGACTCGGGATTCACCCCCTTGGGCAGCAGGAATTCGCGATTGTATTCCCTGTAGACGCTCTTTGTATCCGATTTTTCTTCGTGTTTGGCATGCACCTGAAAAATACGAATTATATTTTAGCACATATTCGACAAAGTAATTAGAACGTTAATTTTGAAGCTAATCTCTATCTACTATATATATATATCTAGTATCTACCACATATCTGTCTATACATCTGTTTGTATCTTATTCAGTCCAACTTTTGGTAAATGTAAATACAGCAATTTTGCCGCTGAAAATAGAATTCGCACATCAGATCACTCTTTCGTGCGCTCTTCTTCAAACCATCCAATCTACCTTTTTTTGGTTTTTTTTTAAATTTATCTTTTTCATTGTATTTTTTTGTTGTTGTTTATGCTATGACAGCAAACACGCCATTTTCACAAAGTTGGCAAGTGTACAAAAATTTTATTTATTGGAATAAACAATTTGTAGTGCGTCTAGCCTAATTGCATAGTCATTTTATGAATTTCTCAAAGAATTCACCCACATACAAAATCGCCAGTTTTTTTGGTAAGGCACACACAACGTGTACTGGCCTTAACAACGACTGTTAGGCGGAGCTGCCAAGAAATGAATTGTTGAAGAAAGGGAACACTAATCTCTATGCCAAAATGTACCATTTACGAGAATGTGAAACAGAGAGAGTCCACTCTGTCACTTAGTTAGGAGAAAAGGGTACTTCAAATCAAATCAAATAAACCAGCTGTCCAACGAAATGTGCCTCAAGCATAACTTCCGTTGGATGTGCTAACAACTACGTTGAAGTAACGGTTTCCACTGTACCTATGTCATCCCATTATATTTATTTCATAAAAAGAGACCACTTACCAGCAATTTTTGATCGACAGTTTTGACGACGATTTCCTCGGGTGCGTATTGACTGACATCGAAACGCAACTTCAGCACTTTGCTGTCGCCTTCATCCTAAGAAACAAAAGTCAAATATACGTTGAATAATCCAACTGATATAACGGATGACTTCACAACGACCACGGCAATGGAACACTCACCTGTATCAACGGTGAGTTGATGTCCGAAACGTAGTTCTGTTTTGGTCTCGAGGGCAGCGCTGAATTTGTGGTGGAGCTGTAGCGGATAACGTAAAGAAAAAACGAAAACCAAATTTATTAGAAAAAAAACCCAAACGACAATCGCGACCGTCAATCAATCAATCTGTAAATCAAAATGGGTGTTAATAGTTTGCGTTCTCGAACCTCGAATGCGTTGTGCGGCGCGTTGTATGCGTTTGACAGGTACGCGTGTAGGAGGAATGCATTGTTTTGGGTAGGTTTAGTGAAAGTGTTACTCAATTTTCAATTGATTAGTCTGTGCAATAGGTGTATAGATAGATCTTAATAAGCACAAGAAAAACCAGAGCAGTTCTCACCACTCTAATCGAATGGGCCGATGTCTTCGCTACGACGAGCTAAACACAAATGTGCCTCTGTGCACGCGCACTCGCCCCTTAAATAGCTGTAAGTCAAGGGGTCTAGTCTATCCTACTCTCAACTCCAACTTACAATTGCACTTCCCCAACACCAACTTCCAAAACTCGTTCTAGTGACATCCGCTTCCGCATATCAGCTCACACATCCATTGGACTAACACAATTTTCGATTGGGGTCCTCCCTCACGATACATAACAGTGGATGATAGAAAACAGATGGCCACACCTTGTCAACTCTGAGTAATCGCCCTGCCATATTTTTAGATGAAATGGGGTTGGTGTCGCCGTCGTAAACCGTCGTTAACCACAATTCGTGTTCAATACTCGCTATTTTTTTATATTTTTCTATTTTAAAATTCCAAGTCTCGTATAAGTCTTGTCTTCTTAGATCTCTATTTATAGCAATGTTTACGAGTCGTTCGGAATTCAAAGTGGGGTTTAGGTTGAATACAGTGCAGCTGTCTATCTCTAATTATGGACTCAGTATTAAAGTTGATGACGATGGCAGACGGAACTCTGCAGAGCCGCTGAGACTGAAGAAATAAAGATTGGATACATTACGAACAAAAATCGTCATAACTAAAACAATTTTTTCTTTTTTTTTTTCAGCGGAAGGGAATAGCAATTTTTTTGACTTTCTGCGGATTTTGACTTAACGAGGTTCGAGTTATCGAGAGTCCACTGCAGTAAGAAAAGACAGCCTCATTAGAACAACTTTGAGATTTTTAAGTCGCCGGCGCTGTGAAAAAACAAGGAATTTCGCGTGATCGCCAAGAAAAAAATCTTCAGGTTTTCATGTTTATCTATGTTTTTGCATACGTGAGTATATAATATTCTGAATCAACTAAGCAGGGAAATGCGCTAAGAAGAAATCTAAACAAAAAAGAGGCGAAAAGTTTTCAATGAGGGATAGCGACAAAAATAAGTTTGTAATTAAAATAAATTAAAAATGGAAACGAGCAGGCGCCCGCAAACAAAAAGTAGATAAATAGAAAGAAGATAAATAGACGAAGAAGAAGATAAAGTCGAATACGAAGAAATTGAAACATACTCAGAGCGACGACGTGCGATATTTCAAAACTGACCCAAATTGAATATGAAAAACAATGCGAGGAAAACTTTTAGTCGATTTTCAGTCGAAACATGTGATTTTCTTGTTAGCAACGAACGAGAGGTTTCCTTGGCGTTTTCGAGTTCAATTTTTGTGCGAGTGATTTTGTGTGTGCATGTTTTGGTTGTGTTAGTCTGCACGCTTCCCGATACAAACAACTAAATGTGGGGTGCGCAACGTTCTTTCTTTCTATTGAGATACATTTTAGTTTGAATTAATACCTGGTTTTTGTTGTAGTTTTTTTAGTAGAGCTTTTTTGTATTGTTTTTTTTTTAAATAATTTTTTTGGTTTAATTAGAAAGCAGCATGTAGAAGAGAAGAGAGTGGAAATAAAAAGAGATAAATATTATATTTAAAAATTAGTTTCAATATCCGAAGCAGCGAAAAAAGGAAAAAAGAAGTAACATTTTGAAAAAACAAAAATTTCAACTAAAACACACTTTAACACACACACACACACATCCAATAGCAACGGTTATAGAATAAAAATAATTAGGGTCTTCACGAAACGTCGTAAATGTGTTGTATATGTCGTAAGCGTTGTATTTTTAACACGTCGTAAACAAACTGACCGTAGCACCATACAATAAAAAAATTTTAACATGTGTCGTAAACTTAACACACAATTGTGTGTATTAAACTGTTAACTCTGAGCGTTGACAACATTGTGAATTTTTATATTAAATGTGAATAGCAAAAGTCTGCAAATTTTATTAAATAAAATGATTTGCAAAAAAAAAAATTACTTTTTTATGGCATTTTCTGTACTTATTTCAATTAATTTCCTTTCCTTTTTTCGTTTGTTTTTGGCATTTTCAAATTGTTTGTTTACATTTGTGTATACGACAACACCTGATAGGAACAGTTTTCGCCAGCAAAAAACGAAATTGGTCGTTCGCGAAATGTAGTGTGTAACTTTAACACAACTCCCTTTGTATATTTACGACGTTTTTTTTATTTATTTGTTTAGCACCAAACCGGGCGCATTGTGCCTTATAATGTGCTTTGCATCTATGTCATAACTTATCGCCTGGTTTGAACAATTATTTACTACTATTACAAAACGTACACATTAATTATTTGTCAGGTTTAGGATTACTTAAATTTAATTGTAAGGCTAAGGTTAGCGTCTTCTCCGTCTAAGGCGAGTCCTGCTCCTTTCCAAGAGCTCGAGGAAGTGAAGCCTTCTGAGGCGCTGTATGGGTGAGACTTCAGCCAGGGGTCTGACTAAGCGGTTTGAGTGTGCCAAAAGTCGGTCGTTCTATCGGCTGGTTTGTCGGACGATCTGGTCCTCCACCACTGGTATGTCCAGGTCTCTGTGCAGGGTTGACGTTTTTGACGTACCACGGACAAACAATCATTAGTCGCAAAGTCTTGTTTTGCAGGACTTGTATTCTTTTCTTTTGAGACTCACTGACGTTTCGTGAAGACGCTTTATACAAAAAGAAGTTATTCCAGACAGGAACCTTTTTTCCTTCTTTAGTGATCAAATTATGCAGACACACATACACGTAGCCATACGATAGGATTTTGTGTCCATCTTTCATTGCTTCGCTGGCTTCCGTGACGATTTAATTAATCCGCTAGGTAGGTTAGAGCCACAAAATGTTCAGTTCAAGGGATAGCTCAGAATCAAATTATTCGCAAGGGTGAAACTTTGACAATCATTTCAATTCATTTCAACAATTGAATTGTAAAGGAAACATAGGAAGACTACAGTGCCTTGAAACACACACTGGCTCATGTTGATGCGACGGGCCAAACTGCATTTTGTTTTGTTTGTTGGCACAACGACCTGACTAAGCTTAACATAAAAGGCGAGACGCAAACACCAAGCCAGGCATCATCAAATTCTTTTGTACCATTTATCAAAAGAGGACTGTGTGGCACACAGTAGGAAGTTGGGCTTTTTACAGGGGACAGAATTGCCTGGCTCATCAAATATTTATTTATTAATATTATTATTTTTTATTGTAGCTTAGAATTAATCCTAAATTCAGGCTGGTTTTTCACTTGTATATCAAATATTTATGATAACATTCCAAATTCAAAGCTTGCGTTATCATTTTCGGAGCTCATCCCCACTTACACTTGCAGACGTGCCAAAATGTCTACCGACGAGGAATTTCACTGTACTTTTGGTGCCTCGGTCTTCTCTTTAGTTTGCACTCTCGCACAACCCACTCTCTAAACATTTGCTCACTGAACATAACACACGTACATACGTACATATGTATGTGAAATGCGACATATTACACATGTTAAAATACACAATCGCTCACTAACTTGCTCGCTTGCACGCTCATCCTCTCAACAAGCTGTGTGACGACCGCTTTCTGCACACGATGATGTCATGAATTATTTTTATTAAAAAGTGGCATCGCAGTAGCAACAGCAAGACAAGTAGAAAAACGGGACGAGAAAGACAAGCAAATAATCTCAAACATGTTGTTTCATTCCTTCTGGTTTTGTTTGTTCATTCGCTATATTTTTATTGCACTCAGCTCAGGCTGATCTATTCCCTCCAACACAATCAACCAAACTGTTATTACAGATTCATGTTAGCATATGCATCGTCTAATAATTGAGCGCTGTATTATTTAAAAAAAGCAACACCGAATTTATGTGATATCATCGGCGTCAGCGTCATAATCGCATCATCATGCTAATAATCAACAACAATCACGATTAGCAGCAGCACAACAGTTTTGCTTAGCTGTCAGCTGCTTTTGATCTAAACACGCCCCCGCATCTTTATCTAGGTTGGCTTAAGGCCATAACAATGTTCCAACTTGTCGAGTAAAGGTGTTAATTAATTTTTTTAAATTGATTTGCACAAATTTTAACATTTCACCATCAGCCTAACATGTAGACGCAATCTTGCTTCTTTTTTGATTCTTTACTTTTAAATTATACGGCCTTTAAGCATCGTAGCGCCCCAGTTGTAAAACGTAATTGCATTTCTTAACATCACCAAATTAATAAGGAAGAGATTTAAAGCAGTAAATAGGCATTAACAGTCACATCATTTCCAATTATGGCTAAGAAAAAACGCGTTAACAAAAACGTGGTCATGATCATTGTAATAACCACCATTTCCATGTGCCTGGCGCTGGGGGTGAGGGAGTGAATGAGTGAGACATCTAGATCCGCATGCATCCAAGCATCGCCAACTGTTGCTGTGCTCACTTGTTTCTTGTTGTTGTTGTTGTTACTGCTTTTTTTCCATTCAAGTCAAACTGCGCCCAAATTCCAAGCGCAAGCAAAATGACAACTCAAAATGCAAAGCAGCGCGCCATTAAAAAAAGAAAGAGGGAGAAACAAAGTAGCTGACTTAACGGCGCTTTCGTAATGAATGGAGCATGCAAGTAAAGAACAACGAAGCGAAAAAATGAAGAGAGAGGTACCAACAAGCGCACTCAGTGTCCAATAGCATCAAACGTTTAACACACACCAAAGGCAAACGAGCATATATTCTTATTAAATATGACTAAGTATTATATTTTTAGCATAATACATTTCGTTTTTTGTGTTTTGCTTAGTTTACTAAAAAACAACAACAACAAAAACCACAGTATTTAATTACAGCAAACCAATCAACAAAGAGAGAGAGAGAGAGCTATTGATCATTATCAACACCAACGCAATCTATTTGCGTGGGTGTTACGTGGTAGTAGTCGTTGTCACATATTAAAGGGTAGGCAATGAGAGAGGAACGACGTCAAGGTTAAGGGTAAAGTGAACCAGTTACCTCCATGTGGCACGATGTTAAGCGAGCGAATGAGCGGCTGTAATTACATCAGCAGTGCCAAAGCGTAAGCCAGACTGGTACAGTAGGCACCTGTTATTTGTCAACTTTATTAAAACATTTCAATTTCCGATTTTAATTTGTGTTTTTCACAATTATATCTTCCTTTCCCTATCAACCCCCCGTTTCTCTACCTACTCGTCATGCTCAAATGACTTAATCGAGGGGTTGTATGGAATATACACGACTCAGCAATGCCAGGATCGTTGATTCACCGAAGTACATCAGAGGAGCACATTTCCAAAGAGTTTTTTGACAGCATAGCAAACAAAATCAATGGAGAGTTCAAGGCTATGCCTACCAGAAAGCCATTGCACTTCTTTTTGTAAACTTTCATTTGGATTTTGACTTTAAAAACGTAAAAGTGAAAATATTGCCCAATTACTGTTTAATAGTCCTGTGGGTCTTGACTTGTGTTACCGTTTGTCGGACAATATTTAAATGAGCAAATAAAAACTGGACCGACATTCTGGGTTATCCAGACACTTAGTTCATTGATCTATGTATTTTATGGTTTCTTCGTTTCATCATAATTTTGTTTTAGTTTGAGATTGATTGCCAGCTTTTATTAGCATTTTTACAGTTTAATCATTTTAGCCCTAACTCAAATGTTTACTAATTTCTGTTATTCTTTTTACCGTGTTTCTTTAAAGGTCAAAGTTGTTCTTGTTATATTTATTGGTATGATTCACATTTAACTTATGACGCGCCGCCAAAGGCTATTAATGCCGCCATGCAAGTGGGCGTTTTGATGGGTTGGTTAGGGGGCGCGTTATAAACATTCTCATTTTGAGGCCATCGATCGAATTTCGTTGGATACGCTTCGTTTGCCAAAACATAAATGGAGCGCACACAAATTTTTTGCGAATTAAGTTTGGGGAATGTCGAATTTTCCTTGGCGCTATAGAAGGGAAAACACAAACAAAAAATAACAAAAAGAAAAAATCAAACAGGAAAACGCCAACACGAAAAACTTCAAAAAAGGGCCAAAGTGCGTGGAGCGTATAGCACGAATGGGGGTTCACGCTAAGCATTTTATACGATTTGAATTTGGTTGTGCAATTCCAAAAAATTGTAGAAGTTAAGATTTTTAGCACTTTTACTGCTAGTTTGCTTAGTATTTAAATGACAAAAAGGTACACAAACGAATTTTATAAACGAGGCTCCACAGAGCGCATACTTAACAGAGAATGTGTGGCTGTTGCTAAGAGTAAGAGAATAAAGTAATTCAAAAGCGATCTATTAAAGATAAGACGAATTTTGGCGCTTGCTCTCCCACTCATTCACACATATGTGCAATGATAACCGTCTTTGCTAGCAGAGAGAGCATCTGATAAGAGCAGCTACTACGACTACGATTTATGAGAAGTTAAGTCAAACGGCAGTAAGATCGACATTAATCCAATCCCATAAGAACGGCAGAGAAACTAACAAGAGAATGGCTATTTTCGATAATCAAGAAAATGGAATCGAAGTTAGCGGTCCTAAGAACTGATGAATCACCATTTTTACCTGACCACTTGCTGATTAAAGCAAAGCTGTCCAATTGGAATTATGCGAATTCATAGAGCATCTGGCTGCTCAAAATTTAAATTCCAATTGGTTTTTTGATCTCACGCGGCTTGACCTTCGGCGAAGAAAACTGAAGAAAAGTTTGTGTATGTGAATTTGTTCTGCGCAGTGCCGTTTTCTGGCAAAGTTTTTATATTTGAAGTTATTTTTAGACGATACAACGCTGGTAAATATTGCCTGCGGATAAGCAGTCTACGAGAAAGCGATTGAGAAGATGTTTGACAGAAAAACAATAAAATAAAAAAAAAATGAATGTATTCTTTAAAATGGTTGTATCTCCGCTGCTAAGATGAGATCAAAAATTGAATAAAACGCGAAACACAATGAACGGCACGCAAAAGAGTAATAAAGAAGAAAAAAAGGGGCAAACATAAAAAAGAAATAATAAAAATAAAACAAGTCGTTTGGTTTCCGTGGTGCAGCAGAGTGTAGACAAAAAATCATAACATTGAGAAGATAATGTGGGAAAGAGAAAAACGAAACTGAAGCGGCGACTTGCTGGTAAATTTTTTCGTTAGCGACGCGGGAAATAAAATATACAACCCATGGTGCGGTGTACACCAGGGAACTCATGAAATATAGGCGGCGTCACGGATGCAAACAGCAACACACACACGTGCAGTCGACCACTTTGGTTTAATTTACCGGCTGACAATAAGCGTCTCTGGTCTACTTAAACATAAACATTCTGTGCATCTATTTCCGTTGCTAATCATTTTTATCATACACAAACACACACAGAAAAAGTATAATAAAAAGTGGAGTTTGAGAAAAAAAACTCTTTAATTCACCTGGTGGACTCGAAAAAGTTAGCCTCGCGGTTCATCAACTCGTGGCGAAACTTGGCCATTTCCTCCTCCATTTTACGCATCTCCGAATCAAAGCGCTCGCGAATGCTTGAGAATTCAGTATCTATCACACTGAAGTCACCACGTTTAATTGGAATATTCCTCTTATTTGCCTCAGCCATTGTCACGGATGTTGTTGTTTTTCTCTTAGCTGCTTTCTTTTCGAATGCAATTTAAACTGGATTCTCGTGAATTCCACTTCTTTCGCTGTTTCCTTGTCGCTTTTTTTGAGCAAAACACGCAAGCACGTTTCAAAAATAATTTTTAATCTGTGAATTCGATTTCAAAATATTTACACATACATATATAAGAAAAAAAAACGTATGGGTTCTTTCTACAAATTCAATCTTTTTACTTTCCGACGACTGTCAGACACACACTTTCCAAACTTTTCTACCGAACTGTCTTCTCATTGGAAATGAGCAGCAGCTTTTATACACCAACGATGACCACAGAAACAGAGCGAACGAGAGACCACGAGTGAGTATACCTACTTGTTTCATGAGAGCAATGTCTGAAAAGAGCGTAAATGCGATGAGCGCAAAGTGTAATCGTGTTGATTTTATTGGTGCTCCAGTATTGCGCGTGAGAGTACTGCCAAATACATGTTGAAAGTGGGGAATGCATAATATTTGTATTGTTTCTAATCCGTTTTATGGTATTCGACTCACTGACGCCAACACATTGAACGCTGGCAACTTTCCTGCGTGCCTTATGCTGCAAATCATGTTGAACGATAGTTGAACCAAGGAGGAAATTCACTAAATTTACCATTCGTCAAGAATCATTAAATATTTAATGCTGTTTGGTTGAGCTGACAACAGTTTATTATGGCTGTCATTAGCCGTTATGCAAGGCTATAGTGAAATATGGGAATATCTCTGTGGCTACTTTCTACTTTAAGACCCTATTTAATAAACATATTTAGATCCGGCATTATTCGACTAACGCGATGAAAATCAGTCCCCAAAATAACCCAGACAAACTAACGCCGCCAAAAAATCAGTTAAATCCTTATATTAATACAGAGACATGATGTTTTCTGTACCATTTTTCTTAACAACTGTAGTAATATAAGTTGTATGTTATTAGTTAGTTAGTTCGTAAGTTTAGTTAAGTTTATATATATTAAGTTTAAGCATGTAAATTATAACGTAGCTTAAGAAAGTTCTGTGAATGTCAAAAGTATGAAGGCCCAAAAGGCCTTGTGTTTTATTTGGCCAACACAACGTCAATATATTTTGATGAAAATTATAGTAAATCCAGGTGGTCCAATTTCGACCACTGAACGTACTAGTCTTCTATATTCGGCATACTAAGTACTTTTCTGAATTGTACCATTCAACAATGGCAGTGATGCTATGCTCTCAGAAACAGAAAATAATACGAAATTTGCAAATGTTGGGAAAGAAATGAAATGTGTTTTTCACTCGTTCTTTCTCTTGCAGACATTTGCTCATTCCTCTCTCTCTCTCTCTCTCTCTCTCTCTCTCTCTCTTTCACTGTTTTCGTCTATCACTAGCTTTCATCATTTGATCGCTCACCTGTCTAATGTTGCAACTTTCTAGAAGTTTTTGTTTTGTTGTTTTATTTTTCTTCTCATTTTCTTATTATTCCGTATACAGTTTTCTGTAAAACAAGGCGCAGGTGGCGCTGTTAAGCGCCGTCGCAACTGATATTTTCGAATAACGTTGCTAAAAATAAACGTTAAATTTGAAAAGTAATGTAATTTCGCGTTCATTTTTGGTTTGCTAAAGTGACAAATCTGCAGATGTCGATCATGCTTTTAGTTGTTATTGAATAACTCGACCGCCGCTTGTTGTGCATGTGGGCGAGCAATGTGACAGAAGGCATGACGTCACGCGCCAAATAAAACTAAAGTAAACAAAAAAGTTGTTCACTACCGTTGTTTTGATCAGCTTAACTGAGAGAAGACGAGAACGACGTTGGCAGCGTGTAGAACTTTTGAGGAATTTCTCGAAACCGAAATTAAAATCTACTTCCAAACAGTTTTGTTTGTACCCAAATTGTGAAAAATTTTACTGAAAAAGCCGCCCACACATATTTATGTATGTACATATGCACAACCAAACGCACAGTAGCAATGGCGAGCGCTACTGGCGCGTCGTCGTGCATGCCTCGAAACTGGAAGTGCAACTGAACTTGAAGCTGCCTTTGGAGTTCACGCCTTACATGGCTACGACAGTCTGATCTCGCTTCGGCTGTCGCGTCACGCTTCTTCTATGCATAATGAACCATACTAGACATAGAGTTGCATTTCTCGTTGTTCAAAACTGAGTCATTACATTAAAAATATTTGAAATGATTTCAAGATTACTTTCAATAAGCCACACTAAACCGAACCGAAAAAAGAATTAGTCGCACAAAATGTTAATGCAACCACGAAAAAAGCGCGAAAACATCTCATTTTTGTAAGAATAAATAACAAACAAAAAAAACTTTGTCATCGTCGTTGTCGTAGTCATAGTCTATGATTGCGATCGTGAGCTCGATTTTCAGGCAGATTGAGCCCACACGCTTAGCTATTCGTTTCATTATCATCGTCAGCGTCAACAGCATTTCGATTATCAAAATATTGTTGATCCTGATGTTAAAAATAATTATGGTGTCCAAAAACTAAATCCAACTCGCAAATGCTGACCTTGAAGCGGGCGACGACAACAAAATAATAACAGGAACATTTTGCTTGGCATTCGTCACATTTTCAAAAATACACACACAAACGGAAAAAGACGTGTAAGGGGCTATTTCTTGATGCGTGAGGTACAAGCACAATGAATATCTTGGAGTCAGAGGATATAACAAACCATATGCATGAATGTACTTGTATAAATTGCGAACTACATAGTAAGAAATGGAAAGCTGCGTGATCTCGATGCAAGAAGATTTAGAAAAGTACTCACGACTTAGAGGAAGAGTTGGTAAAGATGTAATATGCAGACGATTCAATCATTTGAAGTGAAAACTTCGCTAGCGCCGAGTCAAGTTATATATGGGATTGTAGCCTGCGAGAGAATGAGATAGAATACGTCCCCTGTTTGTGTGCTGCTTCGTAACATCAACAATCTACCAAGCGTTATATGAATATGTACGTTCCGTACATGTACGTAGCAAAGTCGCTCAAAATAAGAGCGCAAATGCAAACGCTTAAGGGCCAAATATACGCTTCAATTATTTGAATGTTCCCTAAAAAAGGGAAATTTAGGCAATTTGACGTGTCTGTGGGGCTGTTTTTGCATTTGAACAAACGTTTGATACAAATCAAAATTTTTTAATATTTGGTCAAATGGTCAAATCATTTGAAGCGTCTGTTGCATTTGAAGCATCGCACGGACGTGCGGATAATTTATGCCGATAAGATAAATAAAATAATAATAAATAAATGAAATTGAAATTTGACAAACTCAGTTTGTTGAGTATGTGGGCTACGCATCAAATTACAACAATAACGATTTGTTCAAATATTTGAAACGTATATTTGGCCCTTTACGTTCAGTAGTAGTTAATGCTCGCTCCGGACTTCTTTACACTATGTTAACTGCACTGAACCAGTTATATGGGTTAAACCAATTTGGAGAAAAGGAATAGTCAGGAGCACGCGTGTTATGTTATTGTACAATTATTAACCGCATGCGTTAAGGTAATTGTGACAATATACAACCGCGAGAACACATGAATATTTAAATGTACGGAGCGATATGGAAAATGAGAGCAAAGCAATGGACCCGAAATGACGCTGATCTTGGTAAAGTGAAAACAGGAAAACAATTCATACGCCTTATACATACGCCGTTACTCAAAACTTTACATATCAATGATGATGTTTTTAACTCAAAAAATATCATAAATTGAGTTTAAACAGAAGAAACAATTTGTTGTACTTGACAACGTTTTAGGCAGAAATTACTTATTGTATTATAACAAAAACAATCAGCTTCCACGTTGTGCGAAAATAGAAATTCAAAAGTTCAGACTGAAATGGATTTTCTGGCGATTTTAAGTATTTGTTTTTCTTCACAATTCTCTAGCATTTTAGTTATATCCTTCTTCTGTTTACCAAAACAATATTTGGGGGCGGAGGCGTTAACGCTTAAGGTCACGACGCTCTCAAATGTGAGAACTAATGAAATGTGTCTTTTTGAATAATTTGCGCATTAGTCAGCGTCGCGGCAAATAGTTCATGATTTCTTCGGGTGTACGTCTCTGTGTGTTTTACGTTTATACATACATATGGATATGTATGTACATATATATGTAGATTTATTTGTTTAATCATTTCAAATGAGCAGGCCTTTGTAGGCGTAACAGTTGCTTGTGCCTTTGTTTGTGGTGTTGACCACATCGGTGCGCCATCTGCGTGTGAGATCAGCAGTTCACTGCGTTCTATTATAGTTTTCATTGCCGATTTTTGGGCGAACTAAACTGACAAAATATATAAAGTAAAAATGTACTTGACAGTGGTTTAATGCACAGTGCATTAGTTGACAGACCAGTCTCGAGTCCAATTCTCTTGTGCATCGTTATTACGAACAAAAGAAAAATGGTCACCTAGCAACTACAGAATTTTTTCCTTTCCTTTGCATGTGCTTATTTTAGCTTTTAAGCGACGAGAAACTAAAATGCCAAAAGGTTTTCCCATAACTAAAATAAAAAAGACATTCTGATTGATATACCAGTTGGTGGCATCGTATACATCTGGGCTTGGCAATCCGGCGCCAGGCGGCGTTTACTACACCGCTGCTGGTACAAAATCAAAATTGATGTGGGCAATCGATTTATTATTGTTGCAATAGTTGTAGATTCTTCATACAGTCAATTATGCTGCTGCCGTGTTGAAAGCCAGAACAGAGACGCGCTCAATTTTGCCACACCACATATGCTTTTCATTTGATTGGTACCAACTAGTCTGATTGAACACCAACCTGAATTACTGTTGTTGTAACAACTTCTTATGCGACTTTGTAGCCGAGCTTACGCCCAAGAGTAGAGGCGCTATAGGTCTTGGCAAACAATACATCATAGGTAGGGCAGTTTTTAAGCTGGATTATAGTTATATCAACACTCATTTGAGCTGTTTATATATATATCATCCATCATATTTGTTTTTGTAATAGCCTTTGACTTTTGCACAGGCTATACTGGGCGAGAGTTGGGCAGTAATAAAGGCCTCACACATGGTGACCTACGAATTTATTGAGGGCTAGGACAGCCTTGCATTCGAAAGAGTTCGTTGTTGCTATTTGAAGAGTAGCGCTGGGAGATTCTCACCACACGTAGATTCTCGTAGTTGTGGCATTAAGTTGTTGTTGTTGTAGTATATAAACGTACTTATGTAAATAGATTTGCTTTATACAATATATAATTTAAAAATATTTTACAGTTTATATAAAATAGCTTACTAAATTAATTTAAACTTTGCTACTACCGCAAACGTGTTTTGTGTCTTACTGTTTTCGCTTCTGATTTTCTTACATTTACATTTACTTCACTTCACTTCTTAATTAAATATATTCCTCTTACTTGTGTGAATACAAATTTGTGGCTATCATTAGATAAACAACTCTCGACATGCACCTAAATAGTTCTCCCCTAGGGGGAACGTGAACAATATAACATAGTATCGGTTTTGTTACACTGCCGATGTGTGTGGTATAGATGTGAGCAAACTTTATACTTATTGTTTTTATAACTGTTTTAAAACAAGAAAAGAAATAATTTTAAAAGTAGATAATTGTAAAAATAATTAAAAAATACATAACCTAATTTTAGCCTAAGCCTAGCAGAGAGAAGGGTGAAGGCGTGTCTGAGGTAAGTTTAAATGGTGAATACGACGAATTCGACAGCGAGTGTGGGACTGGGCGGAGGGAAGTCAGCATTGAAAATGTCATTGAAACCTAAATAAAAAAGGAAAATAGCAAAATAATAAAGGTAAATAAAAGACATAACAGGAGAAAAACAAAAACTATAAGACTTGGAAGAAATCCCAGTCTGGAAATGACGACGCACAAAAGGCTCGTAGAACAAGCAGTTCAAGCGACGCTCATCGCTTCGCTCATCGGTTCGCTCAGCGGTTTAGTTCGATGGATTAGATCAGATGTTATCACTTTAACTGAATGTCGTGTCGTACCAGGTGCGCCATTGGATTTACGGCATCCTCGCCACACTTACCGATGCGTGTGTTTGATTCAGTCGAATTGCTTGCTGATGATGATGTGCCTGGTGCGGCTGCTGCTGTTGGTCATTCTGTTGTTGGTCTGACAGGTCTGACAGGCAGCATCAGTTCCAGAGTAGCAATCGTTAACTTCGTGTCGTTTCCGATTGCTGCAAGGGCTGTTGGTTTAGCTGCTGTGGCAGTGGCATGGCCACCAGAGGTGACTGCGGTCGATCCGGTTGCTGCTGCTGTAACTGCTGCTGTTGTTGCAGCGGTACAAAGTCTTCTTCATTTGGCTGTTCTTGTTTGCGGGTCCACCACGTCTGTATGGCGTTGCTCATTTGACGCCGTCTGAAGCGTAGCGACTCAATGATGCACATTTCGACAAAGTCGGTAACCATTTCTTGGTCGCCTTTGATAAGGCTCAGGTGCTCCAGCAGCAGCGTGTAATCGCGTCCTGGTCGCCGTATGTCGCGAAAGACTTGTGTTCGCAGGTCCATGTTGTGCTTATGCGCCGCTTCGCGTTGCTCCTCTGTCAATGCCGCTACCTCGGCAACGGCCGCTGCTTCAGTGGCAACACCCGCGGCGGCGGTTGTCTCTCGAACCGACAGTTGTGATTGCGTATGGTTGTTCAGTGGATGATGATGGTTAGCGGGGGGGCGGTGATTGTTGATGGCGTTGGTATTGCTGTTGCCACTGGCGTGACTGTTGCTGTTGGTGGTGCCGTTGTTGTGATGATTGTGATTGCTTGTGTTGTCGGCGCTGCCGTTATTGTTATTATTGTTCGCGTTGGCATTATTCACCTGATTGTGTACGTGGTTGCCCCAATTGGGATGTGGACTTGACGCGATAGCATTGTGGTGGCTGTTTGATATCGAGGTATTTCTGCTGTTAGGTGTTGTATGATTGTGGCTGCCACTGTTGCTCATCTCGCGCTTGAGGCTATCAAAACTGTTCGATAGTGATGTACCAGAGGCCGCGGGGCCAGGGACAGCAGCCGTGTCGGAGGACTTGTTGTCGTTCGTGCTACTGTCATTGCTATTGCCATTAAGACTACTGGAAATGCTGAAAGGCGAGGTCGTTGAGGAACCGGTCAACGAGCCGTTTGAAGTGTGACACTGCTGCAGTATCCGTGATATTTCGGAGGCATCGTTAATATCGTTGTGGCTGTAGTAAGGCGAGTGGGTGGAGGTCGAGGCAGTAGTGGATAGAGCACTTGTTGATGAGGACAGCAACGAAGATGACGTTGACGACGACGAGGAGGAGGAGGACGAGGACGACGACGACGACGACGCCGATGCCGACGACGCCGACGACGCCGACGACGACGACGACGAGGGCGTCGACGTTGACGAGGACGACGACGATGATGTTGCTGCTGCTGCTGATGCTGATGATGATGACGATGACGATGACGATGACGATGACGATGATAATAAAGACGGCGTCGACCACGAAGTTGGTCCTGATATCGACGATGATATACCGAAAATTGATATTGTGCTTACCATCGAATGATTGAAGTAGCCGTTGTACATACTCGATGACGGACTTTTATTGGCATAAATGCCACTGTCGTCCATCGAAGAGCTGTGCGGCGCATAACCACCGTACAAGCCATGCTTAATACCGTTCATGCCGCTGTAGTATACGCGAAACGAATGGTTCGACTCATTGTTGTTCCCACCTGTGGCGGAAATTACACTTGCAGTCAAGGCGGAGATCGGCAAGGCTGCCGAGGCAGTGGGCGTTGGCACGTGTCCGCTGCCACCACTCCCGCTGCTAATTTCTAAGTCTAAACAATTTTCATCAATGATACCGTTTATAAAATTGTGTACGTAGCCATTTAGTGCGGTATCTTGATCACTAGTTTCTTCCTCTATGAAATCAAACCCGACACGGTCCAGCTCGCTGTCATCGTTCGAGTCATCGGAGAAGATCGACGAATCATCCGATTTCCCATCGTCATCGCAATCTCTCCGTGACGACGAATTAGAAGATCTGTTGCTCGATCGATCCATGGACTGGCGACGGAATTCGAAATTACGTGGCAGTGGACCTGCTTTGCGTTTACGCGTTCGCGATGATTCTTTCTTGGGACCACCGAGCAGTACACTCGAAATGCCACCACCAACAGCTGCACCTGGTACACCGGCTCCACCGTTACCAGCCTTCATAGGCGCTACATCGCTCAGATCGGCTTCGTCGACCATTACCATGTGCTTGTCTTTCTTGTATGGATTGCCGAACATGTGCTGACGCACATTCGTCGGTTCGATCTCACGCAATGGATTGTCCTTGTTCTTAAGATACTCCTGATAGTTGCCCATCTCCGCGATAGGCAGACAATGGCCGGAATCCGTTGCTACCAGGCTAGCGGGTGTTGAGCGTAGGAATAACTCATGCATTCGTCCGATCTCCTCTACCAAATCGCGTCGTGGTATGTCGAAGGGATTCCGGTACGATTTGGCAGACGCCTGGCGCGACAGCTGTGGTACAATTATTGTGTAATTTTCAACTGGCTCGATTTCCGCGTGCAGTTTGGCAAAAGTGTCGCGCAGCATCGGATGCCGCACTAGGTCACGACGCAGCAGCGCACCCGTAATCAATTTGGCGGTTTCCACTTGTCGATAAGGCGGTTTGGGCTGCTTCAGCTGCTTGTAAACCTTGAGACACAGATTCTCCTGATCCTGCTTGGCCGTATTTTTTATGTGCTTTAGCTGATTGGCTACTGTCGGCGACAGGTAGTTGTCGGCGTTTTCGGGCAACAGAAACTGCAGCAGCTGATAGGGCACGTTCACGATGGCCAGCGCCTTGCGCAGGAATGGGCAGTAGTAGGGCGGTATGGAGCGTACATAAGCATTAAATTTATACATTAGATCGCTGGGAGGATTCATGTTGTACTTGTGTATCAGATCATGCAGGAGCGGTAACAACGCCGGATAGTTGTAGGCGAGCACATACAGATGCACTTGCGTGAAATTGGGCGCCGCCTTGAGATAGCCGAAGGGCAGCTCAAAGCCATGCATGCCGTTCGTAACGATCACCTGCCAGCATTTGTTCATCTCGCGCTTGTTCAGTATCTGCAGTGTGAGAGGACTAGCTTCGACTTCGTACTTGTCCACTGGAAAGCTACGCACCAACTGTGGCTCATCGACAGCCGATGTTATAATCTTCAGTTTGGGATGAGCATCACGCGGCGGTAATGTCACAGCCTTCGGATCTGGCCAATACGGCTCCGGCAGTGGCCAATAGCCAATGAGGAAGGTCTTTTGTGATATGTGCTTTTGCACATAAATCATTTTTTTGGTCGGTTGGAAGACGATCTCATGTTCGCCCGGCACATTTTGCTCCTTGGGCGGCAGGGGCTCAAACTGCAGCACAACGCCAGCCTGCACCTTCTGGACGAGACTCTCAATACACTGATTGAGAACATAGTGAGAGCGCACACGGTACGACCGACCACCTGTCACCTCGCACATACGCTCTATGGGCGAATCGTCGTGCGGCACCTTGCCCTCGACACGTTCTTCGACCTTGTTGCCGGACATGCGCAGCACGAGCGAAAACAAACGCTGATCCCATCGAAATGGCTCCTTGGTGAATTTTGTGCCGGGTACTTGTGTGCTCAGTGGCAATATTATCTCCTGTTGAACGCCATTTCGGTACGAATACCTCCCGCCGTCCGTGATCACAATGATCACCGATGGCTCCAGATAAAACGGGCACCGGCCTTGGCCATAGGTGTCGATACCCGATTGCATGCGATTCAGATTTAGCAAATCAAATGCGTTGCGCAACGATTCACCCATCGATGTGAGGCCACAGCTTTGCAAATTTTTCAGTTCGTTCATAAATGTAGCATGGTTCTCCTTCCAGCCGGCTTTCACATTCGCCGGTGGCTCTTCAAATGTGAGCAACATATAACGATCGCCGAGGCAGTCTTGTGTACGCTGACGATACTTCAGAAACGTCTCTACCGCACCCTTCGCTATATCCATGTACGTCTTTTGTACGCCATTCACATACGCCTTTTGGCACATGGACGCAGACGTATCAACCAAAAACAGGATTATTGTCATATTTCAAACGTTGTATTGTTGAGAGCGGCACGGCGGCTCCTCTACGTTCCGGTCCACGTCGAGGCTGATCGTCGGCGTCGTGCACGACCACAGCGATAGCCACAACGATGGCGGCTATAGCAACCGCTACGACGACGGAGACAAGCAGCTAGCAATCTCACACCACAGTGAGCAACGGATCCTGTTGCTCCTCTCGCTTTTGGTATTCTGATTTGATTTCGATTCGGATGTGATGCGAGACCGTTGAGTTGCTGTTAGTTCAGCATCCTGTGCTCTTCTAGATGAGGTTTAAGCACTCTAGAAATCAGTTGTCTCCTTCGCACTCCCTCTCTGGCAGATTTTTTTTTTTTTTGGCTGAAAGCCCCTTATGTGATGGCGGCTTTCATTTAAAACAGCAATATACAAAATAAAACACGTGAAAAAACAATCTGAAATGAAAGAAAGGGAACTTTGTGAATCGTTGTGGTAATGTTTAGCAAGGTGAGAAGTCGCGAGTCGATGTTTATAAATCGAAATTGCTATCGAAACCACAAAACAACACCAAGGAACCAACCAAGAACCAGGAGAAAACGAAAATTTGCTACACTTTCCGTTTGTTCGTCCGTAACATTAAAAATAACGTCACTGTAATCACATCGGATGATAAGATTCCGTCCTCACACACAGATTGCGCCACAAATACTGTGTGTGCAGAATTCCAAAGCAGGGACGAAGGCTTCTACTTCAGCCTACGTCAAAACTGCAGAGGGAAGAGCGAATGAGAAGCCTACGCAAGTAGCAAGCGCGTTGGAAGACAGCGAGGAAGAGTTGTTGGATATACCGTCTAATACCCAACCTGGAGCTATGATTGGGCCAAATTCAATTTTTAATTCACACAGCTTTTGTCATAGATTTGTGCACGGTGGGGACTCCTCGTGCGCCCGATGGCCGGGAGCCTGCCTGTTCGCAGACCTAAATAAAAATTACCACCAAGAGAGATTTGTACCGAGTGAGGAGGTGTTCGCTGAAGAAATAATATGGTCTAATAAGGTCCAAAAAGGTTAGAGAAGCGCTGGAATGATCGTATCGCTATTGGAGGAGACTATATTGATTGGTAAAATTCAATTTGACGGAAACACACATAAGTATTTTCTTCATTAACCCGGAAAAATATCGGCCGTTGCGTTACTTACTTTGCATGTGATTACAGCGCAAGCGTGCAATGGTGTTTCTTGATCAGCAGTTGTACGGTACACGACATGATTTGATTTTGATTAAAAATTATATTCGGTTTCCTTCATCATTTAAATTGATTGAGTTGAACGGAAACTAATTCAAGTCGTTCCGTTATTCCAAAAATATGTTGCCCTATCAAGAAGCGAGAGAATTCAATACCAATGATTATTGTAATCAATAATTATGGCTTTGAGACATTCGCACTATTTAAAATTAAAGTTTTAACCTCACACCTTAATCGATTCACGCATTCCTACCGGCCCACTCTTCAGACAAGGTCACATAGTCAGTTCATTTTAGTGCTGCCGCCGGCAAACGAATTTTTTTAATTTAACACGCGGTTCTCCTCTCTTTTTTCTCGGATTCGCATTGGTTCGCTCAACTGATAACACAAATGTAGAAAAGGATGGGAGCGAGTCAAAATTCTTTTATTTGTAGAGCCATGCTAATTAATGCAATGGCAAGGCGAAAACAATGCCAAATATAAAATAAAGCAAAATGCATAAGGTACCTAAAACATTTGTTAAGGCACAAAATATAAAATAAAAGGCGGAAAGCAAAATAAAAACGAAGTAGTTGAGTTCAAAACGTATTGTTTACAGTTTTAACATGACCCGTTTCGCTGTCGTGTCATTATACTGAGCAACCGAACAAACACGAACAAAAACAACAACAATCATTAATCTCTATACAATTTGTTTAGCGACGTGTTTGACACAAATTCAAATTGTTTATTGTCTTGGTTTTTGTTGTTGTTCTTGTTGTCTTCGTCATCGCTCTTCTTTTCAAAGGAACGAACGAACTAACAAGTAAGCGTAACGTCGCCCTTCCCAACCTAACCGACTAATCACATCACTACCTTCACATTGATCCCCCCCCCCCCCCCAACAACAACAACAAGCAAAAGAAAGTGATTTCAGGATTATAGCGGTAGAGAGACGTGCTAAGATGGACATGTGAAAATGTAAATCGTGCACGCGAGCGCACGTGTACGCGTGTCTGCATGTATGTTCTGTTCGCGCTCAAATCTGACTGCAATATAAAAATACAAAAAAAAAAAAGCATCGATGTGTGCAATTTGACTAACGTGCAATAAACCTTTCTCAGAAAGAAGAAAAATATTACCCGAATTAGCAAAATGACCAAAAGAAATTTTAACGTTTTGGTTGGTGTTTAAATAATGAAGGTGTCGTTATCGAGCATAACAAGAGAGTGAGCAACAGAATATGCAAACACCAAAGAGTGAGGGAATGAGTGAGCAAGAGTCCGAGCGAACTATCCGATTTTGCGTTGAGTGATATGAAACGCCAGTGTTGCCAAATGTGCCGCATCGTCGGCAAACAAACAAATAACACGTTCGAGTGCATAATTTAGCGTGCCCTGTAACAATGCAACACAAAATAAAGAAACATTCATATAAAATATCGGAAAAGAAGACTCTGGTTTAATACATGAAATCTGACGTGTTTTCTCATTGATAGACTGGCCGTGTTGCGAATATAATGCAACAAGACCAGACATCTATAATAACAGACGCAATTGCTGCGAACGTGGCAATACTGGGAGCCCACGCGAGAGCCATCGAGTATGAGATTGCGTTAATTGCTCGCAAGGGGTCGGTGGTAACAGCATGCACACTGAAAGTGCTGATGTGTAGGTGTAAGGGCAACCAAGTGCGTATGCCCGTCAGTGTGTGAGTGCGTGAATGATATGCCATGACAAATATCAATATGACCACCATAGTTTGACAAAAATACCGTAAGGTGGACAAGACACAACAACGTTGCTGGTGTTGTTGTTGGAGCCATTGCAGCTCGTTCTAATTCTCCCTCTTCTTGTTCTACTTGCTCTGTTGCGACGCCGTTCACAACGGAAAAACTAAAAGCACGCTTCAGGTTGCTGTAGCCATGTTCCGATTTCATTCTGTTAAAAACTTTTCTTCACACGCATTATATTAAAACGAATTCGTCGAAACAGCAGACGAAACACAAACAATAACGGACAGACATTGACCTTGTTGATATGTTGTAGATATTAATTCTAAATCAATTTTGTTTTGGTTATTTTTTTAGTGTACGCACTACTGCGTGCTTTGCTTCCTTTAACAAACAAAAACAGAAGAAACAACAACAAATCAGCACACAAGTGATCACTACAACTATTATTAATATTCTTGTTTTTGTTGCATTGTCCTACCTGACCAATCGACCGATCAACGGAATGAGGCAGGCACAGGCAAAATGATTTTGAGGGTGGTGGCGACGGCAAACGCACGATTGCATTTACGCGCCACTCACGTCATTTTTGAATTTGAACTTTTACAGCACTTTGTACAAGCAAACAAAAACAACCACACGATATACGAACCATTCTGTACTCTCTACGTCTTTTACTAGTAATGTGTTTTGTTTTTGTTGGCATCGTTGCACTTAAGCATTTTATAATCTTCCGTAATTTGTTTTTTTTTTTATATTAAATAACTTCCCGACTGCTGAACTGATTAAATGGACATATCATTTGCCATTGATTCGCGTCGATGTCTTTTTGTCATTTTGTAATCCCGCCAATTGTTTTTTTTTTTTTGTTATACGTCAATAAAACAAACCTTCGGCTGTTATTGTTGTTGTTATTGTGTTGAATTATACCGCGTACGGTTCTGCTATTTGTGTTTGTTTACTTCAAGCTATGGTAGTCTAAACAAGGCGTGTACGGCCGAACGAACAGAGAATAGATAGAACGCGTTGTTATGGATCATTTAGTAAACTTAGGGGGGGTACTATTATCCAAAACACACATATCCACGGTATTCATTGATGCGAACGATCGGTCGCGGGTAATCACATCGCACTAAATAACAAACAGGAGCAAATTTTGCAACGCTAGTGGATAACAGCAGCGGGACGCAGATAATAGCGCTGTACCGCACAGTCAAATTACCACAGAAATAATAAATTTAAAAAAAAAAAACAAGAAACAAAAATTATTCAATGCGTTCGCGTTGTGTCGTCTCTGTAGACGTGTTGTTATTGTTACTCTCGATTTTGCTATCGTTGCGAGTTATAGTTGTTGTTATTGTCGTACTTGCTAGCTTTGAGTAATGCTACACGCTGCTTCTCTGCTACTCATTCATTCCATTTATGTATGTTGTTTGTATGTGCTTCTTTTATTTTATTTTAGTTTTCGCTGTTATATTTTTACTTCACTGCTTACAATTTTATCACCACCCCCGTTACAGCATGAGCGACAAACAAACGCTCGAACGAGTGAACAAGCAACTGATTGAGTGCGCGAGTGAAGAGCGCACACGACACGCGAACGTGCCCACTCGACTCTTGCGATTTAATATTAACGACAACGACTGCGTTGTTGTTGCTGCTCCCCGGCGCTGCTATTTGTTGTGTCCACTTATATGATTCGCCTTCCGCTGCTGCCTTACGTACTGAATGCTTTTCTGGCTCAGATGAGTGTTAAATCTTAGGAGTGTG
Source organism: Cacoxenus indagator (assembly GCA_035041755.1). Classification (NCBI taxonomy): domain Eukaryota; kingdom Metazoa; phylum Arthropoda; class Insecta; order Diptera; family Drosophilidae; genus Cacoxenus; species Cacoxenus indagator. The sequence continues at coordinate 1,905,989 of JAWNKX010000220.1, read as the reverse complement.
TGTGTTTGTCTGCGTATGATGGTCCTCTCCTCCCCAGTTTATCATCGTCCAATACCTCTTACTTCAAAAGTAAAAAACTAACTGAAACGCTAAAACTGCAGTAGAAGACATTTTCAGTATAGATGGCGCTGTAGTGAAATCAGCTGATCGCGTGATACGACGGTATTGTCATTGAACGAGCAAGAGTAGTGAAATTAAAGTTACACAATATTGTGTGTGTCGAAGTTAATTGCAATGTATTTCATAATTTAAACACAAATTTAATTTATGTATTTAAAAATATCCCATTTTTAGCAATTTATGAATTATTGCTTTAAATTATTGTATGTCGTGTAAGAACAGCCATTGTCAACTCTAGACTCCTTTGGAATGTCTTCTCGCTCATACCAGCAGAAAGTGTATTAGACTATTGCACTCGATTTCCATAGGGTTCCGTGTTGGGTAATACGGTTGTGTGTTATTTTGAAAATATAAAGTTCGCTGTGTGGCAAAAGTGGAAACCCTTTCGATTTTTATAGTGTTTGGCAGCGTTGTGCGTTCAGCAAAAAGTTCAGTGCTTCGTCGGCCTGTGCATACCATAAAGGGATAGTGCTGCAATGCCCGAGTATATTATAGCCGGCATACCGGTACACTTTCCTTTTGAGCCATACGATGTCCAACGCGCCTATATGGAGAAGGTTATCGCCTGCCTGCGGGATGGCACCAATGGAGTTTTAGAATCTCCCACCGGTACAGGAAAAACGCTGAGCCTGCTCTGTTCGTCACTAGGATGGATATTGTCACGAAAGTCGGAACTGCAGCAGCAACTTCAAAAGAATCAGCTCGAAGTTGCAGCCCATCTAAAGGCACGCGGTGACAGCGACCTCATAATGGCAGCCGTGGGTGCGGCTAGTGCGGCCAGCACAAACAAAGGCATCAACTGGTGCGTGCCAAAAGTGATTTACGCTTCACGCACGCACTCGCAACTCACACAGGCCATGCAGGAGTTGAAGCGTACAGCGTACTCTTTCATGCGTTCGGTGGTGCTTGGCTCGCGCGATCAGTTGTGTATACATCCGGAGGTGATGCGCGAACAGGGTAACTCGAACAAGGTGCAGATGTGTAAACTGCGCGTCGAGTCAAAAACATGTTCGTTTCAAGCGCGCGTTGAGTCCAAGAAAGATCACCCGGATTTTCGCGGACCCACTATCATGGACATCGAGGATCTGGTTAAAGTAGGTCAGAAACTAAAAATGTGCCCTTACTATGGGTCCAAAGAACTTGTCGCCGATGCGGACATCACCTTTATGCCCTACAATTACCTGCTCGATCCAAATGCACGCAAAGCGAACAAAATCGATCTGAACAATACAATTGTTATACTGGATGAAGCGCACAATATTGAAAAGATTTGTGAGGAATCGGCCTCAGTGAAGATTAAATCATCTGATGTGGCCATGGCAATCGAAGATGTCACGCACATCATGCGTACGTTCAGCAGTGGTGATTCACAGGATTTTGGCACTGATGAGCCCAAAGATTTCGTTTTGGAGGATCTGGTGTTGCTGAAAGAGATGTTGCTCCATCTGGAGAAGGCAATCGATGAAATAGTATTAGACAACATTACAGAGGGAACTACGTTTCCGGCGTCATTCATTTACGAGCTAATGGCCAAAGCTAATGTGAGTCGATGGTCTAAAGCTAAATTAATTTGGCACCGTCTTCATAGAATTATCTTTCAGTTTACCTACGGCAATTGTAATATGATACTCAGTTTGCTGGATAAACTCTTGCAGTTCCTGTTGGTCGCGTCGCAAAACACCGGACTCCGCAAGGGTGGAAGCTTCGACATACTAAGTCAGCTGATGAGCGTGGTGTTTATGGGCAAAGAAGATATCCTGCAGAAGGTCTACCGTAGCTTCAAAGTTCATGTGGAGATTGAGGAAGCGAAGCCGCAGAATTCACGTGGAGGTGCCAACAAAGATGGTTGGCTTACAAAGGCGACCAACACGACCAACGCTACTAAAGCAGCCAAGGTTATTAACTTCTGGTGTTTTAATCCGGGCTTTGGGTAAGGCGATTTTAAATAAGCGATGTACTAAATTGATTCGTTTGCTTGTATTTTTTTTTTACTAGCATGGAACAGCTCTTAAACTTGAATGTACGTAGCGTAATACTAACTAGCGGTACGTTGGCGCCGCTAAAACCGCTCATAGCTGAATTGGCCATACCGGTGGCGCACCATTTGGAGAATCCTCACATAGTAAGTCACTCACAGGTCTATGTGAAAATCCTCAGCTCGGGACCTGATCGCGAACAATTAATATCGAACTTCAAAAACCGGTAAGAGTCAAATGGAACCACATCCATCATATTTCCCACATTCCAGTAATCATTACCTAATGCTCTCATTGATATACACAGTGATAATCCGAAATACATCAGTTCGTTGGGTCTGACTATTCTGAACGTAGTTCGCCTTGTGCCAGATGGTCTGCTGGTTTTCTTTCCGTCCTATCCATCACTCAATTCGTGTGTGAACTCGTGGCAGGCCAGTGGACTCTGGGCAGATATTAGCCGTCACAAGCCAATTTTTGTCGAACTACGCGGCAAAGAAGAGTTTACGACGACAATGGAGGCTTTTTATCAAGCGATACGTGATGCTAAGGGCGGTTGTTTCATGGCCGTCTGTCGTGGCAAAGTTTCAGAAGGGCTCGATTTTGCTGATCGAAACGGTCGTGGCGTCATCATCACCGGTCTGCCCTTTCCACCAATCAAAGAGCCAAAAGTGATATTGAAGAAACGCTATCTGGAGGACAATCGCACCAAAGAGAATGAGTTGCTTAGCGGTCAGGAATGGTATGGCCTGGAAGCGACGCGTGCGGTCAACCAGGCCATTGGTCGTGTTATACGTCATCGGAACGATTATGGCGCCATACTGCTATGTGATGCACGCTTTCAACATCCCTCACAAGTCCAACAGCTTTCTAAATGGATACGCGGTCATCTGGGCAACACCTCCAAAAGTTCTACATTTGGGCCCGTTGTTCGTGAACTGCGCGATTTTTTTAAGAATGCCGAAAAGACCGTAAGCGAAATTTTCTATTGATCCACCTTTAAAAGATTCTATTTTGAAAAGAGCATTTTCACAGATGCCTAAACCAAAGGATCGCGCCATAGAGACATTGCTAAAGGAATCATGCGAAGAAGCGGACTGCGTGCGCAGCAAGTATTTTGTCGATCCCAAGGTGGCGCTAAATAACAAACACAAATTTGATAGTGCCCATGAAATGGCAATGTAAGTCAATCCATTATAAGCGCTCTCATATTTTATTCATCAAATTTCTAACTCTTCCCGTAGTAAAATCGAAAAGACTAATTCCATCGAAAGCTGGTCACCGGACGACTACGCAAATGCTACTGGTCGACAGCCACTTGGCAATACTCCGAGCGCTATGGACTTCATGAGTCGACTCGACGCTGACGTTTCTGCTATTGACTTCAATAGCAGCAGCACTTCCTCTAACCAAGTGAAGATACAAAAGCGCGAGCGCACTTCGCCGGCAGGCATGCCAACGACGTGCTTAAACGACACCGATACTGCAGACCATCGGAAGAAACGCTACAAATTGGTAGACAACAGCGCAATGCTAAGTCAATCGCCAGTCACCAAGGATGGACTGAGCGGCTTCTCGTTTATAAAGAAGCCACAGATGCCGCCGAATGGTGGAGAAAAGAAACCGCCCGAAGATCGCTCCGATTTTTTGCGTGTGGTAAGTGATGGTGGTATTCTGTAGTCCTTTGTTACGTCTCTATGTTTGCTTTTCACATTATAGCTACGGAGCGTGCTCACCCCGGAGCAGTTCAGTGCATTCACCAAAGCGCTCTTCTCCTATAAACACGATGACACCTTAGATGCGCTGATAACGCTACTAGTAGATCTGCTCGGCAAGCCATCGCTGCAGTACATGCTACGCGGGATGCGGCGCTTCCTTAAGAATGAGCATAAAACCGAATTCGATATGCGACTTCAGGATCTCTTCGGTTAGCCGCGTTGGGTAGATAGTCTCGTTACAGTTGACTAGCCTTAAGCACATTTTAGACTAAATTTCTTAGCGTTAAGGTTTTCCTTAAGGCAAAGCAAATCAAACATTTTAAATGGGTTCATTTCCGTTATTTGAAATGTATCGACGACTTTGTGTGTCTGTCCGACCATGATATGTATACAATATAAAAGCACTGCCGTTATTCGTTACTGTCGTGTTTTTCCTATTGCACTCTCATGACTCTTATTGTACATTAGAAATGCTCGTGTAAGACCAGCACATAGGCGTAACGCATAAATGCCTTGCAATAGTCGGTAACGATGACATATCGTTGTGCGGCTGTACGACGCCACTGCGCCTAGTCACCACCCACTCCTCCCATAGCACAAGGTTGCAAATGAGTGGTGTCAATTACCGCCCACTGGCGAAGAAATACGAAGTAAAATCGACTCATAACCCATCCACATCCACCCCGTTCCGGAACCAATGTCGTTACGGCTCGGCGATGTGTAAGTTCAGTGTCAACCTGCTATAAGCAAGCGAGCAGAGTCCGTTATGGTTTTTGTTTTCGTTAGTCGACAGCACGCACTCGCGGACACAGCAACATCAGCAGCACCTTAAAAGGAATGCTTTAGGAGCCGCATAGAGCAACAGAAAAAACATCTTGGAGTGGTTGGCTGAGGCAGTTACGGAGTTAGTCGAATCGGCACAGGTACGCCTTGCAATTACTGAAATTCGCCCGTTTTTTGGTCGTCGGTATTAATTTGGATAATGGATTTATTTGGCAGTCATTAGCTCGGTTTATGTGCCAAGGTCAGCCCAATTATAATCGCGGTAGCAACACGAGCCTGTGAGTGAGTACGTGAGTGCAGCACGTAGGAGGACTTCGTGAAGACGAAATTGGCTTTTGCAGATAATGTCATGGTCGAGGAAGGTGGCTGCCTGAGACAAACTGGCGGCGTTGTGCCCGTGGCGTTGGCTAATCCGAGTGGCATCGCTGGCGCTGCGCCCACGCTAGGCACACAGAAGCATAACGCGGCCGCCAATCTCAATGCCAGCAATATGAATCTACTAAATTTGAAGGCTACCGGCGGTCGATATGTCTGGACGGACCGTGAGCTGCTGATGCACCTGCAGAACTACACGCCGCTTATATTGCTCATCGACTTCGTGGAGAAGACTCGCACCAAACGCTTCTATGAGTCTTCAGAGCGCTATGAAATTCTTATGCTCGTCTTCATTATGCGCAAAGGTGCGCCCTTCTGTGAGAATAAACGCTTCCCGGCCGAATATTGGGTGAATCTGTCGGTAGGTCCAATTGCGGAGGCCTTCGATCGTCTGCAGGCATCTATTGATATACCAGATCCGCAACTGCCAATCCATATGAGTGTCACCGATTTAACCAGCTGGAAACAGATGTTCGACGCCGCTATGCTCGATATACGACGATACGCCTACAATACCGATCCGTTGCAATTGGCCGATATTGGCGTCTATAATCGTAGCACCTTCGAGCAGCGCTTCGGCATGCAGTGGCAGGAGTAGGCCACATCAACGATGACCTGATGTATCAAGCAAGTATACTTCGTATTCATAGTGCGGAAATTGAATCTACCTTCATCACCCATGCCCTAATCCATCCCATTAACCACTTACAGGCAATACATGCTTTCAACAAACACACCCAAATACAGAGTACAATACTGTACTTTACTCAGACTACCCTAGATTAGCTTCAACTTGGACAAAATCAATTTCCGTTAATTATTAAAACTGTTATTGAAGTTTACGCGCTAAGAATAAGTCAATATATATATTTACGACCAGTTATCGTTTTTTACATATCTAAATATACAAATATAGTACGTTTTTAGCAGCAATTTAGCAGCACACACTACGTAAGTGCGAGCGATATCCGCGGACCTCGGATGCTCCACTACTTTTTCCGCGCAGTGCATGTAAATATACCCAGAAGCTTACCACGTGTCATTTCTTTGGCCTCGCGCAGGCCTAGGTGGTAGACCTTATCGTGCAAGGCTTGAATTCTGGCCACTAGTTCTTCTGGTGACAACGCACTCAGCTCTGTAAATATAGACAAGGTAATAGATTAGTGCGATCTAAAGAGGCCAACACCTTTTCTACACTACGAAAAAAAAACCACCTGGCATGGTAATCGGGTCTTTGTTTCGGTGCCTACCCAGTTTAGGGATTACCACCCCACATATAGGCACTGCTGAACATTTTCCTCGGTTCTCACTCTGGTTCAACAATAACAACAACAACGCAATTAACTAAGACTCACCAATAACTTCCTGCGTCTCTTCTGGCGTCAGCTCAGAATCGCTATCCATTATCTGTGTGTGTATCGGTGTATCGCTCATCGATAAGAAATCTGTCATCCCGGGAACTACAGAGGAGAGAAATCAAGATGATAGAATCGTTTGCGGCTCATAATTTTGTTTTCGTTTAGTTTGTGTTAAATGAAAAACAAATGCAGAAAATGTTATTTTACACTTTTCGGGCCACTGTATGGGTGATTCGCGCAACGTTTCCTGAGACAAAAGCGCCTCCGTTATGATGACCTTTCCCTTCTCTTTTTCATTAGTTTTAACAACTTCCTTTTCGACGTCGCCATCCCTCTCACTAATCACTTTGTCAACGGCGTCATTGCCACCAGCAACAACAGCTTGGTTTATGACGCTGGCTTTGTCGACATTTTTAGCGTTATTCTCTTTCGTCAGTTGTGTATTTTCTTCGTCTGCCATGTTTGTTTTTTCGACTCTAGGATTTGGCGCCAAAACTTTCTCCAACTCTACATATAATTATGCGTAGACTAATACGGTGTATCCAGAATCCGTAATCCAGTACCCGTTTATTTAATTCGCAAATAATCTTCTGGCGCCGCCTAAGACACAAATGAATGAAAATGCGAAAGTAACCTGAAAACAAACGAATACAAGTCACACAACAGATGGTGGACAAACAAAATAAAACAATACGACGAGTAACCAAAGCAATTGCAATACGTGACTTACAACACTGGTCGACATCGTATGTCAATCAGCTTGGCTGGCTCCGTCGATGTCGTCGTTGCTGTTGCTCGACAGTCATTGTTACTCGCCGTTACCAAGAGCCCGGCCAAGGTACATTAGACGTTTTGAGTTGGCGGAAGGGATTGCTTTTTTTTCTTCCCGTATTATTTCGTAACTTCACCAACCTTCAAAAAGACCGTTCATTTTTGGCGCACTGTTCTTACGTTTTTTCCGCTAACGAATTTTCGAAAGTTGCAAACGCTCGCTACATAGTAAGCAGCGAATTGAGATTCTAAAATTGTCCTGGGTAAAACTGATGGCTAGTAAAATATCGTCCAACAGCACATCCGCACTTGTCATCAACAAAGCACTTGATGGGATTTGCGCTCAAATAACCGCGATTTATTTCGATCTCGACAACACTTTGATTCCAACGCGTGCCGGAGACGCGAAAGCGATACGTAAGGTGAGTGAATGAAAGGAAACAAGTACTTCACAATGTTATGTGTTGGTGGGGATGTGGTAAAGGTTTTGATCATATCAAACACTAGTGGGCGGAATGATCGATTAGTTATTGAACTGGACTACACGAAATTGGCGGATACGTGCACAGACAGATGGATGACTTCAGAAATCCAAAAGTCATATAACGGAACACAGCTGTTTTTGTTGTTATTGTTGAAAAAGTAAAAGGTGAGCTTTGTTGTCGATACTAGCAACACTCAGTTGCTAGAGCAGAGTTTTTTTGATGGGCACAATAAACCAGCGGGGTGAAAGTGCACACCAGGGTAATTTAAAAATTTTCCATTCGTTTCTTTGGCGATAAGAAAGTGAATTTTTGTGCTTGTGTTTGGGTTCATCTATCTGGCTCACTCGCACCGCTTATGCTAATTCATTTTGCTCGCACTTGTGTGCTTTGTATATATATATATATATAGATATATAGATGTGTGTGTGTTCTCAGTGCTACATATTGTAATGCAGTTATTTACACAGGTTTATTCCTTTGATGAATGAATTTGGCAGTTTGCCTGCTGCATACCCGACTGTCAAAAGTGAAAGGTCAATAAAGCAAATAAACTTTCCGAATTTGTGCCAGAGTTGGTAATTGACTGTTTATCACATTTTTCTTCGTCTTTTCTCCCAATGGCTTCATTTGGCCTTGGCTACAGCTCGCTGACTTGCTTGAATCTCAGTTCAGTTTCAGCAAAGATGAATCGACGCTAGCAACTTCGACGTTTCTTAAAGTTTTTCGCCGCTGTCCCGACAATTCGCAGACCTCGCTCGACTCGTGGCGGACGTATTTGTGGAGAGACTCGTTGCCACTGCGTTACAAGCATCTCGCGGACCAGGTCTACACCAATTGGTTGCAACTCCGCTATCGTTACCTTGCTCTTACCGCTGACTATGTGCAGCTACTCAAGAGTTTGCGCCATGCCGGCTACATGTTGGCGCTCATCACCAATGGCCCATCGAACGCACAGTGGGAAAAAGTGCGGAAGCTGAATGTGGAACAGTATTTTGACTGTGTGCTCGTTTCATCCGATCTGCCCTGGGAGAAGCCACATCCAAACATTTTCTTTGCGGCATGTAAAGTGCTTAATGTGAAGCCACATCAGTGCGCCATGATTGGCGATAAACTCGAGACAGACATCAAGGTGAGTCATAAAATAAACTGAAAAAAGACTCGACTCGCTATTTAAAATGGGCTTGGCTGTTTCCTCACAACTGTGGTATTTGCAGGGGGGCCATTTAGCTAAACTGGGCCTTACCTTTTGGACACCGTTAAACAGCAATACGGCTGATGATCTAAGCGACGTGGAATATCTACCGCATATAACGCTGAATAATCTATTAGAGCTTTACAAGTACTTCCCCAAAACCAACAATTCGCCAACAGGGCTAAACGGTCTCTCTGCCAATGGTGGTGCAGTGGCTTCAACCTCATCGTCATCAACGTTTTTGTTAGCAGCATCGCCGTCTGCCATATCAACCGCATCTGCCGTCATTGGGGGTCATGGTTTAGCGATCGGGTCGTCAGCTTCTAGCAGTAATGCATTAAATCGCCGTAGATGTAGTCATCAAATTAGTTTGAATACAACAACGAGTACCGGCGACAGTACAAAGCATACAAAACAACACCATCAACAACAACCACAACTTTTCGGCTATCAACAAATTCAATACAACTTGACTAACTACAAGCGTGGCAGTTCTCTGCCCGCCATGGAGTTTGGCAGCAGCGAAACCGAGAACAGTTGCGACAGCATGTTCAGCTAAAGCCCGCTACTCGGCGTACTCATCTGGTTGTTTGTTGTTTCATTAGCGATTATCTTAAATCGTTTCGTTTGAATTAAAGGGCAATGCAACAGCGGCCAATGCACGGAATTCCAGATGAGCCGTTAGGTTGGTCTTATGGGCAATGTGTTGATCCCTCCACAGCTGTCCAATCGCAATTCAAAAAGTACCTACAATTTTACGAAATCTCAATTGTTCGTTGATTGTGGCTTACGGATAGAGCGAGTAGCCACAAACACACAAGAACACAAGAACAACATCAAAACGTATATTTTTTTAAATTGGTCTAAGAAACTGGAATATTTTTCTAATGTATTTTCTTAAAGTCGTATTTGTATTTATGTGAAGCGATCGTAGTTTAGTTAGTTACGTATCTACCAGTGTGCTTGTAAAACTGTAGCAGAATGTTAGAGGAGAAGATCAACAACAAAATATAAAAGGACAAAATGTTAACTATTTTCGATATAAATTGTTTAATGGTTTTTAGCGCACGCCGACACACAGCTGGCCTGTGATGTGTGTAATCACAATGTCACTCATTTGCACATAGAGCACACGAGCAGAGAGCAAAAAACAAAAAGTTTGTAAATTAAAAAAATCTATTTTCAAAAATATGAAATAAATCAAAAACTGCGGCAATAACAAGAAACAAAAATCTATATCATATAGCAAAGTAGCTAAAGTGTTAGTAAAATGTTATTTGCAAAACAAGTGAAATAACTTAATTATGCTGTAGTTTAAGCCTTTTCCTCTATTGAAGAAAATAATATATAGTTTTATGTTTTGCTGTTTGGTTGATGATACATGCGCCGAGGTAGAGTATGTTGTTTTCGGCATTGATATCACAATTCCAAGTACGGTAATTTGGACAAAACTGGAACCAACAGGAATCGAAGCGACGAAGCGACCACACACACATCTTGGATATAACTGGATAAAGTTAAAAATTGTTTTGTAAAAGCAATGTCGAGGCTTGCCTATCGTCGATATTCTTGTCGTTACTAGATCCAACATTACCTTCGAGAAGTTAATTTTTTTATACACATACTTGAGACCCTTAAGAGCTGAATTTCGTTTTTCTAGCTTTGTAGAAGTGCAAACAAAGCTTACACCGCAAATTTACAATTTTTTCGTAAAGCTTATGGATATGGATGGACTTATGGACCAGAAGAAACCAATAAGCTGGGAGATTATGCGCTGGTGCTAAAGGTGGGGGATCTACGATAACTGAAGATAGGTTTTAACAGATCAACAGGGCTACTACCGAAGCCCCAAGATTGCCGCTACTTTAAAGCAGATATATTCTATATGGGGAGGTGACTAATTCAGCGAAACCTATTTAAGATATAACTGTATTGATGTGTTCATATATGTATGTGTATATATTTTTCATTCGTTTTTAGTCTTTAAATTGAACAGATTTCGATGTCGTTTCCGGTTAGTCGGATGTCAGATGGTTATCAACATTGGTCCAGTCGATTGAGAATTAACTGACTGATGTTTACAGACACTTGACCAGGTAGTTGTACTTTATTGATCTTGCACAATTGTTACAGAGCAGCTATAATAAGCCGATTCCTGCCTGGCCAACTTCTCATTCTCGTCACAATTAATTAAACACGGCTTTTTTGCGCTTTTCTTTTTATGCTTTTCGTTTTAACCACTACAAATACTTTGTAAATATTCTTCAACATCGTACTCAAAATAATTGAATGCAGCTACAATTATATGTGCTTTGTTAACTTTTAACAAAACAGCGTTAACTTATCTTAAAGTGGGGAAAATTAAAAAGAATGCACACACACACTTATAAACGCGCACTCATAGAATTACAACATTAATTGCGAGCAATGCTCTGCGTATACCTCCACGCCTGCCCACATCAACAACATTAGACCGGTGAAGCATTTTTACATTTTTATAGCTAATAGGATGTGGGAAGGGCGTTGTTTGAATGAGATTAATGTGAAGAACACTGCTAGTCGCCTTGTTAAGAATACAATTTGATTACAGAGCGCGGAAATACCATACTCCCACTAAAACGGATTATATGCTACGTATAAATATATGTATATATAGTCCTATATATGTATATAAAAGAACAACATACTCGTATTTGTGTGTATATGTAAGTAGTATGTATGAGCACATAAACTATATATGTAGACATACACGCATCCATATATAGCGCTATCTCTATAACTATTATTGCGCCACACTTCCGGTTTACCACTATAATTTCCAGTTCCGTTACCGGATTAACTGCCTGTTCGATTTCGATTTGTGCGTCATCATGACACGCTATAGCGCTGTCTCAGTTTTTCTGCGCACTAACCCCGAGATCGCCACCACCGCCAGCAATTTCCTCAATCTTTTTTCGGCGTTTCGTTAGCAGCGGATTATTGGACTTGTCCAAAGCCTTGATATGCATCTGGAACTCAATTCATTTATAATGTGCACGATTAGAGGAGTAACAGCATACTGTACACACCTGATCATAATCCACTCGCATCGTTGCCAACGAGCGTGTCATCTCCTCTTGCACTTCCGGCCATGTCTCTTCACCCTCTTTGAGCATGCGCCCCGTACAGAGCGGCGTCTGTGGCACTTCCGTGTACTGCGCAATCCATTTGTTACGCATAACCTCTTCGATGCGCAAACGTTTGCTCGGATCGACATTCAACATGCCGCGTATAAGATCCTTTGCAGCCTGACTGACGTTCTGCCACTCGGGATCAGGAAAATCATACTGCCCCGTGCGTATGCGTTTCTTCATACCCGGCGAAATCGCCAGACCATTGTTGCTATAGAACGGCGGAAAACCGCACAATATTATGTACATGATCACGCCCAACGACCAAATGTCACAGCTCTTGTCATATTTCTCCGGTCCAAGCACTTCGGGCGCTGTACACCAAACGAAAGTGAAACCACATAGTCCATACAGTTTTGGCAAAGCTTAAAATTATAAACACACTCACCGACATAGTAAGGCGTATAGCAGGGCGTTTGTAGCATATCCTTGATCAGTGTTTCCTTGGCGAAACCGAAATCTGTTAGCTTTAGTATGGCATTCGGATGTGGTGTGGTATAGAGCAAGTTTTCCGGCTTTAGATCACGATGTGCAATGTCACGGCTGTGCAAATAATGTACAGCCACACAGATCTCGTGCATAATTTGTGCCGCCTCACGCTCCGTGAATGCGCCATCAGCTTTATCCTGTATGCGCTGAAACAGTTCGCCACCCTCCATGCTGCCGTTTGTGGGAGCGGTAGAAAAATAGAAAACTTTAAATAATAAGGTTTATACGGATGCGATGATAGTACCCACCACTCCATAACAACCAATAGACACTTGTTGCCACTATAGGTATTCTCATAAACATCAATGATATTCACAATATGCTTGCAACCACTGACACGCCAATGCAGATCAACTTCCCGGCGCGCCTTTGCGTTGTCAAGCAGCACTTTCAATGCGTGTTTTTCACCTGTGCGACGATTGGTGCACTGGACCACTTTACCATTGATACCCAGACCCAGTACAGTATTGGAGATTTCATAGTCTTCAACCAATGGCGTTGTTTTCGGCTGTCTCTGTTGCTGTTGCAGTGGTAACATGTTTACTTTGGCACGGTCGTTCGTTCTGATCGAACTAAATGGGGATCTTCCTAATTTTCCGTCTGTCCGTTTGCCCGTCCGTCCAATTGTCTGTTTTTTGTTACCACGCTGCTCGAAGCTGAAATGACAAATGAGGTAAGATTTTGCAATATACATGTGGTTTATAGTTTCAGCGATTGTTCTTGCAAACATCATGAGAGTCTAAAAAATGGCGTCGACTAATTTTCGCTTTGACGCTTTCAATGCTGGGAACTGTGGCATGACGTCACATGCGCTTCGCTTCGCAGAGTTAAACCAAACCAATTCGAGATTAGTTTATCTGAACTGAGGCTCAGTTGAGTTCAGTTCAGCTAAGCTTGTCTTTCCACCACAACTCTGCATTCAGATAAATTCGTAGATAGATATATAGATACATACAAACGTGATAGTTTCGCTTGTTGGCTGTCTGCCGCCGTGTACTCAAAATAGCGCAATAACTTGTTGGGGCCGCCCTCGATTTTATCTTGAATGCGTTTAAAACGCGCTGATAACAAACGTACAAATGTATGCGCGATAAAATATAATTCAAACCAATCGGTTTGCTGCTGACTGATTGAATGAATAACCGATGGTTTGTCTGTCTTTCTGTTTGTTCATCTATGTAGATGCAATTAATATTCGAACGATCTATCGTTCGCACACTTCTATGTCCGCTGCTAGATACGAATTTATTCGGTTTTCTATGCTTAAAGTGACACATTATGCAGGTTTTTTGTTTTGTTTTTTTTGTTTGAGCTACAGATACAACAAATTCCACATCACTTTCCTCTCTATTGAAACGCACTTTGGATTCGTTCATTCAATTCGGCAATAGCAACTTTTGTTTCTGAAATTACTCTGTCTCATTCGAACACGAAGGAATGAAGCGGAGGTGAGTGGAAGGTTTTGAGTGGAAGAGCGCGCAATTGCTGCGTATCTGTCTTGCCAGCGGCGGCAACAGTGCTGAATACGTAATTATCATCACATTTCGAATGCATTAAATCATGGTTTGTATACACTTCATCAATAGCAGCGGGCAGTCATATCGATGTAATGCCGAAATGAAGGATGAATTATCTAACTGAAACGCCGCCTGCCGTCTCCATTCAATTACCTCCGCAAACGATTCAATTCTAAGGTACATTTTGCATCTTTATGCCATTCTTATTGGACTTGTTTTTTTTCCTATTTTTTGGTTGCGTTCGCTCGTTCGTTTGCCTTTCTCCGCTTTTCGCTAAAATGATCCGGAGGCCTTCACACTTCCGTTTTTGGTTTGTTTAATTAAGTTCGTTTATGGGTCGTTAGGAAAAGACACCCTCAAAAATTCACCTTTAATATTTTGTAAACAAAAGTTGATATTTTTTTTACTATTCGTTAACTTTTTTTGTAATTGCCTCGGCTAACTCAGACGCACCCACACACGCTAAACTCTGTGGTTCGATTGAACTCTGCCTTGTTGTCTCGTTATGTGTCACGTATGCATGTATTTTCTGTGCTTTTCTAATCCTCTCTCCACCCTCCGCAACAAACAGATAGTCTACACTGGTGTCATTACGAATTTGTTCAATCAGCTTCAGATTTTCTTATTGGATTTTTTGTGCAAACTTTGTGACTCTAATTAACATACCCGCACACAAACACACCCAACAAATGTAGCGCTTATTTGTTGTTTGCTTTTGTTCATTATCATACCTTTTGCCGTTGTTGTTGTTATTACGATGCCGCTACCGTGCGGGCAGCAAAAAGGAAGAAGGAGAAAAGTAATTTACACTTTACACACGCGATGTGTTGCTTTCTGGCGACGGTGTTGGAGATCAACAAACAAAAAATAAATAAAATGATCACACGATCGGTTGCTTGCTTGCGCGTTTGTTGGCTAGATACAAAGTACGCAAATGTTATACGGGTTTGCTGTTGTCGTCGACGATGTTATTACTAGTTCTTACTTTCACTGTTTTTCTGCTTTGCGCTAAGCGTTTTAGTGTTGCAAAATACTGCGTATGTCGCAACAGCTGTTGAATGGCAGGCTTGCCATATGCTTGTGTTAATAACGTCCCAAACGGATAATTTGTAAGCACTTTCGTCAGTAAGTATTTATTACAACATTTTTCGATATGAAAAGGAATAATTTCGATTCTGCGGTATTATTTAGAGAAAGAATTATAGTCAAACAGTAAATACTTTCTGCTCACTTTGTAACGCAAGTGCAAGTGCTTTGGGAAGATTATTTCAAAGGCAAGCATTTTTACATTTTGACGTGCTCCTTTTAAAAAAAGTACTCAAAATGACTATTCGTCCAGCGTACAGACCAAAAATCGTGAAGAAGCGCACAAAGCACTTCATTCGGCACCAGTCTGACCGCTATGCGAAACTTTCGCACAAATGGCGCAAACCAAAGGGTATCGATAACAGGGTACGTCGCCGCTTCAAGGGTCAATACCTGATGCCCAACATCGGTTATGGTTCCAACAAGCGCACCCGTCACTTGCTGCCTACGGGTTTCAAGAAGTTCCTCGTCCACAACGTACGGGAATTGGAAGTCCTGATGATGCAGAACCGCGTCTACTCGGCCGAAATCGCCCACGGTGTATCCTCAAAGAAGCGCAAGGGTATCGTTGAACGTGCCCAACAGCTCGCTATCCGCCTGACAAATCCGAACGGTCGTCTGCGTTCACAGGAGAACGAATAATTGTTCTGCTTTCGTTCTTAGTGAATATGTTCCCCATTTCTTGTCGGGGAATATTTGTCGCCGTTCAATTGTTGCAAACAGAACTCGAGAAAACAAAGTTAAGAACATATGGAAAATTGTCTTTTCAATTAAATATCTTAAAATATGATATGAAATGATGAAATACTCAATAATTCAATGATTTTTTATGTATTTAAAACAGAAACTTAATTGTAAAATTTCTTGAATTAAACTACATTATTTCCTCAAATGACGCTTTAAAAATTATTTAAAAAAATACATTCTTATATTACTAGCATGTGTTCCAGGCGTCGCCCGAGTTTTGGGTATGATGAAACACTTCACACATGCTTGTTGGCCCGAATGCCGATCTTATAGTTATCCTAAACTATTAGTTCTACAGAAGTCTTGAGCACGTTGATCCGTTAATTGTGGTTATGGAGTATGTCTCCTGAATTTTGGTGCAACAATGAATTATTTCGTGTTTTTCATGGCCGGCAAAATATATTGTATATATATTCTCATTTGTTTTATTTTAATATCAATAAAAATGTAAATTTTTTATTGCTATAAAAAAGATTTTATATTTTGTAAACCAAGCAGTCTAGTGTAATTTTTTCGACGTGTCAGTGAATGCAGTTTTGCCAAAGCCAAATTGATTATTGCCCTACTGCTTACTTTCTTTTAGAACGAAGTGAAAAAATTGATAACATGATAACGTTTAAATTGCAGGATTGCGCTACCACTGGGTGACAACTGCATACGAACAACGCTCACGTTCCTTCCGCAAAAAATCCTTTCCAAGTCGCTTGAGCAATGCGCTTGAGCTGCAGTTTTAGATACTGCAGCGATTTCTCTCTCTCTCGCTCTGTCTGTTATTGCGTTTTTTTTCGGAAATCAGTTTTCGATATTGAATTTTTTGTTTTTGTCTTTGTTCACATTGTATAATTTTAATGTTTAAATTTTTGATCTTGTAAAGTTGACCTAGGCATGCTACTGTACAATTCTACAATTATTCGCCTATATAACGAAATCTTTTCCAAAAATTGTATGAGTGGGAAACGTAGTAAAAATTTAGGAAAAATGTTCTAGTACACTCGTTCAAGAGTGTAGTAGTAGATTGAAAAGTTGAAAAAAAAACTAGAGAAACGAAACAATTTTAACAAAACGAAACAATTTTAACAAAACGAACACAAAATTCGCAACATTAAACAAAATATAAACAATAAGAAAAAAGGGTTAATTTGACGGTTCGCGGTTCAAGCGATTCTTGAAATTCAGGTGGTGTGCCGTTAAACTGTATTGCATTGTCGAGATTTGGAAAAAAAACTATTTTTAATTTAAATGTTAAATTGTCGAAGCTCGGCCGAGTTTTTAAACGCGCTCTTTAACAGCCTGGCCATCCGCCGTTAGTTTGTTGCATGGGAACAAGGTGAATCGTTGGTTTTTTATGGTGCTTCTTGTCTTTTTTTCTATATAATTGCAGTGGCTGCAGCCTGAGAACGTTTATACGAGAATGCGTATCAACCAATAAAATATAAGATGCGTTGATTTGCAGCGGCGAGCAGCGAATTCAAGAATGTCGTTTATGACGGTAGTCCGAGCGTTTTGCGCACCAGACGTCTTGCTATATCATTGAATTCCTCACGACGTTCTCGCCACATAATTGCTGCGTCAATATTCGCGCCGGATTCATCATTTGGTTCTGAATGCAAAACAAAACGACATGAAACGAAGGGAGAAAGTTAAATTAAATGAAAATAAAGTTAAAAAAAAAATAATAATTTGTGTGTGTGTGTGTGTGTGTGCATGCTTACCAGCTAACATGCTGACTACACTAAGCAGTATCTTTTCGACGCTTTGCACGGGACTCCAACGTTCCGCCGATAGTTCATAACCCATGGGATCATCGCCAGGTGCGTGTAGTATCGATATGCAAACGCGGCCATCGGCGAAAATATTCGGATGAAACATATCACAAATGAACTTCATTTTGGGTGGACTCAATGGATAGTCTGGTGGAAAAATGAGGCGCGCTGGGAAAACTCCACCCTCGAAACAAGTGCCCTCGGGTCCACTGTGAAAGTTATTAAAATTATTGTATAAAAAAAAATAGTTAATATGAGTGGTTGCATATGTGAACTAATAACATACGCGATAAGTGCCTCCCATTCGAAGAAGTTCTCCTCGCTTATAGGTCCCGCGACTATGCCCTCAGGCGGATCCATTGTCAACTCTATTGTGAGTGATAGAAAGCATTATTTAAATTACTTTGCGCTCGACACAAAAATATAATAAAGAACGTACACTGAAACATTGTCCTATTTTTGATAACCAAACACCACACCATCACTAGATAACACCCATTCCTCAATGTTGGCGTTGACCTGCCGCTAACCAAAGCCCACCTCCTAAAGAGAGAAGCAAATGCATCTGAATGCCGTCAGGCAAGACTGGTTTCCCTTCCCGTTGATACCGTTGAGGTACTCATTAGTTTCTACAGCCCCATTTATATGCAGTTGCTTCCCCTGCATAAGGTCTGATGTCGTTAACTTATGAAGTCCTAGTTGCATACTCTAACCCTTTAACTATCGCATCCAACCACTTGTACTGCGGACTCGCCGTGAACTTGGACAAGCAAGGTCACTTTGTTCCTTGGCCTTTGGCTTAGTCTTAATTAATTCACCCATCCCTAACGACTTTGACTGATCTACCTACCTAATTCGTTTCTTTGTTGTTTTTTCCACTGCAGTGTCTTGCCAATACGTTACAGTGATGTTACGATAGTCTTTACAACAACAACCACAACCACAACAATAAAATGCTATTTATTCCAGCTTTAAGTGCATTCGGTCAGTTTTGTTCAATGGTGTGATTGCAACACCACAACAATAACAAAGACAAATATTAGCGACGGCAAAAAGACGAATACGACTTACGTTTGTACTCCGCCATTAGACGGCGCAGTGCAGATCCAGCCATATCGCCGCGCCCTGTTTTTGCGTTGTTGCTACTTGGAGCTTTTGTGATGTACGTGTCGCCTTGACTATTCACTAGATTGGGGTCTTGCAAATATATTCCGGAATTTAATTATAATTGTACATTACTCTAAATTTTTCGCGTCCGTCCGCTACCTATAAAGAAGAAGAAATAAAAGTTGATCGCAGAGTTGCCAACACAAATTCAATCAAACTAAATAAATTATGCAGTTGCTATTGAAATCGTTCGAAGCGAATTTTTCGCAATGTATAATCAGCAGAATATTATAACATAATGCAATACTAACCGTTTGCAATATGATTGGAAATTCTATTAGACTACGTGCGCGATGCGAGAGCACGGCGTTTACAACACCCAATGTTGCTGGATGAGGCGGCACAACAGCTGAGGTAAATTTAAAACAAAACGGAACGAATTTTAAGTTTTTACGTACATTGTTTATACACCAAGTAATATTAAATAAAATTTCTCAGCTCTGATAAGAGTGATAAGAGTTTCGCAGATACAAATATTGACTGATTAAAAAACAGAAGGAAATGGAATAATAAAATAATATTTGATTTTATATGGTTTGAGCTCACACAGCTCAGAGCTCTTTATGGCTGTCATCCGCTGTTATTGAGTTGCCACCGATCCGTGGCAGGTGTGGTTGCATACGATGCCAAAAGTCTACGCGTTCTTGTAGCAGTGCTTGTTCGATGCGGAAGATCGTCGCATTTGAGTCGCTGTCATTTTTACATCCGATGCGCGCATACGTAACAGGATAACTATGTGTCGCGCGCCAAGTGGGCGGTTCCGCCGAGTAGTGGTCATCGACAGTGATGGTGGGATTTGGGTTGCTGTCGTGTGAGACATATTTTGTTATTATAGCTGAATACAATACAATTTTCTGAGCTGCGCTTACCTGTTGTAGGCGAAGTTCACCCACATGTTAAGCATGAGCTCTTTCAAACGGAGATCATTTTTCGTGGGCACTGCGCTGACGAAGAGCTCACGGCCAATAGGAAATAGGTATTGCAGCTCCTCGGCGTGGCAGGTTCCATAAAATTCGTCAGGTTCGCCTTTGAATATCTCCGAGAAACTGGCGGCGCCTTTGTGGTCGAACAGGTAAACATAGGTGGGGCCAGCACCTTTATTCTCTGTGCGCTGGCGTATATACTCATCGATGCCGCTAATGAACCAACCATCTGAGATTAACTGTGAGAATATATAAAACATTCATATCAAGGTAAGATAGTTTTGTGTAGTGTAACTTACGTTGGTTAGATTTTGATGATTGCTTTTATTGTAGTTGTGGCCGTGCTTGAAGTAGAACTGTTCGATTTGTTGCGTAATCCACTGCTGTTCCTCATCGCTGTGATGATCATAGTTAAGCACTATGGGCAATACACGTACGAATTTAGCCTTAAAATCTTGTAGCAAGTCGGGTAAATTCAACAGTGCTGCTGTCTTTAGCACACCCTCCTCTGCAGTGGCACCCAGTAGCAATGGTAAACGCAGACCATGCGGCGGTCCAGCCATGCGTGGATGCACGCTGAGGAATGCGCCCTGGTGTGGTGGCTCGACAACGGGTGGAAAAGGTATCATTGGATCAAAATCCCAAACCTAAACGGGCAAATCGATTATTGCAGTCAAGTGCTGTACACACGGAACGTTAACTCACGCACAAAGAGATCATAAATAGTTGCCACAACCTCCGCGGCACTCTTGCTGCGCAGACATTTTAGTACTGCCGGCCAATTGCCAATTGCTTCAAAGCAGCCCACAAGCTGCGCTAGCTGCTGTGCACGTTGTGCGGCTATGCCTTTGTGAGCAGGCTGTGCCCACGGGTTAAAGTAGGTGCCGGACTGCGCGATACCTCTGTGAAATAAACCCTTCGATTGTGGTGACAACATGTGGTATGTGACACTTGCGCCGCCGGCGCTCTCGCCAAAAATGGTTACGTTGTTTGCATCGCCACCAAATGCACCGATATTATTCTGTATCCAGCGCAACACCTGTACTTGATCTTTAAGGCCAAAATTACCGGGACAGTCGAGCGTTTCTGTACTCAAAAACCCTAGCGGACCCAAACGAAAGTTGGCGGAAACAAGCACTACATCGTGATCCATTAGATAGTCGTGGCCATAGTAGCTGCTTATGCCGGAGCCGCACTCCCAGCCGCCGCCATGAAACCAAACCATGGTGGGCAGGCTACTCAAATTACACTTTGCATGCTGCACTTTGCATGCAGCAGGTGTCAATACTTTAATGCTAAGCATTTAGTTGGCAGGTACTTACCTCTGGCACATATATGTTGATATATAGGCAATCCTCGCTGCCCTCGATGATCATGTCACGCCGGAAGGGATCACGCTGAATGCATTTGGCCGAGTCCTGCACTGCTAGCCTATCGCCATGCCAGGGTCCAAATGGCACAGGTGGCTGTAAGCTCAGAGTCGGTTATTTAGCGTTTCAAGGCCAAACATGAATAATAACGATAGACTGGCGTCAATTAATTTATATGGGTGCGTAAAACAAGTTTCGTGCTGCGTGGTTTTAATTTATGCAAATAACTTAAATTCTTAGGCAGATGATTTGGTTTTGGTCTTTGCCCCCCCGATTGCACCGAATTACCGACAATCCGGCCACTTACCTTAAATCGTAACGCACCGAGCGGCGGCTGTGCATACGGTACGCCCAAAAATGCTCGCACATGTCGACCACTGTGCGAGGTCAGATGCCGGCCGACAAGCACACCACCGTGCGGCAACTGCACCTTCAGACTGCTCGAGATGCGCGCTAGCACGACACTTAAATTAATCAGCACCAAAACGAGTGCCGCCAACAGAAGTGACTTTAGGGTTAGCTTGCGACCCCGCCTGAATTCTGTAGTCAATATCGACACCGACACAGAGTCCCCGTCAGAAGTAGTGGCGTTGTTTTTAGGTTTAGTCATCATCTTACGCGTGTCGGTTTTGAATTAAGACTGACTTGGTCAGCATGGCAGCAGGCAGTTTTAACTCGGTCTGCTGCTGATAACACGACCAATCGATCTGCTCAACAAGATTTTTGTCAGCTTGGTTGGTAACTATGTTGTTTACTATTATTGTGTATATGGTTTTTGTTGTTTTTTATTGCTTTATGTTTTGGTTTTGCGGTACTCAAGCGCAGTCGAGTCGACTGGCTACGGTTGCCAGCGTTTTCCATGCCAAACTGCATTCGATCAGAGTTTCTTCAAATGTTTACTTTTGCTTTCGACTCAATTACCTTTATATGGGCTCGGTATAGCGAATTTAAATGGCTTTGTGGCCGTATTTGTCGGTCTCACAAATTGACCATTATTACTCTATAAGAGCATAAATGTACAGGTTTGTGCAGATTGAAGAAGCTTTACTTAAAACACCTGCAATCTATTCAAATATTAATTTTCATTCTAAAACTTGATGCCGACTTAAATTTTCCTCAATTCACCCCACAAATAATTTGCTGCCACATGAGATAAATGAAGACTATAGAGAGAGAAAAAAACAAAGAGATATTTATAATGTAATCAGAATAAAAAAAAATATTCAAACATTATTTCTCTGCAGCCGCACAAAATTACGTTGGCCTGTGTTCGGCTAATAACTCTAATCTTCTACGAAGCCCCCCAAATGGCCAGGCCAACGTGCATTAGCAGCTGTAACTGTGCTCATATTTGCCGTTATCCGCCAGCCTTCAACGCTAAAGCATTTCGAACATTGACACGCGTGGCCTTCAAAGATCTTTGCCCCTTCCTGTTGCATTAGATTCGAACTCAGCATCAAGACATCAAATTCTTTTGGCTGCGATTTCAGAAACTTGTTTATGGTGAACTTCTTAATGTGATTTTCGCTATGCGACTTTGTTTTTTTTGGTTCTGAAGCAAACAACTTTAAGACGCAATTGAAAATGTGAAATGAAAAATTAAAAATAATTTGTTCGTTGTTGCTGCACCTGGGAAACTCCTACTCTACTACACTTCTCGAGTGTGTTTATGCGCACAAATAACTAAAAAAAAAATTGCGAGCTCTTAATTTTTTTTCTAAATTTATTTATTCTTATAATTTTTTTTTGATAATTAACATAGTACATTTATCGCAGTATACTGCGATTAGTGAATGTTTTTTTTTTGTTTTTTGCTTTTGGTTAACCAAACAAGTCACTGCAGTTTGCTAAAAGCTCTTTGCGAACAAAATTTTGGTTTAGCATAGACTTGAACCACAAAGTTCTGAGATGTCGTTTTTGATTGTTATAGGTGGCGGTGCTCCAGAATTGTTATTGAAAAGACAGTACAGCAACCAAAATAGTCGTCACTTGAACCCTCATTTCGAAATCATTTCGAAAATTGTTCGAATTTTGTGTAACTTTAAATCTAAATCGAAACGGAATTATTTTTAGCCGTAGAGGTAACAATTTTAGAATAGCTGTTTGTTTGAAATGTTAAGGCTCGAACAGAATGGTGTTACTTGTTACTCTGGTTGTTACCCGTCAAAAAATCAAATACTTTGTATGTGAACGAATAGAATGTGAAGTTGTGACTTTGCTCGTTACTCTGGTGTTACCGTGAGAATTCAAATTATTTGAATTTGCTCGGTAACAAACCGTCTCTCTCACTCTCTGCCTCTTTGTATTTCGCTCAAATGGCAAGCACAGGGGTTTTCAATGCATTAATAAAAAATAACTATGAAATTGCAGCCTGAAGGCCTTCGTTGCTCTGGCTATAAAAGTATTGTAATTTAGGATTAATTCTAAGCTACAATAAAAAAATAAATAAATAAATAAACGATGAAATTTTTTGACATTTTCAATGGTATGACAACTCTAATGTTACTGAACCACGCATTCTGTAAATTTTTTTTTGTCGTGCAAGTCAGAGTAAAACAACCAGAGTAACAAGTAACACCATTCGGTTTGAGCCTTTAAACACATCGATGTGCAGTCATCGGATACATATTATCAACATAGTCAAAAAAGCAGCAAATATCCGATCAAGACTCCGATGGAGTCTATTTGCGTGAGATGAGTACCAAATACTTTCGTCAAGTGGTTCTTCTTTTATTTCAACTAGTGTTCGCCAAGCGGTTGTAATTCAACCACAGCCGCAATAATATTGAATTATAATTGTAGTATGTCTTTTACAATTAGTAAACACATGCGGTAAAGTAATTTTGACAAAATGCAAGCGTGTGTGAAAAATGTTATTGCAGTTGTGTGTTTGACAAATTTAACTATTATTACGCGCGCAATACCAAAATAAATTTATTACAAACTGTATGATTCACTTCTGCAAATGAAAACATGTCTAATAGCATATTTTTTGTCAAAACCGGCTATATTGTTTAGGCGTGAAGTGTCGGTAAAGAGAATGTGTTGCCCTATTTATATATACATAATGTCCCATGCCCTATATATATTACTGTCTATACTCATCTCCATCTCGAGTTTAATATTTACATACATATGTACAGAAGGGTAAACATGTTTATTCACATTCCACAATGTAAGGCAATCAAAGTCATTGCTAAGTGTAAAATTATTATTACAATATTTTTGTATTTTCTGTTCTACTTCCTCAATGTTACTATTGTTACATAAAGGAACTGCTATGAAGTCATCAAAAGGATCGTCTTCAATTTGTGTTGAGCAAAACTCAATAAATCGCAAAATTTGAAAATCGTCTTTAAATTCAATGGTACTCATCTATGCTAAGCAAATGAATGCATTCATGCAGACCTCTAATTTCCAATAGAGCATTGATGCACAGGTACCAACAAATCGCACTGAGCGCGAATCCTGCGTTATGAAAATGGTATACTGTTGTTGTACCATTGAAAAACACTCTTGCCGTTTTACTAATATTATTATACCATTTATTACTAACCTTGTAACGGAACTGGAAATATGTTTACCATATATTGGAGCTAATGGGTGTGTTACCTACTACTCTTAAGAATGTTAACAAGCTCGATACCTCTTTTATTAGCAGTGAATTAATCCAACTTAGTTTATTTTCACGTAGCTCTCTCTCATGTGTTTTTTCTCTGTAACTCTTGTTCTGTCATTCATTTACATGATTCATTCCATGTCCAATGGAAAAAGCAATCTGATGCACTGCCATAAATAAATCACTTGACTATTGTTACATGGCAGTAGTTCATCATTTGCCATGGCTCCTTGTTCGGCTCACAGCCTCCCCTCATACAGACTCAAACAAACTTGTGTGAAAAATGTTTGTAGTGCTTTTCCAACTACATTCGCAAGCTTCCATGAGTATTTGTGTCCGTTTGTGTGCGTGAGTGCGTGAGTGCGTGAGCGTGTGTTTGCTTATTCATTTTTTAATCCACTTGAGTGGCGATTTATCAAACCAAAGTCCGCGCCACCATCGTCCTGTGTTGACTGACGGTCAAAAACTTGCCCAAAAATATGACTTCATATAGAAGATTTTTTTTTTCACGTACTTTACCGCCGGCGACGAACCCCGCCACTCGGTCAACCGCGCACCACTGAACTCAGTCACTTTGTTCAACACTTTAATTTATGATTTATCTAAAATTTTAGTGTCGCTTGAAATTGAGAATTTGTTTTTTTTTAATTAATTAATTACGAAAGCGAATCACGTCATCGCCCGCCGTACCGCGGTAGCGAAAGAGTTGCTCAAACCCCTTAGTTTCTGCGGGGTTTGAGGGCTCAGCTTTTGAGGCTTAAGCCCTTGCGAAAGAACAACAAAAAATTACATGATTTATTGAAGGTAAAATATTTATTGTTTTGAACAATTTCTCAGCGTCGAATTTGTACAAAAGGCCAACAATGTGCAATGAAAACAAAGCGCAATGAGAAAAAAATCTTTTGAATTCTTTCGTCGACAAAAAAAAAAAGAAAAAAAATCGAAATAAATAAAAAAGAATTCATAAACAAAACAAACCAAAACTCCTTCATACCCAAGCTGCTACCCTTGATTATACGACATTTTGAGTCGAGTACGCGGCTTCCTCGAACTTCCGGATCTATTGGCTTGAGCGACGCCCACGCCGTGGCTTCGGCTGTGCGTTTCCTCCACTTTGCCAGGCATATAAATGCTTTCTCAAGGTCCTTCAACTGCAACTCATCCTAACCAACATCCGAATCCTTAGCCTCTTCCCCAAACGCTTGTGCTTATCCTTTGCGTATTTATTTTGCGTATGTTCGTTTCGCTCGCTTCGTTTCGTTGGGTCAACTCCACTGGCTTCATTTAATTAAAAAAAAAAAAAATAAATTTAAATATAAAATGTAGAGGAGAAAAAAACAGACTGGTGGCGAAGGCAGGCAACTGGAATTCGCTGCGTGTGTGTTTCGAAAAGCGAACATTTTCTTTTGTACTTTGTAACGCTACTTCGCTATTTGTGGCTGCTGTCCTTCGTATTTATTTAGGATCAGGTGAGTGCAAAACAGCGAAAAAGGCAACAAAATCAAAAACAAAAAAACGATTATTATTATTATTATTTTTTTTAAATCCGTTACCTCCACTACCTTCGTCACCCACACGGGTTTTCCATTTCAATTTCGCGGTTTAAAAAATTTTTCAGCGGATTGAGTCAAGTTGGCCTGCGCCGAGCTGAGCTGTGCAGGTAAAAAGCCAATTGCGGCACTTAAGCAATGAAATTTAAACGCATTTTTAAACAGTTTGTTTCCTTGGTTCTTGTTGGTCCTTGTTGATTCAATTGCGTTCGTCAAACAGAACAGAAGAGGGCGGGCGCGGGTGCGGATGCGGATGCGGCTGCGGCTGTGGACGCCCACGGTAAAGGCAAGAAAGGCACTTTTGTAATTTGAGCACTTCGTTGACGAAGCCTTCAAACAACAACAATATCAACGAAGAAAATGGCGTACAAAAATTGACGTCAAAAATATTTCAAAATAAATTATTTATGTTGGTTTTGTACTTTTTTCCGGGCTCAGTTACTGCATTGCTCGCTGCCGTAATTCGAACCAGTTGCGCTTTTCACTTTCGGCCGCTGGCATGAGATCGCATAATTTGCGATTTTAAGATTTCTCAGATTTTTTGTTTTAATTTTCATTAAACCAGAGTTTGGAAGTGGCGAGCTAAACATTTTTTTTTTTTTAATAGAATGCACGGAAAACCATTCACAAGCAGAAAAGCTAAACCGTTATCAGATCCTGCTAGCTCTGTGGCTGTAACTTTGAAGCTGATAATCGCTTGACTCTTAGTGAGAGGCGCAGTTGCACCTTAACAAGTTATTAAGACCATAAAAGTACCACTTTGAGGGAATGATGCTAATGTGGTCCAATGAGAGATTTAGAAAGGAATAAATATCCAGAAATAATCACAGGAGCATGCTTACCATTGACAAGTTTATTGTGCTTAGTACTTTATCTGTACAAGCCTTTTATATTACAGTAGAATTCTCGTTGGAAAACGCCCCCTACCCTTCTCTCTCAATTTTAGTTTTTCTACTCGATGATACCCTTGTAGTTCACGGTACTAGGCATAGTTTAGTATGTTGCCGTATTCAGTACAGCAGTAGCTCCGTACAGCATTGGTCTGTGCTTTCTAGACATATTCGAGTGATCGATGGTTGTTCCATATAAGGCACTAACGTTTTCTTAGGTCAATCTAAGGGTCTTCCTTTACTTCACGCTCATTAGCCTGGGCATGCCATGTATGCCATGAAACCCAGTAATTTTAACTCAGAGGACAATAGGTGTAACTACCGAAAGATATACATATATCTTTCGACATGCGAATTTCATATCTAATTCAATTCAGGACGCTGTAGAAAGAGTTGAGCTAATATTCGTATATGATACCATTAGAGTTTCATTGTACACATACTTACTCGTATTTTCAGTTCAATGGGTCTCTCTGACTCTTCTTTCTGCCACATTTGTGTGCCTCTTTTGGCTTTTGGCTTTTGGCTTTTGGCTTTTGGGTTTATTTTATTCCTTTTTCCTTTTCCTTTTTGTGGGTGTATTTTTGCATTTTTTTGACAATCATACGCGGATGGGTGGAATTTTTTCGCAAGTACCCACGTCAATTGTTTGATTAATTGTTAACGGCTTGTTGGATCCGGACCACTTGATTATGAATTAAGAATTGTGCATTTTGCGGTGTGATTGTTCAGCGATTGCCGTCATTCACATGCGTTGAGGCGTGCCAAATCACGCAGGCAGTACGAGGGTTGCGGCCAAACAGGCAAATGCAAGGCAAACCTTGCCTAGAATATGACGATTTTGCGGACTGAGGGGCTGTGCTAGAGTTTGACGATGGATGGATGCTTCACATTCTTCAAGCAGAGCGCTCCTCAAAAGAAATTGTTTGTACTTATTTGCGTATGAAAAAATGCGTCAATACAATTGAGACAAATATGTTCGTGTGGGGGAGTCGGGAATGAGTTGGAAAATAGGAATCGCTTTAAAGCTTTAAATAATAACAAACCAGTCGTCCTCATGTGTAAATATATCTGGTGATGGTCTTTGATGACACTTTTCCACACACATTCTCGACGTAGTCGAGTAGTAGTAATTTCATTTCGTGCTTGACAGCCGACGACGCCGGTGGGCCGTGTGATAGGCTGCGATGGGCTATGCTGTGCTGTGATGTGTGATAGTGTTAGTTGACAATCTGAATTAGGCTCGCCCATTGTTACTCGTGCATGTGTGGAGTTCTGTCTGTAGCAGTGGCAGCTGCCAAGGCTAATTAGCTGACAAGTAAAGAAGAGTGCAACTAGAGATTTGTAAATGGTGCGCGTAATGGGTTAATTTCGCGTCATTATGCGACTGCGATTAAGCGCTTTAAGAGCCAAGCCAGTCAGAAGGTAATGCGAATGCGCCACTGTACAAAAGAGAAA
This sequence comes from Cacoxenus indagator, assembly GCA_035041755.1. NCBI lineage: Eukaryota > Metazoa > Arthropoda > Insecta > Diptera > Drosophilidae > Cacoxenus > Cacoxenus indagator. The sequence continues at coordinate 1,877,462 of JAWNKX010000220.1, read as the reverse complement.
CAACGACAATAATAACGTGAATGCTGAAATGACTAAATAATTACATTAACTTGGCTCATCTCACAACATAACACAACGCAACGCAACGCAACACGAGGCAGAAGCAACTCTTCGTCGTTGTGTCGAGTCGCGACGTTGTGCGTTGAGGATAGCACGCCGGATCAGGATATTAGCATCATCCTGCCACAACGTGGAGCTTACATCGTTATGCCATTGCCGTTTCCTATTGCCAACTGAACGCATAGCAAAGCGTCTCAAAGCAACGCATTGACATTTCAGGCAACAAGTTAATCACATCGTGACCAATCAAGTGCACTAATCCCCAACACTCACTCAGCTTAACTTAGTTCAGTTCAACATAGCTTGGTTTGGCTTTGCTTCTGCTAAAGCTTGACTGTGTCTCCACTTCACCACTCACATCACCAAAGCCCACCAAACTCATTCCAGTACACTGTATTGTACGATAGCATTTGTAGGAAAATCCAACTTATGCATTTCCATCACCTTCATCAGTGTCAACACATCTCCGCCATCCTGGTGAAAAGCATATCATGCATCAGAGCTCGTCAGCGTACCGCAAGGACAGCACTACAGGCTTCAGTGGCCTGTTTTTGTTTGTGCTGTGATACTCGACAAGCTACATCAGCTGCATATCAATTGGCGGCAATGGCAGCTGCTACAGTCGCCACCCCAACCACTTTGGTTGCCCAGGCCATCGCGGAGCCGCGTCTGCCACGAATGCTGCCGGAAGAGCATGCTTTAATATGTTCGTTGCGTGTCTCATTGGTTATTTGGCGGAAACGGCGATTATCCTGTCAAAATGTGTATAATGCGATTCGACCGGTCGATCGGGCTACCGAGCAAAACGTCGGAGAGTGTGGCGCGCCCACTCTTAGGCTCATGAGCTGACTGACTAACTGACAAACTAACTGACACGAACACGAGCACGCGCTCATTGAGACTTGCAAGTGCCCGTTTGTGGTACTTGCTTCTTGTGCCAGTCCTGCTTGCTGATGACTTTTTGGCAGTAGCAACAGAGCAGCTTTAAGATGCCGTGGCTGAGATTGGCACGAATACGTAAAATTAATGAAAGAATATTGACGTGACTCCAACATGGCATAAGTCGTAGATTAAATAATCTTTGCTCTACACAAAACCAATAAAGTTGACTTCGAGAAATTGTGTGCAAAGGACAGTTGTAGATACACTTCTTAAGAACATGAGACAGACGTATTAGTACGAGTAGGATGTGTACTAATATGTGCATTGGCTGAGAGAAATGCATACTATACACGAGACATAAGTGTACATTATTATAGATTGAGATATAAACATTAAGCTCAACTAAATAGGATAAATATTTATTGGCTCATAAGGCGCAACTGTTAAGCGTTTCCCTTGATTAGCCCGCTCAGTCTTTTAGCTTATGGTTCTAGGCGCCAATCTAACGCTTCTACCACATGGCAAGTTATTCTTGAGTGTATGTTTTCGACAGAACAACTAAGGGCTGAGTGCCAATGAAAGAATTTAAGTGCCTGTTGCTTCACAAGAATTCCTCGAGAAACCTGCCTCTGGGCAGTTCACGGTATAGTGATTAGTTCCCTACACTCTGCTAACCTCAGCCAACTAGTCTGTAGTCGTACATACATATGCTTCATGCCTGATTGGGCTGAGCGCGCTGATTATTTATTCATACATTCAGCCAATGTGATGTACACATTTGCATACATTTCACACCGAAGCCGACTCCATGGCCACGTCCATCAACATTCGAAATTAAGTTGAGTTGAGTTGGCTTTGCGTTCCTTTGTGCATAATATTTTCTGACTTAAATAAACACTTAAATTTTACTGTAAACATGAGTTCTTTGCCGCTTTTTCCCCATGGAAGCCAACACAAACAAGAATACCCCCACCATACACAACAACACCCACCAGAGCATGGGACTCGTCTTTATCCAATTATGAATTTTGTCATTACGAGACAAAAATGAGAAAACTGTAGAACGCCATGCGAACGAGAAAATCAAGAAAAAAAAAACAGAAAAAAGGGAAAAAAAATCTAAATAAATATCAAGCATATTAGAATAAAAGTCGTTTTGGCCGCTCTAAACTTGGCCAACGCTGCCCATGCCGCTGTTTGGGGTGACGGTCGAAGGGAACGCTAAATCTCATTATGATTTCATTTCGAGCTGAAATGAAGCTCGTGCTGGGACATCTGTTCTGTGCGAGCACCGTCGCATGTGCATTGTCCACTGCTGCTTCGCACATCCTGCCCCAAACACTGAGCTCGTTCATCGTCCTGTTGCCGCACCGCGGTTGTCACGTGCTCCCGCCAAACCAATTCCTACAAAAGCGGATGCTGCTGCTGCTGCTGCTGCTGCTCCTGGCAAATCTAAGGCGATAAATTTATTTTAAAATAAAATTTACTTTCCCACTGTTTGCATTTGAGCTGTTGTTTTGTACCCTCCATATTGCTAAGGTGTGCGGTATTTGGAATTGTGGCCCTGTTTGCAAGTCTCCAAAGTGAACATTGGGGACCTCGAGCAGCATATTTAATGATAATTGTTATGACCTTGTAGTTTTCACTTGCTATTTGCTTTATTTGTCCTTTGATTCCGGATCGATATAGCAATATTTTTTAGTGCAAGAGTCTGGATTTGAGTATAGTTTTATTGTTTTTGTGAAGGCGTTCGTTAGCTCTCTAAGAATGTATCTTCAGTAGTCGATCGGAGTTTGCTCGTTGTACACAGACACTCTCACAAACAATTTAAACTCAATACATGTATGTATATACGAGTAGGGCATAGGAACTTCGTTGCAACCGTTGATGTCCTTGTGTCCTTTGGTCCTTGTGTTGGTCATATTTTTTTGTTGTCTCTCGCAGAGCTAAAACGCCATTTCGCTTTTGTATTTAAATTAAAATGTTATTTATGTCAGATGTTTGATTTCTGTAGTTCCTTCCTTTCTTTATTTTTATTTTTTTTGTGGTGTCATTGTCGGTTTGGTCTCTTACCTTTAATGTTGCCATTGTAGTCGTCGTTGTTGCTATTGTTGTTGTTGCTGTTGTTGTTGTTTTTATCTCTTATTAGCGAGCATCAAAAGCAAATCGGCTTAGGTGTGCCAAAGTAGTGCGAACCAGACAACAAAAACAGTTGTCTTGACTTCGACTCGAGTGTTGTTGAAGACGTGATGAAGGGCATCTGTAGTGAGGTCCTTGCGGCCTTGCACATTTTGACTTTGTAAGTCTGATTTCTAGTGGTTTGAATAGGACAAAAAATAAAATAAATTAAAAAAAAACTAAAAAAAAAACGAGTGACAACGAGATCTTTACAATAAAAAAAGCTCTAACCCAAAGAAGCGCTTAAATCAACTAATGGGAGAAGCATTTGGAATTCTCGTCTGACTTATTGTTAAAATTAAATTGAGCGAGAATTAATATAAATGCCACTTATAATCTTCATGGTGTAGTTAGTATATCTAATAAATACATAGATTAGATCCGGTAAGGTTAAAGTCGTTGAGGCTATGCAAATCGCTGGCTAGATACGGATATAATAAGGGGCACTGTGCTAGGAGTGATAGATGATAGAGTGCGACAACCTGTCTAACCCGAACAATAGAAACCAAACCCTTAGGCTTTAAATAAGTGGGTTGAAATTGTATGTAAAGTGTGTTAAATTATGGGTTAACGGGTTAACGTTCAGGTATCAATAAATTTTGGATTTATCATTTGAGGCCTGTGGGTTTTTTTTTCTATAGTCTTTATTTGCTACTAAGGCCTGTAGGTATGAACTGTGAAATATACTACAGTCGAACTTCCCCATAACGAACTTCTATACAACGAAGCTCACGCTATTACGAATCGATATCAAGTACACACATTTTTCGAGTACGCATCACTATTATAGGGAAGTTTGACTGTGTTATGTTACTGTATCGTAGAGCTACCATACGAATCCTTTAGCCTATTTCAAGATCTTCGTTAGTGTTGGTAGTAGTATTAGACCTTCAGATTCCTTAGTGCAGTTGTTGACAGCGTAGCAGTATTACCCACAGTCATCATCACTAGAACTTCCATCCTAGTCTGGCAATCGCCTTACACCGGCTTAAGCTGGCATTTTTTGTTAAATGGGAGCTCTGATGCAAAAATGGCAAAAACATTTGTGTGTACACTTACAGACAATATAGAAGATATAGAGATAGCTATGCGTAGAGACAAGTGTCATAAGACATAAAACATAATGTTGCAAAATGACTTTCTTGTGTGTCGCACGGGCTTCCGATTCCGTTTCGTCTGCTTCCGTTTTGCTAGCCCATACTTGTATATCTGCCTCTGACTTAAAGTGATTATATTCTCGTATTAATAATCATAACATAGTAAATTACAAAGCCGGCATGTTAATGTTGTCCATAGCACATGGGCATGGGCATGGGACACACATGCAACCCTAAGATGCTGCTGATTGTGAAAACTATGCAAACGTGCAATGAAACCGAGAGATGAAAAAAGATTGACAGACTGGCTGGCTACCAAATGGAACTTGGATTCCGTTATAGTTGTCATCAGCTGGAATTACTGGGATCAGGCCGCAATAAAGTCGTATTCAAACTGGCTAAATTTGAGTATTTGCGTTGTGGTGTGCGTCATGTCGTGTGTGTGTGTCTCATTTGTCAGCTCGTTCGTTTGGATAATTGTCCTGCGATAAACCAAATTAGCAGCAATTTACGCGAATATGGCAAAATATTGCGTGCACGTTGAAGTCACCCTTTGGTGCAGCCGCCTCCACCAGCCCCTTACAACATCGCGTTGCTCATTGCCCTTTTGCACTTATCCACCCTGCAGCACAGACTTGGCGAGCATTAGTGTTAGTGTGTGCCTGCTCGTGTGTGTCAACATGTTCGTCATCAATAGCATCGTCATCATCATCATCAGCATCATCAGCATCATCAGTAGCAAAACCAACGTTGATGTGAGTTCGACGTTTTGTCGTTTCGTCGTTGGCAGACAAAACTAAATGCGACAAGTAATTTGTTTCGCAGTTTGGTTGGATTTACAGTTATAGTACTATGCAAGTCTAATAAACGGTATACAAGTCCATGTGTGTGTGTGAGTGCGTGTGCCTGAAGGGTTGGGGTTTGACCCACATTCCAACATGACGCGATAAACAAATGAATCTCGGCCCGACTTAAGTGTCTGTCGCCCTCTGCGCTCGTCTGGGGCTGACAAAGATGACGCGTCAGTTGCCCGTCAGTGTGGCCCTGATGAGAGCGGTATTAATGAGTTGAGTTCCATTCTGGCTTTGGGTTTTAGTTTAATTTGGGGTCTTGAGTGCGCACGTGTGTGTGTGTGAGTGTGTTTGTTGGGGAGTGAGTTAAGGACGGCGTTCCGACTAATGACGTATTTGGAAAACTTTTTTTCTGTGTACTCTTATATTATGTTGTATGGCGTAGCCCGGCAGACGTTGTTCTGCATCTTCCGGTATTAGCAAAGAAAATAAAAATTCAACAAAAGTACAAAAATCAGGTAGTTCAATGGTGTGTTGGCAAGAAATTGGCTTTATTGAAGCTACGAAAAAGAGAACTTCCTCACCTTTTAATTTCACTTTGAGTATCATGAACCACATTGATGATCAGTTTTCTTATCACTAAACCCGTTCCGTTGCATTGAACAGAAAAAAAGTGTTTAGTGAATGACGAATTTGCGCACTAAACTTTCGATTTGAGTTTAATATTTATTATTTTTTCATTATTTTTCTTTTGCAGACTTTCGATTTTGAATTTAACATACTTTTTAACGGCAATCTAATGAAGCAATATTGATTTTATAAAGCTTAATTATTAATTTTTTTTTTCGACTGTCGCGGTATACTTACCTACCAAACTGCACAAGATTACTCGACGGGCTATTCTAGAGTTTCTTTGAAAATTTCATCAAAACCGGTCCCGCGGCTTCGGCGTCTATAGCGGACACACATCCAGACAGACATATATCGAATTTTATATATGTAGATTTGCTACTGTTAGCCAACTGACAACTAGCGAGCTTGGAAAACACATGATTAAAGAACTCTATTTATAAGAAGAGAGCAGTTTTTAAAATCGTGGAATTGAAAATAAACCCAAATCAAAAATAACCTCGTCTATGCCGAAGAGGCACTACTCTTCACATACAAGTGTGTACCGTTAATTGAGGAGAGCGTTAGTATACATATCTGTATACAGTAGTTCCCGCTTAATTGCTACCCGCTAAGTTGCGATACCCGTTTAATTGCAAAAAAAAATTGAAACGAAATTTCTCTCTTAAGATGTGTAGAACTTTGCTCGTATAATTGACACCCGCTTATTTAAGTTCCTCTTTCAATTGAATTATATACTAATAACTATCAAGTGATAAAAATATGAAAACTCGGATATTTGTCAGTGCTGCAAAATGTGTCTGCAGAAGAAATTAATTAGGGTACTCACGCGTAAATGCCTCGTAAATCTCTTAAGCGCTTAAACGCGTTAATTAGCTTGATACAAAAAAAAGTTTAAGCGATCGCGTGAAACTAAACGACGCTTGAGTAGCGTAAACCGTATGAAGTTTAAAGTTGTCACCATTGCTTATTTATAGTCAATGGCAAGGGCACAGCATTTATTACGAAGTATAGGGGCTTTCGATTTATCGAGACTTCGATTTAATGAATTTAAAAACATAAAAATATTATTATTATATAATAACTTTTGGAATTTTTTAAATTTATAATTCTTTTGATATTCACATATTTTTGACTGTATTAGAATTTAATAACTGAATATACATAGAATATTATTTAAACAGCATCACTTTGTAGAGGAGAATCTTGTTTGCTAGACTAAACTGCGAGTGTGACCCCAGCAGCCAGTAATTTTTTGTTTGTTTTAAGGGCGAATTGCTTTTTCTTAGCCTTGATGCGGATTTTCCATATTAGTCTGTGGTTTAAATGTAGCCCCAATGCCTCTGGCATTGGAAAACTGTTGCTCGGTTTGTTACGGTTTGAGGTGACCTCACCATTGTCAACAAAGAAACGTCGCTGAGCTTTTCGAAAGACAGAAAATGTTATTCACAGCCACCGCTTCAGTTAATAGAGTGCGAAGTACTGTGGCGCTGATCTAGCATAATAATTTTATTTTGATTTCTTTTAAAATTATTTTGTCCCAATCCCAATCCCTTATCCCAGTCTTATCTTAGTAGGCAAACATCAAAAACAAAAAAAATTTCCGGTCATCTTATAAAAACCAAAAGCACAAAATTGTCTGCAGGTTGTATGTATATGAAGGCAAAAAAACTAACGAAAAAATCCATATGGACCTTAGATTTTTTATGCCCTGCACTCCTTATAGGAAAGTGTTCGTTTGCTAAAGTTGCGTTTCTTGCAAAGTATTGATAGAAAATGTTAATTTTTTTTACCCTTTGTTTTTTTGTATTATTCCTTCAAATTATTTAATCACGAAACATGTTTCGAAGTTATTTTTAAACATTTAAAAATTTTCATTCAGTGTATTTGTTTTAATCGGTTTAATTATTGCAAATCAATTGTACGGGAATTGTATTTAGAAAAACCAGGGTTTTTTGTTGACTGTATATCTTTTTAAACTTTTTTCTTTTGACATATGTTTAATTACGGAAGAACTTCATTAAGTCTTCTGTTTCTAACCTGTGGTTAGCATTTTTAGTGCACGTGGGTTTGCTCTCCAAATCTTAATTACTTTAATTTTTCATTGAATTTCTAATTATTTAATCGATTCACAATTTTTCTGTTAATGTCTGGCTACATAATACTTTCTCATGCTTGGGACGGATAGACGCATAATTTCATTTTTATTTTTATTTTTTTAAGTAAGAACTGCTTAAATATGGAAAAATGTTAAAATTTGAAGTGCATACTTTGTAGCGTAAATGAAACATCATATAAATATAATCACTGTGTAGCCACGGGCTTTTCCGTGACGCCGTGAGTGCTAATCGAAACGAGAACCAAAGGAACTGCAGGGCGCTGTTAGAAATAAACGCTGAAGGAATACGAAAACGAAACCACAATTATACGAAAGCAAATCCTTGAACTGCCACTAAACTCCTTGAACTCTACGATATTCCCTTTTTAATTATAAACATTAACGATCTGCCTAGCAACACAGCTCAGGGCGTTTACAGTCGCTAACAGCTGCATATTACATTCCACATAAATTCGATCATTTATTAATGTTGTTCTTATTATTATTATTTTTTAATTGACTTCGTAGGTACGCAATGACCACAACATTCACCCAGTTACATAGTAGACTGGGCTCAGCTGGTCTTTTTTGTTAATTTCTTTGGTGAACATGTGAGACCAAAGCTAATGTATATGAACTACAATAAGTGTAGCAACTGCTGTAGCTTCATCTAAAGACTGCACTTTCCTATTGCCACAAATTCGTAGGAGCAGAAAGGCGCAATTAAAGCTTCGAAAACGATTATGGAAAATAAACTAAAAATAAAAACCGTGCTTAGTAGCCGAAAAGCTCAAAGCACTGACTCCACATCAGTGGAGACAACTTGCCGTAATCGCTTTGCAGCTTTATCTGAGGAAGCTGATGCTTTAATAGAGTTAGACGACTTAAATAATTGCCAAGAATCTGCGCAAGATAATGAATAGATTTGGCCAAAAAGTTAAAGCAAGCGGTAAGGTTACTTAGTGACGATCTTCGGCGTACCATGCATAACAACATAGATAGTTCCAATGTGGAGTTCATCCCTGAAGCTGTAGTAAAAAATGGTTTTTCGTATGCTGACGCTGCGAGGATTAACACCCGAAAACACTTTAATAGAACAACAACAACAAACCTGTCACGTGCAAATGATGTTGGCGAAGACCAAGGACTAAATGTATGTATTAATCCAAGATTCGATGGAAGCTAACAAAGCCTTCAGTGCGAACTCTATCGACATTATGCTGTTAACAGAAACACATTTATGCTCTGGAAGATATACATAGCTGGCTACGACATTTATTATGCAAATCATCGTAGTGGCAACGGCAAAGGCGGTACTGCTGTTATAATTCGAGCCAGCATTATGCACTTTCGCAATGAGGCAATCACGTGTATGAACGTACAAATAGCGAGCGTGAATGTGCTGCCTTGTATCTTCCTCCCATTGTACCGTGGACAAAGGTTGAGCTTAAACGATTAATAAATTCCTTGGGAGGCCGGAGGTGATTTTAACGCGGAGCATTTATGGTTGGGGCAATCTAAGATCATGCTGCAGGAGGTCATAGTAAACATAGTACATGTCGGATCCTAGCAAATGGTGAACCAGTTGTACAACTCGTACAACTCTCAGCTAACTCTAACTGCTTTAGACGTCTTTATTATCAACGGAATTGCAAGAAATAGGCTTACTGTTGAATTAAGCTATGAACTTTCCTCAGATCATTTTCCAGTCGTAGCTACGTTGCATCGAACAGCACAAATCAAGTGTAAATAAAAACGACTACTTCCACCCGGCTCTTCTATCCATACTTTTAAAGCTGAGTTAAACAGAAATTTAAATCTGAATTTGGAAATAAACAATCTATAAGATACAGAAGATGCTGTGTGTTGTTCTATATTTATGTGCAACATCAATAAAGCCGGTGCTTGCGCCACTTCGAAAATTGCACAGTCAACAAAACAACGACATAAAACTCATCTGACTCCAACAGATGCTGCCCTACTGCATTTAAAAAGAAGAGTCAGAAAAGAATATGCCAGGACGGGAGACGATCGTGTGCTTCAAATTTTTAAGAGACTGTCTAATCGACGGCAAAAGATGCTTGCTAGGTATAGGCAAGCACAAACTGACATCATGCTGAAAAACGTAAGCCCAGAAGAAACCAGCAACTATGCCCTGTGGAAGTTAACAAGCCGATACAGGAGGCAAGCTATCCCGAAGGCCCTCATAAGTGATTCAAGAGGTGTCTAGTGCTTCTCCAATCAGCAGGAGGCTGAAACCTTTGCGGGTAGTTTGGAGGAGAGGTTTACACCGCTAGATCTGACGTCGAACTTCATGAAAAGACACGCAGAAATATTCCTGGAGACACCATTCCAAATGTCCATGCCTGTAAGTCCAGTAAAACTGCAAGAGATCAGCTTACAAATCAAGCAGTTAAATGATAAAAAATCGCCTGAAGAGGACCTCCTGTTGTGTATAAACACGTCAAAAAGAGTTAAAAAAGTGAAATGGCAACAACATGCGCTGGCAATATAGCAGCTCTGTTTCTGTTCAACGAGCGGGAGAATGCAAGAGAGAGTGTGATGGAGAGTGTGAGTGAAGGATAGTGACTGTGATGGAGACTTTGAGTAAAAGAGAGATGTGCGTAATTCGCGCTCGCAATACAACAGCTTTGTATGAAACATTCTTTTCTGTTTCTCCTTCGTACTTCTCAGCAATATGCCGATGACGTACAAGACAAACTTTATTTAACTATAATCAATAATTTATTGGTTTTTCTTATCAAATTTCCTGTCTAGACCTCACGCAAGTGGCTGAATCTCGACCACTGGGCAATAGTAGTATATGTAATTGGATATACATATTGGTGGTAAGTATATATATATATTATATAGTTTTCATTAAAAAAACTCTCTTAATTGCTGCATTGTCTCAATTAATAGACACAAAAGCTTTGAAATTTCACTGTCTTAATTAAGTGGGAATTACTGTATCGTCAAATGAGGCCCACATTGACATTAGGATGACACTATAAGTTTTTCTGAACTTCTCGAAAACACCTCCTATATGAAGTATTTGTTTCTCTTGCTCTTTATTGTTGTGATTAAATGATTGAATGTACTCGTACAATTCATAAATAATAATTTCTTCTCAAAGTGAAATTCGAAGGGTGTATGCAAACCTTTGTCTTTGACTGTATTTACTTTGTTTTGAGTCCAGTAAAAAATCATTGTGTGTGCTTTGTGTGCCTGTGTGTATCCATCTGCAGCTTCTTCGCATACGCCGTACATAAGCTATCTCACAGTGCTGGCTTGGATGTACGAATAAGCTGGAGCAGCTGATAAACATCGACAGCCAAAGCAAATTCACATGAGTTATTTATGGGTGGCCGGCGATGCCGAATGCCAATAACTGCTTTCGAGTTGCCGCTTACCGCCCGATGGCTGCGAGCTGCGTGAAGTGGCTATATCGCCATTTGAATCTCGTATTCACAACTCAAATCCAATCGGCATGCCAGATTTGTAATAAATAAACTGGCAGCGTCACTGAAAAATCTCAAGAAACCAGTAAATCTCTTATGAGAGTGGCTAACGCACTCACACACATACACGCGTGTTATTATACACGTACACACACGCATGTGTGTATTAGGTACAATTGGCGGGCAATCGGTTTCTAAGCGCATTTGTACGCATTTTTAATAGACTCAACAGGGACTTGTTTGGGGTCAAGCAGTGAACCCTACACTTCTACGATGGTGGTGGTGGTGGGTTGGTGTTGTCAAGGCTTGACTACAAATTGACAGCTGGTCAAGATTTTGTGTTGTTGTTGTATTTGATTGGAATTGCTTGTCAAGCAGCGTGTGCCGCGATTTGTTAAGCCAGACAAACTAATTCCATACACTGCACTTACTCATTCCGAGTGTATTATGGTTAAACTGTTGCGATATAGTGCTGGGAGTAGTTTGATAATTAATAGATACCTAAAAATACGATAGAAGTGACGCAAATTATTCCGTGACTGAGAAATCTTATATGTAGTGAAGACGTTTTTATGTGGCTAAGCGTTTCCTTTTAAATTTCATTAAAGCATCAAGTCAGCAAATACTCTTATTACATATTATAATGCTACCTTTGGGTAGCAAACCCACTCACTGCCGCCCTTGCAAAGCGGAAATCTACGCAATTTCCTTGTTTCGCTGCCAAACAGAAAGTGAAATATGCGAAATGTGGCGTGGTTAATAAACAATTTTTAGGACACTTTGCAACATTTGGCGTGAATGAGCTCTGCTCAAAACCAAGGCCGAAGGAAATTTCTTTATTTGAGCACAAAACAAAAAAAAAAAATTAATAAAGTAAAACAAATAAAGAACGAACCATATTTGTTGTTGTTGGTTTTATATTAGCTTTTGTCTGGAAGCGTGTGAATGCATGAGCAACTCATAAATGGTATGCAAACTCACTCAACATCAACATAAACACATACATGTACACATATGTATATACGTATATAGATATATATAGATAGATACGAGCGCACAAAGATTCGGCACAGATGGAGAGAAATAAGTGCAAAATGCAGACAAGTGCCAAAAAGCCAAAAAAAGCTGATAAGAATAAAGAGTCTTTTGACTTTGACTTTAATTACTGGATTTATAGGTCCTTGGAGATAATCTTGTTTGTTCGCTCCTTAGTTCGTTTGCCTCTTTCTTACGTGTGTGTGTGTGTGTATGTGTATATGTGTGTCTGTCTGTTTTGGGATTGCTTTGTTTACGAAGGCAGTGGCAGAAGCAGCATCGATAGTGTCCATGCACTGGTGGTGGTAGTTGAAGCGGTCCTTGGCACTGTCCTCATCAAGCTGTTCTTGTTGGTGGGTGGCAGCGGGTGATGTACCAAGGCGTTAGCAAGTGTATAGCGCTACTTATAATAGCGCGACGATGTTACAGGATAATTAACATCAAAGTACGAACGTCATAAAAAGACGAGCGTACGATAAGTACATATACACGTACGCAAACACACACACACACACACACACAGCTACACAAACATACTTATTCACATAAGTTTGATTGTTTTCTCTGTGTGTTCGCAGGTAGCGCTGACACATCCGTTGCTTTGACTCTGGCATATGTTGATGAGGGTCGTTGGTACGCTTGGTTGCTCGGTCGTATCATCCTTTTGGACAGACGTTGGTTCCGCATATACCTTGAGCATACGAGAGCTGCCATTTCAATTGTGTAATGCATGGCAATGTCCGTTGTTCGTTGTCCGTCGTCTGACGGAAACGGCGAGCAGCGTACGGTATACATGAAGTCATGTTGACAGCTTCGACTGAAAAAGATGACAAAAACTCACCGCCATGGTCGGACAGGCGCTTTCAGATGAATTGAGTTCAGTTGAGTCCACACTTCGTTGGCATATGCTTGCAGCAATTAAAATCAGATAAGTTATAGAGCAGCGACGTTGTTCTTTGCTTCGCTTTGCTTTGCTTCGCCAACAACGCAACTCGCAATCAACCACCCATTCGCTCAGCGCATGCCATCACATGCTAAAGCATCATGTACACTCTTGCGTATTCTGACTGTCGTCGTCGTCATTTTGAGTGAACACTGTCTGCACTGACATATGCGAGGGCTGCTGTCAAAGTTTTTCAGAATAGATGCCAACTTAAAGTTTTGTTTTGTTTCGTTTTTCTTTCATAGTACAAGCAGTTCTCCATGATGCATTTGTGCCAATTTTCATACAATTTCATTCGCTTTCCTTGAGAGACCACCAAACCATGGCTTTTTCTTGGTTTCTTCTACCGTCGCTATACGTTGTCCACACATTTGGCCCTTTGTTCGACCTTGAAATTAGTAGGAGAACGAGAGGCGAACACGTTCGAATTCGGTCAAATGATGTCGGCAAAAAAATGTTGTTGAGTTACACGCACTCGAAAACCTTAAAAAAAGCATCGCTCGAATATGTTTACGTTGTGTTCGTCACGAACTGAAGTTGCCTTTGCATTGAAAAGATTTCTTCTACAGTGACATTGTTGTTGCCAAAACTAAGAACTTAGGCAGAACCACTCGCTTATAGATAGATAGATATGTACATACATACGTACAGATGCAAATATAGATAGATCTCGTTCACCTTACGAATGCGGCAAGTCTAATGTCTAATGAATTTGAGCAGCGTATGGCGAATGAATGCGAAATATTTTTGAGTGTGAAATAATGCAAATAGCGTGAAGTGGCTTACAATTCCAATGGGTTTGGTTTGATTGGATGGGGTTCATTGTTTTCGAGTCCGTAGAGTCCGTCTGCTATGTCGTTCGCACTTGATGACACTCACTTAGACGAAGTCATCAGCCTTGTTGACGGTTTTGTTGTTGTTATTATTGTGTTGTCGTTGTTGTATGCATGCGCTCGTTTGTTTTTCGCCGCCTTCATCGTCAACGCCAACGCCAACGTCATCGTCATCGTCATCGTCATCGTCATATCGCTTCGTGACAAAATTCGCACCCTTCACAAAAAAAGCAAAATATCTACGAAAAAGGGAAGGGCATGAAAATTTCGCACGCGTGTCAAATGCGATTTTTTTTCGACTCGTCTCTTTTGCCACTTGTATTCAGATGAAGTGCTTTTCAGCTACAACATCAGCGAGGACAACAACATCAAGCGGAATCGCGTTAAAAGGTGTCGCGGCGGCATTCACTGTGGCACAAAATGAGGCATTATAACGAGGCTTTTATGGGCGGTTGGTGGGCGGTCGCAGCAGGCCAGGGTCAGGGTATGGTCCTTTCTCGGTTAGAGGGAATGCGCTTATTCGTTTATGTGTTAAACGCTGACACACTTTAGATGAGCACTCAAGCGTGCGTCTCTGTGTGTGTGTATGTGTGTGTGTGTGTGTTTGTGTGTGTGTGTGTGTGTGAATGAGTGCCTTCATCAAAAGTCAAGTGCGTTTTTATTTTCATTAAGTTACTAAGCATTTTGCAAAAGCGAATTTTTCGCACAGATTTATGGTTATTTTTTGTAGCGCCTTCATTTGCATCCATCGTTCGTTATTCACAACACATACAAAAAATAAAAATATTCCGGGTCACGGATTTGTAGAACTCAATGACCTTGCTATGGTATCTACGACTGTAAACAGTGATTGTATCAACAATTTTTTTGGTAATTTTATTCAGATATGTTGGAATTTTGTTTATAGACACATATGAGTGGGATATGTGGCTATCCATTTGTTGGTTCTCGCCGAACGATGTTTTATACTTACATAGATGAGCATGTCATCGAGAACGAGACAGAACGTATAATAATTAATAATAACTTATAAACTCAAATTTGGGCGAAATCCAGTATGATGCTGATCCTGAGAATTATCTTCTTGAGAGTGTAGTTATTGAAAAAATGGATTGCATTATGATTTGGTTCATTATGGTGTTAAATAGTATTGGACTTAGGCTATAATCTTGTTGCAATATACTCTTAGATGCGATATGTATGTATCTATGTATATATATATATATATATCTATGTTAAATTTACTGTTTGACCTTCGAAACAGATTGTGATAAAAAAGATGCCAATAGTAATATATTCTTCGCTAGATGTGCACCAAACTCGGTCCAGTGGTTTAGGTTAGAAAAGCTGTTAAAGATAATCGCATTACAACAACAATGATAACACACAGCTGTTGACGTTATGTGCGCAGTAGAATGGGAGAACAGAGAGATCTGTATGCCTCTCTCTTCTGTTCAATCGGTTTTGTGAAACGATGTTATTGTTGTTGTGCCATTCTCGTTTCATACATAACGTGGGAGTGATCAATTGTGTGTGTTTGCGCTCTCTTCGCTATAAGTACTATATAAGTCTTGGATTGATCGTGTGTGAGTGAACAAAAATAGTACTAAACTGAGCAAATGAACATGTTTCTTGCCTGTTTTTTTTGTGCTCAGTTGTTCGTTTTGTTTTTACAAGAAAATTGACAAATCTATTCGGGCACGTTTAGCAGCTGAGTTTTTGGCGTTGAGGTTTACTGTTGACATGAAGTTTGTAAATTGGCAGATATACAAATCTATGTGTTTTGGGCTCATGTTGACCTTCCGGAGGTCTATAAGCTCTGGAATCTATCAATATTGATCGATTGACCGTTTTACTGTTGCTGGAATGTAACTAATTAATACGTTAATATATTGCTAGTGCTTTCATCATTTTGTGTTTCCTAATTAGAGCCATAGAGGCAATGCGTGAATTCACTTCAGTTCATGTGTCAGAACTATTTCGGTTTGCTCCACACGTCGCCGATTCGCACCAATTGTGTTGTAGACCACGCGGCCCAACCATGTGCCAGGAAGCGTTTACGTCATTATGACCCAGGCAAATACACACTATTCTGCATACAAGTAAAAACACATTCGCATATATATAGACGCCAACACACAACCACATTGACATTCAATTCATCGTCATGTCGCTATTGTTGTTGCCCGCTTGCTTGCTTGCTTTCTTTTTTTATTTCTTGTCATTTTTTTTCATTGGCTTTTTTCTATTTCTATATATATATATATATATATATATATATATATGTATATATATATATTTTTTCATTTTTGTTTCGTTGGCATCGCCACCGCCATCGTAGCTGACGTCTTCGTCCTCATTCTCATAGCCGCTTTTTGTCACTTAACTTTGCGCCCACATTCGTAATCGCATACCAACTTAGTGGAAAAGCAACAACGTCTTGTTTCTGATTGGACACTCACTCGACGAGAGACTTTATTTACCCTGTGCCCTGCGCACCGCCCGCGCAAATACACTGGCAGACGGATTCACAGCCCGCAACCAGCAGCCTCAGTCTCAGTCACAGAGTCAGTTGGTGTCGCTGTTGTCGCATGCACATGTGCGCTTTGCCAGTTCTGATTCGGTTCGTAGAATTCCATGCTTCTGGCCATTTCGGAGGCTCCACCCACTCACATGTGTATATGGACAGCGTGCACACAAACGTAAATAAGCATGTGTGTGTGCTTGTATATAAACATGTTCTACATAAGCATGCATATGTGTACGATAACTGATAGTTATACCTATACATGTCTGTATAGGTATAGGTAGATAGATAGCTAGATAAATCGATTGCATTTGTGTTTGGTTTTTCATTTTCTCTGTTTTGTTGTTATTTTCAATTTTTGTTTGCCTCCAGTTTTTTTTCCATTCGTGTTTTTTATACTCAGCATTGCGAATAGCATTACAACTTTCTCATGAAGTTTCTAACACAATGAGTACGACATGAAGAGCCCATGTCCGGCTGTCCGCCTATATGTTTGCAAACTAGTCCCTTAGTTTTTGAGCTAGAGAGCTGATCTGACCACTAGAAGAGGTATCTACTACGCAAACTACAGGTTCGAGTTCAAGTCCTTATTAGAAAAAGTTTTTCCTTTTTAGACGTATCGAATTTGAACTTTGGACACACCTTATTCCGGGCCTACATACAAACATTAAAAATTACAATTCCCTAGTATTAATGGGCTTAGTTAAATCCAAGCATACCGTCTAAGCCGCACAAAGGCAATGAATGAAAAAGGAAAAGAAAACATTGCATAACGCAAGGCGCTAGTCACACGTGGCTTGTGCGTCATGCCGATATTCTTTAATGCTGTGCTGGGAAAACATTTAATTTTTTCAGTTAATTCTAGGTGTAATTTATTGAATGCCGCATTGAACAGTCGAAAATTGCGTTGTCTCTGCTTTGGCGTCTGCAAAGAGAGTTACTTAAAAGTCCTTTCCAGCCAAGTCCGTTTATTTTTTTCGTTTGTTTTTGTTT
Organism: Cacoxenus indagator; assembly: GCA_035041755.1. Taxonomy (NCBI): domain Eukaryota; kingdom Metazoa; phylum Arthropoda; class Insecta; order Diptera; family Drosophilidae; genus Cacoxenus; species Cacoxenus indagator. The sequence goes on along the minus strand of JAWNKX010000220.1, from coordinate 1,859,934 downwards.
TGTTTTTGTGCTGGACCGTAGGCTTAAATGAAGTTGTTCGCAACTATTTTCGCATGCCAAACGCAAAGCGTGCTCACTTAAGGTAGACTTTGGCTAATCCGAGTTTTACTCACGACTAAATCTATGCGAACGTATCTATGAGTGTGTATCCTTGTGTGTGGTTGTGAGTGAGCTTGGGTTTTACCACCACGCACGTAACGCAAATGCAACTTCAAAAGGCTAAAATGATTTCATTATCCAACACGTCGTTCGTTATATTCGTTGGCGCTAGCATCTGTAGGCAGCGCTAGGCAAAAGAGCATCGACAAAGTCGTCCTTAAAAATCATCGGGGAGGGCATACAAAACTTTGGTCACGTACGCTCTTTTATTAAGCCATCTGCTGGTGAACCAACATTGATTACTAATTCGTCAGGACCAAACTAATCAGCGTGCGAGGCGTACGAAGACAGCAATTCGATTCTGTTCGCTACAACTCGAGTCGACGTCATTCGACTTGAGTCCATTCGAAAATCGCAGTCAAAAATCCGAACCAGTCGTCAATAAGCTGAGTTCTCAGCCATCATGCAGTGCTTCGTAATGAAACAATTGAAGCGCCTCGTTTTGTTTACTGTTCTAGATTCATCCAGTTACATACGCTTTCATATTCCTACTTAGATACGCATTCAAACGCCTTGTAAGGATACGCCCCAACTGCAAAATGCCGAAAATGTGACTTGTATGTCGCCAAATGGCAAAACGCCATAAGGTCATAAATATACAAAGGCAACGCGAAGATATTTTTCTTGGGTATATCGTCATCGTTGTTGCAGTCATCGCCGTAGACCGGTACTTATTCATACTCCTCTATGTTATATAACGTGAGCGACAGTAACAGCGTCGCCGGAGAGAACAGCGTTGGCGGCAAAGCGCTCATTAGTATAATTGCAGGCAATTAACTAAATTGCTTGCGCATTTGTCGCTCGCTCGCTCACTCGCTTACTGGCGCCTCGCTTACGCCCCTTTTCATACGCGTTACTCGTTTAACTCCAGCCGCTGTCCTTTAATCTTCCCATTTTGGTGTGTGCTACTTAAATGATGCTTCATAATTGGCGCACTTTCGGCACCGGGGTTTATCACTGTGTCTATCCCAAACTCACACCAAATCAAGCCGGAATTAGTTTCATTGTATCGCGCTACTTCTTATAAGAAAATAATAATTCATTAATGCCCATTGCGCTTTCTGCTAATGCTCGCCCATTATATTTATTGTCGAAATGATTGATTTCCAAAATGTTTCTTTTTTCCAAATCTTCTCTTCCAGTACATGCCAAACATAAGATACTCATGTGCCTGTCTAACCGTTACGTTGTATTGCAGAGATATACGCGTACGTTTGACGATTGATTCATGTTTACCCCAAGGTGCTTCATTAATCCGGCATACATTTTCACTATACTATACTATGCCCAATAACTTTAGCTGAGAACTTAAAAGAAAATGCATTTCACCATAATGTTTTTCCACTGTCGCGCGTCGAGTTGCACCACTCCCCGTTGCCAGCGAAATTAAACAATGGAAAGAATCACTTTATCATATGCTGCCGGAAATAACCGCTTACATATGTTAAATCTCTTAACATTCATATGTGCATGTGTGTGTGGCAGCGTATGGAAGCGTTTGTCAGGATATTGCCTGCCGTCGTGACGTGCTGCGTTATTCATTTCATGGCCAAATGACATGCCATTTAATGTTAAACTTTAATGTTGCCATGTAAGTGAAGTCATAATTTTGTCAAGCGGCTGAGCGTTGTACGTTGAGTGTTGAGCGTTGAGCGCTGAGCCCACTTTTGGTGGCATTAACAACTTTAGCGTGAGTCGTCATAAGACGTAGCACAGGTGGCATTTTGTCGTTTATGCCGCACACAGAAACACATATTCACATACGCGTCGCGCTGACGTTTCCGTTGTCTCAAATGCCGGCAAATACATGGAGTCTCTTGTATTTGCCACAGGCACAGTCACCCATACAGGCAACATCACCTTCATTGTCATAGTCACAGCCGCAGTGAGTGTCGCCGCCTGCGCCTTTATTCTCGTTGTTGTGATTATTTATGCTTTATAGCCAACGAACCAACGCTGATACTGCTATCAACTATGTCGTCTATGGTCCGTTGCCTGTGAGAAGACACCATCGAATACGTTAAGAATTGTAGCGGTTGTCGGATTCGCGCAGCCGGCACGTTAAGCGTTGACAATAACGACCCCCTGAAATAAAGCGCAAAGTGGCGCTAAAGTGTTTTATGCTATAATATTTATCTCCGACTATACACCGATACCTAAACCCATGACAACAACAACAACAACTGGTCTCTCCAAAGCTGCTAACACCAACGAAACGCCACCTGCACCCATATTCGTTGTGCCGCGCTCTCACAAATACTCTAAAAAAAAAAATTAAATATATATGTATACGCAACCAACATCGTTATGGAAATCGTGGATTTACCAAATGTTTGCACGATCATTTGTCATTTTGACTTTTCTTCCTTCGTCGCATTTGTTTTGTTGCCATTTTCACCTTACCGCCACTTCCACATCCAACTCCGGCGCTAAGAAAACCACGCTTACTACGCGATTCGAGTCAACTCAAGTCAATTCGAATCAAGCTAAGTTTATAAATTATTGTTGCACGTTGAAATTTCCCTTGCGATTCCATAGTGCGAAAGTTGTCTGGGAATGGAAGTTTAAGTGTGACCACAGCATACTTTTAGGCACTTTGTGGGTTTCATTAGTATTTGACACACTAAATATTACAGCGTGTATTCGTATATGTACGAGTATAGCGCACGTAGCTTGAAGGATCCACAAGGCACAGTACAGGTAGAGTAAGCAGTCAAACCTTATAGGAACCCTTCAACAGAAGCCAACTTAACCTAAGGAGCATAGGATATGCCATGCATGCATTTATTAAATTAGATGGAGGCAACGTCTGACCGCATTCTGAAGCGTAAGCCACTAAATCTCGCTCATTATTGAGCAAACTATTGGTTTCAAATGAAATTCGAATAAAATTAGCCACTCCTCAGTTTTAATAATGCTTTTAATAAAAAGTTTATATTTCCTCGAAGTCTTTAATCTTAAAGGTTAACGCCGACGAATTTAGGTTGAATGCGACCTTAAGTTTGAGAAACGAAGTCGACTCTTGCACAAAGTTGTTAAAGTTCTGGTTAAGCCAACAAACTTGCTCGGCGGCTGTTGCTACCGCAGCCGCTTTTTCGCAACTTCTTAGGTAATTTCGTGTGCGAAAGAGATAGCGAATGCCAGCGGGCATTAAGTATGTGAGATAGAGAGACTTTTCGAGCGAAAAAGTTTACAATGAATGACCTTGACACTTGTTGTGCAACTTACTTGTCTGCTTGTAATAACTGCCGTACGGAAGCATCCAAAAAACGTTGGTGAGAGAGGGAGCGTTAGAGAGGGAGGGAAAGAGAGAGAGAGAGAGAAAGAGAGAGCGAGAGAAGAAAAAAAGATGCGAAAACAATCTAAACGAAACTTTCCGGCCGTAGTTGCACCACCATCTCCAACGAAAAGGTCACGCATGGCGCACCTATATGGATGCGCGTTACTTCCCGCCTGTTTCTTAAGGCTGTGCAAACACTTCCTCTTCGGCACTTTCCAGACATTGGCCCAGCAAAAGTTTGCCAAACAAAGCAAACCAAACCCAAACAGGCCAACGAACTGACTGACGGACGGACGGAGTAACTAATAAAAAAAAAAAGGTATTAAAAAAAATAATAATAATAAAAACAGGAAAGCGGAAGCGGAAGTAGTCAGACGAAGAAAAAATTGGGAAACTTTGCGCCAATTTGAAGAAATTTGCAAGCAGCTCGTCTAAAGCGTATTCTTATGAGAACTCACAGACGGAAAGTGAAAGGATGATAAAAAAATTAAATAAAGAATATAATCACAAACTGAGAGAGAAAGAGCGTGACAGAGAGAGAACAGTGACAATACGTGTGAAGCGGGCTGGTTTGCGAAAGAGCGACAGTGAACTTCTGAGGCTAAAAAAGTGTGTAAGAATACGTAAGATACGGTGGCGAGCCGCAAAACGAAAAAGTTTTTTGTGTTGGCTTTCGTAAGAACCGCCAAAAGTTTCGTAGACCGGGTACAGTAGGGCAGAGTCCCGATAAACGCGAAAATGAAATTTAACAAAATTTTGTTGTTGTTGTTATAATAACATGTCACGTTACGTTATATGAGTACTTAGTGGTCAGATCTGACTGTTTCTAACAAATGTATGTACATACAACGTAAAAGTAAGTCATCGTTCAAATGAAATGAAATCGGTTCGTCGAGTAGAGTTATACAGTCAAACCTATCTTAGTTGACCACCTTCGGTTCCAAAATTTTTGTTCAACTTACGCAGGTGGTCAGCTTAAATGTGGGTGCCTTATAGTTGCTATTTTAAATAATAAAATTTTTTTATTAATATTGTTTTATGATTCTATAAATACTAGTGTAGGCGGGAAGACGTTGTTCTGCCCTTCCCGGTATTTGCAAAGAAAACAAAAATTAAATAAAAGTACAACAGTCAGGTATGTATTTCAATGGTGTGTTGGCAAGCAATTTGCTTTATTGAAAAAAATTTTTTTTTGCTGCATGCGTTGATTATCTTCAATGAAGCATCTTGTGATATACCACATTTTTGGTTTCGTTATCAGGCGCAAGAACAAATAAAGTGGTTGGTGAGTTATACTTTTTTTTTTTTATAATTTTTTTGTGACGGACTTACGACTTCGACTACTACTACTTTTCAACGGCAAACTGATGAAGCATATTGATTTCATGCAAATATTCCGATTTATTTATTTATTTATTTTTTACCGACTTTTTCCCGCTATACTAACGAACCAAACTTCACAGGATTACTCTACAGGCTATTCTAGAGTTTCCCTGAAAATTGCAACAAAATCGGTACAGCGGTTTCGGCGTCTATAGCGACCAAACAGATAGACAGACATACTTCAAATTTCATATATATATATATATACATATATAGGTGTGTGCTTATGATTTAATTAAATAAATCTTCAATTTGGCTATTTGTTTCAACTACTTTTTTTCAGTAGCACATTTAATATTTGTGAATTGGTTCATGGAGACCCGTAGATGCTCGCAACAATATTCGATAAGGCATTTGCAATTTTGAGGAGCTTGGTTTGATTTGTTGATTTCTTCACATGCGATATTTCTGAACATTCGCCAGAAGAAGTATTGTCCGATACTGCGATTATTTTCAAAACATCAGCGAAAACGGCATCTAACACTTCGTCGATACCATCGTCGATGTCCACGTGCACATTTTCATTTTCAATTTGGTGCAAATTATTCTCGAATTGTTCATCAGTTGTGTCAATTGATTGCACAGGATTATTATTGTACCAAATTTTGGAAACCCGCTGAAACCTTTTATAATCGTTTCGACTTGCGTATTTTTCCAAGCCAGCGATATCCTTTGGGACGCTCCAAACACGTCTACCTTTTTGGCTAACATGTCATGTGAATCCATTTCAGAAGTGAAGTGGTTGAACATGGTGTTTCTATATGCTATTTTAATTAATTTGGTGTTTCTATATGCTATTTTAATTAATTTAATTTGATACAGCGGCTGAGCTTTTGAAGTAAGATTTGGTGATAGGAATAAAATTGTGATATTGCTGGATTTTTTGCTCGTTTTTGGATTGTGGCGTTACCTAAAATAAGAAGAATTAAATTTTATTTCCGTACAGAGTATACATAACCAAATGGCAAAAATTAGAGAAGTCATCAAAGCTTTTTTATTGTGTTTCTGAAGTCGCCATAATTTTCTATGTGGTCAGCTTACCGACACGTGCAAGTTATGCAGGTTTAACTTTTGTGCTAAAAAATATGATTCCATCGAATCCGGTCAACATGTGAGGGCGGTCAGTTTGGCAGGTTTGACTGTACATAATACTATGCACTATATGGAGAGTGTAAAGTAGAAGCGTTCGTTTATCATTTTTTATATCTTGCCTTTCTGGCTTATACTCGTAGTTATCCTCTTAGTTCAGCTCAGTTGAGTCAAGTTGAGTTGAGTTGAGTCGAGTTGAGTTGCAATGGGACTCCGGCAATCGGAAGTTCGACAGAAGTTGGTGTGAGGCATTTTACAGCAACACAACGAACAACACAACAAACTTTGACAATTACTAATTGGAAACTTTTGGCGCAGACTTGCAACGTTTCTTCACTGTGTCGTGTCGTCGCTGCTTATCAAAAGTGTTGCGTGTGCGCAGTTTGCGCGATTCGCCAGAGTTCGTTGTTTCGGTCGGCGTTCGATGCCGCCATGTTAGCCCAGTTTAGACGTCGAGCCGACTTCGAGCCGCCGTCGCCAACAAAGTTTTTGTTGTTGTTAAAGTTACCGTTGAGATTGCAGCAATAACAACGGCGAGTAAGGCAAACGCAGAGCAACAAAAATGATAAAATTTTTAGTGCGTCGCAAAAGTTTTACGTTCTTTTTTCTTCCACGTATGCCTCCTTCTCGCCATCGGCCTTGTCATCTTCTTATTGTTGTTTTTGTTTTTGTTTTTGTTTTTGTTTATACTTTTTGTTTTATAGACCTCACACAAGTTTTGTTTTGTTTGTGGTTTGCGTTCAAAAGTTGGTTTAATGTGTTCTAACTGTGAAGCGGAGCGTTTTCACGAAAAATCAATAGAACAGTTTCTCAGTTTGGCGTAACCGCCTTCTGCCCACAGTTTTTGCACCAACGTGAAATTCATGACAATTTAAGTTATGGTAACATCGAAATGACACTTTAACCGACTTTTGAATGCTTTAAAGTTCAGTTTTGCTTTGTGTCCTTCCTCAAGGTTTTGCAGTGTAAATGCAAGGGGTTTCGTTAGATGACTTGGTTCACATTTACATGTATTCGCAGTACTGCAAATTTAGCACAAATCATGACGTTGCCAATTCAGATGTGGCAGCACGCATAGACAAAGCGAACACAGCCAGAAGGGAAACCAATTAAGTAACTTCAACACCATTATAGAAACCGTTTTGCTAGATGTCTCGGAGATAAGAACTTTTCCTTGGCCCATTAGCATAGATAGCAATGAAATACATTGTGTTCATGTTTCAGACACTGTTACCCAGTAGTAGAGTACATACTTAGACATTTAAATTATATAATTTTTCAATACTTCAACTTCAACTTAGTAAAAATACCATGCACAACTTTCGGTATCTCTACAATTTGAATATTACGTTTGCTGCAATTTATATTTCGGCAGACCTCTTTGTGACTTCAGTAAGCTTGAGTGTGCCTTAATGTTAAGCATCCACTTTCTAGTTGCTGACGGCGTTATAATGCATAGTTTACTAAGCAGAATCATCCGTCCCCACCACCACTTTACTTAACACTATTCGCACTACTTTTAGACAAATTTTCGCTTTTACTACATCATCGCCCTTTATGGAAATGACTGCAGAGCATTTATCTACTATAAACATTTTATCGTTTGGATTCGCCCTCGCATTTTGCCGGCGATTCATGAATGGGTGTCAATGGTTCGATTCAGCATTTATGCACCACCTTATTTCAATTATCAGTTGTGATGAAAACTATGAGACTCTCAGACAAAGGAGGCCATAAAATTTCTTAGCTTGAAGTTTAGCCGTCCTCATGTCTGCCACAGCGCTCAACGCCTTTGGCAATCATTTCGCTTAGGTTTCGCTTAGTTTCTTTCGTATCAGGCATTTCAACACTTAAAGTCTATTTAACGCGCTTTTTTGCTAATGAACGCGTCCCCCCGTCACATGCAGCTTGTGTGGGCGGGCGAGACAACATGACAAACAAACAGACAAACAAAGTTGTAATAAGCAAATAGTGTCGTTGCTTATTACGAAAGTGCATTAGGCTAAGTTACACGGGCAGTCCTACAGGCAGAGGGAGAGAGAGAGAGAGAGAGAGTGGGGCAAGGCTCGCACTCACCCCCATCTGCAAATGCTTTTGGCGCGTATTCTTCGGGTTGTACACACATGACGCGACGCGTCTAAGTACATGCTTACAACTTAGTTTAGCTCCAGGCGTAGTTTCGACAAACTCTCGTTGAGTGTGCGGGGGCATCCAAATTGATTTTGATTTAGTTTAAGTGTTTCTTATTGAAAATTTGTCCAAGCATTTCTACTGGCTTGCTATGCTAGTAAATCACAGTTTCCTCTCTCTGAGGCAACAATGAAAGTTACGACTTAAATTAGCTACAAACTCGCTTAGCTGTCACTCATAACACACAACTCAACAAGTCGTAGTCGAGTAATGGCTGAGTTTGTACCTAAAACTCGGACTGAAGACTGAAAATGTTACCGCAGCGGCTTCCAATGTCGTCGCAATCATCGTTTCAGTCTCTGAGTAAGCAACATAATCAAGAGGAGATTATGTAATTAGTCTGCAGCTGATTGATGAGTGCTACAACTGGCCTTGCCCAAAACGCTGTCAACCATTCGGCCGACCGATTGCCAGGCCGAACGTGTGCCAGTCAGACAGTATGCCTGAGTGCGTGTGTGCGTGCGTTTTTCCTGAAAAATGTTCTTTGCCGTGCTGCTGCTGCGATAAAATTTAAATATTTTACAAAAGGCACTCAGCTTTGGCTAGTAAACAAACAACAGCAACAACAATAAAGACCAAGACGATGACAACAAATGAAAACAGGATTTTAGCCCTTGTGCCGCCTACTCGTACTCATGTACCCATACCCCATCAATAGAAGCGATCAAACACTATGCACAAAACTACCCTCCCAAGGTAGTCATCAGCACCAAAGCCTTGCTCATCAAGCATTCATCCGACCGAACAACCAACAACCAACAACCAACGAAATGTCCAACCATTCATCCATCCATCCATCCATCCAGCTACTCGTCCTTGCCCACCACCCTGCGCTCAACAGTGCTTTTACTCATTTGGCAAAAATGTCACAAAAGCAACCTCAGTCTCAGCTTTACACGCAGAACTCAGGAACTCCGTCGACTTTCTTCCTTTCTTTAGCGAACTTTTCGAGGTACTGTGCCATTCATTCAGTCATTCGCTTATTCATTCGCTCCTTCATTTACTCATTCATTCATTCATTCAGTTCGCCTTTATTGTTCGCTCGCTTGCTCGCTCGTTCGGCTGTCCGCTCTTTGGTATCAGCAATGGCAACAGCACGGCAAAGTTTATTAAGGATATGCAAATATCCTTAATTCGAAAATGATTTTTAATAGGATCGAATGGAATTACTTTATTACTTTTAATGAATTTTTTATGTTGCTGTCGCTTGTCGCTATCGCTGTCGCTGTCGTTGGCGCTGTTTCTCTTGTCGTCATCAGTAGCGGCGGTCTAACATTCTAATAAGAATGACGTCGATTTTGTTGTTGTTGGCTTTTGTTAGTTTTTTTTACTTCAACATTGTCCTTGTCATCGTTGTTGTTGTTGTTATTATTATTATTATTATTTTGAACCAAAATACTTTTTCATTTCGTCTGATTTCGCCTGAAAGCCAATCACGTGGTTTAAGAGCACAAAATCCTAACCCAAATCGTAGTGCGACAGTGTGTTGGGTGTTGGTTATGGATTTTGGCTTAGGTGTCCATTAGCCCATCAGCCCCCATTAGCACAGCCGCAGTTCAACTTTCATGATCAAATAAGGCCGTTTTGTTGCTCTAGGTTTGTGTGTGTGTGTTTGTGGCTAATTTGCCTCTTGCAGATGATTTATTGATTTAACGAGTGGCACTCGGTCTCTTCTCCAGCGTCTTGGCTGAATTGGTCATCTTTTGCCTCCCCGAGCAGAAGGCTAATTGATTTTTTCCGCAATTGCGGCTTTACTCAAATTTTTTTTCCCTTAATTTTCTCTTAGAGTTTTCTATTTTTCCTCTAGTCGCATTTTTGTCGGCATTGAAAAAGAGTTTATCTTCTGTCGTTGGCAGTAATTAAATTTCGGGTGCGAACTGTGGTAATTTGAAATTTGTCCAAAATATAATGGGACATTTTCATATTTTCAATTTGCTTTAAAGTGTTTAATTCATCTTCAAGTTTCCTTCAAAAACTGCTATATTTTGACGCATTGACCCCTACATGGTACTAACGATAATACTAATGGCATTCTATATCTATGAAAAAATGTCTAGCCAGGTGCGAGTTGACCTCGCGTGTAGTGGGTTCGGTACGTTGAATATGTTACCGAATATATTTTAGGTTTTCTTTGTACTCGATTCAATCATAATCACTTCGTTTTATTTAAACAAATAACTGATACAACGCTTACTCAATAAGTCAATCAGTTGTTTTGAGTGACTTCAAGAAATGCTGTCAATTTTCCTTTTTAGTATGATCTACCACGTTATGTTCAGACCACTAGCTTCTTGTGGGTTCTACCGCAATCTATAAGAAAGAACTATAATATTTTCTGTAATTCGGTCGATCTATTTTCTTGAAAAACTTTAAAACTATTGTTGTTGTGTTCGCTAACCAACTTAACCTAACCATACCCAATTTTATGTGTTAAAGGTCCGTTTTCGCAACTTCAGTGAAACATTTAAGCAAAACAGTGCTTAGATATCTATCAAAGAAAGACGAAGAACTTTCTCGCGGTCGCGGTTACAAATAGTAAATATAATGTTTGGTCAATAGGTTACTTTTAACCTTTAGTAAAAATTAATTTTTAACACTGAGTAAAACTTAACTATTGCCAAAGGAAGTCAAAGAAAGTTCAAGTCGAACTAATTGGCCTATTGAGCAGTAGAACGCCAACCATTTCGCGGAAGAACATTGTCGGTTTTCAGCTAATACCACATCAATATTAAATACGAGTACCAAAGGTCGAAGCACTTTAGTGAATTTAACTGAGCTATTACAACGCCCGGTCGCGCCGTGCCCACGCTCGGGGCCATGCCTCCACTGCAGGGCAAATGTGGCTGGAAATTTATTAACAAAATGGGAATGACGAAATAGCAGAAGCAACTCTGCAAGGTATTCTTCATTCGAATTCAAATGGAAAATGTTCAAAACCAAACACGTATTTTCAATTATTTCCTTTGCGTATTGGCAACTACGTGGACCCCCGGACATGGTCACCGGCACAGTCATCGGATAATAGTTGCAGTTGTAGATGTTGTCTGTGTTGTTGTTGTTGTTGTTATTGTAATTGTTATTGTTATCGACGATATATAAGTTGAAATAAATTTCAACAGAATTTCGTATTCAAGACAAAAGTTGTCAACAGCTCAACAAGCGAAGAAGTTCTGTTAGTTGGTTGATAGGAATATGCGGGGTAAGAACGCAGCGGATAAAGTCGTGTAAGACAACTGGCTGAATGACGAGTGAGGATGAGTGAGACAATGACTAAATGATATTCTTAGCCTTAGATTGCCATGCAAACTGCAAGACGAGCGAGGAATAATGAAGCCAGGCGATTGAGAAGGACAAACGAAAGGTCAGGAGGTAACTGTAGGAATAAGAGAATTACCGTTGAAGTTGTGCAAAAATGTACACAGTGTCATATACTTAATCATTGAGTGTGTGTATGAGTGAGACAGCTGACAGTAGTACCAAGCACTGCCACATTTAAGCTATGAAATTCCTTAATTGTTTCGGTTACCCGCACAATCCATTCTCTGAATTTTGCATTTCAACCTCAAAATCCAAGCAAGTCGGCAGCTAGGAAGACCCATAGTCAGGCAGGCAAATAACGCAGGTTAGTGAATCGAAGTGGTTGGCAGCGGTGCTGCAGGTAGCGGTGCTGAGTTTGGGGTAGGGGTAGGGTGAAGCATGTTGTGGGATGAGGGTAGAACCGGTGTCGGTTGTTGTAAAGCCAGGCGACGTTTTGTAGCAGTTGTGCAAAAGGTAAACCGCAGAAATACAAATCAAATTTTGTGTTTTGTGCGGCTGAAATAGTATGAAATAGTTTTCTGTCGGCGTCGTCATCAGCGACGTCTTCGCCGTCGTCGTTGTCGTGGTAGTCCTTCTGAGTTTCGCAGGTCGCACGTAATCGCACTGCGTCCTGCTGCCGAGTCCTTCATCCCTATGCCAGCCACATGCCGGCCGTAGTTGCAATCGTGTTGTAGCTCTGTAATATTTTGCAAAATATGTTTTACATTCAAAATGTACGTGTTGTTTTGCTGTGCTGCGCTTCAGCACCCCTTTTGGCAAACGAGCGTCGCCACAGTGACTGTGGCCAAGTGGTGCGAATAGTGTTGCAGTTGGGGCATGCTGGCGGTCTATACGACTGACTGGCAGATAGATAAAGAGACAGCTATGCATGCATACAGATAGACAAAAACCCCAAACGAACGACTGGGACATTAAGCGATGGATGGGCGAATGGATGAACGTTTGGAATTGAAACAGGCAGCCAAGTAGCCAAGAACGTAGAAAGCGTTAGAGGGGGGGATGCAGTGTGACATTTTCCACAGGTAAAAGGACACCATGACACCCAACTGACAACAGTGTGACGAACAAACAAACATACAAACAGCAACCAACCCACACCATTGCGTTCGTCAAAACCCGCTGATATTGCAGCAGTGGGGAACGCTGCTCAGCGCCTCACAGCAGTGTGGTGTGCGACGCTAACCTCAAAGCCTCAACCTTAATTGTGCGGCGCGTATTTGGCGGTTAGTTTTACGGAATTCAATTTGCCAAATGTTTTGTTTAGACTTTTATACAAGACGACAGCGAAATTAACGATTTGCTTTGGTTTATGACTTTGCATGCTTCTTTGCGCGACTATAAGCGCCTTTAACATCGCGCCAAGTGGTCGAAGATGGCGTTCCTCTGCACGGGTTGAGTCTTATCGATATAAGCCCCCAAGCAGCGCGTAAAATTTTAAAGTAGAAAAAGGCAAACCAACTGTAAAATTGTAAACACGTTCACAATGCGCAGAAATGGCATACATTCAAATTCTTCGAGTTCGGCTTTCAAGAAAACGCAGAGAGCATGTTTTTAGTCCTATGTTAAGACGCCAATTTGCGCAAATTGTGCTGCAAGCGTTTTCTGCAATACAACAACAGAGAGCATTCACCCCATCGCACTCGCTAGTTGTTGGAACGGACGAAACGTTCGTCAAACGATTATCAATGGAGTGCAAGAAGGCTGGGAATCGGGCAAGCCGACCAAGGCGGCACATCGGAGGCAATATGGGTATTACCCGAGGATAAAGTAAGACATAAATGGCAAGAAGCGATGGCATAGCTGCTCAACCTTACCCGAGCCGGACTTGGCTTCTCTTCTTTTCATTTTCTTTCCTCTCTACTCATGTCGCCTGGTCTGCTTTTGCTCTTCCCTACTTAGTTCTGGCCTTTGACTGAAACGCGTATCCGCAAATGAATTAAATTTCAGTTTTATTATTAAATTAACTTGGCATGAACACCTAAAAATAAAACAATTCTCCCAACTTCCTTGAACCCCCAACGACGTTGGCGACACCCTTTCGTTCGTTCGTTCGTACGTTCGTTTGTTCATCCTTTCATTTGTTAGGTTAGCCAAAATCCATTTTCCATTTTCGGCAGTGAAAATGAATTTTCAACGTTTTAACTCAACTCAGTTGAACTCATTTTGCTACGTCTCCGGTCGACCTCGCCCGCCCGCCCAGTTGTAAAGTGGAATGAAATGTAAATTTTTAATAAGCGTTTTTGCTAATGGCTATTTAAAACCCAAACCCAATTGTAGTGCGGAACGCGCTATTGCTGCTACATCCACTGCCACTGCCGCCCAAAAGGACCTTGGATCAAGGACCAGAGGCTAAAGCACAACAAATCCAACATAGCCGAAGATTGCAACGACCGAGTTGACGATGAGACGCTGATGCTGATGCTGGTGCTGATGTTGATGATGATGCTGCTGATGATGATGAGTTTGTTGCCAGTTGCACACAGGCCTTTTTCATTTGTCTTGCTATGCTCCGCCTTTGGCCGGCTGTCTCTGATGCCATCCAATGCCAACCCAAATTCTTTATAATTCCACACCAACGCCTAAAAACTATAACCATGCAATCCTTCTCATTTTGAATGTTGAATTGGGAATCGCGCAAGGCAATTCAACACAATTCAATTCATTTCGTCCAGACTAGACCATTCCAGACTTGTTTATCGCATCGATGCTAGTTCAGTCTCAAAATTTCAAGTTGAAAAAAAAAAAACCAAATTGTTGCAGAATTCTTGACTTTACTGCTGAATTGCGTTAAATGATTAATTTCTACTTGAAATTTTGTTTGTGTGGCGTTACCAGGCAATGCCAATGACGCGACGGTTTGCATGAGAAGCAACGCGTACGAAAGGACAGAACTCGGAAGCAGCTAAGCGGAAGTTGTAATTAACTCGAAATGCTGAAAAAAAAAGAAAACGCGAGCAAGTGAGGATTTGCCACCTTTAAAAATCTTATCTGAATTGCCTCAAATGCAGAATTTGAATTAGTGTCTCTAAGGTGGAGCTATCTGCAAATCTTCGGTTATCTTCGTCAGCTCTGAATTCGAGTGCTAACATGGGCAGGGTGTACTCAATTCCCACTGCCATATCTGTATTTGTGCTGTCGCTTTGGGGGGAAGACACTTCAACATTTTTTTAATAACTTTGAACTTTCTTACTCATATTAGCTTTATGAATATATTATGGCTGAATCTATGAGATCGGCATAGGGAATTCTTTAGTAGTGTACATTTCTATAAAGTAATTCTTCAAAAATCTTCTTTAATATGGAATTTCATTTTCAAATTTTTAATTGTATTACATATTATACAAGTACTACTATATATATATACAAGTACTATTATAGTAGCGGTACCCGGCCTAGTTTTGCTGTAGCTTAGCTCGTGAGCCTCGGTATTCAATAGAGCTGCAACATTATCGATGGCTAGTATCGATAGTTCTTTTCAATGACTACCGCAATATATTATATTAATGTAGCGATACTGTCGATAGTATCGATAGCCACAACACAGAACTCTACTATTAACCAAACTGGTTTTTAATAATTAATTAGCAATTATGTACCATTCGACAGATTTTCATTTGCAGATTCTTACAATATATATTATTTTGGGCGTAAAAATAGTTAAGAGTTGTCACACACACAATTACAATAAAGTCTCACATACAGGCTTCGCATGGCACTACAAACTTCAATACTCCTATTCTTTTAGGAATTGGACTGTCCTCTCATCAATTCTTATTCGATTTACTACCAAACGCTGACTATACTGAATATATGATCATGTTATTGCCTTGCTACGCGCCTACGCCGACCAATATTTTCATTCAGACGCCTTTTTGGCATTTTTTCCTCTCCAAATTTGGAATACAATAAATTGAATTTATCGATTTGAATTAAACTTTTTTTATAATTTTCCTTTGATAGACTTTCGATTTCGAATTTGATATATATTTCAACGACAAACTGATGAAGCAAAATTGATTTCATACAAAACAATTGACTTGATATTGCCGACTTTCTCGGTATACTAACGCAGCAAACTTAGCCACACACAATCAGAAAGGCTCAAAAGTCAAATAGACCTTTTGGCCCTTAAGGTTATTATATTACAACCTTTAAGGTCTCTGGCAAAGCAGTTTGAGTAGGAAATTTCAATGCTCAAGTCTAATCGCGAAATGCACAACTTATTTGTGTTCTTAACCTGCGTGCCAAAGTTGTCTAACTTTGAAAACGTTGACTCATATGTCTTATGCTATCTGAGTACGCCAATTAGATAAAATGCGCTCAAAAAGTGAAGTGTTTAAGTTTGCTCCAAATGAATTTGCAACGTCATCGATGTGGTGGTGAGTGGTGAGAGAGAGACTACGATTTCCAACTGCCGACTACGGCTTTGTCCCGCTTGCCATCTAATAAATATTTTGCAATTCATTTAAAAGCTGCGTTTTGAATTGCCGTGCAATTTTTAATGAAATTTATCGCGTTTATCTTTGGAAATTAATCAAAAATTCGCAGATACCAGCATTAGTCAAGCGCTCGCTGTGCACCGCCGGAAACGGAAGGAAGACGCTCAATGAGGGCGGAAATACTTAAACAAGCGCCAGCAACAACTCAGCTGCCACTTGTGGGCCTTTGACTTTTGTCTACCGGTTTCGGGCGTCGGCCCGCTAGTCGGAAGCGTGCAAAATGAGTGCGTGCGTGGGTGGGTGGGTGCATGTTGCAGCCACCGCTAATTTAAACCAAATGAATTGGCAAATTTTTCATTTTTCCGGCCTTCCTCACCTTTCGCCTTAGCAGCTCTTGACACAACGCACACACAAATTGAAATGAGCAACAACCAACATTTGTAATCACCGGGGGAAAAGGGCGCTGCTGCCATTTAAACAACATAAGCCAATGCGAAGCAGAAGTCGTCGTCGACCTCGTGCGCGTCGTCCTCGCGATAGTCACTTAATCCACGCCGTGATAAAAATCTCGAAAATCCAACTTAAGTGTTTGGTAATTTATCTCACGAACCTCACTGAGCGGCGACACTTTCCACATTCCCTCCTTCATGTCTATCCTTGTCTATGAGCGGCTTCTCACTTACTGACTCATTCACTCATTCAGCCCGTCAGTGAGCCCGGTGTTGAGTACAAGGACAGGGTTCGAATCGATTTCGTGGCGAAACCACAATTTTGGCACAAATGTTTAAAGTGGTTTGTCTTCCTTAAAACTGATTTCGGTGTTGGTTTTTGGCGGGGCGGGGGCTCTAGCACGTAAAATTTCTCTGAGCTCATTGTCAGTCATCAGGTTTTTGTCGTCAATGCTGCTGCTGAAACGCTGCTTCGATGAAATGATAAATGATGAAAAATATGCTGGCAAAGATTTGAAAATGACGCCGGTGCCAAATTCAGCCTAGTCAAGCCGCGTTGAGTCGTTGTCAGTAATCAGATTGCCAGCGAAATGAATTCGCAAATTCCCGTATAGGAACTTAGTGATTGGATTTGATGCTTTGATAGATGTTCATGAAAAACATCCCATTCCCATTGACTGGTGTTCTCGATCTGTGGTTTAAATTTGATATTTTTAACGTGCAGATGGGCACACCAAACACAACAACTAGACCCCCAATATGATGAAGGCTGCTTTCGATTTAAAGAGTCCCCAACTTTACTGAGAATGCGCGCAAAATGATTTAAAGCATATTAAAAATCAGTCAACAGTCAATTTCGTCCTGATCAGAATGCATGAAGCATGTTATATAAAAATATTAATAGGGGATTTTTGTGTGATTTTATTTATGCATGCGTGATTGGTCATGTATAGAAAGTAGCTCCCTCGCTACTGAAAGCCTGAATTATTAATAGAGACAATTAACGCAAAGATTGTTAAACATTATTATTAAATTCGCATCTACGGCTGTTATCACTTAAAAATATAACCGACCGTGATATGATAATTACAGGTCCAGCAACAATGAGATCTGAGTTTCAATCTCACAACTCCGACAGATACCATTGAAGTGTTTATTTTATGAATGTGAATTTGAATTTGGTTTCGATGTTGAAAGTGTGCATTTATAATGCCAATCAGGCAAAAGTCTTTGTTGGCATAGCGTTCAAACAAACTGAATCAGCGAGCCGAGTAAATGAAAGCCAACAAATCAGACATGCGGAAAACAGTGAAGTAGGAGTTGATGGTGGATGAGTGATTGAAAGGGTGCCGCAGGAGAACCGACGGGTCGACAATATCCAGCGCAGTTCAATGCAATTCAATTCAATCCAATCCAAATCGAGCCAAATAAAACCAAACCAATCCAACACAATTGAGCTGAGCTTCGTGCACACAAATGGAGGCTTTTGCTTCTGGCCACGTCATGAAGAAACGATGATGATGATGATGATGATGACATTGGGTGTAATGATGTTGGGGGTGATGGCTAAGAAAAAAAAATGAATGATGAAAATACAAAAGTGGAAATTCAGCACTGCAGCTGCGCTTGAACAATGCATACAAATGCATTCATTACATACACACACAAATATAGAGAGAGAAATATACTCCGAGTCGGAGTCATCGTTGTCGGAGTCGGAGTCGCAGTCAGCATCCGTTTCCATTGTGCATTCCCTCATTCATTCACTCACTCGTGGACTTGCTTGCTCACTCGAAGTTGTTCTGTGGGTCGTTTGCTGGCTCACTCTTGCCTGCGTCCTTGCAATGTGCGAGTGGCTACAAAGAAGGCGGGTCCATCGTTAGGGCAACCAGGAACTGCAAAAATCGCAACAAAAATTCGAAAAAAGAGGCAAAAAGCCATAACGACAACGAGGAGAACAATGAACAACATGAATTTCAAAGAGTGCGAGTGAGAGAGCGCTCAGAAGTGTGATTCGCAAAGGACTCACAACAATGAGGACTGAGAAAAAAAATGACAGCGAAAAAAATCGCAAAAACTAAATTTTATAGTAAATGTTTTTTCCTTCTCCCTCTCTTTCTCTCATTCTCTTGATTTTTTCGCCATGTTTGCTCGCGCCATTTTTATTTTGAGGACTTTCCCCACTATTTTCTTTGCAGTTCGTTGTTCTTGTTGTTGTAGTGGCAGGATGCTGAAATGCCGTGTTCTCATGCATGTCTGTATGTTTGTTTTATACGAGTGTACATAAATTAGGTTCACAGATTTACGTCGTACACTTCTTCTACTCATTCTCCTATGCACACGTCTATGTATATATACGAGTATATAAGTATATAATGCTACGTTGTTCAGGCTTTTGAAGTGGCACGAACAACGTCATCGAGGGTTTTGTTTACTCTGTAGCTCAATTCGTTTTTTAGTGTTCGTTATTTTTTAAATTTATTTCTTGTCGTTTTCTTGCCAAACTTTAAATGCATTCGGCTGCTAACTTAAAGGTGGCTCCAAGAGATGCAAACAGCTGTTGATGAAGCACGTGAATGCGTTGCGGCCTTAAGACGTTGCAGACACTGGTGCAGAAAGACTTAAGGCGTCTTACATGAGATCGAATCCTTTGATAGATTGACAAAGCTGCCACTAACAACGCAAAACTGTAAGAGGCTTTCATTTCAGTAAATCATCGAGATTTCAAACTCTGCTATGATAAACTTGTTGCCGTCAAATTACATCAGAACTCAATAAAGCAATTTAAAAAAGTTAATGGAGTTGTAAATGAAGTAGCACAGAGACAGAAAATATCTCTCTTAGCATAGAAAAATTGCTAAGAGAGATATTTAGGTTCAGCTTGCACCTGCGAACATTGATAGGGATCAGTTGATCAACCAGTTTTACGTTTACAGATTACACATATTATTTAGAGATGATAATAGCGTTCTGTAGGAGAAAAACCTATATTATGTTATTTATATTTGACCCACTGTGAAGCACCTGAGACTGACGCTTGACAGGCGACTCATCCGGCACCCTCATAGCATGACCAAGAGAAAGCAGTTGAACCTGAAATTTCGAAAAATTTGTTCTCTCTTTAGGTCAAACTAGAAGCTGCAATTTTACTGAAATGTAAATGTCGTACTGAAACCGGTTTGGACTTACGAAATACAATTTGGGGGCATTGCATCCAATTCAAACCTGGAAATTCTTGAGAGGTTTCAGTCCAAGCTACAGCGGTGAATCATACGTCGTATATCAGTAACTCTATTATCCATCCATGTACTTCATTAGGTTGGAGGGACATATCCAACACCCAGCAATCAATCTGCTGGACAGCAGCAGGCACACGCAACTTCTGAAAACGCTACATCATTGAGATCATCCATTTGCTATCACGTAATGATAAAATTAGCTGGCGATAGTAGCAAATAAAGGCTATAGAGAAAAAAAGTCTATTTGACTTTACTGGATATTCGAAAAATATACAATATAAAGCTACTCCGGGTATATGCTGTTTCAAATGCAGCTGTGCTGATTGGGGTTCAAAGAGTCTTGAGTATTTCCTCTCTCGTTAAATAGAATATTATCTTTTGAAAACTACAAATTTCCCAGAGATTGAAATACCCAACTACAATGCCGAGCATTTAATAATAATAAAGTCAAAGAGGACAGAGCAAGCAGACGGAGAGTGTGTAAAGCCAAAGCGTTGCTTAAGTAAAGACAAAAGGGCTTGAAGAATGGCAGAAGGCGCGTAAATCGTGTTAACAATTGCGCCGAAAAGTATGCCATAAATTCTGACGCCACCAAGCGGACGATTACTTTCAAAGGGAACAAAACATAAGGCGACAACAACAACAATAACAACTAATATACAACGATGACGACAACAACAGCACAAAGGCTGGCGCACAATAAACACAATAAAGCAAAATGTCCACGCGTAATGCTCCCCAAACACTCACCCTCCAGCTCACTCACTCCTCTTGGGCTATCTGATATTTTTGGTCTTCTTGGTTATGCTCAAGAGCCCAAAATCAACGGCGAAATAAAAACAAAAAATGGAACGACAAAAAAAATATCAAACCAAGACATCCAAAAATAAATCCAGAATGAAATGGCGGCGGCGACAATTGTTGGCAATTAAAATGTGTCGCACTTCGTATTTGCTCGGGAATGTTGGGCGTTCAACGACAACTTATAGACGTACAGTGAGACAGAGAATTAGACCAAGCAACCAACCAACCGACAATGATTATGTGAGGTTGCCTCGTGTGCTTTTGCGTGGCAATGCTTCATCCAAGAACCGGCAGCGTCCCCGATTTTCAATCCGATGACCGCCCAGATCTCGCACCACCACCTCCCCGCCAAGAAACCGGCTGACTGCTTTCACATTCTGCTTGCTGTCATTCTTTTGTTAATGAGAATTTCTTGTTTTAATGAAAACAAATCATTGAGTGTAAAAGACTTCGGATTTTATTTTTCATTTCCGTGATTTTGTTTGTGCATTTAATTAAGAAAATGGAATTAACGCATTTTCACTTGCTCTGCGAAGTACTTCGGCATTAAACAACAGCATGGGCGGTGGCTGTTGCGCTCGGAATGGGACACTTGTTCAATACAGGGTTGACTTGGGTAACAACTTTGGTTATCGTATTCGTATTCGTTTTCGTTTTCAATTCTTTCGCCTCTTATTGTCCTTGATTTTGTTGTTGTTGTTGCTACTTTTTCTCGTTTTTTCTTATTTCTGCTATATCGAAGGGCGCATTCTGTTCATTAACTGTGTTCAATTTCATTCAATGATATACAACAACAAAAGTACGGTGGCAAAAAATACGTCCGGGATCGAGGGGGTATTCCATTTAAGAATTTTATTTATTGTTGTTTGTTGGCAACATTTTGCATTTAAGTAGCTTATGTCATTGATATTAGGCAAAGTCTCGAACGGAAACGAGTGTAAGGTCAACATTTTTCTCCACATGGGGAGCGATTTGGTCATATGATTTGGACTACATTCTGTGTTCGTTTATTATTGGATCAAAATAAATGATGAATAACGAATAAATGTGCTTTAAAAGTGGAGCACAGCATATAAAATGTAGCCCATTCTATAAACAACTCTTAAAATCAAGTCAAAAAACTTGATTTGGAATCAAGTTTTAACCTTACTCTATGCTATTTATATGATTTTCAATATATATATATAAAATTGGAAGTATGTTTGTTGGCTTGTTTGTCCGTTATGGACGCTGAAATTGCTGCTGTAATTTTCAGGGAATCTCTAGAATAGTCTTTAGATGGTTCCTGTGAAGTTTGGTTTAAAAAATCTTCGAATTCGCTAAATATTAAGGCCAACTGCATTTTCAGATGCTTCTCAAGCTGTACAGATAAAAATAAAACAACAAAGCAACATCTAAGAATTGAGTCTGCCGGCAGTGCTACTCAAACTGTACAAAGTCGAAATGTTCAAATGAAAAATTCGATTCGAATGAAAAAAATAAAATCAAAAAAGTGAAGAATAAGAAATGCCATCAAAAAAGTCAAACACTGGCAGATCCACGACAAAATCCCAGCAGTAGTGGAGCGCAGAGCTGCTGAAACATCCGAAGAGCGAGACGCACGCGAAGGCAGTAACGCGCCGAGTCCCTGCTAGTGCAATACAAATATAAAACAAGCACGCTCTTTTATTATTATGTAAAGCTATGCCCTTAATAATTTCCTTTCCCAACCCTAGAAGTATGCCTACAATAATACAATGATCATCTTCTACTCCTTTTTGTCCGTCTGTTCATTTATCAGCCATGTAACCCTTTAACAGTAATTACGATTCCCGTTATACCTTCGCCTACAATAGCCAATAGAAAGCTGGTGGTTTCCCGTCACAGTGTGACGTTCACGCGAGACTTCAATTTAAAATAAAACGCCAGAAGAGCGCAAGGCGCTGTTTAATAAAATTAATCAAATAATTGACAAGTTGCGTTTTATTAATTTGTATTCGAAGTTGGCTGAATTAGTGAGATTGCAGCTAGAACTCAAATTTGTATGCTCACATATGCTCGCCTGCTCTTTACTACTTGAGGTACAAGCTATAGATCAGCATGTGCTATAAAATGCTTGTGAAAACAGTCTGAGCCTTTGGAACTCAACTCTGTGGTGAAGAGTAACTTTAACTCCAAAGTTCAAATCGTATAAGGAACTCAAACTTAATGACTAAGTTGGTTCCTCGTTTGCTCTTCTTCGGAGCATAGATATTCCACAAGCTTCTTACATTTTTGAAGCTTCTTTTCTTTTTGTCTGATAGGGTGGGCGTTTAGCCTGCCACCACTAGTCGTTGGTGATGGGAGTGCAGTCTGATGCCACCTACCGTATGTTGGAGTTATTAACTATGATCATGATAATGATAATGTCGTGATATCTAAATCTCAATTATATAATCAGAGAAGTGTTCGTGAAACAAAATATTTAACAGGCCTCTCGGCTGGAAACACAGCTTGGATCCGAGGAACACAGATGAATTACTAATTGGATAAACTCTACCAATTTAAAATGAAAATTATGTTTTTCGGTAATAATAATTTGCCCAGAATAGAAACATGCGCAAATTTATTCAATTTGAATTTATTTTTGTCCTTAAGTCGACGAAACACAATTCAAAAAATCTGCGGCAGTTTTAACTATGCGCAGTAAATTGGAATTATTTGAATAATAAATTTATCTAAAAGAATTCTATTATATGCCCCACGTATAACAGTTTTACAAAACGTAATTTTTTACACCAATCGTGTATAACAACGCATTTCCCCTTATTTTAGTACACTTACTATAGACTTACGACGCTCACTACACACCATTTGCTTGCACCCCGTTCACAGTGCAACACACTTGTCACTTGCAAAGCTTGCCAGAAAAAACCGACTTAAAGTCACAACAATAATTATTAAAGTAGTTTTTATTTAAACAATACATTTTTTTTATATTAATAATGCCGACTGGGACAGTCATGAATTTAAAAATGAAGTTATACCAATAAAAGAAATCGTTAAACTTCATTTAAAAAATGAAAGTATTGAGCGGAATGGCATTTTCGCATAAAAGTTGAGTTCAGCGGAGTTGGGCTGGAGAACAGCTGCGACGCACTGAATTAATTTGAATTAATTTTATGTTTGAGAGTGTTTTTGTTTTGTGTGTGTATGTGTGCGTGTGTGTGCGTGTGCCTAAGTGCACAAACACTTGTGCTTGCACGTGGATGCGTATGTCTGTCTGTGTGTGTTCATAAAGTTGACTGTTGAAAACGATTTTATTTGCCAATGTTAATTTACTTTCTCTTGCTTTCTTTTGAACGCCGACGCAACCAAAAAATTCAAGCTAACTTAAGGAGGCAAGCCAAGTCAAGCCAAGTCAAGCCAAGTCAAGCCAAGCTAACTCACCCTTAGCGAGTCGCCACCTGCCACAACATTACATTCCAACAAACGTCACTCCTCTACACTTCCCCTACACTCGTTTCAACCGCGCCCACGTTAACTGAGATTTATTTTACTAATGTCGCATTCAACTTTTGCATGCCTTTGAAGATTTCCTTTCTCAGTTGCGCTAAGCTGTTCCACACTCGTTTTCTTTCATTTATTTAATTTCAAGGCAATAATTTCCAATTGGCACTTGTGCGCGTATGTTTGTGCACATAAATTGCGTATGTATGAGATTTATGCTATTTAAATGAGTGCATTAGCAAAAAAAAAAAAAAAAGAGGCTGATGAGCAAAGAAAGGTGCTCCACAGCCAAGCCGAGTTAAGTCTTGTAGATTTACAGAGTTTAGGCGGCGGCTTTTCACGTTGGATTTTCACTTTGGCTTTTGAATATTTACACACATGCACAATCACATACACGCCCTCAATCAAATACACGCACATACACAACGCAGCCGCTTGTTATTTGCGCTGCTAAGTATGCGACATCTTTATTAAGCGCACAACGTGCGTTGACCAAAAAAATGTTTTTAACACTTGCCTCAGCCATTGAGACCACACCACAGCATCAGGCGGTTTTCAATTTGGTCAGGCTAAGCGGAAATTAAGTAAAAATAACAGCAACAACAGTAACTAGACAAAAAAAAATGCTTCAGAAAATACAAAAATCCCCATTAAAACGGCAGCACTTGCACAACAAAAGCCCGAACTCATTTGGGCCGACTTAGACTTAACATGCCCGGATTTCGAGTGACCCGGTCGGACGGTTTTTCATGTGTGTAAGTGTTGCTTAATTTGCGATTTTATGCGGTTTTACTGTGCGAACCTCAATCAGAAAAGGCAATAACAAAAATAACGAAGGCAAAGAAAAAAGAAGCAATAAAAATATGTAAGCGAAAATGCGAGCAAGCAATATTATGTTGCATAGCGCAAGGGCGCTTGGTTTGAGTTGCGCTTAAAACCACGTTTCATTGTAATATAAGCGAACGGCGACTTAAAAGCCAAATCAAATGCGGCTTAAGTTGCACCGTTTAAACAGCTCAAAAGACATTGCAATTTAATGGCAAAAAGTGGCCAAGTTGGCGCAAAACGAGCGCCGATTGTCGAGTACCGCCGACATGCAAAAGTAGTTGGCCATGACCTTGAAACTTGATCTTGGATTCAACAACAATAACAGAAGTTACAAAAAGCGTCAGCATGAACAATCCCGAAAAACTAAAACAAACTTATTCTTTACTGGCGTTTAACAGACAGCCCCCCATTCCCCGCGGAACGGCTACGAGGATACCGTTCTCCGATGCCGGCACCATTGACTCTACGTAACTATACTTTAAAACTTTCGACTTGTTCTGTTGCTTCTTCTTCATCAGCTTTTGCTAGGAGTTTGTGAGAGACAAGATGAGACTTTCTTCTGCTACGTAGTATCGCTCACATGCTCTCTATTGGCGGTAGTATGTATTGCGGTTCGCTAGTGACGGACGGGAAACGGTTGCATTACTTTGCCAAACATTTCGGCGGCGGTTTTTCGACTTTCACACAACTCTCAGTTGAACTCAAGTTTGAAAGCCGTTACATTTACGAGTGTTTGCGCTCTGTCTTTGTTACTCTCAATCACTTTATCACGCTGTAGCGCCGTCTCACTTTCCATACAGTTTTCCAAGTTTCGTAGTTAATAATAAAAATTAAAACTTTCGCGCCAGAAAATAACAAGAACTCGCTAAACAAAAAGTAGGAAAATTGAGAGAAGCGAGTGAAATTTACAAAGAAACAAAAACTCGAATAAAACAAAAACCAAAAAAGAAAGAAAAAAATTATAATTAAGGGAAAAGTTGATTCACTTGTTGGCCTAATTTTCGGTCACAAAATTAGCAAAAAAATGTGCCATCTCTCTGTCTCTCTCTCTCTCTCTTTCTGTGGCAACTTCGGATTCTCCGGCGTCTGTCGACGTCGTCGTTGTCTGGCAAAGTTTGTCCAAAAGTCAAATTTCTAAAATTAAAACATGAAAAGCGCAACTTTTCCGGGTTATTCTATGCTCCGAGACCGGATGCGTGCGCGTGCAGCTCAAACTCGTTTTGCTAAATGTCGTTTGATCGATAATTTTAAAGAAAGTTTCCGCTAAACCAGCGCTCTTTTTCCACTTGTGAGTTGTTTGCTTTTGCCGAAACTTTATTGAGCACATTCTTTAAAGAGGCCCAAACAATTTAATTGAGTAATTGCGATTTAAATATTATTGCCGTTGCCGTTTGTTGGTTACATTACATTAGTCCACCCTGCAGCGCTGGTCTACGGTAAAAAAGTCAAAACAACCTCACGAAGATGCTTTCGTCTTTCAATTTCATTTGATTTTGTGTCAGGTTCTTCAAGCCTGAAAAGCTAAAATAATTGGTGGGATGGATGCGGGAAACGTGTGCAAACAGGGCTTAAAGCAGTTCGATTAATACAACATGGCGTACAGATTAGTTTGGACTAGTCGTCATTGTTTTCACGTTCCCGAGCGTGCCCCTCTCTCCGACACGCTGTCCCAATTGAAATACCAACACACCGCATTTGGCATCAACAGTTCCATTTACGCATTTTAAATTATGAAAAGTAAGCCGTTAAATTTCATTTTTACATCTTCGGCTACTGGCAGGGATTTTGGTGAATGTGCGTGGGCCTGCGTGCCTGCGTGCGTACGTGTTAGCCTGAGTGGATGAGTGACTGGGTGACGGGGTGAGCACGATTAAATTCCAAGCGAAAGAGTTACGAGTGAAATAGGGCTGGTGAGGTGTGTAAGTGCTTAGGGTTGGGGTTGTGACAGCAGCGGCAATGCCTGGGACGGCGGTAGCGTCGCGAATTTCGGATACAATTTTAATTATGGCAACCGTAAGCTTTCGGTTGTAAATATTTGAAAGTACCCGATAACGTCGACGATTTTCATAAATAATCCGTAGCCGAAGAAGAACGAAGAAGAAGACACTTGCCTCACTCTGCGTTGGGCCAGTTATTCTGGAAGGCGGAGGGGGTTCATGTGAGTCTGATAAGGGTTGAAGGTTTATGTTATGTCGACTTCAATGCCGATGCCGATGCCGATGCCGATGCCAATGCCACACGCGTCGCCATCGCTTGATTCAGTTGCTCACTGAGTTGCTGTCGGTTAATTTTGTATTTCTCGGCTTCTTTTTTCGTTGGTTACCCTTTCAAAAGACAAAAGGTTTTAGTCGAGCTTTGGCGCTCCTGCGGTGGCGCATATCCTTGAGCGAGGTTTGTGCGTGTGTGCGTTCCTGCGTTTGTTTGCGTTCAAACTGATTAGAAGACAACTGAGGAACTGGGGGACTGAGACAGTAGCAGCAGATATCACAATAGATGAGGCAAATGAACGAGCAGAAGAAGAGGTGCTGGGTAACGCAAATTGCAATGGTGCGGGTTGAACTGCCTGCTCGCTCTACCTCACGCTATTACCATCAGCATCACATCGCTCTAATCAATGTCAGGACTTGTTCATGTTATCATTAAGTGCTTCCGACTCAGAAATCAAAAGTGGCTGCTGCTGAGCCCAATGGGTGGCTGAGCGATGATATTAGTCGCGCGTGGCGGCGAAGTACACTCACATTTTGCTTGCTCATAAAAGATTAGTTTTGTCGCGATAAGCGTTGACGATAAGCGTCTAAAACATAAGGTAGGAGTTTTGTCCTGGCAGGCAGGCGACTTGCATAAAAAGGAGCGGGCGACACCACAACATCGTTTAACCCTTTTCGAGCGAAGGAAATACATATCTGTTTTGCGTCTGCCGAGATAGCATTGAAGATGTTTCAGTGATGCTAATGGCGAAGCGTACTCATATACCCACATATCTATGCTCATCCACTGAAGCGAGCCCAACCAAATACTTGTATCTTAACTCAACTCAGTCCAGTGCAATCCTTCCTTGCATTTATGCTTCATACAATTTTTGATTTTCTTCTGGGTGTGGGTGAGTGTGTATGTGTGTCGATGCCTATTTTGCTTTGTTTTGGCAAACACATACGCTCATACGCAGTTTTTTTGAACATTCATCATTTTTCAGAAAGCTGGCGCGGGACATACCCCGTACGCCGCCCATCATTATCCTTTAATTCATGTGTGAGTATTCCCGCATCTTCATTTCGTAACAACCACTCAGCCAAATCTAAGCTTGTATCTGCGTACCCACGTGCGTAGCGAAAAGAACACGGGCTGCGTATACTCGTACAAATATACAGACAGAAAGCCAGTTAGACAGACATACAATTTTGACGAGGCACTTCTTCTTAATTTATGATAAGGGTTTCGAAAATTGGAAAATGTTGAAATGTGCTGCGTAGTGACGAGCGGTGAACCTACGGCTTCAAATACGCCACATACAAAATACAACAGAGACAAATTCAAATTCGAACTCAGAGCCAGAGTCAACTTAGAGTTCGGGTTCGGGTTCGGGTTCGGATCGGGGTTTTTGGTTTTGGGCTATCGTCTTGCAGCTCACGGCTTCCGTTCAGTTGTGTTGTCGTAATGAGCTGAGTTTAAATTATTTTTAACCCCGACGACATTATGCCCTTGAGAGACGCACATGTATGTTTGAATGTTTTTGCATATAACCGAAGTAAAAAAAACATTGAAATCTGAAAAACAAAAATTTGATTTAGGATTTTTAATTTTGTGCGCCACTCTCACATACATTTTAATTACGTTGAGCGCCAAAGGATTTATGGATGCCGTTCGCTCGGGATCTGTTATTGTGCGAGTATGTGCGTTTTTGATGATGACACCCTACTCGTTTATCATGCGTCACTTTCGAAAATTAATTAAATTTCATTTATTTATACAAACGGGTGTATTAATTTTTGGGTTATTATTTTAATACAAAAAATTGGGTAGCATAAAATACGCTCATTACTGTTGGAGTGCTATTGTTGTTGTAGTGTATTCTATTGGTAAGTCAGCTTTTTTTTTTTATAAAAATAAGGATAACCGATGTAGTAGTTACGCACTGATTGCTAGTTTCTTGTGGAGGTAGCAGCTCTCTAAGCTGATTTTATACTTCCTGAAATTATCTTTCAATATCTCTGCAAGTATACTTAAAGTTGTACAAGAGAAAGTTACTTTGCCGGAGCTGAGCTGGCGATTCTAAATAAGACATGCTTTCATCTTAGAGAGTTCAATGACGTGTATCGTGAGGTGTATCTGAAAAGAAAGCATATATGGAAAAGGCTTTATGTGCGTCTGTGGGGACTTGATGCACACCAGTTGGAAATACACTGTGGAACATAATTAGTTGCACACTCATACACACATCTCTACAAATATTTGCATATGAAGTAGTATGCAAAAGGCAGAGACTCATAAATTTCAAACTTGCGAATAATTGTGCAAAGTGTGTTTGTTCGGAGCGAGTTAAAAGTAGATACTCTAAATGTTGGCGTTGCATTTCGTTCACCGACTTTGAAGTGAGCTAAGCAAAAATCAACAAACTAACACAGAAAATACAAAAAGTCAGAGGTGATGAGCATGGATTGAAGCTGGAGTGGTTCGTTCGTTTTAAATATAATAAACGCCAGCAGCAACAGCAGTTGGCAGAGCATAATTTTGGAATACATACACATACAGACACACGCACGCAGATAGACAGTTAGGAAGCCAGACAGTAAAGGTTGACTGACGTATACGCGACGCTTTTAGTTTTAATATTGCGTACACTACACATTCATCTTCGACTAAATGCGCCGCGGATTTCCCTCAACCGAATCAGTCGTGTTGCGTATCATTTTAAGCGCTTCGCCTTGGCTCAGCTTGGATTGGCTTGGATTGGCTTTGTTTCGTGCCATCAACGTCAACAAGAACGAGCGAGGACGTTAAACTAAAAACTGCATCTGTATGCGCATAATTAGCCAATTAAACCAGAAAATGATGCTGCGTGCTCAGACATGTTAAAAAACCTCAAACTTCCTGCAAGCTTCAGCAATTTTCACGCAGTGAGTTGTGATTTTGGCTGTTCAACTTCACTTTCGAATGGCAAGAACGACAGCGACGATGACGACAATGAGACTGAAAAGGCAAAAAAAAAAACAACAACAAAAACAAACCAAAAAAAAAAAAATACCGAAAAGCGTACACAAATTATGAACATCAGAGCAGCAAATGAACACGGAATGCATTTTAACAGATTTCTGGCTAAACCAGATGAAGTAGTTTCGCACTCGAGTGCAAATTCTAATTAGAAAAACGACGTTAGACTGTCGCTAAAGAGGCGGTGAGTGAGTGGTGGCTCAGAGACATGGCACAAAGATAAATGGGGAAATGAAAATTCACTTTCTGTTTGACACTAAATATGTCAAGGAGCTCAGAACTGCCAGCGACATATTTCACATAACAAAGTGTAAGACAAATGCATTGAGTTCGGCAAAATAGGATGGTGTGAAGAGTGTGAGAAGCGAGGTACTAAGTAGGAGGTATAGCATACACACAAGTGCGGCCCTAGGGCAATATTCGGAAATGTTGCCATTGTCGCGTGGTCGACAAAAATTTAAAAAATAAATAAAATAAAGCACTGTAATGAACCTGGTGAGAAGTAGAACTTTCAAGAAATTTATTCGTTTGTGTGTGTATGTCATAAAAAGTTATGAACGAAAGTGAGTGAATAAAAATAAAGCAAAGTCCACAAGAACAAATAAAATGTAAATTTTGGTTGTACCGAAGCATTAATATATAATATAAATAAAAAAAACAAATAAATAAATCTATCTAACTATATATATAAATTTGGATGTATGCCTGTCTGTCTATCCGCTATAGGCGCCGAAACCGCTGGAACGATTTTGATGTAATTTTCAGGGAACCTCTAGAGTAGCCTGTTGAGTAATCCCGTGAAGTTTAGTATATCGTGAAAGTCGGGCAAAAAATAATAAATTGGATTATTTGTATGAAATCAATATTGCTTCATCAGTTTGCCGTTGACAAGTATGTCGATTTGGAAATCGAAAGTCTGTCAAAACAAAATAAAACAAGTTTAACTCAGATCGAAAGTATAGTGCGCAATACTCGGCGTTCACTGAATATATTTTTTATTTCTTCAATGCAACTGAACGGGTTTGATGATAAGAAAACTGATGATCATTGTGGTTCATGCGACGATAGTCAACGACGAAAGTCAAAGGTGACGAAGTTCTCATTACCATAGCTTCAATAAAGCAAATTTTTTGGTTAACACACTACTGATTGGACCCGATTTTTGTACTTATATTGAATTTTTATTTTTTTTGGTAATACCGGAAATTGCACAACAACATCTGGCGGGCTACGCTAGTAAGAAATAAATTAACAGATGTGTTCTCCTAAAAATACATCCATATTGCTTCCAGTGATCCAATAAGGCTGATTAATGTGCATAGGTTATAGTTTCAGCTCTCTAGGGACTCAAAAGGAACTATTTTACATACATAAATATAGGCGTTAGTGTAGACGGAGATGGATAGACCAACTTGCCTCCTCGCACTGATCAAACTCGAGTCTGTGTGTTACAAGGGCAATGACAAACGTATAATTTTATACTCTGACTGAAGAATATAAAACCACAAAAAAAGAAAAAAAAATTGTATAATGCCAACAGTCCATGCTTAGCGAAGAGGGAGGTTAGCTGAATATTAAGAGTGACAAAGAGACGGACGAAGGAGCAGCAATGCTAACGCTTTACCCCCAAGGAAGTTGGCATTCATATCAATGACAATGGTCGCTGCCCGAGTGGCTTCCGTTTAAGCGAATTATGAAGTGGATACGCATAAAAATTTATTGTTACGAAATAAAAATCAGCGTAAAAACTCGCCAAAGCAGAGAGCGAAAAAGGAATAGAGCAATAACAACAACAACAACAACAACACGAAATATTATAAAAGTGGACAAAGCGACAAGGGACAAATGAGATGAAATCAGCATGTGAAAAATATGCGCGTCGCTGCGGTCGAGCCAAGTACGAGTATACATAGTTAAGATCAAGCCAAGTGACCCTCGCCAGTGTGGTCGGTTGGGTAGTTGAGAGGTTGAGTAGTGAAGAGGCGCACGTATAGAAGATAGTAGCGCTTGTAATGTGCCGCCGCTGGCTAGTAGCGACAACAACAAGGACAACAAGGATAACGCTCAAGTACAAGAAAGTGCTTTTAATCCTAACACATATCATGATAACGATTTGGTCACTTTAAGTGAAGCAAACTTATTTATAAGAGAGCCGTTTTTTATGTTCATGAACATACAAAAAAATTTGGTGGTACGCACAGAGGGTAATGCACCCTTCGCCTGTTTTGCTTTTGTGGGTTGAGGTTTGGGGGTGGGTGTGTGATGTTTTGCTAAATTGAAGCAAATGTTCATTGATGTGATATACTTGTACAATGACTGCACTACGCGTATCACTAAACTAAAACTAATGTCCAGCATTGTTTGCGCATCTTAAACAGCCATCTATCTCTCTTTGTCTTTATGTACTCGTATATGTGCTTTTTTGTATCGACGAGTGTGTAGCTGTTGTAATCGTGCTTTATGTTGCGTTACACGCTTTCGCGCAATTTTACTACAACGATTGCCATTGCCATTGCCATTGCTATTGGCATTGGCATTGGCATTAATCCAATTCTAAGTAAAAAACTGCCCACTGTTAAGTGATTTTTTTATTGGCATGTTTTCTTTTGATCGAATGAAGTTTTTCCAACCACTTCTAGGGGTGCCATTGTTTGTTTGTTCGTTTGTTCGTTTGTTTGCATTTAAGTAAATCTGTGTAATTTTATTAAGTCGCTTGCTCGGCATTTCATATCTTGGCAGCATTTTTATTATGCACTCAAAGCACTCATAAATAAACAATTACATCACTTTCTCTCCATATTAGTGGCAATTCAACTTATGTAGCACACTTCCGAGTGTGAGG
This sequence comes from Cacoxenus indagator, assembly GCA_035041755.1. NCBI lineage: Eukaryota > Metazoa > Arthropoda > Insecta > Diptera > Drosophilidae > Cacoxenus > Cacoxenus indagator. The sequence goes on along the minus strand of JAWNKX010000220.1, from coordinate 1,827,238 downwards.
CATGGCATGCACGAGTATCCTTGGTATCTCTGCGTCTATGCGTGCGTGCGTGGGTGTGTCTGTGCGCGTGTGTGTTATCTCTGTGTGGATGGGGTTTAGTTAGAGTTGTCATTCAATTATGTTATACTTTTAGTTTTCTGTCTCCCTTTCTCCAAGTGTGTGAGTAGATTAAATAGACCGAAATAAATCTATAATTATGTTCCTATTAGTTCGTCTCTGTAGTGGCGTGTGCCGTATAGCAAGCGGTATCTGGTACACTATAGCATTGTGAGTGCCTCTTGTAGGGACTGTGTATGTCGTTAAGTGACGCAACTCATTACAGCAAATGGCAAGCGAAAGTTTGTTAATTAAAATTGTATTATGAATGTCATTTCGAGTTAGAAAAATGTTTCTAGAAATAATTTGAATTTGCTCAAGAAAGTAAACTGGAGTTGCTTGAATCCTAACACATATTGCCATGTCTTTGCTATGGGAAAATGTGATATAATTAGGCGCGTTTGATTTTCTTGACAAAAAATTATTTTGCCAACTCGAAGATGGGCCCCCATTTAATGCTACATATAATCTGCGAAACACTTTTCATACGCCTTTCTGGCAAGGCTGCTCATTGTACAAATATTGTCTTATGGCTTTTTGCAATGGACTTAATTTTGAGCACATGTAAAGCCAAAAACCCAGCAAGTATTATCACCGATCAGACAGGGTTTGAAACCGGGTGACTTGTTTTTGTTTCCAAAACTGAAGTTGCCAAATCTGAGAAGTCGTTCTTGGAAATGTGCCTTTAAATTATTGCAAGCAAATCCGCTGTACAAAACCAAATAGAAATAGCCGCATTAACTTCTTGTGTTAAACAAGAAGAAGAAGTGTTCGATAGGGGCTGCCTGACTCTCACTTTACTACTCTTCGTCAACACAGTCTTACACTACATTCACTTGTGCTTAACTAGCCTGTTTGGGAGGTAACCGGAAAAGAACAAAGTCATAAAAATCTGACAGGATTGCAGCAACACCTTCAGTTGACACTAATAAAGTCACTAGGTGACATAAGGCAACAAACCGAGCAATATGGCTAACAAGTCTAATAGGAGTACATAAGCCACGACGCATATCGTCTCCACGAATTTGGTGATGAGGAGTGAAATAAAAGTTTACATTGTTTTGAGCATGTTCGAACATGTTCGTAGAGGACCACACAATGCAGAAAAGACGCACTTGACGCAGCACTTCAGATGCAAGTGGTGCGAGGTCAAGTTATCAAGCTCACCTTTATCAATGGGCGATTGTTGTGTGTAATGTGTGTTGTGGGCGTGGGCGTGGTAGGGAAAGTGAAAGTGGGTGGACAACACCACCTAGCGGGCAGGTTAGTTTCAGTGTTTGTTTTTTGTAGAAAGGTTGACAAGGGTTTTTAATGACTCAATGACAGACAAGACCTGACTAGTTGAGTAAGTAAGCGAGTGAGTGAGTGATGTGAGTTAGTGAGTGAGCGAGTGAGAAGGAGAGAAAGTGCGAGCTCGACTGCGTCAATCAAAGAAAAAGATAGTACCGCCTTGCACTTGCACTAAGGCCAAGTCACAGATTACTTTGTTTAGAGCACGAGTGAACACTCGACGAAATGACTTTGAAGTTTTCAGGTAAACGTGTTTCAACAGGATGTTGTTCGTATTATTGTTAGGGTCTACTTGATGACCACAACTACAACTAAAAGTACAACGACAACGATAACGCCAACTCGACAGCAACGGTCACGTGTTGAGGACAACAAGGACGATTCGTAAAAGATCTTGTTCACACTTGTCCGTATTACGTTCGAGCGTAACAAACAATCAACTCGTCTTTGGTTACGTCTCCGGCTATAGTTCCGACTTTATGTTTTGGGCTATGAGTATGTCGCTGCGACTCTCACTTAAATACAAAGCCAATGTCATTACTGGACGGACATACAGTAAAGGGCGGTCTTGTTTTTGCCAACGAATTGACTGCATTGCGTTAAGCATTTACAGTTCCCCTCCAACTCACCGCATATAATCATTTAGTCAGGCTTTGACTCTAACTCTAAATCGGCTCTTTTTGGTTGAGTTTCGGGCAAATTATTTTAGCAGGAAGTGACACTGCAACAAAAACAAGCTGGTGCCGAAAAGTGTCAAACATTCAAAGTAGTAAAATCAAGTATCCTTTTGTTTTTCCAGCCACTTGAAGGCCGAACACGAACGATGAACGGACTGACTGAGGCAAAGGCCAGTCTGGCAATTTGTGCTAGGGCGTTGTCTGGAGTCGTCAGCGAGTTGGTTGGCCTGCCTGCCTGGCTTTTAAGATCCAAACGTATGCTAAGTCGCCTCTCAGCTCTCAACTCTCATCCCCCCTCTCCGCCACACTATGCCGTAGTACAATTCAAATTATTTCATGTCAGTCGGGCTCCGCTACGTCTCGTCTCATCATGACTCCCTTTGCCACTTTCTCTGCTGTTAGGTTGGTTGGCTTCAGCGTGGGCATAGTGTTTAGACACTTAAGGTAAACTTTGAAGCTAATTGGTTGTTTTGTGGAAATTAATTGCTTTAACTTTATTTGTACCAAGTAAGCAAGCAAGTAAACTCTTCTTATGGTATGCCTGTATTGCCGCCCCAGTCCTTAAATACACGAATTTGTGGGCAACTTTAAAGCTTCGTAGGCCGGAAGAGACGAGTGTCTGTCATTGGCTTATTGCCAAATTTTTGTTTAGTTTTTTTTAATAATTTTTTTTTATGTGTCATTTCGTATTTGCCTAAAAAGCGAAATGACTTCATCATATGACGCTGCCGCAATCGTTGTGGCAGACCCTGCTGCTGCGGCTGTTACTTCTTCGATGACTTCGGCTACTGGCGCAATTTTGTGGCTACTTTTAAGTTATTAATATTTGCTTTGTACTTCTGAGTTTTTGGGCTTATTAAAAAGTCCGAGAACTCACAAAAAAAAAAAACCAGCAAAAAGAGGAAGCGAAAAACAAAGTATTCAAAGTGAGCCATCAAAAATTCAAAAATTGAAAGTAAAAAAAAGCAAGAAACACGTCGAAATGAAACTTCCTTTTCAATGTGTCGAGTCAAGTCGATGGTGAACTCCGTTTGCCGGGTGCTTCTACAGCCTCTTCGGCCTGCCCCAGCTTTTGGTTTGTGACTTTGACTGTCAATATGAAAATTCATATCAGTTGCCAAACGCTGTGGCAGCATTACCTCCGCCTTGTCGGTCGGTGTGCTGCAGTGGCAGTCAGCTGCATTGTGCAGCCGCCTCGCGTAGCATGGGAGGCGGTCGCATGTTGAGTTTATAACATTTTGACTTTCAGTCACTTCCGACTTGGCCATCACCCACGTCATCGCTAACGACACGTCCTCGTGTCGCATCGCATCCTATCGCAGCGTAACGTCACGTATTAAAATACGTATATCGCCAATCAAATCGCCACTCTATTTGCCTCGCACTCATTGGCGGCAGGTTGGGGCACATTTTTCTATCAGCAGGCAGTCCGCCACGGCCCATGGCTTGGATTGTCGTTTAAACACTGCTTCAATATTTGAAAGTGAATTACTTCGCTTCTCTTCACCTCATCATACCCTTCATGTTCTACGAATAGTATTTTCACTTTCTTGAAGATTTTGTAACACAGTGAGGGAGAAATCGGAAACCCAATGCGCTAAATATATTCTGATTACCTCTTGTATATCCATCTGTCTGCCTGGCAGTTGAAATTTTATAAGAAGTTTTCTATTTACCATACGCTGTAGATTTGTTTAGATCGATCGCATCTCACCACCGGGAGGGGTACCTCGCATACAAACCATAGTCTTATTTGAAAAACTTGATTAGATATTAAAGTCCATATACGAGGTGTCTTCGGAAGTTTTGGGGAAATCTATTTTGTCATTGCCAAAGTAGTCCTAATTTAAGGATGCACCCGCATGCTAAGATTTTTCCCAATTATGGAGACACTTTTTGGCACGAAGTGTATTGTAAATGCGGCATAGCCAAAGGTAGCATTGCTCCTTGTTTTGCTTTGGTTTCGTTTGATTTTCTCGGCATTTGTTTTATTTCAGTTTTTATTTCTATCTTTGTATTTTTTATGTGTTTATTTTAATCGATATTTGGTCAATTTTTGTGTTCTGTCGAGGGGGTCGACTTTCGAATGAGGGTGAGTTGGCTTTGGTGTTTGAGTTTGCGTTTGATATTGTGTACTCTGTATCCTGAAAATGGGCATTTGAAGTAGCATGTCTATACTTTGGTGTGGGCAACTCCAATCGGCTGTAGAGAATTCACATTTCTGCTCCAAAGTAGCCTTAATAAAGAACTTGGGTTGGCAGGGCGATGGAGTTTTTAAGGACCATTTGAGGTCAAAAGTGTTTTAGAGAAGTTTCCAAAAATATATTTCATTTGTGCTGTCTCAGAGGCAGCTCAAAGTCTTTTGGGATGCTTCCAGATAAGTGAAACTTATTTGTTTTCGTCAACGCGTTGTACTACGACACGTGTGAAGAAATCCCTTTTGGCTTCTACAAGTTGCACGGTGGTCTCTTTCGTTTATACAAGTTTGTATCTTCTTTTAGAGACCAAATTGTAGTGCGCTCTTCTTGAAGAGCTGGCGCAAAGTCTAGTATAATGAGAACCCACAATATATATATATATTTTTAAAAAACGAAAACTAAATTTTCTGACTAACTTTAGCCGAAAATTGTTAATGCTAAGCTTAGAGACCTACCAGGTATATTAAGCGAAGGCGACTGTAAGTGAAAGGTGGCTGGACGGTGATAGTTGGTCTGAAATTATAATAACCATTAGCTCCGACTAATCAGACAGCAAACTATTAAACCCTTTTCTATAGATTTTTGGGGTTTTCCAAATTGCGTCGCCGACAAATAACGACTGCCGCAACGAGACTGCGGTGAAGGCTAAAACTGAGCCATAGACCAAGTGTATATGTAATATACACATACACGTATATTTGGTTATGCCGAAAACATTTAAAACCAAATGACTTCGTGGTCTGCCTCGAATTTAGTAGTAGTACACCCCAGTGTATACACGTGCGTTGTGGGTTTGAGCAGGGCGGTGTGTCACGACGTACATCAAGCTAGAAGCGTTGCTTATTCTTGCTCATCTCTGCCATTCAGTTGAGCGGCATGCGGTTAATTTGCTTTAATGTTGGTGCAAATGTGGGAGTAAAGTCCAAAGTCTTTTGTTGCCTTAATGGGCGCAATAACTCCTTGAAAAGAAGCACCACAATACATATAGCGTGGTATAGATGTTGATGATGATGGTGAGGATGATGAGGATGATGATAATAATGACGACGAAGATGACGGCGGCGACGATGATAATGTAATACAACATTTGTGTTTCGACATCGTTCTCTATTGCTTTTTGCTCTTGTTGCGCCAGTTGAAGCGCCAAAATTCAAGATGCTTACCGAAAAGGAAATCCCACGTAATGACCGTAATAATCGCAGTTAATTAGTCGCCGACTGTGACTCCGACTCCGACAGTAACAGCGAGTGCGACGACTATGCAAAACAGACAACGGCTGCTCTCATCCTCCTCTCATACTTTCAACTTCTGATGAGGGCCTCTTATACTCATGCCTTTAACGCCAGTCACGCAGGCAGACACTCGGGGAATCTGTAGCCTTTGAATTTTGGTTTCGCGCTGGTGCTGCGACAAGCGGAAATGGCAACAAATGCTAAAACGATTTTGTACTCTTACGAACATACGACAGGATCGTCTACACGCTGTTACCCCTTTTCCGGCAATGTTGTTGTTTGCCGCGAAACCCAGGCATTCCAGATAGTAAAACGATGATTGCTGCCATCGGTGCTTTACGATTTCGCTTGGTTCGGTTCGGCTCGGATCGCCATGCTCCCCAACTTGGTCAAAAATTGTCGGTTGCGTTCATTACAGAAAGACGATGACTTTGCGTGACTGGCATGGAGTGGAAGGTACTGCATTGCTTAAGAGGAGTGGAGTAGTGGGGCGAGAAGATGGGGACTTGCGAAATGACTTAAAAACGAACGACTCATCGTTTTGAATATTTTTCTGCTGTTTTGATTATTTTCGTTTGTTGTTGGTATAAGTTTTGCGTTATCTAAACGAAAATGAAAAGTCATTACCGCGGTTCGTCGCGAGTAGTCGCCCCAAACTACGCCTATCCCACGACCATACACAACCATAGACAGGCGCATACACTTCTCTAAGAGATAGGAAGGGAACCGGCAGGAACGCAGGCAGTTAGCAATAATGGCGACTGGAAGTCAGTCATTGAAGCGGAAAAGGTAATACGCAGCAAAATCAGGCTGACAGCCGAACCCATACTCCGATGACGTTGTCATCCTCTTAGCCGAATTTCGCCAGCACCTTTCCTGGCAATGGGTTATGACCGGGTTGGTTGTTGGCTTGGTTGGTTGGCAGTTTTACAGCAAGTGTACTTCGTATTAATAGATTAATTGCTGCTGAGCTGAGCTAAGCTGTTTCGAGCCTTTCGCGCTTAGTAACTACCACTCTGGTCGGGAGATGTTGGTTTAAAAGCCACGCCATAATTAGTAACGTGCACTTTTGTTTAATTTTCCGCTCTTTTTCTACACTCATTTTTGCATCGACTGGCGTCCTTCTCAGTATATATGTTTCAGCTAATGGATAGTGCTTAATGTTTGCGTCTTGATGGTTTGGAATGTGTGAGGCAAAGTAGTTGCTTGTTGCGATTTGATTTAGTTATGTAGCACGACTTTCCAAAAGGCATTCGAGCAAACGTGATACACCTCACTATCAATAGAGCCAAGTTAGACCAAAACTTCTAAATTTTAATGTTATTATATTCTTCACATTAAAATTTAGTTCTCGAATTGGACAAAGCAAAGCTGTGTCTCGGAAAATGAGGGTCCCAAGTCATTGGAGAACCCTTTCGGTTAGCAAAGTTCTGAGAAAATCTGTGCATTTATTCAATATTCCTGGAATCGCATTTAGTTCCCATTTGTGAATGGACGAAGGAGAAAGGAAGTTTACCATGAAAATGTAAAGTTTTTTGTTTTATCTCTTCAGCATTAAGCCCAGCTAAAAGCCAATGTTGTTACTGCCAAAATGTCAAATGGCAGCACTGACACACTTTGTGGGCTTATAAGATTAGCTGCATTAAGGTAAATTAGCCAAATGAGGTAGCACGGTGTTGAAAGTACTGCGCAAACATTTCACTCAATGGTACTGCATTAACCGTAAATGCGTGCGTGTGTGTGTTTACTTTTGTATTCGTGTACTCGTATGTCCGAGCTCCATTAATTTGGTAAAACGAAAACACAATTAACTTATAACTCAAACCTCGAATTGAATGGCCTGAGTATCCTGCATAGCTGCCTAAACATGTACAAGCAGGCAGGACCAGCGGACATGCTAATTACAATTTCCGTTACGTTGTTTTGCGTCACGTTGCATTACGTTGCGTTCCGTTTGGTCTTTTGTGCTCAAGTATAACTGCGACTGCGTAAGTTATACGAGTGTATGTATGTGTGAGTGAATGTCTTTTGGCACTGGTTCAAGTGTCCATACCCATACATACGTTATAGTACGTTTGTCCGTTTGTCGATCCTTGTTAAACGTGGCCGCCAACAATGACCGCAGCGCACTTCCGCTTTTTGGCCGGCAGCCTAATTTGAATTAAGCGTGCTCTCTAACGGTGTACTCGTATTTGCCAATTGGCGTGTGAGTGCGAGTCTATTAGAACGTATTGTTGCATTTATGCATATCCTGTTGCTGTGCTGTCCGGCTTGGCATGGAGTTTGTTATGTGGCATGTCATTTTCCTGCCCGTTCCAACGATGCCCCAAGCTGCAGAACATATTCGTAGAAGGCTTTTATGCAGAAAGTTTGCCGGCGTTCATCGCATCAGACCCATAATCATGCTCGGTATTGTAGATTATAGATTTTTTGCAATGTACGGATTGTATTACATTGAAATGTTAATTGTTTTAAGTAATAATTAGACGTATGGCTAACTGAAATTAAACGGCGTCGCACCCCGTTGTCATTTGGAAACGGGGTTGGGAAAGTAGAGCCGAATGGACCGTGGTCTGGTTAGGTGTGTGGATGGATGGATGAATAGATGGGTGGTTAAATTGGAGAACTGACTGAGTGACCGTTCAACTCGTGAGAAGATATATATGCAAATGTAACACTACAGTAAGACCCTGTTTAGAGTGCTATGGTTGGATGCCGAATGCGAAATTGGGAGTCGAAATTTGTAATTTCTTTCTCTATTAAAAGTACAGTGAAGGAGACATCGAAGATGGTGTGCATTTCTTGGAAAAAAGTGGATATGGTCTCTGGGAGAAGTACTTATTAGAAACAATTTGTTTTTGTGGAATTTGAACACTCCGAATTCCTTGAAGTTTTTAGTGTTCCTTTAGTGAGGCTCTCATATGCGCTATGTTCAAACAGATTCAGGGGAATGTATTTTGTTGTCGTCTTGTAAAGATAAACACAGACCAAAGCCGTTTTCACAACTTTTTTCTATCTGGGTCAAGTGAGTCTAGTAGTTGAACTAGTTGCGTTGACATCTCCAACGCTTCTCTCTAAGCAGTTTTCACTGTACTGGACTTTTTTGTTTGCTTAGATACCGTTGAGTTATAGGTTGTAGTCCACGACGACCTCGTAATTATAGTACACAATTTGTATTTGTATCAATTAACAAAAGGGTTAATTTATGGGCTCTCGGGGCACTCGAGGACGACGACGCCAACAACGACGACAAAGGCAACAATAAGAACATAACAGCGTAACAGGAGGCGATGAAAGGCGCACAGAAGCAAAGGACAGACGAATAAATGAGCCGGAGTGCATGTGAGCATTGTTCGTGTTCGGTTGTTGGTTCTGCACCCTTGGGCAAATGTTAACACTGAGCAGAACTCTAACCAAATCAGGCGAGCCTAGGGGCAACCACATAAGAGTGAGTCGAATGTTGGAATGGGAATATGTGTATGGATGGGTATGTTGAAGACACCTGCTCTTCAGCTTTACGGCTGAAGGGTAATGACGCTGTACTCTAGGGTAATGACGCTGTGTATATCTGTACCCCCACCTAACTCTTACTCCAGCCGTTGCCAATATTTACCGCACTGTTTGCCAGCGCCAGTTGTGACCTCCACTCAAACAAAGTCCACACATTGTCGTTGTCCTTCTGCTGCTTTTGCTGTCTCTGCCGAGTGAGTTCGTCGTTATGATCGTCATCGATATATGTACATATGCGGTTAAAATGTTAAACGTGCGCTTGGTCAATAAACACGTACCGCCATTTACCCTTTACGACGACGGTGTGAGGCTATTAATACAAACAAACACACACATAAACACAGGAACTCGTCTTGTGCATGCACGAAGGGGTAAAGGGAAAATGAAACAAAACGAATGCGAGCATTTGTAATTCGATTTTATTATTGATACAAACACTTGTCATAAATGCAAACACGAAATTAAATCGTTATTATTATTACATAGAGAGAGCGAAAGGGAGAGATAGAGAGAAAGACATAAACATGTAATCCTTCTGTGGTTGAACACATACTCACATACAGATGACATCCATCAAATTGACTCAACCCAGGCCGCAGTCGAAGTCGATTTGATTCGACTTGATTCGATCTGAACTCAACCCTTGCATGAGTTTTGTTTCGGTCTGAATTCTTTTAAACTTTTTTTTTCGAGGTTAAGGATAACGACGAGGACAGGGCTGCTACAACAACAACAACAACAACAAAAAATATCATAAAAAATCTATTAACCAACCACATATAAAAACCCGATTGAAACGAGGGACGTCGAACAGCGCAACGCAAAGATATCAATCGAATGAAATCAAACAACCATCAAAGTAGCGTTATGCGGATGACTACTGTGCTGAGGAGTGGGGGTGATATTGTGATAGGGTAATGGGCGTTAGGGTTGAGCAGGACTAAAAGACATTCGAGTGGTGTGCATGAGCTGGGCTAAAAGGCTGAATTGAATTGGATGATATAAGGCCAAAAGAAAAAAAGAGTGGGGTAGGGGTGAAGGGAAAAGAATGAGCAAAGCGAATTGTTTTTCTTTGCTTATTTCCCGGGTTACTTTGGCCCGATACATCATTCATCTATCAATGTCAAATTATGAAGTGATCATATTTGGATTTATGCCGCCACCAAATATAAACAGGCAAAATGACGACACAGACATGATGTGCATGCAAGCCGAGTAAGCAAGCGAGCACACATTGTGCGCACACTTAAGCGGGTATTATGTATGCGGCAATAAAGGATTGCTTGACGGTTGGAGGATTTGCTACATTTTTTCCTTCGCCCGCTTGGGGTGTTTTTCAATTAAACTGTAAAAGTTTGCGGTTGCCATACTTTTTTGAACATTTATTTCCGGGACGTGAATTGGAAGTTGCTTGCCGGGCCGAGTGCTGTCTCACGTTGGCGTTGAGTATTTTGATGCAGGTAGTTGTACAAGCGATGATCGTTGTTGATCGGGTGTCACCATCTTGACTGTTAGGGTATATGAATAAACTATTCACTTAATGCTTTTAAAAGTCGAAAAATTTGAATTTCTTTTGGAACATTGTCGTTTTACGAGAAAACCGAAGCTTCTATTAAAATATATTTAATGTAAGGTAGTGCCATACGAACTGTTCACTAGATTGGCATTAACTGACTCTCTTAAGGCTTTGTTAAGTTATCTAGGCTAGCCTGTCCGTTAAATCTTCCAAGATGCCATTATCTTTTGCATTATGTTTTTAAAGAAGTAATTAAGCTGCCCATTGTATTCCATAATAACCAGATCTCTTTGCTAACATATTCTTCAAGGAGTTCTTGAGCTATCTAGACTATTTTGTCTGCTTGCAATTTTCATCAACTAATATAGCTCTCCCATCTGGTGTACCGTATTGTCAAAGGAGCAACCTTAAAAAAGGAACGTGTTCATAATATTTACAGTTATTGATATTTGAAAAGGCGGAAAATTTATAACGAGCGACATGTGTGCGACAATATACGGTAGCTGAGCTCCAGGTCAGAGCACTGTCTGCGTCGACTGCGTGACTAGAGCGGAGCATGCCTAGAATGGTGTGGCAGTACGTACGTTCGACGTAGTGCAATATTCTATCAAAATTCGATTACGGGCAAAGACATATTGTGTTGGTGGGAGGCTACACACACGTTCGGGCTTGGGGCCGTGAGCTTATTTAATGCGATGGCTGAGAAAAATGTTAACGTGGCAGCAGTAGTAAGCACAAGGCTGCAGCAGCGAATACCACGAAGGACGGCATATATTGTAGTAGGTTAATTTTTGCCTTTTGGCTTTTTTGCACTTGCACACTTGGTGCGCGGCACCTTGCGATTTGGGTTACTCGCACATCGAACTGTCTTGGCATCTCGGCACTGTTTATTTATTTTTTGAATCCGGTTTTCCTCGATTTTATTTTCGCCCTTTCGACCGAGTGGATATGACAATGAATTATCGGCCATGGATTGTGAGTGGGGCAATTTTAAAACCTTAATTCACATGTGTAAATGGAAAGCTGCACCTGTGGCAAAAGGCGACAAACGAGAGGGCGGCATGTGGACAACAAACGCCTTCGACAGGCCCTTTGAGTTAGAGGTTGTGGGTGTTTTCTCAGGCCCTGTTCGTTTCAGCGCGTATTGCCGCCTAACGAGTACCGTTGACTCTTATGAATTATAGACCCCGGACGACGTGCTTCCGTTCGTTACTCGTTGCGTGATTCTCTTGCCTTTTATAATTCGAGCCTAGTCTATGGTGATTTATTTGAGCCTAGTATATGATTTATTGAATCGATGCGGTGCGTACCGTTCAGGTCTCAGCTTGTGCCAAATCAGGCGGCGCCAGAACATTTGTGTTCTATGTGTGTGTATGAGCCTGGCACCGGGCCTGTCGTCTCAGCTTGAATTTATGATATGCTAAGTACTTTCCTGAACAGTTTTTTCTTTTGTTTGGCATGCTGGCTTGCTTCTTTGGTCCTGCATGTGAGTTGGTTTTTTCTCGTTTTTGTTTTCAAGCGTTCCGTTCTGGTCGCACTTTTTGACTAGCTTGGTTAACATGCGCTAAGCCACCCAACGTCAGCTGCCGTGGATAATTTGTAATTTAAGCACTTTTCAGCTTCAGTAGCCCGCGTCGCAGTTCATTTCACGTGTGTCTCCGTCACTCCCTCTCTCTTCGCTATCTATCCCTCAGCGTGTGTATGTGCCAAAGGACCGCAACTTCAGTTTGGCTTATTTGTTGCGCGCCGCTTGTTCCGCTTCCGTTAAGCGAGGGTTTTCATGCTTCGCAATGTCTGACTTCCGGACTTGTAGTAAAGAAGTCGTATGTGTCCTTGCCTCATTGTCATCATAATTTTTTACCTCTGAAACATTATACGCTGCACGCAGGGAATAGGAATATAATTTTGTCATGAACTTTGTAACACAGTAAAGAGAACATGGGAAATCCCTTAAAGTATACACTGTGTATATATTCTTGATAAGCTTGAAGTGATGATGAGATCACGCCATGTCTGCCTGTCCCTCAGTTTTTGAGGGATTTGTTGGATTCGATCTAATATGTCCGCTAAGAGAGGTACGCTCATACAAACCAATATTTATTATTGGCATAACTTTTTATTATTTCGTTGGGGTCGTGAAGGGAATTGCAACTCAAGCTTAGTCGGATGTAATGATTTTTTTGTTTTGTTTTTTAATGTTTTTCTTGTGATTCGTGAGTTCCGCGACTGCCTTTGGCGGCTTCTTTTCAGTATGTCCGTCTGTGTGTGTCTCTCCCCTCGTCAAACGAGCCTTCATCTGCCATCATCACTTCGGCAAATTAAATGAAATTTCTGCACTGACACAAGCTTGTTTATTTTGACGTATGCACACCGGCGCCCACCCACAACGGTAAAACGCTGAAGCCGTACCCGGTTGTCAAGAAGCTGTCATGGTTGTGCGCGCATTCGGTTTTTTTTGCTCTTGCTACGGTTGGTTGTTGTTGTTATTATTGCTGCTGTTCCTATTCTTGTCTACCTTGCGGTGTTGATGATGCGCATTTAGCGCGCTTCAATTTCAGTCCCAGTTGCCTTTTTGCTGTCTTTTTTGCATTGTCCTGATTTTTTGCTGAGCCCCCGTAAAACAAGAATGTTCCGAAATACCCATGCACATTCAACCACGTATGTCACCCGCTGTTTGTTTATTAAAACGGCAATCGCAATCGTTAACCGTGATTTTTTTATTTTCAGCTATTTCATTCACTCTCCCACACCCGCAGATATCAATTTACCTGACTATATCAGCGTTGAAGCCCTCAAAGGCATTCCCCGCGTGCAATTTTACGAAATAAAAAAATTAAAAAAAAAACTGCGGAATACCCTTCAAAAGCTAAGAAAAAAAAAATGTCAAATTTAATAATCGCAGACAATGAAGTCGAACGTATAAGTGTAATGTGAGAAAAGAACTGAAATATAGACTAGAGTATAAGGTGAGAGAAAAGCCAAGAACAACAAGAAATTAAAAAAAAAACCTTAACTTCGGCTATCCAGAAATTATAATACTCTTCACTCGCCTACCGAAAAAATTGATTCCACGGCCCGGCGCTCGAGCTCATGATATTATATTATTGAAATGACTTATGTTTAGAGAATGGTTATTACTTATGTCGCAGTTCAACACTGTGATGCAGGGATTCAGTAATCCTGGGGTCTTGCAATTAGATGTGTTCAAAACAAAATGCTTTTTCTAATAAAAAAATCGTGTGTGCCGTTCACGCATTGTAGAAGTGTAACTTCTTAAAAAACACGTACGTCTGCGGTGTATTTCTTCTCTGTTTCTCTTACATATTTTATTTTCATTTATCTTGTCGTAGAACGCTGCGTCCCAGTGCCGAAATATTGCTAAATTTTACTACCAATTCGCCCTTACAAGTTTCATTTCAAAAATTCGAATTTGAGTCTGTAGTTTATATAGACGATACACCTAACAGATGTCTATTTCGGCCGGTTTAGACAAATACAATGCCAATGGTAAAAATAATTTGTTAATTTTCAGATCTCTAGCTCAGAAGACAAACTTGGTGAAATCAAGTCTCTTTGTTGAGTTGTTTAACAATATACATATATAGCTTATAATGTCTTCGATATCTTACTGTGTTCCAAGTTTCATGACGCCGCTAAAATGCTATTCACAGAATGCGAAGAGTATATAAATTATGCGTGTGCAAATTGAATTTGTCCGCGTATGCGTGAAATCGTATTACATGTGAACTGTAGCTCAATCCCGCAACATCCTCGGCCACAGCCCTTAGGCATTTGATCCAATGCTCATTTGGTATGTTTGTTTGTTCGCCGCTGTGATTATCAATGCGCACTGACAAATGCCAAGGTAAATTTTTTAATTTATGAATTTGTGATAATCAGTTTTATTCATTATTTTACTTTGTCTGAGACACTGTTACTGACAGCTAAAACAACAACAACAAAAAGCAAGAGGAGGCATGCGGAGACGGCTATGTGAAAGTTCCCAAAAATTTGGCACGAAATTCCAATGCACACAAATCGGCTCAATTCAATTCTCTTCTATTCAATTCAATTTTGTCGTTTCAAGCAATTCGATTATATTTGGTTTCGCCTGAAAGTGTGCAATCAGACAACTTTGTTGTCTGGCATATTTGCGCCAGTCACTATCCAATTCGCCCCCGAAAGTATGCTGAGAAATGTTTAGCAAAAGTAATACAACTTGGAAAACACTGCCGGTGAATTGACAATTAGCGATTAAGCCGTAGACGATTGTCACGAAGTCACACAGGTTGTTGGCGGCGTGTGGCCGAAAACATCGGCACAAAAATTTGAGTTGTTACGCTTGAAAGGCTGATTATGCTTTATTACAAATTTGTCGTAGCTTAAACTAAAGCATATTCACGCAAGTCGTCGAATCTCTGTTTCGGTTTTAAGCATCTGTTCTGCTTTTGGTGTTGCGAGCTGCTTAAACCGAGGGGAAAAAAAAATGAGGAAGTTTGCTATCGCAGAATCGGCAACAGATTTTTGCAGATTGGTCACGCTCAGATAAATGTTGCAAAAACGCTAAGAACCGACTTCTTAAAAGATTAGTACCATATACTATCGAATAGCCTCAAAAGCAGTGCCGTTCTTTCCGACATGGACATCAAATGCTGCAGGCTCTGTTCAATTAACCCATACTATTCTCGTGTTCATCTATTAGAAAGGAAGTTGTATTTAATTACGTATATTGCCTTCAGTACCATCTTAAAGATGAAACATAATCTTGAGCAGTTTACCTCTTTCTCGTGGTTTTTATTTCGCAAGCTCCCCTGTAATACGGCTTTGCCGATGACTTTGGCGCGGTTTGGCCGTGGTTTTTGGGTTTTTTGACTAAGCATGTCGACATTGCACGCAAATCCAAATTTGTTTTGTGCAGCTTCTAAGACGTCTTCGTTGTCGCCATCTTCGTCATCTTCGTCATCATCGTCGCCATTCTTGTCTTTAGTGTGGTTTCAAGTTTTCTTGGGTCAAAAGTTTGCAGCCGTCGTTTGGCCTTTGCGTTTTGCTCTGATTTGGTTTCATTTCATTTCGTTTGCTTTTGATTTTATGGTTTCTTTTAAAATTCTTTAAGATCTTCGTATGCGGTTGCTTTGACGACGAGGTCGTCGCCTTCGCTCTGTACCGATGCTGGTGCCGGTGTAATTCAAGGCTTCAATGACCACGTTTTTCCCAACCAATCCACCAAAGTGTTTGGTTTGGGTTGTGTTTGTACGTCGGACGTGTCTGGCCGGTGATGGAAACCCTTCGCACTTCCTACATTTCATTCGATGCAGTCTCCTTGCTGATGTTACTAATAAATCTAATGAAAAGTCTAAGACAAATAAGAACCGTCAGACACATACATACATGAACACATACGAGTACAGTTGCCCATTGACCCCATACTGTAAATTAGTGTGTAACGTTTTGTTATTCACATCACGTGACTACATTCAATTAACCGATGCGATATGCCATACGCGATAAGGCTCACAGCGCGGCTATTTAATTAGATTTCACACACAGCAGCCCACACTCTCCTCCTCATATTCACAGGAATACGCTAAGCTCCAGTTCT
Organism: Cacoxenus indagator; assembly: GCA_035041755.1. Taxonomy (NCBI): domain Eukaryota; kingdom Metazoa; phylum Arthropoda; class Insecta; order Diptera; family Drosophilidae; genus Cacoxenus; species Cacoxenus indagator. Next base: position 1,811,120 of record JAWNKX010000220.1, on the reverse strand, counting down.
GCTCCCCCTCCGGTTGACAGTGAAAAACCGCATTCACATGTAAAAGGGTGTCCGAGCCACTTAAATTCGACCAGGGTCATGGTCAAATAGCATTTATGCTGCCTCTGTGTACATAACCACGCCTCCAATCACAAACACACTGACTCGCATATGCTTGGCGTCACATATCCATTACCAGTTTGTGCGATTCATCGGTAGACTTTTTTTACATTTGTACCTGGCGAGCGTCGTCACGGCGTGCTTGGCAAGCATGACATGTGGCGTTAAAAGGGTTATTAACTCGTCAACTCGTTGGACTACCGCCTAAGGACTGAGGACTGAGGACTGTGGACTGATGGCCGAAGCACAGTTGTTTGCCAGCACGCCGTCATTGGAAGTCCTTTCGTCAGTCACGGGTCGTGGCTATGCTTAAGTGGCATCACGAATGTGTGGCATTGTGGGTCTGGGGATATTGTCGCGTGGGCGTTCATTAAATCGTACCCCGACCTCCTGCTTTAAAAGACAAAATCATAAGCGATGCGTGGCCACGCACCATTATCACTGCAGCGACCTCGTTATTATCGACTGCGGTCAGTTTGTGACTGTGTTTTGGGCTCTGCTGTAGGCCACTCGTATACCTCTAACCCTATCATCAGTTTAGTGTGTGAGAACGTTTATCAATGAAGTTGTTAATTTTGTACGTTGACCGCTGTCAAAACTGTATACTCATGGTATATAGTAGCAATGAGTTGGAGGGTGGAGGATTAAGGCGGGGGAATGGGTGTCTGCGTTGTTTTGGACTTAATTGTTGCTGGTTTTTCTTTGCAAGTTAAAGGCCAAGTGTGCTTAAAGGAGGTGGTTTCTCGTACTATTAGTGAATTCGTGAGGGTGTCGCAGTTTGGACAACTGGAGCTGTTTTGATGTGTCAATAAAATAAAACTGGTGCAAGTGCGACTTTAATTGTGCCATGGTTATGTGTGGTGTGCTGGTCTTAGGTATTAAAGGAACCTCGTTATGTACAGTAATGGTAACTAAATATCAGGAAAACTGAGTTGAAAGGAAATCGCAGGATTTTTATTTTGTAATGTTTGGTGCTCTTGGAGGCAACATGGATTATTTCACTGCACGAATTTTAATTTTATTTTCGCCTCTTTCAACTTTTAATTTGGCGCATACCCAAAAGAAAATGCAATGTTGAAAAAAAAATTAATAAAAAAAAACAACGAAAAAATGTTAAAAATTCAACTTCAAAGCGAGAAAATCAAGAAAAAAGACAACAAGAAGCATTACAGAGCTTAAAAAATGTGTTTAAAGTCAAATTGAAAGGCAAATTGAATATAGCGGCGATAGCAGCGTTGGTGATGATGATGTAAGACAGGGTCTATAAGGACAAAGGCATAGTGGAGCTTAAAATTTGGTACTTGTATGTCCTTTTTAATATTTATAAGCGCAAACCGCAAGAGAGAGAGGGAGAGAGAGAGATAGATATAGAGAGAGAGTGACAAGAGATGGTGTACGGGCAAAGGCCTCAACAGCCAAACAGAGACAGAGTGTGAGCGAGAGTTTGAGAAAAGCTGGAAAGGACGCAGGATGTAACACATACACCCACATGCCATAAAATCAAGCAAATAATCAGCACTATAACTTTTCTCATAATCACGAATTATTTCACTCGAATCGAATCGAGCGCAATCAGAACACGAGCCGAAACGTGAAATGCAAATTACCCAAAACCTACGAAAACAATGGCAAAGGACATGCGGAGCAACCCAAACAGGTCATAGTGAACGGCACTGAAGCCTTGCGATGTCGAATACAATAAATTTAAGTAAGAAAATCTTAACAATTACAAGGATACGAATCGGCGAAGGACATTTACACATGCACACACACACACGCACACACACACATGAGCATAGTAACCAGCTAAATAAATTTGTGTTTTCGAACTGTGCGACCGGGCAGGGGTTGTTCAACGAAATCCCAACCGAAGACGGTTGAAATTGGTTAGTTGGGTGAGCTTGAAAACCCAATAAGTCTGTGTAATAATCGAGCATAAAGCAGAATTTATTTTCATAAAACCCAAAAACAAACTCAGCGCCTAGACAGCGTATGGAGTGGGCAATCAAAGGCAACCGTGGGCAGATGTGGGTGGCAGGAAATGACATGAGCGGTGAGTAACCAGTGGTAAATAAGGTGCACAAGTGAACCAAGCAACGGCAATGGCAACTGCTGTTGCGGCTATTGCTGCTGCGACGGCCACTAAACCCGTTCTGGTCTTTGATTTTAAAATAGTGGCATCCGCAAATCTGCTGCTAGGCTGTGGGATAGGCAAGGCAACGACCAACGGGAACAGTGGATCAGCGGCAACAGTGGAGCAGAGCGGCTTTTCTAGGCTTGGCGTCTTTGGTTGGGTGGGTGGGTGGTAGATCTGTTTTGCTTCAGTATCAGCTCGCTTTGAGAGTCTTTGAGCTTGCTGCGCATAACTGTACGAAAACCGCAACGTTTGGTTGTGTCGTTGAGCTGTGTTACTTTAGCGGAGGGGCGCGACGTTTGAGTATCATGGCATAGTGCTGAAAATACACAAATACACATATCTAGCCATATGAACCACTAAACATACGAAAAGCTTAGCGAAAATTTTACAATGCCCATGATGCATTAATTTCACAGCATACACTCAGGCGCGCACATACACTAGTACACTAGCGCCCCAAAAACACAGACTAGAAAGACTATGAAACAACGGAAGAAAAAAGCAGAATGAACGAGTTTTACGCCAAAAATTGAACAAAACGTTGTTGCTATCGTCAGGATTAGTTCAGTTTATTTCAGAGGAGGTGTGTATGCATGTGTACGTGTGTGTGTGTGTGTGTGTGTGTTTGGAATTAGCTCATGTGTGAGAGTGTGCTAGTGGTGCCACGCCAGACACTAATTTTCGTTGTCTGATCCCACTATTTATTAAATTGCAATAAATAATAGTCGTCGCCGTGCAAGCTTCCGAAAACCCATAACGGTAAAAAAGGGTTGCCATTGCAACTACAAAAAAAGACTGAGCGAGTGGTGGCAGGTGGCGTATGCTGGCGAGTTATGAATTTGGAAACCTGATGCAGTCACATTTTGATAATTTTGTTGTCGCTACTACGAGTGAATCGTATGTGAAGTAGTCATGTGGCTGGCAGGCTGACTGAGGACTACGCCTAATTCGTTGAGTGACTAACGGACTGACTGACTGACTGACTGGCTGTCTGCATGTGTCACGCTTTGAATTTGAACAAGTTGTGCATTGAATTCGTTTTGGTTTTTCTTACGTTCGTTCGTTCACTCTATACTCGTACGTTGGCTCACACGTTTATTCGGTGGTTCATTTGTTTTTTCGTTCATCAACTGCTATTGATTGGCGTACTTCTTCATGCGTGGATACTTCTGCACGTCTCTTCACACAACACCTTCCCTGCCCACACGCCTTAGCTACTCTGCCTTTTGCCATTTTGGCTGTGCACTCTGCGAACAAGCAACCGCAAACAAATCAACAAAGCAATCAAGTTCTATTTGTGTAGATCAGTGCCAAGTGCAAATCAAATTGTGGTTTTTCGACCAAAATGTCGCGGTTTACCCACACTATTGGGTGGGCGATGAAGGGCGTTGGTTTTGGCACAGTCGTGCGAATTATGCGGTAAAGCTATAGTTTATCATCATCATCATTATCATTCGCATTCTCATCATCAATGGCATTATCGTTATGGTTATGAAATGAAGTATTGTACGAAATACTATAAATTATAATAACTTCAATGTGAGCGTTATACATATTATTGTTTTGATATGAATTCATTTTTTTTTTGGAATGAAACAGTATCAGTAAACAACAGTAAGCACATATTATATGAGCACAATTCGAGGCCACTTAACAATTTACAAAAACGGTGCCAAATCGACACGACGAAGTAAGCCAGCCACAAGAAATATGAAGCAAATTATTTCCGCCTTATTTCCCAGCAATTCAAACTGGGGCGATTTCAGTTTACTCAAGATATTCGAACGGAATGCATGAAAAAAAAAGAGAAAGAAAAATGTAAAGAAAAATAATTCTTCTGGTCAGTTTAGCAATTTCATAACGCGCGTGCGATAATATCACCATACCGAGAAGGCTAAAACCCAAGCACAGACACATGCACGTCGAACCATATATGCAGGACATAGGCATAGACATTGTGGCACCATAGAAACACACTCGACTCATACCCATACCCAGACCGGCGGCACTCTGCGTTCGAGTAAGTGTTGTGAAGTGCTTTCTGTGAGGATGACGCTGTGGATGACGATGACGACTGACCGGCGGCGACGAGGCTGACGATGACTGCTTGACATGAGCACTCACCGGTAGTCAATGGGTGTCGCTGTTTGGTATTTGCTTTTTTTCGTCCTTTTCAATGCCAGCGCGTAGGTGCGGTCGCAGCTGTCACCAATCACAATCAACTGCTTGGAGAAAACTCTCTTCAAACGTATGAAAAGAAGAAATCAAAACATATTCAATGTGAATGATGGACCTGCCGTTTATGTGTTTATCGTAGCCTCACTCAAAGCCACAACAACTCACATCCCTCGCCATTCATACGCACCTCAATAGAGAGTTTGCTGGCAAAATTTTTTTCCTTTCGTATACATTTGACAAAACGACAAACATTCCGAAAACAACATCGTCGGTATGAAAACACACATTTCAACAATGGCCTTGGGTGGGGACTGGTGACGAGAAAATCGTTGACTGAAGCGCACAAAAGAATAGCAGGACACCGAAGAAAAAAAAAAGAATAACGACTGCCAAGCACAATGGGGTGAAAAATATTAGATTCGTACTCATTTCTTTGGTATTTTATTATTTATTGTGATTTACAGTTGAATGCGCGATTTGAGTTTCAAGTATTTCCCACGCCACTTCAGATGCCGAAGTCGGTGCCGCATCCATTGCCGATGCCCTCATTTCTGACGATTCCAGCCGTTCAACGAGCTTACCGAGTCCATTTCGGCGTGCTGACTACATTTTTTATAGCTGAGTTGGGTTCGCTTTCGCTCACTCCCCTGACTCGTTTCGTATCGACTCGGCTCGAATGTCAATTTCGATTGGCGCTCTGATATTCTTTGACTTTTTGACAAATATGTTTGCTCGCCTCGTGGCGGATGGTTTGGCCCATCTAAGTTAATTAGTGGCAATAACTCAACTCGCGTCGACTCAAGCCAATTCAAGTGAGATAATACGACAGCAAGTTCGTCCTAGCGAAATTTTCATTGCATTGTTTGAAGGCTTGCTTTTATGGTTTGCTTTTGGGATTTTTATCTTTTTATGCTCTGCACACTATGTGAATAGCGCTATAACTTTTTCATAAAGTTTGTAACATAGTGAATTAGATATCCGAGACCCCATATACTATTTACATATATGTACTCTTCGTATATTCTAACCGCTAACCGCTCTACTAGACGAGTTCATTTAGCCATGTTTTCATATCTGTTTGCAGATATTCATTACGGAATTCTGCCACACTGGGGAACCCCTTTCGGCGTCCAACTGAAATCGAAATCCATGTATTGCAGTGTGCATTGCAATATGAATAGTAAGCACTCCCTTAAAAGTCAAACAATAATGTAATTTCGGTGCACTCAAATACGTACACGGCCAGTAGGCGAAGCGTTTTATAACTTCGGCATAGCCTTGTTTTCTATATATAAGTATAATTCGTGTTCTTCTAATTCTTTCTGTCTTTGGATTCTAAGCCATGTAGTCTTAAGAAGACACATCGTGGTTGTGGGCATGAGCGAAATGAAAGACCGAATCTATTATAAAGCGACTTCGGACGCTTAACTTCTTAGTCCATGCTAACGGGATTCGTTAAATGGAACAGACTCAAATATCAGTTCTTCCAGAGTCACATCTTGCTCGTTTTTATCAGTTTTTAATGTTGGGTGCTTTCGTGTGGCGGTAAGACTGTAATAAGTTAAGTTAGGTTAGATTAGATTATGATAGTTTAGGCAAAGAGAAAATGGTTTACAAGTAAGTAAGGAAGCAATACCAGCATAGAGCAGATCGTCTGGTCCAGAAAATAGAGTTAACATATGTGCTAAACCTACGGATGTCTAATTCTTATGATAAGGGTTACACAATATTTCATGACTACCGGGCGTATGTGAAGCACTTGTCATATGTAGGCACTCCCCACTCCTGACTTGGGACTTAGATACTTCCGCAGTTGCTTTCATTAAAGGCCCCTAATCTTAAGCATCTAATTAGCCACAACAATTAAAAAGGAGGGGAACATACGGCCGATACTACCCACCTCATTCTAGAAAAAAAAAACATTTCTTTTTGTTTAGGCACTCATGAGCAACGCAACACTAATACATTAATAATAGCAACGTGTGCGCAAACACACAAAATTGATCTCTCCCACGTTGTGTATGAAACGAAAATGGAACAACAACAACACACAACCGTTAGAACAGAAGAGAGTTACACACAAACATCTCTATTCACCCAGTCTACTGGTCTGCCTAAGCAACTGGACCGATTTTGATAAAAATTTGATTGTGCACATCTAGTAAAAAATGTATTTCAATTGTCATCTTTTTTATCAAAATCGGTTCAGTAGTTTAAGCAGAAAATGTAACACCAAAAAATGTGTCTGTCGTTTAATTATATGGATAGATAGAGGTATCGTAAGTTAGCCGATAAGAATATTAATCTATTTTTTATTTATCTAACCTATGGGGTTGAATGGAAAACAACACAAAAACTATCGCAAACCCCATTTTAGGCTTTACGTTCTTTCCCCTTTGTGGTTTCACCATTTCAGATGCGCATAGTTCATGGTTCAAAGGGATACAACCAAAATCGCTTGAACTCCTCCGGTGTCGAAGTGCACCGTATATCAACAGCGTGCTAACTACATGACATTATAATACAGTTAGGCCGAGAAAAAACAAACCCACGAACACGAACCCAAGTCAAATGCTTTGCGTCACCACATCTCACCACGCGCCGCCGCGCCACACCACACTACGCCTTGGTAGTCAGTCCTACGCAGTAAATTTGCATTTTTATATGAGCAAAATGTAGCTAGATACAGTTACTTATTTTTATTTTTTTTTTGTATATTATTTTTATTTTTGCCAAGTAACGCGACGGGAACAACGCACAAAAGTCGACATCTGCGTAAGTGCTGGAAAACAGCTTTTCGTGAACTTTATTCAAATCAGTTTATGCAAAAAAGTTTAGCTAAACAGGCAGCACAGCAACAAGACAAAAAAAACGAAAAAAAAAGACAAAAGCATTGAGAAAATCGTTGCAGATACATTATTGACTTAAAGTCCGGAACGAACCGAATTTCAAGCGTATTTTCATTAAAAAGATACATATAGAAAGAGCTCAGCCCACTAAACGGCGCTACTGGTCGAGAAGGAGTCGGGGACCCAACGGCGACAGTGGCGACAACAAGTGCATAATGGAATCTTCCATAATCGATGAGTCTCTGGAGACACATACGTTATACGCACTGACGCGTGAACGCCAGCAGCGGCAACGGTAACTACGACGGCGTCTGCGTTTACGTCTGCTTCAGTCGTCTTGGTTAGTATCGTGATGTGGTGCTTGTATGTTGTATCTCGCATCTAGCAGTGCACTCTTATATAGGTATATGGTCAAGTGACACTGCACAATATTTAAGACAAAAAAAAAAAGGATAATAATTTGAAGCCGTTGTGTTGCTGCTATGCATAAAAGTAACTTTAATTGGCTCACGTGTGCACAATTTGTCTTGTAAACAATGAGCAGCAACAACTCCACCAGTAGAGTCCATATTTCGCCTGGGATTAACCTATAATTTTTTAATAGATTTCTTTTTCCAACGCACTCGCTGTGGGCTTTGTTAGGGGCAGCGGGCCGTCTAACGCGAGCCAAGGAGAAAGAGTGAGTGTGAGAGAGATAGTGAATACGGTTATGATTTGCTTTCTGTGTTTGCTTTTGTTCATTCGCATTTGTAAATTATTTATCTATTTTTTACAAGTGGCAAAATGGTTAAAAGCGCCACAAAAATTCGCATCACGTAGCAGCGTTCAAAGTGAATATGTCCAGGCAGCCATACGAGGCACAGCGCGAGTCGGTTTCGATTTGAAGTCGTCGCAGTGTGTTTTATATAACATACACTGCGAAATTTTTAGATTGAAATTTGCTTGAAAGCCCAAGACTGATGTGAGCATGAGCGCGATCTATTTGAACTGGATTTCCGGCGGTTTGCGTGATGACCCCATACATCATTGGCAGTATCTCCTTAGCATTTGCTAAGGGTGCTCTGAACGCCATAACCCTATGGTCTAGAAGCTTATCCTATTATATTTCTTCTGGGAAGATTTCGTTGTGGTTTTAAGTTACTAACCCCAATAACCGATGGCATATTATTGTGATATTGTTCAGTGTATTCAGAATGACGAAGGCGTTCGCACAGAAACGTCGAAAAAAGATGGTACTTCATATTCCTGCCACACATCTTGTCTCGCACATTGAGTTGTTTAGTAATAATGTTGTATGGAGGACATGTCCCTCGCCGGCAGGATACTTAAAAAAATTTATTGAACATTTTAATTCTTTTACGTTGCAAATAAATACTGATTTATTGGCAATAAAGCTCGACCCGCCAATGCCATCGTCGCTGATCCGAAGCTGAGTTAAAGCAAATATTGGCATTAGGCAATATGTTCGACGAGCTGTACGGCGTGCTGTACTGCTGCCATGGACTTGCTTGATTGCGACCAATTGTCTCTGAGACTTGTCGACATGTGTGGAATTACCAATGGAAACGATGTGATGCGGAAGAGGGTGGGCGCAAATTATTTCTACGCTAAGCTTTTAATTTTGATGGTTATTAGCTTCCAGAAGAGTGCACCCGTCTAGGTGAATTTTTAAGAGAAAAAAAAATAACAAAACAGAAAAACAAAAACAATAACAATAAATAAAGACAAACACGATGGCTCAAAATGAAATGTCTGTCGTTGAATGTCCCGCCTCCGTAACACACAGCTACTTTTGGCTCATACATCATCAATGGGATGGTGGTTTTGTAATGACGAAATTGTGGATGTGGAGTGAGAAGCGTTGATCCAACGTGAACTGAGTTCCGGGGTATCAAGCGCTTTGGGCCGTAGGATCTTGTATACCAAAAATGAAAACCGTGAAAGCAGAGAAAACCAGAACAAAACATAAGCAAAAACGAGAGAGTAGCAACAATGACACGCTGGTGTTATGGAATTCCGGTCGGCGGCATGTAGTGTCCCGGTTGATAACAACATCCTCGCTGTCAACACTCAGCATTGCAAGTACTGGATAACACGTACGTCCTCAGGTGCAGTAGAGCAGAGGTGCTACACACATGAAATCCACTTCGACGGTCCTGATGCTGTCGATTATGACAATGACGATGTATCTGCAGCCGAGGGCATTGACGAGCGGTCGCGGTTGTGTGCTGAGAGTCACATACAAAACTGGTTAAACAAGTTTGCGACAAAACAAAAGCGTAGGAATTGTAGTGGAACTGGGGGGATGGCGGTTTCTGGCAAACGTTAAAAATGTCAAAAATATGTTGAGTAAAAAGGGACCGATGAAAGCAGCTAGAAGCCGCCACCTGCACTGCTGCTGCGCCGTGCCGTGATGTTATGGCGTCAGCTGTTGCCGCTCATTGTCAACGTGTTCAATTGTCTCGCACCGCTCTTGTGCCGCTGTTCCATTCTCATTATGGGCTGCCTTTTTTGCATGTGTCGTTCTCACATGAGTGAACGAGTGAACGAATTTTGGTTTCGACCTTTGTTGTTTCTGCTGCCGCTCCATCACCCCTGTCCATAATACTGTGGTGTGCATGTCTGTCTTCCACCTGTCTGTCTATCCATTCGTCTGTCAAGTGTGTCTGTGCTCGCTCGTTCTATGCTCTTTTTCCGTGCTTTGTTGCCTCTGATGTCGTCGTTTGAACGTCTGCAGAAGTTGTACTTTGTTTTTCAACGTCGCCGCTGCCACTGCCACTGTCATTGTTGATGATGATGATGTTGATGATGTTGACGATGTTGATGACAAGTGCCGTGTTGTTGCCTCTACTGCCACAACCGCTGCCATTGTGCGACGATAATGATAAGGCTTTTGCCAGTTCGTCATTCATCCACCCATCCTTCGACTGTTGCACGTTTGTTCTGCGCCATTTGCTCGTCAACCAAGTCAACGCGACAAGACTCGTCATGTTTCGGGTGTGTTTTGTCAAAAAACATAACTGTGCGCTCACATATGCCGTTTTGCTCATCCGTCCACCGTCTACCTTCACCCAACACTGCTTTGATAAGACCAAAGCTCTTGCATACTTACTGGGGCTTACCGCATTTCTCTGCTTGACGGCCCTTTCCAATGTTGTTTTTTTTTGTTTTTTTTTTGTTTTTTTTTTTTGTTTTTCTTTTGGAAAATTATTAAATTATAAAGAATAAGTTTAAGAATTTCACTTGCCTCTTGTGAGTGACAGATTTACGCTACGATATAGCCAATTGTTGTTTTATTCTGTTTAGAAATTACGTGGTATCGATTTGAGGTTGACGAGGTCCAGATTAAAGTCCCAGGCTGTTTTTTTTAAGTTTATTTTTGTTTTATTATTATTTAAATTTAGTCACGAATAAGCTATATGAAAACATAGTCTAAAATATGTACATATATAGTATGTATAACAAATCCAGTTTTGACTGCAAGTCTTCAATTTGTTCTTTGTTTTTTTATTTTGTATTATCGAAATAGGCACCTCGTCCTTGCCTTGAATTCTGGCTCCACTGTAGCCTCATCAAATATACAAAAATCACGAACTTTTAGTTTATGGCTTTGGCTTCTGCATTAGACATTCCTTGATTCTTTGATGTGAATGCGAGTTTAGTAAGCCTCATCAACAGTCGACTGAGAATGTATGTCGTGTGCTAAATCTGGACTTATCTGCATAAATAAGTATGCGAACGCCATATAGGCATGGCCAGCTGTGCCTGTCTGCTGGCATTACGAGTGTGTGATAAAGTAATGTGAAAAAACAAAAACAACAAACCAAAAAGGCAAAAAACCGAAGACAAAAAAATCATTAATTTTAATTTCTACCCAATTCTCTTAGTAACGATGTGAAAATCTCTTAAGTACTCTTGTCATTGACACTCACATCCCGATGACAGTGGAATAGACACAGTTACAGACAGACACACACACATATGCTTTATCGGCTTGACTGCTGCCTAGCTTAGTTAGGTTAAGCTGCCGCGTCCTGAGTCGACGACACTCTACTCTGCGCAACTCGACTTAGTGTGACTTAACTTGCCTGGATGTTGCGTGGTGTGGTGTGATGTGGTGTGATGTTGTGCAGTGCGATTCAGGCTTGGCTGCCTTTTTGTATGAGACAATCTCATCAAAAGATCAGATTTGCTGCTCGTCTCGCGTTGATGACATCTGTGGTATTTTCAACGTGAGACGTGACCGGCATATTACCGTTAAAAAGGCGCAAAGAAGTGCCAACCACCTGCCCGTGTACCCAGGACACACTTGCCACTGCTCACGCGTCCCCATTGCAAACTGGTGACATTTGACACGTGCCGTCGACAATTTACGTTGTTGTCGTACTTAAGGGTCATTCTATGTGTCCATTATTTTATTTTGCTTCCTGTCTTTTTTTTGTTTTTTTTGTTTGTTTTTTTTGACGTTGCTCAAATATTAATTTCAACTGCTGCGGTGTCGCTCAAAACGGAATTTCCGTTCACTCGCTCGTGCGCTCGTTTGCACGTCCATGCGGTCGTGCATTGTCCGAGCTGTTTCTTATAAGATACGTTGTTTTCGTTAGTTATCCTGATCCGTCACCCTCCAGGCGTTCTGTTAACCATTCTGTGCTTAATTTTTTTATGTCCAATGCCCACATTTCGCATATGTATTTTGCGTATCTTTGTATATGTGAGTGTGTGTCTTAATTGTCTGGAGCTATAAAAATTATTTCGCCAATTTTGTTCGCTCGTTCTTTCGTGCGACGTTTGATTCATGGAAATTGCCCCAATTAACGCAAACAACTCAATTTATCACGCACAACTAAAGTGATTTGTTGCCAATGCCAACGCGGCAGCGAACTGGAGGGGGCAAAATTGTTTAATCAATTCATCAGATACATGCAAGCGGCAAGCAGCATAGATAGAGATATTGTTGTAAGTCGAAAGGCCAAAGGCGCGAATCAATGCGCTGACTGTTGGTTGCTGGTTTGGTTTGGGTTTGCCAAAATGCCAAGGTGCAGAGGTAGCGGCTGAGTGAGTGGAGCTAGCGTTTGAATAAAATGCTGACATGGAACGAATGAGCGGAAGTACGTTGTCGAAATGCATGTATGACAGCAGTAATAGTATCTTGTATCTATCACACAGGATATTAACTTACAATTTATACACACACTTCCCCCAACCCACAGTCGCGGTGTGAACCACTTCGTTTTTTTGCCCGCTCTCCAAACTCTGTGTGCGTTGACTAAAAATTTGTTTGAGTAATTACCGTTACAAGTATAGTTGTGTGTGTGTGTGTGTGCATGTGGCCTATTATATTGACTTCTGCTGCTGTTGCTCTTGTTGTCGTATCCACGATTCTCTCACTCAATCATTCATTCACGTATTCATTCGAGTACAAGCAAACAATTTGTCAAATGCAAATACAAACAACTCAACCACAACAGCAGACGTAAATGTAGGCACGGGTGTGGGCCTGGTCGTTCGAGGGACTAACTTGGAGCACGTTAACCAATTGAAAAACGATTTGAAATCAATCAAATAACCACAAACAGTAACAGTAACAGCAAGAGGGCATGCAGATAGACGACAGTATAACAGAACTACACCACACGATGATACGCTCCAGAACTCATTTCGGGAAGGGGTAACGCAAAGCAGCATCGATGAACGCATTGTGTGCATTAACGATTCCAACGGTTTGATGTTGTAATCAGTCATTAGTTAGACAACACCGAAAAGGGCTAAGGATGTACACTGGTCTGTAAAGTAATAATTGGCTAAACATGCAACACCTGGTCCGCACAATGGAGCCTTTCATTCTTAGCGTTAACTAGACAAGTGAAAGAAGCTCTGAAAATATTTGGCCAAACGTTTGATGTGTACCGTTTGGTTGTGCTTTTCTTTTAATACTCCCATCACGAAAAAAGGGTAGAAAAACTGAAGATCTTTCAGATCAAGTTTACGCTGATCACCGTTAATTACAGTGATTTTCCGTTGTATATTTTTCTTGTTGGAATTCGCACAAGTCAAAGGGAATGCGCTATCAGTGAGCCTTAATATAAAGTCAAAATGGAGGGTAAATATGTGGATCGGCTTCGAAATACCGAATCACCACTGAAGCAATATTTGTGGTTTATGGTAATGCTAAGTTCTATCAGCGTTTATAGCAGCAATGAGAGACTTTGCGAAATCTCCTACTAAATTTGGTGGGTTTCAGAAAAAGTGTTTTAGCCCTTAATTTTCAGTATACAGTTTAGAGCATACTTTTAAGCTGCCCTAAAAATTTCTTATAGGTTGCAAAATGCAATAAGTAGCCACCAAAATCTTTTCAATATCTGCAACAACATTTTGAATCATTTGAAATGCCACTTTTTGGTTTTGGGCTGCTCGTTTGTGGTTTAACATTTTATCGAGCCAACACTGTGCGACGATTGGCTGCCATGTGGTCGAACATGACTTTCGTATCGCATCAGGGGCAAATATGCAGAGCAGGTCGTTTGCTAAAACAAGAGGTATGGTTGGGGTGCACGCTGGCATGCTGCGGCCACTGGCTGTGTCAATTGTGGTGGCCTACGACCACTAACAATTGCGATGCCAATAGCGATGCCAATGCTGATACGGCTGCCGGTGATGGTACTCCGTTCAGAAGTTGTTACGACAACACGACAACACGACAAGGCACGACGCTTGCCCAATGCCGACCAATCTCAATGCAAATTGATGACCAGTCATCAATTTTATTTGGCTTGCTGCCCTCACTCGTCGATATTTACTTGTCTTCTGACTCTGTGACGAGGCTGAGGCACTTGGTTTGAGCTTGGCGTAGCTGCATTTGTAACTCAGTGTGAGCGTATTTGCTTTCGCACTAACTCGACTAACTGTTGCTCGTGCTGGTGTTAAAGCTATTGCTATCTCTGGTAGAGGGGCGTATGTCCTTTTTGGCTGCTGCGGTCGTAGTTGACTTTTAACATATGTCCTTCTAGTTTTTGCTTGTGTGTGCGTGTGTGTGTGTGCTTGCCTTGGTTTTTATTTTTTTGCATTTAAAATTCGATAGATAATAATTTTTTGATTTATGGCAATGATGCTCAGTCGAAATGAGATTTTTATGGTATTGCTTTGCTGTCATGTTTTTCAATATTTTACTGTTATGCATTTTAGCATTCAAGCCCATTCCGTCGCACACGTCGGGTTCCATTGCCATCGCTATTGCCACATCCGCTTGACATTCACTTTGCTACATTGCACAACAGCATTAAATTTGTCAGACGGTAGTCGTGGCATGGCAAGGCGAATTTTGAACATATTTTAGGCATTTTCGTGAAACACGTTCCGCTTTCGCAGCTGGCGAAGCGGCGCAGCGCAGCCTATGTCAGAGAAAACATAATTTTGGTAATACTCTGCGCGATTTGCGCGCGATTATAAAAGCTTTTCGCAATACTCCCTCATAATTTATAACATGTCGACTGGAAAATGTTTACAACGCCCAATGTCAGTGCAAAAAACCAAATAAAAAAAAAAGTATAAAAAGAAAAAAATCAAAAACAAAAACAAAAAAAAAAAGGAGAAAGTAGCAAAGATTACAGACGTCGCAGCCGAGCGAGTTGACTGCCATCATCGTCATCGTCGTCAGTAGCTGCTCCAGCGCCAACATCTTCATTGCATGGCCCCTTTGCGTCCTCGTACTCATTTTTGCATCTTGATAGTCGTCTTCAGCGCTTCGCCTTGGAGCCCTGTTTAGCGCTACAACCCCAGTCGCGGTCGCAGCTGTCGCTGAATACGCGCAGCCTCTTACTCAGCTAAGGCTGTACCACATTCAACCGACACCCTATCCGATTGAGTCTGTCAGTCTGTCAGTCGACTTCTCGCGACTGGCGGTGCTGCTATTACATTATAATGCATCTATCGAACGGTTTCGCGAGACAGCAAAATATTCAAATGAAAATTTATGTTTGCATTATGAATTTTTATATAGTGTTGCTTTTCGTAGGCATTTTTATGGCACGGCATATCTTTGCTTGTGCTCATATCTTGCATGAGTACTATGAGTACTGCCTGTGCTGTGTGTATATGTGTACGACAATATTCGTTTTTCGTGTGGAAAATTATTAAAATGCGTTATATAATGAAGGTTAGCGATTTGCATTTAGATTTTATTGCTACACAGTTTCTTTGCTTGCGTAGGTCCGCCTTGCATTAGATACTTTTCAGCGCTTGCAAATTTATGAGCTTAGACCTTTCATGATTTCGTAAATTATTATTATTCACTCGAAATTATAATGTATGGGTGAAGTTGTGCTGTTGTCTGTTTTCGTGTCAGTTTCATTAGTCAGAATGAAAATCTTGAACTACATTGCACACACTTGTTTGCTCAAAAGTATGCTGCATTTTTCTATAGCCTGAGAGCTTGAGAGTTGCATTTCTTTCTGTACAAAACAAAAAAAAAAAAAAAAATTTCGTCTCATTGGCAAGTTCTGCTAGATATGTGTACAAATATTCCCGATGAAAACACATCCTGACATCCTAGGGGCATTAATCAACCCCTAGGCAGGTTTCGTGTAGTCTAATGTTTTCAACCAGCGGTTAACAAAACAAAAGTAGTCGAATCGATTTCTCTCTCTCTCTCTCTCTAACATCCAGAATGCCGACAGTAGACATAGTGTTCCTATGAATAATTTAATCGCCATACACTTTTACACGAAATGAGTTTTGAAATGAGTAAATCAATTTCAACACATTACCTAAGTACTTCGCCTGACATTCGCACATTCATTTTACAGCGCTAAAAAGTAGTCGTAAAATGGCGACGCGAGTGTGGTTCAAAAGAAAAAAAAATGAGGAAGCGCAATGAAGAACGAAGAAACTTCATTAAATGTCAAAAAGTATAATTTTGGAGTGCGCGGCTGTTAAGACTCAAGCCCATAAACAAACGAGTGAAGCAGCGGCAGGCTGTACGTCATTAGCATCAGCATCAGCATCAGAAGCGGCATCATAGACTTCCAGACACTAAACGTGTTGCTTGAACAGGAGGTAGTAGCAGTAGTGATGTTAGGACCAACGCTGCCGCAACAGAATGTTTTATTATAAAACCATAAAACTTCCAGTTGCCCCTTTGGTGGCACAATACAAACGAATGAACGAACTAACGACCGAGCGACCAGGCAAACTGATGTACGCCCATCCCTCTTACCCGGTCTACCGTCTAGCGCTGGCTTGTTTGGCGGCCTCGTCTTCTTAATGCGTTGAAAACCATAAATTTCGAAAAAGTTAAGCTTTCACTGCTTGGGGCAGTGGGGCAGGCACACCGGTTCTTCAGTCACTTCTGCACTTTACGAGTATGCCCGGCTTGTCTCCTAAAATGAATTTCACGGCTGGCCAGCCGTACAATCAGTGAGAGGTCGGGCAGCTGGCACCTGCGCCGGTCAGAATGAGCTATTGTGTGTATTAATGTGCCAGTAATGAAGATACAATGTGAGCGGTTAGCATGCGTTTTAGTTGAGTTCGCTGGCAATCACAACCTGAATCTGTACTCCGTTTGCCGAATGTTCACTGCTTCGGTTTGCTGTGTATTTGCGTGAAATTGTGGCAACATAAATCTTATTTACACGCAGACTAACCAGCAAAGGCAAAAAAGGAAAAGGAATAGCACAGCCAAAACAAGAGAAATGGCAAACGCAAGCAATTTATTTGTAAATGGAATCGATTAAAAAGCAATCTCGGCGTGACAATCGGCAGTCGCCATACGACACCTTTGCGTCACTCAAGCAATCTGGTCGGTGCGACGCCAAGGAACGGCATGGAAAAGGCAAGTCTTAAAGAATTCCGTTGTTCCGTTGTCGCCCCGGCAATCAGCGGTGCAGCAAAGTTACATGACTTGAGTGCCTTAAACGGAGCTCATCTTAACGCAGCCTCAGCGTTAACCTCAGGTCGTCTCAAATCGTATAGAGTCTCATCGAGACGCTTCGAATGGAATTGTTTCGGGACTGAGCGCGCCGATGATTACATCATCTTGTATTACAAATATCTTATCGAATATTTGCCCTCGATTGCACCCTTGGGTAAAATTTATTTGGCTGTCATTGCAGCAGCGACAGTCAAAGGATTTACAATACAAGTACAACAACAAACAAGTACGAAACCAAAACAAACCAATCGAATGCCTGAATTGTGTGTTGAGTTGAAACGCATCTTTTGTTGAGATAATGGTAAAGGCGCGCACGGGGGTTGAAGGCTGCCTGATAAAACCGAATAATAAGTTTGATTTAGCTATGAGATCAGCGACACAGGTTTAATCCAATTCATGCAAATCAATACATATTTGACTCAATTTCCGTTAAGCCGTAGTTGTAATACTAGCGGTGTGAAGCTGTAAACGAAATCATGAGAAGAATTGCATGTTAGATAAATAAAATCATCTATATATAATATGTTTATTACTATCGCCTGTACTTGGGGGTGGCCATGGTACGACCAGTGAGTAATTGAAAAGTACAGCATAGTCAGTTAATACAGTTAATAAAAAATTCACTCACGTCTACCGTACACGAAGGAATCGCGCGTAAATTCGTTAAAGTGTGATTTTAATATACGTAAGTATTTAATAGGAAAAACAGCAAACGAAAAGCGTCGTGTAAACAAGGCGAAAGTGTTGGCAGCGGGCGACGGCGAGTCGTTTTTACGGGGCTTCAGGCGTTGTTAATGGTAAAATGTCTTTACTGTTTTTTGTCCACGCCGTAATCACAGCGCATCGCTTGTGTTCTTCTTAATTTCCTACAAACGTAAGACGTATACAAACACACATACATACATACATATAGACGCACCTCAAAGAACACAAACGGAAGTCCTCTAACCGGATGTCACTGATACGCCTCGAAGTAGGCAGTAGCATTAAACGTGCTTCATGCCGCATGACTCACAACTCAAGCCGCACTTAACGCGCTACTTTGCCGCAAATTTTTCGCGAAGTCTTTGCTAGAATTTCGCCAACTTTGACTGCCACTTTTGCTTTTTGCCTTGTTCGTTGGCTCGTTGGCTCGTTGGCTCATTACATTTTTAATTTTTTTATTACTTATTTTTAATTTATTTTTGCTTTCTTTTATACTCTTCATGTAGTGGCTAGTATACTCTCTTTGCCATGAAGTTCGTAACACAGTGAAAACAAGAAAGTCAAAAAAAAAGTAAAGGAAACAAATTCTTGCGCAGCTCAACGGGCGCAGTTGGTTCAGCCATGCCTGTGTGTTTATCTGACTGTTGGTATTTTTTAATACTCTACTATTTGAAATTTTCCTATAGGCATATATATGGTTAAATCAAGTCTAATACTTTGGAGTGGGATTAATATTTCGGGAAAACCTTTTACGCGCAAGATCCTAGCGTCACTGTAGCCTATATTTTTCATTAAAAAAAACATTTGCATAAGTTATTTTAGCATGAAGAGTATAAAAACTTCGGCGTTGCCGAAGTTAAGCTTCCTTGCTGTTTTCGTATATCTTTTATAATTAACTGTATACATGAAAACTTGTGTTTTCGCTCGCCACCAGCGTCGTTGCGAAATGAGCAACGAACGAATCGTTGTACTAAAATAGCGGTTGGGCGGGTCAAAGTGCTCTGCACAGCTTCGAGTGGCGCATTTAGTAGAAGAAGTCATCGTCATCGTCGCAGTCGCAGCCGCCGTGTACAACTGACTATTTGTCGGGCTTGTTCAGCGGCGCGTTAGCGAGTGTTGCTAAATTAACAGAGTAGGTAATTAAACCCTTTGCCCAACTAATGAAGTCGCGTCGAGTTCACGCTGCATGCGGCACACTCAAAGGTAAGCCAACCCAAGGTGTACCAAGAAAAGGCAAGGGATATACGTTAAGGTTCAGTTCGCCTTCAGTTGAAGTTTAGACTATGTTTTTAGTGTTTTTTATATATTTTTTTTATGTATAAATATATGTATATATATTTTTAGATCAACAACAAACAAAGTCCTTCTGCCGAAGTGCGGCGAAATTCTATTTGTGTCTTCTTTGATCCGCATTAATTTTGTTGCTCGGTTTTTCCTTCTACTTTTTCTGCCAATTTTTCTTTTACTTCTATTGCTACTGCTGCGCTAACTTAATTACGACACTTTGCATACATTTAGGCGCTCTTTTTTATTGCTTTCGAACTGCGCCAAGTTTGCTTAAAGCGTATTTAGCTCTTACGAAAAGTTGTTTTTTATGCCGCGTTTTTTATACTGCTAATGCAGTGTATAATTCTATCATTAAGTGTGCAAAGCCGGAGACCCTGTAAAGCACACATAGTCCTGATCAGCTGTCTGATCCGAGCTAATGAGACTATGTCCCTCTGTCCAATTGTCTGTCCAATCCGATACATGCAATATCGTATTTCAAGTTGATGCCTTCTTCTACTATTAATTTTTTTATTTTTGACATATCGAGTTGACTTTATTTCACCAAACTTCGGTCGTTGGGTCCACTTGCACTTCTTACAATATAAGAATAACTCTGGCAACGCGAATTCCACCAGATATATAAATATAAATTGTAGAGCAATAAATGCAAGAAGCGTAAAGCTTTTACAAAATCGTGGCTTGAATTCTAACGGATGTCCTACGAGCGTGAAGAGTATTGAAACTTCGGCTTAGTTCATCTTTTTTTGTTGTTGAAATTAATTTCCATTTCTTTTTGTACGCTCCAAGCAGAAGTCAACATTTTCACTTTTGCTGAACCCGCTTGCAATTAGTTGAGAGACTGTAGTCTTGGAATGTGTTCTTATAGCCGATTATCAGTAAGCAGCAGGTTTTTATGGCGTATACCTGCTTACAGTTCAAAACCGTTTCAGCGTCATTTCAAAAGAGCGATAAAAATATATAAAGTTTGCATCATATGCCACGATTAGCACCTTAAAATTCCACGTTCTGCTTTTGTTAAGATACTTTCAATCCGAGTGGCTGCTTAGTACGCTGACATCTTCTTGTTGCCATAGGAGATAACTAGCCATTGCCGATGGTCAGAGCCTTATTTGTAATACTTAATGCATCATATGAAGTTGTTGTTAAGAGTTGAGTAGGAAAGGCTGTCGCAGCAGCTACCCGTTGCCATTGAATTTGGTTGTGTTTATTGAATACGAAATGTTGGCATTTCCGAGATGTGCTTTAAAGCTGCCTTAGTGGAACAGATTTTGAATAAATTTCTTCACCACTTTGCTGAATTGAATTTCTTGGCCTTTTTCTGGCTTGCTCGGCTTGACTTCGCTTCTCTCCCCTCGCTTGCTACACACTAATGTACGCTCCGTGGTTGTTCTGTGTCATGCCACTTTGCTCGCCTTGGCTCATGTTGTTGTCCTGTGCCAGTATGTCCCGCTTTGTCTGAGCTTTGTGTTCGCATATGAATATGAATTTTATCGAGATTCATGGCAGATGATAATTTTCCCTTGATAACTGTAAACTCGTCTATCGCTTGAAGCGAGGTTGCCACACATATATACTCGAAGACACATACACACACACACACACACACACACACACATTTCAGTAGATACTACACACGTCACAGTGTGTCTGTCTGTCTGATTATGTGTGTATGTAACAGCAAAATTGTTGCCTTGTCTTGGTTGCTGCTACTCGTAAAATCCACTTTTGGCTCATTCATTTGCTCATTTCGCTCGTTCTTTCATAAAATATAAACAGCGTATTAAAATGAATGCACACAAAATGCCCCGGCCCACCATCCAACAGCACCACTACCCTATCTCATGACTTTCACGGAAGTAATGCTGATAACTGAAGTTTTTTGGCTGCTACGGGAAGAAGCCCCAAAATTTGCAGAGCTCAGCGCTGTCTGAATATGCCTGCAACGCTTCTTTTCTGTCAGTTCGCAGTTGGCAGTTGGTCCCACTGATTTGCTGATTCTTTGACTGACTAACTTAACTGACTCTTTCACTGACAGACCAACACTTTTGCTTATTAGCCTAACAAGCTGAAGTTTTGATAAATTAAGTGTTTATCCATTGCCCAAACCAAGTGTTATTTTGATTTCTGTTTTTGTTCAACGTTCGTTGCTCCTCATTCGCCCGACCCGTCATCACTACTAGGCGAACTAATTTCGCTAGGTTTTTCAGTTAGTTCCACATGTGTTAACTACTCAACTCGTCTTGATGAGCGAGCTCTCAAAGGCATTACGTGCCACACGCCCCAAACTGAATAGGCAGTATACTCGCCCATAGCTTGTGTCCCGTTACATTGACCGACCATTGTCCATGGCTCTTCACTTATGGTTTGGGATACGGTTACAGTTACGATTACGGTTTCGGTTTGGGTTTTACGCTTTCGCCAGAAATTGGGTGTTGAAAGTTTAAATATGCCGAAAATATGCGAATGTGGGCGTTTGCTTTGTTTTTTTTTTGCTCTAGCCCCTTTCCGAATTCATACAGCACTCATTGCGCTTTGATGAGGGTGAAGGGTCAGCAAACATGGTAATGAAAATCGTGTGGAGGCAAAACGTGAAGAAGAAGACAAATAACCCAATACATGCAAATAAGTTAGGCCGTTTTGTGTGCTTTGAAGTTGTGAAACTCAATTTACAAAAATTTTCACACGTTTCTTGGATGGAATGCGGACAGGGCAGACTGACAGAGTTCGAAGTTGGTTTTAGGACTCAGTTAGTGGCACTTTTGGGTTACACCATTTAGCTTGAGATTGTTGGCTGAGAAGGGAACGTAAAGTCCACGTTAACCGATCCATAAAGTAGTTAAGTAGTCGTATGAGGCTTGAATTGAGGAGTCTATCGAAAACGAGTGCTTTGAAGTCTCCGCGTTTTAAAGCGAGAACACGCATCGTTGTGGTCGATGGGTTAGTGATTTCGCGGCGCTTTGGCTAAAATGACAGGTTTGGGCTTTCGGTTTTAGTCATTCACTTCGCCAACTTAAAAATAATTTACCTTTAAATTTTTAGTGTTCGGCCAACGGTTAAAATTGAAGACTTTTAACTGGTTTTATTCCCTCAATACTTAATTAATTTTATTAAAAAGTAAACTGTGCACATCTGTAAATGAAAACCTGTCAAATGGTTAATTTTTTGTCTAAATCGGACATGTAGCTTAAGCGTAAAATGATGGTAAAGAAAATGTCGGCCTATTTATAT
Organism: Cacoxenus indagator; assembly: GCA_035041755.1. Taxonomy (NCBI): domain Eukaryota; kingdom Metazoa; phylum Arthropoda; class Insecta; order Diptera; family Drosophilidae; genus Cacoxenus; species Cacoxenus indagator. The sequence continues at coordinate 1,788,709 of JAWNKX010000220.1, read as the reverse complement.
ATAGATGTGCACAAAATGACTTTGGACCTCTAGCTGACTGATAATATTCACCGAAATGTTTAGCAAATCCTCAGCTTTTTCAAAGATAGTGAATACTGTTGAAAACGTTCTTGCACTTGTGTCAGGCCTTTCATCGTGTATCACAATAACATCCCGGTATTGCCGGTACTATACTATCCAGTGTCTAATTCCTACTGCGAGTATTAAGAACTTAGCAATCAATCTGCTGGACAACACAAACTCGGTGCCTGAAAAGCAACAGCGTTTAGCTCTACTTTATTTAATTATATACTATTTTTTATTCGCTGATTGTGATGTCCTAATTGACAGTGGCAAAGAAAGAACACTCTTTAAATAGAAAATGGTATAGTCACGTGAAGCGTGAAGTGATTTCCGGTGGCGGCAGGCCGTTCTTAATGATATCTTTATATGCATTTAAGTCAAATATGCCGTTTCCCAACTCAGATGCTTTATCTAATACAATGTGTTTCAATCCTGGCCGGCCGCTTTCACTCACGGCTTGCTTTGCTTTCTTTCACGCCATAAACACCTTTAGCAGTAATTCAGTGGCGCTTAACAAAGCGTGTGCAGTTAAACCAACAATAAAGAAAAGCAGTTAAGGTCGGAAACGTTTAGCGACGAACGCACTGTGTCCTCGGCGACCACTTTACTGATGAAATACAGGTTGTGGCGGTTCGGTGCGTGTGTAGTAGAGCACGAGAAAAGTACTGAAAAAACAAAACAAAAAAAACAAACAAAAAAGCAAGAAAAAGAAGAAAATTTCTTGATTTCGGCAATGACGAAGTTGCTATACACTTTTCACTTACCGAAATGCTGATGTTGGAAGTACTCAATCCAGTAACCCAAGATCTGGAAATGAATGACAGTGGCTGTAACAGGTTCCTTTGAAATGTCTGCTCGATACGGTAGAACTTAATTTGACTCATTACTTATGGCTTCGTTTATATGAATCTCAGGTAATGACTGTCGGAATTTCAAAAAGCAAAGCATTTATGCTAATAAGATCTCAAATTGGACTCTGATGCTCGTACGAGAGGTACTTCGTATTTGGGTGAATCCAGACAAATGGTAAAAGTAAAGCGGTTGGTAAAAAGTAGACTGAATGCAAAATAAATAGAAGCATTTCTGTGTTATGCATCCATATAGACAGACGATCGAACGGATAAACGGAGATGGTTAAATGAACTCGTTTCGCCGAGCTGTTCAACATATACGAGTATGTATGCTCTAAGAGGTATCCAATGTCATTTTCAGTGACTCGCAAACTTCATAAGAAAGTCGTAATGCTATTCCCTGCTTGCAGAGTATAAAAACGAAAGCGAAAGAATTCTGCGCATATCTAAAAAGGCGTGAAATTAATTTACATAAATTTATGTGCTTTGATCGCCGCAATTGCGGCACACTCTGAATAGGTGTATAGACGCGAGTGTGTACGCTGCTGTCGATGTGTGTGTGTGGGTGCCTGTATAATGTGTACGGATGCGAACGCTAATACGACTCGCCGTCTTCTGAATTATTTGCGCTGTGAAACATTTAAAACGCTCCAAAGCGCCACTTTTCGCGCCTGCTGCAAGCCCTGAACACCGCACCGCGAATGTTTACTGCTGTTCTATTCTCGCGCTCTTTCGGTTACCCATGCATTGCATGTACACCTTCGGGGATGGCGTTTTTGTTTCTTCTTCTTATTGGTGTGTGAGGGTGCTGGGGGTCGTTGCACTTGAGTACTGCCTAAAATGACACTTTAGTGCCTTCTGGGGCGTGTGAACCAATTCATAAACACAACAACAACAACAACAGTAGAAAGAGCACAGATAACAAGGGGCGCCTCAAGTATCTTCGTTCTCAAACAATTCGCTTTACAGTCGTTGGTTGGTTGGTTGGGTGGACCACTTTTGTGCGCGCGGCAAGCATCTTGGAAAATTGTGTCAATTTGTTAATGTCGCTTGAGAGTTGAGATTTCTTTCTCTTCCACTGATGCTTTTCGCCATAGCATCTACTCCCCAACTCAATTTACATATCTATGCAATTTTTGTGCGCCTCTAGTCTATGTCCCAACGGCTTGGCTTTGCTGCTCAGTGCCCCGATACCCCGCCTCTGACTGAAGTGAGCCACACAAGGCGCCAAAATACCACCATGTCTGAGTGTTTGTCCTTTCTGTGGACTCAACGTCAACGTCATCAACAAATAATAAATAAAAATCTGTTTAGTGCTACTTCTGCTATTCAAGTGTTGGTTGAGCGCCCGTGGCCGAAGTGGTTCACAGTTGGCGTGGTGTGGGTTTGAGGTTTTCCTTTTTGCTGCGTCGGGTTAAGGCCTCGGGCACGAGTATGAGTATGAGTACGAGTACGAGTACGAAATGAGTTTTTCATTTCGTTTGAACCACAACTTATGCTTTAAAGTGGATTTTGAGTTCTGTTGTCGTCCAACCGGAAGCGTTGACGGTAGCCCAGCGCCGCCGGCTGTGCGGTTGGGGGTGCGCATGCTACGTGAAAGGGCCCAAATGAGGCTGCGGTCACACAGCTGTGTCCAATCAGGCCCAGCCGAAATGAGCGGTAACGACTAGCTGGTACGCTACTTTCAAACTATTCCACGACGCAGTAGCGCATTGACGAAATATCATAGCCTAACCAACGACGTCGTCAGTCTGTGTATGCGTGAGCGTGACTGCCGCAACCGCGCTCTGGCCATTCCGAATGAAAAGATGACGATGACGATGACGCCACATTAACACACATTGTCAAAAAATTAAAACGCTGTGAAAGGACACGCCGAATGGACAAATCCTTATTTTCAAATTGTACAAAATGCAAAGAGCGAAGACACATGTGTGCGTAGTTGCGTGCACGTGTACGTTTACGTGTTCTTGTACGTGTGTGTCAGTGTTTGTCCTTTTACGAAAATCTGATTAAAATATTTGAGTTTGCCTTTTAATGTGATTTTTGAGCATAATAAAAAGCCTAAAATACTGACCGAAAAAACCCGTCCGAGGGTTGATTCCGATTCCGACTCCGATTCCGTAGTTGATCATTCTAGGTTAGGCCAAAGGGTTCAGTCTACGACTGCCACTTCGACATCGGTTAGCTAGAGTTAGCGTTGCTTTGGTTCGACTTCGTTAGGTTTGGCTTTACTAAGTCTTTTTTCTGTTCTATTCTGTTTTGTTTTCTGTTTTTATGTTACTCGCATCCGGCGTGAATGCCAACAGTGACTTCGTACTCATAAGTAAACCAAAGACAAAAACTCTTTTTTTTGTATCTTGTTTAATTTTTTTGTTCTTCGCTCAGGGGTTTTAAATATTTCATCGAACATGCTACACAGCCAGAGTAACCCTCCCTCGGGTCGGTGTGGATCAACCCGAAAATCGACAAAAGAAATAAATATTTTAATTAGGGAAATTACCAGAGAAGAAGAAGAAGAAGCAGCTATATCATACGAACGTTTCCTTTGTGGTAGCCGCTTTAAGATGGTACAACAAATATTGAGCTGTAGTTTTATTTAGCAGTATAAGTCTTCCTCACCTCCCCACCGACTACTTGAATTGGCTTTTTTGGGTCAACTTTAGTGGCTTTGAACTGTGCGTGCTACTTGTAAGCCTTTTGTGGCATGACCGGAGCCTCCAAGCATCGAGAAATCAGTCAAGTATTTATTAATTTGATGATTCGATGCTACGAATGTTCATCGTGGTCAGCCTGTTTGTTTTTTATATAAAGTGGGCCTTTTGCTATCCACTCAGCTCATCTTATGGCGTCTTACTTTACCTCATCATTTTCCTTTGTTGTTTTATTGTTAGTTGTTTATTTGTTAATTTGTGTTTAAAAAATCATTGCCGCAGAGAGGGGGCACAGATTGAAGAAGATAGAGAACACGGTCCTTATACATTATCCCTCATCAACTTTGCCCATGTGGCTACAATTTGCTGACGTTTGACTGCCTCTCTACCCACGCTACCCTGCCCATCCCGTCCCGTTCTGTTCATGTCAGTAGCTTGTGCTGTCGGCCATACTAAGCCGCTGGGAATGCACTCATTTTGCTACTTAAGTGTACATGGAATGATGTCAGTTTCAACTCGAGTGAGTTGAGGAGCTTTGAGGTTGCGTCTGCCAACATCACTTCTCGTGATTGAGTCTTGATGCCGCAGCAAGAGCCGTCGCCGACTTCATCGCCATTGTTGCTGTTGATGAGTGCTGCTGATGCGTTGGTCACTTTGATGTGGTGCCGCTGTGGGAAACGCGTAATTTACTTTAAAAGTCGCATTAGCAAACAAAAAAAAAAGGATCTAAAAAAAGCATCTCAATTAAGGAAAAACGTATTAAAAAGGCAACAAACTCCAAAGAAATAAAACTCAATTGGCAATTTAACAATCTTCGTTTGGCTCGGAGTGAGTTTAGGGATTTCTCAAGTCCACCAAAGTCCACCCGACAACTAACAAACGGAGACGCACTCACACCATACGCACTCAAGTCTTGGCTTAATTGGAAAATTAAATTTCTATGTTGCTGCTGTCTTTTGAAATGCACATCGTGAAAATATTACACGCAATTGCAGAGCGGGCGTAAATAAGTGCCAGAAGTGGAATATTAATTTTTTGTACTTAGTTATGGCCGCCATCAACACCAGTCGCCAGCCTTGACTTGAGAGTTGGCCCGAACTTGAAGTTGAAGTCGAAGTTGAATTCAGTCATGCATGCTTGCGATTAGATGTCCAAGACAGTCACCCGTCGCCAGTTGCCAGTCGACCGTAAGCCTGGTCTCCTTTTTCGAGTTGTTGCTTTTACTGGCTTTAGCTGTTGTGCGCTCCAATGAGCTCAAAATTCGTAGCAAAAATTCGTTAATGGTCAATGCGCATCGGATTTTCCTTTACATATTCATACAAGCACACAGTCACAGAAACCTAGACCTCATAGAACACTTGTAGTTACATAGATACAGATACAGATACGAATTCCATTCCATACTCGGATGGGTGCAAATGAATGTTCTTTGTTAAGTATTTTTGTTCATCCACAAAATGCGACTTACGCGCATTTGTAAAGATTTCGCATAGTGCTAAGATGTATTCATGTCTGTGTGTTAGTGTGCATGGTGTGCTGCTTTCGAAGTTTATGTGATATGTGAGCATATTTCTAAGTTGAAGAAGTTCTTAGGCATTCTTGAGGGCCAACATCAACAACAACAACAACAACAACAACAAATAAACAAACAAATTGCAAAAATCCACGCACACACATGCACATATATTTACACGTGCATAAACAAAGGTGTGTCTTTATGTGTGTGTGTGTGTGTTTGTGTGTGTGCATTTGTATGGTTACGTTGAAGTCATGGAGCATGTTCTGCGGTTAATTTGTGTGCTTAAAAGCGCTTTACGACTTGGGTTGCTCGGACATCCGACATGAATACGAACAAGCTGAGTAACCGAACTGGCACTAGTCTCCTATGCTCATACGCCTTAATTCACATACATCGCAAGCGTTACTTACAATGTTGGTCAATTCAATGGACACTATGCCATTAGTGAGCCATAAAGATAAGCAATATCAATGGGCTTGATACTGTTTGTAAATTGGTCCATCATCTAATCGACTTGCGATATAGTGTTTGGTACCATAGATGGGAATCTAACAAGACCGTCTAACATACTCGTACAGAAAAGGTTCATCTTTCGACGAAATATGTGAATTATAGTAAACTAGCTGTGCTTGCCACTTCGTTCGCAACTAATGCAAATGTACTTCTGCCAATAGTGTTCGTTACTCTGCTTCGCTTCATCGTTTGTATACACAGCGAGCGAGTTAGTGTGTGTGGGGCACATCCATACATATATAATCTGTGCTTTTGCAACAAAATGCAGCCTATATGATTTCCCAAGGTCTCATCTAATTCTATGCCAAAATTCATAAAAATTGGTTAAGCTGTTTAGGCTTGAAAAGGTAACAGACAGACAAACAGATGGATAGAGTTACTTTCGCATTTGAAACATTAGTAAAGATTCGGCTGCGAATTGCGTTCATCTCAAACATTATTCATTACTATTTAGTTATTCCATTTATGCATGCCAACTGATTGATACTTTTAGAGACCCGTTGTAGTGTACTTTTATGATATCAATGAATTTATTAATGCTGATACTACTTACTTGACCAAGAACATCGTGGCACTAATTTATAAACATCTGTAATGGCCTCAATGACCGCCGCGTACATCGAGTTTGTCGTCTCCGCTGGCTTGTTGTCCGTCGTTTTATCGGTCTTCAAAGGGCTTGGTGTGGCATGGCCGGCCAAGCAAAACAAACAAGAAATTTATGTACAATGCAAGTGTCAAACTACATAGTTGTGCTGCTCCAAACAACAATTTTAAGTCGCAAACTCTTTGCTAAACTAACAACATGTGTCGGCAACAAATTGCCGGCACATTTGCAATTGTGTTCGTACGTGTGTGTGGCAGTGTGTGTAGGTAGTTGTGTGTAGGTAGTTGTGTGTTCAACTTATGCTTAGGAATTTTCAATTTTCTTAAGCAACTTTGTGCTCGGTTGAACGCCCAAAACTGAAATGAAGAATCGGGCGTCCAAGACGTACGTTAGGACCGAAGCCGAATTCGCGGCAAGAATTGAGACAGAGACCCAGAGCATGACTGAGGCGAGGCGACCGAAGACAGTGCCGGCGAAAGAAGAAAGGCTTTCGTCTCTGAATGAATAACTGCGAATTGAAATGCGATTACATGACCAGGACACGCACTTAGAGGTGGCTTAAGAGGTCAACTTAGGGCAGGGCAGGCCTAGCCTAATATTGAGATTCGACTTGACTCGTCTCGTTTCGTCTTGTGTTGTCTTGTCTCGATTCGACTCGAGTCCAATCCATGCGTTGCGACACAACTTGGTTTGGGCACGCCTTTTGTGCTTTCTTGGCACGCCATCTTGGTGAAAGTTTTGCTAGACATTTGCGCCATTGCTATTCGCCCTCGTCCGTGCCGCGGCTCCCGCCTAGTTCGCCTTTCGGCTGCTGTATCCTTTGCAAGCATGTGTGTTTTTGTGTGCGTTGTAGCACTCAAATGGTTTTAAATTTCATTATATAGTTTTACAAGGCACATTTGTCCTCTGTCCGTCGCATGCTATAAAATTGACCAGCACCTCCTTTAGCGCACACACCACTTTGTTTATGTTGGTTTAAATTGTCGTCCGAGCAACACGAAAAATGCCTTAAGAAAGCACGGCAGATGAGTAGAAACAAACGGTATGAAGGAAATAAAGAATGATGCTTTAAAGCCGTTCAGATGATTAAGGGTTTGCCCGACCACCAACCCCAACGCACCCCAATCACTATTCCATTCAAAGCTCTTTTCCAGCGTTCATTTGTGCTACCTCGGCTTGTGCTGGTTTTCCCGAGTTTCCGAGTATTCTGGCTTTCATTGTTGGCTGGTTACGCGCTTATGCCTCCTTTTTTTCGCTCTCGCGTATCCCGCGGATACTTCCGCTTAACGGTTACATTTATAATTACATTTTAATTAGATTCATTCGGCTGTAAAGTGTCCTTTTGTGATTTTGCTTCGTTGCCTTCGAATTTTTTCCTTAATGAATAGCCGTGATTATGTTTTTTACCGACATTTTTTTACACTATTTCATTCTCTTGGCATTGGTATTGGCCTTGTTCTTCTTCTTGGGCAGCATCTGCATTTTTAATGACTGTGATTTATTAATGGCGACAAGGTTATTAAGAAGTTCAATAAAAATGCCAAGGCGGGCAGAAAAATAAAAGGGAGAAAAATATAATTGAGAACCCATAAAAAAGTGTTGGCGGTAGGCGACGTTGGTGGTCACGACGTCACCCAATTCGATTTGTGGCCTGGGTTGAATTTGCCGGAGATTTGAGGAAAGTGTGCTTAAACAAATTAGAGCATCCGCCTAATGTCAAACTCTTCTGCCTGGATATTGTCGTTTTATAACCGCACAGCGGCATATACCCTGGCAGGGGAGATGTTGCTGCAGTTTAGCTCAGTTTGGTCTGATGGACTCATTTCCTTGGACCAAAAGAGTTCAGTCATGCGACCACGACTCCATATAAGTATTCAAGACTCCAAACCGCCATTAGATTTCGTCTCTCAAGCGCGTCTCAGCTGACATCATTGCATTCTATTTGGTCTCGTTTAGACTCGTCTCATTTCAAGTCCTTTGAACTCATCCCATCGTGTCACAATTTGCTTCTCCTCACCAGACCTTGTCGTGATTTAGTCAGTGGTCCTCGTTGGCGGCTTGTTTGCGCGCCCATTGTAAGCGTTACGCTCAACCGGTTATGCTCCGGTCCGTTGCTGTGGGTGCTGTGGGTGCTGTGGGCTCTGGGGGTGTCTGTTTGCTACGTACTAGTGCCCTCTGCACTGTAAGTCGTGTACTGGGCTGGTGCTTTATTTTGAAGTTCTACACTGTTGATTTTATTAGTCTCCAGCGAACAATTCGAGAAATTTGTGCCATGCCTTGATTTTTCTTAGACCGACTCTCAACTCAACTCAAGTCAACTCGAACCGACTCAGCTCAGCTCAGTTCAGCTCAGCTCAGCTCAATACTTATCTACGCACGTATCCTTTTTGTTCGTGAAAGGATTGCTAGTCCTTTGTCTCGCCTTCGTCGCCGTTGTGTTAGGCGCTGCGCGTTTCCGGTCGCCGCCCTCGTCTCTGTCATCTTCGTCGTCGTCATCGCTGTAGACATCGTCTGCCTTCATATTCATCTTTCAACTTATCGTACGACTCTCGGTCTGAATGCCCGCGACTTTGCCAGCTAATGGCAACTTGTTAAATTGTAAAATTGGAAAACAAGTTGTTTTCATTTCTTTTTATTAGGTTTCAGAACTTATCCGGACTCTTCGCTCTTGTGCTTCTTGCTCTCTTTCGATAGCCGGCCTGCCTCGTTGCTTTTCCTCGGTACATAAATTGCATTAAGACGTCGTAGGCCGCACGTCGACGTTGCCGTCGTCATCATCGTCGTCTTCTACGACATTCGACTGATCTACATCTATGCTCTATGCCCCATTTAGTTTCAAAATGTTTCGGAACCCGCATACGTAGGCAAGCAACCTAATGCGTGTGTGTGGTTGTATGTATGTGTAGCTTCGTAACTTCATCTCTGCCATGCCCTTGTTTCCTGTTGTTATTGCCATCGTCTTTGGCTGTTGCTCATTCTAAGCCCTCATCTAACGGCTTCACGACATTTTTATGTGAGGCTCTGCTGTACTTTTATTTAAAACTTTATTCTTTCCATTTGATTTTATTGTTAGCGAATTAAAGGGGTAAAACTGTTTCGTCAATGTTTACAACCAATTTATAATGGCAGCGATTTTCGTACATTTTCACTCAACCACGTTACACTCTCCCAAACACTAAGCAACATATTTACTTGCCTGAGTATTTATGCCTTTTTTCGAATATCGCTAAAAACGGCTGTGTAAATAGTAAGTTGCAGTAGTACTTTGACATAAGTTTCGATTAAACGTCTTTGCTCCTAAAAGCACTATTAAACCTGATTAAGCTGTTTCAATTAGCACATTTAACACTTGTCAAACGGTGAACATTCTTGCGACCCAGCACATTACCGCACAATACAGCACAATACAGCTGAAGATGAACAAGTTTGGACTACAACTAAATTGTACTAATTTAGAGAGTGTAGACAATGGATCAGGTATCTCCTCGCCACAGCATCCTATTGAGACAGGTATCATGACTTATGATTCACCGACGTGTGCAGGGCCATGTGAGCTGTGAAGAGAGCCGAATCATAGTTTTACTGAGTTGGCTAATGCTTTAAAGCTGGCCATCATACATGATAAACGTGCTCGTGTGATTTGCTCGTGTTTGTGGGCATGCTCGTCGTGTATGGCCAGCTTAAGCATAAGCAAGCATTTGTTGTCAAGACAAGGGATGGGATAAACCTCAAGGGCGGAGTTGCTATGTAGCTTGGGTTGTTATTATAATTTTTTATTGTAGGTTAGGTAGTATTGCTCTTGTACTACTACAAGAACATAACTATATTATCTACTACTCAAAGATGACACATCCTAAAACTGTTGCTGTGAAGGGCTGGACAGTAACATAAAATATGCTAAAAGTGGGTCATCAAATTAGTATATCCTGATATCAACAGATTATGTTTGAAGTAAGTCACTTGTGACTAAAAATGGAAGTGAAACGCTACGTGAAACAGTTTAAAATCTACTAGGTAAATCTAGCACAACCCTAAACGTCAACTAAGCAGTCTATGATATCGACACGATTGAGTCGGAAAAAGGTGGGCACTGCAACGAATTACTTTGGTAACTAAGACAACACACTTTCTTTACATTCTTGGCGCTCACTTGTTCAATTTTTGTTGTTGTTGTTTTTTTGTTTTGTTGGCTGTTTTAATTTTTTTTGGCAGACAATCAGCGAAACTTCAAAAGACTGGCGTTGACTTTTTTCACGACATCTGGGACTAACTTAAGTAATGCAAACGCTGGACGGAACTGCGAGTAAATCGAAAAATGGCGGAACGACGGCGCGTGTCAAAAGGTCGCACGTCGTTCATTTCTTGCTTGGCGTGCCACAATCAACCAAACAAGTAATGAAGCAACGAAACAACCGAAACAACCGAAACAACAAACCGACCAACTGACGAACTGGCGAACTGGCGAACTGATGAAATGACGACGTCCTTCGCTTGTTTCTTGCTGTTGCTGATACCGTTTTGTGTGACGACATAATGCCGTCAAAATCTTCAGTGTTTTATTTCAAAGTATCATTATACCCCTTTTAAGTGTTAAAAGAGCTCATTTTCGCTTCTCGAGTGTGCCTTCACTTTGTTGGGTAAAATGCACCCATCGCCGGTGTTGACTTAAAGGCGAACTTCAATAGTGCTGCTGCTACTGGTGGCTGCTGCTGGTGGCTGCTGCTGGTGTCGATGATGAAGAGATGCCTTTTTGTCTTTGTTATTTCGTTGTTCAGTTGGCTTTTCACTTTGTGCAACTATTTAACGCGCCTGACTTTTAGAGAAGCAAAGAAATTTTTTGTGTGCTAAGACAAAGGTCTAAGGCCCATTGATGCTTCGAACGACGCTGGCAGCGTGGGAGACTGTGTGAAGGCGGGAGGCTGAGTTGAAGACGTTCTCATTGATGATGATTCACAAAGCACTGAGCTTTGTTGTTTAAGTCATTTTGTTGTAATTAGATACAAGTTGATTTGCTATTAAAGGCGCCCAACGGTTTCAAGATTGAAGAGATTCGATGCTGCAAACATGAACGCGAAGTCAGACAACGACGATGATGGTGAGGAAGAGGATGATGATGATGATGATGTTGATGATTATTATTGTAATGATTATGTTCAAAGCCGAGTTGAACACTCATAAAATGTTGATGAATAGAAAATCTTTACTCGTTCCGTTCTATGTACGCCTGATAAAGTTTTTCCTCCTATGCTCATTGCCGAAATGCTTTATAGCCTTTTGTGGTTTCGCACATATTTTCGGGTTGGCCATTGACCACTTCCATGGCTTTAGCATAGATAAACACTTGAAAGGGTCGAGATTTAAATCATTTGACGTACGTACACTCAAGCACGTTTTATAAGAGAGCCAGCGAACAAGCGAGCGACTGAGCTCACGGTTGAAACAATCATCGTGCCTGAAAGTATGCAACTCTTTTTGTAACATATAAGCCGAGTTGTTCATTTCGCTTGCTGTTCTTGCCAGTTGATTAATTTTATTTCGTTGTTGTTCTTGTTGAAAGCCTCAAACCGCATACGTCGTTAACATCAACGTCGTCGACAACATTCCCGGCGCCCTGCTCAGTCGGGCCAGTCACTATCAACGCTGTGCGTGTGTGCGTGTTTACAGATTTTTTGCATGCCGAATTTGATTCCCTTTCCCTTTACCTTTTGCCGATTCTTCTTCTTGTTCCTTTTTCATTAATTTGGGATAAATTAAAACCTCAACGCACATACTCATACCCTTACCCACACACACACACACACGCACAATACAAACGCCCATTGTCGGTAAATGACGACGTTTACAGCTTTGGATCATCGCCATTTTTGTATGTGTTTTGTACGTGTTTCGTATTGGCTTCGCTGCCACCATTGTTCGGACCTTTTCTTGTTCACCATTTATTTCTCGCTTCGTAATACGCTCATTTCCGTTTTCCGTTCGAAATGCGGATTTGGTTGCTGTAGGAATTAATTTTGTATTGATTAAGTCTTAATAATAAAACAAATGCACACGCACACACAAGCTGCGTAAAGCCGGTCAAACTATGGCTATGGACTTTAACATTAGCGACTTTAGGTGGGTTAGAGCCAGCTTTAAGCGGCAAGTATTGAAACATTTTTATGCTGCATCGAACACAATTTGTCTATGCAAAGCAAAACACTCGAAAGAAATTAAATTCAATTAAATGCGGCAATTTAAAGTCAGTCTCAGCTTACTTGACTTGCACGATGAAGCTATGAAGTGCGTGCAGTGTATTGAACATTGCGAATGCCACATCGACTTGCCTTAAATGCCACTCCGCATTTAAGATACGAACTTGAAGACACATACAAAGTGAACGCATAATTAAATTACATAGCCAACGTATGGGTAAAGGGAGAAGGAGCAAGGAGCAAGGCTAGCAAAGAACTAAACGAACGAACCAACGATGGAACAATCCTCGGTGCGAAAGTGTTTGGGACAAATAAGCTCAGGTATTAACCTTTAGACACCGGCAACACCGAAAAGAACCAAACCAAACCAAACCAAAACTGGGCTCAACTGAACCGAACCGAACTGAGCGGTGCGAATGCCGTACCATCGCACAAAGTACCGCCAATCTAAGACAACAAGACTCACCGCGCCTCGCCACATCCCGGAAACGACTTGACTTTGTGTTGCTGAGTCCTCTCAAGTTGGCTCGACTCTCTACGCCGCAGCGTTCATTAATTCGATTTCCATAACAATTTATTCATAAGACAATGTCTGGCACCATTATTTTATCTGGCGATGTGCGGTAACGCCACTTATGCGGCGCCGCTGCCACCTGCACCGCCCGCCATTCAGGCACTAAGCCGGTGTATTCTTAACCCTTTGCCAGCACACATGACCCGCGTAGTGATAGAGTTTATGCGTTGAATGGTGGGGGGGATGAAAAGCGGGAGTTTTCGCATACTATACTAAACTTGGCTGCTGTTGGTTGTGAAATCTTTTGGCTGTGCGCGTATCAAGGGAAAAATGCCATAAAATATTTTTATGTGCGAACACACCATAACTCGACGTGTGCATGTGTGTCTGTGTGTGTATGCGAGACACCTCAATTTGGGAGTCTCTCACAGTGTGGCTCAAAAATTATCTTCAACACCTTCGAACTTTAAAATTAAATGAGGATTAGCGCCGACGATGACTACACACGATGACGATGCCGACGACGTATAACAGAAGCGGAAGCAGCGGCGTCAGCACCAGTAGTACCATCAACGGCAGCCAAAGGAGCTGTTGCAACTACTTCCCGTCCAACCCATGCATACATAGCATTGGGACATGGGGTTGCATACTTAGTCTGGCTTCTATGCCAACAACTGCTTCACATGAAGTGAACTGAACTGAACTGAACTGAACGGAACGGAACTGCAACCGTAACCGTAACTGAAACCTAGTCGAGCCTCAACCAAACCGTGCAAAAATTGCGTTTCTTCGTGTTCTGTTCTTCTCATTAGCGTCTTGTGTGGGTTTTTACTTTGTACACCGCTTGCCATTTTCCGATTTTCACTTTAAGCATCTCGCATTCCGTTTACCGCATTTTCCACTTCAATTTGCCTACTCATTTGCATTTGTCGCATTGGCAAATCCAACATTCTTAAAGCTGGCGCAAAACGCCTGTAAACACAGGCATAGTTTTCTGCTTATGCAATTAATGCGGTGCACTGAAAGAAAGCGCAAAATAAATAAAATAAATAAACAAGAAAACCAATTACATTGAAACACGCCCACGGCGTTCCCGTGGCATTCCCGCCCATTGGCGCTAACTCAGGCTTCAATCAGTAAGCAATTTTCATCGCAATAGCGCCCAAAATATGAATATAAAAAAAAATATAAAAAAACGCAATTCGGCGCGGTCTGCAGTCTGCAGTCTGCAGTCTGGTGTCTTCAGTCACTGTTCCGCTTCTGTTCGCGGTACCTGGCACTGACACGAATTGCATCGCATACCGTGTCTGTTGGATTCGCGGTGGCGGTGCTGATGGCTGGCTCACCTGCGCCTTTGCCTTTGCCTGTGCCGAATGTCGATGTCATGACATATGGCGTTTAACCGTTTGTTTCGTCGAAGTTTGGCCAAGAAAACACTTTGGGAAATTGGCTAAGAAATGCGGCACACGCCTACGTCAAAATTTTATTTGCATTTTGGCAGTTTTCGCCTCCGTAGTTGTGCTGATTTCTATCAAAGGATATGAAATATATGCACAATCCGTCCGGGTTAAGAGAGTTAGCACTAAATCAACAAAAATGTAGATTTGTTTTTTGCCTCGGCTTACGTTCGAAGTAATTTAATTATGTCATATACAAGTACAATAAAATAAGTGTTGCAATGGAAAGAATCACTACACACAGACACATCAATAAATTTACACACCGTAATAGGTAGTGAAGCAATGGCGTACATTTATTGTAACATTGTCCGACTTATTAAAAAAGAAAACAAAACAAATGGGACCAAACCACACTCGCGCCTAGACTGCGACTTAAGCTATTGAAGGCAGTGCTAACAAAGAGCACGCTGCCTTGGTCAATAATATATGGCAGCGACCATCCACGATTCGACTTCCATTCAGCACTGTCGAAGAATGAAGCGCGAACCGGATATGAAACAGTTACAAGCGCCACATAGTGCTTTGCTGATGTCGACTTTGATGGAAAAACAAAAGGCTAACAGCGTCAGCGTCTGCCGCTTGTTGGACCAAATGCAAGAGGTGATACTTCTGCCGAGAGCGCAAGGGGAGAAATAGATTTTTAGCACATCAGCCTTTGAAACGTTTAGATTTTTCGGCTCTTTGGCAGTCAAATGAAATTCTAGCCAATTCTGCCTGCTACTGGTAGGCCATGCGGCCGCATATTTTTCACGGAATTCGAAAATATTTCTAAGACACCCTTTTGTGACACCCTTTTTTTTGTATTCATGTGGACCATTTATTTAAATGTCTATTAGAGGCCTGCACGAGTGCATTCATTTGCTTAACATAAATGATTACCATTGAATTTCGTATTCATTACTCACTCACTCATATTAATTAAAATAAAATGAATACCAAATTCATTAAATTCAGCATGAGACCTTTAATGTATGTAACTAGGTATGGTGAGCTGGTGATCGATGAGGAGTATCGAATCAACCGATATCGATATTTGGTCGAGGATCGTTCAGCAGCAAAGAGTAATCAGCTATCAGCAAGAAGGAGTAGTCAGCCGTCAGAAAAGAGAGAAAGAGGTGGTTGCCAGCAGTCAAAAGAAGAAGCAACAGTGAACAGGCCGTTAACAGAAGGGACGCCGTAAATATCAAGAATCATCATCATTACATACGCTTTTCACATGCATATGTCTGTGACTCAAATATTCTTGAGTATGGGTAACGTTGGTCATGTCAATAACTTATACCTCGTGCAAGGCACATTTGCGTTCTTTCTCCAATATCTTTCTCTGTCTTGTGTAACGAACGCGACATTGAAATTTCACTATCGATTGGCCCTCTAAGAAGTTTCACTTCAAATAATCTCTCAAGTTGTCAAAATCAGTGTCAATTGTGATTTATACTTTGCAACGATTAGTTTTGCGTCATACTGTCTGTACTTATGTTTAATAGATTTGGTTCCTAGGACTAGGGTTCGTGCCGTCTTCACATTAGAGTTGGAGTCGCATGTGAACGCATGCCATACAGAATCTGCCATTATATGTAGTTGCGCTTACCCAAGAACACTATCAAGGTGGGCTCAATCACAAATCGCAAGTGAGAATGATAACGCAGTTCCCAGTAGAGCAAGCAGTGTTTCAATATTAAACTTTTCACCTGTTTTATCCTGCTGGAATATTGGCTGGTATATTGGCATAAAATTGCATGACGCACATCTAGGGAATAATGCCTTTGCAACCATATAATTTCAAGTAATATATATATATTGACGATAAGTAAGGTAAAAAGGGAGCCCCAGAAATCATGTCTCCGTATTAATATATACATTGTACATACAACATCAGTATTTTCTTACGAATGACGATCCGAAAATCTTTTCGCTACTTTCAAAGAGCATGCTGCTCTCTTGACTTAACCATTGAAACACTTAAAGAAGGCGGGCTTGGTAGCGCATTCGTGGTTAACTGAGGTAAGCGCCGATGCCGCTGAATGTGAAAAAACATTCGTGGAATGACTGGACAAGATTCAGAAAGGAATTATTTCTTTGCACTGGTGCGACAAGATTTTCAATTGAATGCTGCTGCTTGGCGTCGGCTGCTCGAGACATTCAAGGCGAATGTCCTTTTTCGCTGCGTTTTTTCTGTTTTTCATTCTTTGCTCGTTTGTGTTGTGTTGTGCCTTAATACTTTATTTGTGATTGTCTGCTTCTTTCAGTTTTTGTGCTCGCCGACTGTGAATGAAATTTATTTGTTCTTGGCGCTGTTACTTCGTGCGTTCAGCTGTGTTGTGTCCTTTTACCGTTATATTTCACCATTTGGCCAAAGCAGTTTTTTCTTAATCAGTTGTTGTTGTTGCTTCTTCACAATTTTTTTCTTTCTTTCGTTTTTGTTGATCTTTGCTGTTGCTGGCCCTTTTTTAATGCACTTTCGCCCAACGGGCAATCTGCAGCGTATTGTGCTGTGTTGTCTTGTTCGGCTCACTCTCCGTTGTGGTGCTGCGCTGTGCTCTGCGGTTCTGTTCGGGTGCACACTACGCGACAGGACATCGCCACGGAAGCGTAGTTACAATGAGACCCAGAGTCAGCCCCGGGAGAAATAACGTATAATAGAGTGGGTGAGAGGGGGAGAGGGGACAGCGAGTGAGAAAATGGAAAAAAGAGAGAAAAATACGACAAATGCGAAAGAAGGAAATGAAAAGCCGGGGCAGCGCAAATGGACAGTGGCGAAACAAAAACGTATTTACCTCAAATTAAACATTATTATGCGCTCTGCCAGTGGTCATTTGAGGGCAACCGCAGCGAGCTGGCCGCCCAACGTTCGAATGGACGAGTGACTGTGTTGAATGAGGTGGGCTGACCGGTCCGTGAGCTGGGAGCGGGTACACGGACAGCGACAGGGACACTGTTGGCAGGTGGGCAGTACAGCAAAATAAAGAGGTCCTTTTGCAATGCGTATGACCGCAGTAAATCACGCCGTTAAACAGCGAAACAGGTTGAGTGAAGGCATTGGGTGAGGACGAGGGCTTTGTGCGGCATATGTGTGTGGGATTGTGGGTGTGTGGGAGTATTGAAGTGTGTGTATTAAGTGTGATTGTGGGGGTTCAAGTTTGGTTCAGCGCGGGCGTTTGGCAAATTTGTCGAGGCGCTTCCGGTCACTGCAAATGGAGAACTTAAAAGTGAACTCGCCAAACAACAGCACGCCTGACACATACGAGAACACACACATGAAGACACACACACATACACCCTTATATTTCACATGTGTCTGCGTTCACATTAAATGGAAGTTTATTTCGCAATTAACGCCTGTTGCGCACAGAGTACCACCTGCCTCGGCGACACTACCCACATGTCGCCCAATCCTCAGCCTCCAGGCCTCAGCCAGCAGGCAGCTGGCAGCAGGCAGCAGGCAGCAGGCAGCAGGCCGTGCTCTCTGCCATGTCTTTGACGCCACACTTGCTCCTCGCTCATCATTCGTCACTCGTTCATTTGCTGCCGCTTGAACGCCCCGCTTTTTGTTGCTGTTAATGACGTTGACAGGAATTAGTGTGACGGCAGTCGAGTTGGTTTGCCGTGGGGGGTGAGGGCGTGCACGGTATATGTGAAATGTTAGGCTGGTAGTCAACGGCTGCGAATGCGTTGACAGCTTCTGCTAACAGTAGGCGTGCCAGCTTATCGGTGGCTGAAGAAGAGTTTTGGTGTTGGCGAATGTCTGGTGGGTGTGGTGAAGTGGGAAGTGCGGTGAATGGCTATGTTAACGAAAAGTGCCGCTGGGAGTGCGGCACAACGAAATATGTGCAAAATTTTCAGTTGGTTGTTGGTGTAGCTTTGAACTGAGCACATTTTCACTTAACGCGCAGCCTTTAAGCCACTCGCCCTTTACTACTCCCATGCATCGAAAACACTTCACACCTCACAGCCGTAGAGCTTTTGAGCCCTGCATTTAGCAACTGATTTAACCCTCGCCCAGTTTTGTTGCTATTCCGAGTTAATTTGCGGCATGAATGAGTAAATGAGTGACTGAATGAGTTAGTGAGTTAGTGAGTGGGCGAGTGGGCGAGTGGGCGAGTGGGTGAATCAGGGAGCGAATGAGTGCATTAAGTTTACTCTGCCAACAGGTGTAAATGTGAATTAATTAACCGCAAACACTATAAACAAACGTGTTTTTGCACAAAGTTCAGCACTGAAGCCGCTGCACTCGCAACTGTATCTGCTTGTTGCTCTTGTGTTCTGTGTTCTTTGTGCTCGTATGTGTATGTGTGTGTAAATTGATGTGCGCTATGTATTGGTTTTGGTTTGTGTTTAGTGAGAAGTTTGCGCGTGTTAATTACAGTTTACAATGCATCATTTGCCAATTTGTATGACATTCATTGAAACGCGGAAACCCGGGCAGCGAATCACGGGAAGTTGTGAGCATGGCTTATACCCAATGGCTTAGAGGAAACATCTAGTAGCTCTCGCTATACTCGCAGTTAGTTAAACCAAGCATTTAAGTGGCTTTAATCAACGGATTTGCTGCAATTTTATGGCTCCGTAAAAATTTGTCAATTGCTATTGAAACTGTTTCGAATTCAGTTTGTCCCTTCGTTTGTCAGCAAATACGTCACGCAGAGCAGTTAAGCAATCACCGTAGATGTGGGCTTGATGGCTGGCGGTATCGTTGTCATTGTGTCAAGCGGGCGTGAGTTAAGCGACAATTTTACGCTGAACTCACAATTCAATTGACGAGTAGCTCAGCTCAACACAATTCGATTCAACTAAACTTCGGTTCGAGTGAAGTCAAGTCATTCAAAGCAAATCATTTGGAAGCAAATCATTTGATATGTTTGCGGCAATCGACAAACTGCGGTCTTGCGGGTGTATGTAGGTGTGACAGCTTTCTACTGCTGCGCGGTGAGGAAGTACGAAAAAGGTCGCGTTGTGTGTGGGGTAGTTTGCTGTAATGTGGATGGGTATGGTTCGCAAAGGCACTGAATGAAGTCACATTCACAATTGCTCGATTCAATTTCCATTTGAGTGATTCCCTGTTGCTGCTCTTGACGCTGCTGCTGCTGCTGCTGCTGCTGCTGCTTCAAACGCATAACTTTATCGTATGCTACGGCTATGCAATCCAGCTGCCTATCCGCCATTCAGTCACTAGCTTAAGACACCCCTCTCACTGATCAAACACTGTCACCATCATCATCGATGACGTTGTCGATGCCAAATATGATGATGACTCTACTTGTGCGGCATTTGCCTCATCGCTTTTGTTGCCATTTTGTTAGCTTTTGCGTTGCACAGGTGAATGCCTTTAATGTCATGGATTAGCTAAATGCATCATATTTGTTTATGTGTGTGTGTGTGTGTGTGTGTGTCTGTGTGTGTCTGTGTGTGTGTGTGTATGTGCACATATACTACGATCTCTCGTTGTTTGCCCTAGAAGCGCTTAACCCACCGCTGATTTTAGCTTGTTTGCCGTCTACTGTGCTTTACTGGGGTTGGGAGAGCGTTTGATTTGCTGTTTATTGAAATTAAATAGGCATTGAAATCGTTTGTCTGACTTTCTTTCATGCTCCGCCCTTCTATCCCCTTCCTCTACACTAGCTCTTGCTCATGGAACTGCTATCTTGCTGCTCTTAATGCTTCGGCTGTCTTTGCTGCAGCTAAAGTTATTTTTATTATTTGCCCCTTGAAGTTGCCGTGTCTTATTTATTGTTATTGACGTAAATCGCTATAATTATGCTCTATTCTATTAAATTCACCGCTTTCACATTGCATTACATTCTTTTTTCACTGTGTAGTTACTTATTTTTATTGCCGAATTTGGCAAGAGTTTTATTGTTTCTCCCAATTTCGTATACGGCAGGTGGTAAATCGAGCTTTTGGCAAGGTTCCGCCAAATTGGCAATCAGCGGGGTTAAACATTCAGCTTAGATTTTTATTTGGAAAATTATATTTTATGAAATTTATGGTTGATGATGTTTGATTTCCCTTGCCTTAGTAGGGTAACTCGTACGTGGAGTATGTGGATCTAACTGCGATTATATCACCTGAACATTTAAAATATATATATATATATATATATATATATAATATAATAATAGTATAATATTATTATATAATATATATAATATAATATATTATATATATAATATTATATTATAATATATATTAATAAAAGCAATAATAATAATAATAATAGCAAAAAGCAATCGTAATAATATTGCTCCGAATCTACTGGAGTGATTAAATTGTATGATATATCAAATGTAAGGGCTTGTCGCGAGGGACTCAAATAATATTTTTTGTATAATTTCAAAGTAAATAGTTTTAAAATTATTTAAGACAATACATGAAAGTTGACCATTCCCCACTGATCAACAAAATTACTCAACCTAAAACTTTGAAAAAATTACAGAAGAAAATTTTTTACTTATAGATTTCGAGAAAACCTACAAGAAGTCTATGGTCTGAACATAACATAGTAAATCATACTCCAAAGTGTACTATTTGTAATCGTCACTCAGAATAATTGTTGAAGTCACTCAAAAAATTGAGTGAATAAAGGGTTAGTTATGATTGAATGACCTATTGCGTGAGCTCTGTCTCAGTTACTTAGAGTACAAGGAAAACCGAAAATATCTGTAAACATATTCAACGTACGGAAATCCCTTCACCTGAGAGATAAACTCGGCCGAGCTAATCGCCGAAACCACCCAAACGTTTTCAATGAACTAAGGTGATGGATTACGCAAGTAAAGAGGACTGAGCGGATAGAGAACGTAAACATTCTTTTCGGTTTCTTGGTCTTACTTTTTAGCAATATGCTAATGACGTAAGAGGCAAACTATATTTAACTACAGTCAATAATAAATTTCGGACTTAGAAGTTTCTACGTCGATTTTGTGGGACTTCTGAGACTGACTGATGCTCTGGCCGCATTTCCTTTTCGGAACTGGTAAGACTGGAAACACTGACCATTGACGCAATAAGTGTGAATAGTTCTAGAACTATTTGCCATTGTGAAAGTATAACCGACTTAGAATGCGCACAATTAAAATAAGGTTCAAGGATGTGTATGAAACAGAAAACGTCATGTCAATTAGTGGAAGTTGTATACACCGCTAGAACTGGAGAAGCAACTGAGCAATTGAACCTGGCATTTGGCCAGGGGAGGGAGCAGAACAATTTGTAAATTGAAAAGTTTGGCCTACATTCGTCTGACACATGAGAGCGATCAAATTATGAACGAAAGGATGTCAGTTGAAAAAAGTAAGCGAAAGATGTGGGTCAGGATGGTAATGGTGGTGCTAATGGGGAGGGACATCAACAGAAGTTGTCGGTTGAACTTGTCAAAATCATATAAACCAAGTAACGAAAACACAAAATCTTTGTGGAAATAAGTGAAATGAAATGAAGGTGTAACACCGTGAGGAATGTTGATTTTCATGATGACAACGGCAGACGCACATACGCACAACCACCCACCTACATACACGTGAGTATATGCAACAAGGAAAAGGTTGTGCCGGCTATGACGATTACGCAACGTAACCACCACAAACCGTAACCGTAAACGAAGCCGAGAAAGAAATACTCCGTAAGAATGTAATAACAATCATCATAATTTTGGCAAGTTTTGAGGTTGGCAGGCCCACCCACTGCGCCACCCAACCCGACAAAGTACTGCTGCCATTGACGACGGCAACAACAACGAGAACGACATCGACAACGATGACGTTGATGGGAACTACGTCGATTTTGTGGGAGATGAGTAGACCAGAGGAGGTGCTGTGGGCAGACGTAGATGCAATATTATTATTATTTAATTACTACACATCATTTTGTGTGTTTGTGTACGTGTGTGTGTTTGTTTGTATTATATATATGTATATTTATTATATATTTATTAATTTTTATTCTGCCGAGACACAGCGTTCCAGTAAAGAAAGCCCTTTGCTGACTGATTTTGTTTCGTTGTTGCTGCCGCTAATAACTTTCTCGGGGAACAGAGTAAACTTTTCTTCATATCCTCGCATTTCTACTTATATTCAACGCGTTTCACATACTCACAGCTCTAATAGTAACTGACTACTAGCAGCGTTGGTTGGCGGGGGTTCGCTTGAACATTAACTGTGTTTTGGTAGAGGTCGACGGAATGACGTGCGTCACTGTCACGGGCACGTCCGTAATAAAATCATGTGTGGTGTACTCGTACATTATAGTTTGGCAATTAGTTAATTTTTGCTCCACATTAATTTATAAATTTCTTTCTTTTCTTTGGTTTTTTTTTGGCATTCGCTTCAAATATAATCAATCATTATTAGTATGAACACGCAATTATTGCCAAAGTCCTACTTGGGAATTAGATGGCAGATAGGGGAGGTCATAAGTAGACCAAAATGTTTGCTCAGCTTTTTTAAGAACACACTCAGTCATGTTACAACCGTCCAGTTCAGTTCAGTTCAGTTCAGTTCAGTTCAGTTCAGTTGTTCAGTTCGGATTTCCGTTTCGGATTCCGTTCAACTGTCCCATCACATCCTGTCCGTCCGATTGCCCATACTTTTGTCAAGCTGCTGCATACCAAGTAGATAAAACTGATAATAGTATGCAAATTTGATTTGTTGCCAGCTTCGCTGCTGCGAGACAAGTTCATCCACACAAATAAAGAAAAAAAATAAAAAATTTAAAGTCCGCCGGAAGAAAAAGTATCAATGAGCTTTGCTTAGACTTCTTATTGGATTGGTTTGCCCGACATTGGAGTTCGTTGTGGGGCACACACACTTTGTAAATGGTTTTGTAAACAGAGGCTGACCCCGGTCTTATAGCACCAACAACAACAAAATGACGAATACTGCAATAAAAGACGACACAGCACCAGTTGAAGCGCACTAAAGTCGTGAGGATATACAAGTCTGTGGGTCTTAGTGCATCGAACCAGCAATACCCTGCATTGGGTCCAACGTAATAGAAATCACAAATCGTATTGTGTCCATTTTTGTAGTATGTTATAGTTTTTCCCTATTTGAGCTTGAAATCTACACTGCATTGGATAAAATATGGTGTTCTCAAGCATAAAATCGGGCAACATCTCTGGGTGGCTACAAAGTTCGCTATGAACTAAAAGTACTCTCTGCCAACTGAAGCGTACAAGACAACAGAAAAAAATTTATTGCAGCCTTTTTATCGATGTTGCTGACCCTTTCGCTAGGATTTACGAATACTTTCGAGTTTCTTTGCATGGTATTTTATTTTATTTTATGGGGGACGGCAAACAAAGCAAAGAGGTTGCCGAAAAACGATGCTGCCAACCAAAAAGGGTCGTTGTCAGTCACTCAGTCAGTGTTAAGGTATCTGGCGGCTTGGCGATGAAACTGGCATCGCTTGTCTACTGTATCATATGACACGAAGCTGGCGGTATTTTTGTCCTTTTAGTATCGTCCTGTTGTTTCGTGGTAATTGTGTAGCATTGCCAAAGATTAAGGGATTTATTTTTCTACTCCTTTACATTGCTTTGCATTATTTTTTCACTCCACTTGGTGCCTCTGTTCTGTTCTGATCAGCTCAGCTCTTCTATATTTTTTTCCTTAAGGATGAACACGTTGATGTTGACAGTGCCACCAGTTCAATGCAGTGCTCAGGGCGGAGGGTACTTTAAGAGCAAGGACACTCTGTCGTTGAGCGTAGGCGAGTGAACGAGAAAGGATTGCAAGGACGGGTGGGTGGTGCGCGCTGACTTTTGGGTGCGCATTTCAACGGAATTTTTAAGTAGTAAAACGCTTGTGTTAAATACTTTTATTGAGATGGTAAGCCTTTTTATTAGCTCAGACCTAAATAAACACGCCGAAGAGGATGAAGGAATCGCCGAGGCATTGGGTAACAAGTGCTATAGCAGCAGTGGCTATGTTCGTTGCCGGGAGGGGTGTGACAGAAATTTAAAGCGTATCTAAAGGCATGCATAAGTGACCTGTGAACCTGGTGGCGCACGTTCCTTTGGAGTCAAGCAGTTAAAGGAAGAAGGGCCAGTGGACAGCTGTTTTAGCTTGTAGTAAGCTTGTTTCGATTTTGGCATTGGGTTGCTGTGTGCTTCGGAGAAGCAAAGGACAAATACGATAAATTATAAAAATAAGCGCTCATGTACGCTTAACGCAAATAAAAAAAAAATATATAAAGTAAGAAAGTGTAGTTACTTCGGCTTTGGCGAAGTTCTAATACTCTGCACGCTCAACAGACATACTGATTGTGTAAGATATGGTATGCAAGCTACAAATCGACAGACTAACTTAGCCTCGTCGAGCTGATCGAAGTTACGTGTAGCTTTTGGGGTCACCGATGTCCGCTTTACTCTGTTACGAACTTCATGACAAAAATTATCATACGAGTATTATACTCGTTCGCTGCATAAGGAGTCTTAAAGTAGAAGTATTAGAGTAGAAGGCTGAGCTGAAAAAGGCGCGTCACCATCAGTGAGTGGCGTTGTGTGATGTGTGCATTAGGAAAAAATAAAGTCATAAAGTGTTGTTTAATGGTATTTTTCTTCCATTACTTACCGTTATTATGCTAATGAGGTCGTTACGCGTATTTGAGTGTTTCTTTGTTGTTGCCGTGACTTTTTTATTTACTCATTTCGCTTGGCGTGCGCTGATTTCACTACGCCATGTGTGCGCGTGAGTGTTGTCGTTGGCTCGTATGTTATGTATTAGCCTGTGGTATGCGAATATGCACAAATACGAGTACACATCCACCGACACACACACACACACACAATAGCAGTGCAAAGAGTCAGTTGACAAGTATGCCTAAAGGCCCCATTCAGATATGATGTTTTTATTTGTGCGTACGGATATCTGGGAGAGTTTTTATTCGTTTGTGTAATACATTTATACTCATAATATATGCCTATCTATCATGCGTGTGTGTGTGTGTGTGTGTGTGTGACAGCGTGCGCGCATATATTAATGACAAATAGTCCCAATTGGCACAGTAATTGAGTTATCTTTTTCACTTTAATTTTTATTAGCATCACATCTCCTCTTATTTATTGTTACTTATTACTTTGGAATTGAAACTTGCTTCTGAAACTACTTATTATCGGAACGTAGCGATGATCTTTCTAATTACCAGATGTTTTCTATCTTAGCATTCATCGTACGCCAGCCCAATGCGAATTGTTCCAGTGCCTGATAATCTAGGCTGCTTAGATGTTCTTCTTCCAAGTTGAAGAAGCTCAGAACGTCATCAGTTGCAAGCTGCAAACATTTCAACTAACAAACAACTGCAAACATTTTCAATACCTAAGTCTGGTTTTGTGGGAACTTTGTAGAGTTTCTTTGAACAAACATGAAGCTGTTGGTCTGTAAGTAGATTAGTTGAAGAGTAGTCCAGCAAGGACTACATTTGAAGGAAATCATCCTGCCTTATCCCCGGGAGTTAAGTCTATTAAAGTTATCAGCTGATGCTAAAATGACTTCGCTCATTAACATTGACACTTTAAAAATTCTTGGAGCTTTAATATTTTCTGACGCAGCTCATAAAAGTTTTCGTGTGTTTGGGTCTGTGTGTGTGGGGGGCGGTTGCTTCGAGCCTCTTGTTGGGGCTGATGCTGTTCGTTGCTGATAACTTCATTCATTTTTGGTTGATTAGCCTAAACACATACAAATACACACAGCACGAGGCGACCAGTCGTGACATAAACTTGAACGGGACCAAAGCGAATAGAACTGAACCACAACAAACCGAGTCAAAACCGATTCACGCCGCGTATGGAGCAACACGGAAGTTATGAACATAAAAATATGGCTAAGACAACACCACCTAAAATGCGTCAACATTGCGCTGAACGGGCAGTGGAGATGAGACAGTTTTCTTCGCCTTTGGTCGTTGTTGTTGTCGTCGTCGTCGCCGTCGTCATCATTGTCGTTGCAAATGCAAACACGGAAAATGCTCAAAGTTTTGTACTGAATACAGAATAAACGTAAATGTGTCCCAAATGTCGAGCGCGACCGCGACCGCAAATAGCGACTGGCAAAGAACACCAAGAGAATGGGGATGGGAACGGGACTGAACGTTGGACTGAGGTGGGATGGTGATGAGGCAATCCAAGATTCTCCATATCACCGCTGCCGTGCTTGTCTGAGAGTGCCTGGGCAACGTTTAAGTCTTGCTAGACAACGGCGGCCTTACCCTTACCCTTGGCATTGGCGTTGGCGATGGTGACACCGCGCATTGGACAAGTGCTGGGGTGTGCGGCCTTCCGCGTGTCAATGTAGTTCTTCTACTCATTTACATTGTTGTTGTCTTACGCAGCTGTTTAGATTGTTGCTCACGCGGTTTTTGCTCTGCTGTCCCACACTCAACGCCTCAAAACCTTCATTGCCACACTCAAACACATTGGTTGCGACTTCTGAAGCGCTTCTTGTCCTGCGGTGGTCGTTTTGTTTGTCGAGCACATAAATCCTCGCATTCGTCCCAAAGGCACAGCAAACGAAGCAAAGCTAAGTTGGTACTGCACTGAACGCCATTTGTGTAAACTGTGCGCTAGACATCCGCGTAACGCTCAACCACATAATCAACCTCTACTCGTACCACCATCTCTACGTCATCCGAACCCCGCAGAGCCAAAACGCACGGCCGCCGTGTTTACGCCGGTAAGCTGTCAGTTGTACCCCACGCAAATAACTGTTTTCGGTTCTTCATTGTTGCTATGTATGTGTGCGTGTGTCTGTAAACCGCTTATTTAATTATGAGCCTTTCGGCGCATCTCACTGGCGCTGCTCTATCCTATTCCGCCAATGTTGCTATGCTTTTGCCAGCACCTGTCCGCCAATAGTTTTGTTGCTTTCTTGCTTGCTGGCTCAATTCTGAAAAATGCACCGCTCATTTACCACAGTAGTATTGCAGCCCACGAAACCCCCCACTCATTCACCGTCCCGGCAATTGGCCTGTGGTTCACAGCTGCGATGCTTCGCTTTAAAGTGACTTTCAATATTTCTCATCGACATTAAATTCCTTCAAAATGCCGTGTGGCTTGATGGGTTTTCGTGAAATTCATGGGGGACGAAGCATGAGGATGAAGACGAAGAATCCCGAAAAGCAAAAAACGCTTCTTTACAATTTTCCAATATAATGTTGTTGCTATCTGTGTACACCGTCTTCGGATTGGAATTAAATCGACTGTGTGGACTGGACCTCCAGTCAGTAACTTAACAAGAAAATCTACTTTCCGTGTTGGCAGGCGTTGGCACATTGTGTGTAACCGTGGGTCGCATCGGGTTGGACTAGCTGGCCTGACTTGGCTTTGTCGTACTGGCAAATGGCGTCAGCTGCTTACGTTTGAGATTTCTTAATCTGAAGTTCTAATGAATGTCATAAATTTATTGTCGAGCACCCTCGAGCCTGGTTGCGACGGATCGACACGACTCCACTCGACTCGACTCAACTCGACTCAACTCGACTCAACTCGACTCGATTCGACTCTACTCGTCGCTTCGCGTCTTGTCACGAATTAAGTTACGTTCAGGTTTGTTCAACTCTATTGGATGAGGTTGGACTCTGTCTTGGCTTTACTTCGATTGGCTTCGTTTTGCGATTTTCTTGTAGTTCAAAGTCGAAGATGACGATGACACAAAGCCGACAAGCACAACAATAACAACAACAAACTACAACAGCGACAACTCCAAAATAGTAAAAATATTTTCAATTGAATTGTGATTTCTTGCTGTGATTTCTTCATATTGCCCTCATCTTCAAGTCGGCCGACGGCAGTGGACCGTCGTGCTCATCGACAAATTTGACTTGGCTACGACGTGAAATTCCCCGAGGGCGATTTCGTGATGTCCATTGTGTCAGTGGAAAATGTTTGGTGTGCACAGAGCTCGGCCGCAGTCCGCGCCCGATGGATAAACAGCCCAAGTTTTGAAGAGGACGACGGCGAAGACAAAATGCTTGGCAAAATGGTCAAGTGAAAAGTTTGCTTTTGCACTTGTCCCATGCCGCCACCCCAAACACATGCCGCATGCTATATGGGGTGCGCTTTCGCTATATTTTCGCGCTATTGTTTTTCTATCACCATCATCATGATGTAACAATAACAATCGACGTGGTCCGTCCGATCCGGTGCTATTCCGTCTCATACCGTCCCATACCGTCTCATCATGATATCTGTTAGCATGTCCAGTTTCATGCCCAGCCCTCACATTCTGCTTATCCTGCGCTGTCCACTCCGTTTAGGTCGTGTCAATTGTGTTTCTTATTCGATAACGTAAAATTCGACACATTCGACATGCACTGAACAAGATAATCACATTAAAAACGACCAGCGCTGATAAGTGTCTGCCGGCGATTGAGCGTTCGTTTGGTTATAGTCGTCCAGCGGTGGTGGTGGTAAAGGGCGCCACTACATTGCTCGACATTCGTGCAGTCAAGTTCTAAACAAAAAAGGTCTTGCATCGAGTTGGCGATTTTTTGTGTACAAATTCGCCATTCCTATCGAATGTTCGAAAATTACAAGAAAAACTTCACAAGTTGCCAGTTTCAACTGCTAATGTAAGCGAATCGACTTTAAACAGCCCTCGAGCTCTATTAGGAAAATATTCAAGTCTGTGAATGAATTGATTTGGTACTTGCACTTGTAAGAATAAACTCTTTTGTTAGGATACAATAGTTTGAGTATGAAGCCGTTGAAGTCAATGAACAACTTTTGGCAGCTGCCTCAATGCCTCTAACAGACGTACCTTACGACAGTTGCCACCATCCACATGGTAGCGATACCATAGTGTAGATTTCCTAGAGGCAAAATCTGATAGTGACAGTCCGAAATCTTCTCTCATCTGCAATATTAGCAACTCAGTTTCTTAAGAAATCCCTGTGCCGGATGTAGTGTTGTAGTTGTATCTCTAAAAAGGACATGCGACAACTTAGAGCACGCTTTGGCTTGAGAAGAACTAAACTAAGCGACTTTATTGCCACTAGACTATCTAAGTAGATATTTAAGTTGTGTCTCTTAAGATTACTATATTACTATGCAGTCGTTCCAACTTTCCTGATAGCTAGATTTTCTGCCTAAAATACACTGTAATACACTGATATGGCAGGTGGAAACTTAGCCTGAGCTGTAGTTTCCCCCAGGAGTTACTGAAGCTAAGCTTTCCCTCGAGTTTTGAACCGCCCGCATGAAATTCAATACTTATGAATGTAGATCGCACAAAGCTTGGTAACTATTATAGCAAAGGCCCCGGCGCTGCTCGGGATTTGGAGCACATCAAATTGATTTTATCGTTTTGAATGCACCAAAGATATGATCGTCGCCAATAACACACTAAACTTTCGAATTGAGTTGAACTTATTTTTATTATTTCTATTTGACAGACTTTCTATTTCGAATTTAACATACTCGTCCATATCAACGACAAACTGATGAAGCAATAGGGATTTCATAAAAGAAAATTGGAGTGGATTTCCCGACTTTCACGGTAGACTTTCGCATCAAACTTCAACTACAAACATTCTCCATTCTCCGGCGTATATAGATTCAACGGAATATCTGAAGCCAATTCTTCGCAATCGCACTCATGTACTGCATATGTGTTGAGTGGTAGCAGGCTTTCTAACTCTGTTATGTTTGCAATCCAACTGAGTTGACGCTCCAAAATTTGGCGATGGTAGCTTAATAATTCGAGGATTGATTTTAGTTGTATAATTATATTCGTGGAAATTGAGCAGTACGTTTCTTAATGATTCATACTACTTGTGCGTCACCATCCTCTGGCCAAGTTGCTGGTGGCCTTGAGATGGAGGTTATTAGTATTATTTTTATTTTAAATGTGCGACATTAATAGCAAACTAATTTATAATAGCAATAACTCCGCTATCGGCCGGCCGTTGATATCTCAGACGGTTTCCATAGGGCATTGTCAAGACTCAGGCTCGGCTCGCACCTTCATTGCGGGCATTGTGCGCCTTCATGCCCCGCCATTCGTCAAGTTTGATTTACTTGGCGTCGTAATAACGCCTTAAAACAATAAACGTAATTTGGAAGCGGAAGAGATGCCAACACGCCTGCTAATAAGGAACGACATTAATAGAGTGTAGGTGAGGGTGGTAGAGTAAAGAAAAATATCTGTAAAAACAATGAAATAGAATTAGCCACTGCGCTTTTAATTTGAATGCCACTGTGGCGTGCTTTCTGCTCTGCTTTGCTCTGTTCTGTTCTGCTCTTCGATCAACACTGGGTTGGACAGAAGCGAATTGGATTTGAACTGAGCTGAATTGGAGTGGCATGGATTGGCGTGGAGAGATGCTAAGTGGTTGAGGAAAATCTAATTATTCATCCCCTTGTCTGCCGCTAGTGTTGTCGTCATCGTCATCGTCATCGTCAACATTGTTTATTTTTCCAATTTGATTTCGCTGTTCGTTGAGATTTTTCCGCGGAATTTCGACAGTTTTATTATTATTTTTCTTTTCTTTTTTGTGCTTCTGTTTTGGGAAAATTCAACTTGTTTATTTTTCAATTTCATTGTTAGTCAGTGTAAAGGAGGACAGCCGAAGTTTCGAACGTTTGGCTTGCGATGACTGTGGCGGAAGAGGCAAAGTTAGAGCCATGCTTCATGCTTCGCTAATTGGCGCTGATTCTCGACAGATTCGCCCACGCTTTACCGAACGTGGTCGCCGTAGTGGTGGTGGACATTAAACAAATGCGTCCGCTTGGGCATATTTAATTGTGTTTGACGTGCCTCGGTTTTGTTGGCTTCGAGGCCTCTTAACGGGCTCAATCAGCTGTGAAGCGTACGCGAGTGTGATTGCCAAAGTAAACAGGGTGAGCGCGCGGGACAAGCGTCAGTCTGGCCATGGCCCGACCTAGCACGGAAAGCGTAGTACAGGTGGAGTATAGTGGAGTGCAGTGGTGGCTGTAATAAATACGATAACAACGGTGACGGCAGTGTTGATGGTATTGACGATAGTCAGAACGCAGATCAATCATTGTCCGTTTCGGGCCGACGCGACGGCAGCTGCAGTCGTTGAATTTAATGACTGACGTAGGCAGTACGAAAGTGAAGTTCGAGTGTTGTCAGCTTCGCGCTGTCGGAAATGGGCTCGTGTCTGCTATGCTACAATGTCGACGACTCGCCGCCACCACACGTCAACGGCCACTGAGCCAGGCAATCCGAAAGCAGAGCATGTAGCAGGAGCAGCTGTAGCACAGTGTCGAAGAACTCCGAGTTACCAACTCCGAATGTTTCGGTATGATTGCGCGCCATAGCATGTTAGACCAGTGCAATGCGCATGACCGTGGCTGCGTGTGTCGTCCTACAAAGGACTTCCCACTGACATAAGCTGCTACAATTATGGCGACCACGGCGGTGGCCGCGGGCACTTCTGTTTCGACTCACTCGCTCACTCGCATATTTTTCGTAGGTGCGAGCGAGTGAAAGCGAGTGAAAAGACAACGCCTCCGCGCTTTCCATTGGGAAGAAGCCGAGGACGACGGCAACAACAAAAACAACAACGACAACGATGGTGATGACGACGACGGTGACGGTGACGGTGGCGCCGCCTGGCAATGGATGCACTTTGAGCGAAGGCGATTGTAATGGTGTTGTCCGAGGGGGCGTGTGGCACGTTGGCGCCTATATTTGCTATGCTGGCTGGGCCCTATGTATGAGCAAATCAGGGGGTATATATGGTATACATTTCGTACGCCAGTACGTGTGTGTCTGTGTGCTTATGCTGAACATAAGTCATCAAGTACTCGGTTGCCATCCTATGTACTAGTTTTAGGCTATTACACACTATGTGTGCATAGAGCAGCACTCAGTTATATACAACTCCATCAAAGACTCGCGTTGGCTAGACCCGACTCGACTCCACTCGATGCGACTCTGCGCTGTGCTAGAGTCGCTGCACCTTGTCCGCATGCAGTGCTTTATCCAATTCTTTTACCATTTTTTGGTTTGTTTGGATTTTCCTTGCGTTCGCACGTATTTGTATTGCTATTTATTATTTGAGATTTTAATTAATTAGCGAGTGATTGAAATGGTCATAGACAAAGCAACTGCATATTGGATCACTCATTGTAGTAATGCAGAACCTGAGCAAGCCGGCAAAGGAGACCGTCTTTTTGGATTCCATCTAGACGAGCGTATTATTTCTTCAAACCGACAAAATTTTCGAGGTGTACTGGATAATAAGCGTGTGTTGCTTGGCAAAAATGAGTAGATGTTTTCATCAAATTACCCGGTGCCCTGCACCAGTTGGAGCAAGCCCACCTAAGCGACGGGAAACTAGCTCAAGCCCAAGTAAATTGCAACGTGCAAACCAACCATATCTCTTAGCCGTATATCGTAAGCACAAGCCCAAAAATTGTGACTACGTTTTTAATGTTTCGTGGCACATTGAGGTAAGGAGCGTAACTAAATGTTGATATGCGGAAGCGTAAAATGGTGTACTACCATAAATTCAATCTATATCGAATTAATCGATTATAACTCTGCCGACATTACGTTTCCGCTTCCGCAACAGCAACTGCTAAAATAGATACCGAGACAGACACACGCACACATGAGGGCCAGAGTCGGCAAGAAATATGCACACAAGTGAAAAAGGGTTAAGATTTATTAACAACGGAAGAGCGAACTACTCAAGGCAGGGGTTCGATCAACAACTGTTCACAGCCCGTTGACAGGAAGCGTGCCACGAACCTGTGCGAGGTCGTAACGTTGTTGAGAGACGTTGTCGGCGGTGGAGGTAATGAGCGGAACGATGCCATTGGATTGCTGACTGGCGCGCACCACTTTGCAGGGATCGCAATTTTTATAACGTGACAACACGCAAGTCATGTCGTTGTCCTCGACCAAATCGTCTTCGAAATCGCAATCGAATTATCGTCGTTGACGTCGTCGCCCTTTGTCGTTTGCTCATGTCTTGCCGCTTTGCTCTTAAAGGCTTTCCTTTGTTTTAATTGTAGTCAGTTAAGGCAGTTAAGGCAGTGCAAATGTTTTAACTAATTTCGATTAGATTAACCTATGGAAATGCAGCCTGCTCATATCAAGCAGGATTGTAGGGAGCTCTAAGCTCTGTTTTAGGTTGGGATTGCGGATATTTAATTTTAGAATAAATTTATGTGCAAGCTGTTTGATATGCGACTTGTACCTCCTAGTCCTAATATTATTTTATTCATAAAATTCAACTGTCTTTTCTTTTCCTTTTAATGTGATCCGCTTTAAAGTCGCGACGTGAGTGAAATTGATGGCATTTTAAATTCCCTTTAGCCAGTAACCGCTTTATAATGCCCTTTTAATTTGATCGCACAAGCAATATTTTGGTGCAGGGACGTGCATATGAAATATGAAATATTTCCACGCATTATTATTATTTTTTTAATTCGGGTAGAGTACATTTTAAATTAAAGAAACAGTTAAAGCAAGAAGAGTTCAAAATAGATAAGCAAGATGTAACCATAATCCCGTTGAACCATCACGAAGCAATGCATCACGGGGTGTGGTTCCGGCTATTAGCCGGCTTCTTCATTTCGACGGGGTCTTCCAGTGACCTCAGCGCCGTCATTATCGTTGTCGCGAAGTTGCTCGCTCGACACTAGGGTGACTAAATTTCTAGCTGTTAGGGCGACCACCAGTGTCATTTCTACTCATCTTCTACCTTCGTTGAACCTGTCGCAGTTGAGTACCACGTGCTCTGCGTCTTCGACCACACGACCCTCGCATGTACAGCTAGGTTGCGTGCCTAAAACGGTGCGTGTATTCCTTGAAGCACCCGTGTCCAATGAGAAGCTGGGTGAGTTGAAAGTTCACCTACACACGCTTTCGGTTCAGCCATTCATCGAGGCTTGGAATGATCCGATGCGTTCATTTACTGAGCAGTTCCATCTGTGTTACCACTTTTCTCGGGTTCGCATTCTTGCTTGCTTTCGTACGCTCGCCCTCGTCGCTCCCGTACGCTGAACTTCTTCGTGAATCTTCGAAGCCTCCTACGCTGGGGCACCATACAACATTACAGATATCGTTACCCCTTGAAGTAGCATCCGGCGTCCTTGCCGGGGTTGACCAAAAGCCGCCTTTAATTGCGAATCGAGACCAGGTTACTTCGAGTTCACTATCATCTGGGCTGCGTGGAACATCTCGTCTTGGCTTACCTCGTAAAAGCCATTATTATCGTCCGGCGCTGCGCTGGTGAGCCTCTCGGCGATGACGGGTTGTTGAGGAAACAGGGTCGCCATTATGTGTGCCATTTCCGACGGATTGGTGGGCGCTGTTGGTTTTGGGGCTTTTAGCTTCTTCACCACGATTCGGTATGCCAAGGGTCGCGCTCAGCCTCATCACATGGGGTTAAATAGCAACACAGTTTACTTTAGCGGATCACCGCTTTTAGCTCTCTCCGCCTACGCTTGAGCATAAACTTCAACTCTAAAGCCCTCCCCTGATCGCGTGCATTAATTGGTTTATGTCTGAAATAAGCCCTACCTCAACAAGGTAAAGTTCCTACCCGTTCAACCCCATTTACATTTTGTAGAATGCCCACTTTGGGAAAGGTGGTTGATTGAATATATTACCGATTAGTACATTGTGCAAGAAAAAGCTGGAGAGAAGTACAGAACTACGCTTTAGTTTAGTTTAGTCCATTGAATGGTTATAATGGTCACCTCTCATCGATTTCAACTCAAGTCATTGAAAGGGCCATTTTGGAAAAGTCCCCCTATAAGGTATGGGGAGTAGTTATCAACACCTTCTTAACTCCTACAAACTATATCCTCCAAAGCCCTGATTTGGGGCTGATCGCGTTGGGCATTGACAAGTGCGAATCACGTGTTTTGCGCCACAGAGAAGCCATCATATGTGAGCATGGCTGAGTGCGTATTAAGTGTACGTGTGAACGGGGATGGTAGTCTGGTAGCCTGGGGAGCATTCGTGCCCATATGTGAGTTCAATGGTCCATGGCCGGCTGAAAAAGAAAGCGAATTTGTTTAACATAAATAACAAATTTCTACTGCGAACAAATAAGTTGAATTCAATAAAATGCAAATTTTATGTACAAAAAAAAAAGAAAGAACTGAGTTCGATTTGAGTCCCCGCTTTGGCTGCTGGCGTTGGCCATTATTACTTACAAGTATTTTGATTTTGTGTTACCCAAAGGCAAGAAAATAACAAAAAAATATCAAAATATAAAATCATAAAAAATCGTAGAAGTACGTCGTAGGGGTCGAGGCAACTGACAGCGATTTTCGAATTTTGTGAGCGTTTGTGTGGTGCCAGAAGTATTTTGAAGCATGTGTGTGCATGTGTGTGCGTGTGTGTGAATCGAAAATTTAATGTCCTTATTCGAATGCGGCGCGGCATTTTGACACACATGAGTGACCAGCAGCGTGGCCGCGACCAACAATGAGTTTTTCTATTTGAATGTGTCAACGAGACGCCCGCGCCCGATGTAGCCGGAAGAGGGTGGCGAAGGAATAACTGAATGGTAGTAAACAAACAAACAACAAATGAAATGAATATAAAATAAATAAAGTAAAAATGTGCACAATAGCAACGCAAAATTTTGAAAATGTATACAAATCAATAAAAGAAAATAATAATAAAAAAATAAAATAAAAATAGTCCAAAAATGCTGAGCTGAACAAAGTCAATCAGTTCATTTCAGCGAACGAATTTATTTTTATTTGCGACCATATTTCAGTATTTTATAGATTTCTTAAGCTGAACCACCCAACCGCCACCCACACGAACAACCAATACAACAATAATTTGTGTTTGCAAACATTTTTTTTTTCACTTAAAATATATTTCTTTGGTTTCTGCCAATTGGATTCGCTTGGTGCCTTTTTGTCCTTTGTGGCTTGCTTGTTGTACCTTTTCATATTTGCAAATTTGAGCATATTTTATCACCATTATCCGACCGCCAACCGTGGGCAAAAATGCGCGCTCACCCACATCACTCACGAACGTAGGCAACTGCCACTACCACCAACACCCGTGTCCATCAGCAGCGAGCGTATGCGAGTGTGGGTCTGTGCGTGTGGCAATTTGGCAACCCTTTTCACATTGACACACGTGCCAATTCCTGCACATATTTGCGTCTGCTGTTTTCGATGCTGTCTTTTCTTATGGCTGCTCTAAAGCTTTACTGGTGGCAAACAAAGAAAAAAAAAAAACTGTGACTAAAGAAAAAAATTGTTTAAACAAACTGGTAAATTTATGAATATGTTGAAGTTTTTTGATATGTTACTCAAATATGCTACGGAATGTGAGAGCGGATGGACCAACGGAAAAAAAAACCTTCATTGATATTTATGACTTGTGTGGTGGCACTCTGTTATGTCTGACCATGAACAGCGTCTCGCTACCTTTCACCATATTCTACCACACATACACATCTTGTTCGTCGTCCCATGCGAAGAATACAAAGAGAAACGAAAAACAAAACCATAAAAGGGATTGTTGTTTTGTTCTGCTTTTTTTTGGCCTTTATTTTCTGATTGTAGAAATCACAAATCCTCTGTTAGTCGCGTAACTATACGCGTATCTCGATATGAGTTAAAGGTGTTAATCATTGTTTGAATGTACCGCGATATATTGAACGATACCATACTAAATTTCAGACCGATCAGTTTCTATTTGACAGCCAGTAGTATCGTATAATTAACTTTTTTTTTTTTATAGAAACTGGTCAAGAATATATTATGCCAATATATTACTGTTACAGTTGAGAAAACGTAACGTAACAACAAAAAGCATTGAAAAATCCATGCGGCTCAATGCTTGCTTAGCCAAGTTGTGGAATGACGAAAAGAAACGAAACACTGCGGTGCTTCTACCGGTGAGAGAAAATAAAACGAAAAACCAGAGATAAGCTGTGTTGTGCTCGCACTTAGCTGTTGGCAAGAGGGGCATGCAGCAAACCATAATACAACAACAACGACAATGGCACGCGCCAAAAAAATAAAATAAATAAATACATATTTGAGTGACCTTTGTGAAGTTATCAACGAAAGTTAGCAACGGCAATGTTCCGAATCCTTTGTTCCGTTTCCAGTGCCCCTATTGAAAGTGTCGCTGGTTTTTTATTGCTTATTTTTTAAAATGTTAATGCAAGTAATTAAAATTTAAGTGCTACACACGCAGAATTGAATACTCTATCTACAATTATTCATATTGTTAATTTTTTTATTAAAAAAGTTTTTTACAATTTTCCATGGTTGTTTATTCATATGATTTATTTATTCACTGAAAACTAGTGTAATTTCAAAACACTTAAAAAAGTTTACTCTTGGTTCTGGTATTTATTTCATTAAACTGAGCCGCCACTGCAGTGTGTTCGAGTACTCTAGTACGACATAATACAATAATATTTAAAAACAATAAAATAATTAAATTAGCATAGCTATTGTTGTCCAATTGGTGTTGTCAGGGTTGTTGTTGTTGTTGATACCCTGGCAACAAAAATCCGATAACAACAGCTATGCTAATTTAATTATTTTATTTATTTTTTTTTTAATTGTATTGTATTATGTCGTACACTGCAGTGTCAATGTAATGAAAATTGCAAAAAACTTTTTTAATAAAAAAATTAAGAATATGAATAATTTCATTTCACAAAGTCAGCAACGATATTCGAACCGCGGTCTTATGCGTTTTGCTCATGTTTTCTGTTCAAACACACTAAGCGCTAAATGCAAAAGTTGTTCTCCTCCTTCGTCCCATAACAAGGCATACGCAAAATCAGGGAAAAGTGGGGTTACGTTTCTGTAATTTTCTCGAAATCTGTTCGAGCCTTGGTATTGAAATTGTCAGTAGATAATTAAAATGCCGACTATTATTTTGCTATTATTGGTTTTTGGCGATATCCCCTGGTTTTAATATTTATTGCGGTAAACTCAAAAAAACTCGTTTTTACACACATATGCCCAATTTATGCGAAAACTGGTCGTCTTTGATGGTTATGTCTTCTTTTGTTTTGAAAATGGTGAGATTCGTGCTTTCACTCAGTGTACGCAGTTTAAGTGGGAAATTTATGTGCAATCACGAGGCTCTGATGTGAAACATTTTGATACATTCTCGGTACACATTTTCAACTGTCAAAATGGAGCGCTACATAAAACAAGACAAGGCTTATGTATAAGGGTTATTATTGTTTGTCCTTACTTTGCATTATCGGAACTAACTTAACGCATTTGGTTACTAAGTGCAGGTAACATAGAAAAAATCTATATATTTATACGGCGACACGTTTTTTTGTGGTACACTTTTTTATATTCATGCGGGCGGTTGAATTTCGTCCAACGGGCGATACGAGTAGCAATAAAAAAATTAAAAGAAAAATAAGAATATGTCTTTGAAGTCTAGACATGACCAAGTTTTAAGCAAGCTCAATGCAAATAACCGAAAACCAGTAATAAAGAAGAAAAACAATTTCAAATAAGCAAGCGGTGAACGGCGAACGGCGAACGGCGAATTCCGCAAAAGCCACAAAATACAATAACGCGCAAAAGGTAATACGAAAATCCTAATTTCCATAAATGAGCATAAATAATAAACACACAGATTGGCCCAAACAAAAGCCAAGAACCAACAACAATCCGACACAACGAAAGGGAAAAGAGAAAGAAGGCGCAGCGACAGCCGAAGTGTTCACATTGAATTGAATGTCATAATGCAAATTGCGGTTGTGCCTCGTCTGTCCTTCCACATTACGTTCTGATTGCCTGCTTTCAGGCGTCGCTGTTGTTGTCGTCGTATTAATGTCGAATGTCAAGCGAATGAAGTGACGTACAATTGTCAGAAATGAGATTGTAGACAAGGGAATGCGAATGCGTTTGTATCTTTGAATGCTTGGTGTGAGCTTACTTCGTTTCACTTTGCCTTGCTGCCCTTTGATAAGGGATGTGGTGGGCCAGGTGAGATGAGGTTGGACAGAGGAAAGCAAAAGTAGAAAAATGAAAAATGGAAATATGCCGAGCACAAATAAAAGAAGTGCGGTATTTATAGTGAATTACACCATTGTGACCACAGCGATGATGACGAAAAGGCGCACAATTCAAAGTCGCAGATTGCAGTCGGAGTCGATGTTGGATGCGAGCCGAGCCAGTTTAGGAAAAGTGCCCAATTGGCGTGCCATGTTGGCGGCGGCATGGCGTGGGTTTCGTTTGACATGCCACGTGGGGTTGATCGCACAAATGTAAATTTTCAATTTAAATGCAAATATCAATTTGTCAATTCGGAATTATTTTGCTTGCTGCTTTTCTTGTTCTGTTTTTGCGTTCATTGCCTTGACTTGGGATGACTCCTTGCCTGTCCGGTCGAACGCTCGAAATGAAGTGTTGGCCATATCTTCAGGAGTCACAGCATTGATGTTGAGTTGCGTGTCCTGGTTTGCTGTCGAACTGGCCGCCGTAGGCTTCATGAACGTCATTTTAGCTTGCATTTTAACCAAGAGCCAACGCCAACGCCAACGCCAACGCCAACGCCAATACCAACACTGACATTCCTCCTTGCCTGCTGTTGAAAGTGTCTTGGGTTTTTCCCAAGAGGCCAGAATTCAGTTCGGCTCACCTGGTCGCTTGGAACTAAGCAAGGTTTGCTTCGCTTGGGCTCAGTGCTTAACTCCATGGGGCGAGTACTTGTTTTTTTGTCGCGTTAATTGTATTTTTTTCGCCATGCTTTCTTCTTTTCTCCCCTACTCCTTTCTACTTTTTTATTTATCTACTTTGCTGCAAGTTTTTTGTTGTTTTTTTGTATAGTTTTTTCACGTCTTCGGTTTCCTTTTGGCTTCCTTTTTCTGATTTTGTGCTTAATTAAGAATTCACATCATTTTTTATTTGGGTTAAAATTATTCAAAAGTAGCAACCGCACTGAGACCATTCAAAATGACTGCCTCTGTTTTAGCTCCCCCAACTGACAAAATAATAGTAAGAAGAAAAAAAAAAGACCTCCTCACAATGCCATCAGGAACTGGAAAATCTTGGCGACTGACTCTACTACCTTTTAAACAATTTTTTTAAATGTAGATTTTTCGTCGCCGTTTTATGATTTTTTCATTCAAACCTGCCTTTATATTTTGTCTTGTCTATATATATATATATATATATATTTTGGTTTATACGCTCCTTCAGATCTGTGAGTCTGTCCAGGCCACTTCAGTGTCCCATTAGTGCCGTTGTGAACAAGTGCTCCCGTTAAATTGTGCAAGAGAAGTTGTGCTTAGCTGGGAGAGCATCAGCAAATGGATCTGTTAAATGAAGCAAAGGCAAAACAAAAGCAGTGTTGGGTAACAGTGGTAAAAGTTTTTACACCTTTGATGATGAATTTTACCGACTACATCAACCTCAACCCCAGCCCAGGGCACAAAGGCGGCGTCAACTTCAGCTTGTCCCGTTTGTGTACTTGCTGCAACGCGAATGGGTTGCGTGTGGAAGTGGTTAGCGCGTACGGGTAGAGGCGTGCTCATGGGTGCGAGCATCGTCAAAAAGTAATGAAATTGCAATTATGCCTCGGCCGCTGCTTCAATTTGATTCACTTCATCAGCAACCGACACATTAAAAAACAAGATCTTCTACGCTGCCCCAAACGGTGAAAAGTGGCAGATGAGAATCACAAAAAAATCCTCAACAAAAAAGGGTGTTTTAATGTGTAAAGCCACTAGAGCATTAAAAAAGGCGACGTCACAAAAAATGTTTAAAAGAAAAACATGAACAGCGACGAAGCTGTTAATTGAGCGCTGGATTACCACTGCCTGTATGAGTATAATGTTCGCGATATTTGACTATGAGCCCCACTTTGCTGATATTATACGTATTTCCAAAAACCTAATGATGTGCTATACTATTGACGAAGGTGCTAGGTGCTCTTTAGTTGAAGAGAGTTTCCATAGGATTTGTGAATGCTTAACCAGAAACTTATCAAATCGTAAGCTTGTTGCGAAAGGAAGTGTGTGTCAGTTCATTCTTAGTACACAGTTCAAATTGCAACTGAATGCATTCTTCCAATGCCGATCGCCAGGGACAAAGATCCAGCAACACCTAATCTCCCATCCCTGCTACTCTCACCGCAAACCACGCATTTCTGAGCAATCGACCAAAGCTAATTTTATGCAACTCAAAGAGATCAAATATGATATGACCGTGTGATACTTTGATGTCGTAAGACGGTATGGAAATCAAACTGTTGCAAAAACAATTAAAGGCTCAAGGACTGAATGGGCTCTAGACTGGTTGTTGAGGAGTTACGACACCACAGTCCGAAAATACTACCCATTGATGTTGTCAGTGGAAGGTACATCGGCTATATACATATGACATTAAAGAAACAAACAGATATCGACGCTGGGCGAAATTTGGATCCACCATTACACGCCACGGTAAAAACGATAGTTAGTTGAATCGACAGCAGCCGGTGTCGCCCAAAGCGGCCAAAAGCGCATCAGCGCATTACTGGTAAGGTTGTGGCGGCGTCCTTGTTTTGGGTTGCACACGGTATTTTTTTTATCAGCTACCTTAACAAAGGCAAGACATTCAATAGCGATCGCTACGTGGCCCAAGTGTATCGTTTGAGAGGGAAATTTCGAAGTAACGGCCCCATGTGCTAAGAGAGAAAGTAACCTTCCAACAAGGCAATGTCACATGTTTTGGCAACGATCGTCAAATAGCTCGAATTATAATTCGCATTGATTCCCAACCTACTCTATTCACCAGATTTGGTCCCCACCAACTTTTACCTGTTCGCAGATCTAAAAAATGCTTGCCGGAAAGAGATTTGGCTCGAATGAGTAGGTGATCGCATATTTTAAGGTCAAAGATAAATCCTTATTAAATAAAGGTATCGAAATGCTAGAGAAGCCCTGGAATGATTGAATAGCTCTTGAAGAAGACTATGGTATGCTAATGAATAAATTTGAATTTGACCGTTTGAAGTTTATCAGCCGGTGTGTTAAAGTCTCAAAATGTTCAGGATTTGTGACTGGGAACAAATACAAGTATACGACTTTTGGAAATTTTTACCTCCAAAACTGAGTGATAATATTATATTTACAGCCAAACAGACAGATGGATATGACTATATAAACTAGTTTCGTCGTGCCTAATTTAGAATATAAGATACAAATATGCACTCGTATATATAATATATATGTATGTATATTTTATGATGTCTGCGATGTGTCTTTATTGGGCCACAATCTACAAGACACAGTTGTAATATCATTCATAGCGTGAAGCGCATAATTATAAGGTTGGATGGTTATAGGACAAAAAAATGGAAGTGAATTAAACAAAGGCAAGCACACTTGTTGGCTTCTCGGTGTCTCGACCAACTTCGGCGACTAGCGTGAACAACTTGTGTCATTTGAATGTCCTTTTACAAGCCAGTCTTGTTTTCCCCTTTATTATACTCTTTATGCAGAGCATAGAGCATTATAACTTTCTCATGTAGTTTGTAACACCGTGAAAAAGATATTGAAGACTCACTAAAGTAGAAGAGAAGTCTGTGCGAAGCAGAGAAACTGAAACGAAGGTGAGCGTTGTAAAAAAAGCTACAACGAAGGCATGCGTTGTTACTGAAACCACAAAATATTGACCGAAGTAGTCTATCTAATGAAAACAACACCAAGAGGAAGGGCACGCCTTGTTGTTATTTATATAAATATTTATTTATTTCGTTACATACTGAATATGTCTCACATCAAAGCACACTCACATATCTTTCTCGTTTTTTTTTTGTTGTCTTAGACTCTCTCTCCGGAATGTTTTCTATCAAAACTGTAGTAAATTTGAGCAAGCCATAATAATGAAATGTGCAGATCATTGGCTGGATCGTAAATTTTCTATACAAACCAGCAATTGAGTCCTTTAAGCTTGCAGCGCATTAGAGCTTCGGCATTGCCGAGGTAAACCTTTTCTCTTGCTTGTTACTGCAATTTTTCTATTTATTTTCCACCTTTTTTTCTGCCGCTGCTTTTTGTTGTTTCGTGAGGCTGAATGTTTTTCTTTTTTGTTTGTTTGTTTGTTCTTTTTTATCGCGTGTCAATTGTTGCTGAAAGGGAACTTGACAACCAGCAGCGACTGCTGACTGCTGCTCGAAAGTATACGAGTACAACGCTCTATGATCTGGACAGGGGGCGCAAGTGGTGTCGTGGATGGTAGCGGTGCCACATTTGCCGTGAATGATGTGATATAAAAAAATTATTGTTCAAATGTTATGCTTTCACTCGGTCGTCGTTGTCGCGTTTGATTGCATTATAAGCATTTTTGTAACCTCGTTTCTTTCGCTAGGCCGATTTTTTCCGTTTTTCGTTTT
This sequence comes from Cacoxenus indagator, assembly GCA_035041755.1. Classification (NCBI taxonomy): domain Eukaryota; kingdom Metazoa; phylum Arthropoda; class Insecta; order Diptera; family Drosophilidae; genus Cacoxenus; species Cacoxenus indagator. The sequence continues at coordinate 1,745,028 of JAWNKX010000220.1, read as the reverse complement.
TCGTTTTTCGTTTTTTGTTTTATTTTTTTTCTTTGGTGTTGCGAGTTGTGAATGGCGGCAGCCACGGCGGGTGTCCATTTGCCGTTGGACGTTCGTCGTTTGTCGCTTGCCGTTTCATTTGACTTCCGTTTGACATTGTTTGATTGTCATTTAATTGAATTTAATTAGCTTGGCATGTTGGCTTTTTTAGATTTCGTGTCTCATGATTTGGATACTTGCTTTTCTCATTCATTTATGTTTTAACTAATTTTATGACTCTATGATACAATAATTTATATTGCTGCTGTAAACGCGTTTTTATATATTTTTTTTAATTTTATATTTTGTTGCAAGTGTGAGGGGGATATTGTGCGGCCGTCGTCGTCATTGTGGTTTCTCTGCGGCTAACTAATTCAAAGCGTTTAACGTTGTATCCACGCCCACATGCCTCCTATGCACCGTCGCCTTCCTCGCTTCCCACCCCTTTGTGTAATCAAGTACTTGTCTGTTTTAATGTGTGCACTCGTATTCTCGCCCTTGTTACCGTTATCAATTCAAAATTTATTTCCAATCATCTTTTGCCGCTTTTGCCGTCGCATATTTGCCTTTGCCACGCAATTTTCTTCTAGCCTTCTGCGTGGCAAGGCTCGTCGGCAAGGACGCAATAAGGAGCTGACACGTATTATTGGAGTTTGGCACGCACTTTTGTCACTTGGCTTGGCATGGCGGCGTTGATTTCATGCGTCATGCGTGAAAGTTTAATAACATTTAAGTTTTAATTGCTGCCAATTGAAAATACATATTTCATCGTCAGTAAGTCGTGCACGCATGCATACGAGTATGTGCTCGCAAGCACTAAAACTAATGCAAATCGCAGATGAGCATTGAATCGCAGACAAAGGCAAGCACTTCGAAAGCTTTGAGGGCGGTCGGTTGGCTGGTTGTTCGGTTAAGTGGGCTTGATCGAAGCTACATACTCGAATAGTACAATTATTATGACTTGTATTGCTACCGTTGCCAGTGTCAGTGCCAGTGCCAGTGCCAATGCCTGTGCCTGTGCCTGTGCCTGTGTTGGCGAAGATGGCGCCTACTCCGTACTCCGACTTGCACGCCAATTGAGGTGCGTACGCTTCAAGGTGTTGATCAAAGTTTAGCTCTAATTAGATAAGCGTCTGTTAATTAAAATTGCTACTTTCAAACGAGACGTTTACTCTATCTTTATGTGTGTGTGTGTGTTTGCATGCGTGTGGGTGTATGTGCTTGTTGTTCCCCAGTGTACGTCTGCCTCGGCGCTATTGTCTGCCTTGAATATACAAATATGAATGAATAATTGTGCTCGAGTCTAATTAGAGTGCAAAGCGTTTATCGATTACCGCTTTCACTTCTGACTATTCTACAGTCTCTTCATATTCAATTGAGGCCCAAAGTGGTTTTTGCAGAAAGCGGTAATTATGCATGAAGCGGTTGAGCACTAAGAGAGCCGTTCGGTTTAGTTTGTGGGAGACCAATTGTGGCTTATGGCGTTTAGTTAACCATTTCTTTTCGAATGGTAGTTAGTGTTGGCAAAACTTTAAATGTGAGTTTCAAAATTGAAAGCGAAACAGGAGCCGCACCGAGTTGGCGTCAGAAAAACTGTCACAGCTGTACGCCACGCCTCCGTCCATAGAATCTGGCATTTCACAAATAGTCCACAGACGGTGAATATTTATTTTTATGCAAAACCAGTTTTTACTCAGCACTTCAATCTTCAGCGACCCACCCCCTCACGGCTACGGCCAATGAACTTCTTCGGTCTGCGATTTGTGGCTGTACGAATATCTTGGCGAATTTTCTTATGCGACTTTGTTTTTCGTTCTTTTCTTTACAGTTTTGCTTTGTGTACGCTTCACGCAGTGCACAGTATTATAAATGTATTATTAAGTATGTAACCGGAGATAACGGAGGCCTCATAAATTTGATTCAGCTATTCCCGGAACCGGTCGAATCTGTCCATTCGGAGAAAGTTTTGGACAAATTATAATAAAATATATATATATCTATATATGTAAAATTGAAAATACGTTTGTTTGTTTGCTTTTGTTTTTGTTTTTTGTATGTTTGTTTGTCCGTTATGGACGCCGTAACCGCTATACCGATTTTGATGAAATTTTCAGGGACCCTCTAGAATAACCCTTGGATGGTTACTGTGAAGTTTCGCTAAATATTAAGACCAACTCAATTTTCAGATGCTTCTCAAACTGTACAGATACAAATAAAACACAAAAACAAAGCAGCATCTGAGAATTGAGTTTGCCGGCAGTGCTGCTCAAACTGTACAAAGGCGAAGTGTTGAAATATTCGAATGAATATATGAAGAATAAGAAATGCCACCAAAAAAGTCAATCACTTGAAGATCAACGGGAAAATAGCAGCAGTAGGCTGAGCGCAGAGCTGCTGAAATATCCGAAGAGCTTGAAGCACGCGAAGGCAACCCGCCGGGTCCCTTCTAGTATAACAGCGTTTTATTTCCCTTTGCTGACCGCAATTTTAAACCAATTTGTTTTTTTTTTTAAATGTAGATATTTACGGTACGAAACGGAGAGACAGAAAAAAAAAAACATCAAAAACATTCGCATTTACAAAAAAGGGAAAGGGGACGCTCATCTTTATGTATTATATTTCTGTTTATAAAGTAGTAAATTTTGTGGGGTTTTCCCCTTTTCCCACTCTATGTTTATGTTATTTAATCAAAATTATGTATTAGAGTATTAAGTATCAGCTGTAAAGTTACTAAAGTAACTAAACACTGTATAAATAAACATTACATCACACTAGCTTGAGTGACACCTTATATCGTAATAATTAAGCATAAATTAAATTTAAAGAAATAAAGTAGTAGAGAATACATGAGAACGCAGTATGTTTTAGTTTTATTCAAATTGTTTGAAAACGTTTTTATTGCCTGGCGAAGTGGGCGGGGTTCAGCTGGTAAATAAATAAATTAAAATAAATAAAACGGAATCGTATAGCCACCAAACAAATCCTTGGCACGAGTCAAATCAGTATTGTAATCTCGATATGTACTCAAACACATGACCGTAGCCAAATTTTTTTTTCTTCAGGGGAGTATGCATGAAGAGTATTATGACTTCGGCAAAACTGCAATGTGTCAATGTGTTTTCATGTTTTTTGTTTGTTTGTTTGTTTAGAAATATTGCGTAAAGCCAAAAAATCATTTCAATGCTCTTTTCATAACTCACGACCGCTGCCGCCGTTAGCTTCAGATTGCACCGAAAACAAAGTAAGTAAGTAGCTAAAGAAATGCTCCGGCGGATTGGTGGTGAAGGTACAATAAAAGAGAAAATAAAAAAGAATTGTGCGACAACTAATTGCGAGAGAAAATTATAAATATGCACCGGATTCATATGCAGACTCATTAGCTTTGCCACGCCGCCAGTAGACGCAGTGCCATCTGTCCTCAAGCCATGTTGCTTAAGCCAACCAAAACAAACAAAAAATAAAATAAAATAAAAAAAAACACTGCACTTAATTCAAACGCCTGCAACGTCTTTTAGTCATCTAAGCTGGTAGTCGGCGAAGAAGGAGACCACGACGAATAACAAGAAGTGCGGCAGGCAATGCCGGAGCCTGGATAAGAAGAAGACATTGAAGCAGTAAAATTGCACAAAAGTCTAACTAGGCTGCTGGCTTTCACACACACCCACTGCAGCGTAAATACGCCTTTGCATAATTACAGACGCAACGAAACGAGAACAGAACCAGGCCAAAATCACTCGCTGTGTCAGTCCAGAATATTAAGTAAAGCCAAACGACTTTCACTATTCTGGGTGATGTGACAAAGTGGCTGGTTGGCGGGCGGGTGTGTGTTGCTGGGCGTAGAAACGCGTGAGATCGTAAACGTCGTCAGAAATATTTTATTTCATTTATAATTATTATTTTTTTTTTATTATTTTTTTTTATTTTTTTTATGGGCATTATGTTTTTTTGTGCGGCCTTGTGCTTTCAGTTAATAATAAATATTTGGTAAAAATAAAAATATGGCACTCATTGATTGCTCTATGGAGGTAACGCCTCAAACGAGCAGGGAATTTCTTCTTTCCTTCTTTCACTTTCTAATGTTCGAAATTCGAATAAATAACTGAAAACATCACATCTGCTTCTTCTTCTCTTACTACTTACTTGCTTACAAGTTGGCATTGCCTTTCGAACAAAAAATTTTAATCGAATTAGGAGCCTTTGACTGCATTGTCACATATTAGAGTTCGATTTTGTGTCAGCTTGTCGAAGATTTAACGCACTCAAAATATATTTTTAATTTTTACTGAAGTCGTAAAGTCTCTGCTTCAAAATGCCAATAATCTCAAGGTGCGATTGGAGTCAGTCAACAGAACATGGGAAACTGATCGTATATGTAAGAAATATAGCCCAATACAGATGCAAGCTGGACATGAGCCCGAAGATGATTAAGATCTGTATTGACGAGGAAGAAGTAACATTTCGTTTCCCCAAGGATATGCACGTTGGCGAAATCTACCATTCCTATCATGAGAATGATGTGACATTTAATATAAAAAAAAACGTTATGGTTTATGGCCGGTGATTATGTGTGAGCCTGATATTATGGTGACTGATAGAAATCGCAATATTGACGTGACCTATGAGGTGGTACTTAGACCAGATTCGATGTGCAGAAATAATACACGATTGTTGCGTTCAAATTCGATCTGTAAAATCGTAGAGGATGACAACGATTGCGCAAAACCTAGAACCATATAAACCTGCTTCATTTTGTCAACGAAAGCCATATCCTAGTAAATTACACAACAATAATAAGAATTAAGTTCATTCGTATGTCGGCATTTTAACCGCCCGAACGAACTCACCATTAATTTTTCAAATTCTCAAATGTTTTACTGGCTGTTTAATAAAATTAATGTTACATAACGATTATTCAATCAATCATTAGTTTACATATAAAAACATTTGCGAGTGAAAATAATTATTAAAAGCCCAACACGAGGTGCTGTGGTTTTCATTTCGTTGCCGGTGGCGCCGTTGACATAGGCTTGAAACGATACCACTGAGGTATCGAGTACCTATAATCGATACTGTATTGGTTGCCTACTCGGTGATTGTTTCTCCTCTCTCGGCCCTTTCAACCCGCGCACTATTGTATGGGCGCTTAACTACATTTTTCTAATTAATAAACAAATTTTCGTGTAAAGAGTGAACACAAAAAGAATTAAAATAAAATAAAAAACAAAACAAAAAAAGAATCATGTCTGCAGTTCACGCATGGTAGAAGTGAAACCTTAAAAAACAACAGCGCGTGCCCTTCCTCTTTCTGTTGTTTTCATTACATACACTGATAACGAGTTTGTCTTCATTTCACAAGTTCGGCTCAACCCTCGAATGCTACACGATGAACGATAATGCGATGATGCGATGACGCGATGACACTATGACGCGTCATAATGATGAACATCATGTACAAAAAGAACACAACGAAGTGCGGAATACTTTTGTGCGTGCTCAAGAGAGAGTAACGTTTGTACATTTTCAAGCAACTCACAAATACAAACACAAAATTTATACGTCTGCGGTGTAGTCCTTCTCTGGTTCTCTTATATGTTTTTCTTTCGTCTCTGTCATAGAACGCTGCGTTCCGGCGTCGAAATATTGCAAATTTTTACTACCCATGCGCCCTTAGAAGTTTCACTTAAAAAAGAAAAAAAAATTAAACATGTTAGATCCTCTTGACATTTGCAGTAAGCACCTGCCTTCTTAGGATGGCAAATATCTAAAAATTAGCAGAGCTAACAATGGATCACTGGCCAGCATGTCTACCTTCGTTATTCGATTACGTTGGTGATGGCGAGGTGCTCATGTGCCAGAAAACGAGATTCAGCCATGGCACGTTTCTCGCTATGCTTGTTTTTAGAGCGAAGCTTCTTATGCGAGTTGTGGCTATTTAAGCAAAGCTATTTGGCTCTCCTCAACAGCGTAGTGGGCAGCGAGTATGGCTGGCACGCGGAGTGCAGGGGCTCGAATCCGCGGTCGGCCGGCTTTTGTTTTCGTTTAACCGGCTTCAAATCATTTGCCATTTTATTTAGTTTTATTTTTATTTTTATTTTTAATTGGTGTTTAATATTATTACAAAGACACTAATGTTCTTCAAATTTCTTCATTCCCAATTATGTTTGATTAAATATTATGCTTTACCGGGGTCCCCACGAAACCACAATTTTTTTTAAATACTTGTTTTTTGGAGAGAAACATTTTAATTGATTCTTATATCTTAATATGTTTTTGTGATTGCTTAATATACTGCATATAATGCAGTTTGTTACAGAGATTGTAGAGCTTAAGTTATGTGGCGTTAAGGCAACTTGGCAAAGCCAACACTCTACGCACGGCCGGCCGTTTACTGAGAGACAGGTACAACAAACTTTTATGTACATACAAGCCAGCCGCCTATTTCCGGCTGCCAATCCTCAAGCAAGTCTGTCAGAACGCTCGACTGCCAATTTATGGATTCACGGCATAGCCGTAACGTGCTATCGTGAGGCGGTAGGTGTTACCGGGGTGGGCTCGTGCGGCTCAAGGACATGAGAAACGATGCCACATGGATGTGCCATCGCTTCACCTCGTCACCCCAAGACAGTTTTGCCGTGTAATTATGTATCCGTCTGCATTTGGTTTGCAAATGCCAATTGACAAGCCAGGTATTCAAGGAGTGCAAAAGGTATGCACTCATGGTATGTTCATCATACGAGTGCCGAAATGTTCCAAGCGCGTTTGGGGTTTGTTGCTGGACTTAGTGTTAAATTATTGCGAAGCTTTTGATAACAAATTGTTTCTTAGAGAACAGTTTACAAACTAAGTCTAAATAGAGTTAAAAGGGAAAGGATTTTGTTGAGGGTTATGTATTGAGTTATTTATTGTAACAAGAGAGGATCGGTGGTGCAATTATAGGGGCTTAGTTCAATACATTCTTATGATGTCCTTGTGATTTTACCTTATGATGCTGTATTTGATCATACAATACATACATTAACATACACGACAAACATGCTCGTGTGATTCGCTCGTATGTTTGTCGTATATGTCATGTTTAACACGAAGCCAAATGAAATTAATTAGCAGCTAATGTATGTGATGAACTTGAAATATTTTAAATAGTTGAACACAACTGGACGTTGTAGAATGAGTGGAGAACCAAAGTGATGGAACGATCGTGTTGGGAGTCCGGAGTCACCCACAATGTTGACTTTGCCTGCGAAACGAAAGCTGCCTTTCTATGTGTTGGTAATAAAAGTCAGCTAATTACATTACAACCTATATACTCTATAAGCGAACACTCCTATCAACCTCGCGCACTTTTACGCTTATTTTACGCCCACGTGCTAACACCAACAATCGTTGTATTTAGCTAGAGTATTAATGACAATTGAAAAATCATCGACAAATCACAATTGAATCATAAATCTGGAAAATCAAAATCCAATTGCTGTCATATTTGGAGCCAGAACACTTTACTTCCCCAACCCCAAAGCAAAAACAAAATATAAAAGCAACAGAAATCACAACAATTCGGCGATGATCATGGACGCTGAAGCTGCGAAATCCTTTAAGTGTACAAAACGAGATAGAATTAAAACAAAGCAAGTGAAGTGAAAGCAAGTGCGAAGTCCAGGGGATGGGAAGGGAAGGGAAGGGAAGGGAAGGGCAATTCGTGAAAATCCAAATGAAAGCAAAATGAATAAGAAAATAAAACCAGCATCTAACACTTAAAGGAGCTCGACTTAAAGTGAATAACGGCACGAACGAAAACGAGTTAAGACAAAAGGAATAAGGAAATCGCGCCGACATCCTTTCTCAGCGCCAGCTTCCTTTTCTTCTTTTGTCGCTGCTACTTTGTCATCTGCCACGACGTTGCTTAGCGACAGCGTCATCATTGTTGTACTCATTGTTGTTGGTTTTTGCTATTGTTGTTTTTGTTGTTGTTGCCGTCGTCTCTTCATCTTCTTAATTTACAACAAGTGCTAAGCACCGCGCACTTGAAGCAATTGTAATTGTTGTCACTGTGGCGTTGATGCCCACCGCAGCGGCGCCCACATTTTAAGCCCAACAACGAATTCAACCCCAGCTCCTCACCAGTCAATGCCACAAGGACAAGTCACGTCAGTTTTGTTGGGCACCATTTACCCCTTTTTTGGAGACGTTTTTTCACTTCTGTGCTTATGAGAATTTTTAACTAATTTTAATATCGCGACTGCTTCGAGACATCGGTGCAAACCAAGTTGTGGCGGACGCCCACCCGCTGGCAAGCCAACGCCAACGCCCACACCCAGGCATACGCACAGTCACTGGCATTGAAGCATTGTTGTAACCCGACAGGTCGTGCGGGTGTCGGTGGGGGTTTGTGGTGTGTGGATAGAAGTGGCACTGCTATGTTGCAGGTGACAGGCGGCAAGTTGCGTTGTCTTCGACAGCTGCTGAATTTAATGCGTGCGTACACACTCTTCCCACTTCGGCTACGACGTGCCACGAACTCTGCTAAAGCGGCTTCTTGCACTGCGGTCGACGACGTGAATGTTGCCACTACCGACACGACCAAAAATAGAGACAAAAGCGCATATCGAGGGGAAACCACAGCAGCTTCACCTACAAAGCCGAAAATGCCGCTAGTTGAAGCTATTGTGGGCCACCGAACAATGCGCGACGACCGTGCAACCTTTGAGCCGAAAAAAAGGAATGATGCACGACGTTAGAACTTCTTTTACGCTCATAATGTAATGTTGATATTAACGTGAAGAAGAAGAGAAGCAGAAGACGAGGACAAGTAACATCAGCCGTTGCTCGTAGTCCTTCGTCTATAGTTCTTAGTCTTTATTCCGTACGCCTTGTCACACAGAGATCTGCACAGACGCTTAATGGAGGAAGCACTTTTTGGTTTTGAATAAAAATCCCATACCCTCTCACTCACTCGCACATCAGCTCGACCTCCTCGCCATTGTAAATGCCCTTACCGCCCCATTCGTCTGGCAACCACTTGAAACTTAACCCATTCGTAGCCAGTCGTACCCGTCTCCCGTACCCGTTGGAATTCAGCTGAGTCGCGTTGCGTTGCGTTGCCAGTGGATTACTCAATTAATTTAATTATGTGCTGTCAATCATTGCGTTGCCTTGCTTCAGCATCATCACCACATACCGCTCATCCTACCACACGCTCATCCGGGGAACGGTGGTTGGTCGTTTTGTGTGTTGTTTTTGCCACATCGCAGAAATGACTTCTTTTCTTTTGCACTTAATTTTTGGTTGTCGCTGGAATTTTCGCATTCAATATGAAGCCTTGCTAGCACACTTGCACCCCAACCACCGCCATCTCGGCTGGAGCTTATGTGAAATAAGAGGAATCAACTTCACTGCGTGTAACCCTTTTCCTTTCTTCAGGTTATTTTCACTTTTCGATGATTTTTCTCATTTGAATGCGGCGCTTTTTTCAACGTCAGCTCCAGCTCTAGCTACCGCTTCAATCTTAACGTCTTCATCTTCTTACTTGCCGCCAACACCACTCCTTGTTTGCTATCATATCCTGCGGCTGTTGTTGCAAATCTATTGCTCTGGATATTGTGTGTTGCTTCCGTGTTTGCATACATGTGTAAATTACTTTTTCAATCTTGTGATTACTTTTCTCAACCGTCTTTATTCCGTCTTCACTCAGCTTCGGTCGTACTTGTTTCTTTAACTCTTTTTTAATTATTTTAATTATATAGTCTCAGACTCAAACCCAAAAAAGGTTAAAAAAATAAGCAACAACAACACCCAAAAAAATATAATAATAAAAATAATCAGGCAGACACACACATACACACACACATACACACACACACACACACACACACACACACATACACAAAACACGCATTTTTAACAACACTCGAGCCTGAAAATATCCATTGTTTTATATCATGTATCTGAATACCGCGACGACGTGGTGAGAATCGTCCTCATTTTACGGTACTCCTTCCAATCCGGCTCAACTCTTCTCATTTCATGGAAGCTTCTTTAATTTCTTAACTTGATTTCCATTTCTGAACACATACGCATACGAGTCTATAGAGTTAAAGTTAAAAACTTTAGTTAGTCGACGTTGTTAATCTACTTGTATATATAAATAGGCCAAGACATTCTCTTTCGCGACACTTTACGCCTAAACTATAATACCAATTTTAACAAAAATTATACCATTCCACAGTTTTTCATTACCCGATATGCACAATGTACTTTTTAATAAGGTTAGTTAGGTATTGTGGGCGTAGAAACAGGTAAGAGTTGTCAAATATACAACTACAATAAAATATCACACACGCTTTCATTTTGTTAAATTAAGTTAACGCTTGTGGTTACTAAGTGTAGAATGACATACTACAATTCCATATTATTACGACTCTGGTTGAATTTCAACCGCTGGGTGAACACTGGTATAATATATATCTTGAATATTGCGTTAGGGAAAAGAGTTGCAGTGAGTTGTGCACACCAACCAGTTGGGTGTGGACTCAACGTCCGTTCAGCAGCTCCGACCAAATTGCCCAGCTGTTCATAAAAGGGATCGGTCTTCTCCACGGAACTACTCGACTTCCACTACTTCAACACAGCATAGCTTTTATGAAAGCAACGTCGATCAACGATTTGACATTAATTGAACGCTTTCATCATCTCTTGGCAATTTCAATTTTCATTTGTTAAAAATATATTTTTTGCCTTTTTATATGGTAACTGTCGCAAGCTACTTGCCACACCTCTAATACAATGGATCTCGTCAAATGTAAGTCTCAGCAGATGGCATTTTATTCTGCCAATTTGCTATTTATTAGGGCATCACCGGATGTGAACTTTTATGTATTGTTAACTTATTCTTGTGCACGCGCTCTGTGGAAGATGACAAAGCTGTCACGGTGTGCGCCATGGCTTTTTAGACTTAAACTTGGGAATCGTCAAGATGATAGAAAGTGAGTTGGATTAAGCCGAATTAAAGTAAGTTATCTGAAAAGAGTTTGAAGGAAATTTCACTGGATTACATTACGAGTATATTAGATAGGATTAGTGCCTTCTATTCACTGGTAGGAACCCCGTGCTCACTATACGTGTAGATACTGCATTACGTTTTGCGTTATAAGTAGTTTTAATAAAAAAGAAAAAAAAAAATCAAAACCTCGATTTCCATGCCATTGATGATCGAACCTTGAAGACACGTGAACCTGAACGATGAGCCTCTGGACAAATTGATCGAGTGGCTCCAAGTAATTGAAGTGGTTTTCGACTCTCAAACAACTCAAAAAATTCAAATTCAAATTCAAAATGAAAAATTCAAATGCAGAAATCAGAGCAGCGTTGCCGATGGTGATGGCGTCGAACCGCGTACGGCTAACGGTGAGCGAACCGTTGAACGAGCCAGCGAAGCGGCGAGGATACGAGTATAGTAATTTGCGGCAATGAATGAGTGAGTGAATGAATGAAAAGTCGAAATGCTGCAGGAATTTATAATTAGAAGAGGATAAAGCAGCAAAGCGAACAAAACCAGTTGCAAGCTATGAGTTGGACGCATTAGGCGAAGGAAGTGGCAGTGTCTGCGGAAATGGCAACGCCACTGGGCGCGTTTTCGGAAACACAAATTCGAACAGTTCGAAGGTGGAGAAACTTGAGGCGCCACTGCGCCGGCGTCGGCTACATCGAAGTGCGTATAACAGTTGGCCGTCATTTCTGCAGGCCATCTTCGCTGCAGGGGATCTGTTGAAACTGTCCGAATGTTGCTGTTGACGTCGCTGCTTCGTCATGACTTGTTTACACATTCCGGCAACTTTGTTCGTCACGTAAACAGGCGTAAGTGTGAGCGAGTACGCGCTATGTCTGCATCTCATATGCTTGTGGAGAAACGTCAAGCCACTCCGAAAAGTCGACAGAGTTACCACCTAACGAACGAGCGAATGAACGAACGTATAAAAGCACGAAAGCAAACGAAGTCGATACTCGTGCTTCGTGCTCATGTGCATGTGCGCTTGGCTGTGTGTGTGTTACGATTTCGCCTTCGCATTCGCGTGTCTAAGCCCGTTCGCTCGCTATCCTGTTTGGCCGACGCTGATTACGCTAACTGCGATAGCGGCAGCGACGCGTCGCTTCGACAATTTTTGGCTGCTATTTTCATAGTGTACGAAAGTTCGACAACTTTGGAAAACTGTCAGTTAGCAGCGAACTTAGAACAGGTAGAGACGCGCGTTTTCGGCTTCCTCCTGACCAAAGTAAGCAGCAGCAACAGCAACAGCAACAGCAACGCCAAGCAGCAGCTCCACGCCGACAAGTGAGTTACGAGAAAATCGAAAACGAAACTCGTCCACGACGATGAGATTCCGAGTCAATTGAGTACGATCGAAACGGATTCCTTTTCTGTTGTTCGTTCCAACGTCATATCATTCGTTCATTCGTTTGTACGTTCAGTGGCTCGGTCGGTCGGTACTCTCGGTGTTTTAACGAGCAGTTGGCTCGGCAAGCGGGCGGATGTGAAAAGTGCAACGAGCGCAGGAAACCAAAAAAAAAAGAAAATTAAGTTAAGAAAAGTTTTTCCCCTGGTTCAGCTCGACCGAGTGTAGTTAGATGGCAGAGACAATAACAACAACAACAACAACAACAATAACAACAACAACAACAACAACAACGAATGCACTTTACAAGTAACTAGACGCAATGATGTATATGGTGCACAACACTAAATAGCAATAACAGCTAGCAACATAACAACAACAACAACAACAACAACTTCATCAGTAGCTCCATCGTCGTCATTGTCATCGTCATCGTCATCGTCAGCATTACACACACTTTGCCTCGCACAGTAGCATCACCAGAAGCAGTGAAAATTGTTTTCTCGTATCCTCGTGGCTCGCAGCTCCTGACTCGTATGCTCGTGTGTGTACAAGTGCACATGTGTGTGCGCGTGTGTGCGAGCGACAACGAAAAACTTCTTACTGACTTTGCCGAGCAATGTAAAATTTTATTACCCCAAACGCATCCAGTCGGGTTTTGGACGGACTTGGCGCGCCACGATTGTATCGAGCATAGCAGCATAGCAGAGCAGAGTAGAAACGAGTCTAGTTGAGTTGAGTTGAGTTCAGTCGAACTGAGTCGTATCGAGTCGAGTTTGCTAGATTTTCAACAGTTTCTCAACTAACATAAAAACTGAAAGAAATCGCAAAGTTTAAAGGCATCCGCGCAGCGTATGCGACGCGACGCTTAAACAAGAAATCATCGGACCGCTGTGGTTGTGCGTGTTAGTGTGCGTTTAGTTCGCTCTGTGGTCCAGAAAGTTTAAAACCAAAAATTATTAAGACAAAAGTAAAGAAAGTAGAAGAAGAACAGCAAGTAGCAACAGTAACCCACAAAAGTTACCACTTGGCCAAAACTAAACTCAACTAAACTAAAGCAAACGCGCAAGCAAGCACGCTGCAAAATAGCACGCGATTTACATTGAATTGGCCGCGAGCATAATTGGTATTCGCATAGGCCAAAAAAGCTGGCCTTGGCTGCCACCCCACGGCTGCCGTGCGCTGCAACGGGCGTCCCAAAACTTCAGAAACTTTTGTCGTGTTGTTCTCAAGAAAAGTTTCCACGCCGACAACAAACTTTCCGCGGAAGTCTCTTTTTTGTTCTTGTTTTTTTTCTGTGTGTGAAAACTTGCCGGTTGGTGTTGTGTTTAGAAAATAAAAGTAATAAAGTAAAGTAAAGGAAAACAAAATAATAATAACAATAATATTATTGAAACTCAAAGGCAGTCGTACGAGTTGAAGCGCAAAAATGACCGCGTTCAGCGTTTGCGGCGCTTGAAAAATGCAACGCTCCGTCTGCAACAAGGCTTTGGCTAACGTGTGAGCCACGAAAATAGGTAACTCTTTCCATACACAATTCTCTCACTTTCTATGTACTTTGTTTGTTTGTTTTAAAATGTTTTCTCTCTCATTTTTGTTGTTTCATAGTCAGTCCTCGAAGAGTCGAAATTTTACACTACATTTAACAATCATGATGAAATGTAAATATGAACTTTGAAAGCACAAAATAAAAATAAGAAAAAAGAAAATTGCACTGAAAAATTAAAAAGCAAAACAACAAAAGAAGAGCAAAGAACAAAAAGAAAAAACAAAAAAGAAGTTTGAAAAATTCAATGCAACAAGAAGGAATTACATTCAAAAATAGAGCTCACTAAGCATTGAGCGCAAAATTTGAATTGTTTGAATGGCCCGGGTATACTCGTAGTTGAGCGTGTATCAAGACAGGCGCATTGTGCGATCAGCCTCTCTTCTCTGACTGAGCTATGGGTGCAAATCAGTTAAATAACATGCTTTTCTATTTCTTCAATCAGACCCGGTTCAGGCATTTAACTCTTATGAAGATCTAATTTATACACGAATAACTACATTTCCAAATTCACATTTCAGCGACAAGTAACTCTGCAAGTGCTTATGGCATAGTTAAAAGCTAAACATTTCAGGCAGGGTCTATTATAGATATAGATAATGAATGTGACTCGAAAGATTGGGGATTTTCAGTCAGCAGACTAATTACGACTTTTTTTAGTAGATGTACTAAACTAAAATTATTTGAATTGCAGTGCACGATTTATTGAACTCAATCGAACATAGAAATAGCTACGACATTGTAGACTAAAGTACAGTTTTAATTTATACAATGATCGAAGCAATTTGACTAGTCATCATTCAGACCGCAACCCAGGATATGATAGGCTATTGTTTATTGCGCCAAAGCAGATACAACTAAATGAGATAACTGCATGTGATATTGAGCCATTCAAAATGATTGATAAGCTTCTTCCTTTAAAACAGAATTAAATGAAAGCAGAGTTAATATTTCAAAATAGACTTTGATTAAGGTTTGAGAGTTACAAAACTAGTCATTTGCGTTTTTCTTGGACTTGCATTAGCGGCTCATGCGTAGAGCGCACAGAAGCCAAATTTTATAAAACAGAACATATTTGAAGTATAAATTCTAGGTAGACTTAGGTATGTCCTGGTCTGGCAAGTTCAGTCGACTGTTTCATTCGTTAACAACAAGTCTTACTATGCGATACAAATCAAACTTGAAGAGCCAAAGATTATAGAAGTAAGCAACTGAAAATGATCGCAGCAGTTAGATTGTATGTAAAGAGTTTTAATTTGTAGATGGAGTTCTAGATTTTTCTTAAATACTTGACTAATTCTGATAACAACTAAACACACACATACGCACTGGGTTGTGTGTGCGTGTGTGTATTGGTGTATCTGTATAAGAACTACTTTGAGCACTAAGCTAAAAAAAAAAAATCAATTTAAGCAGCCTGCCAATCAGTTCTGAGTAACAAGGGCTTGGTCACGGAGACGGAAACGAGCTGCAGCAACGGCTCAAGCTGCATGAAGATGGCGCTCTCGAAACGACCTCTTTCAAGGGAGACAGCTTTGGTCGAGAACAACAATAATAACAGCTCGAAATGCGACGAACACGAGGCGGCAATCAAGCGCAAGAAACGCTCAAGTCGCGAAGACGAAACGTATTGTAACAACAACAACAACAACAACAACAATAATAGTAATAGTAATAATAATAACAGCAACAACGGTGGCATTGATAAATGCGCTTTGCCACAAAAGAAGCGTCAACTGGGCACTGCTAGCAAAACGGCAGCTATCATGAACGGCATCGAGATATCCCCGCCAGCACAGCCCCCGCCGCAGACAACGCACGGAACGATCATAACGACAAAGATAAGCAGCGAAGCCGATCAGGACGATGAGACGCTCATACGTGAGACGCAGGCCGCACTGAAGAGCCTCTCCGGTAGCTGGCCGGAGACGCGTGGCAATTTGTATCGTTTACAGGAGCAGGATGAAAATCCGCCGCCGTTTCAGAATCTATTCGAGGAAAAACAGAAGTATGAAAGCTGTACATCGCGTCAAGATGAGGTCAATGGCGGTGCTTGTAGTGCTGGTGGACACAGAAATTACACTGACGCAATCTCTCGTTTCCATAGACAAAAGGCAAACGAACAGGTGCGTATCAATGCGCCGCAACACGATAGCATTACGGTACTCGGCGGAGGCGAGGAGCGAACTAAGAAAAATGCATTCGCTCAGGTGTCCGCATTCAAGCCGCCCACCAATGAAATGAAGCGTAACGGACATGTGAGTTATACAAGTGTCAGCGCAGCTACCGTCGCACCTAGTGCCGCCGTTACACATTACAGCAACGCTGCCGCGGCGGCAGTATACAGTGGCCATCAGGATGCGAGTAATTTGGCATTCTACAGCTATAGCCAGCATAGCGTGGCAGCCGCAGCGGCTGTAGCAGCGGTAGCGGCCACAAATACAACACACTCGCACAGCGATGGCCTTTCGTTGCTACCACTGCCTCGTGCCGCAACCGCATCATTCGACATCACTTCAGGTGGCGCCATCAGCGAAATTGAGGACGATAGCAAGACGACGCTAAACAGCGTTAATCTGCCAAAGGATACGTTGGCCGTTAACGCATCAGCCTCATCCGTGGCGGCAGCAACAGTGCCCTCAACGACGACGGCGATGGCGACGGCGGTTTCTGACAGCACGAAGCAATACACGATACTACAGCCGGCAGGCGTGGGTAGTCGTGCTGCCTCTGTTATGCAGGACATAGCACGCGAGGGCGTTGTGAGTGTCTCGGCGGTCGGCAGCAGCAATAGCTCCAACACCAGCAACAGCAACAGCAATAGCAACAGCAATTCGGGTACTGCTCAGCAACAACAACAGCACCAACAACTGCCGCCACCGCCACCCCCGAGTTACTCGCCGGGCAGCCAAAATCGCGGTAAGTTCGCCAATCACTTCTCTCACTCACTCACTTCTTTACTTTCCTAACAGCCATGAAATGCGGCGGCGGCGCTGGCAAACGCTTACGCATCTCTCCACCCTCCCCGGCCCCATTTCTATACGCGTTGTACTCGTTGTATTCAAATTAAATGAAATCAAATCGAATCAAAGCAACTCGATTCAAGTCAGGTCGTAGTCCTAGTCCTAGTCATAGTAGTAGTCGTAGTCCTAGTCGTAGTCGTGTTGTTTAGTGTAACTAACTAAATGTAATTCAGAGTAGCGTAGGCGTTATTAATTGATTTCCAATTGGAGTCCTGCAGAACACATGCGAAAGTTCTTGTTGCATTGAGTTTACGCTAATTGGCATTGAATGTGTGTGCGTGGCTGTGCGTGTATGTTTGCTGAGACAAACTAGTTAGGCATAGCCCTGCATCACTACCACTTGCAACTACCAAACACCTGCGTTACACTCCCATCGATTAGTTCACTGAATGACTGACTAAATGATTGACAAATTAACTGAGTGACTCAAAGACTTGCATGACTGACTGAGTACTCTTCGTGAAGGTTGGCTCCGCTAAAGTGTTTATAATAAGCAACATTGAAGCCATTATTATGGCGTTTATTGTTGTTGATGGTTGCTCGGTTTGCTTTTTATTATTTGAGCAGTTCGCTGCCAGCTTCAGCTTCAGCTTCAGCGACAGTCGATGTCGATGTCGATGTCGATGACGATGACGGTGACTGCGACTCAAAGCATTAAGCAATTTTCGTTGCTTAAATTGTTGCTTTTATGTCGTTGTAAGGATGCGTGTGTGCCTGTGCACAACAACAATAATATATACATCTTCTAATGGTTTGTAAAACCCGTTATGTGACTGACTGACTGACTGTCATACACACACACACACACACACACAGACACACATTTGAAGTAGGCAGAAACTGTTCGTGTGATGCTGCAATTACCATAGCCCACGCCACCACCTCCGTCACTTTCATTCGGCTGCTCTATTCTACCCCATACCCATTGCGTGGCATGTGTGTTTATATTTCCCAAGCATATTACAATTTTCTATAAAATTCAACTTTAAGTTCTACATGCCATGCTTACCGCAGGTCTCATCCCACAACACGAACCATTCACCATTCACTCAGTCCAAATCATCATTCACAGCTTCTTCAGCGTCGTCGTCCTCGTCGCACAATGATTAGACATAAAGCAGTACGTGCACGTTTGCTTCTAAAACCACTATCGCATATTTATTTTGTCATTATGTCGGCATTAATATGCTCGAACATTGCAGAGTGGCATCCTAACCTCTCATCGGTTGCTTGCTTGCTTGGTTGCTTGGTTGCTTGGTTGCTTGGTTGGCTGTTTCGTTTGGATTTAGCTGAGCGCGTCTTTTATGCCATAATTTGAATGACTTTTTAGATAGTTGTGCCGCACGAATTCAACCCAGACGGGCAGACAGACAGACAGGCACGTCGCATAATAAGTCATTAGAAGACGCCTTTTAACTTGTAGCTAATGTGGCTTATTAGGCTTAACCCGCTGAAGCTGCTGGGGCTTTGTGGAGCACCGTTCGCTGAGCAAACTATTTCGTACGTCTATGTGTGTGTGTGTGTATTTTCTTTGTTTATCTGGCAGTTGGCAAAAAATCAACATTAGTTATTGCAAACGCGGTTGGTTTGTACAGCGTTCTTCTTCGAACGTTTTGAGTGAAGTGATCCTTTTTCCATACGACACTAAAACATATCACGCATACGATGTGTGCGCCCGCCGCCAGCGTCGATATTTACCTGGTCGTGTGTGTCTAATGTATGGTATGCGGGTGTGCGGGTGTGCGGATATGTGTCTAATGTCGTGCTGCATGTTTATTTTAATTAAATTCTAATTAGAGATAAGTTTTTCTACATTTGACAGTCGACGGCTTTGCTACTCAGACTCAGACGACTTTGCTACTCCAACGACAACATTTTTCTCCTGACATTTTGGTTAGTTTCACGTGCGTGTGTGCGTGTGTGTGTGGGCCTGGATGTGTAATAAGCAAAAATATTTCGAAAAATTTGCCATGTTAACCCTTGTTGTTTGCCCCATCGTCATGCTCATCTTCATTTCTATACTTGGCGCTGTCGCTGTCACTTTGTTTGGTGTGTTTAGAACGCAGACAGGTTTTTTCGTACGCTTGTCTTCTGTTACTGTCGCCATCGTCATCCTTCACGTTCACTCAGAGATATTCAGATGTTCGTTTGTGTGTGTTTGTGACGCACTCTTTTCCAAAGTAAATAATGCAAAGCTGTTTTCCATCAAATTTTAATTAATTATTTAGTAAAAAATTTGTGAAAAGCACTTCAAGCAACCCGTAAGATAACAACTCTTACACAGGCACACACACATTCCATATACTCATAGATTCTCAATCCTCCCCCTTTTATACTTTTTGATGGTCTTCCTCCCACTCTTTTGCCACATTTCGCTTCACAAAACTTCTATTGCTGCTTGCTTAAGATATCTCATAATTAATTAGAAGTATTCTGTTAACCTACCTAAGCATAAGCTGGCAGTGACTAAAGTCGAAACAGTTGATCTGAAGCTTTCTAGGTTTCTTACAATTTTATGCTTCGAAGACAGTTGTGCAATAGGAGTGATCTTCTTCTTATTGTTGTCTTTGTTGTTGTTAATGTCCCCAACGCATATTTACGGTTTGTTTACTTGATTGTTGTTGTTGTTGTTGTTAACTTTTCAAAATTTCTTGTAGATGGCATTAAATGTCCCACACCGCATTGTACTGGCCAAGGACACTCGACAGGACTTTATTCACATCACAGAAGGTACTTTTGTCATAGTAGCGCCAAAAAGCATACAATATTCGTGTAAACAGGCTTCAACTAAATGTTCGTACTTACGTTCTTTCCCATTATGCTCTTTAACTGCAAACTGCGGGACTCCCACTAAACGCTCACTTATTTAAATCACACGCCAGCCTATCAGGCTGCCCGAAACGAGATAAGGTTACTACCGAATGTAAGTCCTCCAAAGCTGTGAGCTTAGTAGATTTATTGAGCATGCCCTGCTGTATGTATCCAGTGTGCGTGCGTGCTGGGTGTTTTGTATGTGTCTATCTCTCTGTCTCTCTCTCTCTCTCTCTCTCTCTCACTTTCTCTGTTTAACATAATAGTTGCATGTATGTTTGTGTCCCTAGATGAACTATTCAACTTAGGTAGCGGGTGGAAATCAGCAAACACTTTGAGAGTAGTGAAGACCAGAGAGCCTATCGAAGAGTTGGTAGCGAACCCGACTTTTCCAAACTGATCTATACCATTATTTGTTTTTATCCAATTCTCTTACTACTAACCGCTGCGCACTCTTAATGCTCTGCGCTTAATGTTTTCCAACACTGGCGTTGCGGATGTTCAAATCAAATATAAAATTGCTGATTAAGATGAATGGAATCGTAGAGCTGCTAATTGAACTAATCAAAACTTTACCGAGCTGTCTCTTGTAATCAGTCTATGCATCTTCCTATTTCTGTCTCACTCTCTCTATCTCTTTACCTCTGTCCCTATATCACCATTTATCGTTTGGTGTTCGTTTGCCTTTCGCCTCTCCTCTTCTCTTTCTAGTAGTTTAAACATTCGTTGTGCGTAGCCATTAAACCACAATTAGACATTTTAACTAACGCTGCGTTCCAACGTTCCCTCCTTTGCTTGACTCCTGGGCCTGATGCTTGCACTGCGTTTAGTGTTGGCCCTGCATGAGCAAATCCTCAAGTGCCCGACACCCGGCTGCAACGGACGGGGCCACGTACAGGCGCATCGCAGCGTACACCGCAGCCTTTCGGGCTGCCCCAAAGCGGCCGCCAAGCGAGGCATCAAGAAGCCAGTGCGACTTGTGCCACATTTTGAAAGAGTCATTCGAAAGTCTCTTATTCAGTATGAAGTTCTAACGTCGAATAAATCAGGTTTGTCTTCCTCCTTCCTCTGCAACTCGTGCTGTGTTCTTTTGACCTTTGTGCCGCGTCAGCATTTTCATCACCCGATCGCAGTCATTTCAAATGATATTCAAACCAAATCTTGCGTATTATTTCTATCCACTTCAAACAGCACCAGCAATAGCGACGGCGGCGTTAGACGTTCTGAAAACGGAAGGTGCCGACAAGGAACTGCATCATTTAGAAAAACTGAAGATCACCTCCAATCAATATCTAAATAACAACAACACAGGTTGCGTCAACAACAATAACAATACCAACAATAACAACAATAATAATAACAACAATAATAATAGCAGTGGAGGCGGAGGAAGCGGCCACGGCAACGCCGTCAACAAACTGCATACAAGCACAATGCCGATAATCAAATCGGAATACAGCCCGGTTACCAGCATCAAATCCGAATATAACAAAAGTCCCATGCATAGCTATCTGACTGGTAATGAAACAAGTGCGGCGAATGGAGCGCCACGCTCTGTTGCTCCATCGACCGGCGGTGGTTCAGGCACGGTGGCCTCGGCAAACGGTACGGCGAACTCGAACAATGACGCTGGTTTGCATGCGCCCCACTTGAGCGCTCTACGTGGGGCATCAGGAACGCTTCAACAAGCCAATGACTTAAATCGCTATGTTAGCATGCAGCAGCAGAGCCCACAACACCAAAGCGCTCACCAGCATCATCAGCAGCAGCAGCAACACACGCTGCATCAGCAACGCGGACCCTTCATTGAGGGCAATACAGGTCTGTTGACCACCGATGGTAATGAGAGCAGCAGTTATCATGCCACAGACCATCATCAACAGCAGCAGCAGCAGCAGCAGCAACAGCAACAGCAGCAGCAGCAAGATGAACGCCAGCAACATCAGTCATATGAACAGATGCGTTACTCCCAGCAGGCACTTAGTGCGCCCGACGGCGTCAACAAGGCACCGCCGGTATATGGCAGCGATTTGATGGCAAACACAAACGGAAGCAACGGCAGCGAATTATCGCCGACGCACGTGCGCAGCTATGACCCGAACCCGCCGGTGTCGATTTCCTCTACCGTATCGTCTGCATTTGCAGTAGACCCCGTGGCTGCCTCTAGTGTTGCCGTCGGATTCGAGCGCTATGATCCTAACTGCAATATCCAGCGCCAAGGCCCACCTTCGAACATTTATCACTACCTGCCGCAGACTGCAGATGATCTGCAAGCGCAGCAGCAGAAATACCTGCAGGAACAGCAGATAATGTTGGCGAAGGCAGAGCACGATGAGCTCACCAATGGTGGCGGCCCAATTTATCCGCGACCAATGTATCACTACGATCCTACAATGGGCCCTCTGCCTCCGGGGTTTTCGGCTATTAACCTCTCTGTGAAGATGGCAGCTGCTCAAGCAGCTGCTGCGGCAGCAGCCTATCAAAATCAACAGCAACAACATCAGCAGCAACAGCAACAGCAGCAGCAACAACAACAGCAACAACAGCAGCAGCAGCAGCAGCAGCAGCAGCATGCACAGCTTCAGCCCAAGCAGAGCACTTCTCCCACGCCCACTGGCGGCGCACCGGTCGTTGATCTGTCCGGCTCTACATCAGTCACCTCTTCCAGTCCGCATGGCTTCAACTCGCCAGCGTCCCACAACCAGTACAACCAGCGCATGGGTACGGGTAGTCCGCAACCGGGCGCCAGCCCCAATATCGCCAGTCCTCAAGTGCCAAGTCCTCAGGGCCAGACGCTCGATCTTAGCGTCACACGACTGCCGCATAGGTAAGGCATAGTCTTTCACACTTCCACTTTCACGTTTATTAGCCCTGAATTTGCTTAAACAAATCATAATGTTTCCAGTATCATAACCAGTCCCCAATATGGCCTACATCCCGATGGTCTTGTTGTGGGACATGCTCAGGGCTTCGGCACTGCTGTGCCTGGAAGTATTGGTCCCAATGGACCGCCGCGCTCGCCCCAAATGGAACCTGTTGACTTTAGTGGGCCACCGCGTCCGCTCGGATTCGGCCTAGTTGGGCACATCGGGGGCCCACGGCCCTACAGTCGCGAGTCAACTCCGGACAGCGGTGGCTCTCATTACATCGATAGTTATCGTGATCCGAGTGGTGAGTATAACAAGGCATTAGTGATTTTTGGTACAACTACTTACCATTAACTCATGTAATGTGTCCTCTATCTCTCTCTCTCTCTCTCTCCCTCTCTCTTTATTTCGGTCCTCTGCCCATGTCTGTCTTCCGGTTTCTTGTAACTCATCTCATTGGTAGGCTACTCACCTCATCCTGGCTATGGAATGATGGTCCAGTCCGATTACCCACCGGCAGGTTATCATGGCTACGGACCCGCCGCCTACCAGTGCAGCAATCCGTATGCCACCGCCGTTGGCCCGGGCGGATATCCGACGCCAGTGTCTGGTGGCTATTCTCCGAGTCCTGCCACCTGCTACTCAATGCCGCCACCGCAGCACATTCCGCAGCATGATAAAACAAAGGACGGGTGAGTGAAGCAACTGGGTTTTTTGTGTGTGTTTCAGTGTGTGTGTGTGTGTTTCAGTGTGTGTATGTGTTTGAATGTATGTTGTGTGTTGTGTGTGAGTGTGTGTGTGTGTGTTGCAGTATGTGTGTATGGGGGTTCGTTGAACCGAGCATGCTTTGTGCTCTACAAAGGCAACGACGACAATAACAATAATGAAATATGCAATAATGACACTTACCACACTTGCCACATCATGTAATAGTCAGGTTGGCTACCTGACTTTTAATATTCATGAGTCAGTGCGTCCGTAGGCGGTCATAAATCTAGCGATATACACAGAGATGGACGTAGATTGAGCATCTAATTGGAACTGGTAAAGTGTTTGTAGCTGACTGACTCTTCTTTTTTTGGGATTAACGGCTTTAGTAAAGTATTATGTGAATTTGGCATTGGGTTGTATTGCGCCAAGTCGAGCAGAGCTGAGCCGAGCCGAGCCAAGTCAGGCCGAATAGGGTTGAGTCGATTGAATGCTTGTGCAAATTCATTGATAAGCGGCTGTGCTTGAGAATTTTCAATTAACTTTCAAACACTTAAAACTTTCAATTCGCTTATGTTCGCCTGATTGCTTCCAATTAGCTTGACGGGTTGTTCGCGTTCCGATCGCAATCATCTGCAATCGCACTCGCAGGAGTTGAAGTGCCCCACGCCTGGCTGTGATGGCTCCGGCCACGTGACTGGTAACTACTCGTCTCACCGCAGCCTCTCTGGTTGCCCACGGGCGAACAAGCCAAAGAGCAAACCACGCGACGGTCAAGACTCCGAGCCACTGAGGTGAGTGTGTATTGCCTTCGGCATGGGCAATGCTTATTTCTATATTGGACCATGTTTTGAACGCAAATTGGCGTATTTCTCCTTCCTTCAGATGCCCCATACCCGGATGTGATGGTTCCGGACATTCAACGGGGAAGTTCCTATCTCATAGGAGGTAAGTAAACATTACTCATATGAATGTGAAAGTAATTAGTTAAAGAGAATCGGACTGTTATATATATATATTTGTTTTTTTTGCATCTTGCGCCATGTCTCATTGCAGTGCTTCGGGTTGTCCGATTGCTAACCGCAACAAGATGCGCGTCCTGGAGGCCGGCGGCACCGTGGAGCAGCACAAGGCTGCAGTAGCTGCGGCTACCGCTATGAAATTCGATGGTACTTAAGTTACACATATTCCCCATTCTTCACCATGGCTAACTCGAATGTTTATTCATTGTCTTGTTCTTGTTGTTGTTGTTCTTCTTCTCTTATTTTTCTTTCTCTCTTCCTTTCATCACTCATTATTCAGGCTGCTCTTCAGTCGGCGGTCAGGGCATCAAGAAGCCCAAATTCGATGAGGTTACAATGGTTTACCCGAAAGGCTACACAGGTGAGTGGGTTGTATGTCGTTGCGATGCGATCCGATCCGAGTTTCCGAAGTAATTCGAAACGCGTCGAGTCAGCAAGGAACAAGTTTTTACAGAAATTCAAACTTTGTGCTTTGTTCGTGTTTTCAGTTTTGATTCCATTAACAAAACTATTCTTATTTGGTTTCTTTGGTGTACGTTTTTTGTGTGCGTGTGCTAAACAATTTTTTCGATTTTTGGTTTAATACTACATAAAAAAATATATATTTAAAAAAAAACAACATAAAAAGAGACATGACAAAGTGTTTCAAAAAACCTTACAACAAAAAAAAAAGATAAAAAAATCAACTAACAAAACTTTTATGTACGCTTTGAAATTCATTTTTAATTAGTTGTCGATGTTTCCTATTTTCCACTTTCCATTATTATTTCCCGTTGGTTGGTTATTGGTTCTGTTATTAGGTTGGTTTTACATCGTTTTCGTTTCCTCAAACTAACACAATCCAAACTAAAGACACAAAGGGAACGCGCACGCAAATATCATTTGAGATATTTGCATCTAGATACATTTAATTGGCATGTATCTGCATATAACAACTAAGTACAAATTTTTTAATTATGTATATTTTCGAGTTCTAATTTAATTCTCTGTTTTTTCCTTTTGTTTCGTTTCATGCATTTATTTTGTTTAGATTACGCGACGTTTTGTATCGGTGCCGAATATCTCCTG
Source organism: Cacoxenus indagator (assembly GCA_035041755.1). Classification (NCBI taxonomy): domain Eukaryota; kingdom Metazoa; phylum Arthropoda; class Insecta; order Diptera; family Drosophilidae; genus Cacoxenus; species Cacoxenus indagator. The sequence continues at coordinate 1,719,579 of JAWNKX010000220.1, read as the reverse complement.
TAAATAGAACAAAAACTAAATCAAACCAATTCAAACTAAACCAAATACCAAACGAACTACCAAAAACGATTGCAATAAAAGAAACCAACCAAACAAAAAATGTAAAAATGTAACAAAGAAGGACAAATTATTGTAAAAAACTCAAAAACGAAAACTTTCACATAAGAAAATCCGTTCAGAAAATACTCAAAATATATGTAGGAAAACCTTAAGGTAAGACGCTTGCATTCTCTTCACTCTCTTTTTCATATCTTTCCTCAAACTAGTGTTCTGCCTCTTTGAGTCTGTCATTTTGAACACCTTTTTTTCAAAGTTGCGCACTTTTCATTTTATTTGTTGTAGCTCCTTAATTTCCACACAAAACAAGAATGGTGAAAATGAAAGGAACTGTGAATAGCATTATTTTACATGAGAAATATGTTATCGAATGTAATCACTTAACTGTAATAGATGTGCTGTGCATATCTATCTAGTTGAGGTGGTGCACTCCTTTTCAACATACTTTAAAAATAGGTAGTTAGATAGATGAAATGATGAAAAAAAATAATATATTTGTAAATAGTGTTTACTATACAACAAAAAGAGAGTAGATGGCGCTGTAGTCAGCGCAAAGCTAGAGGGCGCAGCAGTTACCGCCACATTGTCATTACCTTATCCTGTTGATCCTGGTGAGATCATTAGGACAAAATTGACAAATTATTGGATTGTCATCAGAACCAAAGTTGTGTAGTAAATTTCAGATCAATCGGTCAACTTCCTGTTGTAGCCAAAATTTCAATTACAAGACTTGTTCCAGAAGGCTCTGAGTTAAATATAAGCGTTAAATTAATGTCTTGACAACTAAATATTTGGTAGGTGGATAGTACAGAAGATGGATAATCCAAGCGCTTGGGCTTTTTTCGTCTGAGTGTCTGAGAATAGTTGTAAAAGTGGCTGGCTGGATATAAATGGTGGAACTATAGGATGTGTACTCTTCACATTCATAAGGCATTTTCAGCACAAGCAGCCTATGTGATGTTCTTGTGATGATACGTGATGATATTACTGAGCCGCCAACAGTTGATTACTGATGGACTAAACTTAAAAATAAAATTAGCGATGCTACGACCGCCATCTCTCGGGTCTCTTAAGCACTCATTTATCTACATTCATACACTGGAACATGATAAATATTAAGTTATTATTAGTACCAGTACCAGTTATCATATTATCAATGTATTTGGCGGATCAGAAATTATTGGTGTTGGAACTACCATTTGCCATCTAGAGCGCCTAGCAGTAAATAATTGTCTTGCATTCGATTCACAATTCAGCAGAACTTTTCATTTTCGTCAGATTTTTGCTATAATGTTTTTGAAATACACTACACAGATACGCCTCGATATAAACTCACAGAAACACAGACAGACACAAAATGTTAGTAAAATCATTGAAGAAATTGAAACAAAAACAATTTGACAACAAAATTCTGCATTAGTTTTATTAAATTAGCACACGCGCACACAAGAGCAATAAAATAAAGTGTTAGTCAAAGAAATGAAAAAATTATAGAAATACTATCTGAATACTGTAATGAGGAAAAATAGCAAGTGAAGCAAAAAAGAGTACTCAATAAGAATGCACCTTTCCAACCAGGAACAGGACTCGACATCATGATGACTACTGTCGGCTCGTCCACATCTTCAACGCTGGCAGCAGCAGCGGCGGCGGCGGCAGCGGCAGCAACCGGCTCCGTCAATACGCACCATGTCACAGGCAACTCTATTGGCAGCAATGGAAGCACGGCCAATGGTAACAACAACAACAATGGCAGCGCTAACAGTTCGCTTGTGAGTAGCTCCAGTCAACTGAATTTGACCTCCGGAACGAGTGGCAGCAACAATGTTGGTGCTGGTGGCAACGTCAGCGGAAACAACACCACATCCGGCAGCAAGACGGGCAGCGATGATCTGAACACACTAGAGAGAGAAATTTCGGAGCTGCAACGCGAAAATGCACGCGTCGAATCGCAAATGCTGCGCCTCAAGTCCGACATCAACGCAATGGAATCGCAGCTCAGCTCCAGCGATCGGGTACGTAAACTCAGGTTCGTTGAGTGGCCAACAAACAAATGAGTATTATTTATTTGAACTTTAGCTTATTGGACAACAACCACAAACAAGGCACTCGATACAAAATTCGATAGACTTGCTTTTGCCTAGCACCTTCGCATAGCAATTCAAATGCAGTGTGAGTTTGTTCTAAAGGATTCGGACAGAAGGGCAAATCCGTTAGCGCCTGAACTTGCCGTCGCGTACATGTTTCATATTCTCGCGAACCAACCTATTACAACTGCGGCATAGCCCAAGTTATTTTTATTTTTTATTTATTTATTTATTTATTGTTTATTATTGCTATTGTTATTGTTTTGTAGGCCTGTTAACCCAGTGTAAAAAGTTTAGTCGGACCGCCGACAATGAGTCAAACTTGAACAATAAAATAACAACAATAGCAAGAACAACAAGAACGGCAGTAACTTTTTGTGCAAATCATCGAAAAGTTTTTAATTTTCGAAGTTGCGCGCCAAGCAGTGCCACTCCCACTTTGCTAGTACTTTTACCGCTCGCTGCCAACGAAATTTTTCCAAAGTCGGTTCCAGACTTTTAGCATGTCTTCTAAGTTTGCTTAAGCTTAAGTTTTCAAGGACGTCTCTAAACTCTGTTGGAAAGAAAAAATTTTGAGCACATAAAATCAGACAGTGGCGTCGGCGGCAACGTCATTGGCGACGAAAAAGGAAACTTTTAACGCCGACATCGTTGGCGGCGTCGTGTTAACTTTCTTGATTCTGTTTTTAACCCAAACAGTTGAAAGTTCTTCGGGTTCTGCTTCATCTTGTTCTTGAGTTATACTTTGGCTCAAAGTTTTTGTTATATTTAAATTATCGCCTCGACTACCTCGCAAACTCCTTCACACACCCTCGTGCTGTCGAGCATAGAGGAAAGAGTAGTCTTGCCTTAAGGCCGCATCTGAATTAGAATTTGTTCTACGTATGTTTTTAAACTGTTTCATTGATGAAAATTTGAAGTTGTTGAATGAGATGTGTCAATGTGATCGACGTCGTGTTCTAATTGGAAGTTGACTTGTACAACTTCAGCCTACAATTGGGTGCACTCCATACAGATAAAAGTAATCAATAATGTGTTGTGCATTGTCGGCCCAGCAGCGAAGCGGAGGCGACTCCACAAAATGGCGGACGAAAGTGTTGCGACCAATCATTGCAAGTCGCATTGAGACGAGGCGAAGCTGCACTTGACATGCATGCAGCGAATCGGCAGCAGCCAACCCCTAAAACTTGCTAAAGCACGAATAACGAAACGAACGAGGAACGAAGGAATGTCCCTAGCCGAAATCCCCCAACACTCACACATACGTACACATATACACAATCACACAAGCACGCACATAGACAGTGACTATGCGTGGTCATGCGCAACCGACGTTGGCAGTGCAGCTGCTTTGGAGCATTTGTGGCAGGGCGAAGTACAATGCGCCAATACCAAAGCAAGCAGCAGCACATGCGATACAAAAAACCTGCCCACTGCCCCACACCACAAGCGAATACAAACAGACACAGATATGGAGACAGAGTAAGAAGAATCACATAACCTACGCAGGCGAGGCTCATCGACAGCAAATCGCGCGCGTTCCCATTTCGATTCGCTCCTAGGGCCAACAGCAGCAACAAAACGCCCCACAATACCAAAATACGGAAACAGCAGTACACCACACCCAAAACGGGCCCTGCGAAACTAGAAGGCACAGATTCGGGCATAACCTTTTGGCCTTTACTCCCTTGAGAGGAGTGCACAAGCATTGGGTAAAGCCAGGCGAGCGAACCAACACGAACAAACGAACGAACAAGTGTGGCTAGAACGAATGAATGGGGAAACAGCACAAGAAAAAAAGCAACAACAACCAGAAAAAAAATTCATAATCATCGTGTATACGTAAGCGCTTTGGGGACGCTCTCTCTCTACACACACAAACACACAGCACCCGCGCAGCTGCCGGCGAGCACAGTTGGCGGCAGCACGAAGACAGCCAACAACGAGCCAGCCAGCTTCGTTTCATCGCCTGTCGCACTAAGCGCTCGCCACCTCTTACTTCGCCTCTTTCACAAACGTCACTAGGGGCATTGCGATGGCATTCCACGCATCGCGTGTTGATGTGTTCGTTCGTACGTGCAAGTGTAAGTGCGTACTCTTTTTTCACTTTCTCTCTCTCTCCCATTCGCTCTCTCAGTGCAAGTGGGTCCACCCCAAACGGGCGCCAACTGGGCCCGTTGGTTGTATAACAACATTTATTGTTGGATTTCTTTTATTTGTTTTGTATTTTTTCCGTGTGTTTTTTTCCGTCGTTTATTCATTCTTCTTATTTTTGTTTCCTCTGCTTCACGACGATCTTATTGGATTTATGCGCTTTTGAGTTTGTACGTGTATGTAAAGTATATAAATTTCATTTCCTGCTATAATACTTGCCTTGGTGCAGATATTCTGTTATACATACATACGTACTACATATGTAAACCCACGGTTGCCCAGCTTATTTACTACGCCAGCGAATACAAAAGTCGCTGGCATTAAACTGAAATGTCTGCCTTTAGGTACAAACTATAAATGGTCATGCCCATTTTGTTCTCCACACACACCGCCACCTAACGCAGTTATTCACACGTACATTGGCGGTTGTGTATACGTGAGTGTGAGTGTGATTACCTCCTCGGAATATTGAATCAAACCAAATTCAATCTCGAATTAATGAAGTGGAAGTCAGCTTCGTCATTGGCTCTTCGCTGGTCTTAATTGATTCCTTTGTCTACGCCGAATCCCTTTAGAACAAATTCATAAGCGTAAGCCTATTAACCATGTAGGCGCACTCATATTAATTCCATTTCCTGTAGCTAGGTCACTGAACTTTTTATGCATGACTGTCTTAACGCATTTGTTTCTTAAAGTTACGCTTAATTTTTCGCTAATGTTCGTTCCAACAGGAGGCTTCTCCGCTGAGTGCTCATCGGCAGCGTGCACTCGCTTCAGTGACTGGCACTGCTGGAGGAGCGGCTCCAACAACAGCACCAGTTATCGGCGGTAGCGGCGCCACAACGCCATATGCCGCTGCCGGTGGCACTGGCGCTGGCGCTGTCGTCCCCTCCAGCCCAATTGCGCCGCCAGTAGACAGCAACAGCAACAACAATGTGCTTAACAGCATCAGTAACATCAGTGCTGATAGTTTGAAAAACAATACTAGTAATGACGGCATTGACAGTGCTTATTCCACCAATTCAAACGCGGGTAATCTGATGCCGCTCAACACGGAAGTCTTAAGCGCCGCAGCCACAACGTCCTCATCGAATCTGAACAACTACTATGAGAGCTTGCGCAACAATGTTATTACGCTGCTTGAGCATGTGCGTCTGCCGCCTCCACCACCACCACCACCACCACCAACACCGGGCATTACTGGCGGCATTTGCAGCAGCAACAGCAGCAGTAACAGCAACAGCTGTAGCAGCACCAGCAACGTCTATCTGAACGGCAGCACTGTCAATGGCGTCGGATTGGGCATTGGCAATGGCAGCGTCAGTAGCATCGGCGGTGGCAGTCTTGGAGCACTTTCGCAGGCCTGCATGCCGCCAATCATGAACAATGATCATGCTGCCGCTGCTGCCGCAGCTGCCACTTACCCTTCACTTATACCACCCGGTCCACTACCTACAGCAACCATTAGTGGTGCCAGCAGCATGGGTGTGGGTGTTGGCGCTGGCGTTGGCGTTGGCATGTCACCCTCTATGTACCACGGCGGTCACTTGCAGGCGACTTCACATGCGCCGCTTGGACCGCCCCCACCACCACCGCCGCCGCCCACACATAGTGCCGTGGCAGGCGCATCAACGCATCATCCGTATACGGTGCATCACCCAGGTGGCTATGCACATCCGCACACGCATCCGCATCCACACGAGCACTTCGATTCGTACATCTCGAAGCTGCAGTCGCTATGCGTGCCGCCCGACGTCTACGCTCTGCCCGAGGAAAGCGTACGGCCGGTCTACAACTCCGTCAAGTCGAGCATGCATCAGGAATACAAGCTGATGCCAACGCCGATCTAACACGCACCCGACAAACGCCCGCTGAAAGCGCTAACTTCCACGCAAATTCCATAACGATCTAATAGGTCAAAGAGCGCCCTCCTATTAGGAGGTGTGTGTACATAGTTTAAGAACAAGAGGTCCTGCTGAAATGTTTTTTTAAAATTTTTTTTTAAACTTTTTTTTCGAACTAATGAAGTAGTTTAGGCTGTTAATGGATGTATTTTTTTTATATGATATAATATATAGTGGATGATCTATATACTCGTAAATGCACGTACACATATACAATTATTTTAAATTCTACAATGCACAGGAGAAAACGAAAGATAAGCAAAAAAGAAAAAAATAATTGCATTACATATTAAAACTATACGAGTACACACTCGGTAAATGGGACATTTGATGTGCTAATATCCACAGTCAATTCTTAAGTATTTACGATGATCCGAGAGACGCAGCGGCAAACCAGGGTGGAAAGTGAGTCTTGGTCGCCGGGATAGTAAAGGATCACGGCGTTGAGCCTGGGCAGCGTTGCCAGCGTGTCTGAATTGTAAAAAAGGAAGCGGAGATTTTTTCTTAGTGTAAAAGAGTCTACAATAATGGGTAAATAGTTCTAGTGGTATTTTTTTAGGCACGTTAGCAAAAACTTAAAAACTTAAAAATCTTAACGAAAACTTAGTGACCGGCTAGGAATCGAACAGATGTGCAATTTGTACATCCACGCATACCAGACATGGTAAGCGTTCTAGAAGTATTACATTTAAATGCCGAACAGGTCATAATCGGCATAACCAAAGTTGTGAGAGACAGAGAAGGAAACGGTAAAAAAAAAAGGAGAAATGGGGGAAACCAAACATAAAAATTAAAATAAATAATTAAGTGGAATATGTATTGAAGCAAATAGTGTGCAATAATCGAACTTTGTTTCGAGAGAAAGAATTTTTTTTAAATTGAAATAATTATAAAAATTTAGACGAATTTTACCGTTAAAGTTGGAGGCTTATATAATACGATATATGATAATGAATATAATTACGAGTATATAATGAGTATTTTATGTGATCATTGTGTGTGTCTAATATCCAATTTTTTTTTTTTTTGCCATATGGAAAGTATTTATATTATAATTATGAATAAAGCATAAATAAAATAAAGCCAAGTATTTGAAATATACGAGTAACAAAGAAACAACTACAACAAAATACTTGATATCGAAATCGAACACGAATCTAGGTTTATTGAACGCTGCGCTGTAAATAAAATGGCAGATTTTCTTAAATTTTTTTCTATAATTTTTCAGTTTGTTTAATTTTGTTATTTGTTGAAACACTAAAGAAACTGTTAATTTTGTTTGATTTTGTGCTGTTAAAAGATCGTTATGTCTTCGTTTCCATGGCCTTGGCCAGCACTATGCACAGGCCGGTTGCAAATATGGACCTGGCTTCTAGCTTTTAATTTTTGAGAGTGGCACGCATGAAAATCTCTGTGTTGCTTTCGTTAAACTTATATACTTTACGAGGTTGTGCTTACTGCATTTAAAATATTTTTTATTGATTCCTTTTTTATTGCTTTCACTTTGAAGAAATATTTAATTAAAACAATTAAAATAAAAAAGAGTTTTTTGTTTGGCTTCAAGTATACCAATGAAAACCTTGAAGAATTAGCATTGATGGAACTCAAAGACATATGAAATTTGTATATCATAATTTGTCACAAACATGAGACGAAAACAACAAAAACAAAATGGGGTTTAATATAAAAAGGAAAAATATAAATTCACAAACAAACAACATAAAATATAATATAAAAGAAACGAAGAAAATGCAATGCAAAACTTCATTTGGCATCTAAAAATTATAAATAAAAACTAAAAATAAAAGATAAAATATGAGCAACCAAATGAACGAGAATAGACGAAGATTTCTATGTTACGATTATATCACATAAATTAGTGAATAAAGATATATTAAAACAAACGAATACCAAAAAAAAGACGTCAATAAAACACCCACAAAACAAAACAAAAAAATCATGTGTACAGTTTACGCATGGTAGAAGTGAAACTTCTTAAAAAACAACAGCGCGTGCCCTTTGTTTTCATTTCACAACTTCGGCTCAACGCTGGAATGCCAAACGAAGAACGATAATGCGATGACGCGATGACACTATGACGCGTCCTAATGATGAACGTCACATACAAAAAGAATACAACGAAGAGCGCCATACTTTTTGTGCGTGCTTAAGAGAGAGTAACGTTTGTACGTTTTCAAGCTACTCACAAAAACGAACACAAAATTTGTACGTCTGCGGTGTATTCCTTCTGTGTTTCGCTTACATATTTCTCTTCCAACTCCTGTAGTGGAACGCGGCGTTCCGGCGCCGAAATATTACAAATTTTTACTACCAATGCGCTTTTAGAAGTTGCACTTAAAAAAAAAAAGCAAAACTATACGCGTCCTTTGAGCTATACGCGTTCTTTGACGAGAAGTCGTTGAAGCCGATGGCTTTGATTTGTGCACTGAGTGATTTGCGAATTTGTGGCTACGCTGCGTATTCCATTCACTCTGACATTCCACTAAAGTAGTGGCTTCGGCGGCCGTTTGGTTGCTCGTTTGTTTGTTCGATTTGACGACTGTGAAGTGAACGTATGTAGTTTGTTGGAGACCGACACTTTGTGCAGCCGGCGGGTGAGTGCGTGGAGCTGACACAAAGAACGCAATTAGGACATGCTGAGGTTGCTCGCCGGGTCGAGCAGATAAGTGGACGTAACAAAGTTTCGTTTAGTAGTTTTTTATTGACCAGCATAAAATATTTTCGGTTGCTATAAACTACAAAGTGTATGCTTTGTACATCGCACACACACACACGCACACATAGGCAGGCATACATTAATGTAAATGAATATACTGGCCTAGGCGGTAAAAGGCTTGGACAGAGTTGACATGCTGCCCACCATAGCCTAGCCTTCACATCATACACGCCCCCACCCCACCTTTGCATAATTGCTGGGCCTGAACGCTTTCGCTTGTGTTCGGTTTGTGTCCGTTTGAGCCGCAAATATTTGCATAGTTACCTTTAATGTGGTTCACTTGAAAGTTTTGCCGCGCCTCTGTAGGCATGCAGTCAGTCGAGTAGATTGGGTGATTGGCAGACGGGCAGACGGGCTGTCATTCATCGAAGCATTCAGTATTTTAAAAGTGAAAAATGTGTACTTGTTCTTTATTTTTACACACATACACACATACACACACGAGTATACGACGAATGTGGCACGCACAGCAAACATTGATTTCATTTGCATAAATAAGTAAAACCCCAAAGCGTCCTTTGATAGTGAAATTCTCGCTTAGAAAAATTAAGGAAGAGAAAAAAACAAGTGAAGCCAGCATCTCATAAAAAACCCATACCGAAGGGATTGGTTAGGCTGCTGGTGTATTGTGTGGCGTTGTTGCAGAGGGTGAGTGGCTGGTGGGCTTCTAATGAAAACACTTTGCATCAAAGTTGACAGCAGTGGCAACAAAATGGGTTAAGCAGCTGAGTTGCTTGGCAGAGCAACCCTTTAATGGTAGGACTAGAGTATCCCAACTAGACTCCACTCGATTCAAGTCGACTCTACACATCTGGATTCGTTTGAGAGTAACTTATTAACCATTCTTAGCACATTGTATGCCTGTCAACCCCGCCTACACTCACGCCTTCGCTACAGTTCGCCATAGAGCAACCCTCTTTAGACTCCATCCAAAGTCACGTCACTTCTTTGAGTACGCACACATACACACATTTACACACACCACACATGTTTGCTAATTGCGAGACGATTTTTCATTTTTCGTGACTATCGTCACCGTCGCCGTCACCGTCGCCGTCACCATCGCCCCGGACTGTCCCATTTTTGTTTCAATATTGCTGTTATTATTGTTGCCGTTACCTTCTTTCAAGATTCGAGTATATATGTTGGTTCATTGCATTTCGTTTTCTACTTCTTAGGCTGAATTGTGCACGACGCCAACAGACAGCCACATTGTCTACCACACTCAGTACCACCCATAAGAGCGAGAACTCGACTCCAATAATGAATGTAAAACTAAATGAGTCTCTTCTCATATGGTGCGGCGGTGTGGCTGTCTGTGTTAGCACTGACAGCCGGAAGAGGCAGTGATGCAACACCGTATCTCTTCCCTTCAAGTGATTATATGCTTCTGGCAATACATCCACTTAGACGGCATAGACTTTCTTTGAAAAAATTGTCTGAAATAATAATGATGCTGCAGCCTCAGCCTCAGCCTCAACCTTCCAATAGGCACCAAGAAGTATTTGATTGACTTCAAATGAGCAAACAGATTGTTCACTAGATTCCATCTCGTTCACTCTTATCATCATAATCATTAGGGTCGCCTCGCGATCGTTAACGCTACCGTTACCATCACCGCTGTCAACGTCGACTCTGCAATGTGAACGTATCGTTTCAGAATTCAAATGCTTTGCCGACTTTCAAATGCAACGGTAAAGTATTGTAATTCTAAAGCGGAACGCTTGCACGCGCTCCGTTTGCCTGTCGCTACCGTTATCGCTGTCTCTGTCACTCACACTCGTTATCTCTAAAGTTGTTTCGTATTTCAGGTATTTGCAATCTCTAAATTTCAAGTTGTCGCCCGCGGCTATCAATTAATCCCACTGACGCGTCATTAATAAGTTGTGGCGCGGCGAGATGAGACAGGCGCCTATTCAGAACACAAAGCGATCTTTCTTAATCAATATATAAACAGGCCTACATTATTTTTACCACCATTTTACTCCCAAACTATGTACGTGATCTTGATAAGAAATATGCCATTCGAGTGGTTTTTATTTGCAGATGTGCACAATACACTTTTTAACAAAAACTAGTTAGGTATTGTGGTTCCTGGTAGCTATTGAAGTTTATGCTCTGCTTCGGACTTATTCAAGTCGAGATTCTCGTTGTTCTTCTATTCCAAGTGCTCTATTTCTATTTATTTTCGTAGTCTTCACTTTTTTTATTTTAATTTTTTATTCAAATATTTGAACATTTCGACTTTGTACAATTTGAGCAGCATTCCCGGCAAACGAAATTCTCAGATATTACTTGTGTATGAGAAGCGTCCGAAAATTTTGTTGGTCTTAATATTTAGCGAATCCGACGATTATTTCGCCCCAGTCTTCACGGTAACCATCTAAAGGCTATTTTAGGGGTTCCCTGAAAATTTCATCAAAATCGGTCATGTGGTTTCGACGTCCATAACGGGCAAAGAAACAAACAAACATACTTCCAATTATAGATTATGCCATTTAAATGTATGGTACTCAACTGTTCTGTTAAAAAAACCCACTACAAAATTCTATAATAGTTTATCATCGAAACAAAGTCCGCTGAGTAGCAAAGGCCATAGACTTCTCGGACGAAACTGCTATCAGTACTTTCGACGAAAAGTTAGGTATGCGAAAAGTGTTGGCGTGACGCTTAGCGCAATTGCTCATAGTGGACAAAAAGCGGATATCGAGTCGAGTCGAGTTGAGTCGTCACAACTGAGAGAACGTGGACGCGTTATTATACCTCAGAGACTGAGGGCCAGTTGAAAGAATGAATATTTTAGGGTTAGTCTGTTCCTTAGAAACCGCGAAGTTCGTGGCCTTAACTTTTCGGGTTGCCTAAGTCACTTTTTGCTGAGCAAGTGTTTGAAAAGTACACATGACGAAGATTGAGGCCTAGAGATTTATGTACTTTAAATATCTATCTACTATTCACTTAATAAGCCCGCACATACAATTTAGCATTCTGAGTGGTGGAGTAGTTGTCCGCGTGGAAATCTGTGAGCGGGATGGACAAAAGGATAAATAAATGTTTATGGTAAAAAAAAGAATAAAGTGAGTTTTTTTATTGAACACTTTGTTAATTATCCTTTTTCTAGATTGTGTCTGTGGGAGTCACTTCATCAACTTTTAAAGCACAAAAACAGAATTGGTGTGCTCCCTTTTTCCACGGTGTTTTTTTGTCCTATTTTGGGTTTAAGTAAGTACATGGCATTTTGTCGTTTTTCGTTTTTCTTCCGATGAAGTATTTAATTATTAAAAAAAATGCTTAATTTAATTACAAATTCTTTGCGTACATATCAAATTTTCATGGGCCCGAAATGTCGAGAGGCAGAAGAAAAAGAACTCGCAACAGCAACAGCAGCAAAACTTTTGACACATGTGTGCATATGTTTGTATGTGTAGATATACTGTATATGCGTGTATGGCATTTGATGAGATCTTCTCTTATAAACCCCTTCCATTAACTGCCTTTCTTTTTTCTTGTGAATACCCCTGGGAGGGGAGCAAAAGCAGTTCGACTTCGGCTGATTTTGTGCCTTTTTCGTCGGGTGTTGCTGCCACTTGCCAATTGCCATTTACTTCTTTGGCTTGTCTTTGAATGAAAAATAGCACTCATTAATGTTGCTCATTATCAGCTAAAGACGGATGCTCAGACAGACAAACAACAGCACGAATGGACATACTGATGGCTAGCGGTTCTAATTGAAGTTGTTGTAGTGGCCGCGTCGGCAACTACAATCGGGGCGACCGGACTTTCTGCCCATTCAACTAGTCTCAACTGCCAAATGATTTCCCATTATTTCCTAATAAAACTCATTGAGTTTTATGCGTTTGTTTTGTATGCGCGTGTGTGAGTGCATCCCTCGTCTCCATAGAATTCTGGTGTCATGGTTCTGTTTCTTTCTCACGTCTGTGAGGCGTCTGTGTCAATGTCGAGCCACAACGTCGATATAATTCGAACCGACTGCACTTTTATACCTAAAAATGACCCCAATCAATGGTCTGAGTTCGTTATAAGCACCATCTTCAAATCGACTTTCGTCGTCCTTGTTTCCTGGCTTCGTGGCCTTTGCTTGACTTCACCGAAAATGAAAACTATTGACGGGCATATTCTGTGACAGGCGGTCGGTCCCATGTGGTGTGCGTTTCTGTTTTTCTATTTATGCCACACTACGTTGAAGCTATCCAACATCTACACATTTTCCATCTTTAACCCATGCCCTTTCTGTCACTCTTGGCGCTTGGATGCTGTCATCTTTCATTTCTCTGTTCGGCGTAAAACTCTTTTTTTAGGAAGTGCTGCTTTTTTTGCGTTTAATTTCGTTTATTCATTCGACTGACCACAAAATGGCATTTGCATTAGTCGTTGTTGCTGCTGCTGCTGCTGTTGTTGTTGTTGTTGTTGTTGGTGGTGGTGATGTTGCTACACTAGTAGCCAAGTCTGAGCCCAAGGCCGGGCGACATTCGGAGCTGTGTCATCCATCGCTCCTTATACGCCTCTACAAATTCTATATTTCTGCCTCCGCCTCTAACTGGTGGGCTTTCTGGCCTGTCTAAGAGTCGGTGTCTCACGTTCCTTGCCGGCTCATCTCCTCATCCCTTGGGTCGTTTGACCGTCCTGCAGCGCTCGTACAACAGACCATTTTCCCCATGACTCCGCATAGAGACGAGTCCGTTCAGTTTGGCCCGTGGTAATCTTATGATGAATGTTTTCGCTTCGAATTTGTGAAATTTGTTTTGACAATTGAATAGTTTTTGTCGGCCCAACTCTTTCGACTTCCACGGCCTCAACCTAAGCCTCATGCCGCTCGTTTCACGGTCCGTGCTCCTTCACACGCTCGATTTTCCGCAGACATTTGTTCCTATTGGCATGAGTTTATGGCTTTATGGATTTGGGCCGTGGTGTTGTGACGTAGTGCGGTCGTAGTGGACGGCAAAGGGGTTGCCGTGTGGGCGTCTTCGGCTGCGAAAATGTCATTAAAATGCTGCTGTAATTATTTCCCTGGGATTGGCTTCTACTCTTTTGTCTTGTTTGTTGCGATGCACAACTGCAGAGCATGTACCCGGGTATGTATGGAGTGTATAGTGTGTGTATGCATGGGTGTGTGTGTGTGTGTGTGTGTGCGCGCATGAAAAACTATTAAAGTTTTCAGTTTTTCACGAGGCGAATATTCTGTAATTAATTCTCGGTGCTGACTCGACAAATGCAGTCGGCGGTGGCAAAAGCAACAACAGCAAAAGGACAACAGCGACTGTTACCAAAAAAAGAAAAAAAGAAGTGAAAAAAGAAACAAGTTGAAAAGCAAAAAAACGGTTAGAAACAGAAAACAGCAACAGCAACGAAGGTGGTTGGGGACAGAGAGAAACGGGCTCGCATTTGTGTCAGCAGAAAAGCAATTAGTAAAGTTTGCCATTTGCAACTAAAGCAACAACTTCAATAACAACAACAACTAAAGCAACAACAACTCGGAGCAATACGTTGCCAATTGTAATAATAGGCAAAGGCAACGAGGTTAGAATTGTCATCATCAATCCGAACGACGCTGCCGTTGACCAAAAGGAAGGCGTTTTGTGTTCGTTGTATTCAGCCGCTGCTCTTCCTCTGTGCGGCACCTACACTGCTATCTAGAGGGCAACACTTAACTAGGCAAGGCGTGTGTACTACGCCGATTATTCACGGATAATCTAACCAGTAATGGGACGCTAATTACGCACGTCAGCAGCAACACCAGCGTATAACACTTGCCCGCTTGCTTGTCGCGCCTACGCCAGACTTGTTACGCCGTAACACGTCATTCTACGTTTATGATTAATTGTGTTGCCAATCGTCGAAGTCGAAGTGGGTTCTACGTGTGGCTGGACATTTTTTCTGTTCGTGGCATTTTTCCATTTCTTGAGATGGAAATCTGTCGTATAAACAGCAAGGTCATTATGCCTCTTAAAATGGGGTTCTGCTGTAAATCTGTAAAGAGGAAACGTTGATCTGGCTCAGGCTCAGATTTGCTCAGTAGAAATTCTTGTTATGTTCAAGTTAAGGCACAAAACTAAGCTGCGTAGGATTTACAACGGGGAAGAGCTTTTTTTTTTAATTTTCTCGACAAAAGATCAACGAGTTGTCATGAGTGAGCCATACTGTCTACAATTTTAATGCACTCAATATACTCTCTTTGATGGGTTAGTTTTGGAGGAGTGTTAACCAGTCTACAGAGAAGTTCAGTTTGTGATCGGTGTTAGATTTGGCAAGAACAAATTAAAAATTATTCTTCGCGAGATGTGCACAATCAGAATAGGAACAGTGGTTTAAGTTAGAAAAGAAAAGTGGTTTAGCAGTGGAATGGAAGAACAGAGAGGTTTGTGTGCCTCTCTCTGATGTTCTATCGGTGTTGTGTAGCCGCGCCATTGTTGTTGTTCCATTTCCGTTTCATACACAACGTGCGAGAGATCAATGTTGTGTGTTTGCGTGCACTTTGCTGTCATTAATGTATTAGTGTTGGGTTGCTCATCAGTGAGTGAACAACAAAAACAAATGTTTTTTTCTAGAATGCGAACGATTGTGTCGGCCGTGGGTTTCCCTCGTATTGACTTCAACTGCGAAAGACTTGTGCTAAATGCGCATCACATAAGCACAGCTCGAAGTCATTTTCGATGTCAACCAACTCCAAATTCAAGTTCGACTTCCCGTTTGGCCGACGCTAACGGCTACATGGCAAAACATGGGCAACCACCATTCGGGCTTGGACAGAAACCCAAGCGAAGAAGGTAAACAGTGCGTGCACACACCAGCCAAGGAGCTTAGTTGCTGCCGAAGTTAGTAGAGCTTTTTTAATAAGTCAGTTTTTTCTGTGTCCTTGCTGAAGCTTTAAGCACACACGCAGTCCTTCTTACAACCCTTGTTGGTAATGCCACAAACACCATAAAGCTTCACTACCGGTGAAGCTTTAAAGGTTTTCGGCCACTGTGCTGCGCGTGGCGAAATTCGGACGGCGCTTCTCACTCGACGACATGCAAACCGAGCATGCCAAGGATCACAATGATCAAATCATCAAACGGAGTTATTAGAACTTTATAAATATTGCTTTTTTGCATCATTATTATCATTACTACTAGCAGTGTACTCGTTGTTCATACACGAGATAACCGTTGATATTAGTTCTGAACGAAATTATGAAATGCAATTAAATTAAAAGCAAACTTTCGGTAACATTTCCAGGGCGAGCAGCGGCGGCAAAACTTTTCACTTTGAGTTTCTGTTCCTTCATTGTCTGTATTGTGTGCATGTGTGCATGTGTGCATGGTGTGCGAGAGAGAGTACGTCGTTTTTGTTGTGTTTTGCAATAAATATGATTTTCCGCAAGTGATCAACTTTTTGTTTCGAATACTAATTAAATTTAACTCGTTGAGTGTGGGAAAATGTTGTAGTTTTGGTTACGTTACGTTCAACAGACACTTAAAACTCGCATAAACGCACACACATACAAACACACAAGGCAACATGTTCATGCACACATGCACACATGCACTGCCTTCCTTTCTATCTTATTTGTTTTTTTTTATTATTCTTCTTCATGCCTCCCCTTCTTGCCACCTTCTGCTGACGAATTCCAGACGGCTTTTTTCAGTTGTGTTGGTGTTGGTGTCGGTGTTGGTGTTGGTATATGTTCATGTGTCGGTGTCCATATGTACGTTTAAGTATATTAAAAAACTTTGTGCAACCAGAGTTCGTCAGAATGTAATCTCGCCCAGTTCCAGTTCAAGTACAACATCCGCACGCATCACAGCATTCCTCGGCAGCTCTTGATGTGCCTCCACTGTGCTGAGAACGATGAGTTATGTTCGCGATGCGAGGCTGATTGCCTGTCTGTCTGCCTGTGTGTGTGTGTGTCTGTCTGCCTCTGCAGCCTCTAAAGTTGCAAGCTGCACAAGCGAATCCAATAAAATAAGAAATAAAAAATGGAACTTTTGCGAGTTTATTAAACTAAGTGCACCCGAAATTTGCTGAAGAACGTCGTATGGCAACTGACGCGGTAGCAGGAGGCGCAGCTGTAACAGAAGCTCTAAATATGTGGTGGGACAGCAATGACGAGGTTGTCGGCAACTGATGGCATACGCGATGAAGCAGTCGTTGGCGAGGGTGAAGCAGGACAAGAGCGGCTATTCAAACAGAAGATGCACAAATGCAACGCACTGGTAGCAACAAATTAAAAAGGCGCCAAGGCCAAACGGAAAATTCAGTCAATACCACTAACAAAAAAGAAGCACCGCAGGCGAATGAAAGGGAGCAACGTGCCCTGCTGCTTGAATGTGTGTGCTTGTTGGTGTGTGTAGAGGTCTCTCTGGTGGCTAGAAGTTCTAAACAAGACAATAACGGAACAGACCAACGCGAGGAGAGAGTCGAACCAGTCAGAGTGGAAGCTAAGCCACGGAGTCGTACTTAAATACCTCGGTTCGTTGGTTAGACAAATAACAGACACGGTACTGATATGCTCGGTTGCCGTTCCGACAGCCTTCCAAGATCCTTGCCCGCCTGCCAGCACATGTGTACATCTGACTCACTGTCCCTCCAACTCAGAGACTTTGAGTCCGGTGTGTCGGAACTGGTTAGTGCCGAAGTGGCTGCGGGGCGGTAAGGCTGTTGGTATGCCTGCTTGAATATACTTACACATGAATGCTGTCACTTCCGCGCCGTTTTTCTATTCTTTATGCCTCTCTTTCATTCGCTCCACCATACGTTGAGTCGTTTATGCGTTTCTTTCCCTGAATTCATTTTGTTACTGCAGGAAGCAACTTGTCTATACGTTGGTCCGTTCAACCATCCATCCCTAAGTTTGCCAGTGCATTCGTGTCCCTATAAATATTTACTTTGTGTTCATTTCAGTGCAATTCAGCAGAGTAGAACCGAGTGCTGTTGAGGGGCAAGGATGCGCAGAGCATGGCATAGCTACCTTAAAGTCATAGCGGCTTCACTTCACTCGATGCAACGTGCATTCTACGGTCTCACCTGGCCACAAGCAAACTTTGTTACGAGCAGCATCAGCAATTTGAAACTTCAGAGACATTGAAGCAGAGTCGGTAGTCAAAATGTCGCCTTGTCACATTGCGAAATTGCGTCGTAAATACTTCGCCGACTCCAGCGACTCCGGCGACAGGAGCAGAGCCTCATCGTGTCACAGAGTACTCGAAAAGCGCGAGCTAGTATTGAAGGCACACCGACAGTAACTGCGACTGTGGTCAAGGGAACGTTTGGCAGTCGGGGTAAAACACGCCAAGCTAAACCAAGACAAGTCATGCCAAGTCAAGCTAAACGACAGGAAACTCAACCAAACCAAACTAAACCAAATCAAGCCAACGTTATCAAAAGATGTCCGTGGCAGTGGTGGCAGTTGGTGGAGTTGAATGAAGGATGGTGGATGTCATCGCTTTGATGAGTTCATTGCTTAGCGCGAAGGAGCATGGAAAGCGCAATAAATTGATTTTGCAGCATTTCGCTCAAAAGCCGTTTACAAAGCCCAGCCGAAGGGCGACCAGTATCGCAGCAAGGGCAAGTCAAATACATCGGAAAAGGAGAGATTCACACGAATGAATAAGTAGTGTCAGAAGAGGAGCGATTGAAGAAAGCAGCTTAGCTTTTACATTTATTGTTTTTTGTTTTTTCCACTGATTTGATTTCGTCTACATCGGTACCGCTCTGGGCCCATTTCGTTTTCAATCAGTAAAACAAAACTAACAAAAAATCTCATATTCTGTGGAAGCGACTTGAGTCTGCTCGTCAATTGGTAAGGCTTATGAATATATCAGTATAGATAGCGCAATGGCGCAGAGGAGCAGCGCATTGGTTTCTGGGAATTGTGACAAAGAGAAGCAACTCATTAATTGGAAGCAAGGGAATTGTGTGCTACTTAGCAAGCCAAGAACATCAACCCACAAGCAACCAAGTGTTGTAGCGCGTGCATACCGAGCTAAGCAAATGCAGAGATAGCGATGCCAGATCAGCTCCGTCGAAGCT
Organism: Cacoxenus indagator; assembly: GCA_035041755.1. Taxonomy (NCBI): domain Eukaryota; kingdom Metazoa; phylum Arthropoda; class Insecta; order Diptera; family Drosophilidae; genus Cacoxenus; species Cacoxenus indagator. Next base: position 1,700,614 of record JAWNKX010000220.1, on the reverse strand, counting down.
ATCGATCACGTTCTCCTTTACTACGTCATCAGCGTTGATGGGGAAGGTTAGAGTTGAGTCACTCCGGATTTCACTTTTGGCTGCGACTGAACTGAAGAACAGTTTTGGCTTCTGAGCGTGCAATTCATTTGATTGGATTTGTCGGAACTCACGGCGTTATTTAAAAATTTATTTTGACAGCCTCTATCATGGAAAGCTGAAGCCACGGAAATGCTGGCATTTGGAAGCAGAAGAAATATTACGCCAGCAAGTAGGCAACGATTTTGTACTCAGTTCAGCGCACTGTGACGCAGGTGAAGCCAAAGAAAAAGCTGAATTAAGTCGATAAGATGTTGAAAGCATGGCAAAGAAGAGAAGAAGGAGAGTAAGGAATTTATGATAAGTTAAATGGAAGGCAACGGCAATAAGCTCAAATACCTGGTAACTGTTGCTTTCACTTTGGCTTTGTGTTGTTTTTGTAACGCCTTCGATTGCGACACCTTCTCGTCCTTTGCCAACGAGAGCGTGTGATGACGATAAGGAATATGATGCGGATGGCGACGACACGACTTTATTAAAATTTTCACGTTAAAATGAAGACTTAGTATTTTGCGCAAACCTTCAACTTCACCATCATCATCATCCTCACCATCGTCATCGTCATCATCCTCACCATCGTCATCGTCATCATCAGCGTTAGCGTATTTGTATTTTGTTTTAGTTTTTCTTATTGTTGTTACTGTTGTTGTTATAGTCAAGCCGCAACGCGCAAACAGTGGCGCTGGCTGCTTATTGTTCGTTTGAACAGCGTGCTCATGCCATGTTTAAGTTATTTCTGTTTTTAAAGCGAAGTTGGCAATTGAATATTTTAGTATTTGTTCGTCTGAAATCCGTTTTTTGGTTATGGCCAATACTGTCACTTGCTGTGACATTTTGCGCCGTGACAAGGCGTCGGTGTTTTCGTTGTCGGTTAGCGGTTTTGCTAGTTCGGTCAGTGGCAACAAGTGGCAAGTGCCAACGCTCACCAACCAACACCCACATACATCATATCATCATGCAAGCCTTGTGTGGTTGGCGGGTCATTCTGATAAGTATATACGCGTATCTACAACAAAACTCAAACCTGAAATGTTAAATGCAACACTTTATGATTGTCGTGTTCGGCCCCACTCTCTCGCCCAACGCGACCACCGTCCATGCTCCACTACTTTACAACCCACTTAATCGCCGCCAACGTGTTCGTTTCATTGCAAACCTTTAGTCTCTCGCATTATAAGTGTCTAAGTATAAGTGTAAACAGACGCCTACACACAGCTGTAGCCTTTGTCCGGCTTTCACGTCTGCTTTCCAAGTCCATCTTTGAATTTCCTTTTCCCCCCCTGTCTTTGGTCGTTGCCGTTATTTGTGTCTCTCATTTACTCTTTTTTTAGTGAGTTGGAGCTTATAGTTTCATCGCTAATCCCTGTAAGTTGCTTACTTGCTGCTGCAAAGTGGAAAATTATTTAATTGGGACTTTGGTGAATTTGTGTGCTGCTGCCTTTTTCGGCCGTTTAGTAGAGTTTACCACGTCTTGAACATTCGGGCAGCCCTGGTAGCCCAACTACAGCGCTTTGGTTTATATTATGAATACAATTTTTTATGATTTTTTATGATTCCCCTTTGTACTCTTTAAAATCAGTATTGTATTAAAAATTTCATATGAATGGTTATAAAGATCCATAAAAATCCATAGACCTCATTGTTGAACTGCGATGAAAATAGTGGCCGTCCACGAAACATTTATCGTATCAATAATGCAACATCCTTCTGTGAAGAGTATTTCAATTTCAGTTTAGCTGAAGTTGTGGTTGCTTCTCGTTATTTCATTATACTGTGATTTATTTTAAATCGCTGTTTGTTTTTGAGTTATTTGCAGCTCTCGAGCTGGCCCTTAAACGATTGCTTCGGTCAGATGGTTGCTGAACTAAGAGTAGTGTTGAGCACTTTTGAGAGCACATGAGAGCCTCGGTTTAGCTACGCTGACCTGCGTTGCTGCGTTTTGTGCTGCTAATTGTTTCAAGGGTCAGACCAACTAGAAAACTGAAAGCGTTGTCAGCTGTTTTGCATTTGGTTCAACTGCGTCTGCTCTGCGTTTGCCCTCGGTTGATGTGGCTACCAGCCAGCGCAGACAGTTAATTAAAAAAACACTTTGGCATATTTTAGCATACACATGAGCTGGTTCTGCTGCCAGCGGCCCTCAGCTGTCACGCCCACGAGCAAACTGCCAGCACCCATCCTCGCAAATTGGACACTACGCATTGCCACTCGAGCGTACACAAGTTTGTTAGCCAAGAGGGACTGTCATGTTAACGTGAGCGTGTATCGCTTTCATGGCTTTATGAACGTATGACCACAGATACAAAAGGAAGGAGAGGAAACAAGAGAATCTGGCACTCAAAGGCTGAGCAGAGCACAGTAAAGTAGCCTTGTCCAGCATAAAACTCTCGACAAAAATCTAATGGGTGCCACATCCGTCCACAAGCCCCAACACACGCACACACATATACTCACACATAGACCCACACATTACGATTAAATATATACGGTGAAATAACTGAAGTGCTGAGGTTCAAGGATGCGCAAAGAAACCTCAGAAAAGCGACGAAAAAGAACAAAAAATGGGGACAATAACTCGTCATGACGGCAGACCAACCAGGGCGTCAGTACTAACCGCTCTATCTTCTCAGCAGTATACGAGCATTGAACATGCACAGTTAGGTACATCATTGAAACAATGTACTAATAGTCTTAATAAATAAAGGCAATAATATGTACACGACATTTGGGAAATAAAAAAAAAGTATCATTCCGAAACATCGAAAGGACACAGACAGAGGCAAATGAGTATATACAGAGAAACCGTCTCTGTCGCTTCTTCTTGTCTCGCGCTCACTTTCTTAAGATCGAGAAACTTCGACAAGGTTTCATTATAGATAATTGCAGGGCTGCTATAACCGTTGCATTAAAATGCTTCTCCGACAGGCAGCGATTCATCGTTTAGTCACTAAATGGCGCTGTAGTTACACCAACGCTAGAGGGCGCAGGATCTACCTACATACAACGTCAGACAGCGCAGCTTTTACTGTCACACAGTCAATACCTTATCCTGATGATCCTGGCGAGGTCATTAGGACAAAGTTGACAAATTATTGTATTGTCATCAGAGCCAAAGGTGTGTACTAAATTTTAGATCCAATCGGTCAACAAGTAGTACAAGGAAGAGCCAACATTTCAATTACAATATCTGGTACAAACCGCTCTGAGTTTCAACTTGATCGCGTTTTGATGATGCGATCTGGAAAGTTTTCTTCCCCTCAGCTTTACTTAACTCAGCTCCATCACAGGTCGCTGCGAATCTAATTCGTTGCGTGTCCGGGAAGGTGTAACGTTAACCTGCTCGAAATTTATGCTAAGCATAATGCGTCATAAAGCGTCACAACGTTAGCTCCCACCATCCCTAGCATTCCTTTCCAACACTAATTACCAAAAGCAATTTATGGCGTTCATTTGTGTTCACATCTAACGCAACTTTACGCAACTCAGCGCAAACAAAGGCCACTTCAGCACAGCTCCACTATGTGGATGCGGCCCAACTCTACTGAACCGAACTAAACTAAACTTAACTAAACTAAACGAAGTGAACACAATGCAAAGCAACGTTTTCATTTTCGGCTGAGGGCACTATTTGTCAAGGCTTCACTCCATGGGCCGGCGCCCATGCACTTCGTCCTCTGCTCGCTGCTGCTGCCCGACAAAGCGCCACGGCGCATAATGCATCTGCCCAAGCGTGCAGACAATGTTGCCATATTTATGTCTATTGTTTCAATGCAAATGTGCATGCAGCTCGATGGGGTGGCATACGGGTGGTTGAGTTGCTAGTTGGGTGTTGTACGCGGTTTTACGTCTGTCTTTAACATTTCGGTGCTCATTGACAACACAAGGCTAACAAATGAAACGAAACGAAATTGGCGAAAATCGGTTCTACCATATCTGGTGCTCGCTAACTGCCCAAAGTAAGGCCAACGAGCAGCAGAGAATAAAAGGATTTTTTACTCGCAGCGGCCGGCAGGTAATTTTTTTGTTGTGATTAATGCCTTGGAATTCGCACTCCTCCCAACTCGACGCTTCCTCCCTCAAACGTGGCACTTAATTTGGCATAACCGAAGTTAAAATTTTTCCTCGATTTCTTTTATTTGGAGTTGGTTTTGATTCAGAAAGCTCGAAGGGCAATAAACAACACTCAGGAGAAACAGTTCAGACAAAAGTGAAACTGATGGCATGCCAGAGGTGAGTAATTCAAAAGGGAAGTTGTTAAAATTACTCTTTAATTTACCAAACATTCCGAATAGAGGGTTTATGTTTAATTGATGGAATTCGCCGTCAGTGCTGTCCTTGCCATAATCATCGCCATTCTATTCATCAACGAATGCGAATTTGAAAAACAAAAACAAAGATAAAACACAATGATTTGGAATCAGCGAGCACGGTGAGGAAAGGCAGGCGATAAAAATAAATATGAATGTAATCAGCGACAGAATTCTAATTCTGTGGAAATTAAAATGCAAAAAGAAAACAAAAAAAAAGTAATAATAAATAAATAAAGAGCAACTGCTATTGTAGAACAAAAGGAAAACAGGTGAAAAGTTTTTAATACCACAAATGCTCGCTTGTTGCGCGGACCCTTGTCGGCGGGCGCTTGTCACTGCTGCTGCCAATACAATTATGCGCTCGTGTGGTTAACAAATGGAATCCGCTGGGAATTGAAATGGAAATAGAGCTGCGAATACGAACAATCGGGTTAATGGTAATGGCATTGGCGATGGCGATGGCGATGGCGATGGCGATGGCGATGGCGATGGCGATGGAGATGTCAATTGCGATGGAAATGGCGGTTGATTGTGTCAACGCCAACGTGTCCACGTTGCGGATAATTTTTGTTCTTCGTGCTGAGTGTGCGTACCCCAACGGCTTGATATTTGGTCAAAGAATTTAAATTTGATTACTTAATTTCTCAAAGAAAGCAAGCCTAAATAGTGCAAGACGATGACATTAGAGAATAGGCGCAGCATCGATAACAGTACGGAACAAGTGAAACAAGAAATTGCTTGAAAAATGTTGTGCCTGGGAATTTTGCTACGAAGTTTTTGGAGAGTGTCAGAGTTAAAACGGCTACAACCACAAGAAGCATAGGGCCAACTACGTGTGCACCGTTTCTACGTGCAGACTAGAACATTTTATATGAACTTGACGCTCCTTGCTTTTGACAAACATAATTATTCTGTCAGCTGCGTTGTGACAGAAGCCAAACGACACTGAGACGGAGGCACAGTCGACTTCTGTGTAGATCGGGCAAGTTAAGTTGAGATGTGTAATGGATACCAAAGTGCAATGGAGACAAGTGGCAAATGCTTCAATGCTCGCTGATACAGACACTTTCTAACGCACTCAGAGCAAATATAATAAACACTTAGAATAGTTGAAGCTCCTTCCAAACGGGACGGTCGCGAACAAGCAACACGTCGATTTTTTGCTGCAGTCATTTAGTTAGTAATACGATATGCTCTACCAATCTGGTCAGACGCGGAAGCGAAAAAATACTGCTTCTTTGGCAGCTGCTGTTCCTAATGGCGGTCCACCTGCTTTTACCACTTCTTTTGAGCGTAGTGCGGTCCTATTATAAAATATGAAGGGCGTTTAATTGCGTAGAGCACAGACAGAAATCATTAACAGACATCGAACAACACTTGCCTCTCACGCTCCGGTTCTTCTTGATGCTTCTTGGTGCTCATATTAATCTTCTGCTACTTTAATTGTGTGTTGGCTGAAGCGCCGGCGAAAGCAAAAGCAGAATAACCAAAAAGCCGAGCAACACGAAAACAATCTGACCGGTGTATTTTGATGGTCACGGAACGCACGAACGCAGCGAATGAGGATGAGTTTACCGTTAAACCGAAAGCAAGGGATAACGCAAGTCAATGGGAACAGGAAGCATGAGTCTGGGCTTAACTGATCTGAGTTGAGCGGCAGTTGCTGCCGCAGCCTGAGTCAGATGTCGAATTGATACACCGTGTACGGTGTCACGAGAGGAGTGAGGGGAGCTTGACAGTAAAAGTAATTGCCGAGAAGGACGAGTACGCGAATCGAGCCAACAGAATGGCTCAGATTAAATTAAAATGGCAGTACAAAGGCTATCAGGAGGAGAAGGACGAGTGTGGCACATTGCCGTGGGGTATGCCGTAGGCAGCGTGCGTTCCATGCATGCGTGAATGCCGGCGTATGCATTGTTCGGCGTTACTTTCGCGAAGTAGCGATCTCTTACATAAGAGGCTGAAGTATAGGCAATTTAGTGCCTATCCACTAAACAGAATATCCACAGCGAAACTTGCACCCTTCAACCGAAACAACTTGCAAGTCTAACTTTGTAGTGGTGACCGTTGTTTTGCGGGCCATATTTTACCGCGGACATAGTACTACGCTCTCTCCCGGCTTTCTAATATTTACCTGACGGTGTTGTTAACGCCAGCCTAAGCTCGAGTCGTAAGCTGATAAATCTTGGACAGGCGATAGGAACGTGCCAAACATCGTATATGAAGTCAAGTTCGCAGTACAGGCATTGTGACGTTATTGCCTTGTCTATGACAAATAACTTCAGTGGTCGCTGTTGGCGTGTTAATGGGCAAATTGCCGCCATTGAAAAAGGATGATGAGCACCACACAAACTCGCGGCATCGCGGTGAAGACGACGCCTTCTCTGCCTGTCTTTTTTATAACTTTTCACCTCGATTCTTGTGCTCGCGTACCATGGTAAAGCCGGCAAAAATTATCTAGCAAAACTTCAGCATTAGTCAGTGTTTTTCAGTACTTTTTTAGTCCTGCAGCGTCAATTCGAATAGCGAAGCAAAGAGTGACAGTGAAACCCGCAACAGGATAACGCAAGGAAACGACCACGACTGCGAAATGGCAGTCGGTTCGCTTTAACAAGCTAAACATTTAATGATGACTTTGGATACACTCAACTTTGCACAACTCTACTCGGCAGCACTGAGTAGAACTTAACACAGCTCAGTGCAACCCAAGTTACAAAACGGAAATATAAACTTCACGCGCTGCCACCACCACCATTCGCCCATTGACCAAATCTGTCGCTCGTCGCATAACGTGGCCTATGCGTGGCACATTTTTTTCTTGCAGTTGCCAAGTCCTTACCCAGACTTATTTACCGCCGAATATCTCACTCAAATTATCAACATACATACGTATTTTTTAAGGATTTCCGATTTCAAACGCCTTTTTTTCACTCACACCTGTTTGAGTCAAATCTTCTAATTGAAATTTTGTCTAATTCCTGTTGACCGATTGATCTGAAATTTGGTGCACACCCTTGGTCCTGAGGACAATACAATAATTTATTATGGACTTGCTTAGATAAGTTGATTTTTCACTTATTAAACGAAAGTTAAATAATATTAAAAAAAAATAGACAATCACAGCCTTCGGGTAATATTAGGACTGGGAGTGAACCATCAAAGCAAAAAAATAACTAGAGTTTTGATTGGCTCCATTGACTCCAGTGATTTATTTACCGCTCTATGTTCTATCTGTATGATTTCTCTCTATCCATCCATTTAAGATTTGAGATATGACGAAGTTGCGACCAAACTAGTCCCAGACGATTTGTCAATGTCCATTCCGTCCTCAGGCGGCTGATATGTAAAAATCGCATAATGTCCTATGTTTCTGGGAGTGGCCGTGCATACCGTTCGCTTTTCAATATATTTTTGTGCTTTCACAACTCGAATTGCCGTCAGCCTTTTACAATTAGCACCTTTCGTGCGACTTCGAAGTGGATCTCTAAATTGTTTATTTGTGAAGTTGTTGAAGTAACGAAATTTTTGAATATCAAATTACCGAATACAACTACTGGAGAGAGAATGCGAAATGCTGTGAGAAACAAGAGATGCGCCTCTGAGTGGTGAGTGGTGAAAAATGAATTATTACTTTTGACGCATATGATGAATATTTTTAATGCTTCTTCTTCCTCTTCGGCACTTGTTTTTTGTTGTGAACATTATTCTTTTCGGGAAGGGCACGTCGAACCCAACACTCCAATTTGCCCCTTTTGTTTTGCTTCTATTACTTTGATTTTCATATATGTGTGTACGTGTGTGGCTGTGTGTCTGTTTTTTTAATTTTTTTATTTTTTTGTTTTATTTCTAAGATACTAAAAATGCCGAGGAAGCTGAAGTTGAAAATCAATAGGCCAAATAAAATGGCGCTGGAAAGTTGCTTACGTGCATACGCACACGTTTTGGATATAGTTCAGCGATGACGTGCAGACGGCGCCGGAGGGGCGATCGAACATCGTGTCTAGAATACAATTGGGGCTATGAAAACATGTCAAACATGACAAAGGTAAGGGCGAGAGGATGGAGCGCGGTTGACGAGTGGAGTCGGCAGATGTGCAGCTGCCTCGTTTGAGAGCCAAAAAAGTTTATTACTCATACGCCGTGAGGGCTAGAGAGGAACGAGAAACCAAGTGGCGGCAATGGAATTTATGAAATTGCACACACAGACCAGGCAAGCAACCGACAGATTGAAAAACTGAAAGACTAACGGAAAACTGGACAACTGAATATATAAACACTTAAAGTTATTGTGCAAAACTGAACAGCGAGGAGAAGTGGCTGAGGAAATAAGTTTAGCAGCATCAGCATCTTGGAATATAGCAAAAGCGAAAAAAGCCACAACAGAAAAAGCCAATAGTGGAAAAAGCCGTGTACAGCAATTACCACAGCATGCTGGAGAGTGTTGAAGAGCGATTGAAGCGTCATGCAGCGCCGAAATTACATTAACTTGCTGCTGATATGTTTGTCTTTCAATCGCCAACCACTCCCTTCAGCGTGACTTACTTTGTTTCTGTTTTGATTTTCTCTCATCTTCATTCTCTTCAAATATTTTCAACATAGTTTTGTCTTCTGCCTACGTTAGTTAGTTTTTCCATGATGATTGTAATTCAGTGGAGGAGACTTGCCTTCCATTTTTTGAGCTAGAGAGCTGAAATTTGGCACGAACTTTTTTGGGAAATCCACTAGGAGGGAAAAATGTATATATATATATATCTATCTATATATATGTAACATTCGATGTATGTCTGTAAGTGTGTGCGCTATAAACGCCGAAAATTCTGCACCGATTTTGATTAAATTTTCAGGGAAACTCTAGAATAGCCTGTCAAATAGTCCTGTGAAGTTTCGTGCACTAGTATACCACGAAAGTGGGATGGGAAAAAAATAAATAAATTGGAATATTTGTATGGAACAGGGTCAGAAAATAACAGTGATGAGGTCGATTTTTAACTAAAAAATCATTATGATGGGATCGTCGTACATATACAAGATGTATTCGAAAATTATTGCTTATTCTATGGGTTATCCAAATAGCGCATAAATTTATATTTTCAAATTTATTTGTATATAAATTAAAGATAATAATTATATCCAATTTTTATTTTAAAAATAAAAAAATAATGATTTATTTGTGAATTTTATCTAATTAATCATGAAAATAAAAGTCAATACATGTATTGCTACTTTTAAATGAACAGCGAAATTAACTGTTACTAATTTAAATTGTATCTACCTTTAAATACTGTTGAGCCCAGAATTGAAAGTGAGTGCTCACTTCTCAGCAACTACTTAAATTCCATTGATGGGGCTTCTGACAACGAATAAGACGAAAATAGCAATGATGATGTCATAAAGGCCACTTATTTCAATTCTCTAAATTTCTGCATGGTGTTTCGGCAACACAAGTTAGTGTCGAAAGGGCTTTTTTAAACCCAACCTAAACCCAAATCACTAGATTTGGGATAGCACAGCTGCCACCCAAGACAACCATCAATCTTCCAAGAAAAATGCTTTCGAAATGATTAATTAGAAAAAATATCACAAAATAATTATTATTTGTGATTTTTAAAGTAAAAATTACAAAATAATAATTAAAAATGATTTTTTGAAATAAAGTTAAGGTCCCTGGCATGGAATCATTATTGCATCGTCAGTTTGCCTTCGAAAAGGCTGTCAAATTCGAAATCGGAACTCTGTCAAAGAAAAATAAAAAAACGTAACGAAGAAGACGTTAGTACATTTATTAAATCGAAGGCGTATAAATTGTCGAATTAAATTTAAAAAAAAACTGCAAAATAATGCCACCAAAAAAAGCATAAATTGGAAAAAAAATCATCCGAAGCAAAGCGAAAAAGTAAAAATAGAGCATTTGAATGAGAAGCACAACGACAATCTCGGCATGGACAACAGCATGACAAGAGGCAGCGACGCGCCGGGTATATGCTCATTATATATATAGAGAAAGATAGATAGAAAGCGATTTTCTAGGGCGCTATACGAGATTTATTCGAAAGTGTCAGCCAATCACAATATCTAGCCAGCTTTCGTAAGTACTCTCCGCTATTGCCTTAGCCACATTCGATGGACTTTTTTTATGCTATGCTATGAAGAATATACGAGAAGCCTGTGCAGCCGATGGTTAAAGCTCAAGTTGAGGTCGAAAGCGAATCTACCAGAAGCCAACAACTTTCGAGTCAGCCAAATTGGGATTTGTACGGCCTCACCGTAGGCAACTTGTTGCCCAAAAAATTTTGCGAATATGATAGAACCTCCGAGTACACTGAACCGAAATGAAGTAGAGGGAGTCAAAAATAGGGCACAAAATACGTACATGCAAGCGTAAAATTTTGAATGAAACAAAGTATTCATAACGAATACAAAAGGTATTACAAAACTCGTGTCTCCGTTTTAATATATAGAAACTGCCTGTACATATGATATGCAATACATACATATTATGTATAATAGTTTCGGTTTCTAATACTTCGGTTCTTGCCGTCTACATATTAGAGTTTGAATCGCATTTCACATGCTTGCGATACAGAATCTGCCATTATGTGTATTTGCGCCCAATTAAAGTCGTAGGCTCAATCACAAATCGCAAGTGATACTCGTAATGATAACGCATTTCGCAGTAACGCAAGCAGTTCTTCAATACTTGTTGTTGTTAACGTTACATTTTGTCAGCTGTTTTTTACCGCTTTAACATGAATATAGAACAACAATATGTATTATTAAAAGATTGATATTTGTTTAAAGCTCTTCATAGCAAGCGCTTATGTTTAAAGTCGGTCTTCATATAGCTATGCTTATGCTAAAAGAGTGCATGTGCATGTGTGTGTCTTATGCAGATGCACGAAAGGTCCTAAGCGATTTGGTCAAGTGGTCAGCATTGTTTCATGTGCAAGGCATCAAATGACCGTCCTGTGTATTATTTATTTGACGTTCAACATTGTGGCAATGTGCTTGCTGATCAGGCATATTCCATGTTGTGTCGTTTGTGTTTCAATACACTGAAAAACATTCGGGGCACATACATACCATGTAATTTTCATTTTCCAACCATGTAATTTTCATTAATATACATTGACCTTAAGTAGGGTAGGATGGTACGGCGAAAATCATTTGTCTGTATTAATATATAGTTTAATCATATTCGATGCGTCTACGCGTACATACTGTGTATGATGGTAAAGCAGAGTGAGAAGAGGATTTGAGGACGCACGTGTGTACTCGTATTTGTCTTGCTGTGTTGTTGGCTGTCATTGTTGCTACTCCTGGTTTTGCTTGCATTTGCAGCGATGTTAATCGTCGTCATCAACGTGGTAGTTAATGTTATTGTGGTTGCTGCTGTTGTTGTTGCTGCTGTTGTTATACGTGTTAAGTACGACATCGCAATGCCAACTATGACGTCATAGGGGGCATGTGAACGCCGCTCATCAACAACAACTAAATCGTCGTCAATGACGACTTTACTAACGCAACGATTATTACGATGACGACAACTACAAAGGCAATGCCGACCACATATTCAAAGGCAGTCGTACCGTAAGCAGCACAAAATCACAACGTAGCAAACACCACGCTGCACATTAGAAGGTGATACGACTTAAGCGTTACTCGTACTCACACACTTTCTCTCTGCCCGACCGGCGTTCTCTGACCGACTCGTTCGGCTCAGGTTGGCGGCCGTCATTCAGTGTTCACTATTCGCTTCGTACAGAGCTCTTCGACGCCTCTTAGTGTGTGCTCTTTGAAACGTCAATGTGCTCTCTCCTCTGTACGTTCTGCAGCCGTTCGGCAATTGCAATGCTCTCAACGCCTGCGCTTGCAATGCAATAAATTAATATGCCGGTTCGCATTGCATCCAGTGTGCGGAACAGTCTACACCTCACCGTGATGCCTATGTTTCACGGTCGCCGTGATTGATGTGCCACTTGTCATTTCGTCATCGTCGTCGTCATCGTCGTCGTCATCCTAGTCGTCGTCGTCATCGTCGTCGTCATCGTCGTCGTCGTCGTTATCCATCGATAATGAAAAATGGAAATTTACATAATTGGCAGAATGTGTGTGTGTGTGTAGTTGTGTGTGTCTCTGTATGTGTGTGTGTGTGTGTAAGTTAAAGCTATGCCATTGCATCCGTCACTAGTCTGTGGCAGTGGCGTTTCGGAGGCGTAGACTTTGATGTTCAGGTACAACATTTTGCCGCCAACCTTGTCGACAAACCTTGTCATTGCCTGACTATTTTGAACTGAACCATTGCTTTGGCCTTTGCAAGCAACGCACCCGGTACTCTATAATCTATGAATCGGCAAACATTTTGGATCGATGTTTGTTTAATGAACCACAAATCCACTACAAATCGAGAAGGTCTTTTCTTGAACAGCATAAAAAAAAATCTTTTGACTTGGTTCTAGCTTTGGCTTTTGCTTATTTCAGAACGCTTGGGCTCGTGCAGTAGGGATTTGAGTTTGTCGCCTCCTTGCCGTAGATAGCACGCCAATGATTTATGGTCACTCGTAACGGCGCGAAGCCGTGCCGCAGCGTGACGCATGGTATGGCAAATCGGACCGCATCTCATGCCAACGTATCGACCGACCCGTAGAGGGTCTGTGTCTGTCTAATTGAAAATCGCTGCGTTGCTTGTGTGTAGCGCATTGCAGGCGAATGCGAAAAACAAAATTTAAACAAAAATTATATATATAATATATTCGAATAAAACAACGAAAATGAAAATTATGCGAACGAAGGAAGTGAAAAAAAAAATAACAATCCAAAAAATACGGAAACAATGCAAAAAGGACTACGCCGTGCACTGGCAACTGGCATGGGCGCAAAAATCGTGCCACGAGGACGACAATAAAAATGACAGTAACGATGACTATGACGATGACGATGATGATGATGATGATGCGGACAATAGTGATGACGATAATGATATGATACCATCTGCAACGTGTTTCTGGATAATGCAGAAACCTTCGATTAAACCAACAGCAACAAACACAACAATAGCTGACGAACAAATACAAAAAAAAAATAAAAATAAAAAAAAACTTCTTTGTCAACATTGAAATGCGCAAAATGACAATGAAGGCTTTTACTTATTTGCTTTCCTTAGCACACAACCAAACAAAGACACGCGGGTGAGAGGCAGACTATTTGACAAAGCAGAGCCTTGAGCCCAAATAAACGCGTACCAAAAGTTTACATTTCGTTAATCTTGGTGGAAATTTGTGATTGGCAAAAAAGGAAAACAACGCTAAATTCGGCTACGCCAAAGTTGCAATACCCTTTGGCTATACAGAACGGTAGGCTGAACAATTTTGCAGAGCTGTATGCAGAGTAATCGAATGTCGCCATAGCCGAAGCTAAACTATTGTTTCCAATTTAATTTAGTTAGTAAACAAATTTGACGTCAGCAGTTAGCACGAAACGAACAACGGATCAAACCATGGAACGTCGGTTGTGACGCAGCATAGGAAAGAACCAGGGCCTCATCCTCTTTAGCATCGTCACGCCATTGAGCTGCACGGACAACAGTGATTGGTGGACTAAACGAATTTTAAAGAGCGCTCTTAGGCCTGTGAGTAGGGCAAGTATCTGTTAGAGAGCCACGCACTAGCGAAATATCCTTGCCGGGCGAGCCTTTATAAATATCACGCTAGCGCCGCGACCGTTAAAAGCATCGACGTTCTCAATGCCGTTGTCCTCGACACGACATTAATGCAGTAGCAGCATTGGCCAAAGCCAATGAAGGTAGTTCCCTTGGTGACTATTCTTTTTTCAACTCCACCAGTTTCGGTGGCGTTCTGTTTAGTACGTTCTGTTTCTATACTAAATGCATTCGTATCTGTGTGAGATTTCGTGTATACGAACACAGGCAGTTGGTGAAGTGTGTCGCAGGCAGCTTGTGGGTAGTGTGTGGGTAGTGGGCTGTGGACTTGAACCCTGCGGCGGTCAAATCGTATCAGGAGTAACCTCACGAGAAACAGCGACGGCGGAAATGCTCCGACGTGTGTCAATACACATTCTAATTTAATTGGCGCGACACTACTTCGAATCGCGACACACACAAATGCAATACCACTCACTTCCTCTTACCAGCCATTGACATTCACCGTAACACTACCGTCCAAACAACGTTTCCTACTACACTCAAACAACTGGATTTACATTACTCACTTTCACCTATTCGTGTGTGTGTGTGTGTAGGTGAGTGAGTATGCTGGCACTCCGGCTCCTAGCGTCTGGTTCCGCACAACGTTTCGAACGCTCAATCTTTATGTCGTTTACGCTTCAGTCGCTTCTACGCTGATTGTCGGTGATTTGTTGGCATTTTACGCTTCGTTGGCAGTTGTTACTCAAATATGTATTATCAGCAAGTCCTGTCGCACTACCACCACCAGCAATGCCAAGAACTCAGTTCATAGCATCACCGCATTCAACTGCTCATCCAAGTCAGCAATGCCATGGCAAACAAGACTTGCTCCACGTATGCGCGATTCAATGCAACAAAAAAAAAAAAACAAATAATGCCACACACACATATGAACACATATGTGTATGTATGTGTATGTGTAAAAATAAAATCAACAAACATTCAAATAGATTCGCATTTAAATTGTGCAATATTCAATTTGTAGGAGAACGCTCCGTCAACGATGTCAACGATACGAGGGCGACGCTGGGTTCCAACAACGGAAGAAGAACAAGAACAACTCGTGGAATGTCGTTAATGCAAGTGAATTCGGCTCTTGTCTTGTTTGTTTATTTAGCTACCCGTGTTTGGATTTCTAAGGATTTCTTTCTTTTCAAGTCCATTCTAACTTCAGCTGCCTCTGCCGCTGCCGCTGCCACAAACACACATAAGACACTCTCCCCATTGGAGCTCCCCTGATTGGCAGCTTTCGATTTAATTTTTTGTTTGTTACAATATTTTTTATTGTTGTTTACTTTACACAATTTGTAATCAAAGGAAATAAATCGCGTCTTTCAAAACCCCGAAGCACACAAAAGGAAAGCGAGGGAGTAGAAGGTGTGAAGCTTAATGTTGTAAGCTGCACAACTGTAAGCGGCAAGTGAAGGCAGCAATCCAAAAACATTAAATCAGCATATACGTAAACATACGCACACCCACACACACGCGCACACACACATACACACACAGCTACTAGAGTAGAAGCTAAAATAATGTTTAGGTTTTGCGGACAAGTTTTGCATTCCCCGTGGGGTGGAACACACGCAGCGAACACAAAGGCAAAATCGTTGTTCTTATTGCTTTGTTACGAGCTTGCTGCTGTTGTTATTGTTGTTGGCGAAAATACATGCGAACAGAAAGCAGAAATGAAATAATAAAATAAAAAAATAAAAATTTAAAAAAAAAATAATAAAATAGAAAAATAAAAAATTGAATAGAAGCAGACGAATCGTTGGCAAAAACATTTTCATTGCGTTTATAGGAAAAGTTGGGCTTTGTTTAACGTCAACTGATTTCGAGCAGCCGGCAACGCCTGCCCACGCTGCCAATTCCTACTTCTTGCAGCATTTTTTATTGTATTTTCTTTTTGAATTGCTGTCTGCCTTTGTGTGCCCACGTAATAACCGCAATGAATGCATCTAATGAAAAGTATTTAATATTGTGGTGCGAAAATCCGTTTACATGCTTTCATGTAGCTCGAACACACGTAAAAATGCTAACGATTCAAAACACAAAGGCTGACTCAGTGAGCATGCTCTGCGCCGAGCAGCAGTGTCGCAGGTGGGTGGAAATGGGAAATGGGTGGATTGGGCGAAGCTACTTCAGAATTGGATACGCAATTTGAGCTCATTGGAGAAGATACTTCCTTTATTGCATGCAAACATCTTAAAGACACTAAACGAGTACATTTGGTATGTGTATTCGCTCAAAAGATGCAAACCCTTGCAAACCGCAGTAGAAGATATGAAGCGAACTATGCGATCTGACGAAATGGTAGGCAACGTAGGAGTAACATGAGCACTAGCAATGTGCAATTGAAATCTGTGGCGCACCATGGTAATACGGAGCGATGATATACATGCTGACTTCTGATAGTGAAATCAGTGTTGGATGGAACAGAGCAGAGCAAGCTACGGTTCAAGGCTCAAAGTCAATGCAGCGCAGGGTGCAAACCGCAAACACGGACCGGCGGCCGAATGTGGGTTCAGTGACACGTGGTCGCGTGGCTATTCAATCGTGGCATTTCTGCTGCGAACACAAGCAACAAACAACCAGGAGCGAGAACAGTTGAACAGGTCGAAGGTCATACAGGACGAAAAGCAGGCACGCTTAGAATTCATGCGTCCGCGCCGCTTTAACATCTCACCAACGCTGCCCCCAAAGCGTTTGTATTCACGCCTGAGTATGCTTGTAGGTCATTGTAGGTAATTGGCGATTTAACTGCGTTGCCCAATTGAATTTCTGCCGCTGCCATTACCTCTTGCTGGTGTAGTTGGAGTTGTTGTGTCCTCGCTAGTCGTTTGAATCTGTTTCCGCATTGCTTGCCTTGTGTTGTGTTGATTGCATTGCTTCCTCTTAGGTTTCGAATGAACTAGCAACGTTTTTCAAGTTTATTGGCTGCTTTGTGACTGGGGACTGCCTGTGTTTTAAATGGTGGGCTAGAGTAGGGCAGCAAGACTTCAGTTTTGATGGCTCTGATTTGCATACATCTCAGAAGTCTGAAATTCACACAGAAAAGTAGCACTCTGGAGCCAGACTCAGAACAAAGCGTACGCCCCAACCTTCATCTTGGTGTGCTGGTTCCGCATGGAAAGCGACGCCATTTTGACGCTCCCTTTGCCGTATTTCCACTCAATCTCTCGACTGGCAAAAGTGTTAAATAGGCTATTTAAAATGATTGCCTGGCGCTGGTGCGATACCAAGGCGGAATTGCGTAATCGTAGGCAGCGGAAAAGGAAAGTAATATGCAAAGATGTGAAAATGCTTAGTTACGGTAAACGCAGAAAGCAGACAGTAAAAGGCAAAGGATCAGACTGCGTAGGCAAAAATCAACAAGGAAAGAACAAAAAAATTTTAGTAAAAATGAAACAATTTAATTGAATTACAAGCAAATATGCGAGACACTAACACGCACACCCATACTCATATTATACATAAGTATAACTATGCATACATTTACATAATTTTCTATACATGTGTGCACGCGTACAAGAGTTTGGCGGGGTTGGCGGGGTTGCCGACGTTCGCTTTGCTGCCTTTACTGTTTCGTTTATTTCGTTTATTATTTTGCTGCAGCCAGCCCCTACTTACGCCGGCCCTTCTGCATACATCCATTTCACCCATTTCACCCATCAACTCATTCAGACAAGCATAGCATACCATACCAATCCACCCAGCTGCTGGCCTTGCTTTTTCCTACTTAAGCCTTATGCTCATTTCCAACCGTCATCTACCGCCATCGCCTCATCCATGCGCTTCCAGCGCACTTTCATCTTCATCCTTTTTGTGGCACTTTTGCCATTTTCGCTTGTCGCTTTACTGTTTTTCTTCTGTTTTTGTCTTTATTTATTTATTATTATTTATTTGCATTTCACAGTTTATATGTTTTTATATGTGCTTTTGAGCATTTACCCCGTGCAGATATGAAAAACCCTTAAACGCGAAATGAGAAATCTTCATGGCATGCAGCGCCCATCAACCAAGGCCCTTTCATTTGTGCCTTGCCACGTTAGCGTTAAGCGTTAAGCGCCAACACACCCATTTGGAAACTGACGAAGGAGTATCCGGAAAGTTCTTCATTTAGTTGATCAATGGACGTACAATTGTGACGCCAGGTGTTAGGTGAACAAGAAAGAGAGAGGAAACTCTCATGTGGAACATCAAAAGTTTGCTTAGACAGAAATTGAGGCTTAGAGGAATTTTCCAATTTTTTTTTTAACTTTGAAAGCGCAACGCTTTTCCTTTCAGCTCATCTCATCTCATCTCATTTCGTGTCATCTGAAGTGCGGTTACAATTTGCGATTGGGTGTGAAACTCAATTATTAACAACAATGCTAGCACACAAACGCACGCACACACACATACACGGTGGCGGTGAACTTTAGCCCTCAAAGAGTGTGCGTAGTGTTTATTTATTTATTTATTTAGTTTTTGTGTGCTCGTATGTTCGTGAGTGCAGTCTTATTTTTACACACAGCAAGGCGCGTTTGTGCTTTAGAATCCTTTGTTTCAACTGAACCGAACCCAACTGTGCTGAATGGTACTAACGGCAAAAGGCAGTGAGCGCGGGCACACAGTTATTCCCTCTGCTTACCTTTCTTCACCACTACATTGCCATTTTCTTTGCTCCTTCATTCGCCTGAACTCGCAGACATCCACCAGTCCCCACCACCACACCACAACTAATGTACTTGGCGCTCGCAGTGCCGCTTTTTTTTCGCTTTTTTGTTTTTTTGCTTCTTCGCTTTTTCGCTTTTTTGTTTTTTCGCTTCTTCGCTTTTTCGCTTTTTCGCTAGTTGCCATCTTGCATATTCATTGTTCACCTTATTGTGTGCAAAACTTGAAACAACTTTTGTCTAAGTTTTGCATTCATTTCTTTTCGTCTCGTTACGTTTCGTTTTTATTGTTATTGTTATAGTTATAGTTGTCGTGTGCTCTGCTGTTGAGTGTATGTGTACTTCCTTGAACACTTGTGGTTTTTATATATTTTTTGTTGTTGCTGTTGTAATTGTTGTTCTCATCCACGGCTGTTGTCTCAACTTGACTACATTCGCCGTCTTCGCCGTTTTTACCTTCCTCGTCCTTGTCCTCGTCCTCATCGTCATTCTCATTCTCCCCTGACATCGTCACTTCATGTATTTTCAGCTGTCACGTCCCCGCCCTCACTGAAACATAGCGCGCTTGCACGCTTTCTTGCTTTCCTGTTAGCTTATTGTCTCTGGATGATTTATAAATTCGCCGAGTTAATATTTTCTTAAACATATCCTTTTACAAGAAAACCCTAAACAAAAAGATGTACTCCCCGCGTTATTAGAGCATTCTAAACCACTTACGTTCTAAGCCACTCATCTTAATGTTTCGAATTTCCTTCTGTGTCTTCTTTCTCTATTCGTTTCGCTTATTAGTTTAGCCACTTCCGTTCTAGAACTGTCTGCGCAACTGCGTGTCTATTTAACAAGCGCTGCGCAGTGCGCACCATATTTTTTAATTGGTTCTTTCGGTTGCGGCATCCTGTCTCATTTTCTCTCGTTCGTTCGCTATGATCATCACTGTTGGATAAGAAGAGCAAGCATGATGCGAAGCTTCAATTTGATTCTCTTCGTTTCACCATTCATTCGCTCTCCACCTCTATCTCGCTCTTTCTCTCTATCTTTCTCCCGGTAATGTTCGAATTTTCATTCGTTCAACTTCGGTATTTGCATAGTCCTATCAACACTCTCGCTGTGTCCGCCTTTGGCCCACATATTCCATAAAGAAAAAAAGGCGTGTGTGTTTAATTAAGTGCTCTGCTCGTATTAGCCCGAGCGCTCATAGACTATCTCCCGCTCTCACGTTATTCTTCGTTATACATATGTGTATGTGAGGGTACGAAAGCCGACAACTGCCTACAGAGCATCGAAACTGTCGTCGCTGCCAAAGCCAACATTAACTCGGCTCAGTGCTTTGGCAGCAGCGGACGCTCGCTTTATAACTGCCTCTGTTTGTGTCACTGTGTCATTAGTTGGCCTTCTTCGTGAATGTGCGAATGCTAGGGAGCAAAAGCAAAGAGAGCTAAAGTGTGCCAACGACTACCAAGTCGAGAGGAAAAGAGTGTTGTGTCTCTTAGGCATTCAACAGCCGACGCATCACTTCGCGCCGTTTTGCTTAGCAGTTGTGGTCGTAGTTGATTTTGGCGCTGGCGCTTTCGGTCATGAAAGAGCAAGCGCCAATACGAACGCGCAAGCATCCACATGGCCAGGCCACTAAACTCTACGCTGTGTGGCCACACTAACATTGTCGGCGGGTCAGCAAGTGAGCGAGGGACCTGTGGCGGCTACGCGTACGTACACACACGCCTTGATACAAGGATCTCAAAATGGCACTAGGAAACATTTACAATTTGGCATTGTTTGCTAACCTCAGCTTCGTTTAATGTCGCTTCGTTTCGTGCAGTTGAATTATCCACAATAGTTCGGTAATGTTTGGTGGCCGGATATTTTCATGTTATCACTAAGCGACAATAAATACAACAACAAAAACAACAAAAACAACGAAAACAAACATTTTAGCGACAACGTCTTTGAACCCGATAGTATTTATCGCCTTAAGTCTTCATTGGTTGTAATACTTTTGAAGCAAGCCACGCCACGACGACCGCCTAGTGTCACCAACAACGCAGGGCTGGGCTATTAATCGTGCACACACAGGTAGATAAGCACATTGACACATTGCAAGGAGACTTTTTTTTATGCTCCGTCATCTTCGTCATAAACGTTGTTTAAATCTTTGTGTTCGCCACCGTGGCTAATAGCGGTTCTGCTTTTGTCTCTTCCACCAAGTGGCCATATACGTATATGTACATTTGCTAGTGTGCGAATGTGAGTTAGTGTAGCGGGCGTAGTGTTGTCGCGTGCCGGGCAGTTGGTAGCGGCATTTAATATTCGGCCAGCTGAATGGGAATGGAAAGTAGTAAAACCAGCGGAGTGGTGAAAAGTGGTTGGGAGCGAAGTGCAGAGAAACAAAACCAACTTTAAGTACTTCTCAAAATGTTATGTTAAATGCCTCGACAGACGACAGCAATTTCCCAAAAGCCCTGCAAGACAAGAGCTGCCCGGCTAACACACATGCTTCAGGCATACAAAGGCAAACACAACCACAGGCATGGGATACACAAGCGCGGGCAACGCGAGGCTCTGGGATGCGACTCAGTTGCCTTAATACAATGCGAGCCAGCGAACCGGCTTATGAGTTTGTGTGACTGTCTTTCTGTCTGCATGCAGTTTGTGTGCTTGTGCGCCAAGCTGTCGCATGCTTAGCGTGCTTTCTCGTAAACAGAGATAGAGATAGACGCAATGTGAACGAACTGTTATTCATAGCGGAAATTGCGAAGTTGAAGGCTGAGCACACTTCTATGTGTGTTTGTGTTTGTGTTTGTGTTTGCGTGTGTGTGTGGTTAGGTCTACGCATTTGTGTTTGATTGTTGATTTGATTGTTTGTTGTACTTCTGCTCGCCGCAACAATGTCCAGCAACAATGTACAACTTTTGTTCCCAACATGAGTTTCCTGATCCCCGAAGCAAAAGAATCACCTCCATTTCCGTCTTATGTTTTCGTTGTATATTTAAGCCCCTTAAACTACAAAACTGAAATGAATTCAAGCAGGTATTGTCTACCCGTGTGTCAAAACCCTACATATTTAAGTCAATTAGGGCGAAAAGTGGCGCCATAAATAAATTCGAGCTACGCAGATGGCTTGCGCTTTGAATATAATCCCAACAACAACAACAACAACAACAACAACAACAACAACAACAACAATAACAACAACAACAACAAAAGCAACAATAGCAACAAAGGCAATAATACCAACAACAGCAACAAAACCAAATTGCTATAAGACGAGTAACTAAGTTCAATGAACGAAGGCAGACACGAATGCACAAATGGGTGGTTGCCCTCATCTCGAACCCTACGCGTTAGGGTTCGGACACCGAAGTGAATTGTTACAAAATATGTGTGTGTGTTTGAGTGAGTGCCTTCAGCGATACGTATTCACGTTTTTGCGACAAGACACCTCAACCAATTAAAAGGTTTGCACCCGTAATATTTTTAAATTACTCGAAAACAACTTAATTTTTCCGCCTGAAAATACTTTCTGCTCCAACTCGGTTAAGAATGATGCGAACACACGGACACAGCCACCGATTAACGCTCGCAAAACGAGAGTCGGCAAATGGATACAAACACACATGAACACACTCTCGCAAACACTCTCAGAAGCACACACAACGACAGAGTACAGAGCGTCGGGTTGGAGCTCGAATCTTCGTAACGCGAGTGTATCCACGAATTAAAAGCTCGTACACTCAAACAGCGAGAGCGATGCTGCGCATGTATTTGGCATGACAGGCAGAAGCGGAAGAAGAAGAAAGAGAAGATGAAGGTGAAGAAGAAGACTACAGCAACTGCGAACAGGTACTACACGTTATACGGCATTTATAGAAAGATACTGTTGGTTTTGATTGTAGAAATTTAGGAAAACATTAAGAAATGCATTAATCGAAGTGACAAAAAGTGTAATTGTTAGAAATATTACACTTTTTTGAACGAACGGAATTTATTACAATAACATATTTTAAACAGAAAACTGAATTTCGAAAATTTTAAGCCTGTGTGTATACCAAATTTGGGCGCGACTGTACACATTTCGAATGCAAAATGTGAGATCAGTAATGGTAACAACAACAACAACGACATGGATGGCAACACATCTCAACAATCATATAGCCGAGGAATGAGGAATCAACACGAAGCCGCAACAATTAAGCCGTACTTTGGAACGTATCAACGAACGAGCGCACGTTCAAATGTAAGAACAAACTAAGGAGTGAACTAACAAATGAACGAAGTAACGAACGAACGAACGAACGAAAGAATAATCGAAAGAGTAAACGATTCCCACAAAGAGTGCGCGTGGGCAGGAGCTACTCAAAGAGCAAGAAACCAGCGCCGAACGATTCAATAAAACCGAGTAAGCGAACGAAAGACCACAATTCACTGCACAGCGTGAAAAGTCGATTCGGCTTTATGTTGTGTATTAGTATGTGCATCGCTCTGTTGCCCTATTAGAGAGTAAAAGAGCGCGTACCAAAGATGCTGTTGCTGCGCTACATATCGTACCGCAAGCTGAGCAGCCCCAGCATCAATGTATCCAGATAGATAAAAAGAGCGCATGCGCCGTTTTGGACAGCGCCGAGCACAAAACGAACGCAATGTCGAGCAGAGCCGAGCAGAGCCGAGCAGAGCCGAGCCGTTTGCAATGTTCGCTTAGTCAACACGTTTTACGGCATGCGAAAATGGTCTAAATTGATTTGAATCGCAGACCGAGTTGAGTCGCGTTGAGTCGTCAAGACGAGCTAATTCAAAGTGTATAGCAACGCATCACATCCGCACAACGATCTTCAACGAGTCGAATCGAAAGCAGTCCAAACAAAACGAAAGTGTTCCATCAAAAAGCGCGGTGTCCTACAGACGTGCGCGAACGCTTTAGGTGGAATTTTTTTTTTTTTTTTAGCGCGGCTACGGCAAAGCGTAAATCTTACAAACTTAAAAAAATATTAAAAAAAAAAAAATAAATAAAATAATAATAAATAAATAAATAGAATTACTCAAAAACTAAGTCAAATCAACCGGAGTTAATTCGAATAGAATCCGCATTCGCATTGCTGGCGTGGATATAAAACACCAAACAAAGGCGGCGGCTCCGCAACAAACGCCAAGCAAAGTGCTCCGATTTTTTAAAGTGGCAACGCCATTCAAACCAAAAGGAAACAAATTGCAGATGTAAGCGATTAGTTCGTCCCATCATATATTTAATTTTTTCTGTGTGTGATTATATGGTTTGCCTTTTGTTTACATTGTAAGCCATGCCATTTTCAGACGCGGCAATGTTATAACAAAACGGCAAAGGAAATTAGCGTCAACGGCGGCAAAATCAAGCGGCCAAAGAGCCGACAACCTAAAAAGCCAAGAGCAACAGCAACAGTACGACAAGTGTAATTGTCTGCAATTAATATTTTTTTATTGTGCATTTTTTTTAGTTCATTTTGTTGTCGTTGTTGTTGTTGTAAATTTGTGTCTGTATAATTTGATAATTGTTTATGTTGTGTCGTGTGGAATGCTAACCGGGTTTTGCCATGAAGTGAAGCAATTAAGCCGCCTAACGTTGCCGGCGCACGCATACACACACACACATACATACGCACGCAAACAAAAGCATAGCGCCCAAATGGTTTGACCGGCCATGCGAACAAAGCGTTAACTTTAAGCGAACTAGAGCCGCTTTGGCTGCTATAAATCGTTGCCTGCTTTTAGGCTGTCATAGAAAATGCATCACAACGTTTTTAGTGCAATTTTTTTTTTGAATTTCTTTAATTGTAAAAAAACGATAGCCAAGAGCAAAAAGGAAAAAGTGAATTGTTTTAATCACACAAGGATACGAAGAAAAATGATATTGTGGTGGTTTTGCTATGCGGCTCTATATGAGATATACGATTATATACATATATACCATATACATTTTATTGTTGTTGTTAGTATTACTAATTATGCAATATTTTCTTCTATGTTGTACTGCCGCTCAAAAATGGCTCAACCTTCAGCGCACAACTTCCCCCACGCAAAAACACAGCATCACCGCAAGCTTGCCTCTATGACCCGACGGCGTGCTTGTGGCACAATACAGATTGCGGTACGTGTGTACGATTATGTGTCCTACGTTAAACAAGTAATAACTTCAAGTTTGTAACGCAATGACGGTGACACCGGAGACCCCATAAAGTACAGTTTACTCCCCTTTGACGAATCGACCTGAAGTTTAGACAGTTTGCAGTTCATACACAAGTCCCTAAAAATTGTATGCAAAAATAACGCTGTTATATCGCTTGTACTACAGTACATCGGTATAGTTGAAATTATTCTTTGCTTATTTATTTATTTATTTAATTTCTTTTCTTGATTACGAGTTTGTCAGATGCAAAGAAATCGAATTGGAAATGGAGTGAGTAGAGGATGCTTGCTAGGGATTTTATCCACCCTGGCATGACACTGTTGCCCGTGGCGTTGGTGAAGAAAGTTTCGAAAGTATTTAACGGTACAATTTCCAGGAATACTGTCTGAGAAGTGTGCGAGTAACAGTGGCGGCTGAAGCAAGCATAGGGGTGGAATCCTCTAATGGTTGGGTCATGAGCGTTGTGTGTCGTGTGAGCACTGCTAAACTTATGAAGGGGTTGGCGGAGAAGGGCTGGTATGGATGAGAAAAGAAAAATAAAAACGAAAAGGACCAAGACGGCACACCAACGCCGCAGCTGCTGTGTAGCAGAACAGAACGTGTGACTTCTAAGTAGCCTTACGTGCACACCTAGGGGAGACTGTTGTTGAGAAGCCCGGATTATAGAGGCTGTTATTGGGTGTGAGTTTGGGTAAGAGCGAGAGAAATTCGTTGAATTTCTGAACTTATGAGAGAGAGGCCAGAGAGACGCAATATAAGAAACTATTTTGGCTTTTCTTTTTCGTTGATGTTCTTTTTGTTGTTCTTTATTTGTTATAAAGCGGTAGCAACTTAAGCCCACATTCGTGCCGCAACAGTCACAAACGCTCTCACTCTCGCAATTACTGTCTCACTCTTTATCTCCATCTCTTTCTCTGAAATTTTTGTAGTTTGTCTGCTCACACTCTTCGTGAACTCTCACGCTGCTGGCATATTTGTGTTTGGTAAACGCCTCTGTACTGCCACCCACACCGCAGGCGTTCAACCACCCTCCGACAACCGCGCTCGTCGACTGCGCTTGTTGTAACAAACATTCGTGTGGTCCAGTATCGCTGGCAGCAGGATGAAAAAATAGTTTATTGCTGTTGTTATTGTTGTTTTGGTAGTTTTGACACAACTGGGTTTGTAGCTTTTCTCTGGGCTCAGCGCTGCTACTCAGTCCTTGCCATCGTCATAGTCTTGGGCTATTTTGCTGTAGTGAAAGTCAGCGCTGTTAAAAATGTTTCTTCTTCGTGTTTCTCATTTCTCATTTATCATTGCTCATTTTCCCTATTTCGTTTCCCAGTACACAGTCTTCAGATTCCCACCACCTGATCAACGACTAAAAACAAGAGTTCCTGCGATTAGTGAATATCAATTTAACATTGTCAGGAAGCTTGTAACAAAGTATACATATTTCTGCTCAACGGCCTTCAATATGAACACAACTATACCGGGTTCAGTCACCATATCAAACCATATTAATTTCCCAAGCATCAACTACATACAACTGCTGTAAGTTTCTTAGAGCATGCTAAGCATTTGAGGCTGAGAGAGTTCAAACTGTTTGTGCCTCAGTTGTTGCCCTAAGATAGCTTGTATTACGTGATCGTAATGGGCAAGCCCTAATCTTAATTGCGAAATATTCCCAACAAGTCCAATGGTTGGGCCATTTGATCATGAAGAGCATTACAAGTTCGGCATAATCGAAGTTGGCATTCCTTACTTTTTTATCCTCGCACCAACTCTTGTTACAATTTTTCATGTTTCTTGTACGGCCTGACATGAAATTGTCACGATTTTCGCGTATTTAATACTTAATTTGCGTTCTATGAGGGCGTAGTTTGCTAAAAACTCAAACAGTACTCGAAACAATACGAAACGAGAATGGTATTGTTGAGAAAAATATTGGCGAAGGGGAAATGTAGCCCCGACGCGCAATCAGAAAGTCCTGAATCATGTCCAAAATTACCGCAAAAAATTACGAATGTAATCCATAGGAAAGGCAAAAAGATGGTGTGTTCTCGCTGCTGCATAAAGCCTTGCAAAGAAGGAAGACTGTGTCTGAATGAGTAGCGGTGGGTCTCAGAGCAATAATAGCAAGAACAGCAACGAAAACACACCAACTGTTTACTGCCATTGCCTCAACTCACGTCCTATCACATCACATCACATCACTTCAAGGCACATTGTCTGTTGGCTAATTTTATGTTGCAGTTGTCGGCGGCTGCCAACAGTCGTATCAGCCTTGAAACTTCAGTATCAGCAACAGGATTACGAATCGCAATGAGCAATTACAAGCAGACACTTGCCAACTGCCACAAGCGCCACGCCCAAAGTATCACAGTACAATCGACATCGTCAACGTCATCATCATCATCATCATCATTGCATGTTTTCATCTCGTTCTCATCCGCATCGGCAATGAAATCGAACTCAATTCAAATTGGATTCCAATTTCGGAATTGTTGCCCAATGCGAATTTATCATCGCAGAGGCGAATGCTGAGAAAGCAACTCAAATTAATTAATCACAATCAAAGCATCAACAACGAGGAATGCGGAGTGGCCAAAACCAGCATTCCCCATTCGATTTGGAATCCTCTAAAGCGCAAGTCCGTACTTTAAGAGATTCTAAAGAGTACAAAGCGATGCAAACCCCATTAAATTAACTAATGGATCAAAAAGGATTCTGAGAAATCTTCTAGAAACAACTAGAGCAGAGTTAAGTCCGCATTCAATGAGTTCTAAGTCCCGTTCGGCTAAAGTCAGCCACGAAGCCAAATTGGTACCTCTGCAGGCATGCTAAGATATACGAAGTGATGACTGGCTAATGCATGGACCAATGCACGTTTGAAAGCAGCCAGGAAGCGCGGCAGACAAGCAGGCAAACCGATCAAAAGATTTCAGTTTAATAAGGTTCGATGAGCGGTTGGCAGTTATCAGTTGGCGGCATTAGGTCGGCATTAGGTAGTACAACGAATCCCCCAATACGCACTTATATTTATTCTAATTGCCTTTCCAAAGTGCATACTTCAACTGTTTTATATAACCACGATTTAATAGCTTTATTTTTTGTTGAGTCTTATACTGCTGTTGTTATTTACTATATAGTGTATAGGTTCTATGCACGCTACAACTGCAGCCTCCAGCTTCCGTGGTAGCCAAGTGAGCAACGCGATTTACGATATTCTCATCATCAGAGGAAAATAATTTTCATAGCATCTTGAGTAAAACAAAAAAAAAAAAAAAATATGTTATCCCTTTTATTGACCCCTCAGGTTTTACTAATTTAAGTAGGGTTTCAGGAAAAGTGTCATTGTAATCTTCGAAGTGATTTAAGATACGCGAAAGGTTTTGCATTGTGCTGCCCTAACAAATATGTCATGTTGCAACAGCATCCAACAGCTTCCAAAAGTGTCCCAACAAGGGCTCCGCGTTAAATTGCTGCCGCTAGCACTGTTCACTTCCCCCATTATGCTTCATCTGATTTCCTCTCACAAAACATGAAAGCATTCGGAAACACTGCGACCGAAATGCCAATTAAATACAATACGACGCGTCGGGACGTGCCGTGCTATGCCCAAATCTACTTAGCAACTTTGAAATTGTTTACAGTTACGTTTATAAAAGTTTCGAATAGTACGCTGTTGTCACACTGTGGAAAAAAGTTTTTAATAGAATTTCCTTTAACTTTGGTCAATAGAATTCATAGCTTAATAGACACACTCATCTATTTAGTATAATAACAACAATAACAATAACAACAATCACAAGAACAATACACAAAATATTTCGCCTGACCATCTCCTGATATCCCGCAGTGTCCATTATAATTGTTTACCTCAATCAGCAGAATATTTACCAAATGCCGAATGACAGAAACAAACACAACGTAATTTACATTTTAGCCGGAATTTCACGAAGCAATTACCGAATTCAGTTATTGAGTATTTTCCCATTTTCTTGGAATTCACAGCTTGCGAATCGAATACACACAGTCACAATTCGGATTTCGCAGCGATTTCAATTGAAATGCTTCAATTTATTTACATTAAGCACTGCACTCGAACGCCACACGCACTCATATTGGAAATATTACACGAAAACAATTACTGCAGTAATGAGGAATTATTGGCAAATTGGAATTTCAAACTGTTGAAACCGTTGCACAAGCACAGATGCAGATACTGACACAGACACAGACACAGATACCAATGTAAATAGGAGTAAGCAGTTACGCGAGGCTTTGATGCCTCGGCACTACAAGTGAGATACATGGACACGACTTTAGTCGAGCAGCTCAATTAAAGCAGCTTCGCAGCTTTGTCCAAAGCATTTTCGAGTGCGTTTAATACAGTTTGAAGGGCCTTTATCGTTGTTATATTGAGAATTTAATTAGTGCCGCCTGGGCGAGTGGCAGGCTCAGTTTAATTGAAAATAACCCGATATAGCCATTGGAGTTTAGCGATTGTAGTTTTGAATGTGCATTTGCCGTTTACGTATCCCTGAAATCTTCTCTTGCGTAGCACAAACGTGTAAGTTCTCGGTGTAGTGTACTGTTTCACCTGTACTGCACCTAGTATGCATAGAAATTCAGATTGAAATCGGCGGTTGAAGTTAAAGACAGTCCGCAATGAGCTCATAATGACCGCGTATACAAGTGATTATTACACAGGCTAAGTTGCGACTGGCACTTAGGCTGCTGAGTATACACTTTGGTGCTTGAGGTCCAACTGTTTCTTCAGCATTCCATATGCGCTCGGAAATTCAGCTTTCTAACCAACGTTTGTCCAAAGTACTGGGGGAAAGGTTCTGCTGGCATTACCTTGTTTTTTAGGTATGCTGAAGGACGGCATTGAGGACTGAATGTGAAGGTTGTATAAGTGGGTTGATAGACTCAATGTCAATGTTTGGTAATTGCTTTTATTTCACTCAGCCCTTTTTGGGTCAAATCTTGTAATTGAAATCTTGGCTACTTACTATTGAACGTTTTATCTGAACTTTGGTACACAACTTTGGTTCTGATGACAGAACTTTGTCCAACTGACCTCACCAGGATCATCAGGATAAGGCAATGCGCCAATAAATTTTACTGGCGCCAACTAGTTTAGTCATGCCTTCGAATTGACAAGCTCAAACTATAGTAACAAATATAGCTTCCATAGACTAAGTACTAGTGGCTTTCAGCACCACAGAGTATTTGAAATCTCTCCTCAATGTAAACGCTGATCAAAGCTCTTGAAGATATTTTGATTTTAAGTGCCAAATACAAAACAAAAGGGATATAAACGATTCGAAAGCTATTCAAGTTAAGTTCATTCGATCAATATTGGCGAGCTTAACCCCACTGAGGATTGAGGATTGGAAGCAAAGTTTTAATTAACACAAAAACCATCAGAAGAAGGGGAGTGAGGGAGTAGTGAATAAGTGACAAGAGAAAAAAACATATGAAGAACTTTCAAATTAGAAATTCCCAAGCACAAAAGATATACTCGTAAAAATTCAAAGTCGCATATCCCCACACTCACAGCTTCTCTCCTACTCTCGCCGGACTCCTACTCTTCCACGTCTTTCGGTTTCTTTGCTTTCGAAATTGATACAAATTGACATTGCAACCAGAGAATTTCCGGAGCTAGAGAAAATAAATAGACGAAAGCAGACGCGGAAGAGTTCAGTATAAAAATTATGCAGAAATCGAAAGGGTCAAAGACAAAATAGAAAAGCAAATTTAATAAATATAATAAATATAGTAAATAAAATAAGCAAACCTCTATCGAAATGAAGCGAGCTCAAACCAACCCCAAACAACAATTCCAAACCGAGTGGCAGCGACACCAAAGCGAGCCGGACTGAACTGAACTGGAGTGAAGTGAATTGTTGTGACACGAAGCGAAATGTTGTACTCGACATTTTACTATTCCTGCGAGAAATCGAAAGCGTAACTGTATAATAAACAACTCTTCAATATTTGTCCCATTATGGGAGCATAAACACAACCAGAACCGCACACACAGATCAGCAGTGGCAGTCTGAGTTATGTATGTGTGCCTGAGGTAAACACAAGGAACGTCTGCACTGATGTTGTCTGACTTGCTTCATCGCTTGTCTCAGTACACCTTAAACACCCTGCTTCTGTGCTACAACTTTTTCCAGTTTTTGTTTCGGAAAAGTACACGTTGTTCGACGTAAGATGTATGGGGGTGCGTGTGTGTGTATGTGTTTATTTGATAGTCACAACAAGTCAAACAAATTTAAGGGAGACATTGACAAAGCAATGCTCTGCATGGTGGGAGCTGCTTGGGCCAATTGAGAAAAGTTCAGCGAAATTGAGTTAAGCTGAAGAGGTTTGCGGTAATGGGGGCAAAGTGAGTCAGGACGACAAACTCAGGTTCAACTATAATAAAAGGACATATGCACACAAATAGCTAGAAAGCAAGTCCGAGCTAGCATGCTTGCTTCAGGTCTCTCTCTCTCTCTCTCACTCTGGCAATCTTTGGTTTCTTTACGCGTCTTGGATTAGGGGTGTATAAGAGGACGACTAGAGCGTAGTGGTGCGGCAGCGGAGTGATGAGCGGTTGCAAAGTGAGAACAGTGAAAACGGTGATGCCCGGAATGTAGGCAGTCGGGCAGTCAAGCATTATAGTAGAACATTTTATTAAAACAAGGAACTGAAATCTGTCGTTGTTGTGGTCGTTCTCATCCTCATCCGCATCGGCATCGTCATCGGCATCGTCATCGTCATCATCGACGTGGTTGATGTCGTAGATGTTGCTTTTTTGTTGCCTTCGATGTTGACATTATGTTGCCGTGGCATAGATACACACACAACAAAAAATCGATTTTAGCACTCAAAATGCCAAGCTGAGCTATAGTTTTTCTTTATCCTCGATTCCAACCCCAATTTAATACGTTTGCTTGTTTGCTTGGGTACTTTTGACTCGTACGGCGTCAACACCAGATTGGATTTTTTGCAAAATCTGGCCAACATTTTCCTAATACTCTCACACATTCACACACACGCACACATAAGCATGAACGCAAAAATCATTGCAACTCTATTCATCTGCTATTTATAGCCATGGCCATCAGTATAGACGACATAACCGGAATTTCTGTTAGCTACTAACAGAACAACAACAACAACAACAACAACAAGTTTTGGCTCTGCGCCAAAACTTCATATCTTTATTTTTAGTTAAAGCATTATAAAACAAATAACCGACGAACGCACAAAATGGAGGACGAATTTCATTTCAATGCCTCGAAACCCTCGCACCACTCTGAATACTTCCCATTCACTACGAACAGCCTAATCCCATTTTTTTTAAAATATTTTGTTGCCTTACCGCTCATTGTTGTTTTGCAAATAGAGGTCACTAAAATCGAACGTCATTTTCTACACAAAAATCAACGAATTCCTTATGTACGAGTATATAGGAGCAATTTTTTTATTTTATTTTATTTTTTTTGATATTCAAAGATTAACATTAATCGCCAAAAATTGCATAACACATTTGTAGAATTGTAAATAGGGTCTTGTGTAGTATGCTAGTGAATCAAAGTTGCGCAGTTAAGGCTGACAAGGCTAGTAGTTCCTTCTTCGGAGAAGATCGCGGGAGTGTAGCCTTTTCAGTCTTCGCCACAACTTGCACATAGATGAGCCTCTTGTTAGCTATGGATAGCTAATAAGCCTTTTGAAGGGCGGATTAGCCACTCGAGCTTCTTGAGCTTCTGATCGCAGCGCGCTGTAAACGGTCTAGTAAGTCCAGAGTTAGCGACTTCAGTTGTATCTACCATCCATATAATCTATTAGCAGATATCCGGCGCATTGCTGCCTCTTGGCATGCTTTGTCCATGCCGAGATTCTCGTTGTGCTTCTGTTTTAAGTGATCTATTTTTTACTTTTTTTGCTTTGCTGATGTTTTTTTTCCAATTTGCTTGTTTTGTGGCATTACTTTGCATTTTTTTTAAATTAATTTAATTCAAAAATTAATTCGCCTTCTATTTAATAAATTTACTAAAGTCTTTTTCGTTACGAGTTCAAATTATTAAACCGTTTTTTGAGTTAAATTCTTTTATATTATTTTTCTTTGACAGACTTTCGATTTCCAATTTGTCATATTTTGTAAAGGCAAACTGATAAAACAATATTGGTTTTTTACAAATAATCCAATTTATTTATTGTTTTTCCCACTACTTTCGCGGTACACTAACGCACGAAACTTCACTGGATTACTCGAAAGGCTATTCTAGAGTTTCCCTGAAATATTCATCAAAATCGGTGCAGCAGTTTCGGCGTCAATACAGACATGCAGACAAATATAGACATACAGATATACATCGAATTTTATTAGAAAGAGGCACACAAACCTCTCTTTTCTCTCATTCTACTGTGCTCACAACAACAACAGCTATGCGTTGCTATTGTTGTTTTAACGTGCTTATCTTTAACATATTTTCCAAACCAAACCACTGGAATGATTTTGATACAAATTTGATTGTGCACTTCTAGCGGGAATATCTTTTAATTTGTATTTTTTTAATTAAAATTGTTTTAGTGATAGAAGCGGGAAATGTAGTACAAGAAATGTGTTTGCCGTTTAATTACTACTAGTGTTCGTCCAGCGGTTGAATTTCAAAAATGAAAATCTGCAAAAGAAAACCTATCGCATGGTATATTTTTTGTTAAAATCGAGAATGTCTTCGCCTATTTGTGTATAGATATATAGATTTGCTTTGAGTACTAATCCGCGAAAGCTATTACTGTAGCAAAATGAATCTAGAAACGGAAGATATGTACTTTATTTAACCATACCCAATAATTTATTTAATTATTTATTTGTCAAATTCCCCTTCTAGAGCTCAGAATAATTGTTTAAAAAATTTGCGTTTGCCTCACTCAAGTAATGTAATCATAGTTTATGTCTACGGCGTAACAAAAAGTTCTGCTGCCCATACTTCAATAAGTCTCGAAGGTTTTAGGCTTCATCAGACGAACGTATAGTCTCTAGATTGATGCCCCTTGGGTCTGCGCCCCACCCAGAGTATGAAATATCTCATGTTATTGAATCCCTTTTTATTTAGAAATTGAGTCATCTTATAGTCTAATCAGCCTATTGCATGGCAATTGCATTAAAATCGAAATAGTGAAAAATGGGAAAAACCGAGAATGCGATAATAGAAAGGAAAAAGGGAAAATAAGCCTAGTGAAAATTGCAGTCAGCAATTGCCTACACAGGTAATCTCATTTGCGCTCTTTAGGGCGAAGCAGTTTTGTACTTCAGTTTGCAGTCAGAAGTAATGCCTTGCTTACCCGTATGATAACAAAAAGCACATTCGCTTTTTCCATTTCCATTTTCCTTTTGGATTTCAATCTTCATTTCGATTGGCATTGAGTTAGTTGGAAATGGAGCGCGCTTCAAAGCGAAAACTTCTTTCCACAAGAAGTGGCACAGCTTGAGCCCTCTCACAAGCAAGCTACGGGAATCCAAAAATCAAAAAATCCAAAACTCAAAACCAGATTCACCGTAAATGCCGACTCTGCTTTAGATTCAGATACGACATATCAAACGTGTTTTCGGGCGAAACTCGTGCCGTCTGCACTCAGATACGCATTCAATTGCTGATTTATGCATGCATCTTTTGGTATTCAGACATTTAGACAGACGCACAGACACTTAGACAGACAGCCAGTCACAGACAGACAAATAGACAGATATACAAGCAAATGGAGGGCCGAATATAGACACAGGAGCAGATGACAGACAACCGATGATGTTGGTATTTGACGAGGAGAGGTGAATTCGGCGAAGCCAATGATGGTTGTGTGTAGAAAAAAATATTACTGAAATGATTTAAGTAATGTGTCGGAGAGTGACGTGTCTTTCTATGTTTGCATGTATGTGTGTGAGGATGCTGAATGTATATTGGAAACGTCTCTTGACGTACTTGACTTTCAAGTGGAAATCCAATTAATTTTTTGACTGCTGCTGTCCACGCAAGACACACAACCCAAGCAGGCCGAGTGAGGCACACACACATGACTAATAAACAGCGAAATTCACCCGCAGCACGGCATAGCATATTTGCGTCCCAAACGTTTGAGTTAGAGGTCAGCGCTAGAACAGATGAACAGAACAGAACCAAACGTGGTGTATACGTGATTTCGTTTAACTATTGGCCTATGTCGGTGAAGCCGTGTGAGCGAGTGGAATTGAATGAAATATTGATAACATGCTGAGTTAAATTGCCTTTGCAATTTCGGTCGCACAGCAAGCGGCTGAGACCCTATTCCAATCAGTGTTGCGGGGTGCGGGGCGTGCAGGCCAAATCAAATGAAGTAACGGGTGTGTCAATGGCAACGAAGATCTTT
The DNA here is from genome assembly GCA_035041755.1 of Cacoxenus indagator. Classification (NCBI taxonomy): domain Eukaryota; kingdom Metazoa; phylum Arthropoda; class Insecta; order Diptera; family Drosophilidae; genus Cacoxenus; species Cacoxenus indagator. Next base: position 1,665,331 of record JAWNKX010000220.1, on the reverse strand, counting down.
AAAGAAGAATAAGAAAATAAAAAAGCAGCGCACCAAAATGTAACAACACCAACGACAACATTAATTATGCAAAGAAAATAGAGTCCACGCGTTGAGTAGAGAAACACTTGAACAAGTCGCTTTGGAGCACTGCTGCCGCAGCGTGCTCCGAAATGCTTTTTATGTCAGGGCAGTAAACACTTTTCAAGTGCTGTGTTGCCGCAACGCGAAATAGCAGTAATTGCTGAGTTGTTTCGGTAAGTGGGCATGTTCGTGTTTGTGGGTGGCGTAGTAAATTTAAACAATTGAAATAAAAGTTATCGCCGGCACCCAAAATACGCAAGAAGCACCAGTTAAACAAGGAAAAAGGGTTAACTTGCACGCATTGCTCTAAAAATGTTTGTCGCTTAAGAATAAAAGGACGACAAAGCAATGCCACTTCGTTAATGAACCCAGGCATTTGCAAGCAAGCCTATGAAGAAATGCGGAGCGCTGAGGAGCAGAAAAATTATTATCTGATTCGAATTTCAAAAATCGAAAAACACATTGAAAAGCATTGAAAGCACGAAGAACTAGCACGTGAAATGAATCCTTTTCAAAGGAGTAGCAGTAAGCAAATTGGCCCCGCACGCCTATTAACATTCACCATTCTTCCTCAGCAATGCCTTTGCCAGCACTGGCTTGCCTCTTCTGAATCGAGCCAATTCGCCATTAGTTAAATGAAGTCGCAATGTACCGTACACGGTCGTATGTTCTTTGATGCCAACATCTAAAGCAAAAAAGAAAAACACATTTTGTATTGAATATAAAGACGTTTGATCGCTCATAACAGTACACAGGATATTTTTAATTTTGTAATTAATTCTTTGATGAACAGAACCTGCTCCAACTTGGCTACTCTCTGGAATGTTTTATAACTAAATAACATCTCCGAAAGGCGAAAGCTGAAAATAGAAAGCCTCCCCAATGGGCTCATATTCCTTTCTATTTCGCAATTGACAAGTTTTATTAAGGATCGGCTGCTCAGTGTGCCACCAGCGTAGCAATGTCCGTATCTGCAATGGCAATCAAATGAGCACATTCGTGTAACGTGAGTCCAACAAATTGTTGGCTTAATGGGTACACAGTCTTCCTAATAATCCGCGTAAAAAAATTGAACCATTTTACATGCATGGAAATTTTGTCTTGCTCTGCCCACTGATAGTTGGCGGTACCGGGGAGCTGTACAAACCACGATGAGTTTGAAAACTGAGAACTGAAAAGTGTAACGGAATAGCCAGCGACAAAATTAAAAGCGCACTAATGCACTGATTAAGTGCCAATTGCCGCTGATTCAAATGTCAATTCAATTAAGCCCAATTTGTATTTGAAGCAGAGCGGGCATGCAAATGCCCAAATAGGCAATAAAAACCAAGTGCGAGTTGACCTCGCATGGAGAGGACTCGCTTGTCAGTCAACAAGTCACTCAAACGTTTTTCACTCCATTTTTTTAGTGACTTCAATGATTATTTTGAGTGACGACTACAATTGTAGTATGATTTGACACGTTATGCTCAGACCATAGGTTTTCTTGTAGGTTTTCACGCAATCTTTAAGTAAAGAACTATTTTCTTTAACCTTTCATGGCTATGTATACAATACTACTCTCGATAAACCCGCTCAAAACCGTCTGAAGTTAGACAGTTTTATGAAACGACGAAGAAGCAAGTAGGCGAGTGGGAACAGTAGAAAATAATAATATTCTTGTTCTTGTTCTTGTTCTTGTTGTTGTTATTGTCGTTATTGTTGCTGTTATTATCTGGGGCTTTTCATGCAGGTGAATAGTGTCGCAACCATGCAACAACATATCCAAAGAATTGTTTGCGGTCAACTTTGTATGCCCGAGCAGAAACAAACGCTGGCAATCAATGTGGAGCTGCAGTGCGGCAAACGTCATCAAACAAACTCACGAACAAAACAACAAACGAACAAAAGCAGTAGACAATCAAGCGGACGAAAGCCACGGCGTTGACCGCAACTAGCAGTGACAACACACAAAGCCAGATACATTTAGAGTGTAAGTGACAATGCGAGTGTACTCGTACTGTGTGTGATTGTCTCCCGGATAGGGAGATGAGGCGAGTAAAGCGCAAACAGTAAAGTCCATGCAAATTAATATTACGCGTAATTAATTAATTAGTTCGCATGAGGGGCGCACCAAATGAAGGCTCATATTGCCGCCGGCTGTCGTCATTGCCACTGCCATTGCTGTCGAAGCAGCACGCAGCTCGGCGATCAGAGCTCATTAACGGCTGACTGTTGGAGCAGAACAATGTCATATATATTACAATGTCAATGTAATATATAAGACAGCAAAGCAATAATGTATTATAGCAGGTCTGGACACAGCACCTTAGAGAGCAGCGGGCATCCGGCTAGACTAGCAATTATGCGAACGTGTAACGTTGTTTGCAACACAATCAAGGAGACATCGGAGACTCCACAAAGTGTATGCATAAGTACAGTCATGTCGGGTTACTGAGCGAGCTGAGCAGGCTGAGTGCAGTACGCTGTACCTACGTCGGAACAGGGCTGATTAGATCATTGAGAGTGGGCCCCTCCCAAACAAACCCTAAATTCAAATTCAAAATCAAGGCCTGTCTAGAATGCAATTTTAAAGCTATGTATGTGAGAGTGAATGTGTTTATTATAATAAAGTAAAATGATTATAAAATTATAAAAAATTATTATATATGCAATTATATTTATTTATTATTATTTTATTTATCTTATCGGCACAAATCATCCCCACACGTCCGTGCGCAGCTCCAAATTTGACGAGAATGAGAAAAATGCGCAACAGACGCTTCAAATCGTTGTCAAATTTGACAAAATAATAAAAAATTTTGATTTTTGTCAAGCGTTTCTTCAAATGCAAAAGCACCCCCACTGAATCACAACCCGGTAGGCAGAATTTGTTTGCGGCGTGTCCGTAGAGTATTACAGTTTCGGCATAGCTGAATTTAGCGTTTTTCCTTGTCTGCATTTTGGGTTGTTTTTCTATTTTATTTTTTTTTTGTCTGTTGTTGTCTGTTTTTGCCATGCATGATGGGTTGTTCTTTTGCTCGCGTTTGGTTTTTATTTTTGCTCTGCACTCGTTGCTGTTGACTGTTATACATACGTAATATATATTGTGCTCACGCTGTCACATACAGACACGCCAATAGACACACTACACACATACGTTGTCCTCTGTGTAATGATGACATTATGCAATTTGCATAAATTGATTGCATTGTTCGCTCACTAAACGGACCGCGAGTGCCAAGCTGCTCCTTTCAAGCTACTCGTCGCATCATTATCACATTACTAGCAGTGAAGTTCGCACCACGTCGCGCCACCTAACGACGAACTCAATGGCTGCTTGCACACCAATGCCAATTAAGATGCTTCCTTTGAGTGAAGATTTTAAAGTAAATCTGTCTGTCTGTCTATCTGTCTGTCTGTCTATTACCTTTTCAGACCTAAACAGTTGAACCAATTTTTATGAAATTTGGTACAGTGATAGATTGCACCTCGGGAAATCACATAGGCTAAAACATATAATCTATATAGCTGTGACAGGTGAAAGCATGCTTTTTAAAAATAACGCCATCTTTTGGACGTTCGTCCCACACACGCTAACTCGTTCGCTGTGTATGCAAACGAAGAAGCGAAGCAGGCAAATTCTGTGAAAACAACAACAAGGACATTGCGGCGTGCGCTTTTGTTGTCATTTCTCTTTATGTGAATGAATAATGAAACAAACTTTTCGTTTTCTTTTTTGTTTTCGTTTTCGTTTTCATTTTCTTTTTTTCTTTCTTTCTTTCTTTCTGAATTCGTTCAGCATAAACATTCTAGTGCAAGCACGAAGTCGCGGTTATGAGCTAGTATGAGTACAAGTAAATTTTTATCAGATTCACTGGACTCAAACACATGTGAAGAGTATTATAGATTCGGCGTATCCGCAGCTTCTGTTTCTTATTACATTTGCGTAATGCATTGCTTTCCAAGTGTTGATATCGATTTTTAACTTGCTTTCTATCATTGCCATCATCGTCCTCGTCATCATTAAAAATTGTTCCTTTGTCTTTCTCGCTCCTGTTTTTTTCCTTCTTATAATTAACCAATGAATGCTCTTTATGAGCGCACATACAAAAATGAATGTACTCTAAGGGCATGCCTCACTAAGTCTATAGAGAAATATACCATAAAGGCGAAAAAAAAATAAATGTGCTCCTTTGGTCATCTACGCCTCTGCTACTTCGTTTCATCACTCGAATTCTCATAAAATTTTTGCAAAGTCTGCGGTCTGAAAGTGCTGGACTGTTTGGTGTTCATAAGTTTTACAATTTTTAGTCAAGGACAAATCACACTGCCAAATGGCTGAGTGGGCGAACTGACTAACGATAACGTGTTCATAGCAAACATTTCGTACCGGTGTATGTACAGTGTTTCTGAATATCGATGGAGATTTCCATATGAACATTTTCCAAATATTTTGCCTAAAATATTTTTGTTTTTACCTGTCTCCTCCTCACTAGCAGTACATCTACGGTATTCCTTGTAATTGCTGTTGGCATTTTTGACTTGGTTTTGTGTTTTGAGTTTCCAAGTACAAGTACAAGTATATGAGGAATTCGTAGCTCAATTGAATTGTATCTGTCGGCACGCAGCTAAAATTGTGGAACACAGACAAGCGTTAGTTTTGAAAAGCGTTGCAATATGGAATTTGAATTCCTTTCTTTGAACGACTTCAACTACATGGTATATGCTTAATTGGTAGGGCGTGTTCAATTGGATGCCACGACTTCTTTTACTGAACGGGTTGTGCAATGTTATCTCATATTGATTTCGATTGGCTTCGTATTTATTATAGCAATTAATTCAATTTGCCATATCATCGATGTAAGTCATTCGAGCCCTTTTAGCCATGTCAGCTATGTCAGCCATGTCAACGCTGTCAGCGATCAGGACATCAATACGGTAATTATGTTCTGACCAACAAGCATTTACAATATTCACATTCTCATAATAGAAACGTCAAGCATTTTGACTGGCTTGTTTATTGCATACCGACAGTGCCACTTCGGCCGAATTGAATGGGCATAGCAACTTGAGAAGCCGATTCGCCAATTCACTTGATTAACATTGAGAAACTTTGGCACAAGTTGCGGGCGGTGAAGAGGAGATATAGCTTGGATTGCTCGAAATACTCGTCGGCAAACTGCATGGCCTTAGCCATGAGCCATGCGAGCCTCGTGCAGTGGTTGCTTAGAGGAAAAGCAAATATTTATCTGAATTTGCATCTGCTTGTGCGCCACGAAGAAAGGGGTTGTGTGGGATAAATAGCGTTCTTTATAAAGGACGAGACTCAACTACTTACTGGTGAGAATAGACTCGTTTTTCATAAATTCTTGTTAATATAAGGCATGAGGGCGGACATAAACTTCACAAGTGAATTGCTATTTAACTGCAAAAGGGGCGACTGCTTGTAAGCGAAGTGGAAAAACTTATAAAATGGAAATTCCATTCCATTCCTTCCATTCGTCAGACCTACCGCGTCACTGGCGATGGTGAATGGGCATACTCGTATTTCAAGGTTAAAATAGATTGAAATTGCAAAAAATTGAATGATATTTCTTAGAATATATTTTGAAGAGCTTATTATTTTCTTCTACTTTCAGATTTTTGATGTGCATTCGAGTGAGGAAAATGTTGCACGCGCAAGAAATTGAACTCGCTTTTCACTGAAAGAGCAGGATTGAAAGCAGGCGCACGGCCAGGACGAGAAGTGGAGGAGTGGCAGCGTGCACGTGGAAAAAGCGAGTTGAAAAGCATCGCAAATGTATTGCAGCAGACGAGAAAATCAAGGTCTACAACAAATCGGACAACAATATTCCAAGCAGAATACGAACTGCACGAATAAGCAACAATAAAAGAATATAACAATAAAAGCAAAAATATAAAACATATATATATGTATATACACAACAACATAGGAAGTGGAATTCTTTCAGTAGTCTAGCATATGCTAATGAAATATCGAACGAAGACCGTTATATTGATTGCCTAAACAGAGAAGAAGGCCAAGACGAAGACGAAGACGAAGACGAAGACCAAGGCAGCCAGTGTGAGAGCGAGTCAGTGAGGGAGTGAATGAATGAATACGTGCATGCGTGCCATGAGGACAACGTTTGCGCCCTCCAACAGACACTTGAACTCGCTTACCTTCTGAGTTTCAATAGGTGTGCTGCAGTGGCGTTGCGTAGCATACAGCAACTGCGTCAAGCTGAGAAACATATAAGCCGCCCACTGAAACCGAGATCGGGTACGAGATCAAGCGAAGTATTCAGGAGCATAACGAGAACAAGAACGAGAACGAGAATTTGTAGAGCAAGGAACTAGACGAAGAGGTAGTAACAAAAACAAAACTATACCCAAACTCTGGAACGGAAACGAAAGTGTACGCCAACCGAAGTTGAAGGCATAGGCATCAGTAGCAGCATTAACAGGCACTCCAGCTTAGCTACACAACCGCACATCAAGCAGCACTAAAACACGCAAATTCAAACGCAGGTCATCATCCAAAGCCAACGCCAACGCCAGCGCCATGAGGACGACACTTGAACTCTTCCGGCTTCTTGTCATAGCCCAGCTTCTGTACTGCATTGCACCTGCCGGTGGTAAGTCCAATCAGTCCAATAATATAATGCACATTCCATATTCCACGAATCACAGCTCTCTCTATGCGTACTACACATGCATGTCTGAATATTATCTGAAGAGCGAAACAAAGAACACCCTTTCCATTCCAAATCAGCTGGCAGCTCGTGGCCTGTTATCAATTGTAGCGACGGTTGGACGAAATCTTGACTTTGGCGTTCTTGACTCGCATAAACTTGATAAGCTTCGCTTTCGCGGCGAGTGAAGCAGTGTGCAGACAGACGGGCGCTTAGTCGAAACTAAGTGTTTCCTACGAACGGAATCCGTTACTCGCCACTCGATCCAATTAAACTACGAAAGCAGCAAATCGCACTCGAAATTTTGTCATTGTGTTGTCCTTCCGAATCAAGTGAAATGAAATGAAATGAAATGAAAAGAAGCGAAACGAAATGAAAATAAAACAAAATAAACACACAGCAGGGGATGGTGATGGCGATGGGTAGGAGGCTAAAAATTCAACAAGAATTTTGCTTGGCAAATGCCAGAGCTTAGCAGATTTTTCGCTGGCTTTGCCTGCAAGCGATCAACTGGGATTGAATGCGAATGTACACACACACACACACACACACACACACACCCAACCACACATACAACCACACACACAGAAATGCAGAGAAACACTTGCGCACAGCAAATCTGCGGCATATGGCACTATTTGTGAAGGTTATGAGCAAATGCGACCGACCGACCACAAGTGCTAAGAAGAAAAAGAGAGGCAAAGTAATACTGCTGTCGGCGAGGCGGCAGAGCGGGATATGCTGTGCAAGGGAACTTTTATTTAAGAGGCTACGAAATGCCTTCGCTCTCCATCCCCCTGTGACTGTGTTGTGTTTGTGAATGTGTGCGTGTATGTTCAGTGTAACCGTAAACCATATTTGAAAAGCAAAACTAAGCAAAAGGAAAAGTGTGAGAGATAAAAATTTGTGCGAACTCAGCGCATTCAAATGAAAACTAAACCGAACCGAAATATGAAGGAGCAACAAAAAAAACCAAAAAAAAAAAACAAATGGCGTGTCTTGTCGTTATGGCGTGGGTGAGGGGGAACGAGAGAGGCAGACTGCTGCGATGACTAGGCCTCATATTTTTGGAATGTTCTGCCATTGTGTATGGTTTAACGCAGTGTAGCATAGTATTATAACTTTGTCATGATATTTGTCATAATCATGTGAAGAAGACATCGGAGATCCCAAAAAATATGCTTTTACCATATTCGCATATATATTCGTCTGTCTGACCGCCTATATATATATATGCAAACTAAACCGCCGGTCGATGCAACTACTTCCATACAAATTATGATTCATTATTAACATAACTGTATTCTTCCAGACTATAGAGCATTACAACTTCGGCACAACCGAAGTTAAACCATTTTAATATCTCTTATTTTGTATGCGAGTACGGTTGCCTTGTTTGTTAATTGCTGGAAGCTAAATAAATGTAAAAAACCAAGTGCAGCCGTCTTCGTTCGCAGCCCTTCTATTTGCAAGCACAAAGCTGACAACAGCGGCCTTAACGTTATTGCAACCAGCAGCACAGGGGCAACGTTGGCACCGATAACGGCAAATATTGAGAGCTGTGCTAAAAAGCGCGCGGCAGCTTCAAACAAATTCGTGGTACATTTGTGCCAGAGTGCCACTGACTATAAGGCAATACCATATGCACAGGACCTTACAGCCATATCGACGACTGCTGACGCAAAGTGCCTCCGTAATTGGCTAAAGTATTCTATCATCAAGTGTGACCTACTTTCATGTTAAGGAATAAATGGTTTTAAGCTTATTTAAACATTTTCCAACGCTTTCATTTAACTTAGCCTGTTTGGGTCAAATCCTGTAATTGAAACTTTGACTGCTTACTATTGAACGACTTATCTTAACTTTCTTACACAGCTTTGGTTCTTATGACAATACAATAATTTGTATTTAGAATAAGGTAATTAGGTATAATCAGAATAAGGTAATGACAGATTTACACTAGCCTCATCTAGTTAGTATACAAGTACAGTAATCCAAGAACCCCAACATATTTCGGGGTGATGCGAATGTAAAATCTATCCAAATTTCTGTTCGATGGGTCAGCAAACAACATAGTTTTTCGAGTACTTTGAGTTTCAATCTGTCTCGTCGAGCCGTTCAAGAATGTTCTTGTATTATAGTATACTTTAAGGGGTCTCCAATGCCTGCTGCCCTCTGTTACAAACATCATGACAAAGTTAAAAGTGCATGAAGAATATTGTATCAGACAGAGTGGCGTTCCGCATTTAGATCGCCCACGTGCACGTGCACGAACACGCACCTTCACTCGCGTTCAGCATTTGTTCTGCTTTGCCCAACTCAGCACAGATCAGCTCAGCTCAGCTCAGCTCAAATCCGCTCAACTGTACTTTGGTTTTTCGTCATTGTCTGCCGCAAAAGTTATTCTCCGTGCTGCACTAATTAGCATAAAAATGCCAATGGCCAACTCGAAACACACACACACAGATTGACACGTAACCAATATCGTGTTGGCGTCGGTCTATGGCGTGTTAACGTGTCGGCAAGAGAGCCAGGCAGTCACCTTGTTAGTAAGCATGAATCTAATTGTTATGCAAATTGGCATTTTGCCGGGATGACAGTTTCGGTTTGAATTTAGCGAATCTGATAATGCGTAGCTATTTCAAAAGAAGTAATTGAGCTGAGGCTCATAGCGCCAACGAAAAAACGTCCTGACCGCCAGGTAGTCAGCCTCTCAGAAATGCGCATAATTAACAATTGATCATCATCACCTTCATTATGCCACTGCCATCAACGAAATTTGGAGCAGAAAACAGAAGCAGCGCGCATGAAAGTTACAGCACGGTGGAGGGGCAAAACTGGGCTGGTTAGTACAGGGCTGAGCAGGGCAGGTGAGTACTCATGAGTATTCATAAACGCGCTGGTGATAAAGTAAGAACCATTGTTCCCTTTAGAGTGCGCACAGAAAAGAAAAGGCGAAAAGCAAAGCTGCCGTCGACACCAACACATTGAGATTTGTGGTGCGGACACTTGATAACCGGTATTCTTTTTAGTGGCAATAACTACGCGAAACTATAGGCAGGCAGGGATGGTCTGCCCATTGCGTCTGTCACTCTGGTTTAGTTCATAGATCCAATTGTTTATTTCTGGGTCTGACTACGCATACCTCATTTAGCACATTCCCACCCTTTCGGTGCATCTTTGTCATTGTATAATCTTGACGCGTGTGGTTTTACGAGCTCATTTCCACCGAAAATTTCACAGCTTCGTTGTCAGCGTCATCATCAAAATCATAGTCAACCAGGCGAGTGAAAGGCAAACAAGTGGCAAAAGGCAAGATATTCACAACACTCACAAAGCTGGATATCGCCGTCGCTTCGACTATGGTCCCTGTCCAACACTTTCTCTACCCATAAAAGAGAAGCTGCGAAATAAAAGCCAAAGCAAAAGCGAAAAGAAGAAAACGATTGAGGAGGGGCGGAAGGAGATGTCCTCAGCCTAACAATCGTTATGCGACTTTCGTTTAGTTTTGTAAATATAAACGACCATAATCCGACCTAAAGTAGGGCTGTGTACTCCAACACATCACGCAATCGTTTAAGCAAAATCAAAAGAGAGTCGAACGCCACATAGGACAACGCAGCAGTGCTACAATACTATCAAGTGGTTGGTAATTCCGGCTGTGAACTGAGCACTGAGCACTGAATGGGCGAGAAACTCTGTCCAAATAAAAATTCTACTAAAATAAATTCCTACCCCATGCACCATGCGCGACGTTCAGCCCCAAAATGCTCATAAATGCCGCTCCGTCTGCAGCCTCACACGACCAAACGTCGGTCTGTGCGTAATTGCGTGCTCTTCGCCGCAACCATTTGTTCGTGCATCTATCATTTTTATAAGTTCCACAGAGACCAAACAAGAAACGCGTAGCAAAAAGTAAATGCAGTCGTTTTCCTGACTTGCTTGCCGGAATGGTAACGTGCCATAACGGTCTATACGCCTCCTGCACATGCAACCGTCCATCAAGCCGCGTCGACACTTCATTTGTAACTGCATTCATCTGCGCCTTTGCTTTCACTTTTACCTTCACTTTATTTTCTCCCCTTCCTTTCTGTGCAGCTCTGCCGGTCTTTTCTACACGGACCTGATTGACTCTCATCCACTGTCCGTCGTGGTCTGCCAATATTTTTAGTTTAACTGCTGAAGTTAACGTTACTCCCTGATTACACCAAACAACCCCTTCGCAAGCTCTCGAGCCCCATTCCCATTCACGAACATTCCGACGCCCAGCATCCCATCCAGTCGGAGGCCCATCCTCATAATTCTGTAGTGCGAACATAATTGACAAAGCTTTGTGAATTTATTCTGCTCATTATTTCAATTATTCGCTGCTGGCGCCTACATAAAACTCAATCCAAACGAATGCAATGAGATTGGAGGGGCTGCGATGGTATATGATAAGTCGTGGAGAGGCAATGGAAGAATATAGAATGAAATACGGTGTGACGAAATGAGATGGGGATGAGTTAGGCCCAGAGCCGACGGACCAATTTCATTTGAGCTTTGTTTGCTTTACTTGAAATTGATTGGATTGGTCTGGAACTGGAGTGGCCGGTTGTGATTCAGTCGAACAAAGTAAAGAAAGGACTGCGCTGAACTCGTCGTATGAACAGGATTATGCATTATTACAATTACTACTATACACGGCCGCTCTCCTGCTTAATATTCAACCGCCTTGACACCCCTTGGCACAGTGCCCTGATTTATTTATTATAGCTGGCTGGATTGATGACTAGCTGCCAGCAAATAGTATTCGACGTTCCAATGAATCTTCTTTTGCGATTTGATGTTGGAGGTTTATTGTGTGCTTCGTCTGCATTTTGCTGTTTCTCGACTCATATTGGCAAGAGGCCGCACAAGCGACCGAAACGCAAATAATAAGGTATGGTGCTCTGATCAAAGAGCATACGAAATTATTGCATAAGACATGCAAAATTACCTTAATCATCAGAATATAATTTGCTCGATAGAGTGCCCCCGTGACTGTTTCCTTTCAGTTTATGGTAGTAGTTGATTATGAATCGAACTCTGTTAAACACGGCAGCTGCAGAACATCTCTCGTCGTCCGCTTAATCTGGCTGGGTTTGAAATGGTTAATCGGCGTTTTGTCGAACGATTATCTATTATTCGTCATCAATTATGAACGAACCAGTCAGTATCATACTCCGAGAACTATATGCCGAGCGCGGAAATTGAACGCCTAGTATCAGATAAACGCCGGCGAAGACGTGAACTGCAGTCAAGTCATTCCCCCGCATCACTTGACAGATTCAAAACTGCAAAAAAAATATTAAGAAATGCTCTAAAGATTGAAGCACGTAAAATCCAAAGGCACTACATTGAGCACTAAGTATTCGATTTGGAGAGAACAAGACCTCTCGAATGCTCCAGTAGTGGCTGATTTCCCCATACGGAACCAAAGTGGAAACTGGGCGCGATCTGATGAGGAAAAGGCCCTTACCTTTGCTAACCACCTCAAATCCGTCTTTCAACCAAACATGCCTAGAAACGGATTTGAGCTTCCCCAGCTGTCATGCACTTCGTTCCATACTAGCAGCATACTTAAAACTAATTCAAATGAGTTAAGTGCGGTAATTCAGAAGGAATTATTCCCAAAGAAGGCGCCAGGGCACGATCTCATCACCTCAAAGATAATTATTGAGCTACCGAACTGCGCTATATCATTCCTCGCAATGCTCTTCAACGCAATACTTAGAGTGGGTTATTACCCACCATCATGGAAGAATTCAGTAATAATCTTGATCCCGAAAGTAGGTAAAGACACATTGATGGTCTCCTCATACCGGCCTATAAGATTGCTCCCGATGTTGTCGAAAAAAATTTGAACAAATTTTTTATTAAGATACTCTCACCTCATTTAAACAGGAATAACATTAACCCCACACATCAATTCGGCTTTAGAACAAAACACAGTACAATCTAGCAAGTAAACCAAACCAAGCAAACTACGGAAATCAGAACTGCATTTGAACACCGAGAATACTGTTCAGCTATATTCATTGACGTTGCTCAAGCCTTCGATCTTGTATGGCATGATGGCCTTATTTACAAAATAAAAAGAATGCTTCCACAGAACTCACATAAACTACTGGAATCATACCTCACAAAAAGGCTATTTGTGGTGAGATGCAAAAATTTTACCTCAAAGGAGTATCACATAAATGCTGGGGTTCCACAAGGCAGTGTTCTCGGTCCGCTTTAATACGTCTTATTCACCGCAGCATCAAAAGAGCTAAGCGACCATCTGCACCTTGTATAGGACTAGATGGACAATTGGCGTTTAAATGTCAATCCGGATCAATGTAAGTACGTGACATTCACCCTAAATAAGAGCGACTATCATCTTTAATAACACTGCTATCCCGCACTCAACGGAAGTCACTTACCTAGGAGTTCACTTGGATTGACTACTCAGGGAAGTGACTGGCGAAAGCATATAGAAGCCAAAAAAATCTGTATGAAATTGGAAACCAAATACCTCCATTGGCTATTAAACCGAGGATCTGGTTTAAGCCTCGATCTAAAAAGGCTCTACTATATAATACAATAATAAAGCAAATCTGGACATACGGTTCCCAGCTTTGGGGGAATGCAAGCCCAAGTAATGTCGAAGTTAGCCAAAGAGCACAAGCGAAGGTATTTCGCACTCTAAGGGGTGCTCCCTGATACATGTCAAACGCGAACATCCACAGAGATCTAAACAAAACGAGATTCTAATCAAAACGTAGCTGGCCCAACTGCACCAGAAATATCACCTGAAACTCTCGTAACAACATCCCAACCCACTAGCTAGTTCACTCTTGCAGACGAGCAGAACTACGCGCCTACGTCGGAATGAACTTCCTACCACATAAAACTGGGAGGACCACACAACATAGAAAAGTTTCTTATCTCATCACTAACGAAACCTTTAAACGCATTAATTAGCTTAAGATTTCTAAATTATTGTTAGGCTTTGTGTTGCATACAAAGTAATTCAATTAATAAATGCATATGTGAATAAAAAAATTACGAACGATAGCTGCACGATAGTTCGCACGTGGCTTAGGCTGATCTCAGAGTGAAACTTGTATTCAGCGCTGAGCTCGAAGCGACCTGTCTTGCTTGGCCTATAGCAGCGTGATACTGAGCTGAGTTTGACAATGAAGAAGGTCGACGTAGAAGAGAGCCACCAACTGAGAGCGTTTTCAAGATAAAACTATTTTCAGCACGATTCAATGCTTCCAAAATACGCATGAGTGTGACACATTGTGGGAATTCCCATAAGAATACACATGCTAAAGGTTCATGAATTCAAGCTCAGCACCGAATGCAAGTTGCACCCTGCCGTCAGCCTTAGTTTCGAATAATTTCAAAACTATGCAATGCCTCTGCACCACAATTCAGATGCGAGTGGCCAAGTGGGCCTTGCGAAACGAACCGAGATGTGGGCGTGGCGTTAGCCTTGTTCGTGTTGGTTTATGTTGTTATTCAAGATGTACTGACAACAGTTAAATGAATGCGAGAAAGGACGGTGAGACGGACAGATTTTTGCGCTATTGGCTTTGTATAATGATGTTGATGATGATGATGATGGTGATGGTGATCATGATGATAATGTGAATACCCACGAAGGTGTTTGCAAGGCAATGTTTATGACGCCGTAAATAAGCAGTTTTCTGTTGCGGCATTGTGATTTCGGCATGAGCGTGTGTGCAGTGGGGGAGGGATGAGGTATAGCCCGCTTCATGATATAAGGAGCAAGTTAGTTGGCTTGGATTAGAATTTGACTAAGTGCAGACACGAAAAGTTGTACAGGCGTAGTTTTTACTCCAGCGTTTATTGTTGTTGTTGTTGTTGCTGGTACTCTGGCTGCAACTCTTGCAACAAATTGAAGCAGGAAACTGACACGAAAATGCAACAGAGCGTCAGATGTTTTGCCCACACATACACAAAAGCATACACACACACACACACACACAGAATGCAGACTTGCATGACAAGCGAATTTTACACCGCCGTCGACGCCCTGTGCCTGCTCACCTGTTTCATTTACACACACACACACACACACACACACACACACACACACACACACACACACACACACACACACACCTCGGAACCATTACAATTTGTTGTAATTGTTGACTTAAGTATACGACATGAAATTCAGAATGGCAAAAGAAGAACAACAAACAGTGCTTGCGGGAGAGCAAGTGGCATACATAAACGCACCAATCTTCACCGAAGGCACTAACAGGCTGACTTCTGGGGTGTTCTACGCTGAACTCCACTTTCGTCATCCATTACGTTGCCAAGCCACGCTGATTTGTGAAAGTCGATAATGACGATGATGACGCGGAAAAATTGATGCCGCTAAAGACGATGTCGACTTCGATTTCGACTTAGATTGCCGTAGTGCTGCGGTGAACTACACAATGCGCTGATTTACATTGTAATTTTCAGATCCAGATTTCTCAACGAGGCAACGCCTGACCGCGCAAATTGTTACATCGACACTCCGAAGTGCGACAATGCGGTTAAATTACACTGTCTGCATGACCAGCGCGCCATAATAAAGAGTACGGGCTGATGCCCGTCATTGTTGCAAGAATCTACAACAATGGAGTTGACGTTGGTTGGAGTTGGCGGCCTCGTTGACAAAAGCGCGAATTCAAGGCTCTAATGTGCTTTTGCATTTGTCTTGGAAAAGCACCTCCATCGCAATTTCAAACTAAATTCAAATTCAAATTCAAAGAAGAAAGCAACTGAAAAAGCACACAGCCTCATTCGTATTAGGGGGTGTCGCAGCGGGGCCGACCAAGCATTATGGGGTGGGGTGGGGTGGGGTGGGGTGGTGTGTTTTGTTTGGATGACGGTGTTGGCAGACATTTTCATTCATGTGCTCATTCACTTTAAAAAAGCACTTAAATCATTGCGTTGCATAAAGCAACGTACAAAAACCATGTTATCACGGTGTAGATGGTGGCTGAGCGGGGATGAGCGTCAGCGGCAGAACAAAAAAGTTTTATGGCATGAAGTCAAAAATGAGCACGGCTAAGGGCTGCGGGTAGAAAGATGGAAGCGACAGAAGGCAAGGGCAACAAAAAACTAGCTGGAAAAATATTTTCGTTTTTCGTTTTTCTCTCTTTTTCTTTTTTAACTGACGACCAAAAAGTTTTGACGATGAAAATTATGTAAATGGACAGGAAAGTGGAAGAGCAACGAGCTGGGAAAGTACACGGACAACGGCCAAACGGAAAATGCACAAAAAAATGCTGCTCATTAAAGTCGAAAACTTAATTTAGTTTCAATGCCGTGGACTGCTCGCACAATAGGACAAGCCATTCAGAACGTTTCACACCGGCCACTCCACCCAACCGGCCGCCAGTTCCACGCCGAGTAAAAGTCTAGCAGCGTTAGAAAACTGTGGGAGGCGAAATGTAGCACGAGTTCAGAGCAAACAACGCAGCTCAGATCAGCTCAGCTCAGCTCAACTCGAGTCAAATCAAGTTGGCTCGGCTCGGGTTCAAGTTGATTAGGACCATTTGCTGGGAACTGTGTGCGAGTGGAGTCAAGTTCATCCGGGAATTTGAAAACGTTTCCGAGACGGCAAGTTTGCCTGCTGAGCGTTATTCAACTTTTTAATACAATTAAGAAAGATCGTTTTGTGCGCAGAATAGGGGCCTGTCTCATCTGGCCACACTTCATCTTGTCAAACTGCAGCTCAATGACAAAACGTAAAATTAAAAACAAAAAAGAAGAACAGAGAAATAACAATTTTAACAATTTTTCTCGAGTAATCACGTCAATTACCTGATATATATATATTTGATAGCCACGTCGAGAACTATTGACATTAGTAATTGCATATACCTAAAATAGGATACATCTTTAGAGATACCGAGAGTGAGTGACAGAGCCAGAGATAGCGACAACGACAGTGACAACAAACGGAGCGCGTGCATGCGTTTCGCTTTAGAATTCCTACGCTTTACCGTTGCATTTGAAAGTCGGCAAAGCGTTTGGATTCTGAAACGAAACGTTCACATTGCAGAATCGACGTTAACAACGAAGATGGTAACGGTGGCGTTAACGATCGAGAGGCGACCCTAATGATTATGATGGCAACAGTGTGAAGTTCTGTCTGACAGGTTATCCGGATATTGTTTCATAATACTTCAACACTATCGCTGTTAGAATGTGAATGTTTTGTTTGCTAATTTCAAGTCAATCAAATCGGTAAATCCTTACTAATCCTTACTAATATTAAATATGCGAAAGAATCTCTGTTTGTCTGTCTGTCGGTCTGTTGCCGTTTCACGCCTAAGCCGCTGAAGCAATTGTTATGCATTTTGGTTTAGGGATATATAGGACCAACATAGGCTCTTCATAGGCTAATAAGTAAACAAAACTGACAGAGGGACAGAGAGAGAGAGACATCATTGATCACATGTACACTTTTGCCCCGCATAAATAGCAGAAGACAATTCGCACACATATAAAAAAGCGTGTAATATTTCTCTTTTCATTTCTTACATTTACACACCAGTGTGTGCGAGCTATACGGTAGTAGTCCTCATCCACTCTACTCATATAAGTCACTGAATTTTCTTAAGAAGTTTCGTGTTGCGTGGAATGAGAAAAAAAAAAAAAAATTCAAGCAGCAAGCACACGAGTCAGTCAGTCAGTGTGGTGACTGCAGAATAGTAGGGTAATTCTTTGGAATTTTGTTGTTTGCTCTGTAGATAGCCTCGTTTTTGAGGAAAATAATTATTCTTTCACTAATTTGTTTTTTTTTTTGAAATTTTGGTTTCTCTTTATTTCTTTGGAATTTCGTTTTACTTTTACAAAGACTACAAGAACATAGTCGAAATATTCAATTCAATGATTTAATTTACAATGAGGCTCTAACAAAGATTGAATATCAAGCCATAACTATTACTGGAAAAGATTTATCGGATTCCGGGATTAGTAGGCCACAAAGAACTGGAGAAGTTTGGATGATTTAATAAGAGAACTGAATTACAATGCCGCTTCTTTACAACAGCAAATGACTGAGTCTGTTCCAAGTTTGAACCGATAACAAAGAATAGTTTTTGATATTGTAAAAAAAGTTTGAAAATGGCAAAGGTGGTTCATTCTTTTTGGACGCGCCAGGAGTCACCGGCAAAAAATTTTTTTTTCAATTTGCTTTTAGTACAAATCCGCAAAGATAAAGGAGTTGCTGTTGGCTCTTCTGGAATAGCTGCTACGCTGCTCAATGGTATTGGAATTGCACTTTATGTACTTAAACTGCCATTAAACTTAGCTCATGAGGAAATGCCAGTTTGTAACATTAGTAAAAACATCGGAGCAAAAAGGTCGTATAGCATCGGATAGTAACGGTATGAATACACTGAACCGAGAATTCTGTAAGATTGTCCATGACACAGATGATTTGAAAAGCAACGTCTATCCCCACGTGAAAACTAATATGAAGAACAGAGAGAGGCTATGTGAAAGGGCGATTTTAGCGCCGACGAATGAATTTGTGGTGCTATCACATCAACGATGAAATCATGTCACATGTGGAAGGTGATGTGGTTGAGTATCTTTTCGTTGACAATGCCGTGGATACTGAGCAAGTGACATCGTACCCTCTGGAGTTTCTCAACTCTTTGAAATTGTCAGGGGTGGCTTCCAATAAGTCAAGGCTGAAAGTTGATGTTCCAGTCCTGTTAATGCGAATTCTTGACGCACCAAAATTGTTTAATTGGTATTACCTACATATTATATTTTCACGACAAAACCACTGAACCCTTTTTTATATTTAATTCACTAGTATATGGGTATATTATTGAGATTGAAAAATGTTTGGAGAAAAATTATGCTCTCGAAATTCTACGCAGACGAGGTCGCGGGTACCTATTAGTAATGTTATAAGTTCGAAAGTAACTCTGGCTGTCAGTTACTTTTTTCCGCCGACAAGCTGAACCAATTTTTATGAACTTTGGTATAGAGATAGATAGGACCCTGGCAAAGGACATATGCTATCGTTTGTTGTGGAAAACATAGATTATGCCTCAGGGGAAAACATGTATTTTAAATATAGCGTCATCTGTTGGTCGTTGTAATGTTGTTGTAATTGCTTTTTATGCGCTTGAAAAAATGAAAAATCCTTTTATTTTTTTTTTAAATTCTATACATACGGGTACCAGCTAGTGTTGGTATATTCTAGGGTTTGGGTTTCTAAGTGTTCCAATACTATTTTTCGTCTGTTATAGAACTCTTACTGAGCTTCTAAATAATGTGCCTCACCTATGTAATAAACTGATAAACACAGTGGTGGGAGTCAGGTATTAAGATAATTAATTAATTAAATTATTATTATTTATTTATTTATATTTATTTTGTTTGAGGCGCTTCGTTTTGTCTTGTTTCCTTGTGTCAATCGTCAAAGACTATGAAGTTAAAGTGACTAGACAAAGCGCTCACAAAGATAGAGCTCTTCTTATTCTTTCATAGCTCTTGATACCCAACAACAAATATTGTGTGCTGTGTGTGCTGTTCGCCCTTTCTTTGTGAACGATTTGTTCAGTCCATATAATTTTATCGTGATTTCGTTTACTTACTTGCTACTTACTAGTATTATGCTCGAAAATGCTAACTTTACTTTTAATTTACTTATATGGCTCACATATAACAGCAAAGCCTCAGCGACATGCACACAAAGTATGGATTACTTTTGTCACGCAAAGATTTTAACATACTTCTATTTTTATAATTATCGCTATTTTCCATAAATTACACGAGTAAATAGGAATTTAGTTGTTGTTTATTTCAGCATTGTGTTAACAGTGTGCGAAATATTGTAGTAAACATTTTGACATCACCGGATGGGAAGGCGTTAAAAAAGATGTAATAAATAGAGAATAAATAAAGGAAGAGCTTTCGGTGAAAGAGCAATAATTTTAAAAATGCCACAACAGCTTCTGTTGGACACTAATAGGCATTTAGTTTGATGGTAGAGTGCTGAGAATAGGGCGGTTAATCTGCTGGAAACAAGTGTCTAGAAAGGTTGGCAGCTTTCAGTAAATGCTCATGCCTGTGAATAGTTTCGCAACTAGAAGCGAAACATCAACGATTCATAAGTAAGCAGCATTTGGTATTTTTATCTCCGCATTCTGTAAGTTAATCTCTCCTCTAGCGATCTTTAAAAAATTCACGTAACCCATTTTTGACGACACTTTACGCTTAAACCGTATAACCGATTTAATCAAAAAATAAAGCATTCGACAGGTTATTATTTGCAGATGTTCACCATGTACTAGGTATTGTGGGCGTAAGAACAGGTAAAAGTTGTGATACACGCTTGCATTATGTTAGATTACCTTAAGGCGTGTGGTTTCTTAGTGTAGAATGACGTATTACAATTCAGTATTTTTACGATTGTGGTTGAATTTCAAACGCTGGGTGAACACAAGTTATTAGAAATGCTCCTCGTTTTGAGTCCAACTTGCTCATCGTTCACAAAGCTCGTCTTTTCGCTTTTCTTCACTTCTCTTCCTTACGAGTAATTTTCGTTGAGCGCAACCGATGTTCATTTACAAAAACAAACACACAAACACATGCACAACTGCACATAGAGAAAACGACCTCAAACGGAAATAATAATTGAAATAATCAGCAACGGCGGCATCATTGGCCCGCCACGGTGGGGTTGGGTGGGTTCGTTTGCCAATTGCTGTGAACTGCGAAATTGCCGTAGTGCAGTGAAAATCACTTTAACATCTGCATTCATTTTTAACGAGCTTCTAAATCGAAGGAACACTAATCGAAATGAACACATGTTGCAGCCAATTGAGCATTTTATGTGACGGTGAAATGGTGCAGAGAGCATTGATTGAATTGTGTTGCTATGCTGTGCATGTCTATTGATTGCAATGCAGTCGAACGTTAAGAAGATTGAATTTGCATATCGGTTATTCAGTCGCTCTCTTTGACGCATAACTATCATCTCTTCTCATCATCATCAAATCATCATGCCGGCCCTCATACGTATAGTACATATGTTTAAACACATTCTTGCATTGCTCATACGCAGTCGTGAACGCATTGCTTGTGCGGCCGTGCTGCCACCTGCATATTATGTACATTGGGCCTTCCGGCACTGAGTAACTAACTCACACCCACTAATTTTGACACCTTCCTATTATGCATTCACGCACACACACACACATACACACATACACACATAGAAAGAGTGCGTTTTTTCTGGGTCGAATTTAATGTGTCTACGCGTAACCGGAGGTCTCAGCCATGAGTCCAGTCAAATCGAGTTGAGTCCAGTTTAATGTGTGGTGAATACGTGTGTGTCTCTTTCTTCGTTACTTACCCTGTCCCTTGATTCACTATCTCTCTCTCTCTCACTCTCACTCTGTTTTTTTCTTGAGCTATATGTCCTGTTGTCCGACTGCGTCGAATGGACGGTTTTTTGTGACAAAGGAAGCAGCGCAGTTAAAAAATGTTAGCCCAAACACGCACACTCATTCACGTACACACAAAGTTTTATATACTTGTACTACATTTGTGTGTGTGTGTATGTGTGTGTATGCGTGTTTGTATCTATGTTCAGCATTTGCTGCTTTTAGCTGCTTAAGCTTCACTGCTCAACAAATACCACAGCTGTTATGACCAGTTATCTTCGTCGCTGATTGCCTTAATTGGTCTTGCCGTCATCATCATCGTTTTCATTTCGTTTGGCTCAAGTCGGCTTTTTCTTTAAAATCTCTTTCGGCGAAACACTTATTGCATTCAGTTGTTCACCTGTTAGTTCTGCGCATTTCACTCGAACACTCATCCACTCGTCCACTCGAACA
This sequence comes from Cacoxenus indagator, assembly GCA_035041755.1. NCBI lineage: Eukaryota > Metazoa > Arthropoda > Insecta > Diptera > Drosophilidae > Cacoxenus > Cacoxenus indagator. The sequence goes on along the minus strand of JAWNKX010000220.1, from coordinate 1,643,688 downwards.
CTCGAGCATTTCAGAATGGATTTAAATTCGAGTTGACAGCACAGCAAGCACTCGCAGATGAATACTTGACATATTTTCCCAGAATATCTTATTTTGAGCCGTTCTCTTGATTCTACTTCTGCGTATGCACCAGCATCTGTTCAATACCGAACGAAACCCACATCAACTTCATCCAGGTTTTCATTCCATGTCGCGTGATGTCTATCGTGCAGCAGCGAATGCCATAATTAATTATGAAATTATTATGTTCGCTACTAATTAATACTATTGTATTTAAAGATTACCACCATATAATCAACATTTTGTTTTTCGTTATCATTATCGTTAGCGTCATCATCATTATCATCGGCGGCATTATGATCATCATTCATCACCATTTTGCACTACATAAGCTCCTTGGCTAAATTCGCTTCTCACTTGCGTTCTTCTTGTTATTTTTGTTCTTTTCGCAGAAGCTGATTACACCCTGGACGATTCATTTTGGAATGAGGAAAGTCCTGTTGGTGAGTACGCAATGTGTTTTCCACTTTTGCGAAATTGAGAAACTTAAACTTTGGATTACACCTCCGAGAGTGCATAGCTTGTAATTCATAACAAAATATTTAAAGAACGAAACGAAACGAAAACAAATAAATGAGTAAATCGCATTATGTACTGTTGGGAACTCACCAAGTTTATTCGACGGCACAGTCAAACCTATGCAGTGGCTTTGTGTTATATGAGTATATCGCATTGCATAAACAATGTCCTCATCAATCAATCAATCTTACACGTACATATTGTAATCTTTAAAGTAGACACTTCGAAATATTGTAGTGTACGTTTAGGCAGCTGTACAAGGCCTGCTATAAAACCCAAAGAATACGAGTAATAAGCGAAATCCATTTGGATTAGTCAAAATGCGCACAGGTGACGTCATACGAGTATACGTATGTGTAAGAACGCACTAGTGAGAAGAGCTACGAGATGAGTGGAGATTATTGCATACTTTTGGGGCAAATTCAAAATTACTTCGGTCATGGAAATTGGATATTTTCATATTTTGCCTTCACTTAAGTGGTTTGTTCTTCTGCTTCTTCTGCTCTTCTGCTCCTTGTGGTTTTTCTTTATCTTCTGCTTGTAGTTTTAAGTGGCTGTGTTCATTGGATTGGATTGGTTTGCCTTGACTTGGCTTGGCTTGGCTTGACTTGGCCTAACTTGCCTTGAGGCAAATATTTCGTGTCGTAGTTGGTGAAAAAACTAGTTTAAAGCTCAACTAGATACAATTCTGAAATGCAATCAAAACACTAACATGTTTTTGTTCTTGCCATTGTCGTTATTCGTCTTATCGTTGCTGTTGTTGTTGTTCTTGTTGTTATTATTGTATTTCTTTCTTTAGTGTAAGCTGAACAAAGGCAACCATTTTGTTAAGCCATAAAAAACTAAGTTTGCATTTCGGCGTTCGTCGCTCCTTTTTTCTTGAGTTTCATTTTATTTTATTTTGTTTTGTTTTGTTTTGCTTGTTTTTTTTGTGTGCGTACACGTACATATGCATGTGTGCGAGTGCATGTGAATGTTTCATCTGCAGCTTGACTGCAACTGTATTATTCCTTAACCAATGCAATAACATGACGAATAAGAAGTCGAACAAGAAAAGAAGAAGAGACATCAAGCAGCTCAAGCACAATGAAAATAAACAAAAAATAAAAATAAAAATAAAAATAAAGTAATGAATAGAGAAGAGGAGAAAGAAATAAAAATAAAGTAATGAATAGAGGAGAGAAGAAACAACTAAACCCAAAACAATGAAACAACAACAACAACAACAAACAACAGTGGCATCAGCAACAATGCCCAAGAAAACTATGAAGTAAAAGAAAAGTTAGTCCTCAAAGCGCACTTATAAATAGTGAGTGAACAGAATCCAAAGAACATTGGGCAGAGGGACAGACCGAGAGAAAAGCAGTGGAACGATTTTTATTTATGTTGCATAATTTTGGACGAACAGGCTGGCAAAAAAACTGGTTCTCTGCCTTGACTCCGACAGCGATGTCTTTGCCGCCATCGCTTTCGTCGTTCCCATCCTCATGACACTCTTCATCGCCAGCACTGTTACCTTGTTGTTGTGTCGCTGTGCCGCTGTGCCGCTGTGCCGCTGTGTCAGTCAGCCTTTTGCCGCGTGCAATCTTTTCCACTCTTGCACACAATTCGCAGTCACAGCTCAGCGTGTTGCCGTATGTTGGTGCGATGTGGTGCTATGGAATGACGTGGTTTGGCATGGAAATTGCTCATGTTTGCAGAAGTATTTTCAGCTGAATTATTATTCGGAACGCAATGGGATGCACTTGAAAGAAGAACAGTATTAGAGCAGAACAGAATAGTGCAGATATTGTACTTGTATGTATTTTATTTGTGGTAGCAGCTCCCTCGGCGTCATTGAAATGCAACGACGAACGGTGGTAGTGTCAGCATCAACATCAAAATCAGCCACGTCGAAATTCGACTTCAAGAAGTTAAAGAACGAGCAAATATCAACTGAGCAAGCGATGCACGCATAGCTAACGTTAGATACTCATATTGTATTTTATTTTATTTTAAGTTTTTTGAAAGTAAATCTACGGCTATACTCGCATATGCAATCAAATTCATGTGTGCCACACCGTGCCACACCGTGCCACACCGTGTTAGCGTGTGTATACTCAGGTGTGCTGAGTACGTGTGTCTGTGTGTGGCGGCATGATGAGGTGTAAAGGCAACATGCCACAAGAATTGAGATCGAAAAACGTGCGGCACCCAACTGCTTTGCATTTTAAAAGTATCGCCACCGATTGCCCTGCCCTGCCCGTCGCCGGTTTGCTGTGTTTAGTTTCATTTTGTGGTTGCTACTTTTTTTCGCGGGGACGCTCGCCTCGTTCGATGTCTTTTTGGTGCAACACACAGATTCAATCATGCAAACACATGCACAAGCAATCATTGTGGCTACCGAATCGAGAAAAAACCTTGAGTTCACCATGCGCATAGTAACGGTATTTGTAATGCTCACCTCACCAACCGTTCGTTCGATTGCTCGTTCGCTCCAAAATGAAATACATTGAATTTGCTATTTATTTACGATTTGAAATAAATTCGCTTTATCTAAGGCCGCCTGACACAGCCACGACACAGTTACGGTTTGGCTTAGCGTACAGGCGTGCGGAGCGACAGCGCCAGGCACATATTTCAATTCAATTGGAAGTTCAGAATGGGGTACCGAAGGCACTTCGTGCATATAAATGGATTTTGTATGCCGACATCAGCGTCAGCCCGTTTAGAGTTGCTACACAACCGTTCGAAGCACACGGCATACGAAACGAAGTTATGAAATCCACACTCATCTGGTGCCACATGTAAGGAAAATATAATAATAATAATAATAAATTAATAAATAAATAAATAAAAAATTAATGAAAAAGAATAATAAGAATTGTATAATTTTGCTAATATAAATTTATCAGACACAACCCTACGCTCGCAACAGCCTGCTGTGGCACTGTGCAACACCACCATAGACCATGCCTGCTTTAACGGCTTTTGCCTATGGTCTTGAAATGAGGTGCAGTGAGTTGCGAAAAACATGCTGCATAAGAATTTCCTCAGCTTCTAGTAGCAGGCAGACTGAAGTATCGAGCTGGATGCACTTGTAGCATGAGTTCAGAATCAGGAGTTATGACCGGACAACTCCACAACACAAATAAATTTGTGATAAATTCAGCTTGGTAATTCGTCCTATGGTAAACCTGGCGTGCTGGGCTTAAACCGATGATGCCGAACCTCCTCCAGAGACACAGCCTCGTTTTGGAAGGTCGTACAGTGAAGTTATGTTACATAGCTGACATTTGAAGATATCAGACGGCAGTGTGTATGCTTCTTTGCATAAGCATTCATTTAGCTGTGATACTATTTGATTGTGATGAATTCATCGATAAGTTTGGCTTCTGAACGCCTTTTGTGTTCGCAGGCAATCTTAATTAAAACGGACCAAGGTCGGCAAGCAAGGAAAAAGTCGAAAGCTAAAAGCAGCAGCTGCAAATGAAATTAGAAAAATCAGTTTAGCCTCTGTTCGCGAAATTGGCGGTCAAGGCTCAATTGATTAAAATGCGTGACACGCGCTGCGTTGTTGGTGGCGCGTGCTGGGTGGCGCTGCCATTGCCGTTGCTAGTAATTGGCAGCTGACCAGGAAATTTGATGAGAAAATTTGATTTGCTTTGCGAAAATTATTCATGGTCGCCTGTCAGTTCCCAAGCGATAATTAAGAGCTCAATTAAGTTTTCGAATGAACAAGTGTTGGACAAATGATGTTAACAGTGTCCTTTGCCTGGTTTGCTGATAGGACCGACATCCTGCTAATTAAGCAGGACGCCATGTGGCTTTGCCAAATTTTATGAAATCGAGAATTTATCAATGATGACGTCAATGATATCATATTCGCATTCGGCGCTGCTTTCGCTGATCTTCCTTCGTAGTAGTGGAAAATATGTTTTCCGAGTTTCCGGAAAAATATGCTAATGAAAGAGAACTCGGTAAGAACTGATTCTTCATTCAGCTCTTTGATTTCATAGATTCGATTCAAAAACCTATTAATTAATTGCTTCCGTTTAAACGGTAAAAAGGTTGTTATTTGTTTTTGTTCTCTGAAAATGTCCTTGAAGTTGGAGCGCACAGCTTGTTTCAACAGAATCGTGGTGTCTTCCACGTTTACCACCCAGAAAATTGTGAAACAATTAAATCTTGGCAACGACTAGCGTTTTATGTTTGTCTTCGTTCGGCAAGCACTCAGATTCTAAGCTCCAGTCTCAACCTGCATGCTAGTGCGCAATGTTGCCCACTTGCCGGGTTTGTCAGAGCGTTGTGGATGAGCTGCGCCATGAGTTACGTAGCTGCCAACCGAAAGGACTTACACACTAATTGCAGTGGAGTATGTGAGTGAGCAGTTTATTGGCGACGCTTACACACGCGCCAATTCTCAAAGTGCAAGCACTCAGTCCTGATCAAAGAACAATGCATCGAGCGGGAAACCATAGCTAAAGTGCGGCTAAGCAAAGTGAAGCACGTATACGCCAATTGAAGCAAATCAAACACAGTTCGAAAGTAGCGACAAAAGCTTCAGCAAGCACATCCTCTGCCATGCAGCATCAGCGTCAGTTGCGGTGTTGGACTCAGCACCTGAGACAGGGGACCAAATGCCAAATGAGTCGAATGCCAATCAAAAGGTGCGTGCGTGCCGTTGTCTCTCACTTTGTATCCGCATTTCTGTGTGCGTCTCCGTGAGTGTGTGTGTGTGTGTGTGTCTGTGTGTTTACTCGAAATGAGATTAAGATTAATTCGCTACGATTACAGAGTCATTTTGCGGGGCGAAACTTAATGAAATGCGTGCGAGTAGACAAATGAAACGGGGCAACATCAGCTAGATGAGCGCGAAGTGTCATTGACAGCCAGCACTGCCCTTTAGATGCACACTGAACTCATTTCAACTCAGCTCATGTGAATTGAACTGGATTATACTGAACTTGAATGTATGTCGCATCTATGTATATATGTGTCTCGAATATAACTGGAATTCAGTTCGATTCAGCTGGGATGCCGCATTATAAATGATGTTCAAATGAATGACAGATGACAGGCGCGCTTACACACCATTACAGTGATGTCTGCCAACATGCTTACACAGGCACAAACACACACACAAGTTGGCTTACTGGAACGGTGGCGAGCACATACAAGTATACTTATTATGCGGCACATCAGATGCCTTAAAGTAATCAAACAATAAATTAGATACAACAGCAAAAAATGAGAATTACTTGATGGTGAGATGGGATGAGATGCATGATGAGACGGCCAGATGTGAAATGAAAGTGACAAGTTGAGTTGACTTGAACTTTGACATAAGCGTAGAAGAAATAAAATATTTACATTCGCTGCCAACCGACTGTTGTAGGGACATACGTCACCCAAACGCTAGCACACAGACTTTGGCATGCGCCCAACACATTCCACATTCCACATTCCACATTCCACATCTGAGATACCACGTTTACCAGCCGCAAGACAATGCGCCAATACATTTTGTCGAGTTTCACGCAACTTTGTTGTTGATTTACAGCAGTAGCGGCAACAAATAGAACAAATAGACAGACGTTGACTATTGTCAACGAGTGCTTAGTTAATAACAACACATTTTCTAGAATGGAAAGACGAAAAACGCAAGACAACCGGTACGTCAACCGCAATCACCACAGCATCGGCAACGGCAACAGCGAACAAAGCATTCGCATTCGCATTCGCATTCCCATTCGTCCTCGTCATCAGTATCATCAGCAGCAGCATAAGCGTCAACATCACTCATCAACGCAATCTTCAGTGTAAGGATAATCGCTATTATCGTCATTATGACGACAGAAGGTCTCACGCCATCGCTTGCAAATCTGTTAACGCGTAGAAGCTGCCTTGGGAACTTGACTGAACTGGGCTCTGCCCTGCTTGACTCAACTCAACTCAACTCAACTCAACTCAGCACAGCTTCTGTCGCAATCAACTTGTTTCGCTCATTCAGTCGCTAGTTCATAGATGTGGCCAGTTTGCTGGGTCGTCATTTTCCACTCGAAGTAGTCAACGGCCTGACCTTCCGCATCAGCGGATGTGAAGGAGTGCCTGAAATAAGCCAACGTTGGTGCTGCTGGACTACTGGGCTGCCTACTTTGGGTGTGAGGCTTGTGCAAGTGACACAATTTTATATTCAAGCCGTATCCAAAACAAAACAAAGCACACTGAGCCCAGGCGCTGCAGATCAGTTCCTCAATCGAAACAAATAAACGCTCAACTCGCAGAGTCTCTGCAGATAACACTGCCACTGCCACTGTCACTACGGCCAGGGCCTACTGCAGCGCCACGCCTTTCGTTGCTCTATGCTAACAGCACAGCACCTCTTTGTTGTCGGCATCTGAGCCTGAAGTTTAATTATTTTTTTAAAGCCTTGCGCCACTGCGAGTGCTTTAAGTGATGAGAAAGTCGAGCCCTGCGACGATGATGATGAAAATGACTATGATGATGATAACTGAATCTGCTTTTGTCACTGTCACTCCCCTGCCCCTACCACTGCCACTGACGCTGCCGCTGCCGCTGCCGCTGCCACTGCCCCTGACTCAGCTATATCTATATCTACTGTGGCTGTCACTGCTACAATGATGAATTATGTGAGAAGCGATGACATTTTTACAAAGTACAACGCTGGCAGTTGCTCAGGCAGCAGTCACAACGACAACAACCACTACGACGACAGCAAATACGACCCTGCAAATGTAACGCGCCGCGTTAGTCTCGGTCTTTTGGCTGTCTCGCTGTCAGTCGGTGTTCGTTCTCAGGCCTCGGCACTTGCATCCTATCAGCAGGCAGCTGGTATAGCATTTCGCAGCATTGATTTTGCGCCTCTTAAGTGCGACTAGACCACTGATGCGGCCAGAGATTGCAGTCCATTTCTTCATCTGCACTTTGTGCTATTTTTAGTACGTTTCTGCATTATTGGCTGTCCACTCGAATTATTGTATTCTTAATTGCATTTTCTCGCAGCAAAGTTAACCTTCGAATAGAATCGAAAATCAGCCTCCCAAATCTGCGAAAGAACACTGCCCCAAATCGGCACACAATTCCAGACAACTCTTATCGCAAATCAGTTGCATCATTTTAGGTGGTTTTAATTGGGGAAGTACTGCGAATTCCGTGCTACTCTTGCAACCGAACGGCATTTTGCCGTGTGTCGTTCTTGTCTTTTTAAAGGAGCGAAAACCAATTCATTTGAAGTTTCACAAAGTCGCCTGCAAATTAATACGGCACTAGCAGTGCATACATTTAGGCATGCCATGCTGCACTATTTAAAAACATCCATCATTGCATGGCATTGATGGAAGGATGGAAGGATGACACCGAAACACCATCGACCACAAAATCACCGACCTCGCTGCAAATGCGTGCTTCGAATAAATTTGGCAAGAAAATATGAAATCAGAATTCCTACGCCTTTGCGTGGCTCACTCGCAATAAGTGACTCAGAGCTAAACAGCTGAGACTATATTGTAGCGTGTGCAGCAGGCGCTTACGACTGTCGCGTTTATTGCCGCACTGAAAAGGAGCGAGTGAGCGAGATGACGGCAATGTGCGGCACAGTTGTTGAGTGGGACATATAGAAAATAATAACGGTACACACTTGAGGCATGAAACGCAATGTGCGTTTGGGCGTGTGGTTTTTCTACGTACTCGTATATATAATTGTATATATACTCGTGATATTTTATATGTGTGTGTATAGTATATGTACACTTCACTTTTGGGTAACCAAATAAATCAATTATACGCCACTCTTAGCACGACCCCATGCAGATAACCATGAACTGAAACAGCATCAACAGCTCCGAAGGTGAAGCAGTTATGAGTGTGCTCGCATACTTGGCTGCCCAGTCGACACAGAGACGAACAATTTTCACAACATAATTATCCAAAAATTATCGTTAATTGTTCAAAAAAAGAGAAGTATTTTTTTTATTTTTTTCTTTAACTCAGCCCGGATGGGGTCAAATTTTGTAAATGAAATTTTGCCTACTTCCTGTTAACCGTTTGAGCTGAAATTTGCTTGTGATGACAATACAATAACACAATAATTTATACGACAGAGAATTGTGTGAATTTGAACGGAATTTGAAACAACGGAATTAGCTTAAAGACAACCGTTATGAAGGTGTGAAATTTTATAAAATTAGTAAACAATTATAGTGCAGGACATCCAAACAGTAAACTTTCAGCCGTTACTCTGTTTTTTCGCTTTATTGAAGTGAGACTTCTAATGGCGCTTTGGAAGTAAAAATTTGCAATATTTCGGCGCAGGGACGCCGCGTTTTACAACAGAGTTGGAGAAAAAATATGTAAGTGAAACAAAGAAGTAATACGCCGCAGACGTACAAATTTTATGTTTGTATCTGTGAGTGGCTTGAAAATGTACAAATGTTACTCTCTCTTGAGCACGCACAAAAGTATTGCACTCTTCGTTGTGTTCTTTTTGTACATGATGTTCATCATTATGACGCGTCATAGTGTCATCGCGTCATCGCATTATCGTTCTTCGTGTAGCATTCGAGCGTTGAGCCGAAGTTGTGAAATTAAAACAAAGTCGTTAGCAGTGTATGTAATGTACACAACAACAAGAGGAAGGACACTCGCTGTTGTTTTTTAAGAAGTTTCACTTCTACCATGCGTGAACTGCAAACATGATTTTTTTTTTTTGTAAAGAGTGCCGAGCTAAAGAAATCGACTTATTGCGCTGTAGGAGCTTTCCTAATCGTATATCTATACTAAAGTTGGACCGAAGAACATTGCATATACCCATCTACATACATAAAAATCGATGTTTGTTTGTCTGTGTGTTTGATCGCTATGAAATCCGACACCGTTTAACCGAGCACCATGGAAATTGGAACATAGATGAATGTAATATTGGGGAAATGTTTATGGTTGGTGCGAAATAATAGTCGAATTCGCTAAATATTAAGACCAACTCAATTTTCAGATTTTTCCCAAATGTACTGATACGAATAAAGCACATAAACAAAGTAGCTTCTGAGAACTTAGTTAGCTGGCAGTGCAAACGACAAAGTCGAAATGTTCAAATATTCATCTAAACTGACAAAGCATTCGCTGCGGCCACATCAGGCTGAAAAGAAAAAGTTAGCACACATTTCTGGACCAGCAAAACTCTGACAACACAAATAAAGAATTTTCTAATTAAGAGTAGAATTTTTGTAGATTAACTTCTTTTGAAATATTATCAAAAACGCATTCTACGAAAAACTCTGAACACATAATCGTAACAGACTTTTTTTTCGGGGATATAGGATGAGTATTAAAATTTTGATATTGCCGAACGGACACACGCTCAGCTTGCACACCCATTGTAAATGTTTTAATTTTCTCTACATGTGCACATGTCGTTAGCTCCGACCTTTTGTTTTTCATTTCTAAAGCCTTGAAAGTCTGTAAAGTAGCAAAAGGGAGCGCAACAGAAAACAGAGTGGTCGTGAAGGCAGGAAGGAAGAAAGGAAGAAACGAGTAAAACAAAACCAACACAGGATAAATCACATTTTTATACATTTCCAGTTGATATAATTTCACACGCATACGCACACTCTCACGCTCTTTCTGTCTCTCTCTCTCTTTCTCTTTCTCTATCTCTTTATCGCTTTCACTCACTCTCCCTGAGTGTGTGTGTGCATGCATGAGAAACCTTTTCTCGGCTAAAGCTTTGCTCAAAGCCAACCCAATCAGTTGAGTTTAGAATGTGATTAACAAAAACTAAATTACGACAGGTACCCATGTCGTGGGCGCTTTAAGCGCCATGAGATAACTCTGCTAGCAAGCCATCGCCGTCTCCATTTCCCGAAATTGCGTGCGTACGTGCATCCCCAGACCAAAAACACTCAACAACACATGAAGGGCACCCATCGAGGCCACAAATGACCCCTACTTATTCTGGACGGTAACTCAATTTCAATAGCAGTCTCCGTCTTAGTGCTCACCTTAGCTTCACCCACAGCGGTTCGCGCTGATAATCGCTTGTCGCCACTCTGGTGTGTTGATCCCATAGACCATCAAGTATAAGCTTTGTCCGGCGCGACCAGAACCGAAAAGCAGCTCAATTCTTAGTAACGTTCAATTCGCTCTAATCACCGAGAGGAAAAACAACGGCGATGTAGCAGACCGACATTATGATGGACCTTACCAGACATGGGTGGATCAATTTGTTTTGTCGGTCAGTTGGGCTGCCACATTGCGTGTGGTGCTCCACCTAAGGCGAAGTTAATTTTGTTGTTGTTCATTTTCCATTTAATTTAATTTGGTGCTGAGTTTTCTTTTTGCTATGCCCGGCCTCATTTGCATTTTGCCTTGTTGTTGTTGTAATGGCTGCTACTAGTGGCGGTGATGCTGCGTTAGCTTCACTTTCAGTTTGAACGGCTCACAGAAATTCCCCTGAGCATTATAGTCTTATTGTTGTTCGTACTTAACAGCAGAAGTGAGCAACTGTGCACGATGCAACCTGCACCCCATGCGCAACTCTATCGCGAAACATCACACTTCTTCCTTACTGCTGAATCACCTTATTTCATCACATCCAGTTTACTCGGTAAACTTCCGGCAAACTGATGCAAAAGTTCTGAATGAAACGGAAAGCCCGCGCGGCGGAAGGCAAAGTCTCTACATGGCGGGCAGCTATTGTGAAGCGGCAATGGCGGTGCAAGAGTTCACGTTACCACTGATGTTGACCAAAGCGCTGCAGGTGCTAGTTAAGACAACCAGCCAAACAATGACGCCCAGAAGGAGTCGAATCGGCCTTGTTGCTGGCATATCATTTCTGCTTTCGTTTGAATTCGTTTGTGGTACGCTTTGATTGCACTTGAAATGTAGAAAGAAACTTTAAACGACACTTTGATTGAATTAGACATGCAGTGATGTGGGGCTCTCGTACGACAAAAAAATAAAACATAAAAAATTATAAAAAAAAGTATACACCTCACTACTTCATACAGCCCGGCTTCCACGCTATAGCGTCCTCAGTTATTATTTCTTGACGATTCTTGAGAACTTGGACTACGACATATAACAACTAATTAACTAACTAGGCTATATAAGAACTAATATACTGACACATAACCTATTAGAGTATTCGATTTCACACCAATATCCAAGTGGTTATATTGTGGCGAGTTGGTAGAGATGCGCATGCCGCCAAATGTGCGTCACCAATTGCAGGTCGAGCGTCGTCATACGCAATGACGAGGTTATCCGCTTAATTGTGCCTGTGGGCCATATCAGGCACATTGCCGTGTTACTCGTGTCTCTTGCAGTACTATCAGCCAAGACATTTTTAAACAAAGCTAAAAGAGATAAAACGATTACCTCTGGTACTTTTGTATTTGTACGATTGTTTTTCGTGATTGTTTGTGTGTGTTTTCCTAGTTTACATGAAATGTCTAATAAAATTTTCCATTTTCCCACATTTTTCCGTGCACAGGTGAAGTCGAACGCCTACTTAAGGAATACCGACAAAATCAGGAGTTGGTGCGCCGCATTGGCGGTCATTATTATCAGATCATCTATCCGGTCCAGCTGCGACATCACGAGAAGATGGGCATTTCAACGCGTGAGGTCAGCCTACCAAAGGTACGCATTGAACGAAACTCTAAAAACGACACAGACACGGTATGTTCACCAGACATTCAATCACCTCAACTCAATTCATTTCAGTTCAGTTCAAATTCAAATTCAATGCTCTTCATTGCCTAATAATTCACTCCTCTTTTGTTTTGTTCTGTTCTGCTCTCTATTCAGTTCAGTTCAGTTCAGTTCAGCACGATTCAATGTAATTCCAATCATAACTGGCTATCGGTCAAGTAATTCAGTTTTGCATTCATCAGACCATCACAACGTCGACTTAGGCCTACGCACGTAGTCGTACACACGCACACACACAAACATTTATTCAGTTGTTCAATTATTCGGTAATTTTTACATTGTTCCAAGTATTGCACTAAGTTAGCCAAGCTATAAAGCAATCAATCAATCAATCAATCAATCAATCAATCAATCAACGTGCTAGCAAAGTCCGTCAGATACACCCATCGCAATTAGAAATATTTAGGATGAAGCGTGACTGCATGCCGAGCACGGCCGAGCGAAAACTGGGAAAGCGAAGTACAACACGCTCGTGTCACTTGGCAACCACATCAGTTGGACTCAAAGTAGATGTGATAGTGAAAATGAAAACAGAGTAGCAATGAATGGAAGTATAAGCAGTGAGTGAGCGGTTCTATTGGTTGCCTGGCTTGCTGCTTAGATGTCTGCCTGATTGACGTGACGTGACGTGACGTGACGTGACATGGCGTAACGTGACGATATTTCATTTAGATGTGCTGTATTGCTCTTTGTTGCTTTTTCGTTTCACTTCGCCAGTTCCGATTCAACAGCGAATGCACAAAACTATGCAATACCAAACAATATTGCTTGCATACACGCCTTGCATACACACTGGCAAACACGCTTCCGCGCATATAAGCAACCATGCGCTTCAATTACTTACGCCGCTGCTATTGTTGTGTTGATGCTGTTGTCGTCGCTGTCGTCGCTGTCACGCTCACTGTTGCCGCCAGTTCTCCGGCGCCGGTTGCTTTCGTTTGGACCACTTCAGTTCACTTGATGTTGGCATTCATTTAACTCAACTCCTCTCAACGCAACTGAACTAAAACAATTTTTAGAACCACATTAAAGTAATGCGAACCTCTTATTTAATTGCTCGTGTATGCCTTGGGGTATATTTTCATGTAATGTGTGTGAGAGTGTGAGTGGGAGTGCGGCCTTGTTACTGCAATAGTAAAATGTATTTATTTATTATTTATTGGAAGCAAAAAACAACGAAAAATTAATAATAATAATTCATCTATATATATATAAATAAATCTCTATATATATATATAAAAATATTTTCCTCATATGTATGAAGAGTCATCACGTGAGCATGGCTCAACTTATTCGGCAAATTTCTTTTTGGTTCTGTTTTTTATTTTGAGAGCAAGGTTTGTATAATCCAAAATAATAATAATAATAATAATAATAATAATAATAATAATAATAAAATTTTGTGTGTTGTGATTATTTTATTATTATTATTATTTTCCCTCTCCAGCTAAAAGAGATATTTTTCCCTGAAAAGTTTTCCGACCTATTCGCTTTCTTTCCTGCTTCTTGTTTATTGTTTTGGAGTACAGGATGAACTGCGAGTCCTATTTTTGTTGCTCATAATGGCTGCTGTTGCAGGTTCTGCCAACGTAAACAAAATTATTGATGATCGGTGCCACTACACTGGCGACGGCGATGCGAAATTATGCATTATGCTAATGTGACTAACGGAAGCCGTTTGACATGCTGGCGCACTGTCAAACCAGGTTATTGTTGCCTCTCGAACAACTATCTAAACCTCGGGGGTCACAATCCATTGACGTTACGCAAGCTCAATAGAGTACTGCTTCATTCTATTTTTGTTAGGCAAAAAGTTTTTACAAAACTGTGCGATTCGCGCAAACAAAAACAACAACCGTTTGAATCTTCGTAATGGAACTAGCCGACTGTACGAGGGCCAGGAGCCGTTACGACAAAAACAAAATAACAAAAATTTAATTGAACACACAAATTTGTATTTATATTTATATTTATATTTATATTTATATTCCATGGAAAGCTCTCAAATTGGAACCGAGTACTCAAATTGAGTTTACACGCCCCGAGCCTTCAAATATGCTGTCAGTCAGTTTGCGTTATTGGGGCAGCGAGCTCATAAATTGTGTATGTCAAAAGTGGCCGAAGGCGCCAATTAACCCGCTACATTATACAAACAAACTGAGGCAACGAAATTAAAGACATACTTGTGTTTCACTGAGCAGCTGCTAAACAACTCAAAAGTTCGTTTCTATGTAGTTCATAGAATCGGCAGTTCAAGTGAACTCGCATAGCTTTAGAATCGAAATTTTATGAGTTCGTTGATTACAAATCGAACAAAACTCAAGCTAATTGTGGAGTGCTGCTCCTCTAATTCCGAATTGTTTTTTGTGACAACTTGGCTGGGAACCGAAGAAAGAACGTACAGCGCCTTTCATATTTCATAAGGATGGAAGCGCTTCTTGCAAAGAAGTTGTTGTTGAGAGCTTAACAGTCAGCCTATCTTATTGAGTGCGGAGAGTGAACGAGTTTCGGTAGCGTTACAATGATGACAACATTCCCCTTTCAACTAAGACTGTCGTGTAGGTGACAAAAAACCCCCGCGTGCATTTAGATGATCTCGGTTATGTACGCTTCATCAATCTGCAAGTATTTCAAAATGGCCCTGACTTGTATACCCTGACAAATCCAATTCACTTTTCTATGTATATCGCATATAAGGTCGCATATAAGGTTACTAGCTACTCAGAAGGTGAAAATGTTAATTTCAAAGATTCTAGAAGTGACAGTCGACGAGGGTGGTGTGGTTAATGTCACTACGATTCGCAGCTCACAATTGGGCGCTTCAGATAACTACAACTCGCTCCAATGAAACGTGCACCTGCAACTACAACTGCAACAACAACAACAACTGGTGTATCATTATCATAGAAAAAACCAACTGAAACGCCTTGTTTCGCCGTTTTATATGTAATTAGAATTTGAATAAGCGTGCGCCCACAGCGCTCCCACACCAGCACTGCACTTCGTAAATTACCATAATTCAGTTTTTTTATTTCTTAAAATTTTTCCTTTCTTCTCTGATTAAAATAATTTACCATTTCCCGCTCACGATGCATCCCCCATTTCTGAAACCGTGTCAATCATCTACACCAACACTAATACAAAGCTAAAGCTTCGATTTATGTATAAACAATACAAGAATAGGAACGACAAAAATAATGGAAGCTGAATATTAAGATACTCAGTCGCTTGGGCCCCATCTTTTCAAACTAATATTTACTTTTGCTTCTTTCGTCACCGTCCTACTATGGCTCACCATGGCGCTGTGCACTTGTATTTGCAGCCGGGTCAGCGTCCACGACCACACGACGATGGTGGCTTCAGCCGAGGCCGAACAAAGGTATGTAAAAATACCGAAAAGAAACACCAATAAAAACATAAAATCAGAAAAAAATTTTATGAAAATGGAAATAAAACAAAATGAAAAAGAAAAGGAAACAGTAAAAACGAATCAACACTCGAAGAGCTGTTTGTCGTGGAACGCTTGTGGACGGCAGCGTCAGCTCAGCTCAGATTGGTGAAGGCGCGCTCGCCTAAAAGCAGGCTATCAAATTGCGCTAATATTACGCGCAGCACTCTGACTTATTATTGTCATTATTATTATTATTATAATTATTATTTTTTTTGCAATCTAGCCTAGTATCTAGTAACATGATTGCGCGTGTGCCTAAGCAGTAAATCCGTCAGCTGGTGACGCGATGTAGCAGCGCCAATGTAGCGGTGCAAGCGAAGACTAGGCTGGCGTCGACATAACTAGGCAAACGTAGTGTATAAGGTGTCGTTTGATACGCTTCCTCGCTCATATATATTTATATATATTTATTCAGTACATTTTTTCATAAAATTGTATTTATTATACGAGCATAGGTTGGCCGAATTGAATTGTAGTTTTGCGAAGCAGAAACCCAACTTTTCATATGACCTCGGTATGTAGTAGATCATTTTGTCTGTTTAACTGCTCTTGCTTCAGAAGTACTGCTTTAACACCTTCGACTCTCAATCGTAGCCTCAAACGTTGACACACACCCCCAAATAATTCCTGTGCTGTGCATGGCATGCTTAGCAACGCTGTGGACGATGGCGATGCAGCAGCCTGAGCGAACCGGGAGATTCCTGTTCAATACGATGGCAATTTGCTTTAAATGCTGATAAAGCGAGTTGTTTTTGTTATTGCCAAAATCAGCGCCGAACGACCACCGCCCTTAAACGTGCGCCCAGCGCCCAACACCCAACGTACGACAAACGACAAATACACACACACACACATAGGCACACACATCACAAAATATATACAAATTATATATAAACATAAAAAAGAAAGAGAGAGAGGTAGAGAGGCAGATTGGTCGATATCAGCTGCAGCGGGAAAAATCTCACCCTACCTGGGTGCGTTGCCATCCAACTCAACCCAACTCAACCCAACTCAACTCAATTCAACTCATCTCAACTCCAGACGACTCAAGTAAATCCAAAGATATTCAAGGTTTATGCCGTTCTCCTGTTGAAGGCAGTCGCCTGTTTCCGTTTGCGTTTTACTCGATTTGCCAAAAGTGCCATGAAAAACAAGGCGTCGCTTAAAAGCGAAGTGGTGCCGCGGAGGGGGGTGTGCGCCAAGCAAAAGGCAGCAAACTACTTTGACAGGCGCACAAATAATCGATGACTTGTCGATGAGGGTTGGGCCCATGGGTTGGGGCGTGGCGGGTGCTGCAGTTGCCTTTTGCACACCGCCACGCAAATGCTCAAGCGCATGAGTGTTCTCGCACACATAGTGTATGTGTGTGTGTGTGTGTGTGTGCGCCCATTCGTATATTTGTTTTCGCTTGCTGCTTTAGCATCTTCTAACAACTGCTGCCTCTACCTCTACCCCCAAAGCCGAGTTTTGTTATGCTGTCGCTCCTGTGTTACTTTCTGACTTCCTGCCTCTCTTATGATTGACTGCTCTGCCAGCCGGCTGACTCTGTAGCTGATCCGGTACCGCTGCGTAGCGCTGTTACGCATTTGATTCACTCGCCCTGCAATATTTAAAAATGCTGTGTACCGCTTAACGCTGCTCGTCTCTGCAGGCTACCGCTCTCCGCTTACTATACACTGTTTTCCGCCCTATTTCGTGCAATTTTCCCCCTTCCTTTCTCTCTTCTGTCGACAAACAAATTCTTTTCTCCTCTCTTTTAATTTTTGGCCGCGTTTTTCGTCTCTGCCGTCTCTGTTGACCCTGTTCTCGCTGTTTACACCAAAATATAATTAAGGTAATTGAGTTCTTGCAGTGACTTTTGTTTGGTTTTTGTTTTGTTGTTGTTTTTAATTTATTGAATTTATCCTTCATGTTCCCGGACCGATCTGTGACATGGAGCTCAACCAGCCTCGCAGAAAGTTTTAATGTGATTGACCCATGGTTCGCTGAGTGTTTGAATGAGCGTGCCACCGTTCACTCAACGTTTTATGAGGCCGAACGAAAGAGCGACATCAAAAGCAAAATAATCGAAATAATTTACCTTATTTTACTTTAGTAAAACGAAATAAGGTAAAGACCAAAAAGACACAAAGCCAAAGCCGACAAATAAGTTGCAATGAAATACTCGCAAAAAGGCCATTACGCCCTCATGGCGTTAACTTTTCCGTAGCAAGACACTTCACACAGTGCGTAGTATACTTACTAATACATATTATAAATGCGAAAGCTACGCTGTCTGTCTGTCTGTGACCTTTTCACGCTTAAACAGCTAAACCAATTTTTATGACTTTTGGTACAGAGAAAGATCAGACCTTGGGAAAGAACTTAGGCTACTTTTTCTTGGGCAAACATAGATTATGTGACGAAACATGCTTTTTAAATAAAGCACCAGCTGTTGTACGTTCAATTTTCATTGGTGTCACTATTTTTAAAATTTTGCCCCGCTTCTGCTACCATTAAAGTCAGTTCAGGTAAATTTTTCATGCCGTTGTCGCAAGTGCCTAGCCATCTATAACAACAATGTGCAACTACTTGAGGGCAAAGCGAAAAGTTTTTGGTCTGCAACTAGACAACTCAATCATCTTACAGTTACAGTCCAAGATGCTGCGCTTAATGAAGAAAATGTTATGGTATGCCAGCAATAAAGCAGCAGTAGATGAGGAGATTCAACCGCCGACTGCCTCAATCTATACAAACTACTCTCACTGCCACATAACGTGTCGAATACAATGTTAAGAGCTGCATACAGATAGAATAGATATCAACTCCAAGACATTTACACAATTCATAGATAATATTTTGTTTAGTATCTATAAGATACGAGTATAGTATTTACCTTGTCGCATTCTCTTTCGTGTTGGCTCGCCGAATCAATCCAACGCCGTCCATCGTCATTCCCTTCGATGAGATCCGCTTTTTTAATAAAAATTTTTATAATAAGTCATACGTTCTTGAAAAATTCAGTTTCTTTTTATTCTTTTGTTTCTTTGTCCTTAGAATTTTCGCGAAAATTCGAGAAACATGCGTCACGCCTTGAAGCAGCATACAACACACTATTAGTATCTATGGTCAGCGAATTGATATCTTTGCTGGGTTTGCTGGGTGGTGGCTAGGTAGCGAGTTTTATTCGAATTTCGATGCTGCTGAGTCTCGCCGTATTTGACTTTTGCGTCACCACCTTTTCTCGGAATACGAAAATTGGACTTGTGTAGTTTCATGCTCGTGTGCTCATGCTCATTATTTGACTGGAAGTTACCCTGAATTATTTTGGGCAAAACGAACTCGAGTCTTTCTTAACATTTCATTTTAATTGGCACTTAGTCGTTAGCTCTTGTTATGAATTCCCGGAACGCGCTCAAGCGAATTGGCGCAAGTCAATTTACGAAATAAATATGAAATCTTCACATGCTCGGCTGCTTTGTTTGTGCATAGGAGAAATTCGCTTATCGGCAGTGCACAATGAGCACAAATAATAAAATGCCCGAAGTGTTTTGGCGAAGTGTCAGCCTAAAAGTTGGCAACGATGTTGTGCGAAGAGCTCTGCTCGCATTAACTGAACTTTGGCGGGACTTCTTTTTTAATTTATGTATTTTTTTTTTTAAATGAACTTTAAAGAAATTTATTAGCAGATTTATGTAGTTTTTCCCTTTTCAATTCTTCTATTGCAGAAACACTTCCACCGTACCTCGCTACTAATCAAAGCATTCAATCACAAATTTCGTCTCGACTTGGAACTGAATACGTAAGTAGACAAAGGCATGCAGATTCGCCCTTTGCAGCACAACAGCCTCATCGCTTCGGGAATGCAACACAGGTGGCATTCGACTGCGCTTGTTCGCCGCCGTTGCCTAATTATTTCCAAGCTTAAGCTCGGCAACCGCGTTAAAGAATCATGTACGGCTTGCGGTCACCAAGGCACCACACCGAGAGTATTTCAGAGCCACAAATACCGATGTGCTTACTTTAATTGCGTTCGTTTAATACAAACATTTTTATGTGTCTCAGAGGCATTGCCTTCTGCGCTTCTGACATAATCAATCCAACTTTTTACATTTTATTCATTCGTTTTTGTTTTTCTCATTTTTCTCTGCCCATTTTTTTTTTTTTTGGGTTTGGTTAACTTTGTGCATTTGCAGGCAATTATTGTCACCGAACGTACAACAGAAGCATTACCATATTGGTGGTTATCTTGTGGATGGCAACAGACATGTGAGTAGACGATGCGAATACTCGTAGCAACAGCAACAACAAAAACAACAACAAAAAGTATGAAAACGGCCAGGAGCGAAATTACATGAAACCGCTTGGCACACAAGTATCTGTGCAAATTTAAGACTGACTTTGTTATCATAAGCAGCCTCGAATTATTGTACGTAACAATCTGAGATTCAAGCAACAGCACTTATGTCGGTACTATAGATGTCAGGGGGATAATATAATAGACGGTTCGATAATTCAACTTTGAAGAACTTCTCAACACGCGTACTTATTAAGCGACCCTCGCAATATGTGAACGGCTCTTTTTGCGAACGCCGCGGCGCTCACAAAATTCGAATTCCTTTTCCTACCACTTTTCCATGTTTTATGTTCGTCAAAGCTTAGAATTTTCGCTTGTGGAGTGTCGCCTTTTAGGCTACGGCAAATGTGCGTGCACAGCGTGCAACCGTTGTGGTGCCGCGCTGATGAACGGGATGATTGCGAAAACGAACGAAATGCAAGTAAAAACGGAAAGCAGCAAAATAAAGTGGAAGCAATTTGAGTTTGGGAAAAAGATGGAAACACTTGGCTGTGCGTATGACAGTTGTAAACGTGCAGGCGGCCTCAAGGGCGCATTCGCAATTAGACCCGCGAGTGTGTTTGAGTGGTAAGTGGTACGCGAACGCCAACTAAAGCTAAGCGCAACTGTTGTATAAGTCTGTCTCTCTTATTTATGTCTTAAAAAGCACCGAGCGTATGGAATGTGCTCGCTCGTGCCTGGGTCTAAGCCTTATCCTTGTACACGCAATCAACACACACGTTCACAGCAACACAATCGAGCACCTGCTGTGCTGCTCTGTCTAATGTCCCGCTGATTTTTATACAATACCTACTCGCATTATAACTTTGTTATGAAGTGAGTCTAATTCACTGTAGGAGACATCTTAGAAGGCATAAGCTGTATATTATATATACTTGATAGGCTCCGGGTATTGAATCAAATTAAATCAAATCAAATCAAATCAAATCAAATCAAATGAAAATGAACTGAACTATAGAATTTATCATTGTCCATCTGAAAATCGAACGGCGATTAATGCGAAGCAAATTCAATTTCGAAATACTTCATTATGCGTTATGCGTGGATGGGTGCGTTCAGTGAAATGCGGAGCAAAATGTAGTTACCAAACAGGTGAGCTTAGGTGCTCTGCCCCATGCCGGGGAGTGCTGAGTGAGATACTCGTCATATATATTATATTACTTGATTAACGTCGACATTTTTGACTGAAGAGTAGCGATGACGCTTTCATTGTTATTGTCGTTGTTGTTGTTTCTCTAAAATTTATTCACTTCGATAATTGCTGAATGCAATATTTCTAATTACTCTTTCTCTTTCTCTCGCCCCCTTCACGCGTTCTTACACACTTTTACAGGACATCGAACACTGTTATTATCACGGCACGGTTAAGGACTACCCGGGCGCTAGTGCTGCTTTTCACACCTGTAATGGCGTCAGTGGCGTCATACACATTGGCAACGAGACGTTCGTCATACATCCATTCTATGGCGGTGATCTGTCGGTAAGTGTGCACTATGTGTGTGTATGTGTGTGTGGCCTTTGGAGCCTATGTTTCTGTCAGAAGACCACGCCCCGATTATTAGAGTAATACTCTCAAAATTTGCGTTCTCCACTGCGAAGCCACTGCTTTAGCTAAACATAAATCGTTTCCCTATTTGCCACTTGCCTCCCCATTCACTGGTGCTGCCATTTTTTATCGAACAAATATATTTGGTAACTTCTGTAGCAATATCCGCCCAATCGGCAAATCATCATTGTCGCTGGAGCAACAAAAAACGACGAAGCTGAAGCAGCAATGGCAATGGCGTTGGCAGTGAGTTGGAGGTGCAGGCGATGCCAACGGCAATGGCAACGGCAACGGCAACGGCGGCTGAAGCTGTGCTTGGTGTGAGGGCACGAAAGAGGCAGAAACGGCTGCTTACCACTTTATTGTTGCTTGTATTATTGTTGTTGGGTAAGCGATATTGCTCTTGCACGCCCCTCACCTTGCATTCACTTCCGCTAAAGAAGACAACAACATAAATCAAGCACTCGCACTCCGTGACTGCCGCTCTAGCGCAACGGCTCCCGTTCTGGCTGCCTGCTTGCCTATTGCCCTTATTGAGCTTCGGATTGAAATCAATTGGTTTGAATTGGATTACATTGCTTCTGCTGCCACTCGAATTTTTGGTTGTTATTATTGTTGTTATTGCTCAGCATCACAACTAAAATAAAATGAAAGCGAGCAAAACATATAAATAGCAAAAGTGTTTTGGAATGGTATGAACTGAGCTTCGGCAAGGTCAGGTGCGGCGAGCTGAAGGAAGTAAGAAAGTGCCAATATGGCAAATTGGAAAAAAAGCCCAAAGAAACAACAACAGGGAAAATGCTCCGGATCCCGAATCTCAAATCTTAAATAATCGCAAAACGCAACAACAAAATCCCAGAATAAAGGCAACTTACAACAACAAAAAAGGGTGGCGATTAACTTGGCGCCAATTAAAATGTCGAAATTGTAGAGCATCGAAAAGAACAACGACTGCGTTGTGGGCAGAAAGAAGAAAACGAGAATGAAGGCATCTCAAGCAACAACAACAAATAAAATAACAACAAAGAAAGCTAAAAAAATGTAAAAATAAAATGAACCCCACGCGAAAACAAAAAGTTAGCAAATTATGTAATCGAGAATATTAATGAGGCGCTTTAATCGGGCTGCCATCACTCTACTGTCTGTCAATGTTACACAATACGCTAATTGTTTTCCGTGCGCTGTACGCCTCTCTTGTAGCGTTATTCGTGCTGTTCTCTCCTGTTATAGCCGCGTTCGCCACTTTCTTTTTTTTTTCTTTCATTATATATTTAATTACACTTATTTATTGGCAGCTTAAGATAATTCCAAATAAAAACTAACAAAAACAAACTATTGACTATACAAAAGTAGTCAATTAAAATTTAGCAGTGATGCATTTAAATTTTCATTTTAACTTAAAAACATATGTTAAGAGAGGACTCTATCCGGAAGATCCTCTGGGTGGCATTGTTTTAGTCTTCTTATCCTCGCTCTTAGCCTTTCACCAGTAAGACGCCTGGCTAGTGCGTTCGGTTGCGAACTAAGACGTTCCAAATATTTCTTTGGCTTGTAATTGTCGCACGTCACCAACTTTAGGGCCTCCTAAATCCCTTTCAAATCCCTTTCAATATGTACGCATGTACCATGTAGCATTGCCGATTCTGGTTAGTACTTTGCTTTGAAGCACTCGCATTTTATTTAGGTGGGTTTTGGCCGCAATTCCGTACACCTGTATGGCATACTTCCAGATCGGGCTCAATATAATTTTGTAAGTGGCGACTTTCCTGCCTAGAAAAAGTTTGTTTTTGGGGGAAAGTAGCCAGGTAATGTTCCTGGCTTTGGACAGAACTGTTTGTTTTACCATTGTACATGTTATAGCCGCGTTCGCCACGTTCACGTTTCTTCTTCTACGCGTGTTGTTATATACTTTGCATACTTTCATGCTAACCGCAAAAAATAAACGAAAACCGCAGGGCACAAAGGCGTGTTCGAACTGCATTTTGGTGTTTCTACTTAAGTAATTTCAACAGTCATTTTCCTCGTATTGTGAGTGTGAGCTGGGTGGGGCAGCGCAAGGCGCTAGCCAATTTGTCACCTTATTATATGCTACACTTTTGTACCACTCACTCCACTCACGAGTTGTTCGAGCATTCTTTTGTTCTTAGATAGCGACTCGACTGTGAATATGAGCTGCTGAGCTCATTTCACACAATTGATTGTGGTTAAAGACATTTACTGGTCGCTGGGCAGAAAGCGAAACTTGGTTAAATGTGAAATTTGTTGGTGAAATGTTCGGCATCTTACGGATCTTTTCACTTGACTTAACTCTGCAGAAACATCCGCATGTGATCTTCGAAGCCCGCACCAAGGCGAACAAAGGCTGCGCCAATTCGGGCCATCTGGATTTGTGGCGCGTGGTTCGCCGCAAGGGGCTCGCAACAGCGGGGTTTATAATGGAGGTTGATCCAAACGGTAGCGGGCGCTACAAACGCGACGTACGGGAGGCCACCAAATACATCGAGACAGCGATCATTGTGGACAAAGCCATGTTCGAGAAGCGTAACGGCAGCACACGGGCCGAGGTCATACATGACGCCATTCAGGTCGCAAACATCGCAGATTTGGTAAGTTAAGGTGTTACGGTGCTAATGAAGCCAAGCTGATCGCAGTCGCTGTAGCAGCATTTGCCACACGTGCAACACTTGCCACAATTGCCACAAATAATCGGATTGCTCACGTGGGCGTACATTTTCTTTTTGCAGTACTTTCGTACGTTGAACACGCGCGTCTCGGTCGTTTACATCGAAACGTGGGGCAAAAACCAGGCGAACATCGACGGCAGCAAGGACATCAGTAAGGCGATATCGAACTTCAATGATTACACTTCGCGTAATCTCTTTCAAATCGAGCGTGACACAACGCAGCTGCTGACGTAAGTCAAGGGGATTATGCAAATGCTAGCGTAAATCACTCTGTCTCTGTATCTCTAATCCTCTCTCTCGCTCTCTCTCTTTCTCTTTCCCACCTCTGTCACTATCCATTTCTCTTTCTCTTTCTCTAACATTTTATGTCTGCCTGCATGTCCATTGATTCGCCTTTTATGATTTTTGTTGCTATTTATGTGCCACCCCCTGCAGAGGTGAAACTTTTGCCGGCGGCGAGGCAGGCATGGCTGTTCCAGAGACAGTTTGCACACCCCGTGCTGTCGGCATTAGCGTAGACGTGAACGTTTACGAGCCACATCTGCTAGCTGGCACAATGGCACATATGATCGGCCACAATATCGGCATGGGTCACGACGATGGACGTAAGTATTATCCCACCGATCATGAGCTGTACGCAGCGCTGCACCTTTTGGTACAACCCTTTATAACGCTCTCACCAACTTTTCAGGTGAAGAATGTTTTTGCCGCGACTGGCACGGCTGCATAATGTCACAGTCAATTGTTGGCCAAGAGAATGTCCAACCCTACAAGTTTTCGGAGTGCAGCAAGAACGACTACATCGATGCTCTGCGGACTGGCCATGGCCTGTGTTTGCTGAACAAGCCCAATGAGGTACGTTTCATTGGGCCATCTCTGCAGCAGCCGAAGACATTTACCATTCTCATTCTAGATTGAAATGCGCCGCAACTGTGGCAACAAAATCGTCGAAGAGGATGAGGAGTGCGACTGTGGCACCTTCGAGGAGTGCGCTCTCGATCCCTGCTGCGATGGCATCACCTGCAAGCTAAAGTCGGAAGCGCAGTGCGCGAGCGGAGCTTGCTGTGATCAGTGTCGGGTGAGTATGATCGAAAATAGTGGACTCTCCGGCTTGCTAATAGTTTGCATCACTTCACAGTTGCGCTCGAAGGACTTTGTCTGCCGTGATACAAACAACGAGTGCGATCTGCCTGAGTACTGTGATGGCGAAAGCGGTCACTGTCCGGCTGACATTTACAAAAAGAACGGCTCACCTTGCGGCCATAGCAAGTCTGGCCTGTCAGGTATTCAAGCAGCCGTGTCAACTACGTCCCTCTCTCTCACATCGGGCTCTACCATCTTCTGTTTCTTTTGTTCTAGGTTACTGTTTTCTAGGGTACTGTCCGACTCTAAACATACAATGCGAGGCTATTTGGGGCTACGGCGGGTCAGCCGCCGACCGACAGTGCTACGAACAGTTCAACTCGAAGGGTTCTATTAACGGCCACTGTGGCCGCGACTCAAACGAGCACTACATCAAATGTGAGCCAGAGTAAGCATACCGAATGAATATAGCCAAGTCATTTGAAATACTACATTTAACCATTCCGGCCTAATGCTTGGCAGAAACATCCAGTGCGGCACACTGCAGTGCAAGGAGGGCGAACGCCAGCCCATTAACGAAGGAATCGATCAACTGTATTCGAGAACGATCATCTCGATCAAGGGACAGGAGTACGAATGCAAGTGAGTGGGCCTCTGCTATACTCAAGTCCTTACAGCAACAACAACTAACTGATCTGCACTCATCTTACACAGGGCGACTAGCGGACAAGTGGGTTCGAACGAGTATCCCGAGCATGGACTTGTCAAAGATGGCACACCCTGTGGCGATAACCTAGTCTGCTTGAATCAGACGTGCGTCAGCCTCTTCCCTCATATCGATCAAACCAAATGTCCTACCAATAAGCAGGGACACGAATGTTCAGAGCGTGGCGTATGTAACGATAACTTTTACCGAAGACGACTTGGTTAACTTGAACTAATTTTTGTTGGTCACTTTCACCACTAAATCCACAAATTTCGTGCCCATTTCCTGCCCCTCCTACTCAACCGGTGGATTGATTTATTTTTATTTTTTTATTATTTTTTTTCTTTTTTCTTTTTTCTTCTTTCTTTTGAACTTGTAGGTCTGCACGAATAACAATCGCTGTTTTTGCGACATGGGCTGGGGCGGCATCGACTGCAGCAACGTCGTACTGCTGACCACACCACTGCCAACGGAAGCACTACCCACGCCGGAGAATACTATTAAAATGGAGAAAAAAGAGACGCCATATGGTAAGCGACCGAATTAGTCATCCTGTGTGCCAAAAGACGGCAATTAAGCAATCAGGCAATCAATTAAACGAACCTTAGAAGTGCTTCTCATCAGTGTTATACAAAGCAAGCAGATCAGCCAGATCCGCTAGATCCGCTAGATCAGCCAGATCAGAAAGAATGAATCAATGCCGAATCGAACTGAGTCGTTTCCTTTCGAATTCTATCTATCCATTCTAAAGTAGCGTAACTCGTGTGACAATGGTAATCACGACGTTTTGCCAATCCAACTCAACGCAACTTTTAACTCAAATCGAATCAACCAGCAAGTCAATTCAAACAAAATCAATTTAATAAAACTCAACATTTATTTAACATACTAACTACAACTACAACTACAGCAACAGCAACAACACCATACAAAAACGACATTAATTTTGTTTTTTCCATTGGGTTTTATTATCGAAAAACCCAAACCAACCAAACTAACAGACGTTCCAAGTAACTAAACTAGATCACCAAATAACTAATGAATTAATCAATCAATCAATCAATCAGCTAACCAAGCTAACCAAGCTAACCATTAACTGATCTTAAGCTCATGGTGAATCTAACTGTATTAGCTCTTTAGAGCTTTGAACCTTCAACCAATTGATTGCAATCATTGGCAAGCTATACATTTTGTACATATGTATATGAGTGTGTATGTTTATTGTCCAATTACCAAATAGCTATACGAGTACAGTTCGTATACGCATATATATAAATAAAACTGTATGCATGTATGTATGTGTATTGGAAAAAGCTGAAAATGTTCGTGAAATTGCTAATACGAGAACAAAAACACCATTGCAGGCACCTCTGACAAAAATAGGATCAGCACATTAACCATGGTCATCATTTTAACCGTTATCGTGAAGTGTGTCTTCATTAGTTTTGCGACCCTGGCCGTTTGCTACAGGTAGAGTACCAAGCAAGTCTCAAAAGTAACGTCAAAAAAATAAAAACAAAAACAACACAAAAAAAATTAAGAAACGCACACACACACACACACACACACACACACAAATTAAATGCTTTATCAAACCAAATTAATGAAGCAAAGATAAAGCAGACAAGCGAGGCGGGCAACACCGAACCAATTGCATTTTTGGCATACCCGCCACTCCAAGTCGTCCACAGAAAATGACAGCTTGTAAAAAATTCTCACGCCTCATCTCATAAGAACAAAAAAAAAAAATAAATAAGAAAAAAAAGGACAACGGCATCGCCAGAAGTGTTTTGTTTCGGTTGGCCTTGATTCTTGGCACATTTTCGAAGTGCAATCGGAATCTTGCAATGTTTTGCCAAACGAATGCAAATTCAGTAAATCCCATTGAAGGCAACAAAGTATATATATATATATATATATATATATATATATGTATTTTTTGCGCTCGCATAGCATTCGCACAAACGAACTTAAGCACTCGCATTCGCCAACTTCTTTTGTTCTATTTTCTTTTTCCAATTTTGTGTGCTCCTTTTTGATTACCTAATTTTCGCTTTGAAATGTCCACGCAATTCTATTTACTTATTTATTTATTTACTTTTATTTTTAAGTGTATTACTTTTTTCCAACATTTTCTTTAACATTAAAAAAAAAAATTTATACACATTACATAAAAAAAAAATATTAAAAAAAAAACACAAGTCAATCAAGTCAATCAATATAAAAGTTACTTTGCTTGGTTTTCTGTCCTTCAGTGTAAATAAAAAAGATGGTTTTATAAAAAAAAATATTTTAAAAAAAACAATAATACTGTGATCAAATTACGTTGTGCATTCTACGTATGTATATGTTTGCATTAATGTATGTATGTATGTTTGTCTGTATGTACGTATGTATGTATCTATTTGTACGTAGAAATTTCATATAAAAACGAAAATATTAATGCCTGTGTGGAAGATACACTCACACACACACACACTCAACAACACATTCGCACACAAAACTGTAAATGTAAAGCAAAATAGATAAAGATAGAGTTACAGTTACAGAATGCTGCATACCCACATATACACACACACACGCACAGCGACAAGCAAACAAACAAGCAAGCAAAACAAACGAACGAACCAGCGCACTATGGGAAATTTGACCGATTTTGATACCGAAAACCCATTTCTCGAAATTGTTGAAAATATTATATCTCCACTGTCATTCTATGAGAAATACATGCAAGCATAATGTTGCATACCAGAAATGCTGATTAAATGCAGCTCTGTCAAATAATAGCCTCCAAACATAGCTGTTGACAGAGCAAAAGTACTTAAAAAGTGCATTTTTATGAGTGATTTGCAAGTGATGAAAACTTGCGAAAAAAAAGTATTTTATTGGTATTTTTGTAATGGAATCTTTTTATTGTGGATCGTATTTATTTGTTGGTACACCACAACTATGCAAAATTAAAGTGCTCTCTTTGCAATGGTGTGTTAATATGAGGCATCTTTAAAAAACAGCTTTGTGCATAAAACTCATTTTGTAAAGAGCTACAACATTTTCTTAGCACTTCCTAGCTGTGCCGTTATTTTTTTATTTTTTTTTTTAATCAATTCTTATTTCAATTTGAAAAAAACATGCTGCCTGGCTTTATGGAAAAACAATCTTAGGTATTAAAAAAAATGGGGTTGGACGTCCTGCATTGTCATTCATATATGTTAAAGACTGCTAGATGTCGAAGGACACAAGCTCGAAATATTTAAATTTCTCAGAGAAATAATGGCCGTTTATTGCTTCAAGCAGCAAGCATAGCTGTTCGTAAGCGAAGACAAGTTGATCTGGCAGCAGTGCTTAAGTTACTGTTAGTATGTCCGAAAAAGGCGAAAATGATACGCAAAATAATGTCAGAACCATTTCAAAAGTCTAACAAATCTATCTATTCAAATAATCGTTTCACAAAAGAGCAATATTGTGCTGTAAGAGAGGATTGTAAAAACATAAAATTCAACAGTTTCCCTATCAATGAAGTGACTAAAAGCTATTCTCTCAACGAGCTTATGAGCTAGAAAAAGTGACCGGTTTTTACAACATTAATCTTATATTTCATACAAAACCTCTGCCCTTGTTTGAAGATGGTGCGATGAGCTTGACTAAATTTTAAGTATATTGTAATAAATTAAATAACTTGCTTAAAAGTTATATTCAAAACTCTTACTTTGGTTGGCTCCAAATGAAAACCTTTGCTAAAGTATTGCAATATTAAAAATGTTATATGCATTACGTTTTTATTGAGATATATTTCACTTCCTACAAAATAACGAACTGCTTTAAGTAACGAAGCTTTCCTTGAATATACGCTATTGAATTATGTAAAATGTTATCCCTGACGGGTATGCTATACTTTTTTATTTAGATTTTCAAGCAAAAAAATGTATAGAAGTTTTGGACCTGTGTTTTCTAAGGCCGGGGTTGCTTGCCACGCCCACTTTTTTCCAGAACGTTGCCTATTGGTACGTAGAAGCTAACGCAAAAAACCATACCCAAAAACCTTACTCTGTCTTTGAGTTATTATTTATTACACAAAAAGCAGTCAAATTACCCATAGTGCAGCGTAGAAGAGGCAAGCGAGCGAGCAGGCTGGCGCTAACAATGAAGCAAGCGAAGCAAGTCTTTCTTTCTTTCTTTGTCCCTTCTGTTTGTCGTTACAACTTCAGAGTAATGTTACATACCGACTTTTGGCGGGATTAGTGATGCTTAAACATGAATAGATGTAATGTTAGTTATGCCAACTTTTGAAAAACCCTCAAAGCTTATTTTTACAGCTAATACTCTTCATGAAATGGACATTATTATGACGGCTGTAACACAGTAGAAGAGAGTAGAATCTCGAAGTGGCAAGTTGATATGGATAAATCATGCAACTGTATGTCCGTCTGATCCTTTGTGTGGCGGCAAGCTAGTTCCCATTTATTTGTTTTTTCTATTTCTTTTCATTCGTCCATTTGTGTCACCGATTTGGTTCACTCCAAATTTATCTGAATACTTCCGTTTCATTTTCGTTGCATTGCATTGCAATGCTTCGCCGTACGATTGGTCGGCAAACACTTTCTGCTTCCAACACTCAGTAGAATATTGCCAATTATTATTCATTCATTCATTCATTCAATGTTGTGCGTAACTTAGTGTAACTCAATTTTGATGTGTAACTAAAGAATGTACATAAATCTGTGAAGCTTCAGTTGGTAGTAATTTGTACTTGTTTCATTTTCCAAAAATTTCTTTTTTCTATGTCGCTTTCAAATCGTGCATCGTATTTCATAACATTACGCCATGATTTCTTTTTTTAATTTTTGTGAAAAAAATCTTAACCGGAAACAACGCTTCATTTGATGGTTAGAGATGCGTCATTTACTATGGTCGTCACGCCGCACATTTATGGCTGCAAGTGTGTCGAAAAAGAATACCAAAAAATAAAAATAAAAAAATTAACAAAACCAGAAACAAAACAAAAAGAAAAAGAAAAAGAACGACACTAAAAAACACATATCTCACAACATTACGTTGAAGAATTATAACACACCTCCAGCAATGATAAACTCAGAAGCGAAAATTTCCGCGACAGTGTCTTTTATATTACGGCGAAAACAACAACAAACTGAATAATTCTATTTCCAAATCAATTCGATTGAAAGAAGGTAATTGAGAAATGTGCTGACAACGTTCGAAGTTGGCTGATTCGAAAGCAAGGAAACTTTGATCAGTTCTACTGGCCACTTGTATTTTCATTGTCTGTCAACCAACTAATTGATACGTGTACTATAAACCCTTGAGACAGTTTGCCTTTCCCCATTACAAGACTTTTGTTTAGACATTGTTGTTTAGTTGCTGTCAAACTTCAAAGCTCCAAACTCCTATATATTTATATATATACATATATATATGGAAGTTCAAGTCAAAAGTTATGAAATTAACATATAAAATTAGGCTGCAAATTGGCTAATGAGGCGTTCTTTTTTTCTTTCCTGTTTTCAGTTGTTTTCCCTGGTTTTACTCGGCATTAATCGCACATCAGATATAATGAAATTATACTATTTAAGTACACTCAAACATACAAACACACAAACACATTCAACACAGCAACCAACAACTCCACATATACACCTATCACAGACATACACACGAAAGTCGTATTGTATTTGAATGCACCGCGTAAAGTAACAAAACACCACACATACAAATTTAACATGACAGCTTAGATTAGAACCGCATAACAACTACAACTACAACAGCAACGAGCAACATCAACATCAACACTAATCTAATCAACAACATCAGGCTTAAGAACAGAAGAGCAAACAGAGCGTCGTTCGGAGCTGAAGATGGGAATCGAAAATTCCTGCGAACCACTCACTGCGCACGCAACGCTTTGCCCACGGGACAAACGAATACACGGACTCCCGCACGCACTCATGCACGCACACATTAACGCACAGACGAACGCAGTCACGTTATCACGAATCCACGATGACACTCATGCGTGAATAACGATTACCATTGTCATGGCGCCGTTCGCGAAACACAAAAAAAAAATAATAAATAAAAATAAGACACCTAGTTTGATAAGGTCGTCCCGTCTTGTCAATCAGACAGAAAAACAATTAAACAAATCAGTCAATTGCTCACTCACTCAAGCCTGGTCACGCTAAGCCAATTCAAGAGAAGCTTCAATTCAATGCCAACCAACTAGTCAACCAATAAATCAATCAAATCAATCGATCAAATACTTTAATGTTTAAGAGATAATACGAATGTTCTACAAAGTCGTATTAAAAAATATTATTTTTCTCAAACCACACTCTCTCTCTCTATCTCGCTCGCACGCACGCGCCTCGAACGCATTCGACCAACAACCACCACCACTACTACAACAACAACAACAACAACAACAACCTACTATTACCGATTAAAAACTACAACACAAAACTTGTACCAATCCTAAATAACCGGAAATGTATGTCAATCGATCAATCAATCAATCAATCAATCAATCAATCAATCTATCAATCAATAAAATAATGAACTGATTGCAATGGTATCTATCCATCCAATAATGCAACAAACAATAATCGAATTTTGATTAACAATAAAACTGACTTCAAAAAACAACAACAACAAAAATGTGCAAAATTTTTCTCTTAAAATATCGCAATAATCGCAACTCTTTCGCAACAACCACAACAACAACACATCGCAATTTTTCACAAACGTACACACCTTGTATACACAACGCCAACCATACGCACACATATCGACACTTGTACACTATGCTCGTATAGAGAACTACCATGGCTCAAATACAGTGTTCCTAGTCGGTGTTCTAATGTCAGTAGTAGGGTTCGTTTTTGTAACATTCACCTTTATGGCATTGTGCTACAGGTCAGTTGTAGTACATAGAAACTTCTCCCTGTGTCTGAGGTTAGTTGAAAAGCAGTAATCAATCAAGAAGTCATCGAAACATCAAACAACAACAACCCACAACAACAAATTCCAATATCACAAACCCCTAGTAAAGTCCACATGTCCCAAAACATTCCAAAATCTCTATCCAAACCCCGAGCACGTCTAGTAATCCACATAATCCATTCCATTCCATATCCGGTCTCTTATGTTCCACTACCCCTCAAGCATGTTAAGCAAATACACCAAAATTCCCCTACTCAAAATTTATAGCTAAATATAGCCTTATGCAATATCTATTTATTTGTATTTGAATTATGTTTCGTTTTATTTCAAAAGAAAAGAAAAAAGAAAACACACACATATATATATATATATATATATATATATATATATATATATATATATATTTATATTGTCTAATGTTGTTAATTTTTCGTTTACATTTATTGTACATTTTCTTAAGTGAATTCTAAATGGCGAACATTTTGCACTTCTCAAAACTCCCGAATGCACTTTAATCCCCCACCCTTACCCACTACAAGAATAACAAAGCAATTTAAGTAGTTCAGAACTTAGCACGCAACACTTCTCCTCCTCAACGACACTCTTATTCTTTCTGAAGCTAATAACTCGTTCGTTCTCTCGCTAAAGACGTCTATGTGTTTTAGACTTAGACTTAGTTGTTGCACAGCAATTCATACTATCACACCAAAACAAAACGACCCAGTTGAACCCAACCAACCAACAAACCAACCAACCAAACAAAAAATCAACTAACCAACCAAATAGAAAAGCTGGCTGCAATCGCAACTGCTGCGAATCGAACAGAGTTGTATCGAACCAAGTTGTATAAACCAATACCAATACCCAACCGAACCGCCTCATGCAACTTCAACGTTCATAAAACCAAGCACACTAGCAAAATCAGCAAGAGCAAGAGTCAGACACAGATATCGAAAGCCCTCAGCTAACCCCCCAAAAATAACAAGTTAGTGTGTTTAATAGAAAAATCCATGCATAGCACACTAACCGAACAACCGAATTAGTTTGAGTTTAGTTAAGCTATTTGCGTTATGGTGGTGCTTTCTGCGAAGCCAATGTTGATGAACGAAACAAGCCGAATGCATTTCTCATCCTAACTAACACATTACGGAAAATGCACACACACACATACGTGCTATATGTGTGTGTGCGTTCATTATCGTATGTGCATATGCAATGGCACAAATATTCATACACACACACACACACACACACACACATACACACACACACACATACACACACATACACATAAATTATCTCGTTAACTGGTCTCACTTAGCCTCACTAAGCCCTTCATCAAGACTCCTAACGCAGCATATGGCAAAAACGGGTAGACAAGAAAAGAAATGCTACAACAACAACAACAAAAAACAGCAACAACAAAACAACAACAATAATAACATTAAGAAGAACAGCAAGAACAACTCAAAGAAGCGTTCAAAATTACCATTTCACCCTCTCACTCACTTTTGCATTCCGCAAAATTCAACATTTTCTACTTGCAACAGCAACGTCCTCGTTGTTCTTGTTATAAATGCTTTTTGTGGATTTCCAAATTGATTTGTTTTTCATTTTACTGCAAGCTGTGCGAACGCATAACCAATACTTGTTGGAGTTCCTTAAAAGCGGATGATACCTGGTCACAAACAAAGGGCATAACACCAGAAAACTGGGCAGAAAGTTTATTGCACATTTTCGATTTCTTAATTTTTTAATTTGATTTTGAAATTCATGAAACACGATAAATACTTCTTATTCACAAGCTTCGAAAGAATCACTTTAATTTGAGAAGCTAGCTATCCAGATTCAAAAAATCACAAGCCAGCGGATTAAAATGAGAACGGGTTATGATTCAATTGGCATCGAGTCCAATTGATATAATAATAATGAAATTAGGAAAAAATGTCGCCTCAAAAACTATAAAGATTCAAAATCTGATTTACTGCCATTCTGAATTGGATATGCGTTCGAACATCCAAGCCTGTGTCAATGTGTTGTAAACAAAATTCTTGTCTAATTCTTGTCTAATTAGCGTAATTTTTGTATAAATAAATTATTTTGTGTTCTGCTTGAAAATTGAAAAAAAAGAAAAACTAACCGAAATTTAATAAATAATTTTGGGCAAAAAAAAAGAAGAAATAAATTAAAAAATGTTGTGTATATACTTTCATTTTGTTCTTGTTTTCATTGTTTATAATTTCATTATGGTTTTGCGAATTTGGGATACGCACCCCTTTTACTTGTAATTCTTTTACTAATCTCTTCATTCTAATTGAATTTATTCGTATTCGTATTCGTATTCGTTTTCGTATTCGTGTACACACAAAACAAAATTGTATAATTTTCGAAAACTACACAAAAACAAAACTAAATCTCAAATTTGTATCGATGAACTTAAAAAATTTTTATTAATTGAAAATTTTTCATACTTAACTTTTGTTTCCCAAAACCAACCAAAATCAAAACGAATCAATCAATCAATCTATCAACAACAAATTCGAAATCAACATTGTTCAACATCAATCAATCGAACAATCCAAACATGAAATGAATCTATCTATATATATGAAACTGTATATAATACATATACACTTATATATATGTTTATGCATATATATATGTATATATATATTTATATATATATATATATATACCGCCACCAACCATGCTTAAAAAAACATAAAATATTACAATATATATATATATATATATATATATTATAATATATATATTCTATACATATATATATATATATATATATATATATAATGAAAACCACCAAAAAAAAAAAAACCAAATCCAAAACTACATAAAATATATAAAAACCAAAACTTTACAACCTTAAACAAATTATGCATAAAACTATAAAAATGAAACACTATAAAATACCGAAACCGTAACCAACCCCAAACCGACACGACACGAACTCAACCGTTGGACAACCGCGCACGGAAATTGCAACAACAATCAATATGATACCATCCGATTCGATTCGATTCGATACGATGCACATTTCGACACGCACAGACGCAAGACCACAACGTTGAAGTATGATGCACCCTATCAGAAGAAACCGATAGCAAAGGGTTATGGTGGCGCAGCGACAGCACCAAATCATCACTCCGTGGAGGAAGTCTCATTGGATGGGTCTAGCAAATTGGTCTATGCCAATCAATCTGGCTTTAGGTAAGTGCGGCAAATTTAACGAAACGCAACGCAACGTTCAGAGCATGTTGGCCGTAGTATGACAATAAGCACTTAACGCATTTTCCATTTCGTTGCAGGGACAAAAACGTACATGGACGTCGCTACACAGCTGGCGCCGAGGATGAGCAATCGCACGCAGGTTAATATTAAATGTTTCTTCCAATAAATGTTAGCGGTATAGGCTTTAAAGTCACACACACACACACACACACACACATACACACACATAATGAACTACATATTATAGCTTGCAGACTAACTTATTGACGTTCATCGCTCTCAGATCTCCAATTTGTGTATTAATCGTATTCGTTACTCTTATGTGTACGCATGACTCTGAACTACCACACACTAACTGAATGCACACACACAATACACTCCTACACATTCGTAGTGTACTCAAACAACACACATACACAAACACATTGAATGTCTGTATACATAGTCATCTATCCCATGATGCATCCATCGTACATACATATTTACTAATTGTTTAGAGCGCCACTTTAATCATCATTTAATTTCATTTAATTGCATTGCGTTGCCGTCATTGCTGTCCCAAATACAACCTACAATTATTCACTCTCACATACTCTAAACTAGTCGCAGTCGCAAAATTAGTTTCAAAAAATACTTAGACAAATGGCTTCAATAGATACTCGTTCGTTCGTTAACTGTGTTCTTACTGTTAAAAAAGTAACAAAACAAAAAAAAAACAAAAACAAAAAAACCATGAAAAAAATCTAAATTTATAAGTAGCTCTCAGTTCAAATAGATATGCTAAAATACGTTCCAATACAGCTGAGGTCGCCTGACGTTTAAGTACGCGCATTATACTGTCCGAATACCATGCAACTGCCAATGAAGCTATTCCAAACTCCGCCATAACCACTAAATGTGCTGTCAAACACTTTCAAATAATGCAATGGTCTTCTTGGGTTATAGTGAGCACCATGTAGGGTTTAAGAAGCGTCTTTAAACTACCATTCACAGCCGTCTAAGTACCCTTCAACGCAATTCATCTTTCGCGTGTTGGTACTCTATGCGCTTATAAGCGAAGTTGTCCTGAAAATTTAATATGAACTTGTGTTCTTTCAGCGGTTGAATTTTAACCATAACCGTAATAATATAGAATTGTAGTATGTCATTCTAAGCTTTGTAACCACATGCGATACAGGCAATTGTGACAATATGCAACAGTACAGTTGTATATGTGACAACTTTTAACTACGCTTATGTCCACAATAACTAAGTCACTTTATTACAAAGTATATTCTGCAAATGAAAACCTGTCGAATGGTACACTTCATATCAAAATTGGTTATATAGTTTAGGCGTGAGTTGTTGGTAAAGAGACTGGCCTATTTATGTATAGATGTATTCATCTAACACTTCTACTTTACTCGTATCTGAGTTCAATGTTGATTCGGTTATTTGCTTTTCCAATGAAATTTTTTTTCTTTATATTTTTTTTGTGTGTACTTTCGAATACGATTCCATCATTCAGTAACTCAGTGTTAGTGGACAAAAATAAATTCAAATTTCCAAGTCAAGCAGTACAATATTTGACGATGGTCAATATCCAAAAGAAGTACTTAACTCAATTGAACTGGAGTGTTTATGGAGGAAGGTAGCCCAAATTGGAGGATATTTGAAGTACCTCAAATGTATTGGAATTACTTGGGACTTGTAGAACACGGTTTGCAGCTCAGTTACTGCTCTTTAAAGTTGTTTTGTGAACGCATGTAATGCTTCTGATTAGAAAATTTTCTACGGCATCGTAGTCTTTGTTAGATTATAAATCAAT
Organism: Cacoxenus indagator; assembly: GCA_035041755.1. Lineage (NCBI taxonomy): Eukaryota > Metazoa > Arthropoda > Insecta > Diptera > Drosophilidae > Cacoxenus > Cacoxenus indagator. The sequence goes on along the minus strand of JAWNKX010000220.1, from coordinate 1,605,581 downwards.
CGCTCAACAGAAACCAAATGCAATAAGATGAATCAAAACAATAGAAGTCCGCAGGAAGTCGCAGTTGGCCAAAGTGTCATGCATAAGCAAACTAAACTAACATTTTCGTATAACAGTTAAGTAAATCGGAGCGATTCGAGTCGAGTTCTATTGACAGGAAACAAACGAAATGAAACAGATCGAAGCCAAAGCAAATTCTCTATTCGCCATTCGCAAATCGCAATTCGCAAATCGCAATTCGCTAACTGCAAATCACTTTCGACTATGTGGAGCAATGAACGTCAGTGAGCATGGCACATAACAGCACGAAAACTGCACCAACCGAACCGATCCGAACCGATCCGAACCGATCCGAACCGAACCGCATCGAAATGACCCAACCACGTCAAATTTGCACTTTGCACTTTGCACTTATGTAATTCTCAAGCCATCACTCTGTCTATTTCTCTATAACTCTATATCCTGTAACTGTCTCTCTCTATCTATCTATGTACAAGTATGTGTGTAACTACATATGTTTCAACCTCAGTCAGCACGCATTAACAAATACAAATTAAGCGCTACGTATGACTTACGCTATCTTCTTTTTTGTGTATTTTCCACCTCAAACAAACTCAAAACAAAAACAAAAAACAAAAAAAAAAAACATTACCAAAAACAAACAATCCAAATCGATATTATCGAATTGAATATGAACCCGAATCTCGAAACACATGTGCTCAACACCACCACCCCCGCCACCACCGCCACCCCGGCAGAGAAGGGAATTTTGAAAAAGCACGGCTACGGCCTAGTGCACGGCGAGCAGCTCAAGGACAAATGGGGCGAAGACAGCCATTCCGACAACCTCGAGTTGATAGTCGCACAGGACGGTCTGGCATCGTCAAGCGGCGCCGCTGCCTCAGAGGTCGAACGTACACTCAAATCGCTCAATGGCTACCACGAGGACATTCTGGAGGCGTTGCGAAATGCGGCGTCGCACCGCGGCACCGGCGCCGGAAATACGCCCGTCGGCAGCGGTAGCCTAAGCGAGGACAATTTGCGTCACAGCCTGAAAGATGTCGCACCATCGATGAACTTCGTTGCCGAATCACACAAGAGACCCACTGGCTCCAGATCGAGTTCACGTGAAAATATATGCGACAATGGCTTAGGGTCACATGCGCTGCTTCTCGATACCGGCGCCGGTAGCGTTGGTAGTGCCGCTGCACTTGCTGGTATAAGTGGTCTTGGTGGTGTTGGCGTTGGCGTTGGTGCTGGCGGCACACTCGGCAGTCATAGCACTGCCTTGCTGCACCATCACCGCTCGCAGCATCAAACGCATCAGCCGTTGACATTGCAGCAGGTGCCACCGCAAGACGAGGATGATGCACCCTCGACCGGGCCGCTTCGCATACGCAATCTCGAGGACCTCATACGACAGCTGGAGCACCATTCATCGCGGCACATGAGTCCCAGCGGCTCCGAAGATATACGAATATCCGAAACGGATGCTGATCGCCACTATAGATTAGATAGTTCTGCCGCTTGTAGTGAGTCCTCGCAAGGGTTAGTGCCGCTCAAAGTGTTTCCCATTTAAATTATGTGCATTCCTCTTTTCTCTGTTCTCTGTTCTCTGTTCTATGTTCTATGTTCTCTGCTTTCTGTTTTATTTTTTCTTCTGTGTCTTGCTTTTTTACTTATTTGTGTATTCTTAACTCCACAACCTTACACCCAAAATATGTATGTGTACCCAGACCCGGATTTTGGGTGCCTATTTGAAACTGCTCCTAGTCTAAAAAAAAATATATAAAAAAAATTTTGAAAAAAGCAGACAAAAATAATAATAGGGAAAGGGGAAAAAATCGAAATAGACTGAAATTTGTTAGGACTAAGAAATTATTTTGTTATCGTTACTTCATATTTTACTCAAATCTACAGTAATGTAATCCTGTAATCCTCTTATATACTCGAATACGAATTGTTAAACTGTTGTAGAGCCAAACGCTTCTCGTCTTAGTATGGCTATATTAGTTTAATTTTACTTGTTCGAAATAAGCAAAATTAACAACAACAACAATAACAATAACAAATTATTTATTATAATTGGAAGCAAAAACTTTCGTTAAATTTTTCGCTCGCTCGCTCGCTCGCTCGTTCGTTCGCTATTACGTTCATTATGTTGCGCCCGCACATCATAAATCAGATATAATTACCAATTCCCCAAGCCGTATATGTATTTACATATGTATGTATATAACTACTTATGTCGTTTGTATGCGTATGTACTCGTATAGTAAATCTTTGTGCTCCAATTTCAAGTTCCAAGTAAACGCTTTTAATCTCGTTCAACATTTAATCGATTGTGTAACCAATTGTACTCTACTGTACCGTACCGTACCATACTGTTCCGTATTTTAATATTAACTTAAAGTAATTCGTTACAATCAACCGACATAACCCGGTGCTTACCGATCAGTATACGTCATACAATGCCAACTTTAGCCCAGTGCGCCGCTAAGCCTTTCCCAAACTCAACTTACAATCAGACGTTTTCAAATATTTTTTCAGGCTTCAGGCTGGAATATCTTGTGTGATAAAGGTTGGTTCAATAGCACAACTAAGTAGTGTCTTCCGATCCAGCTTGGCGACAGAGCGCCGCCATCCGATACACCAAAAATATGATAATAATAATAATACCAGAATTCTCCTCCACCACATATACTAAAAAGAATTATCCGATATTAATTATCCGATGTTTTTAATAACGAAAAAAAAAGAAGAAGAAAAAAATGTTCCAAAAAAACCACTTCCTACTCTATCCAAGAAATAGGCACCTTAGAATCGCCAAAAATTATAAAAGCTATTGCGATACCGATTTGTAATCACATATTGATCTATCTACCTTTTCCTCTTGATTCTTGCTTCATGCTCAACATTCGCTCGCTATTCGCTCGCCCGCTCGTCCTATCGCCGGCTCGCCCGCTGTATTGTTTGCTTGCGCACGCCTACAGCTCAAATCAGCAGTTAACACAATCACAGAAAACAGCAACAATACATCCGTCTTACAGCAGTCGTTGTCGGCCCCGTTCTGACGAGGAGTCGCGCTTTGCGTATGGCCGCTACAGACAACCGACGGCCCCGAATCGCCACCCCACGCATCAATCGCACTCGCCGCACGCATTCGGTCATCACGCGCACCATTCTCACGCCCATGGCCATGTCACACACGGTTCACACCAATCGCACCACTCGTCGCACACGCATCTACACCAGGATGAGGAGGGTATCTATGAGAGCGCCGACCATCATGACCCGCGATCTGTTGTAGATGCGCGTACCCTCGATCCCCAGGAGACTCCCGAAAGCGAGAGGTAAGTGACCAAATCAATCGACGCCGGCAGCGGCAACAAGAGCAACAGAAATTGGGTTATGTGGCAAAGGCATCGATGGCGGTGGCGATGGGATGGCGATGACGATGACGATGACGATGACGATGACGATAACATCGATACAAAAGATAACGACATCGTCTGGCACGAGGCAGAATGCAGACGAGCAGCGCTAAACCCCACTCACGCTTCTCCCTCCGCCAGTCAGCCAGTCGTCGTCTGCCCTCTCGATTACTCTTCCACTCTCACTTAGTTTCGTTCATTTGTTCAGTTTGTTTCCCCTCCTAATTTCGGTTATCGATTGATCAATCTCACTTACAACTACATACATACATCAAACAACATTTATCGATTATGTTACTCAGCAGTACTCTTTCAATCCGTTTTTTGGTCATACCCTTTCGTTTCTTACTCGCTCTATTCGTTTCCTCTTACGTTCATTCGTCCATTCGTTCGACAATTTTCATTTCTTCGATCCGTTATCCATACGTCCACATTTCGTTCGCACTTCATAATCTTGGCCTGTCCTCATCAATTTATTCATCCATTCATCCATTTTGTTTTTTACTTTCTGTTCCGATACGGTCCGTTTCGTTTCGTTTCGTTTCGTTTCGTTGAATTCCGGTTGCCCCCTCCCACTTGATTTGTTATTCCGTGTATCGTTGTTCCTGTTATGATTATTATTTTCTAGTGATGACTTTATTCAAGCTCAACAACAGTTAGCCCGATGGGCGAGTGAGGATGTGGTATCCGTCGTGGTATTGGAGCAACCGCAATCCGGTATAATGTCGGATTCCCAACAATCCAGCGGCGGCGGACCAATGTCGGGAGCTACAACGAGTACCGTTATACACCACCCGCATCCGCACCAGCACCACGGCGATCATCAATCCTCTGCAGCAGCAGCGGCGGCGGCGGCGGCGGCATCATCAGCGGCAGCCAACAATACATCTATAATGGGCTTGGGAGTCGTTCCAAATGGTATAAATGTAAGTCAGAGGGATTACTACCCATCACCGCCGTCAACGGAGACGGAAAGCAGTGGCAGTGTTATCCATCCACCTTCACGCAGTCGTATGCCCATGCAGCAAGACTCAAGCCACCAACAATTGCAACTGCATCAACTACAATTGCATCAACATCAGCAGCAGCAGCAGCAGCAGCAGCAGCATCAGCAGCAACTCCATCAGCGATCCGGAGATACCAGCAGCAGCAACAACAGTCAATCCGGAGAAATAATGGAGAATGGTTGCTACCCTGAGTATAAACACTGATAGTGCCCCATTTAACAGCGGCACTGTGTGCTGTAATTACAACACCAACAACCACAACAGTATCTCGAAGAGCAATAACAAGAAGCACAGAAACAACAACAAGCAGAGTTGCGAAGGCATTTATTTGATTTGATGAGCTCGGTGCTCAATCCAACTGTGTGCGTTGTGGTTGTTCTTGTTAAATTTTTTTTTTCAAGTTTTGTTGGTTGGTTAATGATACGAGTAACTACTGCAATTGCAACACATCAACCGATTCCCTATTGTGATTTTATACAATTTAGGCATATTTAGATCACAAAGGCAAGCTAATTACTGACAGAGAAAGAAAGAGAATTGTGAAGAGAGACAAGTAGATGTAGATAGTTAGATAATAAGACATGTACACTATATAAGTATTTATACAAATGTACAGTATATGTACAGTATGCTAACCAGCCATCGCACTGACTCTGTTGCTCAAATCTGTAAAATTATCTTGATTAACAAGGCCAACCGAATAGAAGCGAACGAGTAGATTGGATTCAAATAATTTAAATAAACCAGTTTCACATTCAGGGCAGAGAGCAAGGTTATCACAAATTAATTATTAAACAACAGTGGCAACAACTGAAAACAACAAAGAATTTATTCCGAATAGAAAAGGCACAATATTGTGACGACATGGACTCGAAACTGAGATAACACTCTTTTGAAACTATAACAGATACACACACACACACACACACGTATACTCGTATTTACAAATATTAGAGTTATTGTTTTTTTTTTTAATTTTTTAATTGGTTGCCTCGTATTCATTCCTATATCATTCATCCGAGCTCGGTGAAGCTGTGGTGGTTGTGCGCACACCTGGTAAGGTTTCTGTATTAGTACAACCGTACAAAGGAGTAAAAGGAGTAGACAAAAATCATGTGAAAAAACGCTGAGATCTAGCAAAAAGAGCAACACCTTAGTCGAAAAACGAAGCGCATCTCGAATAGAAGGTTTAAAGGACAAGACGTAGTATTGCATGGCATTGCAATGATTTCGCCGGATTTACCATCCGAATTCGAAATTCTGCAGTTGATGGTGCAATTCGCGATGACAATTCCTGCAGTGGGGCGAACAAAATTGAGAAGGCTTTATTTCGGCAATGTTCAGCTGCTCTGATTTATTCGTCGGGATTATAAAAAATATTGTCAGCGGTCCTCCTCAAAGTTCGACGCCGCCAAATGCGCCGAATGAAAAGTTTTTTTGTTTTTTTTTTTTTGATTATAGAAATATATATATATATAATTATATATATAATTATGAAATTAGTAAGAATTTTATTTTTTTTTATATTCAAGACTAGATGGGCATATATACATAGGCAATTAGTGATAATGTAATGTGCAGAACGTTGATAAAAACTATTACTTCAAAACGTTTGTATTGCATTGTATTTTATGGTATTGTATTGTATTGTATTGTATCTTGTAAGTCTAATTGTAAGGTATACTTTAGTCAGCTAAGATAAACAGTTAACGTCAGTTTTTTGTACCTTCGACACTTATCGAGGGATGAGTATAGGCATGTAACTTATATTAGATTCATGAAACTAGGTGAATAAGATGGCAATGCCAAGCTGCCAAAGCGTGCTGCCAGTGGAAGTTTGGTGCCGCTTGGCTTAGCGTACTAAGTGGCTCTAGTGGTGTCTCATGCAGCGACTCGGCCCGGTTACGATGCTATGACTTAAGCGGTCCTTACGTTAGAAGCTGGCAAGCACGCAAACAAAAAGTATTCCAGGTTAAGTAAAACTATTAGCACAAAACACAAATACACATACACGCACTTGTAAATACAGCAGTAAGCGTAAGCGGAGACTATTTTTTTTTAGTGAGTACTGTTACAGTGGCGTCAAGCTCAGAGTGGCAGGGCAAACACCCAGTGACGCTCACTTGAGCCGAGAGGCTTTTTTACAACCTTTTTTAAACGTCACTGTGTGTAAAATTAATTGTAATTTATGAACTAAAATTAAATACCATAATATATAAGACAAAATAAATAATAAACAAACTAAATAAATCAAAGGCTAAGTGAGTTAGTCCCATTTGGCCGAGTTGTTTTTAGTGCATTTCGATTTTTTTTTGTTTTACATATTTTTTTATTTTTTTTATTTAATATTTATTTTATTTTTGGAAATGATTGTTTTTGCTTTAAGTTTCTTGCTATTTTAAGTTTGTATTACATTTGTTCTATTTTTTCAGTGCCAAGACGTCATCGAGCGCACCGCACTCAGCTGCGAAATTATTTTATTGTTAAGCAAGAAATAAAGGACTACATTGCCAAATAAATTTTTTTTTGATTGTGTACATACTTGTTATTATTCATTATGGTTCAAAATATTTTTATTGTATGAAATATATTTGTAATTTTACTCAATTAAATTAGTTGAAAATATATTAGTTGTATTTAATAGAAAAATTTATATAAAAAAAAAAGTTTGGATGTAATGTTATGTCATTAAAAACAAATTGAAATGTTAACTTAATGTAAGCTTAAAAATGCATGACATTCTGATGAGTCAGACGAAGAGAGAAATTAACACAACATTTTATATTAAAATAACAAGTACGGCAAACAAATGAGACATGTAAATGGGTTCAAAAATTAATAACATTAAAGCAGAGAGGAAATCATTGTCGAAACAAAATCAAATAAAAAATAAATTTATAAAGTTTGAATTTAAAAAAAAAAACAATAATAACTGAAAGACAAAATGATGCAAAATGTCAATTTAAAAAAATAAATAAAAATCGCGCCGAAAAATGTGGAACACCGAATAGAAAATATAATTTTTAAGACTTCTTGTGTATCGCAAAGCAGGGTACAGAAGCGACACTTGTATACATAAAAACCCACACACACACACACACACACACACACACACACACACACACTAACACACTGCACGATAAAATGTGAGTAAAGCAAAATGATAATTCAAATTAAAAGCAAAAAGGAGAATCAACAAAGAAATTTCACCTTTCCCAAGCGATTTTTGTGCAAATTTAAAATTGCGAATGTAAAAAATTCAAGAATTAAATTATGAATAGACAAAAAAGAAGAAGAAAAAAAGAAAAATTAAGTATTTTTGTGCGATGTAAGTTTTGTATGTGAATAATATTTATTAAATTAAGGCAAGCAACAAAAGAAAGCAGAATAGAGTAATAATAATAATAATAATAATAATAATAATAATAATAATAATAATAATAATAATAATAATAATAATAATAATAATAATAATAATAATAATAATAATAATAATCATAATAATAATAATATTAATAATAATAATAATAATAATAATATTAATAATAATAATAATAATAATAATAATAAATAAATAAAAAAACATTAAATATGCACAAAAAGTTAGACATAAAAAGGCAAATACAAGAAAACTACTAGAAAATAACAAGTGCAAACAAACAAGACCATGAAGAATACTTGTTTCCCAGAACTACGAAATTCGTACGACAAATGAAATATAAAATTGTGAATATTTATAGATATACATACATTATACATATATATGTATGTGTAAGCATAAAAATATTGTACGAAATTATTTATGTGTAAATGTGGAAAACCAATTGAGAAATAAGGTTATTTTACTCCAGTAATACCAGAAAAGTTAAGTAAACAAGTAAATAAAGAAATTAATAACAAATTACAAACAAACAAAAAAAAAAAAGGGAAAAAGCGAACGAAAAGAATTTATTAAAAATGTAGTTAAATAAATAAATAAAAAAGGTGATTTATTCACCTTTATTATGTCATAAATAATTGAAATGAGATAAGGTAAAGAAAAAATGAAGACACACACTCGCATACACCCACACAAAGAAAAACATACATGACACCAAGAACACAACGAAGGAGCGAAGGAGACAAACTCATTCGAAGAGTGATGAGGAGTGGTAGCGTGTTTTTGCCACGCTTAGTATTAATAATTAAAAAATCGATTTTTTTCAAGGACGATAAAATTAAGACAAAACAAAAAGTACGAAATAAGTAAATAACATTATAGTAATAAAAAAATGAAATGGAAAACTGAAATGAAAAATAATAGTTTAAAAAATTAAATTAAGATTTAAAGAAAACAAAAGAAATGTCCCATAAAAATGAATGCAAACTTAAAATGAATTGTGGCCAATACGGAAATTTAATGGATTATTGAACAAATAAAATAAAAATATAAATGTTGAGTAATTGAGAATGCAGCAAAATGAAGAAGAAGACAAAAGTTAAAAGTAAAAATTATTGTGAATTAAATTGGCTCATTGTGTGTGCATTAAACAATTTAACAGAAGTGAGTAAATAAATTATAAATTGTATGTTAAATTAGGCTTAAAGAACATGAAATAATCCAAAAAAAGCAACAACAAAAAATGATAAACAATTTTCAATAAAACGCAAAAACAATTCGGGTTTAAGAGGTAAAAAATAAAATAGATATACTGAGAAAATTCAAAGGACATAAACACACATACACACACATATACACAAACCTAAAAGATAGACTCTCTAAAACAGCATTGAAAATATATTCGTGTACAATTACCAGAAAGCAAGTCAACAACCCCAAGAAAAAGGAGAAACAAAAGCAACAAAATGCACACCTTTTATAAGAAGACAGCAAAAAAGAGTGGTCCGAGAACAGCCTCAAGCTCGACCTCAAACTTACTTTTCAAATTTCTTTCAAAAGTTCTACAAATTTGTTATGCAGTTTACTGCGATCGTTTCAAAATCCTTTCAAAATCATTGATCGTGTGCCGAAACGAAAAACCGAATGGCATTAGGAACAGCGAACAGTTCTACAGCGAAATCAGAAATATTGAAAAGACGTAGTAGGAGCGGCTGTAGAAGAAAAAGACAAAGTTATACAAGTAGCCAAGCGACTCTATGCCGAGTGGTTTTTATGTGACTTTAAAAATTAATAGAGATTACCCGACAGAAGGTTTCAATCTATTAAATTTTCAAACATTCTTCCAGCTTAAATGTGAAGCCAACTGGCTAGCTTCTGAGATCAGCACTAAAAAAGCCAATAAGCGCCGACGAATGTTGCATAATTTTCGGCATGCACTAATTAGTCAAACGCCAAACTCAAAAAAAAGGCATTGCACTCAACAGCACAGCGCATCATCAACAACAAAACAACAAATAACTGCCAACCTCTCAGATTTCATAATTCTTCATAATTTTGTAAATAGAAGCGTTTAAATTACGCTCTCAGCGGCGCTCACAACTATGCCTCATTCTTTCGAATATTCAAACTTCTCAGGAGAACTTGCATACAGGCGCTGAAAAGAAAGCAACAAAAAGAAATAAATGGCGGCGAACTGGAGTGAATGCATCATGTGTTGAGGGAAACCGTCAAGTAAGGAGAAAGTGAACATAATAATATAAGCAGAAAGAATGTTAGACAAGGGTATGATAGAAAGGAGTGTCATAGAAAATAGGTGGAAGGAGAAGGGCGTCTATACTTTTTAATTAGCACTCAACACACAATCTCACGATCAGTTAAAGCAACAAACACCAAACAAATTTATATTGAGAACCAAATTATTAAAATAACTTTTGCATAAAATTAAGTTAAGTTTTTTTTTCATAGTTGTTGTTTCAGCACTAAATATTTGCACTAAACATACACAAAAAACAAAAAGAAAACAAAAGAAAAAAAGTTGAATCAGACACAAGAACAGAATACTTCTAGGCAAGTTTCACCCATGGTAAATGTTTGTATGCAAATCAGAGATTCAACGAACTTAGATAAAACAGGATAAAAACACGAACAAGGAAATTTCAATAAGCAAAAAAAATCCAGAATCCAGAATCAACAAACACTTGAAATACAAATAAAAACAGAAAGAAATCAAACCACTAAAACATAATTCTTTTGAAATCATTTCTAAAGAACTGTTAACTGTTGTGACTTTACTTATATGAAACAAAGATAGTGAAAAATAATAATAGTAAAACAAAAAAACCGAACAACCAAAAACAAAAAACATAAAAAAGCAAATCTAAATGAAATAAAGATGAAAAACAAAACAAAAACCAGCAACAGATGATTAAATGACAAAGTGAAATAGCATAGAACAAAACAAAGCAAACCAAAACAAATATTAAATTAATTGTAAGCACAAATTGGATTTACATAAATAACTAATTTTAGTACAAAAAAAAAAGTAATAATAATAAATTAATATTTAATAATGAAGAAATGAAAGCAAAAAATAAAAATTAAATAAAAAACACAAAAACAAAGCAAATAAGAAAAATCGCCACAAGAACACCTACGCATTGTGATGTGATATTGCCAGAGAGCAGCGAATGAGACGACAGCAACGACGAAGGGTCTCTACCCAGTTGGGGTTAGCGATGGGTTGAGAAAGAAAGCGCAAAACCACTGCAAACAGTTAAATTCACAAAGCCAAAAAATAAATAAAATAATAACGAATATAGAAAACATACAAGCAGAACACATTTTTGAACATAAAACTAATTTGTCTGACTTCTTTTCATATAAAAAATGGACTGGCCAGCATGATGCAAGGCACTATAGAAAGTGTGAACCAAACAGACACAAACAAGGCGAGCATAACAAAAGCAACACTGGAGGTGGAGCCTCTTCGAAAACGGCACTTCGAATGGAACGCAAAAACTACTTCATCCTAATCGGATTTTCAGTAAATATTTCTTCGAAAAAGTATGTTCGAAAATAATATTTAAAAAAAAATAATAAAAATAATTTATTAATTATAATAAAACTAATAGTAATTAATAATATTAATATTAATAATAATAATAATAGTAATAATAAAAATTAATAATAAAATAATACTAATAATCATAATAATAATAATTATAATTTTAATACTAATAATGGTAGTAATAAAAATTAATATTATTAATAATTAATAATAATAAAAAAATAATAGTAATAATAAATATAATTATAATAATAATAATAATAATAATAATAATAATAATAATAATAATAATATTAATAATAATAATAATAATAATAATAATAATAATAATAATAATAATAATAAGAATAATAATAATAGTATTAATAAAAATTTATAATATTAATAATAATAATAATAATAATAATAATAATAATTGTATTAATTAAATTTAATAATATTAATAATAATAATAATAATATTAATAATTAATAATAATGAAATTCGAAACTTACTTTTTCGAATAGCTACAATTTAAAACAGCGAAATTCGAAACAATTTGAACATTAGGGCACTGAAAAATGCCTTCGAAAGTTTATTCACAGCATTACGGAAATTTTTCAATTTCTTCTATATGTTTTAAATACAGTCTGTAACTCAAACTTAAATATTCCATGCTCGAAGCAAACATATAACACCGCACACTCATCCGATGGCAGAAGTGGCAAACAAAAGAAAAACATTCTCAAAAACAAAATCCATCACCGAAGCATACTTGTATCATGAAAAAGCAAAGTAAACCGCTTCGGATCAAATCAAACTCTTTCATAATCACATTCGAAACTAATCTTTCATTATCATAGAACGGTTCTTTAAGCGATATTTATAAGAGACAAAAGTCATAGTCGCCAAAACCCCAACCTCAGACACAGAACGAAAAGTTTTCGCTCCCCGCCCTAGTTGATTAATTTTCGAATAATATTCGAATAATTTTCGAAGTTTGAAGTTTATCTAAATATTTATGCTTTTTATTTTATTTCCAGATATTATCGCTAACTGAAACAAAATAGATTAAATACCGTAACGCTATAAAACTCCCGATAACCTTAAATAAGTTCAATCAACTACACATGAAGAACACAAATGAACAAAAATCAAAAGCAAAAACAAAAAGAAGACATAATACAAAAAAAAAAAAAGAAACCATAACAAAAAATTAGATTTAAAGGTTTTATTATAAATTTTTTTTTTTATTACGAGTACGAATATCTCGAATTTTTGCATTTTGGTTTACGATAATCATTTTTGTATGCTTTCTAACAAAATACAAAAGAAAGAAAAAAAGAAATATTTTTTAAATGGCATTTTTAACGAATCGATGCTAAGTAGATGACCCCCACTTCCTACCGTAAAGAGGGCGACAGCTTATTAGCTACAATAGATTCGCGTCAATAGTGGAGTCAAACTGTCTATCCATTTAGTAGGGCTAGATACAGCATAAAGCATACTGCAACAGATCCAAATATACATCTACTTTTTAGGTTCGATTGAACGATCGATTTTGCAGATTAGCTTAGTTCTATAGCGAAAATTAATAGTGTTCTAGTTAATAATACGATCTACTATTGCATTAGTTGGCATCAGAATAAAAAATCCCCAGGAAGCGCTGCTTTAAAATTGCTAGTGTTTGCCCAGCGCTTAAAATTCAACCACTACAACGACAATAGAACACAGCTGAGTAACATTTATTTAAATGTCATAATATCTTTTTTAGAACGCAGTTTATCCGAACAACGAAACGAAATCGGTGTGAGACTTTCTTATAGTTGTGCAACAATACCTAATTAATTTGATTAAAAAGTATATTGTGCACATCTTCAAATAATGACCTGTAGAATGGCATATATTTTATCAAAGACAGTTATATAGTTTAGGAATAAAGTGATGATAAAAAAAGTCGTGGCTTGTTTATATATAGCAAAGATACTTTTGTCAAGCTGGGTCTGAAGGTCAAACTGAATTAATTACAAAACATGCACCAACTGTTCTCGGGTCAGAGATATTTAATTTATTACTTCACTCTTGCAGTGAACGCATAAAACTAGAATCCTATTTAAATATGCTCAAAGTTGTCAATGAAACACAATAGTTACAGCTCTGCAATTGGATTTGTGTTGCGTACTGATTTATTATATAAATTATTCTTCGATTTTTTACACGTGCTACTCTCGAGAAATTTTATTCTGGCTGCGATTGTTTTCGAATTAAGATCAATATTTGTGGCATCGTTTGAGCAAAGTTCGCATTTCAGAACGTTTCGTTGCAATCTTTCGATTGAACTCAAGATACATTTGAGTTCGCTTACTGAATTGGCCGCATAGCGATAAGCATACAAGTACATAACTCGTTCTAACTCCAATTGCTCACACCGAGTTTGAGTATGCCTCATCTCGCTTGGTTGCCGCAGCCAAGGCTCATGCCATCACTGATCTTTCCACTGGTTACGATTGTTGTTGGTTAGAAGAAACCGTCGTCTACAATTATAGTTTGTCCAATCGCACTGTTTGCACTAATCATCACTGTGTCTGGCTAATAGGTTTTGCATCTTGTTCTCTTTCACTGCTAGGCCCGTCAGTGTCGACTGCATTTTAATCTCTGAGTATGCCGTAAGCGACAGTCTTAAGTGCCTTGAGTTATTTATTCACATTGAGCCATTATCATAGTAATGTGGTCACACTCTAAAGTGTAGGCTGCTCAGAAGTCGTTTTAGGTAGCAGTGGTTTCGTATAAGCTATCTCTTATATTGACGAAGTCATTTAGCACCAAAATCTTGACGTGGTCTGGTCTGGTCTGGTCTATGATCGATTGCATTTGGTCAGAAGGAAAATTGAATGTTCGATCGATCGATCGATTAAACGATTGTCAACACACTTTTCTTCATCGAACTCCAAAGAAATTTCAAGCGGAAATTTTCCAAATTTTGTTGATTTTGAACATTCGAAGAGGCATCGTCAAACCTGCTCCAGGTGCAAGTGCACGTAGAAGAGAATCTTTGAAGAAATGTTGATAAGACAGCGCATACTACTGCAATGCACGTCACTTCAACTGAGACGATCAAGAATTGTCGAATGCGAACTCGTTATTGAAAACGATCTAATTAAATACACGTTTTATTACACTATAGAAATGTTTTACGGGTGGCACGGCGACAACGCAAATCAAGTTACTATTATACTTATTAACTCAATTGAACTCGACTCGATTTGAGGTGATTTACTTATTACTTTTTACTTCTTTCTCTCTGCTTTTTGTTGGTCATTTTGTAACCTCTTCTTTTTAATCTTTTGTTTGTGCGAACTGCATGCACATGGGCACTTTGTCAGTTTAATTTGGTTAATTGTTCAAGATCTGATCTGACCGAGGATGAATCGAAGGAATGCCATCCGATTCAACCCGACCCAAACGGAGAGTAGAAGGAGGCTCGTTTCGAACCGGTATGCGGAACACTGCTGCGGCTCTGATTACCCATATGTGTACTTGTGTCGGTAATTGCGGTATGTATGTGGGTTATCGCAGTGCCGGGTGCTTTTGTATATAAATCGTTGCAGTTTGCAATCAAAGGCATCAATCGTCACTTGAACGTTCTTCAGTAATCAAGTAACCGAGCTAATAACCAACCAAAATCAACATGAAGGTACGGACATGTCAAGTAGACGACAATCCCCTTCAAGCCAAAAAACGACATATTGGAAACACTTTTCGTTTTTCTTTCTTTCAGTGCTTCGCTGTTCTTGTTCTCCTCATGGCTGTCTTCGCTTTAGTCTATTCCGACGACTGGGACAGCCGCAACCAACACTTGGGGGGTAACCACTTGGGAGGTAGCCACTTGGCAGGCAGTAACCCAGGTCTCAGTAACGCTGGACGCGGCATCGGCAGCGGCGCCGGTAGCCACTTGGGTGGCAGTAGCTTAGGCATTGGCCGTTTGGGCCCTGGTCACTCTGGTGGTGGCTACTTGGGCTCTGGTCAACTGGGCTCTAGCCACTTGGGCTCTGGTCACCTGGGCTCTAGCCACTTGGGCTCTGGTCACTTGGGCTCTGGTCACTTGGGCTCTGGCCACTTGCCTGCTGGCAACTCGGGCGTTGGCTATTTGGGCGGCAGCCAGAATGCCGGCTGGAACAGTGGTCACCCCGGCTCGTTGGGCGTTCATGGCGTTCAAGGAGTTCATGGCGCTCACGGCATTCATGGCGTTCAAGGCGTTCATGGCATTCAAGGCGTTCATGGAGTTCAAGGCGTTCATGGCGTTCAAGGCGTTCATGGCGTTCAAGGCGTTCATGGCGTTCAAGGCGTTCATGGCGTTCATGGCGCATATTAAGTACCTAAAGCAACAGCCGATCAGCCTCACTAGCAGGCGGCCGTGCGGATCCAATCCGATAAATTGCGCAATTTGTACTCTAACCAATTTTTTTTATCCAGTTATTTAGTAATAAAATATCAGCAAAGCGAAAAATCCACAAAACTCCTTATTTTGTTCATAGAATTCACCGACTTAATTAATAGTAGCAGGGTTTTTCTACAGCATGATGAATATATGTGTATGATAAGAATCAGGCCAAACTAAATTTCATGAGAGAATTCAAACATCTATCAAAGGAAAACTTCAACTCGGCAGTGAATTGCTTTGAGTTAGAAACGACAAAATGGTCTTCCAGCGAGACAAGGCTGAGAAAGTCTAACGTTAGTAACAACAACAACAACGTATTGGAAAACTGCTTTCTCCACTGCGAACTGCGTTATCATGATCAATTGCGATTTGTTATTGAGGCTGCGGCTTTAATCGCGTTCTTGGGAAAGCGCAAATACGGATAATGGCTCTAAGTTGGACACGGCCTAAACCAAAGTCCTAGGAACCAAATCTATTATATATATGTAGCCGATATATAAGATGAATAAGAGAAACAGAAAGCAGAGAAGAAGAAAGCAAATGTGCCTTGGAACGGGTATTAGTTATTGACATGACGTATGTTAGCTATACTTACGAACCACATGCGGTAATTCAATTCTGATTCTGTGCATGCTCAGGAACATGCTTTCGAACTACAGTCATATATATACATTTAAATAAATGGTGTTTAATGGTCTAATGTTTTGTATTGTCGCTATTGTGGTTGAATTTCAAACACTGGGCGAACACTAGTGTATCTAAAACCCCACTGAAACGAGAATGAAATGCATGGCAACGAGGCTCATGTGTCAAAAAATTTGCTAAAGATCCATTGCAATAAATAAATTGCATTGCCTACTTTTGAGCTGGAGCATAAATGAAAACTTCATTGCCGACGCTGATTAATATTAGGCAAGTGAACAAACGCAGTTGGCATTATAAAAGAATTACTCAAAACACTTAAACTCCGCAAATCAATAATTAAGCGTGTCGCCAGCCCGGATTTGGGTTTCGCATAGTTTGTACGCGAACTTAATTGGTAAAACCTGCACTTGCCCAAAGAAACGATTTGTGCAATTGCCCTTGCCAAAAGGGCAAGTACGCCAAGGAGCGATGATTAGAAACCCTTAAGCCAAAGATCTCAGACAGCTGGCGATGCGGACTGCTGCGCCGCAGAAAGGTGACAGACACTTCAAGCGAAAGCGAGTTGCAAGCGAAATTTTAAAATTTAATAGGTACCAGTTTTCGAGAAACCAGTATTCGAATCGTAAATAAACGATTTAAAGATTTAATTAAAAATTGGAAGCATGAAACAAAAAATAATACAGAACGCAGATCACAGATCAACAACGAACTAAGACGGATTTAATTGCTTAATTGGTTTGTTCATCTTCATAATTGCCAGAACTACAAGAAACAAGCATTTCAATAAAAATGGAAATGAAAAAGAAAACATTAGATCGAAATCTAATCATAAGCACAACCGGATTTTTACTGTATCGGATTGCGTTGTTGTTTGCGTCTTGTTAAATTTATTTCGTTGTCTCTTTTCGTTTATTATTTCGCGCTATTTTGTAACGTTCAAGCCACTATAAAAGCAGCATTTGGCGAGCCGAAATGCAAGAGTTTCGTGCTGAAGATCAACCATGAAGGTGGGTGCCGTCACTGGAGCAACGGAATTCCTCATTTAAAAAATCAAACTATTTTGTTAATTTTTTTGTTTGTTTGCAGATAATCTTTGCTTTGCTATTTTTGTTCATCGCCGCCGTCTTTGGAGATGTCTCGCATCTGGCCAATGTGCAGCATGTCCCGAATGCGCCGCAAAGCGTACCCTCGGTGCCAGCACACGGGGCACCGGCTGTGCAACGTGGCCCCATTGTCACTGGACATGATCTGCATTAGCGCGTTCGCATGGAATGCGACGCTACGCTTTGTTTCATTGTGTGAAAATTAAACAAACAAACAAGAAAAAGTAAATGAAAATTAAAAAAAAATTGGCTACTTAAAGGTGTCTTTCATTTCGTCACTGAGTCTAAAGTATAGAACGTACTATATAGAAGTACGCAGGAAAGTATGCAACGACGCCTGCTTGTGCATTGTTTAGTCAAAACCTAATTTTTCGTCGTCGTTGTTGTTATTGTTGTTATTATTGTTCTTGCTATTTGTTATTTGCTTACAACTAAGCAGTGCAACATATGAATGAACCATGCACATACACACGCCCACATGCGCCCACACGCGCACACACAAAGCATGCACAAACAGTTGTTAGTAGGGGGTAGTACGCAGTCGGGTGTGCGTAATGCATAAGCTAGTTGGTTGTTTAGTTCGTTGTTTTTGGTTCCGCTGTTGCCTAGTGCATTGTTGATGTTGTTCTTAATGTTGTTGTTGTTGCTATTAGCATGACATGCGCATGCCAAGCGGCGCAGCACAAGCCAACGAAACAGCAACCGAAGCACTCTGCGCGCGCCAAACGCTGCACGCCTCGGCTCGGCTCGACTCGATTCGACTCGATTCGTCTTGGCCAGCATCAGTCGCCGTCTAGTTTTAGCGCGTTTCAAAGCTTCTTCTCACATTGAGGAGGCCATAGCACTGAACGCGCATCGCTGACTTAAGACCGTTTTCTACGACGTGCCATTGCTAGGACGCTTCGACGTGAACCACCTGCGAAATTCTCGTTAACCGTGCGCTTGGTTAAGTTGTTCCTGTTTTTTGTGTTTGATTTTTTTTGTCGCTTTTTTGTGTTGTTGTTGTTCTTTTATATATATTTTTTTAAATTAAATTTTTTGGATTTTTTTTGTGTCGAGTCTGGACCTATGGCACAGGTGCAAGTGTTTTAAGAGCGCCGCATCATGTTCCTGCTACCGCGTCCGCCTTTGATTTTTCTATGGTAAGTTTTAGTGAATTCACTTCACTTTCGCAGTTTGTGTTCTTAAATTACTTCAATGGATTCAAGTCAAAATCGAAATCGAAAATGTCAGAAAACAGAAAGAAAAAAAAACGAAAATTTTTAAATCACTTTCCTTTAACTGGACCCTGCAACTCTCATGGAGTTAATAGCAGTTTTGATCAAACTTTAGTCTCTGTATACTCACTCGGATGTTGGTTAGGACGCAGTGAGAGAGGCAGTTCGATAAAAGCTGCGACAGAGTTTCGGTGCATTTGACTTCAAAAGCGTCATGGAATTTTTGCCGCTAAATCGATAATTAATATTCGATAATTAAGAAACGAAATAGGGAAGACGAACGAACTAATCACAAATGGCACGTAAGTCGTGTTGTGCAACTGACTAACTGAACAGAAAGCAAAGTTCAGCATACCAACGCTGTTCGAGCGATGAAGAGGTCGACGGGGAAGACTAGAATCTATTGAGCTCAAAAGCTGTTTGCCTCTGATGTTCTGATGTTCATTTGCATTATGTGTGCATTGACAGATTTCCGCACACTAACACACAATCAATCACACACGCACATACACAAACACATACGCTCACACACCCAGCGTAACCGAAGTATAAGGGTAATACTTGAGCGGGGACTGGTAGTATGGTTGGTTGAGACATAACAGTATAGACTATTAGGCTATATACAATGTATGAACGTTGTTGCTCGTGGTTCTGTCACATTGGGCTGGCTTGGGCGCATATCTATAATTTTGCAAATGAAGCATTTTTTCGTCAGCACACAACAAAACCAATAGATATTCACAAACACTTGCCATAAAGGCAAGCCAAATAAGGCTTAGGTAGGTTAAGTGTACGGCATACTGAACCGAGTTGAGCTGAGCTCCATCGAACCGAGCAGTGTGACAATCAGTCATCGTAATCAGTTTGCCATTTCGTCAATTCGTCAATTCGCCAATTCGCCAATTCGCCAATTCTCCAATTCGATCAAAATGCAACGCAACGCAAGCAATGTGCATAATTGTACTATGCTGAAGAGCGATTGCAGGAGGGAAGCAGCGAAGTGTAGTCGTGGCTGGCCGGGCAACTCATGTAAAAATGCTATGGAAAATTGAACCGTGCCTACGAAATGACACATGAAATCCTTCTCAGCAATCGACTTGAGTCAACTTGGCGCTTGTCTAGTTGCGCCGACCAACCGAGAGACTAGTACTAGTACTTATACCCCCGCCTATCGCACACATTCTCATCTCAACCTAGCACTCGTGTAGGCGACTCAACCCCACTACTGAAAAACAGTGATGCCCTTTGCAGAACGAGGAGCACAAGAAGCGTTTTTTTTTAATTTAGGCACTGAAAAGGAAATGCAAAAAATGCCGTCGGCTAACAAACAACATTAGATGAGATTTTCTTCGTTCACTCACTCGTTCACTCATATTACTCACTCATTCACTCTTTCACTCTTTCATTATCATGATCCCTCGTCTGTTCATTTGTTTGCTAGTTTTCTGTTGCACACGTCCTTCCGCCTGTCTGTCCGTTTGGGCGTTAAAACGAGCGTTGTGCTGTCGTATTTAGCCCAACTATGCCCCGAATGTAATCGAAAAGGCAACAACCATAGACGACATCAAAGTCGAATACGAGCCGCCGGCAAAAATCAAACTGCATTGGTACGCGCATCCTGAGCTGAGCTGTTTGCTTGTGTGTCATCTTTTAGCCAAATGAGGCGCAGCTAACCAAAGCTCGATGAAAGGTTCTGACCGCAGAATTATGTGAAAATCACTTGGAGCTCCATTGACACTGTTGCACATCGCATGGTGTCGTCAACGTCGACTACCCTGAGGCCTGCTCAACGCGCCTATATTGACACGATAATGACACGCTGACATGTAACCTACTCATATTGCTTTGCGGAGCAGGGCAAACAGCAAAATCGCATTGCGAACACACTCTAAGCATCCGTGACAGCATTTGTATGCCCACCACTCGACGTTGTTAAAGCACGGATGTATCATAGTGTGGGTAGTCAGGGAAAGATGAGGAATTACGAGGCGAGACAAAATTTGAAGTACGTCTTGGCGTGCGAACTTCAAAGCAACATTACCGGAAATACACCAACAAGTTCAGCTGCAGCAAGCGAGTGCCTCTGCAAGTGGGTGAGTAGGTGAGTGGCAACGCCGGTGGCAGCAGGTTTTGGTAGCTGCCAAGACTTAACTAGAGCAACTTAAGCCACTTAACGAGCAACGCGAAAGCTCGAATCGAATTTCGAAAGATTTTAATTTGCAATCAGGCTAACTTCATGCTAGTTCGCGCTTAGTGTTTAACTGGCAGTTCATACCCGAATTTAGCAAAGGAAAATTCGATTGGGTCCGTAAGCAAGATTAGTGAAAACGAAAAGGTCACGCGACACAATGGCATTGATGAAAAAGCGTTATGTTATGTTCTAAAACCACGGCCGATTAGAAATGCACTGAAAGCTATGCTATTTCCTCGCCACCATCATTAGTCACATTAATTAGGCGCAGTGAAGCGCAGATGACGCGAGCAAATAATGTGCAACATTTCGCAATCCATGGCAACCATCCATTTGTCGCGTTCACCATAAGCAGAGCCCTTTATTTATAAACACACTATCACATTGCTACTTAGTCCCAACAGAGAAAATCGGCTTTGCTTTGCTCACTACAAAATAAGCGAGCACTTCTCAGAACAAAACTGGCGCAATAATTGGTCATCCACTGGAAAACATATTCTGTTGGCATTGGTGTCTTTCAATCAAACGCAATAAGCTTTATTGAAATAAAGAAAATAAAATAAAAAATACCTTAAAGAAATGCAACAATGACCAATGAAGAAGACACCTGCACAAAAACACCGAACTACTGTGTCCTGACCGCCGATCGCACCAGTGCTGCACATTATTTGGCCACACGCCAACCCACGGAGCCACACGCAGCGACACACAAATGGACAAACGGATAAACAAGTAGGCATTCGCATACAGTGTAAACTTTTAAGCGCATAATTTCCAGCTCAAGTGTTTAATTGCTCAGTCGCCGCATAAGTGCAGCCATCCAACCAGCCACACAGCCAAATCTACGCATGTAACCAGCGAAGCGACGAGTCAACCGTCCGGTCGATGAGCAGCGCACTGCAAAAGCCCAAGCAGTCCGGCCGCCAACACGACGGACGCAGCTAAACAATTGCCCAAATACAATGCTAATGTTATATAAAAGAAGTCCCAACACAAAATGGCACATGCGAAGGTCGTCGAGCGTCGTTGGTTATTGTACTAACAAACGGAAAACGGCAAACGACATATGTTCTCAGCCTTGCTTGCCCCTCTCCTAATGCAACAGCGGTTCTCTGTCCAGTGTTCTTTCTTTAAGCATTATTTGTGTTGTGTTGCGTTTGACTTTTGTCTTTCTTTCACGATTTCGTGCTTCCTTCACTTTTTTGGTTTGTTGGTTCGTTGGTTCGTTGGTCGGTTCGCTCGTGCATTTGCTTGTTTGCGGGTGTGGGCACTTAAGGGTAAGCAATGGTGTTTTTTATTGTTCGTTACACTATTGTTGCACTCGTGATTATTATTATTGTTTTGCGCGCTCTTTAAAATGATAAACGCACTTGAAAATGAAAACAACAACACGAAGTGGCGCAATTCGCGAAAGTACGTGAAAATAGCAGCGCGATAATCGCCTGGTCCGTTGGCCTTGTGACTGCTCACTAAGGGCTTAAAGCCATTTTTCTCACTTGTAACATCATCACTTGTTCATCATTGCCAATGTGTTATGTAATTTCCAATCTAACTGCAACTCCAATTGCAGCTTAGTTACCTACGTCAATCTGTGGGAGTGCCTCAGTATACCAACAACCACAACTTCCGGTGCGGGTGCGACAACGTCAACCAGAGAAGACTCTGGAGAATCGCGTGACCAGCGTGAACGCGATGCGCCGACACATGCCACTCCAGCGCCCAGCTGGAATGATAGCAGGGCAAGTGACTCTCTGTACAAGTGAGTGAAGCATATAAGCAATCAGCTTGGAGAATCTGATCTTGTTCATTTGATCTCTTTCATTCACAGTCAGTTACCAGCGACAAATCGCGAGCTACCGAAGATCACACGCGATTTTAAAGCAGCCCGCATCTATGAGTCGTTCCGGGCGGTAACCAACAAAGCTGGCTTGAAGTTGAACGCGAGTTCGGTGAAAACACGTACCAAGCGCTACAAGCCAATAACGGAAATGTCGTTGGCGACGACGATGACGACATCAGCTGCCGATGAGGCGGACTTCTACGGCTACGAGAATGCGACAACGAGTCGAAACTCAGTATCGGAACACGAATCTTATCAGTCTGTGGCTGAGGCTGAGGCTGAGGCTGAGGCTGACGAAGTGACGACACCGAGTGGCATGCGGAAACGCACTGCCTCCTCTGACATGCTCAGTCGTAACATTTCGATCCTACTGGAGAACCTGCTAAAGAGTTACGAGCAATCGCAACTGCCCACACACGGCCAAGGCGTACCGACGGTGGTGCGCACTAACATACTAATACGCAGCATGGGTCCCGTTTCCGAACTGGACATGGACTACTCCATGGATTGCTATTTCCGCCAGTATTGGCGCGACAAACGACTCAGTTTTAAAGGTCCTATTAAGAGTCTCTCGCTCAGCATTAAAATGCTGGACAAGATTTGGCGACCGGACACGTACTTTTACAATGGCAAACAATCGCACATACACACGATCACCGTGCCGAATAAGCTGCTGCGCTTGGATCAAGATGGCGGCATACTGTACTCAATGCGGTAAGATAAGTACCGGGCGGTGGCTTGGCGTGTTGGTTAAACTTTAATCTGCTCAATGCTGGTTTACAGTTTAACGATAAAGGCAACGTGTCCAATGGAGCTTAAGAACTTTCCCATGGATCGTCAATCCTGCCCACTTATTATTGGCAGCTGTGAGTATTGAATTCAGCTTCGATTGTTGGAAATCCAGTAAGCCAGGCAGTCAGCCAGCCAATTATAATTGATCTCTTTTCAGATGGCTACACTAGTCGCCAGCTGGTGTACGAGTGGAAGGACCAGCACGATGCTGTTTCCTTTGTACCTGGCATGACACTAAACCAATTCGATCTGATTAGCATGATGCATCGCAACTTTACATTTACACGACGTGAAGGCGACTTTTCCGTGTTGCATGTTGCCTTCAATCTGAAGCGCCACACGGGCTACTTTCTGATACAAGTGAGTCTGCGCTTGAATGCCTCTAAAGCAGTCAGTGTTTTGCAGTTTGTTGCACTTCACAGGTCTATGTGCCCTGTATACTAATTGTGGTGCTATCGTGGGTATCCTTTTGGATACATCGAGAGGCAACGAGCGATCGGGTCGGCCTCTGCGTTACAGCCGTTCTAACACTGTCTACTATCAGCCTTGACTCACGCACCGACTTGCCAAAAGTCAAGTATGCCACGGCGCTTGATTGGTTTCTGCTTATGAGCTTCCTTTACTGTATTGCAACGCTTTTGGAGTTCGCTGGCGTGCACTATTTTACAAAGGTTGGCAGTGGCGAAATACCACGCATCGAAGACGAATGGGAGGACATAAATCCGGGCGCGGGCGCGGGCGCGGGTGCGGGTGCGGGTGCGGGTGTTGGTGGTGGTATTAGTAACGGCAGTGGTGTCATTCATTCCAACATCATCGAAGCCAACGAAGACGAAGATGATGATGATGATGTGGATGCGGATGAGAATGATGAGGATGAGGAAGAGGACGCAGAAGAGAATGAGGACGATACCGATGAGGATGACGAGATCGAGCGAGTCTTTCGTTGCAGTTCGATTAAGCACAGCAATGAATCTATTTGCGAGCTACCACAGGCCCTTGCCGGAGGCTTTCGAAAGCGTAATGCCATGATTTGTCCTATCTATAGTGTAAGTAGACTACCATATTTCTATTGGCATCCACTCTAATTAATATCTCGTCTTCATTCTCGGCTACCTACTAAAAATACCACTCTGCGAAATAGGATCCCACGCACATATTTCGCGCGCCGTCTTCACACACCTCCACCATGGAGCGTACAACACAAACGGAGCCACCCACCGTTTCAAGAGCCCGTCAGATGTGGCTCTGCCTCAAAGGTGACGTCAAATTTCGCCGACAACGCGAACGCGACGCTGCCGCCGAGAAGGGCTGTCGCTACGTGAACAGCGTCTCGTTGATTGATCGCGTCGCTCGCATCGCCTTTCCAATGTCCTTTGCGCTCTTCAATCTACTCTACTGGCTGGCATATGGCATGTACAAAAAGGAGTTCTCGTGGTCATCAGTTAAGGGTTAATGTCCTCAACGCCCAACCAAAAAAGAGACAAGCCAACGACGTTTCAATCAAATTTTAAACTACAATAACAACGAACAACAAATTTCGCATTTCAACAGAAAACGGCTGTGCCAAAGAGTAGTTGCTCGCTCCAGCTATCGCTCAGATAAAAGCACTCTCATAGTCATGTACAAAGTTTGCATTTACATATCTGGCAAGGATGACGGTGATGATGATGACGGTGATAATGATGACGATAAAAGCAACAATAAACACTGCTTACGTATTTATTTACTTATTTGCTTATTTATTTACTTAGCTATTTATTGATGAGCACGCCGGTTCAATCATAATTCATAAGCAAATATTTGCAAGTCGCGTACAATGCGCACAGCGGAGAAGTTACCGCCATTCTGGCTTTGGCAAATGTGTAAGACAATAAATATTTGCATAATCTATCTGTTATTGACGGAATTTCGCTTGATTGACTGATTGACTGATTGACTGATTGACTTGTTAATACTCGCGCGGCATATCCACTGAGTTTGGAGCATTTACTCATCTGATGATTTACCAAACAGCCAAATTTGCCAGCAAATACTGACAAAGCATTTTAATGTGATTGTTAGCGTATGAGTCACGCGAATTACTAACTAACGTAACTCAATTTGGGTTGAAAAAAATTTTAAGTCCGATGGGGTTAACTCAAAGCGTTGCACGGATTATCAGGTAGAAATCGTGAGTGATGGTTGGGCCCATATGCACCAAATCGGCCCGTTAAATCTTGGCTGTTTGATGTTTTCTGATGTACTCTTTGCTTTGCTTTCATAAATCTTCAATTAGTACACATTTTTTCGTTCTGCTGTTCAGTAATCATAAGAAAAAACACAAAATGAAAAGGATATCAATCGCGGTAGAAAATAGCTTTGTAAATTTATTACAAAATAACCATTCACGCCATGAAATTGCTGCACAGTTAAAAATAAGCAAAACAACAGTTAATGACTTTAAAAACGCCGATATGTTATCTGCGCACACAACACTGCAGGCCGACCAAGACTTATTTCTGATGGCGATGCACGGTTGATGGAACGTTTGATGAAACGATCCAAAATTTGGTGGAAAGCTGCCTAGAAGGCTTAAAAGTGTCATAAGAATAAGGGCTTTGGACGAAGTATTAATTTGTAAAGTATTAAGTATAAAGAAGTATTAATTGACAGTCACCCAAGTGCATAATGCATGCATGTGCAAAATTGTCCGAATGAGGCTCTTTTGGTCTTTTATTGCATTTTTGTTTATGAATTAATGTTGAAACTTTTTCTTCTTGTAAAACTGAAGATGATAACTAAAGGAAATAAATAAATGGCTGAAAGATA
This sequence comes from Cacoxenus indagator, assembly GCA_035041755.1. Taxonomy (NCBI): domain Eukaryota; kingdom Metazoa; phylum Arthropoda; class Insecta; order Diptera; family Drosophilidae; genus Cacoxenus; species Cacoxenus indagator. Next base: position 1,579,177 of record JAWNKX010000220.1, on the reverse strand, counting down.
TTTGCCAACAAAATGCTTTAACTTATTTTCATTACTTTACTATAGAAGTGCAAAACATGCGGACAATTTTGCTTCCCACTGTGTACTTACGCACCACATGCGGTAAGCCAATTCTGATAATCGCGCACATATATACCTGCATGTATACTGATTTAAATTTGTTGTTTGAATTAAAAAGTAATATGAAGTATAGTTAATTCTTGGGTTCTTCAACAATGACTTCTGCGTCTTGCACCTCTTCAACATTTTTTCCAACTTAAATTGGCCTTGGTGGGTGGATATAGGGCCTCCTGTAACATTGTCTACATTGGGGCATGCGGAAACAACTTGTTTCAATAACTTCTCATTGGAGACGAAATTTTCATATCGAGCCAAACTCTCTAATTACCTCTAGGAGGTAATTTCCAATAGCTCATTGGGTCACCAGACAGGGCAGACTTGGCGGTGAGGTCGTACTTTGAGCGTACGACAAGTAGCCTCCACTTAGAGTGATTATTTTGGGCCATTGGCGTGCGGCATTCGTATCACATTCGTGTAGTACATATAATTTTCTCCTGTTTGCACTATTTTTGATTGTAAAAGCGGAGTAAATAAGCAAATAATAGTTCAAGGAACTGGTTGGTGCTGCTACGAATATCGCAGTTTTACCGCCATTTGGTAAAGCCACACACCCCAACACACAACAAAAGAATGTACTTGATTTCAGACCAGGATCCCCAGAATCGTTTGCCGTTTAAAGAAACGGTCGAACTCTCAACACCAACAGTGACTTGTGCCTAGTCAGTTTTGCTTTCATTAGGAAAAATAAATGAAAGCATTTGGTGAAAGACGCCACCGTGTGATTCCCGGATAACGTTAGGAATATGCTGAACTGCAAAGTGAACGGCCCCTGCAGTGACAGTGTGCCAACTCTGCCGTGGACCGTGCTCAAGCAATAGCAAACGTGTGAGAATACTTCTCACACAGCGCTGCCACACTGTACCAAAACGTGTTAATGCGTTAAGCGGCCAGGCTATTCACGTTCATACGCTTAAAGAGCGCAGAATCCGTAAATTCCGATGATGCCACGCCGGCAGCGTCAACAGCAACAGCAGCAGCAACAGCAGCAGAGCAGTGAAATGCAAAGCCATGCAAGAAGAGGCTAAGCAGCGCAGTAAAGCACAACGCAGCGCAGCGCCGTACAACGCAGCACAACGTGATGTGACGCAATTTCCTGTACTGTGCTCTGCTGTGATGTGCTGTAAGCTAAGCGCGACCACGAGGTGACACAGGACAATCATTCGCTAGTTAGACTCGGTTAGGTGCGCTCGTCGGCAACACGACTGTCGCACGCCGACATAGACACCAATACGACTACGAGCACGAGCACGAGAACGTAGGAAGAGCGGCGCAAACACGGAGCGCTTTGGTCGAGCGCTAAATCGGTCATACGTTCGACGCCAAAACGCCATCGAATCGTAGTGCATTGGAACAATTAGAATTGAATGGCGTTGAGTTGAATTGAGTTGTGCTGTTTGTCAGAATAGAAAATCAGAATATTACGCGACGAGCGGTGACACTTGACCTGAGGCACAACGCAAGTAAAAAGAGGACAGGACGCCTAAAAGGGTTGCGGCGGTGCAAATAAAAGCGGCAAAACATGTGCGATCGGGTAAGAAAACCAAACTCACAGATCAAGCGAGAAAAACGTTTAAGGCAGGCTGAGTAGTCTAGTCAGCGGAGTCAAAATAAGCGAGTATCTAATCAGCAGCAACGGCGGCACGGGGCCTGGGCATTACATCAAATCAAAAGGCAATCAGCCGAGGAGCATAGGAAGTGAAGAAGTTGCAGTAAATTTGTCAATCAGTTAGCGTCACCATAATCACCAATCACCACAATCACGAGCTCTGCCCCAGTCGCATTTGTAATGCCTTCGGTGCGTATTAATGAGGCGAGATGAGGGCATTGAAGACGCTGGGTTCTCGGACAATTTGGCACGACTCGGACTGAACACAATTGACAAATATATTGAAGCGTCGGTTATGAGACGTGGTAGTCAATTACGTAAAACTTGCATTTCATTGCATGTGAGTGTAACTGCATAGGCGACCTATATTCGTAGCATCACCACCACTGTCAAAAGTACCAACATGATGATGACCAACAACAGCAACATACCAACAACTCAAACACATTGTCGTTGTCGCATTGTTTCTGGCGCTTGGCAACTTTGAAAGCTCGAAATGTAATTTCTCATTCGAATGCTTTGTGATAAAAGTGGGTGGGTGGGTAGCTGTCCCAGGGGACTATCGTATCAAAGGCGCATGTTGTGGTGTACAATGTTTTATGCAGCATGGCGACAAGCGGAAAACAAACAACAACAACAAAAGAGAGAAACGGAGAAAGAGAGAAAATTAAAATTTAACAAACAAAAACCTCACGGAAAAGAGCAAATTTGAAAAACAGAATAAACAAATCGCTTTTTCAGCTGACACGATTGCAGCTGAAGAAATTGGGTCAAATAAACTAAAGAACAACTACAACAAGCGACGACGATGACCTATGCAACACTGATGTCGGCAACGATGATGCGGACGTCGACGTCGTCGGCGGCGGTGGCGGCGGTGGTGGTGGTGACGGCGACAGCGACGACGAAATCGTTGGCAACGCTGTCGAAGTTGTTAAAAAACATTTCGAATCATTGAAATTACTACCGCTGTCGCAGGCGCTGCTTTTGTCGCTGTCGCTGTCGCTATCGCTGTCGCTGATTTCGCTGCTTACAGCATTCGTGTAATGCGTTGAGCATAGCAGCAGTCGCTGTTGCGCAAACAAAGGAATACAACGTGAGCATGCTGCCCGGTGAGGGAGAGCGAAAATTGGATGAGATTGAGAGCGCTTCACTTTCATAAATCATTGTTGTCGCGCCTTCCTTCCTTTACTGTTCTTCTCTCACAACGAATTCGGTGTCTGTGTGTTCGTGTGTGAGCGTCGCATTCATTTATGCGCTTCTTCTATAATATTTCATTTCATAGTACTCGCTTGTCGTTGTTGCACTCCATTTTCGGTTGTAAAAGAAAACAACAAAGAAGATCTCGTTCATTAACCCTATTGTTTTGTTATTGTTGTTGTTGTTATTGAGTCTTGCTTTTTGCTTTTATTTTTGTGCGCTTTGGTGTTGTGTAAACATGTGAAGTGTTGTGCGAACGAAGGTTCCTCTTCGTGTTCACTTGAGAATGCCGCTTCAGCACATGTAGTTGTTTAATACAAACACTTCGCAGCAGCTGGCCACGTGAAAATGCCGCATAATTTTCCGCTAAAAGTGTTGCTTACTTATTCTCAGTTGTACTCGTATTATCAGCAAATTCATTTCATACCTTATGATCTCACTTTGTTTGCCACTTCAAAGTATTGAGCGAACAAACCCATTCTATTTTAGTATTACAACTAGTGGGACCAGGCCAACATTAACTGCCTTTGATTGCGACAACTGTGCAATTACTTACTCTATGTACGTATCAGTGAGCTTTTTATATATACGTACATCTGAACGTCGCCGATCTCGCATATTAATTTGTTTGCACGTCGCTTAGGCTTTGGGGTTATATATCATATAGTTATATATGTATTATTTTTTATTTATTTATTTATGGACAGTTTAAATGCAATGCCAAATTACAGATAAACTTAAACAAAGCTATAGCATCGAGGCCTTAAGCTTAATTACTAATCAAGATATTAACAATAATAGTGATAACAGTAATAGTTAAAGGACTTAGCAATATAATTATTAGTAATTTCATATGTATGTGGGTATGTGCAATGTAGTATTGGAACTTATAAATTACTTGTATTAATAATATTTATATTTGATGTCATAATTGGCAAAATAAGTTGCATGATTTTAGGAAATTAATGGAAGGATCGTAAGAGGGTCAAGGTGGCTAAGAGTTTTGATTCTATTTCTATGGAAGAAGTGACATTCAGAGAGAACATGTTTTACTGAGATAGGTGTATTCGAGTTGCAGAATTTATATATATTGGATGAAGAGTTGGAGCGGTCGAAAAGGTGGGAGTGGGTAAGATTGGTGTGGACGAGACGTAGCCGAATGATTTTTGAAAGTAAACGACGATATATAGGCTGATCAAGTAGTAGTCGACCGTAATCGTAAATGGTGTTTTTTGGAGTGTTGTATAATTTGTAGTGGTTATTAGTGGAAGCAATAAGTCAGTTCAGTTCTATTTTAAAGTAGGTTTTAATGTGTTTTACGATATCAGTTATATTGTAGTTTTCTTTGGAAAATGAGAGGGAATTTGAATGCATCTTTAGCAGCTTTATCTGCTTCTTCGTTGCCGGTGATGTTGCAGCGGCCAGGGGTCCAGACAATTTTGATTTTTGGTGAATTTTTCACAAGAGTCTGCCTGATTGTTGGAGGGTAATATGATTGATTGGAAGTATTGGCTATAGCTTGTCACGAAGAAAGTGAGTCGATACAAATAGCAAAGAATGTTTGTGCTTCTTTGGCCCTCTGCACTGCGTTGTGAATGGCTATGATTTCCGTTGAGAAAGACGAGCTGTAGTGGTGAAGGAAGAATTTATCATGTGCTCTATTTATTATTAAACTGAAGGAGGAACCGGAGTCCGACGTGGAACCGTCTGTGTATACGAATAAATGAGAGTGTAGGGACTCTTTAAATTACAGGTAGCGTGAAAGACTTCGGAAGTTGGTGAATATAGGTATTGGTGACAGAGGAGTGGAGGTTTAGTGTGAAGGGTGGGGATGTGCTTTTAATTAAGGGTATTGATTTGGTTCGAAGGCCAAAACTTCTTATGAGTAGCAGGGAGCGGTGGAGAGCAGAGGGAATATGTATTATTATTTGCTCCAATTATTTAGATTATTAATTATAATATGATTTTCAAAATTCAAATTGCTTGTATATCTAATATGGAATAGCTGCGCTTAAAAAGGGTTACAAGTTTGCAATTTGGCAACAAGACCACAAGAGGACTATAAAATTATATAAGCTGAACGCATCTCTCACAAAGAAACAACATTTCACTTCAATAATGTGCGAATATAGGTGATATATAATTTTGTTTAATATCATTTTAGTTGTAATCAAATTTAAGAAGATGTTCAGACTGGACAATAGGTTTAGGAATAGTATACGAGTATATATGATTTTGTGCAAATATTTATTGCAGCCCGCTTAAGTTAACACTCCTTATTATTTTTATTTCAAATCACCTTTAACTTACTACTTTTTTACTTTTTACTTTTTTACTTTTTTCCCAATGACAATTTCTTTCGAAAATTGATAGACCCCTGTTGTTGTTTGCACTGCTGACTTGTTCTTCCATAGTCATCTTTACTTGAAATTTTGAAAACAAATGCCTTTAAAATGCCAAGGAAGCTATAGGGATTCAAATATTTAACGACACGTTTCATGTAAAATGGTCAGAGTTGCAACTTAAAAGAAAATTAATAGACTAAACAAGATATTTTTTCCATCCACCTATTAGCTCGAAAAGGAGATTCACAGAAATTTGACTTTTTCATTACACCCGGTTAATACATTGCATTTCGTATCGAAACTCTGTATGTATGTCAATCAATCAATCAATCAATCAATCGCATGTTTTCACCTATCACATATGTATCTATCTATATATATAAAATTGGAAGTATGTTTGTCTGTTTGTTTGTCTTTATGTTTGTCTGTTATAAACGCCGAAATCGCTGTATCGATTTTGATGAAATTTTGAGGGAACCTCTAGAACAGCCTTTAGATGGTAACCGTGATTAGATTTGGTGCAAAATTCGTTGAATTCGCTAAATATTAAGACGAACTCAATTTCCAGATGCTTCTCAAACTGTATGGATACAAATAAAACACAAACACAAAGTAGCCTCTGAGAATTGAGTGTGTCGGCAGTGCTGCTCAAACTGTACAAAGTCGAAATGTTCAAATGTTCAAGTGAATATAAAAATCAAAAAAGTGAAGAATACGAAATGCCACCCAAATGGTCAAACACTGGAAGATCAACGAGAAAATCACAGCAGTAGACAGAGCGCAGAGCTACTGAAACATCCGAAGAGAGTGACTCACTCGAAGGCAGCAACGCTCCGGGTCCCTGCTAGTAATCTATGTTTTCATGCCAACAATTATCCCATGTTCTTCCAAAACATCCTATCTAGCTCTATACAAAAATTTATAAAAATTGGTTCAGCTGTTTAGGGGTGAAAAGCTAACAGACAGACAGACAGAGTTAATTTCGCATTTAAAATATTGGTAAGCATATGTGTTTATTAAAACAGATTTTTTTTTATATCCTTATTCAATTCTTTTGGTGTTCCCAAGAGTGCTCCCCTCCACAAGGTTCGTGCATCTTATTGGATATATGTGGTTTCGAAAATTGATTGTTTTTCTGATAGGTTGGGTAATTAGAATGCCGCTACCAGTCCTCTATGTTGGGAGTATCGACTAGCGCCTCCACAGAAGTTGAAGAGCGACGCTCTCTGATGGTGGTGACGTTTCGATTCAACCACAGGGGAATTGAGAAAACTGAAAATTTTTTGCGCCCACCATGGAGTTTGGATCCAGGCTATCGAGTCGATAGAGAAAAAATATACTTCACTTGAATTCAATTGAGTAATCATATTAAGAAAATCCAAAAAATATTTATTCTTAAATTTTTTTATAGTCGAAAACTGAGAAACTGTTCTATGTGGTATCCAACGATGGCACTACGTTTGATTTGGTAAACGTTAAACCCCCGAAGGACACGACCTACGCAAACATTTCGCTTCATCGTTATTGAATCGGAAGTTGCTGTTGTTCTTGTTATTGTCAACTTTTGCGTTGACGCAGCACAAGCAGCATAACTAGAACAACAAGGACAATAGCGACGAGAAGAGAGACATCAGCAGCACTAGGTCCTGTAACAATAGCAGCTGGTTAAGTAACGCATTCATTATTAGAAAAGCGGTTGTGGGTGTGCAAATGCACGCTCAATGTAATTAAACACTTGAGGCGAAGGTTTCGCCTAACGACAGCGTTGGTAACCATGTGAACGACAATGCCGACGAGGGTAGCGACAATGGGCAGCCTTACCGCAAAAAAAGACCTGAGATTAATTTAAGACGACGAAAGTGAACAAGTCAGCTATGAAAGGCTATTGGCAGCCAAACGCCAACGCCAAAGAGAAAGAGAAAGGGAGAACATGAAAAAGTGGTCTTGAAAATGGGAAGTGGGATGCGATGGCGCCAGAGCGGGCAAAGGAGGGACAAAAGTATTTAAATCATAAATAAACATCGACGATGGCAGAGTAAAGTAGATAGACACCCTCACACACATATACAATATCAACATGTGCGTTTGCATAATCGAAACTTTACTAACACGTGGTTGAGATGCACACATACACACACATACACATACGAGTACAAGCATAGACTTTTTACTTGCTATACTTACCACATTGTGTACATAAGCGCACACACGTGTGCACACAAACAAATGCAAACAAATACAATGCACGGCTTACATACATGCAAGCAAACGCATTACGATACTCCCTCTGTCATCGACACCCTCTCCCAGGCAGAAGAAGCCAAACACTTACATTCATATGTCGTACGTCTCGTCTCATTGCAGGTTGAATAAACTTTAACGTTCATTGCCAATTCTTGTCTTTGTTCCGAAGGAGTAAGACCGAAATGGCAGAACTGTGCACACAAAAACAATAAAAAACAAAAAGAAACCAAAAACCAAAAACTAAAAACCAAAAGCCAAAAAAAGTAAGAAAAAATTACCACAAATTGAATACTAAGCTAAAAATAGAGGCAATCGTGCACTCAGCGGGCGCTAAGAGATGGCCAAGAAATAATGACAATGGCATCAATCATACGTAATGTACGCTCAGTGAAATGAATCCGTTTTCAACGAACCAAGAGTAGAGCATAGAACATAGAACAGCAACAACAACCGAGGCGAAGCAAAGAAGAGCTCACAACTCACAAATTCAGAATTCCATGACCAGAGAAGTAACAGGAGCAGAGGCAGCAGCAGCAGCAGCAGCAGCAGCAGCAGCAGCACAACAGAAACGGCTTCATCCAAAGCAGGCTAACCACCCACAGAAGCCGTCCCAAAATGAAGTTTCGAATTGTATGTCTAGGCCTCGTCTATTATGGCCTGCTCATGATGCTGATGCACGCCAAGCTGCCGTTGGTGCGGTAAGACAGCAACAAAATAGGAATTTAGATAACTGCTCACATAATACTCATTGTAGCGGCAAGCGAAGAGAGATGATGGCAGGTCGACTGGAGAACGTCACACAGACGATATCGAAGATACTTCAAGGTTACGATATACGATTACGACCGAATTTCGGTGGTAAGTCGAAAGAGTGTCAAACGATGCTGAATGAATATCACTATGGATATCCATAACCAAGTTGGTGTGGGTGGTTCGGTGGATGATATTTGAATGCAGGTGTCAATGACATCAACTAAGCACACGTTTTGATTACAAAGTATATAAGCGAGATTAAGCTAATAATAGCGAGAGTTAAGCATTTTGGAGCATTGAATCTGAGCTACACTGATGCTTGTCAATGATGTCCTCTAATTATCAACTAATTTGTGACTACATTGTGACTAATCGGATTGTCACTTTGAGCGGGTTGAATTAGAAGAGTTGTTTCAATCAGGAGACAGGACGTTTCCTCAGCGTGAAAATACATGAGTTCTTTTTTTTGGCTACCCAAAGTCTGATGAATGGTTCGCACGAGGTAGTTCTCTCCAGGAGAGAGATACTATTCTATTCCTATCAGATTAGTAGTGTTATGATTTTGACAGGGAGTTTTTAACACGGAGACTGAGATATCGGACATCTTGTAATTTGAATATACACTCTATCAGCGGGTAATTCAATAGCCAATAAGTAAGGTTGTAGACATCTAATGTATTGGTGTAACAAAATGCAAACAGCGAGGGCATTCAATAGCTTTTATTATACGTTCCGTAAGACTAATGCAGTTGTCAAGGACATCCGTGAAAACCACGTTTGTTTGCTTGACTTAATAGAAGTTGTGTACTTTACAGGTGAACCTTTGCACGTAGGCATGGATTTGACGATAGCAAGTTTTGATGCCATCTCCGAAGTGAATATGGTGCGTAACACAAGACTACCACCACATGTTCTTTTATTGTGTTGAGGAGTATCAATGTAAAACAGTCTGTATTTTCGTCCATGCAAACAGGACTACACTATAACTATGTATCTGAACCAGTATTGGCGCGATGAACGACTTGCGTTCAATGTGTATGGGCCCTACTACGACGACGATGCCGATGACGATGGCGTCAATGATGTGCTCACACTTTCTGGCGACTTTGCGGAGAAGATTTGGGTGCCCGATACCTTTTTCGCGAACGATAAAAATAGGTGAGTAAGGCATTCACATGTTAAATTCCGTTCAGGACACCAGTGCATTCGCCTTCACAGTTTCCTGCATGACGTCACCGAACGCAACAAACTGGTGCGTCTCGGCGGCGATGGCGCCGTCACCTATGGCATGCGCTTCACTACCACACTCGCCTGCATGATGGATTTGCACTACTATCCGCTCGACTCACAGAACTGCACGGTCGAAATCGAAAGCTGTAAGTTGTCACAATCGCTAGCTCGCTCTCGATCACACACTTCTCGATCTGATCAAGTTATCAGATTCTGTATGTTATAACGATCAAACCTCGTTACTTACTTTCAGATGGCTACACCGTCAGCGATGTGGTTATGTACTGGAAACCAACACCGGTTCGTGGTGTCGAGGATGCCGAGCTGCCACAATTCACGATCATTGGCTATGAGACAAACGATCGGAAAGAGCGTTTGGCCACCGGCGTTTATCAACGCCTGTCACTCTCATTCAAACTACAACGCAACATTGGCTACTTCGTTTTCCAGACCTACCTGCCGAGCATATTGATTGTCATGCTCTCTTGGGTCTCATTCTGGATCAATCATGAGGCGACCAGTGCACGTGTGGCTCTAGGTGGGTTCCCATCGAAAAACAACTCTCTCTCTCTCTCTCTCTTTCTCTCTCCCCCGAATCCAATGTTAATTAATGTTGCAAATCGCCTAATTTGTAGGTATTACTACGGTGCTCACAATGACGACGATTAGCACCGGCGTACGTAGTTCCTTGCCACGGATATCCTATGTCAAGGCCATTGACATCTATCTGGTTATGTGCTTCGTGTTCGTATTCGCCGCGCTTCTCGAGTACGCGGCTGTCAATTACACCTACTGGGGCAAACGAGCCAAGAAAAAAATTAAAAAACTCAAGGACTGCGATGGCAAAAAAATTGGTAAGGCCCAACGAGGAACAAACTAGCCCATGAGCAATCTCAATTTCAAGTTTTCTCTCACAGGTAAAAGTGAGAAATCCGAAACGTGTTCAACGACCGAAGACATCATAGAACTGCAGGATGTGCGCATGAGTCCTATTCCTTCACTACGCAAGGGCAACTACAGTGCAACCCTCGGTTCGATTGGCACCGAGACCATCGATTTAGCCAAGTTTCCTCCAAGTTTTCGTATAACACGCAACTACGGCACGAGTCGCAGCAATCTACGGCACCGCGGCCAACGTGGTAAGTAGTATTTGAAGACGAGTCCCACTGCCATTGCATTTCAATTTCAAACAGGCATCTCGGGCCGTCCACGCATGCTGCACGCACTCAAAAAAGGCGCCTCCGCGCTAAAAGCCACCATACCAAAGATTAAGGATGTCAACATCATAGACAAGTACTCACGCATGATATTCCCGATCAGCTTTTTCGCCTTCAATCTGGGGTACTGGCTTTTCTACATTTTAGAGTGATAACTGTTCAAATGTTAAAATACTGCGTTTGGAGTTGAAAACTTTGACTCTGACATTTACCACCTCTCAACCACACCCGAAATTAAAGGAATTAGGAAGCCCTGAAGACAAACAAAAAACGCTGAATTGAATAATCCATTGACCAATTTATGCCAACTAGATCCCCACCCCCAGGAAACCAGATAACGAATTATACGAGTATTTGAAAGTACTATCCTAGGAACACTATACCATAGATCCGGCGTAGCACACTTGGCTCGAGTCTTCGTCTTGAGTCGCTCAGTTGCGTCTCTGCTCTCTCTACGCCGTTAACCGCTGCAATTTGGTTTAAACGATTTATCATATTTGAGCGCTTCAATGCGAATTTCGATCACTTCACATCATTACAGGTCACTGGTCACTTTGTGTCACTTTCGATTGAAACCAAATTATAGCGAAACGGCTCATAGATATCGAATAAGTATGAGTATTGTTGCCATTGCGCATTTTAATGTATAGCAGTCATATACTATCTATATGTAAACCCATTTTTTGTGGTATCTCTAGTTACCAAATTGAATTGTTCTTTTTAATTTTTTTAGTCTTGTGATTAGCGTTAAGACTAGCGGGCAGTAAGATTGTTTTAATAAATGTTTTAAAACACGTCAAAAGCACTCGAGTTGCCGTTGAGATCGGTGCGATGAATTTTTGGCTTTTTCTTGTGCAGTGCATTATACAAATTTGGTGGAGCAATAATCTATATATATCAATACGGACACAACGAGTTTTCGTTGGAAAGGTTGGAAAGGTGTTCTACAGATGTGCGTTATGTTATTTTATGCCTATATAGTGATGTTACTGCGGCAGAAAACAGGTGACAGAAGCAACGAGCACTGAAAAATCCATGAGGAGTTAAGGATGCTCAGCGAAATTGTTTAATGACAGAATGAAATAAACACCGCATACCAACAACAACAACTGCACGCGCCGCAGTTGAAATAATTGTGGAATTCAGGTTTGAAATTTGATTAACTCGAAGTCAATTCACTCTCATTGACTACTTTATATATGTGAATCTTCTGCAAAAAGTGTTTGGAATCAGGTGAGTCGCCCAATGACTCACCCGATGACAACAATGGATCAGGCGGTGGATTTATCTATTCGCGGACAGCATTCCTTGTGTTTCCACACACCGCATCCATTTTCCCTGATATTTTCACGTTGATCTAAACTACAATCGTATTAAAATGAAGCAGAATTCAAATCAACAGGTATTGTTTGTCGAGATCGATCTTTCTATTCTTTCGACATGTTGCTTCTCTGATTCTGATGCACGTGAATAATCGTTGCGCAACCACGATCTGCGCCTCTGCTCTATTTGCGAAGCTCGAGTTCGCTTGTTTCTACGTGCTACGTTGGTAGATTTGAAAAAAAATTATTGCTTTGCTTCCATCGGCAAAGAATGTGAAATAAAACCGTCCTTCAATTAATTTTCCCAAGGTCCCATCTATCACTATACTAAAATTCAAAAAATTTATTTCAGCTATTTAGGCGTGAAAAGCCAACAGACAGACAGAGCCACTTTCTCATATATAATACCAGTAGGTACACGCGACTTCGTCTGCGTAGAATTTCGAGTGGCATAATTTTTCTTCAAACATTTTTCAATCTCAATAATAAACCCATATACTAATGAATTAAATATAAAAAAAGGGTTCAGTGGTTTTGTCGTGAAAATGTAATATGTACGTATCAAAATGTAAGTAAATACTATAGGTAAATGAGTCTGAGGCAATTAAACTGAAGATTTTGTGGACTCGATACTCGTGAGCACGTCACATACAGGTTTTCATGGAAAAAACAGTTTTTTTCTAAATGTACACCTGCTACTTTCAGTGTTTGTCCTCGAGCTTTGTTAATCGAATATAATATTATCGCGAATGCTGCTTTCAGAGGCAACTGCATTTTTTTAAACTGGAATGGCAAGTCGGTCAGCATTATTGAAATACGGTTAATTAATAGATTTTCTCTCTTTGCTGTTCCTGTCTTAATTATTGGTCTTATAATATGGCGTCCTAAGTGTGTTATTTTTAGCTGTGTCAAAGCAAAACGAAATTCCAAAGAAAAACCAAAATTTAAAAAAAGAACAAATTAGTGAAAGAATAATTATTTTCCTCAAAAACGAAGCTATCTACAGAGCAAACAACAAAATTCCCAAGAATTACCCTACTATTCTGCGGTCACTACACTGACTGACTGACTCGTGCGCGTGCTGCTTGCATTTTTTTACTTTTTATAACAAAGTAATTCTTAAGAAAAGGCAGTGACTTATATGAGCCAGAGTGAATGAGGACTACTACCGTATAGCTCGCACACACTTTTGTACACACTGGTGCAGAGAGAACTAATTCATATATACTTCATATAAATAAATATGGGCGAAATGCAAGGCATCCATGCTGATATGGGCTCAATTTCGTTTGTAGTTTAAAATTAAAGACAATCCACACAATTTGCTTAATATATAAGACCAACAGAATATTCTATAGCGCCTAAGTTGAACAGACAAAAAATCTGCAAACCTACAAAAAATTTAACATAAGCCAATCGTGCCTGACAAGTCTCTTCCGCCTTTTTTAATGGAGAAATGTAACCTCTATATGAATGGGTACTCTTTGACACATGTGATCAGTGATCTCTCTCTCTCTCTTTCTGTCAGTTTTATTTACTTCTTTCCTTATTATATGGAGTAAAATCACACATTTCTCTCTCGCGCTGAGATTCTCTCAACTCATAGAGAGCGCCACAATGTTGTTGTTGTTGTTTTCAAACAATACAGTTCGGAATTTTGGTTTAATTTCTATGCCTCGCTTTTTCGTTTGAATACACAGCAAACGAGATAACGTATGTATGTTGGGCTTAATATGTTTTCACCTGTCAAACCTATACAATCTATGTTTTTGCGACAAAAAAGAGGCTATGTTGGTCTCCAAGCTCCTATCTATCCGTACACCAAAATGCATAACAATTGCTGCCGCGGCTTAGACGTGAAATGGCAACAGAAAGACAGACAGACAGAAAGAAAGTCAGACAGAAAGACAGTCAGACAGAAAGGCAGACAGACAGAAAGACAGACAGAGTTACTTGCGCATTTATAATATTAGTAAGGTGTAGTGTTAAAAGAATTAGTTTGTGTTAATGCTCGATGTCAAGCAACAAATTTGTCTTTATAATTAATGCTCTCGGAAGCAACTGCTCGCTTTCCTACGTTTCCATTTGCCTTTATATAGTCTAATGAATACAGTGTATGGGTGTGTGTGTTATGCAGATGCATGAATGATTCCAAGTAATTTTCAAGTGGTCAGCAATATGTGCAGGCATCAAATGACCGTTCTGTGTAATAATTATTTGACGTTCAAGATGGTGTGAATGTGCTGATTAGGCATAATCGGTTGTGCACTTGAATTGTCCCGTATTATTGCCGAATACTGGCAATTTTATACTGTTAAAACAGAAACACTTTCTGCTCATTTACCAATTATTTTCCTTGGATTACTACCCCATGTGGCGTGTGAGCAAGACGGTTCATCAAAATTTATTTTGGTATCATCAAAGGAAGCCCTTACCAATTACTGACAAACTCTTCGCATCTGCTTTGTGTTCACTGCACAGCTTTAAATCACATATCAGTTACAGATTTTTTTTTGTCTGCCTTCGATATCTTGTGGCCGTTGCCAGTCTTTTACTGCATGTTGTGTAGGCGAGACAGTATTTAATATTCGAATTTTGGGTTTGTTATCACTTTTGTACAGGCATCGGAAGGAGTGATTTAATTGTATGAGTTGAATATGGCACGATTGTTAATTAAATAGGTATAGGTATATACTAGTAGTGCTAATAAGAGTGGTCCTGAATGCGGCTAGAGCAAAACGAATGACAGAGTAGTGGGGGTGTCTTATATTTTATTGCTGAGTAAAAGTAATTGGTTGCAATTTTTTTTAGGACATTGATGTTTTGTGATTGATTAGATAAAACAGTGTGCAAAAGCTGGCAAGATTTCTGGTCACATATATGCAAATGCAATGAGGACAAAACTAGGTGCCGAACGTCAAAGAAATCATAAGCGTATAATCACAGACTATGCCAGAGATTAAGGATTTACTCGTTCCACGCAACCACTTTCAAATGTTTGCAGTTCATTATCCGAACTCATTGGCTATAGGTGGCAAAGACTCACATGTGCAAACACTCATTATTTCCGGAACAAGAAAATAGCTGAGTTGTTGGTCAAATACCAGTATGGGAAATCAAAAGCACATCTAATCACAATAAGAGTATATACGTAATTTTGTTGCAGTTCTTCTTAAATAAGTAATCATGAGCACTGGACTCGACTAAGTTAATCGATATTTGCATTCCTACTCTATCACATATTACATGTACCATATGACTATTCGAGTCAAGGATCTTCAGTCATGTGCTGAATCATCAATTTCAATAACTATTTCTAAAGCTTACCTTATCTCCATTTGAAAAGGCGTACATCTGTCAACGGCGGCCACGACCTGAAAGGGATTTGTACAAGCATTAGGAGACCCTTTTTGTTGTTTTGTTATTAACAAAATAAAGCAACACAAAATCACAGTCTTGGACTAACTCTCAAAGCGAGCGGTCACAACTCAGTGCGAACGTCACGCTATGATTATCAATTTTTGCTATCGCTTCATCTCTTTTGTTCTTTATTTGCTTTTATCGCGAAAACTGTATTAACTTTTGTATAAGTCGTTTGGTATCCTACAATGGGACAACCTGCTGATCCTCTGCTAATCCTTCTAGTAAAGACGAAGAGCTCCCGGCAAGCTAACAAGTTACTCAAATTGACCGCGTTCCCTGACTCTACACCCCTCTAAACTTTTGTTAAAGAGCCATCTATTCAAATGAATTAAGGTCTAACAGTGAGGTGGAAAATCTTAATGAACTTAATACTCAGAATAAAAAAGGAAAACAGCGTTCAACTAACTAATACCGAACTCATCATCTCACTCACTTGCCGATCATATTCTCGTTGGATATGAGAACACAAAAGTACGTCAGCGTAAACCTCGGTCCATGGGCTGCTTCAACTGTCTTCAATTTGGCCACACGTTCAAATTTTACAAATCCCAAAAGGTGTGCAATGTTTGCGGACAAATTCAACACACAGAAGCGAATGAAATGAACCCCTGCACAAGTGGGCTTTTCTGTGTCAACTACACTTACAAAAACCTCGATGACAACAAACACTCTATATTTGATAAGAAATGTTCGGTCTTCCTCAAAGAGCAGGAAATTCTTGCCATTAAAATCACACAAAAAGTGGACCCACAAGCCCAATGAACGCACTTATGAATCAGTCAAGGCACACCAAACTCCTTCACCCAAGGTCAACCCTCATCAGCCAACATCATCTCCCACCCCTCCAACTGTAAATTCAACACCTGATCCCACCAATCAAAACAAAAAGGCAACTTCGTACTCTGATTTAGAAGAAATGAGCGACATAACAAAAGCTTATTAACAAGCCTTCTTTGTGGTTTCAGCGCGGCTGACGGTTATGGTAAACGTTATGGTAAACGTTAATTAATAGAAAGCGATTTATGATACAGTTATCTCCTCTTATACATATATATTAGTTATATTATTATAGTTATCTCCACCCTTACACATACTGCATATGTGCTTTGGTTGATAATACAACTCAATCAAAGTGCTCATTGCAGTCTGACCACATCAACTCATTATTGTAACTGATCACGTTACCATACGGTACATTCCTATCCACTTTAATTTCATTAATTTTCCACTACTAGGTACCCGCGACTTCATCTGCGTATAATTTCCAACAGCATATTTTTTCTCCAAACATTTTTCAATCTCAATAATAAACCCATATACTAATGAATTAAATATAAAAAAAAGTGTTTAGTGGTTTTGTCGTGAAAATTTAATATGTACGTATCAAAATGTAAGTAAAAGTATAGGTTAACGAATCTGAGGTAATTAAACATGAAGACTTTGTGGACTCTATACTCGTGAGCACGTCACATACAGGTTTTCATGGAAAAAACAGTTTTTTTCTAAATGTACACCTGCTACTTTCAGTGTTTGTCCTCGAGCTTTGTTAATCGAATATAATATTATCGCGAATGCTGCTTTCAGGGGCAACTGCATTTTTTTAAACTGGAATGGCAAGTCGGTCAGCATTATTGAAATACGGTTAATTAATAGATTTTCTCTCTTTGCTGTTCCTGTCTTAATTATTGGTCTTATAATATGGCGTCCTAAGTGTGTTATTTTTAGCTGTGTCAAAGCAAAACGAAATTCCAAAGAAATAAAGAGAAACCAATATCTCAAAAAAAAACAAATTAGTGAAAGAATAATTATTTTCCTCAAAAAAACGAAGCTATCTACAGAGCAAACAACAAAATTCCAAAGAATTACCCTACTATTCTGCGGTCACTACACTGACTGACTGACTCGTGCGCTTGCTGCTTGCATTTTTTATTATTTTCTCATTCCACGCAACAAAGTAATTCTTAAGAAAAGGCAGTGACTTATATGAGCCAGAGTGAATGAGGACTGCTACCTCACATATATATATATATATATATATAGCTCACACACTTTTTTGTACACACTGGTGTACAAGAATCGGTCTCCATTCTGTTATTGATGATCTAAGCCTTTTCAAAGTCGATTCAAATATTGTAAGCTACAATTTCAATTTCATGTCCAATAGGAAGCTGACTGTTGCCGTTGACAACTATATATTCTCTGTATGCCACAATATAATGGAATACCCCAAGGTTCTCTACTCTCAGTTACACTATTCCTCAACGCTTATAACAAACTCAACAGAAGAATTTCCACCCACAAACAATTCAGTTTCTTCTCTACCACACTACATTTGCCAATAATTTTTCAACAGCGCTTCTTAGACTTGAAGAACAGTTTTCCCTCCCACACTTTCATATACATAGACGGTTGCCAATGCAATGGCGCATCCTCATGCAGCATTATATCTAATGCCTTTTCAAAAGTTTTTCTCCTACCTTACTTCACTTCGATGTTCTCATAGCAATTTAATTGCTATAAATATATACCTAAGCGATGGAGGTCTCTTTGCTAACTACAACGATTCCCTGTCTTCATTAAAAGCCATTGCTAGCATAAACAATTTAAGTTACGCTCCTTGCTCCATAAGACAAATCTTAACTGCCAAGCTCCCTCGAATAACTTTAATAATGAGGCTGCTAATGAGGCTGTGGACAAAGCAGCTAAATCTGTCTGCAATCTTCCCTTGACCTTTTACATAAATAGCAATACATCTGATATAATAATATACACCAAATCACAATATCAGAGCCAGTAAGATCTTTGGTATAATACAATTCACCACTACAAATCAATTAATCCAAAACAATATTCATTTTATGACTATCAATGATTTTATGACTTAACCGAAATGATCTAACCAAATTTATTCGGCTTCGCCTTGGCCACACTAATTTAACCCATCACCATCTATTCAACTCATCCCAATCCCCCTTATGCCACTTCTGCAATGCTAATGCTCCACTCTCTGTTAAATGTTACTCAAATCGTTAAGTTCTTAGAAGAATCAAATCTCTTCCATCTAATTTAACTCAATTATTAGTAGAAATTCTACTTAGCCTCATATTGTTATTAAATATTAAACTTTATATATATAGCTTTAAGTTGTTATACAATATTTTCCTAGAATATAATTTGTATTTTTTACTGTAAACAAGCTTAAGGCTCTCAGCTATAGCTTCCCTCCTTTTCTTGCTTGTATTTTTCTCATTTTATTATGGCAGAGAAGTGTGTATGTAAATAAATAAATAAATAAATAACATGGCATCAATTCAGGCAATTTAAATCGCAAACTTGACGCATAGAAGCGGATAGGGATTTGGGGCACAGAGGCGGCATCAGTAAATATAAAAGAAAAGAAAACGAGTAAGGAAAGTTGTTCAAATGAAATAAGCCAGGAGAGCAGATAACTGCAAAAAGGGGAAAATGGTATTATGGCAAAGGGCAAGGCAAACACGGACGAAGAAAAAATGCAAACAAAACGAATGGACTACAACGACATTTTAGGAGCGCAACGCAGCGAGGATGGTGACGAGCAATACAAGGACAATACACGTAAAACTCGACTTTAGCTTCTCCTGCCGCTGCCTGCTTGAGGATTGTGTGTTCAGCGAGTTATTTTTTCTGTGGCCTATCAATGGCCTATGATATTCTTTGATAATCCATCAACGAAGACAACGTCGACGGTGACGACGGTGACGACCGCAATGGCAATGGCAATGGCAATGGCTACGGTGATGGCGCTATCGACGTTGATGGGAACGTGCTGTAAATGTCACAGGGCAATCGACAACGGCCACGCGCAATGCGTTTGACGTGTGTGGGGGTGTGTGTTTGGCCTGTGCGTCTACTCAATGCCATAAAGGATTTAGTAGTCTTTCGCTAATGAATTTATTTTTATATCTGTGGAGCATTATTTTAAGTACCAACTGCATTAACTAATTATGATGCCATGGAACGCGTGACGAAGGGTGTTGTTGTCGATGCTCTGAATAAAGACCAGAAAACTAGCAACAGCAACCAGCACCGAGATCCATGAACTTATATGGCGGCTGAATGATTTAAAAACCGAAAACAATTTTGACCGAACATAGTGCAAGATTTGTTGAAGGAGCTTGAAGCTACACCGGAGAGCATTAGTTGTTGGCAAAGTGAGTTTTCTTGTTGTTTTTTGAGTGGGCTGTACAATCCAGCAATGCTGTATTATTTTCTTGCTATTTTGAAGATTTAAGTAAATGAAACTGCAATAACGTCTGTCTCGCTCTGTCACATCAAACCCTTTTTTCCAGTAAACACTTACATCTGAACCTGTGGTTCGGACTACAAACCACATGAAATTTTAAAATACTATTTAAAGAGCGTAAACAGTGTAAAAATACACAATACAAACTCAACCGCATACACCCTCTGAGTTGGAGAAGCACAAACAATGAAATGAATAAACAAGAACAGCAGGAACCACAGGAATCACAGGAATCGCAGAGCATCAGCTTCATACGCGTAATGAACTACATCATCATCGTTGTCGCCATTGTCGTAGTCATTGCTGTCGCCGTTGCTATTGCGGTAAGCATTGCCGTAGCCGTAGTTGTTGCCGTTGCCGTTGCTACCAAAGAAATTCCAACGCAAACGAGCAAACGAGAAACAGTTCGTGTAATTGTGTCATATGGCCCACGCTGTCGCCGCGTGCTGCCTGTCATTTGCCATTAACGATAACCAAGCAACCGCGCGTCGCGCTCCACCGCGCCATCAAGCGCGTTAATAGGCAGTATGACCGGGTGACCCTCTGTGTGTCCGGTGCCCCTTACAACAAACAAAGCACGCAATCCCCTCCTTGACCGCGAACTTCCAACAGCAGCGAACAAAGCCCAATTTAAATTTAGCATTGCGCACACCCACTCAGTTAGATGCATCGAAACAGTGGAATGATGAGTGGCAAGTAAGGTTGGCACCTTTCCTACACAATACAATTTCGTCACATAAACCATAAACACAATAGCACATGCCCGCACATGCACGCACATGCACACACATGAAGATACAAGGCAAAGATGAAAAATGCAAACGTCTACAGTTATGCAAACGCATAACACAGGCACTCTCATATAAGCACACAGGCGAGAGCGCAAATACAATTTCAGATACAGCCGTAGGGTATCCTATTAGCCACTATGGGTGATTTTACCGCTTTTTGTGTAATAAATTAATAACTGAAAGACAAACTAAGATTTTTAGGTACGGTTTTTTGCGTTAGCTTTTACATACCCCCGGAAAAAAGGTGGGCGTGGCACCCAGGCCTTAGAAAACACAGGTCCAAAAATGTTATAAATTTTTTTTGCCTGAAAATATCAATAAAAAAGTAATTCAATAGCGTATCTTCAAGGAAAGCTTTGTTACTTAAAGCAGTTCGTTATTTTATATGAAGTGAAATATATCTCAATAAAAACATACTGCATATAACATTTTTAATAATGCAATAGTTTAGCAAAGGTTTTCATTTGGAGCCAATATTATCAAAGTAGGAGTTTTGAATATAACTTTTAAGCAAGTTATTTAATTTATTACAATATACTTAAAATTTAGTCAAGCTCATCGCACCATCTTCAAACAAGGGCAGAGGTTTTGTATGAAATATAAGATTAATGCTGTAAAAACCGGTCACTTTTTCTAGCTCATAAGCTCGTTGAGAGAATAGCTTTTAGTCACTTCATTGATAGGGAAACTGTTGCATTTTATGTTTTTACAATCCTCTCTTACAGCACAATATTGCTCTTTTGTGAAACGATTATTTGAATAGATAGATTTGTTAGACTTTTGAAATGGTTCTGACATTATTTTGCGTATCATTTTCGCCTTTTTCGGACATACTAACAGTAACTTAAGCACTGCTGCCAGATCAACTTGTCTTCGCTTACGAACAGCTATGCTTGCTGCTTGAAGCAATAAACGGCCATTATTTCTCTGAGAAATTTAAATATTTCAAGCTTGTGTCCTTCGACATCTAGCAGTCTTTAACATATATGACAATGCAGGACGTCCAACCCCATTTTTTTTAATACCTAAGATTGTTTTTCCATCAAGCCAGGCAGCATGTTTTTTTCAAATTGAAATAAGAATTGATTAAAAAAAAAAAAAAAAAATAACGGCACAGCTAAGAAGTGCTATGAAAATGTTGTAGCTCTTTACAAAATGAGTTTCATTCACAAAGCTGTTTTTTTAAAGATTCCTCATATTAACACACCACACACACCAGAGAGCACTTTAATTTTGCATAGTTGTGGTGTACCAACAAATAAATACGAACCACAATAAAAAGATTCCATTACAAAAAGACCAATAAAATACTTTTTTTTCGCAAGTTTTCATCACTTGCAAATCACTCATAAAAATGCACTTTTTAAGTACTTTTGCTCTGTCAACAGCTATGTTTGGAGGCTATTATTTGACAGAGCTGCATTTAATCAGCATTTCTGGTATGCAACATTATGCTTGCATGTATTTCTCATAGAATGACAGTGGAGATATAATATTTTCAACAATTTCGAGAAATGGGTTTTCGGTATCAAAATCGGTCAAATTTCCCATAGTGCGCTGGCCAAAGGCAATTTCACACACACACACACACGTACACACGCACAAAGCTACGGGCAATTGTTGTACTCACAGGCACAGTGCATACATACTGGAAGAGAGAATGATTTGGTCCTCATTTGGCCGAGAACGTTTTGTGTTCGCTCTCACATCGGCCACAGCATCGGCAACAGAATCGGTCTCGACATCATGCTCGGCATTGACAATAACAACAACCACAACAACAAAAACAAAAACAAAAACATTTGGGCATCATTTCTCGTTTTACTCATTCAGTGCTCTTTTTTAGACATTGTAAGGGAGAAAGGAGAAAGGAGAAAGGCGCAAAGAGCTTTCGAAGCAGCCACAAGGCAACCCCAAATAACGATGTCATCCTATGCCGTTCTGTGTCAGCCGGCACCCCGCCACGCCGCATCGCTGCCCAACAACGATGAACACGTGAATACTGTGGAAAAACGGTCGGAGCCGGTTTAAGGGTGACGCCACCGAACGATGACGACGTTGACTACAACAACAACCACAATGACGACGACCGAGCGACGACTGCGCTGTGACTGCGGTGACTACCATTGCGGCAGCGGCATCGTCAACAGCAAATGCTTCACAGATGCTGTAATCCGCACGCGAATTACATTCACCGCGAAGCCGGAGAACGCTTAAGACGTTTGCCTATCCGAAACGTTCTAGCGCGATTCCTGATTTCATACTCCAACAAAGCCAGTAATCAACAAACACGACTCGACTCGACCCGTAAGTCTTTGCTGCGACACTTCTCTGTGAGTCAATCAACCTGACGAAGCAATTTCACACCAGAGTATTTCCACTTGCGGCAATTATTTCTATTCCTATTACTTGTTTTTTTTTTTTAAATTTTTTTTTATAAACAAAAGCAGTTCCAGGATCTTCAAAACAGTCCTTACTTTTTCATAAACCTGCCTGTTCAGAAGAAATGCGAAACGAGTAACGAAGATAGTGGTGGTACATGTAAAGATGGTTTGTTTTGTTTTGTTCTTCCTGCGAGATTTGTATGTGTGCTGTGCAATAAGTGCAAGAGTTACGTAAAATTTCGTTGGTGGTGTTGCAACTTCATTGCTTCTTTTTTTTTGCTTTTGCTTTTGCTTTTTGTAATTGTACTTGAGTTCGAGAAAGTTTAAGGAACCAGTAGCAATACAAACACCAACCAGAATATAAACAATACCAACAACAACAGTATCAACATCACATTTAATAACACCGACATCAATGACAACAAGGGGAACAGGAACAGCAGATTAAGAAGAAGGCAAATTTGGGGCGACGCTGACTGCCTACCATCGATCAGCGTAGAAACGTACTGAACAAGCCAACCATCAGGCAAATGGGGAGCCTGACAGACGGATAACGGACGGACGGTCTAATAGACGCATTTCCGCAAATTGCATTTGCCCCGTACAATTTGATAACACTGCTAAAGCAACGGCAAACGTGTTGGCACACGGATACACAATACACACATATACATAGAACGTACAATATTTTGCAAAGAGAAAAAGAGAAACAAAAATTAAATTTTTGGTTAAGAAAACTTGAGCAGATTTTTTCGAATTTAAATTACAAGATGTGAATTACAATGTGAAGTAATGACTAAAAGGAAATAGAAAAATAGAAAAAAATAGAAAAATAAATGAAAACAAAGTTGACAAAAATTAAAGTCCCTTGAGTCAGCGTCAGATACAACGACAACGACATCATCAGCGACATTGACAGCAAAAGCCGAAACAGTGGCTGTTTCAAAAGAACGAAAGGGCAATAACACACGCGCGCACACACACAGACAAACACACACACACACACACGCACACACGTTTAAGTGCATGCGTTGTATATTAGGGTGAGCGTTGAGAAGGTGCAAGCAAGTGTGTGAGTGAGATGCTTTTTGGTGCTGGCTTCCTGTGCCCTATTTTATTCGTGCCGAGCAATGCGAAGAACACGCCCAACTTACAAAAGCAGCAGCAGCAGCAGCAGCATCATCAGCAGCCGCATTTCAAGCAACTTCAGTAACAGCCAACTGTGTAACTAAACCAAGTATATCAGGGTAGGCAATCAGTTAGGCACTCAGTCTGTCAGTGAGTCAGAGAGACGAATAAACCTAACAACAGCAGAAATCTTAAAGCAATTCTACCTAACTAAGCAAAGACTACCTAAGTAAAAATCGTAAAGCTAAAGGAAGAGAAAAGTTATACACGAACGCAGATACGATAGGCACATACAGCTTTTGTGAATTTTGTCACGTCACAAGTATACGATTCTGACTGACTGTATGTGAGGGTGTGAGTTTGTAATTCAGAAGAACATAACAACAAAGAAACAACTAAACAATTAGACAGTTAAACAATTAATAATAATAATAATAATAATAATAATAATATCAATAATAATAATAATAATAATAATAATAATAATAATAATAATAATAATAATAATAATAATAATAATAATAATAATAATAATAATAATAAATAATAACAAATAATAATAATAATTATAATAAAAATAATAATAATAACAATATTAAAAATAGGTTATGGTTATTTAATAATAGCACACTAATTTGAGGTAAAAGTCAAGTGAAAATAATGCAAAACAGTCGCTGCACTCATACGCCGAGTGCATCATTACAACAATGATAAAAATTTAATTAAATAAACAGAGTGAAAAATGCAAATAAAATAATCGTTGCAGCATGCCAGGCGCGAACGAAAGTTTTAAATAACTGTGTGGTTTTTCGTCGTGAGTAGGGACAGGGGACATTTGAGTCTTCACGTATTTCGTGTTAAAGCTATTTGAAATTCGTCGAAAATTCGAAACAAGACCAACAAGAAAAATATACATATATATAATATATATGTATAGATGTTTGTGTGCTCAGCATTCATGGGCCTTTTATGTGACTTTGTAACTGAATAAATTAATGGATGATTGGACTGTAAAAACGCTGACTGCGTTTCTCTACGCATTACTATAGGCTCTAATAGACCTAGACTATTGAAATTTTCAGAGTACGTTTGCATAGGCCCGAAATTAGGTATGTAAATTTCAATAGGAAAAAAAATGGGTTTCATTCGTCGGTTTGTCTGGCGATACCGCTCCAGACGAATGGGTAGGGACATGGAGCATGGGAAGAAAAGGCTGAACACACAGACGCACTGCTAAGTGTATGGTGAAATAGACGTCGCGTTAAGCTAGTTGAGAACATGTTGACTTAATTGGATCGGTAATGTCTCTTACAATTACCATGAAAATGTTGCAAAGTGTAAGAGTTTTATACAAAGTAAAACAGGAATTAACCCACTCATACGTGTGCAGGCAGGCAGAAACACAGGCAGGCAAGCAGCTAGGCAGCTAGGCAGCTCAGATACGAATTCGAAGAACCAAGTAAAGCCAAGCGAAATGAAACAATGCTATAAGCTTAGCGAAAGCGGAAGTGGAAGCAAAGGGACGACTGAAGAAGACAGAACGGGGCATGATAGAACAAAATTAGAAAGTAGAAAAATAATATATAAAAAACGGATGAAGTCGCTTAGCCTTCCATTGCGTAAATTTTACCTTAAGCTGGATTGCGTTAGGTCGCTTTGTGTTTGGCGCGAATATTCATTTCCTTCACGTCGCTACTCACGCATCGCATCGCATCGCTTCTGCAATGAGCGCAGCGGTGATGAAAGCAGTAAGCGGCACTCTGAAAACTTTCACCCACGGCCTTTCTTTCTCTTTATCGGCAACACCCACACTTTTGCACTAAGTCACACATAGAACCACAAGCATTTATCTGGCTGTGATAACAGCCCACACTAATTGTAAATCTTTTGAAACAATGCTAACAGCAAATACAACAACAAAAATAATGCGAGCTATATCTAAAACAACAGCAGGAACAACAAAGGTATGAAGATAGAATAACCGAAAAGAGTTAATGACATCAGTAGCAACAAGGCCAACGCGATTTACCGCAATATAAACAACGGCATTCTATGAAGGAGCAACAGTAGTGAAAGGACCGCGAAGACGTGCTTATCCGAGCCAACGCAGAAATCTCATTTAAAGCAACACCAGCTACAGCAGCCATCGCCCGCGACGCATCAGAAACACTGGAGGATTTGCATCACACCCATTTACTCAACGAAGCAACCAAACACTAGAGCCACAGCCTCACCGTTCAGGATCATGTACTGGTCGTCTTTCACATTGTTGCTGTTCGTGCGCTTGAGTAAGTTCATAATTAAAAATGTGTATACACATATATTTGTATATACTCGTACTTATTTACTACCTTGCTAGACTATCTATCGATTGCATTTCATGGGATTTGTTGTAGTTAAATGCCAAGTGCTTCTCATATCATAGAAGTTAGTGGTCCGCCAAGGTCCACCAACAGCTTCTTGAAAGTGTTGTTGAAAGTACCCACAATCCGTTCTTCAGCATCCATCTGCCCTTCCCGATATTTTGTGAGGCGCGGATGTATGTAAGCAATGAAGCTGAATGTAGACGAATATATGTGGGCGTTTCAACTTGCGTTTGCGTGTGCTTGTGATTGTGCTTGTGCGTGTGCGTGTGCGTGTGGGTATGCCTGAGCCAGAGTCTGGGCGTGCGCAAGTGCATGTATACATAGGTGTGAGTTGGTTTGAATTTGTGTATGAGTTAAAGTTCAGTTATACAATATACTTGCGTAGGTAGATACAATTTTTGGCAATGACACCACCGACACCACCTGTTAGTTTACTATGATTGACACGTAGCAATGGAATGGGTGACAGAAGGGGAAGTAGCAACTGAATCTTTATCGTCGGCAATGGCAGCACTCAAAGAACTTAGCAGCGATGCATACGTGTACATGAGAGCAGACGATGACAGCAACGATGATGGGGAATGGTGACAAAGGGACGGATCGCCAATGAGCCGGCTTTTAGAAACATGTGGCCTCGTAGATTGTTCGAGGTGTGGAATGGTCATAAAAAAATTTATAAAAAATAAATATAATATATAATAGGAAATTGTATCTCTCGTTCAGTGAGCTTGCTTGCTCACTTGCACACCAGCACAAAGTCAAGCACACACGCACGCTTCGCTTGGCTCAGTTGATGAGCTTGACTCACAACGAACTGACCTCCCTCAGTCAAACCAAAAACCCAAAGCCAACCCAAAAAAAACAAGCCGTGAAAAATACTCGTCTCCAAAGCTATCCCATTGGCACGCACGACAGCACCGAGCACCACGCCGCCGTCGACAAACCCAATCGACCTTCTCCACTTCCTCTTTGTCGCCATGATTTCTGTGCACACGCGTACACACAAAATTAACACATACGCAGTTTTACTATGCCAATGCGAACACAAGCAAGAGAAGTACGAGTATCTTCTATCAAAAACATCAAAAAAATCAAAAGAATAAGAAATGGTATATGCTCCTATCACTTTCTCTCAATTGCGATTTTCCTATCCTTAACTTTTGCTGATTTGTTGCTCTTTGTGATTTCCGCTTCATTGTTTTGTCGTTGTATCGCATTTCTTACACGCGACATCCTATTGTATTGCGCATCACAAAGGTTCGCTGCCAGCCACTCACATGCCAAAGAAGTTCAACTGAACTGAGCGGGAGCTGCTTACAGCTCAATACAATTGACACGAATAAAGCAGGCGACCGGCCAACCTTTGCTGTCACATCCATTTCACTGGAACCGACCAGGCCAATACGTTGGCATTCCAATTCGAATTCAAATCCGTGGAATTGCACTTAAATCAAACGGAAGTCAGTGGAATTGCTAAAATTAAATAGACTTTGCATGAAATTTTGTCATCCTACGCTCGAAATTATACAGAACATCGAGCTGTGTGCAAAATGTGCAGAGCTCTACTATCCTTTCCTAGAAAACAACAAATGTCGTAGGCGTCGGCGAATCCGGATGTGAGTGGATTTAAGTGGCACCCTGCAATCAGAACGATCACTTTAAATTGGGTAGTAGCTTTGCTGGTTTCCACATACGATATATTAGTTGTTATAAAATGTATGCGCTTATTTTATAACTAGATTGTGTCGGTATCCGTATATTGCGATTGTGTCAAATGAACACGCGTTTGAAAGATGACATTTCAGGCTACATTTTTTGTGCAGACAGCTGTGTAATTCGTTGCTCGTGTTAAAAGTTATACTGCTTTGAAAATGAGTGAACTACAAAAAATTTAAAACCGCTGCAAAAACATGCCGAAACATTTGTGCGCTACAGGCTGAGGATGCTGTGAGTGAACACTGAACCCAGAAGTGGTTTGCTAAATTCGGTGTCGGAGTTTTCAATGTCAAGTATGCATCTCTTTCTGCTCGGCCAGTCACTAAAAAAGGCGCTTAAACAGTTTATTCGCTCTCGATTGCTTACAACTCGGCTGCGTGAGCGAAGCAATCAAGGAAAAGCGACCAGAATTGGCCAACAAAAATTTTTGTTTAAAACAGAACCGAGCATACTTTATATATCACCCAATATACACCGCTTTAGTCACGTGTTGTCTATAATTTAAAGGAGCATCAATTGCCTTGGTATTGCAAGTTGAAAGCTGACAAAACCGTTAGCTGCACAAACGAAAGACTTCTTTATGCAGGACTAAAATTATATTCATTGCTTTGGTATGGACTATGTGAAACGAATTCCATTCAGATAAGCTGTCAATCGAAATGGCCAATTTCTCTATGGCATCTTAATGTATCTTGTACATAAAATTGCAATCGATACAAAAACATAAATTCGGTACGCGATTTTATAAGCGTTGGGTGTGAAAGTGTGGTATGAGTGAAGAAGTCTGATAAGGTAGTTGTGGTGGCAAAAATGAATAAAACAAATTAATTTCTATAGAAAATTAATAGTCTCCTGTGAGACTGAATTTGGCCAAGGTGTGAGAAACATCAACAAAAGAAAACCAACAAGAATCACCATCAAAACAATGACCGAACGCGGGACACGCTAAACAATGGCGAACGACAAGCCACCCAAAAAACCGCTACACCGACTGTGACTGTGACTGTGACTGTGACACTGGCCGCATGAGTAACAAAGCGAAGCCCTATCACTGCTGTGGAATTGTCAATAGGCTCTATTGATTTACAACAATAACAACAACAACAACCAAACAATCGAAAAACGAGTAAGTACAGACATAACGACATAGGCCGATGCACGCCAGACGGACGTGGCCACAACAGCTTATCTCGTTGATCTGTTGCTTTATTGGGCATATGATGTCTCCTTCATTGTGTTACAAACCGAATGGCAAAGTTATAATGCCATTCACGCAATACGAAGCGGGTAAAGATGGACAAACCAGAAAAAAGTGGAATAAAAGAGAAAAAACAACAAAGCGGAAAAAGAAAATTCTATTCTCGTATATGTGTAAGTAAATCTATATATAAAATTGTAGTGAAGTGAAAAAAGTTAAGTGCAAAACACGCGCCCACCTGAAAGCAAATGGAATGTTAAGCTTTCACGAGAAACCATCCACATCATTTCATCGTAATCCGCAATAGTTTTACTGAACTGAGCGGAACATGAGCGGCTCTTCAGAAATAATTAATTTCACTCAGTTTCATTTCAACCTACTCGCATGTATTCCAGAATGTGCGTAATCAAGCGCATTCTTTCGCAAACGAATTAAATATAAATTAATTATATAAATGCAGCATTCTCTAAATTCTATATTAATGCAAACGAATGTTTATTTATACTCGACGGACCCCATTAGTCTCTGTCTCTGGCTGTGTCTGTATCTGTATCTGTGTCTGTGTCTGTGCAGCTGCCGCTGCTTCTAACGGAATTCCAGTAAACCAGCCCGACCCGGGCAATAGGCCAAATATTTGAAATGCCGCCGCCGTGCTTAGTTGAAACTTCTGCTACCAATTCTATTTGCAGATACATTTACCATTTATCACTCCCACATTTTTCATTAAATTTTTATTTTTCATTTTTCATTTCCCATTTCCCGTTTGTCAGTTTGTTGAGTTTGTTGAGTTTGTTGAGTTTGTTGTTTTTGAGCCGATTTTCGCTTACATTTCAAAGCGTTCGTAAGCTGTCTTTGAGTGCCCTTCACGAGAATTATGTTTGCTAAGCTAATGAAAAATAACTACAAAGCTGTGGAGCAATGAGGTGTGCCTTGCGAGTTGATGTACTTAAAGTGACGGGCCGTAATGCAAAGCATTTATGCAAATGTTGATAATTACAATTTTTTGTTTTAATTACGGTAATTACCAAGAAGGAATTAATTACTGCTGTGCACTTAGGTGTTGTACAAATATGAAGGATGTAGCCGGGCCTCAAGAATATTTCCAGGAAAATAACTGAACATTTCTATTGTTCAATCAGTTGAATTCGGTGCTTCGGTGGCAAAATTGGCTAAAGGTTAAATTAATTGCAATAAGGCAAGCAAGTTCCGTTTAACCTCATCCATTCTGTTAATGACCCACAATCAATATGGTAAACAGTTAGGTGCGGTTTTCTTTTTACTAGTGTGGGTCTAGCTTTTGGAGTTCGACCACAATCGTAATATTATTGAATTGAAGTATGTCATTTAATGCTAAGTAACCACACGCATTAAGGCAATTGTGAGATAGTACGTAGTCGTGTGTCATGAGTAGCGTGTTTGTGAGATTTTATTGTAGTCGTATGTGTGACAAAGTTTTAACTGTTGTCATGCCCAAAATCGTTAACTAATTTTATTGCAAATTATATGGTGTAAATGTGCAAATGAAAACCTATCGAATAGCATATTTGTTGTCGAAATCGGTTTTGTAGTTTAAGCGTAAAGTGTCGCGAAAGAGAATGTCTTGGCCTATTTATATATAGACTAATAGGTACACGCGACTTCGTCTGCGTAGAATTTCGAGTAGCATAATTTTTCTTCAAACATTTTTCAATCTCAATAATAAACCCATATACTAATGAATAAAATATAAAAAAAAGTGTTTAGTAGTTTTGTCGTGAAAATTTAATATGTACGTATCAAAATGTAAGTAAAAGTATAGGTTAACGAATCTGAGGTAATTAAACATGAAGACTTTGTGGACTCTATACTCGTGAGCACGTCACATACAGGTTTTCATGGAAAAAACAGTTTTTTTCTAAATGTACACCTGCTACTTTCAGTGTTTGTCCTCGAGCTTTGTTAATCGAATATAATATTATCGCGAATGCTGCTTTCAGGGGCAACTGCATTTTTTTAAACTGGAATGGCAAGTCGGTCAGCATTATTGAAATACGGTTAATTAATAGATTTTCTCTCTTTGCTGTTCCTGTCATAATTATTGGTCTTATAATATGGCGTCCTAGGTGTGTTATTTGTAGCCGTGTACCAATTAAACAATCTTGGTGCGTCAAGATTTCGCATTAACATTACTGGAACATCAACTTTCAGCCTTGACTTATTGGAAGCCACCCCTAACAATTTCAAATAGTTGAGAAACTCCAGAGGGTACGATGTCACTTGCTCAGTATCCACGACATTGTCAACGGAAAGATACTCAACCACATCAAATTCCACAACTGACATGATTTCATCATTTATCTGATAGCACCATAAATTCATTCGTCGGCGCTAAAATCGCCCTTTCACATAGCCTCTCTCTGTTCTTCATATTAGTTTTCACGTGGGGATAGACGTTGCTTTTCAAATCATCTGTGTCATGGACAATCTTACAGAATTCTCGGTTCAGTGTATTCATATCGTTACTATCTGATGCTATACGATCTTCTCCGATTTTCAGAGAAGCAGCCGCGTATTGATCTAATTGTGTATCACTGTTTTTTTTTTACATGCACCCATAATGTAGACGCTTTCAAACATATATTTCATCTGCCGGTGCACCCCTATTGTTCACCGGCAGAGTTTGTCTAAAGTCACCAACTAGAAGTTCCACAATCCCTCCCATGATATTTTGGTTGCTTAGTAATAGTTATGGCTTGATATTCAATCTTTGTTAGAGCCTCATTGTAAATTAAACCATTGAATTGAATATTTCGACTATGTTCTTGGAGTCTGTGTAAAAGTAAAACGAAATTCCAAAGAAATAAAGAGAAACCAATATCTCAAAAAAAAACAAATTAGTGAAAGAATAATTATTTTCCTCAAAAACGAGGCTATCTACAGAGCAAACAACAAAATTCCAAAGAATTACCCTACTATTCTGCGGTCACTACACTGACTAACTGACTCGTGCGCTTGCTGCTTGCATTTTTTTATTATTTTCTCATTCCACACAACAAAGTAATTCTTAAGAAAAGGCAGTGACTTATATGAGCCAGAGTGAATGAGGACTACTAGCGTATAGCTCGCACACACTTTTGTACACACTGGTGCAGAGAGAACTAATTCATATATACTTCATATAAATAAATATGGGCGAAATTCAAGGCATACATGCTGATATGGGCTCAATTTCGTTTGTAGTTTAAAATTAAAGACAATCCACACAATTTGCTTAATATATACAACCAACAGAATATTCTATAGCGCCTAAGTTGAACAGACAAAAAATCTGCAAACCTACAAAAAATTTAACATAAGCCAATCGTGCCTGACAAGTCTCTTCCGCCTTTTTTAAGGGAGAAATGTAACCTCCATATGAATGTATACTCTTTGGGACATGTGATCAGTGATCTCTCTCTCTCTCTCTGTCAGTTTTATTTACTTCTTTCCTTATTATATGGAGTAAAATCACACATTTCTCTCTCGCGCTGAGATTCTCTCAACTCATAGAGAGCGCCACAATGTTGTTGTTGTTGTTTTCAAACAATACAGTTCGGAATTTTGATTTAATTTCTATGCCTCGCTTTTTCGTTTGAATACACAGCAAACGAGATAACGTATGTATGTTGGGCTTAATATGTTTTCACCTGTCAAACCTATACAATCTATGTTTTTGCGACAAAAAAGAGGCTATGTTGGTCTCCAAGCTCCTATCTATCCGTACACCAAAATGCATAACAATTGCTGCCGCGGCTTAGACGTGAAATGGCAACAGAAAGACAGACAGACAGACAGAGTTACTTTCGCATTAATAATATTAGTAAGGATTTCTTTTATTGAATATATTTTTGCTGTGTGTGGCCTTTAGCACTTACTTTCACTATTCAATATGCCCGCTCCAGTCACAACCATTGTTAGGTTTAAATACGTAGTCGCATTTATAGTGACTTGTCCCAGTTGCATATAGCCTAAAAGTAACTTCGATTTCATTTAAACATCACCTTGTCAAAATATCTTAAAGCGAAAAACTCCATTTTGGTCAGGTTAAGGAGGGAAGATTAATTGAAATCAATCACTTTTGTTATGGATGTGTGAAAAGTGGAAAAGAAACTTCCTCGTTTTGATGACATAACATTCACTGCCTAAAGTGTCTGACTCGTATATAGCTGAATGTAGCACAAATGCTTATCCTCGACTAACAGATTGACCTGCTTATAAGGTCACACAAAGCCATGGAAATTGTTTATTTTCTTATAACAAAGCAGAATGTGACTACAGCAGCGTATACAACAGTGAAATTAGAGTCCATCCAAGTCCAGCCTTCATATCAAAATTTGTCAATATCATGCGTGTCCTTATGGCCGGCCTGCCTAACGTTGCCTTCATGGTGGTTCGTGCGATCCTCTGTGAATGGCTGAAGGAAGATCCGCTACACAACGTCCTGCAGCGTACACCTCATATAAAAGCGTTGGTGACGTCAGCATTGAAAATTATTTATCAACGAACATCTCTGTAATTGAAAGCAGTCGCTCGGAGTATACATTAATTCGCCGGTATTCGCTACTGCCTAAGCCTCTTACAGCAACGGCGTAAGCAAATGCGTTGCCAAAAACTTGAGCCAATGAGTTTGAGGGTTAAGACAACTTCTTCTTTGACGCCTACTTCCTGTAAAGTGAACTTCGGCATTTTTCTAGTCTTCCGGCCTTGCTATGCTATTTTTGGCTATTTCTTTTTCTTTGTTTCTTTATTTTTATTCCCTTACGGGCTATTACGAAATGCAAAGTATCGAATTTACGACCACAAACAGGGCATCCAAATGAGGCTATCTTTCTTTCATTCTGTCTCCCTCTCTTTCTCTCTAGCGGAGTCAAACAATGCAAAAGCTTCTTACCTATTTTTTTATTTTATTTATTTATTTTATTTTTTTTCAAGGCGAGACTTGTTCCTATTTTAACTGACATAATCAGCGTCACTTATTAAATTTAAGGGGCAGTCTAAAATTATAACACAACAAAATTATAACTGCTGATTTAATGCTGTGAGTGAATATACTTCAGAGTTTAGCGAACTTTCTTAGGCACGAGTTTCAATAATTTGTTGGAAATTGAACTTTCCCAACCTTTTGAAAAGTTTTAATCAAATTCAATGTAAACGACAAACTGAATAAACACAATTCGCTCACACTTGTGCACGTTTTAAGGCAGCGAAAAGCAACAGTAGCAGCAGCAGCAGCAACAACAACGAAAACAACAAAATAACAAAGAATACACATATAATAATAGCACAGAAATTCATAACATATACTGAAAAATCAGTTCAAATTGGATCTACGAACAGAATCCTGTCGCGACAGGATTTCGGCTTGCCCCCACCCACGCATACAACAGAGCAGAGACTAGGCGGTTCATTGAAGAACCATTGTCAAAAATAATTGTGATTCATCGCTAAAACTCATGCCCTCATACGCTCTTGTGCCGCCTGTCATTCACAATAGCGCAGACGTTAGCGTTGGCGTTAACGTTGGCGTCAGTGTTGGTGGCGGCGGTGGCGGTGGCAGTGAGACTGGTGTTGTGGTATGTTGAAGGTGACGCTGACACTTCGACTGAACTCAATTCAAGCGAACTTAAGTTAAAGTTGAGCTGTCAATACAATTATGCTTAGCCAAGCAAAGTGGCAAACAACAGCTGAAGCCAACCAAAAGCGCCACTAACTGAAGGCGGCTATGCTGTATCTGTGCCTGGCTGGGACCGCTCGAAACTACAAACGCACGAATGAACTGCAAGCATTTTGTGTGAATTTTTTGTTGAATTTGCTAAAACCGTTAAAAAGCTTGCTTGCAAAGCGAAGTACATACAGCACTGCGAATGGAAACGAAATAAAGCTTTTTCTTGAGCTTTCAAAACACGTTAAATGCTAAAGTTCAACACAAGCAGAGGAAAAATCGATTTTTTCACATATGTTGTTGTTGTTGCTGTTGCCCATTATGGTTATTTTAATGATTCGAAGAAGAGAAGAGCAAGATAAAAACTCCAAAATTACAACAAAAAATCAACTGTGCAGTTCACGCATGGTCGAAGTGAAACTTCTTAAAAAACAACGGTGCTTGCCCTTCCTCTTGTTGTTGTTTACATTACATACAATGCTAACGAGTTTGTTTTTATTTCACAACTTCGGCTCAATGCTCGAATGCTACACGAAGAACGATAATGCGATGACGCGATGACACTATGACGCATCATAATGATGAACATCATGTACAAAAAGAACACAACGAAGAGCGCAATACTTTTGTGCGTGCTCAAGAGACAGTAACGTTTGTACATTTTCAAGCAACTCACGAACACAAAATTTGTACGGCGATGTATTCCTTCTCTGTTTCGCTTACATATTTTTCTTTCATCTCTGTTGTAGAACGCGGCGTCGCGGTGCCGAAATATTTCTAATGTTTACTACCAATGCGCCCTCATAAGTCTCACTTTTATAATAATACAATTATAATAAATAAATCTCACAAAGAAAAGCAACAATAACAAAAACAGTAAAGGTATAACTTAATTAAATAAAGCTCGTACGTGTAACAGCACATGACCAACTTGATAAAACTTGCCGAGTGCTTGCAATGAAAATACTCTCGAACAGGAAAAGTAGGCCCAAACTATGTATCAGCACAGCCGACCAAAAGTTTCGCTTGTCTTGATAACAGTTTGACGCAAAGAGATATTCATATAGAGATTACATTTCTCTCAAAAACTTTTTGAGCTTTTTTCTAATAAGTAGAAGCTATAAGAATATGTTACTTTTCTGCTATTAACATCGAAGTAGCAGCGCATGCCGCTGTTTAGCAACTTCATTCTGCTAATTACTGAACGCGAATTCTTGGCGCGAATTGGCTTGAAAGGGAATTTCTGTATATCACCTTTGTTTTGGTAGTTTTGATTGCCGTCACCCATTTTTATTTTGATTATATTGATATTGTTGTGGGAATGATAGCGAAAAAGGGACATGGATTGGTTTGGCGCGATTTTTTAATGAATGGGGAACAAGATTTTTTTATAAGAAATCCCACAATTACTTGTATTGATTTTGGTGGGACTTTTAATAAAGGAGGACCATTATTGATAACTAAAATTGATTTAAAATGCATATTTTGTTGCTATGTATGTCAAAAAATCGAAGTTGAATACAGCTAATTTTAGCTTTACTACCAGGCAAACAGAAAAAGCAGCGAGAAACTGCAAGTGCCCCATGTCAAAATGAAATCAAAACAGCTCTACATTGCGAAAGCATCAGCATCAGGAAAGACAAAGAAATAAATTTTGCCTTTGACCACGCAACAACAAAGCGTGTGACATTTATTTTATTTTCTTATTTGCCGAACATAAGGGAAGACAAAGAAAAAAGATATGCCTGCGTATGTTTGCGTATGCACGCAAACTTGAACTCAACAACGAAACACGCGCTCGGGACCTGACCTCTGATACATTTGGTACGACAAGCGAAAATGTACTTGTTGGCTACGATGTGAAGTGGGGTGCGTGCGAGAATAAAAATTCCTCTTTTTTCGATCCTTTTCTATGCCCTTAGTGCGAGTTAGCTACTACTGTTATCGCCTACTTGTCGACAAGGAAAGAAGTCGTGAAGTGTGAAGTGAGGTGCGTACGGGAATAAAAATTGATTTGGCTGGACTTGACAAGAAGTTGAAATCAAAAATCAAATGCGAACCAATGTTTGAGTGTGTTGTGTAGGTATAGTGCGTGTATAAGATCGTATTTGTTTCTTATTGTGTGTATCGCCCGGAATATTTTTGTATGATTTTGCTTTGCGATCATGCCTACTTTTTTTGCTGGCCGCCTGGTATTTTCATTTCATTCATATAAATGAATGTAGGCAAAATACAAGGCAGCTATGGCTCGATTTCGTTTGTTAAAGAACGATTTCATAAATTAAAGAAAACTCCACACAATTTGCTGAATATTCTCGAAGACCATGCAAATAAAAAACTTTGAGAAAAAATCAAAGAAAGAGGACAGTGTCTCTGATTTTTGTTTTTATTATGTCTTTCTTTTGTATTTATTTTCTTTGAGTATCATACTCCCGCCCAATTAGTTTATGCAAACCCAAGCAAACCAACAGCAATATGTTACGCTGCATAAGTTGAACAGCCAACAATGCTGTTGATGTACAGAATTAGTGTCGGATTATAATCGTTTCTGAAGAGTAATGTAAACTCTATAAGTTGTCACTGGTTTGACGACTGTGAAAAGTAATCTTGCTAATGCACACTTTGAAAACATTTTTGTATTGGCTATATATATATTTATAGTACGGATTGGCATTGGAGTATAAGATTTTCTGATTCTTTTCTGAGATGATTAAACCTGGGTAAATTTCGTTTTACAATTCTTAATGTATAATAATGGAAAGAAATTCACAAGCAACAAAGAGCGTCATACACATATGACTATTGGCAATTGGTGTCTAGATAGAATGACATTTCTTCCAAACTTCGTAATTTGGAAGGTAATAAAAGTCATATCAAAACACTAGTAAACCAGGCAAATATTGCTTTGCTCTCTCTAGTATGTGGTGCACGATTGACTCATGCGCTCAAAGAGTATTAAATACAAAGAGTAATAAATCAGAGAGAACTCAGTCATATTATATTTAATACTCTTTGGGGGCGGTATTCCCTCGCTGAGCATTTTTTAAGAGAGAATTGTAAGCTCTATATACTTCAACTCTTTGGTAATACTATTTGCTGAATATATTTAATACTCTTTGAATGAGTTCTCTGGATTTTTTAATACATTTTGCCTGTGCGCTCTGACTTTTATATATATAGATATTGAGATCACTTTTATATATTATAGATAACGGCATACAATGATACTTCGAATAAGGTCGCTAACATGACTATATCGCTAATTTATTATTCTTTGCCAAGATCAAAGGTTTATTTCTATAAAAACACACTTTCCAATTCAAACTGTCAGGACTAGTGTATCATGTGACATCATTCACACTCACTTAATCTTACTCTGTCCATCTTCTTTTTTACGTCTCGCTCAAAATTTTCTTTTCATTCGAATTTGCGTTTGTGCACATTTGTCACAACTAAAACAAATATTATATTGGATAAAGTTGTTATCACGGCGTATCGAACAATTTTCGAATCTTTTACGAACAAACATGTGTGGGAGTGTGTAAGCGATCGCGTGGTGACTCAGCAATAGCTCGGAAAGAACGCGCTGAAGCAGAGCTAAACAGAAAGTGAAAGTGCATATTTATAGAAAGAAAATATGCGCTTAGTAAATTTTACAGAATCGAAACAGTAGCAATAGTAATAAACGGGAGCCGAGCTAGAAATTGCAAGGGCTATTAAGTGAAATAGAGACGGGTATCGAAAACACTGTGTTAAACGCGCAAATGGAAGACGAATGAATGTCACGTGGTTTAGCGTTCTGTTGTGCAAGCACAATAGAATCGAGTTGACCCGAGACCCGAGAGCCGAGACTAATCGAAATAAAGTCGCGAAATCTAAGCTGCAAAAGTCGTGCTCACATATTCGTTCATTCATTCATTCTAGCACAACCTTCAAAGCTGCGCTAATGTGCTCGTGTGCGCACGTTTCTGCGTTCCCTGGCGTAACACACGCACATAGGCACACTCGCACAATTCAAGTACACAAAATGGAATTGGAACCGGATTTGCGTCTATGCAATTGGATTTGGGCTTGCTTGCGTGTGTGTGTCTTTCTATTGGCATTTGTATTTGTAAGGATTTCATTCATTAAAATAAGGCGGCCTCGTTGTTTCCTGGAAAAGCACACACACAAAGGCACCTCAGGACGACATTCACACGTACGCGACACTATGAGGAATTTGCACACTTTTGGTGGCATAAATTAGATGAAGTAAGATTTTTGTTAAGGTTTTTTGCGTTAGGTTCTACATACCTAATACCACTCAATTTTTTTTGCCTGAAAATATCAATAAAAAAGTATAGCATAACCTTTAGGGATAACATTTTACATAATTCATATATAGCCTATGTTCAAGGAAAGCTGTGTAACTTAAAGCAGTTCGTTATTTTCTATGGAATGAAATAAAAAAAGTAATAAATAAAAAACTATGAAATGCTATGAAAACTTTGTAACGCTTTACAAGAATTACTTTCATTTACAAAGCATTTTTTTTTAATTCTTCATATAATCACCATTATAAAGAGAGGACCTTAATTTTGCACAAAACATAATACGAACCACAATTATCGGATAGACGAAATATTTCTTTTCTCAAGTTTTAAACACTTGAAAACTACTGATAAATAGGGGCTTTTCAGTAATTACTCTTCTCCTTCCAACAAGAGCTGTTTTTGGAGGCATTTATTTGGGCAAGGCTGCATTTAATCATCTTTTCTGGTATGCAACCTCATGCTTGTATGTATTTCCAATACCATGACTGTGGAGATACGTTATTTCGAACATTATCGATAAATTGGCATTTGCCGAAAAAAGCGGCCAAATTCCCCATAGTGCGCGGTAGAGGCAAAAAGAAACATATAACCAATAACACAGACACAGACTGACAGACAAGCCAGTTATATGATATCATGTTAACCGAAAAATACACATAAAAGTATATTTGTGTATACAAGAAAACTCACGTTTCTGCGTTTAGTTCTAGGCAACAAAGACGGCTTCAACGGCAACAACGACAGCAGCGGGAAAGCTGGCGGCAACGACGGCGACCAACACCATCAGCAGCATCACGAACTCAAGTACGAAAGTGATGAAGACGACAACGGTAGCGCAAGTGGTATTCACGTCAG
The DNA here is from genome assembly GCA_035041755.1 of Cacoxenus indagator. Taxonomy (NCBI): domain Eukaryota; kingdom Metazoa; phylum Arthropoda; class Insecta; order Diptera; family Drosophilidae; genus Cacoxenus; species Cacoxenus indagator. The sequence goes on along the minus strand of JAWNKX010000220.1, from coordinate 1,539,004 downwards.
CATCGGTGCTGGTGGTGCTGGTGCTGGTGCTGATGCTGGTGGTGGTGTAGGGAATGGCGGCGATACTGATATTGATATTGGCCCATTGTTGGGTCACCATCAATTTATGGGCGCAGCATCTGTCCACGGGTACGATGGAGGTCACCAGCAACAACATACTCATCCAGTATCCTCAAATTTTGACTTCAACACGGAGCACATAGAAAGTGTTTATGCACACAAATTCGAGCAGGCTGCACATGTCGACGATCACGAACACGAAAACGCTCACGGTCACTTTGCAGAATTCAACGTACACAGCGAACACGATCACGACACTGGCGATGTAGGGGGCGAAAACGAACTTCTGCATCGCCACCATAATGTTTACGAAGACTACAACGGTTCGTCAGATTTTCCACCTCAACACCATGACGAGAATGATGCTTACTTCGGGCAGATTTTCACATCCGAACCGATCACGCCTGTTAGCAAAAACGGCGACACGCCAAAATTTCGGAATATTGGCACCGGTATACGTAGTGATTTGTATGGCGTACGGGAATGGGGGGATCGTCAGACGGGCTATGTGCCAAGACCGAACAAGCACAAGGGTTTCCGACCCTTCGTCAACCGGAATATCGTACACGACGATCCGCGTGAATTACCCGATGGAGGCGAAAGCTACGGACATTCTGCAACTAATTGTCAAGTACCCTGCGATGAGATGCAGTGGCAGTGCAATAATTGTCAGTGCATCGATCTGAACAGTCGCTGCAATAAGGTGAAGGAGTGCCCCGACGGTTCTGATGAGCAGGAATGCGAGGGCATTGGCGATATGATGTCCAAACTGCAAAAGGAGTGCGAACAGACTGGCCATCACACGATGTGCCCGAGGACTTATCGCTGCATCAACAAGGAATGGCTCTGTGATGGAGATGATGACTGTGGTGATTACTCGGACGAGACGCAATGCGGAGAGCGCTCGAATTGCACTAATGATCAATTCGAGTGTCAAAACGGTTTCTGCATTCCAAAACAGTGGATTTGTGATGGGGAAAATGATTGCAAGGACTTCTCGGATGAGGGGCATTGCATTCGCACCGAGTAAGTATGAGCCTTGTCCTGGCATTACTTTATTGTTGATTTTCACTTTTGTTCCATGCAGTTGCTCTGATGAGCATTTCACCTGCAACGATGGCTACTGCATTTCCATTGCCTTTCACTGCGATGGCGAACGTGATTGCGATGACAACTCGGATGAGTACAAGTGTCGGGCGGTAATTAACAGTTGCCCTGAGGGAGAGTTCAAGTGTCGTGGCAGTTTGGGCAGTGCTAGAGGTCCGGGCGGTCATTGCATATTGAATCGCTTTCGTTGCGATGGTGACAATGATTGTGGTGATTGGAGCGATGAGGAGAACTGTCCGCAAAACCCATCACAGTGCACTTCAGGTGAATACAAATGCGCTGATGGCACTTGCATACCAAAGCGCTGGAAGTGCGATAAGGAGCAGGACTGCGATGGTGGAGAAGATGAAAATGATTGCGGCAACATGAGTCCGAATTACTTGCAAGACTGCGGTGACGATGAGTTCCGCTGTAACAATGGACGTTGTATATTGGTAAGATGCTTTCTATGCGTTATTAGAAAATTTTATCATATCCTTACCTGCTTAATAACGAACAGCGAACTTGGCTGTGCGATAGTTATCCAGATTGCTCATCAGCCGAGGATGAAGTTAGTTGTCATCTTCAGTGTGACGTTGGTCAATTTCTGTGTCCCGCCAAGAAGAACATTACGAACTTGAAGTGAGTGCGCTGAAATATGATTTTGATCTAATTATCCGAACTCAACTATACTTTGATCTCAATTCTAACAGAATCTGCGTTCATCAGAAGCATGTTTGCGACGGCCAGAATGATTGTCCGTTAGGCGAGGATGAAGGAAACTGCCCCACGCATTATGAATGCCCCGAGCCCAAGCAATGTGAACAGCTCTGCATTAAAACCGCCAGAGGAGAGGATGCATGTGATTGCTATTTGGGCTATCTTCTACACGAGAACGGGCGCAAGTAAGCGGCTTTGTAATCCGTGTGGTAATCTTTCTCGCATTCAGTGGCTTGTAATCGTTCTATTCTAACAGCTGTACGGATATCGACGAGTGTCAATTTCAAACCAGTCCAGTATGCTCCCAGAAGTGTCAAAACACAAAAGGCTCCTTCACTTGTTCTTGCGAAACTGGCTACATACTTCGTCCGGACCTTCGGACGTGCAAAGCATTAGGTGGCGCTATGACACTGCTGCTTGCCAATCGTTGGGATATTCGCCGAGTGACTCTAAGCAATAATCACTACACGGCCATTGTCAAGGCCCTGCATAATGCCATTGCGATTGACTTTCACTACCGCAAGGGTCTCTTGTTTTGGTCCGATGTCTCCACAGATGTGATCAAGATGGTTTACATGAATGGTACACGTGTACGAAATGTCATCAAGTGGGGTCTGGAGTCTCCGGGTGGCATTGCTGTTGATTGGATACATGACCTCCTTTTCTGGACCGATTCTGGCACGAGACGAGTTGAGGTCTCTAATTTTCAAGGAAATTTACGTGCAGTAATAGCTTCCAATGATCTCGATAAGCCGCGCGCGATTGTCATCCACCCAGGCGAGGCTTTGGTGTTTTGGAGTGATTGGGGTAAGTGTACTGTCGATATTATGAATTGCGAATTTAATTTCAATTTCTTACACCACTACCTATAAACTTGATTCCAGGACCGAATCCAAAAATAGAAAGTGCGCACATGGATGGCTCGCAGCGGCAGATCGTAATCACTAAAGGCGTAACTTGGCCGAATGGTTTGGCCATTGATTATCCAAATCGCAAACTTTACTGGACCGATGCGAAACAACACGCAATCGAGTGTTCTAATTTTGACGGCAAAGAGCGAGTCAAAATACTCAGCACTCATCTGCCGCATCCATTCGCTTTGACCATTTTCGAGGACACAATGTACTGGACTGACTGGAACACGAAGACGGTTTCGGCAGCAAATAAGATCACCGGCAAAGGCTTCCGCTCGGTGCACGAAAATTTCCATTTCCCAATGGATATACATGCTTATCATCCGGCCAGGCAGCCGCAGTACACCGATCGCTGCCAAAGGGATCGACGTGGTTTGCGTGGTGGTTGTTCGCATTTATGTCTGCCCAACAAATATTCCAGACGCTGTGGCTGTCCCATTGGTCTGTCTCTCAAGGAAGATGGGTAAGCGCGTGACAAAAGCGCCTATAGGGCTTCCGATGATTTCAGCTTTACTCATTTACTCACGCATCTCGTGCTTTCATGCATCAGCAAAACATGTAAAGGTTCGCCGGATAAATTAGTACTTGTGGCCCGCCGCAAGGACATTCGTTTGCGCCAGATGAGCGCCAAGCAACATGAAATGAACAAAGTTGATATGATTTTGCCACTTGACAATCTCAAGCACGCAGTTGCTCTTGACTGGTGTAGTGAAACCGACTTCATTTATTGGACCGATGTTGAACGCAGTGCCATTAGTAAGGCCCATCTCAACGGCAGCTTTCAGCAGAGGGTCGTCCACTCCAATCTTGTCTCGCCAGTAGGCTTGGCTTTGGATTGGGTCACAGATAAGCTCTACTGGACTGATCCATCAACAAATCGTATTGAGGTGGCAACAACGAATGGCGAAATGCGCACACTTTTGGTGTGGCAAAATTTAGACAAGCCACGTGACATTGTCGTTAATCCAGTTGGTAAGTTATTTTAAATTTTCCTGATATAATAAGGCATCGATTATGTAACTGTTGATTTCCAATTCACAGAGGGAATAATGTTCTGGTCGGATTGGGGCGAAGAAGCCATGATCGAACGCGCCAACATGGATGGCAAAAGTCGTGTTGTTGTGGCCACCAAAAATCTCGTGTGGCCCAATGGCCTGGCCATTGATTATGATCTTCAAAAGCTGTATTTTGTGGATGGCGGTACCAAAACCTTGGAGTACATGAATTACGATGGCACTGCACGAAAAGCAATAATCAGTAAGTAGTTTGAATAAAGAAGTGAAATAAGTACTTATCTTGGAGCCCTGAAGGTGGTTTGGGTCATCCGTTTGGTCTGGACGTCAGTGGCAGTCGCGTATACTGGACCGACTGGGATACCAATTCGGCCCTGAGCGCTGATAAACTCACTGGCACCGATGTCAGTATGATCATAGCTAACACGAGTGATCTTATGGACATTCGCGTCTTCCACCGTTCACGCAAGCGTATAGCCAGTGGTTGCGATAGACTCAATGGTGGGTGCTCCCACCTCTGCCTTCTAAATCCAACGAATTATTCCTGTGCATGTCCCGTGGGTATTCACCTAAAAGATGACCAGCGTACCTGCTCCGAAGGTCCAAGCCGGTATATACTATTCGCTCATCGCATTGATATCCGTCAGATTTCGTTGGATTTCGATCACTTAATAGATGTGGTTTTGCCGCTGCCGCCAATTTCGAATGCTGTAGCCTTGGATGTGGATTTGATAACAGGCGTTGTCTATTGGTCTGACACAGTGGAGGGCGTTATTATGAGTTGCAGACAAGATGGTGTAAACTTCAACAAAGTGATTGGTGAAAGTTTGGAGAGTCCCGACGGTCTGGTTGTCGATTCGGTTGGCAGATTGGTCAGTGGGAAAATCTGATATCTCATTCAGTTACTAACTAATATGCAATTAATAGATTTACTGGGCTGATGCTGGTCGTCACACGATAGAGGTGGCCACACTAGAAGGCTTGCACCGGCGTGTGGTCGTCTACAAGGACTTGGATTCACCACGTGGTCTGGCGGTTGACTACGATTCAGGTTTTATGTTCTGGACTGATTGGGGCCACTTCCGCAAAATCGAGCGCTCTAATATGGACGGTAGCCAACGTTCACGCCTCGTTACGGCGAATCTAGGTTGGCCCAATGGTCTCTCACTCGATAGGAAAAACAAGCGCATCTATTGGGTAGACGCACGACTGAAGACAATCGATTCGTGCGACTATACGGGCAACCAGCGCAAGTTGATAATGTCCTCACTACACCATCCCTACGCACTGACCCTAACCGAAGATTTCTTCTACTGGACCGATTGGAAATCGAAGGCCTTACATATGGCTGACCGCAATAACATGTCGGCGAAGCTTGATATCATGACGAATATCGATGGCTTGATGGACATCAAAGTCATCACTGTGGGCCAACCGCTGTCAAAGAATGCGTGTGATCCTAATAACGGTGGCTGTTCGCATCTATGCTTGCGGAAGCCTTCCGGTTTCTCATGTCAATGCCCAACTGGCTTGAAACTTAAGGAGAATAGCACCACTGAGTGCCAGAATTTACCGGAGGTAAGCGATTTGGTTTAGCTCCCTCCCACTTCTAAATTATTTTTATTATTAAATTTCATGGAAATATATAATATATGTGTTCCTCTCAGGACTATCTATTGATAGCACTTCGGTCCGGCATTGGAATGATCTCACTAAATAGTGATGATTATATGGACGTCGTCCTGCCCATTTCGGGCATATACGGTGCCGTTGTGCTCGATTATCACTACCGCAAGAATTTGCTTTTTTACGCTGATGTGAATATCGATGTTATTAAGCGTATCAACTTGCTGAACTTAACTGAGACTAAAGTCATTGTGCGCAAGAACCTCTTCGAACCGAATGGCCTTGCAGTGGATTGGATTGCTGAGAATCTATATTGGTCAGACACGGATAGAAAGGTTATCGAAGTGTCACGCTTGGATGGCAGTTGCCGCAAGAAACTTGTTGACGATAATCTGGGTGATCCGCGTTCGATAACTGTGCATCCTAAAAGAGCGTACGTATTGAGTATAAAAGGAGTTTGCAAAACCACAGTGTTGCTATTTTTTAGCTACCTATTTTGGTCTGACTGGGAGACGCCATCGAAGATTGAGCGCAGCATGATGGATGGGTCCAATCGCACAATCATAGTAACAACGAATATTGGCTTTCCAACTGGCCTTACTATTGATTTTGAGTAAGACAAGCGTTGCAATGTTGTGAAACCAAACGCTAATGCACTTATTTCTTCCGCCAGCAATCGACGTTTGCTATGGGCCGATGCGCTCGACGATAACATTGGACAAGTGGACTTCTATGGCAAACGCCAGCTCACGCTTGTGCCCTTTGCGCCACATCCTTTTGGCCTTGCCATGGTAAGTGACGCCAGCTGTTACAGTCAATAATTGCAATAAAACTCACCGCTGCACACACAGTTCGAAAACAACATCTACTGGACCGACTGGTATAACAAATCCGTCTTCCGTTCACAACGTATGTCACGCACAGTTTTCAGCAATCCGTTCGAGGTGCGAGATGCGCTCAGCGGTGCACTAGGTATACGCGCCGTTTCATTGCAACGTCAGCCAGAGGACTGGAATCCATGTGGCCAGGCTAACGGCAACTGTACACATCTTTGCTTTTACCGGTACGTGGACTACGTCTGTGCGTGCCCCGACCATTCGGATGACAGGGAATGCCTGACGGTACCGCGATTCCCAGTGCCAATGCCGAGCAACATAGAAATACCGGATTATCCTGAAGATAATCTTGATAGCGAAACTGGCTTAGACGAGAACCATGATGACGACAATGACAATGACATTATACGCGCTTTGAGCCAACAGCCGGAGTTCTTTATGCTTGTGGCTAGCGGCATTGTTTTCGTCATGCTAATCATAATTGTGGCAATTATTTTAGGTGAGTAATCACTTCCACCGCTACAATAACAACAACTAATACATTATGATGCACAAAATTCCAACCACCAACAACTTACTGTGCCATGTGCTCTGTGTCTTTTGTTTCATTCTCCATTTCAGTACTCATCGTTCACTCGAAGCGCAACAAGTCAAAACGACACTCACGTGGCTCCAGCACCCGTTCTGTGTTGACGTTCTCGAATCCAAACTACAACATCAACTGCACACCAGTGGAACCGAAAACAAACATTTGGAAGCGTTTGAAATACGATAAAACTCACGTAAGTAGCGCATTGCTTAAATACGCAAAAATAAATTCCTATACACAGTACACTCGGTGCACTCGGTTACTAAATCACTCACGCACATACGGATATTAATAATTTAATAATTTTGTTCCGGTTATGAAATACAGAATCGCGCGTACGAGGACCGCAGTTTAACAAATGAAACAGCTTCCTCAAGTCTGTTTGTACCAACACCGTCACCGATGGCGTCGCCATCAATGAAGAACATGCATCTGACAACGCTGTCGACAATATCGTAGGTCAAATAACGAAGCGTTCGAGGCACGGTCACTATTGTAAGTGTGCAAGAGACAGCGCTGACATAAACACTAATGGCGTGCGTCAAAACGGTGAAGGCTGCAGTGAGAATTGCCCGAGTTCGGAGTACGAAGCTTGCAATGGGAACGTTTTATACTCAAAGAGCGGAGAGAATGCTATTTATAGAAACACGACCGAGAGCAACGAAAATCGTCGCAACCTGAAAAGTGGAAGTAAACAGCTGAAGACGACAGACACTAAGGGTGAATGAGAGACTTGTGATGGTAATAACAATTTGAAAAATGGCAAAACTTAATGAGAGAGCGACAGCCACCAAAATGGTATGAAACAGGCAAACTCTGCTAGCGGAAGCGGAGGGAATAGAGAATGTAATGTAGAATGACAAAGTCAATGCCATGGTGGGTGTGTGAGTGTGTAGGTGTGATGATTATCAAGAGTAAGAGTTACAGGTAGTTTTCGTGATAGTGCACAAGTAATGGGTAATGTTAGGTGAAGAGGGAGCGAGAGGGAGAGTGAGAGTGAGAGAGATAGAACGTTAGCATATTAATGTTAAATGCGAAGAACTGTAAAGGACAATGAATGCATTCTATGTAAATAGGCAAATGCATAAATTATCATTATTTTTGGGGGTTTTTTGAAAACAGTTCTTATGAATTTAATCAAGTAAAGTTTTAAGGTTAGACCTGAAACCGTAATATATAATGTTAAATTAAACGTACTACTTATGAATAACTAACTAATCGAAAAACTAACGCAAATGTTTTGAACAATTCAAAAAAAATATATATATATATGTATTAGGTGTAATTCGTTGTTACGTATGATGATACGAAAGATGTAAATGTTAACGAATTCCAGGCTCACTACGTGCCCAAGTAGACAACACTTTGTACAAAGCGTTCCTTAAGAGTTTCTATGTTGGTTTTTTTTAAATTCACACACATACACATACACACACACACAGGTACAAACACAGACTTGAAAATATACAAAAAAAACATTTTTTTTAAATCCCAAGTTCAACTTTTTATGATGACACGAATGGGCCGTTCCTTAGGTTCGCCCATAAATTTGTTTTCATTAAAATTAAGAAAATCAAAACAAAACAAAAATCCAAGAATTAAGAATTAAAAAACAAAAAAGGAACTGTGAATTAATCTGTGCCAAAGCGTTAGAATAAAAGTTAATACAAAAAAGAAAATCACATAAACAATAAAAGAATTGGAAAAAATTGTAAATAATACTTCACTTGCAAGTAAGCGTTATCCTATGAAAGAGTTGCAGACAAAGTACTGCAGCCTTTTATTGGCCGAGTCTCAGAACAGAACAATGTGTGGCATATTTCATGTTTTCACACAATTGCTCTGTTGCACTTCTGCGTGGCTATAATAAAGCAGACAAAACGTAACGCAAGCCCTTAAATATCATAACTGTGTGCTGAGAACAAAAACTTAAAGTAATGAAATAACTTTGCTAAGATGTAAATGCAAATGTAATGTAAGTGTTCTCAAGACCCATTAACCAAAATGTCTACCAGAAAACCAACTGCTAAGTGATAGGAATAAATTCATTGAAAGCAACAAAGAAAAAAGATAATTCTTAAGTTATCCATAATCTGCGAAAACTTCACCAAAGTCATAAACAGCAAGAATAACAGCAACTGTTGCAACAAAAACAAAAATAAATTTAAAAAAAAAAAACCAGATCAAACCATCAATCAGATTGTCGAGGTGACAAGTGTCGTACATAAGTTAATGAGCATCATTCAAGTGATTTCGCTACAAAATTCAAACAGAAATCTCAACTAATGAAATATGCTGCCAACTGACAGGCGCACGCATACAAGAGCAAATAACAATAATAAAAGCATCAGCACAACGCAGTTTACCCACGCACGACGCCAACACATTTGGCTCGGAGCTGGCGCAGTAAGTGGGTGGTTGCGTGTACGTCGCTCGCAAGCTTCGTTCTCTCTGCTCGGTGTACTTTGCACGAGTGTGCGTTAACCAACCCAGCAAACTAAATTAACTGTTATAGAGTATCGAACAAAAAGTTGCACATAGCAGAGTCTTATTTGCTTGGCATATGAATCATCAATTTATCCGATTATTGAATTCTATTAGAGAAGTCTGCTTGAAAACCTTATTAGTCTGTCTTCTTCAAGCAGAAAACGAGCAGATTACTGAAATGGGATTTTTCAAAGAACATTCATAAAATCTTTACAGAGTTCCATTGTCTGCTGGGACATTTTTCCTGCCCTATGCGATCTGCCTTTCGTTGTCATAGCAACATTGCTCTCAGCGAGCATAGCGCAATGCAACGAAACACAGCATCATGTCACGTTAATAGCGGCCAGCATCTGACAGTCACAACAGTGCTGTAAAATAATATAGTCACATAGGAAAGTACAACAGAGTTTTTGCGCTTCAAAAAAACTATATGTGAATTATTGTAAAAAAAATAAATTATTATTTAATGAAGTAGAAAAACAAAAACATTTTAAATGGTTGTAAGTAAAACTGTTCAACTAATGACAAGCGAGTGTCTATATCGAAATGAAATTCAATTTAACAAACAGGAAATTTAGAAAATAAAAAAATAAGTGTATAAAACATAAACTTTAAATCAAAAATATACCAAACATTTCTTTAATAACAAAAATCAGTTCACCTAGAAAATTTAGCAAAATAAGTACTTTACAACAAGAAAAATATAAAAACAATATTCTTATATATGAATATGTAAATATACTCATCCAAAATCATAGGTGAATAACTAGGTAAATTTTACAATAAGCGAATATTTTTCCTCATGCAGAAGAACTAAAAAGTATTGAACTAAAAATAATAAGAAGATTGAGCTCTCTCGAATTGCGTTGCACTGTACTATGTAAAACGGAACTACAAACGCAGTTTAAAACGAGAAATCGGCAATCTGAAAGACGAACGCAAACAGAAACCACTCTCACGCATACAGACACATATAACGAAATCAGAAAGCGCCACAATAACGGGTAACTCGAAAAAGGAGAAAGCAAGAAATTAATCATCAAAAAACGAAGGTAGATGCCAGTACTACCTAGAGATACCAACTGCGAGAGCGAGACAGAGATATAGATAGATAGAGAGTGTAACAGAAGTTATTTGGCGAAAAATTAAAAATCTCAATAGCTCTCAGTCCATCGTAGGCCTGAGTACATAGTTGAGTTGCCGCTATAGTACAAAACAAAATTATCCGGAACCTTACAGCCACATGCACCTTACACCCTCCCTAAACCGCAACCAACAGCCTTGAAGTAGAGACACATAGCACAATAAAAATGAGAACAAAAAGATAAGGAAAATTTATAACTCATACATCAGAAGCCCACACTTTTCAAATTTCAAGGCAAAAGTAACCATAAACAACAACAACAACAAAAGTGGAAAATTAAGAAAACTGCATAGTTCAATGGCAGCAAGGAGCAGCAGCGGCAGTGAAAATGGAATCGAAATTGAAAGCAGCATAAACTATTCAATAACATCAACGATTTTCAAACATACCATCGCATATGCGTAGAGCATAGAGTGCGCACCAAACACCATCACCCCACCCCCCCACATCACTAATGAAAAAAACACGACGGATATTGTTGTCAAAAGCAGTGTTAAAAATGAATAAATTGAAAATAACATTTCAAGGATACAAGGATTTCACAAGCGAGCACAGAATGTTCCATACTTGACTAAGGCACTCACCACAGAGTCGAGTTGACAATTCACTTCAGCTCATTTCAGTAACCTATAATTATTTATTCTATAAGTATCGCCTAAATCTTCGATTTGCTAAACCGTTCAAAGCAAATTTAATTAATTTTAAATAACATTCAAGCAACCACTATCCAAAAAGACATCCATTGTCCATTGACATCTAGTCGCAGTCAGCACTCTCATGGTGCACCCTATACAAGGATGCCCAGTCGCCTCAAGTAGTCGTAACTTTTCAATGTGCTTCAACAGCCTTTGCAGACAGTTGTAGGCGTAGCTGCTTGATGTGAACTGTGCACATTCGCTGTTCTCCAATTTCTGTGCAAAATTGTGTAAAAGCCAATAGAATAGAAAATTAATTGAGTTGTATTGCACTGCACTGCAGGGACTGGCAGCGAGGTAGAAGCCAAAAGTATGAGTGCTAGAGGATATCGTATGACGTGTGTTGCCTTATCATTTGTGAGTAGTATTATAACTACGTCATGTAGTTTATGAAGTTTCGGTTCGTCTGTTTTTATACAAACTACTGCCGCAGCTGTAACACAGCTAAAATTCGTATTCTACTTACTATACGCAGTTATATGTATTCGATTGTGACTTCTTCAGCAGGAGAAAATATGCTTTTTTTAAACTTTCACTCATTCTGTGAAACACAACCAAACTGAGCCAATCAACAAACAAAACAGTGAAAATATTGCATTTCGAATTAATCAAAGCTTTAATTATTTTGCGTGACGCATTCGGTTAGAATTACGGATTACTCCAGAGGAGTACTTCTTAATGCGACGAAAGGCGCCGCACCAAAAGTTTAAGAAAAAACGTTCATGAATAACGGCAGTCGACGAAGAAGAAAAATGAATTTAGTATTATAAGTACCAACAACAATAGAAAAAATGTCTAATTATTTTTGTGTATACGTAGAAAGTTTATTGCAGCCAAGAAAAATTTATATTATATATTATAAAAGTCTAGCAGGCAGTATCGACAGACAGATAAAACAAATTATTTATAGAAATATGGTGAGATATAAAGGAATATATAAAAGAATACTAGAAACGAAACACCAAATATTTATTATGTGCTATTTGATGTATAATTGAAATATATATATTGAAGACTTAGAACAAATAAGAAGGAAAACGAGAAAGAAAAGTCCTTCTAAATTCGATTTTGCCTCCAAGGTTGGAAATTTTTTTTTATTATTTTATTGTTTTATTTATGTTTCATACAAAAAGTTTTAACTTGTAAAAATATAAATGCATGGAAATTGTGAAACCAATTTACAAATAAGAACACAAGCACACTCACACAAACATTCAGACACAAAGAAACGCGGCATAACCACTATTAAGAGAATATGCCAATATAACAAATTGAATTTAATTTTAATAATTTCGTTATTAAATCAACAAAAAAATATATATACAAAGGCAAACATAAAGGGAAATTCCTTTAGAGAACTGCATCAATGAAAATGGCATGCGAACATTGAACTGAATTGAAAGGATGCTTACGAAAATGAATGAAGCGAAATTAAGAAAAATAAATGTATTTTAAATGTTAAACAAAGAGTCACGTTTTTTCTTACTCGACCGACGATTGGAGACTATCAGATAAATATGCTATTCTTTTGGACGGCAACTGATCGACTAAATTTCTGCAGCGTGCTCTCATATCACCCAGTCAGAAATTCTTGTTAGAAGCTGCTGCTTGCTGTTTCAAACTTCATGGCCTTCACCAAGAATCTTGTACAATAAATCCTCGTAGCTAGTGCTCTCTCCTTATAATAATTATTTATTTATTTATTTATCTGTTGCCAATAATATGTTTTATTCACTACCATATTAACTCTTTATTAACTACAAGCTTCGTGTTAGAGGTACTTCGTCGTAATGCTGCGTCGAGAGCGTTGCCTGCACAATGCTGATGAATTATGGCCTGGATTGCCACAGCTGAGGTAACTACAGCGCCATCTGCTCTCAACGCTATCACTACAACCTAGACCTGATTTACACGAAGCCGAACGAAACAAACGACCAAAAAACCGAACGAACACAAAGAAGAACCGAAAGCAGTTGCGAGTAACACGAACTACCCAGTTCATTGTGCATCTCTTCACAATAAACAAGTGGTAGGAGAAAGGAATGGAAAGTTGCTTCGCATAAAACAGCTCCTAAACTTGTGTTTACAGTTGTTTTTTCATCGTCCTAACAACACGCTCCGTCGATTACTCCGGCACGTAAAGAGCAAAATAATTTAAAATACACGCACTTTCTTTTTGTATTTTGTTTCATTTTTTATCCTAACACATTTGGACAAACTAAGGCGGCCATGCGTTGCCCCCTCTAATCAATCTGTTGTTGTTCTTATGCTTGAGTATCAGGCTTGACTGACTGAGTAAACCGATCGGTATGAAATTTGGAATATACAGTGGGTAGCAAAAGTGAGTACATGTTTGCAAGTCTTGCGTTTCATAGTGAATAAAAAATGTTGCATAAAACCAAATCCAAAAATATAGCTTTTCCTTTATTCTTTATTCAATTCATGACAAACTGGATATTAGAATATTAGAGATAAATTAGGAGAGAAAGAACTAAAAAAAACACTCAACTATTGCCAATTAAGAAAAGACTATCGCGAGATGTTGAAAATAATATTATCGTCCTCACTGAGAATGGCTCCTCGTCATGTAAGATTGCGGAACGACTTAAAATAAGTCAATCGGTGATCATAAGAGTCCAAGAGAAGCGTAATATTGCCACTATAAACCATCTTAAAAAGTCGCCATAGACTTTTAACGGATGCGGACGCTCGCGTCACGATGTCCGAAATGAAGAAGAACCTGTTCTTAACGCCAAAGGATGCTTCTGTTGCCATTAATAAAGATGTAAGCAGGTGGACAGCAAGCAGATAATATTCACCAGTTTATTATGAATTGAATAAAGAATGAAGGAAAACAATTTTTTTGGATTTGCTTTTTCTTACATGTACTCACTTTTGCTCCCCACTGTATATTTTTTCAAACTAATAATAAGTAGAGAAATACATACATACAGAGATTAGTTACATCTAATGATGACTTTATTACTGAGAAATTCTAATTATGTTTAATGACGTTGCCTTGGATAATGTGAAAATGTTGACGAAAAAATGAGGAAAAACTGTAGAACTGAGTTAGTAGATAAAAACTTACAATTAAGGGCAGCATCTAGTTAACCTTCAAGAAGGTTTTAGTTCAAGAATGAATAATTGATTTAAAGTGTTATCAGATGGTTGAAGTTTAAGAAAAATTTAATTGCTTAAATGTTACATTTCTGTTTCCAACCTACTGCTCATCCAACCTCTAGCTCAATCAACGCACTGATTTAAGTATGATGAGTTTATTTCAATGGATGGTAGAGATTTTCGATTTATAAAATTTATAAATTATGCGCATTGGTTTGTTCGCTGTGTATAGTTTTGGTGATGCGCAGATTAAAAGTCAATGTATTGTAAAATTTTAGAAGGAGGTATTTTACATTGGGTCCCTACAAGATGCCTTCGTTCTCAATACGTAAATTGACATTTGGTAAGTGGAAGACTTTTCGCTTTTTAGTGAAATATATAGCACTTGTTTTACTGTAATTTAATTGCATTTTCCATTGTTAGTAGCATATGGACAACAAATCAAGAGCATTTTGTAAAATATCCACAAAAGTAATACCGCAACTGTAATCACAGCTAAATTTGAAAAACGCGGCATGTCGTGCATGTGCAAGTTGTAGATTCTTGGTCCGAGAACCGAATCTTGCGGAACTCTAGCACTTGCCATATTGTCCTAATGCTTGAACTGGTTGCATTTAGCTCAACATAAATGAATCTGTCAGTTAGGAAGTTTGGAATTATTTTGATTAAATATGATTTATTAAATGTAAATGAATGGCTAAAATTTAATTCGCTCTGAAACCATACTGAGAGAGTGAGAGGTGGCTAGTAAGCCGGTTTTTGATGAATTTTCCAACGATCAGGAGATTGAGTTCGTTTTCCTGGCTTGTCAATTGCAATTATTTTAGCCATTTTCAATACTTGGCAAGCATTGAACAATGCCAGCAAGATTGAGAATTACATTATTTTGAGAATTCCTAATGCAAGTGTTTGGGACACAAATAGGACCTGGAGTTTTTTTTAATTGTAACAGAACTAATTATCTTGAGGATACAAGAAATATAAATTGTAGCGAAAGTGATTGAGTTTTTAATTTTTACAACTGCTGTAGTGTTTCAGTAAGATTCTGTTTGTCCTCAAAATATTGCCTAAGATAATGGCCTTTTGTTCACTGGTCGTGAACGTTTTATTATTGTAATGAAAACTTGGGATATGTTGAATTTTCTTTTTGATTATTTTATTGACAGTCCAGGGGGGTTTGGAATGTTTGCCCAGATTTGGTAACTTATGATTCCAATATTCATTATTATGTCTAAATATGTGTGTCTATCTCATGGATAGTAGGTAGATTATTGGATTCAAGGGATGCAATAGATTGTAAGTCATTTGTAATCGTAGGTCTAAGTTTCCGATTAGCCTTAGAAATATTTAAGTAGGTTTCCTCAACAAGTGGCATGGCATTTCAAATATGAGTCAGGACAGGTGAGTGGTCAGATGAACTTCCCTGTAAAGAATGTTATTTGTTGAAACAAAAGGAACAATTGACCAAAAATGAGGCTTAGGTAAGGACGTATTAATTTCCTCAGTTTAGTGAGCAACTCTCTCTTGTTCACTTACTCAGGAGCAACTCAACAATAAGGTGCGTATCAAAATTATATGACACCACAAGAATTTAAATTTCCTCCCTCGCCAAATCTATGTTGTTAAAATTAGAAAAAGTTTATATACAGGATGAAAGAGCAAAAAAATACTAGTACTTGTGCCTAGTTGCAGTCGTATCCAAACTATGTGACATTTTACTTTTCTACGTTTTTTATTGATGGCAATGTAACAACTACAACTTAAATTGTTGAATAACTATGAAATGAGACCCCTTTGACCTTTCCATCTTCAAACACCCTCTTCCTCCACGTATTAAACAAATTATTTATGCTATTTGCGACCAAGTTACTTCACTCCCTTTGAATTGCACCCTTTAGATCTGCAACTGTTCGCTAATATACTCGTCTAGCCAGTATTCCCCAAATGTTCTCAATGGGGTTTAGGTCAGCTGAGCACGTTGGCCAGTCCATGACATCAACGGAACACATTTCCAGTGCTTTAAGCACAGGAAATTTCACACAAAAAATGTGTTTGCCGTTTAATTATATAGAATTACATAGTGTTCGTCAACGGTTGAAATTCAATCGCATTCGCCATAATACAAAACACTTGAATACCGGCAAACGTTGTTTTGCCCAAGTAGTATACAATTTTATATATTAATATAGATATATATGTCCGTGATTCAAATGTTCCTGATCATGCATTATCAGCATTGACTTACCGCATGTGCTTCGTAAGTAAAGGTAACGTAGCTAATGTCAATAACTAATACCTCTTTTAAGGCACATTTGCTTTCTGTCTCTGTTGCTCTTACACATGCAATGTCATTCTTCTGTCTCGTGTAACTAACTCGACGTTGAAATCTCTAAAGGTGTCAAAATCAGCGTTCATTGTAATTTATACTTTGCAATGAGTAGTTTGTGACATACTGTCTGTAAATATACATATAATATATTTGGTTCCTAGGACTTCGGTTATTGCCGTCTTCAGCTTAGAGTTTTAATCGCACATGTACGCATGCGATACAGTATGTGCTATTATATGTAGTTGCGCTTTCCCAAGAACGTGATCAAGGAGGCAGGCTCAATCAGAAGTCGCAAGTGACAACGATAATGCTGTTCGCAGTAAAGCAAGCAGCTTTTCAATAATTTTTCTAACTTATTTTGTCCTGCAGTACATGTATATCTACATAAAATTCCATAACGCCCATCTAGAGAACAATGCCTTTCCAACCATATAATTTCCATTAAAATATATTGACATTAAGTAAGGTAAAAAGGGGTACAAAAATCATGTCTCCGTATTAATATACAGATTTGTCAGAAAGACCACTATCATTGAAAGAAAACGACGATATATATGCAACATAATCTAAGTCAATGCAACATACTTCGACTATCTTAATTTATACTATGTCTAAATCTCCTGGAACAAGACTCTGGGTCACCTGTTCTGATCAGGAACTTTTCGACAAAGTACCTTCTAGCCTTTATTAAAAAGGTAGAGGCTCTATTTTCTTAACCAGGGTATAGGGCACAAATGATCTTTTCTGGTCGCAGTGCCTGCTTGCTTTGATAGGAATTCCTCCTCACTGGTTGGGGTTCCCCGAACCCTTCAACCGTTAACAGGCCTACGCATGGTGTCGTGAGTTCCACTGATTGGCTGAGAATCGGTCTCTACCACACCGTCACGCCTTATTTATTTATTTTATCTTAATCTATGCTTTCTAAAACTGTCCGCCAATGCCATCGTCCTTTCTTATGTGGTTATAGCGGAAAGTAGGCCTAATTTATTTCGTTAAGAAAAAATATTGCGCGACGTAGGCGTAGACGTGTCCTCAGGTTCATTGTCACTCCATTAGAATTCCATATGGTGGCTGACTGACAATTTCGCTAAAAGTAATTTTAGTCTGGCCTTTTTAATCTCTTTATATTTTGCCTTCAACAGCAACCACTTTTAAAATACAAGGCACGATTTCAGACACTTAGGTATCTGCCACCTGCAGTTGTTGTTTGTGGCCGGCAAGCTGCCGATGTTCCACTGAGGGCGTGTCGGTTTAAGCTATCAAGCCGGCCGTCGCACGTTTTAAAGCGATTGTAGAAAATATCGTTTAAATTGTTTGTCTACATTTTTGTAAGATGTTGTTTATCTCTGAAGTTAAATGGAATAGATTTGTGAGCATTCATTAGACGCTTTGGGCTTGTTAACGGCGCCTGATAGTGATAGTCCTTTCAACGTGTTTGATGTATCTCATCTAATAATATTTTGTACTCGTTTCATGTTTATATGCGAGATTTTCAATATTGTTACGTTTGCATCTGTTGTTATATGATATTTTATCATTGCTTATTGACGCGGCGTATAAGCAATATTCCGGCTAATCAATACATTCGTAATACCCGCTTATGCGACATGCGACTCCACGGAATATAATTTTCTATATGCAAACGGGCTCATGAAATACTCAAGCAAATTCGTGTCTTTATTATCTGCTAAGAAGTGGAGTGGGTTTTTTCCTCCCGCCGTGAGGTTTGAGCCTCGACCTCTGGGAAGGCAACTTCCAGTAGGCTAACAAGTCGAACACATTCAGACAGGCAAATGATTTAACTAGCCATCGGCTACTATGTTTGATTGTATGCGAGCGTGATGATGTTTTATTATAGTAAGTAAGTAAGTGATCCTTAACATATTTGATTGTATGCGAGCGTTACGCTATACAAACTTTTACCCTACTGAAACCAAAGATGCTTCACATCAAAAATCGAAAGCATGAAGAAATTCAATCAGAATTTCGCATTTCAGTTGACTCAGATGAAATAAAAATGTCCCCTGATGCTTGCTTGCTGCTTATGCTTATCCCGTAACTCGTGAATGCCTTCTTAGACTCCACTTGACATCTTGTAGACATCCATCATCATGGTATACAAGCAGCGTGTAGGCATAGACGCATAGATGGGCAGTTGAACGGAGATGACCCCACAGACAGACAAGTGAAAAAATTAGCCGGATGCCATAACAACCTGAATACAATACAAACTGAGCAGAGCGTAGCTCAACTCAGCAACTGAAATTCGAAGCCAGCAAATGCGGCAAACTGTGCGGCGGTTGGTGGTGTGTGACTAAGGCCAATCGCGGGATGGAGCGAGATTGAATATTATGAAGAAGTGACATGAGTATGATTGGCAGCTGCTCGTAACAGTGAGTTGGTGTTGGTTGAGCAACATCACTACGCCCACAACCACGTGGCAACTCCCGTTGCGTTTGCGATTATTTGTCTACGGATTTTTCCATAACAGCTTCAAGTGCGTCTTAGCAGTGGAATTCTAGGTAGAAGTGCAAAACGTGATAAGTTTATTTCGATTATGCGTAAGCATTGACGTCAAATCACAGTTATGAGTAGCTGAACATAACGTTATGTTAATGTTACGCTAACGAGTGTAGGCCTTAGGTCACGCCAATATCAGATACATTGAGAGATTGTGTATTGAAGAACATTGCCATATTGTCATGTTTTAGCTGTTACCGAGTCTATGCATGATAGCTGCCTGAAACTAATTTTACACAATTTTATCACAATTTCAGGACTAATTACAAAATTCTAATAGCACAATTCTAGGTTATTTCTACAAATCATTCCTATGTATCCCTATTCACAATTCAAAATTCTGTATCAACGAAAGAATATCTGCAGATAATGCTTACAGAAAGAGGACTGCGAAAGGATTAGCGGCCGAGCTATAGAGAGATAGAGAAACATAGAGTTAGTGAGACAGGGTGAGAAAGTGAATGAGGAGGTGAGTTCGCTTGTCTCTGAGACCAGCAACACTTTTTGTTGGGCATAGACACCAAAATAGTCAATGCGCTTCTGATACATAGATATACAAGAGAACAACTACGCACCAAATACCCTCGCAGTAAGGCACAGGGCATAGAGATACAGAGGCATGTCTTATATGGCAAACATTTCAAAGCATAGAGACAAAATTGAGTTGACAGCTGGCAAACAAACTAAGGTTGTCAAGTGAACACCCAAACCTACGCGCGCACACACACACATACCCACAACTTCAAAATGACAGACAAAGAGGTAAGCTGCAAAATAACGGAGCCAGATATGTTGTGCACGGTGGGATCGGCTGGACAACGTTGGCGTTTCTTTTTTTTTTGTGGCGTTTGTGTCTATGGCAGGGACAGCAAACTTGTGACCGCAGTGCAGGTTTGTTTGCCTAGCGTGAAACGTTGCCACGCGACAACTTGTTGGAAACAATTGTTCTGGCCCCTGGCCAAGCATCTGGGTACGGGGTATTGCCACAACCTCTTTGTGTGAGATGCTTTTTTTGTCGCTCTATGTATGTGTATGAGTGTGTATGCTTGGGACGTCAAGTGAGCCCGCAATTAAAGTGAAAATGAGAACCAAAGTACAATTTTGTAGCATTTCTTTGTTCACGTTTTGATCAACAAAATTGAAAGACTTTTTATCCCTTATTTGCTCATTTCGTCGTTGTATTTAATTTTTTATTTTCAAAAGAAGCTTTCAAATTCATTCATGCGTAGACAGAGAGTGTAGGCGAAGAGCGGGTAACAGACGTTTGAAGCGTGGTTTTTAAAGACCACGATTGTGTCTTCGTTCTGACATTAACCAATCAATAACAGTATTCCCAGAGAATGGATCAAAGGATTAGCAGTTATCGAATTGCGAACTTCAGCCGGCTACCCAGCACGAGAAATACTAGTCCGCTACATAAGGGAGAAGTATTTTCTGTCAACTCAAAGGCTACGGACTCTTTTTCGATTCACAGGTAAATTTTCTTTCGTGAGTTTCGTGTCATGAGTTCTATCCTAATAAATAATGCCAACCCCCAAAAACTCCTACATTACCTCTTGCTCTATTACATCGTGATAAGAACTCCATATAGTGCTTTTATATTTAGTAGCGTTGTTTTATTCTATGTTCTAACACGTAATCTGACTGAAGATTTTAATGTTGTGCATACTTTTTTCCAAAAATCCCTCCAATGTTCTAAATAGAGAAAATGTTGAATTATCCGTGGATATTGCAATATTGCGGTATTGTGCCAAGGATGCGGTCGCCTACTACGGGGCTCCGTAATAATTGGCGTAATAGTTGGAGGCCGACAGCGAACTTAAGCAAGTATGAATTTGACGATTTTTTTGTTAGTCTTCTGCAACAAAACTTTTCCCAGTGGCTGTCCAAAACCCTCGTATCTCTGATACACGTGTAGGCCACGGACGACTGTCGCATGAATGACGCCACGCAACCGTTGATGCATGTAGGGTGTTGCCTGAAAACAAAACCTTAATTTACATAGAAAGAGCATTGAAAGAGTTGTCAAGTGCTCGCCTTATTTGCCGAGTAAAGTATATCGGGTGAGACGGTGAACTCCTCATCCGGATCCCAGATGCAAAAGTCAGCATCGTAGCCCTCGGCGATCTGGCCCTTGAATTTCGCGAGACCACAGAGTGTTGCCGGATTCCTGCACAACAAACGTTGCACGTCGGCTAGGCCAAGACCGCGCTCGTGGCACTGCGTCCAAATGATGGAGAGTGACAACTGTAATGATGAAATTCCGGGCCAAGCATTGAGGAAGTTGCCGCGTGCGCTACCATAAATTAAGCACTTGGCGCCCGGCGTAGCCGGTGAATGATCGCTGGCAATGAGCTCAAGTGTGCTGCCAAGTGCTGCCTCAGAGCTGCCACTCCCGTTGCACTTGAGCGCTTGCCAGAGTGGAGTTTGATTATCCGCCGCGCGTATCGGCGGTTGTGTCTTGAACTCGGTCCTGCAGCTTTCGATTTGTTCGGCAGCCAGCGCCAAGTAGTGTGGACAAGTTTCCGCGGTCAGTTGTGCTCCGGTGCGTTTGCATGCTGCTATGTACGGCAATACAGCCGCCGAGCTTACGTTCATAATGTGAAAGCGATTTCTGCCAGTGAGAGATCAGATTAGTCGGAACAGTGTTAGTATTACTTTATTGTTGGAATATGTTTTGTTTACCGCTTGTGATTTTTAGCCAAATCCGTGATTAGCTTGACGGCGGCTACTTCCATATCAGCGGGACGTGTACGTAAAAATGAGTCGTATTCCTTTGGCTCTGATAGATTTGGTGGTATTGGTATATTCAAAGGCAGCTCGGCATGAAACTGTTAGGCATAAAGATATTGATGGCTTCAGGTACAATGTGAAATTGCATAACACCGTATGTTTCATACCGCCAGCACGGTATCCTCGTCCAATTGTGCGAGTGCGACCCTTAACTGCTCTGCACTGACTGCCTTAAACTCACTCTCGACGGGCGCTGGGCTCGGGCAAAGCGTGCATTGCAGGCCAATGACGCCGGCGTCCAGTAGCGGTGCCAATTGATCGCCGTTGTCGGGAACAAAGCCGCCCCAGAAGCCAACGTCCACGTAGATTTTGCCGCGCGCCGTGCTCGTTTTTGCCTTCAGTGCTGATACGCTTGTGGTGGCGGGTATGCTATTGCTGTAGGTGGGCAGCATTAGTCAGTTAGTTAGGGATCATTCAATGTGAATGCAATGTATAATTACGACACTGTCGTACTCGTGTACTCGTGTATTTTAGGTGAAAATATATTGAGGTGATAGGCATATGGTGCGCTCACGTTCACTCACGTTGGGCGATCGATGATTGTCGTAAAGCCGCCAGCGGCTGCTGCTTTGGTTGCCGTCGCAAAGCCCTCCCAGTCTTTGCGTCCCGGTTCGTTGATGTGTACATTTACATCGATCAGACCCGGCATAAGGACCATATCGCCAAAATCGTACACTGCCTCCGATTCTGTATTATACAAGTAGCTGTTTACGGCTTGCGGTGTGCGCAACACTAAAGAAATGGGCGTACATTTATATATCAGTTATCTTCTCTTCACTTCACTTCACTACACTTCACTACACTTCTCTTCTCTTGACTTATCAGGGTTCGCTTGCCTTTGCGTATGATGCCTTCAGTGTCCACAATTATGCCGCCGGGAATGAGCTCCCCAACGCCGTCGTTAGTGCTAAGATAAATGCGTGTACTCAAAAACAACAAATCCATATTTTTAGTCTGCTTCGGTTTATTTATTTATTAGTTACTTATGTATATATTTATATATATTATATTTATTTTATTATTTATTGTTGTTATTTTTTGTTCTTATACTCGTATGCAGTCACTAAGTTTGCATAAGCAACACTCGCAACGTAGCGATTTTTTCTTGATCTCCTTGCTGACGCTGATATTTCAAAAATAAATCGAAAATTAGATTTTCATGAACATTGCTTGTCTCTTGCTTTCGTTCTCAGTTCCCATTTGTATTTCGTCTTTCGTCTTTAATTTGATATACAGATAATAGCGCTAGTTTATTACTCTTCTCCGTACTGAGCGCTTCGCCACTCAGTTCAGTTCAATTCAGTTTACTTCCCTCCTTTTCCGTTCAGATCAGGTACGATAATTTCCTCTATTCTTATTTTTTCTTTTCTTCTCTAATCTACTTTACTCTACACTCCTGTCTCTACCGTTCAACATCAATCCACCGGCCGCTCAGCTACTCGCGCAAGCAATTAACTTGCCGTGATTGATGCTTCTCGCTCTCGAAGTCCATTCCATTTATTTTTATTTGATTCTATTCTTGAACATTTCTGCTCGCGAGAATGTTGCGCGGAATCATTGACTTACTGCACTGAAAAGTATAAAATAGAGAAATAAAAAGAAGAACGCCGTGCTGAACATCTTTGACACCTGCTCGTTATTGTTCCGTAATTCTCTTAGTGTCGTGATTTTTTCTTTCTGACTTGCTTTATAGTTTCCAATAAAAAAACACACAGCACATAGCTCATCCTTTAAAGGCAGGGAACGATTTGGTAACCTTCATATATTCATACAGCGACTTGATGTTTGTTGTACCATTTTACCCTATTTAACATAAATATAATTTAATGCAAATTATATGGTTGGAAAGGTATTGTTCTAAAGCTGGGCGTATGACAATATTTATGCCAATATATTGTTGCCAAAGCAGGAAAAAACTGATAACAAGAACAAGCATTGGAAAATCCATGCGGCTCAATGCTTGCTTAGCGAAGTTTTGGAATGAGCGAAAAAAACGAAACACCGCCATGTCTCTACCTGTGATAGAAGAAAACAAAAAAACAGAGATAAGCTGTGTTGTGCTCGCACTCAGCTGTTGGTAAGAGGGGCATGCAGCAAACCTCAATACAACAACAACGACAATGGGACGCACCAAAACAAAAATGTTAATATGCACTCACGAAGCTCTGATGTGAAACATACTGACATATTTTCGCTACACCAAATTCTCGATTTGTATTAAAATGAAGCGCTACATAAAGCAAACCATGGCTTATGTATAAACCGTGTAACTGTGTATCCGTTTCACTTTAATTTGCACTATCGGAACTAACTTAACGCATTTGGTTAATAAGTGTAGGTAACATGCTACAAATCTATGTATTAATAAAGAGACACTTCTTTGGTGGTTGAATTTTTTTTTTATATTCATGATTTTCTGCTACTGAGCTATACTGCTATACTAGTTCATTAATATCCTATAACTATCATCTGCTGGATGCAGAGGAATTTGTAGCCCAGCTAATTCATCGGTTCAGGCATCAGCTACTTCATGCAGTATAGCACTGAGATAAAAATATTTATCTAAGTAATTACTTAATTACATACATCTAATTATCCGCCTATCCAACTTTCTATTTCGAATTCCATTTATACCGACTTTTTGGTAATGCGTTACCACCGATTTCGCACTTCTTGTTGCTTTTGCTATTCTTATTTTAGCTATGGTACCTATGATACCTAAGTTAGCTGTATTTCGAAAATAGCTACCATGCCTATGTCTAATGTACATACCTTTTAAAGCTGCTTTCGATTTGAGAAGCGTTTTGAACGAGGTTGAGCGTTGTAGTTTTAGTTGTTTTTAGATTTTTATTTATGATTTATTATAATTTCGCACCGATGCAATGTCATGTCCGCGAGGTTCAACGTGCGTATACGTACTACAACTCACTGATAACACTCATACGCACCGCGTTGCAAGAGCGCTCTTTGGAATGAAGCGTCAATGTAAAATGAAAGCAACCAAACACATAAAATTAAATCATTTCTTGTAGTTGGGGTGAGAAAATCACTTGCAACCATTTCTCAGAAAATCGAAGATGGAGTGTGAAAAATACAGTAGGAAAGAAAGGAAGGAAAAAGTAGAGAGAAAAAAATATTGCATGCGGCTTTGTGCATATGTGCTTTTATATATCTGAACTTTATAATGAGGAAGGACAATAAATCCACAAAAATCGTGTTATATTGCAAGTAAGTGTTTGATGCAAAACGCTTTTAATTCATATTCACTACGAATGCCAGACAGTGTCGCTCCGCAGCGATCAACCAAATGAAATCGCTTTGAGCTCCATAGAGGAGCGTAAACTCAACCACTGAATAATGAGCGCTGAATGCTTCCTTTTGTTGTGCTTTTGTGAGCTAACAGAAAACCGGATTCAGGCATCAATGGAAATCAAGCACTTTCGAAGTGTGAGCCAGCAGGCCGAGGTCAGAGCCAAATAAAACAAAAGCCAAGCGAAGTGAAACTCGTGTTTATAAACTGGTTAACTTAAGCAGATTAGTTGAGTAAAGGGACGAAGTGAGTTGTCAAAGGATGTTTTCATATGCCAACGGCAACAGAGACGGTTCTGGTTCTCAATGCAGTTTCACAGCTACCCTTACTTAATAAAATGACGATGCATAGCAACGAAGTAAAACAAGGTAAAGCAGTGGCTACCAGGACAACTCGCGAACGCAGAATACATCTAGTGCTCAGCCTGTGTAGTTTGAACAAGGAAAAATGGAAAAGTTTAAAAGAGGTCCCGAAATATCTCTGTTGATGAAATATTTCAGAGCAAACGGCAGACCGCCATTCATTAAGAGCAGCACCATCATTACCACTTGGCCGTTGAGAGCTAATCACAGTGCGAATGTGATCATTTTTGAACATTGAATTCTTCACTTTGCTGTCGATTTGTTTGAATTGAATTGAATTGAATTGAATTGAATTGAATTGAATTGAATAGTTTGCCAATGAGGTAAAAACCCGCACAAATTATTTGCAAGCTATGCAACGCCCTCTCTCGGGAGTTTTCCGCTCTTGGAAATTTTGGCATTTGCGTGCTTTTTCGTGGTTCAAATGCGAACTAAAACTGTGATTTTCGTATTGTTTCTGTTGTTGTCTTGCTTTTTGTTGGGCTTGCTCGCTTGTATAAGGTCATTTGGCTATTGTTGTTGTTGTTATTGTGTCGGTTACGTTCAAAAACGATGCTGCTTCCCTTATCAACAACATGGCATACTAACAAAAACAACCACACAAAAGCTATGGAAGATTATTAACCTCGGCTATACCGAAATTGCTATGCCCTTTCTCCTTAAATAACTAAACCAAATGTTTACATGGAAAATACCACATCCAGTAATTATAGACCGATACTGTACAACAATAGAACTTAATTTGTTCCGTAGAGTCAATAAGAACTAATACTGCTGCGGTCTATTTCAGGTTTTATGGAATGAAAGACGTTGTTGTCTTAGCAAGTTTCAGCCCAATACACCAACAGAAAGGTTTCTGCCATAAGACGTTGAATTTAAATTTGTGGTTTGCTTTGAGGATACCACTCACACATTTTGTTGCGCCAATCAAAAACATACTCGTTTGTATAAATTTGTTGGAGACTCCGACGTTTTTGTTCACTACGTTACAAGCTGCGTGCAGAAGTTAAAGCTCCACAACCAAAGCAGTCACAATAACAGCAACAAGTACAACACTATTTGTGGGCTGAATCAAACCAAACCACCACGAAGTGTGCAAAATGTTCGAGAGCAAAACGACGAAATGAAATCGAAACAAAACGAACTGAAACGAGCTCCGATGACGTCTTGCCGAACCAGAGAAAGGACGACCAAAAGTGCGAGCAAATAAACAAACGAATGAATGCGCACTGTGGGTGAAAACTAAATAAAATTCGTTTAAATTGTAATTTTCGGTGTTTGTTTTTCATTTAAATCCAAGGATTCGGCTGCCCATAGCCGCCGCAGACCTAGCAAAGGCCATGTTGCTTCTTACCAGTTGAGGAGAGCTGAGTGATCGCATGTGAAAGAAACGTGCACTAAACTCCTCCAAACTCAAAGTGATCTATCCCATTGATGTATTCACCAAAGAAGATCTGTAAATTTGTTTTTTCCGAATCTTCTGGTCAGAAATAATGGTTTGAAAGTTAATAGTAAGGGACATAAATGCCAAGATCATCACTTTTTGTTTTTCATTTAAAGATAAGTGCAATGAATGCTTGTTGAAGCCTTTGAAGCCTTACTCTCATCCATCTGAGCAATCGAGTTCACTTCGGCCTTGCAAATTCTATTTAAATGCCAAAGCTCGGTGATAACTGGCTGGTCCTTTTCCGAAGAAAATCAATTCGGTACGTTTGAAATCATTCAATGAAGTGTATTAAATTAAGCACAAAATAAATTTTTTTAAA
Source organism: Cacoxenus indagator (assembly GCA_035041755.1). Taxonomy (NCBI): domain Eukaryota; kingdom Metazoa; phylum Arthropoda; class Insecta; order Diptera; family Drosophilidae; genus Cacoxenus; species Cacoxenus indagator. The sequence goes on along the minus strand of JAWNKX010000220.1, from coordinate 1,511,631 downwards.
TATAAAAAAATAAATAAATAGCAAACGAACAGCTCCAACGAATCCACCAAATTTTTTCATATTTCTGCAGCAGTGTGCAGCCGCTGATAAAGCTAAGGCGCGAGCGAGCAAGCGAGTGAACGAGCGAACGAGCAAACGAGCGAATGAGCGAATGAGCGTAAACGAATGAAGGAGTCACAGTCGCATTCGGAGTTGTTTTTGTTGTCGATGCTGCTCGAATTTCCAGTGGTATGGGAAAATTATATTATAGTGGGATGGTTGCCCACGCAAGTGACCGTAGAGGTGTTTGTATGTGCGCGTAAAACTTCGGCACTGTTGCGTCTGACAACAGTTCAAAACAAGGATGGTAATAGTAACACCGTTAAAACTGAGAATTGTATATATGTGTGTATGTGTGTACACAAATACATCTACGACAAGCACACACATACACAGAGAAAGACCTACCATCCTAACATTTGTAGATACTTCTTCAGCTGCTGCTGCTGCTGCTGCTGCTGCTGCTGCTGTTTCTGTTGCTTCTGCCATCGATGGTGGTTTTGCTCGATGCTTGCCACAGTCACTGCTTGCTTCCTGGATCGCTGCTTGTTGCCGCTTGAGTTTTTTGTTGTTTGTGTTATTGTAATAATTTGGCTTTTAGCATTCGCAGGACTAGCCTCGCATTCACATTCGCAATTCGTAATCGCAATTGTACAGTATCAAAAATACTGTACAGGAGGAGGAGGACTCACTCAGAGTAGCAGCAGCAACAGCCAGCAACAGCCAGCAACAGCCAGCAACAGCCAGCGACACAAGCGACAGAAATAAAAACAAAAACAACGAATGTTACGAATCGAGTCGAATCGAGTCGAGCTTTGTTCAGTTTGCTTCGTTTCGCTCGTCGTCGTCGTCGTCGTCATCGGTGTCGCCTCAATAGTAGCAGTTGCCTTTGAACATTGACGACAGTCACGGCATTCATCCACAACATCATCATCCGTACGGTGCTGTTCGTCAGCGTCGTCGCATTCGTCGCAATCCTTGGCGCCGTAGTCTACAGGAGTTCCAGTTTTATGCTTCAGTATGCTCAGCAACTTCACGGCAACGACACAACTAAACGACAACTCGAACTTGAAGCATCAACAGCGGAAGAAAGGCGCAACAATTCGAACTCAGCCCAAGCATAGCATCCTTGTTGATAGTTCGACAAAATACTTTTGAATTAACAACATCACAGCAATTCCACTCAAGCACGAGGTCAGCCAAGGAGTTTCAAAAAAAAACATAGAACAAATTTAAATTGGAGTTTGGAGTTTCGAGAAAAAAATCTGCTACTTTTTGTCGAATTTAATTACAGATTATTTTGTGTGCGTGTCAGAATGTAAGAGTTTTTGTTTTGTTTTTTGAGTGTAAGGTAACAACAATTTTCTGGAAATTCAAATATTTAAATATGTTTTTGGCCAAAGTGTATTTCGGAACGTCAACTCAAAAGCAGAAAGTCAACCGAGAAGAGCAAACTAAAGCAAGTCAAAGCGGAAGAAGTGCTTGCAAATAGAAATAGAGCCTGTCATTGTAAGATCAAAAAAGCCAAAGACCAAAAATAAGTCATCGAAAGGTGGCCGCAACAAGGCCAAAACAAACACACAAACGAGCAAATACGCCACGAAGAAAGCAAGACGAAAGTGCAGAGAAGCACTAAGGGAAAATTAAGTGGAGTCAAGCCGAGCAACAGGAGGCTCAAAGCCCAATAAAACAGAAACATCAACAGCGACAGCGACAGCGAAGGCGAAGGCGCAACAGGAAGACAACAACAACAATAGCAGCAATAAAAACATCTGAAGAACGGCAACAGCACACAGTAGTGACGAGTGGTGAAGAAGGAAGTGAAGAAGTGCAGTGAAGACACAAGTTGCAAGGCGCGAAAGCAACAACAAAAACCGAGAAATCGTGCCAGGTGAGCAATGAAGCAATTTTCACTTTGATTCTTGTTTAGTCATGTTTAATTTGTATGTAGTTTGAAGAATGAAGACGAAAAGGGGGTAGAGTAGAAGTTCAGCGTTTTTCTTTAAAACATTGACAATAGCAAATATAAACTAAGCGACAATTGATCATTAAATATTTTATCGGCATTTTTATTGCTATTGGAATAGCAATAGGAATTCATGAAGGCTATAAGACAGTGAAGCACTTATTGTTGAACACAAAAAGTGTATGCAAATTGCATGCGCAGTTTGTCAAGAAATTGTTTGGACATCAAGTCGAAGCAAAAAGTTCTTTAAATTTTTTTGCTGGTTATGATTTATGAACTACTTATGTCTATCAAAAAAGTCGCACATTGTTAAGTTAAGTACTAAAGAAAGAGTTAAAAAATGAAAAGAACTGCTGTTTGCGCGTGGCAAAAAAGTGTTTTGACAAAACAGGATATGGCTGAAAAAATAAGAAAAAAGAAACCACTAAAACGAATTTACTAAAATGTAAAAATGCCATATAAGTACTTTTTCCTTCAAAGCAATTTCTTGACAAACTGTATGCACATATACAGTGGCTCACAGCTTATTACGTTCAGGCGCAACGTAAAACTCTGAAACGATGCAATTAACTAACTAATAATGTTAATAGTGTTATATCGAAAAAATTTCAATCGCATCTTTTAGCGCAGTTATTACAACGGGTGTTTTGAAAATCGTTTGAAATTCAAACACAATTGCAATAATAGTGAATTGCAGTGTGTCTACTACTAATAAGTAATTGTGACAATATGCAGCGTGTGTGTGACACTCTTAACTGTTTTTACACACACCATACAATATTAATTTTTGTCAAAATCGGTTATAGGCGTGCAGTGTCGGAGAGAATATCGCGGTCTATTTATATATAGATATACCGATCTATTCTGAGCACTCTATCAAATGAATAAATATACTTTAATAGATTTTAATATACACTAAGAGATAAAACTAAAATTTTTACTGCATTTTTTGATAGAGTTGCTCATAGAGAAAAGTTTTTTACACTATATATTACCACTTTTTGAATGCCTACACTCCTCATCAGGTGATGTCAACATAATAATAATAACATTCTATTCTATATTCTAATAATAATATTTCTAACTAACACCTGCTGAAATTGAGAACAACGTGATTGGCTGCATTTTTGCAAATCTTTTTGGAAAATTATGAAAATTGTTGCTATTATGAAAAGCAGGTTTTTCGTAATAGTTTAGCTTTTAATGCGAGAATAACAAAAATGACAAAAGCTTCTATCTATTCAATTAATATGAAGTTTTTGGATAGAGTGCTCAGAATAGGGCCGTTATTTTGAGCAAGACCTCTTGACGCTTACAGTTGTAACACTGAATAAGCTTACCTGAAGTACTGTTCTTGTAGTTCCAGAAAACCCAGAGTGATTTTTCTTTTTGTGCTGTAGCGTTGTAGATTTTTCGGGACGTAAACTATGTACAGCAGAAGGTTGTGACCAGCTTTGGATGTCTTTGAAATTGTCTTCACATCAGTACAATTTGCATATGCAAAGAATTCACACTGTTCGTTTTTGAGTTTGTTCGATGCAGTTTTGGTTAGAGTTGTCTTGGGTATCAACAAAGAATATGCTACCAAAGGAGATAGACTGAGCAGTCAGCAATCTTAACAGTTGTCAGCAAATCGTGAATAAATGTTGGGCTTTTCTTCAGCACGAATTGGTGGAATTTTTGGTTTTGTCGTGAACTTATCTTTGTTAGGAGTTTTAACAGTCGACTTTACACAAGAAGCGAAGCTTGATTAATGCGATACGTTATGACTTAAGCAGAAAAAAAAGGAAAGCCTACTGTGCTGCTATTATTTTTGTTTACTGTGATCTGTTACAGCTGGTCTTAGGAGTTGAATGTTCATGAAGGTGTCTCGCTTATATTGTAACGTCGTGCGAAGTGCGTAAAAGGCCGCGAACTTCTGTTGCAATTAGCAATTCAACTTTGACCGTCACCACAACAATATCATCGCAGTCCGAATTACTTACTACTTACGAAGTACTTTTCCGAATTTAATCGATATATTGGCAAAAATTTTCAAATATATCAAAGTCCGTTATGGAGAAAAAGTATTCGACAGTTTACTTGGTGAATTAATTTCTCGAAGTAGCAGCCGCAACGTCTACAGCGTGCGCCATCCACTGTGCTGTGATGATACTTTTGAGCTTAACCTGGAGCATTTGTCACATGCTGAACTGATGCATGTTTTGGATGCGTTATTCTTTAGCATGGAGTGTCAGTTTGGTCAGCAAGCAACAGTCAAGGCTATCAATCAGTTACTATATCGCTGATGCAGCTGTCCATTCCATTAAATGTTATAAATGTTAATGACTATTATGGTTATGATGTTAAAATATGACAGTGAATCTCCAGTGATAGAAATAAGTGGGTGTTTATATTGTAAAGTTTGAAAAACTGCAACGTGGAATTTTTTTTTTAAATAAAAGTTATTATTATTATTATTATTATTATTATTATTATTATTATTATTATTATTATTATTATTATTATTATTATTATTATTATTATTATTATTATTATTATTATTATTATTATTATTATTATTATTATTATTATTATTATTATTATTATTATATTATTATTATTATTATTATTATTATTATTATTATTATTATTATTATTATTATTATTATTATTATTATTATTATTATTATTATTATTATTATTATTAATATTATTATTATTATTATTCTGTACTGACTTTCGCAGTACACTAACGCACCAAAACTTTACAGGATTACTCGACAGGCTATTCTAGAGTTTCCTTGCAAATGTCATCAAAATCGGTAAAGCGGTTTCGGCGTCTATAGCGGACAGACATACGCACAATAGATAGATTATTATTTATTTATTTATTAACTTTTCTATTAATCATCCTATACGCACAAACCCTGAAATTGCCATATGAAGTGTGTCCAAAAAGATTCAGTTATTCGTCAATAAAATATTTAAATATTCATGCAATTGATTCTGTCAGCTTCAAAGTAAGTCATAATTGTTCACATCAAACACATCACATCAAGTGTCTGCTCCCAATTGGGTCGCATTGAAATATTTGTTGGCAAAAGAGGAAAAGACAAATGCAGAAAGAGAAATTTCACAATTCTAATTGCTGTTTTCCATTAGTCGACGCCTCCATATATTGCGCGCAACAAGCGACAGGAAAACCAAGCCAAGCAAAATATTTGAAACAACATAAAAATTACAGCTACAAAAGGAGATCGTCAACAACACCAACAAAAAAATAATACTAATAATAAACAAATAAAAATAAAAAACAGCAGCTTACGCAGTGACTTCTCTGCCATTTTGCCTGTTCCACTTCCAGACGCTCTTCCCAACGCCTTTAGTCATGGTCTTCATAGCGATGGTGCGAAATTCCGTGCGGCGTTGGCGGCACAGCTCTGAGCCATGAACGAAACGAAACGTGCCATTCATTGACTATGACTTTTTTTTTATAAAGGGTAAGCTGGGGAATGATGAGTTCTTTGACAACGGAATGCGCGTACTTGTAGTGAAACAGGTGCAGAACAAGAGTTGTGGTAAGAAAGAAAAAGTGCTAGAGGGCGAGTGGCGAGTGGCGAGAGGCATAGGTAATCGCTTCGGCTTACTTTCGCTCGCCTTTTACGTGCTTTACTGCTGCTAGCTTTGCATCGTCGCGGTGTTTCAGTTGATTTTTATTTTTGCTTATTTTTGTTTCATTCTTTGTTATTACGTTCTTTTCTCGAACCGAGTTGAGTTGAATTTTAGTGTTTGAAAAAGTGTTCTTCACCAGCTGCTCCGCGCAGCTCTGCGCTGGCCAAAAACCCCAACCATTAAATGTTTGATGCTCGCGATGACGCTGACGTTGGCGCTGAGAATTATGCTGACAATGCTGGCGGCGGTGGCGTCGTTTTTTGCCGCTGATAATGATGTTGATGAGCACGAAATTGCCGAATTTAAAGCGCCCGACATATTTCATGGGTTCATTGAATGTTACGAAGGTTTTTTAAAGCGCATGTTGTACATGCAATTTGAATTACGAGCAAACTGTGCCAGACAGGCAGACAGAAGCACAGGCAAGTCAGTCAGGCAAGCCCACTCGCCAACTCCACAGCAAGCCAATCAACCCAACCCAACCCAACCCAACCATCAAATAAGAAAGACAGGACAGTTAGACAGTTGGAAGAGTCAGGACAAACACCACAAAGTAAAATGTGAAAATTGTTCGTGTTAGTTCGGAGTTGAAAGATACCTGAGCTGAACAATAGTATAGTTGGTGCTTCACTGATGCTGGGGGAAGCGTTCGCAGCAAAATTGACTTCAGCTGGTCATACACGACGAACATGCTCGTGTGTCGCTCTTTTTTGAGGGCATGCTCGCTGTTGAGGAGCCGATGCTCGACGGAAAATTTAGGAAAGCGAGACAATCCCTTGCCCCCTTAGCGATACATAGATTGTGTTCCAACAGAAAGAGAGACTTAGTAGGTGATTGAAAAAGGGAGCGAAAATTGAGAAAGTGAGAGAGTGAGAATCAAATTTCAAAACTCTGGCATGCGAATGTGAATTTATTCAGGCGAATCTGAATTGAAACGAGCAATTCGACTTAAGTCCACAACTTCAGGAGAGAAATGTAAATTTAAATGGCTAGCAAAAAGTGGTCTTTGTTGAAACTACAATAAACGAGAGCCCCCGTGAATCACAGCCCACGTGAAAGTGGAAAAAATGTATGGGGAGTAATTAGATAAGCAGCGGCAGCGCGGTTAACTTAAGCGCTTCGTACTAAGGACAGCACCACTAGCACCACAAGCGGCAGCCACAGGGGCGAACGAACATACGAGTAAATTGAGTTAGCTGAACGCGTTGAATATTTCACCGACCACTATTGACGCAGATTTCGAAGGTTCGGCAGGTGAGGATGTCTTGTATTTTTAAACTCAATTTTTTTCGAGTGCGGTGGTCAATGCTTTGCGCTGCGTAATGGCTGAAATAGTTAATGGTTAGTGGCGCGTTATCAACGTGGCGCAGCACCAGCAGCAGCATCAGCTGGAGTCATGCATAAAAGTGAGTGAGTTATGTTTTTGTAGTAAGTTTTTGCTAATACTGCCAGCCAACCTGTACATCGATGAGCAGAGTTTTATCGAAATTGGATAACAAAGAAAACTTCGAAAAGAACGTAGAGTTCAAATTTATTGGACTTTACGAGCTGATCTACTGAACGGCAGTGCCGGCCGCATTAAAACGTTGAAATTGTAAGAGCTATAATTAAATAGGTGCATACGTACGCCAATGGGTTTTCATAGTTTTCATGGAAGTCTTAAATATTTACAATCAAAGCAGTGATACGAAACCGAATTTATATTGAAATATATAAAGATGAATGAAGGAATTGCAAAGGTTACCAACCACGTGTGTTGGCATGGCGTGTTGTATGGATTAGAAATGTGATACGTCGGATTTGACGCAGAGCCACGCAGCTTAGCACAACATGACGTAGCGTAGCGTAACGTAACGTGACCTAATGCGGTACACCGTGACGTCGAAAAAGTCGAATAGAAAATCTGAAAGTGACATATATCTACCTACACGCACGTGCATGACATTTTCGCTTCAATCGCACTGTTTAAACTCTTTCGAACCACAGCACCCACTCACTCGTCTTCAAGTACATATCTTCGATGAGAAATTTGGCAAATATACCCGCGTCGCATTCACACGATGCACTAACATAACGAGTGCACTTACGTTCGCCATGGCGAGACAACGTTCAATTAATTGTTCTTAACCAACGCACATATTAATTTATATAATTAAGCAAAACATCTCTCACCTGGATACGTCCTCTACGCTTTGGCATGCCACCATTTGCTCAACTCATCATTATGTTACATTTTCTTGTTTCTGGTTCAGCCTCAATTTCAGGCTCTACATTTGCCTCTGTTCAGTCGCAGTCAGGCTATTCTGACTAACTGACAGTCGAAGGCAACAATAACAATGTTCGTTGTCTTAGTCTCGGCTCTTGCTTCAAATACAGGTGCTTAATTAAAACTAATATAATTAGTCAATGGCTTCAACAGGACGCAACAAAATGCCAGCAACAACAACAAGAAAAGCGACAACAACAAGTGAAAGAGGAAACTGTAACCGCTGCCGCCATTTAGCAAATGCCTCAGCTTTGGTAAATTAAATTCAAAGGTGTAACAATAAATGAATGTGTCTTAATGAGAGTCGTGCTGAAGGAATTGTGTTGCGAAGAGGCCGAATAAGAAGAAGAAGCCTAAGAAGAGGAAGAAGAAGCGGAAGAAGAAGAAGGTGTTGCATTAAAGTATATTCAATACACCTTACTTCCTTAAGGGAAACAATGAAAACGAAAGAAACAGTAAAACAAAAACCAAACGAAATACGAGTACAGCATCCGTTTTGGGTTCGTAGCATTCTACTTTAAATTAACGAAATTCCACAGACATTAAATGTAAACTGCAGACAGCAGAGTAAATGGCGAATTGAAGAAGAAGACACTTGAAGGACGATGATTAACAATTACAAAATGGCGAAGGCACCCGATGCTGCAAGCCAGCCACACCAAGAACCACCACATCACCGCCAAGAACAACTACCGCCACCACACTTTCAAACTAAACGCTTGAAAGTCATAAGTGGGCAATCGTGATACTTTGACAAAAATAACTGTTTGAAATATCAGCAAACACTGATCAGCGCGGAAAAGTCAAAAGCGTTTTGTGGCGAGAAGGTTAAAAAAAAGCGTAGCATTATAAGCTAAAAACTATGAAGGGAAGTGCAATACAGGCATAACAACTGGCGGAAGAGCACACAAGCGCAAGCAGCACGCATTAAGCTTTACTATCAATTGGACCGCCCGCATGAATACAAAACAAAAGGTGCCACAACAAACGTGTCTCCGTATTAATATATAGATTTGTCGTATATTACCTATACTTAGTAAGCACTTGCGTTGAGGTTTGCTGCATGCCCCTCTTGTCAACAGCTGAGTGCGAGCACAGTGTGTTTTCGCTTTCTTTTCTCACACATAGAAACACCGCCGTCTTTCGTTTCTTTTGCTCATTCCAAAACTTCGCTAAGCAAGCAGTGAGCCTCACGGATTTTCCAATGCTTGTTGTTGTTGTTATAAACGTTAAATTTTCTCACCTGTTTTTTTCTGCTTTGACATCCATACATAGGCATAAAAAATTATCCTACTCTCAGCTTTAGAACAATACCTACCCAGCCATATAATTTTCATTAAATTATATTGATGTTAAATAGGGTAAAATGGTACCACAAAAATCTTGTCTCCGTATTAATACATAGATTAGAAACTTTAGTAATTTTTGTGGAAAGATTCGAGAGCGATGGCGTGAGATCAGATAACCAGCAACAACGACAAAGACAACAAGATGAGTGCTAGTATAATGTAGCTGCGCTTAATGCGTGCAAGTCGTTTTGGCACAGGTGAATTGGCACGACCCAAACGATGCGTTATGTACTTTTGGTTGATGAAAGTGAAGGATCAAACGCCTTAACTACAATTAAGTGAGTGAATATCGCAGCTTAAAATAAGTAAGAGTCCGTTGTTTGGGTCAAATCTTGTAATTGAAACTTTGCCTACTTCCTGTTGACCAATTGATGTGAAATTTGGTACACAACTTTGGTTTTGATGACAATACAATACTTTGTCAACTTTGTCCTAATGAGCTCATCAGCATCATCCGAATAAGGTAATGACTAGCGCAATCTTGTCTTTATTATGTATTATTTGGATTCGGTTATGAAGGAACAAAAAGTTTAATCACAGAATTATATAGAATTTACCGAAATTGCGAAGGCGCTCTTCGATATTATCGGTTAGTGACTATTAGAGACTTCTCTAAAGAGTGTGCCTGTGTATTTATGCAGAAGAAATAGCATGTGATTGTTTGTGAATTTTCTTGTTTGGCAACCACTACAATTATGAGCCGGTGAAGCATCAGAAAAATCGGTGCAACACACGAGCAGTTTAAGCGGAGTGACGCCCCTTCGAAAGCACATGAGCAGTAAAAAACGAAACTTAACTAAAGACCTCCTACCATTTTTCCAGGAGTGCACGCACATACGCATACATACATACATACATACACACATACAAATATACACACGCAGCCACAGACAGTGCCAAGTTAATGTAGCGTAACGTGGGGAACTTGATGAACTTGTTGCGCTCATTGATGTGTCTTTTGCACACAATCAAACATACACACACACACACACACACACAAATATACACAGTGACACGTGCAAAGGCTCACAAATGGAATTTTAAGGATGAAACACAGCAAGTCAAAAGTAAATAGAAAGCAAGCAAGCAAGCAAGCAAGCAAGCAACTTTGTTTGATTACGAGGAGAACAGCGTTAAGCCTGGGCAGCAGGAATTTGAGAGTAACTTCGCCGATGACAATGACGACGTAAACGACGAGGACTACGTCTACGACCGCTAGCACAAACCAAAAGAAAGGCGACCGACCAGTGACGTTCAATGAAGCAGATGTCCGTCGTGTTACACTGTGCAGAGAGCACACGCCAAGGAATCGCTTCACTTGCATGGCGCCTTTCTTTGTGCTGTACTTTTGCTTTTGCTCTCAATACTTTTTTTTCTCGAATTTTCTAATTTCGTATTCATTTTTTGCTCCTGAGAAATATCAGAGTGAAAAGTCACTTACAATTATTTACACAATGCAAAAGTGCAAAAGCTTTGTATTTGCTCTGCGTAAATACAGTCGCTAGCTGTTGGTAGTCAATTTAATTTCAGAGAGTTATTGATAAAATGTTAAAAAGGAGGGATTTATCCTTTGAAGCCAGAGCTGAGATTGTGTGCAAAGAATAAATGGTAGCTACCCAACAGATTTAGTGAAGATGTATAACATTTTTCGAAAAATTGTGCACAATTTGTTAGAAAAGGGAAACGTGTGGAAATGTAGAAAATTTAAAGACAACACGTAGGAAACCTGTCTTGAACCAAAGGAATGTCGCTGATTAGTTAGAGCTGTCATAGCAAATCATGCAATAAGTCCTGTTTAAGCTGCAGCTGCATCAGCATCAGAGCGACTAATTGACAAGAATGTTAGCGAAGCGACAGTACGATGTAAGTTAAAAGATGTTGATTTTAAAGCATTCGTTGTGCACTTTGCATTTGCTATGGACTACATAAGGGAGCTTGCGCAATACTGGAAAAATGTGTTAAGGCCAGATGAGTTAGCATTTCAATGCAGGGGTCATTTCTAAAACATTGGTATGTGTTTTTCGGTCAAACTAGACCTTTGCATTTGCTCCCAAATTATTTGGAATTACACATTATTAGTTATTAATATTAAGAATACTTCATAAAAAAACTAATTCAAATTCATATGATAAGTATATGGATTGAAAGTTTAAGGCTCGTCTAAATACTTTTGAAACTCGTAAGCAATAATTAATTTTGCAACAAATAATTGTCAAAATTGTATTCATTTTATGTTTTTCGCCAGCCGTTTGGGGAAACCTTACCTCTTGAACCTTTGGTTGAAATGATTTGAATTGCGGGGGAGACCGGGCGCAAGCTTTTGGTATTACCCATGTGGATAGAAATATAAGGTCGCCATGAAACGAAACTCAAATGGAATTTTTGAGCTTGCATTTTAATGCGGCTTCAATTGATCTACCAATTATCGAAATTATCTCGAAAATATTGTGCAGTATTGAAAGTGGATTCCTTTTGTCAAACAATATCTTTTGGCAATAAATTCGGCAATAATACAACATAAAAGTACTTCATTTTTTAACAATTTAACAGTGTGTTAACAGTGTGCGAAATAATTTTTCAATATTTTGACAAGTCCTAATGAGGACCCGTTAAAAACCTGTAAAAATTCTATAGTGGGTGAAAAAAGAGCTTTCCTGAAGAGAAATTGCTGATGAAAATTCCATTAACAGCCTTTTGACAGGTTTTGACAGGTGATTGACAGTATGTTAATTTTGTTGATACATTTTTGAGCATGGCGCGGTTAGTTTTGTGATAGACCAATGAAAACATGAAAATATACGGTGGTTCTCATATGCGAATTCCACGCGTTGTTTCCTGTTAACTCCAAATTTAGCGAGTTTAATGAAAGTTTAATCTACTCCCCTTTTGCTTTACTTCCTTGCGCTATACTCTTTCTTGTCTTATAAGTGCATTGGAAATGAATTGAAGCAATGGTCATACTTGACATGTTTTATGAACCGAATGAGAAACAACTCTGTTCAATTTTATTCGTGTTCGAAAGAGGCGTGTCCAAACGTTGATAATGGGTAGACTAGTAAAAAGCAAACGAATTTTGCAACTTGATTATGTTAGTTGACAATATGAAAACTGTATTGCATAATTTAGGGCGTTCCACATGCGTGCGTGTTTTGCATGTTTAACTTCGAGTTGGTGTTGGTGTTGGAGTTGGAGTTGGAGTTGGAGTTGTACAGTGCCAACTACTGCTAAATGCAAATATAAATCCAATTAAAAACTTTTAACTGGTGGTGGTTTAGCTGGCACTGATTTAATTGTAGACAGGCCGAAACGCTCAAAGAGCAGGAGAAATGTAAAACTGAATTTGAGTGCGACAATCTTTCGGTTTTGTTATTCGTCCGTTGTTCGAGAGGCGTAGATACACAGCGGAGTGGTGATAATATTCTTAAATCCTTTCCTTTTTGCTTGTTTTTGTTTGTTTTGTTTTTTTTTTTTTTGGTTTTCAGAGTGTAAATTTTGTATTTTAAGTTCAGCAACGACGAAAGGCACACTGAATAAAAGTGTTTTCATGTATCTGTCGTATTTCGCATTTATTTTATTTATTTATTTTGTAGTTTTTCTTTTTCGATGTATTTATTTATTTATTTTTGTTATTTTTTTTTCTTTCTTGGACTTGAATTTGACATATTTGTTGCTGTCGGTGCCGCTGCCGCTTCCGCTGCCGCTGCTGGTTCTGGTTGTCATTGTAGATGTCGATAGTGTGGATGTTGTTGTCGTTGTTTTTGTAATCATCATTGTAACTGTTATTTTTTGTTGTTGTAGTTGTTGTTGCTGGTGTTTTATCGAGTGGATAAGCAAACAAGAATTCAAACCGTAGAAGTATGAATCGAAACTTAGTCCAAGTACAATACAGAAGAAAAGAAAGTATCTCAACGAATAAGGTTCATCTCATCTCACATATTTCTTCGTCACCTCCTTTGCTTTTCGAAGAAAGTTTTTGTGACTGTTTTTGTTGCTGTCGGCTTTGTTGGTTTTATTGCTTTTATTGTTGTTGCGTTTAGTTTGGCACATGGCCTCCATTCAAAGTTGTATTATCAGCATTCAAACATTTCAGCGCCGCCAAACGCATGGCAGCCTTAGCCTCATGCATGCAGTACTAACTGAAAAGAGGGCCAACAACAATCGAAAAGTTGTATTTCAGTGGCAATAATTCATGAAATAACTTTGAAAGATGAACGACGCCGAAACACCAGAACAAAGCAACAAATGCAAAGGGTGAGGCAGAATTACAGTTAGTGAGCCAAATAACAAAAGTATAGCAAAAATATTTAGATACAAAAATGGTTACATTTTGAATGGTTAAAAGAATAAATGATTAGATGAATCATTGAGTAGTTGATTCTTTGGATCGTTTAGTGATTGGGTGTTAAGGTGTTAAGAAGGAAGCATGTCAATGCAGCGCTACGATGCTATGATACACGAATACAAACACTAGGATGGTGAGACATCTCTGGTGAGTCTTATTTGGATGGTTGATGCGTTGTATTGAGTGGGAGATGGTAGAGATGCAACTAAATGTATATGTTATGATTATACAACAGCATTGGTAGCAATCACAACAGATAACAGAGGAAAAGTGGTTGGGTTGAATTTAAGATGAGTTGAGTTCATGAGTTCTAAGCATGTCAAATGTTCAGTCTATCTATATAACTGTGTGTCCATGTGTGTGGATGAGTGTGAATGAAAGTAATGTAAAGTAACAAGAAACCTCGTCGCCGCTATCCTTGTAGTCGACCCATATTCACAAAAGCCATTCCCATCTTTCATGCAACACATCAAGCGTCACAGTACGAAAAAAGGTACAAAAAGGTATATATATATATATACATATATATGTCAGCTCAACGCGAGTTTCAAGCTCTTTCGAGTCTCGTGGTAATCGCACAAAGCATTTACAACTGACTGAGTGTGAATGAGTGCGATTCATAACGAACACATATCTTCGCCTTCTCTGCCACTCTCTCTTTCTCGCTCTCTTTATCTAACTCTACCCGTCTAACTGAGCAATTTCGGTTTATAGCTTATGCAAGCAACTTTTGGCCCGAGGAAGGTCGTCCCAGTTGAACTTGTTCTCCCCTTTTTGTACTTTTTTCCCTGATTTATTTTTTTTTATTTTTTTTTGTTGTTGGTGCAAAATTATCAAAATTTATACGCAAAGTTAGGAAACATAAAAGCAAATATTTTCAAAAGTTGTAAGCCAACCCACATACATGCACATGCTAATATGCTCATACGAGTACATATATATATATATATTTATTCAAAAAGAGCTATTTCACCGCCTGTTGCTCATATTCAAGGGGCTTGGCAGAACTTAAGTTAATAAAATTAGATGCAAAAGCGAGTCGAAGTGAAATAAAGTCAAGTAAATTAAAGCACACCGAACAAACTATGCTACCAAAATGTGTGGTTCTTTCAATATCAATTCACCCAAGTTTACTCAGTTCAACTCAACTCAACTGAACTCAACTCAAGCCAACTCAGCTCAAGTCCAAACTGAACTGAATCGAAGAAACGCCACACCGCACCATAACGCATTGGAACGCAATGAAACACCGCACAACCGGATGCTTACATAGCCTTTCTTGGATTCGCCTTGATTGTCTCTTATTTCCCATTTTGCATTCCCTCGCCACGTAGACCGAGTCATTCAACTAGCAAAATGTTGCTGAACGTTTTCTTCATTTTGATACAATTACTTTGAAAAGGATCAATAAACAAGTTTAAAAATAGCCAAAGAAAAGTTGACAAGAAGAAAGTTGAAGTTGTAGGGAATCAGCAGCAGCAGAAGCAACGAATGTTGTTAGCGGTTAGTTGTTGGTGGTTGGTTGGCTTGCTCATCAAGCGGTGGCGGAAACGCACAACAACAACAACAACAACAACGACCACGACCACAGTAAAACGAAAAGGAAAAATCGAAAAATAGCGAGTTGCCTAAAATAATCCAAAACCTACATCAGTTGGAGCAAAAAAGCGAGCAACGGCTTTGGGTAACTTTTTTAGCAACAACTTGTTTAGCCAATTGGTTGTTGTCATTGCCGTTGTCGTTGTCGTTATCGTTGTTGTTCTTGTTGTTGTAAAGCCTCTGACTTTCGTGAAATTATGCTAGGTTGCCTGATCCTGGGCCGTTTGAATGTCATGTAGTTTCGCGACGTAGACCCTGCCGCCTTTGGGAACTGTTGCTAACGTTATTGTTGTCATTGACGTTATCGTTCTCCTCTGGTTTGAGCAAACTTTATATGTATACGGTACGGATGCTCATAAGTGTGACGCGTGCATTTGTTCCTAAGTATATGTGTATGTGTATGCGTATGTTTGTGTTAGTGGCATTGCAAGCCACTAATTGGCTTAGAAGGACAAGTGAAAATTAACTTTGATAAGGGAGGGAGGCCAAAATGAAGAAATTGCAATAAAAAAAAATTATTAAAAAATAATAATTATAATGGAAAGCAAAGCGAATTGGATCAATTGTAAAGTTTTAAACCTTTTACCTTTAACGTTTTCGATTGGTTCGCTCTGAACGAAGAAAGGTAGTATGATTTTAGCATTAATGTGTACTGGCTTTCGAAAGGCAGCACTTTTGTTACGCCTATAAGTGCTTAGCTATTTCGGGCACAGTCATTAATTACATACCAATTAATATGATTCCGAGGCTTGAAAATCATTGTTGATATTTGTGTTATTTGTTGCTTTGATGATAAACACATTGCGCCCCATGACCTTTGGCGATCAACATAAATTTGTTTTGTACCAACAAACCAGTTCCTACATTGTTACTAATATTGAAAATGCGAAAGTAAACCTGTCTGCCTGTCTGTCTGTGTGTTACGTTTTCACGCCTAAACAACTGTGCCAATTTTTCTGAAGGTTTGTACAGGGCTAGATGGGACCTTGGGAAAGAACACGGGCTATTAGATTATGTGACAGCTATAAACAGTTATTATAGTTTTAAATAAGTACCTCTCATTCATTGACCTATATACTCAAATGTTGGCACGAAAACATTACTCTTGCATGACAAAGCCACTGAACAGATTTAATTAGCATGGATATAGTATGGATCTTGCACTGGTTATAGGATCTTACTCTTTATACAAGAAACCTCTTCGTTTTAGCTCGAAAACCCTAAATTGTCGAACCACTCAATATGGTCAAGGGAATGATTATTGTTGCTGAACTTTTCGAGCGACACTCGGGAACATGCTCGTTTACAATTTTCCACTCTTTTGCATATACATATTTCATTCTCTTAATTATTTTTCTTTTATATTTTTAAACATTTTTTGCTGTCACACGCTCACTGCTGTTTGCACATGAAAGGACGCTTCAAAAGCCAGTCTGAGAGTCAAAGCCAAGTAACCATGCCAGCAAGCGAAAGCGAGCAAAAACGGGCGATCCGTTGATGCCGAAAGCGACAGTTAGGGACAGGCAGTGCGACAGTGGCAGACGCAAAGGCAGAGCGCATAATATTGCTGGGCGTTGGACGGTGGGTGGTGGGTTATTGCAATGCAATAAGCACAGCATTAGAAGGTGCACGGCGCGGCAGAACGCGTCTAACTGTGAACGATGTATGAAGATGGTGGGTCGGCGCCGTTACTGTCTGTGGGATAGAGGTAGAGGTGTTCATGTCGTTTGGTATTGGCTTGCATTGTTTTTGTTGCTGGTGTCAGTTTTGTTTTTAGTTTTATTTCGTTTTTAATTATGATTCAAAGTATTAGTTCATGCGCTTTGAGGTTGGCCAACTATTGCGGTCTGCGTTGCGCTTTGTGTGCGGGGTCTGCCTTTGTGTTTGTTGTTATGTGTGTGAGTCTGCACTTGACGTTTGAGTATTAGCTTTCTGTCTGTTTGTAAAATGTGCAAACATGCAGCAGCAACAACAACAACAACACATGTGCGCTCGTTAAGCAAACAAGCAAACCAAAATGGCGTATTAAACAGACCGACACTCAAAAAAATTTATATATAAAAAGGTGGTGCGGTAGTGTCGAGGACACCGAGTGTTTTATGTTCATACGTCTACATAACAGGAAATATTTTCTGTGAGCTTATTATACATATGTACTTAAGTCATATTAATTTTTGATCAAGCACGAGGCCCGCGCGCGCTATTCTACACAGTCGCTAAGCAATTGCAAGAAAAACAACGAGGGCAGCGAAATAGAATAGAACAACAATAAAGAGCGCATGTCCAATTGAAAGTTTTTGAGTAACGAATCCAAAAAGGCAGCGCTTCTGCCGTCGCCGCCCATGGGGCAACGTAATCCGTACTTGACCTAACGAATTCTTTGATTCTTCACCTATCGATTGGTGTAATTAAAGTTTGGATAGAGCTGATAGCTATATAGCTACAAGACCATACTTTATACACATTCACTTTATCATAACTTATCCGAACACTACCCGGTATAAGTAAAACACAAAAAATAAAAATGTAAAAAACAGAAAGAAATAAAGGAAAACATAAAACGAGAACGAGAACGAGAACGAGAACGAAAGAAGAAGCAACAAGCGAGAAAGCGGAAATTACGAAAAAACGATGCGAACATGACTACTTTTTGTCTCCTGCTGCTGCTTCTTCTCATCTTAGTCCATTCTCTCTAGTCACTTATTTCAATGCTGTGTACTGTGCATAGTGATGTGATGTTCCCTCTTCTTGTGTGTGTGTGACTGTCATTGTCGCGCAAACAGATTTAAGCAATTACTTTTAATGAAAACGGAAATGGATACGAAGTTAAACGTAGACACTCACTCACACACACACACACACGCACGCATTCATGAAATAGAATAACACTTAAGGCGGCGTCATTCCTCAAGCGTTCGTCCCAGTATATGTGTGTGCGTGTGTGTGGCTCTGCGAAGTGCACGCAACATCAACCAACGCTGTCAGCAAACACGAGCAAATTCTCCAAGTCAAAAACGGCGGCGATGAGCTCCAACTTTTCTAGCTACCATTTCTAACCCACCGTTGTGCATTTCTATGGCTGTGTTTGGAGTGCGTGCGAGTGTGCATGTGCGTGTGTATGTGCGTGCAAATACATTCGATTCGCCTAGTTGCTTATGTGGATTGTACATGATTGCAATGTATCACGCATCTGGGTCAAGGCTGATGCCAATTGTAAAAATATTTTTAAATGGAATGAAGATCAAGGTTGCGATTTTCCAACAATATACAAACGCTACATAGAGGAACGAAAGTGCACACAGAGTTACTTGTCGGCTGGCAGACAGAACAGTACCTAATGTAATCAGCGCCAGAACGAAACATACGCTTTCTCAATAATAACACTGAACAAAGCATAACAAAGGCTAACAAAACTGCAGCAGCAACAGCAACGAAAATTGCGAATAATCATGGTTTCATAATGCTAAATGTGAAGAAGAAGAAAATAACAGCAAAAAAGGGTCGAAGAATAAGAGAGGAGCAACCGACAGAATGGCACAAAAACCAGCGGAAGTATGTGCCGCACAGCGTTGCTGCTGTGGCAGGCATTGCATACATCCAGGCGCATACAAAAGCAAGCAAAGCAAAGCAAATCAAATCAAGGAATCAATAGAAAAATAAAAAGAGTAGATAATATAATAAACGTTGCCCCTACCCGCTAAAAACCACATTTTCATGTTTGCCAGTTTATTTCTGCTGAATTCTCTTCAAATTCTGAACTTTGACGCGCTTTATAGAACGGTCAGCTCTAGGTTGACGTTTATCTGCCTTGCTGCTTGGCGAACGTTGGCTCTTAAATATTATACGCTCTCTGCCACTTTCTTGACATGCTACATTTTCTAATAAGTGGGAGATGCTAATTAAAGGTTTTCTTTAACTAAGCCTTTTTGGTTCAAATTTTGTAATTGAAATTTTGTCTACTTCCTGTTGACCGATTGATCTCAAATTTGGTGGACACCGTTGGTTTTGATGACAATACAATAATTTGTCCACTTTATCCTAATGACTTCAACAGCATCATCAGGATGAGTTATTGACAAAGATTTTTTCTTTTAAGCAACTTACGACAAATTTTACTAGCGCCATCTAATTATTAGTTATAATTAGCCGATTTGTCAGTGTTACTCATATCTGTATCTATCTATATATTTGGTAGGCCTAGAACAAATGGCGGCACGCTGTGTAGAGCTTCGGATGTGTTATCGGCACACATCTCTTACGTTGAAATGAGACACTGCCAAGAGGTCCATACAATAATAGATTATGGATTGTTTTTTCTGTTTTCTCTTTCCCTCCATTTTTATTTATTTATTTTTTGGCCTGCTGTTCGCTTTTTGCTCTTCAGTGTAGGCGGTCGTCTGTGTGAATCGACATGTGGTTTGCCGTTGGCCATTTTCAGGTTAACTTTGTGTTCTCTGCGCTTTTCACGCCAGTTAAACACTTAAGCACTGAATCACGTGGCCAATCATTCAGTCCCAAGCCAATAATGGCAAAACAGGTAAGTAATATGAGCAAGGTAAGCAAGGTGAGCATGTAATGGATCATTGTAAATGAATTGATTTGAGCTTATGTTCAAAAGCTTCATCTTACTCATACTCTTCGAGGACCTTATATAACATATGGTTTGTTCAGCGCCTACTCGTTCATCTTTTCATTGCTTATCACGCTGTCGCTTCAGCAACGCCTGTGCGTAATTAGTTTCGCTGCTCGGCATTTTTCTCTCTTCCCCTCATTTTGAAGTTGTTACTTTATCCATTATAAAATGCCGTAGAGGTAACATTTCGCTGAGCCCGTTGTTGTGCGAAGGAACAACAATACGTAATAATTCGTGTGGGGAGCTGCTTAGAGCGTAGTCTTTCTAAAGTGCCAATGACAATCAAACAGCTTAAATGTATGCTAGACATTTCTGATACGCTTTGTTCATTTTAAGCAAGTGGTTTTGCACAAGTACCTAGTATATCAGATTATAATCTTCGATTTGGCAGCCTATGCCGATTTTGTAGTGGGCCAAAACAAGGCTAACCTAAATGCGGTTTTACAAATTCTAATGGCCGGGACAATTTGAGGCAATAGAAACCAAAGTAATTAGTCGACTCCCACTTGGTTTGTGGGTTGGGTTGTAAATGACGCATTTACCTTCAATTACGGAGTGTCTATGCGTAAGCTCTCTGAATAATTGGTGATGGTAGTGGTGGTTGGCGTAATGTAAAATTGTTCAAGTGGAACAATTGTATTCGGTCAGGTTAGATTAGGCTTGGGTTTGTTGGATGCGTAGGCCCGTGCTTCCGCTTTTGCTTTGTAAGACATTAATGGTATTGCCTCGATTAATAGATATATAGATATGTATATATGTATTGCTATTGTGTCACAAGGCACGCACGACATTACACACACATTCATACAAAAGACACACATATACACACCCATTTACATGTTAATTTGGCGCTTGCCCGCTTTGTCGATACACTCAGACCAAGTGTTTACACTAGGGACACTCATTCGCCTGAGTGAGCGGTGTTGTGTGGCTCATTATAATTACGAGTAGCTTGAATAATGCGCTTCTTTCAACGTTCGTTCATATGTCGCAAACATTTACTATTAGTATATGAGTGAGAAATGGTTGGGTGAATACAAATGGGGTTGGATGGCAGAACAAACTTAATAGTCTGTTTGGCCAGCTCTTGCAACAGTTTGCACACACACGCCTTCGCAGCTTTGCGCTTTCACTTTGGGGCTTTTTATCAATATTAAAACCCGAAGTAAAAAAATAATAATAATAATAGTAATAAAGGAAAGAGAATAGTTACGATAAGCGAAAGAGGTAAACGGAAATGTGAAATGTGAAAAAACAGCATCACTGCAGTATGGGTAATTTAACCACGTTTTATAGAATAAATTAATAACGATTTTTCGATACAGTTTATCGCGTTGGCTGCTACATACCAATAGGCAATGTTTTGAAAAAGAGTGGGTGTGACACCCACGCCCGGCCTTAAAAGAGGGCGGTTCAAAAAATTCGACAAATTTTTTTTGAAGCAATAAACAAACATTATTCCTATAAGAAATTAATAAATTTGCACCTTGTTTCTTTGATCTCTAGGCGTCTTTAATATATATGAGAATGTAGAACGTAGAATCGATTTTTTTTAATAGCTAAGATTGTTTTTCCTTTAGGTCAGGCTCAGTTTTTTTCTTTTCTAACAGCTCCGGATTTTTTCTACAATTGTGCCATTTCGACGACAAATTAATACAAATTAGTCTGCTTTTCCCAGTCTGACCCGTTTCAAAACATTTGAAAATCACAACATCCGCAACAAATCTGTTTTGTTGAAAGTGAGGTCAGAATTGATTATATAAAATTTTAAAAAAAACCACACACCACTAAAAAGAGAGCACTTTAATTTTGTACATGCCAACTACAATTATCAGGTTCCAGGACAACTAATTTAAAGCACTTGCAAAGTGGCTTTTCAACAATTACTCTTCTCCTTCCAACAGCAGCTGTTTTTGAAGGCAATAATTTGAGCAAGGCTGCATTTAATCAGCATTTCTGGTATGCAACTCTATGCTTGTATATATTTCCCTTGCAATGACTGTGGAAATAAGTTATTTAGAAGAATTTCCATAAATTTGTCTTTGCCACGAAAAGTGGTCAAATTCTCCATAGTGCACTGGCTACGCTTGACTCAGCAGCGCTCAGCGTGCGCTTTCAGCTGGGAAATCGCGCTAAGGTGACCTCGCCATGTCATAGTTGTCGCTTCTTATACACGTGTGTGTACTCGCATCTCTGTTGCACTGCATTAATTCGTTGAGTTTTTATCGCCGCCACTATTTTTGTATTACTCGTTTCATTTCTTTTAATTTAATTTATTGCATTGGGTATTCGCATTCGTATTCGCATTCTAAGTCGCATTCGTTTCAACAACGCCAGCAAATATTGCATTGACATTTCTCTTTCCGCACTTCAATCTCTACTTTTCGCACGGCGTGGAAAGCCTGGCAAAAATACTATTGACCACGTTTGGAACTCCATTAAAATTTAATAAACAATTGAATGCGTTTAGAGTGTAACTTTGTGAATGGTGGCCGGTTGTGAAAGGGTGTGATGGGTGTGATTGGTGTGATGGGTGTCGCAATTGAGACATAAGAAATGAGAAATTTGAAACAAAACAAAACGGAGCGCTGGCAGCTACGAGCACAATCAACAAAAAACACATGAAATAAAAGGAAAACAAAGGACAATGAAATGCCAATGAATGTCGTCATTTAAAGCAAAAGCGGCAAATTTCCACGAAATGTGATTTCTTCATGTATTCGTTCGTGTCTTTGTTGACTTGACTCGTTGCGCTTCATTTCATTTCATTTCATTTGTTTTGGGCTTTTTTTACACAATTCTGTGTGTTCTTCGTTGTTGGGGCGTTTACTTTAAGTTGTTGTTATTGTCATTTTGTTGTTGCTGTTGTTGCTGTTGTTGTAACATTTAATTCCATTTACTTAATTTGGCTGCGCGCTGCGGCAATCTGGGCTCGTTCGCCTACTCTCTGCATCTCTATTCGCCAACATCATCACTCGCGTTCAACGGCAACAATCATTTCACTGTTGTTGTCTTACTTGGGCCCATTTTAACGCCATTTGTAAAAATTTACTTTCTCTGATTGCGCTCATATGTGTGTATGTGTGTATGTGTGTGTGTTTGTGTGCTTGTGCGACTGTGCTTGTGCGACGAGTGAGTGTATGCCACAAAATTCGCTAATCTGATAATGAGCGCAAAATTTATGATTGCATCCTTTTAATGTAGTCAATTCCCAGTTGGATGTCGGAATGTTTGCTTTAGCGCGCGTGTTGTTCCAGTGTCGCTTCGTTTGTGATTAAGTGTGTTTGGCGTCGTTTGTGCCTTCGGCTTCCCCCTTTCGCACTCTTCTTTGCAGTGTGTGTGTGTGTGTGTATTTGCGTTTTGGTTTTATCATGCAAATTAAGCAGTTGAGCGTGCATCCAACCTATTTAGTCAGTCATTAGCAATGTCCTCACTCATTCATACAGTCACTCATTCATTCATTCATTCATTCATTCATTCATTCATGCATTTTTCTTTGGTTCGTTTAATCGTTGTCGCATTCGCTCGAGCTTTCTATTAAACCCAACTTCTGTGTCCGTTGGGTACATTTTCATTCATTCATTAATTCATTCTGTTAAACAGCCAGTGAAGCGCAATTCATTGATTCAAACAGTCCACAAGCCAAGCAAGCAAGTGAACACGCGAGGTAGCAAGAGAAGCGCAATTCATTCATTCACCTACTCACCTACTCACCTACGCACCTAGGAACCTACTCATCTACGCACCCACTCACCGATTGAAGCACTCGGTCACGCACACGCACAACACTCACGCACTCAGACGTACTTATTCATCTATTCAATCTTCAGCATTGATTGTGTCATTTCGCACAAAATCTTTTTAATGGATCGCAAGAATTAATCGTGTGGAATATTTTTTTCAAAATGCTTCGTTAGTTAAGGATTTGTGAACGAGCCAACGCTGCGTCTGCATAAAATTCCATTGTCATTTGTTGTCGCCGAGTGCGGGCGAGTGTGGAGCCATCCGCGAGTGTAGCAGGAGGCTAGCCAGGACACACGCAAACAATAGAAAAACACAAACAACGCTTGTTTTTCATTCCGCCAATCTCTCCTTTTCAACATCCCACACGCTACCCCACACTCTGACGCTATTTTTTCGCTTTCTTCAATTTTTTTTTCACTCCTTTCACCATCGCTGGCCGAAGTTTGCCACGATGCACATATATATTTATAGATATTGTTATATAATCCAATAAAATAAAAATGAATTGAGTGCGCTGCACTTGAATAAAAATCTCTCGGCTCTCTCATATCGCCATAATCGGTATTCGAAAACAACAACAACAACAAATAATCGTACATAAACGATTCGATAAGCTTGAAGTGCTCTTGAATCGATGGTGCCAACGCTATTCCTTAATAGCACAACAACAAGCATTCTATAGTCGACAGCTCAAGGAATGAGAGACTCTGTTATGTATGAGTGGCAGTTGAGTGGAGTAGAAACCCGATTTCAGTGAGAAACATTAAATTTTTTCTACCTCAATTTCATGGCTAAGTGGCCGTGGGAGCGGGTCTACTTGGGGTTGAGGTTGATGAAAGCAATTGAGCGATTGGGCGTTTTTGAGCTTCCTCCGATTTAGGCTGGGGCGTTGCGGCCAACAGCAATGTGTTTCTTTATCCCTATTTTTTTCTTTTTTTTTTTTTGCTTTAATTAAAACGTCCTAAATATACTAAAGCCACAATGTACAAGATTCGGCATATGGCGTCTACATGTTTGTGCCCGGCTGATGTCTGACTTGGTTCTTTCCTTTCGCATCGCCTCTATTCATTCTGCGCCCACGTCTTTGTCCAGGATTCGTCTTCATGTTTGTCTTCGTTTTTATGCACGTCATCCTTATCGATCATTTCTTAAGCAATTTGACTAGAGTTAGGCAGACGTCCTTGGTCTTGCCCTTGCTTCTGCTTCTGCTTCTTCCAGTAGACTTTGCTGTTTGCTGCTTTTGCTTGGGGTGCCTAAGACGTCAAATGGCATTGGATGCGATGAACTCATTATCTTTCACCATAATGAAGTTTGTCTGTTGGCCGAATTAAAAATAAAACAAAATTTTAAATTTTGAAGCCTTTTCATCTTAAAATTGATTAGAAGCAATGCCGTATATTACAAAACATTACTCAGCGTTAGAAAGATTTTTCAAAGAATATTGCAAGTTTTTTCAAATAGTACCAAAAATTTGCGTATATATTACAAACTTTATGTTTTAAGCGGCGTCTATTTATTTTTTGATATTACCATAGTATGCTTGGTCATGGTAGCCTATGTAGTCCCATCTATCTCTACACCAAAATTCATAAAAATTTGTTCAGCTGTTTAAGCGTGAAAATGTAACAGACAGATGGACAAGACATAGTTACTTGCGCATATTTATGATATTAGTGTTGATTATAACTCAAATCTTCGGTTGGCCGCCTTTACTTTTTGTAACAAGGGGTAATTTGAGAGTAATTTTCATAACGCAAACAATAGGTGGAAAGCGGTAATTCCTCATTTCGAAATGTCGTGTCGTTTGTTGCTCCCACCGTAGAAATGAAAAATCCATTTGACGAATCATTTGAAATTCTGAACAGTAAGCCTCTGAACAAATATTGTTGCAATATCTTGGCTTCGTCTCAAAAATTCTCAAAGCGCAACATTTTCATGTGCAGGGAAAGCTGAAATCTGAAATGGAACCGAAAATGGAAATGATAAATTACTTTGGCAAACCGCAAAGAACAGAAGCGCATTGTTAGGCTAAAATCATTGCAATACAGAGAGAAGCAAGTAAGTGGAACAGCGGAAGTAGGTGAAGGAGAAGCAGATGAAAAGCCAACTCGACTTCGAGAATATTTTTCCCGATTTGGTTACACAGAATGGGGGAAAGAAGGCATCTAAATTAAGAAATCATTGCTTGTTTTGTATAACTGTATAATCAAATTCAGTCAGAATGCGAGTGAATGAATGAATGAAATAATGAATGAAAATGTTGAAAAGTCCATTTGTTAGAGCCAAGAAAGAAAATATGCAAGTTCAAGTTCTGTAGTAAAAATATACAAGAAGAAGCTGATTTGGAATGATGAGAAAGGAATAAGACAAGGAGTGGAACGAAGAGCAAAGCGGAGGGTCTTCATTTGACTACCACGGCGATAATTTACTAATAAAGTTAAATCCTACATTCTTACTAGTTCTTATTAATAATATGAATGCGAAAGTATCTCTGTCTGTCTGTCTGTTACCTTTTCACGCCTAAACGGCCGAACCAATTTCTTTAGATTTGGGTAAAGAGGTAGATAGGACATTGGAAAAGAACACGGCTGCAAACAATTATTTCCTCAAATTTTGACACGGAAATATTAAATTTGCACGACAAAACCACTGAACAGATTTAATTAGTATGGATATAGTATGGAGATTGATGAAAGTTTGAAGAAAAAAATAGGCTAACAGAAATACTAATTCTATGCAGACGAAGTCTCGATTACCAGCTAATATATAATAAAGCTATAAGGACTTCTGCTAAACGCGGATGAAGTCGTCGGCAACGTCTACGTCGCTGAACAACTAATGTGTCAATCTGATAGTGCGGAATGGAGGTGAAGATGAAAGCCAACTCTACGAGTGCCTCTCGTCCACTTGTAGTTCTACTCCTCGACAATGCACTCTGAACACTCCACATTGAAAACTCAACCTAGCTTAGTAATACCATGCCCACTCCTCTCTAACTCTGCTAAGAGAATAGCACACAACAAAAAAATCGTCTTTTTAGCTTTCAGTCCAAATGTCTAAATGTCAGACAAGCCAACGAAGACCAGAAAACCAAAAATGCAACAGCGCAGAAGAGGACAAAAATTAATTTTTAATTAAAAAAAAGGATTTTGGGTGGGGAAAATGCTACAAGTTAAACCAATTTCAGTTAAGGAAGCAAAGTGAGACAAAGTGTAACGACAAATACACAGCTTCAACGCACAGCACAACGGACAGATGCAAACATCATAAGATATGGTAAACATTTGTGTTGTATTGGGCTTAATGGTTTCACTATGAGTACTTGTATTTCACAAACTCGCACTTCACTCTGCCTCGACGTGGCAAAGTCAGCGCTTAGCCTAACGAATTCTTTGATTCGTTAGCTATCGAGTAGTTTAATTAAATTTTGGATATAGATGACATATATGTAGCTACAATAAAAAACTGTTTAACACTTTTTGTTAGCATCGGTTTTTAAGGTTAAAACAAAAACTTACTCAGATCAAAATCCCTACCGCTCATAGACCTTTAAACACAAAAAAATGATTTGCTTATTTCCCAAAACTAGCAAACACTCATAATAATCCCAAACGAAGAAAAAGAAAAGCATCGCTTGAACAACCTTCAACTTCTGTGCATGTTACCCCTACCAACAGCCAAACATTTGTGGTCTTGTTTAAAACTTTATTAATGGCACAGGCGATTGCGGTTTTTGGGGTTAACGATGTTTATCTCCTAGTGACAGAAATAAATTGAAGTTAGGTGTGGTGACTATGTTAGCAAAGCTACAGGAATCCTCTTCATTTAATCAAATTTATTTTGATATTCAGGGGCAAGGTGGGTCGAAAAGTTTACGGCCGAAAGGAGATAAAACCTTTTTTAAATTTTTAATTATTTTTTGTCAATGGAGAACGATTTGTAGAGCCCCTCGAACTGGGTATTTACAGCAATGATGATTTTCTCGTTACTTAATCATTTGGCTTAATAAATTTAAAGAAATCTATATATATAAAACAAAGATGTATCTCTGTATCTTGTACAATCTTTCTTTGATCCTATGCTGGAGTATCACGCTTGACTGAGTTAACCGATTGGTATAAAATTAGAAGATATATTCTTCCACGACTGACGAATGTTCTTTGTAATTTTCATTTAAATCCGTTTACCAGAACTGTAGATTTTTGCCTTGAAAATTACATGTGATTTCATACAAAAAATCGGTAAAGCATACCTTTAGGCATAACATTTTCTTCTGGGCCCCTGGATGACTGGAATATTAGTGTAGTGTCCGAGAGCGCCGGCATACAACACACCACACGGAGAGCATGCCAAGAGGCAGCGACGCGCTGGGTACCCTCTAGTAAGACACGCATCTTATAGTAGAGGTGGAAATGCTCTATTAAAAGTTTAAATTTTTCCAACGAGAGAGAGCGTACAATATAACAAAAATGAAATGTGAATAATGTGAATTCCAGCCAATTGATTTGCAGTTCACCGTACCCTTTTCTACTGACCAATTATATATAATATTTATAGTTTGTGATAGTTTGTGGATCACAATATGTGGCAAAGGATTTGTTAATTTTTTCACAAAGCGGCTTCTTGCTCTCTCTCTGTCCCTGTCTCTCTCTCTCTCTCTCTCTTTGTTTTACCCATGCTTTGGCAAAAGATACAATTAATGCTTCCACAAGTAATACACACTACATCAGCTACTACAGCCTAACACACACGTAGCGCCTACCACTTTGGCATTTGAAGTGTCGATGTCACGCGTAAAAAGCGAAAATGCTCGAGGCAGGCGACGGGCATTGTTCTGTTGGTGGTGGCGCTGAAGTGGTCAGCTATACGAGTCTTTGATGTTCAATGCTGTTCCCTGTTGTGAAGTCGAGTATTACGTTTTATATTTCGGGCAGATTAAAGTTTTAAAGTTGATTTTTACTGGAATGCCAAGTAATTAGCCGAAATATACAAGAGGTTGACAAACGGCTTCTGCTCGTCTTTAGGGCTTAAGCATTTGAAAGATGCCCGATTCAAGGTAAAAGAACACAAATAATTTTGTGAAAAGGCTGTGTCTGTCCGACTTCCAATCTTGTATTTTCCTTTTCTACTTTTTGGCTGGGTAAGCGGTGAGGCAAGGCATACAAAAGCTGCGTTGATACTGAAGCAACCTTTTTCACGATTATTGCCTGTCCCTGCTGCTCCCGTACATCTTATGTGGACAACCGATTGAATATGCTTTGTCTTCAGTCGGTCATTAATATTGGTAATATTGTGGAATAAAATCTGAAAATTATTTAAGTGGCGAATATTTGTGGCATTTGTGGCATTTGTGGCAGTTGTGTAAACATCAAATGCAAATAGGGTACTGCGCAATTATATATATTATTATGCGTATTATTGATTATTCAATATTCAATACCTCCACTGAGCATATATTTACCGTACTGAATTATAATCCTTTCTCATACTCGTACCATGCGTAATTTTCATTTTAATTGGTTGCACCACCCAACGAAATTTATAATTTGAAAATCGATCTGAACTAAATTAAATCAAAGTGGTCAGACAGTGTGCACTTTAAGCACGGAAAGGCACCAATTTCCGCTGAGAATAGATTGCATTGTCAGCCTGAATGTATACTACAAATTCATAACTATGAAATTATAATGTACTGCGCTGCGCCCTGCCCTGCCCAAACCAACACAGCTCATCCTGGCGCTTCGTACTGTTTGAAGACAATGCCGCTTTATATTTAATCGCATTAGTACTGGAAGGAGAGTTTTCATGAGCTGCACGAACGAACGCCTTTGTTTCAGGGCTCAACGAAAAGGCTTTCGAAAGCGGCCATTGCAACGAACGCCAAATGAATCCAATTGAATCCAATTGGATTTATAAGTTCAATGTAATGAAGGGGCGACCCTTCGCTACTTCGCCTACTTCGCTTACTTTGCTACTTCGGTCTTTCCATCACTCTTTTATTCAATGTGACTGACAGTGAAATTTGGAGCCCTTGGGTATTTTTGTTGCTATTGCGCCGAAATCGTGACGCATTCGACTGTTTTGAAGCGACGAGAATAAATTCTATTATAATTAAAATGCGCATTGCTACTTTGAAGGCAAAAAAAGCGAATTTTCGTCTCAGTTTACTCACGCCCGTTCGTGAAATAAACGCGAACGTTTGAACGACTCCAGTCCAGCACTTGGCTGCGTGGGAAAATTAATTGAATTTGGGTGGTAAAGCTGTGCTTAACGTAGCGTGAATTATCAGAGCTTCGTCCTTTAATGACCTGAATTTTTTGCAGCTCATATGGAACCTATTCAAATCGCATAAAATGAGACAATTTGTTCATTAAATACTGAACCGCTCGATCCGATCTTCTATAGAAATGAAGAAGAGCTGAGATGAGCTGGAAATCCGATTACATCGGTTGAAAAATGGAATGCCATTGCCAAAGTGCATATGCATGTAGCCAGACATTTTTGAGTTATTACGCTTACAGCACACGAGTGAGTGGTTATCGCACTTATTACGTTTTAAATAAATAATAATTGCAAGCAAAAGTTAAGCCGCACGCAAGCACGCACGAACACGCATACATGCGCATACGTACATATAATACGTGCACACGAATGCACGGTCGCCGATATGGTGGTTGGAGTTGTGCTTGTGCTTCTGCTAGATGTTTATATAATTGTTGAAAATGTTCTGCGGTTGCATTTTCTGCCGCTGCTGTTGCTGGTGATGGTGATGGTGATGGTGATGGTGATGGTGGTGCTGCTGCTGCTACGGCAACTGCTGATGCTGTGGTTCGGCTTGCTTTTGACGTGAACAACGACAGCGCATGCAAGCCGACTACAGCATCGCTTTAACTAAAGCCACTCTGGCAATAGCTGCAGTCATTGAGTAAGGCAACGAGCCCGGTAAGCTTAATATTAGTCTGTGGTTCGTTCGTTCGTTTATTCATTGCAGATGCAGCTCGCTAAAAAGGTTGACTGCATCCGAAAATAGCAAGTAGCAATAAGAGTAATTGTGACGATATAGTATATGGTTTATATATATTGTACATATGAATCATTTGTTACACGAATAAGGCTAAAATTAGAATCTGCCTGTCAAGACTTGCATGGACAGGTAGATTGGAAGATTACGTTTTTTTCAAAAAATTTCCGAGTAGCGTAAATTTCAGCTGTAGGAATAGGTATCAGATAGAGAAATAAATATTATGATATAAAAATTATAGCTCTTAATCAACGCAACGCAATCGAGCAGTGCTAGGAGCATCCTAGCTGTACTAGTATGGGGTGTACCGTGGTCTGGGCACATCCAGAAGTTATGTACATACTTACTGTGGTATGTATGTATATGTGCGTGTGCGTGTGCAAAGGTTTGCGTAATACATTAATGCGCCAAGCGGAAGCGGAAAAGGAAATGTCACACATTTGCTGTGGTAGTCCCTTTGCCCGTCCATTTGTTCGTCCGTTTGACGTTGTCGACAATGTTCAATGCTGCGGCGTTGATGGCGGCCAATGGCGTCTGCCATACCCTGTTGGATCCAACGGGTGCACATTTATTAATGGACTTCGCAAAACCGGGAAATGACAACAACAACATCAATAGCCAAGTTGAAGACAGACAGAGGCACACACCGAACTACAATAGAGAGACAGAATGAGCGATTCGTGCGAAATAGCGCACATGCAGAGACGCGCATAAACCAACTGTGCATGCAGAAATCATAGCACAACCAGAGGCGCAAGAACGGCAAGTCAAGCGAAAATAGCAATCAAAACTTAAGTGAATCGAGCAGCGGAGCACACGTGCGCTGAGCAAACTGCGAAGGATGTGTGAGTATCTGAGTCAGAGTGCGTCTGCCTGGCCGAGGTAGTGAGTGACGGTTGAGTGACCATGTGACCAGCAGGCGAACGTGCAATGACGACAGCAAGTGCACCGCTCGACTACATCAAATAGAATAGAAATTTGTAAGAGTGGAAGCTGCTGGATGGACTTCTCCTTTGGTCTCAAATTTGTGCACATGAGTTACTTTGTCCACGACAGCGAACAGAACTAACAACCACAGCAATGCGTTGAATTGGGTCAGTGTGCTGATGGCAGCTGCACACTTTTCCTTAGCCAATGTTAATGTTTAAAGGCAATGACAACTAATTCTGTACATTGCACGTCATCCGCTAAATTCTGCTTCAACGAAAATAAATCAGAGCAAAATGAACCGAAGTGAAGCCATCTATTTAACCAGCCAGGGCCGAAGCTCAAGCGGAAAGGTACTTGTAGACAGACAGTCAAGACTGTCATCAGACTGTCATCCTTTCGTTCACTCAATCACTCAAGCACCCAAACACACAAACATCCAATCACCCAACTATCCACTGTCCAACCAGCAACTCGGTACCCATGCGCTCTCTCTGGATGTTGCGTGCAATTGAATCAAATTCAATTGAATTCATTTTTGATTCAATTTGCTTCGATTCAATTCGATTCAAATGTTTTTATTAAATTTAGCAGATTATGGCGAAAATACATTTTCATTTACAACAGAACTGAAAACCTTTCGATGCACTTAAAGGAGTGCTTAAAGGAGTGTAGCTCGAACAACCAATGCGCAGCTGAGTCGAAATTTTGTATCTGAATCCTTTTAGTTTTGATTCCCGCTGTCTAACGGTTCACGTTGTTATGCGCTGCTCTGCACAGTTTCGTCGTTGTTGCTGTTGTTGTTGTGTATTGTGTCATTATCATTATT
The DNA here is from genome assembly GCA_035041755.1 of Cacoxenus indagator. Taxonomy (NCBI): domain Eukaryota; kingdom Metazoa; phylum Arthropoda; class Insecta; order Diptera; family Drosophilidae; genus Cacoxenus; species Cacoxenus indagator. The sequence continues at coordinate 1,479,262 of JAWNKX010000220.1, read as the reverse complement.
TAGTTTGAAATCGTTGTTAGGAAACTATCGCATTCTCGTTGCTGTCATACTTTGCCATTGCGCTTGTGCGTGTATCTGTGTTGTTTTTGTATCTGCGTTTAGTTATCTTTGTCGACCAGAAAGTTGCTTTCGTTCGTTTACGTTTTGCCTTCCTGTTAGCTTGGCGTTTTTGTGTTATCCTGACAGCTATCTGAGTGTCGAATGCGAGCATCTCGAACAATGTAAGAGCGTGAAGTACTACGAAAGCCGTTGTTGTTGTTGATTTATTTTTTTTTTTTTTCGTTTTTAATATTATTTCTCGTCGTCGGAATGCTGTGCTAACGAACATTGCTCTTATCATTTTTAAAGTTAAAAACAAAAATATAAATACAGTAAGACAAAAATAGACAAAAATAAGTGAGCTACGCAAATTTGGCGAACAAAGTGTACTCGAACATACTCCTTTCCTTTTTTGGATGCCAAGCAATTATTAGAGCCTCGCTTTAGGCTAAGCTAAAAACTTTCTCCGACTTGTTTGCTGTTTCGCAGTTGCCAGTACTAGATAAGTAGACGTTGATAAAATGAACAGCACCAATACCAACCAACCACAACAACAAAAACAACGGTAAAGCCAACTTGTTTTGCATACTCATATCACCACTATAAAATCTTCTTACTTTGGCTTGGTCTGATTTTCTTATCATTGTTATGTTCAGCAAGTGCCTCGGTTAATTATTAAAGAACAGCGTCTTATATTTTCCCGCGGCAAACACAATCGACCGCATTCTAAAAAAATAACATTTGTTTTTGTTCTCGCACTCATGAACAACCCAACACTGATACATGAGTGTTAGCAAAGAAAGCGCAAACGCACAAAATTTATCTCTCCCCACGTTGTGTATGAAACGTGTGTATGAAACAACAATCACAAGGCTGCACAAAACTGAAAGAACAGATGAGTGCGAAAGGGAGAGGGCGAGAGAGAGAGAGAGAGAGGCACACGAACCTATCTTCTATTCGCTCAGTTAACAACTGCGTATTGTTATTATTGTTGTAACACGGTTACCCTTCTTCTTCTTCTTCTTTTTCAGCCCCTTATGTTGTTAGGCGTCGAGGTAGCCTCGGGATATCCATTCGTTCCACTGGCTCCGGTCCCTTCAATTTCTTCTCATTTCCGTGACGGTCTTACCCCTCTTTCTTTCTATCGCTTGTATCCGGTCATCCATAGTGTTGCATGCTCTACCTCTTGCTGCAACCGTTACTTCAGCTATTTGTTTTCCTTCTCTTCTCTCGTCAGGCAGCGCATGGCTGCACATAGCCCAACCATTTCAGTTGCCTTTCCTCTACTATCTCTATTATGGATTTTCTCTGACCAACTTCTGTTATTATTCGTTCATTTCTTGTTCTGTCTCTTCTAGTTTTCCCTGCGACTCTTCTTAGGTACTTCATTCCAGCAGCCTGAAGCTTACTAAAGTCCTTATCTAATAGAGGTAAGCTTTCCGTCCCATATAGAGCTATTGGCACGATTACTGCCCGGTTACACGGTTACCTTTAACATATTTTCTACGCTTCAATACCTTTCAATTTCTTCTTATTTTTTTATCAAAATCGCTTCAGTGGTTTAAGCAGTTAATGTTGATGGTTTAAGATGGTAATAATGAAGATTATAATCTTCTTCTTATTTGCATTTTATCTATAACTGATAATATTTAAATGCTTTAAGGACCCATTAGCTGCTCTCTGCTATACATTTAACAAGCATGACATTCTGTCTCATGCAGTCTCTGTTTGTCATAGAAGATCTTGTTGGTAATCAATTCTTTACGGTTGATCAAGGTTGGGTTGGGCTTTTACAAGGCTCTTCCATCTTTTGAATGTCCGAGACTTTTGTTGGTTACGGTATTCGAACAGATACCAGTTCTTGATGATGTGAAGGACAACTGACTCCACTAAGGAGCAGCTATACTTTAGATAGTTGGTGGTTGGCAGGGGGTGGAAAGGTTTTTTTGTTTTTTTTTCGTTTTTTGTTTTGTTAGGTTGGAATTTTTAAGGGAACATGAAAATTTCTTGAAGGCACGGCCGCACAAAGTTAAGGCATCTGATGGCATCAGATCTCAGCGCACAATTTCGCGCAATTAAATTCGTTTGTGCATTGAAATCTGATTTGTCAGATATGCCGTCTCAGACAAAGCACACGCACTAATTTGGAAATAATGTGATCTGAACTGCTTGGTGCTGGGTTGGTTGGTCGGTGGGTTGGTTAATTTGCTGGGCATGAATATGACCGTTGAGCGAAGGACTGGGGCTGCAACTGACTTTAATTGAACTTAGTTTGAACTCAAACAAAAGAGTATCTCTGCTAAGGGTTTTGCCGAATTGGAAATTGAGCCATTTTTGCCTTTGTCATTGTCAACGTCATCGTCATCGTCGGCGACACGTGCCCAAGAACGGTCGAGCTCAACATTAGAGTCGCTGCGTGTATCTGATTTTCGAGCCTCAACGCTCGGTTACCCACTCCTGATTATAGTTAAAGTTGACACGGCGGCATGTAGCATTGCAATGGCAAGAAGGGTGTTTTGTTTCGTTTCTCTGAAAGCAACCATCGGCAACTGCAAAAGGCATGCGTCTCGATTGCAGGCCAAGCCGTCCGTCACCGTCAACCAGATCTGTTGCTCAATTTCATGACTAAAAATAAAATAGATGAAGTCCAGAACCAAAAACAAAAAAGAGAGACTAAAGAGATAAAGCGTAGTAGTCAGTCTAGGCTCCACTCCCACGCATGTTGGTTCAATGGTCAGTAAGCAGTCACTTGATATGGTTGGTCTGCCTGCCTGGCTGCGGGCTTGCCTGACAATCGATCAAGCATCGGGTGAATAGCACAGTACTGTATTCTCACAGTCATGCAACAGCTCCGTGTATCTGTGTGTGCAGCTGTGTGCGTGCATGTGCATAATATAAAGTCAAAGCTTATGTCAATGGCGTTGCTGGCGGTGCTGCCATTGTTGATGTAAATGTCGATGATGTTGATGGGGAGGGATGTTGAAGCAAACTGAACCAGACCAACAACATGAGAAACCGTTAACTGAAATCAAAGTCGTTCGATAGTGAAACGATGAATTAATCAATATGCTGTTATTGTTGTTGTTGTTTAATTGTTGATGTTGTTTTTATTGTTCATATGGTTGTGATTTCCGCATTGTCAACGGTAGATTCATATGATTTAGCTTCTATCCCCGGTAGAGTACGATATATGATGATATACGAGTATATATATATATATATATATATATATATATATACAATATTTGAGTACTACATAACTATTGTATGTGTGCATATGTGTGTGTAAATATACACGTACACCAACATCGAAATGAGTTTTTTGGTTCGTTTGCTCTTCTTCGCTACGTTTGATGGTGTGCGATATGAAGGCGGTGGTTAAGACAAGTTAACACAGAGAAGGCGTAAACCCAGTGTAGGCCATCGTGGTTATACATATGACTACGTCAGTGCAAAGCAGAGAGTTGCAGGCCACAGTGATAAAGTGATTTTTAATAAATCTACATAGAGCATCGCTTCGGTTGTCAAAGCATTCTGTCAAACACAACAATGACGATGACGATGAGTGTGACTACCTTAAGCTATTTCCGCCTCCGCTGACTGAGTGACAGAGTCAAGAGTGCCTTTGTGTGCGTGCGTGTATAAGTGAGTATGTGTGGGTTTTTGTGTGTCCGCGTATGTGGCTCGCTTTGGGCATTCGCAAATTTCAGTTGCGGTTCCCAGCCGATCTTTGGCGTCGTTGCTAGAAAAGTTCTATCATCGTCATCGTCATCGTCATCGTCAGTCAGGTAGTAGCGAGTGCTTGGGTTGGTTGGGTTGTGCGCGCAAAGAAATGGAGCACCGAATTATTGTTTGATTGCGCGATGTGTGTGTAAAGGAGTGTGAGTTTCAATGTTAGTGGCTACGACAGACAGGCTAATTAACTTTAACAAAACGCCGCAACTGTGGTGTTGATTGCCAATTTACAAGCTTAATGAACTTGCACTAACTTTTGCCTTCAATTCAGGGCTTTCGTCTTCACTTGCTCACTTTCAATCCTTTCCTAAATACCCCGCTTTTCGCCTTTGCTCTCGTTTCGCCAGACTTTCGTTTCTGTTTATTTAAGTAATGTAGCGGAAAATACATAGCGATGTGTTGGTCTGAGAAGCACACAAAACGGAGAACGAATGTGTAAACAAATCTTACTCACTTTTAGTTTTTATTATTTTATTTTTATGAGCAAACATTTTTTATTTACATTTTGCATAATTTGGTGCTGCTAGCGATACACGCGAAGGATCTGTAGACCGCTCTAAATGTGTGTTCGACTGTTTGTGTGTGTGTGTGTGTTTGTGTGTGTGTGTGTGTGTGTGTGTGTCGTTCACGAATTTATTAAGCGCCGTTGTGACGTGGTATCATTATACACGAAGTTAATAGGCTAGCAAATTCCCCGAAGCGTATAGATCGTTCAAATTTCATTTGCCGCTGCCAACATCGCTGTCACTTCAACACCAACCTCTGTCGCCGTTACCACATCGTTTACCACGTCGACGAGCAATTAGCGGTCACTCCTTCCTAATTGGCACATCGCAAATCGCATTAAAAGTGTGGCTTTGCTCTTGATGTTGTTGATTGTGTATTTGACACGTTTGGCATTAGCCTTTCTCAGTTTATTGTTTGTTGTTGCTAACCTTATTTCATGCGTAATAAACAAACAAACAAACAAACAAACAAATAAATATATGAATAAAAAGCAGTCTGTCTTCTTGCAGGTTAATACCTAAATCACTTGCAGTACATCACCTGTAACAAGGACAATGGGTAAGTGCATAAGTATAATACAACAATCGAATGCGAACACGCATTGGAAAGGATGTGAAAAGGCATTGAAATTTCGCTTGCTAATCTTTCTCTTTCCCACTGACTAACTTCTGTCTTTCTCTATAAGACGGGCTTCGTTCGCGTGGCTCGCCATTCGCACGCTTCGGCGTTGGTGGGTCTTCTACCTCCATTACGGGCAGCAAGGGCGAGCCAATGATTGTCGTCGAGGAATCTAACATGTCTGACGAAGAGCAACAGGACAGCTCTGGCACCTTGTCGAATCGTGCCAGCTTGGACATTGATTCACCTGTGAATCCCTATTTGCTCTCTCCGTGGCGCGATAACCGTGAGAGTCGCAAGCACTCGTTGCCCTCACAGCAGGTCACAGACGGCATTACGGCGAGCCAGGTTCGTCGGTTGTCAGAGCGCGGCGGCGAGGGCTCTGGACCGTCGCCAAAGGAGGCCGCTTTTCTGGCGACACTTTCACAGGCGCCAGCACCGTCTGGTCGACGTCATTCCGTGGTTACAATCTCGAAGGTGCCAAATACAATTTTCGGCCGGTCGCGACGTGAATCGGTCGCAGCCTACCCCTCTCACAGGTGAGTCGAAGGCTTCCCCCGCTTGTGTGTACGTGTACTCGGATGTGTGCTTGTCTGGCTATTTCAAAATTAGTGTAACATATGTATTGTATAATATGTGCTTTATATAACACTAGCTCTCTTCCATCCATTGCAGTCGCGTGCTGGACTCGCGCCGTGAGAGCAACGCCGGTCCGCCGTCCACCGATCCGATGGGCAGCGTTCGTAATCTGCAGCTGGACATCTTGGATGATATCGTGGAGTCGCGCAAGGCACGCTTGACGCTTTTGACATCGAGCAGCGAGAAGATCCCGGAAGTGCAACCCGTAGAAGAGTCTGGAACAGGCACATCACGTCGCATTTCACGCCGGCGCTATTCGGAGTGTGTGCAGCCAGGTATCGCTCCTGTTGGCACCAATTACCGCCGCGGATCGGAGTATCGCGGCGGTAGCATATCACCACAACCTCCTGGTAACAACCGGGCCTCCACGAAGCGCAAAAAGTCAACCAGCGGCCTGTTTGGCAGTCGCCCAGACATCACTTCTATCTTCAGCACACTCACATCGTCGGCCATCGAGATACACAAATGTGACGACACACCACCGATGTCAGCTGGCGGTTTCGGTGTCGGTGGCACTGGTGTTGGTGTCGCACCGTCGGTTTCACCCTTTGCCAGCCAGACTTTCAATGCAGCGGTTTCGTCACGTGGCAAACCAACCAGCGTCTGCCCACCGGCTGCTAGCAGCTGCTCGGCGAACATGCTAGATCCGAACGCCGGTCGTTCGACACGCTCGAACAGCTTCGATGTGTCGATTCTAAACAATGCCAAGCAGTTGGTTAGCGGTGCACAGGACAACAGCTCGTCGGCATTCTCAGGCTGGTTTGCCAAGCGCCACGAGCCGATCGCTCGCAAGAAGAGCGTACGCAGCAAGAGCACCGCCATGGCGCTCTCCAAGGATATGATCGAACGTCTGCAAAAGAAGGATCCGCTTGGCGGTGCCGGCAGCGTAATTGGCAGCATTGGCGGCAGCGTTGGCGGCGACAGCAAGCCGAAACTTAAGCCACGCAGCAAGCAGAAGTCTTGGGCCGAGACAACAAAGGCGAACATTGTCGATGCCAGCATGATTGGCTCGGCCATTGAGGGCTTCTTGCGCAAGGGCTCTTCTGTCGGTGCGCCAACAGGCAGCGCCAGTAGCAGCCCCAAGCATAGCGCCGGCAGCAAAGGCCCCGGCAGCAAAGGCGCCGTGCCAAAGGACGCACGCGCCACCACGCGCCGCAGCCGTACCACTACGAACACGCCCAGCCAGGCCAGCCGTGCTGTCCGCTCCACGCTCAACTGGTTCAGCAAAGGCGACGAGGATGACTCCAAGGACACTTGCGATGCTTCGCTTTGTGCCACGCTAAAGGATCTCTTTGTCAAATAGGTGAAGGATAGCGGCTGGAAGTAGACTGCTGCTAATGGTGTCCTGGATTCGGCTTGTCTACACCGTGAGCTTTGAGTTTTAATCGTGATTACGTTTTCCCACACCTCGTTGTGTTACGTCACGCTGCGCTACGTAACGCTACTTTTCGTTTTCCTTTAGTTGCACTTCCTTTCTCTTAGAGCGCAGACCTTTTCCGTCACGTCACAGGTGAGTTTTCTATTGATGCAGCTTTCGAAGTGCAATACAATGCAATTGAACTATTACCGATTTATTATTAATATACCATAGGCTATAGGGCAAAACAAGTGAACTTCGATGTGTATGTAAACCTTAGACTTAGAGTTGGTTTTTTTTACCAGAAACAAAATAAGTAGGTTTAAGATAGAAAAGAAGAAAACATGTATATTCTTGTAAGAGCAACGCAAAGGAATTGAAACAGAAAATCTTTACTCAGACGATTTGTACGTTTAAGCGATGGATAGGTAGTGAGTAGGAGGTCGATTAGAAAAGTTAGCGACGGGGAGTGATAGAGAATGAGCTGATAAGATTTTTTGTGTCTAGTTGATAACATTAAATATATCTAAGATGTATCTAAGTCTTATATAAATGAGTGTTTGTATTCCTGTGTGTCTTTATTCCAAAGTTAAATAGCGTAAGGTTTGTCATCGGCGAACTCATTCAAAGGCTCGTTAGCTGGTTTTATACTAACTAACTTTAAGTATAACTAGAAAACAAAATAAAAATCTTGAAGACGGTATTTATATTGCAGTCGCTATTGTGGTCAATTAACTGACAACGCTTTTTCTTCACCACCTTGTGGCTGTCACATATATCAAGTATGTATATACAAGTGTACCTTTACATATCTCTCTTTAATTGTACCTACAAAAGTGCTAGAGTAATGCAATGTAAACCAACCCAACCGGAAGCAAACTTTTTGAGCTTATCAGTAGTAAATAATCAGTAAGCAGAAACCAGAAACCAGTAAAAAGTCAAAACGTGGCTATATGATATTATCATGAAAAACGAAAATTTAATTACTATTAAGTATAAAATGTTATTAATGTATAAACAGAAGAGAGTAAAAGAGAAAAAAGAGAGGAAAGAGAAAAGAAAAACTGCAATGAAAATTTAAGGCAAACTCAAAAGCTAACAGCTGCAGCCTTACACTGAAATGCCAGTTGAGCAGAGAAAGTTCATTATTAATTAAAGGAGTATTAAGAGATTAAATTACCAAAGTGGAATGGGCCACAAGCGGCGAAGTTCAGATAACAAGCTTGCATATAGTGCCCCCCACAACAAAAGGTAAAAACAAATTAGGAAATTTATGAATGGCCAAATGAATAATAATGAAATTTAATTACAAATATACGATAATGAATGGGACGTTCAGGCAATGTACAAAAGATACGGATAAAAAGATAGAAAAGAGCATCAGAAGACGGTTTATTAAATACACACACGTTTTAAGAAGTCAACTTACATATTTATAATATATCAATGAAATCAACCACTCAATGAAAATAATGAATAAAATGAGTACGTGCGTACAATTTTCCAATTAAGAGCTGAGTATATTAAGGAAAAAAGGAAATAAAACAAGGAATAGTAAAAATGATACATAATAATATTAATAGTATTACTAATAATAATAATATGTATAATACAATAATAATAATAATAATAATCATAATAATAATAATAATAATAATAATAATAATAATAATAATAATAATAATAATAATAATAATAATAATAATAATAATAATAATAATTATAAAAATAATAATAATAATAATAATAATAATAATAATAATAATAATAATAATAATAATAATTATAATAATAATAATAATAGTAATAATATTAAAAATATATAATAATAATAATAATAATAATAATAATAATAATAATAATAATAATAATAATAATAATAATAATAATAATAATAATAATAATAATAATAATAATAATAATAATAATAATAATAATAATTATAAAAATAATAATAATAATAATAAAATATTATTATTATAATTATAATTATAATTATAAAATGGGTTAGAATTAGAACAATAATAATAAGACCCCGACCCCATATTAATAATAATAATAATATTAGAAATAATAATAATTAATCGAACGTTTAAATGGCATTTTCTTTGTCAAATTTTTTTTTCCTCAAAAACCCTGAATGAAAATACATAATCAAATATGATAAATATAAATACTTCGTAGTTTGTAGATACAAAAGCGAGCAGCGGTTACGAACACTATTAGATACATATATTTACATTTACAAAGCAAAGCGGAAGCAGAAATGAACGAATTATTGCAATTTCAATGTCTATTAAAAGAAAATAGAAAAAGCAAAAGCAAAAAGACATAGAAGAGGAGATGTTGAGAAAATGTATTGAAATGAAATCTTTGCGCAATTTAAAGTTAACTCGATTTTATCTATAAAGAAAACCAAATTAAAATAAGAAAACTTTTTGGACTAAATTATCAAACAAACAAACAAACAAACAAATCTGTGAACAACGGTTTATGAGATAATAATGTTCTTGTCATTGTTGTTATTTTTCATCTGCTTCAAAAGATATATATATATATATATATATATATGTACGTTTGTTTTATTTGTACAAGTTTTTCGTTGGTTGTGTGTGTGTGTATGAGCGTGTGTGTGAAAAGGCATCGAAAATCACTTGAAAATATTCGAAAACTTCAAAACGACCTTTGCTCCGTTCAACCATGTGGTGGAGTAGCACCGTTATTTAACCAGCGATAGAGGATAGCAGAATTCCGACAAGATGGACTGTGAGCCAACCTTTCAAACAAACTAGCACGAACAAGTCTACCAAAAAATGCAATTAATAATTTCAACTCGAAATGTCACAATATTTTCGATGCACTTTCATTGATGTAAGTGCGTGTGTGTGTGTGTGTGTGTGTGTGTGTGTGTGGGTTGGTATAGATGTGGCGCGTTAGCTAACGGCAACACCGTTAGATGTGTGTCCATACACTCACACAAACACACACAAATGCACACATACACACACACACACACAAACGCAGCCAAAGTATCAAAGACAACTAAAATATATAATATATAACTACAGAGATAGAGAGATATTCAAGGATTAATAATTGTCGTACAAGTACTTATACAAATGTGTTTAAATGATTCCTACATACGTGTTATAGATACATATACATATATTTATATATATTTAAATAACTGTATATAGAAAGTACAACCAAGTTGATGCAATTGTTACAATCAATAAATATTCTGTTTTCAAAACAAAAACAACAAATTCTAAAAACCAAAAACGAAAACGAAAACGGAATCGGAAAGGGAAAAAGAAAGGAAAGGAAAACGAGTTATCGAAGCAGGAATACCTAGTTTCAGTATAATAAAGCACAACAAAAAGTAAAAAATGTATATCTATATACGTATATATATACGATATGATAAATAAAGAAGCAAAACTAAATAAAACGAAATAATGCCCGGAGTATGAAACGGAAAACCCTCACAAATTTTCGTGTACGTGTGTACCTATCCAAAGAAGATAATAATGAACATATTTACATACATACATATATATTGAATTAGACATATATAATACAAATACATATATATATTCTTGTTATGCCCTTTTACAAAGTTACAAACCACAAATAACATATACTTATATACATACATGTTAACGCGTAATAATGCGAAGCAAAAGCAACCAATAAGCAGTTGAGATTTGGAACAAAAGCAATCCTTAAAATGTACCCTAAAAACAAAAGAATATAACAAACAAAAGAAACCAAGCAAAATAGATGAAAATCAGTAATTCCATTCCATTCCATAAGCAAGACAGAAATAAAAGAAGAGTTACAATTTTTGATGTAATCATGCAAAACTGCATGCAAATTAAACTCAATCATCGATTGAGAATGAACATGATTAAGCAATGAACACATTCCACACACACATGGGCACCGATGCATACTCATACTATTGTATGCTGCATTCAGACAGACGGATACACACATACGCACATAATCATGTAAGGTAGATTTAAGCAAATGGAATTGGAGCTACTGAGGCAAGGCAGATATAAAATGATAGAAAGCGTCAATACGAAGCAGAGATGAATGATCACAGAGCAGCAGAGAAATGCCAGAAACAACTACAACTACGAACAATTGGCAATTAAATAGAATAGAATGGAAAGTAAGCCAAAGACGCTAGCGAATCAGAGAAGCAAAGAAGCAAAGAAGCAGAGAGAGTCAACTTAAACAAATGAATGCACGAAATCAGAAAATCGCACATTTCTCATATCTCTCATGTCTCATGTCTAATGTCTCATGTCTTATGTCTCGAGTCTCATGTCTCGAGTTCGAGACGAAGTTCAAAACGCATGACTACCCATAAGAGCTAAGAATATATAGATTACAAATAGATTACATGTGTGTATGTTTCTTTCTATATGTTTCTACAAAATATCTAAATACAATGCCCTAATCATCGACTCTGTCCCAATACGTTACCATGTACGTTACTATGTTTATTATAAGAAGTAGAATATTTGCGATATGATATGCACTATACGTTTCGATACTATGATGCATTATATTACCTTACGTTACGTTACCGTTACGTTACGTTACATTAAGTTAAGCCTTTGTGCTGCACATTGTTATACAAGCAGCTAGTGTGTATGTCCTAGTTTGTGTATTAAGCTTAAGCATGGCTCGTAGTCGTTGCCACCTACACTTCTCATTTTCACATCTACACTATTTTTATTTACCCAGCCATATTTGATTTTTGCCTGTCAAAATATTCGCATTATCAGTCAATAAATACACACACACACACACACACAGCAAGCACTAGCTGTTCACTAGTTTATTCAACTACTCAGTTGAACGTTGTGGCCAGTAGCTGCCAAATGAATGCCTGCAGAGAAGCCTCTGACAAAAATTAGCGACCACGTCAGATTTCGGAGCGTACTTCTGCTTGCGAAAGGAGAACGCTGACAAAGACTAATCGAATCCAACCGCTTGTCCAAAGCAGATCTACTCAAATCAAATTCATATGTATTTTCAACACGCATTAGTGGTTACTTGTATTTGTGCTTGTGTTCGTGTTTAGTTCATACTAGTTTAGGCTGTAAACGTGTACGTGTATTAAAGACTCTTTGCAAACGGTTAGCACCGGCAAAATGTACTTCTTTTAGTAAAAATAGTTACTTAAACTCGAAGTTAAAAATTGCTGTTAAGTGGCGTCGTAGTTTTACATAGTTGTAGTGTAAAACGTAACTAAATTAAACTAACGGCTCTATTCTTAACACAGTCACAACAATTTATGACCCTGGTAGCCACTGTACAGTGAGTTGGGTGGCTTACGAAAAGCTCTTTCGGTTATAACTATAACTTTTTTTGTGACCACCTCACAAACTTTGAGTACAATATTAGGCACACTGTTAATATGCAGAGCGTCATAAAGTACAGCCCCTGATTTTGCGTTGTATGCTCTCTATATTTATTTCTGGGTAAAAAATTTATAAAATTATTTTATAAATAATAAATAATAGAAATACTTGCATCAACGTGTTCTGCGATTCCATTTTTGCCCAGTAATGAGGAAGCATTTGAAAATAACATACATGCAACTTACCTTAACAGAAGCTCAAAATTAAAATAATACTTTTTGTGACTGTGTGGAGAATAGTGCCGTAAATTACTTTTTGAGATATACAGACACACACACACACACACGCACGCACACACTTTAAAAATATAACCATATGTATAACTTTGTAATCTTAAATATTTGTACCATGCAAAATGGGAGTAAGCTACAAAAGGTCATTGAGATGGTTGCTATTTAGAAATGTTATAGAACGACTAAGAATAAGACAGTCTAAAAACGTAAGAATTGTTGTTCTTTTTGCATAATGAACAGTAGTCGCAGATGGCGCTAAGACTTCGACTCTCTCGCACACTTTTTCACTTTTCCCTTCTTCACTTTCTTCACTTTTGTGCGAGAATCGATAGAATTTTTTTGATTTTGTATTCTCTTCAGATTGTCCACGGTTGAGATGCTTCAGGGTTTCATAAGGATAAAACCTTACAGCGTCGGCGTGGCGCAGTGGAATAAGCGCTGGCTTTGCATTCGCAAAGGCCCGGGTTCGATTCAGTTTCCCGGCGTCGACAAGCAGGCAGGCATAAAATATGCAATATGTTGTGTCCTAATGTAATGTGAATTCTCGCTTATACGTTTTACAGATAAATGGTGGCACATAACACAATATACAAAACCTAGGCGGGGCTATTGAATAACCTACTCCCGTCTGACCTCTTCCTCAATGGAGGATTGGGTTTAAGGCACAGGGTACGTTTTAAAGTACTCAGTGTTCCCTTATATGAGACTTTTGCAAAGTTCATTGATCTTTGATTTTCCTTTCTTCAATTTTTTCAACTATCATATAGCAGCATTTTGGCTGTCCAAGAAAGCGCAAACAATCGAGCCAAGTGCGTAGTCCGTGCCTGATTCTGTTGGCCGTTTGTTTATGTGAATCAACAGACGGGGTATATATAGAGCTGTGTAACTCTGATTCACATGAATTAGTTAAAAAAATCTAGAAATTATCAAGCGCACAACAACTTCTAAAACAGTTATGGTGAAGTGCGAAGCATTGTCAAAAACTATCAGCAGACGAGTTGAGTCAATTGTCGAACACTGTGGTGTCTATAAGTGCATAAAAAAAAACATTGGAACATTAATAACTGTCAAATTAATATTCACCGGAGGCCTTGCATCAATTAGAAACTTCGAATAGAAACAGAGAAAGAAATCATGTGTAAATTGTAGCTTTGAAATGAATCGAACAATTTTCCCACACCATTGGGCTGGGGCTTACATAATCGTTTTAAAAATTTAAAATTTAAAATATTCATTTAAAATATACCTTACAATTAGTCACTCATCATTGCTGTATCTTTGTAATAGTGTTTAAGATGTATGTATTATATTTGCAAAGTTCGAGTTTGAATTGGCAGAGACTCAACCTTATCTCTGGATGTGTTGCATATTTCTGGTCCTAGCCCTTACAGAAGACGACGTGATCGGTAGCCTTAAAGGTGTTCACCGATATGAATATAAGTCTTATGGCAAATAGTCACCTAGAACGCGCACGAAGCGAAATGAAACATCCACCTGAAGCGTAGCGCAGTTCTCCACATAGACAGAGCAATCGTAAGATCGTTCCCGCAACTGTAAGCCCTCTAACACACGATAAGCGCTGACACTATATATTAAGCATGAAATGGATAAAATTGTTCATCTATCATTAATAAGTGCTAACTGAGAGAAAGTTAAAGGGTTTTCTTTAATTGTTTCGCAATCCGCTACGCTTCTTCTGCGTTCTGCGTTCTGCGTTCTTTTGCTGCTGTCGAATTGCATGTCGGTGAGTGTCGGTGAGTGTCGGTGAGTGTCGGTGAGTGTAAGAAAAAGATAGACTTGTAATTAGTTATTTTTTTGGAAAGTGTCATGGACATTTTATACCAACCTGTAGGGAGCATAAGTTAAGTATAAAATCGGAAAGAAGAAGCACATAAGATGGAATGCGTAGAATGATTAACATATTATACGAATATATTGTATACATGTATAACTACTTAAAAGTATATATTTCTACAGGTAAATTTTTTTTTTTTTGGTCTTGTAGATGATATTTAAGAAGTAATAAGCAAAGGCCAAGAGAAACATATATACAAGTACATATACGACAAAGTTACACGTAAAAAATAAATAAACAAAATAAAAAGCTAAAGAAAAATTTAAGCACGAGTAAACGTGCAAAAAAGGAGTGTTTTCTACACTGGCTATATTTTTTTCAACCAGTTTAAAACAAAGCCAAAAATAAAATTAAGTAAAAGAAATGAGTTCTGTTTTGCTATGTGTATTCAAAAATAAATAAATAAATAAATAAACTAGAGAACCTCCAACTAAAAACTACATATTATGATAACCTGGAACATATCTGTTCGCTATTATTATAAGTCAAAAAAAAAAGTTTTAACAGAAGAAAAATTAATAAAAAGAAATAAGAAGGATCGAGGATATTTCCAATTGTATCATGAATGACGTATACAAAAACAAAATTAAATAAAACCAATGAAAATAGCAAACGTAAAGCTACAACAGCTACAATTAAATTTACCGAAATATATATCAATGAAATTATATCTATCTATATACATACTCGCTCTACTAAGAATACATACATATACGAAATATTGTTGTTTATATTATGTTGATGTGTAAAATAAATACAAAAACCAAACCAAACAAAAACACAATTTTTTTGGAGAGGCTTCATCGTCTTCATCTCCATCTCAGTCCATGCCAGTTTCGGCGCACAACAACTCGCTGCAGTCAACATAGGGCACGGGTAAATATGTACAACCAGAGGATATAATTATTATTTGTTATTATTATGTTTATAATTATATTTTCCTTGTCGCAGGAGGAATGAGCCAGTCGAACAAGGAGTGTCGATATCTTGCTTTGCAATTTTTGAAGTGAGACTTCTAAGAACGAATTGTTAGTAAACATTTTCAATATTTCGACGCCGGGACGCCGCCGTTCTACGACAGAGTTGGAAGAAAAATATGTAAGAGTAACAGAGAAAGAATAAAACGCAAACGTACAAATTTTGTGTTTGTATTTGTGAGTTGCTTGAAAATGTATAAACGTTACTCTCTCTTGAGCACGCACAAAAGTATTGCGCTCTTTGTTGTGTTCTTTTTGTACATGATGTTTATCATTATGACGCGTCATAGTGTCATCGCGTCATCGCATTATCGTTCTTCGTGTAGCATTCGAGCGTTGAGCAGAAGTTGTGAAATGAAAACAAAGTCGTTAGCAGCGTATGTAATGAAAACAACAACAACGAGAAGGGCACGCGCTGTTGTTTTTTAATGAGTTTCAATTCTACCATGCGTAAACTGCACATATGATTTTTTTTTAAGTCTGTTGAACCTTTACAGCTTTATCCAAGTGTACTATGACTACATCGCAATCCGATAAAGTTTCTATTGCAGAGAAAGATGTCGATTTTCGGAAACAATCGTTCAATGCAATCGGTTTCTCGCAGTTGGACAAGCTTAAGCCTGATCATTTTCAATTTAAATTGTTGGATGTCGGTGCTTTACATATTTTAGATTTAGATTAGTTGTAGTGCGACCTTTAAACACAAATTTTGTTTTTTGCTTTGGTTTCGGAAGCAATGCTGTTAACATATTGCCAAATACGGCTCCTACAAAAATTGTGTCATACAAATTATGGAAATGTGGAATTTTTATTTTGTTTTATTATTTTTTCTTTTTTTTTAAGTTAAGGACAAATAAATATTTAAATATGCAATAATTAAATGCAAAAATAAAAATTAATTACTTGTCAGTTTTAAGCAATTAGTATTTTTTTTATTCACTGTTTCTTCATGAATATCATAACAAATGAGAGCAAGACAGAATGCTCACTCTTCGTTAGAATTCACGTGCGAATGCTTCTCTCTGGGGCGCAGAGTGAGTGCAAAAGAAAAGAGAAATGTTGGCATCTCGCTCGCACGCACGCAACTTTCCTTACGCATACAATCTAATTCCTAAATCATTGCCTAAATCATATTCGACTATTTATTTAGTACTCAATAACATGAAAAATAAAAACGAATTCTTTTATTTTGTTTCTTCTAACAAGATGAATTGTCAAATAGACACACACAAACAACACGCGCATACACAGCTGGCACAAACGAAAGAGAAGTCGCGAGTACCATACCAAGAGAGATTGTTTCAGTGAGAGAAGTGGAGTCGTAGGCTGAACATGGTTTGAAAAATATGACACAATGAACGAACGAGGTAACGGTGCTAAAGTAGGCTACCCATGGATGTTTGTCTGTTTGTTTGTTTGCTTGTTGGTATGTTTTTAGCCTATGTACCCTGAACCCCATGAAAATTGGTACGTATATGGATGCCATCATTGAGAATGTTTGTATGTGAAGTTTGATGCGATAGTCTACTGGGAAGGTCGGGAATTTCCATTCAATTTATTAGTATGAAATCATATGAGAGTTTGAAAATCGCAATGTTGCTTCAACAGTTTGCCGTTGATATGTACGAGTATGTCAACTTCGAAACCGAAAGTCTGTCAAAGAAAATATAAATAAATAATAAAAGTTTAACTCAAATCGAAAGTTTAGTACGTTATTGGTGG
Source organism: Cacoxenus indagator (assembly GCA_035041755.1). Lineage (NCBI taxonomy): Eukaryota > Metazoa > Arthropoda > Insecta > Diptera > Drosophilidae > Cacoxenus > Cacoxenus indagator. The sequence continues at coordinate 1,462,139 of JAWNKX010000220.1, read as the reverse complement.
TGATTATATGTTTGGTGCATTCAAAACGATGAAACCAGTGACGTGTGTTCCAAACCCCGTGCAGCGCCGGGGCCATTGCCAGTTCAAGTGCATAACTGTGCTGGAGCAAAAGAAAGTACACATGTGTGTGTGTACATACATATTTGCCGAACATAAGAAGAGACAAGGAAAAAAGACAGCAAATGTCCAAATGGTAGACAGGATAGTCAAGGAAATAAATTTGCCTACACGCACGCACGCAACAACAAAATATGCTTTGGTACCTGGAGCAGATATGAGACACATAATTTTCAGAACTACAAACCGTGCGATGTCGCATGGTAGGTGAAGGAGAAGCAAATTCGATAAATTTGATATTTTAAAAGAGATGCTGCCTGGACGCAACATGCTCGATATACTTCATTACTATTACTGCCGTAAGAAGAAATCGTCTATGGTGAGTCATTGTGATAAAGAAGTTGAGTTGAGTTGATGGCAATTCTGTAAGATACAAGCTCCGATCATCGCAGGTTTACTTACTGAGAAAGAAGAAGAAGACTAGTCCCGCTACCAATGGGTTGGGCTAACTCTTAAGTGAGCTTCCCACCATATCTAAGCGGGAATAACTCCTGACATAATCGACCGGAACATAGATATTGTAAAGGCCAACATTGCCAAGAATGTCGTGTGCGTGGAAGAAATGCTGGAGGAATTTAACAAACGTCCGACCTTGGTTTTTGACTCGCCCCCAAAAAAGACTACTAAGTGTTGGGTTGGGGGTGAGCAGGGTGAGATTCTTGAAAATGGCCTTACATGACTACGATATTATGATATTATGAAATCAATCGCAGCAAGACCTACACTGTGGTTGGGTCACAGCTTAAATTCAGTTCACTTAAATGAATTTGCAAAGCAAACAAGGAAGGCATAATTTTTATTTAATGGGTATATTGGAAGTCTATGATTTTGAAGTACTTTGAATTGCTGTTTAAAAACAGTGACATTTCAGTTTTGCGTAGACTCAAGCGAGGACTTCTGTCAGAAATGATAGTCCGGGCTTTAGAAGAAAATTTGTCATCACGTTGCGAAGACGATTATCAATTCCCTAGTCTACATTTTTCAATGTCATTGTTACATCATTACACAAAATATTTGTTTTAATCAGTGTCAAGTGACAATGACAATGGGAATAACAATTGATAGCGTTTGCTAATTCTCAACACTCAAAGAAGTGGTTGCCGCTTCAAATGGCTTCAAAATTTGGCACAGTTCCTTTATCACTTGCCATTCAACTGAGTTCAAGACGCGAAGATCTATATGCAACAACACAAATGTTGCGCTGAACGCGTCTTCCAAAGCACAAAAAGATTGCAACACGTAAAAAAGTGCTGTTACATCGCGTGGCACAACCGAATCACAGTGAAGTTACAGTGGCTTGTGAAAGAATAACGTTTACACGAAATCGCTCGTCACTAGTTGGGAGTCTTTTGTCGTTGGATAGATATCGATTCGTTACAAATCGTTGCACCACCGGTGTGAATGGTATTTGTCAAAAGGCGGTGGTCAAGTCGCCACATACCTTTAGCATTCGCTCATATTTCATATTTTGGTAAAACTGGAATGGACTTCTCTTTCCTAAGAACGTCATGCGTTGTGAGTCTTTTGCCTATGGTCTGTCGATTGATATGTATTGGTAGGTTATCGTTCGCTGCAGGTTTGTTATAGCGGTTGCATTTGACCAGTCTTTGCCAACAGGTGACGGCTAAACAGCGCTCTCTGTTTGTAAAAGCTATGCAACTCAGTTAATAGCCTACGACAGATGGCAGTAAAAACGCATGCAAGCTTTATGGCATGTCAGAGACTTCAAAGTTGAGGCGCAAAACAACTCAAAACAAACTAAGAACAAAATAGTCAAAGGTGCCACAGAAAACTCGTTCGGTAAGATTCAAAATCTCCAACGTTTTTTTGGGATATTTGGGGATATGAGTGAAAATAACATAAGAACAGCTTTTTAAATAAAATCAATGATGCGAATGGATAGTATATTCTTTTTCAAAGTAATATTCATCAAATTTTCTTGAACAAATAATTTGTTTATTTAATGAATTAACCATTTCACAAACCGTTCATTAAACCGTCTTTAGTAGGCCAAAGCAATCGAGCATAAAGATGCAAACTCGTTTTAAATTGCATGCAACATTTTTCGAAAATTTGGTTTTATCAAATAGATCAGCAAATTGTTTTGTATATTGAAGTAATAAAATTAATAATAACGTTGTTGTATTTAAAATGTTAATTAGTCGCTTTTTGTCTGTGCATTTAAAGTAAATTCAAAACTTGTTTCAAGTTGGCATGTTGCCAAATGAAAAAATCGGAATGTGAATGCAAAGTTGAGAAGAGGAAGAAATTTACTAGCAGAAAAGCGGGATTTTAAAGTGTAAGAAAACTTTTTGTGTTCTTCAAAATATTTATAGATAAATTAATTTTTGCAGAGGAAACAGCAACAAGGCAATATTTTTGAAAAAAATACATTGTTTATGTAAACAAATAAACATTGAAAAGTGACAGTCACAGAATACCATTGAATTAATGCACGTAGTTGTCACGTATGTTGTTAAATTTGGCGCGAGGAACATTTCCAAATGTTTTCTTTTACAGTTTTAAAAGTACAATTGTAATAATGTCATAACTTAATTGTTCTCTAATGGCAAATACATTTTTACGGTCTTTTTGACAAAAATATTAATAATAATAGGAATAATAAATTTTAGAAGAATGTTTGTATGTGCTGGCAGACGTATTAAGTCAAGCGAAACATTGAGTTGAAGCGGTTTGGGATTTGAGTAAAAATGTGTCGAACAAACGAAAACTCTCGAAGTTCTGTGACACCGTAGGGAGTTTTACAAAACTCCCGTAGCCGAAAACTCCAGAGTTTTCTGTAGCACCCCTGAGTAGTATTTCTTTTGCCAATTGTTTTTAATACTTAATTTCATTTTTATTTTACTTCATTTTAATTTATTTTTTAATATTTTTGTTCTAATCCCATTTGTGTTTTAGTTAGCCTACGTAATTTAAATTTAATTAAAATTTAGCCGCGTAATCGACGACAATACGAGATGCCCAACGCCAATCAGCAAAGAGCCAAAGCAGCAACACAACACGCCGCACCGCTGCTACCTAGATACTTCTTTTTGATCGAAAATTCTGCGCTCTGTTGTCTCAGTGATCTTTTGGCTTTGATCGAGGTCGGTGTGCTTGGGCGTCTCCGTTGCGCCAAATTCAGTTACTGTTTCCCATTCGTTTCATTCCGGCTCATTTTCCTTTATTAATACTTTTTTTTTATCTTTGTTTACTCGCATTGGTTTATGCACTTCAACGTGCTCTGGCCTTGATTCGTGCCCATTTCACAAAACAGTTAAGATCCGCAACGAATTTTCTTACTGTGAAAGCCGAAATTAATGCAAATTTTCGTTTGCTTGGTGCGCGCCACACACGCGTTCGTGTTTTAGTTGTTTTTACGGATTTTGTTGTTGCTTCGAAGTGCTTTCGCTCAGCGCGGTAAACAGACAAGACGAGTCAAAAGTCACAGCAGCCAAAGAGAAAGCGGCAACGCATAGCCCATTACAGCTAGCCGAGTAAAGGTAGCAGCACCCAACAAACAACTTAGGTGAGTCAGAGAACGTGAACTGATTCACGTCTAATGGTGGGGCTATTATATATATATAATTTTTTTTATTTTTTATTTTTTATTTTTTATTTGTTTTCTTTGGGCTGCTGTCTTGCGGCATTCGAATTCGCTTTACCCGATCGATCCAAACCGATCGCTTTTGTTGTGTTTGGCGCAAGAAAAAGTGTTGAAAACTGGCAAGGCAGTTGCTACAGATTTTTCATAGAAAAGACGCCCGCCCCACTTTGCTTCTTTGTAGATACGCTTACATACATACTCAATGTACGTATTCATTGTATACATCTTTAATTCTACACGAGTTTCTAATTTCTTTTTTTACTTGGTGGCCCTTTATATATATAACTTTCATCTTTCGACATCCGCACTAATTGAAGTGTCCCGAATCCACTGTACTGAGGGATTTATGTTAACACCAGTAGTGAAACTAGGCAAAATACAATGGTACAGCAACCACTGCAACGCCCCCTTCGCCAGCATGCTTGTAATATTTAATGCATTTCTTCCGAAGCTGACGTTGTGCCCAAAATTATGCAATACTTAATTTAAATGCGAGCTTTCGCACTAAAGCTTTTTGCTTTTTCCAATTTCGACTGAGAACTGATTCGCTTGGGCGGAATCCATCGATCAAACCGAATCGATCGATCAAACGGTTTTTCATATCTTGTCTACAATAGTGGAATAAAAGCACCCATTCAAATTGTGAGCAGACAAGAGTCAGGAGGCAATTTAATGTCATTGATGGAACCCTAATAAAAACCAGGTACATAGTGCCACATAATACTCCGCCAACCAACTATACTCCATAAATATGGCAATATTGGGTGATATAAAAAGTATCCGCGTTTTTTAAAAAGTAATTTTGAAATAAAAATTTTTGTTGGCCAATTCAGGATGCTTTTCCTCGATTGCTTCGTTCACACGGCCGAGTTGTAATCAATAGAGAGCGAATTAACCGTTTTTCTCGGCTCGGCCAGTCTTTTTCAGTGACTGGCCGAGCAGAAAGAGATGCATAGTTGACATTGAAAATGCGAAAACGTAATTGAGCAAACCACTCAGCCTAAACCGCACAAATTTTTCGGCATGTTTTTGTTTTTGGATTAGTATTGCGCAATATATGGGTACAAACACCATTTAGTTATAAAAACGCGTATACTTTTTATATCACCTAATATTTATAAGCAACGATCTTCATCAACGACAAAGGCTCTTTCGTAATTCCACTTCCAAAAATCTTAACCCTTCACAGCCAATCGATATTATCTGTATTCATTCACTCATATCGGCCCAAGTGGCACAGTGGACTTTTCAGGCTGTTCCGAGAGTTGGAAAAAATTGTCGGGTGGGAATGACTTTGAGTGAGACGAAATCGATTTCGAACATTAAATGAAGATTTTTATTTTATTTTTAAGTAAATTTTCCTTAAATAAACGCTATTTTTTTCTATTTGAGATAATATCTATATCTATTATAGATATGGACGCCAAAACCGCTGAAGCGATTTTCATGAAAATTTCAGGGAATCTCTATAATAGCCTTAAGAAGGCAACTAAATATTAAGACCAATGGAGTTTTCACATTCATCTCAAACTGTACAGATACAAATAAAACACAAATCCAAAACAGCAGCTGGGAATTGATTTTGCCTGCTCCACAAAAATTGTACAAAGTCGAAATGTTCAAATATACGAATGAAAAAAAAAATCAAAAAAGTAAAGAGTTCGAAATGCCACCCAAAAAATCAAACACTGGAAGAGAGAGTGAAAACGAGACAATCGCAGCAGTAGACAGTGCGCAGAGCTGCTGAAACATTCGAAGAGCGAGACGCACGCGAAGGCAGCCACGCGCCAGGTCCCTGCTAGTAACCTTTATAATTAAAGTATTTTGATTTCATTCATATAATATATATATGTATATAGGAATATAGATGAAATGCCGGCGAGCCATGCTCGAGCCATAAGCCCGTTTTTGTTTTTAGGATTAGGAGTTAGGATAAAATATCTTTGATTTTTCGTTTTTATTATGTATTTATTATCATATATTCAATATGTTTCCGTTTTACGTCCATTTCCGTGGTACGTACGTACATATGTAAGTTAAACAGACAATAAATATACTCTCTAGAAGTACAGGAATTCATCAATATTTCGTCAATAATCTAATAGCTTCTACCTAGTCACCTAGTCACTCGAATTTTTTGAAGAGAGGAACGTAAGCTATAGAAGAATGAATACTGTTTGCTGTACGTAGGTACTTTCCCTTGAGTTTCGACATTGTTCCCACCCTATTGTTTTTTTTTGTTTAGTTGTTCCTTTTGTTTTTGCAAGGAACATTGTTAAGAGGGAAGTTTTTAGCAATTAAAAAAAGTTATTATCAAGAGTTGCCCTCGTAATAATAACTGCTCGCAAATACGCTGAATTACGTAAATGTGACAGAAAGAGAAATCCACTGGCCGAAGCAAAGAAATAGTAACAACACCAAGAATTTACGAGCGAATTTTGTGTAATCGAAGTGAAGCGAAATATTCCAAAAATAGTTGCTGTCTTCATCAAGCAAACCAAAACTTCAACGTACTCGGACTTTGACCGGACCGCCTTTGACCGAGTGACGAAATGAACGTGCGTAAAAGTCTGGATATGGAGCCTACAAATTGAGGCAGCTGCGACAGAATCAGAATTAGTAGAAGGCAGCTCAGTCAGCTCAACAACGAACAAGTGCCCCTTCTCACGTTCGCCATTGTCCAGCTCTTCGCGCACAATTCATTCATTTACAATTCGTTGGGCAAACAATTGAGTGTGACGAATTCATCACCAAAGTGCGCGAAGCAGATTCGCTAAAACGCTCTAAGTAATTTGGCAAATATACCGGGGCGTTGGCGGCGTTGACGGCGTTGGCGGCGGTAGTGGAGTTGCGCTTTTCAGTGTATTACGGCGTCGCTGGCACCCGTGATTTTGCTAGTGTATTGTCTGTGGTCAGTTTGCGAAGTCGAATCGAATCGAATCGAATTGAATAGTTTGGATTTTGATTCTGGGATTTACACAGCCTGGGCGGCAGCTTGGCACTCAGGCAGCCGTGCCAATTATATTGTCACAGTCACAATCACAGTCAAATCACCTACTCGTATTATGGGCACTGATACTAGATACTCTTTTCTTGTAAATGCAGAGTCGTGGTCGCCGTTCGCAAATCATTGATTGCTCATTGATTGATTGTTTGATTAGCTCATTGAGTGGTTGGTTGGTTGGTTGATTGGTTTATTTATCCATCCTGCATGACAACTCTTTGAGTGCACGGAACATAATTAGGTCGCTAAATAGGTGCGTAACTCGGCAGAAGAAACCCAATAAATCTAATGATTCACATGAGATAATCTCGGCCACAGATGGAGACAGTAACTTGCACAGTGTGAAGGCCCTTTTTAAATACTTAAGCTGCTAACACTGTACACTGCAACCTATCAAGAGTTGGCAGCATCGTCTATTAAATGTATGAGTACTTAATTAACCCATGTCACTTCCATAAAAAGGAACATTTAGCCCAAGTCGAAGTTGTGCTGACTGGAAACAAGAGCGGCGTTCTTATATTCAGTTTCGATAATTATCGCCTTCGTCTATCACAATCACGATGATTTCGACCAAACTTACCATAGCATCATAGATTGGCGAAGAAGTGAGAATTGCTGCTTTCGCTGCGCAACAAATTAACGACGGGCTTAATGAGTACTTCAGCTGAAAGCACGGCAATTCAAGGACATGACCATGTATGTTCGGTGATAAGACTTCACCGACATCACATGCTGTCCGCCAATTAGCGCATATAAACGAAGAGGAGTGCGATGAAATTTCTAATGAAATCACAATTAGACAATTTAACGATACGAAATGCGTCAACGTCATTAGGGAAAAACTAGAGTTGGCGTGCGAAAGCGAACAGCAAAAACAACAGGAAAGGCCAAACAAAACAAAAAATTGATGCTGGTTAAAGAAAGCAAACGTCATTGTCAAATGTTGTTTTCAAATGTTAATGCAGGCATGAAGTTTATACATGAAGTGTGAAAATGCGTTGTCCGTTAGTTGCTCCGAGGGTCGCGTACAGCGTTTGGCATTTGACAGAGTTACTCGAATCTGTAAACCAAAAATAGAATTCCGCTTTAACTTGAACGGTAATTACTCGTTGTCATTATTTTTACCGTTATTTTTATTATTCTATTCAAGCTAAAGTCAGTTCTATCCTTGACTGATTGGATGCACAAAAATGCATAGGGTAACTAAGCACTAACGAAGCTGTTTACTGAGCTAACTGACTTAACTAACCAATCAACTAATCAATTGACATTATCGCACAATGCGCCACTGACTTCAACTTGGAGCCACTTACGTCACACAAAAGCTGTGCCGCTTTCAATACGATTCGACTTAACTGATTTGTGCTTGCGAGTGAGCAGAGGGTTTTCTTGGTTATTCTAGTTTCGTGTGCGTTGCTATTTTCGCTCTTGTGATTATTGTGTTTTTCACACATGAAGTGCGAAAATTAACATAAACCAATATAGCAGTCATCATCGCCCGATGGCGATCGGTGACAGGTTAGAGCACAGGCCACGGCACGTTTTGAACTTCATCATCAATGCAAAGGGCGAAGCGCTCGCAAACGTCACTGCAACTGTTGCCTTGTCATCGATGTGTTAGCCTTCCCCAACTGTTCCTACGCCATACACTGAAAAAAGGTTGTTAGTTTTTTTTTATTATTTTATTAAATATTTTTTTTTTGTCAGGCCGCTGGACAGGCTTTTCCTATCAAATAGTTCAACTAATTTAATTGTTGTTGCGTATACGCCGCATGTGACGTAGTTGCGGCAAACCAAACAAACAAGTTTGTGACGCAATGTGCGGCACTGTGGCATCTGCCTACGAACTTCATTTGACATGTCGAAACTCATGCACTTCGCGCCTCCCCGCATCATGTTGACGACTCGGTATTTCAATAAGTGCAGCGATTTATTCTGTGAGCACCCACAAAATCGTTTTGAGATGACCAAGAAGCAAGTCACGTTCGTATTCTGAGTCTTACTATAGCAGCAAAAAAAAAAAATCAGTTGCGAAAAAGCCGCGTTCATTCATGAAATCTCAAAAGTCGCGCTCGTTCGTTGCTTTAGCATTTGTTGTTTTTGTTTTTGTTTTAGTTTCTGTTTTTCTTTTTCTCTCTCGCTTTTTTATTGTCTATTGGAGCAACTGCTGCTTTGCTTTCTTGTTGTTTTGTTAGTCAGTCTCTCTCAGTCTACATGGCCCGTCGCCTCAACAACCAACTTTGAAGCCCATTCGTCTCAACGAGTCGGGCTTCTCAATTTGTATTTACATTCAGGCCCAGTGGAAAAGCTTGCGTACCAACTGAGCTGATCGCACCGACGGCTGGCTGTTGACTCATTCCGAGAGAGCGCCCACTCGCAAACACACGAACCTGCCCTACCGCGTTCGGTGTTCACTACCGAAGCGTTTCGTCTTGACTTTGATGTCGTCACTTTTATTGTTATTGTTGTTGTTGTATGAATTTTGTTTCTTAATTTATGACTTCGGCGTTTGCTCGATTGCTTCTATAAGCAGACATGCAGACATAAGCGATTTTATAACTCATTGAATCTATTGGTGGCTACGTCACATACAATAATTCGTTCAATCGAAATCGTTAGCGCCGGACTGCGCTGCGCGTGCGTTAAATGCTTTGGGAATTCCCTGCGAAGCGTAGCTGACGCGCCGCAACAAACCCGTTTGAAAAAACTCATTTGCCGCTTAAAATAGTTTTATTAATCGGGCGGCAGTTGTGCGGTTGCTGGCATTAGCCAGTGCTCAGTTAATCAGTTAGTCTCACTAGCAACTGGCATGAAAATGCCCTAGGGAATATGGCATTTTAATTTTGGATACGCGCTTAGCTATGTGATTGTCTAAAACTTTTTAGCCAACTCAGCATTGCTCCGCTGCGTCAATGCGCGTCACCTTGTCTACATAATTCGAGTCAATTGAGTCTGTGAGCCAGGGGTTAGATTGTTCGATCAGCGTTTATGGTTAAAAGGTACAGAGTGTAAAGTATGGCATCAACCGCTGAGCGAGCTTGGGAGTACAAATGGGTTCGATGCGCGCATACAGAAGAGCACTAGCAGAAACCACAGCGCCGTAATGTAATCAAAAGTTTCCAAGTGGATAAGTCGACTATCGGATCGGGTCATTCCACTACGAATGTGATTTTTCAAAGCGTGACTTAAATAAAATTATAATTTTGTGTTGAACAAAATTTGATTGCATTGACGAAGAGGAGATATTTTATCGTGTGGGAAGTTAATGTGATTGAAATGCTTATTTGTTGCGCAGTTGACGAAAAGGCTGAAAATCACACAAAATATCCAGTAATGTACATGGACAATATATTAAAATGGCAATATCACACAAATAGAAACGCGAACAAATCAAAGTGAAAGATCTGAGACCCTGTAGCAAATCAACGGGGAAAGTTCTCTAACGGTTTCAGCCTAAACTGCTACGGAGGCAAGGTTGATGCTTTCCCACATCATCACATAATAAATAAATAATTTGAGTAAAAAACAACAGCCCCTATGAAGTACTTATACAAGTACAGTAAAATCTCGCGTGGGCAGACACCCACAATTCTAGTGAAATCGTCCATCTGGGCAGATGTTGATAATTTTATAGATCTGATAATTTCTGAGATCAATTTAGATGTACCTACATACATATGATTGTTGATAAAATAATTCAACAACACATACTAACATACGTGCTCATAGCACAGTTGTTTTCATAAGAGTGACTAAGGTAACATTACGAAATCACCGATTAGCTAAAGCAGCTTCTAGACGCTCCATATTTACCTTAATATATTGCACTATTTTTTCTCCACACTTTCATCAATTGCCATACATGTTTTCACCTGTCACATCTATATAATAGCCTATGTACTTTCCCAAGGTCCAATCTAACTCTGTACTAAAATTCATACAAATTTGTTCAGCTGTTTAGGCGTGAAAAGGTAACAGACAGACTGACAGAGTTACTTTCGCATTTACAATATTTGTAAGCATACTACGCGGACGCTGACAAGTCGCAGTTATGTAAAAAATTTAAGTCTTCAAAATTATCTCCAGTGCTAGATAACGTAGTGTTATTGAAAAGCGTTGACTTGGAGGGATAGCATCTCACATTATAGAATAACTTTTTTTGCTTTCAGGTGTAACGATTCACAGTGGTACATCAATTAACCACTTTATCCTAGTTCACTTAACAGATTTTCATGAGTGTATATACTTAATTCTTGCTCTAAACCCCCCACCTGCGGGGCTTCTTCATTCTTCTTTGAAGCTATAACTAATGCTATAGTCACACAACTTGCTGTATCCGTAATAGTCCACATGTTGACTGCACAAGTATTATTATTATGATGTCCGCGCCTTGGCTACTTTGGCCATCGGCTACAAAATGTTTGTGAGGGAGTGGAGTGCGTATTATTATTTACATTGGGTTATATTAATTGTTTACAAGTTAGATTAAGATTATAAATACACTACGTGTCATTGATGAATTTAATGTGAGATCTTATGAGTATTTAAAGCCTCAATATTCGTTGTAGTGGGGTTGCCCAGTAAGGTTCTTGGTTTGGTGTTCGTAAGGAAAGGTTTTCTGGAAGGTTCTAAAACTGGACAATCGACATGATCAAGATTATTTGCGTGTTGAATCTGATGCAGAGTGTGACTGGTACCATTGGACATTAATGACTGGATAATCAATGCTGCTTAAGCAGATTGTTTATATCATTTTTGTTGTAATTGGGGTTATATAATAAAGGCAGACTTTGAGCAAATTTGGCTGCAGTGTCTGCGGTTTCGTTACTTTTAATATCATTATGCCCTGGCACCTAAAAACGTTTTATTTTGGATTGTACTGAATCAAAAGTGACCTGATAAGAGTAGGGTATAAGTCCTGGTTGTTGTACAATACACAATATACGTATAAACATTGTACTAGAGCCCACGCGTATGCAGCTAGCAAACGGGAAATAAGGAGAAATATCTAATATGCATATAAAGCCTTCAGATTCAATAGTATCTGTTGCATTTTCCAAAATCTTCAACTCTTCTTATTTACCTCAGTCATGTGGCAAAGCAAAGCGGCTGAGAAATTTATCGATAACGAATGCGAATGCGATCGCGATGGCGATCGCGTTGGGGTTGCGCATTGCAATCAGCGGAGGGAGATGCGTTGGTGTCTTTAATAATCACTCAATCGCCACCAATCGATTATGTTCTTTGCGACTTTGATTTCACTTACACTTCACTTTCGTCCGCTTGTACACTTTGTTCGTACTATCGTCAGTACGCCAACTCCACTCGTTCGTCGGCGGGTTCTTGGCTCAGTTTGCTAGCGACGCAAAGTCAGTCATTCGTCCACCGTTGGCGGCACATGCCGATCACGTCACAGTTTCGGTAATCGGCAACGCAACGTCTAGAAAGCAGCTACGCGCGCAGGCTGCTGAACGAAGCGATCAAAATCGTGGTGGCATGGGTGCACTTTTTTCTTAATTTTGTGAAATATTTGTTGATTATAAATCCGACACCCAGCGAATTATGACATTAAAACGATGTACCGAACGCATAAAAGCATTTGACTTGAGCTAAGCTGAGCTGAGCTTAGCGGAGTGGTTTTGAGTGCCATTGCGCGGTACGCAGACAACTCGGTTTACATAATCAATAAAACACAACTATATTAAAAATAGTAGCAAATTAAGCAAAGAACAATTCAAATAACTAAAAACACAAAACACCACAACACCACGACAACAACAACAGCAATAGCAACAATAACAAGAACTTCAGTGCTTTGATGATTACGTGCGGGCACGGACGTCAGTCGATTTGAACTTACTTCCGTTTTTTCCTATTTCTCTGTGGCAAACAAAAAAAAAGTATTTAAAACAAACAACAACAACAACAGCAGCAACAGTTTCTCATGTGCAAGCGAGCACGTGTATTTGCGGGTGTGCGTGCGTGCGTGCGTGCGTGCAGCGGGTTGCAGAATGCGCATTCGCATTGGCAAGCAACAACAACAAAGATTTGAATTTCCGTTTGCGCGAAAGAACAGAAAGCATAACAAACAAAAAACACAAGAAAACAGAAAACACAAAAAAAGACAAAACACAAAACAAAAACAAACAAAAAACAAAAAAACAAAAATTAAATATTAAAAAAAAAACAATAAATAAAATTACGACGTTTTCGTCTTCGCCAACGTCTCTCTCAGTGTCTCTGTCTTTCTGTCTCTCTGTCTCTTTCAACGGTATCGCTGTCACTATTATGCTGATTATTGTAGCCATTCCCCGTGTTGTGCGCAGGCACACAGCTAGCGATTTATATAGCGCTCCCTCCCTCTCTCGTACACACACACACCCACTAACCCCATGCTCTGCCCCTTACTTTTTAAGCAAATTTCGCCGGGCGGCGCCAGTAAAACATCAAAATGTGCGCTTAACCGCTTGCCCGCCCACGTTTCGTGTCGCCGCCGAGCGTATTCGCTCATAAACAAATATTTTCTTAGCCGCATCAACGTGAGAACCTTTCATCGAAACGCCGAATCAGTGGCACGCCATTGGCATAAGTGCCAATGCTTATACAATAGCTTTACACTCGTCTAACAACACAAGCCATGATGTAATTTCATCCTTTGTTTATGGCAAGTATTATTATTGTTTAACTGAATCCGTTCGCTCAATTTTGGCCCATCGGCAAATATTATTGCAATCAACATTTATGCTGTGCATTGTGATTCACCGTTTCTTAACTTTGCATTGCCATCGCGATTTCCGTCAGTCAATTCATTCTGCCGTCATTTGAAAAGGTTTTTGTGAAAATGTCACGATTTTAGGCGACAAAAGCAAGCTCGTTCAAGGTGATTCTTTTTTCCGCACATTACGCAACATTTTAAGGAGCACTATATATGCAATTTGCACAAACCAGGGCCCGTAGCGTTCCAGCCCTAACAGCACTCGTTAAATGCTTCGAATATTCAGCTGGGCCTAGTGAGAGCGCTGCGTAGCGTCTCGATTGTCGATTGTTCAATGTTCTTGAAAGCCGAGTCGCGTTGATTATGCGCGCCGGTGCCAAAGCGCTGCATGGATTGAGCAAGCTGTCGCTGAGTGCGACAGACACACTACAGCTACCGGCGCTTTTAGTGTTAGCAGCCCAAAATAACCACAACTCAACCAACCATACGGTACAGTGTAAAGTGCAGCGATGATTACGTTGCCGAGACACATGACAAATTTGACTCACAAACTGTTTGAGAATTTCCCAAACAGCATCTGTTAGAAATACACACACACACACACACACACACACACACACACACACACACACACACACACACACACACACACACACATTTAAATACACAGAGCGTCGCCCCAACAGATTAACAGTAGTTGTATGGTGAAAGCAACAAGTGTGTCTCGTGTCTTGTTGCTGTTGCTGTTGCTGTTGCTGTTGTTGTTGCTTAGTTACACCGTCGCCTAGCTTAACTTTTGCATGGCTCTCAATGTGTGCGCTTATTCATTCAACATATGAGCAAGCTCAGTTTGCCGCGTCTCTTTGTGTGCGTGCCTGTGTTGGCCTGTCTGGCTGTGTTTTGCATTCTTCGTTTGCCGAGCACTTAGCTCGTGAGTTCCTCGTGTGCAGGTCCGAGTGCGTTTGCATGTATGTATGCGAGTGCGTGCGTTCGATTGTTTGGCGCTTGTCCGTGTGTGTGTGTGTGCATGCTTGGCAACGAAAGCATATGATTGGCGCGGCGCGCTTACAAGACGACTTCGACTTTGACTTCGGTTAAATCTGTGGCACTTCGTTTTGCCCGTTTAACAATTTTTCGCCTTTACCGCTATAGCCGCTGTTATTGTAGTTGTGCTATTAGTGTGACGCTGCCGTTGTTAGTGTTGTTGGCATCGACATCGATGGTAATGGTAATGGCAACAGCAACGGCTTCGTTATTTATGATGATTTGCCGAATGAAATGAATATAAAAACAGCGTTTTACTCAGCGTAATTAGTTATTAAACGTCTACCTGTCGAAGCAACAGCCATAACAGCCACAACAGCCACAACAGCCACAACAACAGTGACAGTAAAATCAACAGCAACACAGCAAAGACACCAACAAACGTTAAGAAACCAGAACGAAGTTTCACAACGTGAATCGCTGAACTTAGTTTGAAAAGCACCGAGGCAAAATTTGCATAAATTAAATATTTCGTTATTGTTGTTAATACCAACTCGTTGTTGTTGTTTGTTTTTTATTTCTGTGCAACACTTGCAAAATTTTAATTGAAAAAAAAAAAAAACCAATTTGCTTTTGTTAAAAATTTCTTGCTTGCTCCAACAAACACTGTGATAAGCATTTGTAAATTCCTTTTGCGTGCGTTTGTGTGTTCCGCTGAACAAGGATTAAATTTATGCCTACGCGCCACAACAATGACTGCAATGTGCGTTAAGCAGCCGCAACAACAAACTCAACAAACTATGAGTAAACTAACGCTCTTGCGCCAAAACTATGCTGATCCTTGTACAGTGCCTAGTGCATGCCAGGAGAAACATCGACGGCAACGAAGACAGCAAAGACGCCGACAGATGTACAGCATTGAGAACAAAGCCAACTACAGCAGCAACAACAAAAACAAAAACAACAACAACAACAACAACAAAAGCAATTGCCACTGCAAATGCAACAATTACAGTCATCCATTCAGTTATCCTGTCAACAGCTACAAAAAGAACGACAGCATCAGCGTAAGCGTAAAAATCTATGAAACGCTCTCCCGCCAAAATATCAACCGAAATGTTACGCACAACTCAACCGCAAGCGCAAAGAGCTTCAGTAAGTCATCCTAGAAAAACGCACTTTAACCGCTGCACAGCTACACAGCTTAAAACCTTAACAGCTTTCCCTATCAGCGGAATTATTGTTAACAACAGAACAGTTTAAGACTTGGCTGATTAGCGGCTTAAGCAGTCATAACAATTTTTGTTCAGATGTGTAGGAAAGCAAGCAAGCAAGCAAGCAAACCATTCTGCTTTTTCCTGGTGTCATTGGCCAGTGCCAGGTCGGCCTAAGCACGCAATCGCAATTACTTGCGACATTTTCGATTATAAATATCGAATTCGAACGTTATTAGTATTTTCAGACAAAGTTTGAACATGTTGCCGATTGTTCCTGTGCCACAGCGTAAGCGTAAAAGAGACGCCAAGACTGCAAAATGTTTATAAACGAATTGCTCTGTTTATCGAACTAAGAACAGAGTCGCTACGGAATTTTGAAATTGGCAGCTTTTTTTTTCTGATCTCGGCTGGTATTGCAAGCCTTGCAATTGCCACTTAATGCATTCAGTTCAGAAATTCGTTGAACTCGTCGCCAGTCCTGAAACCCATGGCAATCGTTGGCCATCTCTAGACTCTAGTTTTCAGTCACTACTCTCTTGTTTACTGAACTCAATAACCATCACTTCGATAATTCAGATCCAGGTCTCGATATATGACAGACTAACGAAAAACACGGCCATTGGATGCACAACCCCAGAGTTGTTCCTCGCAGCTTCAATATGAGCTTATACAGCAATCAACAGCTTATTGCAGAGGTTCAAATATAATTAATTTCGATTTATAGCGTCTTATTTTATGTTGGTGGTTCCCCCGCCGTTAGCTGGCAACGCAGCGTGGGTGAGACGGACGCACTTATTGTACAGTATGCCTACGACGTTGTATGGCGAGAAACGAACGCAAGACGCAATTCCAGCAAATAGCAAAGATATTGCGGAATAAGAAAACAATCTAATTACATTTATGGGATTTATTTATTTTATTATATTTTTTTATTATTATTTTTTTATTATTTATTTATTTATATATTTATTTTTTTATGTGTAAATAGAGACGCGTTGGAATTGCAATGAAAATGAACGCTTCAGTTCAATTTGATTCGGTTGTCACCTTGTCATCGCAACTGTATGCTACATATATATATGTATCTTTTTTTGTATCTGTAACTATGGCTTTGCGCAAATGCATGTGGGCGTTTTTTGCTACTAAATTAGTTAAAGACACGAGTAGATGAGCCCGCCAGCATGCAGTGTGTATGTGTGCAGCGTTAATTGGCAACGGTTTTCTTGTGATTATCAGCTGTAACCAGGAGCAAATGAAAATTAGCAGTAAAACGCATAGCTGCACAGAGCATTGAACATGACCAACAAATGCCTGCAATTCTACTCTACTCTACTCTACTCTACTCTACTCTATTCTACTCTACTCTTAGCTGATCTGATCAGATCTGATCGATGTTATGCTGCGATGTTGTGTTGTGAATTGGAGTAAAGCAAAGCGTTTATTTGTGAGTTTGCAACGATAGGTTCGACCGACCTCACACAGTTATAGACTGCAAAATCGCTGCATAACTGCGAAGCAACGTGAACTTTCTAAAGTTTGCTGATAGAAAATTAATTATCGAAAAACCAGAAATGCGAATGAACTAATTCAAGTCTGATTGACTCGATGCGATGCGCTTCGCTTCGAATCACAATCGATGTACAATCACATTTTGCGCAGAGACATGAGAATTGTCGCCGGCCACTGGCCACTGTCCACTAGTTACTTGCTAATTGGTTAGCGTTGAGCAAGCAGCACTAAGCCATTTGGTCTGATCTGGTCTGGTCGGGCCTGCTCTGACGCATAAAAATAGTTCACTGTCTGCGTACGCAGTGCGATGTTTAAAAAATACCATACCTGACCTGAGTAAATAGCAAAGCAAATCTGTTGCACGCGTGCTTGCAACAATAGCAATTTCAAGAACTATTCGCAAACAACCGACAGCAACGGTGGTGGCCACTTTAATTGGCCGCTGCCGCTGAACACCAACGTTGATGTTCATCGTTGATTCTTATTCCTCTTCTTCTTCATCTTATTATTATTATTATTATTATTATTATCTTTAATTATTATTATTATTATTATTATTATTATTCTTTACAGAATTAAGTATATTGCTTTGCGGCATTTTGTGTGCCATACTTGGAGCGCCTAACGTCAACGCTGTGCCGCGTTGTCTGAACGGACGCAATCTACTCCATCGGCCGCATCACGTGCATATACGCTCCATCTACGAAGAACGCCCAGCAGAGACTTTCATAACTATGGAAAAACTTAAGATGGCCGAAAGTGACATAAAATGCGCCCTACACAGAGCTAAAATCTCGGCCGAGTCGCTCGCGAATCTCACCGATAAATTTGTAAGTATTGCCGACTCGTTCGCGCTATCGCTATCGCTCCTGCTCCTTCACGCCATCGCTTAGATCACTGCTATGGCTTACCCCTAACCATAATTCGCCTCATGGCACTTTAATTCCAGTTCAAAATGCAGTATGACGACAGTGAATCTCATCTAGACAGCTTGTGGGGCTGGCACGAGCTACAATTGGAACATCCGTACAAGGGTCGGAATCACTCGAACATCGTTTTCGAATTGAATGACTTCGAGCAGGTGAGCACCGACCGGAGCAATTCGTCGATCGAATTACTATTACTACTTGATAATTCCTTTTATTTATTTAATGCTCTATTTTCGTCTACTCTTTTTGTTCGTCCTGTTACAGATCAAAGGAGAACTGCTCAACATAGACAAAGCACTCGAGTTGCTGAAGTTGGTCTTCGTGGAGGCAAAGGAGAATCGCACCCGGAGTAATCAACAAAGATCGAGTGTCAGCAACACCGGCGAAGATGTCAGTCTGGCGCGCGCGATCGACACATTCTTTCAGCTTTCGTTCGAGATTGTCATCTTCAGTCTGCAGGACGTGGAGAAGATTATGGAGGAACTAGAGATCAACAAGGCGGAGCAAGTCGACCAGTCGCCACACCAGTTGCACTACGACCGTAATCATCCGAAGAAGGCCTACGCCATTGCAAAGGAGCACAAACGCATACTGCTCATCATTAAAGCCTTCTACGAGAAATTGTTGCAGCATCTAAACACCAGCAACTTGGAAACGGCTTGTTAGACACAAAATCGATGCAAATCGCTGGCGCAGCAACAACGTGAAAAACAGCGAAAAAAAAATAAATAAAAACAAATAAGAAAAATTAAGCCAACCAAAAATCGTTAAATCGTCGAAATGTGTATGTGTGTGTAATTTGTTCGCTTTTCAAAAAAAATTTTTTGTTTTTTTTTTGTTTTTTTTTTAACTCCTGCTTAAGAAAAGCAGTTGTCACTAAAAATAGCCGAAGTATTTATTGCAAGTAAACTAAACTAAACTACCTACACTAAGCTAAAGTAAAACAACGTTTGATGCATGTAATTGTGGACATATCGCAAAAGCATTACAGCATTTATCTAAACAAGTTAATAAATATGGTAGAATAAAAGCAAACATCACGCCAACTTTGCAGCTTCGTCATCAGCAGCGTCGTCATGTTCAGCTTCAGCATTAGCATCAGCACTACTATGGCCGCCAAGGCCAACCTTTTGCCGTACGCTCTTATAGCTATTGTCCACACTCAGCCTACGTCCACTAGCTATCGCTCGTCTTACTTTTATTTATAAAATATATTTATTTATGTATTATATTATATATTATTATATTATTATATTTATATATATTTTACTCTATTTGAAAACATACAATGCATGTTAATCAATCGCCTTATTTATTGCGCTATGAGAACATCGGAATTTCCTGCTTAGCATAATTTATGTAATTTATTTTCACAGTTTCTTTTAATTTTATTAATTAATTGGAACCTGATTTCGATGCTTCGCTCATGCCCGAGGTATCCGTATCACTAAGTATTACTTCATTTATTAATATACAAACAATGCAAAAGAAGTCGTGCGTTTCTCCTTAAGTTCAGTTGAAATAAAGCACACACAGTTCGAAATATATACATATATAAAATATATAAATACGTCTTCGTTTTTTAGTTATTTGGCATTGCATTTTCAAAAAGTGTTGCAGCTACCTAACTATCATGCACATCAAAAATTTAAATACACCACTCGTTAGCTAAAGGATCAAGGATTTGATTTCATTTTTCAGTTAAATTAAAAATTTCAATCCGAAAATTGCTCGTTGTTGTTGTTGTTGTTGTTTTCTGTGCAGCGTGCCATTATTGTTGTTTATTATAAGCATCATACGCACACAGCAGATAATACCCGTTAGGTAGACGTATTCACAATAAACGGCAGTGCCCCGATACAGCCACAGCCCATTTTTACTTTAGTTTTTACTCGAAATTGATTTTAGGTGCTCAACTTTGCTTTGGCAGGCAGTCTATGGTAAAACTGGTATTCTATATTCTATATTCTATGACTGGGTTATTAGCTACCGGGCTATGGCTGCGAACAGAGGTCCACGCTTTTATTTAACTCAGCTTTAACTCAAATCTTGTAATTGAAATTTGGTACATAGCTTTGGTTCTGATGACAAGACAATAATTCGCTTTTGTTGTTACCCTACAGCTATTTAATAATATCACGGCGTGCTGGTATTCAGGTATTTTGCTGTCGTTGCGATCGAAAGTAATGAGCCAAGACACAAAACTTGAAGCTCAATAACGACTAATATAATCTTTCAAAAGGGTTATGATTCTACGCTGGTTATGGTTATGGTTATGTGTGGCGTACTAAGTCATCTATATAGCTGTATGTCTACATTTGAAATAACATTGTCACTCGTCAGTAGCCAGTACTTCTATGTCTCTAGCTCTGCACAATATTATTTTATATCTATATATAAATAGGCCAACACATTTTCTTTACCATTATTTTACGCCTAAACCATATAACCGATTTTGATATGAAGTGTACCATTCGACAGGTTTTCATTTCCAGATGTGCACAATATACTTTTTTATAAAAGTAGTTAGATATTGTGGACGTAATAACCGTTAAAAGTTGTAGGAAATGAGACAAACGACAAACGTGTAAGAGAGACAGAGAACTGTACGTGGGAACAATAGAAATAAAACGTCCTTACATTCCTCTCATGAGGAATAAATAAGTGGTACTCAACTGCTTCGCATTGTCATTATAGTGGTTGAATTAAGACCTCTGGGAGAACACTAGTATTCTGAAACACGCTCTGGTTTTAACGGATTTAGTGATGCCAAGATGATGACGACAATGGGTAGATGCTTGATTATATTGTACGTCAAAGGGATTTGAGTGTATAAAGGATAGCCATGAATACGAATACGAGCACGTTGTAGTTACTTTCGAGTAGCAGCAAGTGATGCCATGACCACTTGGCGCCCATGTTGCTAACGACGACGTCGACTAATGTAAAGTATACGAAATGCACCGTTAGGGAACCGCAAACAAACTCGATCCTGGCGCGCACATTCTTATGGCTTCTGAGAGCGTATGCAATCAAGTGGCCATTGCGCTGTAATCGAATATCCTCGGCATTGTGCGCCTGAGTGCACACACACCATGCAAGGCGTATAATCGAATAACGGATTAAATGCAGGCGCGTGTCGCCAGCGTGCTTAAGTCAAAAGAGGCACATGAAGCAGCAGCAGCAAACGGCAGCGGCGAGACTAAGCCCGGCCTACCATAAAATCCGAACTGCAAGATTGTTTTGACGAGCGTGCGCGATCAAAAGCGAACTCGGTGTATCGTATAACTCAGCCGCCGCTCTTGTTAACTTCAACTTGAGAATACAACGAGCGTCTTACTCGAGCGAGAAACGAGTGCAAATCCAATTTCACATGGGGTCGAAATATTGGCTTACAGCAATTCTGCTCTGCTCTGCTCTACAAGTTGTTGTATGGCATTGCTTACGATAAAAACATTGCCCCAATACGAATGCCGAAGCCATAAATTTCGCCTCTCTGCACAACGAACCGTGACGATTTCAGCGGAGAGCGAACGCCAAGTTGAGTGGCATACGGATTTCTTTATTGTTGAGCATTAGCGTTTTTATGAATGAAATACGCTCAAAGCGACTTCCACGCACACACGCTGCAGCCAACCGAATGTGCTTGCACTCAATTTTGTGCTCATAACCTGTTGCTCTAATGGGGCCCACACACGAATGCATCGATGTATGCTAGACTCGAATGCTTGGTGGCGGCTGCGTGAATTTGCGCTCTGCCTTCGATTGAGTCGATGAGTCGATGAGTCGATGAGTAGCGTGCGGCCGTCTCGACTTGTCGCTCTCGATGTTCAACATGCGAATTGAGTGTTACTCGCTATAGCAAAGTGAGTGCGTTGAGTGTGGGTGTATGCACTTGTGAACTTGTTCATCTGTTTCACTCGCATGTTGTCCTACTCACACTAAACAAACATACTCACTCGTCTACCCACTCAATTTCTCTGATTTCTGATTCGTTGGAGCGCACAGCTCTCTGAGCGAAAGCTTCGTCTTTCCATTGGCAGTTAGCTATTTGAGTGGTTTACTTGCAAGTTCCAGCCAATCAGCTTGTGTCAAATGCTGCCCCAACACACTGACACAGCTTCTACACCAGACGCGCAAATACATATGCTCTTGCGCATACGTACGCTCTATACAAAATCAAGCGTGAATAGGGAAGTGCTCATTCATTCTGCTCATTCATTTCAACATGCAATGAATGAATTCAAGCAACTCATTTTTTAAATAGGGGAAAGTTCCCAATTTTTCACTGAATGTGTGTGTGTGAGCGAGCACGTATTTACGTTGCTTTGTGTATTTTTAGCTCAGCTACTCATTAAAGTTGTCGGGTTTTCTTTGGCTTTTCTTCTTTTTTTATTAATTTTTTCCGCGGTTGGAAAATTCAATGCTTGGCTATCGGCGCTCGCTAGTCGTTGCCCGGTAAAGCTGGGAATTATGTTCACTTAGTTAGCTGGTGAGTTTACCCAACATCCCAGACTATTGTTTGTTTGCCTCGGCACAAAGTTCAATTGGTTTAATGGTGGTGGAATTGGAACTTTTAATTTTGTGCCATTTTTTATTTTTTTTTATTTTTTTTTTTTAGATTACATATATGAGCGCCATCTATATATATAAAGCACTTTCAAAGTTTGAGATGTACCAATAAAATTGTTTCATTATTATAAACGATATAAACTGTTTGAAAGTGTGTTTGAAACTGTTTGTTTTATATGAGTTTCACGTGTGGCACTTGCACTGCCCGAAACCCTGTCAAACGATGAGGTACAAACTGCAATTACGCTCCGGGCCCGTATTAAGCAGTTGTTAAGATAGTCGCTGTTCTAGACCATTGTTTGTTTGGTAACCATTTCGAAAAGTTTGTTGAGTTTGTATAAGGAGATACCGTAAAGAAGCCGTTGAACAACTCCTCTGTAGTTACTCGGCGTTTGCTAGGGCTTAGCTTGGCTGTCTAGAGAAGGCGCGAGTTGGAGCCACTTGTTGCCACTTGTTGCCATACGTTGAACTTGTTAAACTCAGACATTTCACAAACAGATTGGGTTGGCTACAATCTCTGCGGACATTCGAGCACACATTACCATCTAAGGTATTGTATACACAATGCCATACAATGCAATACAAATCTAAGTAATGATTTCTTTACAATTTTTCAGAGTACCACCAGAGCACCTCCATTAATTTCCGGGTGATTTGAATTATATATGTCGAACTTTTGAAGAGCCATCTTTATATATAAAATTCTGTTGTACGTGTGTTTTGAGACTATAGTCCACCTAAACGGCTGAATCGATTTTAATTAAATTTGTTGTGTGTGTGTTTGAGTAGGTCTCTAGATGGTTAAGATTCGCCACCTTTTAAAGTTTTTTTTCATTTGGCTCAAAATATACCCAACAGAATATACCGGAAGGTTCTTACCGATTTTAAGTAAATTTCAAAAATTATTTATTCAAATTATTGGCCATTTCATGCCATATAATTTATCCAAAAAACCCGTTTGTCTTTTAAGCCAAACTACTCATCAAGCCGTATTGCGACTTCGACAAAATCGTTGCAAAGAAACGATAATCGGATGGAGCCTGGGCTGGAGAGTAAAACGGGTGCGATAGTACAACCCATCCAAGCGTTTTGATAGGGTCTTTCAACGAGTTTGCGGTGTATGATGGTGCATGATAATGCAACGAAATCACTTTACCGTGTCTTCTTGCTCATTGTGGTCATTATCCACGCAATGCATTATTCAAATTTATTAATTGTAGCGAACTAGGTTTTTCACTAGGTTTCAAAAGCACCTACACCTACACCGCAACCCCCGATAAACGCCAAGCATGGCGCATTTGACCTTGGAGTCGAAATCGAATGAAATCCAGTTTTCATCACACGTCACAATGTAATGCAAAAACGACTTTCTTTCGAAGCGTCAAAGCAACATTTCCCCATTGCGAACTGACGCACCAAACTTCACAGGATTACTCGATATTCTAATCTAGAGTTGCACCGAAAATTTCATCAACATCTGTACAGCGGTTCCGGCGTCTATAGCAAACAGACAGACATACCTCCAAATTTATATATATAGATGTGCCTGATTGAATGGCATGCTTTGTTTACTTTGTTCTAGACTACCAGTCCACTCACAGTTCCGCTGGATTGGCTTTTGTTATTTACCCCACTCGCATGCAACTGGATTTCCCATTGAAAAATACATTGACTTGAAGTCCGAATTACATTCAAATCAAATGAGTGTAGTTTATGCCAATATGGATGCCGCTAAAAGCCGTAAATAATGACAATTTCTACGCTAACTCAATAGAGTTCTCAAGATCGTAAAGCGAAGGTGCAAATAAACAAAAATATAAGCGCAAACAAATAAATACAACTACAAAGGATCGATCAATCGTTTGACTAAGTAAGCAATCAAGCGTAACCGTAGCCGTAAACAGTAACCCTGAAAGAACCCATGAAGCTGTCTTAATTTTCCAAACATTTACCAGTTGCACCATTGCCTTTGAACTGCAGCCGCAGTGCAGAGCCGCAGACGTATTAAGATATCATGATAAGGTTAAGCCGGGCAACGCATTCATTTTCCAATTTACCAATTTTCCGCATAATCAAAGCAGGCAAAACAGCAACTAAAAACTCACACCTCGTAGAACGCCGAACGCAGAACGAAGAGCGAAACGAAATGAGGCAGCACTGAGGCATGCAAGCAACATCGCTTGATCATCGATGGATGCATCGAAGCGCTTGTGAGTGAACGCGCACGCACCAAAAAATCTCACCTTTCTGCACCAAAGCCATCAGCAACGAATTGTGCTGTGGCTGTGCTGTGCTGTGGTGAGCTGAGGTGAGTTTGTGCTGACTTCGTGGCAAGCCGAGTCGAACCGAAACGAATCGTTGAACAGTCAGTCAGTCATAAGGAACACTTCGTTTCGCCTTGCATCGCTTTGCAATGCTACTTATTCACCAGCGTCCTACTTCGTCTGCGTCTTTGTCAGCTCTTTGATTTGGTGCGTAGCTCGACTGTGCGCACTCGCCTCTCTCTCTCTCTAGTGTCTAGACTAGCTGCACGAACGGCAGAAGCGTTAAGGAGCGTGTAATGATTGAGCATTGCCTGCCTTTTGTTGTGCATTTGCTCGCTGTGGTGCCCTCGGTAAGCATGACTGACTGCTGACCTCGCCTTCACCATCAGCATCGTCCACCCACCCCATGAGCCATTAGCGTAGGCTCGCTCAACCTTTACTCTCTCTCTCTCTCTCTCTCTCTCTCTGTCTCTCTCTCGACCTTTGTGGAATTTTTGTGTTCGTTTGCTACCTTGTCTACTTGCCTCGCTCCCTTGCGGTACAACTCAAGCCGTGTCCTGTGCCCAATTATGGCGTATCCTTCAGATTAGATACGCCGGTAAAATATTACAACATGACACGGCAATGAATACAACTCAATTTTCAGTTTTCAGTTTTCAGCATTCACATTCCCATTGCTATTCCCACTGCCGTTTCCATTCTTATTCTTATTCCCATTGCATTTTGCTTCTTCACACACATACACACACACACACACACACACACACACACACATGCGATCTGCCTAATTTACTCGCAGGCGCTTGCTCCGCTTTGCACAGCTCGTTTTAGCCGATCGATCGATCGATCTTCTTGTTTGTTTGTAGCAAAATATTTTGTTGTCCAGAACGAATCGAAAGTAAAACAAGGCGAAGGCGAGGGCGAGGGCGAGGGCGCAGGCGAAGGAATGCCGACACGCCGCCTAGCTGCGCCCAAAAACCCAGGCGCGAAGGTCATGAGAGAGTTGTCAGTGTCCACGTCCACAATTGTGCAGTTGTGCAGTTCACTTCTGTTCTTCTGTGCGTTGTTCAGTTCAGATGTTTTTTGTTCTGGTTTGTTCTGGTTTGTCCTGTCCTGCCTTGGCGTGTAGTTGCTTGTATCCTGCAGCGTTTGCGCACTCTTTGTGTACCGACAGCAGCAGCAGGAGCTCATCAATGCAATAATCATGTTGTTGTACATTGTTCAGTCTCATCCAAGCCGTTATTGTTGTTGTTGGTGTTGTTGTGGGTAAATGAAGTTGTTTTATAGTTGCTCGTCGTGTTGACCGCTGGGTGCGAATTGCACACACACACACATACATCAATCGTTAGACAGTTACAGATAGATAGATAGATAGATAGATAACAGTTAGCCAGATTGATAGAGAGCTAGCAAAAGTAGCAAAGCGGCGCAGTCCCAAAGGACTCTGCGTCGAATCAGGATGTCTTATGTTAGAATGCGTGCGAGTGTGTGAGTGTCGGACACTGCGCTGGTGGCATGTTCGCGGCTAAAATCAAGTAGAATCGCCCGCTGTTCTTGCACCTTTTTTTCTTTTATATTTTCGATTCAACAGAGTCGTGCCGTTTCGAGAGTCAAACTAACCGTAGACTTTTTGGCCCAGTCAAGCCACACCGTATCGCAGCACTATCGGCCAGCAATTTTTGCCACCTTCGGTTATACACAAACCGTAGGAACAAAACACAAACACAAAAGTGATCGAGATCGAGTTCGAGTTCGAGTTAGAGTTCGAGATCGTTGCTGGTTCAAACAACGCCAAATGCAGCAGGCCAGCGAGTCCGAGCGCCTTGGCAGGAGTAGCGGCCCTACAGCCACAGCCACAGCCACAGCCACAGCCACAGCTCGAGCCTCGAGTCCGTTGGACATCTGTTGTGAACAATGCGGTCATAATTTTGTGCAAACGACAAACGTTTGCCTTTAATTAGCTCGGCAATTGTCTCTTGTAAACGGTTCACAGCGAACAACAATAAAGACAGCAAAAATAGCGAGCTTATATTTTACGGCATACGCTAATGACCACCCAGCCAGCTCAACTGAAAAGGGATACAAGATTAGGATGCGAGCAGCGTAGCTCATAAAATCTTATTTCGCTTTACTTTGCTGCGCGAATATTCTGCAATTTAGATTAGCGTAGTAAAATTGTCGCCGAAGCAGCGTAACCTTCGAACGCGCAACCCAAGAATCACAGGTCAAATTGAAAGCAGCATTAGAGCAGCATCTGATGCAGCCTGTCTTTAGCTTTTCCATGCCGTTAACTAAAAGTGATTTGAACCTATACTAAGTTTCTTGCAACTGCGTTGACATCGCGCACGTTCTCACAATGCGGAGCAGCTTCTAGTATATTCGAATAGAGGAGCGAAAACATTATCTAAATACAAATGCAATAATGCCTTAATTATAGGGGCATTGTAGCGTATTGCATTCTACATACACATAATCGTCTATCTATGTATATAAAATTGGAAGCCCGTTTGTTTGTCTGTATGTTTGTCCGTTATGGACGCCGAAACCGCTGGATCGATTTTGATGAAATTTTCAGGCAAACTCTAGAATAGCCTTTAGATGGTAACTATGAAGTTTGGCGTGAAAAAATCATCACTATGCAGATACAAATAAAACAGAAAAACAATGCAGCATCTGAGAACTGAGTTTGCCGGCAATGCTGCAAAAACTGTACAAATTCGAAATGTTCAAATATTCGAATGAAAAAAATAAATAAATACGCAGATAAAACCAGTAAAAATTTGAATACGGAACGAAGAAGACATGACTATCAAATCTATCAAATAGAAGACGTCTTAATCGATAAATTGAATATGAAAAATTGCAAAATAATGCCACCAAAAAAGCATAATTTTGAGCAAAGACAGCCAGGGCAACGCGATAAAGTAGAAATAGAGCACTTGAAACAGAAGAACGAGAATCTCGACTCGAACAAAGCCGAGACAGAGCACGCGAAGGCAGCAACGTGCCGGGTGCCTGCTAGTAAATAAATAATTACGGTTGATAGGATTATCTTTAATAGCTCCGAGTTATCTGTCGTCATAAAAACACAAAAGAACACGATTATCCTGATATTCTGAAGACATTATAATACATATCTACCTTTACATTAATTATTATCTTGTTCAAGGGTTGAGATATAATAATAATAATTATAATATAAATATAAACAAAGCTTGGCTAAATGAATAAACAAAGTAAATAATAAAAATAAAATATAATAAAACAAGCCATAATTATAACACATCAAATTATGCTCCTTACATAACACGAGTAAATATTAAAGGTGAAAGAAACAACAACAACAACAGCAACAGCCACTCATTAGTGTGCGAAGATGATAAGAGTTGATTGAGTGCATTAAATGCGCATAAATGTGTGCATGTGTGCATGTGTGACTGCGAGTGAGTGGGCTGCTGCGTAAGTAAATCCCGTTTTCTTGCAAGGCCAAACCCACTTTCCTCCATGAAGAGCACATGTCGACGATGCTGTATGGCCGATGATGACAGAGAGAGAGATAGTGAGTGATAGTGAGAGATAGTGAGAGATAGTGAGATGGAAAGAGTAGGAGATAGAAAAGCCACAAAAGAAATACACTCGAAACGCGTTGAACAAGCGCCGATGAGAACAAAAACAAAAACCAAAATAAAAAAAAGATGAGCAGCAAAAAAACGAAACGAACCCTTGTAGCAGAATACCGTCCTTCGAGCATTGATCTTATGAGTGGAAACGTTTTCATTGGACGATCATTGCATGTTGAACAGCTGCAACGGCGGCAGCGATGAACTAAACCGAACTGAACTGCAGAGCATAGGTGCAGTGCAACAAGAACAACAACAATATCAATGATGACAGCGTTGAGTGGCATGACAATCAGTGCTAATAACGATGGCGTTCCATGACAGACAGCCGGCCGGATAGACGGTTGGCTCGATGGATGGATGGTTGGATGGTGTTACTTGGTTGATGTGTAGGTATATGTGCATATATGATAAGTGTGTGTGTGTGTGTGTGTGCATGTGTGTGCATGAATGAATGAGTGACTTAGTGAGTGAACAAACGTCGGTCGGTCGATCGATGCTTTTGTTGTTGTTATTGTTGTTGTTGTTGTTGTTGTTGTTGTTGTTGTTGTTGTTGTTGTTGATGGTAGTGGTGTTGATGTGGTCTCCAGTTGGTGGTTGACCAGTTACAACAGTGTGTGTATAGAAATGCGAGCGATCTGAGTTTTACATTCATACAATAACACACATGTGCATGTATAGCTATACATATACATATATATATATATATATATATATATATATATTTATATGTATGTGTGTGTATACTCACTTACTCGCTCACTTACTCACTCACGGTAGTTGGCCAGCAGACACACAGGCACACAGTCAAGCAGGCAGCCGTGTACACAGGCGCAAACAATCATCCAGCCACGCAGCCACGCAGCCAAGCAGCCAAGCAGCCACACAGCCAGGCAGTCAGACAGACATCAACGTACCGTACGATTTGCTCAAACCGCTCAACAAAGAAAGCTGGTCAAATTCTGCGCAACTTTTATTCAGTTCGGTTTCAAACTTCGTGGAGTGCAGACGAACACGCATAAACAGCTGAGCACGAATTCCTCTGTTGGACTTAAGCGATCCGATCCGTTAATCGTTAATTCTCAAGTGCTTCGAATCGATTTCAGCGTTCAGTTTGCGTCGATCACTTTTCAGTCAATGTTCACGTATTCGATGGATTGACAATTCGGCGATTGACGAGTTTTGTATTTACAAGAAATTGATTTCCAAAAAATAAAATATAAAATAATAATTACATGAAATAAAACAATTAAGTAAATAAATGAAAAACAATAATTAACAGATAATAATCATAATAATAAAGCAGTGAAATCAAAGTTCTAACGAGTGCACGAAAGAGGCGGACAACAACAATACGAGGCAATAAAAACTATTTTCACGAGTTTCTTAATTTTCTGCCGCATTTGCTGCCTTAAAGACCCGCGCAGCAGTGGGAAGCGATCATTTCATTTCGAAATTTCGGTCGCAGCGCACGGTTACGGAAGCGTATCTTTCCGTGATTTATTTGACTTCGAATTTTTTTCGTTTGTGCAGCGCGGAAAGTGAAACTAAAAACCACGGCGAATAAAACATAATAAATTCAGGATTCAATTCAAGTTCGAAAAAAAAATTCGAAAAATTTACCAAACGCATTTTGCATGGGTTTGCGTGGTGTCCGTCTTTTACTAGAACTATTTTTCGAGCTCCAAGGCTGAAACACTGATTCGTTAAATTATTCCGCGATTGTACAACGAATTTGGAATAGTTTGGCAATTAACATTGAACCACGGTGCAATTAATGATGCGAAAAAATTGCGTAAATCGACAACTCCATCCGTTGCGCTTATTTCATAGATGTCAAACAGTTGGTTGTAACCACTGTGGTGAAAGCATTAAGAACGGCAAAATGACGTTGAAAGGCGTACACACACAGCCTCCAGCGCATGGACCCACCGGAATACTGCATGCTGACAGCGGCGTTATCAAAATGCTGCAAATCCTTGTGGTAAGTGCGTTGCTGGGACTGGCGGGCGCGACGACACACAGAAGTACGCCGGTGACCATAATCGATGCCGCGGCAACGTTGACAACGACGACGACGACAACAGCAACGAAAACAATGTCCCGAGCGAACGCCAAATCACTAGCGCCATTCGTTGGTATATCCTTGGCTGCGTCCGCTAACACCGCTACAAATGCAAGTGGCTCGACTTTGCATTTGCGCAAGCGCCACCGTAAACGCAACAGCAACTGGTATGATTACTACAACTTTAACGAGAACACAACCGCATTGGAGTGGTCGAATCCTTGTGGCGGTTTCTATGTACCAACGCCAGGACATCAGCAACAGCAGCGCCGGCGCAAGAATCAAAAGCAGGTAAGCACAAGAAAACGAAATTAAACGAAACGAAACCGTTATAAATAGTTATGTCTATATAATTAAATAAATAAATCAATTGGCTAATTACGAAATTTCGAAATTTCGAATTTTTAATTGTTCATCGAAACAGACCTACAACCTGCTGAGAAAGGCCGCCGGCAACGAGTATCGCACGCTCAACAGCAGCCAAGAAGGCATCGATATAAGCAACATCAAGATATGGGGCTTGCACGAGTACAACTACAAATTTCTGCCAAAGCTCAAAATCAATTCCACTGTAAGTTATATTTTATTATTATTATTATTATTATTATTATTATTATTATTTGTTCGTCCTTTGAACAATTTTTGACTCTTACTTTGGCCATCGAAAAATATTTAAAAAATTTTCAAAGCCACAAATCATCGACAAATCATTCAATATAAATAACCGAATATCTTCTCTTTGCTCTCTCTCTCTCTTTCTCTCTCTCTCTCCCTCCCGCTCTAACGGATTTATTCGGTTTGGGTGCTGGAATCGCAGATCGCATTGAAACGGTGGTACCGCAACATGCAAACTTACGTCGCTTCGTTTGCCTATCTGCGACGTGTGCAGCTCAAATGGGATCGTCGGCATCCGAAGCGCGAAAGCCGAACGGCGCGCGAGTTGAAGCACCTGTTGCTGAGCTCACGCAGCATGCTCTGCGAACTAGAGACCGCCGTCAATCAGACATATCCGGTGTACATGGACGGCGTGAATAGCGGACGCGGGGCTTTGCAGCGCAGACACCTGCAGCAAATCACACGTGCTCAGATGAATAAACGCCTCAAGTTACGCACCAAGCGGCGCAACGCTGATGCTGCTGCGGCTGCTGCGGCTGCTGCGGCTGCGACTGAGCCAGCTGCTGGCAATGGCGATGCCAATGGCTACTTTGACGAAGCCGCCATCGACGGCGCTGATTCGATTGACTTGCAATTTGTCAAATATTATTACTACGAATTTCTGAAAACCATGTGGCGCTTGCTGCGTCACAACACAAAACGTCACGGCGAGTTGCTGCGCAAGCAACGTCAGCAGCGCCAAGTGCTGCAGCCGTTGTTGCAATTGAAGCTGCGCCGCCAACAGCAGCGACTGGCTGCGCGCATCAATCGCAAGGAATACAATGAGATTGAGAAGCCTCTGGTGGGTGCGACAAAGACAATTGCCAACCAAAGGAAACGCAAGCAAGGCAAACGAAACGGGCGCAACGATCAAGCACAGCAACATTCAACGACGGCGACGGTGACGTCGGCAGCGATAGCGACAGCGACAGCGACAGCGACAGCGACACTGGCAATGGAGCAATAGAAGCAGTAGGCCTTGCCCAAAGAGTTATTAGTACGCTAATAAGGCGGCTGGCTACTTGTGCGTGAACATGTAACAGTACTTTGAAGCTCAACCACTTAAGCCAATTTAGTTTTTTTTTCTCTTCTTCTTGCTTTTACAAGAATACAACTATTTATTTATTTCTTTTTTGTCGGTTTTCCGTACAGTAGTCAGGTGCATTCAAAGAAGTAACACTGCTTAAGCTGGCATAGGCTAGGTTTTAGCTCGTAAGCAGTTTGGTTTAGGAACAATAAGTACATGCATTCGCATTCATAACAATGGCGCCCACCCCACAGCGCATACCAATTCACCACAACTCGACTCGCAACATATCCGTCCCACCACAATATACCACACGACACAACTCATTTCAATACATTCCACCACATACTTCCCCAGTCTAGTCAAGAAAGTCTTATGGTCGCCTTTGGTGTTCGCATTCGTCCGCTTTCACTGCCACGCTGTGGGGCGGGTCAAGCCACTCAGTTCCTAAAATTAGTTTTTCTTTCATTATTATTAATATTATTATTATTATTATTAATCTTATTACCATAATTATTATTATTACTTTTATTTTTAGTAGAATAGTTGTGCACTTAATTTATTAATTAATTTATTAGAAACACTTACGATATCGCATTGTATTGCCACACACTAAAAGTATTCTATCTACGACATACTTTTGCAGTTATCTCTAAGCTATATGTTTAAGCCTATCGATATAATTCGATTTAAGTCGCTTATATGAAAATCTGATTCATCTGTGATATGGCGTTCGAGTGTTATCTGCAATGTGCTCAATAAATAGATCGACAATTTTTTTTTCATTAATTAATGGTAGCTAGTTGTAAATACCTAGTTTTAAGGTCCATACATTGTACTGCATAGATTTAATTTTTTTTTTATTATTCAAATAATTTTAAGAGTAAAGTATAAAGAATAAAGGAAAAGAATAAAATAAAAATATGCGTATTATATAAATTAAAAAATGGGTCGATTTTGGGATAGCTTCAAAAGGCGCGGCATCCTTTCAACGCGGAATCCGTATGCTGCCTGAAAGTTGAGAAAAAATCGTAGCTAATGATGGCCAATATTTTGAATTAAATTTATTGTAGCAATTTCACTCAATTAAGCTATACATCAATCCCTAACCGTGTAATTGAGGGCGCACTGTTTAAGATATCACAACTGAAAACATCCTAAGTTCTAAGATTCTAAATACGTTGTCTTAAAAACTTTTGGGTGGTATTTACAATACGAGGCATGATCCTAACTAAAAACTTAATTCATTTACATACTAGTAAATGCTTTTTTTTATTAAATAACTAGCCTAGTTAGCAAGCAATCTATCTATTGAATCTATGTGAATGAGAACTTTGTGACCTTTGAATTTTCAAGTCAATACTCCGCCGTTACTCAAGGTTGCATGAACCGCATTGATCTGATCATCAGCTTGCTTGTCACCAAATCCGTTCTATTGCATTGTAGAAAATTTGGTTAAACTTTTGTTATTTTTTTTATTATATTTCTTTGACATTATTATTTTTTTTCCCGACTTTCGCAATATACTAACGCACCAAAATTCACAGGATTACTCGACAGGCGATTTTAGAGTTTTCCTGAAGATTTCATCAAAATCCGTGCAGCGGTTTCGTCGTCTATAACGCACATAGAGACATACTTTAAAAGGTTATGCATATAAAAGATAGAAAATAGATAGATAGATAAATAGATAGATCGAAGATACAATTATATTTACGAGTATAACTATGTGACAATATCCAAGGCGAGTTAGCGAACCATCTCACCGGGTAATTGTCGATAGCACTTTCGGCGCAAACATCGACCGGAAATTCGAGAAATGTGTTATGCGTTAAATGTTATTCCTCATATACCAAAAAATAATAATAATAATAATAATTATAATAAAAAAATTCTCAAACCAAGGAGTGACAGAAAAGTATATATGAATTGTTACATCAGAAAATAATTTCAAGAACAACCCAGAAATTTCAAACCCAACGAAACTATTGCTGATCAAGCGATCCTAACTTAAAAACCATTTGGTCAAGTCTGCGACGTAATCTGCTGACAAGGGAAACCACACAAAAATGACCAAATTGAGAAGAGCTGGAAGTTGGGGTCCCGTTGATATCTGCAATATCTTCCCAATTCGAGGAAGTCAGCACTAGAGAGAATCTTGATTTTACGACTGCCAAACTGTAAATCAATTGAGTATATTATATAGCGGTCAAATGATAATGAGATTAGTGTTTGTATGCGATTGAGAGAAATAAGCAGAGTCAGATAGTGAGAGAGAGGGGAGCAGCGGGGAAGCAGCAGCAGAAAGAGTACGAATTTAATCACCTGTACAAGAGACCGAGGCTTAGGCAAGCACTTGTTGCTAACGATTACGATTCTCAGCTAATTCAGTTGTTAGTGCAAAAATACCACAGATAATCCCAGCATTTGTGAGTGCCCGTCTCACTGCACTCAATGGAGTGAGAACTTAGCACATACGATGTGGTTGTAGTTGTCTAGTAGCTTTTCGGCACCAATCGATCGATCAACCAACTAACCAAGCAACCGACAAGTGAAGTGCTTGATTGGGCTGTGTAAGCGGATTTAGCCAAATTTACTTTTTAAGCGTTGGCTTATTGCACCAAGCCGGCGGCGGTGATGGTTTGTTGTGGTGTGGTTTGGTGTGGTGATGGAAGGCTATCGCCAATGCAAATACGACACAAATGAGAAGACAGAGGATTTGCGAATATTAACAACGTCTTAGACGGGCTCAGGCCAATGCGCTCAAGTGCGATGAAGACACGTTAAGCCGGACCAGAGCTAAAGCCAAAGCCAAGCTGAGCCAAGCTGAGCCAAGCCGATGGCCAGGAGACGAGTGACAAGAGATGAGAGACAAATTGCAAGGATGGATGGCTCTATGCAACTAACAATCGTTCGATCTCGGATGATTATTGATTGGTAAGGATGATTTCGATTTGTTGGGTGCCGGGACTCGTTTTGGATTTTCATCTCATCCCATATTTTCAGCGCGAACAAAACTAAAGTGTTAACGTCCAACTGGATTAAAACAGGCTAAAGAAAGAAAGAGCCGAAAGAAAGCAACCAAACAATGCAGATTAAGGGATGAACAGTAAGGGCGAACCGGACTGGAACGGGAACCGGACAGACATAAAATATGCGTATTTAAATATTATTTATGGCTCACGGTTCAGTGTTCTTCTTCCTCTCTCACTCGCTTTGCCTCTCGCGCCAACGCACCCAACCATTATTCGGTTGTTTTGTTCGTCGGCGTTTGTCGGTTAAGCTGTTTATTGATTGCAATCGAGGACGGTATGCAAACATTTTATTGCACCGTAAAAGAAAGGTGCACTGGGCGAGAACGACACCAAAAACGAAAAGACGAAAACCAAGACGAGAGATCGCGTCCGTATTAGTAGTCAGTTAGTAAAGGACTAAAGGCAGGATTGAAAAGCGATTTATTTACCTTTGACTGACTATCTTGTCTGATGGTCTGTCTAAACGACTGAGCGAAGAATTGTCTGTCAAAAAGTCTGTTCATCAGTGCGATTGTGCGTCCGTCTAGCTGTCTGTCCGTGTATAGGTACGTTGATATGTCGTTCAGTACAACTTTGGCTTTAATCGTTCTTTCAATTGATCTGCACTAGTGTCAAGTGTCATGCACACACACACACACACACACACACACATACGCAGACAAATCCAAACCAACTAAGTATGCTAAGTATGCTCAGTTGCAAGGGAGCCTGTTTGAGCCCACGTACTCGTAGGTGTTGTTGTTGATGTTGTTTTTGACAGTCATAAATATTGTAAAACTTTGTAAATATTAAAAGTGCGAACACTTCGGCGACGTCAACAGCGGCCACGACCACGATCGCCTCAACGCCAGCATCGCTGGTTACGGCCACAAATGTTGCCATTGTTTTGGCTCGTGTTGTTGCTGCTGCTGCTGTTGCTGTTGCTGTTCAGTCGCGATCCTCAGGTCTGGTCGGGATTTACCTTTTCTTTAGTTTTGCTGCCTTTCTTTCAACCAAATCAAGATGCAGCGCAATGAAAGAACAAAAATTCTATTGGTTTCATTGTTCTGTGTTTCGTCCTTTTTGGTCTGTGCTATGCGCTTTGAGTTGTGCGAGTTTGAAATTTGAATATTTTGCCGGACTGTATACAATGCATGTCGTAAAGCGAAAGATTAACAACTTTTAATAACCCATAATTTTCCATTTACCGTTGGGCATTTTCAATCTGTGAGCGAGTTGGCCGCACATCCGTAGGCCGCGTAGGCGGATGTCCTTAGACAATTGACACTAATAAAAAAAAAAAAAAATATATATATATATATATATCCAAGACTTCATCATATTGTTTGGGTAACTGTAGTGCGCCTTTTGTTCGAGAGTTTTCGTGCACTTCTTCTTCTTTTTATGATGATTTTTATGGTCGGTCGCTTTGGTTTTTCCTTTTCCTTTTCTTATTCTTATTCCTCTTCTTTTACTTATTATTATTAGTATTATTATTATTATATTTTTTTGCTTCGTGCATTTTTCCAAGGAAAAACAAATTTGTTTTTGATGCTAGCAAAAGGCATTGAAATCGGCAATTTACGTTGACGGCAATAAAGCGGTTTATACCATACCTATGCTTACATATATGGTGAACACAGTAGCCTCGCGTTAAACTGTACACCCAATAACTTCAGCAATGCAACAACCTTATAACTTCAACAGGATTTAATTTCACTTGAACTTTTCTTTCAAATCCATAGATGAACAGGTCTTCAGCTTTCCAAGACAGTTCATCCATTCACCCAGATATAAATGAGGAGAATTATAATGTGAAGAGCCATTAGGCCATAGCAATATTTAATAAAGCTATTTGATGGGCAAACAAAGCTCAAAGATCATATTCGTATATATATCTACTTCAAAACATGTCAAAAAATCAATAGAAAAAAGAAAATAAAATTCTAATTATCTGTTAAATTGCTCTATAAATACAGTGGTTACCGCATAAATGACAATTCGACAATTTGTATAAATGTTTGCATATATGCAATCCATTCATTTAAGTGTACCACTACCGATTTTAGTTTAATAAAATTGGACAACATGTCCATGGCATTTATGCGGCAAGTGCATTGAAGCGGGGAGCACTTAGCCGGTAACCACTCTACTCATACTCAGGCCTCTAAACTCTTCTATTGAAATATTCATTTAAGCATATATCCAGTAGCGCGAGTCTAGTGTGTATGAAATATTTTTTTTATTTTTTATTATTTTCCAAAAGAAGAGTACACTGTCTATTATAAGATATAAATCGACTATTGTACAGATTATTCTTGACAAGTGGGGGAATTTTTACTTTTACAATCAGTTTGCAACAGTATTGTTGTTACTGGAACTTAACAATAAATATATAATTGAATAATTATCAATTAACAAGGAGTAAATAATATAATGTGTGTCATGTGCGTTCCGCTGGTCTCACCCTTTTTAGCCTACGTTTCCGAGTTAGTTCTTCTACTGGTAATGTAATCAGACCATCGTTCGAATGCTGGCAAAGTTTGGTCTGCTATTTGCTGCTTAGTTTGACAATTTCCTCAGCTACTGTCGTAATTCGTAGGAGGTCTCGTTGAAGGTCTATGTTGTTAATATAGCATTGGGCTTTTGTGATGGTGCGCATAATTTTAGATTGTTGCCTCTGGATTATCTTTATGTTTGATTGTTATGCAACTCCCCATATTTCGGCTACATATGTCCCAATTGGTTTAGTAATAGTCTTATAGATTAGGAGCATGTTTTCAAGTGAATTGTTTGAGTTTGGATTAAGCGGCGAGTATAGTTGTCTTGCTTCCGTATTGATCGGCTCACGCTTTTTTTATATATGGTGTTTCCAGTTTAGTTTACTGTCAATCTATAATCCTAAGTACTTGGCTTCTTTTTGAATAGTTACGTCGTCTCCGTCAATATTTATATGGATTGGTGTGAATCTATACATCTTAGTAGTGTATATCGAATATTATAGAATATTTACTGTACACCATACCATATAATACCATTCTATATATATGCATTTATTCTATATGCAGAGCAATTAGTATATTAATTTAGCGTAGCTTTCAACCGTTTCGAAATGCCGTATTCTGTTGTTGTGTTCAGTGTTGTTATTCTGGTTGTAATCTTTCTTTTTATCATTACAAAGTACGATTACGACTTAAATGTTCATCATGAAATTAGCTTCGTATATCTAAAACGGACGCACAACGTGGGACCCTTACTTGACATTGTACGTGTATGTACATACATATGTGTTCTTGCCGCTCTTGTTGTTGTTGCGTTTAGCACTTAATTAATTACATAATTTCCATTTGTATGGCACAGATTTATGTAATCTTATAATGTGCATAAATAATTTCCACAACGTCATTCTGAATGTTCGTAGCCCAGTCCCTGTTGCCGAGCTGAGCCGCGACGACCCGATCTACCTAACACCATCCCACCCGACCCGGCCACACACTCACTTCCATTTCCCATTTCCAGTCATGTGTGTAGAACTGCTAACCGGTCTGATTATAACTTGTAGTTGTTACTCGTGTGATTTAACGCTTTTGTGCCTGACTGTATGACTTAATAAACATGTCGTTGAACCGTGTGTGAATTGTCCGAATGTCAGTCTTACCTCCTCCCCACTTCTATGCCTTCAACACACCACACACACACACACACACACAACGCTCATTCTATCCTTTCCCATTACTTGCCGTAACATACATACATACATGAGTTATTTTTTGTGGGTCTTTATTTTAGAGCACTTCTTTTTTGGCACCAAGCACAACAACAAACAATAACAACAACAACAACAATAATAAAACACATTTAATTGCGCTTAGTCTTACCCTACGCAATAGACAACGAGCATAACGATCTCATCAGTCTTTCGACAACCAATTTAAAATATACCATAAACTAATGCTATTCAGTAAAATCTGTCGATGCCGATGCCGATGTCGATTCTAACAAAATTTGCCGTTAGTGTTCCACGTTATCACTGTTAGGCATTACGCTCGGCTGCAAGGTTACCATCGAGCACAAATGTGTACATATTTTGTTGTTGTTTGGGCAGTCAAATTTGCTTTGGCTTAAAAGCGCATGTTCTTCGCCGCGCCAACAGCCGAGCAGCAGCCGCGCTGGAGGCGACGCTGCGAACACAGCGCGGCCCACGACACCAACGTTGCCCACATATGCCCAGCTGCGCATTGAACTTGAGCTCGTTTTTCGACGTCGACGACGACGTCGCTGCCTTCGTCATCTTTCGCTCTTTTATTTATTTATTATTTTTTGTTTATTTGTTTTTGTTTCTTCTTCTTTTAATATTTTTTTTTAGGTTGCGCTCTGTAAATGAGGGAAAAAGACACAAGTAAAGAAGTTATAAATTTAATTACCATGAGTAATATTTTATTACACTTTGACACTGAGCGCGGAGATCATATACGCGAAGAGTGGAAATATAAGCTACCCAAGCAAAGCAAAGACCGTACGAACCGCACCGAAATGAAAAGACAGCAAAACGTACCTTACGGCCGAAGAGAAGAGACAGCGAATGAAGCGATAAATGTAATAAAGTAAAATAAAATAAAGTCACATAATAAAAATGCAACAAATTCGTGGGTCTCAGCACACACAAACGTCTTACAGTTGGCAACAAACGGAACAGCAACAACACAACACAACACAAAACAACACCAACGAAGAAGTCGACGAGACGAAGGTGACACAGAGCAGCGCTGCTTTCGAAGTGCAATACTAACAACTATACAACAGCGAATAACAGCGAATAACAGCGAATAACAGCGAATAACAACAGCAACAACATGAACAACATGAACAGCAAAGGCAATGATAAGTACTGTCGGGCAAAGGGAACTACTAACTCAAGTAGCGGTAGCACCGGCTGCTAACACTTTTATGCCACTTTTATGAGCCGCAATAAACCCCAAACCAAAGAGAGCAGAGATCAACTCGACTCGGTTCAATTCGACTTAACTCCACTCCACTCCACTACACTCCTTTCGGAAACGACTCGTGCGGCCTGGAGTGCTGCAGCGCTGCATGGGTTGAAGAGTATGCGAGGCAACAAGAGAGCCAGATGTAACTCTACGTCTGACCGCGCAGTTCGCGCCCTAATCTGATCGCCAGTTTGAGCCAGCGTCTAAGCCTGTGTTCGATCTATGATGAGTGCAAGCTAAGATGAGTTTCAGCTGCGACACAATGAGTTACTCGTGAACAATTGATAGCGGTGAGCAGAGTGAGTGCTAATACGAATTAGCTAGCCATTTCCGCTAATATTATTACCGGCTTACTATGTACGCCTAATGCATCATTCGAGTGCTGTGACCCTTATACAGCTGGTTTGGGGTGAGTGAGTGTGCGTGAGTATCCTGAATTAGTCCATTCCAATGCATCGAACACGTGATAATCAATGCGCTCTGCCTGTGCAACGTCATCGTTATAGATACTATGCCAGTGACACACTCAGCTAGCAAAAGGCTTAACGCTCGCGCTCCGCCACTGTTCAATTGCTATCTATCTATCAACGGTTTTTATTCGGGCATCGGTTGAACTCATTCACGCTCACGCACACCAAGGTGCGCTCGCTCAGCTGATTTATGCGCTACAATCGCAGGATATTTACCTGCCGCGCATATTAATTGCGAACGTGCCGCGCTGACGCTAACGCTCGCTGCAAACATCGTAGTTCATTTGCGGACCTAACCTCGAAACCCTCACACATATAATAAATAAATAAATAAATAAATAAAAGACAGACAACAAGACCAACAAAGACGGAGCCAGAAGACATCATAATACAATACAATCGAATATAAAAACACATCATCTGTACCCCCCGTTGATGAAGAGTTGACGCGCGCTGATAGAGAAGCGTGCGTTTAATTTAGGCCGCCAACAGCCAAGCGAACGGACATGGCAGCGGCAGACATGTCGTGTATGCACTTGGTAAGCTTCCTTTAGTTTGCTTTGAGTGTGTCAGGTAAATTGAGAGCATACAAAGCGCAGCCAACTGCACGCTCATAGATTTCAGTGATGCGCAAACCCATAAAGAATTATTTTGCTTCCGCTCTGAACTTAACTCACTTGCCGTTGCGAGCACAGCTCCACATCCACATCCAATTCCAGTTGCAGGTTGATTTGATTGGCACAGCAATCGATATTCATTATCCTCATTCAAATATTTACGCGATTAACGACGACGACGACGACGACGACGACAATAATAACAACAACAATAACAAATGTAAGAAAAAGAAATGTATTGCGACAAAGTTGAAATAGGAGCACAAAACCAAAGGGAAAACCGAGACCAGGAAATGTCATTACTTGTTTTATTCAAAGGCACAAATTGTGAAAACTGCGTAGAACAAAAGGATCAACACAACAAACGTCCTAAAGTAAACGAATTCAAGGCAGGCGGCAGCTCAAAATGAAAGGAAATGAAACGAAACGAAACGAAACTGGACGAAATCGAGCCAAACCGTTGAGAGACGAAGCAACAACTGGAACAACATTGTTGTAAAAGGCAATGCAAGAGTAAAGGATCTCAATGGGAGCTACACCTTAAATATTTGGCTTTGACTTATTGTGTTCAATTACACACATTAGCACTCTCTTTCTTTCTTTCTTTCACTCTCTCTCTCTTTCTCTCTCTCTCTCTCTATCTCTCTCTCTCTCTTTCATACGCGTATAGGCACTAATAAACATTTTAGATATTTCCCCAGCAGTAACTGGCAGTAGCAAAAACGGCCTTCTTCGTCGGCCTTGATTTGTGAGTTAGAAGTACTAACAAAATGTCATGTCTTCCTTTCGTTTTTACACGAGGTGGCCGCATTTTTCCTACTTCTGTTTTGATGCTTTTAGAAGGCTTTTTGTGTGGTATTAGTCAACTTCTTCAAAAGATCTGTTGTAGTAGTAGTAGTACTACAGCAGTACTTACTATAGTAGCTAAAATAGCAACCAT
The DNA here is from genome assembly GCA_035041755.1 of Cacoxenus indagator. Lineage (NCBI taxonomy): Eukaryota > Metazoa > Arthropoda > Insecta > Diptera > Drosophilidae > Cacoxenus > Cacoxenus indagator. The sequence continues at coordinate 1,419,826 of JAWNKX010000220.1, read as the reverse complement.
TGCGAGTTTTCTTAAAAAAAAAACAATGTGTGAGTGTGCTTAGCACTCACGAGCTCTTGATGTTAAATGCTTGTGCACTAGGAACTCCGAAAGTTCTTCACCGAAGTGACAATTTTATCCGCGTCTGCCATTATTTGTTCATTGCGCCTAAAATTTAGTTATTTATTTAGTTATTTCTTAAAGAAAAAAGAACAGAACCAAAGCGCGTGCCCTTACTCTTTTTTATTGTTTTCATTAGATACACTGCTAATAAAGAACGCTAATGCGATGACGCGATGACGCGATGACACTTTGACGCGTCATAATGATGAACATCATGTACAAAAAGAACACAACGAAGAGTGCAATACAATACTTGAGCGCGTGCTCACGAGAGAGTAACGTTTTTACATTTTCAAGCAACTCACAAATCCAAACACAAAATTTGTACGGCTGCGATGTATTCCTTCTCTGTTTCGCTTACATATTTTTCTTTCATCTCTGTCGTAGAACGCTGAGTCCCGACGTCGAAATATTGCAAATTTTTACTACCAATGCCCCCTTAGAAGTTTCACTTCAAAAATAAATAAATAAAATCTAGGAGGTTTAGCGATCCTAGCTACATTCATGTTTATTGAGCTTTAATGATCTTCAACATCTCTCTCTCTCTCTCGCTCTCTCTCTCTCTCTCTCTATTTGTTGCAGTATTTTCGAAAAAATGCTGATTTGTTATTTTCCTCTTTTTGGCACGTCAAAAATGTTGTCTCTTGTTCGTTCTGAAAGTTACTTCTGATGTCAAACACGGCCACACACACACACACACACACACACAGTCGTACACACGCAAATGCATGCAGTCACAATAACTGCGTCTGGATGTACGTCTAACAGTCAGTCCAAACACTCATTCGTTCGGTGGTGTGTCTGCTGTAGCAGGGTCGGTCTTCATTTCATTCAATTTGCTGTTGTTGTTGTTGTTGTTGTTGTTGTTGATGCTGATTCTCCACTTCTTTCTTTGCTTGTTTGCATTGTTCTCTCTCAAACCGATTTGATCAGTTTTTAATGAACTTCATTCATGTTTGAATGACTTTGATCAGTTCCGCTTTGTTTTCTGAACGATAGGCAAACAATAAGCAGAGACGGACAAACCTTTGACATGGGATAACATCAAGCAGCAACAGCAGTCGAACGACACTGACGTGACAGTGACAATACTAACAACAATAACAACAACAACACGCCGACCATCATCGCTAGCAAAACGTATAACTCGGGATGTGTGCTTGTGTGTGGTGTTTCTCACAACATCCGTTTGTCTCACTGCAATTGAGGCACTTGCCAAGTCAAAGGGAGATTTGTATTTTCTTCTACTGCGGCGTTTTCTATTTTGTTTGCAGCCGTGGAGAGTGGAGAACAAAGGGAGAATGGAGTGAAATGCGCGCAACGTAATTTGCTTAACGGTAATTCATTATGTTATTGGTATAGATACTTAGATACATTAACCGAACGTTCCAAATAATTGTTTTTCGCTTCGTATCTTATTAGCTACTGAAGCGTTTAACCATGCGTATACATAATCTGCTAGAGATGAACATTACATGTCAGCTCTACTCCACTTACTCCCACGATATCGTTCGATTCAAGCTCTTATTGTACAACAGGAGTTTGGCCACATAAACAAAATGTGAAGAGTCATTGTCATTGTGCACAAAGTGTGGTAGGGTGGCACAAAGAAGAATGCGGCGCGATAACAATGACAACGCCGATGAAAAAAGTATCTAAACGTCAATTGGAGCGGCGAGAGCTCAGCGTTATATAAATTGAAACACCAATGAAAAGTTCGGAATGGAATGAGTAAAAGCGTTAAAAATGAAGTCGAATAAAATAAACACTTTGTTGTTGCACTTGGCCTAAAAAAACGCGAAATGCGTTGGAAAGTCACGAGCAAAAGCAACAAAAATGAAAACGCAGAAAAGAAAAGTGGCTGAAAATATGGCAGCTTCACGTTTGGTTGTATTTTATTATTGGTTTTAGGAGAGAGAAAGACTGAGAGAGCGACAACATTGATTGATCACAGGCCAAACAAGCGAAGCGCAGAACTAGGCGCAACAGCAACACCAACACCGATACCGATACACTTGCTGCTGCACACAAGTGCAAGTGCATGCCGATCAAAGCAAGTGCCTCAAGCATCGAATCAAATCAAATCGAATCAAATCAAATCGAATCGATCGACCGTTCTAACCCAAGTGTGATTGAGCGTGTGATTGCGACGGCGTGATGTGATTCATAGTGGTAGAGGTGATGGTGATGGTGATGGTGATGGTGATGGCAATGGTGATGTCGCACACAAATGATATTCACCTCACCTTTGCATGTATGTACATGCACACTACTCTGCCGTAGAGGCAGACGCTTTTGTTAAGTTCTCACAAAGCAGCTTTTTTTCTTATCTTTCATTCTTTCTTTCTTGCTGGAGCGGTGCACTTGAACATTTTGTGAGTGCGTATGCGTGTATGTGTGTACCATATTTGTGTGTGCATTTATAATTATGATTATGATTATGATTATTATGCGAGTGAGTGATTGTTTGTATGCGTTTAAGGACCCTCAATCAATCTAGGCGAACGAAGTGTTGCGCTAAACGCGCATAAATACGAGTGCGTTTATTCGGCGGCTCGGTCGGCTGCCTCACTTGTTGCCTCGCTCATTGACTGACTGAGTGACTGACTGTCAGTGAGCGTGACTATCGAATGCATGTTTGTCTTGTTTGTCGTTCACAGTGAAGAAATCAAAAGTGGCACTGTTCAGATTATTTTGCTTTTGTTGCTGTTGGTGTTAACCGCTCTTGACAATGACGATGATGATAATAATAATGATGATGCTGATGCTGGTGTTGCTGAAAAAGGCTTAACTCGCTTTGTTTAAGGATTAGCTGCATTCGATGCTTTGATTCCAATCGAATTCGGCTTGCTTGTTATAATTTTTTTGTTCATTTTTTTTTTCATTGTCATTGTCGCCGTTATTGTTGTAAGATTTTTTTATGTTTGCGCCCAAATGATTGTGGTATTTATGTCTTCTGGCGACTACCTCAACAACCAGCAATTTGTAATCGAATGACCCGCAGACAATCTACGTGCTAAATCTCATCTGGATGGTGTTTCTCTTCTATCTTTTTATGCTCCTCATTCTAATCGTCAGACATTTAAAATACCATTGTATAGCCAATAGACTGACTATACTAGTGTCCGGCCAGCGCTTGCAATACAACCACAATTGTCATAATATTGAGTTGTAGTATGTCATTCTACTTTTAGTAAGCACATGCATGCGTTAAGATAATTATTTGTGTATTTTAAAATTTCTCTTAACTGTTTTTACGCTCACAATACCAAATTTTTTTGATTGTAAAGCATATGATTCACTTCTACAAATGAAAACCTGTCGAATGGTATATTTTTGTCAAAATCTGTTATACAGTTTAGGCGTAAAGTGTCGGTAAAAAGCATTTCTTGGCCTATTTATATATAGGTATTTCTGCCGTACGTCTCAAAGTTCAAATTCAAATTCAAGTTCTTAGGGGAAAACAATTTTAAGCTATTAAGCTAACATTCGGGCTTATATATATAATTTTAATAACCTGTTATTTACGAACTATATAGCATATATAGCATATATGTGCGCTTGATACACACATATGCTACTAGGGCTGTTTCCATTTATTGCGTCACATTTTTCTAAGCACTTTCCAATAAATAATAGCTTCAAGCAAGCAACGTCGGCTCTTAGTATTGAAGTTTAGCAAGTGTAGTGACAATTCCTTAAACATGAGTGAAGTCCGTTGGCAGGAATTATTTCGGGAGTGCATGCGGTTTATAAAACTCATTGCTGCTGCTCGTGTCATGCGATGTGGTCCTAATGACTAATTACAAAAAGTTAATGTCTCAAATGCCAGCAACAATTTTGTGTGTGGCTGTTTTTGTTGCTTCATCTGCTGCTTTGTCTTTTCTTCTGCTTTACATTATTTATTTATTTTTATTTTTATTTTATTTTTTTTATTTTTTGTTATTTTTTGTTGGTATTTATGCGCACAGCTTGAGAGACGATTTAATTTACACATTGTCATTATTTTTGCTTGCAGGTTTTTCACCTTGCCCCAAGGCGAGTCGAAGTGAGTTGAGTTGCGTTCGGCACACCTTGAGCGGCGCTGCATGTTGGCAAATGTCTTTTAGTTCTTGAATTGACTGTTCTTGACTGCCAGCTCTGCCTACCTTGTTGCCTTTTTGTGTGCCTATTTTTGGGTGGTCTGGTCTTACCGCGCACATAGACATTTTGCCAACTTTGAGATCGATCGGTCAGTTGGTCTGGTCTGTCGGTCGGTCGGTCGAACGCTCAACCGTTTGGCGATTTCTGCCAATGAATTTGCCTCAGAAACGCAGCAGCAGCTCAAAGAGAAAGAAGTGAAAAAGCAACTCAGCGCCGTGCGTCATTTTACTTTGCTTTTCCGCACCTCACCTCACCTCACCACACCACACCAACACAAACCAAACCGATCAGAGCAATGGAAAGGAAGTGAAATGAAATTAAATGAAATGAAGACTTTTGCTAAATCATCAACGACAGCCTCATGCCTCATGTAGAGTGGGTAAAAATCGAACTACTTTGTCAACGCCAGAGACGCAGGGGCGGCGGCTTGTGTATTCACAGACAAGCGGCCGTTTGGACGGACGGAAACGGCTTGTGAGGGCGCAAGTGTGTGTTTTTATGTATTTTGTGTAAATATTTTATTTTAGGTTTTTTTTTTTTATTATTTCTCTGCATACAATACGCATCATAACGCAAACAAAGCAAAGCAACACCACGCAGCATAGCGCAATGCATTTGTGCGTCCGTCCGTTCGTCCCTCTGTTTATCGGTCAGTTAATTTTGTTGGCCAGCACAACTGAGCACGTCTCGGCCAATTTCGCTGAACCTCACCCCCAACTCACCACAATTCAACTTTAGTCTGCTCTTCTCAACCCAAATCTATCTGGCTCGCCTCGGCCCGGGCGCACTTCACTTTCACGGAGACCAAGACCGCACCGCGTTCGATTATTGTTTTAACACATTAGCAGCGCAATGCAACAAATAATTTCCATAAAACACTGAGTGGTCTCCGTGTAAACAGAGCGGAAGTGCGCCCAGAATATGCGTTCGCCTTCGCCATCGCCCTCGTCTGCGTCTGCTGCTGCGGCTGCGCAACATGTTTGATGGCCAAATGCAAGAGTTGTGTGACCAAAGCGTACGCTGCTCTGGGCTGGGCCGCGCCAGGCCGCTGGGTTTGTTATGAACGTGGACAACGGCAATGGGGTCGGTCCAACGACAAAATGCCAATAACCAATCTCAGTGTGTGTGCATGTGATGAAAGAGATATGTCACAGGAAGAAAATATTAGTCTTTGTCATTAGGTACCACAATCCAAAACTAAATAAAACAAGTGAACAAAAAGATCAACTTTGGCTATGACGAACTCTTAATACGCTGCACTATACGCTCCAGCGTCTAAAGTATGGAGTATGGAGTATGGACAATTCTAGAATTTCGTATCCCAAGAACGTGCGAGTTAATCGCACGTCAGCGCATTCCTTTATGGTATATAGAAAAAAACTGAATAGTTCTTTATGCAAACTTTCGTATTGTTTAATTCACTGCTAACGTCTAGTTTATCAGGCACTCGAAAGAATAAAGCGGTCTCCAGAGTAATTCGATTCGACTTAAAATTACATGATGAAGTTGTCGTAGTTTTCACGGCTTCTACCAACAACTAAACAAAAAAGTTATTACTATTTTGTGTTGTTGTCATTGTTGTAGAACCACCAACCAAGTAAAAAAAAAGATAAACACACAAGACGATTACAACAATGTTAAATGCAGCAATGGGAGCCGGAATTGAGCGGCGTGTGTAGTCGAACAAATTTTTTTCACATTCACATGATTTAACTAACAACAAGCGTTTCCCATCAAAATCTAGTTATACCCTACACCGGGTTCTGTACAGCACTCTTGACGCAGACACAAGGCAAAATTAGCATATCCCTGGAAACAACTTAAGGGTAACCTTATATACGAGATAAATAAAATATAGTATACATAACTATATCTCTATCTCTATCTCTGTCTCTATCTCTATCTCTATCTCTATCTCTATCTCTATCTCTATCTCTATCTCTATCTCTATCTCTATCTCTATCTCTATCTCTATCTCCATATCTACTTCTATTTCTATTTCTATCTTTATCTCTATTTCTATCTCCATCTCTATCTCTATCTATGTATATAAAACAAAGTGGGAAAAAGCGTTTGTTTCCCTCTGCTGCCCATAATTCTGCAGCAACTTCGTTGGGTTTTTTATTACATGTACATAATTACGGTACAAAGGGTATAGGCGAAACAAAATTTCAAAAACATTCAAAAACTTATGTACGAGCAAATATTAAGTTATATATATGTCACTAGCGGGCCCGGCAAACGTTGTGCTGGCCTTCCCTGTCTGCCCAAAAAAGAAATCAAATGATGACTCTATATTGCGGTTACTGCACTACTAACTCATTCGCTTGCTTTATTTTATTATACATAGTTAGACCTGACAAAGGTTGTTTTACCTAATAAAAAACATATTTTTCTTTAAAAAATCAAATACAGATATAAGCCATGGCACTCAGTAATAATGTGGCATTCCACTGGTGAAGAAATTTTTTAAATCGAATGAGTAGTTTCGAAGATTACCTCTAACATCCAAACAAACATTACCTCTTTAGATTATTGTTAGTATAGATTGCTTGTTAGCGAGCACAAGATGCTCGAGAACGCAGTAGGTTTTAATTTTATTTGCGTGTGCGTGTTGGCGCAGCGGCTAGTATGTACATCAGTCTAAATCATATTCAAGGCGCATGAGTAGAGCACTTAGGCTTTCGGCATTAACTGACCAAAGGTTTTCGTGAGTGGTTGTGTGCTTGTTTTACGAGTGTTATTAGTTAACACAAATTTTTCGTGGGCTTAGGCTTAGGTTTAGGTTTCGGTTTAATTTCTGTTCGGTTAGGTTCGGTTAGCTTTGGCTCGGCTTGCTTTAGTTTCTTTGGCTGTAATGGAATGGCAGCTTGAGACTGAGTGACCAAAAACTGCGGCCTGCACAGCTACAAAAGTCCAAAGTCGCCATGCAAAGAGTAAACGAAATTAAAACGGCTCAAAATCCAAATGAATCGTTTTCCTCATCGTTGTCTGCGTCTGCGTCTGCGCTGCGTCTGTTCAGCTTGTTCAACTTACATGATCGCTTACATGCTTATTATGTTGTTCTCACTGTCGTCGAAGTTGTCGTTGTTGTGGCTATTGTGTGTTGTTGTAGTTACTATGTAGTTTGTTGCTGCCAGAATGATCGCATACGTGGAGAGTTACTGCTTAAATGTTAGCTTTGTGCGCCCTGCAACATTATGAAAAATGATCGCAATATTGGCGAAGTGCGCGTCTAACGGTTTCTCCTGTGCCACGACCGACATCAGCATTCTACGGCGCAAGTGCGCTTGTGCGCGACAGCATAGAAGATTAGAGACAAACACAGATTCTTCATCTCTCTCACAATGTCACATGCAAGAGAGAAAGTGAAATATACTTGGGAGCCATAGCAATGAAACTTCGTATCATTTCTCACATCATTGGGTCATGTTAGCAATGGCTGCATATTCAATATGCAGTAATGGTAATCAACTCCTTTGTATTGTCGCTAGAATGGTTGAATTTCTAGCTCTGGGCGAACACCGGTTAGAAATAACTCTTTACCCATTTCCATTTGCTTAACAAGCAACGAGATGACAAGTTCTTCGCGAAGCTTATATTATATAGTTATATTGTAGCGCTTCTTAGACACAATGAAATATATACTAATATTATAAAGAGTTAATATTTGTTTGGATGTTAGAGGTAATCTTGGAAACTATTCATCCGATTTTAAAAATTCTCTCACCAGTATAATGCTCCTTAATCACTGACTGTCATAGGCTATATCTATATTTGATATTTTTAAAGGAAAATATGTGTTTTCTCAAGGATTTAGTTTTTGCAAAACCACTGCAAGACCAAGCACAAAAAGTTTCATGCGTTTTTTCGTTGTTTCGGATAGAGGTCGATCTGGGTAGGACATACTTTCATTCCGATCAAAAAAATCCCGTGGGATAAATTTCAATATTATTCCATACCAGGCGATAGAAAAAAAAACCGAACTAAAAACTAAATAAGTTATCACGAAAAAGACTCCAAGACTTAAGCTTGGAAATTTTTATTTAATCCTGATAAACTTGGCCATCGCCGTTGTCATCGCTCCTTGATTCTCATGCAAAGTTTTTATTTAATCTGAGGTTTTGAAGTGGTTGAAAATCATATACAGATGAAGCTATAATAAAGCATTTAAAAAAAAAAACCCAATTATAAGTTCGAACATCATGCCCCCCACCCCCCCACGGTAAGATCAGCAATAATTTTAAGGGTAATTTCAGGACACGTCCAAGCGAGTGCCAACCAGAACAGAACAACATCGAAGTGCATGCTCCGATAAGCGCAATCTAAATGGCCGTTAGTTACAAAATACAAAAGGAATACTCGAATCCTTAAACCGCTGGACAGCTGGTATATACTTGCATCACGCTGTGTACTAGCAAGGTCTTCGCACAGCTGCGATAATTCGTAGAAATCTAACCAAGCGTGGGGGCACGACTTCATGCTAATTCGTCGCTGGTCAATGAGTAGCTCCAACTACGTTAGTTGGCAATAAAGCAAAACTCAGGTTTGCTGTAAAGTAAAAAAAAGCACCAGTGAGTTATTAAGTAGTGAATTGTGTCATTGGGTAGGGCTAGCACTATCTTCCGCTATTAATCTATCTCATGCGGTCACGGTCTGGATGACGGTTCGACTTTGCTTGCGTTTGTGCGTTCGTCGCCCTATATTTGCGAACAGAAATTTTGAAATTGTGAAATCACAGTTACAGCTGTGAGGAGAATGTGTCATAAATTGTTAACGCAAATGCTTGAAATTCGGTTATGGAAACTTTTTCCGATTAGCGACAGTGAATTCTTTAGCAGCGTGTCAAAACGCAACCAAGAATTCCGGGGGGGCGCCACTCTTAGGTGACTCCGATGAAAAAAGCTAAAAAGCTAAAAAAAAAGTTCATGTTGTTCGAAGCGTTGACAACGAGCATGGAACAGGGGAAAGGCAGCAAGCCGGGCAGGTAGGCATGAAATAATGAAAAGAGACAAAAATGAGCGGCGAAGCTAAAGAAGAGCAAACAAATGTGTGAACGAGTGCGTGAGCAAGAGAACGAGCGAACTAAACAAAATCTGACAGGGGAACTTTGTTTTGTACTGTTGTTGTTGTTGTTGTTGTTGCTGCTGCGCTGCTGCTGCTGCGCACCTCTTCCGACATGTGCGCGATTATGTTTCAGTGGTCGGTGTAATGCGAACGGCCGACCTGTCAGGCCGGCCGGTCGAGTCAACAAGGTTCATAAAGCACATAAAAAGTGGCGCTGTACTTTGTACCTGTCGCGCGACGACGGCGACCAAGGCACTGATGGCTGGCTGGCTGCGTCAGTGAGTGAGTGAATGAGTGAGTGAAAGGGATGAGCGTGAGTGCGTGAGTGCGTGAGCGCGCGTGTGTGCGTGTGTGCGTTTGTTCAGTCAAAAGTGTAACGAGGAAAGCTCTTTAACTTGTAGGCACATACATACATGACCACCACATTCTGACCACTCTCACCCATCTCTCACATACCATACCATGCCACTCAGTTAGTCGCTCAGCTCCACTTTTACTCCCACTGCACGGCGAATCGACCACAGCAATTCAATGCACTCGTTACAAACTACAACTGCAGCTAAACATCATCAATAACAGTGCGACTGCCCCCAGATCCCGGCCCCCGTCCCGCTGTTCGCGTTCGTTGGCAATGAGTAAGTGCTCGTGGTTCGCGCACTTTGTTGTTCATTGAGCGCGCGGCGCAGGCGGAAGACGAACGACGAACGATTAATTTTTGAAGAAAAACGCCTGCATTTCTCGCAATTTTATGATAAATTCATGGAATTCATTCGCAGCAATGTTGTTGTTGTTCTTGCTCTTTGATTACGATGATGATGACGATGATGATGATGTTGATGATGACGTTTGGTTTGGTTGCGCGAATTTGGCAAATTTGTTATCGCTGTTGTTGTTGTTGTCGTTGTTTTTGTTGTTAATGGCTGATTATTGTATAGTAGTTGACGCGCGTTTATTGACTCACAATAAGTGTGGCACACACACGCAAACGCACACCAACGACACGTTATCGTTTAGGGTTAAGCGCGCACTCGTCGCTCGTGCTCGCTCCCTTCAATGGCATCATCATCCTCATCATGGACAGCAACGACGCCGTAGTCGTGCTTATCAACATTTGCGTCATTATTATTACGCATGCGCCTCGCTATCGCGGATTGTGTGTGTTTATTTGCCCTAATATGGCATTCGAAGCACCGTGTTGTGCTACCAATCCAACAACAAAAATAACAATAACAACACCAACAACAGCAACAACACCAATTGCACACTTTAAACGACAATTATGTTTAGTTATTTGATATATGGCGTGCCAAGTTTTATTTGGTGACTTCTTCGGCGGTTCATCGGCACAATAGTAAAGTAATAACAACAACAACAACAATTTGGCCCAATCGAATCACCGTATTGCACGAGTTTGTCAAGTGTGTTCGACGACAGTCAGCTTCATATCTACGAGTATTTGAAGAATGATATAATCAATGAATGAATGCACTTTTTTTATGATGAATATTGAACTACACTACTCACTCGTTCGTCATAAGTCGCTTCTGCGAATTTGTGTTATTTAATCACCGAAATTATTAGAACTAGTGTACCCCCAACGGTTGAAATTCAACCACAATAGCCACAATACAAAACAGTTGAATACCATTTATTAATATATTTAGATAGATTATTAATATATATAGATTAATATATATGGATTAGATATAGATAGTTCCTAATCATGCATTATCAGAATTAACTAACCGCATGTGGTTCGTAAGTATAGGTAACGTTGGTCATGTCAATAACTTATACCTCGTGCAATGATAACGCAGTTCGCAATGGAGCAAGCAGTTTTGCAATACTTTCTCCTGCAGTAACATAAGTATATTGGCATAACCCACATCTAGCCAGCATAATCCAATGCCTTTCCAACCATATAATTATTATTATTCAAATATATTGACGTTAAGTAAGTTAAAGAGGTGTCGAAATAAGCATGTCGCCGTATTAATCTGGCAATTGTATGTAATGCTTTAACTCATAATATACCGAACCTATTTTAATAATTTTTTTTTTTTTTTTCAAACAACACATTTGTGCTATAGACGATACTGGCATACTTAATTTTTTTTAATTTTCCAAATGAAAATATGTTTTTTTAGGAGCACTGCAAGAGAGAAAATATATGTAAGCCGGGCAATAGCGGGCAAAACAGCTAGTGTAAATATATATTCTCAGAGAAAGATAAACCGATGTGAGAACAGAGTAGTTGTCATTGCAAACAAGAATGGTAAATATGTGCAATGATTATAGCCTTATATTGCAGAACAGGTGCTTTGAAGGCATTACACTTTTGCTAGATACTGCGGAGAGGATGCGTCCGAATGTATGCCAAGTAGGACCACAATTTGAAACGCTGATACGCACTGAGCATGAAACATAAAAAGCGTAGGGCGATTGAAATAAATAACACATGAAATAAATATTCTTAAAATGAATGTCAGTGGCCAAAGCCGAACATTTTCATTGAGGCCACGACAGGCTCAGGTTGGTTAGCCAGCTTAAAAAGAAAGAAAAAAACTGAGTTGAAGTGTTTCGGAATACAATGAAACGCCCGCGGTAGTTGGCAGACGGTCAACCAACGCAACCAAGGTAGTAGTATATCAGTCAGCCAGTCAGTCAGTTAGTGAATAAACGCCAGCGCTAATATATCAAAGCGACCTCAGCGAGTCGTTGACGCCTCAGTGGTGGCACCATTGATAACTGGTAGAGGACAAAATTCCGGACTTCCATAGGCTGTGATCTTTCTAAGTTATGAAGAGCTTGTAAAGCTGTTAAATGTGTCTGTATGTGTGTGCATTATAAATGACGAGACGAACCATAACTCGGATACGATTTCGCACGTTTTAAGGTAGTTGCTGCCGCAGATAATGCTGATCATGAGAATGACGATGAAGTTGAAACACAAATGTTTCAAAGGTTCGAGTTCGTGTAAATATTCATGCTTCATGTTTCTTGCTTGCTCTGTTTTGGCGGCCTATTTTAGTGGAGCGTGTGGCATGTGTAACAGGGATCAGCTGGTCAGCCGATGGACCGTCAAGGGTAACACTTTAAATGTGAACGTTGCACGATGATGATCGTCCTAAGAGAAACTGAGTTGTGCTGCGTTGGGTACGAATATAAGGTAGCCCGTTGTTGTTGTTGTTTGTTGTTGTTGTTGTTGTTGTTTTCTTGCGTTCGCTTGTTCGTGGTGTTGAAAAGTAAGGAAGCTTTAACAAATTACCGCCCAGCCTCAACAGACAGCGACAGTCAGAGTCGCCACACATCGGCAACACATCCACATCATCGTGGCCATCGTTGACGACGACGGTTTGGTGGCTACGGCTGCGGCAAAAAGTTGATTTAAAATATTGCAAGCGAGTGCCGACATGCAACAGAAGTCGCTAGCGACCAAGCATGTTGCAGCAAAGGGGCTGGCAAAGCGTAAGACGAAGATATAGATGAAGACGACAAGATGCTTGAAAATGCCCAGCGGCAATGCGTGGAAGCATTACGTTGAGATGGGATTGCATAGGATGGGATGGGATGGGATGAGTTAAGTTGCTTTCGTTTGCTTGCGCTGAGTTTTAGCTTAGAAGCCGCCGCCGCCGCTGCCGTCGTCGTCGTCGTCGTCGTCGTCGTCGACGCTTTTGTAGCCGAAGTACGAATAGCAGAAGGCGTTGGTGCGGAACATGAAGCAGAATAAGAAGAAGAAGATGAGGCCGCTAGCTATTCAATGTGGTCAAGTGAAAGACAAAGCGTCTTAACGTGACAAGATGTGATGAGATGTGATGAGATGTGTTGAGACGAGAGGAGCTGAATTGTGGGTTGCGCATAAAGTTAACGCTGTGTAACGCAGACGAAACGGGACAACTTACAAACTTACACATGATGTGTATGTGTGTGTATGTGTGTGTATGTGTGTGTGTGTGTTCGCAAGCGGAAAACGTATGACTGAGTAATTGCTGGTGATATTTATGCGAGGAAGCGTCCCAAGTCACTGACGGCAGCGCTAGCAACAGACAATATCTGCAGCGCTTATTATCGCCACAACACACATAACTCACTTTGTGGCATATTGATTGTTGCATGCGCTACAAAATTTGGGCCAAGCAACTCGCTTTTCTGTGCTTAGAGTGACAAAGACAAAGACAAAGACAAAGACAGAGGTTGGGGTAGTTACAGAATGCGTATTGGTGGCATTTGGGAGGAGGGTGCGATAAATCGAAGCACCAGAACCAAACAGAAACTGGGGCATCCTTCCAACTGCCTTTTGATCGCTAGCCAAATGCAACGAACAAACTAAGTAGGGGAGCAGCAGTCGCATTAAGGCCAACATAAAATTGTATGTGTAATTTTTAATGTTATTGTTGTTCTTGTTGTTGTTGTTGTTCGCATAACATCACATACCGCAAAGCAGCGTGTTTGCTGTCTTTTGGAATGTAAATCATTCGCTAAGTACGCTTGATTTGGGCGGCCATCGCACAACACTCTTCGACGAAGCACTGCAGACCGACAGACCGACAGACCGACAGACAGACAGATATAGGTACAGGTGGACAGAAATATGGGTGGTTAGCCGTACAGACGGACTAGTTATGTACGCGTACGAGTGGACGCTGACAGATGGCTGCCTCGGTAGATGGATAGATATATTGATTGATTGATTGATTGATGGACGGATGGATGGATGGTTAAATGGATAAATGGATGCTCCAAAGATTGGTTGGTTGTTTGGTTGCCTTCAGTTACTTTCCAAAATCCAAAACTGCGCATATGCTACACTGAGTTCGGTGGCGGGGGAGAGAGTGAGAGAGAGAGAGAGTGATAGAGAGTGAGAGAAAGAGAGCGTGATAAAGATATATAGACAGAGCGAAAGAACGCATGCATTTGCAAGTTATGACAAGAACGTTGCAATTACGGCGGCAATGCAGTTAAAACTTGCCACAGCAGTGCCGATGAAGAAGACGAAGACGAAGACGAAGACGAAGACGATGACGATGACGATGACGATGTTGACGACTACGACGAAAGCAATACGCCATACATAACTCATGCCACATAATGAGGCTGCAATAATTCACTTGCTCTCTATGCGTGTCGCATCATGATCCTTTCATTTGACTTGGCTTGCTTTGCTTTGCTTTGCTTTGCTTTGCTTTCGTTTGCTTTGGTTCGGTTTGGTTCGGTTCGGTTGCATGGCACAAACCAAAAAAACGCGTTATAAAGCAGCTTCAATGTCAGAGTTGCGGCCAGTGGCAGTGGCAATGGCAATGGCGTTGTTGTTGTTAGACATTACATGTGCAACATACCAGCGAGTCGAGTCGTCGAGTCGTGCGTTACAGCCAAAACGCACAACCCAAAAGCAAAAAAATGGCAAACCCCCTTAAACCCCCTCAACGCAGCCGACAGCCACAGTCTCGATCTTTTCGCGGCACCGATCGATGGAGCTATTGGAAATCTTCATGCACTCCTAGTTTTCTGTAATTAAGTGTAATGAGCGTAATTGCTAATGTGCACAGCAACAGGCCGCAGTCACATCAGCACATCACCACAAACGTGTGAGTGCTGAGTGTTGTCTCCTTCAACTTCAGACTCAGACTCGGACTCGGACTCGGACTCTGTTGCCATTGCCAATGCCATTGCCATTACCATTGCCATTGCCATCGGACACGTACGCGTTTTTGCTTGTGTGCATAGCGAGCCGCACGTCGCATCGCATCGCTCGAGTCTCTTATGATGTGATGATGGCTCAGCCTCGTCCTCAGCCTCAGTCTCAGTCTCAGTCTCAGCTCGGCTTAGCTGCTTCATCTCAGCCTGCTTCAGATGGTAGTTGTCGACTCTACATTCAACACACTTGTATGTGTATGGCAGTGTGTGTGTGTGTGTGTGTGTGTGTGTGTGTGTGTGTGTGTGTATGTGTGTGTATCATGTTGCAACAAGTGAAATTAAAATGTATGACAAAGTGCGTGCAATAATTCGTGCAAGTTTAATGAGTCCCCACAATGTGGACATTTGTCGCTGTCTAATTGCACTAGATATGGATATTTTAATTGAATGAGAACGATGTCTTATTAGTCCGTGCAATTAGTCTATTTGTCTTTTCTGTTCATGCTTCTTGTAGCTGATTTTTTTGTTCCTTCTTCTGCGTCTTCGTCTTCTTCTCCTATCCAATCCAGCTACCAGTTGGCAGTTGACTGCTGACGGCCAGCTGCCTACATTCGTCTACGACTGTCACTTCGACTTCAACTATGACTACCGCATTTTGCACTATTGTTGTTGCTGTTGTTGTTGCTGTTGTTGTTGTTGTTGTCTTTGCGCATTCTCGCAGATGCCACAAGTGCTTGTGCTTTTGCTTTTGCTTGTGCTTTTTTTTTTTGCTTGCTCGCCTTCAGTCATTGCAATCCGATGCGTTCCATTTGTTAGTCAAATTGTTTCCTTTTTTTGTGTTTTTTATTTTATTTATTTATTTATATTTTTAATGGCTACAAATGTTTGCGTTTGTCTACGGCGACGCATGGGAACCGTACCGAACCGAACCGAACCGAACCCAACCGAACGCAGTGCAACAAGTGTCTCTGCCATATAAGCTAAGCGCGTTCGTTATGCATCGCGGCTGGGGAAGGCGTTGTTTTGTGGGAAGGAAGCAGAAGCAGAAATAACTCTTTTTAAAAATAATTAGAGAACACCTCAACCAATCGCTCAGCCAATTTTGGGTTTATCCTTTCTTTTTGGAGGCAAGCCAAAATCGCTTTGCTTTGTTGTTTACTTATTACACAGCTAACAGAGGCCCCGGCGCAGCTTGGCATTTGTGTGTAATGAAGATGTAAATAACATATGAAAAGATCTTTAGGTGCATGGAGCACTGGCATTTTTTTGCACACCGAATTTGGACCACACTAAATTGATTTCATCGATTTGAAGTGAACCTTTTTTTGTATTATTTGCTTTTGACAGACTTTCGATTTCGAATTTGGCAAACTTTTCAACGGAAAAACTAATGCAGCAATATTGATTTCATGCGAAAGAACTGGTTCGAATTTCTCGACTTTCGTCGTACACTAATGCACCAAACCACCAAACTAAAGCCACAAACATTCTCCATGATGACATCCGTATATGTACCCATTTTTATGGTGTTCGATCAAGCGGTTTCGGAGTAGAAAGGCTTCAAACAAACAAACATCGATTTCATTCGAATATTCGAACATTTCGACTTTGTACAGTTTGAGGAGCATTGCCGGCAAACGCAATTATGAGGTGCTGCTTGGTTTTTGTGTTTAATTTGTATATGTACCGTTTGCGTAGCATCTTAATATTTAGAGAATTCGAAGATTTCTTTCGCACCAAACTTCACAGTTACCACTTCACAGTTAAAGGCTATTCTAGAGTTTGCCTGAAAATTGCATCAAAATCGATTCATCGGTTTCGGCGTCCATAACGGACAAACCAACAGACAAACATACTTCCAATTCCATATATATATATAGATAGATAGAACTGTTGATTCAAAGGCTATAAGTTTCTTAGTTTCGTTGTGCTTCGGCAAATGATCGATCAGATTAGCCAAGCCATCTGTGCTAAAGCAGAGGGTTACATGCAATAGACGTTACTCTCGAGGCGTTGCTCGTTTGTATGAAGCTGTTGATCATAATACACTGCTGATGACAGTTTAAAAGAAGCTTCTCTCGGGCATGTATTGCCGGGAAAGTGCGACTGGGTGCACGCATGTGCGACTTCAGCTTGGCCTCATTATCGCCTTAAGGCTCCATATGCATTATTCTTGCTTTGTGCTTTTTTCACTAACATCTTTATTTGCTTTAGATGTTATTTATTTATTTATTAATTTATTTACTTATTCTTAACAACATTAACATTACATTACAAAGTGCAAATATTTGTGCATGGCATGTCTGCGCTACAAATTAGAAGGAGAACTGGAGCTGCTTAAAATCAAACTCAGCCACACACACGATGGCCATGCACCTGACGATGGATGGGCTAAATTGAGTGAGAGCCAAATAACAACGACACAAACAAACAACGGAAAACCGCTTTCATTTTCTGTGATTCATTCTCTGTTCTCTACTGAACGAAAGGATAATGAGGCGTGTGTGTGTGTGTGTGTGTGTGTGTGAGCATTTGACGAGTGGCTGCAACAATTTCCAATTTGCATTCAAACACGCGCAGTCCGTCATTGGGCACACGACAAAATCCTGCGGCCAGCGTTTGAGAATATTTCTTCTTCTTTTTCTTCTTCTTATTCTTCGTCTACCTCTTCTTCTTCGTTTTTTTTCTTTAGTCCTTGTTAAGCGCGTAAAGGTTGTGCAAACAACGGGCTGGACCAGCTTCTCAACTCGTTTGGTGAGTCAATATTTGCGCACGGATCGAGTTGAGTTCAGTTGAGTTGGATTGAGTTGGATTGAGTTTAATTGTCCAAACAATCGACGCATTGACTGAATGAAGTATTGACGATTTATGTATTTTCGCCTGTGTGTATATGTGTGTGTGTGTGCATGTGCATGTGTTACCCTTTTGTCATGGTTGTGTTGATTTCTGTTTGTTTGTTTGTTTGTTTGTTAGATTTTAGCATTAATTGCGTTGATCATGCCACATGCCACACGTTGCTCACTGTACAAAATGATTCTAATGGGGTGTGAGCTGCCCTCAGCCGCATTGGGTCAATGATAATAAAAAGATCTAAACAAAAAAGCATAAAAAATGATAATCAGACAAAACTGCTTAAGAGCTGAGCCGAACCGAACCGAGCAAATCAGAGCATATTTTGTCTTTATTTACTACAGTAACAACATTGGCTAGAGCAAACAGACCGATGCAAAAGCATTTTCAACAACAAGGCACACCTCGAAGCTCGGCATATGGGTCTGCCCAAACATCAAAGAAATTTTCAATTCTGGAAGCGCATCATCACTAGAACGGAAAGTGGGTGTTACATGTAACAATGTCAAACGCCAGAGTTCATGGAGCAAAAAAGATGAACCGGCTGAAAGCATTTCGAAAGCCAATATCCGTAAAAGAAAATGTGATGCTGTCTGTTTGGTGGGATTTCAAAGAATCGTTTTTTTGAGCTTCTACCGAATAACACAACAATTAATGGGGGAGTCTACTGTCAGCAAGTGGACAAACCGAATGATGCACTTCAACAGAAAAGGCCAGAATTAATAAAACTAAATAAGGTGTAGTGTTCCAACAAGATAATGCGAGACCTCATACATTTTTGGTTAGTGAGCGCGAGAGAGAGAGAGACAGATAGCGAGTAGCGATTGCATGGGATACACTGACACACTCAGCATATTCTCCAGACTTAATACCACTAAATGGAAAGCTGCTATGTTGAAGAAGCTGTTAACACTGGTACATCGAAATTTGAACATTAGATGTCGCTGACCAGAATTAATGCAAGCTCCAAATATATCTATTGCTTAGGCTTTATGCCTTATGATAATGTATGAGCTATGAGCAAAATTAACTTAATTACGTAACAGCGGTAATGTCCATCAATAATGGTTAGAGGACAATCTGAAACTCCAGGTTATTTGATCCTCGCTGCCGCTGTCTATGGCGCGGCTCGCTAACAGCTTCCTGTGCAACTGTCGTTGATCTCTTGACTTGGCTTTTTTTGTGGTTTGGTTCTGGTTTTGATTTTTTGGGAATAAAATGTGAAACAAGAACAAAACTGGCGCCGTGGTGGCCATTAATTATGAGAGCGAACACGAGTCTACATGGCATGGCAAGAGGGAGCAAAGCAAAGTTAAGCGAATGAGTCAAGCCAGGCCAAGTCAAGCCAGGCCAAGCCAGGCCAAACAGGCCGAGCCGAGCCAAACCGAAACGTACTGAGCCGTGTTCAGTTCAGTTTAATTCAGTTTAGTTCAGTTTAGTATTCAACAATTCACGGTGCAACGCATGCCGACACGTACGCCGAGATACACATAAACCATAAATGTATCTGATGGATGCATGTTTCTATTTATCTATCTATCTATATATCTAACTATTCATCTATCTAGACTTGGGTGGCTGACACATTTTTATTGTTTTCTTTTTTTTTTGTTTGTTGTTTTTTGTTGTTTTTTTTTGTTTTTGTTTTATTTCAAAACGCGCAAAAATGTTTCATATCAGAATTAATGTTTGGTTGGTTGCTTGCTTTGTTGGCTATTGACCGGTTTCACGGCTGTAAGGCGCCGCATGGATGAAGGCATGCCTGCTTCTTCACATTGAACACTTCACACTGAAGTTATTCATTGACAATTAAATGTTGTATTGATCGCTTTATTGCGGGGCGCGTACACTCGCCTCCCTCACTCGCTCATCTTGTCGTTTTGTATTCAATGTGAGTATTGGTCCTGCAACGGCAACGGCAACGGCAACGACAAAGGCGACTGCAGATATTTCAGCTGTCATGCGATCTCACGTGTTTGCGCAGCATCGCACACCAAAATGCGATACAATTCCTTGTTCATTGAAGTACCTACTCACATTGACGACAACGTTGTCTATACTGATTTCTGACTCCTGCCTCCTGCCTCCTGCCTCCTGCCTCCTGCCTCCTGCCTCCTGCCTCCTGCCCCCTGACACCATAGTCAACACCATCGACAGCGCCAGTCGCCGATTGCTGCCGCCGTCGCCTTTGATCTCATCTACCTTTGCCATTGTCACCTTTGCTTTCTTTCATAATTTTGTTGCGCCTCTTTGTCTATATATACATGTGTGTGTATATGTATCGGTGCGTTCTTTTCTCCCCTACTCTACTTTATTCTGTTGTCCTGTGTCAATTGCTTCAAATCAGTTACCCAATTGTTGTGAAAGTGCCCGTTTTGCAGTCGTTGCGTCAAATATATCACAAATCGTTGACCGCCACCGTCGCTAGCCCGCGTTAAATGTTGAATAGCAACGTCCAATTGACCAGCAATACAACACCTTTGGTCCTTTTTTCTATCGAGACAACGAACAACAATAAAATAAAATAAATCGAACTACAAATATGGCAAAACGAAATTAGGAACCTATTGAAGTGCTTTCGGTCAGCGTGGCGCCAGTCTGAGCGGCTTCAAAGTCGATTTTGCGCTAAGACGCCTTGCAATTTTAGAAAGGGAAAGGGAATGAAACTTCTATATATAAATTATTTGCGTTTGCTTTCACAGATCTTTTCCAAATTTAATTTAACAATATGTTCGAAAATATTATATTTAGAAATCACTGAATCACGACCGCTACACCAACCAAAGAACAAGAGACTTTTTCCAACAATTTGTATTAAATGCAATGCCTTTAGATAAACGACATTATTGCTTTTGACGTAAATACGTCTTAGTTTTTCAGTTATATGGCGGTGCATGTTCAAAAAAGTGAGTGAGTTAGTGAGTGATGCGATACAGTTTGGTGTTGTAGCTACCTAACTATCATCCACATTCAAAATTTAATTACACAACTCTTTAGCTAAAGGCACAAAGAATTCATTAGCTTTATCTTTGTCTTTGTCGAATGAGGGGAAAGTGCCGCCGTTTTAATTTCAATGCGAAGATTTCTGTTGTTATTCTTTTCTGCGTCGCTGCCCTCGTTGTTGGTGTTTTTCGTATACGTAGTGTCTGAGTAAAATCAATTATCACATATGTAAATAAATATGTATGAAAGCATTATACGCACAGCTAGACACCCACTTATTTCGCCGACTCAGCTCTCAGCAGCTTGCCTCCTGGCATCGATAGATGGACATGATTCCCAAAAAAAATAATTATATTATGCAACTGACAAATTCAATAATGTACTTTCTAGCGTGATCATACTGTTTCCCTGTTAACGGTTGTGAGGTTCGAGGATCCCGAACCAGTTGAGTGGTATTCCTGTCGTAGGAAGCGGGCACTGCGACCAGAGTAGATCTTTTGTACCCTATACCCTGGTTAAGACAATAGAGCCTTAGTCTTTTTGAAAAAGGCTAGAAGGTTCTTTGTCGACGAGTTCCTGATCAGAACAGGTGACAAAGAGGCTTGTTCCAGGAAGTCTAGACGAAGTTTGGCCAACGCCGGACACTCACTGCTGCGTCTTCTAAACAGAGCCTACACTCTGCAGAGGATGACGAGCCTAGTTTGTGCAAATGATAATTTAGGCGGTGGTGACCGGTTAAGTAGCCCACAAGCAGTCTTAGGTCCGATCTACCAAGGGCTCAGTTTGGCGGGGTGACTCCGGGGGAGATGAGCAGTTTGACTGGACAATTTAACAAGACTTAAATACAATATTGATATTTCCAGTAAAAAAATGCCAACAAACAGAAATGTATGTGATGAATTCGTCTATTCTATTCCCTAGTATGTGGAGTAAAATAATAACATATATATAATATACATATATGTATATAAGTATATATTATAGCATATCATGAAAAGCAATTCTTAGCAATTCTTGGACGTAGAGCGAAAGTCGCTTTCCTTTGCATCGATTTCCATAGGTTGAATCGCGAAGTGCTATAGAGGCGAGTACAGCTCGGTCGCTGCTCCCGAACGAACTTACCAGTTTTTGTCGACTCAGCTCGCTGTTATTGGAGGCTTGAGAAATAAGAAAAAACCAATTATATTCAACAAACAAAAAATCTGAATAAATAACTAACAAGTAAAAGAAGAAAAAGAAGTTCACCAAAACTGATTTGTTTGTTTTGTTGGATTGGGTTTTATTGAGTGGTTGTATTTATGTCTCAATGTGCCCGTATTAAGACATTTGAGTCGCGACTCGTTGCAAGACACCGCGAGGCAGCAAAGGCAGCAAAGGCAGCAAAGGCAGCAACGGCTGGAACGGCATCAGCGATAGCTAGCCTCATTCAGAACAGGCAACGAGGCAGTTCACATAGAGTCCAAGCCAACAATCTTCTTTGGTTGCGACACTTGAAGCTTACTGCGCTGCGCTGCGCTGCTATAATTCAAATAATATTTTGCTTACTACTTCTTTTTGTAGTATTGTTCAATGCGCTTCTTAATGCCCCTCTTACTGCGCAATTTGCACTTTCTATGTCGCAGCAGCCCGACTTGTGGGAGCCAATCTCATCATCGACACCAACGACACAGTTGTTCGACACTCATGGGAAAAGGTGTTGAAATCGGTTTTCAGCGCACACAGCACTTTGCGAATGGAGCCGCGTTGACAGATGTCCGCAATCCAACCTCAAATTTTTTTTTTTTTTTGTTTTTTAGTTTTCCATTTTTGGCTCCGTTTTGGTTTGATTTGATTTGATTTGATTTCTGTTAGAAGCAGTCCAATTCGACGCCAATTTGCAATTAAGCACTTGAGACTCAAGTCGAACAACGCGCCAACGGCTGGACTAACCATTAGTATTTGTTCCCAAGTAGTAAGCACTCTGCTTGGATCCAATAACAGAGAGTTGCTTCTTTTTTTCTTTTCGTAAGAAGCCTACCGAAATAATTTTACTGTCGCCTTTATCGTCGGGTCAGTCATCCTATTTCACGCAAGCTCAATTATTCTCAAGGCCACTAGCGTTATGACACATGCTGTGTCCCAATGCTGTGTCTGAGTTACTGCTCAAGTAGCTTATTAAATCAGAGACTTCGTTATTTATGGAAATATTTCATCATTGGAGTGCCTAGAAATCCGCATGATTCCAGCTCCCAAATTTGGCGTTTTTAAAGAACAACTGGCAACATTTGCAAAGCATTTTGTCAGTAGTTTTGAGTGTTCACGTTCAATCGAACGTTGTTGCTAGACGAAAGGCAGTAAGGCGGGGTGATTATGTTAAGGCTGCTTCAAGCTTCAGGAAAAAAAACATCTTACCCTCAGCCCTTATGGCCAATGCTCTATTAACGCATAAAAATGTTATTCAACGTATTAGCCAACAGGCTAGTTCGATTGCATTTGTTAATACATTAGAATCTGGAAAAAGTTAACCGAAATCTCCCAAGGATGCTTAACTTTTTCGAAATATTAACTTTTCTAAACGGTTTTCAAAATTGTAAGCAATGGTACCCACCCTCGAAATGTATCATAGTAAGCCAACGGAATGTCGTCTTCACCCTCGTATTGATCAACAGCTCACTTTTGTTTACTTATTCCGCGCTCTTATAAGCTGAGCATGCGGCAATTGATTCCCCACTGATTTAAGTATCAAAATGGCATTACGAATATAATGTGCTTCAAAACATTGTCAATCGGAACGTTTTCTTGTGCATGGGCTGCAAGATCGCTGTTACGTTATGTGGTATGCTTCCATCATCAGATGGTAGCAAGGCAATTGACTTATGTGCATAATCCATTCATTTCAGAAAAACTAACTCAAAAGCAAACTTTTTAGAGCGGTACTCGGAGACAAAAATTCGGTTAACTTTGCCTGTTTCTGATGCCAAATGCTACTGTACATACTCTACATTTGTAATGTCTGAGTGCGGAATAACAGAACAACCTATTTATGGAAATTATAAATCTGAATAAATGAAATATGCCCACCCTAAGGCCATCTACCCGGTCGAAATAAGAAAAACAAAAACTCAGTAGAAACTCGAACCAAGCAAAGGTAAATACTTTAGCCCGATAGCTAAAGTATTCGGAGAATACCCGTTTATAAAAAATTTACAAACTGTTTTATATACACAGATAGGTAGATAGATAGATAGATAGATAGATAGATAGATAGATAAATATATAGATAGATAGATAGATAAATAGATAGATAGATAGATAGATAGATAGACAGATAGAAACTGATAGATAAATAGATGGATAGAAAGATATATAGATATATAGATAGATAGATATAGATAGATAAATAGATAGATAAATAAATATATAGATACATATTGGTAGTTGCAGTCATTAAACGGCATGAGCTGATAAAGATAGTCTTGTAAAGTTTGTATTATAATTGCGACAAACTTCTTTAGGAAGAGAATCTATATTTGTTTCAAGTACGCTAGCCTTTAGTACGTTGAATAGCATAAAGCAGTACTCATATATTGTTTGACCTTCTCGTCTCAACTCACCTATTTCTTCTGTATTCCTTCTGTAGCTGTTGACGCCGCTCACCGCAGTTTTATGATACACAAGTATATTTCGGAGACACCAATGCCTTCTCATTTGGGGTCATCTGTTTAATTACACTTAACGCATAACTCTGTGATTTTACCATACAATATATACGAGTGTGTGTATAAGAGATTCTGTGAATCTTTGCGGCGCTATTGCCTTCAAAAATTTTATAGATGGAGATAGTCATTTGTAACTCTATTTATTTGTTGTTGTTGTTGTTGTTGTTGTTGTTGTTGTTGTTGTTGCCTTTTGTTTTTGGTTGTGTTTATTTTTATCGGCACGTTAAACATATTTGTAGTAATTCCTTCCTTTCGTCCTGAGTTTTGGTTTAGTGTCTTCTTTATCAGCGTGCAAGAATCTCAATTGAAAGTAGCAGAGCGGTCGAACCGACAGACAGACAATCAGTGCTTCCTTTGTAACAAGCACTCACAAAGTGTGATGTATGTATGTGTGTGTATGTGTGTGTGTGTGTGTGTAGTTGTTACAAATCTGTGTTTTTTGTGTTTGCTTTTGTCGCGGTCGCCACCAAAATTACTGGGGCTGCTTGGTTGCCACGGCCCTATCAGCGACACAATCAGCAATTGTCATTAATTTCTGACTTCGGCTCATTGTACGTGCTCCGATTTGTCTCCGATGCGTGCATGAGTGCGTGCGTCTGTGCGTGCGTGAGTGCTTGCGTGAGAGCGACCGAACGAGCCGTTGTGATTGAACAATTTGATATGACACTGTGGCAGAGGGACTCAAAAGGAGCCCAAACGCAATGCCGCAACGGCCGCACACTACTTACTCCAAGATACAGATACTTATCACTTGCTTGATTTTATTGTGCGGCTCATCACGATCAACTTACCATCATCATCATTATCATTATCATGATTATTAACATCATCATATTCCTAGTCGTCATCAGCTTCCTTCTCATTATCATCGGCTCCATTGTTGTCATCTCGAAAATGCCATAGACAAAGTTCTTGATGATTCTAAGGTGGTTAGTACATAATATACATATATTACGAGCACTTCGATGACTTCGCTGAGGTTACCATTTCATTATCACCTTCACCCATACCCACCTTGAATGACATAGCCGCACCTTTTGATTTGCTCTATGTGTCACCTCTTTGATGCACTTGATTTGATTTTCTTTGCTTTTCATACATCATACATCAAGCTCAACCTTTTCTATTTTAGTATTTCTTTAGCATCATTCCGCAAATGGAGCAAATCCGGTATCTCGGTATGATCCTGGATAAGCGTCTTACCTGGCGTGCACACATTAAGGTAGTTACAGCGCGCTGCTACCAAAAGCTCAAGAAACTGGAGTGGCTCCTCCGCCCATCGAATAAGTTATCTTTAACTAATAAAAGGCTCATCTATTTGCAAGTAGTGGCACCTGCTTGGCGCTACGCCATACAAATTTGGGGCACTACTGCTGCCTACAACATCAGAAGAGTGCAGCCGTGTCCGAGCAAGGCTTTCAGAAGATTTACGGGCGCCCCTTGGTACGACCGCAACACCACGCTGCATAGGGATCTTGCCGTGCCAACTGTTATGGAGGTGATTAATTCTCACAGCTGCTGCTATCACTACAGACTTTTGTCGCTTCCAAATCCGCTAGCTTCCTCCCTCACCCGTATCTCAACAAGGCGTAGACTGAAGAGGCTACACCTGCATGATTTCCCCCTAAGAAGGATACAGCCTTCTATATCATTGCCTTTTCGGCGCAATTTACATCGTTTTTAATCTCGTTTTAGTATAAGTCAAATTTTTTTTTTCACGTCATTATTTTTTAAATCCGACAAATGTGTTATGCAGTTTACTGCGTTAAATGTTACAATTTAATTATGAAAAAAAAAATATTTCTTTATTTGTTTTTGATTTTGTTATTTTTATTATTGTATCTATATAAAAAAATAAAATAAAATAAAATTTTAAAGACTAAAGTCACTGAAATCACTGAATTGACTAAAGTCACCGAAATCACTGAAGGGACTAAAGTAACTGAAATCACTGAATGAACTAATGTCACTGAAATCACTGATGGGACTAAAGTCACCGGCAACATTGAATGGACTAAAGTCACTGAAATCACTAATGGGACTAAAGTCACCGGCAACATTGAATGGACTAAAGTCACTGAAATCACTAATGGGACTAAAGTCACCGGCAACACTGAATGGACTAAAGTCACTAAAATCATTCCCATTGACAGCCAAAATATCACAAACAACCCAAATGTTGCGCGGAACACAAGTGCGTCTCATCATAAAATCCACAAATTCCTCCTCACGATCTCCTTCTAGTTGGCATAAAATCAATGCTAACGATCTACTTCAGTGGTATCTAAGCAATTTTAAACTTTGGGCAAAACGCTGGAATATTGGTATAAGCTTGGAAAAATGCGTATGCGCGTAAGTTGTTATGTATTTGTTGTAATTGAAGTAAATTTAAAGATATTTGTAAATAATCAAAAAAAAATGTATCTTCATACGTATGTATGTCTATATACATTTTTGTTTTATGTATTTTGGTTTGACTGTGGTATCTCAATCTTTGGTGCAACACGTACGCGTACTTTTAAAGATTTTACCACTTTTATCGTTTTGTGGTCGCGTCTGTGATGCAACTATTTTGGGTTGGTTGCTGTTAGTGATGCTAGTCGCTACACTCATCTCTATTTTATTCGCTCACACGTTGTCTGCCGATCAAAATTTCAATGTCTGCCCAGACTTCCAAGCATTCATACATCCATACATCCTATACGTTCGCACTTTCGTCTGGTCGTCCACATTCCGTTCACATATTCCGTTTTCTCAATGAATTTTAGAGCAGACTTCTCGATCAGCATACGATTTAATCTAAATCTAAATGTTTTTGAAATACCTTTTCTCTTCTTTCTTGTGTTTTTTATTTATTTATTTCTTTTTTGCTGTTTTTTTTTTTTGTGTGGTTTTGTTACATCTTTTTGGTTACGCGTGCGTGACTCGTCTGTGGGGCTTATGAAATTCGCCCCGCTTTCAGTTTTGTCTTTTCAACAATTTTTATATATATTTTTCTTTTTTTATAGACTCTCACAGTTAATTAGAAGAATCTTATTTCGTTTTACATTTAGGTTGTACCAAGTTGTGCCAATAAGTTCATTTCCGCACCAGATTAGGTAATTCAGGTTATTTTTGATGTACATGAAATGGTTTCGAGTCACCCTGTTTTGAAGTATGCATATCGAACACAATTAACAAATCTAATAAAAATCGTACTAGGCCACAGGCTGTGTTCTGCCGTAATTTAGGTCTAATCTAATTTACCCACTAGGTTTGGGAGTCGCTGCATCTCTCAGTAAAGACTAACTGTTTTCACATTCTCAAGAGTCTGAAGCGTCTTAACCGGAATCCAGATTTTGTTTAATTAAAAAAATTTATTAAACTAAACTAAAATGAACAACGATAAGAAGGAGGTGCCAGAAGGGCTTGACAATAATACAAATACGAATGCGAAGGGCCCGAAGAAGTCACCCGCCGCCACCATAAACATCTCCGGCGACAATGGCATCCTCGCCGCCACCGCCACCGCCACCGTCACCGTCACCACCGTCCACGACACCACCGGCACCACCGGCACCACCGGCACCACTACCCCCATCGCCAACGGCACCTTCAGCATCGTCGGCAGCGGCACCACTATCATCACAATTGAAATAAAACCAAATTAAATAATACTTGGGTTGCGCTGTGCTCCCTTCCACCACCACCCCCACCCCAACCCTGATGACCACGATGACAGCTAGAAAGACACTTGGATACACGCCGAAATACGCATCAGCACACGAAGGCGCACGAACAGACATGAACTTAACACTAAACGAGGAATAACGAGCAGAGCAAGAAAACACACACACACATTCGGTTCGTAAAAAATATGTGTTTTTTATTGGACAAACTGAAAAAATATGCACAAATATGGATTTGTGGCCAATTGGTCGTACGCACCTTAGCTTTGCTTAGAATTAGAAATATATGTACGTATGAAAAACTATATCCTATATCACAGCCGAATGCTTAATTTAACATATGTATGTGTGTATGCAAATGAATAACTAACAAGCTTTGTCGAAAATAAATAATGCTAAATGCTGCAAATTGCTGGAGACTTCTGGAAGAACTTATATACTTATATATGTATGTATGTATGTATGTATGTATGTATGTATGTATTTATGATATGTAACTTGTGAAGAATTTCCGAGTGGATTTATGGAGTGATTCGAATGTCGAATTGGTGCAGTGCAGTGGTGGGTCGTGAGTCGTGAATCGTGAGTCATGACTCATGAGCTAACAGAAGGAGGCTATAAGTTTGTCTAACTTGTGAATTGTAATTGTGAATCAGTAATGAATAGTGAAAGAGATGAGTTGAGTTGAGTTGAGTTGAGTTGTGTTGAAGGGAGTGGAGTGGAGTGGAGTGGAGTGGAGGAAATTATAGCAGAGAAACATAGTGATGAGTTCGCGACGCCTTGGTTGAGTAGAGTAGAGTCGAAGAGGACGCGGTAACATACACAAAAAACAACATTTAGCGAAAATGATTGGAATGAATGAATTGAATTTCTTTTTTTTTTTTTTTTTGTTGCCGCTCGCTTTGATTTGATTTTGTTAGTTTCTTATTCGAATGTTGTTAATGATGATAATAATCACTGAGACAGACCATGCTGAATGAATTTTGTATTAATAAATAACCGAATGTACTGGCAGGCAGTGAGAAATTGTTGTTCGTTGTTCGTTGTTCGTTGTCGTCTCCTTTTTTGTTCTCTGATCGTTCATAGTGCGACAACACCGGCTAAGCAGGAGGCAGTGCGAGTTGGAACGACGCGACGAGAGCGATAATGTGACCGAGCTGAGAGTGTTGCAAGTCTCTTAGCGCAACCGAAGCGTTCTGTAACTGTATTGTATCTGAGATTTGGTTTAACTTATTTCCGTGTTTCTTCGTTGGAAGTGTTTCATTCGTTTGCGTGTGGACGCGTTTGCCGCTCAGCTGAGCAAATTATCACTTTCGCTCTCAGAAGCTGGCGAACTCTTGTCTGCTTTTAAGCCACTAATTGTTTGGGCAGATTTTGGTGCTCCTCCTGCTTTTGCTGGATTTTTTTGCTGCGTTTTCTTTAATATTATTGTCTCCTTTGTTGTCTTTTTTGTAGTGGCCACAGTTTCGACGCGTATGCCGCCTGAGCCCGCATTCGGACACACCTTGGGCGCGTATGTACGCAATAATCTCACCATGTTGTGCAAATAGTCGATATAGTGGTGCTTCAGGAACTTGATGTCAATGGCAATGGTAGTCTCGTCGCCCAAAGCGGCAGCCGCAGCGGGCTCCACCGCTTCAGTGTTGTGTTGAATTATGGGCGTCCTAAAGTGGCGCAATCGATGCTCCATCAAATGCCTTGATATGGTTTTGACGCCGACACTCACATTGCCGCCGCCACCACACGCGCTACTCTTGTGGTTGCGGTTGCGGTTGCTGTTGCCTACGTTGGATTGACTTCGTTTCTTGTTGCGTCCGTAGATAATATCCGTGCCATTCTTGGCCGTCTCGACGTAGCAGAGCACATGGCGTGCGCTTTGCTTCAGCAGCTGCAGCTCGATGGCCGCCGGGCTCTCGCGCATGCCGTGGTGATAGTCCCAGTGCAGCTGGGCGCGACGCATGTATGCAAAGGCGGCCACGTACACTTGCAGTTGTCGATGCCAGCCACGCAATGCAATCTGCAATGAGAACAAAGAGCATGGCAAAAACTTTAAATAATAACCAAACCAACCAAAGAAACAAAGAATAAAAGGAGCGTGAAAAGGCAATTAAAGGTGTTTACGAACTAGAACTGTAACCGGATCAAGCGATCGATCGACGGTTGGCAGTCGGCAGTCGGCAGTCGGCTCGTCACCATTGACTGCAAAAGTATTAAGTGCTAGCCAAAGCTACAACAACTACTACAAAAACGTCAAGAGAGTGACGCGTTGAGAGACGAACGCGAGTTGAATGAACTAAGCCAGTAGAGTAAGCAAACAGCGCTGTGCAGCAGCGCCAACAACAGCGGCGACAACCACCAACAACCAAAGCGAAGAGGCTACCGCGCGCCTTTTGCCATTGAACCGAATGAAATGAGTTGAGTCTATTAGTGCCCTAGTGTGCCACTAAGCTGATAACAGCATTGAAAGTGAAAACGAGGGCGAGGGCGAGCGACTGCATGAATGAGTGTGTGTGTGAGTGAGTGAGGGCGTCGGCAACGTCGTCGTTTAACAATTGATTTCGCATGCTTTTATCGTCGTGCGCTCACTCAACACTCAACACTCAACACTCACTCAACAAACCCGATTGTATCAGCCGGTGGACCTACGACCAGCAAACACCAGCAACAACAACCAGCTATAATACGCCCAAATATGTATCTAAAACGAGAATGTTACGTCGAGTACCAACAACAACAAGCAACAACAAGAAACCATCAGATGACGATTTCATTCATGCCACAACTTTTTATTTACTGCTATTCGCTTGCGCACTCATTCGCCCCGCCCGCTCAATCACTCGATCGTCCCAGCGATCTGTCATTTCGGTGTACGCTAGCGATCCAACAGGGGATTCCACCAAAGCAGCACCGCGTGTGTGTTGGGTAATGATTCATTAAACAAAGTTTCTTTCTGCTCTCTGCTCTCTGCTCTCTGCTCTCTGCACACTGCTATTCTGACGACGATTGCTTCTCTTTCGCACGCTCAAGCATTATCATCTGTTTTCAGGTGTGCACGAATGTGATTGTGTGTAGTTTCGCCAGTAGGGCAATCGGTTTATTAGGTTATTGATTTGATAATGGTTTTTTTTTGTTGCTGTCACTATCGGTGTTGCGGTCGCTGTCGCAGCCGTATGTATGCATGCATTTATAGCTGACCCTATCAATGTGTGAATTGTGCTTAATTTAGAACACTTTAGCACTCTCTCACCACCGCACTACACCAAAATACGACATACCAACCACACAACACACAGCTCACTTCGTTCGTTTTATTCCGGCACGGGCTCGGCTCACCGCGGTTCGTCTTCACTTCGATTGCTCATCGCTCATAGCCGTCCCTTCGCTAGTGACGTCAAAGCGCAAGCGCACACGCCTTGGAATCAGTTGAATTTCCAGCTGATTGATTCGCTCGCTCGCTCGCCCGCTTTAAATTTAAAATTAACTGAATCTCAGACTTTCGCTCTTGTAATTAGATGGGGGGTTTTTTTGTGTGTTGCTTTGCCGGTATTGATTTTCTGAGTCTTTGAGTAAAAAGTGTAGTGCCTTGGGTTAAATAATTATGTAACCTTTTCTTCTTCTATTGACGTTTGACAAAAAGTATTTAGCAGCACAGTTTATTATTATTTTAGTATTATTATTATTATTATTATTATTTTTTAATATTTTTATTATTATTATTATTACTATTAATAATATTAATATTGTTATTATTATTATTATTATTAATTAATTAATTAATTAATCAATTTATTTATTTATTTATTTTATAAGCATTTTTTGGTTTAGCTTTGTGGCATTTCGTAATTATCACAATTCTAATGTGATTTCGTGAACCCAGCTTTCGACTTCGGCTCAATTAGTCAGTCCGTAGGTTTTTCCGATAGTGGAACTTCATGATTCACATGATTATCGGCATTCATTCGCATATAACCGTTCAGTCCATCTCATTGTGGATTGTGGCTTGTTTCAAAGAAGCAGCGGCTTTTCGCTTCTTGGACTTCGTGCGACAAACATTTTTGTGACGTATGAACATTACGTACGATGAAGTTATAATAGAATCGTATTGGCCAATGCTAGTCACCGTAAAATTGCTGCACTGGCAAGCAAGCAGGGTTTAGGTGTAAATGTATTAGCTACGAGTACAAGGTAAAAAATAATGGAAGAATGGTCGAAGAGGACAAAAAACACATGTTGATAACAGTGGGCAATCCAAGCAAAGAATAATTTCAAACGCTCTCATGTGCTATTAATTATCGCATTGCATTTACTCGCACGCTCCTTTTGCTGAAGGCTCGGCTGGATTAGCTTCGGCGCAGATAAGACGCAAACAGAAATTCTCAGACATCAGAGTCTCGCTTCTGGGGTCCTATTCAACGCCCGCTCTATTATTTTATTTATTTATTTATTTATTTATTTATTGCTCCTGTGGTATTTGTTGCGTAACCTCTTTGACTTCGGTTTTAGCAAAGTCGAATGCTTGCGGCGCCCATCGTTTTTGCGCCGACGTAGTGTTTTCGCTGCGAATGCTTTTGTTATGATTTATGATTAGCGATTCTCCGTTGTTGTTGTTGTGCCTTTATAAACAAATCGTTTGGTTGTTTTATCAATTGACTGTTTCCAACACACTTCAGTTGTCACCAGAAATCAATGTAAACATACTTTGTTCTTGACCGATGCTGACACTTTCCAACCACGAATTAGATTCCCCCGCAACCTATATTCATTATGTAATACACAGCATACGAAGGCTTGGCGCCAGAGAGTACGCATTTTAGAGTCCAAGCCACTGCAAGAGTGCAAAGTGGATGTCCGCATAACACTTCCTGTCTGAAACTGTCTGATAAGGAGCGTGAGCGTGAGAGCGGAAGCGGAAGCGGGATGGAGTCGGTATACCTACTAGTGAGATGTTGGGGGCTTGGTTACTTACATTCGATTGTGACTCCAACGTGGGCAAGAAGCTGTAGGTGCTGTTGTGGAGCGCCCAGATGTTCATTTGCGTTATATCGATGGCCGCCGCTTTGTGTGGCGGCAGGGCTGCCGTTGGCGGTGGTGGCGGCGTGGGTCGCTTGTGCAATGCGCGAAATTCATGTCGTGTCATTTTCTGTAGAGTACGCAGCAACTGTAATTGGAAGGAACAAGGACAAGGGTATTAAGGACAAGCAGAGTGAATGTGTGCGTATGTGTGTTTGTGCTTAGACCCCATGGGTGGAAGGATGGTGCGTGGTCGCTGCTGCTGTGAGTACTACTCACCTTTTTGTACTGCATACAGCGCTTGCCATGTTGACGCTTTTGTCGCTGGCGTTGTTCCTTCAGCTGCTGAGCGATCTCTTCTTGCCAGACGCCGCCGCAAGGATTCAGCCACGCCATCTCTTCGTCGTGCATCTCATGTCGATAGAGCTCGGGAAACGTGATTTGGGCGCGCTTGCGCATCCGCACCTTGCCAGTACGTACTTGCATTCCAGGCATTGCGTCAGTTGCGGCAGGTGCTATCGCAAATGTCGACGCTGCTGTCGATCCGATCGAGTAGAATACGGTGTCATTGATTACGGCTGCTGGAGTTGCGTGCCTGAGTGGCGCCGCCTTTGTAACGAATTTCTCTTGGAGTTGTTGTAGTAACAGGATCACTGTTATTGTATAAAAGATGCAGCTCAGCTTCCCTCGGTTTCTTCTGCTTCTGCTTCGACCACGGCCTTTGCTTTGTACTTTGTGTTTGGTCAAATTCGTGCAGGGATGTGAGTGGTACGGCTCGTTGTATACCACTCGTTCTCCCGCTGTCGGCACCACCTTCTGCACAGTTGCCGTCACTGCCAGCGTTCTTTTTGTGTGTGTGGGTGCGGATGCTGTTGCTCTCGACACCGTCGTCGTCGCAATCGTTTTAGCCTCCTCCGCGGCTGCGATCGACGGCTTATATTCCGTTATGTTGGCCGTTTTGCTGAATTTAATTTTGGTTGCGTTTGCCTAGCAACCAACTTTTTATTGTTGTTTTTGTTATGATTGTGGTTGTTGTTACGTTATGGCATTTCCCCGCAATCGGCAAATGGATCGGCCATAAAAGTAGAGTGCATAATGTAAAATAAATAAATAAATAAAAAATACTAATAAAAAAATTTATAATTAATTAATAATCATGGCCATAAGTTGATCGAGAAAAGCCCAAAAATCATCACATTTGTAATTGAATTATTCCCAATTAGAATGATGCGTGATTTTTTGCCACCAACAACAACATCGCGATCGTTTTCGGTGTAATTTCGGTGCTCTCAGATACGCCGCTCCAATAGAATGAGCGATATGTTTTAAACAGTTTATCTTTTGCTTTGGCTTACATACTTTTGTATATATGGATATATGTATGTGGGTGTGAAGCAGCATGCATTTAGCTAAAATTGTTGTCATAGCAGTAATAGGACCACTTCCAGTATATCGCTGTATCTTTGTATCTGAGCAGCGTGCACAACAAAAAGCGCATTTAAATGTCATGCATGCCGAGCGGTATGCGCATTTTGGCATGATATTCGTAATTTTTTGCGTTCTCTATTCTCTCCCTTTTTGTGTCTTTCAATTGTTTGTTACCGACTTTACGTGTTGGACATATTATTGTTTGAGCTGTTATTGTTGTTGTTGTTGTTGTTGTTGTTGTTGTTGTTGTTGTTGTTGACGCTGAATCATCGAAAAAGTGTCTTTGATTTTATCTACAGCGAACGTTGGTAAAATATTCGTAAACGCGAATTCGCACGCTTCTTCGCGCTGCTGCTTGACTCTAGCAAAATGTCCCAACATGAATCAAAATGGCAAGCGAATGCTTTCGGTGTCATCCGCGATGACGCTAAAGCTGTTTGATGTTGAAGATGATGTGATGACAAAGTCTCGGTGTATCAACGGCCAATATTCCGGGTGCGTGATGTGCCAATGAGTGGGCAGAGGGTGTCTGTGACATGGACTGCTTCTGCGACCTTCAGTTAATACATGGAATGACCCAAGCGTACGTTGAGTCAACGAACTTAATAACATACCATACATATGCGAGCGAGCGAGACAACTGATAGATGATGGTCGAACGCATTACTCATTGTAGTTATGGTTAGTAGAAAGAGTTACCATAAAAAGACCAAGCGAAACACCAAAAGCAAAAAATTGTATTGGCCGGCTACAACAAAAGTCGAAAACGAAGGCGTTCGTCGTTCCGTCGTTCCGTCGTTCTGTCGTTCTGTCGTTCTGTCGTTTATCCGCTACTCTGCTGCTTGGTTGCGACCATTTGTGAAATTCACCTGCAACTTCGACTGCGAATTCGAATTTGAATTTGAATTCGATTGACAATCATTTAAACCAAATTGCTTGCAATTGAAGTCGTCTAAGTTAATTCGCTCGGCTGCCAAACGAATTTCTGCAATTTCATAATATAGCGGAAAAGTTTCATACCCAAGTCTGGTTATTGTTGTTGGCTCTGCTGTTTTGTTCACCGCTTGTGGGTGGGTGGCCGACGAATGCGTCAGAGCGACCGCACAAACTTAGCTGAATGAAGCCAGGTTAAGCGACAATAAGCCGAAAGCCGAGCATGCGCACGACGCACAACTTTTAGTTTTTCAGTTTCAGTCAGCGGCATAGCCATCAGAATTTGCTTTTTTGTTTTTTTTTTTGGGCTTTAATTTTTATTTTATTTTCTTTTTCTATCTTTTAGTTTGGTCCTCGAAGAGACTGCAGAGACTGCAGCTCATATTCAAGCCCACAACTCTGCTTTTGGCAACTGTCTCTCTCTATCACTTAATTGACAAAAATGCTCAGCAAAAGTTTTCCTACTCACCATTTACACACTTGAATGTCAGTAGCCAGTCCTTATTGAGACCGCTGCGCTGCGCTGCGATTCGATTCGATTCGATTCAGAACTTGTGATTTTGAGTGTCCGCGAATTGCACAAGGCAACTTGCCTTTTGAGTTCATTTAATTGGGTTTATTGTTTGGGATTTAGTATTTTCTCTTTTGCTGGTTTTTCCAAATATGAGACAACAAATAGTAGAAACAAGCACCAAATTACACCAAAAAAATTTTTTTTTTAATTAAAGAATACAACAACAATTCAATAGAATTTGATCTAGTTAGGAGAACTTGGAACTTGGCTTATCACTTTCTGTTTCGTTGCTGTTGACTTTCGTCCTGTTGCTTTACATTTTATATGTGAACATTTTCTCCAATTTTTCGATTACAAAATAATAATTTTAAAATTAAAAAAAAAGGAATTTTCCTCGAAATGAAATTTCAATGCGAACGCGTTCTATGTGTGCGAACACCTCAGTTACTGGAAACGTACTAATAAAACTTCAATCATCATCATCAGTCATACGCGGTTAAAGGCAGAACACAACGGCAACAGCAAAGGCATCGGCAAAGGCAGCAGGGGCGACGAAATCGCATGCGGGAATCGAAAAGTCGCCCTGGGCTCGTTTTGTCGAGTCGAGTGAGTAGAGTAGAATGAATGAGTCAAAAGCTTAATGTACGTCATATGTGTGTGTACTGAGTGAAAGAGCAAAATAACTGGCTCCCTCTGCAAAAGTCGCGAACGCTTTCATTTTTGCTTCTTCTGCGACTTCGACTTCAACCACTCTTCCGCCCACCCATAACCAATAACACAACTGTGATGTTACCATAACATTAATTAATATGCATACCTTGTGCAAAGTTAGTAGTGATGCACTCAGCCACTCATCAAATGTAACTCAACTATCATCAAAACCAAAGCCAAGCGAAGTCGAGTCAAGTTGAGTGCGAAAACGGCTCTCATTTGGATATTTGATTGCGCGTGTGTGTGTGTGCGCGAACTGACCATGGCATTGCCAGTTAAAAGGTATCAACGCCAACGAAAACGACTCTGCTGACAACGACGACGACGACGACGACGACGACGACGATGACGACACAAAGGCAGCTGACTGCGCTCAGCTGTTCGTTGGCAAACTGCTAAAGTTTTCTGTTGTGCGTCTGTGTGGGAGGGGTGGTCGACCGAATATAGCCTGATAACAACACAATCAAAAGGTGTGAGTGAGTGAAAAAGTTAGTAAGCCGTTAGCGCAAGCGGTTGCTCTCGCATGCCTACTCAGCGCATACCTATGTGAGAGCGAATTCAATCGATATCAAGAGCAAGTCGATTGCATCGAACAGCTGAGTCGCGTTGCGTTTATTCTGTTTAGCGGCTTGTTTAGCCTCTCGTTTTGCCGGCTTGCGTTCGACATTCGTAGTTCTCAATTCAAAAAACTGCTATCAAACGAATACGAATACATGAAGGCGGGATATTTCGTAGTTTGGGATGAATGATAGCCAATTCTATGCACTGATAGCCACACTCACATCGATTCCATGCACTTCACGATTATTAATTCTTCGCTAGCGCCGCCTCTTACGCGCTTATCTTGTTCATTGTCATCTCGATAGACAGATAGACGTCTATTGACAACTTTGAGTAGGCTACTTGGGCAAAGAAATGTCT
The DNA here is from genome assembly GCA_035041755.1 of Cacoxenus indagator. Classification (NCBI taxonomy): domain Eukaryota; kingdom Metazoa; phylum Arthropoda; class Insecta; order Diptera; family Drosophilidae; genus Cacoxenus; species Cacoxenus indagator. Next base: position 1,382,204 of record JAWNKX010000220.1, on the reverse strand, counting down.
TATGCATTTAAGTTGTGGTCCAACAAGCCCCAGTGTGGACCTCCAGTTATGGTAGCAACTCACAATTGCAGCCAAATTTTGTATCAATACAAAGTAAGGTTTGGCTAGAAATCGAGTTTTAAAGTGTGTCATTGGCATATAATTTGGCTCAGGGGTGACGATTCTGCTTAATCATTTAGATAACTGTTTTTAAATTTTTTTTTTTATTAAACATAAATAGGAAAATAGACGTCATGCCGGTAGGCAGCTCATAACACGTAGAATTAATCATTTCCGGATAGTGTGCCGATCGTCAGCGATAAGTTCGCACCATCGAAATGAACAATAGATGAAGACGGCAGCCGCAGCCGACCGGCGCAGATAAGATGCGTGGCACAGAAGTATAAATAGAGTCGTCAATTTGCAGAAGTGGTGAAGGGGCTGCCGCATAAAATTGTGCCAATGTCAGCGTTTGGAGAAACTTAATTGGCCTGGAATGAACTGAATTGCAGTGTTGAAATGAATTGAAAAGCGGCTGATTTGGCTTTTCGGCGGGCGGGTCGGCTCGAATGAACGCCGTATGAATTTCAGTTATTTCCGTTTAATTTCACAAGAATTGAGATTACTCATACGTGGTGTCTGGCAGTGCCCGTCGCCGATGTGTCGATGGCAGTGTTGTCTAAACGAAGCGTAACGAAGCAAAGCCCATCGACAACGTCATCGACATCGACATCGACATTGACAACGACGACGCACGACAAGCGAGTTAGGCAGTCACACGCTCGCTCTGACACTCACAGATTTTGACAAGCTCACAAGGCGGCAGACAGATGGATGGATGGACGGATGGATGAATGGATGAATGGATGGATGGACTATCAGACACTTACACGCTTAGACACGCTTAGTTGTGTTCATTCATGAATTGTGTTTTGCTTTGCTTTACTTTTTTTTGTTTGTCATTTGTTTGAGTTGTTGCTGCTGCTGCTGCTGCTGCTGTTGTTATTGTTGTTGTTGTTGTCATCGTCGTAGCGAAGACGGCTAAATTTCACCAAAATTGGCAAGAAGCGCAAAACGCAAACCACAACAACAATGTGATCAATCAAGCAAATATTTAGTTACTCACGAACACTGCTCGCTAATCAGTGGAAGAAGAAGAAATAGCAGTAGAACCGATATAGAAGTAGACGTAGCCGTGTGTATATAGGTATGTACATATGTATGTATGTATGTATGTATGTATGTATGTGGGCATAGATGAAGTACGTATGAAAAAAAGCGTAGCTAGAAGCACTCCGAGCGACAGGTGACGGGTGACGTAACGCACGTAACGGCACACAACGATGAAACATACAAACATACACAGTTGCGTGAGGGGTAAGAGCTGCCGCAGGGGCGGCTATTATGTTGTTAAGCTATTTTTAACTATTATATTTTGTGTTTGATTTGGCTTCTACTTTTAATTGGAGTTCACACGGATGGGTCTTTATTGTTGTAGCGTCGCCGACTGTAGTCTCGTTATTATTTAATTAATAAACGCACACGCACGCACGCATACACACATACACATACAAGCTGGGTTAGAGCCAAATTGAGGCGTCTCTTCTGTGCGTCGTTCGATTTGCCTTGCGTGCTTCGTGAACGTTTGCGCTTTTCGTTTCTGCTTCTTCCAATGTTCGAAACCATCCGCAGATTGTTCAAAGACAAACTCCGAGCGTGCTTTGTTGCTGTAATTAATTTGTCATTTGTCATGCGAAAGTGTTTAGCGTGCGTGATACATATGTATGTATGCATTTCATGCCGCACACATTGTCGTTATCTTCACATAAATAATATAAATAAATAAATAAATAAATAAATAAATAACTAAAAACAAATAAAAGAAATTATGTCTGTGAACAGATGTATGTGTACTCATAGTAGTAACGCAAGGAGCTACGATATGTCGATAAGCTCACCCACATCCGTTTGCTGTGCAGACTAATCAATTGAATGCTATTGAAACTGAGCAAGGCCGTATAGCACTTTGAGGCGAACAAGTAAATTCAGTTTGTATACGTACATATGTACATATGTACATATGTATGTGATGCTTAAAATACCATAGAAGAGGCCTGCAAAATTTCAGGACATTTGAAAATGTTGTGATGCAATGATGTAGATAAAAATCATAAATCATAAATCATAAATCATATGATCATTTCTAAACGCTTTTTTTTATTTAAGTCAGCTCTGTTCGGATCAAATTTTGTAATAAATATTTTGTCTACTTTCAGCGCCACGTAGTTTCTTTTTAAATTTCGCCAAATATTACCAGGGCCATCTCGTGTATTTAGGCTCGGATTTATTTGAGTCTGGACACGCTTGCGTGGCACTGTGTCGAGCCAAGTCTTTGGAAGGATTATGCATTAAAACATTTTAAATTAAATATAAGCGTTTAATTACTAAAAGCTACAAAATAATTTGATAGGTGCCAGGTACCGGCCATCACATCACTCTCCACATCCATCTAGAACATCGAACAGACTCAAATAAAATCATGGAGCCTATCATAAGCTGAGTAAATTTGTCATAGATCGTTCTGTGTTCTGTGTCGCACGAGTATAGTAACGCATTTACCTTTAAGCAAATCTTGCACTTATTGTTGTTTGTAGATAGAAATCATTATTACCGCTTGGAATCAGTTCAAAAGCAGTTCTGGGTAACTGGGTAACTTACATTGGTATACTAACATACACCTTCCAACCTGTCGATGTCGTCTAAGATTTCTCCAACTAACTACATTGTCCAGTCGTAGAATAAGTCGCGGTGTTATGTTTTTTATAATTGAATTGCTGACAGTATCTATTCACCTTTACTGCTTGGTAGCATCAATTTCAATGTACCTTCTCGTGTTACAAGAACTTATTTCCCAATTCTTGTTGGTCTTTGTAAAACTACGCGTCCGCAGCACAATCCATTTCGTGTTTTTTGTCAAGCTTACAACCTACATTATAACCTGATATCTATGTATCTCTTCTTCGTCTGATGACTTAAAATCCACCCTTATATTCTATCTCAACTCCTAATAAATAGCTCATCTACTACTAGTAATTTAGTAATTAGTAATTGCTTTAGTATTATTGCTTTAGTAGTTGCTTTAGTATTTTTTAGTTACCTTCTCCTTATTCTAAAGAAGTTAACTCTTAGCAGCAGTGAAAATTGTTGCATGTTGAGATGTAAAAAAGGCTGATTATATTATATCTGCAGCCATTTTGTAGATATACATTAGTTTTGGTATTCGCATGCTGACTAAAAAATTAGCAAAACAGCTGTGTGCATTTCGATAGCACTTGGCACCCCTCAATGTGAGCTCAGTGTGTGTTCACTGCGAACCAGTTAAGTCTAGTAGTACAAATTATTATGTTTCTTTACTAACTTAATTTTTGTAATATTTTTTTTGTACCTAGTTTACTTGCTTACCACATCTGACAGCAAGTTTGTATGAGCCGAAGTTGAAAACAATCCAGTTCGTTCCAGAGACTCAGAGCTCCAGAGCTCTCACGTCGTTGACTGCTTTACTATGTTAAAAGCTTCACGTATTTGATACTGACCACATTTTTCAAAGGACGTTAGCGTTATGCTAAGTTAAAGTAAAATTAAAAAAAGCAAGAAAAAAAAGAAATAAAGCGGAAATTCAATGCTCTTCCTTTTGATCGATGGCACTTATTGGGGTTGGTACCGAAGCGATCGACCACTCGATCCGTGAACCCTATTTCAATTGGCTGTTGTGGGTTGTCGGCAGTTAGGCCGAGTTTAAGTCAAGAGTTTAATAATTAATTATGAAACAATGAAAAAAAGAAGAAGAAAAAAAAACGACAAAAACAAAAACAATACTAATTACACATTGGAATAGTCATCATCGTTGTCGTTATCGTTGCCGTTGTCGTTGTCGTTGTCCTTGTCGTCTGGATCATTTCGATCGTTTCGATTGTTTCGCGTCTTTAAGTCAATAATAATAAAATTTATTTAAATGCGCATTTAATGATTTATTTAAGTGTTTTTTATTGCACTGCGAAAATGTTGAGAAAATTGCACGAATTTCTAGAGCTCTGTGGCGCAACGGTGCAACGGTGCAACGGTGCAACGGTGCATCGCTGCCACGGTACAGTGGTGCTGCTGCGAACAATTAAGCAGTGATCACCACTATAATATCGTTGGATCCTTTTGCGCACCTTCTTCATTGTGATTGCTCTCCTTTTATTATTATTTTTATTTTTATTTTTATTTTTATTTTTTGTTGTTGTTGTTGTTGTTTTTGTTTTGCCGTTCGCCTTTTGTAAATTTTTATTCGATTTGCGCTTTTTATTTAAGTTGCCGCCGCCGTTGAGTTGTTCCGTGTGTCTACGCTCGTTGCGGTTGTTGGCTGAGGAGCAACAGCAGCAGCAGCATCAGCAGCAGCAGCACATAAACTTAATTAGCGCTCATTGCAAAAATATTTACGGCAAGGCAAAATAACACCCATTAAGCAAAAAAGGAGCGAAAACGCGTGATGATCACTCGGTAACGCCCCAAAATGAAGAGCCAAGCCGAGCAGAGCAACGGGGTAAAAGCAGAACAACAGAAGATCCACGAAAGCAGCACCGTCAACAGAGCGGAAGACGAAGACGCTGATGGTGATGGAAACGGTGACGGTGACGGTGACGGACAGGGAGACGGCGACGGAGACGGAGACAAACACAAAGCCAAACTAAATGCGATGAAGCGCCATAATATAAAATAATGCACACACAAAGGTCTTCATAAGTTGACGACGATGACGATGACGATGACTATGACGATGACGATGGCACGTTGATGGGATCTGAGGTCGAAGCCGTCGAAAACCAACTTGGGGATTGCAACACCGAAATGTGGTGTTGACGAGGAGGCTCCAAGGGAATCACACTTCATCATCATCAATAGCAGCAGCAACAACACCAGCCGCAGAGCAGGAGAATGAGCAGACTGGGAGCGGCGAGAAGCAATAGGCAGGAAGTGTGCCCCTATCAACGAAGTCGTCGTGTCGTTGTCGACGCTATCACCAACATATTCAATAGTATTGGTGGTGTTGATGTAAGTATTGGTCGTGCGGCCTGTGCTTTTGCCCGTTTTAGTTATTTTTGGTCGACCGACCGATCGACCGACCGACCGGCCGGCTCAGCTAATCCGGTTCAGCGGCAATCGCTGAAGCGAAATCAACTCGTTAACTCGTTACCAAAAATGATGCCCGCTTTGGCTCTGAGGGGGAGGCTGTTGCTGCTGCTGCTGCTGCTGCCGCTGACTGCAACCTGGAGGACCTTTTCGGTGGCATGGCCAGCTTTAAGCTGGCAATGAGCTGGCTAAGGGCGGTGAGCTGTATCGAGATCACATGCGATGCGATGCGATGCGATGCGATGAGTCGTGCATCGGGGGCTCAGTGCACTGAGTCGAACGCATTACGTGAATGTGCAAGTTGGTTTCGCCTTTAGCAATGGTGGCGGCAGAATCGTCGTCGCCGACACTGGCAATCAACACCAGTGCCGACACCAACACCAAAACCAACACCAACACCAGCATTGTCCGATACCGATGCCAATGCTAATGCCAATGCCAATGCCAATGCCAATGATGATCATGATGCTGATGCTGCTGCTGCTGATGAGAAGCTGAGGAGACCAAACAGGCGAATGCTTGTCGACAATGACGATGGCAACAGTTCAAGGGGTAGCGGAAAGCAAGTAGAAATCAACATGACGACGCCATATCCACGCCTGAGTAACGCCTGAGGCTTGTGAGAAGCTCGTTTACGGTCGGTTGCCTTCTCACCTCACCTCATCCCACACAAACACACCGCAATCACATGCTAAAGAGCTGTGCCCGAAAGTAGGTGGTTCTGATGATATACCTTCTTCAGCAGAGAGCCCGTTGGCTGAACGGCATAAAGTAAGAAAACAAAGGAAAAGGCGGATGGATGGATGGTTGGATGTATGGATGGTTAGTGTGAAAAAGTGTTGGGCAGCCAAAAATGCGCGAAGAACATCTTCTTTTGTTACTTTGTTACTGCTGATGTTGCTCCTGGGTGCTTAGACTGAAAATGCCGGCACTGAACAGACGTTCATGGTGACGATGGCGATGACTACGACTGCCTTGTCTCCTTCAGCATGTCTGCACGCTTTGTGTTCTCAGTTCGGTACGTGAAGTACGTGAAGAGCGCTCCTCCGCCTGGCTTAGCCATTTGGATTGTCACTGTCACTGTCACTGTCACTCCTGCGCCTCCAACACCAGCGCCAGCGCCATTGCGCCATGCTCTCGCTGTCTCTGTCTTCTCACAGTCAGTTGCGAAATCGATTTTATGAGGCTTCCGCTCCACGGCGGCAATGGCATCTTTCATTCTCTTATTCAGTGGCGGCAGTTGCAACCAAGACGAAAAAGAAGACGGCGGCAATGGCGAAGGCACGACGCCAATTTTGTTGCAATGCTCCATTGTAAAAACCGCAAAGGATTCACGCAAGCGATGTTACCACCATGTTATTAACTTATTTTTAACGAACAGAGCGGGACAAACGACGAACAAAGTGCGCAGGAGTATCGTGGCTCGCCGACGACGTCGATCGATCGCTCGCCTCCTCTGTATGTGGAAACTTTCCCACAGTTATTATTTTCATAGGCTGCGATCGAAGGGAACTATATGTGTGGAAGTAATGCGTCGGCGGTGGCGCTCAGACGAATCGAATGAACGGACAACGGACAACGGACAACGGACAACGGACAACGAATAAACTGTTGGACGATCGAATGATGGTTGGACAGTAGACAGACAGACAGGAAGGTAGGTAGGTAGTCATTCAAGCAGCCAGGCAACGCTGGTTGGCGTTCGTTACAGTTTTATTAACGCCATTAAAAAGTGTCAAATGACAGACACACACACACACAGACACACACACACACACGTCTGAATATACTTGTGTACATTGAGTTGTACACTTAAAGAGCTGAAGAGGGTGGCAAAAGCCCGTCTCAGTGATCAACGAGCGTCAATCAATCAATCATTTCATTTATTGCCATTCGTAAGGCTCACATCGAATGAAAGACATCGCAGCTCTGCAGTCATAACGATTTGTTATGCTGGCGACGATGACGATGACGATGACGATAACGATGACGATTACATGTTGATGATGATGATGATGAGCGAGACCATAAGTATATGTGACAAGCTACAAATGTTTGTATCTACTTGACTGCCTTTCGCATGCTCACTCGCACGCTCTCGGCCAGTCAGTCAGTCAGTCAGTCAGTCAGTCAGTCAGTCGGGGCTATGTATGCTCTTGTGGCTTTAATGGAGTAGGTGCAGTCACGATAAATCGCCGAGGCCAGTAAACAAAATGAACCCACAGCAAATAGGAGTACTTCCTGCTGCTGATGAATGGATCGTAATTAATCTTCGCGCTACTAGTTCAGTGTGATCGAATCGGATGGTGTTCAGGATGGGATGCGTTCGAAGATGATTTGGTTTGACCGATAAGTTTTGGGTCATCACCAATAAACCAATACAACAATACAACAATACAACAATACCATAACTCATCAAAGCAACGAAGATCGCTTTGAGGATTTATGAAGTTCAAGGCTGTTGATTGGCGAGGAACTGTAGCGTCAACGGATTCTATGGCATAGCCATGTCGCTGTGTGTGGCGCCACTCAGATCGGCGCTCAACGTCAAGCATAGGATTCTCAAGTTGAGTCCTGCATGCAGCCCAACTCGATTGCCCACTCGCATTTACGACTCAAGCACATAATGACAGCATTGGAATGCAAAAGAGCATAAGCGCGTAGCTACGCCGGCATTCACAGACCACACAACTTGGCGGTAATTACTTCGATATGATCCCATCCGAACCGAACTGAACCGAACCGAACCGAACCGATCCGCTCCGATCCCTAACGATGCGAACCGAACTAAAGCGTCGCAATCATCTTCATTCGTACGTTCAGCGGCTCGAGTGGCAAACACAAGCAATACAGGGTGATAATTATATAGAATGATAGTTCCTTTTTCTACCCATCAAAATTATTTTGTTTTGTGTTTGTATGTGTATGTGTATGTGTATGTGTGTGGCTTTTGTTTTTAAGTGTACAATTTCACAACATTTAAATCCACATTTGACAAGGTTATCTGTCTTACGCAAACAGGTTGCCGGTCGGATGCCTCAATGCTGCACATCACAGCAAATGACACTGGGCACTGGGCACTGGGCACTGGGCACTGGGCACTGGGCACGGACGCGGTAGCGGTAGCGGTAGCGGTAGCTGCGCTGAAGTGCCAGTTGCACTGCGGCAGGTACAATGCACATTCGAAGGGAATGCGTTGCATGTGAAATATTCATACTCTTCTTCTTCTTCTTTTTTGTTTTTTTGTTTTTTGTGTATTCCTTTTGTACTGTAATATTATGAAAGAGCAAACGAACGCCCGCACATGAAGACAACGAACGAGCTGGTGAAGAAAAAAAAAGAAAGACAAGAAACCCACCAGCCAGCCAGTCAATCAAGCAGCCAAACGATCGACATGACAACAAAAAACATGCCGATTCATAATTCAGCATTTATTTCATTTGAAGAGTGTGCGAGATTAAAAACGTTGTCATACGCAGGCACACACACACACATACACACATACACCAGCAAAATAACTGCGTATCTGTGTTGTAGCGTTGTAGCGTTGTAGCTGTGCCATCACAGCCGGCTAAACGGTCAGCCAGCCAGCCAGCCGGCCGGCTGTGGCTGTTGGCCACACGAGCTGCACTCAACTAACCCAGACAGATGATGAGACAATAAAAATTCGATATGACAATCAAATCAAGCAGCACCGTCCAACTGTGCATCCAAACGTCTACCGTCATGAATCCTTTTTAGTTGCCTTTTTTGCTTTATTTTTCTCAATTTTTGTTTTGTTTTTTTGTTTTGTTTTTGTTTTTGTTTATTGTAGTTGCACTTTTTAGTGTTGTACTGAATTTGAAATCGTGCAGTGCGTGAAAAGGCGCGTCATGTTTTCCTTCAGTTTGTCATTTGTGCGCCTTGCATAAATATGAACTTAGCGCATATCAGCACTCAGTTGTCCATCTACATTTGTCAGAGGGCAACAAACATGTGGGTCAAGTGCAAGTCTCATATGAGCCATCTGAGTAACGGCATTTTCAAACTAAGCAGTGTTCTGTATCTTTGTATTAAATCGCAATGGATAGCCGTTGGATAGCAGGCAACGCATGAAAAAAGAAAAATGAAAAAAAGGGTTGTCATTGCCTTTGGCTATCAGCAGCTGGTTATGTTGTTAGAGCAAAGATTTACTTTGCACGAATGCGTTGCAGTTCTATGTGTACGTACGGCCAGCCAGCCTACTGGAGTACGCCATGTGCGAGTGCACTCGTATTGTTAATTATAAAATTATTGATGTTCGAACAGTGGTTAAACATGCATCTTTGCACATGTATGTGTGTGTGTGTGTGTGTTTGTGTTGTTTGACTTATGCAATTGCCAAACGAACGACCGACGTCTCTTCGAATCGAGTCAAGTCGAGTAATTACAGTTGAAGTCAGCTGTTTGATTTTGTGTTTGTATCTTTTGTCCATTTGAACTGATTTGAATGGAATTGAATTGATTTTGTGTTCCGCAATTGTTTTGTAATGACAACAAGAAACAAAGCAAGACACAACTGCGGCAACAACAACACTAAATTGATAACCGACGACGACGACGACGACGACGACGACGACGACGACGATATCACTTCGAGCTCAATTCAATGGTAAATTAATGTAATTATCATACACGAACCGGAATTATGCGAGCAATTTGTCGTTGTCGTTGTTGCTATTGTTTTTGTTGTTGTTGTTGTTGTTATTGTTGTTGTGACAGACAACCAACAACAGACAACAGAGCCAACAAAACAATATATGTATCTATGTGCAACTTGTTGTTATGCCAGTCTACAGTCTAAGTCTCAGGCTCTTGGCGTGCCAATCGATTGTTATGGCACAATCGGCAGGAGGGCTGGAAGGAACAAATAAACACTCGTAGAAACTACGAAACCCATAATTAACGCCACAAATGCAACAAATCAAGCAGTGGTATTCGGCATTCGGCATGCGGCATGCGGCATGCTGCAACATCGTATAGCAAAATACCAAATAGCACAAACAACAACAACAACAACAACAACAACAACAACGATCACGACAGTAGCAACAATATCAATTGCAGTCACGTTAGTCAGTCGTCACTCATCCGAATTACACTTGTTCTACCGACGAGCTGCGCTGCATTGCGCTACCCAACGCACCGATGTATGAGATACGAAGCGTTTGCATTGCATTGCGTTACAAACTCATCTGATCAGATCTGCCAAGCGATATGCTACTACCAGATTGTTGCATAAGTCATAGTAGGCACTACATGCCGTCGCAGTACTTCAGCGACAACGGCAGCTATGCACCGCAATCGAACGTTCAAACGCTTCGCTCGATCATTGGACCTCTTGAATACTTGAGCGATTGCCCGTAGCGCAGTTGGCCCGGCCCGTCCAACTTGGATTTGTCAGCATTGAAATAAGAAATAGAAGATAATACGCTCAGCTATTGAATTACTTCAGCTTCAGCTGTGGCGACGACGTCAAATTAAAATCTCAATTGCAAGTGGTGCAGCTGTCAAAGCTGAGGCGATGCTTGGTCGTCTGAGTGTGCCACACTTTGTCTGGCCGGCCGATCGGTACGGTCAGCCTCAAGGCAACTGTGGCTAGGCGTACATGTACATATTTTAGCAAAAGTGTTTAGTTGTATTTACACTCATCTCGTCTCGTCTCGTCTCGTCGTGTCGTGTCGTGTCTTCTATCCTCACAACACAACGCTCCATCTCCCGGCCCACCTGAGCGCGTCTAATGTAATTGAGCTGTTCATTTTGGGCTGCTTGTTAGCATTGCAATTAACGTGCACGTATTTATCGGCGTTATATTGAGTCGCTCGCATTCTGAATCCAACTAATTTGCAACAATTACAACAGCAACCGATTGCCGAAGTGCTCGGCGGAATTTTCGTATTGCCAATGATGATGATGCATGCGGCTGCACTGCTAACTGAAAATATTTCATGTGGGTGCGCTCGCCTGTGTTTGTGTGTGTGTGTGTGTGTGTGTGTGTGTAAGTAGCTGTATATGTGTTCGTTATATAGTATACAATGGCCTATACATATGTGGCTGCATATGTGGCAGAAGAAAAAAATGTCAAAAACGTAAGAAAACTTCAGTTTTTACTGTAGAAATCGTGACTTACCAGCATCCGATAAAAGTTGCTTTGCAGTTGCAGTTTCTGGCTTGGTTCGGTTGTATATTTTTACTTCTTCTTCTTCTTTATTTTTGGTTAGCGAATAAAGCGTATGAGCGCAAAAAATTTACCCACCAGCAGGATATTTAAGATCGCCCCGAAAGACTACAAATGCAGCAGCGAAAAAAAATATGATGAAGACAATCATGATGCTGTCGCTGATGCAATGATGCGACGAGGGGCGTAAAAGGGGGAGGCAACGCCGAGAATAATGCAAAGTTGCAGCACGCAGTGGGTAAAGTGCTGATGACGATGAGGACAATGGCTAAGGCAACGACAACGCTGACAACGCTGACAACAGTGACAACGGTGACAAAGACAACAACGATAAGACGGGGATGACGATGACGATGACGATGACGATGCAAAAGTGAGCTGAGAGACCAAGCAATACGCCCAAACAAACAGATGCAGCAACTAGTATAGTGAGTGCAGGGAAAATCGAGAAAGGATATCAACATAAGAGAGAGAGAAAATGCAGAGAGACATAAATCCAGGTGCTGTCAGTGCGTTCAAGTGATCGGTCGGGTAAGGAAGAGTGTGGTAGCGTAATTGACTAAGAGGGGCAGAGTTAGAGAGAGAGAGAGAGAAAGATAAAAACAAAGAGAGTATATAAACGATGAACTAAAAAATTTGCATATTTCATTGAGGAGTTCAATCAAATAGAGGACAACAGCAACAGCAACAGCAACAGCAACAACACTGCGACAACACACACAAACGACCACAGGCAATCGAGACTGGACCATGAGCTGCAATTTGGGCTGCAAAATGCTGCTGGAATGGAATGGAATGGTTTGAATTGCCAGAAGTCTGAAGCCAATTGAATCGCGCAGTTGAGCTGCGCTGAGTTGAGATGAGCTGAGCTGAGCTGAGATGAGCTGAGATGCAAGAGTCGTGATTACGGCAAAAATAACTCATTCATACAGCGGGCGTAGAGACCGAAAGCCTATGTTGCTCGGTCGAGCGGTGAATCGGTGGATCGGTGGATCGGCCAGTCGCATACATAGTTGACTGCATTTGAAACGAAGGTGAATTAATGCTGAAAGCATCAGTGGAGGTGGCAGCCACGAGTAGAAGTGTGCGACTAATCTAAGGAATGTCATCGCCCAAATAAAAAAATAAAAAAATGAAACGAAGAACAATGGAAAACACTTTGGAAGACCGAGTAAATAACCAACCAACCAACGAACTGATTGACTGACTGACCAACTGACTGACCCACTGTCTGGCCGTTGAAACCGATCGATCGATCCAGCGGCAGCAGCAACAACAGCAGCATCAGCAGCATTGATGCGGTCATTTCCTTTCAGCTGAGGCTAACTTGCTATTTCGGTGTAACACAATACAAGCACAGCACAGCATAGCGCAACGCGACGCAACGCAACGCAAATGGACACATTTGATGAAATTCAAGATGGCGCAACATTGCAGTCAGTCGATTGCACACAAGATGGCGACAGCAGGACACTCCCCCGCACTCACTTGCATGGCTTACCGTGCCTTACCTTGCCTTGCCTTGTCTTGCCTCGTCTTGGCATGCAAATGTTGCGCCGTTCCTATGATGTGGCGTCCGGTTCGCTTGTCGCTTGTCGCTTGTCGCTTGTCGCTTGTGCGGGGGCGCTCGAACGCGCGCGCAACCCAACGAAGCGTCACTAATGCGGGCGGACACTGAGCCACGTGTGAAATTCAATCGCTTCGGTCGACCGCCCGATCGTTGGATCGTTGGATCGTTGGCTCACTCGTTCGTCCATTCGTTCGTTCGTTCGTTCGTTCGATTGCTTTTTAGCTCAGCTTCGCCTGGACGCCTCGCATTGTCAACAAGCTGCGACTGCGACTCTGCTCTGGGCTGCTCTGGTCTGCTCTGGTCTGCTCTGCTCTGTTTACAATTCCGTTGTTGTTGCTGATGGTGTGTGAGGTCTCGGTTTCAGATTCGTCTTCAGATTTGAACCGCGCTTCACTTCGCTACGGTTTGGTTAGGTTTGGTTTGGTTTGGCTCGGTTTGGTATGGTTTCATTATTGCTTTTCGGTTGGTTGATTTGGCTGGTTTGGTTATACCTTCGTTTAGGGCTTGGTTTCACGCTCATCGCATCTCGTCATCTTTTTCCCTTTATTTGCCTTTGGCGCAATGAAGTGTTAACAGCCTGGGATGATGTCGCGTATTAAACTGGCCGATGTCCGTAGGTAGACAACGCTTGGGAAGGCGTTCGGCGGTCGGTGGCCAGGGTACTTAATTTTTTGTTTTCATTAGGTTTGACTTCATTTGCCAAAAAACTGCCATGCCATTGAGCAGGACAAACATGGTGGTCAATTAGAGAGAGAGAGAGAGATAGAGAGAGACCATGTGTGCTGGCCATTCAATCAAAGGATTGCATGAGGCTGATCGTAAGCATACATACGAGTATGTTTAGCTAGACAAATTAATTTGCCTTTGTAATGGGATTAACTGCGCCTGCAACTGCCACTGACAATGACGAATGACAAAATGACGAAATGACGAAATGACGAAATGACAAAAATATCAACATCCATGAAAGTGCCGAGCTCTCCTCTAGTTTGCTACTTTGACAGTCAAATACGAGTACACCACACACCATAATTCGATATCAACACAAAAGGACAAAGGAGTGCTAAGACGCTCAGCGCGCGCTGTGTGCAGTGCAGCGATTCCAAATGTCACGTCAAGCATAAATTAAAAATAAAGGTACGTAAAAATGTGAAGATACAAGAAAATATATAAAAAACGATAACAACAACAACAAAAACAACAACAACAACAACAGCAAGAACAACAAAACGAATTAAGCCGAACCAAACTGAACAATCAGAAGCAGAAGTAAAACAAACCTCGACAAGCGAACATGAATAAGCAGCCGATCAAAGGCGCACAAGACAAGATAAGGAGATAATTTTCTAGCCTGACGCTGAGCGCTTAGCTCACCACAGCTCAACGCATCTCACCGCAGCACACCGCATCCATTCACATGTTACCTGAGCACAACTCGCTGCTGAAGGCTGAAAGATCTCAACGAGCTTGTGTGAACGAGGGTGACAGTGGTTGGAGCGGCGAGCGGCGAGCGGCGTGCGGCGCTGGGGTAGTCGCGGACCGACTACCGTGAACGGTGGATGGCGGACAGAGAACTGACTAACAACCAACGACCACCAACAACAATAGTCGGGAGTAAAAATCCAATCCGGCCGACCGTTCGTATCGTATGTTCGTGTGCGCATATGAAAGATGCCCAAGAACACAAACCCCCAAACCCACAAACGTTCGCAAACAAAAGAAACATGGTGGTGATATGAGCGAAGCAACCAGAACAGTGGCAGCATTAAATTGGACCACAGAGGCTGTACCCTTTATGGGGTAACATGATGTTTTACTAACCGCAACCATTGCCAAGGCACTGTGCCATGGCACGGCAGGGCAGGGTACGGACGTCGCTAAAATCGACCAACGCGTCGCAACGTTCGCTGTTCGTCGATATCGTTTGGTTACCGCCACCGTACCGCCATTGCCATCGTCATCTTCATCGTCATCACCATCACCATCACCATCACCATTACCAACATCGTCACCGACACCGACACCGACACCGACACCGACACCGTTGCTAATAATTTGTGTACGTACGCGCCTTCACTGGCGGCGGCCTGCCATTGGAGCCGCAAGACCTCATCAATGTTCAAGACGGTCCTCCTTAACCACAAGCCGCTCTAAAGGCTCCCCGCGCACCGCTCGCAGCACACATTTATCAGGGCTTTGCTCGTGCTCGTGCTCGTTTATTTTCATGCTAAACGTGTTGTTGCCAAATTGTGAACAAGATTCATTCATGTTTCAACACATTGAGCAACACGACGAGGGCTCAGCTTAGCGCAGCTCAGCACAGCTCAGTCCAGACGAGTGATCATCATCGTCGTCGTCGTCGTCGTCGTCGTCTTCGTCGTCATCATGTTGTCATGATGAAGCGCAGTCGATGGACAGTGACGCTGGTATGACGACGATGACGACGATGACGACGATGATGGCGACGATAGGCATGGGGATGGGATGGGATGGGATGGGATGGGATGGTGTTGTGTATGAGAATGAATATGCGCCAGACGATCACCGTTGCGGATGATGTGGGCGATGGTGTGAAGGAAGGAGGCGGTGATCGCCGCTCAGTGCTCAGTGCTCGGTAGTTGGTGGTCGCCGACTGACTGACGGACTGAAGTTTAGTCGTTTTGGTCGCTTCTCAATGGGAGCTGAGCCTTGGCGTTTTGTGCGTTTGTCTCTGCTCTTATTTCCCTCGTTTTTGGGTTCTTCACTTAAATCAGAGTAGTAGTCGAAGTGACAGTGACAGTGACGAGGCGTGGCGTGGCGTGGCAGGGCACGGTATGCGAGGGGTCAAGCGAAGAACTGCTTGCAGACACTCGCTATGCTTTATGCGTACCGCTGATCCTGATCAATAATTCGCCGTGTGAACACAGACGCATGACGTCGACAGCAACAGCAGAGCAACGTCGATGATGCCAACGATGCGGATGATGCCACGGACGCCGTTGCTGATGCTAACTTGATGAAGGTGTGCCATTTCAATGAATGCTATTTGCATGCAAACAACAAAAACAACAACAAAAACAACAAAAACAATGCCAGAAAATATAATAATATAAGGAAGTAATATAACAAATATTTGTACACGATATCGATTCTAAATCGGCCGGTCGATTGGGTCGGCTGTTCTAGTGCGCCGTTGCTGATTAGGCGGCACGTATGCGCAATGAAATGTGTGAAGTACGTCAGGAGGAAGTCCTGATCCACTACGTGTAGCTTTGTTACGCTAGAGGTTAGTGCGACCGTTAAATTTGGTTCCGTTCCACCCACTCAAAGACACGTTTTATCTGCCATTCAGCGGTGTCTGGTCTGTCTGAGTGGCAGTGAAACCAATGAACATATGAATCGATGGACGCCTCGACAGACTGCCGGAAACGAGCGGCATACCAGACAAGAGGCATCTTGTCCATCTCTACAGTTGATGGTGAAAAAACAGGTAGAAGAACAAAACGTGTTGAAGCAGCAGCAGCAGGAGCCGAAGCAGAAGACAGCTACGTAGTAGATGTCGACGCTGATGCTGACGTCGATGATGACACTCGTTCTTCACACGCGTTCGCAGCATTCTTAATTCAAATCTTATTATGAAATTAAAGCGAAGCCTGGTGTCGACTCCTAATGCCGACTGAATACCGCTGAGTAGCATTGTGGGCAATTCACGCACAGATACAAACGCGAATTTCAGCAACACCATTCCTTCGTGGTGCTCAACGCGAACACATTTCGGCGCAGATTGAAAGGACTCGAAATAATGTTTTTTTTTTTTTGTTTTCTTCTATTTTTTTGTGTTCGTCTTTTCGTATGAATGACTGAATAAATGGCTGGTTAGGCTGGATGAATGAACGAATGGATGAATGGACGAGCGAACGTGCATGTGTGTTCGGTCATCGGTGACTGACTGATTGACTGACTGACTGACTGACTGACTGACTGAACAGAGCAGCGCAGTGAATGGTGGCAACATTGCCCTGTCTCGCCTGTAGTCCAAGCGTTTCGTTCTTCGGCATGCCACAACCGCCAGCCAGCCACCAACTCAGCGGCAATCAAAGCGGCTCAAAGCTGCGTAGAGCTAAGCTGAACTGAGCTGAGCTGAGCTGAACGCAACACAAACGAGATCAAATGCGATAGCGCCACGATCGACGAAGAGATAATGACTGACCGAGTTAGGGGCTGACAGCGGGCTCGATGATGTTGATGTTGCTGTTGCTGTTGCTGTTGCTGTTGTTGCTCCACGTCGGGTGTTGCCGTTGCGATTGTTAGCGTGCAAAGTGGCTCATTGGAGTTGGTCATAATTCAAAGCGCGCTGCTCGTGGCGCACTCGAGACCGACGCACCGACGCACAGCGCTTTGTTGCCGTGTGTGCTGCCGTTGTCTCTGTCTCTGTCTCTGTCTTTGTCTCTGTCTCTGTCTATGGCTATGGCTGTGAACGGTGAACGGTGAACGCGTTTCTGAGTGCGAATCTGATTTGGATTTGTCCGAATCCTTTGGCGTTTGTCTTTAACGTCTGACGTCTTGCCCAGCGACACTTTTCGATGCTTTTTCCCTGAGCTGCCTTGAAGTTTTTTATTTCAATTTTTTTTATTTTTTTTGGCGTTCCCGTTGTTGTTCTTCTCAGCGTTTGTCGACGCGCTTACTTGGCATGCTCGTAGTGTCGTCTCGTTGCTATTTTTTTGTTTTTTGTTTTTTGTTTTTGCGCTGCCGTTTATGTGCCGTTCTGAGTCCTTTGGCAATTCGCATTGTTATTTCATTCAAACCAAACCGAACCAAAGTCCAACTCCCTCCATGCGCTGGCTCTCTGGCCCTCTGGCTCCCCGTCGCCCTGTCTCTGGCGTTGCCTTCGTCAATGCATTTTCGGCAAAAGTTCTTTTGTTTGGTGTCAAGTTTAACAAATATTTGAACGGCTTTTTGTGTTTTGTGTCTCGCTTTTATTTGCTTATTTTCATTCTTTCTCTTAGCCTCTTAGTCTGTCGTTGGAGCACAACAAGATCGATTACCTGATCTCATGTATTCAAAACAATCGCTTCGCTGCCTCCTTTACTCGTTCATTATTCACTTACATATTTCTTCGTCTCGTTCTGAAGGACCCCTCGCTATTGTTCAGTTGAGTTCGTGTTGTGCTTTTGTATGTTTCATGTCGGATTTCATTGCTCGTGCATGAGTCATCTAGAGCGCGTGGCTTTTTGTCGTTTAGCTACGTGAAGGAGTCTTCCGCTCGGGTTCGTTTGGCTCTAGCTTTAACTCTCTTTCTTCATACAAGGTTAGGCATTTCTAACACAAATAGAGTTCGATATATTAAGTGCATCTTAGCATGTATACCTGTAGTGCTTTGAAATAGATCTCTTTATATATCACCATTGCTGTTCCAACTCTGTCGGTTGCTGCTATGCTCTCTTTTATAAAGCGACTGTCTTAATTGGTGCAGCCTGAAGAATATGCAGGCTTAAATCAGACATCAGCGAAAAAGCAGAGCATTACCAACGACAAGAGACACACAGAAACAAGGTTCCTACAAGTTGTCTGCCCTCCTGATCTAAATTCCATGGTTAGACGGTGCCATCCCCCAAAGCACGAAGTCATATCTTTCTTTCTGTTTCTCTGTCTGTCTCTCTGTCTGTCTGTTTGCAGACATCATCAGCAACATGCTGCTTCTTTGTGTGTGCCAATATTCAAAAGAACCACATATATAATAAACTAATCTGAAGCAAGCTCGTTAGCTCGTTAATACCATCTCAATACCACGTCTCTAGCTGCAACTCTAACTCGCAAACGGATGCAATCGCAGTCAGTTCAACTCCGAAGTGTCTGACAATGCAAATTGCAACTCATTATGACAATCCAACGATATAATAACAATAATAAAAGCGCGACAACAAATAAAGAGTCGAAAGTTTTGTAGATACAAGCGTTGTGCCATTCGGCCACTCAGCAGCGTGCCCGGTCCCTTCAAGCGATTCTCGGTTGCTTGTTTCATAGCCAACCAACCAAGCAAGCACCCAAGCAAGCACCGAAGCAAGCAACCAACCAGCTTGGGGCATCTTCGGTTGAGTGTGAGCATAATGCGATAATATGAGCAATTATGACCTTTTGTGGCACACTGTATCCGGGGCAGCAGCAGAAACAGCAGCAACAGCGGCAACAATTTTTTGCCGCTGCGCTTTTGCATTGTTCTGGGCATAAGTATGAGGCATGCAGCATGCAACGACACTCAGCCATAATCCGTCGCATAATCGCCACATAGCGCCACAGCATGGTGCTCACACTTTTAAACTGACCCTCTAACTCCCCCCATTGAGATACCAGACAGGCCTGCCAGCCTGCCAGCCAGCCTGCCTGCCGTGAACAAATGGACCAGCAGACAGGCAGACAGGCAGACAGCCAAGCAGACAGACACTAAGATAATCTCATTGCAGCAGAGTGCAAGAAAAGCTTACAACAACCGTGGCGTGTTGTGTGTGTATAAAACTGAAAGTACCGCCGCAATTACACACACACACACACAATGCAACACATGCTTTGTAAGTTTGTGTGTGTAGGCGCAGTGGAGTCTGCAAGCTTTAGTACTCATGTCTCTGCGCAAACTCTTCAGCTCGAAGCCGGCGAATTTATGCATGCGAAAAATTCCACAAACGCGTATGCGTTTTTTCTGCTCACTATTGGCCACGAAGACAATGCCAAAATAAATATTTTACTTCAATGTTTAACAATAAGAACAGCGACAACAACAACAACAACACGAACTCCAACTTCAACTCCAGCAGCAAATGGCAAATGTTACACCAACGTTGCTGCTTCTGCGGCTGCCATTCCTGCTGCTGTTGCTTTGGTTGGTTGGATGAGCAGGAATAATAAACAAACAATTACGGTTTTTTGTCGCGTTAGGAATGAAAGATCTTGAGACTTGCCACTAGACGCTACTGGCACTACTGGCACTACCACCGACACCATCAACACTATATTATAAACACTACCAGCAACGATTACAGGCGTAGAGTGAGCGCACTGCGTGGCCTGCGCATCGTCGCCGAGTTCAACAATAAACCTTTGAGGTATTTGCGCCACGGGGTGCCTGGGGCAGTTGAATAAATCCCAAAGCTGGAACAAAGCTTAAAGACGAAGGCGACGGCAATGCCAACGGATTAGCAACAGCAATGCTATCAGCAACAGCAACATCTACAACATCATCATCATCATCATCATCGTCATCATTGCTGTCATTTTTGTGCGCTCATGCCTTTGGCATTCTCCCCAAAGATCGTTGCTCTGCTCAAATTAAAAATGCTTTTCATAAATTGTGTCATTTGTGATCTGCTTCTGAGCGTCATTAAGTTGGACAGCCCTCGTAGTTCATGACGTGCATAGTGGCGCCGTCAAAAGTGGATATAACCGTCAGGCCACTCTCGGCGGCGTCATGACCTTTGTGCTAGAAGGCGTATATATACTCAGCGCGCAAGTTGTAACTGGTCTGCTGTAATGCATCCCATCCTGTGACAAACTGTGTGCCCAACGAATGTGCCTTGCGCTTTCATTGGTAATGAGCTACAAAATGACTAGTAATAAAACCAACAAAACAATAAATAATTAAATTCAAAAAAACGAAGACGAAGACGAAGACGAAGACGAAGAAGCAATCGCCAAGAATACCGAAAAACCTCCGAAAATCAAATCATTCATAAAAAAATATCTGCTCTGCCACAAGGGCAAAAGTGAGGCGGCAAAAATTTGGTTGCTCATTTCGATTGCCAAAACATAAATCATTTGAAGCATGAGAACAATGTCGGATCATAATGTCGACGATATAGACGCTGATGGTGTTCATGATGGGTTTGGGTATGATTATTGGCATTGGTATGGGTGTGATGACGATGGTGGTCGATAGCGCAGCTGCAGCTTAGCACGGACTGCGCTGCGCTGCAAATTGGCAAAAATGTGCTTTGACGGTGCCGCAAAAAATTGGCAAAAATTATTAAAAAGCATAAATTAAAATTGCTAATCTCTTAAATATTGCAAAAATTGTGTTGCAAGGTCAATACCACAGAAATTCATCGATTTTTCTTTATTTATTATTGGCATTATTATTATTATTATTATTATTATTATTATTATTATTATTATTATTATTATTATTATTATTATTATTATTATTATTATTATTATTATTATTATTATTATTATTATTATTATTATTATTATTATTATTATTTAAATACACTCATCCGACGCGTTTCGCGGTTTTTTTACATTACGAAATACGTGTATGTGAGTCTACGCGGCTGGTGGGGGACAACGGCGTTTGTATGATGTTAGTGTTTGCCGCCGGAAATGCTATAAATTTTTTACATTCATTCAAGCAACAGCGTCAGTCAGTCGCAATCGGATCTTCAAGCACTAGGAATAAACCCAATCACTCAAATTCTCTACAACGAGATATCGGCTCAAACGACATGAATAATTTGCCAGGATGGTATTATACAAAAGAATGAAGCTAAGAATAAAGATTGACTTAAAGCGAAAATACCGACAACGAGTTGACAACAGCAGGACAGGACAAGACAGGACAGTGTACAGGATATATTCAGCGTACGCGCCATTCAAGTGAACATCCTTCAATTAATAACCTATCCATTGGATACATTAAATTCAATACGACTCAACTCAATTCGATTGGTCTTGAGCATTTCTTTAGAGCACACTTGATCGTTGAACTGCTGAGCGATCTGAACGGCGTTAAATGTTGTCGCCGTCGTCGTTGCCAGCCGCTGTACTTTCCCATGGCGCACAATGAGCGCGCAATTCCAAGCCAACAACCAACAACCAACGGCCTACCAAGCCGAAGAGTGAAGTGAAGTGAAGTGAAGTGAAGAGAAGAGAAGAGAAGAAAAGAGCAGCGCAAAGAATAGCAGAGAAATTAAGTAAGGTGAAGAAAATAATGAAAAGTCGAAAGAAAAGTATTCTGAGTTCCGTGGAACTGAGCAAAGATGTATTTAGGCTGCCACCCTGATCGAGCCACAGAGTGCGTGGACGCGATTGAGCGTGGAAAGACAGAGACAGCAAAATCACTTTCATCTTTTAAATAGTAGCCGCCGCCAGCGTCAACGTCATCGCCACCAAGAGACACGCTCTCACCCGTTTACCATTGCTTGGCCAAAACAAAACAAAAAAAAAAAGAAAGGACAAAAGGACAAAAGGACAATATGCCCAACAACAAGGCGCGTCGGCGCTCAGTCTATCTAGCGTTCGTTGAATGGATGGCTGAATGATTGAATCGAACTGTCTATGAGTATCAATCGATCGACACTTTCATCCTTCGTTCGACCGTTCGTTAGTTCGTTCGTTTGTACGTCCTCTAACACGCCACGTTGCCACTTTTACCTTTTGTCCGTTCTTGTCTCACATCTTGTAATGTCTAAATTCTCAGCTACGAATACAATAACAAAGATAGTTGCTACGTCATTCTTGAACTGCACAGCCAGCCATGTCCAGCGCTGCGGTCCTGTCTTCTCAGCCCAAACGCGGACGGTCTTCGCCTTGTTGATCCTTTTACCATCATGTTCTGTGCTATTGTTCTCTAACGATTATAACTGTTTTTGGTGCTTGTTGAGGCCAGCGTTCTTCCTGTGTCACTCTCTGAGGTGATCTTAGCTCGTTCTTTGAGCGCTTCTTCATTGTGCTCGCGTGCGTGTGTGTGCGTCGCTTTATAAAGACGTGTAAATATTTTCCCATCGCCTTAGAACGTTTTGACAGTTTTTATTAGATCAGCACTACAAGTGTTTCTGCGGCGACCCAGCATTGGTGCACATTCACAGCACAGAGCTACACTGAGTGCGACGGACGGCCGGCGATTATCAGACAATAAAAAAATCATTTCTCACTCATTTCATTTCGGCTCAGCTTTGCTCAGCTCAGCTCAGCTCTATTCTATTCTAGTCTATTCTAGTCTTTGGAAGCGTTTCTTTTTATCTTTCACCTCGCCTTTTTATATAATGATAACTTTTATTTATTAATTTTCTGTAAAAAAAACAAACACAGTGAAAAATTCCTCTTTTATGGCTTTTTTGGCACCGGCAACATATTTCATGAGCGGTATGAGCGCCAGGAAGTACAGACGCGTCACTACGTGGTCTCTTAGATTACAGGCAGCACTTGTACCCAGGTGGTTAGAGAGATCACAGAGCAGGCTGCTTGCTGTTTGGTGTATGCTTCATAGGCAGCTGAAACTTAGGACCAAAAGTTTATCACTCCAATTGGGTGATCTCATAGAAAGTACTCAGATTTCAGTACCTTAAGAAACTCAGCCAGAAAATGATCAAAAATTTGTTTGTTGTTTATTTATTGCGATCAAAGTTGTAATCGCTTCTGTAATTATTATCGTATAGCCATCCGTGGAGATGTAGAGCTTTTACTAGTTTCGGTCTAGGAAAGGTCTTTATGGTTAACGGCACCGTATACTATTTACTAGTGTTCTCCCAGCAGTTGAAATTCAACCACTTTAGCGACAATACGAAACAGTTGAGTAATATCTTTTTAAAGCGCAGAATTGCTAACATTACACAATCATCAGAGGGAACGTAATGAAGTTTCATTTCGATTGTTCCCACGTACATCTCTCTTTCACTCTTACATGTGACATTGTGTAGTGTGTCGGTGTGTCGATTCCTTTTAGTTGTGTTGGTGACAACTTTTAAACGTTTTTACGACCACAATATCGAACTAATTTTATTAAAAAGTATTTGGTGCACATCTGCAAATGAAAACCTGTCGAATGGTGTATTTTATAACAACATCGGCTCTATGGTTTTGGCGTAAAATGATGGTAAAGAAAATGTCTTGGCGTTAGTAATCTATAGATGATATAGTAATAATAATTAGAACAAGGCTAAGAAAGCAGAACAGCGAAGTGAGAACAGAGAGTGTGCGAATAGATAGCCAGTGTGCAGATGGGAATAGTGGAATAAATGGTGTGGCGAGCATGGAAGAAGTGCAGCCAAGGAAGGTAAAAGAAACCATCTCCTTGGGCAGTCTGCAGTCCAGTTAACAACGTCTGCTGTCCACGCCTTAAATGCGAGTGGTGGAAGTGCCATGCTCTGCAACTGTTTGGTAACTGTAAACGAATTCATGGCACTCTGAACTGGCACTGGCACGGTATAGTATAGTATAGTATAGTATAACTCAGCGCCTTGTAAGCTACAACTATCCAGAAACACACTAGTAACGTGTGAAAGTTCTCGTAGGCGCAGTGAAAAGCGATCGACTCAAGTATACGCCTCTCCCCTCTATATAAACACACACATGCAGACAAGCACAGTCAAAAAAAAAAAAATCTCTTTTCATTCTTTAGTGTTCAAGCTGCTTATTGCTGCACTGGCCGATAGGCAACTTTGGCCAAGAGACAAAAGCTACACCGCCAAGGGAAGCTGAACTGTGCGCCTGCTATGCGTACGAGTGTTCGCCGCGTTTGGCTGTCTGTCTGTCTGTCTGTCTGTGGACCATGCCAGCCAAACTTAACTGGCATCTTGTTATTGTTATAAATAAGTTAATAATATGACGGCAGGCGACTTTTTGTTGTTGTTGTTGTTGTTGTTGTTGTTATTGTTGTATGCCGTACAAGTGTAGCTTTGCTTATTGTTGTTGTACGCGTATCTGTTGTTATTAATGTGAGTGAGTCCTCCCAATGTTGTTGCCGCTGCCTCTGCTGCTGCTGCTGCTGCTGCTGCTGCTGCTTCTAGTGCTGTTGTTCCCGTTGCCATCACGCGTATTCATTCAAGTGTTTGTACATGCAGCTTCGCGCGTCTTTGTCATGTTTTCGCAGCTTTTGTTGTCTTCTTCATCATCACATCTGTGCGTTGTCTTCTTTCTCGTGTGCCTGCCTGCCGGACTGGCCAGCTCCCTTTCGCTAAGCGCAACACTCTTACACAACCGACCAAAAGATCGACAGTAATGTCAAGACTTTTCGCGAAGCTGTAACAAAGAAGACTGTTGAAAATGGTAATAGGATATACAGTACAACCTTTCTAGTTTGGATACATATAGTTTCGACCACTGTTCGGATTACTGAATTGTCAATCAATCTGTTAAGCGACATGTCTTCAGTAGGACAAAAGGACGAACATGCTCGAGTAAATCAACAAAATTTTAGATGAGCTTCGCCTAGTCAACAGCGAAATACACGACGAACATACGTGGCCATCGCACGAGTTTGTTCGTCGTGTATGGCCCGCTTTAAGCTTTTCTAAATGAGCAATCCTATCCAAAAAAATCCAGTAAAATTGTTTTATCGCTAACGATCTATTAAAATCTATTAAAATCTGTCTATTCATTTGATGGAGTGCACAGAATAGGGCGCTTGATGAATGCTCTCAAAGTCGTGCTGTATCGCTTTATTTGTTGGTTGGGTATTCGCACTCACACTCGCACTCACACACACTCACACACTCACACCCATCGAATAGCAAAGCACAGAGGAAGTCACGGATTTTCTGGCTTGGTGTTTTGTCTGTTGTTTATTAAATGATTGAGGCCTTTTGTGCTTATTTTATTTTGATGGGGTTTGCTTTAGCGTTTTTTTTATATTATTATTGTTGTTGTTGTTGTTGGTTAAAGCTTACGCCATGGACTTCTGTGTAGGCCCCTCACTCACAGTTCCACTCTACAGCGACACTTTGTAAGACAAACTTTCAACTTGTTGCTCTCCCCCAGTCTGTCTCTCTGGCACTCTGTCTGTCCTTTTGTCTGTACGCCTGCCTATGCGATTTTGTCCTGCCTTCTGTTCGTTTGTTTGCTGATGATTTGTTCTTGCCGGTGTATACACTTCGTAGGCATTTGCGTTTGTATTGTTCGCTTACTCTTCCTGTGGCAATTGCCTTTTGGCTGCTTGCTGCTTGCCGCTTGCCGATTGCCGATTGCCTCTTTTGATAACAACAACAACAACAAATAATAATAATAAATAAATAAATAAGGGCAAAAGCAAATAAGCCAAATAAGAAAATTTTCGCATGGAGTCTTCCAGCGGACCACACCGTGCCCAATATTTATGATTTGTTAAGCAGTACGTGCGAAAGGATAATCACAAGCGCCTGGCTACATTTAAGCTTTGCTCGATTGCGCTGCATTCAGAACAACAACAACAACAACAACAACAACAACATTTTCATTGTTGCCTTTGGCCGTTTTTGTCCGTTTGTCCGTTTGTCCGTTTGTCCGTGTTCGTGTCTTGGCCTGTGTCTGTGTCTGTATCTATATCCGTGCCGCTCTTGCTGCCTTCTGGGTTGTGTGAGACGTTTCAAAATTAAGTCAATGACTTTTTTATTTTTACACTCGCCTCCGTCGACGGCTTTATGTTCTGCTTTGTTTTTTCGTCTTCTTCTTGTTTTTTTTTCTGCTTCTTGTGCTTCCTATGCTTTTTCTTCGTCTTCTTGCCGCCACTTTTATGTTCGTTTTACCTTATTTTATGATTAGTGTTAAAATTTTTGCCGCCACGCATTACGTGGCATGAAAGTTGTGGCATGTGGCATGCGGCGGGGGTTTACTGCTACCCCGGCTAAGCTCAACCGCTTAGGCTCGTTTAGCATTTCTTAGCGTTGCCACGCTCGCGACGTGTTGATTGAGCTATTAATTTTACTTTATTTGTTAACACATAATTTTGTATTTAATTAGTTAACTAGTATATTTTCGTAGGCGGTAACCGTAACAATAACAACATTAACAATAACAACAACAACAACAACAACATGACACGTATACGTCGAGATCATCGAAGTATTAGCATCTCACTTCAAATGACATTGAAATAGTTCTGGGCCAACCTCACTCGTCCTTATGAGTCACAGGTTGTCTGCTATAAGCCTTAATTTGTCTAGTTGCTTGTTGTTAGGTTCTTGGCTAAGCAAATTTATGTCGATGACTGACGCGTAATAAGTCAGTCAGTCGCTCAGGCCAGCCCCACTGTTGACACGAACCATCCCAAAATGATTGTGACTCGGAGCTCATTGGATTGGACATGGATTCGTTGGCCACGACTGAGTGCCACAAATCTCTTAATGAGATGATGCAACACTTCAGAATCGAACTCTTATTGCAGTGAGTGAGTATCAAAATAGATAGATGGCCCGACAATGGACAACTGTTGGCATTTATGGCGAGTATAGCTCGCTTTCACAGTCACACACAGCGAGGTGTGTTTGAAATATTTACTCATTTGTTCACTGCGTAGGACATTATTACATAATTGCCATATGTTGCTTAGGCGCCGAATGTACAAACATTGATGCTAAGCACCATTTGGCCACTGAAGTAGCCAGAGGTACAGAGTAGCTGCGCGCATGGCAATACACTCCTGATATGCTTGCGGTTGTACCGTTGTTGTTCAAAAATGTCTATGTCAGTGGCATTGATCTACAGTTGGTTGCTGCCTGCCTGCCATAAACATTTCTGTAGTCGTTTGAGTTTCGATGTTTAACTTTTCAATCGAACGCTCAGCTATTTGATGGCTGTGAATTGTAACAAAAAAGAAAGCAACACTCTCAGCCGTCATGACGACATTCAATCATTCGCTTCGACTTGATCAAGCTGACTCGATCAAACTGACAGTCATTCAGACGTGCACTGATCCGTGCCGGCGTGCGTGCGTGCGTGCTTGCTTGCTTGCTATTCGTTTAACGCGTTTTCGTTCGATTTGCGGTTTTGTTAATCATGTTGTGTCGGCTTTATGGCCGGCCAAGTTCTTGGTGGCAATGGCAGTGCCATCAGTGCCCCGCCAGCGTTGTGCTCGGTTCGGTATCATTGTTAATCTTGTTAAAACAAACCGTTTCAATAAATACGGCGATAATGCAATTTTAATGCCATTAAGATGTGCACCAATTATGGTAACAAACTCAACAACGCCGCCGCCGCCGCCGCCGCCGCCGACGCTGACGCCAACGCTGCCACCTTCGCAGTTTCCTTGACGTTGCCGTTGCCAATGCCGTTGCCAATGTTGTGCTCGTTGACGCTGTGCTACATGCGGACATCATCAATTCGAGTTGGCAACGTTGTTGGAGCATGGGAAACAGTTGATGATGGCGATATTGCTGATGATGAGCTTGACAACGATAGTGACGAAGACGAGCACGAGGACGAGGACAACGACGACGACGACGCAATTTCATTTCATCTTTGACCGCAGATTCATTTGCGTGCCTTTTCTGCCAAGCCAATTGGAGCTGTGCGGCTCAATGCAGCAGATGACCGTTCGCGGATTGACTTTCGCGCTGAGGAGTGCGTATGTCCGTTGTGCGTCCTTAAACCCGCGTTTGGATCTTATCGTGTTCGCCTTCATCTGCGTTGTATGTCGTATGTCGTATGTCGTATGTCGGCGTTGTTCATTGTTTGTTTAAGTCGATTGTTGTTGTTGTTGTTGTTGTTGTTATTGTCGTTTTTGATGTTGCCTGTCTTGTTGATTTTTATTTTATTGTTGATTTTTATTCATTGTTCTTTATGAGGCTCATTTAAAATGCAAGCTTTGTTTCATTAAGCCAAACACGTAGCGACGTGCCGAGCGCCAATATGGACATTAATTCACATTCCTCTGCTCCTCCGCCAATGCAACTCATCTGGCTTTGCTCCTGACACAAATGCCTAACAAATTTTCACAAAGCAAACACGAAAACATTCCACAATGCAATTTCAGCAATGCTCGTCGCTCTGCTTTCTCGAATCGAATTTCACTCGATTCGCGCTTGTCTGCGCCTTGCCTGGCATAGACATATAGACGAGTGAAAGGATTAATATGTGATGTGATGTGATGTGATGTGATGTGATGTGATGAGATTTGATTGGTCACTTTTACATTTCACTCGTTCTTTTCAACTAAATTCAGCTCAGCTCAGCTCCCCTCAGCACAGCTCATCAGAGCTCATCTCATCGCTTTCCATCATCTCGACTCAAGTCGAGTCTCAGTGGTCGCCGTTGTCTCCGTGGTCTTGTCCACGCCATTGTTGAGAGCTGATCGCGAGAGACTCTTTATTAGACTCAATTAGATTGGTAACTCATCGTCTGACCTTCTTCTTTTTGTCTTCTGGTCTTCTGTCTGCTTGTTCCCTCTTCTCATTTGTCATCGTTTGGTTCGACGTTTGTTTCGATGCTCCTTCGGCCTTCGTTGTCCATCAAATTTAGTGTTAAATCATCTCACACACCCACGTCGCAAGTACGCAGTTGCTGTGCGTGAGCGTCTGCCTTTATGTGGCGCATGCTGCCTCGATTCAGTTGCCTTGGTTGCAAGCTGCAGTGGCACGCACCCCAAGCTACTCGTTTGCGATAATTTTGATGCAGCTCTGCTGCGCTCTCGCCACCGCCTGATGGGGTGTTGTGGGCGCCTACTGTTTATTCGTGCTCTGTTGCTGGCATTCGGTGTAGGCGTCGCTTCAATGGCAAATGGCAAATGGCAAATGGCAAATTGAAAATTGCAAATGGCAAAGTGCGAAGAAATTCTTTGAAAAGTTAATTGCCAGTTGATGTGCCAAAGTTGCGTAATAGTATTAGCTGTTCCACTTTAATATACTTAGAACAGAAATTCTTGTTGAAAATTCTCAAATTGAAAATCCAAGCCATCCGTTCAAGCCCAAATTGTTAACCGGACTCGACACAAACACGGAAAAAACTGTTTCTAAGCGGAAACTCGAAGAAATGCCACAGTCGATGGATGACGTCGATCGTTTGTCGTTTGTTGAGCATTAAGCCTTCTATCTGCCAGCCGTGTTTACCCAAGCATTACTCGTGAAATTCCAAAGTTGGTATTTTCTAACCTTTCCGTACAAATCTGCAAACCTTTAACTTGAACTCCGATTGACAGCGGCAGCCGAACAACGTCGATGACGTCAAGGCACGCGCCTCCAATTGCCAATTGTTGTTGTGCCTCAAAGTCGTGTGTGTCGCTTGCTTTGCTTCAACTCGAATTGCTGTGCATCGAGCGATGAATGAGTTGGCGCGAGCGCCGGCCATGATTCACGCGTCTATTGCGACAATGCTAGTAATTCGTATCGAAGCGTAGCGTAGTTTGCGTAATCGCAAAAACAATCGCAACAACGAAATTGATATTAACTAATAGATAATAGGTAATGCCTATGGCTGGGCTAGGTACACAGCTATACTACTTGCGGGCTGATAGCAACTTCAAGTGGCAGCGTGCCGCGTGGCGTGCGAGCGAAATGTGGCAACGAAGGGTTTGGTGCCAACGATAATGCTCAAACCATCAAACCAAACTTGATAGTTGCTTGTAAGTTGACAAAATGTCATAATTAGCTGGGTTGATCTCTCCAATCTCCGGCTGCTCTACGTGATGCTCGATTCTACGATTACGATGCCGCAAGTGTTCACACGACGTGGATCTGGTTTGCTTGTGTTCAGCTTCTTCAGTAGCAGCCGCACAGCCAATTCCATTATGCTATCAGTGCTGCTCATCCCCCCCCCCCCCCCGCCTATCTACCGCTTCCACTCAACGAGTGTTGCTGACGCATTCAATCATGGAGCGCGCTAATTGGGTTATTAGTAAATAATTTTATGGTGACTTTATGATGCGAGCAGCAGAGAGTTTGACATTTAGGCAGCAGCAAGTGTAGTCACTCACTCACTCACTCACTCACTCACTCACTCACTCACTCGTTTAATGCTTGCTTCCCTCCTTTTTATTGTGCTGATTATGATGATGATGATGATGATGATGATGTTGATTATTTTGTTAATATGATTTTGGGTTTATATTCCCCGGTATTGACGACAACTCGATTAGTGTAGGTGTCTGCTGTCAAGCGTCAACCTTAGCTGATTCATGCATGGGGGACAATTGTTTCTGATTAGCTTTCTGATTGCACAGTTCACTTGCTAATTGCTTGCTGTAGTCTATTTCTGTTCATGTCTCCTTTTCCGGGTGCTTTTCTCCACCAAGGCAGCACACGCGTAAGATCTGACCTACCAACGTTCTCGCCACTTCGTAGACAATTAAACTATATGACATCCAGGTGCAAGCAGGGCAGAAGCAGTAGCAGCAGCAGGGATGGCGAGTGCGATGAGTATGACTATGCTGATGATGAAGGTGATTGTATAACACAGCCTTTGCTTGCTTGCCTTTGCCGTTGCCTTTGCTTTAATCTGCCGCGCATCGCTCACAAATTAATGCGCAGGCACAACTTCAAAATCAAAGCTCTGACAGTCACTGCATCTCCAGTGCAAGTGTAGAACCATAGACTACACCGCACACCAGAAATTGGGATTGTGCAGCCCAAGCCCTCTGTTCGCCCACCCGTCAGCCGATAGCTGTAAGCCGTGCGCCGTGAGCCGTGAGCCGTGAGCCGTGAGTCCCTCTGTCTAATCAACGTCTTGTAATGTTTTCGAGTTCAAAAACCTCGTCAGGCACGAGGACAGGCGTCAATTTGCAACGGTGGCATGTTTTCGTTTTCATTGTTGTTGTTGTTGTTTTTATTTTTGTTTAGGCTGCAGTTGCATAAATCATAGCAGAATCAAACAAGCCTCAATTCGTGCCTCAATTCGATGTTGGATCAAATATTTATTTTCTTGAGGGCGTTCACCGCTGTCGCATTGTCGCATTGTCGCATTGTCGCTGAACAACAATGTTGACTCCGCTGTGATTTTCTGTGATTTTCTGTGGCTGCCACAATTCTGTCCCGTCAGCAGTTCTCATTGGTAATTGATATCGTACAATTGGCAGTTAATCGCACTCGCTTGCTCAGAGGTAATTTGGTTGGTCTGCTCTGCGAGCAACACAAACCCGAACCTCACTCAATTCGTTTGGTGTTTGCCCGCGTTTTGCTGACGCAGACGCAGACGCAGTTGCAGTCGCCTGCTTGCTATGTCGATGCAGTCGTTTTCATTGGTCGATGTCGGAACCGGCGCAGAGATTTCTGCCACACACAAGTGGCAAAGTGGCAAAGTGGCAAAGTGGCAAACTGTCAACGTGGTAAAGTGGCACTTTGACAGGCGACTGGCGACTTGACTAGCACCGCACCAGACGAACGAGTATATCGAAGAAACGCAGGAGGCAGCTACAAATGCCCCTTCCTCAAGCCGAGTCAGACTGATTCTTGCAAATGCACGCAAATGCGACATGGTCAGCTGGTTTTATGTTAAGTACGCTTTTCGTAATGCGCTGAAATGAGCTCAAATGAGTTGAAATGAGCCAACGCTTCGAAGTGAGTACGTGAAGAATCTTAAGTTGCAATTTCAATGGTGCGCCAAAGCCAAAGCCAAAGTCAACGCCGACAACGACAACGACAACGACAACGACAACGACATGGAAGCCCTACTTGCTACGTCTTCACGGACTTATAGCAGAGCAGAGCTCAAGAAACGCACTTGAAAATGAAACGCAGCGGAACACTAAACTACAACAACAACAACAACAACAACAACAACAAGAAAAAAGATCGAATTCGAATTCGAATACGAAGCCGAAGCCGAAGCCGAATTGGAAACTGCAACTGCAACTCTAACTGAAAAACCGAAACTGAATCTGAATCCGAAACGCATTGCGCGCATGGCAGTGGTCGGTTGGTGGGTGCACTGTGGAGTGCCAGCAAACAGTGAAAAGTGCAGTTTTACAATATTCCAAGACCAATCGGATCGTGCCATGGATGAATGAATAGACAAAGGTATTAACGAACAGGCGGACGCGCAACAGACCGTAAGAGCAGACTTGTGCTCATGCTTTGGTATGTGATGATGAAGAATTTCAGGATTATACACTCACTTCAATTTATATATAACTACATATATATATATATATGTGTCAATCCTTACGAATGAGTGTGGGTAGTGCATTTTGAGTAAGCAATTCCGCATTTTTCTCATTCCGCCGTCAACCCCCCATGGGCCATTGTCACAGTGTGATTTGCCGCACTGCCTCACTGCGCTATCTTAAAACCGCAAATTGACATAAAACGGAAGTGATTTTATGATGTGTAAATCACTTTATATACTGCGGACAACAAGAAATGCTTGAAACGATCTTGAGTAGCCAGCCCCTTGGATGTTGTTGCTGTTGTTGACGTTGCCCGGCCTAAATGTTCTCACAGACTCAAGTCACCTCAAAGACCGCAAAGCAAGAACAAATGAAAAAAATAAAATAAAGAAAAATGCAACGAAAGACAAAAGCCGAAAACGAAAGGCGGCGGCGAATGGAAAAGTCGCTAAACATTTTGTAGTGATGTGATGACCGAGCAATGACGTGCGTGCGTGCGTGAGTGAGCTGAGTTGAGTTGAGTTGAGTTGAGTTGAGTTGAGTCTCTCACTCAATGTCGTACATTCCAAAGCAACGCAGAACAGTTCAAAAGTCCTTATGATTATAACTTTTTGAATGCCTTAACTGGCTATACACGACGAACATGCGCTCAAACATTAGCGAATCACATGATTATGTGCGTCGTGTATGGCCAGTAGGGATGTAAAAAAAAATCGATGCATCGATTAAAATCGATTGTTGGCCCTGAGAACGACTCACATGATCGATTATTTTACGATGGGATTCTTAATCGATTATCGTATCGATTTTTTCATACAATAAACGAACAAATTCCAGAAATTTTAACTGTGCGCTAAGCTGTAGCTTAGATAATGTAAAAATATTTATAATAAGTCCCACAGTTAATGAAGAGATCACATGCATCAAGGATCGGGAATCGACATCAAGCCATGGCACTGCAGTACAAACCAGAAATAACCGCGTGAATGCCTCGAATGCCTTACTTCTTACTTCTGAAACTGGATGTAGTACCCTCTTTGAAATTAGAAGTTAGTCAGACAACAGCAGCCCAGTACTAATTCATAAGTCGAGCACTGCTTCAACCGACTGGGCGCTAAGTGAGGCTAATAGAACTTTATAAGAGTTTACCGGTTCTTCGTGAATGAATTCACGCATTTACGGATTTCACTACGAACATCTCTAGCAGTCGCACTCGCACTCGCACTCTCCTCTCTCTCTCTCTCTCTCTCTGTCTCTCTCAAACTCACTCTCGGCTAATAAGCTAAAGAAGAGTCAAGCCAAATTGAGCTGAATTTCCAGTTGAGATGCTGCCGCATAGTCCACAGCCATATGAGCCGTTTGCTAAGCAGGCAGGCGTTAGGCGGTGGGCGTGTTGGCAACACTTAACTCGAATCAGCTATGCCTCTGCGGCAAATTATTATTCTTATTCTTTTTCTTCTTCTTCTCTTTCATCTCTTTCATCTCTTTGTACGGCTGCTACCAATGACGATTTTGATGATGATGATGATGATGATGTTGTTGTTTTTTTTTTGTGTCTTCTCCTTTTTTCGTGGATATTTTTGGTAATTTCGTTTGATTTCGAAATTTTCTTTGCTTTAGCTTGTGGTTTGATCCAAATTTAAGCGTTGATTCACCGCTTTGTTTGCTTCTTCGCTCGTTTGGCTGTTTGCTGGCTTATTTCTGGTTGTGGTGGTTGGCAACAAGCGCCCAAATTAATTTAACTACAGCTTCACCACAACAACGTGCGAAGACAAGCGTTCAGACAAAGTCAGATAAGATGACCATTAAAAATGAGTAGAAATGGTTTGCGGAGGGTTGACGCTTGCGTTGACCGTGCGCCTTTGGGGGGAAGCTTGATTCAAGTTATATTGTTGCTTATTGATTGTTGTTATCGGTAGACTAAATCTAAGTTACGACTTCGTAACGCATCATAATATTTTGGCCAGACGACGGTATGTTCTCAAGCTTTGCGCTTGGGTTAGCATTTCCGCCGCTTAGTACGCCGGTAGGATGTGATGTGCTCACAAGTGATTCGCGGAATCAAAAAAAAAAAATAAATAAATAAATAAAAAAAAAAGAACAAAATCAAAGACAGAACGCCGGGTGTGAAGCATACGTTCAGCAGTGCTGGTACATAGTATTGTGCATATATGTATGTATTCAAAGGCGGATTTTGAAGCGGCGTCAAACCGTGCAGTTTCACGTAAGGTCATCGTCTGACTTATGTTAGTCATGCGCGTCATGCGAGTCATGCGAGTCATGCGAGTAGGTCGCCAGCTACTAAATAAGTTACTCGTTTTGGTCGCTTGATTAACAACAGATCAGCATCGTCAAGCTGTGAGAAAGCTGCGAAATATTGAGTCGCAAAGAAATCAGCGCCGAAGAAAAAGCTGACACCATCGAAATGTCCACATTGAAATGACCAACGAAATGATTCATCAACTCGAACTTGACCTCGTTTGCGATTTGAATGCCTACCTAAGTCAGAGATGCTCCAATGCCATTTGCCCCTATTGCTTTGGAGTGAGCCGCAGCAGAGCCGCACATACAATGCGATGCTCCTCGGCAATATCTCCTGCCGCATAAGTAGTATTTAATGGCTGTCAGGTAGACGACTCACAAATGCTACAAAATTCTGCTTTCTTAACTCGGTTGTGCCTAGCCTAGTGCTTTCGTTGGGCATTGGCGTAAGTGTTGAGACGACGACGCACCAACTCACATGGAATTAAATAGGAGCAAGCTACACTATTGTCGGCTGCTTCTTCACATAGCATATGGGGTAGCGGAACAACGCGTGGTTCTGTCGCATTTGATTCGCTTGTCAGACTCTCAGACTGTCAACTAATCATTAGTTATGGACGTGATAACTGCCTGATTGACGACTGACTGAGTGATATGTTTTATTGACCTTTTGCGCTAACGGCCAACTGCAGAACTTCGCTATATGGTAGTTCTTGCTCTGCTGCTACACTGAATTTGGCCGCTGAATTAGTCGAATTTGCAATTCGTAAATGTAAATGTAAAGTGTGGGGCGTTGCGATATTTTTGAAGCATTATTTGCTGGCTTATTCTGTACGGCTCATTGCCTAATTATGGCACTTCTTATCGTATTATGTTCGAGCTGATACTTTTTGGATTTCTCTTATGTTATTATTGTTGTTTGTGTTGTTGTTAATTTTCGTAAGTACAAATAAGTATGCGGTATAAGGAACACATGTTTATGTCAGTAGATAAATAAATAAGCCGTATACGTCACAGGATGAAACACAGCTCATTGTGTATACGTCACGTTTAACCTGAAGCGATTCCGTTGGGGAGACTTAGGCAAAAGTGTGCGAAAGTGCGCTAAAAATAGCAAACAAACAAACTGAATTTTTATGATGTGCGAATGCGCTAATATGAAACCAAGAAAGCAAATAGATAAAAATATAACTGAAAGCAAAGCATGGCAGCCCGCATTAAATCGCATTAGAAGGTGCGAAAAATAGACACCAAATCGAGGGCGAAGGCGCCGTAGCCGTAAGCGGTTAACCATCCCCATTGATCAAAGTTTGTCGTTGAGCGGAATGCGTCAATTGCGTCAAGTCAACGTCACACGTCAATCCAAGCACACACACATCAAACAATTAATTGATTTATGATACACATTCAACAACAATGTTTAGCCACAATAGCTGTCGTTACGGTAATTGAGTTACGGTAATTGAGTTACGGTAATTGAGTTAGTTATAGCAGACTCTGAGCGGACGCATTCGAAATCCCCCAAGAAAAGGCTACACATTGTGAGTTATAATAGTTATGCGCTTTCTCGGGTTCCACACTAATGCTTACCAATTAATGTTTCGAATTGCCGGCTCAGTTATCAATAATCGCTCTCCATCGCTTAGGCCAATAAGAAATCTAACAGCACGGCGATCGGCATAATTGTTTGGCTTATGTAACGGGCGTCATCGTTGACGGCACGCCAGTGTTTTGTCAAAAATTCGATGACGCTGTGACCAGATCTGCCCAATATTGCCGCTCATCTCGACGCTCCAGATTCAGTTTATTGGGTTGTTGCGATTTTTGCGCAGACTTCGCTGAGCATTTAGCTCTTGCTGAATTTCGTGTTACACGCCAATTCATCAGCCAGCGACTGGGCCTGTTGCCCTACATCAAGGTGAGTTATAAAATTGTTTTAAACAATTGAATTCGCCCAGGCACTACAGCAAGCCATTCTTATCGATATTTAAAATTATTTTCGCATATTTTTGAAATTATGTTTGCGTTTCTTGCGGCTGGTTGCTTGGGCTTTGCTGGAAATTGCGAAGCTCTCTTCGAACTTACGCAAATTGCGAAATCCGGAAATTGGCTGTTTGTAGCGCGTGAAAAAAAACGTTTTGGCTGGAGTATCGAGCGACGTTATTGATGATGGAAAATGTTTTGCTCTAGCGCGTGTGTCCAAACAGAAATGTGTGTGTAAAAGAAATTTCATACTCTCTCATTTGGCAACACGCACACTAAATTGTATGGAACATGCAGTCTTTAATTTTGTTATAATGCGCTGGATATCATTTGACGATAGATAGATGATAGTCTAAGAAAATCGTGCCTCCGAACCTGTTATTATGGTGCTGCACTCTGCACCAGTGGCCGGATATTATGTGCGTTTTAAATTCGTTTTCAATTTCGATTTCGGCGAAATTACTTTGGCCAAGTTATAATACGGGCTACTCAATACTATATCTGTCAAGTGAGTATTTATTTTCATTTTTCTTCACTCTTCTTCTTCACTCTATAAACGCACAACAAACTATGTTGCATCGATAAAGTGGCTCTTTGTAGTTGCCTTTGATTTTGCAACTGTCGCGTTCAACGAAACAACCGGTAAAAAATTTTCCCCAAGTCAAAACAATTAAACAAATTTATTCTACATTCGCCTACACCCGCCCTAAAGTACACCATTCTACTCTGCCTAAGCAACAATAAATTTATGGTATTGCCGTCATAAAACCTGCGTTAAAGCAATTCATCTTCCAAAACTGTAAAGCGAAAATATCCCCTGATTCGTATAACTGGGCCGCCGTCCGGGACGGGAGGCGTGCAATCTGTTAAAACTTTTCGAAATGACTATAAGCTAATAAAAATGCATATAAAAAAATTAAAGAATTCCCCACTCAAAGGCTTTTTGTTTCTCAATACACGAGACAATTTGGCGACGGTGCTGCCCCCATTGCTGGCGACAACAGTCGGCAATAAAGCTGGACAGCACAATGGAACTGACTCATGGCATCACGAAAAGCGAAAGCGGATGATTATACGCTAGGTCTATTCCTCAGGAATACGTTTAAAAATACATACGGCATATTATAAATTCTGCGTTAAGTTCCACAAATACTTATTAAAAAAATAAATAAATAAATAAATAGTCGGCCAAAGAAGTGGTGCTCAATGTGGCTAACTTGTCTATAAAACAAGAAGAACTAATTTTTATTATAAAATAAAATTAGTATACAAAAGTAAATTGAAGTTGATCGAAAGTGAATTAAGGACATAGAAATGCATTTGGCAAATATTCATTTCTACTTGATAACAAGCCTGCACCAAAGTTGCTAGCACCAGTATATATTCAAATGAGCTCCATTTTTCTTCTTTATTAGCCGCATTTTCCTCAAAACTGATAATAAAATTCAGGCACTCCCCCAACTGTATTTTGTTGCGTTTGCATAAGTTTACTGTAAGAGACGTACCAATGAAAATTATTTATTTTTGGTTCCGGGATGCGTGCTAGAACAATAAATTCATGTAAAATAATGCATTTGTTCATATTTGTGAAGCTGAACCCTGTTATTTGAAAACCGTGTTAAAAAGACCGTTTAAAAAGAGTTGGGGGTACTTCACACTTCGAAAATAATAGAAATATATTTTAAAAAAATATATTAAAAAAAATATATTAAGAAATACATAACTTGTAACAAAACTGGAGAAAAAACCCCTTCGCTCTGACAGACATGTGTGTAGATATGAGGACGACAAGAGCAAGCTTATCTCGGGCACTCGTATTGATAATGACAACAAGGTATAAAAAGACTGTGAGTGAGAGAGCGAGAAGAAATATGAGAGTGTAGCTCGTCCGTGTGTTTGCGTTCGTTCGTTTATTCGTTTGCTTTGCCGTTCATGCGTCTTCGGCTTGTGGGCGAGCCATCGATCCCCTTAGCCACCCTATCAATCAGTGTGCCATGCCACCCCCACCCTTCGTGAAGCGAGAAAACTGAACAGCACAGCTTGTGACTCCAACGCCAATACCAACGCCAATACCAACGGCAACGTTAGGAACGACACCAACGAGCCGACAAAGCCGAAGACTCCGACGCCGACGCTGATGTCGCTGCCACCGCCGTAGCTGCTGGTTGGCCGATTGGCTTGCCAGCTAGCGAGCACGTTGCCTGAGCAACGCGACACAGCGTTGGAGCTTTCGGTATAAATATAAAATGTGTGCAAATGTAAAATCATGAATCAGTCAGCCACTTTGACGCACGCCAATTATATCCAACTTAGAACAAGCCATCAAACGGCAAGCAAAGTGAATAGAAACTAAAATTTAAAGCACACAGGGATCGGTGAAGCGCTCTCCCTCCGGCAATCTCTGGCTAACGACTTTCATTCAAAAGGAACACGTTGTGTTTGCAAATAATTCAAAGCAAACATTGGCAGTTAGAGAGGGAGAGACTAACAAAAAATATTAACATTATTATTTATAAACATAAACATATACTCTTAAAGAAGAAAATTACAATGGAAACGTCAACAGTATTCAAAAAAGTCAACCTACAAAGTGAGTATTAGTACAAACAATTGCCTTAGTTTTGTCAATTTTAATATTAAATCCAACATACACATAACAGTAAAATTAAAATATATGCACATATATATAATATTCCAAAAAAAAAAAAAAAAAAATCATATTCTCTCAGAACAACCTTATACGTTGTTCTATAAAATCTATAAGAAAATCTTTTAAGCTGAGGAAATTTTCTATACTTAACGATAATAATAGTAATATAATATAAACAATAATCATTATATAATAATAATAATAATACAAACTAAAACAAGAATAAGAATAATAATCTCTCCTCGAATAATTCTTGGAAAAGTGAATTGGGAAAAAAATTTATTGGGTTTTATCCAACTAAAAAGGCTAAATTTTTCAATGACCCGACATTTCTTCCAAATTTTTTTTTTTGTGTTTTCTGTGTTTTTTTTTTTTGTGTGTTCTTGTGAACCACAATCTGTTGGGGAAAAAGTACAAATGATTATTTGTGTTTACATTTCTCATTAGATACCGCAAATTGCTGAATGAATGTTGTGTCAAAAATAGTTACTCTGAAATGCTCCAGAGCACAGTCCAAATGATACTCGTATAGACCACGCTGAATGTGGCAGTCGTAAGCGCACAAAAATAACAGCCAACAGCAAAACACTTAAAGATATTAAAATTAAATAAGCTTGAGCGTTGCGCGCAGGCACTGAATAATCTATGAAAAAGCATTCCGTGCCGTTAAGTTAAGTCATTTCAGTATAATTGAACAATTATGACAACATTTACGTGCTTATCACTTTTGAGATCAATTGATATTCGACACCAACACCAACACCAACACCAACACCAACACCAGCACCAGCACAGAATGTGTGGACAAGTCGCCACGCAATGAACGAAATGCAGTTCGAGAGAAGCACGTGACTCTTTATCATGGAAATTAATTAAAGGAATTCTATAATATTCAATGCGCATAAGTCGCGCGACCGAAATGCCAACAAAAAAGCCCAACGAAAAAAAAGTACTTTAACTCTACTCGCTCTCTTGTGTTAGCACACACGCGCACACACGCGCACAGAGGCGCACTCGCAATCGCAATCACGAGCGCGCAATCGAAGTCTGAGTTCTGAACCCGAACCTACGACAACAAATTTGCTGCTGTTCCGCGTGAATTTCGCTTTAACGGCATTTGAATTATTCACAGGCTGTGTGGCCTACGACTCTGGGTGAGCGAGTAAGCGAGTAAGCGTGTAAGCGAATGCACGAACGAACGAATGAGTGAGCGTGAGAAAGTGTGTGAATGAGTGATTAGAGTGGGAAATTGAGCGACTGAGCAAGCGAAGCGTGCGGTTGTCATCTATATTAAGCGGCTGCCAGCTGGGGTTTGTCGAAGTCGCTAGACGAGCTGATGACGTCTGCATAACAATAACAACACTAATAACAAAATGTGCTCCCACTTGCTTAATTTCGAGTGACGATTAAAGCGACGTTCGCAGTCGCAGTCGCAGTCGCAGTCACAGACGGAATTTCGTTGAGCTTTTTTTTGTGTTTTGAAACGTCATCGATTCGCGTGGCGTCGCGTGGTGATCGCTCCAGGTACACATGAATGAATGTAAGTGTGTGCATCGAAGCGGGTACACTAAACATTTGCATGCATTTCAAAGCGCTGATTTTGTTCTGCCTCAGCTATTCGACCGGCAGCGGCGAGTCACAATGAATCTGCTCGAATCAAGCAAAACTGCTAAAGCTGCCTTGTTAACGCTTCAAGTGTTATTTTAGCGAGCCCTAACACGCTCAACGTAGAACAAGTTGACTTTGTGGCGCTCAAGCATGTTCATACATGCTTACACTCGTTCGCTTGCTCATTCGTTCGTTCAATTGAGTTGGCCGCGACCGCCATAAAAAACCCCAAAGGCGTATGAGTAATGTGAATTTCTTGTGAAATTCATTGGAATTTTTGCCTCGCCAGCGTTCAATTCATACAACCAATATTCGGCACCAAACGGTTAGGAGGTGACGTTGCTGATGATGATGGCGAATGTCTGCGATGACAAAGCGGTCACGCACGCACGAACACACACACACACACACAAATTGCGGCAACGAACGCAATAGTTTCAAATTTTTTACTTAATTTGGAAATACCCAAAAATACCCAAAAAAGCTACAGCGACAGCATCCACAACTTGAAAATGACAACGTTACATTTATTCATTCATACATTCATTGGTTCATTCATTTATTCGTTCATTGAAGACAGTCGACTAAACTGACTCACTACTTCACTCCAATAGACTCGACTGCATTCCATTACCTGAGTCAAACAGAGTGAAGTTAAGGGCAGCCCACGCATTCGTTCGCATCGGAAATGCGCTCGCCCTGCCCCTAATTCAACTGAGTGCACACGCATGCTGCAGTTATGCGTGAGAGTGCAAACGAATTCGAATTCACTCAAATAAACACGCGCAAACACACACACACACACACACACACATTCTTACATTTGCACGCACATTCATCGCTCTCGCCCACTCTCATGCGCACACTCGCATTCGCGCCCATCTCGCTTTGAGTCGAACTCAGTGCTCTGTTGAAGGGGTAAGGCATTCGTATTACACTTGTTGCTGCGATTCGGCGTGACTTTGATTCGCTTCTCGTGGCTTGGCTTGGCTTGGCTTGGCTCGTCGGCTCTCTAACATCTTCTCACTGCACATTCTCATGCAATTGATGAAAGCTTAAATGTCTGGTGTAAAAAAACGCCTATTGCGATGAGTAAGTGCAATTAACACATGCGTCTCCTTTGCCAACACGATCGCCCTCACCAAAGCCATTACGAATTGAGTAAAAGTACGAGAAACGAGTACACGCGAAAATTGAGCATTTTCTCTGGCCTACGCTCTGTGTGTGTGTGTGTGTGTGTGTGCATGTATGAGCTAATGCTGCTTTCAGCCGGCGAAACGTTGATTTTAGCAAACTCTGATGGCGCGTCCGTCCATTTGTCCAACCCATCTGCGCTGCTCTGCGTTTCGTTTAAGTTGCACGCGCGCGCACTCATTGAAGTTAGTTCAGTCCAAGACATTGCAACGACGACAACAAATTAGCGATAAAACTTTGTTTTTCCGGGCTTAGTGTTTGTTGAATTTTTTTGTTGTTTTCTTTTGTTTGTGCGCCAAAGTGCAACAACATTCGAGTCGAATAGGGAATCAAAATCGAAATCAAAATCAAAATCAAAATCGAACGCGAATGCGAATGTGAAATCGAATGCGAATGCGAATAATTTAATAATTCAAATAAAAAAGTTGTACTCATTAAGAAGTCGGAAGTCACTTGCGAAATTGCTCTGTTCAGCGCTCAAACGCCAATCAAACGATTCAATTGCAAAAATTGTCCAGATTCAATTCTCAATTGAAAGCCAAACGCTGCTCAAATTTGTGCTTTGCAGCTTGTAAAACATTATATTCCGATTCATGTCACACGGTGCGTTCGTGCTCCTGAATTTATGTTAGCTGTCCACTAACCGAGGCTTTTCCTCTTT
The DNA here is from genome assembly GCA_035041755.1 of Cacoxenus indagator. Taxonomy (NCBI): domain Eukaryota; kingdom Metazoa; phylum Arthropoda; class Insecta; order Diptera; family Drosophilidae; genus Cacoxenus; species Cacoxenus indagator. Next base: position 1,339,176 of record JAWNKX010000220.1, on the reverse strand, counting down.
TGTTGTTTTTCTTTCTGTAACAGAAGGCACCACAAGCTGCGCCCAGACCGAAACGCGAACGCCTAGCGAGAGGAGCGTGGCTTGCAACAGGCGGCAGGGCCTCACCAGCATCACAAACAGACGGTTTCTGCTTATAGCGATGACGTTGATCGTATGCATGCCACTGCCCGAGGCGCGACATGTACTCAGCGCCAAAGAGCACAGTGCGGAATCTGCTCTGGCCGCTTGGCATGTGAATCCATTTGTCGGCCTCAGTGATGACATTAATGGCAGCAGCAGCAGCAGCAGCAGCAGCAGCAGCAGCAATGAACTGCTTGACGGCTACAGCGACAGCGAGCCCGACAATAGCATCAATGACAGTGATTACTTTGACAAATCCGTGTACGACGAGATCGCTCAGTCCGCTGCCGCAGCCGCGCTACGCAAACTGCACGAACGCCGCATGTGGCTGCGTCGCCGTCGCAGTCATTCGCTGCACTACTTTATGCACGCCGAGAGTGAATCGACGCCCGCATGGGAGAACCCGTGTGGTGGCACCTACGAGCCGCCGACTGCTGAGGACGACGAGACGCACCAGCGTGGTCCATTGCGTAAGGTGAGTCTGCTGAGCGGCTTTCCATATTATTATAATGAGATTTCATTTCGACTTCGATCCGATTCTGCCCTGCAGCATTTGTCGCAGCTGCGGAATTACACGCGCATGGAATATCGAGCGATGCGTGATCAGCCCAATAAAGCGATCGATATCAAAGATTTTGGCATCTGGAGTTTCTATCGCAATGACTATAAATTCCTGCCGATGCTTAGGAAGAACTCAAATGTAAGTAACACACACACAAACACACGCACACACACACACACAGACACACATGTATACAGTAAGCAAAAACGTGAACAAGAGGCTGAGGCTGACGAAGAAGCGCATTGACATTGACTGCCAACGGCTTAAGTGGCACGCAATGAAACGCGAGACGACCAACGATCAACGATCAACGAGCAACAACCATCGACAATCGACCAGGTTGTCTGAGTGACTTAGTGACTGACTGACTGACTGACTGACTGTTTGGCTGACTGCGTATCTGCTGAACTTATAGCAAAATGTATGACTGACAGGCACTGTACTCCATTTGATTCATGATGGCACGCGCACCCGTTCTCAAGTTATGCAGAGCCAAAGCACCGCAGCGGCTAAGCGTCAGCTGATAACTCAAACGATCGGAGGAGCGAGTGGCTGTGAGTGGCTGTGAGAGATGGAAATGGAGCGCATCATGCATCATGTGCTAACTTGCCAATCACCACCCTCAGGGCGATTTTCGGTTATTAACGTAGCGAACCAGCGATCGATCAGTCGCTCGGTCGACTGAATTATTTGCATAAAATTACGCAAACAACGAACAACAACAACATAGAATAACATAACAGGAAAGCGAAAAAAAAGTTAGTGAACATCCTGTGCCCTACACACTGCCACACGCAGCCGTGCACGAGCATGGTATATATGTAGATACACACGCGTAGCACAATGCACAATGCACAATGCACATATCATCAGCGTCAACCGTTATTAATCAGATTCGCTTTCGTTCCGTTCACTTGCAGATCTGCCTGAAGCGTTGGTACGGCGACCTCCAAACCTACATCGGCAGCTTCGAGGCGCTCGGCCGCACTCACTACACGCACGACAAGCACGCAGCGAACCACATTAGCAGCATCACCGACGAACTGCACTCGCTGCTGCTGAGCGCGCGTCGTGTACTCTGCGAGATTGAGACAACAATCAACGCATCCTACGCGCCGGCCAGCCGCAGCGACAAGCTATACGTGCCGACGCGCGAACAGATGCATGCCCGTCTACAGTTCCGTACTTATGTCGCCGGCGACACCAATGCTGCCAATGACAGCGTCCACACCGAAGTGGACACCATCGATCTGAAGTATGCCAAACACCGTTACTATCTATACATGTCGCGCATGTGGCAAGTCATGCAGCACACTCTGAAGAACAATGAAATCGCCGACTGTCCACCACTACCAACTGCAGCAGCCGCAGCCATGGCAGACTCATTGACATCCTCGAGCGAGGCGAACGTCTCCGAGCTCAGGTCGAGCGCCGCTGCCATCTCATCGGCGTCCTTAGCCTCGGGCAGCGCCGAGCATAGAGCACGCTCGCTGCGGCGCCGCAAGAAGATCGCAACGCAACGCCAACGCCGAAACTAAATTAACCAATGTAGCCAACCAAATCGTTGATCGTCGTTACAGCAATCCCCCCACACCACTCTTTGTGTGTGCTTACGTCGTTGCGCTGGCACCACGTACGTCTTCCACGTACAGTATGCCAACTACAATGCAAACGTAATAGTAAATAGTAAGTGGTTGGGGGGGGGGGGGGGGGGGCTGGTTGGCGAGATCTTTCGATGCTTCGAACAATTTCCTTTAACCAGAGAATCTAACGCGAAACACGCCTAAGCCTCTAAGTATTACCATTACCTCATTATTGACTTGTACTTATTTATAGATTTTTTTCGCATTATTCGTATTTATTTTAGATTTTATAGAAAACCTTTTTTTTTCTTATTATTATTATTATTATTATTAATATTTATTTATTTATTTAATAATTTTTTTTTCGAATTTTTGTTGTTGTCGCGCGTAGCTAAAGAAAAATTTTAGTTCCTAAAAGTGAAAAAAAAACCAAGCTTAGCGAAAATTACTTATGTAAGCGTAGATACTTCCTGAGAGCCAAAAACGAAGCGAAGTGCTTCGCATGCCATTTTTAAGCGCAACTTAAATGCACATTTGAACTGTAGGCGTTTTGAGTTTGCCTCAAACAACTTCTTTGTGGTTTACATACATACACACACACACACACACACACACACACACACACATTAATATATATATATCTATATATAAATAGTTGTTTAATAGTTTAAGAAAGCAAAGCGTGAAGAAAGTGAAAGAAACAAAGAAAACGCTCCAATGCTCCGCTTGCCTGCAGCAGGCGCTTTGCTGAGCAACAAATTGTTTATTTCATTGATTAACCTTTAATCTCTATGATTAATTATTATTGCGTTATGCTTAAGATTTCTGTGATTAGTGTTTGTAAGCGGAGACAGTAGCAGTAGCAGTAGCAGTAGCAGTAGCAGTAGCAATAGCCAATCAGTAGCATTTCAGTAGCACTTGCAGTGCAGAACCTCAAACAACCTTGCGCTGTTAACGGCGTATCGCCCAATTTACTTATATACTTAATTATTAATTATACGCATTCATTAATTATACGTACTTCATTATTTATTGCTTCATTCACTTATTCACGTTTATTTATTCCATTCGCTTCGCGTTCAAGCTCACCTGTCCATGCAACTATACTAGTTGATAAGCGTTCCATTTAACGTTCGATTGTTCGATGTGAATTACTTGAAAACAAAAGACAAACAAAAGTTATATTAATTATAATATAATAATAATTGAGTGTGTTAAATAAAACTGAATAAAACTGTGCAACAGCAAAAGTGCATACTTTGTCATTCATCATTCATCATTCATCATTCATCATTCATCATTCGTTGGCGTTGGAAAGGCGTTGGCGATTATCGTAGACAATTTGTAGCCAACTTCAGTGGCTTGCTGTTGTTACCAGCAACTATGTATGTAACTAGAACTCTAGGGGTTGCACACTTTATGCCGTTCCCACAAATTCTCATGCAATCAGGCCGATTGTCTAGGTAGGCACGGTAGCTACCGGTAGTGTTAGTAACACTTCCGAAAACATCAGCCATCAGGAATTAGTCGCAAAGAGCGTTTATCGCATGAATCAAATTATTTATGAGCGTCTTAACTCGGTGCTTGTTGACTGAAAAAGAATTGAACTCATTCTCATTTCTGGCTGGCCGCGTTCCAATTGCGCGCAGAAGCGTGCCATGACGCAGTGGTTCCAACAAACCTGATGATGATCTCAACTTCAAAGTGACGCAATGCTAATTAAAATGTACTTAGCCACTTGCGATACTCACGCCCAAAAGAGGTGAGCTGTTCGAAGAAATTCCGTAAAGTTGGAAAGCAATCACGCAGACCAATTTAGTGGCAGACGGTACGTACTACGTACGACTTGCCAATGTGTTTAGGCGGCTTATCGCCAACGTGGTCCAACAACAACAGCACAGCAAACTGAAATATGTTTATTGTATTCTGATTTTTGGGGTTGAGTGCGTTTAAGTGAAAACGGAACGATTATAGAAGCACTCGTGTGTTTGTGTCTGTCGTGTGTGCCACATTTACACCAAATTTAGTCCGACTCCACTGGATTAAGTTGTGTGATATAGCATAGTGATGGGGCTTGTTGCAAGGGTCGCAAATAGATAAAGAGATGAATATTTTAAGTAATAGTATATAGACAAAGAGCCTTATCAAGAATCCAGAGCAGCCTTCACGTCAAAGAACACAACTCAAAAAAATTCGAGCACCACCGACCGACTCAGTTGGTATTGTCATCTTCAAAGTAGCGAGCCTACGAACCCCGTCAAAAGGGCAATGGCAATCAACGTTCGCTTACAACCGCGTAAAAGAGGCAGGCCTAAAAACAGCTGGATCACTCAAATGCAGAAACAGCAGCATTTGATGAGGGGTCCCATGGTGAAGTGTGTCAAAATCGGGAGGCTTGCAGATACTTTTTGTGGTCAAACCGGCGCACACCCAGAGGCGGACCAGCAGGAATGCAGTACAGTGGGCTTGTGATGCGGCTTGTGCTGCTTATAATTCTGATCATAAGCTCGTCGTTTAAATGGAGAAGAAGAAGACAAAAGCCTTAAATACATTTCGTTATTCGACAATCGAATTGTGTCTTTGTATGATTTGACTTATGTTATGCATAGAAACAAGCAACATCTGCCCATTTACTCTGCTGTCTCAAATTTGCTTGTTTCACATGTACATGACCAAATGTTACAGCAAAATGTAGCAAATAACAAAACCCAAACGTTTGCCAGTTGGTCATCACGTCTTCAAGGCAAAGCATTAATTAACGTTTCGGTCATATCGTTGCAAGAGGTTGCTAGTCATGGTCATGCCACCAGACGTTTAGAACACTTGAAGGCACATGACCAGCCGAACGTTTGTGTAAACCGTTTCCATGAACTTCCGCTATTTACCGGTTTGGTAGTGTGTTTGCTTTGGTTGTACCAAGTAACTTTAGCAAACTCTTATACTCAGCTATAATCGACATTTGCGCGCAACCATGAACGAACGATTCGGAGTAGTAATGCGTCTGTACTACTTGTCGTAAGCCACATAACTTAACGTGCTTTTCTTTTTATTTGAGATACGCGTTGCGTCCGGTAGATGAAAAAGAAACAAAAATAAAATAAAATAAAACAAAAAAGTCGCATTCAATTTCAACAAGTAAAATGCAAGGCGACAATTTCGCCCTTACTGTATTCTATGTTCTTTTGATAGTCAAATATACATGCAACAGTGCAATATTGACGTTTTAACGACACCTTTTTGAAGTAATTGAACAACAAATTGAAATCATTCACCGAAGCAAACAGACATCGCTGACTAGGTTTCTGCCATAAACTTGAATGTTGCACCTGAGCTCTGGATTGTGGCGTAGATTATGAAATCAGCAGCATCACAGAACAAAATGAACGTGAACGAATAATATTTATCCACTTTAATATTTTGAAGAAGGCAACTGAGCACTGCTTGGCTTCAATTACCACTTCACCACCAACTCAATGATGTGCTCGTCCTTGGCTGCACTTGTACGCTGCGCAACCAATGAGCGCACGTCGTTGCTGGTGTCTACAAGGACATGTTGACCATCGAAGTGAGGCAATGAGTAAGCCAACGCCAGCACGGCAATGGACTGTCGACAAGCTGCTTGCTGTTGGTTGCCAGTTCCTGTTGAAACTAGGGTCCACACGCAGAATTCAATAATTTCGTTATATTAATCAGCACCGCACTAACGGCACAACTCTTCACGAATTTGCATTACGAGTCGAGTCACCCCTCGGCAAAAGCTATTGAATAAATGCCACAATGAGCCTAGCCGAACTGACCAAGTAACCCGCACTCGCACACTTGAACACTCGAACACTCGAGCCCCACCAGAAACTTCAGTCAGAAATTTTAATTTTTAATTTTTTTTGCTTTTCTTTTTTTGACGTTCTTTATTGTTGTACTGTACTGTACTCGTATTGTTTGTGTCGAGTTGAGTTGGGTGCAGCTGAGCTAAATTCGAGTGCTTGTAATTCATCCACTAAGAATTTGAGTACTCTTACTCTTACTCGTACTCGTACTCGTCTCATTCACAGCACTCATACAAACTCGTACGCTTGGACACGGTCATAGCCACAGACTCAGAAATATAATAGAACAGAAATTGTGGCTGATATGAGGAGGAAACGCGGCATCCAGCCATTTTGAGCGTGCGAACTGGCATTCAACTAAGAGCATACGAGTAGCCATTGTAGCCTACTCGTCACGACACTCATTTGAGCATTTAGCATTCAGTCAGTTGTAACTTGTCACTTCACAGTTGGCCTATGCGGAATGTGATTGCCATCGGAGACAAACATGAGTAGCAGCTTCTTTTTGCGTTGAAATAGAATGACAAATATCAGAAGAGCGGAGGAGCACATATGGCAAAAAGAAGACTGAAAAACGCGACGTTTTCTGTGCGTGTGTCGTTTGGGTGTCAGTTTTTAAAACAGACACTACGTTTTTTCGGTGTGGCTCTGTCTCTGTCTCGGGCACTCTCTCTCTCACACACACACACACAAACACACGCAGTGCTTGTTGACGACAGTTTTGCTGTGTGCTGAGCTAAGCACGGCCGGTGTCAATGATTGAGTATCATTTTACAAGCGAAAGCGTTAAAGTTGTTAGTTCCTCTTTCAAGAGTGGCAGTGCCGCTGTCACCTTCGCCTAAGCCTTCACCAACGCCTTCACGTTCACCTATTCCTTGGGCGTGGCATGTGCGTTATACCCTTAAGCCACTTCGATATGTCAAGTAATAATAATGGATCAATTCGATTTGACTTCCACGACTTTCCTTGTGCAAGCGCGCATATGCTTCTATCTATTTAAGTGATATATGATTGTCTGTGTGTGTGTGTATGTGTATTTTGTGCTTGTTTAAAGTGGATTATGTTGGTTGGCAGCAGCAGCACATTAGAACAGCAGCGCGGCCATGGACTTGTTCAGATTGAGTGTGGCTGTGTCGCTGTATCGCTGTATCGCTGTGCGTGTGTGTGTATGCATGTGTGTGTGTGTGTGTGTAAATGGAAAAACACTAAAACCAAAGGGAACAAAATAACGCTTCAATGCTTGTTTGCTAAGCACTCCGTTACACTTTCTCATCCTTCTTTGTGGCTACAGACGTTCACATAGCAACAACAACAACAACAACAACAACAACAACAACAACGTCACCATTAACCTCAACTAGCGAAATACTTTCGTGGATATCAGGTTAATGAATATTTTATGGTGAAGTTATGTGCCTTTGGCCTTCGGCTCGCCTGACCCCGGCTAATGTTCCGTAACAGGGCGCGCACATTGTTGCCAGGGTGCTGGTTATGGGGTTATGGTGGGTATGTTGCGTACGCATATCGTGGCTCATCGCATCATTTTTCAGTAGGCAACAGAAAATTTCATCTAAACAAATTCATTTGTGTACACGACGCGAGCAAAAACAACAACAACAGGAAGAGCCACATAGCCACATTTGTAAAAACAAAGATCACCGATGGTCTGATGTGTGTCATTGTCATTGTACTCGTTTACTTGAGTGAGTAAATAGCAGCGGAATCGGCATGACTCTGTTGTCTACAGCAATGAAACAGAAATACAATTATTGTGCTGATAGTTCCTTGGAGTGGGTGTGAACCCATGACTTGGTGACTCCTTGAAAATACGAAGGTGTAACTGTAAACTGAATCCTGAATTCTGAATCCTGAATCCTGTGCCTGTTCATCTAGCTCAGTCTAGATCTAACGTAGTGATGCTAAAGTTTGAGAAAGCAGCTACTCATCAGATAACAGCAGTGCACCGCGGCAAGATGAAAGAAGCGCATGCTTAAAAGTATGCAACAGAAATAGCATCGCAGGCAAAGCAAAGTTTCTCGTTTACTTTGCGCTACGCGAACTTTGCACTTCTGCTTGGCGCAACTCAGCTGAGTCAACTTTTATAAGGCGGCAATGGCAATAGTAATTTTTTCCGCATTATTTCTTGATTTCATCGCTTATACTTCAGATTCAGTTGTTTTGTGTTGTGCTTGTAGTTGTGGTTGTGGTTGTGTTTGTGCTGCTTGAGTTTGCTGTTGCATTTGCAGCTATTTTCCACAGAGCACGTTCTTCAATTTGGCTTACAGTTCAAATGAATCGAAATTGTCGATGACGTGAAATGAAGCAAATGAAGTATTTGGCGAGCGATTATGACGACGCCAGAAGAGGTGCTTCGCTAGGAGCAGAGCGTAGAGTGTATACAGTTTATGTGGTTGCGATATGCTTTTTGTTGGTTATGTTATATTGCTGGCCCGGGTCGAGCTGAGTCGAGTCGAGCTGAGTCGAATGCAATGCCAAGACGGTAAGACATTGGCAGTGGTTAATAATACTAATAATACTAGTACATCAACAATATGCGAAAGCAAATTTTCCGACTAATGCAGGTACTCCTTGCATCGTAACTCATGGCAACACACCTCAGCTCAGCTCAACTCAACTGAATTCATTTAATCAGAACACAATTCCTTTGATTCGATTGCTGTGCAACGCAAAACTCTAATTAATTAATTAAATACGCTTTAATACTTATTAAAAGCCATGGCCTCGATTGTCTTGCTGCAGCCCCAGCAGCTGGGGCTGCGTTTACATAAATATTTCGCTTCATTATTCCATTGTTTTATTAGGTGGCGAGGCGAAACAAAGCAAATTTTAAGCCGTGCAGTGCAGCTCGTTGCTATAGCCACGTATTTGAAGAAAACAGCAGAGAACATATTAAGAAAGGGCACGCCGAGTTAACAAAAATTAATTAAATTCTTGTTATTGTTTTGTTGTTGTTTTGTTTTGTTGTTTTTCTTATATTTTGGTTCAAAGTTTTTTTTGTGTTCAGTGTGTTCAGTGTTCAGGGCTAAGTACACAAATGAAAAATAAGTGAAAAAGCGGCCAAAAACCAAAAGTTGAAAGAAAACCCAATTTGCGCAATTCTCCGGCCACATCACCGTATACATCTGCCAACCAAGCACAGAGCAAAACCCAAATTCAAACCGATTCACCAAACATTCACACATCGCATACCAAAAACATTTTGGTGCGCTGAAACATTCAAATACGAGTACGAGTATGAGTACGAGTACCAGCGTAAAGGCACAAAGCCAACTTAAGGGGATTTCACTCATTGGACCAACGCTATAAAATGTAACTAAATAGTCAACGACACCGGCACCGACATCAAAGTCTCGCGCCTCGCGCTTCGCCTGTGCCTTCGCTTTGCCAACAGACATTCTCCATTGTTGTATTGTATAATTTGTAAGAAGAATGCCGCGAGTCTTAGTCTCAGTCTCAGTCTCAGTCTCAGATGCAAACGCAACAAATCGAAGTGGCAAGCGGGACGCGATTTGGCTGTAGACAGACCAGACAACTGAACCGAATAGACAGAAATAGACAGACAGAGAGGGAGAGCGCGACAGATGGTGTGAGAGAGAGATAGAGGGAGAGCGGGAGATAGAGAAAGAGACGAGACACGCCTACGCGCACGTTCACCTTTGCTGTTAAACAATAGTTGGCTGGAGGCAGAACATGAATTATCACGGTTATCACAGCTGTAAAGCTCTGCATAAATGAGATAGATGCGTGGAAAGGGAAGCTAGACAATGAAAAAATGTTGTTAATAAGTATCAGTAACAATGACGGTGAAAGTGCTAGACATATGACCAAACAAGCAAACAAGAAAATAAAGTCTAAACAGCGAAAAACACAATAAATTATGAAATGAAATGAACCCACGACAACCAGACACGCACAAGCTACGTGCAATGACATGGGGCTGAGATGGACGGCAGGTACAAGCTTGGATTTCACTTTCAGATAGCTTTATAGGTATGTATGTTCGTAGCTAGATAGATAGAAATATAGATAGATAGATAGTTGGCATGAAAGCGGAGCAAAGAGCTGTGAAGTTAAGACGATAAAGTTGAACACGGCGTCTGAAATAAAGCAAAGTAAGTAGTCCTTGCAATGAAAGTGTTAAAACCTATACACACATACGTATATGTAGGTATCATATACTCGTATTATGCAATAAGCAACTATGAAGAACTTTCGTACGCTTTACCTTAATTCACTTTGGTTTAGTTTACTTCAGTTTGGTTAAGTTGTGGCAGACAGACCAAAGGAGACAGTACTCGGTCGCAACAACAATAACAATAACAAAAACCAAAAGAAAAAAAAAAAAATGCGACTAAGTCGAAGTAAACTTGAACTCGGCTCGATTTGATGCATACAGGCAATCTGCCTCGTCCAACTTTGGTCCAACTCCATTCAATGCCTCCTGCGCTGAGCGTTTCCAGCCAAGCTGGTGTCTGAAGCGACTAAATTCGACTCGACTAAATTCGACTAAACTCAACTGAGCGAAACTCTACACGCCTCAACTCAATATCCGGCATGCGGTAGTTGGGTGGCTCACGGTGATGGGACCATGGTAGCTGGGAGCTGCGGCCGAGGTGCGCAAACGTATGTTCGCTGCATTCTGATTAGGCAAACAAAGTTAATTGGATGCGACAGGAGTGAAGGCCAAAGTGAAACGTTGCAAAAACATTCTGCCTGTGAATATAATGTATCAGTGTGGTGAGCATGTGTGTGCGTGCGATGGGTGTGCTCTCAAAAAGTTGGCCAAGCACGGTGCCTGCGTAACGACGACTGCACTGTGGCAAATTCAACGCGCTCGAGAAACCGGAAAGCTCAACTTGCAGTGCATAAATATTTTATTAGGGAATCGAGATTGAGATGAGTTGAGATTGAGATTGAGATTGAGATTGAGAGTGAAATCGTTATTGCTATTGCTATTGGTATTGGTATTGGTATTGGCATTGGTATTGGTTATAGCAGCCTGAAGTTGGCGATGTCAGTTTGAATTATTTCGCGTGGCATTGAGCATTGATTAATAAATGGCACAATTTCATTTCGCCGTTGTCACTCATACAAAAAGTTTTTATTGGGAAACATTTAATGGTTTTTACTCGCTGTGCATTGTTGTAGGCAGACATTGAGCTTTCAATCAATTTGGCATGATTTGGTTGAGCGAATTTCATTATTTATTCATTTATTTATTCAATGCAAACATGAAAAACGCCACTTCTGCAAATGCACTTTTCGTGTTTATTTCGTGGCACTAAGTGCCCTCATACCGTTGGTTGCACTAAGAGAAATTTGACCGATTTTGATAGCGAAAAGCCATTTTTCGAAATTGTTCAAAATAATATACACAAACACACGCACAGCCATTCTATTAGAAATACATTCAAGGATAGTGTTGCACACCAGAAATTAATTAATTGATTAAGTGCAGCCTTGTCCAAATAACAGCCTCCAAACACAGCTTTTGTTGACAGAGGAAAATTACTTATTAATTATTAAGAGTACTAATTAAAACTTACGAAAAAGAAATAATTTATTTAGTGGTCTTTTTGTAATGAAATCTTTTAATTATGGTTCGTATTATGTGTTGGTACACTTCAACTGTGCAAAATTAAAGTGCTCTCTTTGCAATGGTGTGTTAAAATGAGGCATCTTTAAAAAACAGCTTTGTGAATAAAACTCATTTTGTAAAGAGCTACAACATTTTCATAGCACTTCTTAGCTGTGCCGTTATTTTTTATTTTTATTTTTTATTTAATCAATTCTTATTTCGATGCACTTTATCGCAAAGGGCGCTTTTGTGCGCTTTTCCCTCAATTTCATTTCATAGGACTTAACCTCACTCTTAGCAATGCGGAGTTGTTTGCTGCATGGAAAAAAGTGAAGAGTCGAACTGAACAGGAGCGTGTGATTTTCGAATGTTATAAAACAGGTTCAAACAGCAGCACATGTGATTTATATTTGGACAAAGAAAGCAAACAATTTTGTCTGAATTTGTCGTTGAGACGGCAGAAATGTCGAAACTGTCGAAAACTGAAGCAGTTTGAAAAAAACATGCTGCCTGGCTTGATGGAAAAATAATCTTAGGTGTTAAAAAAAAAAAAAGGCGGTTGGACGTCGTATATTGCCATTTGTATATAAGACTACTAGAGGTCGAAAAACACAAGATGCAATGGATCAATTTCTCAGAGAGACAATGTGCGTTTATTGCTTCAAGCAGCAAGCATAGCTGTTCGTAAGCGAAGACAAGTTGATCTGGCAGCAGTGCTTAAGTTACTGTTAGTATGTCCGAAAAAGGCGAAAATGATACGCAAAATAATTTCAGAACCATTTCAAAAGTCTAACAAATAATCGTTTCACAAAAGAGCAATATTGTGCTGTAAGAGAGCATTGTAAAAACATAAAATGCAACAGTTTCCCTATCAATGAAGTGACTAAAAGCTATTCTTTCAACGAGCTTATGAGCTAGAAAAAGTGGCCTGTTTTTACAGCATCAATCTTATATTTCATACAAAACCTCTGCCCTTGTTTGAAGATGGTGCGATGAGCTTGACTAAATTTTAAGTATATTGTAATAAATTAAATAACTTGCTTAAAAGTTATATTCAAAACTCCTACTTTGATAATATTGGCTCCAAATGAAAACCTTGGCTAAACTATTGCAATATTAAAAATGTTATATGCATTACGTTTTTATTGATATATATTTCACTTCCTACAAAATAACGAACTGCTTTAAGTAAGGAAGCTTTCCTTGAATATACGCTATTGAATTATGTAAAATGTTATCCCTGACGGGTATGCTATACTTTTTTATTTAGATTTTCAGTCAAAACAATTTTTCGGATTTTTGGACCTGTGTTCTCTAAGGCCAGAGTTGACTGCCACACCCACTTTTTTCCAGAACATAGCCTAGTGGTATGTAGAAGCAAACGCAAAAAACCGTACCGAAAAATATTACTTTGTCTTTGAGTTATTAATTTATTACACGAAAAGTGGTCAAATTACCCATAATGAGCTGTATAAAAGACCTTTTAACTGGTCGCTAGGCCTTACCTTCAGCATATGACCACTACGAAAGTTGTCGGTCTCACATTGATCGAGGGAAAAGCCAAAGAAACTACAAGAATGCCGTTTGACTTCGTCATTATTGTTCCTTAAAACTAGTGTTGGCCCAGCAATTGAAGTTCAACCACAATAGTGACAATACAAAATAGTTGAATACCATTTATTAAAATACTAGCAGGGACTCGGCGCGTTGCTGCCTTCGCGTGCGTCTCGCTTTTCGGTTGTTTCAGTAGCTCTGCGCTGTGCCTACTACTGCGATTTTCTCGTTGATTCTTCCAGTGTTTGGCTTTGTCGAAATTCTTGTTGTTCTTCTGAGGTTTCGGCGTCCATAACGGACAAACAAACAGACTCCCAATTTTATGTATACAGTACAACTTTGAAAATCCGGATACTCGGTAATCCGGACAGCCCAGTAATGCGGACACTAACATTAATTGTATTGCAACTTCTAAAATCCGGACAGCTCAAATATTTTTGTATTCGATAATTCGGACACTTTCTGCTGTTGTTGCTGCTTTTGTGCAATCTTCATGCATCTAACGGTAGTTGGCGTTACTTTCGGTATGAACAGAACGTAAGAATGTATTGAGTACACATTTTTTTTACACTTTTCTGTTACGTTTTTGTGTTATTGTCATGCATGAGCAGCACTGTCAGAAAATAGTCTTGGCAAACGAAAAACGATGCGCACTGGCGAGTATCAATTGATGGAAGATCGTTTATATAATTGGATTGTTAAGGAACGCCAATATAATGTACCTATTTCATACGAAGTGCTTCAAGAGACTTCAAACTTTGATGCTTTTTTTCTAGCGGCGGTTGGCTTGACAAGTTTCGTTCAAATCAAATGAAATCAATGAAAACGTCATGAGAAAAATTGTCAAACGATGTTGTTGCTGTTGAGCCATTTATTGAGAAGCTCCGCACTAAAATTAAAGAAATGGACTTGAGTGACGCGCAAAATTTATAATGCGGATGAGACTGCCTTATTTTGGAAAAAGCTACCAAAAATGACTCTTGCATTACATACTGAAAGGTCAGTACTATTGTATTGTACAGTAGTATTGTAATAATTGGTAAAGCAAGAAATACAAGAGCATTAACAAACGTGGCACAGCCCCTGAAATATGTTAATAGCAAAAATCCTTGGATGACTGAGATTCTTTTTAAAAACCGAAATAAGAAATTACCAATTAAAACACTTTTATTGATGGATAATGCAACTTGTCATTAGGTTTCATTAATAACTTCCGAAAAAGATATTTGTGTTATGTTTTTGCCTCCAAATAGCACAGCTCTTTTGCAGTCAATGGCTCAGAATGCAATACGAATCATGAAATAAACTATCGACAAAGTTTTTTGTTGTTTCTGTTGTCCCCTTCAACAGAGAACTTTACCGATGCCGTAAAAAAGTTTTCCTTAAAAGTTGTTGCATTCGTAGTTTCCAATGATTGGAATGCTTGGAATGCTGTGGATGCAAATGTGCTTAAAAAATGCTTTAATAAAATTTTGCGCTCGAAGAACGAGGAATGGGATTCAGATGACGATTTGCCACTTTCAAGATTGCAGTCCAAGTATTTAGACTTCAACTTACTTGTTGAAATAAGCGCAGAGGTATATAACAATGATGAAATAACAGGCTGGTAAAGCGACCAAAATAGTGAAACCCTCATAAACGAGGAAGGCGGAGATGACACAGAAGAAGAAATATTGCATGAAAATGAAGATCCCAAAACAACGCATTCTGAGGCTATATCTGAATTTAACATTTACATTAAATACGCTAAAGAACATAAGTTTTCAACATGCACCTACGACCCTTGGAATCCACAAGTTTCGCACAAATCGAGGGATCAATGGCGTACCACTATGCCTGAACTTTTTCCCATAAATCATCCTTATTTTTGGACATAAACCCACCAATCTTTTTTTTTAAATATCCCCCATAGGTGTTCGTTCTGTGGGATTAAAGTCTGGTAACTGTGAAGGTCATTCCATCAAATCCATCAGATTCAAACAAATTCACCTTTGTTTTTGTCACAACATAAAACGTTTTTCCAATTTGTCGGCATAAAATGCCTTTTCGCGAAATTTATTTCACTTTTGATGTTTTTTCCGCTTAGGAATGCTACTTTCCTTGCGGAATGTGCCTTCAAAACTATCTCTATCAGCCCATTCCGTATCGTTCGACTAGTGACAGAAGCATTTAACCCCTTTCTTAGATCTTCCGATGAAAGGAATGTATTTTTCTTTGAATGTCGAATTAACAGTCTGTCGAACTTTCCAGAGTTTGCTCGCTTTCTGCCACGTTTCTCATGTTTTCCTTTAAAAAAAATTGCGGAAAAGGCTTTGTTTTTAACATTTTATTATTTGTGCAATTGTTTTGCCTTTATGTTTGGGCGGCCCATTCTGAACCTAATAACAATAAAAAAAAGACGAATTTCTCATGAACCGTTCATTTTTTTTTTAATTATGAAAGAGTACCTCAATTAAAATATTCCACACTTTTTATTATAGAAATATTCCAAAATATAGTTGCGTTTCCATTTTTATTTCCGATGCAAAAACGTGGTCACTTAACAAAGAAGCAGATACAAGTAATATTTGTGCCGAAAAAAGCACAAAAGCGAAAACAAAATAAAGTACCGTTATAAACTAACTATGCACAGTGGGATGTATTAATCAAATTTGGTCACATAATTAGCAAAATGGTTTGAACTGTAACACTACATGCCGTTTCTATTATATTTTCCATCACTATATATGTATGTATATCCGTTATTCAAATGTTCTTGAGCATGCCTTATCAGAATTGACTTACCGCATGTGGCTCGTAAGCATAGGTAACGGTAACGTACGTCATGTCATTAACTAACACCTTTTGCCAAGGCACATTTGCTTTCTTTCTCTGTTAAGAGAAAGATTCTTTTATACTTCAAGTATCTTTCTTCTGTCTCGTGTAACGAACGAAGGAAGAATTTTACTTCAACAAAATCTCTAAAGGTGTCGAAATCACTGTTAATTGTACCATATAATTTGCTTGTGTGTTTGTTGCTTTCAGTGATTTTCGTGTCTTCAGTGATTTCAGCAATTTCTGTCTCTTCATCTTTATCACTTTAAGTGATTTTGTCGATTTTGTCGACAAGGTCTTCGGTGTTTTCAGTAATATTGGTGCTTTCAGTGATTTAATGTTATAATCATTTGCAAATAAAAACCGGTCGAATGGTATATCGGTTATATAGTTTAGGCGTAAAGTGTCGTAGAAGAGAATGCCTTGACCTATTTACATTTACGAGTAGATGAACCAAGCTATCATGCTCTAGTTTCCGCTCTAGTTTTGTTTAAGTATTATTTTTGTATTTATTTTTATTTGTCGTATTATTTATGCTGTAGACGTCTTTATTCTATTTAATGATCGACCGCACTGCGTACCCTTAATTCACAAGCCAGAAAGGCAATTGCCGTCACAATCGACGTCATCAACACTATCGTCATTGACATCATCATCCACATTTTTATTTTTGTTGTTGTTTCTCTTATTGTTGTTCTTGTTGTTTTCGTTTCTGTTGTCGCTTTGTGTATGAAGTGTGACTATTTAAAGTTTGTTTAGTATGCAATACATTTTAATATTGTTTTGCCTATACCTCGCTTTTCAGACCACAGCCCTCATCATGAGCTTGACGTACCTCGCCAACATTCTTTGCCCCAACCATCTAACTGACCCAATGCCAGTGATTTTGAATTGTGTGTGTGTGTGTGTGTGTGTGTGTGTATGTGTGTGTGTGTGGGTGCATGTTTTTACTTAACTTATTTTTATTTTATTATTTCCTTTGGTTACTCTCATTTCGCCGTGGTAGGCCAGCAGTTGGCGATCAAAAGGCAGCAATAAAAAAATACAATAGACACCACGTTCGCCATTCACCCTAAAATCTGTTAACAGCAGAAAATCAGAAAATAGGGGAGTACACTTGGCCGCCTTTGTCAATAGACGAAGGCACTAATAATACGGCGGCAATAAAACGCGTAGCAAAAACGCCAAAATGTTGACTACAACTCCGACTAAAATGCGAAAAGGAATTTCAAGTCCAACTGTGACGGCCCCCTCACAATCTAATACGCTATATGAATGGGATAGATGTGGAAGCCAGTTGCGGTCCGAAGTGGCCGGAGGTGGTAATCAGGGTTGTTGGTGGCGCACCCGTATCGATGGGTTAATTTTTCGTTGTGAGGGGATGGTGAGAGCCTTTGTCCTGTGGGATTGATCGATTTCTCGTATTTACAACTAGAGCAAGAGAAAAGTAAACAAACAAATTTCAGTGAAGAAGCGCGATGAGATGGAGCAGAAGGAGAGGAGAATGAAATTAAATTACATAGAAAACCGCGTCCTGACAAAAGTGGCTTGAGTCGCTTTCGCAGTTAAAAAGACTAAATTGCCCGTAAACGCAAGACGCCGTCAGCACACTGAACACTGCTGACCAACAAATGACCATTCCGTTCCCCCCAAAACGCTTCACCATCCATGCTGACCAAGACGCCGTCAGCACACTGAACACAAAATAACCATTAGTCCCCCCCGCCAAAACGCTTCGCCAACCTTGCTGACCACACTAAAACGAACTGCCATCGATTGGCTTTCGAGGGGCTGAGCCGTAACTCAAATTAAGTGACAATACCGCGAATACGTATAATGAATTATTCCTTAAGCACTTAACGACACCAGCCAACACGCCATCACAAACAACCGTACACATACGCGTACAAGGAGGAAGGTAGTGTGTGCGTGCTTTTATTTTATTTAAATATTGCATGCGGCCTTTTCTTATTTTCCCTTGTACGCCTTCGTCTTCACTGCCGCCCTCTGCTCAACGCTGTCCGTGTTTGTATGTTCAACAGTGAAACTGGGTCAATTGCGGTTTGAATGCAGCCGCTTTGCGTTGCCTTTGGCCAAAAGCGATGCGATTGTAACACGCTCACAGCAACGACAGACAACTCGATACGGCTAACGATAGGGCAAGATGAGCACGGGAGTGACTCGGCAGATGATGACGAAAGTGTCAGAGATTGAGAGCAACTCACTTGCCACAAAATACGAATAGCTGTGATCTGGCATTTTGGTCACGGTTTCGGTTGTGGCTTCAACGCTTAGCCCCTTGCCTTAGCGTGCCTCACCGCGCCTTACCACTCGCCGCCATGCCTTGTCTTAGTTGCTCAGTTAACTAAATCAAAAAGAAATGTCAACTGCCAACGGCAATCGTCTCAATGACCCAGTGAGCCAGCCAGAAAACAGACGTCTCAACCCTCTTAAACACACACACATACACACACACACACAGACACACACACACACACAACCAAACGGCGAAAGAGACACTCAACTAATGGAATGAATCATGAAAGCCTAAACGCCTGAAGGGGTCGGGTCGTCGTGGGTCAGGCGGTCTGATGAGACTACACCGGCTCAACTGATTGTGCTGCTGCTGCTGCTGCTGCTGCTGCTGGTGGTGCCATGACTTGTGTAAGACAATTACGTGCGTTATTTATTGACTGTGACAGAAAGCGATATTTCGCGAATTATGATGATGTTTGCGTTGTTGTTTTTCTCAGCCGTAGCCGCAGCCTCAGTCTGAGTCTGAGTCTGAGTCTGAGTCTGAGTTTGTGTCTATGATGCTGGTGGTGCGGCTGATATTGGTGGAAGTGTTGTGGATATCTGCGTCTCGATTTGAAGCAGCAGGAGCGACATTAGTAAGGAAGGCATTAAAGTAGGCACAAATGAAATGAAGAAAAGAACGATGATAGCGAAAATGATAGTGACGGCGATGGCAATAGCGAAAACAACGAATAAAACAGCAACAAAAAAAGGTAAACACAGAAACAGCAGAGCACAAAACAAATCATGTCAAATGCTTTATCATTTGAGATGTGGCCAGCTGTGACGACTAATGATGAGTGATAGCCATGAATGAAGCTGCAATCCTCTTAAAAAACGACTGAAAATGAAAAGCATGTCGTACTCAAAACAACACAACACAACACCACACAGAACAATGCCACTCAATTGAACTTGACTCTACACATGTGAACTGGTTCACGACTTGACAGCTCAATTGAACTCAACTCGTCTGTTCATTCCTTGGGCATGTTTGGAACCGCAAAAATGCGTGTGGTGTGATTTCCACAAGCTGCTTGGCTTAACAATCTTGCTGAACTATGGCGCACAAATATTTCCCAGGGCAAACGGAAAATAAACGACATACAGCAGAAATTATTCCATAGTAGGCAAGAGGCTTTTGCCTGAAGGCAAATAAGGCAAGCGACAACATAAACACACAATAGTGCACGAACTAAATTCACTTAGTTCGAAACAGCGGGAGTCTTTCATTGTTTTGCATTCAATGGCTCTGCAATTGTGCGGTTTATCGAGTCAAAGGACCTCCAAATAAACCAGGCATTGTCAACAAGGATGAATGAAAGCACAAAAGCAGATGAGCAGACGAGCAGGAAAGCAACGAGCCAACAAGCCAACAAGCCCAGCACCACACAGCTTTCACCTGTTCGTAGTTATCAACATTATTAGAAGCAACGTCTGCGCTGGAAGTGACAGCGAACTGCTAAGCAAGCGCCAAAGCGCCATCTATGCCAAAGCAGTGTAGCTTTTGTCTCGTCATGATGCTGAATGCTTAGCAAAAACATACACAAAGTATGTCAATGAATTTCGTAAACAATTTTTAATCACGCTATGCTTCAATTTCCTTTCGATTTCCAGTAGGACAACCACAACCACAACCACAACCACAACCACAACCACAATACAATACAACGTTCTCGTATAAGTTCGTTCAGCCCTCCATTGATTGTCGTCCCATGCTTCATTTATGTTGTGTTGATATTAAATTAAATTAACTACGAAAACTAGAAAACTCGAAAACTCGAAAACTCATACAAAACAAGAAAGGACACACATATGAATTTAATTAGTCATACCATACTGTGCGCGTGTGGGGGTTTAGTTGCATTTTCTTGATATAAAATAAAAGGTTGCCATGGGAATGGATAATATTGGCGCAATTCAAATGAAGTGTTTTGCCACACACACACACACACACACACACACACACACACACACACTCATATGTATGATTTCTATCAAAAGAATTTTGTAATAAGGCAGCAATCAATAGCAACGCATAGCAACACAATGGGCAGCATTCGCATATTCATAATAGCAACGCTTTGAAGTAGCCAACTATTTATGATTCAAATCAATTCACCAGAATTGCATTGAATAGGAATTTCACTAATTTGGCTTTTCCGGAAAATTGCAGCAGCTTTGACAGCAAAGCCAGCTTAATTCGAGCTACTTCGCTTTGCACGCGGGTGGTAAACATCAATGGAGTGAATGAATAACTATGCAGTCCACCAAGAGCCACACTAAGCTATAATAAGTTGAGCAGGTCAGCACAGAGCACAGAGTTCGGCCGGACGGTTCAGGCAACTGAATAAAGCCATCAGACAATTGGGCATAAACAAATGGAAGCGTCGAGCGTCGAGCGTCGAGCATCAAGAATCAAGGCATAAGCCTCTGATTGTATTCGTGTATTAAAAATCGTATTTAATTGTTGATTGTGAAAAGTCAGCGTAATTAAAGCATTCAGTTCAGCGAACGAACTGCGCACAATTCGAGTTTGTCAGCCAGAGCAGACAACATTCACAAACACCAACAGCAGCAGGAACGTAGCAGGGGCAAAAGCTTCAAATCCACTAAGCGGATTCCTCTTATGCAAACATTACAAAAGATATTTTTAATCAAAGGCAAAAGTCCGTACACTCGTTCGTTCACTCATTCATGCACCTGCAAAGGCCGTTCGAGGGATTGTGATATAACGGTAATTGCATGTTCCATTGCCCAGTCAGTAACTTAGTCGATTCCGCCCAGCTCCTACCTAGGTGCGTTCATTTGTTGAGTCACTTTACTTCACTAGAATTCACTTCACTTCACTTCAGTTCAGTTCAGTTCAGTTCGGTGCGGTGCGGTTCAGTTCGCCCACAAATAACTTGTCTCATTTGCAAAAGTAACTTGACCTTTGCCATTAGTGTGTGTGTGTGTGTGTGTTAAGTGTTGTGTGTTGAGTGAAAAGTGAAAGGTGCTGTGATTTTCACTCGTATGCTGCTGCCATACTAGAAAAACCACATGCTCTCCTATGCGTTACTTTTTTGTTGGCCTTCTTCTACGCTTTGCTTTTTTGCTGTTACCAAATCCACTTACAGTCAACATGCATAGATGTATGTGTGTACACATGACACACAAACGCACGCAGATACACACAGACCGTAGTCAAGCCGGCATGCACAAAAGTGAAGGCCGAATAAGGCTGAACTCGATTTGAGAAAATACGCTTTTCAACGTTCAACGTTGATCAAATGGCTACGCAATGATTCAGCGAAAAAGAAAAACAAAAAAAAACCGAAGTACGAACGTCCGTTTCATTTCCTGATGTTTGAATTCATTTCGTTCATTTCGTAGTCAAAGCAGAATATGAAGAATAGCTCTGACTGTTGACAAAATGGATAAATGAAAAAGGAATGCACGACTTCTGATCTCGATAAAGGTTGGGGTAGAATCCTTTCAAATGCATTGGCAATGGCCACACATAACACTGGAAATTAACAAGCGAAAAAAAGACGTTTTCATCAATCAACTTTTTCTGTCACTTCGGCATGATAACTGCGCAACGTTGGGCAACGTAGTGATCTGCACATAACTTAACTCAACTGAACTGAGTAGCTCAGCTAATTGAAGCTTATTACATTGATATATAGAAATATAGACAATGATGTCAAACTACGTGCACATTACAAGGAGTGAAGCGGGTATTTTAGAACGGGGCAGAACGCTGCTCAAGACTCATTGATCGGTGAAAGTTAGTACCATAACTGATGCGAAGCGATATAACGACGATGACGATGACGTTGACGATGACGATGACGATGACGATGATAACGACAACGACAATGACAATGATGGCGACAATGATGATAATGGTGCTGGTGACGACAATGAAGATGAAGATTATTACACCGACAAAAAGCACAAAGGCAACCAGCGAAGCCAAGCCAAACCAAATCAACCAACCAAGAAACCAAGAAACTGCGAACCAACTAACTACACAAGCAACCAACCGACAGTGTTGCATTTTGCCACTGACCTACTTGCAGAACTATGGCAAAAGTTGAAAAGAAACCTAAAAAAATATTCAATTTTATTTTTTTCTTTTTCAATTTTGTTTTTTTAAATTTCCCTATGAATACAATATCAAAGTTATATTCATACAAGTGGGAGGGAGATTCCTCTTCTCAAGACGTTTTCGTGGCATAGCATTGCAGGCGTATAGAGGTGTGGCATTGTGCATTGCTCGTAGCGGCACTGAGCGGCATTCGCTAGCTCAGCGGTGCAAATTCAGTTTCTGCCGTGGTAGCAACAGCTACAGCAGCAACAGCAGCGTAATGAGTTATCAAGCAAAAATAAAAAGAAATTGCCACCTCTTTAAGCATGGCAGAGAGGAGTAGAGGTAATACAAAAAAAATAAAAAAAATAAACAAACGCAATGACCGGCTATGCAATCAAATTTCCATGGTTGGCTCTACGAGAGATGAAGCAATTAAAGCTGATTTGAATTACATTAAAAACGCGTAGGGCAGCGTACAAAATCAGTGCGCGTAAAATATGGTAAATGAAAAAGGCATTTTGGTTTGGCAGTGCGTGAATCAGTGGCTAAAAGCGCCATGCTTTGCATTTCAGCGGCTTTGCGGCGACTTAGGCGAGCGAAGCGCAACATGAGGCAACTTGCATATTCCGTTGCAGCTCACTACTTATTTCTCGAAACAAAGTTGAGAATGTGGTGTGAACTGTGAGTGGCAAAAATCAATTGAAATCTGGGCAAAATCACACCGACACGTTACGCCTTGAGCGGCTCATCGCATCGCATCGCAGCTCATCTTGTCGCGTCGCAAAGTCAAGTAAAGTGAAGAAATGTCATGGCAAGTCGTTTTTCGAGGGTTTAGGTGATGATTTCAATTTCAATTTCTATTTCGATTTCGATTTCGCTGAAGCCAAAGCATATTAAATGGAATCTTGTGGTCTGAGTGGTCTTTAATGGTAGAGCGAAGACGGGGTAGCATCAAACGCACACCTTGGCAAAAACATGAAGTTTCACTAGCCACTAGGCGGTAGGCCGGCCGTACTAGTGTTATATAAGCGCAAGAGACGAAAATTTTGACAAGTTGGCAGCGCCCGCGTTGCACGCGTCCGTGGAACCACAGCCCATGGGATAGTGTCACGGCGCCGCAATACGCGATGATGTCAAGCAGATGATGACAATAATGGCGACATTGCAGACAGCGACAACTAGAACGCCATTGTTGGTGATATTGTCGTCGAAAGCGAGAAAAATGCGTAAAGGAAACGACAGCATGGACAGCGGTGACGACAATGACGACAGTGACGTCGCTGAAAGCGACATCCAGTATCCAGTGCAGCAGCAACGTCGGAAATGGCGGAAACGGAAGTGGAACTGGTAGTGAGCATTTGAAAGCGCATCAATAGTCTTTAATGTATTGTAGATTTCAAAGTGCTTCGACCATCGAAACTCTACAGTTAACTTGAGGGCGAATTGGACTTCAGTTATGAGTACCTGAATGTGCTCGTACACATGAAAGAGAGTGTGTGTGTGTGCTTCCAAATTTTTGATCTAACTACCATCTACCATCTACCATCTGCACCATTCACATCATACATACTCGATTGATTCACTAACTGATGCCACGACAGCACAGTCGACAGTCATTCATGAGGCATGCACCCCGAGCGGACGCGGTCAGCGTTGAAGGACGAACAAACAAACTCATCTCACGCTTAACGCTTATTGGAATAGTTTTTAAGTGACTCAAATGCCGTTTCTATGAGCAGCAAATACGAGTACGAGTAGCAGCTACAAGGTTAGGAGAAGGGTGTTTAGCAAAGAATGCAATTTTAGAGCTGAACAGCGATTTAGAGATGTGAGTGCTGGTCGCGTAGGCCAGCGGCAAAGGCAAGTGAGCTCGCTTAATGATATCACCGTTTTGTGAGCTGTAATCTTTCGCTCAACTTCTGCTAAACTCAATTCAGTTCAGCTCAGCTCAGCTCAGCTCAGCTCAATGCCAGGCAATGCAACTGCTTGCATACAAAGCATTCGATTCCTTAATTTAAGCAAGCAACACTTGCCCGCCCTCAGCAAGGGCATTGCATTGTTGATTGCTGGCTGGCTACTTTGCTGGCGCTTCCAATGTGTAGCCCAACGTTACGAGTTGCTCGAATTTGAAACGAATGCTTGAAACGCCTAGTTAAGCAGCCAAATGGAAAACAGCTGTTGTTCCGGCGCATGCGCCTCGTGCGCTTAGCACGGACGCAAAACTGCTAGAAAATACTAGTTCGGAATGAGTTGAATGGGTTTTCGAC
Organism: Cacoxenus indagator; assembly: GCA_035041755.1. NCBI lineage: Eukaryota > Metazoa > Arthropoda > Insecta > Diptera > Drosophilidae > Cacoxenus > Cacoxenus indagator. The sequence continues at coordinate 1,314,477 of JAWNKX010000220.1, read as the reverse complement.
CAGAATTTTCGGAGTTGAAAGCGCTCGTCTGTAAGCGCTTTGTGTGTCCTGCGTTGAACGTCATCTGCTGCAGGACAAGGCCATTCATAGGCGGGCATTGTCGACGTCGTGATAACAATGGCTGTCGCACAACGCTGCGTAATCAGTAGCAAATGCCAATTTGAACGGCATGGACGTGTTTAGCGGCAGCCAGCCAAGCTGAGCTGAACCGAGCTGACAGCAGTTATTTTGATTCGGATCGCATCCCATCACATCGAAGCGAATCGAAGCGAATTGAGTTACGCTGAGCTGAGCTGAGCTAAGGTATTCGAAAACAACATAAAGACAACATATAATAGTTTAAATTGAATTCGAAAAAAAAAAATATATATAACCGAAAAAACAAAAACACGTGAGCAGAAGGTGGCCACAAGTTCGCATTGCGTCGCATTGAGTTCAGTAAGCATCGGGTTTGGTGATTTCTGTGGGCAACTACAATATTTGATTGATCTGAATTGAGATTGAATTGAGTTGTTTCGAAAACGTAGAAGGGCTAAGTATGACGCTGCTGGTCTCTTTCAAGCGTTCGATTTGATTTACTTAACTTCTTTTATATTTTTTTTTTAAATAATCAGTGCGTTTAATAAAGGGTTCCAAGGGTAGCTGAAATGGTCATTGGAGAATTTTTTTTGCTTTTAGAGCTGCAAGTGTTAAATCATATACAATTTTTTTTATGTGAATAAGCTATTTTTTTCCTCCTGTTGTTGTTGTTGTTGTTTCTTTTATTGTTGTTAAAATAATCACAGATACAATGGCAGCAGCAGTAGCAGCAGAAGCAAAAACTGAGCAACACAATTATCACTTGTAGAACGAATGTTGTGTAAATCACATATGAAACACAGTAACAACAACAACAACAACAAACTTTGCTGACGAAAGTATGCAACACAAAAGCATACGAATATGAATGAGTACGAATGAAGTACGAATTAGTGTGAATGAATGTAAATGAGTGCGTGCGGCAAGCATGCGTTTTTTTTTGTCTATTTATGTGTATGTGTTTGTGTGTGACGTGCGCCGTTACATGAACAGAAAACATTCGCGGCAGAGCATAGAATTGACTGCCGTGGGCGCCAAAACGGCGTGGTGCGTATGTGCTCGGCGCCAGGTGTGAGATGGAATATTCCGCTCCGCACTGCGCTGCTCGCTCGAATTCTGATGTCGCACGACACTTTTGCTGCTGCTGTTGCTGTTGCTGATGTTGCCATTGTTGTTGTTGTTGGCACCGTTGACGTTGCCGCCACTTTAATTTCGCAATATTGCGACGTGCATATGTGCGTATGTTGCCTGTTCGTTTGTCATTATGACTTAAGTGTGTTTTTATTTTTATTTTTATTTTATTATTTTTTAAACAAAGAAATTTGCACACACACTGTGCACACACAAGAGTGCTCAACAGAAACAACAACAACAACAACAACAACAACAACAACAACAACAAAAGCAAGCAAAGCTTGGTAAATGAAACTGCAACAACAAGCCAAATGCCAACGCAAAGAGCAACAATATTACCAACAACAACAACAACAATAATAAGAATTATGCTCAGAAGTGTTTACAATAAAGTAAAGTGCATTTTTGTGTTTAAAATTTTGCTTCTAGCAGCAGCCACTACAGCCACTACAGCCATTGTAACCAGCCAACCGCAGCCAACACAGCCAACCGCAGCCAACAATTGGCAACAAGAACAACAACAACGAACTCAAAACACACTGCCGATTATTATGAACTGCCATATATATAGCAAAAGGCATTTAATACCGTACAATTATTTTTGATTGCTTAAACAAAGCGCGTATCAGATTCTTATAAGTGTGAAGTTGTTAAGCCAACAATACTCAGAGGACACGCGATACAGTCGACGCAACCAGTCGCCATTATCCATTCTCCAATCGCCATCCAAAGTCTTGAATTGTAGCAGCTGCAGCCGCGCAGCGCCGTTGCTGCCATTGTTCGTGCAACGAGATGCGGTAAGTTGACATTTTTATTACTTCGTTTTGATATTCGGTAAAAAGTTTTCATTTCTCGAATGCTTGCTTTAAATTTTCTTTGCATCCTTATTTCTTTCTTCTTCTTTACCGATGCATTATTCTTCTCAAGTACACTTGAGCTATCAACTTGAAAAAAAAGTTATGAGTATAAAGCACAATAATGTCAAGCGACCAAGTTTAGACAGCCGTGTAAGTGTGGTCACAGCGACCACAGTGCTGGCAGCGTCAGCGGCAGGGCGAGACGGTTCAGCTTTTTGTCAAACAGCTTACCGTGGCAACCGAGGCAACCGAGGCAACGGAGGCATCTTGTTGAATTGAAGCAGGCAACATTGTCCTATGCCTTAACAATGCACAAAACTTGCCATCCTCTGTTACTTCAAGTCAACCTTCGTATCATTGGCTTAAAAAAGAAGTTATCGCTGCATCCTACCACGTCCCCACTGCCGCCCAGCATACTTATGTCATGCCTGTCAAGGCCCTTTGGCTGCTGTTATAGCACGTTGCATATGGCGTCTTTTGCTTTCGTGCACTCGCACCATATATGTGTGTGAGCAGTTCACCAACTGGCTTAGCGTCACATTTTTACATTAGTATTGATCAGCTTGGCTGTTTGAACAACTGCAAGATGCAGTGCCAGCAGGTGTGATTGACTATGAGCAGCGGCGAACGACCACCTGCCTAGCATTGTATGTTGGCTCCGAACAAAGCATCTTTAGAGAGGCAACCGCCTTCTCGCAAGGTGTCTCCATTTTCTTAAATCTGTCTAACTTTGCAGTTGGCTAGGAAGTCTACGTTTCTTACGTGATTTCTTCACAAACTATTCAACAATCTCCAGATCGCCTGATCACCTGATCGCCTGAGGTTGTGTTGAGGTAAGCGTTATCAGAGGTGAAGAGGCTTACTTTAAATTCGTTTATAGCGTGCTACAGCGCATCTCTGATTACTTCCGCCTGATTCATCTATCAAAGAAACGTTTAGCTTATATTATGTCGACATATAGTGAACTACTTTCACAGCGCCCGACTGTGTCGCTCGCTCACTCGTAGAACGTGGCTTGTTGGCATTGTACTCCGCGCTTCATATTCCGAGCTCTGTGCAGCATTCTTGGCCATCGCACGACTACGTGCCACACTAGCAACGCAAATGGTACAAATGAATGAGCATCAATTTAACAAAACTTCATTATGACCTTCGCACCAGCACCAGCAGCGACAGCACAAGCCCCTTCAACTTAACCTTTACTCTAGACCACGTTCCTACAGCTGCTGCAGAACTATTCGTAACACCAAATGTAGCTTTTCGACTAAAAAGACACTTTCACTGTTTATCTCGTTCACGAAACTAAAGACACCGTTAAGCAATTTCGATAACGGGCACCGACAATGTCAATTTCACATTGAACCTGTGTAACCCTGCGTGCTGCGGGTATGCGGCAAGGGGCACTCAATTTACTGTAGATACTTCTACTGGCATCGTGGCGAAAAGCATTCGACAATTTATTATGCTACCTACCACTTGCGCTTGTGCTTGCGCTTGCATGGCACAAGAGTGGACATGTGCATGCATTTTAACGGCGGTGAGCACGGAGCGACGTTGATGAGAATGCTGATGACAACGATGATGTTGATGCTGAGGATGATGATGATGGTAGCACCCTTTGAAAAAGTTGCGTGAAATTTTGAAAAAAAATTACATTTAAATGGAAAATCCATCAAAGGGCCGCCCCATTTCGGCTAGCCCGCCAGTGTGTCACAGCAGCCAAATCTAATAAGTTTAGCTCCCCTGCCCAACACACACGTTTCTTGTTAACAACGAATTCCGAACACAAGCGAATTTCTTTCTGCTTATTAACTTTACATAAATTGTTCCCTAAGGTTGAAGGTCGTCAGCGACGTTGTCGTTGTCATTGTCGTTGTCGTTGTCGTTGTCATTGCCATTACACCGTCCAAGTCAAGCTTTGAGTAAGAGCAGCAACAACAAAAACTGTTTGCCATTTCGACCCTGTCATAATCTTTCGATTAAAGTGCAGCTTTTGTCGGTTCAACGGCAGACCAAACAAGAATGATATCTGATATATTCGTTCGTTGTCAATGCTTTTGCCAACTCAATGCAAAAAAGTATGAAAACGGCTGAAAGTGGAATACGAGCAGCGCAAGTCCCCTTAAAAAATTAATAAATAAATAAACTTTTCGCTATCATTTTAATTGAAAAGAGCGCATCGGGTCGTTAACAAGTTGGGCTTCAAGTTCCATTTCAAGAGCTTCCAGTTTCCAGCTGTTGGCGCACTTCTAATTAAAAGCAAACATGATGGCGACGACGAGGCCGATACTCTACAGAAAATACCGCAGACAATCTTAGAGGCCACCAAAGCGAAATATAAACGTCGAAAGCGAAAATTGCAATCAAAAAGCAAACTAAAAACAGAAACGTAATCGAGAAAACAAAAAATAATAATAAAAAAAACGAGGAAACACAATAACAAATAACCGAATAAGATAGACAATGCCAACAGCAGCTTAAGGGTCCTCTTACTACTCCTGCCGTTGGTCTGTTTGTTTGCGGACAGCATCCCACGCTCGGCTCAGCGATGTCGTACACGGTTACATTTCATTTCAATTAAATTCCATTTGAATTTTCTATCTTTAGTCGATGCTTCGCTCGTTAGTTTTTGTTTAGAATTTAATTTTACTTTTTCGTCTTTGCATGGTGCGTCACCACCAGCCAGCGCAGGCAGCCACCGCAAAGAATATAAAATATCTTTGGGTGTAATATTAGGAGGCGCATTCATCTAACTCAGCCTGTTTGAGTCAAATCTTGTAATTGAAATTTTGCCTAACTCCTGTTGTCCGATTGATCTGCAATTTGGTGCACACCTTTGGTTCCGATGACAATACAAGAATTTGTCAACTCTACCCTAATGATCAGCAGGATTAAAGGATAAGGAAATTACTAACTAATATTAGCGCCATCTAGTTTTTAATTTTAAAATGCTTAATGCCAAGTTATATTGTTCTCATGTACTGCGATACATCAATGTTCCAAAAAATAGAAAAATAGAAGAAAAAAAAACGAGCTCCTAATTTCAAATGACCCTCCTAGATCCGAAAGCCAGAAATTTAACATGCACGAATGATACGCCATACAATTGAAATTACTCTAAGTCTAATTGAAAAGACTTTACGACAAGCGCAGTTAAATTAAGCGTAATCAGCTAAACTCGTTGAAAGAGTATCTCGAAAATAGGCGAATTTACTACAACAAAATCATTCGACATTGCACGGCTTCAGCTCACGCACAGAGCATTTAAAGAGCATTGCAGGGTATCCCCAATGGTGAACGAAACTAAAATTCAGATCGTTTGCATGTGGTGGGCAATAATCTAATCGGTTTACTAAAGACACAAATTCCCTAAGCTCGGCCACATGACACACATAGACACACACGCGTACAAGCGCACACAAATACAAGTACACTTGACTACATGCAAAGACGAACGTTTAATTTGTCATATATAATTTTGTTAGTATATAATATGAGCTAAACAAAGGACAGGGTAAAAGGGTCAACCAGGGGTGATAAGGGGAATCATGTTGTTAGAAATAGCAACTAGCAGGACAAGCACAAAATAACGCAAACACACAGTCGTGCACAGAGATAGAACGGTGCTCGTAAGGAGCAGAAATTATGCCTATGCAACGCAGTCTAGACGGAAACGCTTAGCGACGAGAGTCGTGGTGTTGCGTACAGCACAGTGTATTCATATGTAGCTGCGTATGTGTGTGTGTGTGTGTGTGTGTGGGAGTGTGGAAGTGTGGAAGTGTTAACGCAAAATTGGAACACGTGGCGTTACAAAAAAAGAAGAAAAAACAAGAAGAGGAAAACGAAAAAAGGAAGAGCCGCACGAAGAGTTAGGCGACAAAAGGACGTGATTCGAGCGAATTCATTTAGAGCGCACGGCATGTGTTCCGCAGAGGCGGGTGTTGTTAAGCGCTTCCAGTTTGGCTTAATTTGCGTTGAACTTTTTTGTTAAACATTTTGTGCGGAAAAGCGAATAAAATGAAGTCATAGATAATAAGCGAGCAGCGTTGATGGAAGGAAGCAGCACGAGGATAGCCCAAAAAAAAAAAACCCACGAAAAAGTGGAAATGTAAACAAAAACATTAATCATGACTGCCAAAAAGTCAGTTCAGGAAAAGACAGCCACTAATAGGAGCCTAAGCACACACACATACACACAGCCATAGAATTTTAAAATTGTGAAAGTGACTAATAAACAATTTTAGCCACCTCCCTCCCAGTCAGAGACACATGCCTATGGAGAGTGTGACTGAGTGACATAGAGAGAGATAGAGATAGAGGGTGACCGATAAGGGGAGACAGAGTGCGAGCATGGTAGTGCTGATAAGTGTGATGACTGAGAGGAGTTGCATATTGACTTAGTAAGGAAAGTTAACTCAACTCAACTAAACTAGTTGAACGAGCTGAACTGCACTTCCAACCGAAAACACCCAAACAACACCCAAAACAGCAATAATTGCATGTGCTCAACAAGCAAACAGACAGTTCAACGAGCAGAAAATAAAGAGACAAACAGAGGGGCAAGCAGAGGAGCGAACAAAGTAAGAAAACAAAGAAAGCAGCAAGCGAGAAGTCCTGACCGAATCAAACAGCAACAAGGAGAGATGGCCAACAAAATATGGCGAAAACAGCAGCAGCAGCAACAGCAGCAAAGCCAGTAGAGCAGGACGCAGTACAAAAATGGCCGATCAAACAAACTGAAATTTTATCTACTTGAAGTCAGTGTAGCATATGAAACACAAGAGGCTCACTCGACTGACTGCACAATGGCCTTTGGTGCCACCACACACGATACGAGTACATGTATACAAGTGTGTGTATCTGTCAACTTCATACGCTTCGTGCACTCAGCAATCACTCGTTTGTGTTGTGTGTGCGTGTTGGTGTGTGTTTTAGCACTTGCGGTTTCTTATGATAATCGTGGGCATGAATTATATGGAATTTGTTGAAATGCAATATGACAGTTTAATAAACACAAACACAATTACACACACACACACATACAACAGCATGCTAGTTTTGAGAGCTACTTAGAGAAGGGCACACAAGCGCACGGTAACCAAGGACATCAAGCCAAGCCAAGCTAAGCCAAGCCACGCGACAGCAAGGAAGTGAAGCGAGCAGAGTCCCACATGGCTAATGTTTAACTTGACATTTGTCTGGATTGGATAGCATATTAGTTCGACCTGTACGAACATATTGTGGCATGAAGCAGAGAGAAATTATTTGTCATCTCCATTGCATTGCATTTACCAACAAATGGCTGAGTTCCGTATAACCACGAATCATGACAACTGGCCAACAACGATTTTGCACCACTTTGTTCAACATGTACCTTGGGGAAATTAAGTTTATGTCATGTTTATGACACGCACTGCTCAAGTGGCAACACCAAAATACAACAGCATAAGCACTAAAGCCAACAACAACCAAAACAGTAACAGCAACAATAATAACAATAACAAGAATAACAACAACAAGAGCAACAGCCAAGGACTACGACGACTTGGTGCATGACTAAACTAAACGTATTCATAGAAAACAACACAGCTTTGCGAACGTGAAACAACAAGTAGCGGCGCACACACACACACACACACACACACACAACAACAGCAACAACAACAACAACAATAACAACAACAACAACAAACCGAATAATAATACTAGGAAGTAGAAAAAACACTCAACCAACCGCATTCAGATTTGAATTCTCGAAGGTGCAAGTTTAACCTCGAAAAATTAAAAGTTATGCACACACCGAACATAAGCGATTTATATTCTTCATTTGATTATGACTTGCAACATGCCTTTTAACCATAAGAGGACCGCCCAAACACGCATGCACACATACACAAACAAACAGCGTGTACGACAAGCATGCATAACACATACCGCTCCCGTGCTACTCTGTACTCTGGGCACTGATTGACATTGTGACAAACGGACAGACGACCAAGCAGGCTGACATGACAGCCTGGCAGGCGCTATGCTTATGACGTGCCATGATGGATTAGATTAGATTAGATTAAATTAGATTAAATTAGATTGCCGAATGCAATGGGGATACGTTATCATATTTATTTGCTTATTGCTGCCTCTGTTGCTTTTGCTTTTGCTTTTGCTTTTGCTGTTGCTGTTAATTATGTTCAGCTCAGCTTTGCTTTATTTTTCTTTTTGCTGTGGCTTGAGTTGAGCGCCCATGCAGCTCCACGACTTCACGGCTCCTCGGTTTGACTTGGCATGCACAAAATGCAGCCTGTTTCGCAGCCCTGTTATTAGCCAGCCGTCATGAGTGACACTTAATTAGCGCACCGTGTGTCAACAGCAACAGTGCCAAACAACACTCAAGCCGCAATTAACTCAACACCTGACAAAGGATATGCGAAGCTGACGATTCTGTCGCTTTGTATTCGATGAACGATTTTAAGCTTTGTGAAATCCAATCGCGCAACTAATTAGTCATAATAATTTCGATGCGTTTGAGGTCTCCCAATTAGCCTTAATGAGGGTACTCGAGCATTGAACACAACAAATGAGCTCAGGAAATTAATCTGACCCTATAATCTCATTACACATTTTCATGCTTAAGCTCTAATTAGAGTTTTAATTAAGTAAATTAATGTTGCCTCATTAAAATGTTCAACAGGCTTGTGAAATATGAACTTCTTGGGCGAATAGCAGAAATCACAGCACATCACAACGGCGCTTTGTAATTTTCCAGCCATATTCCCCATATGGTAGGCTGTGTGGTTGGGTGGTTGGGTGGTTGGGTGGTTGGGCGGGTTCAATACGTGAACAGTCTACACAATATTTCATAATATTGTTGTTGTTGTTGTAATGTTGACTCAGCTTTGAATATCTGAGTTTCGATGGGTTTGCCAACTTCTACTCGTACTTCAAAGGATTCTTGCTGTTATTATGCTATCACCTTGAACTAAAGCTGTGCTAACCACATGCCATAATTTGCAGCTTAGCAAATTCGGAAACTTTTAAATTTATTATGAACACTCGTACCACTTCTAATCGAGGCCTTACTTAGCAAAAGAGCCCATGCCACAGTCCTCGGTTGCGTGTGTTGTTCTACTACGAAATCTCAAGCCGGAATTGTCAACACCAACGCTTTATTGCAACTTGCTGCTGCTACTTGCTACTGCGAGCCTAATTATGTATTCAGAAGCATTGCTCTTCTTTAAAGTTATTATTGTACTTAGAAATTGACTGTTAGTACTTCGAAAGGAGACATCACGCACTTCACACAAAAATATAAACAGAGCCCATTCGACGCTCTGTTCTGTCGACGATTCGAGTGGAAAGCACTTGTTGTGGAACTTCGTTGTCTCGAAAAGACATCCTTATGAAATATGTATGTACCTGGATGTATTCAAGTCGGTAAACAATAACACAGTGGCAGGCATGGCGTTTTGTTTCCGGTGACTTTGTTTACGACGCGTGTGCGCTGCGCGTAGCTGTAACTTACGGCTTGAGTGCCATACACTTTGGCATTTCGCCTGCTACACCAGACATGTGATGGTGGCGTATGGGCGTATAAATAAAGCGCACCTGTTGTCATCTACAGCGTCATGGACAACGTCATTCTCGTCATCGTCATCGTCATCGTCATCGTCATAGTCATCGTTGTCATTGTCGTCGTAGACGTAGCAACGTTAGAGGGCTATTGTTGTTGTCGTTGTCGTTGTCGTTGTTGTTGCTGTTGTTGTTGTTGTTGTTACATTACTTGTCATCGTTGTCAATATTTGTCAATAATTTCCAAGTTGTTGTTTTTCGCCCGTTTCCATGTTTTCCTTGCTCATCATTAATTCATATTTCTACATCTCGTCTGGTCTCTCCTCATAACCCATTGCCATAAACAAAAAAGCCACTCATGCTTCATAATGGAGAGAATTGAAAACATTCCTAAGAATTTCTGATTGATGCCAAAATTGTTTTCGCTTGTCTCTGCTTCAAATGGCGTACTTTTAGCTGATCAACGTTGTCATTACGCCAACGCAAACTTGGCCACCGAAAGACGCCAAGTCGACGTCCTTGCTAGGTGCCCCTTACCCAGTTCACAACTACTTCGCGCATTGCAAACTCTTACTCAGACAAGCTGCTCAAGTAGCAGAGAAACTACCGGAAAATAACAATAAACTAATTAATCGAATAGTAGCAATTTAAGTAAGGATTTTCTGTTGAGCGAGTGTCGGTGAGCAGTGGCAACACTCAGAGCACTCGGCGTGAGCGACAAGTGAACGATTAATTAAGGGGCGCGCGAGTGGGGGGGGGGGGGTGAGGAAGCGCAAGCGTTAGGGCAAATTGAGCTCGCGAAGAGAGCAACAATGATAACGAATATAACGGTTGGTATGAGCACGAAATGGCTATGTGATACGGAAAGGCGATTAAGCACTAATCGTCGTGACTCATAAAGTGGCAACAAACTCAGCTGAAATTGGTGATGTCTTATGATCGCTCAATTTGAGCGAACTTTCTCACTGAAATTCTTTCCAGTATTTGAGTGCTTATGCCACTATACTACAACTTATACTACAACTATTAATTTATTTATACATTTGTTTATGATTGCTTTCGCTTGTGTCTTCATCACCAGCAGCTCTTGGTTTGGCTCTCTGCGAACTTACGTTATTTTCGCTTTGTTTCATATTATCGGAGATTTTCTTTGATTTTTCAGTTTGGTAGTCTTCAATCATCTCAACAGTGGCCACAATATCAACAAATTTAACTAATATTAATTTCAACATTTGCGCGCAGGCAGCAGGAAGCCATATTTGGAACCACAGCAAACTGGAATTTGAAACAAAAAGGACAAGTATTGCACTCGTCCGCTAAGAAACACTTGTATTCATACGTGCAAATAAACAAACAAGCCTAAATAATGCTAAAAAAACTATATAACACGGAAGAAGACCCCGCCTTTTGTTCGGTTGTTTGGGGCGGTAATTTGTCGGCGGTCACCGAAATCGGCCTAAATACAACGCCCGCTTTAGTTGAGGATGTGCGTGATGATTTATTAATGGTAAGTAGTAGATTGCATAACCACCGCTTTTAAGCAGCTCAATCACTCATGTTTCATCAACGACTTGAACACTGGTTGTTCTTTCGCCTGTTCTTTCACTCTGAGAATACTTGAACAATGTTTTTTTTTTTGTTTTTGTTTAAAGGATACCCTTATCCCGCAGAATTATTTACTTAAAATTTCACAGATCATATCGTGTGGCTCTTATTAAAGCAAATTACCACATAGACACAAACAATACACACATGCAGAGAACAATGTCGCTCTAACAACCTAGAGGGCGACAAGGCACACAAGCATCAAGCAGCATCATTTACACAAAAGGCGGGCATTTCGTTATATGCCAACGTGCGGCGTCGTCAAAAGTGTGCCACAGTTATGCTGATGCCACAGCCTGATAATGTCAAGCACTTACAAAAAACAACAACAACAGCAACAATTACTAATGGGAAAATGCCAATGACAAAATAAGCCAGGGACACTTAATAAACTTCATGCAAAATTCGCTGCGCAAATAAGTATGCAACAAAAATCTTGCACCCATTTACTCGCATACGCAGACTACATATTCGAATGTACAACAACAACAACAACAACAAAAGTAACAAAGCCAAGCTAACACAAAACAAAAACAAAACAAAAAATATAAACAAAAACGAAAGGACAAGCAAAGAAAATGAAGGGCATAGTAACGAGAGGAGTGTAGTAGAACTGAATGAATTTGCTCTTTCGCCTGTGCTTCTCAAATGAGCTACATGCACGTATGCACAATGCAGAACTACACACACATAGCTGGAATGCGTTACATTGCGTTGCGTTGTGTTGCGTTAACATACATAAGGAAGCGTACAAATAAATGTGTCAAGTAGACTATTGAATTTTTATCTCAGCCATGAACGCACTCACACTGACACACACACATACACACACAGGAAAGCTCGAAGCAGAGCGCAGCGTAACGTAATCATCGCACAAATGCCGACAAACTCAGACCAGCTGAGTGCAACATTACACTAACACAGCCGAGCAAGCCAGGCTAAGATTTTTTTTTTATTTTTTTTTTTTATAATTAAATTATAACATTTAACGCAGTAAACTGCATAACACATTTGTCGGATTTAAAGAATATTGACGTGACAAAAAAAAAAAAATTTGCTTATACTAAAATAAAGAGAGAGATCATGCGGGTGCAGCCTCTTCAGTCTACGCCTTGTTGAGATACGGGTGAGGGAGAAAGCTAGCGGATTTGGGTGCGACAAAAGTCTGTAGTGATAGCGGCAGCTGTGAGAATTAATCACCTCCATAACAGTTGGCACGACAAGATCCCTATGCAGCGTGGTGTTGCGGTCGTACCAAGGGGCGCCCGTAAATCTTCTGAAAGCCTTGCTCTGACACGGCTGCACTCTTCTGATGTTGTAGGCAGCAGTAGTGCCCCAAATTTGTATGGCGTAGCGCCAAGCAGGTGCCACTACTTTCAGATAGATGAGGCTCTTATTAGTTAAAGATAACTTATTCGATGGGCGGAGGAGCCACTCCAGTTTCTTGAGCTTTTGGTAGCAGCGCGCTGTAACTACCTCAATGTGTGCACGCCAGGTAAGACGCTTATCCAGCATCAGACCGAGATACCGGATTTGCTCCATTTGCGGAATGATGCTAAAGAAATACTAAAATAGAAAAGGTTGAGTTTGATGTATGATGTATGAAAAGCAAAGAAAATCAAATCAAGTGCATCAAAGAGGTGACACATAGAGCAAATCAAAAGGTGCGGCTATGTCATTCAAAGTGGCTATGGGTGAAGGTGATAATGAAATGGTAACCTCAGCGAAGTCATCAATAATACAATGATCATCTCCTACTCCTTTTCGTCCGTCTGTTCATTTATCAGCCATGTAGCCCTTTAACAGACTAAGAGAAGACGCGCTGCGTTGCGTTCTGCGACTTTGCGTTGGATTCCTTTTCGCTTTGCTTTGCTTTGCGGCTGTGGCTGTAGCTGTAGCTGTGGCTATGGATTCACTATTGGAATTCACTGTTACACGTACATGCGCTACATGATTTACGAGCGGTTTTTTACTCGCTCACATTCATCAACCTCTACCGCTGCGACATTCTTTCAACTAAACACACACCCAGCCATGCTTCTTATTCTTCACTGGCTTTATCAGCGATACTACCCATTTCAATTCATTTCATTCTCATTTTCATTCTCATTTTCATTTTTATGTACTTTGTACGCTGCTCTACTCCACTCTATTGCATCTCTTTTTCGCCCCGTTTTCATGTTTTCCCATACAGGATGCCGAGGATCCACGTACCGAGACGGTACGTGAGTATTGCTATGGCATAATTCTACCCATTATCTGTGCTCTCGGCATCATCGGAAACATCCTCAACCTAATTGTCCTGACACGACGAAATATGCGGGGCACTGCCTACATTTATATGAGAGGTTAGTACCAAACCATTCATTTTGGGTGACGGAGAGGAGCTCGTTTTCTCAGCTGTCACGGCCTACCACCGACAAAGCTCTTCAATGTCATTTATATACAGCTTTGACACGTAATACTCGTATGTGATAATGAGAATATGACGACTTACTCGTAGTTTATTTATTTATTTTTTGTTTGGTTGTTGTTGTTATTATTATTGTAACATTTTCACAATTTTTAAGAAATTTTACAGCCATTTTTGCCATACACAATTTTTTCTAAAAGAAAAATATAAGCGCAAGTGAGCATCGCAAATCAGTTTTGTCTAAACATGTGCTTGTGTGTATGTGTGTGTGTGTCCATTCATAAGAATGTACGCTAATTAGTGGTTATGTTGGTATGGCAAAATTAATTCGTTACTCATGCTGCACTGAGGTATTTGCATGAATTGCTATGCTATGCGACGGACGGACAATGCGCAAATTCAAAGAATTCCAAACACATATACTCGCATATCACAAATTACAAAACCACAAAACACAAATTAATAACTCAAATTATTGGATTGTCATCAAAGCCAAAGGTCTCAGATCAATTGGTCAAAAGGAATTAATCAAAATTTCATTTACAAGATTTGACCGAAACAGCAGGGCATTAAGTTGGTCTATAGCGAAGGAATACTGCTAAGGCTAGCTCTACCCAAAACCAAGGTCTAGCACCTTGCACTTTTAGGATGCTTGTTAGAGCTCTAATGATTTGTGCGGAGACTGCTCTTCGTGCTGAGCGAATATGCCCGACATACATATGTAATTATCAGATATGAATAAAAAATCGATGTCAGAAATTTAGCTGAGGTAGACGGACAGATATGCTTACTCAGCCATATCTATAGTCTTGTTTGGCTGAACACACTTCCATCCACATTATGGGAATGCTGTTTGAACTGAATGTTTACTGAATTACAAACTTCATAAGAAACTCATAACACTCTTGATGCAGTGAAGTGAAAAAGAGCATGCGACAGCAGCTAACATCAGAGGCAGCCCCTCTAACAGACAACAAGAGGAGAAACGGCATTGTAACTGTAACTCCATTAGGCGCACTGCTTGCTTTATGGCATTTTAATTGATTAATGAGCAGACAACTTGCACAATGGGAATTTGTGTTAAGTCGGCGCTAAAGTTCGTCGTTGGCGTATTCCTATTTGTGGCGACCGCCACATCAGAGCACAGCACAACAGAGAATAATTGCAGACAAGTGGCTAAGCTGAGCAGGCTGGGACTGCAGATAGGAAAAATCGATGCCGTGATAGTACCAGAAACAGAGAGTCGAATGACCAGCCCAAGACCAGCATGCGAAACCAGAAATTTATGAAGCGTTTCGCATAATTCAAGCATTCCAAAACCGATCACTTAATCTTGCTGGTGCCAGGCGTTCGGCATTCATTGGTTGCGGTAGCACGACAAGCTCAAAACAGCTAACAACAAATAGGTTCGCAACGGGAGGGGGTGGGTTACAGTGAAAGTGCTAGCAGCAGCGGCATGTGGTGCAGTCGATTTAGTAAACAAGGTGCCCGAGAAAAGCGTAGCGGCAGCCAAATATACTCCAAGTTTATACGACCGTGTTGCTCTCACAGCAATGTCGTCGTCGTCGTCGTCGTCGTCATAGTCATCGTCTGCGGCGGCAATCATCCATCATATGGGCAACACTTTAAATGGATGTAGCCAATAAAAAGCAGAGGAACCAGACTAAAGCGAAAGAACAACACAACACAAATCGTATTTCAAATCTGGATAATTGATTGCTTCAGTTAAAATGCAAAGCAAAAGCAAACGCAACTAAGTCAAAGAAATTACCCTTTAGTCCTTGAAATGTGCACGAAGAACAAAATAAAAAATGAAAGCATTAGATATGAAAAATTATGAGGTTGAATGAGAAGACTTGAACACGCACCAAAGCGCCACCCCAGAAAAAGTAAAACAAAGCAAAGAGAGAGAAAAGAAAATCAAACTGGGGACAAAACAAAAAAAAAGCACACCAAACACAAAGAAGTAATAGAAAAAAAACACGAAAAGGTCGGCATATAACATGAAACGTACATCAAGCAAATAAGTATAGTTGAATCAACTAACTCAGCACAAGCTGTGCTGCGTTGTGATGCGGCTAGCTGAGCGAACTCAAAGGCAACTAAGGGCAATAATGTCCGAAATCAGGAAAGCCATTTTATTAAAATAACAGCAAAATATACAGTATTTTCTCATTTGGTTCGTTCTGTTGCGATGTTTGCATACGGCCTATGCTGTCGCTTGATCTGCGGCTGCGAATACAACTGTATCAATCTATTGTATGATTGTATGTATGGTATGTGCATGTGTGTGTGTATGTAGGGTAGAGCTTGGTTCCGTATTTTTGTGTTTGTGTACAAGGAAGCAATGCATTAACAACGGTTTGCATATTTCTAAGCACTTCAGCTGCTGTCACAGCGCACGCACTTACACACTCATCTATGGCCATTTCCGTTTCCGCTATCACAGTATTGCGCTTCACCTCTAACAAAACAAAACAAAACAAAACTGAACCGGACTGAACTGAACTGAACTGAACTGAACTGAACTGAACTAAACCGTTCGCGACGGAATCGAACGTAACGGAATTGAACTGAACGCGATTTATGACGCTCTTTCAGGCAATGTAATTATTGAACGATAAACAATGCCATAAATCAAAAATAAAAATCAAAATGGCAAAGTGCGCGCTCGCATATGCCGAACGAACGACAAGACAACGCAACAACAAAAATGAGAAAATACTTTGGCCCAAATTAAAGCCAACCAGGCAACGAAGGACATTACAACTTTTTTGGCAGCCAAACGCAGACCTCCATCATAAACGCTATGCTCAAAGTCTCGCACGTATCCAATGCGCTGCGCTGCCATGTTCAGCCCCCCCACACCACGCACAGAACAACAATGCTGTGACGCGACGGCGACGGCGATGAGGATGACGATGACGATGACGATGACGATGACGATGAGGAAGACGTTGCTCTGATATTGCTAATTTATTATTAGCAAAATGTTGTCAGATAATTCAATTCGAGAATTTTGCTGCTGATGTTACGGTTGGGCTTCATTCATTCCTACCATTTTCCACGCATGAACTACAAATGAGCGTAGTCTGCCGAAAATAACATCAATAATTCAATTGAATAAGTCTCTGTGATGCGCTCTAGGTAGCCGCCATCTTTGCTGGAACGGAAGAGTAAATCTCACATAATCACGTACACGCTGGCTAAAATCGATGCGCCAATTCGAAAGACACTCTGATCTGATTCATTGCCTCGCGCAACAAAGTTTGATTGACATGTCGCATAGGCTGTTGAAACATTAAGCGCATAACAGATGCATTAATGTAGCAACGATTTCGTGTTTGAGTGAAATTAATTGAATGAACAACTTTTTCTTAGAATAAAAATAAAATAAAAAAATTTTTTTTTTTTTAAATCACTAGCACCCTACACTTCGGAAATGCACTTCGAATAAGCAAAAATATTGACTTTCGACTAGAATTTGTTCCATGTAGTAATGCTGGTCTTCACTCACTGCGACAATGAAACACGAGACGAGAGAAGAAGTATAGAAAAGTGTGCCTAATTTAAGCGCTCTGAGGCACGCGTTTAATGCTCTTGCACACATAACTAGTCAGACAATTTATGTGAACTATTACAATAATATTTCGAATAATGGCAAATAAAACAAGAAAAAAAAAATACCTGTGAAAAACGTTCGCATTTGTCGAATTTCATGCCGTCATATTTGCTAACATTCCAAACCAAACGCAACCACACCAACATTTGTACTGGAAAACTCGTTTGAGTCTTTCATCGAAAGGTGAATAGTTCAGATAATGAACGCTGGTTCATATGAATCGTTAATGTTTTCCGTCACGAGATTTCCATGTCTGCATACTTGTAGCATATTTGTGAAAGGCGGAAAATACGCTAGCACAATTTAGTGCCATAATTCGGCAATCGCGGCACATTCGACGTTGGTAAACGACTTGTTTCGGTAAACGAATATTCGGACTAAAAGCCAACAAAGCAGACATTATACCATTTCAGCAAGATGTTGTGATAAGCTTCAAAATTTGGTAAACAATGCCGCCGCAAGTCGGTAGCTTTCGTTTGACTTGGCTTGTGTCTACACTAAACGCCTAAAAGCACACAATGCACAACGCCAGAAACTCAATTACATTTCTAATGTCTTTCGTTTTTCTCTCTATTCTCCCACACACTCGCTCACCCACTCTCTCTGTATATGCTTGTGTGAGTGTTTAGCGTATTCCACGGCAGCTCTGTTGGCCATTATTTTTGCCATACCCTTCGGAATTCGCATGTTGGTTCACAAGGATCGTGGCCAATGGGAGGAGTTTGGCCCGGCTTTCTACACGGCACACTTGGAACTTTTTCTAGGCAACGGTTGTCTCGGTAAGTTTTTACCGTTATATCACATGGTTTCTGGTTTCTCATCACATCACCATTTACTTCATCGTCACTTGCAGGTGTTGGTGTCATGATGCTGTTGGTACTTACCATCGAACGCTACGTCTCTGTCTGCCATCCCGGTGTCATACGCCCGGTTATGGGACCGCCATGGTGAGTTTTTATTAACTACGTTTTGGCCATTCCACAGTTACTAACTGATGACTGATAATTGTTCGTGCAGTGTTATTGTATTCCTTACCACCTTCGTTACCTTTATCATCTATTTGCCGAGCATTTTCCGCGGTGAGCTCATCAAATGCATCCTGAACTCAGACGGTACTTATGTGTATCTGCGACGCGATAATAACGCCTTTCAGCGCACGCTTTTCCACTCGGTTTGTCCCACTCAAACTCACGTCAACTCACTCAAAGCACAGACACTAACTTCTAATATATCCACTACTTCCACAGATCTACAAGATTTTTCTCGAGTCTATTTTCAAACTAATTCCAACCGTCCTCATCGCTGGTCTCAATCTACGCATTATGCTCGTCTATCGAAAAACATGCAGGCGTCGCCGCCAAATGGTCCTGGCTCGGTCTCGTTGCATCAAGGACGACGATCGGCGCAAGTTCGCCGAGGAGCGACGACTATTCCTCTTGCTTGGCAGTACTTCTATTCTATTTCTCTGCTGTGTTTCACCAATGGCCATACTGCACATAACCATCGCTTCAGACGTGCTGCCCTCTTTCCCTTTCCAGGTTTTCCGCGCTTTAGCCAATTTGCTCGAGCTTATCAACTACTCTATCACCTTCTATATCTATTGCCTGTTTAGCAAGGACTTTCGCCACACTCTCATGCGCACCATCAAGTGGAATTGGATTAAGTCGAAGTTATGCCGTCAAATGGATGAGGTGGGCATTGGTCAGCATCCAACGTGATTTAAAACTAAAGAGACTAATAAAATTTACAAAATATTTCCAAAGGAATTACCCAATGCCATGCCCCTCATACACTTCGCCAAGATGAATGTGCGTAAGCAACACGTCACCACAACTTCGGGCGTCTGCTCTGGCATCGGTCGGTCAAGTAGCATATGAGTTCAAGCCAACACTTCGATGGATGGACCGTGAAGAGAAAGAAGAGGAAATGAGCGCCAAGCCAGCGAGATAGAGAAATAACAAAAGATAGAGAAAAGAGTATTAGTTTTTTAAATTCAATATTAATTAGTTTGTTATTATTTTAGGCTTTGATCAGTCAAAGCGGTCAATGATATTTGGATATATTGGAAGGCTTAGAGCCATAATGATAATGATTTTCCTTTTTGACTTTGAGAGGCTGGCGAAATAAGTGGAGTGTATCAAAGCATAGTGAAGAGCACTTTGCATTTAGTAGTTGCCTTAGTTAGATGGGCAGCAGCATTTAAAAAAGCATTTAAAAGAGAGGGGCAATATTGAGAAATAGGGAGAGACAATGAAATGAGAAGATGGATTTTTTTATTTTAAATATAATATTTATTGTTTTAAATATTGGTCAGCCAGTGAGGCTATAAACGTGTTTGTGGTCGATGATACAAATCGCTCAAATACTTAGAGGAGCTAGTGGATTTAGAGAAAGATAGAAAGATAAATAGTGAAAGAACGTTTAAATATACAGAGCAACAAGCATTTTGTGGATCTCCGACATCCTTGAAAACAGCTCCTTACAACATTTATTGTACTCGTACTCGCACATTGCACAGTTACAGTTGTACACATGTGCAGTACAGTTACTGAAACTACTTTTTGATGAAGAGCTGAATAAGCCAAACCGAACTAGAAAAGAGACAGATAAGAGACATATTAACTTAATATTTACATACCGATATTCATATGCACTACTTTACACATAATTATTGACGAATGACGAATGGCGTTAGTGCGTTCCAGGTGTCACCTCACTTGTTATGCAAAGTTTCCAACACTGATAACAATCGAGAAAATTAATCGATTTATTTGTTGTTGTTATTTTTCTATTATATTTATTTATTTATATATATATATATTTTGTTTTGTTCATCTGATTTGGGGGGATTTCGCTTTGTTTTTCGCTCTACATCTCCAATTATAATTCTAAATGTAACCATAATTTTAACGTTGTGCTGGTGGCACTTGCTTTCGTGCACAGAAGCAGGAACAAAGGCATATACACATACTTACACAAACATATATGTATACTCAAATAAAGTGTTTATCAATAGCGTTGCGTTAAATATACCATATATTAAATATTAAATATCATAGAAAGTTGCGCATATATATTTATGAGTGTGTGTATTTAGCTATTCAATAATCACAAAAATGCAAGCATACAAATTGAAATGCAATATATATTAGATAAAATTAATGTTTCAGTGAACGCTTACGCAAAACAAAACAATAACCACAGTATTGCTAAACAAATATAAAATTGCACTTCACCGGCTGGGTTCGCATGTATTCGGTTGCCACTAAAGTTTTTTGAAGTTCAATAACCAAAAGAGAGACAGCAAAGCAAAGTAAAGCCTTGGATCCAAGGGCAAAGGAAGAAGTGAGGAAATAGAATAGAAACAAAGTAAAAGCTAAAATGAATCAATTAATAAATAAAATGTTTCATACAACAATATATACAGACAGTAAAGGCGTTTTTCTAATTTCCATAAAATAAATACCAAGCAAAAGAATATAAGTAATCTAAAATATAAAAAATAAATAAACACAATTTATTGTTTATTTTGTTTTATTTTATTTAATTATTTTTTTTTTTTGGACAGATACTACACTACAAATAGCCTCTAATTCAAGCATTTACAAGTATAGAATGCGGTGCTCTCGCTGAAATATGAAAAGCATAAGTATTTATGAGGCGAGACTTTGTACTTCGCTACAACAACAACAACAATTACAACAGCTACTAACTGCAAGTTCAGCTGCTACAAATTAATCTTTTATTTCGTAAGTCATGGCGATATATTTTTTTTTTGGAATTAATATGACGCTCTTTATTATTTATTTTATAAATATAGCATGTTCTAAATAAATTAAAATGTAACCTGTCGCATACTAAGTTCAAAAAATATATATACACTTTGTGAAGAAAGTGTTTTGACACCATAAGAAAGAATTATTTTTTAACTTTAAGTCCAAGGAAAAAGTACTAATATGTTTTTTTTAAAAAAAGTTTTAATGATTATGATTTATTAACTTAATTTCTACATATTAGTACATACACACATACATACATACATTAATACACACCTACTAGTACCTTTTCCTTCGACTTGAAGTTAAAAAATAGTTCTTTTTTATGGTGTCAAAACAATTTCTTGACAAACTGTAAGTGCTTAAGGGATTGGTCCACGAATTGCATTCGTATGGAAAATATTACTGGGAAAACTATTCAAAGTCTTAAAGCCGCACGAGACAAGTTTCGAATATGAAAAAGAAAAAGACTTGTGCGAAAATTTAAATTCAAATTTGTCAATTCCAAACAAAAACCTTATTGGAAAAATATTTTATTAAAATTTACGCTATTTATGTATTTGATGTGAAGACGTTGTAAAGAACTAACATATTCGAAAGCTGAAATAAGTTGAAATGCATACTTTTTATGTACTGAAGGCATTCGATGGTGCCGAGCAGTTGCAAGGAAATGTGGTAAGCCGCATAATCAGAAAGCACATTGAAAAAAATAACTGTACTCAAACTTTGAAATTAGAAGTATTTCGAATGACCTGATTAGTGCTCTAACACTGAAAGTAAATCTAACTGATTAGTGCCCTTTTTTTTTTTTGAAGCTCAAAGCTGAAAATGGAAACATAAAAACGTAAAATATAAAAATATAATCAGAAATATCCAAAACTATAAAGAAAATAAAAGATTAAAATTTTCGATGTGCTTGAAATAGTTAAAAACCAACTGGAAAATTCTAATATTATATACAATAAATAAATGCATATATGTTTACTTAATCATTATGAATATTGACTTAAATGTAATTGATGTGTGTTCTACATAAATGTATACCTTAAACTACTATAAACTGTGTACTTAATTACAATGCTTAATGCTTGGCTGTTAACGTCAGTAGACTAAGCACTTTTCGCATCGCATCGGGCATATTTGACACATCGCGATGTTTGCACGTGCCATTCCAAGCGATTATGGGCGCCGAATGGGTGGCTAAGCAAAGCAGACAAAGCGCCAAAACCGTAACGACTGACAAACATTAGTTGGCTTGAGTGAACAATAATTTAATTTATTTGCTTCGGCATTACAACACTAATGAAAAAAAAAGAAGCATTTTCACAAACTTAAATCCTAAAGAAATAAATAAAAACTATAAAATTAAATGTTTAAAAATGGAAGCTTCACGGAAATCACACTTGTCACAATGCAAATTAAATGGCACTTCAAATTGAACTTGTACAGCTGCTGATCTTCTGCGATTTTATTGTTATGGTTTTTATTTTATTTTATTATATATATTTTTTTTTTAAACGGCTAAGATAATTCTTGGCTTTGTAGCTAAAGAAAAGACATTAAGTTTGTTAAACTCGTTAAACGTTTTTGTCTCTTAATTTTTTCTGTTTTCTGCTGCACAAACATTCGCATTGACACACAGCCATTTGAAGTCATTCGCCTTCGCATGGACGCACCTTCGCAGCTTACCAGGGTCGCCAAACTACGAGCTGCTGCTGCATGAGTGCCATCTGACGTTGACGTTTGCGTTCGAAGATCTGTTGCCGTATCTTCAATAAAATGTCGCGCTTAATGCCCATGCCTATGCCCATGGCCAGCTGCTGTTGTTGTTGTTGCTGTTCGCCCACATAACGGAACGTGTGCGTGTTGTTCTTGGTCCCAATCACATTTTGCTTGTGGTTGCCAGTATTGGCCTTATCAGTGAGCACGGGCAACATCTGAAGATTCGATTGCAAGCCACAGCTTCGCATTTGCCCGCCACCGTCACACTTCCGCTCCAGTTCCTGAGTAGCCAAGTTCGTTGTGTGCTGAGCACGCTAAAAAAACAGTTGGAAGTCACTTTTTTAGTCTTGTTAGTCTTATTACTAGAGATTGTTTTTTTTTTTTTTGTTTGTTGAAATTTTTAGTGTTTCGCAAGTCTCACACCTTTTTACGTGCATTCTCAGCTAAGAATTTGCACAACTGCGTGATGTATTCGGCCGTCATTTGTTCCGGCTCATCTTCGGGCTGGTCGAACTTTTGATATTGATGTTGATGTTGGTGCTGTTCGTCCCGTTCGTGCTGCACTTTTTCCTCACTCTGAAACGCAGCTTCACTCATGTCCGTGCTTTCGGCATTTGGCATTGTGTTGATCTCAGTATTCGTTTTATCGGCGCAACGATTTGCAATTAAAAGCCGTTCAGCACTGCTGTGGGAAGGCAACCGCGCACCGGAATAGATTTTTGTTTTTAAAGCCATACTATGACTTTTTCGATGTTTCAGTATCTTATATATGACACCCATTAATTTTTTTTTTTTGTTTTGTTTTTTTTTAGCACGAAGTTTATCTTATTTGCTTTCGGCGATTAATTTTTTTGGAGTGCGAAATGAATTGTATGATTGAACGCGCATGTACCAGACACTTTCACGGCTACGCAGAGACTGCCGAAGTGCCGAAGTGCGTAGCAATCCTTATATGCGCATCAAAATTGCAGTTCAACGTGCAACACATTTTGGCTCAGCTCAGCTCAGCTCAACACAATTCTTTCGTCGATACGATGACACTTGCTCATTGCAATGAAGCAACATTGGTCCTAAACTGTGCTTGAAACTGAAGTGAAGAGGCTGCGACGCCGACTGCGACTGCGACTGCGACCGCGACTGCGAATGTATGTACAGCAGCAATAAAAAAAATATAAAAAAAACATTAAGATATACGCTCCGGTATAAGAGAAAAGGCAGGCGGCAGGCGGCAGGCAAGGCAGTCCAGTGCGTCAGTTAAGCGTTATGCATTTTCAAGTGGGCCGAAACAATGCACATCATTTGTGTGCGTGTGTAGCCGCAGAGGCACATGTTTTTCCCATGCCCAAAATAGACTCGTACACACACACACACACATAAACACACTAAAGAAGCACTGTTCGCACAGCAACAGATGCGCCAAGTGACTTCGAAACACGCCGCCAGCCTCAATTCTGAGCTGGGTGAAGCGGAAATGCGCGCCAAAATCTAAATTTTTTTCGCCACGACAATCTGGCTTATTTCTTTTACAGCGGCTTTTACAAATTCGATTACAATGTGCCCCCCTTCCGTGCATCGTTAACACTCCTTCACACACGCTAGCTTTAATAACTTTTGGCAAACAAAGTGAGGCCTATGCTATGCCTATAACCTCAATTCTGCTTATCATAATAATTGATATTGCATTGTTATTAAATTGTATCAACCCTTTGCTTAGCTCGAAACGAATATCTATTAAACTCCATCAATGTGTCCAATAACCAAATGTTTACTTAATTAGATTGTCAGCTAGGTTGATTTGCATTCGGCACAGTCGCCGCGATTGACAGCCACTCAATTTATTTAGCCGTTGGCTTTCAGCGTATCATCCACACACCCTACGAGTATCTGCTACATAATACCTTCGGCTCTACATGTTGCTCCCATTCTACTCGGCTGTTCTGTGCAACAACCCTAAATTGACTAAATTGACATGACATTACGACTTGGCGCCTTCGCTTGGGTGCGGCGCTCTAAAAACTCGCATAGCCCAGAGCTGCTGATGTTGTTTTTGTTGCTGTGGCAAATGCAATTGCAGCTCTAACTGCAATGGCAACAACAAAACATATGATAACAGTTGCACATGCTTCGCATACACTGACGCTGACACTGCGCTCGTTTTTGGGATATCGAACTCTACTGAGTCGAGTCGAGTCGAGTCGAGTCGAGTTGAGCTGAGCTGCTCTGCGCTACATAGCTAAAATTTAAAAATAGCTCCTGGGAAAAACACTTTGCGCGCTCATTTCAATCTCCTCTCTCAGTCAGCCCCTCAAGCGCTCACTCGCGCAGGCACTCGCGCGCTGCTTCAGTAAATGCACTTGAACTCATCTGTGTTTGGTTGAGTTTATTAATTTTTTTTGGTCGTTTTTTCCGTGTTTTCCAAAATATTATTATGCGTTCCATTCTCCATTCCACTTATTCGACTCAGTACGGTTCGATTCGATTTGATTTGATTTTATTTCAGCGCTAAGTTATTTCAAAGTGCATTTCAAGTGCGCGTTTCACGTTACGTCGCGTCGTGCCATTCCGTGCCGCGCCGTACCGTGCCATCCTGCAGCGAACGTCCTCATCTATTTTTATAATCATGGGAATATGAGCAACACATGGTCGACACTTTTCATTCGCTGCGTTCTGATTTGCATGCGTTGAGTGTGTTGAGAAAGGGTGCGCCAGCGCGCATTTATCCGCCAGAGGCTCAGAGCCTTTGGATATTCGAATATCGGTTACAAGTACACACACGAATTGAGTAAAAGACGACAAATATAACAACAATAAAATAACTGAATAATAAGAAAATCTGCTCGACCACGCACTGCATTCGAAACTATTTTAATGCGTTGCACAATTAGCCGGCGAAGGGCTGTGCCACAATCCGGCAATGAAAGTGAAATTCTTTTCCCACAAAACATATTTTTATCCGCAGTACGAGTATGCATCTGAAGTGCGCATGTTCCAGGGGACCGGGGCATAGACGACACATTCCAACATTTCAACGTTTCCGTGACTTTAACGTAGACAAGTGCCTAATCGGTAGTATTGATGCTAATCAGTGCAGCACAACATTGTGGAGGGTAATGTGTGGCGTGGCAAAAGAAAAACTTGATTCGATGCTCTTTTGAGTTATTGATCTCATAATTTTCCTATTAGTTCTATTTCGGTACTTCCGCCCTAATATGATTGGCCTTACATTGTTAACGCACGAAAATAAGAATTTTTCGATTTCGATTTATTTTTGGAATTTATTTGTATTGTAAACACAACAAGAGCTCCAAGGTTTGTCTGCTGCGCTAAGCTAAGTTGGCTGAGAGTTATATAAGGAAATGATGGCAAAAATGAAAAAGTTCTTAATTTTCTTTGAAAGAATCTTAGTTAGTTAGTTAGTTACTTAGTACACCCTGCTACTACGCTAAAACAGACAATTATTGGCGAGCACCTCTACAACTCTTCGCACAAATGCGAAAAATGCTCCAGCGCCAGCATTGGCGTACTACAATGTAAACGGGAACAACGACTTGACACCACATTTAAATGGCTTACCCGTATTTACTGGCCCCTGGGGGGTCATACAGCACTTCTCACGCTCGCCAAATTGCCATAGCAACCATTTGAACAAATCGGCGAAGAGCCATGAGCAGACGACAAGCTGCCATCAACGCGAATGTCGCCAATGTAAATCTGTTGTCAACGTCAGCAGCTCTCCCTTGGAATGTACCTTAGTACATAGTAAACTAAGCACCCTGAAAAATTCTGAACGCAATAAGTTATTTCTGAAATTAGCTACTTTTTCAGCGAAGCATTGGCCGACGTCAGTAGCAAATAGATAAGAGATTAAATGAAATTATGATAAAGTATTGTATCAAGGCAGCGCGATATGTTGCCATTGCAGTAGCTTCCATGCTCGCGTTCTTTACAATTGCGCTGTGGAAGGGCGTAATGAAAATCTAACCAAAACCCTCCAAATATCCACTGCTCGTGGATCGATACAGATTCACGTGCTGATCTTGTTTCGAATCTGCCATCTCGCAAAATGTTGAATGGCAGCCAAGCAGAACCATCAGGAAAATCAGTATTTAATTAACACCTCATTGATTGACAGCCGTGATTTGCGCGGTGGCTATGAAATCGATTGTAGGCCCGCTAAATTCATCAATAGAAAAAAAATTTTATTTATCAAAATCTAAAATAAATCACAGTTATTTCCAGCTTGAGTTGAACGGTGATGTAAGTAGCTCTGTTAATGAGAAAGCGATCATTTTTGCTCAATTTTTCCTGGGTACCTACTCTAATGGTGCTTGTGGAAATGGTTCTCCTTATCCTTAAAATTAGTTAAACCATCATTTTCTCCTGGTCCGTATAATATTAAGAGTTGTATCTTAATATTTTATGTGATTTATCGCTTAATACTACCAAGAGGTTAGATGGCATCTTATATAATTTCCTTATTCAAAAAGGGCAGTAAATCTGATATACCAGACTACAGAGGTTTAGCCAAGTTGTATGCAATTCTTAAGTTGTTTCAGCAGATTATTACTGATTATTCGCAGTACTCTATTAGTCCATTATTGGGCATGTCTCAGCATGGTTTTGTGAACCAAACCCAATCAACGAACCAATCTGCTGGAATTCACCGATGTTATCTACACCGACTTTACTAAAGCTTTCGCATGCTTTGCTCATAAGCAAACTCAAGGCTTTTGGTTACGCTCCTCGTCTAGTTCGATGGCTGGCATCTTGTCTGGATTGTCGGATTCCTTTGAAGACTGCCATATCTAAATCTAGGAATGCAACCTCATGCGAGCCTCAAGGCATTCACTTGGGCCTTTGCTTTTTTAGCATCTTTATAAATGATCTACATGCCGTCATCAAACACTCTCAATAACTTCCAATAACTATTTAATTTTCGACAGCAATATAGCTAAAGTGATGTCCTTTTTTTGGCGGAATCCTTATTTTAAATTCTTATTGTATCAACTCAAATAGTTTAGAACGTGTGGCAGTTTAATGACATTGGTAGTTTGATGAACTGGAAGTTGCACTACGGTACAGACATTAACTCTTCAGTCGCTAAGGCTAGAGGTGTGCTTGGCTACATTGAACGCTGCTCCAAATAATTTAACGATCCGCAGACTACCAAAGTGCGCTACATATATCGACTGTATTGAAACGGTGCAAAAACAATTTATTTTACTTTTTACTCTTAGAACTTTGCACTGGGATGCTAATGCTCGCCTGCCATCTTAACAATGTCGTTTAAGACTGATCATTCTTCCCAGCTTGTCTAGTCGTAGCACTGTCTTGGTTGTGACTATTATGTGGTTGTATTTATGGTTTTATTGACCCACTTTTCGTACTTAGTATGACTAACTTTAGTGTACCGGCACGTTCAACTAGACACTACTTTCCTATTAGTCTTGCACTGTGTAGAGCAAGTTACTTACAGCATGATCCGTTCTATGTCTTTTAACACTCTCACATCCATTAATCTTATTAACACTAGATTATCGGCATGGCTAAAATAATAATTCTTTTGCGTAAGTTAATTCCTTTGCTTAATCTCTTAGTTAAGACTTAGCTGTAATTTAATTTTTGCATGCTTAGTTGTTGGCTGATAGTGTTTTTATCTGTAGCCAAATATGTAGTTCGTAGACATTGGCTTTGGTATTGCATGACGAACAAAGAAATTGGCAATAAGCCCAGCGGTACCCAGTCTACTATGTAATACAACTTGGCACATCCTGTCTATAAAAAAACAAAACAAAAGAAATAAAAAATAAAAATTATTTAAAGAAAGTGGAGTGCACTCGTATGAGAAAACGTAAAACAGCTGACAATTGTTAAACTGTATATGATTTTTATTTAATACAATATATTCTTGTTGTTGTGTGGTTGTTGTTGTTTGTTGTTATAGTTAATTTTGTTATTTTCACTTGTTTGCCTTTATGCATTTTTGCCTTCGATCATAGTAGCTTTGCAACATTTTAATTATTTCTGAATGTATTCAATTCAATTGAATTTTTGTTTTAATGCTTCATTTACGGCTTAGCATTTTAAAGATTAATTTTGAAAATTTGTCATTTTTTCGAATTCGAATTTCGGATTTTCAATTGCTGGTTTTGAGGAAACTGAAGCTTTGTATGTACATTACTTCTCTTCTCTTCTTTTATTTTATTTTATTTTATTTTATTTTGTTTTCAATAAGGTTTCGCAATTAACAGAAGCAAAAAAAATAATTAAATGTGGCAACTTGCAATTAAGATAGCAGCTTGTAGTGAGCATGGTGTACACTTAATCTCATAGGTAGGGCAAGGCTGTGAAGCACAAGGATTTCTTTGCCTGCAGAGATTGCGCTGACTTTATGAGTGAAAACAATTTCGAAATACCTTTCTTCCTTTCTCCTTTCCGTCCATTAATCTGCTTCTTTGCACATTGTGAAAGATTCTTCTTTTCACGAATTTGCGCTTTGAGTCACACTATCAAATAACATTGGGCAGTTAGAATCCGACAAAGAATGGGGGATAATTTTCTTAGAATTTCGTTTTGAATGATTTTTGTTTCTATGCATTCACAAAATGATGAACTGCTTTTTTTCTGTTCTCCCCTCCTCAACCAACCACTCGACTCGACCCTTTTCATAACGCTTTCACTTATTTTTTTATGTGTTTCTTTAACTGATGTAATGTTGCAATATAAGTTATCACTTAAAAATATAGTTTAATTTTTATTTATTGCATTTTGTATTTACAATAAACACCAACAAAAAAAATATCTCTACTTTCTTAATAAGTAGGCTGAGTGTAGTTTTAGCTTGAAAATTGATTGTTGCTGCATCGTGTTGTGTATATATTTTATAATTATATGTTTATATAGCTTTACAGTTTACATGTTCAAGACTACTACAGTAAAAAAAAAAAACGATGCTTATTAATTACTTTATTAATTTTAGATACATATGTATATATATGTTTTTTTTTTTTTGAGGCATGAAGGCGTGAAAATTTTTACAATTCAATTTTCTACTATGACAACAGGGTTTCGCATGCTTGCGCTAAAAAAAAAAGCAACACATATCTCCGTTCTATTTTTCAGTTGGCTTACATGGCTTTTTCAGCGCCGATCAAGCATTTCACAAATTTGTGTCATACTTCAACACATAATACTTGAATTAATATTAATTGTTAAAATTAATTGGCGTCAATAATTTTCTTAGGCTTTCTAAAAGTTTCTTTAATTTCTTTGCGCCTTCTCTCTTCTCATTAAACAATATTAACCACCCATTGACGTTATTAACATTTGTTACACATAAAGCACAATATAACTATGAAATCTGTTATAAATATGTCGGCATACTAGGGTAGGGTACTAGGTAAGTAGTTAGAACAAAATTATTATTATGGGTGAATGTATTTCTGCGCAATAAGAAACTCTTTTGTTTTGATCGTTCATGTTGCAACAACATTTATATATTTTATTTTTATTTTTATTACATATTCAATTCTTTTTCACTTTGTTTAAAATTCACAATAATTCGATTAATATAAATTGTATAATAGATTCCATGTATTTTCGCTATTTGAGTAAGGTATAAAGCAACACATCTTTATAAATATGTTTTACATCATATATAAATATGTTTTACCACTTAGTTTTTACCTTGTGTTTGTGTATATAATATGGCTATATATAATATTTATGTGTGTATATATTATTTGTGACATTTAAGCAACATTTGTTTTTTTTGTATTGAAATCGTTTTTTGCTTTGCTTGGATTTTGATTTTAGTTTCTGTTTTACTTTTTAATTTTAATATTGCATATAAAACATAAATATCATCGTTATTCGAATGAATAGAATTTTGTGAATTAAATTTTGCATCGCAAGACTAAAAAAAGAGGAAAAATAAAACCTTTTCGGAAGCTTTTACTTTATTTATTTATTATTATTATTACTATTATTATTGTTTGTTTTTTTTTTCTTTTTTTGTTATGAATTTAGTTTTTTGCAAAGAATTTAGTTAGAAAAATTTAGTATGATCAAAAAACAGTGCCAATATGTAAAAATGCAAAAGCGTACGGAAGAAGTTGAAAAAGGTTACGACATAAATAAATTTAAGTATGTTTGAAAATAAAAACGGAGTCCAAAACTACTAACAAATTCGGTTAAAGAACATTTGCAATTTATTTTTTAATATAGTTTTTTGTGTATACGAGTAAAGAATTGTTTAGTATATAGATATTTATCTTTTTTAATATTTGAGAGCTGTGCTAGTTTATTTAGTTAGAAAATTAATTTGTTTTTTTTGTTTAAGTTATGTAAATGTGTTGGTTTCTTAGTATTAAATCTGTATCTTTTAACATATATTCTTCTTTCTTCAACTATTTTTATTTGTATTTATTTATTTATTTATTATTTTAAGAAATAAAGCTGAACCACATATAAAATAGAAATTATTTTAGTGTGATGATTTCATATCATATATAAATATATATGTATATACATATTCATATTAAAAAATCATTATATTCTTTTGTTTATGTACACAAGTTAACGAAAAACGAATAAGAGTGTAGCAAAGATTTGCTAGCTTATTGGCGAAATTAATTTTAGTTCAAAGAAAGCGCAAGGGCAAGGGAAACTAAACTAAACACAATCCGACTGAGGATGAGAATTTCAGTGCTATGGCGCACAATATCGTTGCCACCTTGCAAGCCACTTCATATGTTGCTAAAAACAAACTCGCTTACAACAAACCAAATTACATTTTATTATGGACAGCTCTGACCTCAGGCTGGAATGGTTCTTTAACACTTCAATTAATGCGAATGCGAGGCACGAATAAATGTGGCCAACACCAATGGCACAATTACGGTCAACTCAAGTCGGCTTGCGCTTAATTCATTGCTGATTATATGAAATACTTTACAAGTAAAACGTATTTATAGTTAAAGCTAAATAGAATAGAAACAAAAAAAAAATAGAAATAAAAAAACATGCAATCCGAAACTTATTAAGATTTTTGTTTATTAATGTCCGCAGTGCCTCTCAACTTCGGTTAATGTGTTCGTCGGCTGGTGTATCTGCGTCTAAGTGTATTCTCGCGAAAATAAATATTCTTATAGCAAAGCATATAAAGGCATTTGATTGTTTAGTTAAGCTAAGCCAGTTTGCATCACAACTACAATTAATTGAACAACGAAACGATTTCCGTTATTTAAATTCTTGACGAACTGAAACGTTTTAAAATAATTATGCGTAGCATTTAATGGTTCATTTTTAGCCAATTTGCAGCCACAAGGGTTTGCATAAATTTTATTGTCATATCCGAACACATTTTCATATTCCTCAATAACCTTTTATTTTTCCCCATTATTTCTTTTCTAGTTTAATGTTGGACGTACTGAGTTTGAATCTTACCTAATATAAAATATATATCAGTGTCTATAAGAAGAATACGAAAGAGTTCACAACAGAACCAGCAAACAACGCCAAGTCGCAAAACACAGCGCACAATCAGTGCAGACGAGTACGAGTTCAGGGACCGTTTTATTGCTAACTTAATTGGGCTGCAATTAACCTTAATGAGAGTCATTAATACAAAATTCGTTCATATTCGCTTGAATGCGATTAATTTCAATTGGATTCGATGCCATGACATGAAGTATGATGCCAATCAAAGCTTCTGCGCATATTCAATTATACGCGGTCGCTTACTCTAGCAAGAGAATTGATCAATTAATCAATAAATCAATTCAACAATTATCGCTTAATGACCTGAGAAGAGAATCAAATTCAAAGACCCATTGAAAGTGTGTGCAATTAGCGAATTTCACTGTGATTGTCAGCGCTAACAATGATTTCCTTTGCTTTGCTTTATTATTATTATTATTATTATTATTATTATTATTAATATTATATAATTTTATTATTATTTATTATTTATTATTATTTACTTTTGTATTATTATTATTTATTGATATTTTTTAAGAGTGTCCTTTACTTCGGTGGCAACTCTGCGTGTGAATGAATTAACTTCTTCTACAATATGAAATTTGCATTAACAATAAAACATGCAATAAGCTGCGTTTATCTTTTCGTTTATATCTCTTTGAGTTCGTGTATATGCTTGCATGTGTGCGTGTCCTATATGCTGTCTCACTTGATTTTGTGTTTGTACCAACAGTAGCACTTAAGAAAACATAAGGTTAAGCTAAGCTTTATTAGACTTTACTCAATTCCATCTATCGCTCTCTCTCTCTCTCTCTCTATCTCACTCTGTATCTCTCTCTCTCTATCCCACTCCCACTCACACTGTTAATTTGTCATATACAATCTTAGGAGTGCTTGCAAATGGAACATCGATCGCACGTTCACTCGGTATTTTTGCTAAGCTACGCTTCGCCTCAAATAAGTGATCCGATCCAACGTGAGCGTTCTCATTGTATTATCCATCTCTTTCACTCCCGCCTAACTTATAATGCAACTTTTTTCATAACTCTCTTAACCTGAGTTATCTCACACGCACAAAGCGAATGAATTAATTCCTATGGAAATGGACGGACAAAATCCAGGACGAGCCTTTGCGTAAAGCAACGCTATAACACTCATTTCCACTGGGTTGCTGTGACGCACACATGCACATGCACTCACGAATCTGTCGTTCGATCGACGTTCCATTTATGGTTCACTTAACTTCTTTTTCGCTTTTACGCTTTCTTGCCTCTTCGTCTGTATGCGAACCACACTCAACTACGCAAAGGCTAATGCTATGTGTATTTAATGCTATGCAGGGATGCACAGTTGAAGCATGCCACGGCTTCATGACCAAATGCTGATGTCCACAATTCGATTCGATGCAATGATCGACTGCGTACAAAGCTAGAAAAGCGGTTGTGTTATTAATTTTGTTATTTTAGTTTCCCATCTCTGAATAAAGATGCCGTAGTTGCAACGTCGCTGAGGTCATTAATTCTTGTTTTTTTTTTTTTAATTTTGAAGCGTTTTGAATGTTTTACTTTCTGCCAGTT
Organism: Cacoxenus indagator; assembly: GCA_035041755.1. Classification (NCBI taxonomy): domain Eukaryota; kingdom Metazoa; phylum Arthropoda; class Insecta; order Diptera; family Drosophilidae; genus Cacoxenus; species Cacoxenus indagator. Next base: position 1,280,647 of record JAWNKX010000220.1, on the reverse strand, counting down.
TTTTTTTGTTCTGTTCTTAATATTAGATTTTTAGAAGCATTTCAATAGAAACGTCTTACGACTCACTGCAAATACATAATGTAGTAATATTTATATATGCCATGTATATATCATATGAATATATATATATTATATATATGCTTAATTTATAAGTAATTAAGAAGTGTGCATGTGTAAGCAATCAAATGATAGAATACTTTATAAAAGCGGTTCTCACATTAATTGTAATTTTAAGCGAGTCTAGTTAATTTATATAATTTTTTTTTTGTGTTAATTTTATAAATTATTATTTTTTTAAAATTTTTTGTTTTTGCTTTTCATTTGTTTCCGTTTCGCGTGGTGTTGTTTTCCACAAAGCTTATTTGTTGTTTTCGCTTTGCTTTTGCTTTCATTTTTCGTTCCTGTTGTTGTAGTTGTTGTGATTTTGTCATTTGACCTCTTAAATTGGCGGTTTCCATAATTTAATAAAAGCTTTGCCAATTCACACCTATTGCACGGTCCTCCGCAGGGATAACTTCATGCAGCCAATTAGCAGCCAATCGGTTTAAATGCCTTTTTTGTGCCAATTTCGTTCTTCACAATATTTTTCCGCTATTTTGCGTTTTCGATTTCCCATTTCCAATTTTGTTTAATTTCTTTTTTATTGTTTTTTGAATTTTGTTGTTGCAATTTTCATTTAGTGCTTGTCAAGGTGTTGTCGTTCTAGTTGTGGCTGTGATCAATTTCAGTTGTTGCTTACTGATGCTTATTTTGGTTTAATTTTCAGTTACGATTTCGGTTTTAATTTAGGTTCTGCATTAATTTATGCATCAACACCTTTCGGTTAATCACCACCTAAACTTAATGCCTGAACTATACGTGGATCAGCTTTACTACCCTCACGAAACTCTTCGAGCGTCAAGCGGTCATCGTGATTCTTGTCCATTTGATCGAAGATTTTATCGACACGTTTCTGTGGAGTGTTCTCATCCTCGGTTTGTGGTTGTTGACCCTGTATGCATGATTTTTATATGCAGTAATAGCACCCAGCAACATGTGCCCTACACGATTTTCTGCAATACTTACCACCATCTGATAAATCGCATCGACGATGTTGTACATTTCCTCTCTCGTTATATAGCCGTCATTGTCCACATCGTATAGACGAAAGGCCCCTGGTTTTGTAGGAATTTAAGTCAACGTTTCATTTTAATTTGAATTTGAATTTAAATTTAAGTTTGAATGTTTGGCTTACAGTGCAGTTTCTCATCCAGATTGCCACGCGATGTTATGGAGAGGGCGCGTATGAACTCCTCGAATTCGATAGCGCCATCCTGTGTGAAATAGGGAGAGGTACGTACCATAGTTACAAACATCTTCTAAATGGAAAACTTCAGACGCCGTTACTTTGATGTTAAAATTTCTCCTCCCAGTTTATAGATTTAGATTTTATAATTTTATAACAGAAACTATATAGAATATGCAGTAGTTATATCCAGATCCGAGTTCTACAATGAATCAGAAAAATGAGCTCGTGAACGAATCACAAAAGAGCGGTTGAGTGTGCAGCCACCGAAGTAGAAATGAAAAGTGAGCAAGTGCGATTGCTTTTCACTCAAAACGAATACGAAGACAGTTTGGGCTTGTGCATACTTTCGTATCTACGTAGCTCATCTTCACAAGTGTGAAGCATGCGAATAGCATATTACGGCAGCTCTTGGACCTGCTCTAATCACAAAAAATTCCCAATAGTTCATAAGTAAAGGAATAGGCTCATTGAGTCGCGAGCCACTTGCTCTGAAAAGATGCAACAAAATGTTAGTATGGAAGAAACTACTACATATCGTTTTTATTACTTTGTGTGGGAGAGAGAAAGAAAACGATATAAACAGAACCTACAGAAACAGAGCTACTTGAAACTTACTAGTCTCGAATCTGAAGTAGCTCACATTAAATAGTGAATCGGCTATTACAATATATGACAATAATACGTAATAAGCCAAGTCAAAACAATAAATGAGTGAACAAGCAAGCTGGCGAGTGTGACGAACACAATTTTTCTGTCGCAGCGAGCCTAATTTGATTATGAATATTGCATGAAAATTGTAGTATATTCGCAAGCTAAGCTATTAACTGCAGAACTGTGATCCAGATGCTATTCGATCACATGTTCAACAAGGAAGCTGCTTTGGGAGCACTTTCGAATATATTGAAGTACATATATGGTACATATTATATATACAATATTTTATAAAAGGTATCTGTGTCTTCAGTCAAAATATAATAATCCAATTAGTTCATGATAAAATAACCTTGCTGTTTGATGTGTAATACAATATACAAAAAAGGGGAATGCTCCTTTTAAATGTTAGCTAATTTTTCGTATAATTCTCAAACCAATGCCAGTTTTACTTAGTCTTTTTAGAGCAGATATTATATACATATATATATAAAAAAGTGGTTAAAAACGTTTATTTCTCTGTGTAGCCCATAATTTTCAAGCAGTTTTGCTAGTTTTTTTTATTTTTATTTTTTTTTTTAATGTAGACAATTACAGTACTCACCGGATAGGCAAAAAAAAATTAAACAACAATTGAAAATATTTTAAAAAGAGGAAAGAGTACGCTTATATATGAACTAATATATAATTCTGTTTCTGTTTATAAAGCAGTACTTGCTTGGAATGACATTGATTGTCATTTATTAAATTATTCAATTTGTCAGTTGTCAAAACATAATTCTTTATTTTGAGTAACAAGCCAAGAAAATGTAATCTTAATGCATAATCTATTAATGCAAGGAGGCAGGAAAATGAAGTACAGTGCACAAAGCAGACACAAGATGCTCCTTATGTTCGAGAACGCAGAATTTTCTAATTTTATGCAAATTATGGGAAAATTTTTATTTTATTTTTCCTAGTATCATATCATATAATTTAACCTTCATATTATTAAGTATTATTTATATGTGTTGAAACAATTTTTGACTTGAATGTTTTGAGCTTTGAACTTACATTGTTCTCATCGAAGACACGAAAAACAAGCGAAGCAAATTTGCTTGGATCTCCTTGTGGAAAGAACTGTTTGTAGATTTTAATAAAACCCTGTAGAAAGAGACAAATACAAAGACAATGACAAAGACAAGAGACAAAAAAAAGATAAATAAAGAAATAAAAAGGAATGTGGAATAGTGAATTACATAACTTGGTAATAAACGCCGGTTTAGGCCACGTCCAAACTAAACACCAGACCAAGCGACATATGATATAACTAATATAAGCTTGGAGGGGACAACAACAACAATAACAAATCAAAATTACAACGGACAACTAAACTACAATACAACAACAACAGCAACAATGAGTGGCTATGGAGACTTGCGATTCGAATAATTTAATAGACATCAGACCAGAGAAGCGGGGGTATGAAAATTTGTACAGCGAAAACATTTGCGTTTGTGATTGTTGTTAACTGCGTGAATGAATAACTGAATGAATGATTCAATGAGTTTGATATAATACATTCTAGAGCATTATTCTTGCTGCTGTTGTTCTTCTTGTTATTAGATACTTACAAACAACAGCGCAATAAAAAAGCGAGCAAGCCAGAAAACACAAAACATTATGAAATACATTTATTCTACAGCAAAGCGAGTATTGTCCTTATTGTCGATGTTGGGTTTTCTTTTCTTTTCTATTATTTATTTATTTATTTTCTTTATTTATTTATTTATTTTATTGCTGTTATAACAGCACGTTTGGGTACAACGATGAGCAAATTCATAGTCGAACTCATCGTTGCTACAAACGTTTTGTTTGCTTCGAAGCACAACGTCGACAATAAAGCGAAAACACACACACATGAAAAAGAAAAAAACGAGTTAAAGCAGGACAGAAAATATGCATAACAAATTATGAAGAAAATATAAATAAAATATAGTCATATAAAAGAGTGAAGCGAAGCCCAAAGCATAAGCGTGTTGCCCATAAATGTTAGTAGCGACTTGCCAAAAGTGACGTGAAAGTAGTGAAGCAGTCAACACTAAAAACTCGAAGCGAAAATCGAATGGAAACTGAAGTCGAAACTAAAACTAAAAGCGACATAAAGTATACAACGAGTCCTTTGTATTTAGTTTATGGAAGACGCCAATTTGGTATTTACGCCCGTACCTCACTTCATCAAAGTTGTCCACACATTTAACGTTACTTTCGTGCGTTTAACAGTCTCAATACTTATACTAATATGCTTCATTTGAGCATTCGAATAATGGGTATAAATATTAGCGCGTAAGTAAAAAATTTTTTCTCGATCAAATCAATAAAAAAGGACTAAAGAATAGTTCAGTAAGAAGGTGTACTTGGCGACTATAATCATTGTCTGTTGGTATTTTGCGAGTAGAACAATTCATTTAGAACGTTTTAATTGTAATCAGACGATGACTCACCTAACAGCACTTCGTTTTGTGGGGAAATAAATTTGGGAACGTTAAGGCCGTAAAGTGAGGTATGGGTGTATTTTATTTATTGATTTTCTGTATATTGTTTTTTTTTTTGCTTTTCTTTTTTGTACACCCTTCACACTAGGCTGTAGCTATTTACCAGTAAGACTTTATAGGTAAATGGCAAAATAATCGTAGTTATCCAGTTAGCAGAAAAGAGGAAAGGTGGTGGCGGCAGCAAGGCTGAGAACGATACTGCATCTTGAAATTGTATCAGGCATTTCGTGACTTGATCTTTAAAAAAAAAATTATTTTAAAAAAAATCAACCCTTTTTTCCACAAGACAATGCCCGATATGTGAAGGATATACAAGATTCGGTTTATACCGAAAATAACACTTTTGAAGTCGTTTTCTTTTTCTCTATTTATTTTCTTATTTTTATTCCTACTTTTTTGTTTTATGAGTTTTTCTTTCATTCTTGTTGTTTGTTACTTACTTGTTCCGTGAGTAAACCATTCGGACAGTCTTTAAGAAAACCTTTGTGCCTATGTAGTGTATGTTTGCGCGCGTATTTGTTGTGTATGTGTATGTTTGTATGTGTATGTTGTAGGTTTATTTTAATTATTTTTTTTTTGTTTTTTGTTTTTTGTGTTTTAATCAACCAAGTGATAGACGAAAGTCCAGTGGGAAAGAAGAGAATAAACAGTTAAGTCAAAGGACAGTTACGAAGTGACTTATTTACAAATAAAAAATTATTGCTTAAATTCGTTCCAAAAATCTCTAGAAAAACGTTAGGAAGTTAGCTTAAAATTGTCCATTCCATGACTGCAAATCTAAGTCTAAGAGCAACTCTGCTAAATTTTCTCTTTTAAGTGATTAAAAAATGTATATACATATTTATGGTATTTGTTTTATGATTTGCTGCGTACTAGAGCCTAAAAAGTAGGAAAGTGAAATTTAAATTTTCATTATTCTTTTGAATTTGATTTGACAATTGTCGCTTCAGCGTTTTGCTAGAGTCTAAGCCTTTTGCTAGCTAAACAGGCATTAGGAGTTCGATAATAAAAGAGTCAAAATAAAGTGCGTACTTTCCCACAAGGCAACAACCTGCATTAAGCTGGCCATGCACGACGAACATGCTCGTGTGATTCGCTGGAGCAAATCAAAAAAATCCGAAATTTGTACACAACTCGTCAACAGCGCCATAAAGTACGAAAATGACCTTAAACACGAGCATGAGCGTCGTTTATTGCCAGCTTAAATTGTTTGAAAATTGTACACATCTGTTACGGCGTATACCCTGTTTATATATTTAACTTTTTAACGAACTCCGTTTAGTATCTGATCTGATTGACTATGTTATGTTGATTGACTAGCTATGTTTGTTGCCTTGTGTCGTCTTGAACCGCATCGATTTCAATTGATTCGCCACTCACCATTGACGAATTTCTTTTTCTGTGACTGTAAAGAGATAAGAGGAAGAGAAGTTATTAACTTATAATGCAGTTCGTGAAATTAGTCTTTAATCTAAACAATTATATAAAATTCATTGTATGAAATCTGTATGTAACGCTTTACTAAGGCTATACTAGACCGTTTTTAAAAATTTGTTTCTTAACACAACACATTTGTGCTATTGAAGACACTGGCATAGTTATTGTTTGATTTTTTTTTTTAGTAATACGTTTTTGCAAATCCACTGCAAGCCCAAGCAAATATATTCTATGTAATGAGCAAATCAAAACTAATTAGACTTAGCCTCTTCAGAATAGTTCTTCAAATACCAAAGTAAATATCATAGTAACTCGACGATTTAATGTCTAGAACGTACCAACACCAAATGTCATATGTTTTGTGCTGTGGCAGACTCCATAAAATGCTCTCCATGAAAACCTCAGCAATGGGAGCCCAAGAAGAGTATGACGCTTATAGTAAAATATACAATAGTTTCTATTTTAGCTTGATAAACATATTTCGAGTTGATATCAGTAACAATGGATGTATTCCTCAATTCCTAACACAATTGCTCTATCAATGAGTAAGTGCCAACTTACAGTGCGTATACGTAACATATATAGAAATGCACTGTATGCAATTACTAATCTTAAAATATGGTAATTTCATTCAATTTTAATTTATTTATAGTAAATCAAACAGACGCACGCAAATTATGCACTTACATAACTCAGAAGCACCAACGGTCTTTGAGGTTGCCAGAACCATGCCACAGTCAACAGTCGACAGTCGACGCAGGTGAACTCAAGTACTCTGTTGATTTAATAAATCAACTAATTAATTATGTGCACGTGAATGGTTCAGTTCAGAATAGAGTAAACACGGGGATAGAGAAAGAGAAGCAAAGGCTCGGATGATGGTACCAGAGACCAATTTCCTTGTCTTGTTGCCCAATGGGGCAACGGATATTTGAACAGTGAAGACCTGAGCTCAGCTGTACTACTTCCGATTGCAAAACGCACAATGGAATTAATTTAACGGGTGCCTTTGTGCGTATGTTTGGGAACTATTTCCTGGCATTAAAAATTGAAATGAAATAAAATGAACAGAGATTGCAAACAACGACGATCGTTACGCTCGCATACAAAGAAGGCTGAAACTGAAGCTTAAGCAAACAAAGCCGCAAAACCGACATGGAAACGGTTGAAAAAGTAATATATATATATACATGTTTATATATAATAATAAAAAACATGTAAATAAATAAAAAACCTTCGCACGGAGTGCATTCAAAAAAAATCCGACACAGACACGCATTTATATAAGGATGCGTGCACGCGAAAGGGACACGCATTTAATATTAATGATGAAGTTAAAATTGAAAAGCTGCTGCCTCCTGCCAGCCACATGCGCGCCACGTACACGCTCCACCAACACTCTCATCAAACCTCATGTTACATAAACACAACTCGACTTGATGCTTCGCAATGCGAATCTAGTCGCTAGCAGTGCGAGTAGGAAGCGCACTTTTTGTTCGTTACAGCAATGTGTGTGTGTGTGTGCGTTTTTTTATTTATTTTTATTTAGTTTATTTATTTAGTCTCGAATATATTCTCGAATAGGGCACGCTGAAACGGTTCATCATTAATGCGCGTCATTGACTTGCTGTCACCATCTTCAGCTCAGACTGGAAACTTTTCACCCCACGCTCGTATGCCATGTCGTATACGCATGCCATACTGCAGTCGTTTTCAAACGACATTATGCATTAGGTGTTTAATAATATACCTGCGCTTCTCTGTTTGCGCGCTTGTGGGTGCATGTGTGCGGCTGTCACGTAATGTCGCAAGCTGTAAAGCAAATTAGAGTAAGGCGACAACGACGACGACGATAACCCATTCGAGTAAAGAGTAAGACGCTCGAAGCAGCTAGCCGAAGTGAAGAGAAGCGAAGTGTTACGAAATGAAGTGCGGTGGCGCAAAGTGGAGAGCACTACATAGAAAGGCGTGCTTGTGTGCTCACACCTCTTTTTCACACTGATAACTGCACGCCCTTAAATGTTTATGGCAAAAAAAGGCTAAAATAAACAACCCCTCCAGCAGTCATAACAGTAACAGCACACAATACAGCAATAAAGCAATAAAATTTGTAAATGTGTGTCTGCGTATGTTGGTGTGCATTGAATTCAGGTCTTTATCCTAATGATAGCTCTGTGTAAGTGCGCTTGGCAACAGCCGCTGGGTTTGGTCTAATGATTTCCATTACATCGTTCTGTAATTGAAAGCACATTTTCGCCCACACTTGTGAGACTCTGTGATCATTCAGCAATTTGTGAGTAACGCCGTTGTGTGTTCGAATTCATAGAGACCTGCATACAGACACACACACACACACACACACACACACACACTGGCATGCACAATCACTAAAAAGTTTAAGTTGCAATCCTTAAAAAAAAAACAACCGATAGCGATTTGAGTCAGCTGACACGCGTTTAATTCAAATTGTTCTCAATTTGTAATTTTGTCACGCCCCCAATTAAAAGGCTTTACTTTTCATAAAAGAGAATGAAGCAAATCGACTACTCGGATATTCCGTCTTATTCGAGCGTGGCGAGGCATTGAATTGCAAATAAATGAAATTTCCGTGCACTTTAAGATTTTGTTTGGTTTTGGATTTTCATTTTCATTTTCTCACACACATTACGTGGAAACACGTTGCGTGGAAAATTTGTATGGCTTTTATACAAATATATATACTATTGTTCGCACAGCGGTAAAATCATGTCCCCGTATTAATATATAGTGAGCGATGTTAGCACCGCTAAAAATATTGCTGCACACTTCTGTGTGCTTTTAATTGCCACTTCTTAGTCGAGTGGAGTTGAGTAGACTCGCAAAACCATCAAAATGTCGATGGCAGTTAATTCGGTTGACACAAAAAACGTTATCATTTCACACACAGAAAATTGCATTATCGATTTATTAAATTGGCTCATTAGTAGTGCGTAGTAGTGCGTGGCAGTGGTCGTATATTGGTTGCAGCCGTTTTTTCAAACAATTTGTGAGAGTGCACAAGGACTAATCGACACACAGACAAGCTCTTTGTAATGGCAACCAAGGGAATTGAGCTCACTTCAATCTCTAAGCATACTTATCTATATTGGTATTAACATACGCTTTGCCACCAGCAGCGACAACAAGCAATAACAACACATATTTTGACACCATTACGAAATTATTTACAAATGTTCAGAGTCGTTCAGAATGCAACACTTGCAATGTTTTTTGGCTTTACAGATTGAATGCCAACTAAATGTGATTGCTTGTGTGTATGTGTGTGTTATGGTTGTTGCTACTCTAACAAGCAGAGCATCAAAGTGTCAACTGCATAGTGTGCAGACAAGCGTTCACATTGTATTTTTCTCTTCGTTGTTGATTCAATTTATTTACGTAAAAAAATAATTTTTATTTTTGAAGTGTACGCCTTCTTTAGCAAGGCGTAAGTGAAACGAAATTCAAAATGTTCGCGCTTGACAGACGTAGCAGGGATAAGCATTGGCTTGTGTGTCTGCAGCGTACAGAATGAGTGTTCATGCGTTTTCGCTCTTCTCTTGAATCATATTTTTGCCAATCATAGAATTTGCCAAAAATAAAAAAAATAAAAATAAATAAACCGCGGATTTTTTTTTTATATTATCTATAAATCGAACTATACTATTCAGTATGTAAGAGAGTGATGTAAGAATCGGAGGAAATTCATATATTTTTAAACACAATATCAGTTCACCTATTGTATAACTAATATCTTGTACCAAATTCCAGTACCAAATATTACTCCACTTAAATTGTGTAGGGTATAAAAAAACATAGCTGGCACAACTATCGCCAGAGCTTAGAAACTTAAATGCCTTCGGCAATCTAGAGTCGGCTGTTACGATTCAATAAATTACCACAACGATAAGTTTTGCCTTTAGCTTGGCTCCTTGCCGGGTGTACAAAGTAGCAAAGCAAACTACTGCCGAACACCACAATTGCTGCATCGCATAATGTCAGTGTCAAATCCATTGCACAATTTCAGATTCTTCGAACGTGAAGAGTATCAAAAGTTCAGCAAAGCTGACGTCAACTTTACTTATTGTTTTCACATAGCTGACTGGCATCGTTGCACGTTCACCCGTTGCAGTTGCACGTTCACACGTATATAAAATGATGCTCTATAATGTCTATTACGTATACGCCGCATATGAACTCTTACGAGATGCCAACAAGCGCGTATAAATAATAATTTCGGCATTCAGTTCAGTTGACTCCAAGTTAAATCTAAAATAGTTGAGTTGAGTTGTGCTCTGCATAAATATGCATTGCTTGTATTATATTGGCTTGTTATTGGCTTATTGTGTCAGTTGTTACAATATTATATTGTTCTTGTTCTTATTGTTGCTGTTGTTGCAGTAAAATTGTCATACTAAGTGCTTTAGACTGATCCAGCATTTGCTGTTGCCTTGGCATGTGTCGAACAATGAACGAAGTCCAAATGTGGTACTGTCTGTTGTTAGTTTGTTTATGTACTTCTTTGCTCGTTCGTCCAATCAACCGTCCGTCCACCCGTCAGTGTGTCTGCTTGTTTATCTGCTGTTGCGGTTGCAATGGTTGGACATGACGTTATCGGTTGATGCAACCGTAACAGCGTCATGTACTGGTTGTTTATTGTCGTCTTTCTGCATCTTCCCACTGAATCTGCCTCTAAGGCCTCTCGTTAACTAGTTGTTGTACTAGGGCAGATCAGTTAGTCGATGACTGTTGTTATGCTAGATGATTCCAACCTATAATTGGCCTAAATGATCAAGTCGACTATATCAATTTGGCTGGTATTGGATGTACTTAAATTGTACTATTGCCATATGACACAATCAAAAATGCATCATTAATGAATGTATAAATCATCAGTAAAAACGACTTGCTAAATAGTTGATGAAAATTTCTAAAACGACGAAATTCACTATGAGCCATTATAATTGAAATAACATAATTCAAAAGGTAATGACTTCTTTTAGGAGATAAGACAACCCATTGCACCCATCTCGCCCAACTGGAGCAAAGCCAACAACAACATTCGAACCACCGAAATGTATCCCCTTTTCAAATGTCAAATACTTTCGCTCGTTCTAAGCCGAGTCGAGTTCTAATACCGCATATGCGGAAAAAAAATCAGTTTAGAAATATCACAAACAGATGGTGATGGAGATGGTCATGCCGATGGATATGAAAGGGGTGTGAAAATGGTGCCACCAATTGTAAGAACTAAAACTAAAAACAGCCAAAACAAACCGTTTCCGTTTCCGGTCCGACAGCACTTCAAACCCGCCCGTGCTCATAAATCTGCACGCTGCAAGGCACATAAAACTAGCAAAATGAAAAAATCGGCTTTAATAGCCGGATAGCAAACATTTACAGGCACTAGCGTTAGAGACTACCAGCACAGCAATTTTGAGCTCCTTGAATGTCCTTTTATTGAACAAATATGTTAAAATCACGTTTGCTATTTATTTATTACTTTCCAGTGCTGATGCACTGCAGTCCTGCCATTTTGCCAATGTGTAAGAATAAAAATATTGAGCACGTGTTCTTTTTCTGTAGTCACTGCACTCATTGTTTCATTGAGAGAAATTATGTGTATACTTAAAAGACAGTAGAAGTTTCCACTCGAACTAACCCCAAAATTATGTTAAGTTCAAAGGGGTGTGTGGGGGATATGTTACCTACACTTGGTAACCAAATGCGTTAAGTTAATTCCGATAATGCAAAGTAAATTGAAGCGAAGAAACGATTATGCGCCTTATATCTAAGTCATAAGTCTTGCTTTATATAGCGCTTCGTTTTGACACAAACACGAAATAGTAAAACATGGACAGTTTGAAATGTGTAACGAAACTGTGTCAATATGTTTCACATGGCACAAGCCATTGTCGTTGTTCTTGTATTAAGGTTTGCTGCATGCCCCTTTTGCCAACAGCTGAGTGCGAGCAGAACACAGCTTATCTCTGTTTTTTCGTTTTCGTTTCTCACTGTGTTTAATTTCTTTCTCTCATTCCAAAACTTCGTTAAGCAGTGAGCCGCATGGATTTTTCAATGCTTGTTCTTGTTGTTATAAACGTTATATTTTCTCAACTGTTTTTTCCTGCTTTAACAACAATATATTGGCATAAATATTATCTTACAATACCTTTGCAGCCATATAATTTTCGGTACAACGAATTGGTTAAAATGGTACCACAAAAATCTTGTTTACGTATTAATATATAGAAGAACATATCCAAAGAAGCTTGTCGAATTTCAAAATTAAATTTTTATATTGCTATTCTAGATTAGAGGAGATTAGTTTAAGGGGAGTTCCAATTTTTTTTGGAAACATTATAAAAATAATACTCAAGGAAAACTATATAAATACACAACAATTCCAAGCTTCTGGTTTTTGGATTAAGACTTCCAAAGAAATTTTAATGTTGGATTCAATTTACGTCTCAACCTCCCCCCCCCCACCACCATTTTAAAATGTGAATATTTTAATATTTTGAAACCCGCGGGCAGTTAGGCCAACTTAACTGCCTTCTGTGCATAGACATACAGTGTATCCAAACATACAGAAAAATCCAACAAAAACTGGGTGCCAGTGGATATAATAAAACAAGGAACGAAGCACCAGTGCGGCATGCCAAAGTGTCTTCTAGCCGTAAGCATCTTCGAGCGGTGTCCCCCCGCGTATACGCGTATACTTGTATCTATACTTTGTTACTTTTCGCTGTAAACGGCGTACAAACTGTCGCATCCAAAATAGTTGGCCAGCTACACAAACATCGAATATGAACGAGTAATAGAACGAGAAGAACTTTAAAAAATAAAACAGCGCGCGAAGTTTAGTTTTTATTGCTTTTTGCAGCTTCACACAGTCGCGTTGCTAATGCGTTGCTTGAACGAATTTCAAGGATGTGCAAACTCATAGTGGAAAATGTGGAAAATGGGGCAAATGCTTTTAACTGTGGCTATACTTAAACAGTCACTCAGATATTTTGGCCCCAAGCTGCTGCTCAAAGGGGTGGGTACTCACAGTATGTGTCAGTTGTCAGACGATCGATGGTGTCCTGCTTCAATTTGGAGTTCTTCTTGCCCATTGTTCAGAAGTTCAGGCGTTCGAGCGTCTTGAATTTTTTGTCTGTGTCGGTTGGGTTGCTGCTGCTACTGCTGCTGATGTTGTCGCTACCCCTCTGTAAGTCCTTGTCGTTCGATTGGTTGTTGGTTTGTGCCTAGACTTATGCCGTAATGAATGTGTTGGATTCAGGTAACGAGTTGATTACGTGACGAGTTGAATCTGAAAAAAAATGAAAAAAAAGCACAACAGAGAAATGTCAACGATTTTGGGAGTAGAAGTGATCAATCAACGGACTCGAAAGTACGAGTACGATAAAATAAACCGTTAATAGACCGTTAAAAAAAGCATAAGGAATTGGCAAAGGAAACTTTTAAGTGGCTCGCCTTTAATATGAAATTTGTAAAGTAAAGGAAAATAAGGTAAAATTATCAGGAGGACGACTTACCAGACGTTTTTTAAATTTTAGAGGACTAACGCAAAACAATACATAAATAAATAAGAAAAATGTAATTAAAAATTTAAGAACCATTGTCAAAAATCTTGCTTAAATATGGCGCGCATGAAAGCATTCAGAAAAGAGATTTAGTCATTCACTCAGCCAGTTGGCAGTTGGCAGTTGGGGGCACATTATCAACATTCCATGCATTCGTTCAACTATTCAGTTCAGCCATCCATCCATCATTCAGTCAAGCCATAACGACGCAGCTTAGCTCAACTCAGAGCACTTCTACCCAGACCAGAACAGTGCCGCGATGCCCTGCTCAACTTGACTTAAGACAACTCAGCTCAGCTCAGCTAAGCTCGGGATGCCTACGCCAGGTGCGTTGTGCTGATGCTGGTTTCTGAGTGCTCATTGCTGCCATAGGGCTTTCTTTACTTCATTCTTTCTGTTTTGCTCTTGCAACATGAATATAAATTCGTACTTTGATATTTAAGGATGTCAACTCGTCTCTCTGTGGCAAGGAGAGCGCCTACAATTGGCCTGTGGCAAGCTTTGTTCGCGGCGTGAACGCGCAACGCAGCAGCAAAACGGAGACAACACAATGCCACACGGAGACACATAGTCGAATTCTCAGTCTCACCCTCACTATCCAGCAAACGCTTCAACCTTAGCTGCGTCTTTACATTTCATTTCGACTTTGCCACTTGCCACTACACTACCTTTCCATGTTGTACTCCTCTGCATGTCTGCTCGTGTGTCTGTGTGTGTGTGTGTGTGTGTGTGTGTGTGTGCCTGTGCATTCTTTGCATGGCCATATTCAATTCTTGGCGTGTTCCATAAAGGTTACATAATTAAAATTCCATTAAATGCTTCTTGGAAAAATTTGCCGTATTCCGTGCACCATTTCCTAGCTGCCGCAGGGGCATGGCAAACAATTTGCGCTACAATGTTTTTGCGACTTGTTTACGTCTTCTAAAAGCTTTTCAGCGTTTTAGCAGGTCGTGAGTAAGTTACCATAGTTTGTTCATTAGTTCATTAGTTCATTAGCGAACGAGCGAGTTGCTCCGCACACTTTTATTCGACTCGATCTCATTGCATGTTCTGCACTGCCAACTTGTAGCGAAATTGCACAGCACAGCATCGGCATCAGCGGCCATGTACGCTTATTTGTCGCTTTCAGTTGAAAATGGCAAGTGGCAAGTGGCAAGTGGCAAGTGGCAAATGGTAGGTGGTAAGTGGAAAGTTCGATACAAAAGTTCAAAGTTTGCTTGCCTGTACCATAAACATTTAAAAAAAAAACACTTCTAAATTGTTTTCAAATGGAAGACAAAAGATTGGCGACTGACGAGTGAGTGGAGATTGCGCGAAGTTAAATCAATTAGCAAAAGTCACGTAATTAAGTGAACACATTTCTATATGTCCTAAAGTGAAAATAGATGTGTGGCATACTCTCGTTGCGCCTTGCATTGCTTTGCTCTGCTTATGACTTTGTCGTACCTCAAATGGAACTTTAATGCCATAAAACTTCTATAAATACTTAAACTCCGAAAGCAGCTTTCCGCTGGGCTTTCAAAACAAGCGTCCGATAACTGACTGACTGACTGCCAGCTCTCGTTGACCATGGGATATTTATGCTTGCTGCATGGAAAGGTCAAAGTAATTAGTTTTGGAAATACTTCGAACCAGCAAAATGTTGCAGGCCAGCCAATTAGTTTGAATGAAACCTGTTAGATTTATGCAATTTTTTTTTTCGATTGACTTATCAGGTTTACAATGACCACACACTGATCTCACATGGGGTAGGCCCAAGTCGAATTAAAATTCACCCAGTTACGTAGTATAGTATAAGCTGTCTTTACTGATAGTGCAGCTACGGACATGTCTCAGTTTTCAGCTTCAGCTGATCTAGCAGCGCACTGAAAAGTTTGCAATCAAAGAGACTTGCGTTTTTGCTGCTCCAAAGAGAGTCAATTTCATAACATTCATATCATTTCAGCCAAACACAAATCAAAGACCACAAACAAGCCGTTGATCACAACCAACCAATGCACAATCTGATATCAACTTAACTGGTGAATGGCGGATGAGTTATGGTTTCTCTAATGCTAGTATCTGGAATGCGATTTATCAAGATTTATCAACATTCGCGACGACAAATTATTCACACACAGACACACACACATACACAAACAACGATCATAAAGTTGAGCATGTCATTTCGACGCCTCCAATTTTGACGCTGTCTCGCTCGTCGTTGCGCTGTTCACTACGGACTGCTAATGTTTACGATATGTCAACATATCTCGCTGGACCATGAGCGTCCAAGAATGAAACAGACATCATCATGGAAATATTTTAGTAAAAACGACTTAAACTTTTGATGACGAAATGTCAGTCGCTCATAAGAATGACATGGAGAAGCCAGACATGAAGTGAGTGACAAACAACACAAATGGCTGTGACAAGTCTAGAGATAAGAAACCAGTGAGTGGATAGTGAGTAAACAATGCATAATTACGAGTATAAGCCAAAGGCAACACCTCGCAAACACCTCGTATTTAAGGCAAAGTTTGGAAGTCGTCTTGAAGCCTGGCCTTTCTTGTAGTAATCTAGAGAAACAGGCGCGGGCGGTAAACTACAAAATAAATACATAAGTTACAACAACAAAAAGGAGTTGCAAGTGACGAGTGGCAAGTGACAAGAATAAAAAATGCGGATAACAAGAAATGCAAAATGAAGCTCGCTTAAAAATGGCAATGACAACGAAGCAGTTCTTTCTTATGGTGCCAGTCGCAATGGCTTGAAACTTTGTAAATTCTAAACAGATTGACAAAATCTAACCAAAAATAAATAAATAAACTGAAATAAAAAAAAGATAATGAAAAGAAAAACCAACAGCAACGACAACAAAACGACAATTAGGACGAAAGCAAAAACAGAAACTGACAAAGGAAATTCATCGAGCGTCTAAGCATTGGGACGAGAAATATGGAAGGCGGCAGCAAAGCTTCAACAGCTCGATGAGTGAGTATAAAGGCGAGGAAAAAGAGGTAAAAAGAACAACGTCTGTGATGCAAGCACTGTCTTCCAATGAGTGAGTTGCAGGCGGATGTGCCTGCAGACCGTCAAGTCAAGCAGACCGGAATCTAAAGACTAAGACTAAGACTGGGACTGACGATGTGACTAGCTCACGAACTGACGAACTGATAATGACGTTAGCAATGATATGTTAGTAAAAATATATTAGAGTCAAGTCTACAGTCCTACGACTATAACGATGATGTTGTCGTTGTCGTTGTCGAAGCGAGAAACGGAAATTGAAAGGAAAGAAAATTAAGAATACTTTTGGACGCCCACACGTAACGTAACAAAATGTAAGCAAAGCAAAACGACGGAGCCGCAACACACAACTCAACTCAACTGAACTGCTCAACTAAATTCATGTCTGAAATTGTGAAGCAGCAGCACAGAACAACAGTAACACAGAAGCAGGAAGAGTGTAGTGGATTCGTATAGTGCATAGAGCGGTGTAGAGCAGAGTGAAGAGGGATCTAACAGCGCCGCTGTTGAACTGTAACAGTGAATTGAACTCTTTTCGGCGGCGTCTGCCTTTTCTATCTGTGTTATGTGTGTGCCTGTGTGTGTATTTGCCTGTATATACTTATAGCTGGCATTACATGATTTCCTTTTCAACTTTTCAACGCTGCTGCCGCTGAGCTACACTTTTCTCCGCTGAATGCACTTCGCTGCGTCAAATTCCATTTCCATTTCCATTTCCATTTCGGCTTTTGTTTATTTGTTATTGTTTTTCGATATTTTAATTTCTGAATGTCGAGGCCAGAGTACAGCCACAGCCACACGTCACACATCAAAACGACAGCGACCAGTAGCCACCCACCGCTCTGCACCGAAATTATACAACCAGAACAAAAAACAAACACCGAAACTAGCGCGCTTACTACAATTGACAAGTGCTGCTACCGTAGTCAAAACGACAAAACGACAAAACGACAAAACGACAAAACCAAAACAACTACAAAAAATAACAAAACAAAAAAAAAGGCTTCGGTGAAATGTTGAACTTCGTCGGCTTATGATGATGTGACGGTTGATGTGTGGTCTGTGTTTTGAGATGTGGTCTAGCGCCAGCCACTGTGGTTGAGAGGAAAATGTCACAGGCGACGTCGCAGTCGCCGTCTACGTTGACATTTAATTGAATAATTACGCAACGAATTGTAAACAAGACAAACAAAAATAATGCTCACAATATTTATTAAAAAAAAAAAAATTTAAATAAGCCAACAAACGAAAAAATTTTCGACTTTCGCTAACGAGTTGTACGCCAAAGTTGCCTGCTTCGCTCTTCACCCTCAACCCTCAGCACTCAGTATCGCTATGTGTGTGGGTGGTTGAGTTGCAAAATAAATAACAAGCAATTATTAGAATGGCGGAGAGGAAATGTTAATACGGCCACCGCGTCTACCCTCTGGATCTTTTATGTGTGACAACCTCGGTGAGGCAAAAGACGTGGCGTGACATGACGTGGCATGGCGCACCTTGTCGTTCGCTTCTCGCTTTAGCTTGCGAGCTAATGTTTGCCTTTAGTTTTAGTAACACCACAAAAATTGCCTATCAATTATACTAAATATTGAGATATTACACTAGGCAAAACCTTTGGCACTTCCAGCTGGCCATACGTACTATACGTATTCATTCTCCTTTGATTGCAAGTTATTACATTCTACAATATACAAGCCATTTGTCGAATAACTTATTATTAATTTACGTAAATTATTCCTTTTGGATGTTTTGTTAGTGCAAATTACCCTCAGCAGCGCTGATCAGTGAAAAATGTATTGCATACCTGGCGGCTGCTGAAACTTTTTATACAAAAACATTTAGAACTCCGAGTTCTGAGTTGAGAAGAAACCAAAAATAAAAGAATATATAAATAAAATATATATAAATATAATAAAAAGAAAAACATTATATTCCAAATTTTAGCCCACTGCATAACACATTAAAAAAAAATAATGAATGTCTCATTCGACATTATTATATGTCGAATGAGACATGAGGCTTCTTCACGTTCTGGCATTGAATGGGTTAAAATTCTTCACCTCGCGGTACCAATTTCAATTCTTGTCGTTAGTGTTTTTACCGTTTATGTGTTCACGCGACGTCTACGCAGAATGGATGAAATGGATGACTTCGATGAGAAGGACGATGAGAACGAGCGCGAGCAGGTACTGGTTGATCGCCTGCCGCCGATGAAGCAAGATATGTGCTTGAGTGAGTTGGCTCAGTATGATAAACACCGCGCTGATGGACTCTACTTGATAGCTTTGCGTAAACGCATTTATGATGTATCCTGTGAAGACTCTGGACCAGGTGGCACATATGACAAACTATCTGGTAGTGACATTACGGAGTTTGTAATAAATGGCGCAACCAATGCAGAACAGTTGGATGATTGGCAGGCGCAGCTCGAAGCTCACTTTCCCATTGTCGACAAGCTTTTGGTATAAGCAGATAAACCAAAGCGACTACATAAGCACACCAAGTCGAAGGAGAAGAAGCAAGTGAAGCCGGTAAAGGCGTCAATGCCGCGGATATTTGCGTTGCCAATAAAACGTTGGACAGCGATGTAACGATTGACGAATCAAAATTTGCTTAACGATTAGTACGACGCTGACTGCGATAAGAGTTCAGTAGTAGCGGATGTCTTTAAAATTGCCAATGCAACAAATTAAGCAAAAAAAACAGGCAAATCAATATAAAATTACGGCTTAGTTAGTTATTCTTATTATTCACATATATATCACACACTTTAACGTTAATTAATATGCTTACTTGTTCTTTTTACAAATACTGTTCAACACATATTTATACTTTGTCCAGCCTCCATCAAATTTATTTATTTTTTAAGTTATTTTCGGCAAATTTACGCACGGCACTGCCATCTAGTTTTTATTTTAATGGTGTGTGAGCAAGAAAGTTGCTTTGTTGAAGCTATGAACATGAGAACTTCGTCATTTTCCTTTGAGTATCGTTGCATTAGTTTTCTTATCACCAAACTCGTTCCGTTGCATTGAATAAAAAGAAATGTGTTCAGTGAACATCGAATATTGCGCACTAAACTTTCGGTTTGAGTTAACTTTTTTTATTATTTTTCTTTGACAGGCTTTCGAATTTGACATACTTTTCAACGGCAAACTGATGAAGCAATATTAATTTCATATAATAATTTTTATCAACTTTCGCGATATGCTAACCCATCAAACTTCACAGGATTATACGACGGGTCATTCTAGAGTTTTGCTGAAAATGTTATCAAATCAAATAGCGGACATACGTCGAATTTTAAATATATAGATATATGTTTCTAAGAATGTTTTTTCCCAATCGTTTTTCCAACAATTAACTAAGTGAGGAAATAAAAGTATTATGCATACGAATTACAGGTGTTATGTCTGGGAATCAGTACTGAAAAAAGTGCGGAGTATTTAGAAAGTTTTCAATTATAAGTTTGTGAAGCAAATGACTGAATATGCCAAATCCCTGCCAAATCTGTCGTGGCAGGTGGCGTGACTGCAACTGAGGTGCAGGTAATGCATTCAATGACGACTTAAACCGAAGATACAATGAAATGGAAGAGACAACGGTGCAAACCGCAAAAGATAATGAAGTTTATAATGTGAGAGTTTAACACGCGTTTAAGTTTGTCATATCAACCAAGATACCCAAACAGAAAACTTCATAAATTCAATTTCAACTCTCTGCGAGTTGCTTCAACAGATTCCTGGCCGTAATCACGAATAGAAATTGCTACAGGAATTACGTTGGGGCAAATGGAACGAAAACCTCAACCGGAATATGTGCCGCTGCACGCTCTTCCAACTGTTAAGGCAAAAGCCACAAATGACAACGGTAACGGCAGCTCGTCCTGCGAACCGATAGGGCAGTCAATAGGAAATATTGTCTAACCGCATTTAATGTCCTTTCCACCTACACATAAGTGAGCGCTGCCTCGTTGCTTCGTTGCTGGGTGCCGCATATAACTCTCAGTTCAGTTGCGTTTGGTTTTTCGTCTTATTTTTGTGAAATCCAAACTGATTTTTGGCAAAACTTAAATCATATAAAGTCGTTGTCTAACATCCCGAGCACTATATATGTGCACTAAATTGAGTGTTGTTGGTGTAGAAAGAGAGAGCCTGTGTAAATGTGGTTGTGGATTTAGCAGCTGCGCTAAATTTAAAGAAACCCATTTTTTCTTTTTTCTTTTCTTTTTTGATTTAGCAGTTTTTGTGTTACTATATTTTTCATAGAATTCTTAAGTACACAAGCCTTGAGATGCAGCGATACTCGCACTTACACCCACCCACACACATTGCTGCACAAGCACAAAAACGAGTGACGCGGACATGTTGAAACCCCGTTTGAATTTGAAAGGACGCCAGGAAAATGTGCAACAGTCGCGCTGCAAAGATAACAAAAGAAGAGAATGAACAGAACAAAATTGTTGCTTATGACACAGAGGAGGGCATAACCGAGAAGCGCAGTAAAATGCGAAAACGAAACTGCTATGAAAAGTCATAGTGTGAATATTTTAACTTCAATCAGGACATAGGCGGACGGTTTGTAGGAATTATTCTATATACTCTTTCACATGCACATTGAACGAAGTGGAAGCTGATTTCGAGTTTCTGTAGTTTGTAATAAAATCAGATACTCATACACCCGACGGCATAAACTGCCTTACAGAAAGCTAGGACATTCTTATGGATCAAGCCACCCTTATATATATATATATATACTTCAAGTCACGATGAAGTTAGACATGATCTCATAATTCAACAAGCTGATCCCACACCAGACCAGTTCGTTTATTAGTTTGTGCATTGCACCGCATAAAGCTTAAAACCAAACGAAAGCCTAGCAAGAGACGCTCAAAATTTGCCTGATTAGAAAGCGTAGAGACCCGATTTTCTATCAAGTGAATTTTGATTTGATGTAGAACTGTTTCAGCGCCCAAAACACTTTCCCCAATAGTGAAAGTGTCTTTGCTTTACCTGTTGTACATGCTAACGAACGTGCACTGTACACAAGCAAAGCATCCATAAATTATGAACTCGCGAACATTTTTAAATGTGAAATTGTTGTATTTGTAGTTCACTTAAAATATGAATAGGATTTCGTAAAAAAGTTTGCATTGTTATTGGGTGAACGAAAGCAAAATTCAACGCAAAATGAAAAAATATATTAAAGCACCTACCCCAAGCCTCACGGCATAACCAGTGATTTTATTTTAATGAATTAATTAATTAATTATGCACTTACCTATGCTCAACCAATTATTTGTATTTGTTGTTTTGCTTATTTATTTAGTTTCTAGTGTTTTTGCAGAGTTTCGTTCGTTTTTAGGCGCTTGAAGTGGCTCACTTTTTCAGTTGTGCTCTTTGCTGCAAGGCCTTTGTTAGCTAAATAATTTTTCGTTTTTTAACGTCTTTGCTGTTTTTTATTTATTTGATTCTCTACTTTTATGTTGTTGTTGTTGTTGTTTAGATTGCTATTGTGTGAAATTATGCAAATCTTATACATTCGAGCGCACGAACAACCAAATAGAAATAAAGCGTAGAACCAACAGAAAGTCAAGCGCACAATGCAAATGGTAAAAAATAAGAAATAAATAAACGAGTCTTATTTTAAAGCCAACTCGAAATCGTTAATATTAATTCAACAACAACTGTAGCAAGTTATTTGTTATATGATCGTCGTGCCGTTGGTTGTTCGTGCTTGTTTTTCGTGCTCTTCACGCCTTTTTTCATTTTATTTTTTATTT
This sequence comes from Cacoxenus indagator, assembly GCA_035041755.1. Taxonomy (NCBI): domain Eukaryota; kingdom Metazoa; phylum Arthropoda; class Insecta; order Diptera; family Drosophilidae; genus Cacoxenus; species Cacoxenus indagator. The sequence continues at coordinate 1,258,342 of JAWNKX010000220.1, read as the reverse complement.
ATTTATTTATTTATTTATTTATTTATTTATTTATTTATTTATTAAGTTTTTTTTTTTTGGTTCTTCTCGTGTTACGCGTTTTTTCTTATTTATTTATTTTTTTTCGTTCGCAGTTGTTCGTTCACTGAAGCGCAGACAATCATACACAACACATACACCCACCCCACCCACACAATCGCACAAACTAAGAAATTTACATAACCTCTTCCATTTGATTTGATTATTCTCATTCAATTTCGTAAGCCACGCGAGCGAATATGCGCCGCAGCAGTGGCAACAACAAGAACAACAACCGCAACAAAGTTATGCAAAGTAGCATAGCAACGCAGCGCAGAACATTAGTCGCCGCCCCCACCCAGAGTACGACAGCGACGGAAAACTAGCAAGCCAAGCCACGGCAAGGCAGGCAATCAAATAGAAGACAGACTGAGGCAACAACAATAACAAGAGCTGTAATATTGGGACAAGAAGCGCGAGAATGACTATGACCAAGCAAGTGAGTCCGTCACTCCGGTTGTATATGTGATTTCTTGGTGTGTGTGTGTGTGTGTGTGTGTGTGTGTGTGTAGAGAGAGGTGATGAATTAGTAAATGAGTAAGTGAGCAGATGAGCCGAGAAGTTAGACGCGCTTGAAACTAACTAATTTAGATAAAAAAATAAAATTAAATAAGAAAAAGTTAAATGAGAACACGAAACGAGGAAGTGAAATAGAACAGCTAAAAATAAGGACAGCACAATAAATTATGACACAATTTTAGTAACTGCCGCATCTTTCACTCCATTGGCAATGGTCACAAACTAACGGCTGAGTTTTGGCCTATGGTTAGCAAAGATAGACGCTTCATTTGCTTACAACTTGGGTAATATCGCCTCCTACTACATGTCAACATCCTTCTCACTCTTCCAACACACTAATACATTCGCTCGTATTTGTTGCGACATGACAGTCGGCTAACTAAGCCGTTAGATTACCACATTGTTGACACATCAGGCGTTAAATTATGCTTGGCTATCACAGCTTGTCCTTCAATTATCCAATGCCACTGGCGCTACCACAGCTCGACGCGGTTTGTTCTGTAGCTACCGCCTCTTCTCTGCATTGCTTTGTCTCTTGCTTAGGCTTGGTTTATTTGCTTTTTTGTTTATTTGTTTGTAGTCGTATGCTTCCTACGGTGCTTTGTTAGGGCAGCACCGCCAGCACTGTCCCTTTTGACCGCCGACAGATGTGATTTGCTACACTTGACTTGACTAGACATAACTGACACTCTAGAGTGAGGCCATGCATCTGTGCAGCTTTGATTTGCAACATGTGACTGTGCACTTTTGCGCTTTAGTTTAAGAGAAACCACTAGAAAAAAAATAATTTAAAAAAAAGCAGCTAAAAAGACACCACCGAAACGCACAAAGGAAACAACGAAATTGATCGCGAAGAAAGCAAGTTAAGAACTAGAAAATTCGCACCGCAATCACAACAGCAATACAAATAATAATAATAATGAGGTAAAAAAAGAAAAGAACAGCAATGACCGCGACTTTGCCATCGTCTACAACAATAACATTGACAAAACCAACAACTAACTACATACAGCGTACAGCGTACAACGTTCAACGTTTAACGTACAGCGTGCTCCGTATTCCGTGCTATGTGCTTTGTGCCTCTGTCCGTCGTGAGTGCTCGAATTCGAGTGTTCTGTACGTATCACGGGCTGGAAATGAACTGAAAGCTTAGCCGTTCAATCAACAGTAGGTCGCATGTCCTTGTTGATAGACGACAGGAACAGGGACATGAATACGGATGCGGACGCGGACGCAGACGAACCTAACTGTGAACTGACTGACTAACTGAGTGAGTAAATGAGTCAGTGAGTGATTGAGTGAATGAGTGAACGAGCGAGTAAGTAAGTAAAAGAGGAGCGAATGAGCGTCAACTTGAATAAGTTCTACTCACACTGAAGTCCAACCGTTAAAGCAGCAGCAGCAGCAGCAGCAGCAGCACTCGTCGTCTAACCGAAGCAATCGGGCACAGTTAAGTTAGTACAAGAAGCAGTCATGGCAATGGGGCGCAAGCGAGTCAATCGGCCGCTAGCTCTCTCGCTACAGGCTGCAATTGCTCCAATCGCCAAATGAGCACATCATTCACTCACACACACAAACACACTTTCAATCAGTCGATTGCGCTCGGTCACAGTCGCCTGGAGTCGCGCCGAGTAATGCTCGTTCGTACTCCCACGAACGAAGAAAACAAAGGTTGAACTCTCTCATCGGCACGTCAGCTGAATTCGTAGCAACAACACACATGTATCGCCCGCTCATCAGACACTTGTTCTATGCTCTTCACCTGCTGCTTGCTGCGTGCAATTTGTTTGCTAATAATGATGTCCATGAAGGAGAATGAGAAAAAACGACAACAACACACCCGAGAATCTTCAAACAAATTCTTTAGTGTTGCGCGTCATTTTATTTCATTTTAGTGCTTGTGGCGAACTCTTGTTCATGTACATCACTCACCCACTCACATGCACGCTGGCATACCTGCATTTACACGCTTCCATGCATGACACGTGGGGCTATTTTGTGAACATTAAATTGTTTTCAAATTTTTTTTTTGCATTTTTCAAGACCATCAACAAGAAAATAACAACGAAGCAAGTTGCGAAATGAGCCCCCTCAAATCGAAAACACCAAAATTCGCATTTGCTCCAGTTCGAATCAATTTTGCTCATTCCTGAAAATAGCGAACACATTTTTGGCTCAAAAGTCTTTTCGAAAATAACCTTGCCATTTTCGACTTTTTGCATTTTTGAAAACAAAAACGCGTGCATTCATTTGTAGGCATTTGACGCACTTCGCGTATACGTAATTTTGGTGCAAGCTGCGCGCTCGAATTACACATTGCTTATACGCACCGTAGATTATTTATTAGCGATATTTTTCGAAACTCTTCTTCTTTGCTGAATTTTTATATATATTTCTTTGTACTTCTTAGCAAGCCTCAGCCACTCCTACTCCTCACAGAGGCAGGCAGCATGCAGCTAGTAATATTTGTAACTGAATCTGCCTTTGTTCGTCTCTGCCGTGTTAGCGTTCTTGTGCTCGACTTCCAGACGATAGACGACTAGCCATGTGTGTTTTCACCACGCTGTCGAACGCTCACGAAAGCCAAATTCAACTCAACGTGCCGTGACTTCGGAGCTGTGAGCTTTCCTCTTGTGGTGCGCAGCTTTCAACCGTTACGAAAGTGAAAATCAACTCAACTCGACTCAACTCAACTCCATTAAAAGGAAAAGCCGAGAAAGCCGACGTGATTTTTGGCGCGCTTTTCGACCGTTCAACTCGTTTGAATGCTCTTATTCCAAGAGTTTGGCTACGACTCGCTACGGCACGTTGCGACTCAATGTGGCTCTAACAGCATAAACTGCTCCAAGGCTTTAACTGTTTGGTGACGCTGGTGCGGTTGGCATTGTCACAAACTAACTGGCTGCTGTAGCGGTATGCCAATGGCAATGACAATGCCTATGGCAGTATCACTGTCAGTGTGCTAATCTTATCTTATCAAATCGAAATCAATCACAAGTCGACTTTCACAACGACAACGCCGACTACAATGACAAACGTTTTGTTTTCAGCCCAACCGACCGTTCAACCGCATCAACACCCATCCACTGTTCCATTATATGCCTAATGAAAGGTATTACTTATTTTGATTCATTCGTTATTTTAATAACGCACATATTAACGCACACAAACACATTTTATAGTAGATGGCTTGAATAAAGGCAACATTGTTGTTATTGCTAAAGGTTATCGTTTGGTCTGACATCATTATTTCAGTGTGCATGTGCTTGACTTTCTCGTACTTGACTTTCTGTCTGTGTTGTTTGAAGTTGTCTTCACACCGGTGTCACTGGGGTCATTGTACGGCAGTGGTGAGACTCAAGAGCAAAGTGCGTGAGAACCACTCTCCTCCAGCTTTAATATCCATAAAGTTGGTTGAATTTTTTCTTTTATGGTTATTTCGTACATTCACTTTTCAATGAGTTTGGCAAACACTTTTCCGATTAGGGTTTGGCAGCTTTCTCAACGAGTGCGTATTGACTTATTACGTAAAACTTGGTGGTTACTTTCAATATGGTAACCATCTTAAAGCAACCGCTATATTCTTTACGACTGCACATATTTGCCAATACCAAGAAAACACACAAAATATCCTTACTTAATTTTATAAATGCGAAAGTAAAGTCTGTCTGTCTGTCTGTCTGTCTGTCTATCTGTCTGTCTGTCTGTTACCTTACCATTTCTAAACAGCTTAACCAATTTTTATGAAGTTTGGTATAGAGATAGATCTTGGGAAACCATATAGGCGAAAACGAGCATACGAGCATAGACTTCGATTCGATTTATATTGACGATGTTCAAGCAATAAATTTGCTTAAGCTCTTTAAAGCAACCTCGACTTTTGCGTAGAAATTTATGTATTTATATTCTGTTGCGTGTATTGGGACAACAGCTACTACCACCGCTACCGTCATCATCGCCACGTATTTATGTAAGGTTTGGTCAAAGCGAAGCTGAAGCGTAAGCAAAATACATGAATGAATAAATGAATAAATAAACGATAAGCCGTCAAAAATATAACTGGAGAAATTAATATTCATCACACGCCATGTTGCACCGCATTGCGCCGCACGAGCGCAAACCAGCAAGCGAGCCACAAATACAAAATCGAAAACCAAAGTAAAATAAAGAGAAGCAGAACGTAGCGAAGAAAAGTTTTAGACGCAGAGGCAGACGCAAGCCACAGATGCCGCAGCGTTGCACCTAAGAACTCTTTAATATGCATAATTCTCGAGTTGTGTTTCCGCTTGACAAATTTTCAGAGAACGAAGAGTGGGCTGCTGGAGGCAGCGATGATTGAAATATAGATGGGAACAATATCGTAGCAGAGCCACTGTCAAACACTCAACGTCAACACAACAAAACGGCAGTCATCAACACCAACAACACCAAAGCAACGACAAGCTATCTCATCATCGCCATCGTCATCATCTTCTGCAACACGAGCTTAGCCTTATCCTCAGTGTCAGCCCCAGCCCCAGCCCAAACCTCAGCCTCAGTAGACTTACTACAATGCCGGAAAGACGAAAGTGCCATTGCAACAGCTTCACGAGCATCAGGAAAAGCAGGCGGTGCTAAAAACGAGCTGCATTTCCTTACCACTAAGCCCGCTCCACGACAATTACGAAAATGCGCTCGCTTAACGCGCGACAAGCAATAGTTGTCGTCTCCGTCAGTGCCATTCAACGCGCACCGCCTCAGTCGCCAGCAACTTCTGCTTCTGTAGCAGTGTGGACCTCAAACTAATTTTCTGTTTGTACAACTCGCCGCCAGCGACTGACTGTAATGGCTGTGCAGCAAACGTGCCACTCATAGCGCCAACTCACCAGCACGCCAATGGGGCCAATAGCACGCCACGCCTGCATGTGTCTTGTGCAATTTGCTTGAACACGTTTCTTCAACGTACGCCGCGTGCCGCATGCCACGTGCCACACACTCCACAACGTCTATGTAATTATGGTGGATCTACGAGATGTGATCAAGAAGTTGCAAATTTTCTTTTAACCCTATTCACCGGATTTGCCGCCATGAAAAATTTTCATTAATCACCAAATTATAATTTCTACGCCGTAAAGCTGTCCATGCACGACGAACATGCTCGTGTGATTCGCTTGAGCAAATCTACAAAATTTAAAATTTTACACGAACATTGGCTCGCCATACACGACGAACATGCCGTCAAACACCAATGATTGGCACGAGCATGTTGGCCATGTATGGCCAGCTAAGCGAGCACTTTTCTAGTCCTTTCAAGCAATCAAAGTTTAACAGTTAAAGGAGCAGGTGATAAATGCAAATTAAAGTAGAACACCACAAAAAAGATGTAAGAAGAAAAAAAAGTTATTCCAAACTCGTACTCGTACACGGTTTTGTGCATACCATGACACATGCATGAATACACACGTGTGTGTTTTGGTGCGAGCATATGCTTTGCAGGTGCACTGACTTCCAGAGAGCACACGCGTAGAGTGATGGTAGGCCATCGTGTTGTTGCGAGGCGTGGCACGGCGTACTATCTTGTCACTTTTCACACACCTCACCAACGAAATTCGACACAAGTCACAGCACAGCTTTGCTCAGCTTTTCTCGGCTTTGCTCAGCTTAGTTCAATTAAGCTCAGTTCGACTCGACTCGACTCGACTCGTCTTGACTCGCCTCGTTCCATCTCGAAGTGGCTTCGCTTAGCTATGCCTAACCATAATTGATGTAACCTCAAAGCCATTGTTAATTAGACCAGCGACCTTGTTGTAATTAGTGCTCGTGGACATGCCCAAATGCCTTCGAGTTGCCTGCTGACGAACACAGCTGCAACCACAGCCACACCTACACCCACAGCGTGAGTGACTGGGTATGGTGTCTCTCAAGGCTCAAGGCTCAAGGCGCGTGTACTTGCTTTACGAATGCCAAAGAGTACAACAACAACAACAGTAATCAAAACAACAAAGAAACAAAGGAAGCCATAAATAAAAGCTGCTTACTTCATTACTTTTTTCCGCCGCAAATAAAGAGTTTTTTTTTTGGTTTTTGTTTTCTATTTCGTTTGCAAATGCCTGTCTCCTTGTTTCTTCTTCTTCTGGTTCTGTCATTTAGGACTAATCAGAGCTTGTGCATTTGTCAAAGCACAAAGTAAAGCAAAGCTGAGCGTTGAACGATTGTGGTGTCGGTACATTTGCACCCAAGTATAATCAATTACAGTGATCGCCTTCTCAACCTTCACTCACTTATCATGTGGATATATGTTCGCCTTTTTGTCTTGGATATTTAAGTAAGTATTTGCTGAAGACTTTAAATTCCACTTTGTTCAATGAGAAAGGAACTCCAGCGAAGTCCATTCGACTGCTGCCAAACCAATTGAAAGCGCATTCAAGTGAAATACTCTTGTCATGCGAATTAAAAAGCAATTAAACACACAGCCATGAGGAATGCGACAATGGTTCGAGTGTGGTGCGGGCTAACAGAAGAGAACAACAATCTGGACCTCGACGCGTTATGTGCGTCTGCGAATGCTCGCTGCCATTTGGCTTTGTGCATAAACATTGGGTCTTTGGGGATTTGTGCTTGGGCTTTGCCTAAAATTAAAGAATTGAACTGAGAAACAAAAAGAAAAGAAAAAAAACAAATGAAAAATTAAACGAATAAATAAAACAAAATAATTAAAAAGAATTTAGAAAGAATTTTCGCTCAACATTTTTTTGTGTGTGATTTCTTCGTAATTCTATCCTTTGACGATTTGCGCACAATTTTCACACGATTTCCAGAATAAATTTGCCGCCTTCAACTCAGTCTTCTTTGGGTAGCATGAAGAAGACGCCAACAGCACAAAGTCGGCGTGGGTGATACGTTCGCGCAGGGCTAACTGGTAGACGTTGAACAGCATTCGAGGGTTGTATAAACAATCATTGACCTCGTGCAAAGTGGAGATCTTTACGTCTCTACAACGTTCCCTGTTTGCTTGCTTCTTGGCCACGCACACAAACACACTTATCGCGTACAAACTTCTCGTTCGTCTAACAACCATGATACCTCTCACTCACTTCGCTCTCCCTCTTCTACTTAGACTATTAGCCCCCACGATGTTTCCATGCGAGCAATTAAAAATTGTTTATATACGGAGAAAATGCGCCAACACACCTAGACACGAACACAGCAAATGCCGGAAAAAATGAGTGGCACAATCATAAAAGCAACAGCCAAAGCAACAACAACAGCAGCAACAACAACAACAACAATAACAGTTACTAAACAAAAGAACCGAACGGAAAAGAAAAAGTGAAGTGAAAGAAAAACCATGCAAAACGGCGAAAAAAATAATAGCACAGCGAACAGAAGCGCTCTTCTGCTGCCTCGCCTTCTTATACTTTGCATTTTTCTCCGCCTCTTCGCCAACAACATCGAGAGCATCCACATACTCGTCATACTACTCATCTTTCCTTTTATTTATTTAGTTGTTGCTGCTGCTGTTGTTGTTGTTGTTGTTGTTGTGCAATTTGCAATTCGCTAGAAATCCATTTGCAAATCGCTTCATTCGTGTCACTATTACGAGCTGTAAGTGATGTGTGTGTGTGTGTGTGTGTGTGTGTGTGTTTGTATTTGCGTTCAAGTGCTTCGTCAATCAATTGCCTCCGATAAACATTCACATTCAAACAAGCCAACTGATTTTTTTTGCAATAAATTTATTAATTGCAAATTTTAGTTAAAGCCAAAGCGGCATTGGTTGTCCGTGTGCTGGTTGAATGAATGCCAGTGAGAAGTGGGTACGTTTTCAAACCAAACTTATCTGCACCAAGTGTGGTTTGGTGCTAGACCTTGAAAAGGCCTTGAAGGGTAGCACAAACGTGTGCAGTTGCGAGCATCAAATAGACTGACCAAGAGAAAGATGGAGAGAAAGACTGAGAGGGAGACAGAGAGGGAGTGCTTGCTTTTATTTGTGGCAAATCATATTGAAACGGGCAATCAAGAATAATGCGCGGCATGCGAACAGTTATTTTGTGTGTGTATGCGGTGTGCTTATGTATTAGTTTGTATGCTATTGTTGTTGCATAATGCTCAACACCGTTACTAGTTACCGTTATCAATGCCAACGACAAAGACGCTGCCAGTTCACAGTGAGTGAATATGTAGGCCTTAAATTTAAAAATTAAATCGAAGAATTTTGTCTCAGTAGGCAAGCGTATCGTCTTTAATACCAAAGTCTTACTAATGCTATAAATGCGATAGTAACTCTGTCTATCTGTCTGTGTGTCTGTCTGTCTGTTAGCTTTTCACGTACATACAGGTGAACCAATTTTTATGAATTTTAGTGTAGAGTTACATGGGAACTTAGGGAACCACATAGGCTAATTTTTGTCTCGAAAAGAATATAGATTATATAGTTCAGTAAATATACTTACATATCTCAGAAAAGCGGTATATAAAAATCAATAAATAAACAATACCGACTAGAGAAGGTTGTTTGATGAAATAGATGATATAATACATCAATTGAAAATGAGTAAAATATCTGAGAAATATGCTGTAACCCTATACAATATTGTAGAAGAGTGGTGCATTTACTTTAACAATAGTTCACTCAAAATCAATCAATTCCATTGTGTTGCACTGATCAAAAGAAATACATACGTAAATGTATAGTCCTCATACCTAGAATGTTTGGTCTATATATAATATCCTTAAGCAGTTGCAACTCACTGTGCTGTGGCATTGTAACCGACGCACTACGTACGAAGAAGAGGTTAAACTCGTAAGCTCAGCTAAGCTAAACCACAAACGAGTCGTATCATTTGAAATTAACTTTTCACCGCCCACCTACCGTTAGACCCACGAGCCTTTAAGGATACCAACCCTTCGCTGCCTGGCTGCTTATTTGTTAATATTCATACCCGCCAGCCGTTCAGTCGCCAATATTGCCCTGTTGTAGCATTTCTAAGATATGCTCTGTTGATGTTGTTGTTTATTTTGTTATTGTTATTGCTTCGCTGTGCTCAATTCAGTTCAGTTCAGTTTGCCTTGGCTTAACTCCATTTGCTCAGTTGCTGAATAGCTTGGTTGCTCCTTCAACGGTTCACGCAGATATTAGTTTGGTTTTATCGTAGATGATTTCCTAAACATATAATATGTTGGGAGGACTGAAAGTCGACCGTGCCGATGACGATGACGATGACGATGACAATAATGATGACGACGATGACTATGATGACGAGCACAAACAACCGCAAATGAAAAAACGACAATAAGCTCTAGTGTTACTCCTTCCATTGCCTTTTCTCTAACATTCTTTTACGCGGTCTATGTTTGTATGTATGTCTACGGGCAAACACACAGAAAAAGCCGTTGTCGGCAGTCCACAGAGGCATGTATAATGAAGAGTCCATCCCGGCTGTGCAAACATCCTGCGTCTTGCTTTAATTTTTTTTTTTTTTGCATAGTTGGTCTAGTTTTCTATAACACTAATTCTTACATCTTCCGTTTCTCATCCACAACCGTACGCAAAGCATACGCATGTGATTTGACACTTGCTCGGCAATCTGTCGACTGAATGGCATCCAATTGATTCCAAACAATGGAGTTTGGATGCTTAAACTAATGCGCGTAGTAGTTTAGCTGCTTGACAGTAAAATATCCCTGTGATTGAGATATGTAGATGGAGTTTGAGAACGATGATGAGTTGAGTGAAACTTAGCCAGCACGTGCGTGAATAGAGAGCAATGCCTGCAAAAATTGTTATTCTTCTAACCAAAATCTTCACCAACCGCACCGCCACACCATACACAAGCGGCGCCTGTTTGAGGTGACGTTGCTTGCTGTAGCTTTCTGAAGTTATTGAAATGTCAGCAAATCATTCGTTTGCCTAAACTGAGATTCGTCGCAAACACAACTGGCAGGTAAATTTAATTATCTGTTGCTATAAACAAACAGAAGACAACAGAAAGCATTTTCGCTTGCTTGCTTGCTTGCGATCTTACTATTAGAATATTTAGCTTTGAGCGTTTTTTTTTTTAGCAACTTTGAAGCTTTAGTGAGGGAAATTGGTACAATGGAATTTACTCGAAATATTGTATACCGTTAGCTGCGACTTTTTCCCATCTTTCAGACAACATCCGGAATCCCCATTGAAAAGATGCCACGTCTTTTAAAGCTATCCAAAAATCTACCCATTTGTTGACTTCTTTAAAAGTCGTGAAGTGCTGCTCGGCCAGGCCAAGAGTCACTGACCGATGAACAAGTGGTAGAAGCAATGTATGGTGAATACGGCGGGTGGGGAGGACATTGTAGCACTGCCAAAGCTTACTTCACAACTTTTGCAACGTGTGGCCGAGCATTGTCGTGAAGCAAAATCACTTTGTCCTGTTTTTTGGCATATTGGGGTTTTTTAAGCTTCAATCAAACGACCCCACAAGATGTACAGCATTATCTTCTTGCCATGAATATTCGGTTTGGCCCACAAGGTTGATGATTTTTTACGCCTTGTGTTGTCGTAGTGGGTCGACTTTCCGTAACCCCGTCCCAATTCGATACAAAAAACCATACCGATTATGTCTTTGTAGCAGCTGTTCGCACGTGAAGCAACGACGTTCCACATCATACGGAACCCAATTTTTTTTTGGACCATAGTCATGGCCAGGAGATGGCCACGGTCAATTCCTCAAAACTTATTCATACACCTACCTACCTACACACTCAAACTGACAATATGTTTCCAGTAGCAAAATCAAGCAGGCATCGCACTTTCAAACAAGGCAAACTCTTACTCTCCAATAATATTTTTCTATAAAACATTTCACAGAAGTGAGACTATCGTTTTGGAATAAGACAAAATTCAATACCCAACGAAATTAGTTAAATTAATGTAAAAATCTTTTTGTGAAAAATTCCGGTCAGTGAAAAAAAACTCGCATAGTCCGCATGCAATGGATCGTCCTGCTCTCGAAACTTTGTTAACGGTCGCTGTCGGCCTTCTACTGCACATCAACAATTGGTCGCTGACTGCGCTCACGCACGACGTGCCATACGCAGAACCCAGCATCGGCTCGGCGCTGTTCCTCATATCGGTCATCATGCTTCTGGCCATGTATCGGCAGAGAGATGACCAATTCGAATTTGGTCAAGCTGCGCGACACGCAATACTGGTCGGTGAAGTGTTTCTCACGATCTACTTCAGTGAAAGGGTGTTACTCAGAGTCTGGAGGCCATTGGTGAGGTGGCTCTCAATCGTCGGCTACATTTTTGCTCACCACGATTGCAAAACGATACCCACAACTCATTGCGCTGCCTGCCCGCGCTGCCTATGTGCGTTTACACGCTCCGCGTAAGCGCTTGGCTGCATATAATAATGCTGCCCCTCAAGTAGTGAATGCAAGAATCCTGTCGCTGTCAAAACCAGCAAAGCCGTCAAAACCAACGTTGAAATGCGATACCAAGCGTCTGAGCGTGAATGAGTCTCAATATGATAATATCGTGGATAACAACATCACCACCACCAACCCTTAAACAACCTGCGGTCGCGAAGCATCGTGTCAACAGCAAATCGCGGCAATCTACAAATTAAGCCGCTACTCGGATTTCATCAGAATGACGCAAATTCGTTGACATCACCATTTGCAACGGCTTGGAAAACATTCGTCATTCAGATCTTCATCTATAAGCTTCAACTGGTAAAGCGACTAATGCGCTTTTAATGAATACGACTGTCTATTCTAATGACAATGGTGATGGATGTCAACATTGCTGAAAAGCCAAAAGGTTTTAATTAATGGAATTTACCTGGTATACGGCGTCAACCTGAATTGTGTTCAACACTCGGCGCGTCATTGCTGGTTAATCGACAAGTATTTGGCTTTTGTTCATTAATCTGCAAAATTAAATATAAATAGTTCACGAAGTCGACAAAAAATAAACAAAAAAATTAACTAAAAACAAGCACTCAACCAGCTTAACTTTTATATTTATTTCATTTAAGTATTCATTAATTTGTTTTATTTATTTCATTTTATTTTATTTTATTTTTTTTTGGTTTTTTTTTTTTTTTTTTGAACCGACCACTTTTGTCGGCATGAAATTAATTTTTTAATCAGATTTTTATGCACTACAACCAAAAAACAGAAAATCACAAAGTCGGTCGGTCACACTATAACATTTTTGTGGTTTGACTGTTGTTGTTGAAATTCATTTAAATTTTTTCAAAAATTGAATAATGCACTTTATTTGTAGGCTTCATGAAAGAGCAACTGTAAGCAAACCAAACAGAATACGATTTGGCACAGTGACATAAAACATGACATTGTCAAGCAAAACACAACAAAATACAATTTGGTAGCATTGTATCTACATACTTTCTTCAGATACACGATGTTCTCTAAAATTCAAATAATAAAACCAAGTAAGGCGAACGCGTTTCTTTTTATTGTCTTTTCTATTTTATTGTTTTATATATATATATATATATATATTTCTTTGTTATTATTACTAGGTATTATTAGTTTTTAATTTATATTTTTTTTTTTCTAATTTGTTCGCTCTAAACGTGCTACTTAAGTGAACGGCGACTGCCAAGTGTCGGCGTATCGATAAAACACAATAAAGGAAAGAAGTAAAAGCATCACAACACATCGAGAAGCGTTGATAATTAAATGTTTCATGTAGAGCAATATGCAAACGCACACTCACACTCCCACTCACACTACCACCAGCATACACGCACACACACACCAACACACACATACACAAAGAGCGAGAAAAATGACCAAGTTTCGAGCAAGCAGCACCACCGCATTGCCTACAGATGCAATACACAACGGCAGCATTAGCGGCCACATTAAATTCATTTTGTATAATTCTCAGATTTAGTAGCTGACGGAGAGTGTACATACTACCCTACCCACATAAAAATAAAAATAAAACAACAACAAAAAACGAATAACGAACGGCAAACGGCATTGATGGCTCAGTGAAATGAATATCTCGAACTCAATTCATTGCTTTATTAGTTGACTCAAACGGATCGATTTAGGGACAATAAAATATAATAAATACATACTTCGCTAAAGACCTGAAGTTCGTAATCACAAGTGAGCTGCTGTCACAAACAAAAGCTTTTCTTACTTACATAAAATTGCCCGTTTTACCGGCGCCTCATACAAGTTCATAATCATAGCCACATCCACATAATAAGATTTCTTTCGATTTATTAAATTAGTCAGTTTGATTGTGTTATTTATATTTCTGCTGCTCCTTGTTATACTTGTACCTCTTCATCTCCTAGTTAAGAGAAAGAAATAAGTTACAGTTCGTAGTTGATTTGATTGACTCAATAGGCGAGTATGGCAATCAGCTAGGCCAAAGAAGAAACAACTTCAATCAAATGAAACAAACTTCTTACAGCGCCTATATAAGTACAGCGATATCAGTGCACAGACACGTGTACATGTACGCATACAAACACATTCACCTGTGCGCATTCACCTCAGCAGCCAACACCCAACTTTAAGACAAGCAGAGTCGCCGATTTCGACGTCAACATTAAAGCCTTAGGCTGATGTCATAGTGAAACTTGTATTTCGCGCTGCGGTTGAAGCGACAAACCACTGCACGTGTATTCTTATGGGAATTACAACGTGGTATTTGAAGCGTATATTGAAAATGGTTTTACTCTTCAAAACGTGCTTAGTGGGGCTAACCCTTTTGTGGTAAACTTTTTGTGTGTGCCATGCGTTTTTGTTCTTGTAATTGCCTGGCGACTTAGTTGTTGTCTCTCATTTACATTGACCTTCTTCATCGTCAAACTCAGTTTAGAGTATCACTATGACAGGTCGCTTCAAGCTCAGCGCCGTATACAAATATCACTCTGACATCAGCCTTACACAGACGCTCGCTGCACGGCGAACAAAAAATTTATTTAAACAAAAAGTAACAACTATTAAAGGAAACAAAAACAAGCCAAGTGTTTTGTATGCTGCTGTTTAGAGGGAATGGCGAATTTTAATTTTCATTTTAATTGTAATTTTGCTTGTGCTTTTCATTCGGCCTGACTGACCGCCTGACTGACTACTGGCTGCTTTGTGTTCTCTCGTACATCACATCAGCCACAGCCGTCTTCGAAATATCCCAAGCATTTGCATTCAATTTCAAATTACAATTTTACTGCTTTGCTTAAAGTACTTTGTTTATGTCTTTCGCCTTTCAACGTCTCGTCGTCTCATCCATGAACCATTTGCGCTTGGAGATTCAGCACGCCTTGCCCCGCCACAATGACGCTGTGGATTTCGACTTTTTTTCGCTTACTTTTTTTCATTTGTTTCATTTGGTGCAAGTGCCTCGTTTTGATATTTATTTTAATTAGATAAATCGACGCTCAGGCGATTTTGTCTGCGATTTGTCATCGTCGCACTTACGTAAAACAAATAGCAATCAATTTCTCACTCTTGTGCAATCATCGAGAAAGCGACAAAACGGCAAATTCGATTTGCCCGTAGGTAATTCCCAATGTAATTATAAAGAGTAAATAAATAAACGAAGGCACGAACAGGCTAATAAAACGAAATACAAAAAGTAAACAAAAACAGAAAAAGAAATAAGATGAAATGGAGGAAAAATAAAAAAAATCACACAATAAAATTGCTTATCGGTGCGGCAGTGGCCGCGGCAGCGACAACGGCAGTGTCAGTGGCCGAGGCAGCGGCAGAGGCGGTTTTGAGTTTGGTAAAACCGCATCGCCAATCGCAATGAGCAGAATGTTTTCAATTTTGTGTTCTGCTTGTTCTTGTTATAGTTGTTGTTGTTGATTTTTAAATTTTTTAATCGATTTTCAATTTACGTAAAAACATTTATATTGTATATAGAATTTAATTGAAGTTGTTCTAATAATAACAGAAAAATTAAATATAAAGGAAAAAAAAAAGAAAAAAAAACGTAAAAATACAAGGCAGACATTTTTATTTATTTAAAATAAATGTTTAATAAACAAAAAGCCGCAAACGGCAGCAAAAAACACACCATTCGAATAACAACAGAGAGCAACGCACAGCATCAACGGAAAAAATGCCACATTCAACATAGTGCCTGTGCTGAGATTTCACTCAGATATGATCAGTTAACAAACGATTAATATCGTCTAAATTTTATTTGGAATTTCGAAAGCCAATGTGAATTGAAAGAAAAAGAAAACGAACGGACGGTCAGTCCTTGAAGCTAAAGCGCTTATAAGGAAGATTGCTGAATGTGGTTGGACACACGGAAATAAGATCACAATGAAAAGGGTACTCCAAAATCTATGGTATAAATCGGAAATTGTTATATTGGGTGTAATCAGTGGCGCAGCTAACTTAGGACTAGGCGGGGCAGTGCCACGGTGCCACTAAGCGCAAGTTATATCCTAGCTGATTAAAGTTGAACTGACACTGCCATTGCCGTACATTTATTTAATTTGATTTTATTTATTTTAGGAACTTACACAGTTATAAAACAATTTATATTGGGCGCGTTCAGCATTAGTAACCGCGGACTTTTATCGCTTACTTGCTAAGCGCTGACTGATTTGTCTCTTCTTGATGCAGTGATCTGCTTGCTTATAAAACTGCTTTTAAATTCACGTTTTACTGGCCTAAGACCATAATTCTTATTCAACTTAGATACAACAACTTTATTACAGAAATGTAGCCAATTCAAAACTAAATATTCTGATATAATAGGCGCTACTTTTTCAATGCATATTGCATTAACACTTATGACCTTGTTCTAGCTTAATTGACCCCGATATGGTTTGTTCAATAATTAGGTAAGGAAATTATAACTAAATATGCAATGCTAGAATGCGACCTTACGGAAGTAATGCAATACAAAACACTTTCATTCAACAAATTAAAAATAACTGATTAAAAATAACTTATTTAAGAAATAGTATGCTCAAGCTCGTCTCATACATTTGGCACTAATAGCAATCAAAACGAAGGCCGCATCAAATCTCCATTTAACGGTAGTTATTATTGACTTTTCAAAAAACTACAGCCTGAAATTTTAAATCCTGTGTGCATTTCACGCATGGTAGAAATGAAACTTCTTAAAAAACAACAGCGCGTGCCCTTCCTCTTGTTGTTCTTTTCATTACCCTGCTAACGACTTTGTTTTCATTACACAACTTCGGCTCAACGCTCGAATGCTACACGAAGACCGATAATGCGATGACGCTATTACGCGTCATAATGTTGAACATCATTTACAAAAAGAACACAACTAAGAGCGCAATACTTTTGTGCGTGCTCAAGAGAGAGTAACGTTTGTACATTTTCAAGCAACTCACAAATACGAACACAAAATTTGTACGGCGATGTATTCCTTCTCTGTTTCGCTTACATATTTTTCTTTCATCTCTGTTGTAGAACGCTGCGTTCTGGCATCGAAATATTGCAAATTTTTACTACCAAATTATCGACCTCGTTTTATTTTCTAGCTATACTACTGTAATATACTTCGTCATTGTTTATTTTTTACTAGCTTCCGCCTGCGACTTCGCTTGCCTGGTATGGACCAACATTGATATTGTCTACTTGATCCTTTTTTCGGAGTAAAAGTATTTTATGTCCTACCCATGCCGAAGTCTATTCGGTAGTTTTTGGGTGAAAGTGTAATAAACAAACTTTCAAATTTACATTGTCTCGCTCTTTGGATATTTCAGCAGCTCTGCGCTCTTCCTACTGCTGCGATTTTCTCGTTGATCTTCCTGTGTTTGACTTTTTCGTTGGCATTTCGTAGTCTTCACTTCTCTGATTTTTTTTTTCGTTAGAATATTTGAACATTTCGGCTTTGTGCAGTTTGAGCAGCATTACCGGCAAACATAATTCACAGATGCTGCATTGTTTTTGTGTTTAATTTGTATATGTACAGTTTGAGAAGCATCTGAAAATTAAGTTGATCTTAATATTTAGCGAATTCGACAATTTTTTTGCACCAAAATTCACAGTAACCTTCTAAAGGCTATTCTAGAGGTTCCCTGAAAATTTCATCTAAATAGGTCCAGCGGTTTCGGCGTCCATAACGCCCAAACATACAGACCAACAAACAAGCAAACATACTTCCAACTTTATATATATAAACTAGCTGTACCTGCGACTTCGTCTGCATAGAATTAGTACCTTAATTTGCACACTGTAAAGGAGAAGATTGGAAAGCACACCAGCCGATATAGTGACAAATTACAACAAACTTGCGAGAAATCTCCTCCCACCCAGGTCACTTGAGCGCCTGAAAAAACCAGGCCTTCACAAATATCTTGGAAGACACAGATATTAACTCTACCCCGTTTGCCTGATCGATTATTCGTCGTAATTGATTTACGGTGTTAGGTTATTTTTAATATTTCAATAATTGTAACGTTGTGGTGCTACAGTTTGTAATGTACGGATTCGTTACTTAATTAAAAGACAAAAAAAAAAGACAAAAAAAGTAAGTCTTGAAACTACTTAAAATAATATGGTATGCAATGAGAGTAGATGTTTTTGTATCAACCAAACTTGTAGAAGCGGCAGTATTGGACAGCTGAAAGACATTTACAACGGATGAATCGAATAAATTTTTTACAAGACTAAAGGAAGCATACAATAAATAAATAAAATTAAATAAAAGCGACGATAAATTTGATTAAATTGACAACATTCATAAAGTACGTACAATACGATACGATTAGTACTTACATTAATTTCTTGTACCATTGCAGAAAGAAAGAAAGAGACAAAAAAACCAGTTTGCTTAAAATTTTTATTTTTATTCGAATTAAATATTTTACTGACAGCAACAAGACCAAATTTCATTTATTACTAAAAAGTATTCATAATAATATTAATAGGTAATAATAGTAATAAAAAAAAACAATTTGTAAAATATACTTCGTCAAACAGAGTTTTTTTTTTCCTTCTTCTTCTTCTTATGCGTGTTGCCTTATTCGTTCTGCCTCTTTTATTTGTTAATTGAGTTTTATATATAATATAATATTTTATAGAAAAGAAAGTAGTTTCAATTTGACTGAATAATATCACTAGAAAGTTTGTTCTCCTTGCTTTGTTTTCTCAACGTTGTCATCATCATTATCGTAATCATCATGATCATGGCTGTCGCCAGAACTTTGATTTCTTCGACATATTTGTCGTGCAATTTTCTTTAATTATTTTAATTAGTTCCATGTTGTCTTGCTCCTTTAAATTTATGGTACTTCATATTTCGTATATGTGAAATATTGCTTATGTGCAACACCAACTATTCCTGTCTTCTACGCCTTTTATCTTTTTTTTCTTTTCTTTTATTTAAATATAATTTGTTTACATAATGTATCGTCATTTCATTATTACTCGTCTGTATAATAAACGTTACAATTGACTTTTACTTTGCATGTAAAAATGGTGTAAATTGCGTGTTACATGTGTGCGCGTGTGTATGCGTGTATGTGTGTGTGTGGGTGTGTGGAAGAAACAACGGAAATTGCAAATACCAAGGTCGAAATATTGTTCCGCCACATTTGTATTCGACGCTTCTAACAGTCCAATCTGTGGATCAATTATTGACTAGCATCGGCAAGCCTCTTTCAGTTTACGCGGTATGTTGCCGTACCATGAAACCAAAATAGAGAACACCGATAAACTAAACCAAGCATGTGTCAAAAATAATAATAATAATAATAATAAATATATAAAAACCACGCTTCATAACTTGCTTGAAGAATATAGATTGTCATTAACTAAAATTAGAGTTTCAAACAGCATCATTATATTCATCAAGGTTCAGTCGTGCAAAGCCGCCCACATCGACTGTCGACTTCTGGAGATCTGATCTCGCCACTATTTATAAAGCACCGATACTAACTAATCTTATTGAGCTTATATGACACCAACTAGAGTAGCAATCTCAGTCACCCGGAAGATGCTGCTGGCTTCGACAATGGCACGGAATAAGTTGAGCAGGCACCAAGAAGTATGTAGATTAGTTCGATGTACATTAATCGCCTGCAACTAGGTTAAACAAACTTTAGCCAAAGATCTATTAAATAGTCTTACTTTGACCTGTTTGGGTCAAATCTTGTAATTGAAATTTTTCGTACTTCTTGTTGACCGATTGATCTGAAAGTTGGTACACAACTTTGGTTCTGATGACAATACAATAATTTGTTACTAATTTCTTTGCATTATTTATTATTTTTTTGTTTGTTATTGTGGTACCCCATATTTTTTAGCTAGCCACATTCGAAGCCAGTCTCGGTCGCAATGTATGTGAAATCGACAAAACCCAGAACTACACAGTTGATTTTCAACAATTAATAATGGCCTTCAGCTTCTTCATTCTCAGCTTCAAAAAACCAAAATAATAAACAGAAACATAAAATATATTAAGAAAAAAATATTAAGAAAAAAATATTAAGAAAAAAAATAAAAAACACATTTCCACTTGGTGTTGTGATTGTTATTGTTATGGCTTTTTTTATTTAGCTAAGTGTATTTGAATTGATGTGTTTGTTTGTGTGGGTGTATGTAATTATTCAAATGTCCTCGAATCTATTAGAATCTATTACTGCAATCGTGTGTGCATGAGTGTGGGGGTGTATGTTTACAAAAAAAAAAGTGTTATTTACAATTTGGCGTAAATTTGTTCTGCTTTTTTCGTTGCATCTCTAAAAATGCTTTTTTTTCTTTTCTTTCGATTTTTAATATAATATATATCTTGTGATTTGAGGTTGTCTTCCAATACGGTTTTAATTCGTACACCTTTTTTTGTTGTTGTTGTGTGTTTGACTTTTTATTTATTAATTATTATATATATTATAAGTAGTATATATATTTTCAGTTTTATTTGCATTTTTTTTATATTTTTTTTTATTGTAACTAATACGAGTATATTAAGCTACAAACACATTTTTCACTATATCACTTTGAATTAATTATTAATTGTATATAATTGTATATTAATTT
Organism: Cacoxenus indagator; assembly: GCA_035041755.1. Taxonomy (NCBI): domain Eukaryota; kingdom Metazoa; phylum Arthropoda; class Insecta; order Diptera; family Drosophilidae; genus Cacoxenus; species Cacoxenus indagator. Next base: position 1,237,784 of record JAWNKX010000220.1, on the reverse strand, counting down.
GTTTTTGTTTTTATTGTTATTGGTTTTTTGTAATAGACTTGAAACTTTCGTATATCTCAATAGATTTCTTTGAAGAATTTCAGTGAGGTTTTTGAAGCGTTTATATATATATATTTTTTTGATTTTGTTTTTTGTTTTTAGGTTTCAGTTAGCATGAATCGTTGTTGTTGTAGTTTCAGATTTTTTAAGAGCTTTTTCTCTTGGGAAATAAACTAGGCTATTGACATTGGCTACAGCAATATCTGTGGCGTGCTTTTGACGTGGGCGCGATGTTAGATGGGCTCGAGTGCAGGTTAAATGTAGAGAGTTGCATACACATACACACACACACACACACACACACACACAAGCACATTCACAGACATACGTGTATATGGATATAACGGTGTATGCGGTTTTGGCGCTAAAGGTTTAAACAGGTTTATTAGTGTAAGTATAGGAGTGTGTTTGCGTTTGCATTTGTGCGTGTATTAGCTCCTAATTTATGATTATTTATGGCATTCGGTTGCATAGCTCTTGGGCTTCAGCTTACGGCATACGATTTTGGTTTTAGTTGCATTGGCTTTGATTTCGGTTAATTAGGTTTGGATTAATTAGTTTGCTGGTGGTTAAGGAATAGGGGTACATATTGCAAAATGTTGTGTGTTACCGTGTTTCTGTGTGTTCATTTACATCAGCATATATAAATATACATATCTAGATATATTTTTTAATATTTCTTATTAAGTTAAGCTATTAGCCGTGCGAGTTTTCTCATTTTACGTCACTCTCTGTCTCACTACCACGCTCTCTCGAACTCTCTCTGTATCTCTCTCTCTCTTTGTCGTTTTGTCAATTCTAGTTAATATGCAATAATAAAGCTGAACCGCATATAGAATAGAAATTAAATCGTATGATGGATTCTATTACGAAATTATAGACTTATGGAACAGAGCTTATCTGTCTTTCTCTCTTTTCTCTATATTTCTGCTTAATTTTTTTTTTCACTTTTATCATTGACTGTTGATCTTGCTTCGCGACGCCATTTTCTTCTTACCCAATTTTAATGAATCTGTGGCGGCTGCGTAGTTGTTGATTTCACTTTGCCTCATAAATGGCTACTGAAGCTATGAACTGCTATTGTCGTTATTAACCGTTTATTTTGTAAAATTTTGTTATTAATATTTTTCGTTATTGTAAATGATTATTTTTATAAATTTTATTTACAACAATTTCGTTTCTTCAATATTTTCTAGTATTTATTCAATTAAATTGCTTCTTATATATTTTTTTGCTGCTTAGACACTTTTTGCTGCGCTAATGGTTCATATTGACTTGTAAGGCTATTTGATTATTTGTTTAAAATTATTGTTTTGTTAATTTGTTTTTGTTTTTTTGTTTTATATATATATTATAATTGTTATTAATTACTCTTGTTTAATTTTTATACTTTTTCTTTATCAATATATATAAATCGAAGGCTTTGTATCGTTAAACTTTGAATTGTTGTCTTTGTTATTAGGTTTGTTTTTTAAGTTATGTATTTTATATTTTAATTTATATTAAATAATTATTAGTAATTCGTTTAAGTATACGCACTTTCGATCCTAAAAATTGCTGTATGTCTAAATTGAATAATACTCTTTTTTTATTTTATTATATATATTATTATAGCTATGAACGTCCTCACATTTTATTTGATATTTATCATTTATTTATTTATTGTTTTATGTTAATAAATGTTATCATGTATATAAGAAATTGTTTTCAAATTTTTAAATGATGACTCACGATTTATATATATATATATATATATGTATATATATGTATATATAAAAATAGATATCATTATTATTTATCAACTTTTTATTGTTTTTATGTTTATTTTTTTATGTTCATTTGTTTTTCTACTTGCAGTTTCCTTGTCGCTCAACTTTGTATATGAAAATTGCTTTTTTGCTCAAACCATTGTAAATAATTTAAAACAATTCGAAATCAACGTTTGGCAATAAAACCGCCAGTTTTAATATTTTCAGTTTTTGCATTAAAAAACCGTTTATTTGTTATTGTTGTTTTGTATTTATTATTTTAAAATATTTTTATTTTATTTATTTATTTTTTTATGGTTTCTTGCTTTCGTTTCGTTACACTTTTTGTATGGAAACATACTTCTTTGTATATATATTAAAAAATATGGTTAAATTATTTAAATATTTTGTTTGTGCTTTTCTCAAGTGGTTTTTGTTTCAAAGCACACGGAATGTGCGCATTAGCAATTTTAATATAATATTTCATTTTTATTTCATTTTATTTTAATAGTTAATTTTATTTTAATTATTATTTACTTATAACTTTGTATTATGTTTCTTCTGAAGTACGATTTTCCATTCACTGTCTCGGTTTCGTCTTATGGTTTGAGTTCCCTATTGTTTGTTTTGTTATTCAGATTTTTCTTTCAATTTTAACCACCACCTAAACTTAACGCCTGAACTATACGTGGATCAGCTTTACTACCCTCACGAAATTCTTCTAATGTTAATTTGCCATCATGATTCTTATCCATTTGATCGAAAATCTTATCGACGCGTTTCTGCGGCGTGTTCTCATCCTCCGATTGGGGTTGTTGGCCCTATTAAGGTAGTCAATATTAAATTTACAGTGAATGTTTCAATAATTCAATTATAAAAATTAAATTATAAAATTATAATAATATACATATAACAGTTTGTGTACGGATTTTATATCTACATATTGGCAAACACATTTCCTGCGTTACCTTTCCTGCTTAAACCACTGAACCGAATTTGATAAAAGAAAATTTACATCAAAAACGGTCCAGTGGTTTAAGTTAGAAAAGGTCTTCAAGATAAACGCATTAAAACAACAATAACAACACACAGCAGTTGATATTGTGAGCGCAGTAGAGTGGGTGTATAGGGAGGTTTGTGTGCCTCTACTATCGGTTTTGTGAAGCTGTCTTATTGTTGTAGTTTCATTTAGTTGCATATGCAACGTGGTGAGAGACCCTTTTTGTGTGTTTGCGCTCTCTTTGCTATCATTAACCGATTAGTGTTGGTTTGCTCGTGAGTGAGTGATCAAACAAAAATTGCTCACTAAACTGAGCAAATGATTATGTTCCTGCCCTATTGTTCGTTTATGCTCAGTTGTCTTTACAAGAACCTTGCTTACAGGAAGGTTTTTAGCACTTAAACAAGTAATAATAAATCTTCTTTCTAGAATGCGGTCGATTGTGTCGGCCGCGGTTACCCCTGGTATAATATCTGTGACGGAATATTCTGCGGTTCAATAATTCCCCCAACATATAAAACTGAACAGCGCACCACTAATGAGTGGCTAATTGTAACTCCAAATGTGAGCATCTCTAGTCGGTCTTGGAAAACATGAAAATGCAGACATGGTACAAACTTAATTCCTTTTTTAAGCAACCCGTTAATCGGCTAAGCAAGTAGTCAAACCACTGAATACTCGTAAATTTTTGAAAAAGTTGTAGCGTTGCTGGAGGGGTGTGTGTCATTATGTCGTGTAATTAAGTATACATACGAGTTGGTAAATGAGTCAACGTAATCATCGAATGTATAAAAAACAAACAACGTAATTCATAGTTTTGTGAAGAAGCATGAAGAGAAAATAATTTTATACTTACAACCATCTGGTAGATCGCATCGACAATGTTGTACATCTCCTCGCGTGTTATGTACCCATCATTGTCCACATCGTATAGACGAAATGCCCCTGCAGATGTATGCGCGCAACCATAAAAGACAAATGGATTTATTAGTTGAACAAATAATATACATATACGAGCAAGCACAGCCAGACAGACAAACGCTACCGCAAACACAAACAAACACACACTTATCTAGATAGTTAGGCAAATAGTGTGACAACTTACATTGCAATTTCTCGTCGAGGTTGCCCTTCGATGTCACTGATAAGGCGCGTATGAATTCCTCAAATTCTATTGAACCGTCCTGAGTACAAAAGGCGGAGGCATAACGATAAATGTTATATAAAGAAACAAACAAAAAGAAAGCCAAAAAAAAAAAACCCAAAATAAATCACAAATAAAAATATTAAGACTGGTAAACACACTTGCACACCCATTCACACGTAGATACATAGATAGATAGTGAGATATAAATGAGTTCGATGGTATTGAATATATAAAACTTATATTTAGGCCACGCTTTTGGCCGAATATTTGGTGGCCAAATAGTCGGCAATGAAAAATATTTGCTTGCCAGATTTCGTTGACTCGCGTTTCAAAACAAATTTTCTGTGAGTAGTTCAATCACAAAGAGCGAAACAAAAAAATCTACTAGAAGCTCTTAAAATGAGTTGCGATGAGTACTCCAGTACAGATCATGACTCTTCTCCGGTATAAATAAGAATAATAATGACAGTGAATTACACGACAGTTTCTGGAATTGTTTTGAGAATTTGATATTCGCATGTCGAATATCGAATATCAAAAATGTGGACGAATAGGCCGAATACCGAATAGTTGCCGAATACTCGTAGCATCTTTAATATATACTAACAAGGGAACCATCGAATGAAGAGGTAAATAGCAAATGAAAACGTCTGATTTGGAACATACTAAATCGATTTCAATTAAACTTTTTTTATTATTTTCCGTTGATAGATTTTCGACTTCGAATTTGACATACTTTTCAACGGCAAACTGATGAAGCAATGTCCCGACTTTCGCGTTAAACTAACGCACCAAACTTAGCCACAAACGTACTCCATGATGACATGTACCAATTGGACCAATTGTCATGGTGTTCGGTCCAACGGTTTTGAAGTCTATAGGCCACAGATAAACAGACAAACATCGATTTATATATATATATATATATATATATATATATATGTGTGGATAGAGAAAGATAGCGAAGTCGGTATAGGCAAATCAAGTAAAGATACGCCGATGAAAATGCGAAATGTGCGAAAGGTTATGAATCAATCATAAAACCCCATAAAGTGCTTAGAGTTGACAAATGATACAATAAAGAAGAAGAGATGCTTCTTCACAGTAAACAAAATATTGTAGTAGACAAAGAAGTGGATGGCCCAAGATGAAATGGGATGAGTGCGTGAAAGTGAAGTGAAGCGAAAATGATTGTTTACTTTGGTGCGCTGGTGATTGAATGAAGCGGTTTCATATCAATCTTAATTGAATTATTGGGAGACTCCTTCTCATCAGTCGAATTAACTACGTTGCATAGTAAAATGTATATTCATCATTACCATCATCATGTACGAGTATGTCTGTCAGTCGGCTGTCTCTGTTAAACAGTCACCTAGCTACTCAAACAGTCTGTTTGTCAATTAATCAGTTAGTGAATCTGTCTCTTAATCTGTCTGTCCGTCTATCTGTACGTCTATTGCAGTGTAGGTCATACTCACGTTATTCTCGTCGAAGACACGAAAAACAAGCGATGCGAATTTGCTAGGATCTCCTTGTGGAAAGAACTGTTTGTAGATTTTAATAAAACCCTGTGTCGAAAAAGCACCAAGAAGCAGAAAAGTGTATAAAGAGCAATCGTGTGGATATAGCCGAGCCGTGAACGATAACATTGTCGACATTGGCGTCGATGTTGGCGTTGGCATTAGCGCCAACCAATTAGCAAAAGTAACAGCAGTTGACAGCAACGAAGTCGGTTGTAGAATCACATATAGCCGGGTAAGCGCAACAGATTCAAATAGTCACATGCACATACATACGTACGTACGTGAGGTGTGTGTTTGTATGTGCGTGTTGATTTTAGTTTAGTTTGTTGTTGTCATTGGCGTGGTCGTCGTCGTCGTTGTCGTCGTCGTCGTCGCCATAATCATCGTTATTGTCGTCGAGTTGAGTTGAGTTGAGTTGAGTTGAGTTGAATCGCGTTAAGTTAATTAAAAGCAAAATTATTAAGTTTTATAGATAAAATTTTTTACGTAATGCACATTAATAAAGTCCATCGGTATCGGCCGTAAAAAAGAGAAGAAAAAGAGATAGGAGAATAAGGCATAAGAATTATGTTATTAAGTTAATCATTTGCCTAATTAAAAGTGGATAAGGGAAGTATGATGATAAGAGGGTAAGTGGGTAGGAGAGCAGTGAAATAGATAGATAGTGAGAGTAAAAAATACGTACTTGCTCTGTGAGTAAACCATTCGGACAGTCTTTGAGAAATCCTTTATGCCTGTCATGCGTTTCGTTAGTAGACGATTATGCGAAATTGTTTTTGTTTAAATAAAATAATAATAATGATCATAATAATTTTTTTTTATACATATAATTAATTATTTGGATTTATAGTAGTTCCCGCTTAATTTGAGGCTTTTGTTGCAATTAACCGCGCAATTCATTTATCTGAGTATACGAATAATTGAAACATCGTTGCAGCTAACCTAGTATTTTTTTTATCGAAACTATATATTTGTATATAAGCAATTTCTCTTTTTTTTTATAATATATATTTATGTACACTTTAAGTGGTTGAAAAGAATTGTGTTATTTTTGACTGTATGCCTTTGACTCTCCACAACCGCAGCCTTTATTTTTTCCAGCTCACTTAAGAACTGATTGATTGGCAGAAAAAAAATCTCGAAGCAGTGCAATGGCATTAATCATTTTCAATCAAATCAATTAATGGTCGCGTTTTATAAATATAAAAAGATAAAGTAATATGTATGTGTATCATACTATATACATGTAATGTTGCTACTTAATATTAATTTTTTTCTGCGGACCTATTTTTGACAATCACAAATATGCGGGGATTTTTTCATACATTTACTATTTTATAGTTATTAGTATTAAAGAGGTTACCCACTAAGCGGGTGTGAGTTATACGGTAAAATTTCTACACTTCTAAAGGGAGAAATTTTGTTGCAAACATTTTCTTGCAATTAAACGGGTTTTGCAAATAAGCGTGTAGCAATTAAGCGGGAACTACTGTATGTGTACAAGTAAAATGCAACCGATGTAATCATATCATATCATGACAAGCTTTGAGATGTTTATGTACATTTTTTTTTGTATGATCTTTGATTTTAGTAGATTAACATTTTGTATAGCAACACGTCATCATGCATCATTTGCCTTGCCTGCCTAAATGTGTGCTTTATATGTACATACTCGTATATATGTGCCTTTTTGTTGTTTCGTTTTATCTCGATGTTGTTCTTGCAATAGTTTAGTTTAGTATTGAGTTATGCTAGGTTATAGGTACTGATCAGTCATATAGATGAAACCAATTCTCTGGATCGAATATTTGTGCGAATGAGTGAGCAGTGAGTGAGCCTAGAGAGCAAATCAGAAGCTCCTGAGTGCTAAGCACACGCACACATTTTTTATAGGCAAATCTATGTTTGATAACCATTGCGTTGGTTATATTATAATAACAAGAATTTATTACAAACACCTAATGTTCCTGAAATTTGTTTATTTCCAGTTTCTTTTTTAACTCAGCCTGTTTGAGTCATATTTTGTAACTGAAATTTTGCCTATATCCTGTTGACCGATTGATCTGAAATTTAATACACAACTTTGGTTCTGATGACAATGCAATAATTTAATTACTCTTACGCTTTTTCAAATATTTTTTTTATTAGTGTTAAGACTGATGAAAGTTAGGAGAAAAAAAATAGGCTGCTCGAAGTCGCAGGCACAGCTTGGATTATAATAAATGTGAAAGTTTTTATTACGCTTTCACATACGAACTACCTGATAGAGATCGGCCTGGCTAGGACATAAGATATTTTTATCCTGATAAAAGGATCCCGTAGAATAATTTTCACGTTGGTCCATACCAGGCCAGCGATGTAACTTTGGTCCTTTGGTTCTGATGATAATTCAATAATTTGTCAACTTTTTCCTAATAAGGTAATGATAAATTTAAACTAGCGATATCTACTTTCTTACTTTTTTCTTTAAATCCTCTGACAGCATCGTAGTCATTAAACGAAAATGAGAAATTGATTTACATAAAGAATGTCGTCTTACAACAACAGGTGTCAATCTTTGGTGTTTGTTGCCTTTGTCTGAATTTTATCGACAGCACAAATTTCTTTTGGTAAATAATTAAAGAAAACAGTCTGATTTCATACTCTGTGCTTACCATACACTCTCTAATGAGTATAGAGAGTCGGTCAGACTTTTTCTATAACCATTCATCAAATCATTCACACAGTCACCGTGTTGCACATCAAAGACTCGTCATTGCTAAGCACACTCAATTTGAGAATCACTTGCAGTATATCCGTTTTACACTTGTTCTTAGCTTTGCTTAATTTATCTTTCCAACATATTTCGACATATTTTTATATAGACAATAGTAAGTCGCTCTGTATCATTATTTATTTTATTTTACTTGTTGGCTCAACTTTACAAAATTTACACTCACCACTGACGTATTTCTTTCTCTGTGACTGTAATTAGAAATAAAGGAGAGAAAAACCAATTAAACAATTTTAGAGAGTATCTTAAAAAATTAGTAAGAACATGAAAATAGAAATATGTATTATTTCTTTACTGTCGAATGTGAGAAAAGTAAGCCGACTTGCAATTTATCAATAAGCGGAAATTGGAAAACGCCCATCAGTGCAAGTCATAGACGAATACTCTTTTATCTGGCTTTATCTCGCACATAGCACTCCATATGCGCCAAATAAATACACACACATACGCATAAGCATACACATACTTATGCACGTAGCAGTGTTTAACTAACTCAGGTCAGCTCAACTGAGCTTAGCTCACCATATAATATACTCTTACACTATGAATAGCTATTAAGCCAATATCGTTACGCGACCATGCAACAATTAAGCCAAACAGACGTCATACGCAGGCATACAATCTGATTTGTTGTGCTAGAAGGACGTACCAGGACGTAGCCAATGACCCAGGCGTATTGAGTCGAATTGAGTCTAAATTATTCTAAGCGAAATATTAACCGAATCTTGCCGTCAAAAACTCTGGATTGGATCGTGGCTGTAAGTAAGTAAGTATGTATGTATGGGTGTAAGTATGGGCATGGTCATGAGAGTGTGTTGTAGATTCAACTGTCAATAAAGTCAGCCTGGCCAGCTGAGTATCACATAGCGCACCGGTTGGGATTGGGTGGGGCACTATTAAGCGGCACTTGAGACGCCATAAAAAATGCATGGTTTCGTACCGTCGCTATTGTGTTCGCAACACCGAACACTGCGCGGATTTGTGGATTTTTGAACTTTAGTTTTGTTGTTTTGTGACTTGGAATTTGAAAGTTTCGTTATTTTTAATTACCTTGGCGAAAACTGCTATGTAACTTAATAATGATTTGTGCTTAATTAAACTCCCCAAGCTTAATTCTTCTGCCTGGGTGCGTTATACACATCAATCTCTCGTGAACCTTCTCTCTCTCTCTCTTACTCTCTCAAGCAACAGTTTACACATAAATTCACATAATGGCAAACCCACAGTGTTCATATTCTATCATATGCTTTGCATATGCCATTCTGATGTTAGAGCGATCAGTGGTTTTAGTTTTATGTCACATTCGATTAGGTTTTAAGGAGAAAACTTCTCCATTGTCAACTTGACAAAGCTGACAAAAAGCCACGTAAATAGATATATATTGTATCTATAAAATGAGGGTCACTGCAAATTCAATAGCTGCAGCTAAAACATTTGCGAAACTTTTGTTTACAAATCTAAAATGCAGACACAAACAACAACCACAGCAACAACTCAAATGAAAACAACTCGAAAAAGACAGACAGGCAGACAGACAGTGTGAAATGACATGCAAATCAATTTACCGAAACCGACGAAACAAGCCAAAGTACAAATACCAGCAGCACCAGCAATAATAAAAAGGCCAAGTTGAGTGCAGGCGGCAACAAGTCGTATACGCAATATAAGCGTATGAAGCACACAGCACAGGGTGGCCGATAGCAAAGCCGCCCCAGCTACAAGGAGACTAAGCAAGAAAGGGTGAAAGTGCAAGTTTATATGTATTGTCAGTGCCTTTTTATTGTCAACAGAAAGCGCCTCCGCTCCTTCCACTCAGGATTACACTTCAGAAAAACCTCTTGCCTAGGTTCATGTGCAAGGTGTGTGTTTGTATAAGTGACTGCTTGCTTCATGCATATGCGTTTCCCATTTTATTATTTTTGATTAATTCTTTTTTATGTATTTAGTTGTTTTTTTTTTCACACAGGTAAAATATCGATTATCAATCAATTTAATAAGCACAACAAAAATAACAACAACAACGTGTGGTAAACTGAACACTTCAAGCGAAGTGTATTGTATATGCACAATAAAGTTGTTTAACTCTAATAAATTGATTGACGCCTCATTGACTCCAAGAACAGTGGTTTCGACAACAGTGCAGACAATAAGTGGAGGTCTCAAGCTGCTAGTGAATTAACTCATTTTGCGTTGGAGTTAGGTAAAAAATGAGCAGAACGACCAACTACGTTCGCAGCGACAACGTTCTAGATATTTGCGCCTCAAGTAGTTCGAATTCTTTAGGACCGAAGAGCACTGTGGCCATAAATATCTGTACGCACCGATAAATCTTTTAATTAAAATGCAAATACGATTTGAATAAAGCAGTTTTATGGTTAAAATGTTGTCGGGCGACTTATCAAAATGAAAAATGACAATGGCAACAATAACACAAACAACAACAATAAAGAAGAACGGCGACACAAACCGCAGCAAAAAAAAACGAGCTGAATGTAGTAAGAAAAGCGTGAGAAATGAGATCGAGATGATGATGATATGAAGAGGGGGTGGTTACCTTGAAATGAGCCGACCTGGAAGGTACCGAAGAAAGAAGGAAATAGCAATAGAAGATTTTAATGGTGGTAAATGGTTTGGTTTTGGTATCGAGAAATTCTTGGGGAGCGAATAACGCAATTTGCGCGGCATAAATAACTGAATAGTGAATCGTGCTTGTATGACTGAAATATATAGTAGCAACAATGTAAGAGTGCGAATACCAATAAAGAAAGTAAGAATGACAGCAAAAGAAAAGGAAAAATCATAAATAACCAAGAACAGTCAAAGCGAATGAAATATGGTGACTACGGAAGCATAACGATAAAATATAAGTGAATACAAGAATAGCCATAACAACAATAACAGCAAGCATAATAACAACAAACAACTTATAATAAAAACAACATCGACCGAAACAACAAAGTAATATAGTTAAAGTATGAGTTTGGTTCGTTTAGGTGCGGCACATGACTGCACACTAGTATTCGGTTAAGACTCCGGGTATTTTTTAATAAAAAAATGTTTGCGAATTAAAAATATAGGAATTAAAATACAGGAACGAGTACATATAGGAATCTGAAACTGAATACGATCCTCATAACATAACATTACATCCATCGTAAGATTCGGCATTTAATTTCGGGTTCGCCCTGTGCGAACATCACTTCATATTGTTTAGCGGAAGTACTCAATGCAGAGCTGAACGAAAAGGAAGCATAAGTGGTGTTGATGACCGTAACAGCAGCAGCAACACCAACAAAAAAACACTTTCAATGTTTCCCAGCCTGCTTAGTGGTTCAGTGGAGAAGACAGTTCGCTTTAAATTACTTTGATTTACGCTGCACGACGTAAATTCCGGCGTGGCAAGAGCTGAACACGGTGGCTGAAGCATTCAATGTCGTAGTGAATATACAAGTATATAAAAACAGCTCTTAGTGCCGCCCCTCTGTCAACGAACGGTAGCTCGCTTCTTTCACATTTATGTATCAGTTGTAATCAGTGGTCGTAATCACCGAACTAACTGCTATCGAAAAGTCGCAATATCGCTCATCTCTGAGGCGCTTATGGCTACGTGTATGTTAAGGTGAGTATGTGCGCGTATGTTTTTATTATTATTTGCATGTATTTTGATTGTTTTCATTTTGGTTTACCGCAGGCGCCAAAAATGACGCCTACACTCTCAGTAGCCCTCAAGGGAGCTCAAATTGTGCGTGTAAAGGGGCAACTAACTTCTGGGAGAAAAATTTGCCAAATTTGGAGGCGGTCTACACATATGATAACAACCCAGTGTTGCTAGGCAAACATTTTGCAAACCAAATTCGCTAGCAGCTAACCAAAAGACCCGAAAGCAATAGCAGCAGTAGCGTACAACAGACATCAGCATTGGGCAGGAAAGCAAACAGGACCGCGCAGCATGTGCAAAGAACGTCATAAATATTTAGAAAGAAACACGTGCGTCAGTCACACAGCTAACAACAGCTATTACAACAACGACAAATACGTAAAACCAAAACGATTTCTATACTTGCACGTCTATTAGCCACACGCAAACACAAACGCACATCAAATCAACGCAGCTAGATGGCGGTGCGGTGAGAAACTCATACATTTGGTATGTGACTCATGAAATGTGTACCATCCGGCTTAGCTAGCGAATTAGTAATTTTTCTTTATGCGAAATCCGAAAAAAACATCATTTGTTCTGCCTACTTAAACGGGTAGACAATAAGCCAATAGAGCAGTGCTTCGCATCTGTGAAATGCTTTCAAATAAATTTCTTGGCAACAGGCTAAGCTGTCAACCAACATCAGAGAGGTATCTCAGTCAAAGGATGGCCTTGGCTTCACAGTTGGTAGCGAGATGTGCTAACATCACGACATACCAAAAATACAAAAAAGACTTTTATCTATATTATACTAAATATTAGATGTAAACTATAGTTACTAAAATACCCTAGCTATCCATTCATCTTACCATCTAACCATATCTACGCATCCATCTCTCTAACAAGCTCTTTCCTACATATTGCTATATAGCATCCTCATCAAAACTTATTATTGGAAGCCTCTGCAATAAATCTATAATAAATTGGGAATCATTTTATGGACGATCTTCGAATATATAGCACCATAAAATAGAAAAGACTGTCATAACGGTTTTTAAAATGGCTACCATCTAAAAATTGGCACCGAAAAACAACGAACTATACCAAAAACCATAAATTTTACTTGTTGTCTACGCTCCTCACTCACTCCTACCACCTTTCCAATCGTTTTATCTTTCATTCTTTTCCGCTTCATTTGGCCGGCTCTGATTACAGGGTCGTTGCTGGCGCTTACCGATAACGACAATTAGACATTCTCATTTTGACGGTTCTGATTTGAAATCAATTAAAGTAAGTAATTTTGGGAAAGCCTGCTAGAGCATACACCTGTTTCAATAGCACGCATTTGTCTGACTTACAAAAGAATGAGGGAGCGTGAGTTAGGCATTTGCGGTAGCAAATCGCTCGCACACAAGTGAATGGGGTGTGCCCATTGTGCCAATTAGTCTCGGTTGGAATACAGATGCACAGTTTTCCAAGCAAATAGATTCAAATTTCCTTAATTTGGCACCTTACAGTGAAGCTATGCTAAACTTGAACAACGATGTTCATGTGTGCTATCTCGCTTGCACGCACGCACACTCAGTCTTTTAAATTATTCAGAGTCCACTTATGCTTGTTACCTCGTTCTCTTAAAGCTTGTTAGTTTAATATTTATTCGAATTTACATGGAATACATTACTGAGAACCATTGTTGTTATTATTGTTAAATCGTTGATTACGTACACGTTATGTCCAAGTGAATTTGTTGTTGCATAGTTTGCGGCATACTAATAAAATCATATGTAGCCAAAACGAAGGAATTTATGAAAATCCTTGAGTCAATACGATATCGCAGTGCTCTACAGTTTCAAGTCAGGCTCTGAGGCAGCAGATGGACTCCAATTGTATCTGGACACTCTGTATCTATATAGCATCGATCTGGCTATATGGTGTGCAGATCTGGGGCATCGCCGCCAAATCGAATTATAAACGCATCCAGCTACTGAAGAACCGAACCTTACGGCAAATAACGTGCTGCCCCTGAGCAAATCGGAAGGCATACTAGCAGATACAGTGATAGGCTGATCAGACACCGCAGTACGCTCGCGAGAGGACTACTACCCGCCAAGCCTTTAAGGCGAATAAAAAGTCTGGAATTTGTCAACTCTGAGGCACTTCTCAGACTATAAGTTCTCGTGCGAAATACATCAGGTTTGGGTCCACTTAAATTGTGATAAATGTGTTATTAAGGTACTATCTTTTACATATACGGGTTCAACGCTTACTTTGTAAGTACAGAAAAAAAACTCGAATCGATACAACATCGAGTCTGTTTAGCAATTTTTCTTCTTTTTCAATTTTTTTCTCTCTCCTACCCCGCTTTCCAGTTTAGGCAGCATTTACATTTACGCAAGTGCATTTCCACTGTTAAAGCTGAATAGTTAAAGATGAGCTGCTAAATCGTTTTCCCTCCTTTTTTGTAATATAGTTTGCGCTTTGCTTGTGTTTTCTTACTTTTGTTTCAGGAAATGTAGTCAATGATTTTTTACAGCCACATATCGTTTTACGGCCAGCCCATTTCAGAAAACAACGCAAGGCAAAGCAACGCAACAAAGCTACACTTACGATAGCCCGCGCACTTCATTCGCACTCAACTCAATTTAATTCGACGGAACTAAACTGAACTAAACTAAACTGAACTGAACTGAAGTGAGCTTAGCTCAACTTTGTTTATAGTTTGTTGTCGTTCAGCGATTAAATTTGGAACGCATCTTGCTTTGCTTTTTATGTGGCAACGTGGAAAAACATAGTCCCGCTCAACCCGCACATTAACCACTTGCAACAATAAAACTGAGCTGATATGAGCTGTCGAGTGGCAATCGAATTAGCAGAGTCGTAAAAAAATCCACAGCGAAAACAATCAATCTGAATTGAGTCATTGGGTGCGTGTTGACTGAACGTAAACCACTCTCTGCATTTGTTTACACAAGCAACCCACAACTGAGTGAAGTATCTCTAAAATTTCACTGAAAATCAGTTCAATTAGGCTTGGTATTTAAAGAGAGCAAGTTAACCACTTCGAGTTTTATTTGTTAACAATAATATTTTTGTATTTTTTAGTTGGGAAAACTTTCAAAACTGCTTAATTAAAAGAAAAACGCTTCAATATCCGTATGGTTTACGTCATTTGTTAGAGTGAGAAAACTATTCATATTCTTCTGGTTTTCACATTTTTATAAAGCATTCATTACCCGTTAAACCGACTAAAGGTGTTGTTATGCTAATCTTGTGGCACCTGGCTTGAACGCTTGAGAGAATTGGATTTTCGAATGGCGATGTAAGTCCAAGTGGCACCACACATAAGAAGCCAGTCTGGACAAATTTATTCAAATTATTTATAGATAGATATTTATATAGCAAAATCTCATCCATATTTAAAACCAATGAATTCAAAATTATATATAGGACTACGTATACATTTGCTGGATATCTCTCATCTCTTATATACGTCCAACAATTGTTGAGTTGTATCAAAAGCAATAAGCCGTCTCACTAATTTGAAATACAATCCAAACTTTTGGCTTTGACTAATCAATATCGTTGACAACGTCTAATTGAAATGGTCAACTTTACTTGTATCTAAGATTATAGAAGTCATCAGAGTGATATTGGCAAGAGATTACACCACCGTGGCATAAAACGCTCCAGTAATTTAACTGAAGTCATTGTAATTGATATACCCTAACCTGTTAATGTCTTAAGTGAAGAAAGAATTAGTAAGCGGATGTACATATGTAAATGCAAAAGCTCACTAAACATCCAACAATCCAATCAACTAGCTCAGTCGTTTGCACTAACAATAAACACATAGCCGCTACATCGCCGCAACGCTTCTTCCACAAGGCAGTAACAGGTATTTCTCAATTCAAGTCTGTTCACAAGAATTTATTATATTAAAGTATGAGAATTCATTAATTATTAGTAATGATTTATTTTAGAATATTCAATAACCGAAAAGGATTTTTAACTAAAAATTCTCTGCAATATGCTCGCTGAAAACGCTTCCTTAATATCACTCAAACTGCATTTTCAGCATTCAATTAATTAATTCAATTCAGAAGCTATGTCAATATGCCAATTAAAGTCGATAAATCAACTTAAAGGAACGTTTCATTGTAATATGAGGTCAGTGGATTGTTTACTCACAGTATGTGTCAGTTGTTAGGCGGTCGATGGTGTCCTGTTTCAACTTGGAGCTCTTCTTTCCCATATTGCTGGCGTTATTCTACAGCACGTGGAGTACTTTCCTCTCTCCTCACTCTCACTCACTGTATTTTCCTTCGATTTGTTGCCTTGCTGCCTTGTTTTGTGAAGTTTGACGGTTCTTTGTGGTTTCTGGTTTCTCTGAATTTGATGACTTTTTGTTGGCTTATTTCGGTTTAATGCAGCACGCAATTCACAACACAAGTTTGTTTAATCCTCTAAAAAAATACAACAAACAAAAAGTTGTCAACTTTTTCTCGATTTGCTCTCTTCCTGCAGTAGAATTGCGACAAAAAAAACTGCATTTGTGCCTGATTCAACTTTTATTGTATATCGTTTCACATGTAAATTATCTGTGATATATCGACAAATACGTACGCCGAGTGGCTACGCCAAGAACGACCTCTGGTGCCTGAAATTAGAGGAGTGGTACAAAAGTTACATTTATTATTCTCAAAGAAAATATTGCATATGTTCTTAATATCAATAATAATACAAATATACATATATAGGAAAATGTCTGTCTGTCTTTTGCACATTTGACCTTCAACATAAGGTCAATCACTGCATACACAGCTTGACTGTGTATTAATAGAGGGTATTAAAAAGATTGCGAATGAAAGCCTCTTCATTGCGCACAAAATACCGGAATATCAGCGCCCGACAATTATCTATATATATGAAAGAAAGAGCTATCGAGCTAAAAGTTGTACCTTGAATTCAGTTGCAATTCTTCTAGTCCCCGGTAGCTGACCCTGGGCTGAAATTATTTCAATTGTTCAGATTTACTTAATCATAAAAAGGTCAATGCTACAGCATACACAGAGTAGCAACAGAGTTCTCATTCAAATTTCATAGATTCTTCTGAATTGTTTCAGAGTTAAGTCAGTCTGTTCTGTTTTGTGTCCCTTCTTTTTACCAGACTGAAATTAGTTGTTCTGTTATTGGCCATCCCCTTATTCTGTATTAAATACAAACAACGCACATTCGTTTCGTATGAATATTAAGAAATACGCAAACGTTCTTTGAAGCCAAAACTACGTTTGCTTGGCACAACTAGCATATTTAGGTTATATAGCGATACAATACATTAAGACAAAAAGTACCCGGAAATTGTAAATTCCCGGAGGAATTGATATTTTATATTTTATTATATTTTTTTATTTATTTTTTAATTATTTTTATTGAAGTGAAATTTCTAAAGGCGCATTGGTAGTAAAAATTTGCAATATTTCGACGCCGGAGCGCGGCGTTCTACGACAGAGATGAAAGAAAAATATGTAAGAGAAACAGAGAAGGAATACAACGTAGACGTACACATTTTGTGTTCGTATTTGTGAGTTGCTTGAAAATGTACAAATGTTACTCTCTCTTGAGCACGCACAAAAGTATTGCGCTCTTCGTTGTGTTCTTTTTGTAAATGATGTTCATCATTATGACGCATCATCGCGTCATCGCATTATCGTTGTTTGTGTAGCATTCGATCGTTGAGCCGAAGTTGTGAAATGAAAACAAGGTCGCTAGCAGTGTATATAATGAAAACAACATCAAGTGGAAGGGCACGCGCTGTTATTTTTTAAGAATTTTCACTTATACCAAATTATTTGTTTTTTAATTTGTTAACTGTTTTCTTACAATATAATTATTAGTTTGTTTCCAGCAGTATATTGAATACTTCAGGACGGGCTAGAGAGAAAGCGAATAATCGTATTTCAATTTATCGATAATTGCGATGCTTTTGCATCACAACCATCATCAACATCATCATAATCATCATCATCATCATAATCACCATCATCATCATCTTCATTATCATCGTCGCCAATAAAATATGCAGTGCTCTTCAATAGCCTGCAATTATTCGTCAAAGTCGCCGTGGGACAACAGCGCCGCATACTCGTGTTCGTGCGTTTGTGTTTGGGTGTGAGTGCGTGTATGTCAATGTTGGTGAGCGGATGTTCATGTATTTGTTAAGGGCGCAATATAAGACAAGAATGGCATTGTATTATAGCACTCGCAATGCACAGCCATTCGCGCTTACTGACTGCCTGCCTGCCTGCCTGCCTGCCTGACTGTTAGCTTGCCACCGTTGCCTTATCCATCTTCTACTACCAATTTCTTTACTTCCTCTTCCCCACATCGCAAGTCCGCTGGTTCTTTTATTTATACGAAGACTTGTCCTAAGGGAATTACTTGAGAGTGCAGCTTTACATTGGATTGGATTGAATTGAGTTGGGTTGCGTTGACTGCATTATACTGCATTCGATTGGATATAGCTGAATAGTATAGGTCGGCAGGCAAAAATTGCAGCTGCTGTTCCGTTCTCGCAGTGCACTTCACTATTCTACTAGTCTTCTGCTTCTTCTCCCTCGTTATCGTCTTCATTGACTGCTTCATGTCTTTGCTCATTTAAAAATATGCAAAAATCTCAAGTCAAACACCCAATGGAAATTTTAATGCTTAAGCATTTTATATTAAATGTGCAGTCGAACTGAAAGCTGCCTAGTGAAGCCTGCACTGCCGATTGCGGCATGGTAAATAAAACGTTCTCATGTCCATACCCGTGCCCGTGTCTGACCCCTAACACGCTCCAGAAAGTAAATTTTATCGCGTATAAACGGTTCGACGAATAGGCGAATAGGAAGACCGATGAGTCAGGCGGTGGGTGCGGTAGACGAGCGAATGCGATTTGGAAATGTAAAAACACAAGAAAAGAGTGAGAGGAAAATGCCAGTTTGATGTCTCGACTAATGACGCCATTTTGAAGTGTTTGAAATCTACTTCAATTCTGCTGTGTGACAGCATTTAAACTTTAAGCGCTCTTTTAGTGCTCTTCATCTCCTCAACACACTTTGTCCAAAGCTATTTTTTAAGATTATTTTCTTCATTTAATTATGTATTTATTAATTTTATTTTTATGTCTCTTGTGATTTAGTTACATTGGCACGGTTTTGCATTTAATGAAGGCGATGAGTACATTTTATTAATTCGTCATTTGCCCGAGGGACAAATTGAATCCAAATCTACGTCTGTATGTCTGTTACCTTTTAACGCCTAAGCACCTGAAGCAATTTTTATGAATTTCTGTACAGAGATAGATGGGATCTTGGTAATCCAGATAGGCTGTTGCGAGAACATAGATTGTATAAATGTAACAGGTAAAAACATGCTTTTTAAATCTAGCCCCAATCATAGGACGTAAGCCACACGTATGCTATCTTGCTCGCTGTGTATACAAACGAAGAAAGGAAGCAGAGCAACGAACCATTTAAATTGCGTGTGTGAAAACAACAACCACACCATTACGACGTGCGCTGTTGTTTAATTGCTTTATATGTGGATAAATGATTAAAACAACTTTCTATTTCTCTTTTTCGTTTTCTTTAATTTGAATTTATTTCTTCGTTTCTGGGTTCGCATAAACATTAAGTGCATGCACGAAGTCGCAGACACCAACTAGTTCTTGTTAAAGCATCGTTCTAAATCGTATCTAAGGCACCGCTTGTAGGCTTTTGATATGACTTGGTACACCGCCATCTTTAAAAATTAAAGCTTAATACTGCCAGGAGACATCTCCGGTGTCTTCGAACACCGTCAACAAAGCATATGATACGAAAGTTAGTCGAAGCGCAGCTACATTGGCTACTTTCAATATAAATGACAGACTAGGACAGACTAAGAGATACAGACTTCTGTATCATCGAACAAAGAAATTATAACAAGAAAATAGCAAACGTTGCAAAGAGCTATTGGGCTGTCTGCAATACGAATACACGCTAAACCTTTCCTTTAAGCTTTACTCGCATCTAACCCCTCCAGCGAAGGAACGCAAACAAAACACAAACGAAATTGTAGTACACTAATAGTAAAATAAAAAGACGAAGTAGATGAAGGAGACGAACAATTTCTGGTCGTCAGTTTTAATTAATTTCCTACAAAGTCGCTTGAATCTCTTTGTATGCTGCCTCATTGCAAGGACGATAATGTGGGCGTAGACGACGATGGCAGCGACAAACAACGACAACAAATGCACTTTGTGCATTTTACTATTCAGATGCTTGTAGAAAATATTTGTGCAGACTCCCTTCGCCTATGTATTTTCAGGTCAACTTTCTTTATTTTTACGACCGCAAAATCCTATAACAAAGTCGCTGCACATAACCAACATCAACTTTATGAAGGTGA
This sequence comes from Cacoxenus indagator, assembly GCA_035041755.1. Lineage (NCBI taxonomy): Eukaryota > Metazoa > Arthropoda > Insecta > Diptera > Drosophilidae > Cacoxenus > Cacoxenus indagator. The sequence continues at coordinate 1,217,484 of JAWNKX010000220.1, read as the reverse complement.
GGAGGACGATGACGGAATGACTAAGATAATCGCGTTGACGCTGACGATGATGAACAGCGAACAACAAAAAGTACTAAATACAAAGTACTAAATACAAAATACAAAAAACAAAAAACAAAAGCAACAAACCAAAACAAAAGCAAACATAAAATTAAACAAAAGCTTCACTTGAAAACGCCAGCGACAAATGCACAAATACACAAGCGTAAGAAGCAACATACAGGCATGCATTCATGCTTGATTTGTGTGTGTGTGTGTGTGTGTGTATGTGTGTGTGTGTGTGTATGAATAATTTTTTGTGTATATGGAAAATGCATTGTTTTTGTGTGGTATTTTCTCTTGTTGCACAGGACAAGTAGGCGACAATGACATCCACATGAGGATCTACGAGTGTCTGTGCATAAAACATGGAATAAATTCTGTTAATTTCATAGAACAAATAACACAAAAACAAAAGCAGCAACAGCGTGAGTGTATGCTAGTGTATAGTTTAGCCCACTTTGCAGTAAAGTCAAACTGTAAAACCACAAAATGTTAACAATTAGAAAAGTGCAGCTGCAATAGCAAGGGCAGCCTTAAAGATAGCGTTCAGTCGATCTGAGACCGCGCCATAAAATCACAACAAGCCGTTAAAAAAATAAGGTCGTACATACGCTTATATCTATATCTATATATATATATGTTACTCGTGTATGTGGGAGAGTGTGTATTTGGCTTTTATAGTTGAATAAACACATGCACACATTTTTCTTTGTGGCTGATGGTTGTTGTTGTTAGTTGTGAGATAGATGGTACGCGCGAAAGTATGCCATGCTATATATTGTCGATTTTATACTCTTCATACAGTTACTCTAACTTAGTAATTTCTTTGTAACTTTGTGGCATACTTTGTAGCGCTTTGAAGAAAGACATCGGTCAGGGATTTTTCCTTCTATCATGCACTATTTAGATAGAGTTTAGTAACTGCGGCCTAGCCTATGTCAACCTACGTTCCTGATTTGTACTTTCCCATTTTGCAAAGCGGCCAAAAGTAACATGAGGCAAATGCATGCTCAGCGGCCATGCATGCCATGCTTTATGCTCGTGGCGTGCGCGCATGTGTGTGTTTGTGCGTTTGTAGGTGCGTTAGCGGTAGCATCGTTGTCGCTGCCGCCAATTTTGCTCCGAATGCGGAATGTGGAATGCTGCTCTGCTATGGTACAGACACTCAACAAGGTCGTTAGATGCAGGTGCACAGCGTTACTCTGCTACCCGCTGTAGTTGTACTCGTAGTACGATATATGCATGCATTCGTTTGCATGTGTATAGATGTGTGTGTGTGTTTACACGCTTATTTGTTTGTGCTCTGAATCCTGGACGACCTATAAGTTATGAGTATCTCTGCAGTTAGCTACCTCTGACTACGCCGCATTTTCTGTTATTTTTATTTCTTATTTTTTCACTTTTCGCATATGCTTTACTTTTGTTTAAAGATAGCAACGATAAATATTTGTATATGTATGTGCATGTGTATGTTTAAACGGCGTTTTAGCGTTGCTGTGGGTGTTGTTGTTGTTGTTGCTAACTCTTGTTCTTAGTTTAGCTTAGTTTTGCATCGCAATCCTTTTTAAAGTTTCAAGCTTTCTTCAAGCCTTTTTTTTTGAAAATTGCAACAGCTTCTTCTCGCTTCTTCTCTCTAGGTGTGCTACCTAGGACACCTGCGCTTAGTGAGCACTACATATACATAGCACACACACATACAAACGCACTCACATGCATACACATGCACTGCAGTAGCTTAGCATATCACCTAACGCTTATGAATGTTTGAGCGAGCATATTTGTTCGTCCGTTCGTTCCTTCGTTAGTGCTATATGTACTCGTATGAATGAGACTTCATGTTAGTTTCCTAAAAGTATGCAACATTTTTAGCAACGCTATTTATTTTTATTTTATGCCAAGTGCTTTTTTCTGTTTCTGTTTCTTTTTCTGTTTCTGTTTCGGTTTCTGTTGTTGTCGCTATTTATTCGTTCGTTCACTGGCGCCTGGGCACGCTCCATTGCTAGCTAGTTTGTTCGATGTTGTTGTTGTTATTGTTGTTGTTATTGATGTTGTTGCACAGCAGCATAGTTTGATGTCTGCAGCAGCATGCACAAACATAAACACACACCTTACACTTAGCCACATACAAAATGTACGCAGTCTAAGAGAATAGCATTCATTCATTTTTATTTACTTTTTATTAAAAAGCCTCTTATTCTCCCACTAAAATATTCTTCTAACTATACTTTTTTTGTCTACTTTTCTATATATTTATTTATTTTTCTTCCTCTGCTTTCTCCACTCTGTGCGGCTCCCACCGTGCGATGTGCGATACTTATTACTGCTGCCTCTGTGAATGGATTGTGTGCGCGCCTTGAGGTATGCAATTAGTACTATGCTAATAGAAGCAACAACAATATTTCGATTGTAAATAATAGAATTTCGTAATTAATTGACACTTCTTGTAAAAATTTTAAATCCCTTAAATTTTCCATATATGTATTTCAATTGATACGACATGCAATTCCAATTATTCTTACTTGCATTTCTAGACTGGTTTCTTTTTTTTTTCTTTTGGTAAATTTAGTTAAACTTGATTAAGAATATGTTTAGAAGAACGTTTCAAGTCGATTTATTTTTAAATTTTGGCAACATCTATTTTATTTGAATTTTAAAAGTCGAAAATTTTGCCCACCGACATAGCACGTGAAGAACTCATTAGGCCCGAGCAGTTTAACGAAACAACTGCTTAAAGAGTAGGTTCTGACTGAAATACTATTTGTAAAATTCATTTAAACACAGACAGACAGACACACAGACACGTTTATTCAAACCGGCTTCATTCAATCGCACCATTTTATGTGTATCCTCCAGTTCGTAACTGAAGCAGTTTCTATAAGAAATGTTCTGTCAGCTTTGGTAATTCAACCACAACCGTCATAATATTGAATTGTAGTATGTCATTCTAAACTTAATTTTCAAGCAATATGAAAGCGTGTGCCTTGCGAAGTTCGCATTGCGAACACACTATTTTATTATAGTTGCATATGTGACAACATTTAGTTATTTTCACGCCCACAATACCTAACTAATTTTATTAAAACGATTTATGATTCACTTCTGTAAATAAAAACCTGTCGAATGATATATTTTTTTTCAAAATCGGTTACATAGTTTAGCCGTAAAGTGTCGGGAAAGAGAATGTGCTGATCTATTTATATATAGATCATTCAATCAAAGTATATAAATGGCATTAGTATTCCGTTGAATTTTCAGATACAGAGAAATGTACACCTTATATCCAATAATTTCGCGTGGAAGGTTTGATTTGGATATACTAATGGTAAAGTATTTAAAAAATAGTAATCTCGATTTATTATATTATTGTTGTTATATTATTGTTTGATACATTATTATTTGATTTAATTTAAAGAATTTATTATTTCTTAAAGTTGATTTGAAATAGATTTGCATTACGTTTCAAGTAGGTACTCAAAACAAAATAAATTCCCTCTATAATGAGGTTACTGCCTTTGCCCAGACCCAATATATTCTAAGCTATGATGTGTCCAGCTTCTATTGAATAGCGGAACATTTTTCTCGAAGAACTTTGCACTTGCACACAAATTGCCTGATTTTTATAGAGCATGTGGGTCATACTACTCTCCAGTAAGATTATTCCACTGTCACAATGATTGCCTTCTCAACCAGAATTTCGGTGTTGTGAACGCAGCAATCACGAAAAGGACAGTGTTTCATTTCAAATCTACACAGATAATGGTGGAAATAAAAAATTGTGACTTATTTTTTCTAAGTGATATTTCGATATGCGCACTTGTCTTCCTCTGACTACTTTCACTTCAACACTCTGTATATTTACATTTTCTTTTCTAACCATATATGGTATTTATCTGCCTATCAGATTACCTACATAACTTTATATCTATCTATATATCCTTAATTCATCTCTCGGCCTCACTATCTATCTACCTACCTATCTATCTACATATATGTCTGTATATTGTATCTTACTGCCTTAAGGCATATCTAAATATATAAAACGAAGTGAGGAAAAGCATTTATTTCCCGTACTGACCGTAGTTTTCAACCAAAATAATTGGTTTTTATTAAATGTAGATAATTACGGTACGAACCGGATAGGCAAAAATATAGAGTTCCAAAATATTCAAAACCACTTAAAACAAGGAAAGTGTACGTTCACCCTTATGTATGAGGAACTATTTAATTATATTTTGTTTATAAACCAGTACTCTCTTTGAATGTCATTGATTGTCATTTAAGTAGATTGTGCAATTTGTCAATTGTCAAAATATAATTCTTTATTTTGAGAATCATGCCAAGAAAATGTAATCTTAATAAACAATCTGTTAATGCAAGGAGGCAAACTGCCGCCAGAGAATACGGAAGTGAAGTGCAGCGTACACAAATTGCTCGAGAACGCGGAGCGGGGCTCAGCTAGTTTGAGAATAAATCTATACACAAATTACTAACAACCTTTATAGACAAAGCTCCTACACTACACTTACCGACTCATTTGTAACCACTTTGAGTGGTATTTCTGTTGAAATGCTTGCCATTAAGAAATTGTACACAATTCGATTGCGATTGGCCGACTAACTGTTATTGCATTACGCACTTACGCACGTTGACATAAAGTCACGCACGCACTCGCTTATTTAATTTACAAAGTACTTGAATCGATATGAGACAAAAAACAAACAAAACACCATCAGGATCACCATCATCACAAATAACAATAACAACAGCAACAAAAACAACGATAACAACAATAATGACAAAAATGACAGCGGCAATATTATATGGTAGTTATGGCAATGGCATCGAGTAAGAGCAAAGATTCGACTTTCATTTTATAAAGCGTTTGCATGATTCATCTTACAGCCAAACTTCACTTCACCCCATGGCGCCCCACGAGCAAAACAAATGGCCTTAACGCATGCTGGTCGAATGCAGCAGCATGCGACGGCTACGACCTGCAATGTCCCCGCCATTATCAAGCTATAAACGTAACTGTGCAGAATATTGTATTTATGCGACAATTCTCCCAACTCCTTAGAGGATTATCTCGACCATGGCAAGGTGCAGGCTGCTGCCTCAAATGCATCTGTATTCAAAATATCGCGTAGCCGCGGGATGCACATATTACCATTGAGCAGTCAGCATCAAACTTATTTATTTACATAATTCTTGCACACACATGTGTATTGTGTATTGTCGTCTTCTTACTGCATTTGTCTATTTGAATATGAAGTGCACCTGCATAGCATAAGCTTGTTCATATGAATTGGCCTTTCATTTCTATAACAACTGATGCTGCCTTTGTTGTACTTATGCTTGTAATTGTTATTTGTTGTACCATTGCAATGTATTGGTCTTGTTGTAACTAATTGTTCACAAATAAGTTCTTCTTCTTTTTTCAGATATAAATAAATTCAAGTTCAAAAAATAGTAAAAAAAATATTTAGCAATAAACGAAAAAATGAATTGTTCACGCACTTTTTGTTTGCTTCCTGTCGCCCGTGTATAATGGTCGTTAGTTGTTTTTTATTCATACATGTACATACTCGTATATGTTTTTATTTTTATTTTATTTTTAATTTTTTTATTTTGTCAATTTTTTCGCGCTTTCTTATATGCACTCCGCTTCTTCTTCCTCTTTTTCTTGGTGAACCGCTGTAACAGGCTATTAGACCGAGAAAAAAACAACAACAAAAAAAACGTTATTCCTTTGAATGAATTTTGACTTGCTTTCAGTTTGAATGCACGCGCGTCCTTTTCGCTACGTTGCGTTACTTTGGCGGTCAAATGTGCGACTGAATCGCACACGAAACGAAAACTACGTAAAGCGTAATAGCCGAAAAATGTATGCTTCCAAAAGTTAAAAAAAAAAAGGAAAAAAAATTAAGGAAAAAACAAACACGACGCCAACGACGACAACTCAGATAAAGAGGAAGAAGAAGAAAACAGAAAGGTTTACGCTTTTGTAGCTTTGGTTTTTAGCTCAGTTCAGTTCTCGGTTCAGTTAAGCTTGACTCGACTCAGTTCGGCTCAACTCAGTTCGATTCAACGGCGCGCAATGCAACGCAACGCAACGCAACGCAATACAACTCAACTCAATTCTATTCAATACATATACGTTCGTTCTTTCGTAACGTTTCGTTACAGCGTTGGTTGACTTGACTTGGTTCGACTTGACTCGGTTCGATTCGTTTCGTTTTGTTTCGTTTCGGTTCGACTGTGCGCTGTTTGGCTCTGCTCAGCTCTGCTTCAGTTTGATATCTGACAGCGTTTTCTGTTGGCTGACATTGCCAAACTACCGTTAACAACAAATGTTGCTTGAGGTGTGTTATAATTTCTTTCTTTATTTTTTTTTACAACATAGTCGCCAATAACGTCGTTGTGTGGTGGTAAACAAAATCAGACCAAGATTCGCGTGCGGGCTACGGAGGACAGAGCAAAGCGGATAGGCAAGCTGGCGCCAACAATGACGATGTTAAGAATGACGACCACAACGATACGGTTGGTATTGTCCTCGACTCGACTTGACTGACTTAACTTGTCTTATCTTTGCTTTACGTTTCTATGCTTTACATTGCATTACATTACGTTGCTTTGAGGTGAATTTTATATTTACTGTTGTTGACTATCTAGCGGAAAACACTCGCACACACATATGTAAGCGTATTATCGCATTGCAACTTCTTTTGAAAAACATTGCATACCTTTGAACGCCATTCATTTTTACTGATTAAGATTCAAGTCATACATCGCGCAGCCAAAATTTAATTGCATCAAAACGTTGAACATACGCACATATGTATGTATATGTATATATTTTTTATTAGTTTACATTCATATTTACAATATATGCATTTATAATATATGTATTTATATGAAAAATATGTAAAACGTGATATAAGAAAGAAAGAGCCGCGCATATTTATAAAGCCTATTCATAGGTTGGAAAAGTGTTTAAACATGCCAGTCGTGTACAACTACTTTTCACATCTGAAACATTAGCAGCACCAGCCACAACGGTAAATATTCGCTTATTATTGCTTTTGTTTTGTTGTTGTTGTTATTGTTTGACTTGGTTTCGTGCGTGCGTGTTCTGCATGCGTCTGTCCAGTCTTACGTGCGTGTGAATTTGTTATCCACACGCCTTCGAATAAAGGCTTTTTTTGATGAGCGACTTATATAACATACAAGGCTGATACAAGCACGCACGCACGCACGTACGCGCGCTAACACCCAAGAACACATACATGAGCATACTGAGTTTAGCTAGGAAACGAACGAGAACGCGCACGCGAAAAGTTGAGCATAAAAAAACTGCTATTCACCACAACGCACGATTATAACTCTCTCAAACTTTCTTACTCTGACTCTCTCGCTGTTCCTCTCTCTCTCTCTCTCACTCAGCGAGTACCTAGTTTTCCTTAGAGGTGCTCTCAAATTTTCGCCTTATGGCAAATGAACTGAGCCACACCGAACCGTGCTTAGTCGAATTTGGCTGAATCGAGCTAAGCTTTTCAACACTCATTCTGCACAAAAATGCTATTTTGCATTAGTATTTGTGTTAACTCTTGCCTCGGCTTGCCGAAATATCTTTGTGTGCGTGTTAAACGCCACTTTAGCAGCAAAAGAACAAATCACAAAATAACAAGACCAAGAGCAGCGTCGGTGGCAGCAAAGGCACCAGAGGCAACAGCAGCAAACAAGGCCAACGTACTGAAATTGCTAAGAGCAAAGCAAAGTAGCAGCACCAAAGCCAAAACCAAATGCTGTAACAGCATAACAGTTTAAGCCTCAAGACAACTAGCAGCCGACAACCGAACGTTCAGCAGCAGCTTCAGCCCCAAACTGAACGCCGAAATGCACTACATTTGAGAGATGAGTAGCAATTGGCAGTTACCAATATAATGAAGATCGTTTTCCTATTCTTCTTATTCTGTTTGTTTCTGTCAATTGTCAATTGAAAAGTTTACATTTGCCATTCATTAAGTGCGTCGCTAAAACTGAGTCGCAGAAACTGAGAAGAATTTGTTTGGAAATTTTAAATTTTACAGCAAGAATAACAGCAACAACAAGCATAAAGTTGAATTTTCGCAGGTTGAGTACATAAAATGAATGCAAGTTAGATCGCTGACACAAAGACTTCGCTTTAGCTGCGCAATGATTCGAATTGCATTTTTTTTTCAACTCTTTAATTTAATTAAAATGTTTTGTCCAAATCAGAGAACCACAAACGTTTCTACAGTAGCCAAAGTTGCAATACGCTACTCTACTGGTAGTCGCAAATGTGGGGTATGGGCTAACATCTTTTGTCTAAAGCTGGCAACACACGACGAACATGCTCGTGTGATTCGCTCGGCAAAGTAATGAACATCATTTGAAATTTTACACGAACACCGGTTCATCAACAGCACCATACACGTCGAAAGTTCGCTGAAACACGAAGCAATCACACGAACATGTTTGTCATGTATGGCGAGCTTAAATCATAATTTTGTTAATAAACTAGAAATGTGGGTGCGTTGCAGAAAGCTAATTCCAAACCTCATGACGGCTGACATATAAAATATTCCCAGTGAATGTAGGGAATTCTGTTGTTTTTGTTACTCTAAAAATTTATAATTAAACTCTTCGATTTTAATGTAATAAAAGCACAGATCCATAAATTGAATTGCTTTGCAACCAGCTGCGTATCATGTCAAATCAGGTCACAATGTCGCCCAAAATATGAGTAACTGAAGATGAAAAGATCTAATACCAAGAAACAATGAAGCCAAAGACCTACGTAAAGCACGTTCTGTATCTTCGACTACTTGACAAAACTGCGAAGCGTAGAGCACAAGATAAATAAGCAAAAATAATAATAAACAAAAAACCACGAAAAAGTAAATTTCTACGTTATTTGAGCGCAAACTAAAAGCAGCGCTTCGACGATCTCTTGAAGTCAATCAAACTCCCGAAGCAACGCACAATAGATAAAATGAAAGGTATATTTGTAACAGCAAAGAAAATGTTATTATTGTATAATATATTAAATACTATAGAATAAATTTGGCCACGGCGCAACATAAATTTGTTTTCAATAAATCCGTAACAATGACAGTTCGGTGTTCCGTGTTGCTTTTTGTCACATTTTTTTTTTATATTTTCTTTTGGATAGCAGCCACATCATTTCTCATGTCCAAAGTTGGCAATATTCTGCCGATAAATGCTATTCTAAATATATTCGAGAGTATAGCCGATAGGTTGGTTGTGTCATTATGAATTCCCTGGCAGACTCATTTCAGCCAATCTTATAAATGTGGTTGACACATTTGAGCTGCAAATGTTAACTTTGGCTTCCCTTGGAAGGCAAGTTACACTATGGCGGAAGCAGGAGAACAAAGACATGAGATAGATGCACGAAAATAAGAATATATAAACTACCCTAACCACGCATCCACCAAGAAAAATTGTGGAGCGGCATAAAAGCAACCAGAAGAGGGCAACAAAAATAGTAACAGCAAGGCGCATGCTAATCTTCACGGTCGCTACGTTAATTCAAACGCATGCCCGAAGGGGCAAAGAGGAAGTTCACATGACTTTTTAGCAAAGACGTTTACGGCAACAATAGTTTTATTTTGCTCCTACGCCGGCGCTGCCTCTTTGCGACGCCCCAACGTCGTGCTCGGCATGCGGCAGCCATGACTTGCCTTGTTTTGTCGAGCTTCGTCTTAACTGAAGTTGGTTGGCTCTGCTACTTGTTATTATTTTCGGTATTTATTACTCTTATTGTTGTTGTTTCTACGAAAACCTTATCAGTGGAAATCAATCGCATAAGTCGTTGAATAAAATCCTCATGGAAGCATAAAGCGACGTCAACAGCGCCGACGACGTTGCTCTCAAATACTTTCAAACCTACAAATAACACAATAAAAACATTTCGTTGCGTGTCGCTCAATGACGTAATCGTATTGACTGTCCAAATTCAAGAATAGCTAAATGAGCACAAAACACAAACCTACAAGTAAGTAGGAACATCAATGAGTGCTGTCAGCGAGGAGATGACGGGGAAAGAGTGTAGAGTATACTCGTGTTAAGTGCAAACAGACAGGTATGGGGAGTTTTCGATTAGTGATTCAATTTATTTTGCTAATTATTAATATCGACAAAAACAGCTGTCGACTGAAATATGAAGCCATAATTTGTTATTGTTCTTTCTGTAAGAACAATAACATATTAATTACACTAAAGGCGAGGGGCAAGTGTAGAAAATTAATGGAAATACACTACATTATTTTTACAAAAGACTCAGACGTCGAGGTCGAGGCAATCCAAGAACCTGAAATAAATTAAGAGAATTATAATGTGAAAAACAATTAGGCCATAGAGATATTTAATATAGCTGTTTGGTGGGCAAAAAAATAAGAGATCATATGCGGCTATGTACATATATGTATGCTTCAAAACATGAGAGAAACAGCTGTCGCTAATTTGGGCATAAAATCAAAAGAAAACAAAATCAAATTATTTGTTATAAATTGCTCTAAAAATACAGTGGAGATGAGTTAGTGTTAGTGGTGATGAACGTTTTGCGGAATTAAGTGCGAAATAAAAGATCACTCGTTTTATAAAGCGCGTCAGGCCACTTATGTATGTTTAGAAGGCGATCAGCTGTTTTTTAAATAAAATTTTTATTAATTGGTTGTTGACCTCATACAGCTGTTACGGTCATGCCTCTGGCAACACTGTTTGCGGAATTAAACAAACTCAATGAGATTAATTGTGGCGGACCACATTTTAGTTGGGGCAAATGTTATGTAGGGGATATAATAGGCTTGCAAAGATGTCGAAGATTAGAAAATACGAAGATCTTCTACTTTCTAATTAACAGCGAAGTGAAAAAACAGCCCGGAACTTTCAACAGTTTTTCGTGTTTTTATGCATAATGAAAAGGAAGTAGCAGGCTTTTAGTGTTGATTGTTTACTCCTCGCGAACGTTGATATCGAACAATGATATCGAACAATGATATCGGCGCTAGATTTTTCGTGAAGCACAGACAGCTGGGGCAGTCAGCAGATGTTAGGTATTTGTGTCTTTACTATATTTTTTGTATTATTTTTTTTTTTAATTTTTCCTACTTTCCGTTTTTATTTTTATTTTTAGGAGAGGTACTCCTTCTTCATACCCTAAACGCAATACTAGGGATCTTACATTTACCACACCTTGTATTTGGGCTGTTCTTCGTCTACATGTGAGCTTGGCTTGTTGACCTCTACGGCAGTTCAACACTCAAATTGGACCAGCGTCACGCGTCACGCTGGTCCATTTTGACTAACTTACTAGTCGTACGTTCGTAGCACTCTCGAATTTGAGTTGTAAGGTTTCATGTGTGGCTTTATTATTTGTATATTTCCTGATTTTTCATGATAATAAAATAAAAAAGGAACGCATATATAGTACTTAGTATATATAACAAGCATGGCGTACACACGCAGGCGGGCTATAAACTAAAAAGGAGCAGGCAATTGCATGAAGTATGACTAGGAACAACAAAGTCAAAAACTTAGGAACTCAGAAGGTTAGAGCCGAGAAGGCAATATCAAGACCGCTATAACAGAGTGGGATCAGAGAAACAGAAAACAGTGCAGAAAGTTGAAATTTGTATTGCCGGTACGTCATAGATTAGCTTTATAACTCTCAAAACTCGTAAATGTCTCATAGCAGATACTACGGAGGACGACGATGATAACGTTGCCGTTGATGGAGAATACGCGGAAACGGCACCGGATAGCAACGTGTCGCGGTATTTAGAACTAATTACATAGAAACAAGCCCAAAGGAAGTGAAAATGTAATAAGAAGATTGACGTTTATTATGACAATGATTTCTCAACGCTAATTAAATATATTTTTTGTAAGAACAAGAACTGATGATCAATGTGTTTCAGGCGACGATACTCAAAGTAAAATTCAAAGGTGACCAAGTTCTTATTCTCATAGCTTCAACAAAGCAAATTTCTTTCTTCTTCTCTAATTGTCTTTGCTAATACCGGAAAGGGCAGAACAACGTCTGGCGTGCTACGCTAGTAAATTAATAAAATTAACATAAGATCTGGGGTTTCTTAATTTTATTATATAAAATATTAATTAAATAGCATATTTATTATTTAAACTTAAAAGTTTTGTGAAGAAACCACTGTATTGTTAGTATATATTTTATCTTGGGTATTAAATGATATATTATATTAATTTGTGCTTCTTCAAATAATTGCTTACATCTTCCGGAGTCTTGTTGTTCAAAATTTTGGAAAGCAAATAACAATCTCCCGGCTTGTACATTAAAGTCGCTTCTATGAGTGCACGTTCATCATTCGAAAATTGTTTTCTAACTCTCTTCTGAGGAATTGCCAAGTCGGCACTCTCGATTTCTACGCCATTCTCTTGATTTTCTACTTGCTCCCCAATCTCGATTTCTACGCCATTCTCTGGATGTGCTAATGGCGCGCCAATCTCTATTTCTACGCCATTCTCTTGAGGTTGTAATTTCTCCCCAATCTCGATTTCTACGCCATTCTCTTGATTTTCTACTTGCTCGCCAATATCGATTTCTACGCCATTCTCTTGATTTTCTACTTGCTCCCCAATCTCGATTTCTACGCCATTCTCTGGATGTGCTAATGGCGCGCCAATCTCTATTTCTACGCCATTCTCTTGAGGTGTTTTCGAGTCAGCAATCGAGATTGTTACGCCATTAAGTATTTTAGTTCTTGTATTAAACATCTTTCGTTAGTTTATTTTTTTCCGCGTGATTTGACGTCTGGTTTTCTATGAACCAATAAGTTCGTGTGACACACCAGAGATATTCGACTAGGATATATTCGACTACTTAATGATTACTTTGAATTGAATACCAAATACTTTTGTACTCGAAAATTAGTTTAGTATTTAATAATTACTTTGGTACTCGAAGAAACAAAAAAATATTTATGTATACATGTAGTGTACTTTAACAAGTTGTGGATTGTATGCATTTGTGTGAAATGAGAATTTAAAAGCAACTGAGTGATTCTTATATATAATGGCCCCACCGAAGTCACAGGAGATTAAATACTTTTCCGAAAATGTAAAAAGTAAATGAGAAAAATGCCATTTGTCAGGAATGTTTAAAAAAAAATATATTATGCCGGCAACACGTCCAATCGCATTAAACACTGGATGGAAATTACGGTAATTTAAATATGATCGTCAGGTTCCAACAGGGACCTTTTTCTACCTGCGTTAGCATAATAAACGACGAACATGCTCGTGTAATTTACTCGTGTTATTTGCTCGTGTTTGAGAACATGTTCATCGTGTATGGCGCTGGCGTGTTCCACTCTCTAATATTCATAATTTGAAGGAAACTTTTTTAAGCTCGTTCATTAAGATTTGAACAATTAAGGCATATTAATTTTGTTACGCTAAAAGGAAAACAAATCTTTTCAAAATTAACATATATATTATACATTATAAATTTATCGAAGGCCTTGTATCTAGTACGCCTAATTTTGATATAGATAATATATATCAGTTCTTCGTTGTATCTTGTGTCAAAAAAGTCAAGTGAAGAATTAAAATAAATTAAAAAAGGAAATTCCTTTTGCTATAACCTCAGTTAAAAATAAAATTAAAAATAAGAACGGGTAAAATTAAGCGTCATTCGGTTCGCCGCGCTGCGGCAAATGCATTAAAAATGGTAAAAATTCGGAATCTCAGTTTCTCACTTAAAATTATGAGAAATGATACTGTAAGGGTCTATACTGAGGATTCTGATTCGTATCGTATTCTGGTTCGTTACCTAAAAGAGCGTAACATTAAACACTACACATACCAGCTTGAGGAGGACAAAGCTTTCAGGGTAGTTGTTCGCAACCTGGCCAGCACCACCCCTCACAATATTATCAAGGAAGCCTTTTATACCAAAGGCCACAATGTCACCGGTGTGTTTAATCCCAACCCCCGCAAGTTAATCACTGACGTTAATAGAGCAGACACTTAAAAGATGGTACCAAACAACTTCTTCTTCATCAACCTTGCCAAAGCGCCTAACAATAAGGAGGCTCTGAAAATTCAGCATATAGGCAGGCAACGTGTCCTGGTGGAAATTCCAAAAAAGAACCTGACTGTCATTCAGTGATATAGATGCTTTGGATTTGGGCACACCAAAAATTACTGCCTGCGACAGTTGATTTGTGGAAAATGTGGGCAAAACCATATAACCACCCAATGTTTGGCTGTGGAGGACTAACATATTAATTACACTAAAGGCGAGGGGCAAGTGTAGAAAATTAATGGAAATACACTACATTATTTTTACAAAAGACTCAGACGTCGAGGTCGCGGCAATCCAAGAACCTGAAATAAATTAAGAGAATTATAATGTGAAAAACAATTAGGCCATAGAGATATTTAATATAGCTGTTTGGTGGGCAAAAAAATAAGAGATCATATGCGGCTATGTACATATATGTATGCTTCAAAACATGAGAGAAACAGCTGTCGCTAATTTGGGCATAAAATCAAAAGAAAACAAAATCAAATTATTTGTTATAAATTGCTCTAAAAATACAGTGGAGATGAGTTAGTGTTAGTGGTGATGAACGTTTTGCGGAATTAAATGCGAAATAAAAGATCACTCGTTTTATAAAGCGCGTCAGGCCACTTATGTATGTTTAGAAGGCGATCAGCTGTTTTTTAAATAAAACTTTTATTAATTGGTTGTTGACCTCATACAGCTGTTACGGGCATGCCTCTGGCAACACTGTTTGCGGAATTAAACAAACTCAATGAGATTAATTGTGGCGGACCACATTTTAGTTGGGGCAAATGTTATGTAGGGGATATAATAGGCTTGCAAAGATGTCGAAGATTAGAAAATACGAAGATCTTCTACTTTCTAATTAACAGCGAAGTGAAAAAACAGCCCGGAACTTTCAACAGTTTTTCGTGTTTTTATGCATAATGAAAAGGAAGTAGCAGGCTTTTAGTGTTGATTGTTTACTCCTCGCGAACGTTGATATCGAACAATGATATCGGCGCTAGATTTTTCGTGAAGCACAGACAGCTGGGGCAGTCAGCAGATGTTAGGTATTTGTGTCTTTACTATATTTTTTGTATTATTTTTTTTTTTAATTTTTCCTACTTTCCGTTTTTATTTTTATTTTTAGGAGAGGTACTCCTTCTTCATACCCTAAACGCAATACTAGGGATCTTACATTTACCACACCTTGTATTTGGGCTGTTCTTCGTCTACATGTGAGCTTGGCTTGTTGGCCTCTACGGCAGTTCAACACTCAAATTGGACCAGCGTCACGCGTCACGCTGGTCCATTTTGACTAACTTACTAGTCGTACGTTCGTAGCACTCTCGAATTTGAGTTGTAAGGTTTCATGTGTGGCTTTATTATTTGTATATTTCCTGATTTTTCATGATAATAAAATAAAAAAGGAACGCATATATAGTACTTAGTATATATAACAAGCATGGCGTACACACGCAGGCGGGCTATAAACTAAAAAGGAGCAGGCAATTGCATGAAGTATGACTAGGAACAACAAAGTCAAAAACTTAGGAACTCAGAAGGTTAGAGCCGAGAAGGCAATATCAAGACCGCTATAACAGAGTGGGATCAGAGAAACAGAAAACAGTGCAGAAAGTTGAAATTTGTATTGCCGGTACGTCATAGATTAGCTTTATAACTCTCAAAACTCGTAAATGTCTCATAGCAGATACTACGGAGGACGACGATGATAACGTTGCCGTTGATGGAGAATACGCGGAAACGGCACCGGATAGCAACGTGTCGCGGTATTTAGAACTAATTACATAGAAACAAGCCCAAAGGAAGTGAAAATGTAATAAGAAGATTGACGTTTATTATGACAATGATTTCTCAACGCTAATTAAATATATTTTTTGTAAGAACAAGAACTGATGATCAATGTGTTTCAGGCGACGATACTCAAAGTAAAATTCAAAGGTGACCAAGTTCTTATTCTCATAGCTTCAACAAAGCAAATTTCTTTCTTCTTCTCTAATTGTCTTTGCTAATACCGGAAAGGGCAGAACAACGTCTGGCGTGCTACGCTAGTAAATTAATAAAATTAACATAAGATCTGGGGTTTCTTAATTTTATTATATAAAATATTAATTAAATAGCATATTTATTATTTAAACTTAAAAGTTTTGTGAAGAAACCACTGTATTGTTAGTATATATTTTATCTTGGGTATTAAATGATATATTATATTAATTTGTGCTTCTTCAAATAATTGCTTACATCTTCCGGAGTCTTGTTGTTCAAAATTTTGGAAAGCAAATAACAATCTCCCGGCTTGTACATTAAAGTCGCTTCTATGAGTGCACGTTCATCATTCGAAAATTGTTTTCTAACTCTCTTCTGAGGAATTGCCAAGTCGGCACTCTCGATTTCTACGCCATTCTCTTGATTTTCTACTTGCTCCCCAATCTCGATTTCTACGCCATTCTCTGGATGTGCTAATGGCGCGCCAATCTCTATTTCTACGCCATTCTCTTGAGGTTGTAATTTCTCCCCAATCTCGATTTCTACGCCATTCTCTTGATTTTCTACTTGCTCGCCAATATCGATTTCTACGCCATTCTCTTGATTTTCTACTTGCTCCCCAATCTCGATTTCTACGCCATTCTCTGGATGTGCTAATGGCGCGCCAATCTCTATTTCTACGCCATTCTCTTGAGGTGTTTTCGAGTCAGCAATCGAGATTGTTACGCCATTAAGTATTTTAGTTCTTGTATTAAACATCTTTCGTTAGTTTATTTTTTTCCGCGTGATTTGACGTCTGGTTTTCTATGAACCAATAAGTTCGTGTGACACACCAGAGATATTCGACTAGGATATATTCGACTACTTAATGATTACTTTGAATTGAATACCAAATACTTTTGTACTCGAAAATTAGTTTAGTATTTAATAATTACTTTGGTACTCGAAGAAACAAAAAAATATTTATGTATACATGTAGTGTACTTTAACAAGTTGTGGATTGTATGCATTTGTGTGAAATGAGAATTTAAAAGCAACTGAGTGATTCTTATATATAATGGCCCCACCGAAGTCACAGGAGATTAAATACTTTTCCGAAAATGTAAAAAGTAAATGAGAAAAATGCCATTTGTCAGGAATGTTTAAAAAAAAATATATTATGCCGGCAACACGTCCAATCGCATTAAACACTGGATGGAAATTACGGTAATTTAAATATGATCGTCAGGTTCCAACAGGGACCTTTTTCTACCTGCGTTAGCATAATAAACGACGAACATGCTCGTGTAATTTACTCGTGTTATTTGCTCGTGTTTGAGAACATGTTCATCGTGTATGGCGCTGGCGTGTTCCACTCTCTAATATTCATAATTTGAAGGAAACTTTTTTAAGCTCGTTCATTAAGATTTGAACAATTAAGGCATATTAATTTTGTTACGCTAAAAGGAAAACAAATCTTTTCAAAATTAACATATATATTATACATTATAAATTTATCGAAGGCCTTGTATCTAGTACGCCTAATTTTGATATAGATAATATATATCAGTTCTTCGTTGTATCTTGTGTCAAAAAAGTCAAGTGAAGAATTAAAATAAATTAAAAAAGGAAATTCCTTTTGCTATAACCTCAGTTAAAAATAAAATTAAAAATAAGAACGGGTAAAATTAAGCGTCATTCGGTTCGCCGCGCTGCGGCAAATGCATTAAAAATGGTAAAAATTCGGAATCTCAGTTTCTCACTTAAAATTATGAGAAATGATACTGTAAGGGTCTATACTGAGGATTCTGATTCGTATCGTATTCTGGTTCGTTACCTAAAAGAGCGTAACATTAAACACTACACATACCAGCTTGAGGAGGACAAAGCTTTCAGGGTAGTTGTTCGCAACCTGGCCAGCACCACCCCTCACAATATTATCAAGGAAGCCTTTTATACCAAAGGCCACAATGTCACCGGTGTGTTTAATCCCAACCCCCGCAAGTTAATCACTGACGTTAATAGAGCAGACACTTAAAAGATGGTACCAAACAACTTCTTCTTCATCAACCTTGCC
The DNA here is from genome assembly GCA_035041755.1 of Cacoxenus indagator. NCBI lineage: Eukaryota > Metazoa > Arthropoda > Insecta > Diptera > Drosophilidae > Cacoxenus > Cacoxenus indagator. The sequence goes on along the minus strand of JAWNKX010000220.1, from coordinate 1,199,305 downwards.
AAAGCGCCTAACAATAAGGAGGCTCTGAAAATTCAGCATATAGGCAGGCAACGTGTCCTGGTGGAAATTCCAAAAAAGAACCTGACTGTCATTCAGTGATATAGATGCTTTGGATTTGGGCACACCAAAAATTACTGCCTGCGACAGTTGATTTGTGGAAAATGTGGGCAAAACCATATAACCACCCAATGTTTGGCTGTGGAGGACTAACATATTAATTACACTAAAGGCGAGGGGCAAGTGTAGAAAATTAATGGAAATACACTACATTATTTTTACAAAAGACTCAGACGTCGAGGTCGCGGCAATCCAAGAACCTGAAATAAATTAAGAGAATTATAATGTGAAAAACAATTAGGCCATAGAGATATTTAATATAGCTGTTTGGTGGGCAAAAAAATAAGAGATCATATGCGGCTATGTACATATATGTATGCTTCAAAACATGAGAGAAACAGCTGTCGCTAATTTGGGCATAAAATCAAAAGAAAACAAAATCAAATTATTTGTTATAAATTGCTCTAAAAATACAGTGGAGATGAGTTAGTGTTAGTGGTGATGAACGTTTTGCGGAATTAAATGCGAAATAAAAGATCACTCGTTTTATAAAGCGCGTCAGGCCACTTATGTATGTTTAGAAGGCGATCAGCTGTTTTTTAAATAAAACTTTTATTAATTGGTTGTTGACCTCATACAGCTGTTACGGGCATGCCTCTGGCAACACTGTTTGCGGAATTAAACAAACTCAATGAGATTAATTGTGGCGGACCACATTTTAGTTGGGGCAAATGTTATGTAGGGGATATAATAGGCTTGCAAAGATGTCGAAGATTAGAAAATACGAAGATCTTCTACTTTCTAATTAACAGCGAAGTGAAAAAACAGCCCGGAACTTTCAACAGTTTTTCGTGTTTTTATGCATAATGAAAAGGAAGTAGCAGGCTTTTAGTGTTGATTGTTTACTCCTCGCGAACGTTGATATCGAACAATGATATCGGCGCTAGATTTTTCGTGAAGCACAGACAGCTGGGGCAGTCAGCAGATGTTAGGTATTTGTGTCTTTACTATATTTTTTGTATTATTTTTTTTTTTAATTTTTCCTACTTTCCGTTTTTATTTTTATTTTTAGGAGAGGTACTCCTTCTTCATACCCTAAACGCAATACTAGGGATCTTACATTTACCACACCTTGTATTTGGGCTGTTCTTCGTCTACATGTGAGCTTGGCTTGTTGGCCTCTACGGCAGTTCAACACTCAAATTGGACCAGCGTCACGCGTCACGCTGGTCCATTTTGACTAACTTACTAGTCGTACGTTCGTAGCACTCTCGAATTTGAGTTGTAAGGTTTCATGTGTGGCTTTATTATTTGTATATTTCCTGATTTTTCATGATAATAAAATAAAAAAGGAACGCATATATAGTACTTAGTATATATAACAAGCATGGCGTACACACGCAGGCGGGCTATAAACTAAAAAGGAGCAGGCAATTGCATGAAGTATGACTAGGAACAACAAAGTCAAAAACTTAGGAACTCAGAAGGTTAGAGCCGAGAAGGCAATATCAAGACCGCTATAACAGAGTGGGATCAGAGAAACAGAAAACAGTGCAGAAAGTTGAAATTTGTATTGCCGGTACGTCATAGATTAGCTTTATAACTCTCAAAACTCGTAAATGTCTCATAGCAGATACTACGGAGGACGACGATGATAACGTTGCCGTTGATGGAGAATACGCGGAAACGGCACCGGATAGCAACGTGTCGCGGTATTTAGAACTAATTACATAGAAACAAGCCCAAAGGAAGTGAAAATGTAATAAGAAGATTGACGTTTATTATGACAATGATTTCTCAACGCTAATTAAATATATTTTTTGTAAGAACAAGAACTGATGATAATGTGTTTCAGGCGACGATACTCAAAGTAAAATTCAAAGGTGACCAAGTTCTTATTCTCATAGCTTCAACAAAGCAAATTTCTTTCTTCTTCTCTAATTGTCTTTGCTAATACCGGAAAGGGCAGAACAACGTCTGGCGTGCTACGCTAGTAAATTAATAAAATTAACATAAGATCTGGGGTTTCTTAATTTTATTATATAAAATATTAATTAAATAGCATATTTATTATTTAAACTTAAAAGTTTTGTGAAGAAACCACTGTATTGTTAGTATATATTTTATCTTGGGTATTAAATGATATATTATATTAATTTGTGCTTCTTCAAATAATTGCTTACATCTTCCGGAGTCTTGTTGTTCAAAATTTTGGAAAGCAAATAACAATCTCCCGGCTTGTACATTAAAGTCGCTTCTATGAGTGCACGTTCATCATTCGAAAATTGTTTTCTAACTCTCTTCTGAGGAATTGCCAAGTCGGCACTCTCGATTTCTACGCCATTCTCTTGATTTTCTACTTGCTCCCCAATCTCGATTTCTACGCCATTCTCTGGATGTGCTAATGGCGCGCCAATCTCTATTTCTACGCCATTCTCTTGAGGTTGTAATTTCTCCCCAATCTCGATTTCTACGCCATTCTCTTGATTTTCTACTTGCTCGCCAATATCGATTTCTACGCCATTCTCTTGATTTTCTACTTGCTCCCCAATCTCGATTTCTACGCCATTCTCTGGATGTGCTAATGGCGCGCCAATCTCTATTTCTACGCCATTCTCTTGAGGTGTTTTCGAGTCAGCAATCGAGATTGTTACGCCATTAAGTATTTTAGTTCTTGTATTAAACATCTTTCGTTAGTTTATTTTTTTCCGCGTGATTTGACGTCTGGTTTTCTATGAACCAATAAGTTCGTGTGACACACCAGAGATATTCGACTAGGATATATTCGACTACTTAATGATTACTTTGAATTGAATACCAAATACTTTTGTACTCGAAAATTAGTTTAGTATTTAATAATTACTTTGGTACTCGAAGAAACAAAAAAATATTTATGTATACATGTAGTGTACTTTAACAAGTTGTGGATTGTATGCATTTGTGTGAAATGAGAATTTAAAAGCAACTGAGTGATTCTTATATATAATGGCCCCACCGAAGTCACAGGAGATTAAATACTTTTCCGAAAATGTAAAAAGTAAATGAGAAAAATGCCATTTGTCAGGAATGTTTAAAAAAAAATATATTATGCCGGCAACACGTCCAATCGCATTAAACACTGGATGGAAATTACGGTAATTTAAATATGATCGTCAGGTTCCAACAGGGACCTTTTTCTACCTGCGTTAGCATAATAAACGACGAACATGCTCGTGTAATTTACTCGTGTTATTTGCTCGTGTTTGAGAACATGTTCATCGTGTATGGCGCTGGCGTGTTCCACTCTCTAATATTCATAATTTGAAGGAAACTTTTTTAAGCTCGTTCATTAAGATTTGAACAATTAAGGCATATTAATTTTGTTACGCTAAAAGGAAAACAAATCTTTTCAAAATTAACATATATATTATACATTATAAATTTATCGAAGGCCTTGTATCTAGTACGCCTAATTTTGATATAGATAATATATATCAGTTCTTCGTTGTATCTTGTGTCAAAAAAGTCAAGTGAAGAATTAAAATAAATTAAAAAAGGAAATTCCTTTTGCTATAACCTCAGTTAAAAATAAAATTAAAAATAAGAACGGGTAAAATTAAGCGTCATTCGGTTCGCCGCGCTGCGGCAAATGCATTAAAAATGGTAAAAATTCGGAATCTCAGTTTCTCACTTAAAATTATGAGAAATGATACTGTAAGGGTCTATACTGAGGATTCTGATTCGTATCGTATTCTGGTTCGTTACCTAAAAGAGCGTAACATTAAACACTACACATACCAGCTTGAGGAGGACAAAGCTTTCAGGGTAGTTGTTCGCAACCTGGCCAGCACCACCCCTCACAATATTATCAAGGAAGCCTTTTATACCAAAGGCCACAATGTCACCGGTGTGTTTAATCCCAACCCCCGCAAGTTAATCACTGACGTTAATAGAGCAGACACTTAAAAGATGGTACCAAACAACTTCTTCTTCATCAACCTTGCCAAAGCGCCTAACAATAAGGAGGCTCTGAAAATTCAGCATATAGGCAGGCAACGTGTCCTGGTGGAAATTCCAAAAAAGAACCTGACTGTCATTCAGTGATATAGATGCTTTGGATTTGGGCACACCAAAAATTACTGCCTGCGACAGTTGATTTGTGGAAAATGTGGGCAAAACCATATAACCACCCAATGTTTGGCTGTGGAGGACCTTTGCTGCATAAATTGCGGTGAGAAACATGCTGCTTGGAGTAAGACTGCCGAGTTTTCAAAAAGAAATTAAACAGCCTAAAACCCAATATATCAATTTCGGCTCGTGGCAGCAACAGGGAAGATTCTATGAGAAGAGTGGGTTACGTCCCGGCGGTAATGGTCAAGGGAGACACCCCATATGCAGAGACACTACGTGCTGGTTTGCATATAACTAATCCTCCGAAGAGATCTTGCAATGTTAACAACACAGCTGTGCATCTACAGCAATCGCCACAGACCCCTGACAGCATTAGCAGGTTAGAGGCTGCAATAACAGCCCTCACAGCTAAAGTTGACACAATTACATTAATGTTTAATGTACTAAAGGAGAGCAATCAGTTCCTCAAACAATTATGCCTCAATTTCGTGAATGCCCATAAATGATGCCCCGTCCACTCAGCCTTGGATTGTGGAATGCTCATGGAATTTCTGGGCATGTTGAGGAGCTTAAGCATTTACTTAACGCCCATAACATTGATGTGTTTCTCATCACTGAGACATGGCTGCAAGCTGGAGTCCAGATCTTTATACCTGTCTACGACATTCACAAGGCAGACCATCCCAGAAACAGGCCTAGAGGAGGAGCGGCTGTGCTTATTAAGCAAGAAATCTGCTATTCTTTACAAGAGCCAGTGAGAACAGCGAAATTACAGATGGCCACCATCCATATTTCAACCAGTAGGGGCGAGTTAATAGTCTCTGCATTATATCTACCTCCGCATCTTAATTGGTCATCTGTAGACTTCGAAGATCTTTTAAACAATCTAGGAAGAATGTTTCTCATAGGTGGAGACTTTAACGCCAAAAGCAGATTCTGGGGTAACTTTAGAGCGGATACAAGGGGTAGCTGCTTACAGGAAGTTGTGCAAAACTCAACAGCTCAAATCCTGGCAACTGGTCAAGCGACCCATTTCCCGTACGCCCAAAGACACACACCCAGCGCTATTGATTTCTTCATTTATAATGGGCTGCGTTCGGACGAGTTGTCTATCAGGACTGAGTATCAACTCTCCTCTGATCACTCCGAAAATCAAAACAATAAAAGGACGACTGCTGCCACCTGGAACTGACTTAGCTGCATTTCGCCGAGATCTGGATGAATCTCTAAATTTAAACTTGGAATTCCTGATGCCCGAAGACATTGAAGACGCGCACTCGATCTTTCTAAATAAGTTGCACTCAGCTGCTCTCATTGCCGCCCCCTTAAATCCAGCACATGGCTCAAGAGTGCGTTCTGGACTTCCCCCAGCTATTGAAGCACTGCTGCTTATTAAGAGGAGACTTAGGAGACAGTTTTGTCGCACCCGCGACCCTATTGTGGACAGGGTTTTTCGTAGAGTGTCGAATAGAGTCAGAAAGCTGCTGACGCTGCATAAACAGGAAGAAACTGACAGGTTTTTGTCAAATGTCTCCCCCGACGACCCCACAAAGCACTCCTTGAAGAAGTTGACGAGAAGGTATAAACAACAGGTAACCCCAAAATTTCCAATCAAGAAGGCTGACGGATCCTGGGCTAGATCTTTAAGCGAGCGAGCGGAGGCTTTCGCCGAGGAATTGGAAGCTCGATTTCAGTCATTTGATACCAGCTCAGAACTCAGCGTTTGCCAGATCCATATGATACTTTAAAGCACCGGCCGATTATGCCTCCCGGTTGCTCTAATTACAGCCGAGGAAGTCTCAGCACATATTAAAGGGTTAAACACTAAAGAGGCTCCAGGTGAAGATAGACTGGACAACTTTATACTTAAGGCAATGCCGCTAAGAGCTGTGCTATTTCTCGTCCTCATTTTTAACTCAGTGCTGAGATTGGGATATGTGCCGAAACAGTGGAAGAAGGCGAGAATTTGCATGATTCATAAGGCCGATAAGTGCCCTTACACCTTAGATTCCTACAGGTCAATTAGCCTGCTACCCACTGTATCAAAATTGTTTGAACGCTATTTGCTGCCGCGGATCCTGGACTTAAAAAAGGTGAAGCAAATAGTTCCTTCCTTTCAATTTGGCTTTCGTAAATCTCACAGAACTCCAGAGCAGATGAATAGGGTGGTTAACTTTATTCTCGAAGGATTTGAAGCTAAGGAGTACGTGGTGGCAGCGTATCTTGACATAAAGCAGGCTTTCGACCGACTTTTGCACGACGGGCTGCTCAGTGAGCTCAAGAATCTCTTGCCGCCTCAACTATGGTTAATCGTGCGCAGCTACCTTGAGAATAGGACCTTCTCAGTGGTACTGGATGGTGTGGAATCTAGCATCAAGGCGATTTGCGCAGGTGTCCCCCAGGGTAGCGTTTTGGGGCCTACACTCTATACCCTGTTCACGCACGACATGCCCACTGGGTCAGAAATACCACCGAAGGTTCCTCTGGATCTGATCATTGCCACGTTTGAAGACGATACGGCCATCCTCGTCAGAAACAAGTGCATTTACGAAGCCACGGACTCACTGCAGCAATACCTGCATATTTTTAAAAACTGGACACGACGCTGGAACATTTGCAATAACAAAAACAAATGTGCCAATGTGACGTACGCCTTACGGCCGGAATACCTGGGTGTGTATTTGGATAGGCGGCTAACTTTTAAGACACATATTTCAAGTATCACGAAATCCTTAAGACAGAGGATTGGTAAATTGCATTGGGTTTTAACTAGCAGGAATAAATTGTCCTTGGGAAATAAGGTGAACATTTACAAAACCATAATTGCTCCTGCTTGGCGATACGGTTTGCAGGTGTATGGCATAGCAGTGAGGTCAAACATCACGAAGGTGAGAGTACTGCAGGCCAAGACATTGCGAATGCTTACTGGTGCCCCTTGGTTCATGCGAACGGCGAACCTTGAAAACGACATAAATACCGAAAATTGGCGATGTGATAAATCGTCAGGCCAAGAAATATATAGAGAGGTTAAAAAACCATCCAAATAAACTAGCAAGGCGCCTTCTAAAACGACGCAGAATGGATGGAGTTAGAGTGGCGAGATGGCTGAGAAGATCGCACCCTGCCGACCTCCGTAATAGATCATTTTATTATTATATCCACACTATACTATATCCCCACTTATTATTTAAGTTATTTCGTTAATTTTTATATATACAATTTAATTGAAGTTATTGTAATAATAACAGAAAAATTAAATATAAAAAAAAAGATAATATATATAAATTTGGAAGTATCTGGAAGTCTGTGTATCAGGGAAACTCTAGATTAGCCTGTCGAGTAATCCAGTGAAATTTAGTGCGAAAATATACTGCAAAAGTGGGAAAATCTCATGCAATTTTGTGAAAGTCTGTATTATTGATAGAAATAAGGAATACGTGTAAATAGTAGTATTCAACACTTGTATAAGAGAGTAAGGTTCAACACTGTAATTGGCATGGCGTGTTTCTGGGACTGATGGTGACTTTAGTGTTCCAACAGTAGCCACGAGAAACACTGCGAAATAAACACAAGTAAAAGCACGCAATAGAGTTATAAGTTAAATTCGCGAGTGGCGACGCCTGATCGGAACAGTCTGCATAAAGCATTTCTACAAACTTTAAAAAGAAAGGAAAGCATACTTTTCTGCATAACCCCCTCCATCTGTGCTACTAGATGGAGCAGGCTGACATTTTAGATAGATGCCTTAAATAAGTTTTTAAGGTAATACAGAGTTCCCTACCCTATATAGACAACACGCGGCACTGTGATTCATAAAATTGTTTAAAACTCCAATTGACAACTTACCGGTGGAGTGCGGATGACAAAAAGAACATTAAACAACAACAACAGGAACAAGAGAAATTGAAGGTGATTTTCGAAGTTTAGACACCTAGCAGCGATTCCCAAAGAAAGGAAGAGAGTGAGTTGGGATTGAAATTACATCAACGGCGTGTAACGAAATTTGAAAATTGAATTGATTATTATTCGACACAGGCTCACACCCACTCAGAATCAAGACGACGTATGCGTAATGCGTATTACACAAAAACAGTTACAGATTAAAAGACTGCGAGGGTGTGCAGAAGGCTACACACCACACCACACAAAGACAAAGCGCAAAGCGCCAGCAGCAACACAGCAGCTCATCAGCAGCGGGCTGACGAGAAGTATGCTACGAAAAAAAATTAATTAAAAGTTGTCACAGCAAACTCCTCTTGCAAGCGCGTAACTCAAAAGTTGACAACAACAACAACAACAATATAAATATAAAAATCATTCAACTGAAGGACCGAAACAAAAAAAATCAAGAGCTTTTCATCTAAATTTATTTGCATTTTAATTTTGTTAATTAACTACAAGCAAAACAGTACGCAAATAATTGTTTTCTAATGGTTTTTGATGGTACTTCAACCAATAAAAATCTACAATGCCAAATCTCATTTGAAAAATACATATAGATGAGCCTTTTATTAGTTAAAGATAACTTATTCGATGGGCGGAGGAGCCACTCCAGTTTCTTGAGCTTTTGGTAGCAGCGCGCTGTAACTACCTTAATGTGTGCACGCCAGGTAAGACGCTTATCCAGGATCAGACTGAGATACCGGATTTGCTCCATTTGCGGAATGACGCTTGTGTTGTAAGTCACAACCGGACAGACGCCTTGCCTTAATGTGAAGGTACAGTGAGCTGATTTCTCAGAGTTTATGGCTATATTCCAGCGCCTGGCCCATGAGTGGAATCTATTCAGGTAGCTGGACAATTTCTCCTCAGCTTCGTTCAGGCGAGAGGCAGAGTTGAATATAACTGCCGCATCGTCCGCGTAAGTAGCAATAATCGAATGCTTATCTCTAGTTGTAGGCATATCAGAGGTATATAAGGAGTAGAGGACCGGAGCTAAGACACTCCCCTGCGGGACACCGGCTCTCATGTGCCTGATGGTCGAAATTTTGTCTCTTACCGCCACAGAGAAGGTTCGTCGTTGAAGAAAGCTTCGCATTAGTAAAAACTGTTTGCCAGGCAGGACTAATTTTAATTTATGCGGAAGTCCATCGATCCATACCCTATCGAATGTTTGTTTGACATCTAGGAAGACTGCAGAGGAATACTGTTTCATCTCAAACGCAGTAAGTATGTGATTAACGACTCGATGCAGTTGTTCGGGAGTGCCGAGCTGTGATCTAAATCCAAATTGGTGATCAGGAATGGCTTCTTGAACAACCCGTACTGCCAACAATTTACTCAAAAATATTCTTTGAAAAATTTTGGAAAAAGTTGGAAGCAGGCTTATGGGCCTATATGATGTGACACGGTTCTCCGGAGTACCAGGTGTGGGAAAATGGCAGATCCGCAGCATGCTGTTGAACAGCCACGTCAGGAATAACACTCCCTTCCAAGGGAGGGCTTTCACCACCTTGTTGTCAATATGGTCATGTCCGGGGCTTTTCTTAGATTTCAGTCTCTGAATTTGAGTCACAACCTCTTCAGGGGTGAAATGTTTAGTTGGACTGTGGTCTAAGATACATCTCGATAGGACTTCAGCTGTTTCCTCAACGTCTCCAGGGTCAGCCAAGCTAAAAGACGTGAACCGGCTCTCCAACTCATTAGCAAATGCTTCTGCTTTCTCGGTCTCCGTACGCACCCACTGGTTTAGAGGCCCACGGATTGGAGCATGTCAGTGAGGCTGTTGTTTGATGCACTTGGTAGCACGCTGTGCTATGTTTTTTTATTGGACAAACTGAAAAAATATGCACAAATATGAATTTGTGGCCAATGCTTAATTTAACATATGTATCTGTGTATGCAAATGAATAACTAACAAACTTTGTCGAAAATAAATAATGCTAAATGCGGCAAATTGCTGGAGACTTCTGGAAGAACTTATATACTTATATATGTATGTATGTATGTATGTATGTGTGTATGTATGTATGTATTTATGATATGTAACTTGTGAAGAATTTCCGAGTGGATTTATGGAGTGATTCGAATGTCGAATTGGTGCAGTGCAGTGGTGGGTCGTGAGTCGTGAATCGTGAGTCATGACTCATGAGCCAACAGAAGGAGGCTATAAGTTAGACATTGTGAATTGTAATTGTGAATCAGTAATGAATAGTGAAAGAGATGAGTTAAGGAGAGTGGAGTGGAGTGGAGGAAATTATAGCAGAGAAACACAGTGATGAGTTCGCGACGCCTTGGTTGCCACGGCCCTATCAGCGACACAATCAGCAATTGTCATTAATTTCTGACTTCGGCTCATTGTACATGCTCCGATTTGTCTCCGATGCGTGCATGAGTGCGTGCGTCTGTGCGTGAGTGAGTGCTTGCGTGAGAGCGACCGAACGAGCCGTTGTGATTGAACAATTTGATATGACACTGTGGCAGAGGGACTCAAAAGGAGCCCAAACGCAATGCCGCAACGGCCGCACACTACTTACTCCAAGATACAGATACTTATCACTTGCTTGATTTTATTGTGCGGCTCATCACGATCAACTTACCATCATCATCATTATCATTATCATGATTATTAACATCATCATATTCCTAGTCGTCATCAGCTTCCTTCTCATTATCATCGGCTCCATTGTTGTCATCTCGAAAATGCCATAGACAAAGTTCTTGATGATTTTAAGGTGGTTAGTACATAATATACATATATTACGAGCACTTCGATGACTTCGCTGAGGTTACCATTTCATTATCACCTTCACCCATACCCACCTTGAATGACATAGCCGCACCTTTTGATTTGCTCTATGTGTCACCTCTTTGATGCACTTGATTTGATTTTCTTTGCTTTTCATACATCATACATCAAACTCAACCTTTTCTATTTTAGTATTTCTTTAGCATCATTCCGCAAATGGAGCAAATCCGGTATCTCGGTCTGATCCTGGATAAGCGTCTTACCTGGCGTGCACACATTGAGGTAGTTACAGCGCGCTGCTACCAAAAGCTCAAGAAACTGGAGTTGCTCCTCCGCCCATCGAATAAGTTATCTTTAACTAATAAGAGCCTCATCTATCTGAAAGTAGTGGCACCTGCTTGGCGCTACGCCATACAAATTTGGGGCACTACTGCTGCCTACAACATCAGAAGAGTGCAGCCGTGTCAGAGCAAGGCTTTCAGAAGATTTACGGGCGCCCCTTGGTACGACCGCAACACCACGCTGCATAGGGATCTTGTCGTGCCAACTGTTATGGAGGTGATTAATTCTCACAGCTGCCGCTATCACTACAGACTTTTGTTTCATCCAAATCCGCTAGCTTACTCCCTCACCCGTATCTCAACAAGGCGTAGACTGAAGAGGCTACACCCGCATGATCTCCCCCTAAGAAGGATACAGCCTTCTATATTAATGCCTTTTCGGCCCAATTTACATCGTTTTTAATTTAGTATAAGTCTAATTTTTTTTTTTACGTCATTATTTCTTAAATCCGACAAATGTGTTATGCAGTTTACTGTGTTAAATGTTATAATTTAATTATGAAAAAAATTTAAATACATATAGATTATTCAATTATTACAATTTAACTAAATATGTCACTTAGCCATCAAATTTATGCAACGGCTCTCAAATGCGAAATGTGTAGTTTCAACATTCCCCTTGATTGTGGTTTCGTTAGATAATACATAGGGACAGTAGGATAATCGCTAATTAGATGACTAGGCATTTACTTTAAGAGAGTAATAGTTACTAGCGGCGTTGAAATGAAAGCACAAAAATGAAGTATCAATCAGTGTTGTGTTCGCAAGAAATTTGCTTTATTGACACTATGAGAATGAGAACTTCGTCACCTCTTAATTTACCGTTGAGTATCGTCGCATGACACACATTGATCATCGGTTTTCTTATCACCAAAAAAACAACAATAAAAACGTGTTTAGTGAACGACGAATATTGCGCAGTAAACTTTCGATTTGAGTTAAACATTTATTATTGTTTTCATTATTTTTCTTTGACCGACTTTTGATTTCGATGGTTGACTGTTTAAAGGCTGTTTTACTCGCACTCACATAGATGCAATCATGTGTCGTGATTAGCATTTCCCGTTCTCGTATCGTGTCACTCTCTCTCTCCTTCTCTCTCTCTCTCTCTCTCTCTCTCTCTCTCTCTCTCTCTCTGTGTGTGTGTGTGTTGTCCTAACCCTAACTATTAGGTGTGCTTTTGACTCAGACTACTTAAGTTGCGAACATTACTGTTAGTCGAAGTCGAAGTCGAGTGCGACAGCATTTCTATGATTTTGAGCAAACAAACAATCAAACGATACAGTGTAATGGCAGCACAAACTTGATCATATGAAGCTTAACCTGGTGAAGAGGAGAATAAAAAGATAAGGAAATGAAAAAAAAACCTATCGTCTTAACAGGCCACGGTGATGACTTTCATTGAAGTATGCAAAGAAGTCGCATGCCCCACAAGGGTGGCATAAATGAAAATGTTGTTCAGACTGAGAACGAGCATGGGAGTGCAGCTTCTTTTGCGGCTACTAGCATTTCTGCGACTGCGTTTCTTATTTTATGAAGCAGCACTAATGGCGCTCTATTATTAGGAAAAGTTTTTGTCGCCAATTTCCATGGAAATTTATGGCGTGCATTGTGTTGCGAAGCAATGCAGCACGGCGACAATATTCACGTTCACCATTATTTTCTTTTTTTTTTTGCATTAATTAAATGTGATTGTACTTACGCAGGCCATAAGCAGTACATGTGATCTTTTATATGTTGGACTATTACTGTTATTATTAGTATTAGTCAAAGTTTCTAGCAAGCAAAGAACTAGAACTGGGCACTTTCGAGTTGCCCTTTTTTTACTGAGAACGTCGACAACGACTACGATCTCTTCCAGCAAAATTAGACCAAATTACGAATATATTTTGTAATATGTAATGAATGCCGGAAAGACTGAGATTTATCACTTTTTTTGCATAAATTGTTATTGCCGCTGGGCTTGGTTTGAGCGTAGCAAATTTTTAAATCACTTTGCGCTTTGTGCTGCAGTGTTTTAAAATAGAAAGCCTGACTACATTCGTATTCTAGGTATATTTTCCCTGTATAGAACCTATTTCACACAAATAACAATATATAATTCCATTTTCAATTTAGTCAGTGAGTTTTTTCTTGCTTCCTCATCAATCGTCTCGCAGGTGTAATAGTGCTCTATTACTGGTCTCCGCCCATTGACACGCCACAACCAGATTTGATTGAGTGTGCGCAAACGCTTCGAATAACAACAACTGAAATCCAATAACACAACCAAATCCAAATGCAAAGCCGAAACCAGTGCCAGCACGTAACCACATCCCAACTTCATGCAATTCATCTGAATCGAAGCGTGGCCAGCCGCGCCATCCTGTCGGAACTCAACTCAGCGCGTGTTTCGCTCAGATCAGTTCCAACTCGAATTCAGAATTCGGCGCCTACCACTCACTAACTGCCACACAATTAAATTCTGCCATTACATTGTTTGTTGCCGTGCATTGCTACACTTGCTTGGTCCGCTACTTTTTGCTACTTTTATTTATATTTTTTTTATTTATATTTTTTTCTCGCAAATCCACAAAATTTTCAATTTCGTTCATTCGACTGCGTAACTGTTATCCTTGATAGACTTCTTTGGCTTCTCTCACGTATCTCGTAGCAGCCCGCGTTTTGCTTTACCATAGCTCCGTCGTGCCTTTTTTTGTTTCTTTCACAGTTTTTTGTATTTATTGATTGGATTTGCCTCTGGCTTCGCGTCTGCAAACTGCTGGCAGCATTCCTAACCGATACTTGACTCAAGCCGTGTGCACGCGCCTTACTTTCGTTTCCACCTTACTTGCCCATCCCTTGGCAGACAGTAGTCGTACCGCAACATCGCCCCAACAAAAAAAAAACAACAACCAAAAAAATTGCATGGAAAAATAGAAGGAAAACAAGTGAAATTTTAAGTTTATTCAAAATAGTTGCTTTGTGTGTGCTTGTGCGTTTATATGGTGTATGTGTGTATGTGTGAGCGTGTGTTCGCGCATTTTCGACATTTTAGCAAAGTTTCCTTCAATTTTTACTCGCTTCACTACTATTTCCGCTTTGCACTGTCTATCTGTGTGCCGCTCTGTCTTCTATCTATGACTGGCTGTCGAAAATTTCGCCTTTGCCTTGAATGTTTGGTATTCTATTTTTCTTATTATTTTTTCTTATTTTTTGGGCTTGTTTTTTATTTATTTTTTATTGTTTTTTTTTTTTGTATTTTTGAAAGCCAAACGCTAAACATAAATATTGAATTCATCTATTGTTTGCGCGTTTCAACTGAGCAAATGATTGTGCAGAATACCATAAAAAAGAGGAAGACATGACAAGAACATAGATGGCATATAACAGCGAAGAGCGCTTATAAAACGCTGAACGCTGTTAATACGTAATACGTGCATAACGGCAGCTAAGAAGTATGCTGTACAACTGTTTATGACGGCTAAATTGTTGCAACCGACAGCCCGGCCACAACGACGATAACGATTATAGAAAAAGTTTACACCATCCGAGAGGAACACTAAATAGCTAAACTAAACTAAAGAAACTAAAAAATGAAGGCAAATAAACAAAGCAGAGGATCTGAGACACAGGTAGTTCCTCTCACCACCCACTTTGATTGTGACAGACAGAGAGAGAGAGAGGGAGAGAGAGCGAGATTATTTATTGCTACGAAAAGGCCACTGTTGTCCACAAATTCATGAAAATATTACGCGTCAATATGTTTTTGTCGAAATTAAATCAGGTTCACAGCGAAGAAAAAGGCCCACAGCACATCGCTCTCAAATTAAAGATTCATCAACTTACAAACCACATGCGGCGAGCTCCATGACCTTCTCTATGATGATGATGATGATGATGATGATAAGGATTAAGGCCTCAAAAGTACACCTGGATAGCTTAGATTCGAATACAAATTTATTTTAAAAAAATATATATATTCCGAATATTCCCTACTGTTCCATATTTGTAGTTTATTGGCCAAAGTAATTTCAAAAAATATGAGCACATCACTAAGAAGAACAACTAATAACTACCTTTTCCAGCTTACTAAGTATGACAAATATAATGCAATACAAAGTGCTACCATTACTTTTAATTACATAAAACTACATAAAATACAGTGCAAACGCAAAACAAAGAGACATTCCATTGAGGTGAGCAATGAACAACAAGCGGCGCATAAAACCGTGCTACAATATTTTCTTTATTAAGCCCGTTGAAGCATGCGTTGGCTTAGGCGGGTTGCAAAAAAAATGTGCGCACAACACAGCTGAACATGCTCCTCTTTTTATACTCTACTTTTCTCTACTTAGCAGTACCGCATACACACACGCCCAAACTAGACAATACAACCTTTATTCTTTTAATGGTACGCTTATACGGGGTGTGTTAAGAAAATGATGCGCCTTTTTAATTTTCTCGAGCTACGTGTTATCGATTTTCGATTTTTTTAATTTGTTTATTTTCTTAAATAACTTTAAAAGTATTCATTTTGAAATTTTAAAATTATTTGAGATACTTGCAACAATCACTTCCCATTGACATATCAGACGACTTAATAAGTCCAGTTGATTCCGAGTAAATTGGCTATAAAAGTGGGACATACAGACACTCGTACGGAAGCCTTAAAATTAAAAAATTAAAACTTCGTGATTCGACAACTGTAATCACCATATTTACCGGGCTTGGCTCACTGTGACTTTTTCCTGTTCCCAAAATAAAAAAGTACCTTGGTCATAGGTTTGCCACAATGGATGAAATAAAGATCGCATCACTGGAAGTTCTAAAGGCCTTTGTGGATCGGCACAACTTCATTATATCTGAGGGAAACACCTTGAACGAGATAAAATGGATATTGATGAATAACTAAATATTTGTCGAGAAACATAAGGAGTCATCTTATTTTTGTAACACTCCGCGAACATATATTTGAAGTAAATTGCGCCAACGAAGAGTTACCAGGCGATCCAAATGGGAGTGCTTAAATGTGTTAATGAAGAAAGACAACAACAACAACTAAAAATAACAAAAATTAATTAGAATAACATCAAAGAAGGAGAAACCAACTCAAACGTAGTTAAAGGAGAGGAAGAAAACAATGCTGGCACCACTGATTTCGGCGATGTTGTAGCGGGAATGCGCAAGGAAACAATGACATTTATAAACAATTTTCCCGCGGGCGTCATTTGATTACCTAATTACTTATATATGTGCGCCTCTTATCTACACATCTACAAACTCAAACACACAGTCACGTGCACACACATACACACACACACACACACACACACACACACACACACATGAAACCAAACGAGCGGTGCAAAAAGTTCTTGAATGCCAACAAATGTGGCTGTGGCCCTTTCTGCCAACGTGATAAAAGTTAGCAGTAGCGCAAGCAGAAGTTACGATAAATAAACAACAACAATAATAAATAGCTCCAATGGTCAACGGTTAATTTGCGTTTGTGGTTTCAATTTGTACTTTGACTGCACCGCCCACCCTCAACTTAAAGTGCCAACGATGTCGGCTGCTGCCGTAAGCGACTTGTGTGCGGCCCACGCATTAAAAGCTATAAAACTTTGTCTGAGACGCCATAAAGTATGTCTATATTATATACTCTTGATCAAGCGGTCCGTCTGTGTGTGTGCAATTTAACCCTTTGGTTTTTGTGCTAGAGAGCTGAAATGTTTAACGAGGTCTGTTTACCATAAACTATAAGTCCGCCGAATCCGATTAGAAGTGCTCATGTATGCGTGGGTGGGTGTTGGTTTGAACGATTTATATTAGCTACTTAGAGAATCTGACTTTTATAATTTGACCAACAGCAGAACTGAAACCACTTCGTCACAGCTCTGTTTACATCATCATCTGTGCAGATGATGTGGACAATTAGGTAATGACGCCTAAAACCCGCCCAGTACCAGCGGCAACGGGGCAGTGATGCAACGCACAACTTGTTGGTTATTACACTTTTAGTTTGAATTTGATTAGTTAGAAAGTGCTTTGTGCTTGATACACCTTCCATGCGTGCCTGTCTATCATATATAGCACAGCTGTAATTCGATTGAAAGTTTTCACTGTTGAAGGCAACGTCAAAGATATGCGGCGAGCAATACGGACATCCTGTAGCCATCACAACAGCATTTGATAAGTGGAGTGGGGCAGGATTAATATTCTGGAAATTGTAAAATTTTCACAGAAACGCAATTAGCTTGTTCAAGCTGCCAAGCAGTGACTGTTTAGATGGATGAATGAATGGATTACGTAATTACAAAATGTGAGGCACATGACGAAGTGAGAAAAACACGGAAAGGCTTTAAGTAAGTACGTAATTACAAAATGCATTAGATGAGATTATTTTGTTTTATTTTATTTGATTTTATTTTATTTTATGAACATAACGTAATTTTATGTAGTTTGTGAAAGCACTTATGCGAGATTGGGGAGGCAAAAAGCAAAATAGGCAAAAAGCTTCTTTAATGCATTTAGATTGAATTCATTCGCATATCAACGAAGACATTTTTTGTTGAGAGAATTTTGCATAATAAGCGTGTTTTCGACTGATGACAGTTATTTTGTGCTTTTTTTAAGCACAACCAGAAATTTAGGTTTTGCTAAAACTTTACAATTAGTTGTGCCTGTCATTTTTATGCCCACTTTAGAAATAAATCTTCTCCCTCAGAGATGGTTTAAAAAAAAATCTATCTACGTCTATTCAAACTTCTTTGAAGACGTAAGGAAAAAGCTTGTGCATCTCAGGAATCACATTGCAAATAGAGTTTTTGCTCTTCAAGGCTGATCATCAAAGAGAAGAAAAGCAATGCGAAATAACATTTATTATCAAAAATATACGAGAAGATATGCCGCCGACCGACATATTTTAACGGAGAACATCAAAAAGCACTAAAACCGAAACATATATATTTACCTCTGCAAAGGTTAATTCATTCATTCATTCATTCATTCACGCATTCCCTCTCCTGTATTTGTAACCATGTGTGTTTGTGTGAGCATGTGTGCGAAAGTCAAGACCTTTTTGCCTATATCTAAAGTTGTTTACGGCATTAGGGACATCAATTTACGAACCAAAGTGCTACCAATGGTAATGACCGCTTCTGCTGCTGCGGCTTACGCGAACTTAGACTTTTGCTTATCCAATCAAAATTCGAGCAAAAGTCATGAATAGCCAAGTTAATTGCTTAATAGTCGAGACGTTAATAAATCAAATTGAAAACGCATACATAAGAGAGAGCAGCAAATTGCCAAAACTAAAGAATGGCGCAAAAAACAAAACAAAAACCTAAGCTAAGCGAAACGAAACGAAACGAAACGCACAATGAAGAACAAACAACTAAGCGCAAAAACATTCAAAAAGACACAAAGAAATACGACTGATTGATGGCGATGGCCGCGAACGATAGCGCGATAACGATGGCGGTGCTAATACATTTTAAAAGGTGTGCGTAGAGTTCGCTCTGTTACCGCAGCATCAAAAAATTCCGTCTCTCCCTCAGTTTGAGCGACCCTCCGTCTCGTATGCTTGTAATGGCTCATTTCGTACTTTTGGCTGCTCTTGTGCACACGTTGCGCTTCAACGCCCATGAAGACGATGCCTAACGCAAAGAAATACGATTAATCAAGTGCAACGGCTATGCGCTGAAAGAAGCAGAAAAAACTAAGGACATAGAACGAGAATTTGATGTGGAAGGAGATGGATATATGGTAATAAAAAAAAGGACGAGTGAGATGTGAGTCTTTGGTAGAGTAGGTGGCATCTAGTAGCAGTACTACTATTGAGACCATTGTTATAAATCGCATAACTTCAACACACAGCGTGCTCCTGTTTTTTTTTGGCAATGCTGATGAAACTTGCACGAAAAATAATTTACATTATTTATTTTTGTTTTGTTTTTTTTTTCACCATCTCTTTTTGTTGCGCATCATTGGCATATTACAAGACAACAGCAGCAGCACAAATATAAAAGTCATAAATCTATTTGATTTGTTTCATCAAATTTATGCCCACGCCGCTGTCAACGTAGACGTTGACTTCAAATCCGCTTGCACTTTTTTCCGATATTCGAACTTTTGGCGCCATGGGCGTCTCTCTGACTATAGCAAGTGTGTGTATGTGTGTGTATCGCAAGTCACCAGCAGTCATCAACTGTTTAGATCTGTAATATATGTAGAAAACTCGAATGCACCCTGTTATTACTCCGCATTCTGTGAGTTTGTAACACAGTGAAAGAAACATCGAAAAAATATACACACTAGTCTTTGAGTTTTAAAGCTAAATAGCTGAAATTTTGCACGAAATCCTTTTGCTTATCGGAAACGGTCATATTATACCACTAGGACGGGTACCTCCCAAACGAACTAGATTCAAATTCCACTCATTATTATTAGAAAAACGCCTTTATTAACCATTTTTTTACCCTATCAGAATGAAATTTTATCAGGTTTTTTCTTTTTTAAGTCAGCTGAGATTTTCCTTTTTAACAACAGTAAACTACTTTCAGTTATATCACTTATCAGTTATATATCACTCAAGTTATTTAACACATAAATAGCTTATTAAGAATAACTGACACATATTAATAATTGTTAACGATAACGATACGATTATTCGATTACTGCGGACCGACAAACAGTCACAGCGAGAAGTCAAATCTTCTGCTAGCCTGGCCTGTGCAGCTGTAAGCCGTCTGGGATTGGTTTGTTGCCAACGATTTGTCGATTTGTCTTAACGGGGATACCGCAATCCGAACTCAATCAATTTCGAACTTATTGGACAGAAACATAATGAAACTTTACTGGGCACAATCGGTCTTTCTTCTACTGGCCTTGTCCCTGGGAGTCGTCAAAGCCTGGCGTTCCGAGGAAATGGAAATATTTGACTTGGTCGAGGAAATTAACAAAAATTTTTACGAATTCATGGGTATCGGACAGGTGAGTAAACAAATATGTGGCAAATGGGTAGCAAACTAGCACACGTAGCATGTTCACATGTTCTTTATCGGAAGCTAAAATAATCAAGTCTTGTATCTTGTGTCGTAGAACGCCACAAACAGTGAAATTAAGCGAGCGTTCCGCACGCTTTCTATTGTAGTGCATCCGGACAAAAATCCAGCCAAAGATGCCAATATACAATTTCGGAATTTGGTGTCGATTTATGAAGTGCTCAAAGATGCAAGCAAACGTGAAAAATACGATCGCGTGCTCAAGGATGGACTGCCCAACTGGAAGTCGGCACTATATTATTATCGACGTATGCGCAAGATTGGTCTATATGAAGGTGCATTTATACTATTCCTAATAATTACCGTGGGTCAGTATTTGTTCGCATGGGCTGCATACCTGGAAAAAAAGTACACAGCTGAACAGGTATTCGGCACAAAACTAAAGAAGTTGCAGAAGAAAAACAAAAACATCGACATGGAGGCCTTACTTAAGGAATTGCCGTTACCCTCGATATATGTAAGAGCTAAACCAATACTGTTTCAATTTTGGGATTATAAAAAAAAAGGATTTTTTCAGAATACATTGCCCTTCCAAATACCGTTGGCCATTTGGAATCTGCCGAACACCATAAAAGATGCCTGTAGCAAAGCCAACGAGCTGAAGGAATTGGCGTTGGAAAAACATAGACAGTAAGCATCGCCCTTCTTCAATTGACTTATCGCTCATTTGGCCACTTTAGAGAACTCGAAGCTATCAAGAGGCAAGAGGAACTGGAAAGACAAATGGAGGAGCAGGCACGCTTACGCAAAGAGCACAAAGAGAATCTGCGTAAACGCAAACAAAACAGTCGAGCTCCAGAGAAGACTGAAGAGGAACTACGTGGCTATGCACAAATACAAGCAAGAGAACTGAATGGCGATGATGCAGTGAAGCCAGTGACACAGAAGGTAATTAAGCGTTCCAGGGGCGCTCTCCCAAAATTTACAGCTTATAATTTATGTGAACAAACCCAACACAATAGACGACTGTAAGTGGCGGTTTTTGGACCGATGAAGATCTCAATGAACTCATACGCTTGGTAAAGAAATATCCGGGTGGTTCTAGCAGTCGTTGGAATACCATCGCCGAGTCCATGAATCGCACCGTGCAAGAGGTCACATTCATGGCAGCGAAAATGAAAGAGAATGGTTATCGTACACCTGGCCAGACAGACAACAATGCCGAAAGCACGACAATGAACTGGGCAGCGCAGGATATCATGCACAAGGAAAAAGTGAAGACATCCGTTGAGAAAAGCATGCTTATACCGGAGACCAATTGGACGCAAGAACAGCAAATGGCACTTGAAGCGGCAATTGTAAAGTACCGTAAGAATTCAACCGGCGATCGTTGGCAAAAGATCTCTAATTGTGTACCAGAAAAGACGAAAGACGAGTGCTTAATTCGTTACAAATATCTTTGCGAACTGGTAAAGTCTCAGAAGAAGGCGGCTGATAAAGACGAAGACATGGCCGAAAAACAGGCAAACAACCAAGCACAGAATAGTTATGCCGATGCTGACAAGGCTTCGCAAGAGACGAGTGCGACTGAAACAGCAAGTGGTGCTACTGGCGGGCCCCATAAAGTACCAAAGGAGCTGATCGAAAAAGAAAAGCCAAGCGATAAGAGGCAACTTAGCAAACGCGAACGTCGACGGCGTCGACATCTATCCAGCGACGAGGATTCCGATGACGCATATCAATACGAAATGAGCTAAGTTCTGGTCTCGCACTGTGTATCTGCGTATCGCGTATCGCGAATCCGAATCCTTTTTTTTTTTTAAACCTATTTTAGAGATTTTTGCTACAAGTCTACACTGACTGCCTGGTTGTAGTGGCTTTTTCACTTTGTAAATATTGTTTTTCCAAGACTTAAGTTTAATTTATTAATTACCTATTGAGTGGGAAATATAAATACATTTGAATTACGAAGTGAAGTCGGAACATCGACTCGCTCAGTTCATGTTTATTTCTTATTTTCATTTATTTCTGTAGGTTTCTCTTAATACTGATTATAGTTGTTAATGTTGTTGTGCTAACAGCTCCTTGTTTTCGCCGGGAATGCGCTCTTACGAGTGTGATTCTTAGACGTCTGAGAATGTTGTCGTAGAGAATATGTTGCAGTGAGTGTGATCCTTAGCCGACGAGAGTATGTTGTAGTTGCTACACGAAGATTTCTCCAAACTTTGTTACATTTAACACTAATCATGCTCGATGACGCCAGCCGACTCCCTGCTCAACTCGAGCATTGACGCTTGTGACATTTCCGTGCTGTCTTCGTCATCTTCACTTTCCATTTCGAATATGGTCATCTTTCGTTTGCCGTCCGATAGTACGGTGGCAACTTTGCGACTGCCGGACACGGCCAACATATCACTGACGCCGTCGAGTGGCTTGAAAGCGCTGCATTCAATGAAATCGTAAATGCTATGTGTCACTTGGTGATCTATCAGACTGATTATCGATGACATGTTGTACTGCATCCAGCTACCTTGTGTGTTGAGCAGAGAGAGCTGAATGAAGTAACTGTGTGGTCGTTCATTGGCTTGTGCTTCAGTTTGTGCCAGTGTGGATATTGTGCTCTCATTGTAGAATTGCAAATCAATAAAGCGCAGATTTCTGTAGTCTTCACTGTGAGTCACCGTAAACGGACCCGGCTGAAAATGCACACGTATGCAACGGAATGTGCTCAGAGGTCGATCGAACTCTATCACCATTGCCTCCTGCCAGCCAATCGTGAAAACCATCATGTCGGTACTTGCCGTGTCGTTAACAGAATAAGAACATTGCACAAAATCATCTTTCTCATCTTCGAACACCGGCATCTCAGCGCAAATGATGGTCGAAGTGAGTACAAAACTGGCGCTTATACTCTCGGTGGGTTTCCGAAATACAGCATCGATGGCATTGAGCATTTTGTCACGCTGCTGTATGATTGACAAATCCAGATCGTGCGGTATAAAATGTGGACAATCACGAAAGCACCCATTTTCGGTAAGAACCTTTCGCCACAAATGATGCGAATCAGCTTTTGATACCTGCGTAAGGTTTGCATTCTCAAAGTACTGGCCCACCTTTTCCATATTAAATTTGCTTGTCGCCAAGGTGATGTTACCATCTTCTGTGGAATGGAGTATAAGCAAGGTGATAGTTGTAATGTCTGGCGCTATAAAATTCAAGAAGAGAGGGTTATAGGATGCAAACCATTTTCGACGGTGTCCTCTTCCATTGCGTATAAATATTCAGACAGTGCGAAATTCTCATCGGTAGCCAATTGCATCTCTTCCGTTATATCTTGGTTGGTGAGACGCAATATAACCAGGCACATCCAGCAATGGAAAAGCTTCATTTCGAGAACGAGCTGATTGACGGTTTGCTGCAACTCGTATATCTTCATGAGAAAAGCACCACAAGAACGCATCGCCGCCGTGGCAGCGTCAGATGCAATCAGAGGCTGTGCAATAAATGGTAAGTAGATAATGGATAGATTAGATGCGGTTAAGAACGGCCTGCAACAATGAGTGGGAATATACGCGTTAAGCACACGTAAACGCTGCATGTCAAGCATGCTTGATTGTGTCTACTGGCCATGATTACATCTTATGTGATATATTGTGTGAGCTTACATCAAAGAATGGCGACACACGACTGTAGCCATTCGTCATGGTCAAAAAGAAGAACATATACACTCCGGCATTGTTTAACTGCCTCGAAACCAGCCCTTGCAGATTAATCAAACTCAGATCGACTGCGTTGGCAATTTTCTTGAAGCCTTTCTCGGTCAATTCGCTGAAAGCGAAATTACATAATATATGAGGTTGGGAAATCATCAGTTTTCGAAATTCACCTACTCCGTCAAGAAGCTTTCAACGTCGAGCGTTGCAAGGCCGAAGATGAAGAGCTCCAAGAAGTGCGCTGAAATGACACCATCGGACTGCGCGTTAACGTATTTTGTTAACTTATTATCCATCTCTAGCAGCACGGTCTCCCAGGCTTCCACAATGGCCTGAAGTGTGTCGTTAATATAACTGAAAAAATCAGAGATTAGAAAAGCTGAAGGAAATCAAACATTCTGCATATTACTTCTTCGTCTCTAATATATTCGCACAATGTGAGGACAACTGCAGCATTTGTCCCATGCATTCTTGCAGCACCTGATTGTGAAAGTAGAAAACCTTCAGTTGATTGCCATCGCGTAATAACACATACACCGCATTGAAGTCACCGTTCAGACGCACATCGTACACAACAAATTGCCCGGGATTCAGCACGTGTTGTGTCAGATCTATGCAGCCCGCCTGCAAAGCGCCCAAAAGTAGTAGATGAATCTTACCACTGTTCATGATGACAACCAGGAAACAGGGGGAGCCCTTTGGGAACGATTTGTGACCAACGGCCATAGTTGTCGGATCTGCGTTGGGCAGCGGCGGTAATTTGGGCAGGTAGCGCGTGTGGCACTCCTGTGCATCATTGGTGTAAGCGCACAGTTTGTTCTTCTTCTTAATGGCTTTTGTAAAGTACACCTTCTTGATATCGTCCTCATATATTAACCCGGATATAATAGATTCACGATCTGCATCCAATAACGCGACTTTGCCATTGCTATAGCCGACGGCCAACAAAGTCTCATCCGTTTGCCAGCTCAGCGAACGCACGCGAACGTCTTCGCCGGGCGTCGGAAATGTTACGATCTTTTGCCAATTCAGGCGCTGAATAACGACCTCACCTACAACGGAAACAGAAGGATAGACAAATATACTGCATTCTGGCTAATGCGATGTGATATGGTTGAGAACAAATACCCTTTTCCGTGCCGTAAGCAATCAGATCCATTTTATTATTCCATTCCATGCGCTCAACGATGCAGTTCATATTGCGCGCACCCATCAATTGCATTATGGGTGGTGTTGCCTGAGCCATGCTGAGAATTAATTAAAGGATTTAGATGTCGACTGGTAGCCAAGTAGATAGCCAATTTCATTCAAATTTTAGAAAAACGCTGTCGCTACAGTTGTGAAGTATATACACCACGATTATTATTGGATATTAAATGCTTAATGCTTCGCATATGAGTTTTGCCAAACAGCTGTTGTTTACAAATAATGTGACAAGCCCGCGTTTTGGACAAATTAGGGATTAAACGATGCTACTAAATAGCAAGTACTCGACACCGGTGCACTCAACATCGTATCAGTTGCAAATACCGATATCAGCCGACTTTTTGTAGAATTAGAGACAAATAGAAAGAACAGTAAGTGTTTATATTATGTTTCTTAGTAGTAGCGTCTCATTCTAAGGTAAGAAGTCAGGTGCGGTTTTTTTATTTAATTAACTTAACAAAAACAAAAAATGTAACCTATCAGGTACGGGTGGCGCTAAATAGATATGTAAGCGCCTTAAGAAAATAAATCAGTTTTTGTGGTGTCCCCCAAAACCAAGTGAATTTTTCTTTCTGACTGTTTCAACCATTTACAAAGTTTTGATACAAAAAGTACTCTGTGTGGAAAGGAATGTATCGAGTAAGTACTTATGATACATATTGTTTCAACTCTAGGAAAAATTGAATGCACGACGCCAAATGACAACGCAAATTTATCAATCGAGCGGGACAAAAGCAACGAACATGCGTTTACTACGTATTAGCAAGTCGCAAACATTAATAAACACGCGCAATAGCTTCAGAAGCTCAAACAATGAATTGGATTTCTTTTATTGATGAATTAAAATATAAAAAAACAAATGAAATGAAACCTACAAATCTATGTAGAGTTACAAATTACCTTAAAACTACTTCAAAACACACACTTAGACGGTGTTGTCCTCTTTATTTGATGGTGGCTTTGCGTTCTCGTCGTTGATGCTAGTGTGCCAAGTCAGGCGCTCTTCATAAAATTGAATAACCATTTGAGGGCATTTGACGTTCGCCACCTTCGCTGGCACTAAGTCGACATGGTCGGTTCCCTTCCACTTCATCAGGAACATCAGATCCCCAGACGAATCGGTTGCGCCAAGTATCTTAAATGGCTCCAAACCACGATCGAAGCCAACCACACGTTGCTCATTTTCATGTTCCTCTTCGGCGGCTGTGCATTTCGATTTTATCATCACCAGCGGCGCTAAACAACTTAGGCGTTTTTTACCGTCCTTTTTGGCCTTTAAATTCTCCTCGTAAGCTGCGATCAGATCTGGACAATCCAGGTTCTCCATTGGTTCCCAGGTGTTCTCGCTAAGGGGGTAACCTTTCTTCTTCAGATAATATTCAGTGCGACCGTTTACTATACGTTTGTTCACAATGCGTTCGACGGAAAACTCAGTGTTTGACATATTTAACAAAATACTTGCTTCTCTGCCTTTTATCAACTCAACGTTTCATTTTAAGCACAGGATAGAGATGAGTGAAATTCAATAATTTTTATCGATGTTAACGGAATTGCAAAAAAATTGTGAGATTACAAATTAGAATTAATATTTTTAGGATACTTTAGATCTTTATTTATTCGAAGTTTTTAAAAAACGAATGATTGTGATAACATTCATAAAAAAGGAGAAAAACTTATATTTTATAGGTATTTATACATTATCGTATTTCTTTTGTGCTAAACACAGCAAAGCCAAGTTTATAACAACCGACTGATTAATGATGAACATTTACATGTAAATTATTTACCTATGTAAAGGGCCAAATATACCACGCAAACAAGTTTGCTTCAAACATGCTTGTTAAAAAATGCGTAGTATACATATTACTCAAGCCGTTTGACAAACAGCGTTTCTAAACGAAATTTTGCGAGCGAAGGTTTTTTAAAATGGCTACGTATAAAGCATGTGCGGTCATAATAAGTGCTATTTTCTGCAAAAGAAAGCGAAAGCAAAATTAAAAAAACATGTTTGGATGAAAACGTGGTACAAAACGAGAGCTGATTTGGGTGACATCATAATGATAACGCTATTTTAAACAAGATGCCTTCAACGACCATTAGAAACTCAAGTAATCGTGCAAAGGATGTGCGAAATAAATTTTCTAAGTACTTCAATATTGTGGGAATTGTACCATGGCAGGATCAAATTTGCAACAGAAATGTAAACAAAAGTGTTTAAGCGCCAGAATCAGTCGAAATTGTTATTTTATATATAGAAACTTTACTAATAGAAACTTAATATGTAAAATTCAATTCATTTTGTTTTTCATTTCGTCATTCAAAACACTTAATATAAAAAATTCATAACATTAGTGTAAAAAAAACTGAAAAATATAATTCAAAAAAAAAAAAAAAGAAAAACAAATGATTACATGTCTTCATTATCGCTAGAGAAATTAATAAAGAAATCTTTTAAATTAAATGAAGTGGAAGAGAAGCTTCGAGTCAATTCGTTTTGGGTCACAATAGGTCGGAATTGCTGCTGTCTTTTTAACACGATTGCAATAATTATGACTCTCTATTTTCCACAAAAGAGGCAAGGTCTGGTACATTTCAAGGGAACTCGCACCAAAAATTGTTATGCGAGTTGATTTTGACAAAACCTTTCTCCTCGAAAATTTCTGTAAAGTGAAGAAATTTAAAAACACACAACACAAACATAATTGCACAAGCACAAAAATATCAAAATGAAATAGGTTTTCTTCAAACACGCAAACACGGCCCCCCACTGGCAAGCCGCTTGACAAACACGCTGTGTGTCAAACATGTTTGCGTAGTGGATGGGCCCTTTAACAGAATGTTTACTTTTTTGTATATAGTTCTATATATAATTCTGTAAGACACAAAATGTAGAATTCACACATTAATTATATACAAGAATGTACATATTTACGCTCATTGAATATGGTCTTTAGTCACGTACCAAAACGCATCGGCATTCAAATTTTGTTGTACGATTTCATCGTTTTAGAAAACTAATGTAAGATACATTTGCTAAATTCCTAGAGGAACAGCTTAACTAGCGAGGAGATGATTTGACAAAACTTCTTCCAATCAACTCTTAATGGAGATATCGCTGCAATATACTACTTCCCGTGGCGGAAATATTTGCTTAGTAGAATGGAGATCGAAAGGGAAAGATCCAGTATCTGCCAGCTTAAGGTTTGGCTTATACTTTACGGCTTCCATGTAAGAGTATAAAAACAGTCGGAACTTAAGGTGCCGATGATCTGTGACCATACAACACAAGCGTACAAAGGGGTGATATTTTGACTCCTATAGGGAATGAACCATGGAGTATTGCAATCTGTAAAGAAGGTAAATCATCACCAGTGCACCTCAGGTTTACTTTGACATCATTGGTGTTGGTGACACCTTCTTGATGTCATCCTCATATATTAAGCCGGATATAATAGATTCACGATCTGCATGCAACAACGCGACTTTGCCATTGCTATAGCCGACGGCCATCAATGTCTCATCCGTTTGCCAGCTCAGCGAACGTACGCGAACGTCTTCGCCGAGCGTCGGAAATGTTACGATCTTTTGCCAATTCAGGCGCTGAATAAGGATCTCACCTACAAAGGAAACAGAAGGATAGGCAATTATAATGCATTCTGGCTAATGCGATGTAATATGGTTGAGAACAAATACCGTTTTCCGTGCCGTAAGCAATCAGGTCCATTTTATTATTCCATTCTATGCGCTCAACGATGCAGTTCATATTGCGCGCACCCATCACTTGCATTATGGTTGGTGTTGCCTGAGCCATTCTGAGAATTAATTAAAGGATTTAGATTTCGACTGGTAGCCAAGTAGATAGCCAATTTCTTTTAAATTTTAGAAAACCGCTGTCGCTACAGTTGTGAAGTATATGCACCATATTCACATTTATGCACTAATTGCATATTATTAGATATTTAAGAAAACAAAGTTCAGCGGCGGACTCACTGCGTTCCAGATATGAGTTTTGCCAAACAGATGTTGTTTGCAATTAATTATATGACAAACCGGCATTTTAGAGAAAGATGCGTTTATTGCATATTAGAGAATCGCAAACATTAATATACACGCACAATTGCTTCAGAAGCTTCAAACAAGGTATTCCATTTCTTTGTTTATTGATGAATTTAAAAAACAAATACAGATGAAATGAAACCTACCAATCTATGTCGAATTACACATTAACTTAGAATTACTTCAAAACACACACTTAGTCGGTGTTGTCCTCTTTAGTTGATGGTGACTTGACATTCTCGTCGTAGAAGCCAGTGTGCCAAGTCAGGCGCTCCTCATAAAATTGAATGACCACCTGAGGACATTTGACGTTCGCCACCTTCGCTGGCACTAAGTCGGCGTGGTCGGTTCCCTTCCACTTCATCAGGAACATCAGATCACCAGACGAATCGGTTGCGCCAAGTATCTTAAATGGCTCCAAACCACGATCGAAGCCAACCACACGTTGCTCACTTTCATGTTCCTCCTCGGCGGCTGTGCATTTCGATTTTGTCATCTTCAGCGGCACTGAACCACTTGGGCGTTTTTTGCCGTCCTTTTTGGCCTTTAAATTCTCCTCGTAAGCTGCGATCAGATCTGGACAATCCAGGTTCTCCATTGGTTCCCAGGTGATCTCGCTAAGGGGGTAACCTTTCTTCTTCAGATAATATTCAGTGCGACCGTTTACTATACGTTTGTCCACAATGCGTTCGACGGAAGACTCAGTGTTTGACATATTTAACAAAATACTTGCTCTCTGCCTTTTATCAACTCAACGTTTAATTTTAAGCACAGGATAGAGATGAGTGAAATTCAATAATTTTTATCGATGTTAACGGAATTGCAAAAAAATTGTGAGATTACAAATTAGAATTAATATATTTAGGATACTTTAAATCTTTATTTATTCGAAGTTTTTAAAAAACGAATGATTGTGATAACATTCATAAAAAAGGAGAAAAACTTATATTTTATAGGTATTTATACATTATCGTATTTCTTTTGTGCTAAACACAGCAAAGCCAAGTTTATAACAACCGACTGATTAATGATGAACATTTACATGTAAATTATTTACCTATGTAAAGGGCCAAATATACCACGCAAACAAGTTTGCTACAAACATGCTTGTTAAAAAATGCGTAGTATACATATTACTCAAGCCGTTTGACAAACAGCGTTTCTAAACGAAATTTTGCGAGCGAAGGTTTTTTAAAATGGCTACGTATAAAGCATGTGCGGTCATAATAAGTGCTATTTTCTGCAAAAGAAAGCGAAAGCAAAATTAAAAAACCATGTTTGGATGAAAACGTGGTACAAAACGAGAGCTGATTTGGGTGACATCATAATGATAACGCTATTTTAAACAAGATGCCTTCAACGACCATTAGAAACTCAAGTAATCGTGCAAAGGATGTGCGAAATAAATTTTCTAAGTACTTCAATATTGTGGGAATTGTACCATGGCAGGATCAAATTTGCAACAGAAATGTAAACAAAAGTGTTTAAGCGCCAGAATCAGTCGAAATTGTTATTTTATATATAGAAACTTTACTAATAGAAACTTAATATGTAAAATTCAATTCATTTTGTTTTTCATTTCGTCATTCAAAACACTTAATATAAAAAATTCATAACATTAGTGTAAAAAAAACTGAAAAATATAATTCAAAAAAAAAAAAAAAGAAAAACAAATGATTACATGTCTTCATTATCGCTAGAGAAATTAATAAAGAAATCTTTTAAATTAAATGAAGTGGAAGAGAAGCTTCGAGTCAATTCGTTTTGGGTCACAATAGGTCGGAATTGCCGCTGTCTTTTTAACACGATTGCAATAATTATGACTCTCTATTTTCCACAAAAGAGGCAAGGTCTGGTACATTTCAAGGGAACTCGCACCAAAAATTGTTATGCGAGTTGATTTTGACAAAACCTTTCTCCTCGAAAATTTCTGTAAAGTGAAGAAATTTAAAAACACACAACACAAACATAATTGCACAAGCACAAAAATATCAAAATGAAATAGGTTTTCTTCAAACACGCAAACACGGCCCCCCACTGGCAAGCCGCTTGACAAACACGCTGTGTGTCAAACATGTTTGCGTAGTGGATGGGCCCTTTAACAGAATGTTTACTTTTTTGTATATAGTTCTATATATAATTCTGTAAGACACAAAATGTAGAATTCACACATTAATTATATACAAGAATGTACATATTTACGCTCATTGAATATGGTCTTTAGTCACGTACCAAAACGCATCGGCATTCAAATTTTGTTGTACGATTTCATCGTTTTAGAAAACTAATGTAAGATACATTTGCTAAATTCCTAGAGGAACAGCTTAACTAGCGAGGAGATGATTTGACAAAACTTCTTCCAATCAACTCTTAATGGAGATATCGCTGCAATATACTACTTCCCGTGGCGGAAATATTTGCTTAGTAGAATGGAGATCGAAAGGGAAAGATCCAGTATCTGCCAGCTTAAGGTTTGGCTTATACTTTACGGCTTCCATGTAAGAGTATAAAAACAGTCGGAACTTAAGGTGCCGATGATCTGTGACCATACAACACAAGCGTACAAAGGGGTGATATTTTGACTCCTATAGGGAATGAACCATGGAGTATTGCAATCTGTAAAGAAGGTAAATCATCACCAGTGCACCTCAGGTTTACTTTGACATCATTGGTGTTGGTGACACCTTCTTGATGTCATCCTCATATATTAAGCCGGATATAATAGATTCACGATCTGCATGCAACAACGCGACTTTGCCATTGCTATAGCCGACGGCCATCAATGTCTCATCCGTTTGCCAGCTCAGCGAACGTACGCGAACGTCTTCGCCGAGCGTCGGAAATGTTACGATCTTTTGCCAATTCAGGCGCTGAATAAGGATCTCACCTACAAAGGAAACAGAAGGATAGGCAATTATAATGCATTCTGGCTAATGCGATGTAATATGGTTGAGAACAAATACCGTTTTCCGTGCCGTAAGCAATCAGGTCCATTTTATTATTCCATTCTATGCGCTCAACGATGCAGTTCATATTGCGCGCACCCATCACTTGCATTATGGTTGGTGTTGCCTGAGCCATTCTGAGAATTAATTAAAGGATTTAGATTTCGACTGGTAGCCAAGTAGATAGCCAATTTCTTTTAAATTTTAGAAAACCGCTGTCGCTACAGTTGTGAAGTATATGCACCATATTCACATTTATGCACTAATTGCATATTATTAGATATTTAAGAAAACAAAGTTCAGCGGCGGACTCACTGCGTTCCAGATATGAGTTTTGCCAAACAGATGTTGTTTGCAATTAATTATATGACAAACCGGCATTTTAGAGAAAGATGCGTTTATTGCATATTAGAGAATCGCAAACATTAATATACACGCACAATTGCTTCAGAAGCTTCAAACAAGGTATTCCATTTCTTTGTTTATTGATGAATTTAAAAAACAAATACAGATGAAATGAAACCTACCAATCTATGTCGAATTACACATTAACTTAGAATTACTTCAAAACACACACTTAGTCGGTGTTGTCCTCTTTAGTTGATGGTGACTTGACATTCTCGTCGTAGAAGCCAGTGTGCCAAGTCAGGCGCTCCTCATAAAATTGAATGACCACCTGAGGACATTTGACGTTCGCCACCTTCGCTGGCACTAAGTCGGCGTGGTCGGTTCCCTTCCACTTCATCAGGAACATCAGATCACCAGACGAATCGGTTGCGCCAAGTATCTTGGACGGCTCCAAACCACGATCGAAGCCAATCACGCGTTGCTCACTTTCATGTTCCTCCTCGGCGGCTTTGCGTTTCGATTTTGTCATCTCCAGCGGCACTGAACCACTTGGGCGTTTTTTGCCGTCCTTTTTGGCCTTTAAATTCTCCTCGTAAACCGCGATCAGATCTGGACAATCCAGGTTCTCCATTGGTTCCCAGGTGTTCTCGCTACGGGGGTAACCTTTCCACTTCAGATAATATTCAGTGCGACCGTTTACTATACGTTTGTCCTCAATGCGTTCGACGGAAAACTCAGTGTTTGACATATTTAACAAAATACTTGCTTCTCTACCTTTTACCAACTCAACATTTCATTCTTAGCATAGGATAGAGATGAGTGAAATTCAATAATTTTTATCGATGTTATAGGAATTGCAAATAATTGTAAAATAACAATTTAAAAACTAATTGTTATTTTAACATTTAGATCTTTATTAATTCGAATTGATTAATAAGTGGATAATTGCGATAATATATATAAGAAGGAGAAATACTTCTATTCTATAGTTATTTACCCTTTAACGAAATTGTGCAATTCACCATAAAAAATATTTAAAAAGCGACCGATAAATGATGAATATTTACATGTAAATTGCATTCCTATGTCACAGAATGTTTACGTTTTTGTGTATATTTCTATTTATAATTGTGTAAGACACAAAATCTAGAATGCACACATTAATTATATACGGTTATATATGTTTTTAGTCACGTACCAAAACGAATTGGCAATTTTTGTTGTACAATTTCATCGTTTTGGAAAACTAATATAATATACTCTTGCTAAATTCGACTATCCTCGATTGCATTATTATTGATAGTTTGAACGCGAATTGCAAATGGATAGAATAATTGTGTACCATTTCGAAAGTCCCGATACCTTCTCATTCATCAGGCATGATGAGGCAACCGTGGAATTGGAGGAACAGCTTAACCAGCGAGGTGATGATTTGAGAAAACTTCTTCCAAAAAACCTTTTTAATGGAGATATCGCTGCAATATACTACTTCCCGTGGCGGAAATATCTGCTTAGTAGAATGGAAATCGAAAAGGATAGCTCCAATATCTGCCAGATTAAGGCTTGGCTTATACTACACGGCTTCCATGTAAGAGTATACAAGCAGTCGATTTTCAAGGTGCCAGATGATCTGCGACCATGCAACACAAGTCTACAAAGGGGTGGTATTTTGACCCCTATAGGGAATGAACAATGGAGTATTTCGGTCTGTGAACGAGGGCTTCAATTCATCACCAGTGCATCTCAGGTTTACTTTATTGAAAAGTTCTCAGACGCCAATGGTCAACATTGGGGCGATTTAAAACTATGTACACGTTATGGCAAAAACATGTTCGATTTAGGGAAACATCTCATTGCAATAAATAATATATTATTGAGTTACAAATTGAAAGAAAAGGATAATCCTAGAAAGACAAAGCCCACTGACGTCGCCGTGGAAGACGCCAATGAGGACGATGTGCAGGAGGAGAACGCGAGCGAGGTCAGTATGCGGCATGTCTATACGGTTCATTGCTTTCAATGACCAAATACTTTTCTCATTACATGCGAGTGGAACAACAGCCCTCTATACCACGCGAATCGGTTACGCCTGCTGTTCACATGATTCGATCAACTAAACATTATGTGGGTAAATGAAGTGAATTTCGTTTGACAATATGTTAAAACTGTTGGTGCCTTTACAGCAGGATAAAATCCGTGCGAACAAATATTCAATAGTGTCGCCTCTAAACCGTATAACGACATCCAACGTCACCCCAACGGGAAGTGGAAGTGGCCGCGGTCGTTTGTTGAATTATATAGTAGGTTCTTTATTTGTTTATATATTTATTCGTGATACATGCATCTTATTTCAGATGAATTTTGATGCAGAACGGAGAGGTGTACTTGGATCATGCCTATCTTTAGTTACGGAATCGGTTGTTCTACCACTACATAGCAACAGTGTTAAGGAATCGTCATTAGTTGTTGCACATAGTGTAGGGCCATTGACGCAATGGTCATACCTCAACGCAACATCCTTCACATCCTCCATTATAGAAAGCATGCAATCATTTGATTCGGTCTTTAGCTGTCAGTCCTATGCGTGGCCCCACGTTCATCGTGGCAATTCCTTGGCTGTAATCAATGGCCCAAAGACATGTAAAACTTGGTGTTATTTACCTCCTATCTGTGACATGATTTTGTCTAACAGGCGATCGGACAAACCATTTGGACCAGATGTAATAATATTGATGCCGACATTGGAACACGTAAAAGACGTATCCAAAGTGTGCAAAAGTCTTCTTAAAGCGGGTAAGACGAAATGGAACAAGATCGTCTCATATGTCGATGATGACAATTTTTGCCAAACATTCGCCCAATTGACTGAAGGCTGCGGCATACTGATTACGACACCACAACTCTTCCTGAGCTTAGCTGATGCACACAAGAATGTTGGTTGTCTGTTCAGTAAAGAGTTTTTATTACACATCGTCGTAGACGATCTGGAGCAGGTTCTTATCCAATCAAACCAGCTAGTCAAGAAATTGATGAATACGCTTCACCAATTGTTCAAGCAAAGTCATTCGGCAGGCAGATTCGAAGTGCCAATGACTGTAACATCAACCCATTGGTGTCCAGTGCTTATGCCCAGCATAATGCGTTTGATGTGGCAGCCGTTGCTCTTGATTGGAGATTGTATGGAAGCTGTCGCTTATGGCAAATTAAATTTGCGTGTCAAAATTTGCGAACAACAGCAAGAGAAAACCTCACAAATCATTTCCGAATTGGCTAGCGTGGAAAGGAGTGATCAACATGTGGTTATTGTCTGCAACAGAGATGACGATTTACATAAACTCGGGGAAATATTGCGTAAGCACGGCATAGACAGCATTGAGTGCACTGCGAATGACGATTTATTACTTGGGTCTTGGCACAAAGAGGTACGTTTATAGTTTTTTGTTTTTTTGCTTCCAAGTGCTTCGATTATTAATAGTGATGCATGTATAACCCAATATTAGGCTCGAGGTCGTGTGATTGTTTGTAGTGATGCCGTCCTGTCCAAACTAAACGTTACCAACGCGGACACTATTTTGCATTATTCTATGCCCAGTACTTGGAGTACTTTCAAACAACGGTTTCTTCTAATGAGCGAAACAATACCAAATTTTGTTTCCATTAACTTTGACCCAAACGTGACGAAAACCCTGAACCCGTTAAACAGCATCATATACCTTGACACGCAAAGTAGTATTCTCTTACCACGCTTAGTGGATTTCCTGAAATGTTACAATACGAAAATATCGTTGGACGTTCTAGCCATACTGGACAAGCACAAGGACCAATGTGAAAATGAGCGGGTACGTGCTCTGGCGCCTCTTTGTGAATACTTACTAGATGGTGCCAGATGTACAAATTCATTGTGCAATCGACGCCATCGTCTAGTGCCCAGTGATCTAACTGACGAAGAAGAAAAAATCTCATTTTGCTCTGCTAAAGTTCCGATACGTATCCTAGAGGTAAGTACATTTGTATAATATTCCGGTTTTCAAACACTAGGAAATAGTTATTTTTGACATATTGCACTGACATTTTTGCAAAATTTAAATTTAGGATTATAGACTTCAAGATTGTATTTTAACTAGAACTTAATGTTATATAATGTAATGTGTAAGGTATTGTAATTTACGATCCTTTCGCACAAAATCCTGAAAATGGAAAACCCTTGGATGTCTAGCGTTTAATGTTCATATAAACCACATGGTTTAAATTCACGTTTTTATAAATAGAACTTTTGTAGTTAATTTCTTTGAGAACAAATAGCACTACAACTTTGCCATAGCCGAAGTCAACACAACATCTTGCACTAACAATAGTTAATTATTTTCAGGTATATTCTCCAATACACTTTGCGGTAAATTTACTAAATCACAGCACAGGCAATGATAAAATCCTCACTGAACTCGATGCATATTACAGTATACGGCAGAATCGGCAGACCCACTGGCCGCCGAAAGTCAATGATATTTGCATTATATCAAGACAAAATCACTATATCAGAGTGCGTCTGGTTGATGTGCCTCGCAGACTCCAAGACTCTAAAATTGTTCCGACACTCGATGTGAAAGTAAAAATGTTGGACCGAGGCTCTCGCATTATCCAGTTAAAGCTGAATTCATCGGAGCTTCTTGTTTGTGTAGAGGAATTTCGAAAGAAGCCAGCAACAGCAGTTGATGTAAGACTAATTGGAATAAGGGCCACAAGCATTGATCGCCAGTGGAGCGCCAGAGCGACAAAGAAAACCAAGTGTTGGTTTGATCCGGAAGCAACATTTAAATGTGATGTTATTGCTATTTCAGATGTCAGGCTAAATGAAACTATTTTTGTAAAGGATATATTTGTTATGGAGTATCTGCCTGTGATATCGGTGCAAACATGCAAAATCAGCTTGAGAAAATCCTTGTTGAAGTTTGGGTTCGGCAAAGCTAATGATAATGCCGACATGTGTGTAATAAAAGAAATTATAGCTGATTTGCGACGTAAACAGAAACATGGTGAACAAACGTCGTCGGCAGAAGAGAACTCATTCACTGCAACAACATCAGAAGGTGCACAGCATGGCGGCGATGATGTCAAGCAGCAGCTGCAAGCATTGCCAACCGAGGATCACGCGGATTCCAGAGGTGTGTTGTGTAATGTATCTGATTTAACCGATAGCGGTGTAAGCGTTCAGCCAGGAAGCCCGGTTAAAGCGCGCTGGGCAGCACTGCAACTGCGAAAGCTAGTGAAAGTCGAGATTGGCGATGAGCGAAACAACGGAAAATGGGAACAGCTATATTTGCAACGCATAGAACCCGAGGACTTGTTGCTTTTCGAACAGCTCAGCGAGAAGATCTCGAAACATATAGCTGCACTGAAAGCAGGTCCGCAGTCAATAGATGATGAATGCATATTGAAAGTATCGCAGGATTGCATCGTTAAATACGACAGTAGATATTTGCGTGCCCGCATTTGCGATATTAAGCGCAGCGTCTTTAGTAGAAATAATAACAACAACTATTATTGTTTCTTTCTCGTCGACTATGCGTGTTTCGTGGAGGTGGAGTCAGAGGGAGAGAGTCATCTCACATCTCTCGCTTACGATTTTCTGTACAAAACCACAGATGAAATTGTTAATTTCATGCCATTCCAAGCAGTGCACTGCGCATTGGCTGGCATTAAGCTGGTGGAGCCCAGTAGACCTGTGGAACCATACAAAGTGCGCTGTGATCATCTCTATGCTTATGCGGTGTCCGAGCGTAAAACGCACTCCTTGTACGGATGCAAATCCTATGACATTCTTCTGTACGAGAGTGAGTGTGAGTCATCAGAGAGCGTTGCGGTTACGGGTGGACTGTTAGTCAATGAAATTCTTGTGAAGCACGCGGTAGCCAGCTATGATCCACAAACGCAACATTTACTTAATCATAAAACGGATTTAAACGTTCCAAGAAGTGAGATAAAATTTGAGGGATTCCTCCGTTGCTTAGAGCGTTGCTTACAGCAAGATGAATCACGAGAAGATGGGCCAACGGCAATGGCTTGCAAAATAGAGCAGACTTTGTTCGGTGCCGAGTTCAGTGCGTCGATGCAAGAGTCGAAAAATACGAAGGAAAAGCGTGATGCAAGCGTCTCTAAATTTTCGAATTACAACGACAACAAACGGAATGTGGCCAAGAACCATTCATCTCAGAGCATGGTGTGCAAAAGTCAGGAGCTGTTACAGCATCAGTCCACTGTGGTGCCGCTTATCTCAAACTGTCAACCACCACAGATCACCTGGCATGATACTGTATTCCACGTACATTTGCAGATACTCGCCATGGATATCACATCTTACGAAATCTTGTGGCAGGAAGAAGAAATTTTCTATGCAGCTGAATCAACCAAGAAAAACCAAGCTGCTTGTCTTTTGCAATTGCACGGTCTCATCGACATTAATCATGTGTCACATGAGATGCGCGGCCTGAATGTCGTCGTGTCGATGAAGAAACTAAGTTTGGGAAAATGGCCAAAATTGTTGAAAACTACAAAACGGATGACCTGGCTTAAATATAATCTAGATCGTTATCTGGCTGAACCGACAGCACTTAGTGAGTCACAATGCGTACTACGACTTCTCTGTGGCGTCGAGGGGCTCGATGTTACTAAAAGGCAGCAACTGCATAAAGCATATAATGCTGACCATAACAATGAAACTGATGAGCTCAAAAGCGACACAGAATTAAGTCAACTTGATGATGATAGTGACGATGACGTTGAGTTATTCTAATCACCAATTCCGTTTGGGTCGTTGTCCCGGTATTCAGACGGCCATAGACAAGTCACGTCGATGGAGCCGAATCAACTAAACATTGCGCAGAACCTAAAACGGCATCACCAGACTGAGATCACAGAGCATAAATAAGCCATAAACGATACCAAGGTACTAAGAAAAGCTGGCAGAGATGGCCCGAAGGTCAATTATTAGCTTTGCTTTATACTCGTATAGATCCGTTTATAAAAAATAAATTATAGATTAATATATTAAAAGAAATAAAAATAAATTGTTAGATAAATAAACATGAATTTGTTAAAGAACTACGCTCCACTGAACAGTGATGGTTAAATATAATATATATACATATATATATATTTCTTTTACGTTAATAAGTCAGATAATTATGAATGAAAAGCCAATTAATTAGGAAAAGTCCGTAGAAAAATAGAACTGTCGGAGAGACAGTGAAACTGGAACATTCTCGAAACGTTGCCGCATCATTAGCTCAATTTTTGACAAAGCTATCCGATAGTACCGTACCAACTTGCCTTTCGTCCATCGCCATTTGCTCGCCGCGATGTATTTTTGATTGAACACCGTCTGTCACGCCAAGCGATCGGTTTTGTTTAGTTAAACTAACTTCAAGCCCTGATATTCTAATAAGGATTGCGATCTAGGGCACGATTTTAGTAGACTCCTTGATAAACACAATTTAGATTGTTTAGAGATATTGGCCGAGAGCTGCAAGGTCTATGCCATATGGCGACAATGATCGCAAATGTGTATTTGAGATTGTATCCTCCTTCGTGACGTTCTATGTGTTTTTCATTGTCGCGACTTTCACAAATATACACAAACTAGCAAGGACCCGGCGCGTTGCTGCCTTCGCGTGCGTCTCGCTCCTCGGATGCTTCAATTTGAACATTTCGACCAGTTTTTTTTACAGTTTGAGCAGCACTGCCGGCAAACTCAATTCTCAGATGCTGCTTTGTTTTTGTTTTATTTGTATCTGTACAGTTTGAGAAGCACCTGAAAATTTAGTTTGTTTAAGATCAACGGATATTTAGCGGATCGACGATTTTTTCCCATCAAACATCACAGTTAGCAATCTAAAGGCTATTCTACAGGTTCCCTGAAAATTTCATCAACATCGATCGATCAGTTTCGGCGTCTATAACGGACAAACATACTTCCAATTTTATATTTATAGTTTAAATATATACTATTTTTAAAATAACAGCAAAAAAAAATATATATATATAAGATTGTTGCCTGATCCGCACACTGTGAAGATTTTGAACTAAATGAGAAAGTGGTTTTTACGCCGTCAGACATATGTATACACGGAAACGTGCTCGGCATATTTTATTGAAACTGCTGATGAGTTCGTATCTGCAATTGAGTAAATTAAGGAACTGAACGGAACCGATTGAATGTAGACACATAATGGTTTTCGCCTGGTGGGCATGACCAGGCATTTTATCAATCAATCTTTTTTTATCCAGGCAGTTGTACGTCAATGCAGCGTACTTTATTTAATCTGTACTATTTTTCGTATATCTTTATTCACTCCTCTTAGGAGCATAGGGCAACCGCACGGCTCGCTCTTACGTCTTGTTGAATATCCGAGACTTGCTTTGGTCTCGAAAATCGATTGTTCTGTCTGATTGGGGGGTGGATGATTAGCCCGCCGCTAATCTGTACTGAACACTCTCTAAAACTAGTGGCATAGTCTGCAGCTCGATGATCTCATGATGATGAGTTTCCATAAAAGAGAGGAAACACTGCATTTGAATTTTTACTTTTGTGTATTTGTAAAATGATATTACAAATTGCAATTTGAAACATCAAGAAAAGAAAAAAAATTATTTGAAACTTTTTGAAGGAAGAAATCAATCGCCTTCATTTCGAAACGATGGCCATGGTGAGTTACCTTTTCGAGACCAACAAACAGTTTAAACAGCGAACAAAATTATGTAAAATATTGCATCATCTATGGATCTATGATTACTCTTGCATATGGATATTTTGTATTGTTGACGCAACCAAGCGCAAACGGTTGAAGAAGTCGAAGTACAAATTTTCAGTTGAAGCATGCAGGGCTACGCAGCAAATGTAATCGTTGGGATACGCATCGATCGCTGATAGTCTGGACAGCAGCGTGATCGAGCTAACAGCGTACTTCTAGGATATTGCACATTCCATTTCGCCATGCTTCGGCACACAATCAAGGACGAGAGCAACGGCTCGGGACATGTAGGTCATGGTGCCGTAACTGCCGCTGGGCGCACTACAATGAGTGAATATTGTGAATATTCGTTTCAGTTGTGTCAATCAGATTTGTAATGTTTATTATCATTACCTGTCATATAAGTGCTGGCATATGTACGCAGCGCCACTGCAGAGCAACATGCCGGATGCAGCTTGCTGTTGCTCTTTACCATCCTTAAGTTTGGCACAACACAATGTCGCATCACCCTGGACTTTGCGCTGGTCCTCGAGAAACAGTTGATTGGCCTTGTGCACGAGATGCTCTACGTAGATCACGCCACCCAGTGATGGTACCATGTTGTGCTCTGTTACGAGCGTTAAAACCATAAGCGCCTCGACCACAAGTTGTCGGTATTCAGGCTGTGGTATCTGATTGAGTGCCGTTTCGACTTCGAGTGCAAATTTCAGTTCGCCGGGCGTCATCTCCTGCGTTAAACTTTGTTGCAGTATGCGACCCTCAATGGCGAGACCTTGACACTTCTCCAGCACAGTCCAGACACGTGAGTAAAAATCACGCGGAACACGATTTAACGCACCATCCAGACGGCGGCGACGTAGCCACTGGCCCTGACGATCATCGATGGCCGCAATGAGTGCATCTTCACCCTCTGGATCGCCTAAGCCGATTTGACTTTTCTTGCTAACGCGGCTCGATTTACACGAAACAATGGAAAGATTGCCACGTGCAACTGTAAAATAGTAGAAAAGTAAAGCCCGTGCCTACACAATATCGGCACGATTGTAGAAATTGCGACATACCGCTGCTAACTGCGAACTCCTTGCCACTCAGTATGTGGTACAGTAGATTCTTCATTTCAAAAGGCGAAAGATTAAGTAAGTGTTCCGAGGCAGCCTCGCCACCGCAGTTCAATGTCCGCGATAACTCTTTAGCCATTACCTGTATTATCAAGCCCACACGAAGGCGCAACATTTCGTGGAACAACTGCGGTTCTGTGCGTATGAACATGGCCAAATAGACCATCAGCTCCTGCGTTAACATGGCCGTACTCTCGTCGTCACCGTAGGCCTAAAGGATTTCCACAATATACAGTTCACTCAGCACTGAGGTGGCTTCAGCAATCAATAAACTTTACTCACTTCATGTATTAACTGACGTAGCTCGGCCTCCGGCAACGGTGCCGTGATCGTGTACTCATTATTCGGAGGCATGCCAATGGTAACCTAGAATCAAGCAAGCAAACAATTTTAGTTGCAACTGATATCTGGCTGTCTGTTTATAATTTCCGTTTGGGGGCTTCGATGCAAATACAGTAGCCAGCGTCCTGTACTATCATTCCAGATGAGTTAGAGAGTTCGAAGAGTACCGAAGGTGCATAGCGAAGTAGTGTGTAAGACCCCTTGACGAAAGAAATCATTGGGTTACAGTGTGCCAAGGATACGCTGAAGCATCATATTCCTCAGAATATTGGTAGTACAAGACGCTCATCGCTTATTTGTATCTTAACTCTGTTTACTGACAAAACCCCCATAGTAAATAACTTGTACCATATACGAATATATTGAATAATAAATTATATATATACTCGTATTGTACATTTATAATTTGCCAGTTTGGCGGTTTGCGGTTTGCGGTTTGACGGTTTGGCTTACCTGTTTCTGACGCACCAACAGATCAGTTACGGCCTTGGCTAAGTCCTCGACCCGTTTACCTAGCATACCAGCGGTATGTCGCACTAGACCCCAGAGCTTCTGCTGGCATGCCTTCTCATACAGACCCTTGAGAAGATCGCGTACCGTTACAACACGCCCCTCCTCCAGCATGCCTTCAGATTGAGAAGAATTGTTAATTGTCAATGCTGTAGGAGACGACAATGATGCCGCTGTCGCTGCTGCTGAGCTTGCTGAGGATGCGGATGCATTTGTTGTTGCTGTTGATGATGTCGATGTAGCTGCTGTTGCTGCTGCTGGTGCTGCTGTTGCTAAGTTAGTCTTATTGGCGCTCATTGCTGTGGGTGTACCCGCATCGATTACCACTATCGGCACTTGAACACGCGACGATGGCACCACAT
The DNA here is from genome assembly GCA_035041755.1 of Cacoxenus indagator. Lineage (NCBI taxonomy): Eukaryota > Metazoa > Arthropoda > Insecta > Diptera > Drosophilidae > Cacoxenus > Cacoxenus indagator. The sequence goes on along the minus strand of JAWNKX010000220.1, from coordinate 1,155,775 downwards.
TGTGCCCATGATCGTCTTCATTACCACCACCACGGCCACCGCCACCACCAGCACGAGCAATGTTGCCAACACAATCGATGACTACCTCATCAAATGCATGCTCGAATTCTTCGATTTTATATGGGATCGAGATCGTATGATGGGATGGTGATTTAGGCATGCATCATTTTGTGAAATCGGTTATAGGATGTTCAAGCAGACAATTGACGAGTCCCGTTCGTGTTAAATTGCGAGTGTGAGTTAGAGTCGATGAGTGTTCAGTTGCATATGAAATTCGAATCGGTAAATCGGACCGGAGGTTAGTTTTTGGTTAGCATGCAATATAAAGCAAACAATGACGGTGCATATTCGAGGAGTAGCACAGAAGAAAGGGCACACAGAAAAAGTTATATATCGGAATAGGTTTTAAACCATTGAGAACACAGCAGAGAGAGAGAGAGAAAAAGAATAGAAGAAATTAAGCGCGTTAGTTCCAAAATTAGTTGCGTCGAAGAGCTATGTATATGTAACGGTCTTTTTAGAAGGCTTTTTTTTGCTATCAATTGCCACGTCGACAGACACAAACACAGGTAACACGACACTGCTACAGCAAGAAATAATGTTAAGTTCGTTTTGGTCGAAGTTGTAATACGCTTTACACGGTATTACGCGGTATATATTACGGTAGTCGTAGATAAAAAAACAAAACAAAAAAATTTTATGAGAACTGTAGGTTGGCTCATAAGCTTATATAGGGACTCTTGTTTCTGGACCCGATATAAGCTCAAATTTCAGATGGATATGTCAAGGTTTTTCCCTTCGCACTTAAACTAGAACCACGGATTTATATCAACCAGTAATCCCATTCCAGGCTCGCACAATTATCAGCGTTTGCTTGTATGGACTAGTAGTTGGTGTGTTTCCTAATAATATTCGTAACCCTGCTTGTGTTCAGATTCAATCGGTCTTGACAAATGTAGAGCTCATCGTTTCTAGGTTCAAAAGGGATAAGCTTGTATAAAAGCGGACATACAGATATGGCTAAATAAATTTTTCTCATCGAGTTAAACGAGAGCACCATATACATAAAAACCGATGATACAAATATGCCATTCACTGTGTGAAGAGTATAAACAGGGAGATGTTTGGGGAAAGCGGAATGTAGCTATACTGCGGGGACGACCAAGCATTCTGCAGGGGGGTGGGACAAAGCTTTTTCATGTAGCTAACAGTCCTCCTTTCATAAGCAACATTGGGCACAACAATAACAAAGTTAATGCAAAACTTCTTCAGTCGTGTTTTAACAGCAGCGTTCAGTTCAAAATGATCAATGTTCGGCCTGAGTCCTCCTTTAAATTGGCCATCAATTGTTCAATCAAACTTACCCGAGTTTTGCTCGCCTTTGTGCTTTAAGCCCAAGCCAGCTACAAGAATGCGATGTCAATGCGAAATGAGAATTACAAAATAACAACAAACAAATACGAGAAAAAATTAGCACGTATGTTCACAAAGTAGATAAGTTAATGCACATGTATTGGGACGCTGAATAAGTTCTCGATATATTCAAATAGTTGATACTGTGTCAACCAAATTAAAACGGACTCAGCCGAATCTGGCAACACGGCATCGCGACAAGTAAACGCTAATACCCCGATGGATATTCTAACTGCGCCCAACTTTGAAACCCAAAAGTTTTTAAATACAAAATTAAAAAAAAATATATATGATAATAATGTCTAAGAATTTGAATTTAGTCAGTTGCTCTTGTATGCTGTATGCGGGCAATCTATATGAAAATTGAGATCTTGCAACTTCGAAAAAATAGTGCTTGTTGCATATTTCCTGCTAATATTTTTTGCCGAGAACTTATTTATTTATCATTTCTAAAGTTAGACCCGTATTACACTACGGGTACGAAGTGTTGATTGTTACCGATGGTGTACAATCAATACTTTTTCAGCACTTTGACATTTCCTTTTGTGTACGTTAAGTTTTTAACCGTTACGCTCATCTTTTGTACTCAATTTTTAATAAAAAAAATGCAGGATTATGAATTTTTTTTGCACGTAAAATGCAAAGAAAATGTAAAGAACTGTCAAAAATGTTGAAAGCTACTAAAGGTAGTGTAATAACTCAGATCAATACCAAAGAGGAATTAACGATTGCTTGAGAGAGTTGAATTGACAAATGTAATGCCCGTCTTAAGTGGGTCAGATTTCAAGATTCCTCAGAAGCCAGGTATTAACGGACAACTACAACATAGGGCTTTGACAAAAGAATTTTACAAAAATTGTTATACTTTCCATAATGTGATTGAGGCTGTGTGTGTATGTTTATGTGTGTGTGTTTGTTGTAGTGGTAGTGTGTGAAGCTATTCTAGTATAAGATGTATGCAATGGCAACAAAGCTTGATCCAAAGTACCAGTGAAACTGGGCTACTCTAATTCCAAAGCGCCCCTAAGCATCCAAGCCAATTTATAGTATATTGCGCCCTTTTACCAAGCCTTGCAATTGCATTGCTCAAAATACAGCAGTTGTACATTTCGGCTTACCGGTATTGAAATCCAAGCCTTGCGTGTCGACCAAGTATTGAAGTATGTCGCCCTGCTCCTCGAGGTTTTCCGTTTCGCGCAGCATTGCGATCAGCTCCTCCACCTCTGTGTCAGCGAAGTTTGTATCCGTGCGGTGGCGTTGGACGAGAATTTTTGGCACATTTGTTACTATATTTTTATGGTGTGAACGGGATGTATTTGTCAACCAAAACGCAAGTACACGAAAACAAAGATTAAAACGAAGAGAAAAGAAAATTATAAATTAACAGAAGAAAGCAAAAATCAAAAAGAATAAGAATAAGAAAAAGAAAAAAATAACCAAAATTAGGGAATCAATCAAGTGGCACATTTTGCACGCACACACAACAGCTACAAGGTTGTTGTTGCTGTAGTAGATATTGGATTTCAAGCCGGCAATCTTTGGCGAGAGAATCTAGTTGCTGCAACTGCTGCCAATGGTGTTCTTTGTTCTTTTTGTTTTTCTGCCGGAGTATGAATCATCTCACCAGAGGGAATTAGCGTGATCGGCACTTGGCCAATGAATGTGCCTCTATATCGGTTCCGAAAAAAATGCGACAACCATGAATACTGGTTGGGAATACCTGCTTCCTGTGGATATTGAGTGTGTGTGTGTGTGTGTGTGTGCATATGCATGTGGTCTTGGAATTTTTTATCTTATTTATGTATATAAAGAGAGCAGTAGATAGGAACACTAACTCTCCGGTTGACGCGCAAACTCACTGCGGCGATCGATGGCCGAGCGACTATGATGCGGATCGACTGGGTAAACATTTTCACGAATGAATACGTCAGCCTGTGGCGGCGAGGTGGGCCCCTCCTCCGGTGTAGTGGCAAAGATGCTAACATGATTCTGCTTGTTGGCCAATAGCCACGGAGGGGGCACAATCGACGATAGACGACGTTCAGTCAACGCTGTAGGGCCCTCCATGCCCAAGTTGTCAGCTAACAAAGAAGAAGAAGAAGAAGAAGAAGAAGAAATAGCACGCAATAAACATAATTATTAATATTGTACGAAATCTTGTACTGAAGCTGATACGTACAATCGACATTGATGGAGCGCGTCTTCTTGATTGCACCCTTGCACGACATTCGACGACGAAGATGACGCGGACGCAGCTGACCGCCACGCAAATTCATAGTGCTACGATTGCTAAACGAACGTAAAAGATGTTCGTCTAAGTAGGTTTGCACATCCGGATGCAAACGATCCGGGTAGCCATCTTCCGTGCTGCCAAGAAAGCTCAGATCCGTAATGGCCGATGTGTTTAGAAAATCCTTCAAATTGCCCAGCATAACTCGCGTACCATTGATGTAACCAGACTTAAGTTTGCGCATCGTCTGGATCATCGCGAGTGGTATTTTATCTTGGTCTGTATGTCAGGCGCATATTGGCATTACATTAGCAATTGGTTGGTATTTTCATCATACATATATCAATACAATACATTTACATATGAACATGTACATGTCTTTTATTGAGGTTAGTCACTTTATACACTATACAACCTTATATATGTATTAAAATAATTTGGAAAATGTGACGAACAGAATAATTTGCACCAAAACCAAATAAATATCAAATTTACTACTCATACTGGATCATGCTGAAAATACAGGGCTTCAAATGTAGCTCTATGGTCGAGTCAATTCGAACTGTGTATGATCTGCGTTGTGTGTGTTTTTGTGTGTGTGGCTGTGTGTGTTGAGTGTGGGTGTGTTACGCAATTGTTGTCTAAGTTTCCGAGCGTTAAACTATAAAATTAAACGCTTAAAGGCCTCTACAAACAATCAAGCATACTTGATGCGTTCATTCAATTATCGTATATGTGAGGCATATGTATACCTCATACATACAACATGTATGTATGTAACTCATTCGCACAAGTAATATTAAACATGCTATGCTGATTTTGGTTATTTGAACGTGTCTAGATGCCTTTAAGCTAGTATAAAACAGATGGTTACCGTTAACTGTACATTTAAACGAGCGATGTTGGAAAACGGAAACAGAGAGACCAATGTCTTATAGTTTTCAACGTAATAGAAGGGAGAGTAACTAAGTTGATTTTGGACTTTCTAATAGTCTCTGGTAATCAACACAAAACTTCCGTCAGACGTACTCGCTTTGAAAATCCATTCAGCCACATTATGTGCCGCACATAATTATTGCCGTTTTTATATATATATAACAAGATTTTAGCAAATTGGTATAAAATAATCCTTTAGCTTGGAATTATTTTTTTTATATATATATATTTTTTTTTTTGTTTTTTTGAAAGTTCCGACTGTGACACACTATTATGCTGAAACCTGCTGGAAGATGACCTTATGTGCGACAATAATTATGTGATCAAAAGTGTTTTTTTTATATGCTCGTTCGTTATAATAACCGCTTATAAAACAGCCACGTAAATTGTATGTTAGTAACAGAGACAAAAGAGAGCGTTTAGGAAAGAAAACCAAGCTTTAACCAAAAATTGCAGAAAGCAAAAATAAAATAACGGAACGCATCTGCTAGCATAGCATGTCTGTAGAATATACCATATGTACGAGTATATATAGATATATAAAGGTATATAGTATGTGTGGTAGTAATAGAAATAATAATAAGAGTAGTAATAGTAGTAGTAGTTGATGTTGTTGTTTTTCTTGTGATAGAGTAGTTACCTAGCATATAATGCGTTGCCATTAAAGTGATGGTCGGCCTGCCCAACATGTGCCGCCAATTGTTGGTTAGAAAGGCTAAGTTTGTCGTGAAATTGCTCGCGAGCAAGTCTGGATCACGCGTTGTGTAGTACTCTTCGTAGTCGATGTGCTGTTTAGTCACGAATCGGATTCGAAATCATTCAAGTTCAATTTGTAAACGATGCAGCCAATTACAATATGGAAATTTATAACAATCAAATTGATGATTTTTGGGTTTGTTATTTAAATGTTTGTGTATATGTAGGTAGATAGCGAAACAGAAAGAGATAGATTCGTAAAGAAAATAAAGAGACAAAATAGAGAAGTTGAAAGTAGTGGGAAAGCACCATAGTCAAGTTACACAAAATACATAATACTCGTTATTGATGAACCCAAAAAATTTATTTTTTATCTTATATATAGTATATATGTTAAACCCTGTTGCATTTCATAAATACTAGCAGCAAAGCATTTTCGGAGTGCTCTAGAAATGAATCTGTTAATAATCTCAACTCTGATGTTTTCGGAGCGCTTAAGAGTGATCACTTTTGGAATGTTCATAAAGCACATTTCTCCAAGCGTCTCATCTCGAACGACTTTAGGGGACATTCATTAAGAGCTTTTGATTCTCAGACTATTTTCGTAGCGTTTAAATTAAAATTAATTTTCAAAGGTGGCCTACACTCATAAATTAAGACTCTAAAAATAATGCGAAACAATCTCATTTTTAAGAGTCCTCAACTTTCAAAGAGTTTATCACAATATGACTCCTAAATTCATTACAATGCGAGACCGTTAGCAGTTGCTCTCTTTAGAGCACTTTTTGAGCGGGCTCAGCACAGCTCAAATTAAACTGTTCGAAATGAGAAAACCCCGTGGTTTGCTGTGTTTGATTGAAGTATATCGCCAATAAATCAAAAGGCTTAAATTAAATTAACGGAACAGTTTTCCAGTATACGTGGGGTCGACTTAGTTTGCTGTTCGCTTGTATGTGCGTATGTAGGATATGTATGACTGGCTAAGTTGGTGCGTGTTGGTGCTTCTTATAACTTTTTGTATGTTTTAAAAAAATTATAATAAAGATATACAAAAAAGGAGAAGAAAACACATAAGTACAAACCAAAGCGCAAAAATTAAAGCAAAAGTAAAACGAGCCAAAAACAATGTGAAGTGCAACTCAACCAAGAAGGTTATACATTCAATACATAGATGTGGATGTTGTGTGTCTATTGTATGTATGTACATATGTATATTAAATGTCATATGTAAAATTACAGATCAAACGCATCCCTTGCACATGGTTAAGCTTAGTAATACTTGCTTGAACTTCAAATTAAATTATCAACTATAACTAATACACTTTTTATATATGTTTTTTATTTGTAAAAAAATATATACAACGTCAAAAAAGTACGCGGAAATTGTAATTTCCGTTCAAAAATGTTCTCGAATTTTGTTTATACTTTTAATGAACCCAAAACGGCTTCCTTCTGGAAGGGCAATTTAAATTTCGCGAACAGAGGAAACTCATACATTCATTGTGTCGATGATACGATATAAATGGCACCTACCTACTTTGAAAGCGTTAAGAAAGATTTTAATGAAGCTTAAGGCCTCGTTGTCACTGCTAGAATTATGAATGAATAATATTTTAAAGAAGAATTATATTTTCGCGTTAATGATATCATATACATATATGTATATAATTTTCACCAATTCCGGGTACTTTTTTTGACAGAATGTTGGGTGGTAGGTAGGTAGGTAGGTAGTAGGTACGAATAGCTATGTTTGTATGTAGAGCTATGACGAAAGCGTCAACAAACCGACCTAAATGTATACGCTTCAGTACTAACGTCACTAACGGACGTCCGAGCAGATCCCAAGCGGACTTGAGAAAATTGATTTCGCCTTTAAGGATGTCAATCATAAGTTCATTATCAGATGCTATATAGAAACGTGACAAGTCGACAAACTGATCCGTACACAAAATAATTATAAATAAATTTAAATTAATTAATTAAAAGTAAAATGGGAAACAAATTTAATAAGGTTTTAAAGAATTTTTAAAAGAAGAAAGATAAGCTTCGTTCGTTTCTTGTCGATTGTCAAGTAGCTTCTGTTGTATCATCGTTGGCTTACCTGCGGCGTGAATGCGAATATGCGATCCTTGAGCGAGTAGAGTTTGCTTGTACTTAGTATGCCAACGTCACGCGATTTGCGACCCGTGAGGCCAAGTTTGCGATTGCGTCCTAAATAGGTGTACAAGTGACTGAGCACCCGCGCTGGCTGTACTTCTATGGGTGCCACCTCGGCGATGGTTTGTACGTGCAAGTCGTGTTCAGCCAGTTTGTCACGTATTTCGTTGTCCTCCGCAATGATGACCACCTGGACGACAACATCGGGTTTTTTTTGTGCACCTAGACGACGATTCAACGGATCGAGCTCGCCTACAGCCAAAAAGCCCTGAAATTGTTAAATAAAGAAAACGTGATTTAATTTCCTATTGGTTCATTATTACTTACCTCCTGAAGTAAACGACCCAGTATGAACAGAGACTGGCCCCAAAGAAAGGGGCAACGGCCGACAACTTCACGGGGCTGTGAACTAGGTTTTTGGTATTCGTTACCAACTAAATCCGGAGGAACAGCATAACTTTCAGGTACGAGTAATATGCCATCCTCAGAGCGCACCATAATTTTCTTTAAAATGCAAATAAAAAAGAAAAACATAAAACATTAATTCCGGCTATGCAGAATATTTAATACTCTTCACACATCCCTACAGTGCTGTATTTCAATGCACGATGCTATACCCGAAAGCGTTTACGAAAAGTGTTTCGATAATTGGAAAGAGCGTGTATATCATGTAATAAAGCCTACCTAGGGTATAACTATTTGCAGGGTTATGTGGAAGTTCACAATGGCTGCCGCCCCAAAAATCGGAGTTCGAACAACACTGGAGGCATGGTTATGGTCGTGGTCAAGCTCAATATCACCAATCTCCAGTAGGTGTCATTGTTCCTTGGCACTCCCATCACCAAAGACTGATAGCGACAGGCTAATAACCCACCCTATAAAACAAACACACACAAAAAAACGTGCTATTAACGAAACCACCACAAGCCCTATACTGCCTAGAACGAACAACGAACAAGGATCGATGGATGCACAAACAAAAACATTTGTCTAATAAGAACTGAAATTGAAATCTGATTTTTGGCTGGAAAGTACTTCTCCTGATGTTAAGATCCGGTTGGTTACGACAAATGTCCAGAAAAATTTCAGATAATATACAAACGGGCATAACTGAATAAATACATCTCGTCACGCTTATCAAAATTTTGTGTACATATTAATTAATATATATATAACACACATACACACCTCTAAGCGATCGGCATAGTCCTTGACGGCCAATCTGTCATTTTGAAATGCATGAAACAATATCAAATAGCAATAGAACAATGGCCATTCACACTCGATGTTCTCGAACATACGTAACTCCCAGCGCTCGTAATACAGGCGTGTAGGATCCTCCTTTGGAGTGCGATAACCGTCGCGCAGAAAACGTTTACAACCGTATTTGCCTTGTAAACGAGAAAGTATGGCATCCTTTGTGCTATGTATTAGTTGCGCATCATCTACCGCGAACGCTGGAAATCCAATAACGCAAAGCAGACCGGAGTCTAGTTCTTTGCTGTTCGATTCACGTGGCAGCATTGATTGTAACACAGCCTGACATTTGTGCGCTTCGTCCGCGAGCACATGTATGACACTCGCCGGGCCGCCACGAGCTCCAAATAAGTCAAGCTCATTCATGGCCTCCAATGCAGCCTTAGCCATGCCAATCGAACTAGCATTTAACTCCGGCTCACCTAAGTAATAAAAAATAAAAAAGCATTTAACATATTTGTCATATTAGTTGTAGTTCTATACATACCGTGGTTAGTTTTATCGCCGCGCTCCCAAATGCCATAATCAGGTATAGAATACGCGGACTCAATGTAGAAAACTAGATTTTGAATAAAAGACACCTCATCCAAGGAAAATACAATCTGCAAGCCGGAAGCAGTCATTTGTGCAAGTATCAGTAAATATAATGAGATGGCGTCAATTTGCAAATGACCCCACTCATTGTCGCCAACAACGGGCAAACCATTTTTACTCGAATACTTCGCATGCAGTGAATCCAAGGGATTCTGAGTGATTTTGAACTTTTCCACTTTGTCCTTCTGATTCATCATTGCCATGAGGAGCCCGCGCATCAGCTTAACGCAACTTTGCTCCAACTCATAGCACTTTGCACGATCCTCGTCCTGGTCAGCGATCTTTTTATAGGCCATCGACAAGCCCCAAACGGCCAGTATGCAGTATACATTGTCGCGTATCCAGGCATGTGAATTGATATTCGATGCGGGAAACAGACCAGTTACCGGTTCCTGGTGGGCCAGTATCAAGCGGTGCACAATGCGCTGGTAGTAATCCAGTCGCACGCCCGAGTTGCTACGGGAGCGCATCTCAGCTGCTCACTTAAATCGTGCAAGCTTTAAAAAAAGTGGATATGTCTAAGTGTTTTAATGTCTAAGGCCAATGTGGGATATATAACAATCAAAATAGTTGCCTGTAGACTTACATAACGTAGCTGTATTTATTTTTGTTTTATTTATTTTTTGCACGATAGGATGAGCGGGCGAACACCAATCGCAATTATAACTGCGCATTCAACAACTCTTCGAACATGTCATGTTCAAACTGAGCATTTGTACGCATTCAGCGCTGCACCGCCAAACTGGCCGTTTAATGGCTATTTAGTATACAAAAGATTAAACTATAGAACCACTTTCCCTATTTTTCCTGTGCAAACACAAAGAGTGCTCAACACTAACACCAACAACACCAAAAGTCAGCTCAATGTCATGCCCAATCATCTGTTGAAAAGCCACGAATGGTGCTGACAACTCGTACACACACATATATACTCTTCACATTCTGTGAAAAGCCGAATTAAAGATTTTTTTCTTATCTTATTTAAATATATTCAGAAACAACGAACTATTATCGTGTGAATCAACCGCTTAATAATTTATTCACATTCAAACGATTTATTTAGTTGAGTTCTACGTGCTGCGAACAAGTTGGCAGTCGCAAGTAGTATTATTTGTGATGTTGTCCCCTTGAGCAGGATTAAAATTTTCAGACACTAATATCCTATGCTCAACAATAAAAGTCCACTTGGACAGACACCTATTGTTTCTAGCGATACGGCAACACAATAAAGCGTAAGATATTGTTGTGTATTAGATCCAATGATAACTGCCGAAGATAAAGCAGCTGTGCGTGTCGCCAACAATTGTTCGAACGTCAGCTCCTGTCGTGATGACTCCAGCAGTCCGCCCTTCTACCTCGACCAGAATTATACTGGCAGTGAAAGTACTATCTTGCTGCATTTACCGCACTAGGATAAGCGAACTGCAGCGCACGTGACTAACCTGCGGAACCTAAATTCGAGTTTTGAGAATCAGGAGAAATAAAATATAAGGCGCCCAGATTAAAACACAAATTTAGGCATATTCACATATCATATAGAACGAAAAATTAAATAATATATGTATTTAGTTGGGTACGCCATTCGTCGGAATACAAAAAACGAAAAATCCCGCCAGAAAAATTAAGTAGACCAAGCAAACTGAAGCTCCATTAAATGTTATTGTGTTATTCCTTTCGGCGCTTTCGGTCGGAGTTGCTACGATCATTCTTTTCATCTCCACGCCTCGGTGCTTTCTTCGCCATATTCAAGAACTGATCCAAGCCAAACGGATCCTCCTCCTTTTCAAATTGGACAGGGCCTGCGCGGGTTGTGTTGCCACCAGCTTCACGAGCGGTGCCCGAAAATTGCTTGTCCGGCACAAAACGCCGTGTGTTTATGATGCTTTCGAGATCACCACCGTAGGCATCATTATCAGCCTGTTTACTTGGTCTGTAAATGTGCGCACCAAGTGTGTTTGAATCACGCCAAGGCTTGTCATACACGTTGTAAACATCATCATCGCCATAGCCCGAGTCCATACCCTTCGTAGTATTAAATAGTCGCTGATCGAACATAGTTTCGCCATTGTTTACGGTCTTTGCTGGCATACCAAGCGCTATCTGCTCGGAGATATCACGTTCCCGTTCGCGCTGTAACTTTGTTCGCTTTTCAGGTGCTGCACGTTGCAGATTCCGATCCCGTTGCCTCTCGCGGTGTCGCTCAACGCGAATGTCATTGCGCTCACGAACTTCCGAGTTGTTTGAAACAATGTCATCTGGATTACGCATTCCTGCACGCTCTTCGCGTGCACGTTGTGCCATCATCCTAAGTATATCTTCCTTCTTTTCCTTTTCCTTCTGCGCTAGTTTCTTTTCGAGCTGAGCGCGTGCCTCGACTGCTTCGCGTGCTTTGCGATCTGCTATGTACAACGCTTCTGCCATTTTAGCAAATTTTTCATTGATATGCACTTGTTGCAATCCACGACCATCAGCAGCCAAGCGCTTGTCCAGTGGTATCGTATAGCCCTTTGCGTTCTTCCAATTTGAGATGCACGGCGGTATTTTCCATTCTTTTTGTTCTTTAACTGTGACTTTGCGTGATGGCGAATGCAGCACTGGCGCAGGCGGTGAGGGTGGCCCACGCGGAATTTTCTTATTGATCCGAAACTTTGGTGGCTCCATTGGATCTTGTTGCGCTTCAACCATGCGTATGACACGTTGTTTGGCACCAGAATTAAATGCATCGCCCTGCTGTGAAGGCGTATACCGAATATACTGTGCTGGCGCAGCTTTTTGTGCATGCCGCACGGGCAGAGCAGCAGTAATTTTTTGATTTGTTAACTTTTCCAAAGCGCGTCGAGTCTCCTCAGTGGTTTCAGCAATTGCCTCCTCATCAGGTCGTTGCAATTCTTCGGCATCTTCAACCAGCACCTCTGCAGGCAGTAATTGTGAGATTGAGGAATAGACTATTTTGTCCTTGCCATGTCCTTGGCGCGCAATTGCATCGTATTTGACTTTGCCCTTTTCATCTAAGCGTACAGCTAGCGCTTCTGACTTCTTACCAACATTAGACGGTGAACCAAGTCCTATGCATGAAAATAATCGACACTGAATAACTGTGACGTTTGCATCTATGTCTTTTTAACTCACCTAGCGGATACTGGGCAACATGAATTTCAGGAAACGCTCCGCCGTCACCAAAATCTGCTTCCATTCTTGGTATCCAATCCTTACGCTGTCCATAGGGTGGTGCTGCAATTTTGGCTGAAACCAAAGCACCCATTTGTGGTGCTCCTTTTGCTGTTACACGTCGCTCGTCCTCCCGATCCCAGACATTATTGGTGGGCGTCGGCAATAGACTTGACAACGACATTGTAGTGACGACTTCAAATCCGTATTTAATTTACTCAATTCAATATTTAATTACAAATAGCGCTTGTTCTCAACTTTGCGAAGTGCGTCTGTACTCTCTCCCACCAAAAAGTACTAAAAAAGCACTAAGTCAGTTTTCAACTAAAAAAACACGTTTGTGTAACACACCAAAATGCAACCCTGCATTGACGAATTTTCACTTGAAAAAAGTAATAATCACAATAAAAGCAATGAAAAGTATTATTTATTATGATAATTACACGTTATTGAAATTTTGGTGTAGGCGTAGAAAAGATTGATCAATTATGCTGTGTAAATGTAGAATATAAAGAAACCCGAGAAGATATATTCGCAAAAATTAAATCGTAAATTCCGATACCTTCTGAAGTTCCTCTCGTTTTAATTATTAGCTTTTCTGGAGTTGAAACCATTGGTAAGATTAGCTTAAGACTAAAGAGGTAACCTAAGAGGAACCAGAGGAGTTGGTCGAAAGACCAGTACAGTGGTCTATTGTTAACTGAGCACTTGCAGGGGCACCTGTGTCAGCCCACGTCCGACAAGTGTGGCACTTGTGAAAAGCGAATGTGGTCGAAAGTTAATTACACTGCAATGTCACATTACGCATGTTGTCTCCAGCGCCAATGAAGAGGAAGGCGCCACCCAAAGCAAAGGGATACCCGACAAAAACAGCCAAATACCAACGCAAATTAACATCTTGTTTATATCCATTACATCCAAAATTTATATGAAAACGAAATATTTAAATACATCTAAAGTCACATTGCGATCCCTAATATTTTTAATTTAACTTTTTAGACGCATACGTTCAATTGGCTTCCGGCCTTGTATGCGCACACGTTTTGACGCGGTAGAAGACGGTGAAACCGGTGAGTCAATGTGGTGGGGGTGGTGTGGCGTGGCGTATGATGACTGATTGTCAATAGTGTAAGTGCGCTTCCTCTTCAATGTTTGAATTTGATCTTGGTCATAGATGGGATTCGATCGGACCAAAGAACCTTCAAATTATTATGTATAAAATAAATTAAAAGTCGTAAATAGAAATTTCCAAATCATCTATACTATATATGTGTATGTAATACCTGCAATCGATGCGCATCGTTTTATGAGGGAATTCGGGTAAATATCTGTTTCGCTGCAGCTCGAGTCATCCTTCTTGCCTGACTGGAACATTGGAATGCGCATAACTGATGACATTAGTGTCCAAAACCGTCCTCCAGCGGCAGCTGCACTGTGCGGTTGTTGTTCCTGTTGTTGTGGCTCCAGGTGACCGCCAGAGTGTTGTTTTATTGTTTTTTTAAATTCATGTTTGGTGGATTCTTTTTTGGACAGAAAGACTTCATCATCCCCATCGAATTTGTAGGTATGCTCCACCATGTTATCCTCTATGCCACTGAATGCACCGCTCTGGCCACAATATTTTAAATAAGGCGGACGCACCTGTTTTGGAGGTTGCGGTGTAGGAGAAGACATCATCAAAAAACCTCGACTCAATTGGCGCACAACGCCTTGTTTTGGCTCAATCGACCTAGTATGGTCGCTGGCAAGCTTATGTATCGGAGTGCCTTGATTCGGCGTAAAGAAGATTTCATCATCTTGAGAATTATGAACTTTAAGATCCGGGGCCGAGTTCGAAACATTTGCCTCAGCAGCTTTCACATGTTCTCTTACCGGCGTCTCGAATTTTATGAGTTTCTTATTAATGACTGCACCAGGAATTCGCGTTATGGGTGTCAGAGGCGGAACACTATTAGCATTAGACGTCTTCACATTTACGTTTACGGAGCTTAGCTCGGACATCGCTCTGATTATTTCAACACTTTCGCACGACTTGTACACGGAATTAGTGGTAGCAGAACCACCGCAGATGCTGCTGATGCTCTGGTTGCTGCTTCTGCTTCCAAAGGCACTCATGTCTAATTGACTGCATGTACGTTTTACAGAGGAAACTGAAGTTGACGTGGTCGAAGTCGTGGTCGTGGTCGAAGTGGCGACATTTGCTTCAATCAGTTTAGTACGCGTTATCACTATAGACTCCATTGTTGTCAGTTTCTGTGATGAGAGCAGCAGCAACTCCCGATTATTCTTTTGCGAATCCACGTACGGGCTATACACACCACCCCTGAAATATTCACCCTCGCTCTGTGTACGCCGCAACGCTGGCGAGAGACGAAGATCAAGCGGCGAAACGGCGGCAGCGAATGCAGCATTAGACTCTTCTAAATAGGATAAAGACAAAGCAATAAGAAAAAATAATATAATAAAATAAATAATATAATTGGTATTTATTATGGCTTACGAGTGCTATTGTCACTGAATTCGAACACATTTCGCCGTTGTAGAATGGCATCACGCGGCAGACCACCATGTTCCACAAACGCTTTCTGAATGCTCTTCGACATGACTTGGCGCAGAGGTGTAACGGTGGATATCTTACCACGTCCGCCAATTTTACGATAACGATTCAAATTGTCCACTGTGCCGGGCTGTGCCGGTGTGCTATTTAAATAGGTATTCAAGGATTAATGCTTATATATTTAACAGAAGGCGTTCGTACTGTCCCACGCTTACCCATTGTTAGCAGGCGCCATTGCCGGACAACTATGATCTGTCTCTAACGCGCTGTTGTAAATGCTAGACACATGACCTCCGGACGCATTGAATGTTGGTGGCTCCTTTGATTTCGAAAAGGCCGTGTCCACCTGAACGGGTGTTGATGTAGACCGTATGAGTTTGCCCTTGATCATTACGTTCGACGATTGGGTAATATTTCGACGCAACGAACTATTACTTAGTGTCGACAGATTTTTAATGGACGAAACACTATCACCGTTGAATTCTTCATGCAAAACTTTGCTTTTCGCCTTCCAGCGCATGTTTATAACCGATATTGGCGTGACGTGTTGAGTCTCATTAAAATCCTTGTGTGTTTGCGCCGAAAGCATGGGCGACGTCTGAGTTGAGATTGTACTGTGTGCAACTGTGCCTTTCTTGATAGTTCCTGTCGATGTTCCTGTTGTATCGTGCGATTCATTAACATCTATTGAACACGCACGATCCGCTTCATTTTGCTCGTGTGTATTCAGGCATTTGGTAAACTCCCTCAGTTCGTTGATATTATTGTACAGTTTGTTGCATTTCTGACAACGTAGTGGCAGGTGATATCCCTGAATATGGATGAGAACTTCTTCCAAAATGTCTGCACGCAGCACGAGCGGCAGATTCTGGCATATAGGGCATATTAAACAATATACTTCAGTCTTTACAGTCACAACAGCATCATTGAATTCAACTCCCTCAACTGGATCACCGGTAACTGGATTATTACTTTCAGTGGTGGGGACAGCCGTGTATTTCGTCGCTACGATGGCATGCTCGACCACCTCATGCTTAAAGCGGCAATCTGCACAGCAGAAAATGCGTTTGCACACTGTACATTTAACCTAAGCCAATTTGTCCAACGGACAAAGAAAGGAGCGCAAACAACATCGAATATATATGTAAGTTATACCAAAGCCCCTTACTACTGTTACTTACTTCCTCTGGAACTTTCATATTTCATATGTATATCATAATAAAACGTAATAAACCACAAAATATAAAACAAATAAATTGCTAACACCTTTTTATAGTTGAGTTAACCTAAAATCATTTAGTTTTTTTAAATAACGGTACCCATATTCCCTGAACAGCTACACGCATGCATGCATGCAAGCAATGCACAACACACATGCAATGTTGATCTGCCCATCTTGTCCGAAGAACGCGAGAAGTTGGCAGCTTGGAGATCTTGTCATGAGAAGTGGATATAAATTCGGGCGAATAATAAGTTTTATTTGTATTTATTTTTATATCATAAAAGTAATATGTGGTTATCAGAAATGTGATCGATCAGTAAATCTTATACAAGCAACATGACGTTGTAAGAATTGCGGATACTAGAATGCACAATTTATATGAGGTTATCTAGATTCCTATGCACAATTATTTCTCCCGCAGGCGGTGGCAGGAGGTCCCACGTGCCGATCACAATGCCCACACAACCTACAACCCGCTTGATCCTTGACATGCTGCAAGCTCGGATCGTGGATGATCGCTTGCTTTGTTCTTCGCCTTACTTGAAATTCATCAACATTACTAATTTTTCTTGCTTGCGAATTATTTTTATGTTATCTTAATGTGTCGATTCACGCTATAGGAATTGCATATCTTTACTACAGGCACTTGCTCCTACAGGACGCTCGAGTAATCAAGGCGAATTTGCTTCAGTGGGCATCAAATACTCCGCCTGCAGCAAGTCAAAGCAACTATCACTATAAAACAATAAAAAAAGAACAATCAATTTTTTTGTTAGAAGACGATCAGGTTGTTCTTCGAATATTTATTTCTTTAAATATTTTGAGTTTTAACAAACCCGTACAAAAAATTGAGTGATTCTCCTCCAAGGCTGTTCTTATTCTTGTTTTGTAAACAGAGTTAATAAAATTAGTGCGTTCTTAGCAGCAACTCATTCATTGCAATACGAATTGAATTAGTATGAGGTGCGTCATATATGGGAGACGCCCTCGTGCAGTACGCGTGTTAAGGAGCGGTAGAGCTAGCTAACAAAGTATTTAGTATTAAATTATGAGAAAAAAAATAGTGAAAGAATGGAAATCCTAATATTTAGCAGTAACCACGATCAGGTACACGTTTTCTTGGTGCGCACTTGATGATGTTGTCGACGCGTAGAATCATCTCAGCAGCCTCGGAGGCGGACAAGAGTACCTGACTCTTGACAGCGTATGACTCGGTGATTCCCAACTCGCGAATATCACCTATTTTGCCCTTTATCATGTCGAGACCGGCGACGGAATTGCCCTGAGCATGTGCAGCTCGTAGTTCTGTGATTAGTTGTGCTGAATCATAACCAGCGTTATCAGCAATCGCTGTCGGCAGCGAAAGCAGTGCGCCTGGTATGTACGCGTGTGGATTGAGAAATTAAAGATTTTGTTAGGTATATAGAGGATTGTAAATACTTACGTGCAAAAGCTTCCATGGCGATGGCTTCCTTACCGGCAGTTTCGGTGGCCTTCTTGAAAACGGCGTTGGCCATGAGTGCCTCAGAACAACCGCCGCCGTAAATAACACGAGTCTCCTTAACAGTGGCGTTCAGCACGCAGAGTGCATCGTGCAATGAACGTTCGGCCTCGTCTAGAATTTGCTGTGTAGCCCCACGTATTACAATACTGCAAGCTTCGCCCAGTTTTACACCACTGAAGCGTAGCAAAGTATCCTCGCCAATCATCACTTGTTCGATTAAATCGCACTCACCCAACTTGACCAAGTCGGGATTGTCGAATGTTGAAACAATCTCGCCGCCAGTGCAAAAAGCCAGGCGTTCGATACCATCAAAATCGGCATGCTCTATAGCCATTATACCAGCGTCAGCGAAGAGTTGCTCCGGATAATTGTAAATCAACTGACGATTGATGAAAACGTTGCAATTATGCTTTATGATCTTATCCACCTTGTCCTTCATCTTCTCCTTCTCGACCAACTCGAGGTCGGCGACTTTCGAAACTGAATCGACTCTAATGCTACTTCCGATCACTTTGATCTTATCAGTGTCCATTGGCGTGTTGGCAATTAAAATTTTGGCATTCTCAATCTAAAAATTAAAAGAAAAACAAAACTACAATTATAAAAAATCTTGGCATAAGAGAATATAACAAACAATATAATATACAAAGTAGGTGAAGCTCTTCGTGTGGCATGGGCATAGCAGCAAACTCGTCAAAATGGCTGTGATATGGAATTCGAGACAACATAAGTCACAGACACTTTAACGAACCGATACCATACATTTTCTTTTTCCTGAACAGACAACTCAAAACAATGCACCCCAAGAGTGGTCGGGACTTCAACCGGTCAGAGAACAGTTTTGCACCGAGCATATGATATATGAAAATCAGGAACTGTTTCAACAAGGACATACGCTTAATTTATTTCAATTCCTCACAACTCACCCGCTGAGGCTGATGCACGCCAGGTTTCTTGTCCAACAGAAAGCCGTCATCGAGGAATGATTCGTCTAGTGTACCGCCAGACTTCTTGATAATTTGTATGGCACTCAACTGGCCAGACCCCTTTAGACGCAATACTGCATCAACGGCCAATTTGGCAAAGAAATCTTTGCATTGATGTAAAATTTTCGATGATAGTGTCGTGCGTGCTATGTTCATCAAGTCGGCCTTAAACTGCTCACTATTCGAGCTGTTGTTTTCCGCTGCATTGGTAAGCGCTTCAAGCGCCACCTTCGTGGCCACACGCCATCCTGCGATAATAATTTGGGGATGTAATTTTTGTTCAACCAATTTCTCAGCTTCGCGTAATAGTTCCGATGCGAGAACGGTTACGGAAGTTGTGCCATCACCAACTTCTTCGTCCTGCACACGGGACATATCAACGAGAATTTTAGCAGCTGGATTGTCGACACCGATGGAACGCAAAATAGTGGCACCATCGTTAGTTATTTCAACTTGACCAGCATTGCGTCCGTATGAGACAAGAATTTTGTCCATGCCCTTCGGACCGAGGGTACTCTTTACCAAATCACCAATGGCAATGGCGCCAATGAAAGATGAGAGACGTGCCATTTCAGCCTTTTCTTCTTGTGCCTCATTTTTAAGCAAACGCACCGGATTCAGTGACATCTCCTGCAAATAACAAAAATCAAAATATACTGTAAATCACCGTGGCCAATGTGTTCCCTTGTAATAGCGACACTTCCAACTGGCAACAGCGCAGCTCGTCGAGCCGCAACATAACCACACTTTACGATATGTAGCAAAAAGCACATATTCAATAATGATTCTTACTCTAAAATAGAAACACCCAAAAGGCTTTCAATTTTATGCGTAAAAAATAAAATAATATCTTCTAAATGAAAGCGGCGCCCTCTGAGGCATGAATCATCGCAATCGCACAACGGCTTGGTTGGTTGGCCGATCGGACGGACGGTCAGACAGCTCACAAATGCAAAATGCAGAATGCACGCGACTCCGGAACATGTGAAATTTTAACACACTTAATATATATCGCGTTTATCACTCAAATAATTACATATATTAGCTGTATGTTTTATTTTAAGGTCTTCGAAATGTCTAGAATTTATTTCTCACGTGCAGCAAGACGCCTCATTCATTCGTCTGCCCGTTCCATATAAGACCGTAGACCAATAAAAATACTGACTAGCCACCCGGCATTTCAGCCGGACTATTACAGGAAATTTATGACTGAAAATCTTCAATTTCAAAGTTTACCCGATTATGATAGTGTAAAGTTTACAGTGACAACATAAATATTAAATATTATTTACCATTTTATATATGACTTAATATTTTCCGACGAGACAACTCAAGAAAAAAATACACTACAAGCACAAACGTTCAGCGGTAAAGAAAAAATGGCGTGTGGTTGACTATTAGAACACTGCCAACTGATGAAAAACGAACTATCAACCAGTAAGCAGGAATAATAATAACTCAGGGTTTACGTCGACCGATTACGTTGTTCAGCACTGTAACAATCACTGCCACGGGAGAATAAGAAAATTCAGATTGGCGCGCCTTTCAAACTCAATAATTTCCTTAATTCATGAAATTCGAAATATGTCGATCACACGACTGCTCTTTGCCGCTACAAACGGTAGATTCGGTGTATGAAACGCTCACTTTTACCTTACACTTACCTCTTATAGGGTTCGGTCGAAATTTCAAATGCAAATGCAATATTTGAATATTTCGGCCGTTAAATCGTTTGCAGCTTATTGAATTATTGGGAGACCTGCATGGCGATTGATCGGGAAACTACTGACTGTTCAAAACATGGATTGCACCAGTAGCGTAACAATCAAGTTCGTAATGTAGTGCTTGCTTTACCTCCTCGTGGTGGTCCCCGGGCAACTCCGTGTATAAATCCTTAGGCCAAAATTGCAAGTGCGAGATTGTCTAGGGTCTTATGCCTAGACTAGGTAACATGGGCCAGCAACCCGCGTTACCGAAACCAACCGCTACGGAAACCAACATAATGCCTCGGATAAGGACAGATAACACGTTGACGACCTTTGGCTATCGTACCCGGACTAAGATTGGTTTTTGGAATGTGAAGACGCTCCTTGACTCTCAGAGTGAAGGACCTCAGAATGTCAGATTCCTTCAATTAGAGTATGAGTTTATGCGATATAAACTGGACATATTGGGAGTAAGCGAGATAAAATGACGTCTGTATCTTTGCAAACTATCCCCTCAATTTTTCGGATCCGACCTAAGTGGGGTAACTCCCATAAAACTGCAAATTATTAGAACAACTTTAGTGGTTGTGGACCTCGGCCTGAAATTTGGACCGATATTTTTTAAGGTCCATAGACGTCGTTAAAGTTTGTTCTTGTTTAGAGACATTTTTTAAAAAATAACCATTAAAAAAAAACACAATGACACTTTCATTTGTAACAAATTAACAATTAGACATTATGTTCGTAACTTTATCGCTAACTTTACGCAAGTACAGCTGAAAATATTTCATTTCCATTTGTTCCACATTGTATGCGGCACATATTACGAGCAAAGAAACAAGCATAGCATCAACGAAAGAGGGGGTGCAAAAACACGGCAGACACGACTGGGCTACAGGAAAGCAGAGCAATTTAGGTTGCAATAACAATCTATAAGGTGAGGAAGAAATTGCGACAAGATCGGCAAGAACAAATATAACATTAACAACACACGTTTAATTATTATTATTTTTTTAGTGGTAAAGTTCGAATCGGCATAGCTCTCGATAAGCCATACGTCACGGCCAAACCAACTAAATATGTACAATATTAGCTACTACAACCTACAAGAACTTTGTAGGATTTGTCTCAAGCAACTTAAATCAGCATCCCTGTTGGAGGATAAAAGCTATAATTTGCACAGCCAGCCGCAACTGGCATTACTTCTGAAGAACTTCGTAGCGCTAGATGTGCTAAAGCAACCAAACAAGTTTCCGAGCAGCATTTGCGAGCAGTGCTACAAAGCGGTAATCAGCTATGAACATTTTCGTAATATTGCACATCGCAATGAGGCTACACTTCAGCGCATTGCTAAAGAGGCGGCAGCGAAACGGCAGCAGGAGCTGGAAGCCACAGCTGACATGAATGGTGACGACCTACTGGTAAGGAGAGAACCTAAAACAGGTATTTGTCAAATACCAATAGTTTGAAAAGCAATACGATTTTTCTAGTTGCTGCCGGAGCTTGCAATAAAAATTGAGCCTATTGAATGTGTGAGAAGTAGTGAATGTAATCTTGAAGACACGAATGACGCACATGATACTAGTCCAAAAATGAATTTTAAATCTGAACCTGAATCTGAGCCTGCAGATGAGGCATGTCAAAGCCAAACCCAAAGTCTGCAAATGGAGGATTCTTGTAAGAATGCGTATTCGGATTTAGTCGAAGAATTTGTGTTAAAGAATGAGCCTGGCGACGAATACGAAAGTGAAGACGAGAATGAGGAAATCGAAATAGAAGATGACGTAAAGACGACTATAGATATGCCTTATTTGAGAAGCAGCATAGATGATGGTGCGAGCATCAATGACAGTTCGAAGTCGAACTCTATATCGATAACATACACAGCAGACAACGCTATTAAAGCATGTGGTGCATTGAAAGGCACACTGAAATGCAACCGCTGCGATAAGCAGGCATATAAACGCGTCTATCTGGAGGCTCACATACGCGCTGTGCATGAAGGTTTCGAAAAGCCTTTTCTGTGTCGTAAATGCACTAAATCTTTCACACGCTATCGACATCTGCACGAACACATACGTTCAAGTCATCCAGCCGCCTACCAGCATTTATTGGAAGACAAATTAGAAAAGGACACCGATCTCGTTTGCCAACTGTGCCAACGCGAATATAGTTCGAAACGTGCGCTTAATCAACATTTGAAGCGTCATGCGCAAATCAAAAAACATGTCTGCAAACATTGTGGCGCTTCGAAAGTTACACGCTCAGAGCTTATGATACACCTGCGTACACATGAGCCCAACAAGAAGAAGTTCAAATGCACGCTTTGCCCGCAGCTCTTCAATCACAAGAACGCAATACCACGGCACATACGGGTCGTTCACGAGGGCGAGCGTCGCTTCAAGTGCACTTACTGCAACCGCAACTTTGGCACACGTATTGCGCAAGAACGCCATGAGCTACTGCATACCAACGAGCGACCTTTCACTTGCGACTTATGCCAGAAAAAATTCACTCACATGGATCGGTTGACGACGCACATGCAAAGCCATGACAAAACCTCATGGCGCTATGAATGCCGCTATTGTGCTAAGCGTTGTTTTTCGCTCCAAAACCTTGTTGGTCACGAGCGTAGGCATTCCGGCGACAAACCACACATTTGCAACGTCTGCTCCAAGGGATTTTTTACACTGGAAGACTTAACGATTCACAAGGAGATGCCATGCAGTGAAAGATACAAAAATTCCACAGTTACAACCATTGAAGAAACGAAAGTCGAAACCGAAAGCTAAAGTATGTCGGAATAAGTTTCGCCAAATATAGGGAAAGCCAGACATTCATTATACATATGGCCATATGTCCATAAGCATCTACGGGTGGACTAACAAAAGTTCGGTAAGTCGAATACTTGGGGAAAAAAATTCATTTTTATTACTACTTTTATTTTTTGTTATCTCACAGGAAGAAAATAAACGGCTACCCTTGAAAGGATTGTCTGAGACTGGCATCTACAGAGCTCCATACTTCGACATCCATTAAACAACTCAATAACAACTCTAATTCCTCGCTATACAGGTTGCGGAGGCGGCTCTCTCCGCCCTTCTTCATAACACTTTCGTTTTGTGATCTCTTTTAACTATCGGTTAAAATTTTATACTTTCTGAAATACTTTATAAGATATTTGCTGTTGGACGAACTTTTATTAATCCCCCCGTAGTCGTAACCAAGCTGCATTTTCTGTATATAATTATTTTTTTATTTATTCATTAAGTGAACTAATTTATTATTACTAAAACAGACTTTCTTTTGGATCCGGTGTGCAAACAAAAATTTATGAACGGCCAATTTAAAAAATTAAGGGAGGGAGTAATTGCCAAAAAATAATACATCTGAAGGATGATAAGGGGATTCCTTGTCCTGGCTAATGAAAAGGAACTCCCTAGCGACACCACTGATATAAAACCATTGGCTGATCCGACTATAAAATAATGAAACTCAATTGGATGTTAAACGTAACCCTACTAAAAATATTAACGTCGATCGTAACCGGTTCTAGACACTGGTTAGCTATGAAGTTGCCTCTTGAAACTGTGGTTGCAGAAACTTTTAGAATGTCAATCATAAAAACGTCTCATGACGGAACTCCAACGCTGTTACAAATACTACATGCTTATCCCCGAACATCAGTTTGGTTTCCGCGCGGGCCATAGTACTACTGAACAACTGCACAGGGCCGTAAACCATATTCTTATGGCATTTGAATCAAAACAGTTTTGTAATGCTGTTCTTATCGACTTCGAGCAGGCATTCGACCGAGTATGACACCTTGGGCTTCTAGCGAAGGTGAAGTCCGCCCTACCATCACCCTACATTGGCTCATCCAGTCCTACCAGTCCTGCCTACCTACGTTAAGACCCGAAGAGGGCTATCAGCCGCACATGCGGTCATGGCGGGAGAACCACAGGGCAGCGTGCTTGGCCCAATTCTCTTCTCTTTATTTTCCCAGATATCCTAGTTCCTCACGCTGATAAGATGGGCATAGATGGCAATAAGATGTTGTTAGCCTCTTACGCTAACAACACTTGGGTGGGTGTCTTTTACTTCGACCCACTGTGAGTACAAAGCCACTGACGGAATTCAGGAATACCTCCATCATTTAGAGACATGGGCAAAAACAATGGAATATCAAAATATATAGCTCAAAATGCACCAACTTCTGCTTTAACTTGAGAAGAAGCTCTCCACCGTCTGTGTACCTCTGCGGCGACATACTCCCCCAAACCAACACAGTAAAATACTCGGGTCTAACCCTTGACCAGAAGCTCACATTTAGCAAACACATCTCTTCTGTAATACACTCTTGTCGCAGCAAGATCATTAGGTTACATTGGCTGTTAAACAAAAGAAGCTCACTGTCCCTCTCTAACAAACGGACAGTCTACGTAGAGATCTGGGGAATCGCGGCAAAATCTCAGAAGAAAGGAGTGCAAGTCCTGCAAAACAAGACTCTGCGATTACTGACTGGTTGTCGATGGTACGTCAAAAACTCAACCCTGCACAGAGACCTGGACATACCTGTTGTCCACGACCTTGAAATTAAATTTAAGTAATCCTAAACCTGACAAATAATTAATGTATACGTTTGTAATAGTAGTAAATAATTGTTCAAACCAGGCGATAAGTTATGACATAGATGCAAAGCACATTATAAGGCACAATGCGCCCGGTTTGGTGCTTAATAAATAAAATATTTAAAAAAACAAAAAGCTTCTGGAATGTCAATCAAAAAAACGTCTCATAACGGAGTTCCAACGCCGCTACAAATACTACATGCTACCGGCACCGAGATAAAGTGGTTCGTAACGAAACCAGCATCTTCATGCAACAAGTTCTACCCTGTACGCCACGGAACCACAGTTAAGCATTACTTCAACAGATGTAATATATGTGTATATATTATGTGAATACAAACATTCGATTAAAATGGAAATATCAATTATTATTAAGAAAACTTGGGTACAATTCATAAATGCACATCAAGCCGCTTCGTAGTTCTCGGTTTTAATATCGTTCAAACCCAATTCCTCGTTTTGCTCATAGTTGCGTACGTAGCGGATGATTTTCAGCTTGTCATCTGGTTGGTCATCATCACGCAGTGATTGCACGTAACTGTTGCCCGCCGGATCATCCAATACTAAAGTGACTACCTTCTCCAAGCGCGTGATTTTCTCAAAGGTCTCGACGAATCCCTTCAGCCTTTGCTTAGACACTTCATCAGAAGAGTCATGAAAAAATATGCCGTTACCTTCGAGCTGATCCTTCATAGCAACTAGTATGCCTTCGACTGTGGTAAAACGGCCACCTAAAGCAGATGGGCCAACTTCCAATTCCAGCTCTGGTATTAGCAGATTACATGTTTCCGATTTGAGTACATCGCGCATAAGATCCTCCTTCGATTCGACGCGCGTCTCGAAGCGAATGCCTTTATCTTCGATGCCACCGCCTGATTTGACTTCGTTTGTTTTGCAGCCGCAGACGTCACAGACCGTTGCCATAATGACGACATCTTTAAAGTGCGGTATGTTGGTTAGCTTCATGTTCGTTTTGCACGGCGACTGGCATTGTGGACAATTAGTCCGAAATTGCAACACCTCACCGTGCAGCTCTTCTAGTGGCCACTGATCTTCAGCGATTGGCTTAAGCAGATGATTATCCTCGTCGACTTCTTCATATATACCTGTAGCATTTGTAGACGGTTCAGTAAAACGTTAAGGAATCTATGACAGGCGGACTTACCCAAAGTCTCATTTTGCGACTTTGTACGCTTGAAGTGTGTGGTCTTGCATGAGGGGTCCGTAACCGGTGCGTGTGGATTTTCAATAAAACTATTGCCGCTCACATCCTCCAAGACAACAGTGAACGGCGTCTTTAGTTCTTTCAAATTATTAAGGCGCACAATGAACGCATCAATTGCAGCGGCGTCCTTCGGATGTTCGAGTCGCCGACTATCCTGATCTTGTGATAAGCCACGTATCGCGCGATCAATAATGCCCTCGATGGTTGTGACCTCGCCCTTTTGCGATTGCGACGGTATCTCCAATTCTACTTCGGGTATAGTCACCGATGTGTAGTCAGAGCGTACCACACGCCGATTAAGGTCTGACGCAGTCTGCACATGCAGTGTAATCCGCACACCCTTCTTTTGAATCTCCGATGCCGACTGAATTTCGTTGTTTTCAAAGCCGCAGTGTTCACACTTGAAGGACATCAGTACCACCTCACGGAAAAAGGGTATCCTGGTCAGCAGTAAACGTGTAGAACCAGTGCGGAAGCAGTTCATGCAGGCCGATTCAATTTCGGTGCTCTCCGGATTATCGTCATCGGCACTGATGTCTCGAAAAATCGGCGTTTGAGCCTTTTCTGCAGTCGTTATAGATGACGCACCCATCCCGTCGGCACCCCCGCCAACAGTTGAAGGCGGTATTGCCGTTTTCGCAATACTGCTCTCGACGTTTCTATCCATGTCTCGTTCGGTACTATACGAATAAAATGAACTCGACACAACGGTCGGTAATGTGGCTGCCTGCTGATTTAAAACAGTGTTTGAAAACTTACTATTATTGTGACTTAAATAGGGTACAGAATGGTGAAGGTGAAGCTGAAAAAATTCAAATAGCACTGGAGACGTTTGCCTTAACGTACATTTATTTGAATTCCCATTTCTGTCATATATTTTCTAAAGTTACAACTTTATTATGTCTGGTATGTCTGAAGGCGTCTGCTCGAGCCGCCATAATTTTCTATGTTTCATGTGTCAGGTGGCGAGCTTTATCGCTGTGTAAACTATGAAGATCTATCACGACTGACTGATGACTGTCCTCTCAGGATGGGCGACGTTAAGAAATCGTCAAAACTGAAGAAGCGGTTCAGTAAATAAAGTCGGCGCTGCATTATGGGTTCTTTGGAGAGGAGTTGGCCCGTTCAATGTTACATCATCGTTCACTTGTTTCATAATTCTCGTTTGTATTCAAAAATTATTCGTTTGATGTATTTTGCATTTCAATTGAATTACTCCAGGTAAGCACACAAACTTATTAACTTTCACTCACGCATGTGCAGTTGAAGAAACGCAACTATCTACGTTGACTATAGGAGATAAGGCATCGACTATGTCACATAGGATATACAATTTTTCGTGTTATTGAAAGTAATTTTTGCTGGCGTTAAATATGGGTAGACAAATGTTTGTAAAATATCATTGCCACATTTATATGTAGGTACAATGCGGTCACATAGCAACCCTCTGGCCAGAGAGCTGCCCACTACAAGATGCGTCACACGCCTTAAGAGGAAGGACTACGGATGCTCCCCCACTAGAGCAGGTGGCGCCTGAACACTAGACTAATTAGCATCGACCGTACTCCACGGTTCACATAACCACATATTGTCTTGAATTTATTTTTTTTTTCATTTATATGTTTTAAAAACCTGAAGATATTAACGCAGCTACAAAGTGCATTGTACCGCATTGTTGAGTCCGTGTTTTGGCTCTTAACTAAATAAAATTACAAAAAAAAATATTTCGATTCGGGAAACCCAACAGAAAATAGTATTTCACTTAGGCTGACAACACAACGGATCAGACAAAACGTGTTATTTTGTTCGATGAAACATCAATACACAGTTTCTTATGAGAGAGCACACACCAAAGCAAACGTAACAAAACAAATGTTTTTGTTTCGAAGTATGTCGCAGTTGGTTGTCGAAAATACATGCCATTGCATACGGGCAACACATAATGAATGAAACAAAACATTTTCAAGCCGGCGTCGTTGCTCATAATTGTGTTTTTTCTTATGGCGCAACAACCACCGCATGAAACAAAACAAAAAAAAAACAAAGCAAAACAGAAAAACATGTTACGTTGTCGATAGCCGGCCAGGCGCAGCCCAGGCAGCTATTGTAATTACTTGCACTTTATCGGGCGGCAGTAAAATTACAGTATCAAATATACGAAATTTTTTGGTAAGCATACCGAATGCGCATTCAACTACTCGTCGTGCTCTAGATAAACGATAATTGTAGATTCTCGTTATGTTTGTGAAATTCTTCCATGCGAAAGGAAGAATTTGGAGAAACACCAAATGAAACAAGAAAACGAAACGTTTTGTTTTGTTACATTATGATTAGCTTGGTGTGTGTTGGAATAAAAAACGTTTTCTTGCCTTATTAGTCAAAAACGTTTTGTCTGTGTGTTCTCAGGCTTAGTTACAATAGCTTTAAAACGTTCTCCTTCATTAATTTCACTAACTTCGTCAATTACGGCCATCGCGGCAATTTTCTCATACATTTTCTTTATTTGTGCGCAACAACATCCGCGTAAATACAGTCCATAAAAATACCACACAAATCTACATTGTATAAAATGGCTGGAAAGTTTATGGACAAACACCCAGTTGGTTGTGCAACCGATTGTGCTCGGGGTCGCAAGGTCTGTGGGCCCTATTAAGATGGGCACCCAGCTCTATTTTTCTATACATAAAAACTAGGAAACATTTTAATTACGGCTATGTAATACTATTTTTAATTTCTATAAAACTCTCTGTTTTGGCAATTGTACTCAATTACTTGATTGATTGAATTTTAAATAAGCTTTTAAATGTTAACTACTACTTTGGGAGCTGATCAGCTGTTCTCTCTGTTCAAATCTTCTTCAATGTACACGAAAGTTGCTGTTTTTCGCGTGAACGCCAAAAACAAAACAGCAAAAAAATGCATCCTGAAAATTTGCCGTCGGCGTTCTTAAGAATAATTAGGTATCGAAAATTCAGTAGAAACTCGCATCCACCTCGCCCGAACAGCTGGTTACGTTCTGAGCAGTGCGCGTACAGTGGCAAACATTTCTTTTTGACGCGTTGAATAAACGTATTTGCCTCTTTGCAGCTTTTTTACACCCTGACTGCTAAAGCTGCTTATTGCAAAGCGTACGAAAATGTGTGTGTGCCAAAGAGATACCAAGGGTGAGTGAGACAGACAATATCTAAGCAGGCAATGAAAACTCTGGTCTATTATAAAAGCTTGCAATTCTGATCAGAGATGGACGATTTTACGATTTGTTTGAATATCATCCAGTTCGACGGAATGTTGCGATTGTAAAATAGTTGTAATGGTTCTATTTTAATCACAAAATTCCTTGGCAAATTTTGAACATATGGTTTACTTATTAATTTATTAATAATGCTGTTGCGATACCATAAGCTAGTTTTTAAACTAACGATTTTTACCCCAGGTGGTTCCTTTGTCGGAGATGGTCAGATCCAACCACTAGGCGGGCACCTTCAAATAAAAACGAATGCTTCAACTTTTTAATTAAATAACCTTTTCTTTGTTGACCTATCAGGCTGAAATTTGTACTGTCCAAAATATATAATATAATATGTATTATATAATAGTATATGTAATATATATATATAGATGTTGACTTGTCCAAAAAACTACAAAACCATGTGAAGAATGAAAACCATACCACAAAAACGAAAAAATTTCACACATTTCATTTTCTCTTTAGAAACAGCACACACATACCCATAGAAGAAGAAAAGCATGTAACGTTTTCGTACATTTTGTGCTTGCGCGTGAACTCGGCTTGATAAATTAATTAATTTATAGTGTATCGAATTGTGGATCTAAACCATTCTCGAATCCACTTAAACACATACGAAAAATGTCATGAAAATCGGTACAGCCGTTTAGGAGGAGTTTAGTCACATGAGAAGCATCTAAAAATTGAGTTGGTCTTAATATTTAACGAAATCGACTATTTTTTCGCACCAAACTTAGAAATAAACATTCACCAAGATGACAATCATCTATGTTCCAATTTTCATGGTGATCGGTAAAACGGTGTCGGATTCGATAGGGATCAAACAGACAAACAATCATCCTTTTTATATATATAAATCATATATATATATATATATATATATATATATATATATACAATTGTTAAATATATATATAATTGTATAATTCCATGAAGTTGTGTGATTAGTTGCAAGGTGTGCGGGTGCTATTATAATTCGCGATTTTTCTTAATTTGTTGTGCTACAAGAACGTTGGAATTATTGCATTGAAAGGTTGCTCATCTCTCATTTCGGTGCGCCATGCGTTGCTCTCTGTGCTTCGGCTCAAGTAGAGTTTTTTGTGGTAGTCAGTCTGTGTCTGCCATTCCAAGTCGTTTGAATCTGAAAGTCCTATAATGGCAAAGGTAAGCCGATATACATAAATAGATAATTTATTAAAAAAGAATTAAACGGCAAAAAGCTACACCATTTCGATCGAAGAAAAAAAGTGTCCATTGAAATGAATTAAAAAATAAGAAAAATAGAAGTTTCGTTCACATTAAAAAACGGGGTCGGTGAGGGGTGAATTATTTTAATAGATTTTTCTCCTGTTTATTTTAAGAGTGCAAATGCAAACGTAAACGTTTTAAAGTTCTACATATAAATCTGCCCCGCGCCTATGAGTGCTTTGCTTACATACATATGCGCTTGATATGACAGAATGTGTTAGTGTGCGTCTACGTGAACCGCGAAAGCAAAATACGAGCGAGCCAAGCAAATACGCAGACAAACGTGTGAAGATATCAGAAATTCACAGAATTCGAAAAATCTCCCTAAATTAAAATCTAAACAAATTTAAAGTAATCGGATTAGTTTTAGTGCTTATTTTAAAGTACTTTACAATGGAGACGTCCTGCCATTGTCGCCTGGAATTGTGTTTTCTTTGGGATTTGGTGTTTTCTTACTACACCTTTGATCAACCAATAGCCACTGCGAAAGCCCACGTCCTCATTTGTGTGTCGTGAGGCCACCTACTGGTCTGACTGGCTTTGTGAAGGACTTTTAAGCTAACCGAGCCATTACCTCCTTTTCAACCCACTTCTTTACACCAACGCTAACAGCACACTTCCCAACTACCTTTGTGAGTTGGGGTGGCCTAGCAAAGTCTATTTTGCATTCAAGGACACAGTGGGCCACGGCCTCGGTCTTGGACTGGTCGGTCTCAGTTGCAGAGGTTCTCGTTTTCCAAACGTTTTGTATGCAGCAGACGGAGATGAGTGAGTACCGAAGTGAGTGCTCATTTATATACAAACATAGCTGTCCAGAATAGAACAAGAGAGCGGGTATAAAATGTAATTTGCATTTAAAATTTTTTCTTGCAAAAAGTTTTGATTTGATCCCGGTGGCGTATAATCCGCTCAATATCTCGACGATTAGGTCGTTCGGTTGTGCGCGCGCTAATTTGCTGCAACTGCACTTCTTAGCAACAACAAAAGAAATCAAGAAAAAAGTGTAGAAGCATTTCGCGTGCGAATGTTGAAAATCGTTATTACTTGTTTGTTAGTGTGTGAGGGTATGGGTGGCAGCGATTGAAGTGTGCCGTGAGAGCGAATGAGTGAGGAAGGTGAGCCCCATTTGTGTCAGACAAGAGCGTCGATTTCGTGCCGGGCATACATATATGTGTGTTGTCGTAGTTCAGTGGCGACTGCCGCTCGTTTCGTTGCATGTCGAACGGATGACTGCTATGCAGGCCCGCGCGCACTCAGGCAATACTCGTTTAATACACACAAACACGTTCAATAACAAACTACGGCAAAAGCGTATTATCATAAACGTACCAGCAACAATCAAGTGCGAGAGTAAAGAGTAAGTAAATGAGCAAAGATTAGAATGTTGCTTGCTCGCATGTGCTTTGCAGTGTGTGAAAAAAAGCTGCGTAGAGTTGACAACGCAAATGAGACTTTAGTGTCAGTAAAACCCCTAAGTGTTACCACTCTGTTCACTAGCTTCAAACTCTTTCCGAGTAGGAAAATACTGAATTGCATAGATTGCCGAAATCATTGAAAGCATTCAGATTAAATAAACGAATAGCTTGTGCAAGTACAAGTATTGTACTTATGTATATGGTCGTCGAATGTATAAATTAATTATTTATTGTATTAAATCTCTTTCTTACAATGGCGGCAGAACATTCGCGCTTCATGAAGTCCAAAAGAAATATAGAGCATTAAGGCATTAAATATTCCTCCTGAGGCCCGTCGTCGTCGTCAAGAAGAAGAATAGCCCCACCACGCTCATGTCATTTCTATTCCGTCCCTCGTTTTGAATCACGCTGATCTTGCTGTTCGTGCAAAATGTTAAATTCCAATTCTAGGAGCGAAATTCACTATTAGCAAATAACGCTGATAACTTCAGCTGGATAATG
Organism: Cacoxenus indagator; assembly: GCA_035041755.1. Classification (NCBI taxonomy): domain Eukaryota; kingdom Metazoa; phylum Arthropoda; class Insecta; order Diptera; family Drosophilidae; genus Cacoxenus; species Cacoxenus indagator. The sequence continues at coordinate 1,123,082 of JAWNKX010000220.1, read as the reverse complement.
ATAATACCCTCATCGATATTTATGAGGCGCTCGAGATAGCTCGACCAAACGCTACAGTGTGCTGAATCTTCATAGTGCGCTCTTGTCGGATAAGGTAAATGAGTTGCGCTGCAGTTATAGATTACAAGTATTGGCAGTAGGCGACGCAATTGTCTTCGACTTTACAAACTCTCATGGGGTTGAACGGTAAGCAGGGTCAGCATCACTTGGTTGCGTTCTTTTTCTAATTCCGTCCCTTTATGAGATGTTTATGATAAAAATTTTATGAAATGTAGTTTCCACGTCCAGTTCTAGGAGCGTCCGGCTAAAGGAATTATTTTGGTATGGAAACATTAATGAAAAGTTTGTTCCGATGAAATTTTTCCGCCTATGGGGGCTTTCCGTAATGGGGAGTTATATTGTGTTGCAACGCCTGCGTCGCACTCAGGATGTCAATAGATTGACGCCGATGTTAATGTCGACAACGACGACATCTGCCTGACTCAACTATGTGTTGATTATTTTTTCTACATTCTTTTCTTTGAGTTGTTTTTGTTTCTGTTTTTTGCTCTCTGTCTCTCGCTCGTCTCTCACAATTGACTATTTTTGTGCTGTATGCACATTTTTTCGAATACATTGCCAAGACCGCAGCGCCCCCGTTTCCCCCAGTAGAAATGTTTAGTCAATTCACTGTCCACTAAAAACTTTTTCTATTTTAGTGTGTGTTTTCTGCTGTTATATATCTCCCTCTTTTTAAAATTTTATTTTATTTTTTACTTTAATTATGACATGTGTGTACATATCTGTATGTTGCTTGACATAAACAGCCGTCATAGAAATTAAAGAAAATATATCTTGTGAAATGCTGACAAATTATTCCTTTTTTTTTTTGCTTTTGCCATTGAATAACGCGAATAAAATGCCTTTGCAGGTTTATTTATTTTTTTTAATTCTAAAAGTTACGCTCTTTGTTCACGTTGTTGTTCTCAAACGTACTCGAACATTTTTTTATTTTGATTCGTCGAATCGCTCACGACGTAGTTCGTATGTGTGTATGCATGTGTTCGGCTCCCAAAATCCGCCATGCGCCAAAGTGCACATGTAACGTGATTGTAACTGAAACGGAAGGCCGTAGCGTATAACGTAACTTATGTGAAGCATACCAACAGATTTTTTCACTACTGTTCCTTTTCGCTGTTCAATTTGACCTGTTGTGAAATCGGTGCAGGTGCTGGTCTGGTGCTTTCTCACCACTCACACACACACACGCGCGCGCAACGTTTATAATTTGTAGTCAATAAAAAATCGCAATCATCCACATTGCCGTCTCTCTCCTCTAATATTGAATTATTTAATTGTACTAAAATTTCTTGTGCTGGTCATTACAGAAATATTTGTCAGTGTTGGCGTATACCATGATGGGGCTTTCTTAAAAACCTAATTGCTTCTTTGTGGATGTTCTTATATTATGTGTATTATTCATCATCGAACTGGTTCTGCTCCCTGTTTGTGTTCATTCAATTGCACCCATCGGTGTTGTACCTCTGTACATACATATGCATGATTTTTGGACTATGTTTCTCTCGTAAGATATTCAATTGCTTATGCTGAACGCCTCAAGTGTTGCTGTTTATTATGCCAGGCGCTCCCACATGCGCCGCTATACATACGTTCAATGGTCGTTGATTTCGCGTGCCATCATTTCATCATGCAACATGCAAACCTTTTTCATACTTTTCTCGCAGGGAATAATTTAATAACGTTGCTATTAAGTGAAGGAAAAATGGAGAACTGCACAAAATACATACATATGCATATTCTTGATTAGCTCCCTCTGTATTCATGCAAACCTTTTTTGCAGATTTTGAGCGAACTAAAATGTTTCTCTAAGTACGATGCACATTAATTGCTATCGCTGGGACTCAACCAATTCAAGGGTAACCCCTTATTCAAACCATCATTTATAATTAATCATTTATCATGATTTATAATAACTTTAACGATTATGTTCGAAATGCATTTCATTTCGATAATCTTCTCCAGCAAAGCATTGTTTTTCATATTTTGTGCTTCTTTTCAGACCGTGGTTGTATTGCACTAAACTTTAAGCCACAAAAGAGGAACAACAGATAAAAAACGATAACATCGATCGAACCGAAACCCGATCAGCAGGGTTCGAATGCAACAGTAGGAATTGGAATCAGAAAGCAAAATGCAATAACAGCAGTCGACGAGTAGGGGCAGACAAACAAACAAATAACTACAAAGGCAAATCGACGACATAAAGAAACAGCGAAAAAAACGAACAAAACACCGCCGCCGTAGCCGTAGCTGCCGCTGCAAAACACGTGCGCCATTCTACTGAGTTTGTGTTTAAGAAATAAATATAGTTAAGAGACGATATGCAGAGAAGAATTGTAACGGTTACGGGTCAACAGCAATAATAATTACAACACCGACATCTAAAGGCAAACGACAAATTGAGAAGTGTGGCAGTTATCCGTCGGCTGGTTGGTGGCGCACCCTGTTGAAGGTGGTATAGCGGGTCTGTGCGCGCGTCCAGCGTTCAACTACTTGGCTAAACACGGCAACGCTTCTTATTACCTAAAGATTGTGTCCAGGCCAAAAACGTAAAACAACAAATTAGTCAATAATAATTTAAACAAAAACAACAATGAACCAAAAACAATAACTGCAACTGCATTAACCTTGCGGGAAGAAGTAATAAAGGAGGAGAGTAAAGAGCAACTATTGCGAAGCATATAAGAGGAGATTACTATATATAAACATATATATATATATATGCATATGCATATATGTATATAAACGTAAGCAAAAAGTATTTTAAAAAATATACAAATTTTACAATTCTACATTAAGATAACAAAACTTAAAAAATAATACAACAATAACACAAAGGAATCGGAAGAGGAAAGCAAGTTGTCGTTGACGTTGTCGTCGGAAAAGAAATTTCCCGCCCCCACAATCTGTGAAAGTGTGTATAATTGTGTTATAATTGTGGTCATTGTTCTTTTTAGTCATCGCTGCGTGTACTCATTGTAGAGAGCTTTTTATTGAATATCCAGTTTAAAAAATTAGTTACGTTCTTGTGCTACGTCAAGTGTAAGGTCATACTCCTTAAGCGGCGCGAAGCTCAAATTTTAGCGAACTGTGAGGAAGTCGGTTTGCCAGCCAATCAGCCAGCCGGCTAGAGAGCCATCCTTTTGTGATCTGTACAATGCTGTAATTATAACTTTATCAGCTCAAAGTCAAAGCGTTTGCCATAGAACAAAAGATCGTTAACTAAGTCATTGCAATTACGTATCAACAAAAAAAAAAAAAACAAAAAAAAAACCACTCGCATACCGCACTCAACTCAATCACACACACACTCTTCCAACTCAATAATACTAGAAAGATAGGAGAGAAACCCTACGCTTTTTCAACGAATTTCACACCACCGGCAAAAATAAAAAAATAAATAAAAACTACAAACACAAAAATCCCGTCATTGAGCTCACATTGATAAAATTCGCTGGATAGCAAATAACTATAAGTATCTTTCTTCGCTCTCATTTGTATCTGTAAAATCGGAACGGTACCAAAAAACTGAAAGAAACGCCATGTACACTAATTAATTAATTAAAAATAAATAAATATATAAATAAAAAGAACTGTGGTGTTCCAAGCATCGTCGACGTTCCTTGTCAGCATCAAAGCAAAAACGAGCTCTGCCTTTAATCGGTTCCCAAACTAATAAAACAATCACCACTGGCTTCAGTGGAAAACAAAAAATAATAATAATAATAGACAAAAGCTAAGCGAGGGAAGGATCATTAAACCGAAAGCGAATTGAAAGGATAACACCAAGTGAAATGTCTTCTTTAGAGGAACATGTGGCATTGCTCAATTTGGGCGCCGATGAGCAGTCGTTGACATCGCTCGACGAGCGCTTACTCGGTAAGCTGGACGATGTGGATGCATCCAATACGTCCGGACATGCCTCGGGCAGTGAGAGTGGCAGCGGTAACGGCAGCGGCAGCGGCGGCAGCGGTAAGTGTGCGCCCAACGGCAACATCAATAATATTTGCGATGCGGCTAGCATCTCGTCGGTTAGCATTGCTTCAACGGCGTCTTCATCGCCGTCGACTGGCGGTACGCCAACGTCGTCAGGCTTAGTGGCCGATGCAGATTCCACTTCATCAGACATAATCAACAATGCATTCGAAACAAAGAACGGCAACGAACTGGACTCGCTAGATGATGCATGTATGTCCCACAAGGATATCGATCGCATATGCAAGTTGTGCAAGTGAGTATGATGGTCAGCTTGGCTAGGTTTCGGGTGGGTTTGCAATGGAGGCCCAATTATATAAGATTTTAATTGGAATTGTTTTTAATTTTATGTTACGATTTTCAGCTCGAATTTAGTCTTGCCACGCATACTCAGCTGTCTACATGTTTTTTGTGAGGGCTGCTTGCAAGCACTCATTGGCAAGAATAGAGGTCCAATCGGTGCATCGTCGCCATCGTCGGGATCGCCAACAATCTCATCAAAGTCGTCCTCATTCGATTGCGGTGATGTATCGTCTGGCACGGTGCGCTATCTTATTCAGTGCCCAACATGCAAGCAGTTGACACCGGTTAGTACAAATAATCTATCGATCGCTCCATACGGATGATTGACCCACTTCTCGTTAAAGGTTGGTCCGAAAGGCGCTCAGTCCTTAACCTGCGATTATATACTCACAAACATCTTGGATCTCTCGAAGTTGGAGTCTGAGCGTATGCCGTGTACAGCATGCAAAGGCAAAGAGGACGCCATTTCGCGCTGTAACGATTGCCAGAATTTTCTGTGCAATGGCTGTGACAATGCACACAAATACATGCGTTGCTTTGAGAATCACCATGTCGTGCGTCTGGAGGATCTGCAGAAAAGCATCAACGAAAAACCACTGGCCATACACAAGCCGGTGTTTTGCAAGACACACGCCAATGAGAATCTCAAGTATTACTGTTTTAGTTGCCATATACCAGTGTGCCACGAGTGCATCATCACCGATCACAAGGGCAACGAGCATCAGTACGATACTGTCGTCGTTGCAGAGTTCGCAATGCGCGGTGATATGGAGAACATTTTGAAACAGTCCAAGGAGAAGGTGAGTACTTGTCGCCAGTCTACCATATTCGATTACTATATGACTATATAATATATCTCCAACTACCTTCATACCAACAGTTGAAATATTGCGATGATACTGCTATTAATTTGGGTAACGCGCTCACCGAACTCCAGGCGCAACATGACGCAGCACGTGACGCCATCAAGGAAGCGCACAAGAACTACAGGAAAATGCTTGATAAAATATGCGATCAGCGTTTGATTGAGCTGAATCGCCTTCATGGACAACGCGAACTCAAAATAATGGATCTGATGCAGAGCATCGAGAATACAATGGGTCGCTTCCGCGGTACATGCAAATTTGCCATGCGCGTTCTTGATCAGGCGAACACAGTTGAGTTTCTGCTGCTGAAGCCAATGATTAACGCACAGTTCTTCAATTTGCTCTCGAGCATGCCGAAGCGTGACGTGAAGTACTCTCTGAATTTCGAAACTGACACAGATAAGTTCGAACGCTTTGCGAAGCAGACTTTCGGTGGATTTCGTACCGAGTCAACTCCGACCCCTGAGTCACCGCTGTCGGTTGTGAAGGAGTCTACACCGTCGCCAACATTGCCCGTGTTACGACACAGTGGCATCTTAAATCGCGCCATGAGCAGCCCAATGACGAATTGCAGCCGAATGAGTTCTGCTCATTCGACAATAAGTCCAATTTCATTGCAGTCGTCGGTACAAAGCTCGTTTGAAAGTGACAATGCAATGTTGGTACCCAGTTTTGGTCTTATGGGTTCGGTGCCGCTTGGATCACCGACAAATGTACATAATGGCGTTCCACAGCAACAGCAGCATCAACAACACCCACAACAACAACAACAGCAGCAGCAACAGTTGGCCACATCAACTTTGGCGTCAATGCACAGCCAACAGCACATTTTGCTACAACAACAACCACAGTCGCAGGTTGCTCAGCCTCCACCGTCAACATCACAACAAGTCGTCCAGATGAACGTACGGAATGTTGTACAACCGCAGGCCGTTCAGCACCACCAGCATCAACAACAACAGCCGCATCATCAACAACAACAACAACAGCAACAACATTCTCAGCAATCGCCACACCCAACTGCGCCACATGGAGCTGGCGGTGCTAACAGTAATCTGAGCATCATATTGAACAATGGAGGCGGTGGAACTGGCGCGATGCATGCTGCCGGCAGCAATGCCAGCTCACTGAGCAGTGGCCTGAATAGCTTAAATGGCGGCTTGCCTGGCCTGAATGCCTTGAACACGCTCAACGGCATGAATGGCCTGAACTCGCTCTCGATGAGCAGTGGACACAGCTCGAGTTCCAGCAGCGTCAACGGTCCACCGCCGTCGTTCAGCATGCTCGAATACAATTTGTCGCGCCTTGCCAGCCTTACGGAGAGCACACCTGACAACCTCAATGATGCGTTGGCTGCTGTGGCCGGGCCCAATGCTGTGGTACCCGCCGCAGGGTCCGGTGTCATCGCGGTCACCAATGCGGCCGCTAATGCTCCACCCATCACACTCGCTGACATACTTTCGGGCGACCAACGCGCACTGAACAACTTTCAAGCGCTTGCAAAGCTTGGATTCAACAATAACGGTATGTTTCCCAAGCGATATTGAATTATTATCGCTTTAAAAGCTTTTTAACTTCGATTGATTGATTGATAATTTCAATTAGTTTTTGTCCAAAATTATTTATATATATACATATATACTTTTTTTATTAATTTCTTTTTTGTTTTTTGTTTTTGTACTGTACTTTCCTGATTTTTGTTGAACCACGTCAATTTCCACCACAACCTCTCAAACGAATTGAATCAACAATTAAAACTGCCGCCCTGGCACCCACAACCACAACGAACAACTCAACCAACGCTTCCACCACCAAACCCAACCAACCAACCAACAACTAAAATGAACCGGCAAAAAACAAACAAAAAAAAAAACTGTAACACTATCCAATCACATACACACAAATATAAACAAACACAAAAACTCACACGCAAACGCACACGCACACAACAGACGATCGCACCAACAGTGATCCCCCTACAAATATTTTACCTTCAGCGTACCTTGATTATGTTTTACCAGATTTCTGCCTACCCGCAGCCACATCGCCCAGCTTGCAATCGTTGAACTCGATTGTCGGCAATGTGGATGAAATGGGCATGAATAACTTCCACGCGGTGCCACCGCCAGGCAGCGCAAACTCCATCGCTAATGCCATTACCAATGCCGTCACTGGGCGCAACAAGGCCACGTCCATGCTGATACGCTGCAAATTCGGTTCACTCGGCACCGCAAAGGGCCAGTTCAATTCGCCGCATGGCTTCTGTTTGGGTGTCGCCGAGGAGATCATTGTTGCCGACACAAACAATCACCGCATTGAGGTCTTCGATAAGATGGGCGTACTCAAGTTTCAATTCGGCGTTGCCGGCAAGGAGGAGGGCCAACTGTGGTATCCGCGTAAGGTGGCCGTCATACACGATTGTGGAAAATTTGTGGTTTGCGATCGCGGCAACGAGCGTTCACGCATGCAAATTTTCTCTAAGTGTGGACACTTTATACGCAAAATCGCCATTCGGTAAGTGGTGGTGGCTCATCAATCATCAAACATCAATCAAACCCTCTGTATGCAATATCAATCATCTGATTACCCCTTTCTCTCTTCCTCTGCCACTATACCTTTTGGCATTGCAATTAAATGCTTGATGTAATCGGTTACAGTTACATTGACATTGTGGCTGGTCTCGCTGTCACCGCAAACGGACATATCGTGGCCGTCGACAGTGTTTCACCAACAGTGTTTGTCATCTCTGAAGATGGTGACTTGATACGCTGGTTCGACTGCAGCGACTATATGCGCGAGCCATCGGACATCGCTATTAGAAGTAAGCAAACTATTGAAGGGATTGTATTCGCTGGCCTCATATTGTTTGTTCTTAATGACGATAATTCTTGCAGATCACGATTTCTATGTGTGCGACTTCAAAGGTCACTGCGTTGCAGTGTTTCAGGATGATGGCACATTCCTCTATCGCATTGGCAACGAGAAGGTGACCTGTTTCCCGAATGGCATCGATATATCTACTGCAGGCGATGTGCTCATAGGTGACTCACATGGCAATCGCTTCCATGTGGCCTGCTATTCGCACGATGGTATTTTGCAATCGGAATTTGAGTGTCCACATGTTAAGGTAAGTGTTGTGTGGTTGAGCTTACGGCGCGGCGCGCACCTGTTTGGATTACTCATATTTTTGTTTTTGTTCAGGTTTCCCGTTGTTGTGGTTTAAAGATCACAACGGAGGGCTACATCGTCACCTTGGCCAAAAATAATCATCACGTCCTTGTGCTCAATACGCTTTATGTTGAGTGATCGCAAATCAAAGCTAGTAACAGCGTTAGTGTGAGTGGTGGTGTCGAAGCTGTAGGTGGTAGAATTATAGGCAATAATACAATCTATCACCAGTACAACAACAGTGGCAGCAGCAACTGCAATAACAATAGCAACAGCAACAGCAACAATCTAAAATACTCAGTAAGCAAATTTAATGATGGTAATCAAAGTAACAGAACAAGCAATAGCAGCAGCAGCAACTACGTTAGCTACAGTAGCAACAATATTAATACTAGCAATAATAGAAACATTCAAAATAACCAAAGCAACATCAGTGGCACCGGCAGGAATAATAACTACAATAATCATTTGCTGCAGCAGTAAAGACTATCGCAGCACAAACATCTATGAATACTAATAGCAAATCAAATTCAGAGGCAACGACAGCAGCAACACCAACCAACATTCATTGTTGGACGTCGAAATTGAAAGCAACAGCGATAACAACAACACCAACACCAAACCACAATGCACACGATTTAGAAGCAAAAAGATTTGAAACAAATTATTTAATACGAAAAAAAGTTGTTTGAGAGGACCACCTCACAGCAACAAGAAAACTGCAAAATGCAAAATGGAAATTAAGAAATGTAAAAGTTCCACACGAAAACACTAACAACAAATTTGAACATCAATCAAAGGAATAATAAATTATAACACAACAGGCAAATCACAACTGTGAATAATGTAACGTAACTATATGAAATCAACAAAAATCTGCAGTTTTCGATGCATAAAATGCATAAAAATGAAAAATATAATAAAAACATTTTTCATTCGTTGAACGAATTCTAACAGAAAAACAAAACAAACAAACACAAAACAAAAGCGTAAAACACCAACACCAAAACAAAACAAAATTGTTACGGAGTTTTTATGTGTTACATGTTTTTTTATAGAATAGAAAGACAGAAAGAAAGACAGAAAGAAAATAAAAAAAAAAAGTAGATCGAACGATAAAAAAATCTCTAAATAAATAAATAAATCGCAGTGGCAGCAAACAGACTAGGAACTGATAAAAATCAACAACAACAAAAACCAAATGTTGAAACAAAAAACAGACACAAACAAAAAAACAATTATTTTTGATCTCTAACAAATAATTTCGACTTTAACTACTTTAACGCGCTCTGTTATTCAGTTAGTTTAACCTAATCCTACCTATATATATACACACACACACTCATATACGAAACCTCACGATAAATACTTACTAATTTATATATACGTATATACACACAGAGACACAGTTATTTAATGATTTATTGTTAAACAATACACAAACAAAAAATTGTATAAACAACGACAAGGAAAATTATTTATATGTAGACAGACGAACGGACGGACAGATGCTTTGACAATTTATATTAAACACGAAGAAATATAAAGGAAAAAGAAAACAAACACAAACGCAAATGCAAACACAAATACAAATGAAAGCGACGAGTTTGTTTTATAATATATACAAATATGCTATATAATATATAAAATTTTTTAGTATAATTTTTGTTAAACTCATTTTTAAAATGTTGATATTTTTCAAGTTGTGACAGAAGAATTTCTTTATGTATTTTTCCGTTTTTCTTTTAAGTAAGAAGCAAGATATGTGAAAGTGGCAGAAGAAAATGTTATTTTATTTAATCCGTATTTAAAAAAAAAAAAAAAAATTTGATATTCCTCTTGCTTATATACATCCGTTTCTATGTATATGTATACACATGCTATGTGCATACACCTATACAACAATCACTCAGTACATATGCATAGATTTTTCTTCTACATAAAAGTATCTATTCAAATACATATAGTATATATACATAGTATATATATATATATATTTAATAATTATTACGAAAAAGATTTCCCGTTGTAATACGATGAAAAGGCTGGTTTACTCCCAAGACATTATTTTGTTTTGTTTTTCTTTTTATAATTACTAATGTAATTACCATTTATATATTTAAGTCTACTATATATATGATATACACACATTTACATATTTTACATATACATAATGTGTTTTTTAAGTTGGCTTTTATTTGATAACAATACAAAATATTTTTTAAGCTCATTTGTAAATAACAACGTATTTAAGTGTTGAAATGTTCATTGCTAAGGCGTAGTGAAGAAGACGCAACGTTTTCCATTAATTTTTTATTTCTAATTTTAATGTATCGATTTCTATAACTCATTCGTGAAGTTCTTTAATTTAATGTGCAGCAATGTTTTCCTCAAATTTTTCCAAACAAACATTTTTGTTTATTTTACAATCGTAAAAAAAAGTGTATTTAAAAATAAGTCGATGGGGAGTATGTAGAAAGTAAGTGTTTATAAGAAACTTGTGTGAGGCTCTCATTTATTGAAATGAAACGCTTTGTTCTTTGTTTCATTTCTTTTAAATTTTATATTCTCTTATGTACAGAGATATAAGAAAAAATTTCAAGAAAACTGACCGCACTTAATCTAATCATATTATTATTATTTTAATTATTAAATTAAGCTTCTCATGAACATGAAACTGATGAATAATGTGGAACACACAGAATTATTAAATTAAGCTTCTGATGAACATGAAACTGATGAATAATGTGGAACACAAACAAACAAAAATTAAACAAACAAACGCAATTTTTGTGAACAATTTGGCTGTCAAAATAATTTAGTTGTAGTGATGAACCTTTTACCATAACTGTATATTATTTTTATAGACTCGTAAGTAGCGCCAACGCTTAAAAACAAGGAAAAAAAAAACAAAGGAATACTTCGTATGCAAAAGTTGTATACAAACAAATTTGAAGTGTATAGAAATAAATGGATTCTTGAAAAGGATTTTTGCGAAGTTCGCCATATGACGAAGATTAAGACTCTAACGATGTTTTGACAATAGCAATGAAGCTTTTAGTATTTGTTTTTATTTATTGATTATTACTATGTTTTTATACTTAACAAAACGAAAAGCCTCTAGCAAGACTACACACACGCACTTGAAGAACGTTGTATAAATAGAAGGAAACTAAGCTTAAAAAAAATGATTTATTCTGTCGTTATATTCATGTGTGTTTTTTGTGAAAAAAAACTCCCTAAACATTTATTATAAAGTATTACTTAAAAACAAAAAACAAAAAAAAAAAAAACAAAAAAGGAAAAAGCACTATGAAGCAGACAAGCCCAAAGTCAAAAGTGAAGAGAAAGTCTTAAAAAGTCAAAACATAAAATTAAGAAAAAATAATATAATAATAATAATAATATAATATAATAATATAATAAAAATACCTTGTTCTTAAAAACCTTTAGAAATGTAATTTGAAGGAGTGTAATTTTTTTTATTATCAAAAAGTCTTACTCATATTCTCGAATTACAAAATGTTACCTAAAAATAAAAAAAAAAAAAAACAAACAAACGAAAACCTAACGAAGATGAAATTATAATTCCACACGCCTTTATTTATGTTCCATTTTGAATTTGTTTTTTAGTGTGATTTCATTTTAACTTTAATTAAATAGCAACAACAACAACACAATGATATTAAAAATTACAAAGCACCAACAACAAAACTGAAGAAACAAAAACGAAAATTTCTGCCAAAATGAAAGTAAATTGAAAAGTGATTTTATTTAAACTCTTCTCATATTTTTTATTGATTAACTTTTTAATTTGAAATTAATAAATTAATTTTATAATAGTTATTTTGTGGCCATGAAATTCCAAATTTAATTTAAATCCATACAGGATGGAAAAGGAAAATTTTTGTATACATTTTTATTTTTCTTATTTTACTTTTTTATTATTGTTTTTTTATTTAAATTTTTTTATGTATTTTTTTGTTTTTCAGAATTTAATGTGTTTTTATTATTTTCTATTTAACAAGTCAAGCCGTTAATGTATTTCACGATGAGGTAACTCCCCTCAACTAAAGTTAGAAAAGGGAGAACTCTCAAAGTCCAGCCCGATTCGGGCGTTATGAAACTCAAATTTAGATTCAAGGCACGTGTTTCAAAATATATATATATATATATTCATGAATTTTAGGCAAAACTTCAAATTTTCATTTTTTTACTACACCATTTTTTATTTTTCTAATGAAGTAATAAGTAAGTTTGAATGAATTTATTTCAAAATGAAGAGAAAGCTAAAAAAAACTAATAAATGGAAATCGTCAAAAAAATGCTGCCAAAGAGTTATAAACATATAATTTGTTTTTTTTTTTTTTTGTATATTTTATCTTTAATTTTGCATTAATATTTAAGAAGTTATTGTTGTAATTGAATTGAAAAAGGCAAGTTTCCAAGCGTACAAAAAAGAAGAAGTAAGTGTTTATAAATTTGTTCCTTAAAAAAAAATATATATATATATATATATATATATATATGTAAAACAAAAACCTTAAAATAAAATGAAAGCAAGCGACGCTTAAAAATGATGTTAAATACAGTGATTCAGCCCATTTGTTGTATGTGCCCAATAGAGCTAAGCTAAGCACACAATTAATATATACAAATGTATTTGGTTAAACAATATTTTAAAAAAGAAATAAAATATTCGAAAATTTCCTTTTTTCGGTTGTGTATGAATTTATTTTTTAATCATTGATGTTTTATTTTATTATTCATTTAATAATGTGTGTTTTTGCTTTTAATATTTATTAAGAGCAACAACGAACAGTTTTTATTACTCTTTCAATATCAATTGACGTTCGTTTAACAATACACTGAAAAGAAAAATTACACAGACACAAAAAAATATGTATTTGACACTGACTTCTACCATTTCGCAATAATAACACAAATATCAATCAACCAAGAAATTTATATTTTAATTAAATGGTAAAAAAAAGATTAAAAATTACATTATAGAACTAACAATACATAAAATTGACGGTTGATGTTTATACATACATACCCAACAAAAAAATATAAAAATAAAAAATATATATATATATAGAAGACAAGTAAGAAATTTAAAAATAAAAACCGACAACAACAAAAACAACAACAATCTAGTGTACGTCAATTTTTTGATGATATTTTTCGCCTTAAACAAATTTTTCAAGTGTTAAAAAAAGACAAGGAAGAAAGTAGCAGTGGAAGTCTGATGAAGAAGGCAACGAACGACACACAAAAGAGCAAGAAGCAACTACACTGAACTTAAGCAAATATATATTATATACAGAAATTATTGTATACATATTTAAACAACTATATTTATTAGATTTTTCGAATTTCCTTTTATTGCTATTTAAAAAGAAAAACTGAAATGAAAATGTCATTTTCGTTATTTTAGGCAGAAATTTAAGCGAAAATGTAACAAAACAAAAAAAGACAACATTAAGAAATAAACGAGAAGCAATCAATTAAAAAGTGGAGCCACATGTTTTTAAAACTATTAAAAAAATATCAAATCAAAAAACCACAGACAACGGCAAAAGCAAGTTTCAAAAAGTTTTATATGAAAAAAATAAATAAAATAAAATAAAAAAATTCAAAAAATAACCTTATATACATATGTAATAAAAAGAAAGAGCCCCGTAACACGAGAACCAAAATTGCGAAGAAAAGCAACAATTTTCAATAAGAGAATTATATGAAAAACTTATTGCAATTTTATTTTTGAATGAAACTCAAACCAATTTACTACAATGAATGAAAAACAAAACATTTAACAATAAAAAAACAACAACAACAACTTTATTAAAGTGCAACATTTTACATCAGTTTACTTAATAAAAAACAACACAAAAAAAAACAATATTTACATATATACAAACATAAAAAGAAATGAGAAAGAAGCAAAATAGAATAGAAAAAACAGAATACCTACGAATAGAAAGCAAATAGTCTAATATATTCAATAACACCAAGCAAACTTAATTAAATGCCAATTAATTAAGCAATTAGCCCTTAAAAAGAAATAAAATAATAATAATAATATAGAAAACCATGCAACAAAAGCAACAAAAATGGCAAAAATCATGGGAAATTTGCTTTACCTGGTGGTGTATAAGTTCCTCGAGTCACTTTTTAATTTTTTAGCTTTATATTTATTTAATTATTTTTAAACGCATTTTATATGACGAATTATCATTATTATATTATTTTTATTATATAGAAAGCAAAATGAATACAACAATAATACTAAATAAACACGTATATAATTTACATAATTAAAAATAAATTCTTTTTTTTTTAACTTATTTTTTTAGTTAAAAGTCTCGCTTATCAATTTCTTCATACCCACAACCACATATACGTGCAAACTTAATCATTGCTCCTTTATTTATTTTTTTTTTTATTTGATATGTTTTCAAGCGTATTTCACTCAAAACGCCGTATTATATACAAATGAAAAGTAAAATGATATGAATAAAAGATTTAATCATTAATTATATGATACACGCACTAAGCGACGAGTTGCCACTCGAAATTAAAGACGAGCGACGTCCGATAGAAGAAGCCGAGCCAAAGCTTCGAAATAGCTACGACGAAAGTGCGCAAACGAATTTAATGATAAAGTGAAATTTTGATATAATTTTATTCTGTTTTACAAAATTTAAAAAAAAACAATATCAACAATAAAAACATTATATTAATATTGTTTAACAACAACGTTGTAAATATTTTGTTAATTTTTATTTTTTTTTTGAATTTTTACCAATTAATATTAATTAACTATGTGCTGTAATCGATTGTTGTTTACATTCAATTCAACAACAACAACAGCAACAAAGACCACACAAAATATTTGTTATGCATAAAAAGTGAAGTTGTATTTTGTTTTCAACAATAAAAAATTATGAAAATTTATTTCGTTTTTATTTTTTGCTCTGTATATGTATATTTTCTTTTCGGTTTTAATATTTTAGTTAAACATGCAACAGGACAAATAAATAGGTAGTTGGTCTCTTCGCATTTTATGTGCAGAATTTAGGGAGTTCGAATTAGTCCAAAAAGTATATATATAAAATTAACTATATATATAATAAAATTTACAAAAGTAAAAAAAGTAATATATAAAATGTTAAATGCATAAAAAGCAAAGCATTACGCCAAAACACTTTTTGCCATCTACAGCCGCCTTCAGACTAGTTTCTACTTTTTCGAATATAGGAATAATGCCGCGAATTCCTACATTTCATACATATCAATAAAATCGACACACACACACACAAAATTTTTTTTTTTTAATTTTGTTTTTTTGTTTTTGGTCATAAAAATGCTAATTAATTTTTTTATACATTTCATAAAAGATTTTTCATAATTTTAATATGAATAATTTCATGTGTAATGCGAACTTTACACTTGTGACCTAACTGTGAATGAAACAGTGCTGTGCCATTCGAAATATCTGCTTGTTGAAATGTGCGCCAAAGATAGTGAACACCAGCAGTTTTATTGGATGGCGCCGCAGTAGTTGATAGTGTCACAAGTGTAGCAAAAAACCACTTTGTGTAATTCGTTTTATTTTGCTTATTATTTGCAAACGAAAGGAAGAACAATTAAGTTATTATGCAAATCAACAAATAAAATAACATTATATCTAAAAAATAGTGCCATATTAAAGTAACGACGGAGGATGGAAGGATGAAATTGAAGCAGTAGGTAGGCCACGAGATTTTTATCGAAGCAAGTTGAAACACAATTTTTCAAATATTCATCTAAAATAAGCGAAAAGCGAAATCAATGCAAGAACAAACACAAACAATATTTATTATATATACTGACAAATAACAAAAAGCAATTCGAAGGCGTTTATTTTTTTAGGAATTTAATACTGCGAATTCAAATTCAAACCAAATAAAGACATGGGTAAAATTATAAAGATAATTAAATAATATAGTTAAATGAATAAAATGATCAAATAAAAACATTTATATATATATATATATATATATATATATATAGAGAATGTTTTAAAATGATACTCAAATATATTAAAAAAAATAAATAGTAATGAACCGCAACGACTACAACAAATTCGTTCAACCAAACTAAATAAAACTGAAAGAATAATTGGATAAAAATAAAACTAAAAAAAAAAAAATTAACCTAACTTCAAGAAAGACGAAAAGCAATTAAATGTTAAAACAATAATAGCAATTAAATAAATAAAGAAGAACATCAAACTTCAAACTTTATTATGAACATAAAAGAACCTAATCTTCCTTAATTCTCTCAGTGTAAAAAAACAAAAGCAAAATCAACAAAAATGAAAAAAAAAAAAAAACAAACGAAGAAATAGAAAATGAAGGAAGCTAATAATTTATTTTTAATGTCGAGCAGTTCGAACACTAAAAACTAGTGCGTGAAATCGAGTATTAAAATTGTAATGAAACAATTTTAATAAAAAAAAAATGCACCAAAAAAAGTCGCGCAAGAAGCATGATATGGCAATATATGTAAGGACATAGAAAATATCTCTGGGTTGTTGTCAAGAAGGACACGTAATTATAAAATTATAAATTTTTTAGCAACATAGGAGACCAGTACTAAATTAATTATGTTTATTATTTATTTATTTATTTGCAGAAATGAGTAAGTGTGCATTGCAAAAAAGTCATAAGGCCAAAAATTTACACGTAACTAACCTAAGCGAAAACACAATATTTGACCAAAAATACTCCTCAAAATGGTGGAGCACGATACCTATAGGTAGTGCCTAATTCATAGTTGGGTTGGGCTTAAAAAATAAAAATAAAAAATATATATACACATATATATATATAAAAGGAAAATAGGAATACAAGAAGTAGTCGTTGGCGTGCGATTCGTGTTTTTTCTGTTTTTTATAACGAATTTTTAATGAAACACTGGAATTAGTCTCAGCACAAAAAGGGCGAATTCCAAAACGAATAAGCAATACTACAATAATTAAGACAAAACTACAAAATTGTAGAACTAACTGAGAAGGTGAAGAGCTTAGCTCTGTTTTACATATACATTTCTTAAACCATTATTTTATCTAACTGCAACTACACCCCACAAAACATAAATACCCAACTTGATTCACATTCGGAAATGCCAAAGTTGTGTGCAGTGGCTAGATTTGTACTATGCTTTTATTTATGTTCTATATGAAACACATATTATTAGCATTATTATTGTTGAGTTTTATATTTTTAAATGTGAAATGGATGAAAGTAAATGTTAACTTTAAATTCGAAAAAAATTCTAAAGCGCACGAAAAAATTAAATCAAAATAAAATAATAATAAATAAATAAATAAACGGCACGACAAGAATGAGAAGAAAATTTTTAAAAAATTATTTTAAGTTCGAAAAATCACAACAAAAATAAATTGAAATAAATGAATTGGTCTCGAATTATTTTAAGTAAAATTCAGTTTTCTGTTAATTTCAAATTCTGTTAAAAGAAATAACTAACAAACTTCAAATTATTATTTTAATTAAAAACAATTTTTGTTTTTGATTTTTGTGTTTTTTATTTTTTTATTTATTTTTTTATTTGCAATTCGATTTTCGAAAACACAATTGAACGTTTTTCAATGAGTGTTCTTAACAACGTGAAACATTAAAATAATTAATTTGGAAAAAACTGAAATTTAGTATTCGAAAATGAAAATCGGAGAGTCAAATCGAAATTTTTGATTAACTTTGTTAACGAACGAAAGTCAGTCAGGAAATGCGAACAAACTGTTTTCATACATTATATATATTTACGTGATTCGTATTATGTTTTCGACATACATATGTTTAAGAGATAAGATATATATATACATATATAGATATACATATATATACATAAAGTAACTATTACATATGTACATGAATACTTTGTGTTGTTGTGATGTAGTATTTTTGCCAATTTTCAATGAAATGACAAACAAAATATACGAAACTACACGGAAAAAAACTAAAATCGGAATAACTTAAACATGGGAATATTTATAGTAGATATAATAATAAAAAAAAAGTACGAATAAGTCGATTATGTATTAAAACTTAAATTATATATCAACTATATACTCAAAAAGAAAGACCATGCCCATGTATTATATAACAAAGCCCTCAACACGCCTTACCACTTCCAGTATAGGCAATTCATACTATATAATTAGAAGTAAAGCTGAGCTCCTGAATTGTCCAAAGGCTTTCATCGAACTTAGAAGAAGTAGACTCAACTCTTAACTACAAAAGAAAAATTAACAATAATATTAATAATAAAATTAATTTAGTAATAATTAAATAAAACAAATTTCCAGTTGGAAGATTTCTCTTGTTCAACAAAAATCGTAGAACTAACTCTTCAAGTCCACAGCAAACAGTAACAATATTTTTGGGCACCAACATTTATATGTATTATTACAGAATTATGTATAGAATTACAGCAAATAAAAAGTGAAATCAATAATATTTAAGTACGAAAGGCAAACTAATGTGTCTTTCAAAATTAGTGAGAAAAAAAAAAATAAATAAATAAATAAGAAGTAAAAATAAAAATTACCGTAAAAAGTTGCCATTTTTCGAAATTCTAAAGAAATTGATTGTGGTGTTGTCTTAAGGTGAAGCCTCTAATTCTAAAATTAATAAATAAATAATAAATAAAGCTGCGAACACACGAAAATTGTAAGAAACCTGAAATTTAAAGTTTCAAGTTGAAAGAAAATGAAGTTAATAAACAAATTATGTGGTAGAAGGTGAGGAGCAACAAAATTATATATAGACATTTATACAAAAATGAGTAAGTGTTATTGAATTGCCAGTTATTTTTGAAGTTGTATTTGTATAGTTATGAAAGATATTAAATAATTATATAATAAAAAAACACGGAAAGTTGTTACAAACAATAAAACAAATTTGCGAACGCATTAAGTAGGCAAGCAGACATCCTAAAAAATCTAAACCTAAATCGAAATTGAAATAGAAATAGAAATAGAACAAAGCACATGGACAAATGTTAGTACTTCGCTACTATTAAAAATAATTAACTTTTGCAACAAATAGTTGACTATTTAACTCAAAAAGCTGCCTCAAAATCGTCGAAAAACTTGCCTTGAAAGCAGTGGATTAATTTATTAAATATTAATAAATAGAAAATCGTTTGAAATATCCATTTGAAACGTATGAAAAATATATACATATACTTCTGACTACGCCTTTTTGGCCGCGAATACTAATGAACAAATTTGAACTTTACTTATAGAAATTGAAATAGTGGCAACCAAAACCAAACCAAAAAATCAATGAAATAAAAATAAAAATAAAACAAATAAATATAAAGAAAATATAGCAATTCAAGCGAAACTTTTTAACAGCAAAATTTGCGTTTTCCAAAGCCTTCGAGAAGATTAACTAAAGAAAGCAGTGATTTTCCCAAAACATAATAAAATAAAATAAAAATAAAATAAACAAGAAAAGAAAACAAAGAAGCAAAATTAAAATAACAACTTAAAAAATAAAATGAAAAATTTACTAAGATATCTTCCTTAGGCTTTTTACACCATCTATAAACAGTATGTATAGATTATATATACTATATAAATATATAAAGAAAAACAAAAACGATGTACTTCATGCATATTACTAAAAATATTTATATATATTTAATAACGAAAAATATATATACATATATTATGCTGAGTATCAAACGACAAAAATAATGAAAGTATAAAAAAAAAACCTAACAAAAATTTGTAAAATAACAAATTCA
This sequence comes from Cacoxenus indagator, assembly GCA_035041755.1. Classification (NCBI taxonomy): domain Eukaryota; kingdom Metazoa; phylum Arthropoda; class Insecta; order Diptera; family Drosophilidae; genus Cacoxenus; species Cacoxenus indagator. The sequence goes on along the minus strand of JAWNKX010000220.1, from coordinate 1,102,887 downwards.
GTTGTTGCTGATTCAGTTTGTGTTAAATGATTGGTTTTTAATAACTAGTTTACTTTCTCAAAGCATTGTTTTTAATTCAAAAAGAAAACAAAAAAAAAACACCAACCAAACGATTAAATATTTATAAAATAATTATACAATAATTTATTTTTATTCCCCGCCTGTGATAGCATATAAAAAAATGAGGAAGAACAACATGAACAACCACAAAAAGCGTAAGAAATATTCTTATGAATAATTTTTATTCCAAAAAAAAAAAAAAAAACTATAAAAAATATATAAATTAAATAAATTTTAAAAAGCGTCAGACAAAAACCAAAATTATGTGAAGTTTTTTTCTTTTGGAAATATTTTCTTTGCATTATTAGTGCATTATATACAAGAAAAGAACATACCAACTACTAAATTATTTACATAAGTGTATAATTAAAAAATAAGCAAAAAAAAAAACTTGAACAAAATTATTGACAATATTTATTTGTTGAGCTGCATGAAGCAGCAAATAAAATGTTTTCGTACATATCTTATTTTCTTCTGAAGAATCCATAAACAAAAGCGAAAATCAACCGAAATTATTTAAAATAAAGACATATAAAAACTAAAATAAAAAAAATGAAACGAAAATTTACGAATTATTTTTATATATTCTTCATGTTTGTGAAAAGTGCAAAGCTACAAAAAAAAAAAGGAATGTCTAAACAAAATGCCTAAAAATGTCCATATTTATATTCATTATTTTAAATATTTTAAATTTTTTGTGTGCATTATCTAACACTACGCGTAATTAAAAACTAATTGATTACAATAAATAATATTAGAAAATAAATCAAAGCAATGGAGGCTCAAAATGAATTCAGACACTAAAGCATGGTTACGAATCACTAAATTTTAATTTTAATTTATAATAATTAAAAAAAGCTTTTTATGAATTTATATACATATTATATATATACAATATATATATATATATATATATATATATTTAACGAATAATATTTATGAATATATTTATTGATTACATAAATGTAAATGTTAAATGTACCTTTTTGAAAACTGACAAACGTCTTATACAATTATTAAATAATAGCATCTATGTATCTATGTATATCTATATTTGTGCATTAATGAGACTATTAATTTTAGATCTCTAAATGAAGAACCTTGGAGCTACTTACACTATAACAAGAATACGACGATAAAGAAAAACGCATAGTCTTTCTTAAGCCAGTCTCTTGAATAAAGAACAGCCAATGTGAACAATATTTTTCTCGTGTTTGAGAAATTTATTGTAGAATAAATCAATACAACAACACCAACAGCAAAGGATAATGCTGCTACAAATTGTTTCAGCGAAAGAAAAAATGTTGAAAATAATTTAAATATAATCAAATGCAATATTTTATTGAGTATTGTGCGGAACAAATCAGTTTAGTAGAATTTAGTGGAATCAAAAACAAACCGTAGACGCTTGTCTAAGCTAAACGTAGAATTGAAAACACGCCAACTGCAAAGTATAGACCAGCAAACTAATATTTCTTAATGTGTTTTATTATTATTTTCTAAATATTTTTCATTTACATATATTTATTTTCACAAGTGTATATTTGTTATTGTCAATTCATTGTACAAATTGTGAACGCAGCTGAACATTGGCGTCCACTCTAATCACTACTATGGAACAGCAGCCTTCAAAGAGCTCGCTCTGTATATGAACACGTGTTGTTAACCCTACTTAAATGATTTTTGTCTCTTTTAAAATCAAACGAGAAATATGTGGAGAGCGGTTTATGACGATTTCTGTTTTATAGCCGGCTTATATGAAACAAAATCCAGAGAGCGCCTTGAAGCGGAGGAATCTTGAAAAGTTTATTAATGCATACACACCATTAAAAAAAGAAGAGAAGACAATATTTGTATATGTATTTTTTATAATTTTTTGAATAATTAGGCCCTTGTAATCTTTTTTTATAATTTTTGTATTTTTTTAATGTTTTTCTTATTAGAAAATTTAAATTGAATTCAATTTCCGAACTACTAAACTGTAGGGTTTCATTTACAAAAACTTTGAATCAGATTTTTGGATCAAAGAAAGTGGCAAACAAAAAATGACATTGAAAGTTTGATAGATTTAACTTAACCTTAGTATTATTCATACTTGATCCGTGGTGTATGCAACATAGAAACCTAAAACGAATTAAAAAGAAAATTGGTAAACAATTATTTATTTAAAAAAAGTATATATATAAACTTGTATGTATTAAACGAAACTAGCAACAAAAGCACATAATTCCATCCACTTTTGATATTCTGGTCATTATTGATTTTTTGCATGAAACTGAAGCAAGAAACTGTTTCAAAAACCAACCAAAAACCAAAAAAAAAACCAATTAAAAAAATTATTAAACTCAAACTAACCAAGTATCGAATTGGAAAACCTGATAAAACGACGTTAATAAAGACGCATTGGACATAACATATTACAGTAAACAAAAACAAAATATTATATAACAATATATATACATATATATACACATAGAAAGAAGAACCTATTAGCATACCCAATTAAAGTTATTGTATTGTACAGATTCGTAGCTATTTATATAGATGCAGTACGAGTATATGAGTCGGTAAGTAACGAGTTATATATTTAAAACTTTATACACATTCAAAAATTACAAAGTAACAATTAAAAATAATTCCTATAAAATATTTGTGTTTAGTGCTTTTGCACAGATACTCGAGATCAAATCGAAATAGAAGAGGAGCGAAAATTAGCTTAATAAAAATAGTAAGAAAATCGATCGATGATATTACCAAAGTTAAAAAAAATAAATAAATATATAAACAATAACAACAGCAACATGTTTTACTATAAATTATATTTTATTAGGCGTAGTAATTGAAAGAAAAAAATTTGATAATTGAAAAATTAGTGGCACCAACATGAAACCAATGATTGATTGATTAATTGATTGATTGATTATAGTAGTTCAAAATTACAATAAATGCTTTAATTATTGTATTTATATTATATACACCCATATTTATATTTATATAAATATTTATATATATACAAAATATTATGAACGTCAAATGTCTAGCAAGCTCATACCAAAAAAAAAAAACAATAAAAATTTAAAATCAAGAAGTTTGAAAGAGCATATAGAAATGAACGACGATATACAATGGAACATCTCTTTTTAGAATTTTATGTCTTCCCTCTGTATCAATTAAACAACAACACCAACAACAACAACAAATAATTGAGATAAAAACAAAATATTAAATATTAAAAAATAATAACAGAATAACTCGCAATTACACGAATTCGTGTCAGTCGTGAGTCACGCCATTCCACAACACATCACATGAGATCAGCGCGGATTAGTAAGGTACGGCACGGCGTACCCTACACTTGAACCCAAGCTGGTACGATCACAATTTTTAGTACAAGTAATAACCACAATGAATCCTAGGAACATCTCTATTTTTACTCTACTCAATTGATTACAAGGATATTCGGAAAACAACGCAGTCAAACAAGTATTTCAAAATAAATCTTATTTGATTTTGTACAAAAAAAAAAAAGAACCAAAAACAAAAACAAAAAAATGTTTTACTAAGATAATTAAAAAAAAAACTCATATGTTAACATGTTTGAAACAATTAATTTAAGTAAGATCGAATGCAACACATTCAACGAAATTGCCATAAAAAAGGTATGATTAGAAAACTACTTTACACAAAAATATACAAACTCATTTAAAACTTAAGCAATTTGTTGTGTTAACACGCCGTATCAAAAAAAAAAAAAAAATTAATAAAAAACGAAACAAGAGAAAAATTATAATTAAAAAAGTGTGTCAACCCTTTTCGCATTTTGTTATACAGCGCAAATTTTGCACACGAAAAAATATTTAACAAATCCACAAGAAAAGGAAAGGATAAAAACAAAGGAGCAGAAAAGGAAGCTAAATGTTACTCTAAAAATGAACGCCGACTAAGGGGAGTGCAACAAGAAAGACTAGAAATTTATGACCTGAGGGCCCGAGAACGATCAGATCGGATAATTTCACTGATCACAGAATACTGCACTTTTGCGATTATTTTATGAGTAGGCACCGATCAATGTTCCTGGGTATTATACACGAGCAGTACGAATCTGAAATTGGTTTTGCTTTTTCACTGGTTGTGATTTTATTTTATTTTTCGACTATGTTTTCGTTTGGTTCTTTTCGTTGACTACCAAAATAAACGAAATCAAAACAAGCCCAAAGACCAACAGCAATGAAATACTTTAAAGCAATCTGGCAACACTGCATCGCTTAGCATCAAGTTTCAAGAAATATAATTAATTAAATAAAAAACACGCAAGTCTCGAATGAATACAATACAATAAATGTAATGCACAATTTTTGTATTTATACTACATATATATCTATACAATTACATATATATAATATATTAATAAATATATTTAAGGAAAAAGTTAAAAAATTATATATGCGAAAAAAAACAATATTAATGACGATATCTCAACAAGAAAGATAATTAATAAGAGTAAAAAAAAAATATAAGGAAAAAAATTTGAAACCAAAAGATTTTTTTAAATTTAACGAAAATTATTGATTACTCATTCGTGTGCCCTCCTTCGAGATATATACTTATTAAATTTACATCCAAAAGGTTATATACTTGCGCTAGATTGAAAAACAAAAATCTATTCAAAGATAAGTATTAAAAAAAAACGTACACATTTTGTCCATTGTTATTTGACCATTTTATTTAATTTTATTTTTTCCAAACTAGCCTTTTTACATATTAGCTAATTGTGTATTTACATATTGAAGTTTACAAAAAACCAAAAATTTAAAACGGTAGCATTTTTGAAAAATATTTTTTAGTAAATGAAAAAAAATAAAATAAAATTTAAAAAAATATATATATATAAATAATAAAAAATCAAAATTAAATTTTTTTGTTTAAGAATTGCCTGCCTAAATTGTAAAATACAAATTTAATAAATACAAAAAATTAACAAACAGTCTGCCGAAATTACATACATAAAAATATATAATAATAATGGTGAATAATTAATGCAATCAGGTTTTTGAAATCAAAATTTATATCACTTGCTTTCGATGCGTGTTAACGGAGAATATTATAGCAATCAAACAAGCGAAACTATTTTAACTAAGCACCTGCCATAACTATCATTAAAAACTATTATTATAACATAGGGGCTTGTAATATATTAAAGAGAGCAAGTACCAATGCTAAGAGCACTGGGTTTTAAGAAAACAAAAAAATTTAACTCCTTACTGTTCTGTTCCACTATTAACTGTAGAACGTAATGCCACGAAACTGAGTGCAATTACATAACTAAATGAGTACTAAAACTCTGCCCTAGTTGTACAAATAGAAGCACATAAGCTGGTGTTAACTGAAAAAATAATCCTGAACATTTTCTGCCGCAAGACTCCACTCTAAAGTGTTTCCCAAATATTACGCCAAACTAAAATTCTAATAATAAAAAAATTTTATAAATAATTAAAATAACAATAATACAGAATAATAGTTAATATTTAAAAGCTTAGCGCTTAAAAAGAAACAAAGAAAAAAAACTTATGACCAAATTGAGCAAATAATACTCATACGTATAATAGAGAAATAAATGTGTAAGCAATCACAATAACATTATATATACATATATATAAAAATATGTAGCCATGTATCCCAAACGTTTAATAAACGAGTTGTACGTTGAACTAATAATACGACTATTACACTAAATAATTTATGACGAATGTTCTCATTCGACGAAAGCAACTGGAAGTAGCAGCAGACGATTTACAAAATAGCCTTAATGAAACGATTAACAAATGCAAAAGCAAGAAATTTAAATTTTATTAGAAAAATAAAAATAAAACAAATAAATTAACAAACAACGACTCAAGTTTTAACGCACTTGCAAAGTTCGCTACTAAGAATAAAATAAAAAACTTTAAAAGTTTTAAATCGTTTGTTAAGAAAAGAGGCTCATTTAGTATTAACAAAGGTAATCGAGGAATTCTTATACCGAATCTAACAAGCTTCCGAATTTAATTTAAACATTTAATAATATATTTATTCGATTTAATTTCGATGGTTCACTACACGCAATTGGCAAATGACTCCTTTATTATTATTTACTTTCATTTAAATGTTGTCTTTTAAAGGCGCTTTATTAATTTTTTAGTATACTACGAATCTTTATAGTGAAAAAAGAAAATCGAGTATAAAAGAAAACGCTTCTCGACAATAAACCATTTTGGCCACAAATACACGCGTTTTAACTGTTTTTCTTTACTATATTTTTTATATGTCATTAGTAACTTAAAAAATTCGCTTTTTGCGTAGCGTGAATTACATATACACATATATATGTATATGAATGGAAATCAAGACAGAAATAATAATTTATAAATTTGATTCGGTCAGCCGAAGTATGATATTTCCAAAACTGAAATCCGTAATAATAATATGTCCTAAATAAAACTAAAAAAAAATGGAAATAATACTTTTAAAATTAAAAAGAACCGCGTTCAGTTTCGAATAATAGAATGTATGTTCAATAGAAAAATGGAAATATTTTTATGAATGGAATTTAATATGTCGAAGATGGTAAGAAAAATTCGTTAATAGGACGCATTTTAAAACTGACATATCAAAAGACAAATTATTTATTTATTATATACACAAAAATAAAAATCGAAGAGACACGACTGTTTTTTTTTTTTTTTCTACAGAGCTAACCCTTTCGCCAGCGTGCAGTAATTATGAGTAATTACATTATATTTATTGTATTAAAATAAAATTAATAATAATAATAAAAATGACACAATCTACTTATAAGTTAAATAAATAAATAAATTAGGCGCATTTGCATGTGTTAATTTATGCGATTTTTTCCTTATACAGGCGTAAAAAATATACAAAAACAATTATATAAAAATTACATATATATAAATTATACACAAGCTCTACTAAATTTATTATTGATATATATGTGTCCCACTTATAGACGTGCATGGGTAAATGGCAGCGAAAACAATGGAAATGTGTATGATATTATAGACAATTATATGTATACAAAAATAAAAACTAAAAAAGGCAACCAACTAAATTTATATGTAGCTGTTCAATAATTTATTTATTTACATAAGCATTTAACAGAAAAGGTAAAAAGAAGTTGACAAAAAAATATAATAATAATAATAATAATAATAAGAAAATTAAAGAAGAAGAATTTTAATTGTATATTTTGCTGTGTCTTAATCCAAAAAATACGTCGTATCGAATTTATTACTAAACGCAAACGAAAAACTTTAAAAAATGATTTCCTTTGATTTTACATTTTACACATTTGGACAAATAACTACTTTTTTAATATTTATTTTTAATTAATAAATAAAATAAATATAAATATAAAAAAATGCGTCGAATAAACATTTGTATGAATCAATTATCAAACAACAACAAAAAAAAAGCAAGAATATTTTACGTAACATAAGCGTAACGAAATGTATAAGAAAATCATAACGACATAGGGAGTGAAAAGTTAAATGTTATTCAATTAATTCAGCGTATTAAAAAAGTATATATGTCTACAAGTTTCCTTATATATGTACGTAAGGCTATATACAAACACACACACACACACACACACAAACACACACATAAACACATATACAACGCAAGCATACACGGCATATATATTTAAGTCTATAAGTCTTATTAGTCAAGTTCTCAAAAGAAAGTGAAAAGCTAAACAAAAAGTGTCGAAGGAGAAGAATTCATATAACAAAATAGTTTGAATGCTTATAACATTTTAGGTATTTAAGAGACACGTGTAACCTCCACATTGCGAAATCGAATTGAATTTGAATTGTGTATTGTTCCGTATTTAAAAGCAGATGAAAAAACAGAATAAAAGCAGAATATAAAACAAATTGAATTTTTCATCAATGCTGAAAGTAGCAGGAGGAATGAGACGACTTGTGCCGGTTTTTTTGGAGTGATAAAATATTTATATTTATACATTTATATATATATACGTTAAATTCATCGTACTAGAAGTTGTAGGTTGGTATCGCGCTTTTTGTGGCCTCTGACTTTTATAAATAATATGCTGCGTAGAGTGTTCTTTGATCGACTGACAGTTGGGTAGTTGCAAGACGAAGACCTAGTTACTCCTGTCAGCTGAGGTCGGTTGCTTTGCACTTACGTCGCTGTCTTGTGCACACAAACGCCGGCGATCCAAGTGGAGAGTACGTTGAGCTCATCGTCGAGCAATATGAAATCTGCATCAGAATCGAAGTCGAGTGTACCTTTGGCGTGCTCAATGCGCAAACACTTTGCTGGATGCAGTGTGGCCGTGTCGATGGCGGCAGCTATTGAGCAACCTAGCGAGAGATGAAGTGAAAGGAAAGTCTATTAAGTCGTGTTCTGATTGATAGTGATTTGCTGATGGAGTGGGCCGTAAACGCTATCCAAATTCACCTGTTGCCTTGCGCATGTTGCGTACGCATTCGTCGAGAGGCGCAATGCTGCCACAAAGCGTGTCCGTGTCGGCGATGAACGCTTTGCCATTTTTCACCTGCAGTCGCAGCTGGCCGATATGATGTACGCCCTCCTCAAGGCCCATCGCTGAAATCGCATCGGAGACGAGTATACAGCCGTCAGGATGTGTGCGATAGGCGATGCGTAGTGCGGCGGGATGTGTGTGCACGCCATCAGCGATGATGCCGTAGTAGATTGTCTGCCCTGGGGGTATAGCATCGGAAGTGAGGAGACCCACAAGGCCGGGATCGCGATGGTGGAACTGTGTATGAAGCGGATTGGAGTGCAAGTTAGTGCGTTATGGGTTTATGGTTGGCGTACGCCACGCGGTCACCTACCGGGAGCATTGCGTTGAAGAGATGCGTAATTAGCGTGGCGCCACTCTGTGCCGCACGTTCCCCATCGCTCAGACTGCCCATCGAGTGGCCGAGTGAGATGGTTATGCCGGCAGCAGTTAGTTGACGTATGACATCGAAATCTTTGACGTTCTCCGGCGCAAGTGTTATGATCTTTACGTGCTCGAGTGAGCCGTAGGTGCTGCGTAGTGTTTCGATGCCCTACCAAGGCCACCAAAGGAAATGTTTACGAATCGCGAATTGTGTTGGTGCAGCTGTCAAATAGTTACTCACATTGTCGATGTTCTTGATGCACTCCTCCTGATGCGCCCCCTTTTTCTTTGGATTGATGAACGGTCCTTCCAGATGCACCCCCAGTATGCCTGCACCGCCGACAATAGAACGGGGTATGCGAGGCAGTATAGCGTGGTAGGTTTCAACCGCGGATGTGACGAGCGTCGGACAAAATGAGGTGACGCCATTTTTTATGAGGCCTACAGAAACTTTTTTGACACCCTGCTCCACGGTGTCCTTGTCGTGAGCGAAATCGACACCATAACCGCCTACGGGTGGAGAAGCATTTATCATTGTGCGTTGATTAGTGCACACAAATCAACAACCCTAGTCCCGATTCAGCCCCTTACCATAGACGATTACGACAGTCGTTTAAGACCACAACAAACACGCATACAGCAACCGCGATAAGATAAGTCCCTGATCCCCTTCGCTGCTTAGCGCTTGATAACGGACTATTGACCAGATTGGCTGAAAAACACTTGGCAGCGAGGGCATGAGTGTGCATAACACTGAAGGCTATGGGAACTCGCAATATCGTAACTCATCAATCTACTAAAGCAAGCCACGTAAGTATGGGAACCGACATACACATGCGTATAGTAAATATACAGCGCTATATACAAGTGTTTAGTTTTCTATTTCGAATCTCTGGCTTGGTTAATGGCGATGATCCCCAAAAGCTACAATTCCCAAGAATGGTTCTAGGCCAAAAACCACTATAAACCACCCAGTATATAACAAGGCTGCACGTTTCTCATTTATACTATATATATAAATCAGAATCTGTTCCAATGAGAGAGTAAAGAGAGTAACTTCGGGGTTTAACGCAATAGTTATGATAACAACCTTTATGGGAAATATGAGAACGGTCAAAGACATTTTAATACTATGGCATACAGAAAGGCCACGTCTTAATTAAGCTTTATCAACGCAGTGACAATAAAAAAATACTCATACATACACAGACACATGCTCACTGTGAATGATTACCATTAATTTGCAGGTCAATGTATCCCGGCGCAATGATGGCACCACCACAGTCGACGCGCCTGTGCGCTGTCGCATGTTCATCGAAGAAGACCGGCTCCGGGTTTATGATTTTGCCAGCGCGCACCCAAAGGTCGTCCGTAACGAGAGCCCGATTGCGTACCAGGCGACAGTTGGTGAACTGGATGAGCTCATCACAATGGGACATGTTTAAAATGCTTAATTAGTTTAACAATGACACTATACGACAACAACAAAACAACCAAACAATAGCGACAACCCACGTATACTGACTAGAATCACAAAGCACAAAGCACACCCCACTACACTAAATCATAAACCAATAATAATAATACGAGACTACAAGTTACAGCTGTAAGTGTTGGCAAGAGTGCGCGTACTAAACATACTTAAAAGCTGTTGCGATCGATCGATTGCTTGCGTTATCGATCGGTTATGCCGACGACAAAGAAATAACGAAAATAAAGACGCATTCACGTCAAAAGTTAATCTGCAGATTTTTCCTCCTTATTAAACATTCAATAATTCTGTAATAAGATATTTCTGTAAATAGATAGTATAGATGGTAAAGAAGAATTAAAAAATAACCTACAATGTAGAATTTAAATTAGTTTTTGTAGCGAATGTATTGCATGTCTTAGCAATCAATGAAAAATTAATGCGTAATTAATGATAACGTCTCTTATTAGAACTTGACTATTGATAATTTTATTTTTCACATGTGTTGTGGGCATTGGAGTAACATAAGTCTAATCAATGCGTAAGTGAAATATTTGTTACAATGAATTATATGTGCCCTTAAATTTAATATGCAGCATATACTGTGTATATTATAGCTACGTAGCAAAATATCTTCGTTTCTCTCATTTAAATGGTTAATTTGCGTTTTAAGAATTTATATTGAGTGCATAAATCAGTTCTATATAAAAATGAATTTTTCTTTCCGTTAAATTTAATATATGAATAACAATGCTAAACTAATGTAAGTTCAACGTTGATGTGTTAAAACATGCGACATTGCGAACATTATGAACATGTATTTACAACATTATTTATACTGATGTCTAGGATCTTTGCATAGTAACATAAGGCAGCCATGTTGCGTGCAAAAACATTGTCGTTTGTCATCAGCGTCTGTCATCGTTTACGCCGTTCGTTGTTTGGCTCATTCGTCATTGGAACTGCTACCGGTTCGGTTGTTTGTTCCAAGCAAAGAGGTTTTCGGAATTTATCGAGCCGGTTGCTGTGTTTTTTTGAAATCTGAAGAAATTCCGCTTTTTTGTGAAAAACAAAGCAGAAAAACGGTTTTTTTGTGTGTACAAAATCAGCGTAGATTAAAGTGCAAAAAATGATTGATTGAGTGAGTGAGGGAGCGCATAAATGAATTATACATAAAAAGTGCAAGCGGTTTTTGTTTTCATTTCTTTTCTTTTATTCATTTATAATTATTCTTTAAATTTAAAAAAAATATGCGATTATGGCGCAGGCGGCCATGCGGACAACAAGAAAAACGTATTAAAACAAAAAACCGTTACAGAAAACGCGCGCTCGAAAATCGTAGAGGAGCGAGCGAAAATTTAAAAAAATTTCAGGAAAAACCAGTCATTTTTTCATATTTTACTTTTTGCGTAAAAAAATGTTTTAATAATATTTTTTGTGTATATTTATTTTTTTAATTAATTTGCTTAAAGCGCTGAGTAATAAAATACATTTTTCTGTTTTGTTTTTTTTTTGCTTTCCGGGTTTGTTGACTTCGTTTGTTGTTGTCGATTCACAGTTTTTGCGCGCGTAGCTTGAAGAAGAAAAAACGAACACAAAAAATTCTCATTTTCTGTATTTTGTGCTTTTTTATTTTGCACAGGAAGTGTTTTGATTATTGTTGTTGTAATAATTTAAATCCGACAACAAAAGCGAAATCAGACAAACAACAAACACCAAAATAGAAAGAACACGCTGAAATTAAAATAAAAATTAAACAAACAAAATAATAAATAATTAATACATTCATAAAAGGTGAGTAAAAAATTGTGTAATAATTTTATAATAAATTAAAAACTTTTTTCCATTTCCATAATGCAGTAAACAAGCTAAAAAAAGTGTTTTTTAACAGAATGAAAAACACAATAAGAAAGAATGAAACAAATTTAAATTGCAAAAAGCGGTAACAAAAAAGCGACAACAAAAACATGGAAAGAAGCGCAAATTAATTTATCGAATAGGTTGTCGTGTGTTTGATTTGGTTAGTTGAATGGTTGAGTATTGAAGCTTTGCGGGTGTTAGGCGAATATTTCAACGATCTGAGCGCATTGCCTGCCTGCCTACTATACTTGACTGTGCCCGTGCTTCTGTTTGCATACGCAAGAAGAGCATCTTGAAAAACCATGCACGAGTAATAGCCGAAGGCAAACCAAAGCAAAAGCGCGCGTAGGGACGTGTTTGTTGTTGTTGTTGTTTATTGCTGTTTTGTTTTTGTCCGCATATTTATTAGATTTTTTGTTTTCATATCAACATTCGCAGGCGGCATGTCGTCGTCGTGTCGTCGCACACACACATGCACGCACACTTGTTTGTTTGCTTACTTTCTTGCTTGCTCGCGCACCTATCACGTAGTACGCAAACGAATATTGGCCAAAATGAAACACACACACAGCCACTGTCGCATTCATACGCAGAGGCCATTGTTCGAGTTTAGTTAGTTAGCTTTGCTCTTATTTCGCAAATATTTCGGTCAAAATTCAAGTTCATTGTCCACAACAACAACAATAACAATAACCACAACAGAAGTGGCAGAAGTTATGTTAACTATGGCGATTTCAATAATGACGCTTTATATCACAGAACTGTCCCTATCGTCGATCATCTCGCTGCTCTCTTTCCACCCGCACAACGTTGCAGTCTTCGATCTGCGTTCGCTCTCCACGCTGCATTCCACGTCTACTCTTCGTAGAAAAATTCAGTTTGTCACCGTATGATTGCTTCCTGTAATTTATTGTTTTTTTTGTATGTATGTATTTTTCTGTTTGTTTTGTTGTGATTTGTGGAATGGGAATTACTCCAAAAAAGGTTTTTCATTATCACAAATGCAAATTGCAAAATGAAAGTAGAAAATAAATTATGCACAGAAATGGATTCATTTTTTTTTTTGCATTCTGAGCGAGAATGGCAGAGGCAGAGAGAGAGAGAGAGAGAGAAAAAACAGGCTGAAATATTTATGATTGTTGGCTTTTCCAACGCAAAACATTGAAAACAAAAACTCAATAAAAAAACCGTTAAGAATAAATTACAAAACAACTTCGCAGCAAAAACAATACAAGTAGGCATGAGCGACTTTTTTGTGCCCTACAACAAACGATCTTCGGTGTGTGTTTGCACAAATGCAATGCTACAAATTGAGTGAATGTAATTGAGTAATTGAGTGCACATTCGTTAAGGCAGAATTATATCGAGAAATTAAGTCAACTAGTGACTCTGGTTGCAGTGAGAAAAAAAACTTTGTTTCAAGGCTGTAGGGTATCTTGTACATTGGCACAGAAAAATGTAACAAAAAAGGTAATCGCGCAAAAAAAAAACTACCCGCGCCGTTTGCCATTAAGAGAATTAAGTTAAAAACCAAAAACCATTTTATTTTCACAATCGTCGTACATACATATTTTGTTTTTAATATGCGCAAAAACACAGCACATTTTCAAACCTTTTTTGTGTGATTGCAAGGGTCGTTTGAATACTTCGGCAACGAAATCGTCGTATGAGATTTTAAATTTTAAGATTATAATCCCCATTCCACAATTCTTAATTGAACGATATGGCGTGGTTTTTAGGAAACTGTGTACTTTATTATATTTATAGAAATTTTCTTGAGGTGTCGGAACTGATCAGCTTATAGAATTTCCTTAGTGATTTCTGAGAGCTTAGAAGTGTTAGAACCTCATCTCGGAAATGACTTAAGTGGGGAGTCTCGATATATTCTCTAGAATTGTCCATGTTGCAAGACAGGTCCTTTGCGTCATCTCACTTACATATACATATGTATGTAATTCGCGTTGCCAAAAATTGCATAGAGCTCCACTCTGTATATGTATGCATCTGGGTACTATCAAACTTAAACAAGATTTTCTTATCTGTCATCACCACAAATAGCATCGATTCGAATTCGATTTCGAAATATTATCGAACAAAGCAAAAAGGAATGCGTTCGTTTTACCATTGAGCAATATCAAAAGAAAAGAGATTCATAAAAATAGCAATGAAAAAAAGCTATAAAAAAATTGTTTCAAAAATGAACTTTCTTGATAACCGTTTTGGCCAAATAAAAAAAAAAAAAACTGGCGGCAGCAGCGAAAAGTCCGTCCGGTTTATACGAGCGGGCGACATAGAAGCGGACGTCATGCAGGCGAATGTTGTAAAAAAAAATAATAAAATGAAGGAAGAAAAAAAACTATTTCCGTTTACTTTTGCTGACTTTGCCTATGTCGTTGTTGTTGTCTGTTGTTGTTTGTTTCTTTACTGTCTTTTATTTTTATCTGTTTGCATTCAGTTACGGAGCTACGAAAAAAAGTAGTTGATTTGCTTAAATTATCTACATGTCGTTCTTGGCCTGCGTGCACGTGCGTATGTATGCGTTTGCATGTTTGCGCGTGTACGGCTTTGGCTCTATAAACTTAGCAAGAACAATAGCTGGACTTTTTTCATTTGTATCTTTTGTTAGTTTTTTTTCCACTTTCATTTCTCTCTTGAAACTGCTTTTTTTTTTTATTTTTTTTATTACGTTCACCATAATTTTGTTTTTCTAGCTGCTGTTTCATCAAGACTTCGTATCGTAACTCATAATATTCACAGTTACTTAGCCAAAGCAAACCAATTTCATAAACAACGCACAAACATAACCAATACTTTTTAAAGACGAAAGACGCAATTAAATTAATAAAAATCGTCAATCAAAAAATCTTTAGATAAAAAAACCAATCGCAAAATAAACAATAAAGCAACATCGACAACAACAGTGACAAAGACAGCAAAGAAAGCCAGAAACAAAAAAAAACGTACAGAGCCGAAAAAAGTATTTATGTATTAAAAAATCTAAATTATGAATCATGAAAAATTTCACCCGGTTCCCCCTCTACATATGCCCCCTCCGCACATGCTTATCAACGACCATAGCACGTCTTTTCGCCCTTTGACGATTATTTGACTCGTTTTGGTTTTGGTTTTCATTGTCTTTTTTTGTCATTCTTGGTTTTTATTTTCTTTTTAGTATTATTAGACACATTCGCCCGTTTCAATACTTTTTTTATTTTGTTCTTTTTTCGTTGCCATTTAAATTTTTATTTATCATTTTGTTTTTTGTTAATTTGTGATTTGTTGCCTTCTATTAAGGCGTTGGCAAAGCGGTCGGACGGACGTAGAGTGAAGACAGAAAAGCTTTTTCTCAAAAATAATAACAATCAAAAAACTGAAAAACAATAAATAAATAAAGAACGAAAACAAATAAAAAAACAAATCAACTTCGTGGAAGACCCGCTTGAGATAACACAGCGAAAATTAACACAAATAATAATTGTGATGGTGTGCGAAAAGAAAGGGGTGCAATTTGTTTAGTTGATAATAAAGTAATAATTATGAACTTAATGATTTTTAGAAGGCACAACGTGGGGCAAACGTGTTGTATACGCATTGTATACGCATTGTAATTCTGTGTGTGTGAGCTGATGGTTGAAACGAAGCGTGCGAAAACGAAGCGAAATGAAGTGTGGGCGACGACAATTATCAAACACTAGATTCCGTCCGCGGCTTCGCTCGCCTGGAATGGACCAACATTGTATATTATACCACAGGATCCTTTTATCGGCATAAAAGTATGTCCTACCCTGGTCGAGCACTATCCGATAGTTTTTTATATTTATAATTATATTTTAGGAAGTACGATTAAATAGTATCTGCTACGATACACATAATACTTAGTAATCCTGAGAAAAATAATTTACTTTAATAAATTAAATAGCCCATTAAATCCCATGACACTCAGTGATAACGTAGCATTCTACTGGTGAAATAATTTTTTAAATCGGATGAGTAGTTTCGAAGATTACCTCTAACATCCAAACAAACATTACCCCTTTATAATATTAAGTATAGATTTACTGTTACTCCTTTACTCAATCTCTCTCACACACTCATTTACTAGGATCACTTCTTCGTAATCTACTGCTGCTCATCGGATCGTGTTCGTCCTCGTGCATTTTTTATAAATTCGGCTTCGCTTGTTTTTGAATTCGTGCCATGGCAAACAATTGTTAAGAAGCATGGTTTGGAGAAGGGGAAACAAGTGAGAAAAATTAGTAGGAGAAAAAAGCGAAGAAGTGTCAGCTCATCAGCAAAATGGACAAAACGAGAAGCACAAAAAAAAAATAAATAAAAGGAATTCTTAAAATATTTTGCTAGAAATAAAAGTTAAGAGGAAAAACAATTTCCACCTGTCCTGTGTATGCTTTTCGGTTTCTTCATTTCGGACATGTGTAACTTTCTGCCTAGCTGGGTGTGTGTGTGTATTGCCTACCCACACCAATTTCACCCATTCCGAACTCAGTTTTATCAGTTCCCTGCGCTTGGCTTTCATTCCTTCACTCGTACGTTTTCTTCGCTTCGCTCTCTTGACCCAGCCTTCTTCGGGCTTTCGGCTTTTGGCCAGTTTTCGAAAAAGTAGTTGAATGAACGACATAAAAAACCGACGTAAAGCGGAGAATGAGCAAACTTCATTTTATAGTATTGTGGGAAAGGACGTGGAAAAGGGTACTCGTTAAATTTACACTGAGTGGGTGGTCAGCAGCGCCTCAATTTCGAATAAAAAAAGGTTGCACGGGTAAAAATGTGGAAGACAAAAAATTCTATATGAAATGCGCTAGTAAGATATGTGTGTATGTATGTACATATATGTATATACATATATTCGACTTTATGTGAATAGTAAAATAACAACAAACATACAGACGCTAGCACAAAGTTACACGCGCGCGCACGTTTGATGGTGAAGTACACACATATGTACATGTAAATACATATGTGTATACAATGTAACAACAAAACAGTTAACGATGTCAGTTAAGCCAGCGAGAGGTGAAATCGAGGTGAGTAAAGCGCGTCGCTTGAAACTTGGCTTGAACTGCAATCGAAACGAAGGTAGAACCAATAATAAGAATGATGTCGTCCGTTGGTGATGAAAAAATAAAATTGGAAAATTTGTAATAAAAAAAAATTATAAAGTAAAAACTAAAGTTGCAGTCGTCCAAGCAGGAAGGTAGTCGACGAACGGACGGACGGATTTGCGTATCAACAAAGAAGCAGCAGCAACGAAGAGCGAGAACCCGAAAAAAACTCCAAGTTCGAACAAAAAACTCTGAGGAGCAAAAAATATTTTCTATATTAAAAAAGTCTGACCAGAAACGGACAGAAAACGAACTAAAGCAGCAGCGTCAACGACGGCGATAGCAAAAAGTGCCAAGCGATTTGCCCCATGAGCGGATTGAAGTGCAACATGCAAAAGGCGATGTGACTCAAAGATTTGTTTGTTCGTGTAGTTACAGTGCTGCTTCTAGATTATTTTACACTCTAATTATTATCATCCCGAGGATCATACCCATCTTTGATCGTTGGGACACAATAGGAGCGTTAGTAGCCCACGTACTAGCAACAATTTCCGGCGAAGGGGGAAAGAGAGCGTTTTTGTGTAATACTTATACTAAGCAAAGGCTCCAAACAATTTTATAGATTCCAGAGAATACGGCTGAAAATACTTCGAGCTAATATGAGTAACAGCACGGCTCTGGTGTGCCTAGAATTCGAAGAGGCCCAAGTTGTTTGACGCTTAGCTTTATGCGTCCCTGGCAGTTTGCTCCTGCGCAAGGAAGACAATTTTATTCAGGCAGCCATTTTGTTTTTCATATTTTGTCGACATTCTTTTTTCTAAATGTGTTATTTCATTTGTTGTTGTTGTTGTTGAGTTTTTGTTATATTTTATTTTAGTGGCATTTGCGGTAATTTTGAAAAAAAGGCGCACACACTCACAGTGTAAAAACCTTAGTTGGCAGTTGTTAAGAAGATTGTGTAGAGAAGGGGACTTCTCTGGTGAGGATGTTGGCTCGTTCGTTGCTCGATTGTGGAGCGGTTAGCGATGACTTGAATAAAGCAGCAAGCATGCAAACAAACAAATAACAACAAAGAAAAACGGAATGCGAAAAACAACAAGAACAACAACAAAAACAACACACGAGAATAGCAACGACAACGAAAAATAAATAAT
This sequence comes from Cacoxenus indagator, assembly GCA_035041755.1. NCBI lineage: Eukaryota > Metazoa > Arthropoda > Insecta > Diptera > Drosophilidae > Cacoxenus > Cacoxenus indagator. Next base: position 1,084,353 of record JAWNKX010000220.1, on the reverse strand, counting down.
GAAGACAAAAAGTTGTTGGTAAAAGAGACGAAAAGAAAAACTTGCCATGAAAATGCTGCAAAAAGGTGAGAAAAAAACAACGCATTAAAAAGTCGAAAAGATATTAGACCAGGTGTGGGCGTGGCGGGTTGGAGTTGAGTGGAGTGGAGTGTACTGTGCTTAGAAGGCATCGAGGCAACGAGGAAATCAGCAGCAGGCAGTGCCAACGTCAGTTGACTCTCCTCATTTAAGTTTTTCACTCTGTTTCGTTTTCGTTTTTGTTGTTGTTGTTTTTTGTCTTTTTTGTAATTTTTGTTTTTTGTTGGCGCGCGCAGTCATAAAAAAATAATAATAAAGTTTTGCATTAGGCGCAAATCAAAAACAAACAAAAAAGCGAGAAATAAAAAGTGAAAAATCACACAAACACACGCGCGCGCTGCAAGCAAAAAACCAAGCGAATGAACGAATAATCTTGGCAAAAAACTTGCAAGTTGAGTTAGAACCTGATGGTGACGACGACAAAGGCTAAGACTGCGACGCGTGGCGATAGTAGCATCGGCAGTACTACCAGCAGCGTCACTTAACTCTTGACTATGCGCTGAGACTAACGAACGTACTTTCAACTATACAAAAAAGCAGACAAATCCACACACATACTCAAACATTTAGAGAGGAGTAAAAGAGTAAGAGCGACTGAGAAAGGGAGAGAGAGAGAGAGTGTGAGAGAGCAAAAGAAAGCAACAAACGCTTACGAGCTTAGAAGTCAAACGCTGCGAGCTTAGCATCATCACCAGCATCATCGAAAAAGCGGGGAAGAGCAGTAAATTGGAGAAAGCAAGGTTAGCAAAAAAGAAAGAATAAAAAAAAACGACGTAGACGATAACAATTTTCTTCTTGATGAATGTCAGTCAGATTGGTTGATCGGGGCAAATGGGCAGAAGGTAAGATGGTCGGGTGATGTTCTTAATGCTGCCTTGCATCTATTAATAATTAATTGATAGTTATGCAAGAGGAAAACAGAGAAAGATAGATGGAGAGTCAGACTGTTTAGACATTCCCGCTGTTGCTGTAGCTTGGGATAAAAACTTAATTCGCGATGAAAAACGGATGAAGAAAATGGCAGTAAGAAAACACAACAACAATAATTTGTTTCACTTGTCAAAAACGGCGCTGCAAAGATGGTCGATGTAGATATACAAAAACTAATAAACATGCACTTCAAATTTCCTAATCTGCTATGTGTGTGTGTGTGTGTGTGTGTGTGTGTGTGTGCGAGGATCTTTAGCTGTGCATGTCATTGGCATGTCCTGCGCTTTATTTTTTTCTTTGTAAATCAAGTTCAGCAACCTTCGAGTAGATATAGATAGCTATGTGTATACATACACATATGCATATACGGAGGTACGTGCCAATAGTTTGTTCGGTCTTGCACACACACGCACATAACTAGATATGCATGCATAACTGAAACTGGACACTGGTGCGCGCATTGCGTGCGTCATTGAATTAACGTTGAGTGCGGGAGGGGTTATGAAAATTGTTGTGTAGAAGAACGATTGTCGTGTGTGTGTGTGCGTAGTGTGCGAGTGAGAGACAGTGAGACGAGTCCGCAGAAGCTCTGCACGCGAATGCAACAGGATTTGTCTAGTAAATGGTGAATAAGAATAATAATACCAACAACAAAAACAATAATGGCATTTAACACGATGCTTAATGTAATAATGATGCTCATACCAATAATGATGTGGATATTGATGATAATGATAATGACGATGAGTGTGCTGCGTTACTCGTTTTACGGCCGAGACTAAGGTAGAAATGACTAGGATTGTTGTTGTTTGTTTGTTATTGTTGTTATTTCATGTTTTTTCTTCTTATTCTAAGTCATACACACACACACACACACACACACACGCACTCGCATAGAGAGGTAGACTCATATGCGGCAATAAGTGTTATTGCACTTGGCCTTATTTGCGTCTTCGTCTTTGCCTTCAACTTGGCCTGCGCTTGCGGCTTTTCGGTCGCAGCTATTTCGACGTCGCTTTTCGCGACGCCGTCTCTCTCACCGTTGCCTTTGTTATTCCACTCGCAGTCGCCGTTACCCTCGCTCAATCTGTTTGTTACTTAACGGAGGACGCCTTGTATTGCGGCAGTGATAGTGGAAGCGATAGCGACTGTGTTGTGTACCCAATTTGATTGCGAATTGTTGGTTGGCATACGCGCGTTGCACCTTCTCTAACCGCCTCTTACCTGACCCAAAACCCAACGTTGCTGAGATAACTTTTTTATTTACATATTTTTTGTGTTTTGTTTTGGGGTTTGAGGTTTTGTGGTTTCTTCTATCTCCTTCAACTTTAACTTTGCCACAAATTTTGTTCATTCGTCGCTACTTATTTTTGAACTATTTGCGCGTATTCGTTTGTGAGCGTGTGAGATAAATTGCATTCTTCTGTGGTGTTGTACAAAGAACGTCATACATAAAATGAAAGGAAAAAATACACACACAAACAAAAAGAAGGAGAATAATAAAAATGAAACAGAAGAAAAACGCGAAGAAAAACTTGCAACAAAAACACAGAACATGAAAACTGTTTGCTGCAATGCTTTGATGATGAAATCCAAGAAGTCAGGAAAAAGCAGCAGCAACAGGAGAAAGAGGAGAATAATAATAATAAGAAGAATAAGCAGCAGCAGCAGCAGTAGTAAACCGGAATGCGTGCTTCATGTGCCAATTTTATTATTATTATTTTTCTTTTTAGTGCAGTTTTTATTATAACCTTTTTTGTTGTTTTCTTTGCTTTTTATTATTTTTTTATATTGTTTACTTAATTGTTCATAAATAGTTAAAAGCTTCGAGAATTCAAGAAATGTGAAAATTATGAGAAACGAGGAAAGGGAGTGTGCAATAGCACCGGTGTAGAGCGGTCAGTCGGTTGGGGCGTGCGTGGCGGACTGGCAAGTTGGACTGATAGCTATTAAAACAGATGTTCCCGTTTTATGACAATTGAATTCGATATGAAGCACACAATAACATAATGGATAATGCAAAACCAGTGAAAAAAAAACTGAAGATACAAGTTCCGATTCAATGTGCAGAATTACTTTGAAAAGCTGTTTGTCTTGCAAAATTCTTAAATTTGTCTATTGAAGCTGTCGCGTCCTTACGAAATAGCCAAGCAATGGCATGAACAGAATCTCGATCCATAAAATACATACATATCTATCAAACCCATTTTAGATTACTCCCAAAAACGACTCATAAATAATTGCAATTTGGACTGTTTTCGGACACTTTAAATTCTCTCAACTCAAACGATTTTCATAGTGTTCGAGTTAAAAACTTACATAAGTATGTATGAGGATATAGAAGGAAAGAAAGACCGAGTCATCAATGGAATTTAAGATCGATGTTAGATGATGCAAAAATGAATCCCCTTAGGCCTGGTACCGCAACGCAAATATTTCATTTCGTCTTGACAGGAAAAACCCACTGCTATTTTTGGTTTATTTTTACCGCATACAAATGTGCTTTCCTGCCTATGTAGAAGAATTTGACATTCGCCACAGGCAGTGCGAGCATCTATATATTATTACGGAGACAAGATTTTTGTGGTACCATTTAACACTATTTAACATCAATATATTTTAATGAAAATTATATGGTTGGAAAGGTATTGTTGTAATGCTGTGCGTTGGCTAATTTTTATGCCAATATATTGATGTTAAAGCAGAAAAAAACGGGTGAGAAAATATACCGTTTATAACAACAAGAACAAGCATAGAAAGATCCACTGCTCCCTTAGCGAAGTTGTGGAGTGAGAGAAGGAAACGAAACACCATGCTGTTTCTGCCTGTGAGAAAAGAATAGAAAACGAAGAAACAGAGATAAGCTGTGTTGTGCTCGCACTCAGCTGTTGGCAAGAGGGGCATGCAGCAAACCTTAATACAACAACAACGACAATGGCACGCGCCAAAAAAAAAAAAATTATAATAATAATAAATTTGTTAATGTGCACACACGAGGCTCTGATGTGCAACATATTGACACATTTCCGGTACGCATTTTCAACTGTCTACAGTACATACAGTAAGACAAGGATTATTATGTATAAGGCGTATAATTGTTTCTCCATTTCACTTCACTTTGCATTGTCGGATTTTACTAAACCATTTGGTTACTAAATGTAGGTAACATACGATAAATCTAAACATTAATACGAAGATACGTTTTTTTGTGGTGATTTTTTGTGTTTGTGCGGTCGGTCGAATTTCGACTACTGGGCCTTAGTAGTGGTATTTTTGTACAATTCTTCAACCATCGTCATGAATCCGCAAACCAAATTCGAGTTGTGGTGGAGTATGCATTCCCAAATTTTTCCCAGTTAATGGTTGTTTCATATTTTATGGGGTTCCGGTATTATTATTTTTTTTGTGCTATTGATTTATTTGTTTTTCTTCTTCTTAATCGTGCGCAAGAAGTACCAAAAGAAATACACAAAAAGTTGTCTAATCTTATGTCGAAAAAAGTTGAAAAAAAAAAACAACAAAAACCAAATAATAAACCTCAAATGTTGAAATTCGTTTTTATTTTATTACTACTTGAGTAGATACCAGTGTTTGTGTGTACGTATTTTTCACCGCTTTTTTTATGCGATAAAACAGAAGCGTAAAAGGCTAGAAAACAGATTTTGAAATTTTGCGCTACAAAGTTGCGCATTAAAATTTTTTCATAACAAAAATAATAATAATTAGAGATATCTACGTATTAAGAAAAAAAAAATTAAATAAAAATTAAAAAGGTTAGCGAGCAAACGTGAAGTGAAGTGAGCTGAGGTGCTTTCAATTGTTTCTACATGCACGTGAAAAAGAAAAATTTTTAATTTGCTATTTGCCGTTGTCTTTGGCTTCTACATATGTACATATGCCTCTGTTCTTATAGGAAAAGATTTCTTTATATGTTTGTATGTGTTACAAAAATCCAATGTGAATGCAGATATAATGTTTTAGTTATTTACGATTTGCACGTATTGGAAAGATCTGAAGTTCAGCTTGGGACCGATTTTATTTTGACTTTGGGCGGGAAAGTGGGGAACGTGAAATTGGAAATGGCGTTGTTGATTACAGTACATACATGTACATACATAGCAATACGTACGTGTAGATTATATTGACTGTTAAGACAATTGTAGGTTGAAGTTTGAGGAGTAGAGCACTCCTAGTCATAACTTTGTACTTATAACTACAGCTTTGTTATATTAATTAACATAAAGTATCTAACCGAAGTCGGAAATCTTGGAAATCTTACCAGCCCATGGTACACTTTTGATTACTGCTTAAAAGTACATAACTTTTTTTGTATCGTTTCTTCAGATATATCCTAGTGTTTATTTCCCTGGGCACTGGTCATAGATAGCTCTACTACATGTTCGATCGTGGGCGGTTACATTAATACACATATTTCTCTAGCGTAGATAACTACTTTCTGTGTGTGGTAGTTCATGCATTTTACAATCTGCTTATTTTACATAAATACAGGTACATAAATGTATCTTATGTATGTCTCTACATACACTACATATAGAAAGTATCTCTTGTATATATCACAACCATCATATAATATTAGCCATTCGAATGTAGTCACCCGCTGTATGCTCCAAGTAGTAGCAACCATTTTTAATATAAAATTAATATAAAAACGTTTTATATAAAAATGCGCTGCTTTTTATTTAACTATGTGGAAAAAAGAAAAAAAAAGAAAAGCTATAAAATATGAAAAAATAAATAAAAAAGAAATTGCACCTTTTCATTTAAGTTGGCATAAAAATCGATATTTCAAAAAAAGGATAAAATTGCAAAAAAAAACGTCAAGTAAAAAAATTACAGCTTAAAAAAGCAGAAGAGCGGAGCACAAAAAAAAAACAGCACCAAAAGGAAAAGAAGAAATAATAAAAAAGCGGTCGTTATACTTTTTTCCTTGCTTCGTTTCGTCGTTCTGACGTTTTGTAGTTTGTGTTCGCAGTGCTCGGTCTGTCGTTTTTGTTGTTGTTCTCGCTGCTGTTATGTCTCTTTTTTTCATTTTCATTTTTATTTTTCCGCTCACAACCTTTTTACGTCACTTTGCTGGCGCACGCCTCTCCCCACAACACAACTCAACCCAACCCAACCCAACCCCACCCATCGTCGGCCGTCTTAGCGTTGCTGCTCTTACAGCTTTACACGTTCTCAATGTACGTAGCGCAAAACAAAACAAAAAAAAAATACAATAAAAATATAAAAAAAATAAACGCAGAAAAAAATATGGGGGGAAAAAACAAAATAAAATAATACAAGAAAAAAAAAACAAAATAACATAAAAACCCAAAAGACGAAGAAGAAGAAGCGGCAGCAGCAAAAATGTGATAAAAACTGAAAAATATTTTCCATGAGAAAATCCAAAAGAAGTATAATCAAGCCAAGCAGGAGCAGCAGCAGCAGAATCAGCAGCACCAGCAGCACCAGCAGCAGCAGCAAGCGAGTAAATGCGCTATTGGATAGGGCCCGTTGCAGGGGGTGTGTGATGCGTTGGGTTGGGGTCTGCAACAAGGACTGACGAGTTTTCTGAAGACGGGGTAGATATAAACCAACGAACGAATGGATGCATGGTTAGATGAATGACGGGATATATGGATATATGAATGAATGGATGGATGGCTGGATGGCTGGATGGATGGAAAGAAGGTTGAATGTTGTGATGGATGGGCGGATAAGTGGATGGAGCACTGGTTCAATACAGTTCGGTGTGGTTCTGGACGCGCAGTGGTGGTTTGTTGGTCAATAGGGAAGCGAAGAAGAGGGCATAAAGTGAGTGTGCCATGGCGGGAAAAATATACAGTAAAAAATATATTTTTTTTACGCTTTTTTCTTCGTATTATTTTTTTTATTCGTTATGGTCATTATTTTTTAAATAATTTTTGGTCCCATTTAAAGGAACCAAAGTGTAGTGTAGTATAACGGGTTATATATGGTAGTGTATACGGGCGTGTGCGTGTGTGACGGTTTTTAGGGATCAAAAATTCTTCATAAAAAGTTGGCAAATTGTTCTGCGCGAGTGTGTGAGTGTGTGAATGTGTTAATGTGGGGGTAGTGCTGAGTGTTAGTGTGCGCGTGTGTGGCTGTGTGGAGTGCCGGACACTTTTCGTTTTAACGTCAGATTCATTTTTTACATAGTCAGAAAGAAAAGGAAAAAAAAAACAATCACCTAAATAAAGGAAATAAATAAAATATATAACAATATATATGCTCTATATAATCCATATAATCAGGCATTTGTACATACATATGTATTTAAGTATCTGTGTGTGTTCAACACTATCCACCAACACTTTAAGATGAAATTATGTACATACTTTGTTGCAATGAATTGTTTTGCCTTTACCCACTTCTTGTCCAATGTTCACACTAGCTTACTAAGAGTGCAAGTTGTAATATAATTTTGAAATTGACACCGCCTTTTTGAGCCTGGCTCGAAGCTAAAGGTGTGGGATTGGCGTGTCAGTATGTAAGCTTTACTTAAGTCATTACCCCAAAAATATAAGCCTTCACGGCTAAAAAGATTAAGAAGATCGTTTTTATCTAATTCACTTTTCGCCTTCTTACGTCATCATAGAGTATGTCGTAAGAGCGTTGTAATAAGTTGCCATATATATGTAACTTAACATATAACCATATAACTCTTATTTAAATATCAGATCTTTGGAGTGTAGAGATCCTTGGGACGTTCCGGCTTTTTTTTCTTGTTACTTACATACATTTGTATGTAGATAAATCTTCTTTATCTATGCTCAATGCTAACATTATCAGTTCTACGTATGGTTGCCGCTAGGCTGGAATCTTGATCTTTGTATAATAGTTTAACGCACCACAAAACACTGAGTCACTGTTGCGACCGTTTCGTTCTTGCGACCGAAATCTGTTAGCCATGGAAACTGACTCATATGTTGGTAGGTACAGTTATTTGCTTAGGTGGCGTTAGCTAGTTATACAAGCAAGAAATATGTATCTGTGTATGTAACTCGATGGAAGGAAAAAATTGTTCAATTTCTTATATGACACTTAAGGGAATTTTTTATACGTTTTCTTTTTTACAACTAGGCAACTATTTCTCTGGAACTAATAAAAACAAAGTTCCACTTGGCCACCCACACACATATAAAAAGCCACAGTGATGGCATGGTGAGAGTGAACCGAATGATTAATAGTACGCGCAACACCAGCACACGTTCGTTGTGAGAGCTTTCACAGTACTCTGACGCTTGAATTAAATAAACGCATGAAAAAATATATATCTTTTTGCATGTAGATTCTCTTTCATACTTTACTGCAATAAGTAAAAAAGTTGCGCTCGCTCATATTTTATATTCTCGAAAAAAATTACATAAAGGCGAAATGGCTTGCAAAAAATGTCAAGAAAAAACGCACAAAAAAGCAAGAAACAAAAAACGAAGAAGCATGTCGAGAGAAAAAAGGAAAATGTAAGGAATTACTTGAATATAAAAAATGTATAAACGAAGGCAAGAAAAAATAAAAAAAAGCTGCTCGTCTGTCCGTCCGCTTGGCTTGGTGGAAATGAGGACGAAATTGTATTTTTACACGCTTTGCCGTGTGCCTGATGCCTGGTGTCCTGGCGTTAGCGCTGCAGCTGGCCTGACCCTCACCTCCCGCTGTCATTGTGCGACAACGCCAACATCATCCGTGTTGCCCAGCGCCCCCGTCAATCTGTATGCTTTTGCTGTAGATTTTTTTTATTATTTTCATTATTTACAAAAGAATACAAAAAAAAAGTGAAAAAACAGATGAAAATCTGTGAAAAAATTCATGTGAATTTAATTTAAAAATTCCTTAAAAAATCTCCCGTTAACCATGGATATTCCGATGGGTGCTTGTGTATGGCTCTGTTTGTGTTTGTGTTTGTGTTGATATCAAGCGCTTAAATTAATGCATTACTTTAATAAAGGTTCAAACACAGCCACACACACCACACACACCACACATACGCACGCACATGCACTGATTCGCATTGGCACATTTGATTCAGATTTGCATCAAAGGAAAAATGTTTAATTATTTCGAAATATTAATTAAACATTTCAGTTCATATTCATAATTTACCGTTATTTAATGAAACATTCGAGTTGTCTGTTGTCTGCCGCGACCATTTTCGTTTCGGGATCCTTTGGCTCTCTCCTCATGACAATGCGTACTATATGAGCTGAGCTTAAGTACACTAACTAATTGTTTTTCCTTCTCTCTCTCTTTTTCTCACACTTTAATTCTTTCGTCTTCCAACCACTGTGCTCACACTTGTTAAAATCGACAAGAAAGCTTTAAAAAAGCTTCGACATGCTGCCGCCGCAACAGTATTGTCTGCGCTGGAAGTACCATCACAGCAACCTGCAGACCATGTTTTCGCAGCTGTTGGACCGCGGCTGCTTTTGCGATGTGACGCTCGCATGCGAGGGCCAACTGATAAGAGCGCACCGCGTTGTGCTCTGCGCCTGCAGCACTTTCTTCGACACTGTGCTCTCGAACTATGCCAGCGAACGTGATCCCATCATAATCATGAAGGATGTGACATTCGCCGAAGTGAAATGTCTTATTGAGTTTATGTACAAGGGCGAGATCAATGTGGAACAGACAAGTCTGGCCTCGCTGCTGAAGACTGCCGATGATCTTAAAATCAAGGGACTCGCTGAGGTTTCCTATCGTGACAACCACCACGACGACGATGGCCCACCACTGCCGATGGCAGCCGCTGAACTGCACTCGCCTTCGAGGGGCTTGGCCGAGTGTTATGCGTCAGAAGCCCTTCGTCATCAGTCGCACCAGCAGCAGCACCAGCAGCAGCACCAGCAGCACCAGCAGCAGCAGCAACAGCAGAAGCAGCATCACACGCAATCCCATCAGCAACTTCAACATCATCAGCAGATGCAGCCATTGCGTCATCGCAGCAGCGCTGGTGGTTGCAGTTCGCCTGGGCATGAGTTGGAGCAACGCTCCCCAACTATGGAACATTCACTCGGTTTGCCATGCATACCTACATTATCATCTAGGTCCGGCGGCGCCATTGGGTTGGATTCATCGGCGCCGGTGGATCACTATATGGGACCAAAGCGTAAGCGTGGCCGACCGCCACTCGATGATGCCTACGACGTGTTCAATGTGTAAGTGTGCCACATCGAAGTTGTTCCTTTTGTTGGCTTTGTTTAAGAAAGGTTTGCTTCTGTTGTTGTAGACGCAAATTGGCTCAGTATGCCGCCAGCATGGATGCCGAGCAGCGTGCCTATTTAGAGTCGGCTCGGCATTTTGCCGAGGAGCAACAACAGCAGCATTCTGCAGCGCAACTTTCCCCAAGCTCCGCCAGTTCGCCGACAACCGTATACCAGCAACAACCGCAGCAGCCCAAACGAAATCAGCGACAACACCATCGACATCAGGCAAATCAGCAAACTGACATTGGTGAAGTGGTAGGCCGTGCAGAGATTGCCGAGCATGATTCACCAAATCCCGAATGGGTAAGCAGTAGTCTGGAGGCGGAAGTGGGTGAGAACGACCAGGCGAACCAACAAGGCGGCAAGCATGTAGCCGATGTTGCAACCTGCAAAGCTGAGAACGATGAAGTAAAGCTTGCACCGCAGAAGCGTCGCGGCACTGCTGAAGTTCCGGAGGTTCAGGCGTCTGCGTCTGCGTCTGCAGCTGAACCATCGCTAATATCGCAGAGAAGAAACGAGAAGCGACAGCGAGAGCGAGAGCGAGAGCACAGAACCCCCGAACGTAAGGAACGACACGGAAAATTGCGCCATCTACGTCGTAGCCCGGGCGAGCCCGAACCACGCATCGAAGCTGAGAAGCCTCTGAAGCATGAAAATGCCAAGGATGAAACACATTCGATCGAGCATGACGAGGCGAATGACATAGTGACAGAGGAAGTGTCGACCACTTTGTGCAAACCAATCGAGGATATGGAAAATGAGTCCGATCAGCATGATACAAGCGGAAATGTAGCCACCAGTCAGTCTCATGGCGGCAAACAACAGTCGTCATTGTCCTCCTCCTCATCATCACTGCATCATTCCAACTTCGGAAAGTTTCCGCCAGTACCCGAAGGCTATCTCATCAACGAGCACGGCATTTTGATGGCGCACGACTTTGTGCATGGTACGCCTAATGTTCCCACACCGACGACAACCACAAGTGCGGCGGTAGCTGCCGCTGCTGCTGCAGCGATGGCCGTCGCCACCGCCAATGGAGGCCACAGTCAGGTCGATCTTGGCGGGACTGTTGCCGGTGGCGAGTATGTGGATATAAAGCTGGAGGATTTTGATGCCGCCGACCTACGCCTGACCAGCGAAGAGATGTCGCAATGGCAGGATGTGATTAAAATGGACGACTACTTAGCCAAGGGCAGGCGACCACAGTTTTGGGAGGAACCCTTCACCAAACGTGTAAGTTTCTAAGTACGTCATTGATTGTTGTTCTCATATTGATTCCCCGTTCCCTCTTCAAGGTGCTGGATGCCATAAAAAACAAAAGACTTGAAATGAAGAAAGCAGCACGCATCTTAGGTGTATCTTATGGCACGCTATACGGACGCTATCGTGAGGTATACGGCTGTCTTAAGCACCCGTACAGGTGAGCAGGTCACGCTTAGAAAATCATAATCCACTAAATCATGCTCCCCTCTACAGTGGTACCTCATTTCGCACCTCCACATCCACCGCGACCCAGTTGGGCGCACAACCACGCTTCGATTTATCCTTTCGCAATGCCAGCGTCTTAACCGGCCCATTGGGTAGGCAATATTTTCTGTTATAAACATATCATATTTACTCAGTCACTGAAACGCTCAATTCATTTTAGAAATCGGCAAAATACGCACAAAAGATCTGAGCGAACTCTGGACACGGCCGCAAATTTGAAAGGGAAAGGCGCCAAATCGAAAACGTCGTATTCTGTAGACAAGGGGCCGGCGGTGGTGGTGGCGCAGTTAAAAATGACTCTTAGTCGTTAGCGAAGTAATTTATTTAGCTGCACTACATTGTTAACCCAACAAACAAACACACAAACAAACTAACAAAAAAGACAGTATAGCGTTAAGCTCGAGGCTAGTTTAAGACCCATTTTTTTGTCGAAGGCAAATTAACTGTTTGATCTTTTTTTTTTTTAGATAAATTTCAAGTATGTAGTAATTAGTTAATCCAATGGAATTTCTTATAAGGATTAGTTATGAATGAGCATCGACAAGATGGGGCCTTTCAATGTGAAGCCTCTCTTACTCCGGTCATTGGCCGTCCCATATTTAAAACTTTTGACTTGACGATGGGCGGTGTCGATAACTTGAGTATGATGCTCGTCCTTACTAATCAATATTATTACTAGTGTATACACAAATACCTTAAATACAAATACATAATAATATTATTGCCTAATAAAAACTGAGACCCTTAAAAGTATTTCAAATTAGAAAACATTAGATTTACATGGAACACTATGAGTCCCTGGCAAAGAAGAAAACGTTTACTCAGTCATCAAAATAGGTGCATCGAAATATGTAGTTTTAGTAAGAATTGAACACGTCATTATAATCGTACAAATGTGTTATTCGTTAAGGGTCAAGAAATTTCAAAAATCAAATTTCACTTGCTCAAATACAACTAAGCGTTGTCGTTTCGTTGTGACTGTCGCAGAACAAGTCAGCTGTGTGTAAGCGCTTCGCTCTGAGTTTCGCTCGGTGTGTGTCTCTTTCTATACTCTTAATTTTTTTCCGTGCGTCCGTAAAGCCGGCGATTTTGCTATCTGCCTGACGAAATCCAACTTGAAAATGTGGCGCCAGATTGATGTGAATGGTGGCCTGGGTCTTATGATGCGTGTAAGTTACGAAGCAGATTGTTGGTATCAAGTCTTAGTATTTAATATTCGGGACAAGTTGGTCCTTCTCGAGTTGATTACTGGTGAGGATCTCATGCAGCGTGTCAGGGTATGGCTTGTGTTTTTTTAGCATTCGGCGTTCTTGAGCTATATGGCATAGTTTTATCTTTTAGCAATTGAATAAGCGTATCAACTACACAGAGGAGGCGGTACGTAAAACGTTGTTGGATGCTGAACCGATAAACGGCGTCTTGAGTGCCGGCGCTGTGGGTGCAAACTGCACGCTGACGTTAAAGTATAGTGAGCCGGAGACTAACCTGCCGCTGCACTGGGAGTGGCACCTAACAAGTATGGAGGCTATGAGGGTAAGGTTTACAATACACTTGGTGCGGTTAATACGGCAGGCCGAACTTGGTACGCAAATCGACCTTGCGAAAAATTCTCTGACACATTCTGGCGTAAAAATTACACTAACTTTGCCGGCAAGGATCCTTATATCGCTTAGCTGCAATGTATAAGGTTGTTTCGTGATGCGTCTGTTATTTACAGGTATGGCAGTCAGTATTGGTGCCCTTAGTGGAAGCTGCTTGTCAAATACGCGAACAAGCAATGGAGTTGCGGGAGTGCGTTCTTAAAAAAGACATAGAGATTCAGCAGTACAAAATGGAAGGCGCAGAATTACGCAGAGGTTGGTTTTAGAAATTACCCGTAAAGCAGGCGTTTTGTTGAATTATCATTAATACATTGCAGTAACCGTTGCCACACAACCTTTTTGTATGCCTACTTTTGATAAAGTCTTCACTAAGGCGTGCAAGGAACTTGAGGGCTATCAACATTTTGGAGAGTACTTGATACATGATTCTGCTTTGTCCACGCCACGAAGACCAAGTCTCAAAGTCGAAAAGTCAGGGGACAGTCCTACTAGCAGTGATACTATGACGAAAGAAAGCCCAAGAAGTCGGTGAGTGCTCAATTGGGATTGCTTTTTGAAGATATATAATAATCGAAGCTCCATGTTTGCCGTCGTTCAGTAAACGCAAGGCCAAGGAATGCGGCGAAAAGCATTTGAATCGCAAAGTACTGGAACGCATGCGGGCAAAAAAGTTAGTCTATAAGGATAGCCAAAGTCAAAGTGATAGTCATGATGAAGAGTTGGCCCGGACATTGGCTGAAATTAAAGAGGAGGATGAAGATGACATATTTATTCCACTCGGATTAACGGCATTATTGAGCAACCAAAGACATTCAATTAACCAAGAAGCACAAGAATTTAGTGTAGCAACTTTAGTTGGTGCCAAAACGTCTAAAGGAAACAACGTAGGACCGTCTCCAACGGCAATCTCTATGCATGTCAATGAAAATCATAAGCCTGAGCAACCAGAAGAGCTAAGTCTGGTTTACGTAGACTCCTCAGATGACAGCCTCAGTGAGCAGCAAATCGGTTCAAGTGTCGTTAGCAATGCCAGTAAAAATGCTAACGCCCATCAAACATTTAAACGCGGTGCATCAGAAGAAGCCGAAGAAGTTGTTGTTATTAAGGGAATTGATGAAGTTGGCAATGAAGGAGCCGACCAAGGTGGCAGCGAAAGTGGAAATTATGGTGAATCGGATCAAGAGAAATCCGACGATGAATTTATTGCACAGTTTAAAGCCATTAAGAAATCAATAGAAGACTTGGAAAAACTAAAAAAGTCAATCAAGTAGTACAAAAATTGAGTGGGCTTCAGTTAGCATGGAAACCCGCTTGAATGATCGTGTACGTAATATTTCGGCAGTGATTAAATAAGATTAGAACAACTTATAATTGCATTTTTATATTTGTAATTGTCTACGTCGATACGATTGGGTCGATTTGTGCATAATTCCTTGGTTTATGTTTGGGTGCAATAATTATAAATAAATTCAGTTATTTGAATTATTTGTTGTAGGTGTGAGTTTTTACCAAACAAATCCCTAACACATGCGATTAGATAATGGGTGACTGAAACTAAGGCGTTTTGGGTCGTCTCTGCCTTTGGGTAATTGTGTGGAAAACTACACATTCTATATGTATTGGCACTCTCAGTCGGTAGTAATAGTTCAAATAAGCAATGTACTGTAAAGAGATGACGCTCAAAACACGAGGACTTCTTCACGCCGCAGTCCTTCTGTGGCTGTGCGTAGTGGCAAACGCGTTGGCTGGAACGAGTGAGTTCTTCAAAGCTTAACTGAAGCCGAAGCTTTTGTAATATTTGTAAGGTCTAAACGACTGATAAATTCCTAGAAATAGGTATGGTTAATGGTAACGCGTCGCAGCTGCCATCCGAAGGGGATCCTCGCATTGTTGGTGGCAGTCCTATCACCATTCTTCAGGCACCGTGGCAGGTGTCGGTGCGCTTGAAGGCTTTGGAGGCGGCGTACTTCGGTGCTGGTCATATTTGTGGCGGCTCTGTGATTACACAACGGGTCGTCATGTCAGCGGCGCACTGCGTGCTCAAGTGAGTCTGCCTGACCAGAGATTAGTGCCATTTAAAAAAAAAAAAATTCGACTAATTTTTTTGCAGTTCGAACGTCGATCCAATCGCTTATCGCGCGCCCAGCCAGTTTACACTTGTCATGGGTTCCGTCTATCTGTACGAGGTGACACAATACACGCTGCAATACGATGTGCTAGAGCTGCAGATCAACGACGCTTTCGATCTAACCACGCTGGCCAACGATGTTTCGCTGTTCTTCATCGATGGTCTGATACCCAGTGATTGGCCAACGGTGTCGCCCATACCACTGAACTACGGCGCCGAGTCTAATGGCACATTATGCATGGTCACCGGATGGGGTGCGACAATGCAAAATGTGAGTGTTACGCTAGACGCGAGACCAGACGCCTCTCTTCGTAAGATCTGTTTAATAAATGCTTTACTTGTTTCGACAGGGCTATATATCATCGGTACTGAATGGTGTCAATGTGCCCATTGTGAACAACGCTGTCTGCTCGATTAACTACGGTGCCGTCTACGCTGGCATGCTGTGCGCCGGCAACATACAGCTGGGTGGCGTTGATGCTTGCCAGGGCGATTCTGGTGGTCCTTTGGTATGCAACGAACTGCTGGCCGGCATCGTTTCCTGGGGCTATGGCTGCGCAAAGCCCAGCTACCCCGGCGTCTACACGAATGTCTCCTATTTCGATAAATGGATTTCGTGGGCCAATTCGACCTTTGATTATAATTACTACGTAAGAGCCGATTATGACTACTATTCTGGCTCCGGTAATCGCAAACATCTGACTCCACTGTTGGCACTGCTGCTGCTTTTGCTGGTAGTCTTTCGCTACTAAAAATGTCGTGGCATCCCCTCGACTCTTTCATAAGCTTGCACCCTTGAATGGCCATTTTGAATTCTAATGATTTCAGTTGTTGTTGCTGTAGCAGCATTCGCCTCTGATACAGATCACTGTCGATGACCAAGACCCAACTGCTCGTGGCAATTAATATGTAATTTTAGTTATAGTGCATGCCTATTTATACATACATACACACACCAGGTGTCGCAATCGATGACATCGATTAGTGAAACCCTCGAAATCCAATTGATTCATAGAGGCCTAATAAACTCAACCAAAGCTAAAGCTCAATTCAGTATATGAATGTTGTTTCCAGGGGTTAACAAGGATTCAGAAGGGTCTACAAAGGTCAACATGAGCCAACAAGCTTCTGCAAAGATCTACAAGGCTCTGCTAGCATAGGTCAGCAAGGTGCGGAGAGCCCTTAACAATAGTTGATTAGAGCCAAAGGCTATTACGCCATTAAAGCGCTTCCTTGAGCATTTGTTTCGATCCAAGGGAACACTATTCAGATTGTGGTAAGCAAAAAAAAAAAAAGATAGATTTGCTTTATCGACATTCAAAGTAGTCAAGTTTTGTTTTGTAGCTAACACAGTGGTATATCCTTTAAGATTTGAAGATCCCAATAATCAAAGAAGAAATCGTCAAGCACAGGGACAGATGCCTCATTGGGTTGGTTGATGCCTCATGTCAACCACCTAGCAATCAATCTGCTGGACAACAGCAGGCAAACGCCCAGCTCCTTAGGTTGCCCACTCCGCAACACGGGTGAGTGATCAGACACACTAACTTTCTATGGAACATGTGATTTTTAAACTTAATACAATTGGCCGGATATCGGCTGATGATAGTAGCAAATAAAACCGTTAGAGAAAAAATATTTGAGGTGTGGTGTGCTTGGCGTAGCGTGGTAAGGTTTACGCCATTAAAAACATGAAGAAATTTTTCGTATTCCAAATTCAGCAAGTTGAAAGGCACACGAGCTTAAGCGACGAATATGATGTTGCTACTGCTCCTCGGATTTGTGGTCTTTACGAATCCATGTGCGTCAGTCAGCCTGCGTTGGCACTTGATTTCCAATAGAAATTAAATGAGGTGGCTCCGCAAATGACTTGACTTCAATAATTTCAATTGTCGTCGGAGTCACACCCAGAACACGATAAGACTTTGCGGCTGTGACGCGTGTGGCGTTTGTGACGTTTGCTAAGCCCACGAAATTGTAGGCACGGCCAGCACGGCAAAATTTCACAATACTAGTCAATTCTCTCGTATATCTGTATGTGCATTCCAGATGCCTATGCCGTTCGATTACAGTTGAAGTCGACCATAGACAAGGCCATAGACAAGGCAGCGGGCTGCGGGCTGCGGGCTGCGGGCTGCGTATAGTTGAAAAGTATGGCTATGGTATAGGTCACTTTTGTAACCGCATACCCGTCTTTTTGACTATAGAGCTCCAGTCGCACATTTCCGAGGACGTGCACTGATATTCATCGATGGTTACGTGCCGTGATCTGCGCGACCAGCGCGCGATGTTGCTTGAGCAGAAAGCCCCTTGAAAGGGCTGCGATTTACATGATCAACGGTTGAGGCAGAACTCTTAATGCGACTGACTTTCCGGACATATACATATATAATGTTCCGATTCCGTGCGTATGTATGATTAATACTCTTGAAGTTGACCCTGAAAAATGGCAAACTAATTACCAAGAATACTTGGAATAATGCTGAAAGATCTCAATGTAACGGCAAATAAACATATATTGCCATATTTAGATTGCGCCAATGTGTCAATCGTAATTCAATTTAGACGAAGTCGAGCGAGCTGCCTTGTTCGGGTGGGCTAGGTGGGTTAGGCAGTCGTCATCGAAAGAAAGCAATGCTTTATCTAATCAATCAAGCAAACGTTCAAAGCGGATCGCTGCTCGTCTCTCACGCAGGTACTCCGTATTCAATCATTGTGCATTACAAACTGGTCTCATGTTGGCCGAAGAGTAGTGCGGGCAGTGATTTCTTGACTTTGCGAACAACAGAAAATCCAGTTAGGCGTAGCGATGAGCGCTGTGCAATTGATATCCTTGTTGACGATACTTGGTGTACTAACGGCGTCGGAGCCGCCGGCAGCGACTGACTCCGCGTCATTGGTGTTGGCGAGAAGCAACGTGTTTCAACCGAAAATAATCAATGGCTCTGAGGTTGGCTGGACCGATGGTACTCGTTATCAAATCTCACTGCGACTCTTCAGGAACGAAATCTATACCGGCTTAGGCCACATATGCGGTGGCTCACTGATTGCACCTAACGCCGTGCTGACGGCGGCTCACTGTGTATGGAAGTAGGTAGCTCTTTAAGGCGACTCGCTCTTCACATACAACCTCACTCTCATCCTCATCCTCATCCTCATCCAACCATCCGCCACATTTGCATGCAATTACGCTTCAACTACTAATCTAAATCCCATCCGGCAGCCGAGACACGAGCAGCGTACGCAGCGCGAGCGAGTTATTCGTCGTGCTGGGTGAACTGAATCGCTATAAGAATACACGGGCGCTGATATATCACATAAAGCAAGTGAGCGTTCCTGCAAACTTTAATATGGATAACCTCGTCGATGATGTGGCGGTGTTGCGTTTGACTGACGAGGTGCCCCCTTCCTATACACGCGCCAGGACAATCGCATTGAATAAGCAACCGCGGCTGGCGAGCGGCACCGTATGCCAAGTGACTGGTTGGGGTGTCACGAACGTCGAAACGGTGAGCACATTGATCTCAGCTCATACTCGTATAACATAAGTTGCGCTCAATTCTATTCCGTGCTGCCTTTCTCTTGCTCTTTGGCTTCGATTGTAGGCAACTTCTGCTGCCAATCTGATGATTGCGGATGTCGAGATTATCGACACAGATCAGTGCAAGTTTGGCTATGGCGACTACGTACGTGATGGCATGCTTTGTGCCGGTTATATGGACGGAGAGCGTGATGCCTGTGCTGGCGACTCCGGCGGACCCTTGGTATGCGATGAGCGTTTAGTGGGTGTGGTCTCCTATGGCAATAGCTGTGCGAAACCAGGCTATCCGGGTGTCTACACTGATGTTGCTTACTATGCCAATTGGATTAATGAAGAACTCAAAGGTTATGCCAATAATTCCAACAAGAACGGAACCGGATCCTTTATTGGTGGTGGGGCTGGTAGTCGCGGCGGTGGCTCCAATTTGACTTGTGGCCTGTCTTTAATTACAATGACATTTGTTATGCTGAGTCACCAATTGTCTTGGCTAATTACGCAATAAAATGTATCAACGAATGGTCTAACGGAGAATGGTTGTGATATTATTTTTTAGGCTTGTGTTTGAATTGATCGAACGTCTCGTGTGTACTGTTCGTTGTTTGAGCACGGCAATTTTGCAGGCAGCCGACTTGATGGCGTTTTCGGCGAACTTGAAATCACTGCCAATAATCACTCGACGACAAGCGATTGCATCGTTCGACGAGCGACTCCGACTCGTGTTTGTGGCATTTGGTAGGCCACCTCCGGTGTCGTTAGTAATGAGCGTGAAAGGGATAGAGTCAGTGCTCCTTCTTGCTGAGTGATGAGTGATGAGTGGTGAGTGGTGAGTGGTGAGTGCTGACAGCTGAGTGTTGCTTGCTGTTCGCTGATTAGATTAAGATGGTGTACCTGTAGTGGCAGATTTGCCTCAAGAGATACGACTATCGACGTTAGTAGCAGCAATGTGTCTACCGACCAGTGTCGTGCACAGTTCTTCTGCTGCTATTCCGTAAGTTGTTCTGCTATATAGTTGAAATCATCGATTTAAACACAAAAGATGGGTGAACATGGTGAAGTATTTATATCGCTATTCGGACTGTTACTTTTGCTGCTGCTTAAATTCACGTCGGTGGGTTAGTAACTTTGCTGAGTAACTTAGCAAAACTTGAGCTGACTTCCTTGCTTCTAGAAATTTGTGTCATAATCTCTCTCTTCCGTAGACTGTAAGCCATCTACATCTGCGCAGTTCTCACTGCATCCGCGTTTTCCGCAGCATCTTAGCGCCGGTGTCGAGAGTGTGGACTCTGGTCGCATTATCAATGGCACCATGGCCTCCATTGAGGCGACGCGCCACCAAGTGTCACTACGTCGCCGACTCAATGATGGCTATTTCTTTGGCACTGGCCACATCTGTGGTGGTTCACTGATTCGCGAGAACGTCGTTCTTAGCGCGGCCCATTGCTTTGTCGAGTGAGTTAGTCTGTATTGTGATTTGTCCCCAGTTCCACATTCAACTGACGACGCTTCCGCTTGCAGTCAAGACATCTACAACGGAATATTTCTGCCCAAGGAGGATTTCGTTGTCGTGATGGGTAATCTGGATCGTTTTGAACAAACTAAGAACACGCTGATATACGATATTGAAGAGCTCGTCTTGGCTGTGGCCAAGTTCAATCTGAGCACCTATGACAAGGACATTGCACTGCTGTTTCTGAGCGGCAGTGTGCCGCTTTATCATCCCACTGTGCGCCCAATACGATTGACACAGAATGCCGTGACGGCGGGCACGGTCTGTCAGGTCACCGGCTGGGGAGTAACAGAAAACGTACCGTGCTTCTTGTTCGCTGGTAGCGTTTGCTAATTTAAACCATTTTGTAGGATTATGAGTCGGATGTTCTGATGACCGTAGATGTGCCCATCATATCCGACGAACAGTGCAAGACAGAGACTCTCTACGACAAGAGTCTTATAAAGCCAGGAATGATCTGTGCTGGTTACTTGGAAGAAGGCCAACGTGATTCGTGCAGCGGTGACTCCGGTGGGCCACTCGTATGTCAGAGTACGCTCGCAGGCGTCGTTTCCTGGGGTATAGGTTGTGCACGTCGCCAATTGCCGGGAGTGTATACTGAGGTGGCCTACTACTACGACTGGATCGAGGAGCGCATTGCGGAATACGAGGCTTCTAGCGGCGATGGTAGCGATGGCAGCGGTGATGATGGTAGTGGCAGCGGTGATAATGGTAGTGGCAGCGGTGATGATGGTAGTGGCAGCGGTGATAATGGTAGTGGCAGCGGTGATGATGGTGATGGCGGTGAGGATGACAAACCACAGGCTAATGGTGCTGTCTCCGAGTTGGCTTGTGTTTTTAGTTTGTTCAGCCTCTTGGTGATCGTACTCGGCTTGATGAATGCATAAAAATTCTTCTGCCTTTTTGCTTCAGTAGTATTTGTTTTTTAAACAATAAGGGATACATCAAATAAATACAATAGAAATGGTAAAATAGAAATTGTGCATTTCTTTTGTGTCACATACTTTTAGGCTGTCGGCTTGGTTTTGCATGCAACGACAGTCCGTAAAACATGAAAGCCGGCAGAATTCTATCCTAAGCACAGCTTTAGAACAATGCCTTTCCAGATTAATAATTTCCATTAAAATATATTGATGTGAAGGAGGTTGAAATGATACTACAAAAATCATGTCTCTGTATTAATATATAGATTTCCATTAAATCCATTAAAAAAGTATTTAAAACAATTTTAAATAAAATAAAAAAAAAAATCAATCCTTTGCATTATTACGATTAGTGGGCGTATATTTATGGCTTAAATTTACGGTTCTGATCTTGTGCTCTGGTTTCGACGAAAGTGTGCGAGGGAGTTGCTCGTTCGTACTGTAAGAATTTGTGCAGGTTATGGTTAATAAATAACGTAGTCTATTGGCGCATATTTCCATTTAAATGCAATTGACAAAATCCAATTTCCATTGAAATTAATCGAATGTCAATGTTGATAAGCACACTCTGTTTACGTATGCATGTGTGTATGTATGTCTGCTGTATAAATGCTGAACGTACATACAAATTTCTTTCTGAATCGTCGGACTCTCAGAGTCGCTTTGTTTGTTGAGTTAATTCGTGCACATCACTGATTACACCTCAGCACACAGCCCAAGTAATGGGCACCAAACTGCAGTGTGTAGGGTATGAGCTACGTGGTGGTGTGCTGTGATAAGGATTTCTCAAATGATTAAAAATTTGAAAATTAAATGAAACAAATCTAAAAATAAGCAAGCAATTAACAACAACAACAATAACATTAAAACGTTATCAAATTTCGGGCTTCTTTAGCATATTTTGGGTTTATTTTATTATAAATATTATAACTCTCTCATAATGCTTATAACACAGCGAGGGAGTCATCGGTGATTGCATAAATTATATATTAGTGTGGCCGCACACGACGAACATGCTCGTTTGATTCGCTCGTGCTTGATGGCGCTGTTGACGAGCTCTGATGCTCATGGAAAATTTCAAATCGAACGAATCACACGTGCAGCAGAGCAGGCTCGTCGTGTATGGCCAATTTTATATACTCTTTATATAATATATTATTATTATTATTAATCAGCTCGACTAGCCAATCGAGTGCCTCAGTTTTTGAGCTTGGATTATGGTTGCGTAGCCCAGATACAAGCTGTGTTTCTCTATCTTATAATAACGATCTAGTAATTCTATATTCTGCATATGAGTACATACACAAGCAGTTGATTAAGCACTTTCACTGTAAAGAGTATTCAAACTTCGACATAGCCAAAGTGTGTAGCTTGGTTGATTAGGGGGAGAGGCGTTGGCAACGAAGACCCCGGCATCGGCTGAAGATTTGGCTTTAAATTTTGTGTTGTTTCTTTTTTTCTTTTCTTTTTATTGCCAATAAAACAATATCACATCAATATGAACAACAACAATAACGGCAACTGCGGTTTGTTTATTTTATTGTATTTTTTAATATTTTTGATGTTTTTTTTTTTTTTTTTTGGTTTTTCGCTTTGTTTTAGTTTAATCAAAGAACACTTTGCAAATTTCCGTTCTACTGTAAAAACTGAGTTTTCATTTGAAGTTAAGAGCTCAAGCCAGCTGGGCGCTAAATTCGCTTCAGACTTGGTCAAAAGCCAAAGCAGCGGCGGCAGCGAAATCGACAGTTGATGACACGTTAGCCGTAGAAGATGCAAAAGACGTCAAGAACAAGTGACTACAATTAATTTAATGAATCAATAAAGTGAAACGTTGGACCGGTGTAGACGAGCAGTGCGAAAAGAAGTGTGTAGCGAGATGCATCCCAATGAGAATATCCGAAATGCTGTGAAAATCATAGTTTTCACGTTCCTTTGCTGTGAGTTGCCAACAGGTGAGTTCGATTGAGAGGCTTCTAATATAATCTATATAATCTCAGGAGCTTTCATGCCAAGGATTCTGGTCTCGATTGCTGGATATGTTATTCAGTAATTTTAATTAAATTCTTTCGGTCAGAGTGGCTTGAAGCAACCATCGAGAGCCCGTAGCTATTCACGAGCCTCAAAATTCTGTTCTCGTTAGGAAGTTTAATGGTGCAATCAGTGGTTCCTGCCCAACCACCTGAAAGTGGTTATGTAATTATGTATTATGAAGGAAGTACACGTATGTTGTCCAAACGACTTTTGAACTTTCTATTACATAAACCGCACCGGGTGAAAGCAGGAAAGAAAGATCAATCATTGCATTTTGAGTGTCTTCAAGCATGCAAAAATATCATCCCAACATCTATTTGCAGCATAGGGCACGTATGTAGGGCATGGGCTGTTGTAAAATCCTGCTATCAGCAATTGACGGTAATCAGTTCAAGGGCGTTGGGTTTCTACTCGTTTGTACATATATATGTACAAGCATAATTCGTGAGAGTCTATCGCGCCGATAAGTCTGCAGATTACAGCTGCTTACGGCAGCTACGGTCAGCATTTGCGACAATGGTTGCGAAGAAATTTAGTGGCTTCGATAATTTCTGGATTCGATAAGATGAAGACGAAGTTGATGGTGCAAGTGTTAGCGGTAGGGGGTGTTGGTTTGGAGGGTGAACGTCACGAAAATCACGCGTGAAAGACGCTCACTGATCGAAGAGCGATATGTGGCGTTTTGATTGTCGAGACGATGCAAGCATTGGCGTCAGCTGTGCCGGCTTCAATATATAATAATAAGCAAATCATATCTGGCCTTTTCAGCGGTTCAGCGTCAAAAGTCAGGCGATCAAAGCAATGGCATCGAATCGGCAGCAACGAGAGCGGCGTCTGCGTTGAGTAGTGAGGAGAGCGTCTCTGTCGCCGCTGCAGCTCATCACGCGTCTATACGTTTGTTGGCGCAAGAAGAGAGCGGTTTTGGTGCCGGACACATTTGCGCTGGAGCGCTGGTGGCGCCCTCGGCCGTAATCACCGTGGCTAGTTGTGTGCAGAGGTAAGTGTACGCGGTATTGACAATGCGTTACGTTCACGTTGATCGTTCTTTCAGTCGACACCCCTCTGAATTGCGCGTCGTTCTGGGCACGCTCAATCGTTACGCGCCGTCAAGGCATACACTCAGTTTTGGTGTAACGCATATTCATCGATCCAAAGACGGAGCAAGCCAGCTAGCGTTACTGTTGCTGGACTGGGATGTACCAGCCAGGCATGCATTCGTGCAGCCTGTAGCGCTGCCACGTAAGCGTCACTCTTATACGGTCGGGCTATCGTTTAAGCTTACCGGCTTTGCGTTGAATGCGCAAGGACAATCGCTGAGCAGACTGAGCGCCTTGAATGCCACGCAAGTGCCTTTGGTGCAATGTAACAGTTCGACCGAGCTGGCGAGACATTGCTACTGCTACCGCTACAAGGACGCAAGATACTTGCGACCTCAGGACGCTGGTGCACCGCTGCTGGCGTATGATAGCGATGAACTTGTGGGTCTCAAACTAAGTGTTGGCGACTCTACTTCTGTGGTTGCTGACGCTGAGCTTTATGTGCATGTTGCGCCGTATCTGGCTTGGTTGCAGACGGAAATCGGCGACGGCACCAATCAGAATGCTGCGCTTTGGGGCACACTCGCGTTTTCTGCGTTCACCGTTTACGCGTTCAGCATCAGAACTCCCAAGGAACCCAAATGACCGATGCTTATGTTGAATAGTTTTATAGAATTTTTTTTTCTTGTTGTGCGATTGTATTTAATTTTTAATTATGTTTTTAATTATTTTGAAATGTGATAATATTAGTATAAGTTTTTTGCTTTAGTATTTGGGAGGGAGGCAGGTAGGAAGTGAAGCAGCAGTAAAAAAATATAATATAAGAAACAATTACAGTTGGAATTTCTCGTAGGCGCCTTTATTCATATGCATCATCATTATGTGATATGAGACTATATAAATATGATAAATTTTTTTGTAAATATTATGTATTTATTTACACTTTTTACAAATTTGTCTTAAACTAGTGAACTACTACCCATATATCTCTCTTCGTCGCAAGGGGAAGGTTGAATGTTTAAAAAATGCTTATGCAAAATATAAAAAAAGTTGCATACTTTTAGGGTGGGGAAAAAATTTTTATTTTTAATTTTTTTGTCATTATTACCCATTATACATTGCCTATTATAAGATATAAATAGACTATTTTACAGATTATTTGTAAAAGTACTGTTGTTACTGGACCTCAACAATAATAAATGAATTTTAACAATAAATAAACAATTAAACAATTAACAATGCATAAATCATATGATGAAGTAATGTTTCCGAGTTAGTTCTTCTACTAGTAATATATTCACACCAACGTTCGAATGCTGGCAAAGTTTGGTCTGGTATTTTCTGCTTAGTTTGACTATTTCCTCATCTACTGTCGTAATTCGTAGGAGGTCTCGTTGCTAATATAGCATTGGGCTTTCGTGATGGTGCGCATAATTTTAGAATGTTGCCTCTGGATTATATTTATGTTTGATTTTTTTGTAACTGCCCATATTTCGGCTCCATATGTCCAAATTGGTTTAATAATAGTCTTATAGATTAGGAGCTTGTTTTCAAGTGAAACGTTTGAATTTGGTTTGAGCAGCCAGTGCAGTTGTCTTACTTTCATTTTGATTTGGTCACGCTTTTTTGTATATGCTGTTTCCAGTTTAGTTTAGTGTCAATATATAATTCTAAGTACTTGGCTTCCTTTTGTGTAATTACCTTGGAGCGTAGAAAAATCATTTGGTTGCATTCTGATCATTTAAACTTGGAATGTCATAATTTTGGACGAACCTTAGATACCCAATGCGAATTTCTAAACACAGCGTGGCAACTGTTCTGATGAGTTTCGATATATGCAATAAGTTTTTTTCATATGGCGGATTGTAGTTACAAGACGCTCGTTCAAGGCTTATTGGGCAAAGTATTTTATTCTTCAAGCCTGAGCTTAATGTAACCTACACATGTCGTTGCTAAATTGCAACGTAGTGCACTGCTTGTCGCGCTCTTTTTTATTGCCAACGTTGAACAAGCAAAGCGTTAATTAGTCATGAATTCATGCCAAATTGGTGTTAATCGTGAGGTTGTTGTTGTTGTTAATTTTGATATGGCTCTTCAGCTGACCGTGTTGCATTTTCTACGTAGCTCATTCTTGTTCGCAGTTATCTTGACTAATGGTCTGCTGCAGATACATTTTGCCTCATTGAAGTTTGTTGCTGCTGCTTTTTATGTTGGTTGGCAAATGACAATCGTGTCATCGGGTCATCAAAAGTATATAAAAATTGCGACATTTTCGAAATGTTTGCGATAATCAAAAGCATAAAAAAATCTTAATATCAAAAAAACATGAGCTCAGATAGGAAACAGCCTTATGCTTCAACCATGTGAGCAGTTGGCGGCATACATAAATTCATAAATTCAATGCTGAATTTTGTAGCTCGTGTAGTGGTGGTGTTGGTGTAGGGGGGGGGGATAACGCCCGGTGATGTCTTATAATGGCTTTTCCACCGATTTTGTTGTTGTTGTCGTTGTCGTTGTTTTGTTTTGTTTTGTTTTGCTTGTAAGGGGCGCAGTGTTGCGTCCGCTACATTTATGAACATCATTTATGGTGTCTTTAATGGGCCTCGACTAATGATCGCCACTGATTGATTCGAACAGAATCGAAGAATGCTAATTTTAGCTTGATTTGATGTCGTTCTCTATGTGTGCGTGCGTGTGTGTACCCGAAAATGTGCAAGGCTGTGTGTGTTTGTCATAGCAACAAATGCGCACTTGCCACCTTTATTGTCATTCATTATAAAGCCGTTTTTGCTCTGCCATTCTGCTTTGAATCCAATTCCATGATTGACGATTTGGCGCGAAAATGTCCTGACACAACGCAACTCATCGTGCCAATCGCCAATCAGATTTTGGTTCGATGACGTTGTCATTGCCAATAAGCGTTAAGTTGGCGAACGTGCAAAATGACGCGATTTCCTGCTATCCAACGCCTCATTCCGCTACTACACAAACAACTCGCTTACTCTCGCTTTTACAAGCTCTCAAACTTTACTATGGTTCCAAAGAGCATTAAATGTATACTCTCCGACTTTACTGCATAAGCACACTCCCTCTTTCACCCTCTTGCAGAGCAAAAAAATCAAACGAACGTAGCCGCGTTGAACTGAACTGTGGCGCTGCGTGTGCCGTGGTTGTTGTGTCGTCGTCGTCGTAGGCTTCGTCCTCAAAGTCGCACTGTGAGGCCGTAACTCGAAAAAATGCGTTTAAACAAAAAAATCCAATTTAGTAACATGTCTCCACATACTCATTGCAAACTATTTCTGGTTCCCAATGGCTTCTAAGCACGAATGTAAGTAGTAGTAGTAGTGGTTCTTTATTTTAATATAGTGGTATGTGTATATACAATTGGGTAACAATTCTATAAAAATTGTGACAATTTAGAGAACATTAGTTATGCTAATTAGCATAGCTCTTTGCTGTCTGCCTAGACATATGCTTATATAAACCGAATAAAAAATAAAATTATATGTATATCTCTAGGTGAATTCCGGTAGCTAGAATTCCTTTGTCAACCCATCCATTTACTACACCCACCTGCCCCGTTTTTGCGAGTTAGCGGACGTTTTGGCGACGTTTGTGCTTTCTCTGGTTCTAATACATAAATTATTAATTAAATTATTGCATATTTTCTTCCTCTTTCATATTACATAATGTGCAATATCTCGCTTTGCTCAGCTGGTGTGAAGTCCCATTTAACCACAGCAGATCACCTCGCACCTTCATTACCTACGATATTGTGCTTCGAATGTAAGTATATTAATCGTTGAATACAAATGTTTTATCATACAGTATTTCGCTTCATTTAGAATATTTTGAAACTTCTTTAGAGACTCCTCTCCATATGAATGTTCCAATTACCCAAATTGTCCAGTCGAAGAACGACTCTCGTTTATTCAAAACACATTATTGCATAATTTAATTGTTGGCAATATTATTCCCCTTTTCTGCTGAGTAGCATAAATTTTAATGTACCTTCTCGGGTTACAAGAGGTTATTTCCCAACATTTCTTGGTTTCTGTAAAACTACTTATCTACAGCATAAACCATTTCGTATCTTGTGTCAAGTTTACAACTTGGAACATAACCTGGTGGTATTTCTTCACCATCTGATAACTCGAAATCTAACTCTTTATCCTCTCTCTACTACTAACAAATATCTATTGTATCAGTCCCTAAGTTAACACGCTGCTTGCATTTCTTATTTAAGTCTACGCTATAGTATTTTTTGTTGCCTTCTTTTTAATATCTTATTTAGGTTTCATCTGTTGGAGAAAGTGGCGTGGGATTGATAAAAAAAAATAAAGAAATAAATATTATAATTTCAATTTTCGATTTGCACCACTGTGCATATCAACATTGTTGTCGGCCGAGGCAGGAGCTAGAGCAACAGTAGCGAGAAATTAAAATGTGTGAAAATGAGCATAGGAAAGCCATTGTGAACAATGCGCTGTGCCCAGTGCGCTGGGCGGCACTGGGATGTAAGCCAGAGAAAGAGAAAGAGAGAGAGAGAGAGAGAGAGCGCGCATCCGTTTAGCCAACGATCGCTGCAACAAGCAGCGGGCGCCCAGCTGAGTTTTGCTCTGTGCGACGACAGCTGCTGTTCTTCTTCATCGATTCTGGGCACACTGAGTTCTAAATGAGTCATTTGGCGATTTCGGTTCGGGTGAGACGGTTGTGTTGCGCATAACCAAATAAAGTAGAGTTGAACGCAGCCAAACCAAAGCAAAGCGTAGTGAATAGCATAGCATCGCATCGCTGTGAGATACAAAAATTACGTTTACGTAAATAAATTTATGAAAAAAATGTTGAGAAAAGTATCAATGCAAACTGCCTTGTATGTTATACAAAAAAATATCTTTTAGTTTTCCTATTGAGTTTTTTTTGGTATAACTTATTTTATTTTTTAAAGTTTAATTAATACAAACAAAACGCAACGAAATACATTTTCAGAGTGCATTAAGCAATGTGGCAGATACAATTTTTTGTGCTCGTGTGAGATACTTTTTTTTTGAGCGTTTGCGACTTCGGTTGCGGCAACAGACGACATTCGCATTCAAGTGCAACGAAACTGCACCGTTCGCCTTGTGTATGCCGGCAATGGCGATATTTAGTTTACGCTGAAGTTTAAGTTTCAGTTATTTTTTTTTTTGGACCGTTTTTTGTTGCGCCGAAAAATTGATCAAAAGAGCGACAAAAGGCTAAATCATAAATTCAAAGGGAAAGAGTGCCACCGAGCTCAATCAGCAATCAGTTCTTGCATTGCATTGTTTCCCAACGCAAGATGTCATCAGACGCTGGTGAAGTTATTTGGGAAGCCTGAATTGTGCCTATTCAGTTTTCTCTCGTGTTTCATTTGCTTTGCTCGCTGTGCACCACGCCATGAAACTTTGGAAGTCGAAGAAACCGATCGGCTGCGTGCCCGGCAAATCGGCGGCGCTGAAGAGCGAAGAGACGACCGCTGCTGCTGCTGCTACTGCCACCACTGGAAAGCAGCCACACCAAGAGACTAACGGCGGCATCGCGTTAGCACCCATGCTATCCGGTAAGTAGTCCGCTTCACCACTTAACACTCAACTTATTTGTAGACGCATTCGCGTCTTTCAATCAAGCTCAGCTATCCATTCACACCTCGGCACTGGCAGGGCGCGAAGCATGCGGTCTTTGCTGTTGGCCTCGTCTCATTCGCGACCCGCGACCAGCGACCGGCGACCCGGCAGTTGAAATCAGTTTTTGTGTTTTCTTTTGGCTTTTCTTCAGCTCGACGCAAATTGAGTTTTCCGATTTTCAATACTTCTCGCACGCACTTTCGAATCGATTTCTGTCGCTCATTCAGGGTTATCGCATTTCCGTTTCGGCGCCCACTTCGAGCCGCTTCGAGGGGCTCGCCTGCGTCTTCTCGCCAGCGTCTGCCACGCTTTTTCATGCTCTGCACCTAATATAATTTTTCACGATTTTTCAGCACAACGTTGGCTTCCCTCGCCGCACGTGTGCGTCTGCATGTGTTTTTGTCTCTGTGCGACATGTTTGACATTTTCAATTAAAAATAATTGCTCGCATCTCATTTTTGTTTCAAAACTTGTTTTCAGTGCAATTTGTCATTTTGCTCGACGATCTTTGCCGTACGAGTAAGTATCTTTGTATCGCCGTATCTTTTTGTGACACTCTGTACTGTTCATTCAAGCTTATCGCGATTCCTGAACTCTTTCCATTGAACAGTCTTAAAGCCCGTAACGCTTATTGGCGCTGACTTGGAAAAATCTGTACACCAAATTTTGAACTGCATTCGTTGATCCCTTCAAATATACATATATTTCAAATAATATGGAAAGAAATTCGAAATTGTTTTCAAACTACAGCTAAGATTTAACTAAGAGTTCATTTCCTACAATGAAAATATATTCTCTGGGGGGTCTCAGCCCTATTACTCGAGGTCGTTGATTAACTGACTGTTGAGTATATTATCTCCTTATTGATCTAAGGAGTACAGATTTCTAGGCTCGCTCTTTGAGTTAACAGTCGTCCGCCAAAAGCAGACTATGTTTTTGTCGAAAAATATTAGCAACACTGGCAACTTCAGCGTCGAATCAAATGCTGGCCATGTGCTGTGCGTTTGGTTTATTGTTTTACTTTACCAATTCATCCCAATCGATTTTAATTATTTCCGAAACTAAACGTTCAACTCGAATACTTGAGATTGAGAGTTCACACCTACAAAAAATATTTTCACTTCAGATTGCCGCTGCAAGCGAGTTGCGCCCTTGGCGCGCAATTGGGCTCAACAAAGTTTAATCTGATTTATATGGGTCTCGATGTTTTTCTCCTTCTTCCCCAGCACGAGTTTATGTCATTTTTCGTAGCTTTATAGTCGGTTTATGTCGATGCTGCGCGCATACTGCAGATACTTTTGCGAGTTGAATGTATTCGGATTTTTCTCTGAAAAATTCGCTCTTTGTGCGTTGCGCCACATTCAGACGACTGGCTTCCCCGAATTTGAAAATGTTAAAAATTTGAAATGTGAGTTGAATGCGTCGAATACGATATTCCTAAATTGTCGAACTATCTTTTTTATGAGCCTCTTCCAGGCGTGTCTTATGCAGCGTCTTTACGACGCTGACGCTGTAATGTGCCCGAGAACAAGCAATAAAAGTGATTTGAATATCGTGTAGAGTGATGGGTGGGGGATAGAAGACGCACAGACAGACAGATGGACAGACAGACAGACAGACAGACAGTTGGCAAACTAAAGATGTTTGTCAATGAAGTTAGCTATTGTTAAACGAAGCTTAAGGAAAATTAAACTAGTGTGTATACACACACACACATCTTCATTGACACCGTGCAAACAAGTGACATCTGCTCATCTCGTCGAATGAACGATTGAGATATTCAATCGTGAGATACACAAATGCAGAATGCAGAATGCAACGGAACTGAGTCGCGTTCAGCTCAACACAACACAACTAAACTGAACTGAACTGAACTGAACTGAACTGAATGGTAACCCTTATCTGCCAGTTGGTCGTTGCCAGCGCCGTGCATGACAATCAACTCGTCACATCACATCACATCACATCACTTCACATCACGAGCTCTGTCCATGTGCCGTTTGAGTGTGCGTGCGTGCAATGGCTTTGCCAAAGTTGACTTGCTCTAATTTTGGCCTCTTTTCTCTTCTTCACACATTTTGCATTATTACTATTGTTCATGATTGCGGCGTACCTAAGCTTGGCTTCGTTACTTTGGAATCAATTCGGTCGGTCGGTCGGTCGGTCGGTCGGTTCGTTTCGGTGCCACTATCGGTAGACTAATTGGTCAGTGGCTGTTGGCCGCCCACAATATGCATTTTGGAGCATCTAAACCGTTGAGTTGTTTTTGTGTATCTGTGTTTGCGTAGATGATTGCATTCGTTTCTATATAACTGTTCTTCTTCGCTTGAGAAATGTTGCCAACGAAAATTTAATTAAATAGTTAATTACGCTTACGCTCACCATAAATTCATCAAATGCAATTTAAGCGCAGATACGAGTACTTTTACAGATACACAGACACAAAAGGCGAAAACCATAGCACGCAGCATGGACCGTCGGCAAAGCCGTGGTCATGTAGTGGCAGCTGAGCTGGGTTAAAGTTGGAGTCGTCAATGGTAATAATTCGTTTTGCGCTTCGTCTTCATCTCCAACTGCGCCCACAGTCTGCCTTAGCAGCTATGCTCCACATTCGTGGCATGGATGTACTCGTTGAGTTTGTTTGTGCGGCGGGTGTTAAACACGTTCCTAGCGAATTGAGCGCCGTCTTAATGGGAATTTATGTGGCACACAATATAATTGCCACAAAGTGCAGTAGAAAAATTGGGAAAAGCTTCTTACTCAATGAAAATTTCCAAACAGTTGGGTTCAAGGGGTGCCATCGTCGTCATTTTTATTGTCTGCATTGAGATTTGTGTTTCGGTGAGGCCCGAGCAATAATATAAAATCACATACTGTAATTCCTCAGCGAAAGTTGGGTATGGGTGAGGGATATACATATATGGGTTGGGCTTAGCCCGCGAGAAAAGAAGCGTGAGGCGTGTTGAAGTCGACATGGCGGACGTGAATGTGAATGTGTTGAGTGAGAAAAATGTGAAGATGTGAAACGAAAATTTAATGACGATTTTTGAGCAACAAACAATACGAACATACCAGAATAATACACACACAACACACACGCACACACAAACAAGTAGAAAAAACAAAAGCTCCGGAAAAGCGGAAAATGACTTTGTTCCTGACTAATGCGCCTCGTCGATTTGGGCATTTTAACAGTTGGCACTTATCGCCACAACAAAGAATAAACCAATGAACCAAGAAACCAAGAAACCAAGAAACCCGCAAACCCGACGAACTGACGAACTGACGAACTGACATATCAAAGAACGAACGACAAAAGGAAGTACCATTGCTGGGCACGCGGCTATGCGAAAACGTAGTGGCAAAGGGGCATAGCAGCAATCAAAAAGATAATGACGACAGTAATTATGATGGTGTTTATGGTGGATGTCGCTATGGTGTACATATATGTATAATGATGAATAATGATGAAGACGATGACGATTATGATGTCAATGGTACAGACACGTCGCGCATTCTGTCAAGCATTTCCCATCAGCTCGCTACAATTTCACACATAATTACAATAAAATTGCAACGAGAAGTTCGCATAAACAAATCTCCACTTTCCGATGGATCTGGCGCAGCAGCAACGAAGACGAGAAATACGGAAAATCACTTGGTGCTAATTCATCCGGAAATTGAAATTTCCTTTGATATGATATATCGATTATTTTCAATATCTTCATTCACTTTGAACATTGCACAAAAACCTTTGTTTGAATGGAACAACTTGTTGTTTACGCTTTAGCGTTCGACATGCCATAAATAAAAACTTCGTTCGTAGTTGATAAAACAGTCGGAATAAGCATCTGAAGAACGTGCATCAGGACACCGATTTGTACAGCTGGTCTGAATGAGGTCGATCGCTAAATACTGAGCTTCATTAAGGCCATAAAGTAGCTTCATTCGTAGGTGTAGCTATCTTATGCTTACCCCTTACTTTCTCGAACCCTGTGTCACTTGCAACGACACAACTCTTTTCCTATACTAAAAATGTCTGTTGGTCAAAGTCACCGTCAAAGTGTGCGATTTCCGCATTTTCAGTCGCTTAGCTACACCACAAAAGAACTCAAATACATTTGAAGTATATTATTAGGAGGAGTCAAGATCTTTAACGGAATGTACGAAAATATTCATGCTCCGGTTGCAGCTGCTCTGGATCAAAAGCTCACTGACAAAAAAAAAAAATAAATAAAAAATAAAAAAATATAAAAAAAGGAAATAAAACAAAGCCCAACGCGTTTTTATCAAATGATGAATGAGAATTGAAACAACATAATCGACTACACGCAGGTACATAAGCAACGCACTCAAACAATTTGTCATTTTCATAGATACGCGATCTATGAACGAAGAGCAGATAAAAGATAAGCAATCAAATCAGATTCATTCATCGCCAGTTGGAATTGTGGAATGTGTGCAGGTTTGTGATGATCTTGTTGCGCTACTGTTGGCTTTTGTTTTCATTGTCGTTGTTATGCTTGTTGCGCTTGTTGTTGTTGTTGTTGTTGTTGTTGTTCTTATTTCGAAATGCCTGCAGACATTTGTTTTTGTGTACTTACTTCAAAATGAGGGGTGGAATAACACGATTTTTTGTTGTTTACTTTTGTTGCACGAAATGTGCGAAATCTGCCACAAAATGTCAGTTTAACAACAGCGATAACAACAACAAGCACAACAATAACAATAACAAAGGAATCACAAGCATTACAGCACACTTTCTCCGCCTCCCGCTTTGCCATGAGCTGTTCGCTTGCTTGCTTTTCTCAGTTGATTTTCTTATTAGAAATCTCCCAATGCACTGCTCAGTTCTTGTGAAGTGTGGACCACTTTTCGGCCGCTATCGAACGGCACGGCACACGCAAACACACTCAAACAGACGCAAGCACAAACAGCAGCAGCAGCAGCAGCAGCAGAATGTTAAACAAAAACAAACAATTCAACAAAAGCTTGAGGAAAATACAGCAAGCGGTAAAATCGGTAAAAACGAAAAGAAAAATGTCACAATTTCAACGCCATTCAGGCTAAAAATAGTGGTAGGAAAGGCAACGCATCAACTGCAACGACGACGTCGATGTCGACAGCGACGCTGTTGCTGATGCTGCAGTCTGACTTGATTGTTGGACTGAAGCATCACAATCAGAGCAGAGCATAGCAGAGCAGAGCAGAATTAAACTTTTGTTGCGTTGTGTTGTGTTGTGTTGTGTTGGGCTGTGTTGGGTTGTGTGTTGTATTGAGTCGTGTAGAAGCACAACAAGTACAACAAGAACTGCATCAGCCGCAGCAGCAGCAGCAGCAGCAGCGTCAGCATCTCATCATCAACGTACATATGAATAATTTGTTTTTATGTCTACCGTTTGGATTAATTTGTGAGTTTTGCCGTAGGCAGAGGAGCGAGTACTTCATGCAAAAAGCACAAAAAAAGAAGAAGAGAAAAAAAATGGAAAAATAAAAATTCTATTTTTTTATTTTTATTTCCTTGTGAAATGTTTACTTTCCACGTTCTGCCTGCCGTCACTTTTGCCAACTGCAACTTTGCGTTTTCACGCTGCTTACTGTGAATGCTCACTTAATGAACTCCTCCCTCTCCCAGCAATTGCTGTTGCTGTTGATTTTTCTTTGTTTTCGCGCAGTCTGCAGATTTTATGAGCATTAATTTTCCTTCGTCATTCAAATACATCTTTTTATTGCACGTGTTAATTGAGCGTTTCTTTTAATTGGACCCAAAATGTCAGGACGCACATGCGTTCGTCGCATTTGTCCGCCGTCATCGGTCAAATGCCCACCTGAGTGCGAGTTGAGCCCAGTTGAATTGACTTCATTAGGGTTAGCATAATGAACAATTAGTGGTATATGTTTAGCAACAATTTGACGTAGACAGTTTTCTGTATATTTTTTCAATATTTTTTTTTATAATTCAAGTATAACATTTATCTCAGTAAACTAACTGCATAACACATTTAAGTAATGACGTGTAATATATTAGACTTAGACTAAGTTGAATATGCTGCTAGTATTTTTGGTGTTTGAGAACGGGTTGCGTAAATTCTAGAAGGAGTATGTATGACTCGTATGACTCTTGACTATAAAATTAAATGTCGCTTAATCGTTTGGTTTACTAGGCCGCTGCATGTTCGCTTATCACTCCATCAATTCCATCTTATCAGTTGTTAATGCAACGCCCATAAAACGTGTTTGCAAGTAATCGTGTGAGTATGCGCTGCTATATGGGTGCGTGTGTGTGCTTATGTGTGAGCAAGGGCTTAATGAAATTAGAAGCCACAACTCCACACCGAAAAAAAAATTATATTTTTTGTTGATAAAATTTATCAACGTTCATTGACACTTTAGACGTGCGTCGCCTGCGCCGATCGGGATTCGTCATGGACAATTGGGATTCGAGGATTCGTCGTAGTTCTGATTTCGATGGGGCAACATTAAGCGAGCATTATTGATTGTTGGTTTGAGTTAGCGCAGTGGGGGGTGAGCTGAGGTGTGAGCTGAGGTGTGAGCTGTGCTATGATGTAATGTGATGGCGATGGTTGAAGTGCACTCTTCAAACGCCACTAAAAAATAAATCTCCCTTCCTTAGCTCGGGCACAAGTATTGCAGTTTGTGTTTGCTCAGCCGTGCTCGAAATCACTTTCAAGCCGTTGGTTGTGGCAGCTGCTCATCGGGCGCTCGCTCACATACAATCGCACATTCTCACATTCTCACTTTCTAACTCTCGCTCTTTCGCTATCACTCTGTATGTGGCTATTGCTGTGGCTCAGTGAGCTTTAGCCAAGCCAGCTGTGCTCACATGGTTGCATTTGCCTTCTTTTGCATTTGCCGCTCGATTCGGCGGGAGTCGTAAATCAATTTCATTACTGCACGCTCGAGTTACAACATCAGTGGTAGCGGCTCAAACTCATGCCGCGTTATCATTTTACGCCATGCCGCATCTCGAAGAAGAGGCAACAATTCAATTCAACACAACTCGAAGTCGAAGTCGACTCGAGCCGTCTGCTACAACCGCCTGGCTCGACTGGCTCGACTGGCTCGACTCAGCCATACGTCGCGGTGCCTTGCATTACTCGTATTCCAATGCAATTAAGATAACCCCTTTCTGCTGCTCTTGCTGCATTTCTCAGCCACCGTTGCCGGAATAAATGTGTCCTCGTCATGAATGTCAGCATTTTGCTAAATACTCACTTTGCAGAAGCTGCCCGCCAAACGGCACCAACTCCTGCTCTACCATTCCATCGCGATACCACCACTTCAAATTCATGTGCTGCCCTTTTTTGCATTCCATTCGTTCCCATTCTTAAATCAATTCGGCCAAGCTCCGTGCTCGGCACCCAGACCCGGTAAAGGAAGCAATGCGACTCGATCTTGGTCTCGGTTTGTTCTCGGCCTCTACTTTACTTCAACTCAACCCAACTCGGTTCAATTCAACTCAACTCAACTCGACTCGACTCGACTCGATTTAACCCGACCATTCCGTGGCCACCCTTAGTTGCTCACCCGCTGCTCTTGTGGTGCTTTTTATCAGATGGAATGCTGATGCGGTTGATGAGGACGTTACAGTTGTCGTTCTGGATGATGATGAGGATGACGATGACGATGACGATGACTATGACGATGATGACATTCTTGCGGAACCACACTCGAGTTCATTTGTAATAATTGGTTTTTCTTGTCGCTGTTTCTGTTGCCTGAGTTGCGCCTTTTGTTGTCTTCTGGCTGCCTCTGGTGACAGTAGCGCTGTTTTATGCCAACTTGGGCGGCCCTTGTTGTGTGTACTCCCGCGGTTTTCTCTCTTGTCGCAAATAACTGCGACAGTCGAATTTTTGACATATTTTCACACCCAGGGAACTGCGTATCCCACATGGCAAAAGTTCTTCACAGTTCGCACTTCAGCATTGGACGTCGGTAGTCGGACCGTTTTGTGTAGGCGATAACGTGCATTATGGAGTGAAACTGACTTCATAACAATTAAATAAAAAAAGTGTTTTTAAGAAAAACGTTAAAATGTGCTGAAATAAACATGCAACGAACGGACAATAAGTCAGTCTGACAGTTCAACTGCCAATCGTTCTAACGTCGCGTCTGAAAATTGTGGAGAAACATTTTGCGCTGCAAATGAAACGTGAATGACCGCAAACAAACTGACGGAGCGGACGGAGCTGCCTTAAAACTGCCGAGCATGTCGATCACGGTTATCATCATCATCAACATCACCATCATCATCGTCACAAGCTCATTGCAAATTATGTTATAAGCATAATGAAGTTGTTCTCGCCGTGTGGCGTGAGACTTATGACCACCACCACGTAATCTACCAACTACTTTGGCTCACTTACCATATTATGTTATCATATTCTACATTTAGCTCCCACTCCACTCCGCAACTCATAGTCAAACTCCTCCCTTTGCCACCTCATTCTTTTTTCATCGTTCAGGCTTAGGCTTTAGGTCGTATGTGGGACCACACACTCCGCGGCAAGTGTTACGTTTAATTGGCCAGGATTATGGACGCACAGGAAATGCTTCTCTTCACGTCGTTCGCTCTTAGCGATTTCCGCGCGATTTTCTTATTTTTCCTCGAGCGAGTTGCTGCTGCAACTGTCGCCTATAAATTTTCATGAAAATGTTTGTTGCACCCACCATAAAGCGAAAATAGACGAACCGAAATGGCAGAATTGCAGTGCCAGCCAAAGTTTAAGTCGTAGTCGAAGTCGGTGTCGGTGTCGGTGTCATCGAAGTTGCAACGGTAAATTGTGCGATTATGGTCGAACTGCCGGTTGCCGGTTGCCGGTCGGTCGGTAGGCGTGATTAGCGTCGTCGTACTATTGAAAGCGCTTATTGAGTTGATTGCTGCTGCCATCCTGTCCTCACCACCAATGTCATCGTCAGTTGCGCTTTGGTTATGCTTCTTGAGCAGAAGAGGCCGTCCCTGCGCCAATGTGAGATACAATTTCCGCCGTCGCCAGTAAAGTTGAACTAAGCAGAACTAATGAATTATGTCAAAGAGAAGAGAACTTTGTGTTTGTGTGATGCGTACGCGCCGTGAAAATCAAATTTAAAGTTTATAAAAATAGCAATGAAAAACGAAAAAAAAGAAGAAGAAAAATCGACTTCAAAGCGAATGCGTAAAGTGGCGCAAAAAACATTTTAGTACGGAAAACACACATGCACACACATTCATGAAACATACGAAAGCATCGAGAAATTGAAATTGTGGAAAAACGCGAAA
The DNA here is from genome assembly GCA_035041755.1 of Cacoxenus indagator. NCBI lineage: Eukaryota > Metazoa > Arthropoda > Insecta > Diptera > Drosophilidae > Cacoxenus > Cacoxenus indagator. The sequence continues at coordinate 1,044,943 of JAWNKX010000220.1, read as the reverse complement.
AAGTAATTGCAGCCTCAGCATAAACGCATGCACACCTTCGACATAAACTATATATATGGAAAGATGATAAAGAAGTAGAAGAAGAAGACGCGAAATTAAGAAATCAAATAAAATAAATTCTATCAAATGCAAGTGGCACAGTGACGACACCCTTCAATTCACAACGAAAGCCAAGCCAAAAGTAAATTCAACAAAAAAGATACAAAAGTATCTCAACACACAACACACAACATACAACCCAAAACACACAACACACAGTGCAAAGCGACTTCCTTCGGTTGGCGCAAATGAAGCGAAACGAAAAATTTGTGTTTTTGTTGTTGTTGTTGTTGTTGTTGTTGTTTTGGCCACTCAAGAAAACTAAACAAAAAACAAACAAAAAAATATTGGAAAAGAGAGTGAAGTGAAAGGCGTCTTGCTTTTGTTAATGATATTATTGTTATTGTTTTTGTTGTTGTACGAGAATCAACAAAGAACAATAGTGGGCAGAAGGAAAAGAGCGAAATGCTCCGCTTAAATACGAAAAATTTCATGCGCCACTGAAGCGCGTTCGAAAATCAACAATTTACGTCAACAGTTTCCCTTCGTCGCAACTCCCCAACCATAACCACAACCGACCCCATCGACCCCGTGTCGACATCTGATCATGCCCGGAAACAAACCGGGTGGCCGAATCGATTTCGCAGTTTTTCTCGATTTTTCAAACCGCGTGGCCAAAAGTATTGCCACACCGACCAACAACAAAAAATATTTAAAAAAAAAAGTATATATATATATATATACAAATATAACAAAACAAATTTTTCCCACTGCACGCGCTTCTGAAGTCTGTACGTGTTGCTCCTTTGTCGTTGCTCCCCGTGTGTCTGCTCGGGATCGACATGTTTCTCAGGGCCAGTTGCACACCAATGAAGGGGCGCTTAAATCAATAAGTGAAAATGAAAACATCTTTGTTCGGCTTCATCTATCATCTCTTACAGATATTAGGCAGTAGTACTACATATATTTATATGCATTATTGACTTTCATTTGAACCGCTTTTCGCTTCAAAGAAAGAAAGGGTTCTCTGCAATGAATCAGAAAGAAAAAGGCTTGTGAGCTACTCACATGAATTGAGTGTCAAGTACGCCGTTCACTCATAGCGAATACGAAGAGAAGTTCGGCTTCTGAATACCTGCACAAGTGTGAATGCATTCGATTTCCAGATTGGCTGCATTCACCAAATCTCGCGATAACTCGTGAATAAACGAAATGCCTCATCATATACAAAAAGAAGGCAGCGAAGAGCGCAATACTCTTGTTCGTACTTAAGACAGCAATAACAACAACAATGGCAAATTCAAGACGCAGCAAAGCATAAATAATGAAAGAAGGTGTGCTGGGTCATGCAGTGGTTATGCAAAAACGTAATTCTAAGAAAAAAAGAAAAAAAAATTTTTTTCCTTTAAAAAATAAAAAAAAGTAAGTATGGTAGTCTGTTCTAAAGGCCGAATGTGTTGTTTATGAACGAATTCATTAAAATCGGTTCAGTACATTTTGCATGAAAGCGTTACATACAATTTCCATATAATCAGTTTTATATAATAGTATAGATAATATGCGCGTGTTTTAGTAACTAAATTTTAATGCGCAGACATTTTTTTGTACGCCTTTTTACCTTACTTAACAACGCTATATTTTAATGGAAATTATATGATTGTAAATGTAGATGCGCGTTATGTAATTATACGGCAATATACTGATGCTACAGATGCAGATGAAAACAGATGAGAAAATTTAACGTGCTCTACTGCGAACTGTGTAAGCATTATCACTTACGATTTCTGATTGAGCATGCGACTTGGGAAAGCGCAAATGCAGATAATGGCAGACTCTGTATCGTATGCGTTCATGCTATGCTATGTGCTTGAATTTCAACCCTCGTGCGAACACTAGTACTTATGTCTTTTAGATTAAAATTTCCAGACTATTTAAGCTCTTATTTGGGCCCGCGCTGCGCCAGATCGCTCCTGTCGGCGCCATCGCGAAAAGTTTGACATTTCGAATAAAATTTTAAAAAAATTTTCGTTGTTCTTATCAAATTCCTCATGAAATCAGAATGTCTGTTGCGTTGTTTTCTATGTTTTCTATGTTTTTTTATTTTTACTTTGATTAATTTCAAAATTTTTCAAATATTCGCTCCACTTTTTTATTGCATGTCTGAAAAAATCTGCAGATGTTTGTTTTGCATCGCAGAGATTTGATGTTCGTTTTGTACTCCGGTCCGGCATAGATCTTTGTTCGTTTCAGCAGAGAGATTAATTGGGTTTCTTAATTGTACAAGTTTAAATTGTTGGCTTTGTCGTGTTCTGTTCTGGAATTTTAATTGAACACGTTTTTTATGACTTTTGAAGATCGGTGAATCAGTTTGCGCTGCGCAGTTCATTTCCACATTTGGTTTTCCGATGCGAAGTGTTTTCGTTTCAGTGCGTTTCGGAGAATTGGCTTAGCTCATTTTCTTGGAGAATTGCGAAAGCGAATTTCAATTGAGTAATGATGGCTTACCCCATTGAACTCTTTCGAAAATCGAATTGGATCGCCTGTGTCGGTTTTTCTTCTTCTTTTAAGTGATGGCCGGCAATGCGTTAAACTGCGTGTGTGCGCTGCCAAAAGTGGCGTCCACTCACAGCGAAACGAAGCCGAATGTGCTATCTTGGCTCGGTGTGTGTATAACCGAGTACTATTGGCCTTGTTGTGTATGCGCCCACAGCCACCACTAACGCCACCGCCGTCACCGCCGCCACCATAGGCGACGTCATCATAGTCTTGATCAACAACATCGTCATTACGATATCATTGCTGGCTGGCATCAGCAGCAACTCTATCGCAATCGTCATCGCTGCCCGTGGACTAAGGCCGGTTAGCCTTTAGCCGTGTTATGCGTGAGCGTTGCGAATTGTACACGGTGGCGATTCTTTGATCTTTTGACGCTTTTGGTGTTGATGAATGCATCACGACCAAATAGAGTAGCATGATGAATCACTAGAGGTAGCAACAGCTGCCACTTAGCTGACACTGGTCAACTGCGCCGTTGCTTGCTCTTTGAAGTCAAAACGCCTTTGAGGCAAAATAATAATCGAAAATGTCGCCTTTCAACGTTGCGAAGTTGCAAGTACCGATTTTTTTCACTAACCAGTAGCCTCTATTCCGTCTGTCTTTGCAGTTGATCGCGCCATGAGTCCCGCACAGTCGGAGGATTCTGGACTTGCGCCGGAGCGTGGCACAACATACGCAACCATCACGCTGCCACGTGATAATGCGCTCAACTTGGGCATCACATTTGCAGGTGAGTTATTGAAGAAATACTAAATCAAAATTTAAATAAAATAAAAGAAGAGCAGAGAAGAGAAGAGAAAAACTTTTGGAACTTCAGTTCAATTCAGCTCAGTTCGGAAAAGATCACATTGAATCGAATGACTTTGTAGCCAAGCATTTGGCAATTGGCACTTGGCCTAATCGCCTAATCGCCTAATAAAGCGTGCTAAAAATCTAGTCTTAATGCGTTTCATGTGGCTGACTACAACATGACCTGGGCACAGTGCTTCCACCCACCACACCGTTGGAAAATGCTGCCTGTTTTTCCGTTGGCCATTGCCGTAACAACTTGAGTTGTGATTGCGCCACTTGAGTTACCAATTAGAGTGAGTGGAACGAGTAATTCGGGTGTGCCGCAAATCACTTTTGACAGCTACTCCGCATGTTGCCGCGTGCTTGGATGAGGGGCAATCAAGGGGTTTGGAAAATATGCGGGAAACTGATTTTCTGCTTTTGCTGTTAATTTAGGAAAATCTCAACATTTTCATACAAAGAAATTTGAAATGCTCAAAAAACTTGACATGAGAATTGATGGTTCTGACGTTGCTTCTTTGCAACAACAAAGCTAAGCTGTCGGTTGGGCGGGCGATGGGTGAGGGTGAATTAAGGCTGTTGAATGCGGGCTGCCACATTATAAAGTTAAACTATTTTTCACTTTTGACAGCTGTCAATCTATCTATATGAGTATCTATGAATACAGCAATTACTATTCTAGAGCTGAATGGGCGTGGCATAGCACCGGTTTCCGGCTAAGCTGAACGCCTTTGGTTTTGGAAAACTGCAATTCCCAATTTTAAGACACTTCAGAGGTCCATCTTAAATGATTTGGACAATAGTTGAGCTCAGTTACAACCTGGGGAACGCCTGGCGAGTCATGTATTTTTAGGAGAAAAAGCTCCGAATTATTTCCGATGAATAAATATTATAGCAATAAAAAGCGCTCTATGTAAATGCGACCAAAGCAAGTCCAAGTGCTCAATAATGATTTATTGACGATTTTTTGTTGTTGGCGCGTATTTCGGTGGGCGAACTGTCGCCATCGACTGCTATACATGAATACATGTCTGTGGCATAATTTGTTGCTCTTGTCACAGCCACAGCTACAGCCACAGTCAGAGTCATCGTCGGTCGACGGTCGACGGTCGATGGGCGTTGTGTCCGTAGTTGCTGTAGTGGGTGTTTTTCATAGTTTTTTTGTTGTTGCTTTTTATCGCTGACAAACTGTGCCGACACATCGACATCGTCAGCGTCTTCGTCTTCATAAGCAGCAGCAGCAGCAGCAGCAGCAGCAAACGAAGCTGCCAAAATAAATCATCGCGCAACGCAAAACATAGGCCAGCGACAAGAGTACGGATCCGACCAGACCAGACCAGACCAGGCCAGGCCAGACCAAAACATTATACAAAAGAACAGAACAGTAAAGAGCGGTGCGTTGTGCAGCGGGGCTCATTGCAGTGGAGCGGAAGAGCACAGTGTAGACATAATATAATAATCGTGGGCTACATATAATAATTCATGTCTGTGTCTGAAGATGCATAAAGACACGGCCATATAATTTTCATATACAACAACACTCGGCAAGTTGAATCTGTGTCTGGCAGAGACTGATCAGTCATCATTCGCATTCGCAAAGTGGACTCCACGTGGCCCTCTAAAGTAGCAGGAGAACGGACGCCTTCGTTATCAGCGATATCATGTTTGCCATCTTGAGCTGTGGTCAGCATGGATAATGGGTTAGTTCATCAGCTCCTGATAGATGGATAACTCTCGCTTGTGTTTGCCGGCGATTTTTCATAATTGCTTTGTTCGCGGCTGGTATTAATCTACGCTGGCCTGGTCATCTAGCCGCTGGCAGCGAGCCTAACTCTGGTCACCAGTGGCGGCGAGTGGCAGGTCTCGCATGTGACGAGATGCTGACAGCGATGCGGTACGCTTACGCAGGCGGAACTACGAATGAAAATATTTTCAGTAATTTTTGCTGGCACGGTTGGTTTGGCATCTCATTGCGTCTCAGCGCGTCGTCGGCTTCGTCTCGTCTACTTGTCTAATAATCTAAACAAATCCGGAATGCACAATTCAGTTGAATTGTTTATCTCGTTTCCTCTGTGAATCCGAATTTGAGCTGAATTGTTTGGAGAAGATTCGATTTGTTGTGACTTGTTTGAATCGAGATTTTTGTTTACCTCAACGCTTCGATCACCTTTCTTGCTTTTTCCCTCTCTTCGCTCGCATCGTTCGTCGGTCGCCAGAGCGCAACGATCTGTCGTATCCACCTGTTATCGGCTCATTGAGTCCACTGGGTCATGCGGCAGACTTTCTCGCGCCCGGCGATCGTCTGCATCAGATTGACGGCGTGTCGACGATCGGTCTAAGTAATCAACAGATTATGAGTATGTTGTGCCTTGGTGGCGCCACGAATGGCGCCGGCGTCGCGGGACCCGCTGTCGTTGAAATCGAGTATTCACTGCCGGAGTACAGTGAGTATGAAGTGTGCTGTCAGTTGAGCGTTGGCATTAATCATTTCATTTGAACTGGCGAACACAGTTTCCCAGAACAGTCTCTGCGTCACGTCTAAGCTGGCGCAGATCACAGTAGAGCGCGAAAGCGGCTGTCTGGGCTTGACACTGCGTGGTGGTGGTGACTTTCCGCTGATCGTGACACATGTGCGTCCGCATGGCCCCGTCTACAAGACGGGCCGCATCAAACCCGGTGATCGCCTGTTGCGCGTCGATAATGTAAGTCTGACTTATGCCAGTTGTCTAGTTTAAAATTGTTCTTTCTCCGCTAAATTCTCGGTGTGCAGGTCTCGCTGATAGGCAAGACACTCGCGGAGGCACAACAGATCATCAAGTGCGGTGGTCACATTTCTGGCTATACCAATCTGACTATCGAGTATGATGTGTCCGTGGTGCAGAGCGTTGAATTTTCGCTCGGGCCACTACTAATTGAAATCGAACGCCCAATGAACGATAAATTGGGCCTGGTACTGTGTAATTATACATCGGCAGCGGCGGGTGTGTCGGCCGCCTCGTCCACGCCGGTAGAGCACGGTGGTAAGTTGGATGACTTGGGTGCTGCTGGCGGCGTTTATGTTGCGAGCATTTTGCCCGCCAGCATTGCGGACAGGTAAGTTGAAGCTCCAATGAATTGGTGACAATGCTGTTAAAGAACGCTCTACTCTTCGCCAGATGTGGTGCACTCACCGTGGGTGATCAGGTGCTTTCCATTGACGACACAATTATAGAGAGCGGTGCTTACAGTCCGGACGAGGTTATGACCCTGCTAGATACGAGCACAGGACGAGGGTACACACAGATGCAAATTATGCCCGCACACGCTTTGGCACGCCGTGGTGAGTAGCACATGAGTTCGTTATTGGGTGAATGAATGTCATTGCGATGGCATCGCGTACGGTGCCATTTTTGGCGGCTCGTAGATATGCCTGCCCCTTAGAAGTTCGTTGTGGTCGATTGTACAACGGCCGATAGCTACCCACGCTCATCTGACTTATTGCGTTACGGCTAATGAGCGAAATCGACTACGTTGGCGACGTTGGCGACGTTGGCGGCGATGGCAACGACAACTCTGAAACAACGAAAACAAGGTCATCATTAGCTTTGTACTCAAGAACGCTGACGACGATTGGAAAAACAACAAATGACAACAGATGGCAATCAATTTGGCTGTTTTCAATTTGTTCATTTTTCGGAGCGTTTCGTGAAGTCGATCGTCGCGACAATGTCGGCGAAGTCGTTGACAGCCACGCCAATTGACGGTTGACGGGTGGAGATGTGCAGATGTGGAGGCACATTTCAGTTAGCTTTTGGGGGCTTTTGGATGCATAAATATTAGACTTAATCTACGTTAGCTGGTGGGGTCGACTTTGGAGTGCGGCGACAGTCAAAGAAGACTTTGGGACATTAACCAAAAGACACTAAGAGTCAAGATGCTAAATATGGGCGCAGCTTTTACCGACGACAATGACGGAATCTGTGTAATGCGCTTTCATTTCCCATAAGCCCAACGGCGGGAGCGATTGACTGAGCGCACTGAGAAGTGTTAGTAGCTATAGCCAACTACTCCCAGAACTGTGTATGTTAAAACGCGCATAAATTACAGACGGACGAATGACGAACAACGAACGACGAACGAGGAACGACGAACGAATGAGCGCGGAGACAGCTGGTTGCATTGAGCCAGTGTAAATTGTGGTTGAACGGTGAAGGGGCGGTGACGAATGGGAGCGTCGAACACTTAATTTCCATTAAAAACATTTTCTTCGCTTCACCGGTAAAAATAGCCACCGCGGCCGTTGTCGTCTTCGCTTTAACGAAGAGAGAAGTCGAGGGAGTCATTTGGAGGAAGGGCTCTTTTAATATTGTTTATTGTTCATCGATTTTCAGGTCACACCACGCTTGGCAGCCCCAAGTACAGTTTTAGCACACTGGAGTCTCGCAAATCAGTGCGACAACGTCAGCGATTCGTGCGCAAGAGTTCGTTGCCTTTGGAGGCAGCGAGTAGTAGCTGCAGTGGCAGTGGCAGTGGCAGTGGCAGTGGCAGCGCAGGCGGTGGTGTTGGTGGTAGCGGAGGCAGCGCCAACTGTAGCAGTGGCATCAGCGCCGGGCCCAGCAGCACAAGTACCAGCGGCAGCAGTGTGGGTGGCATTCTGCATCACTCGACGAGCATGGGTCTGTGTCGCGCAGAGAGTTTTCCAGTGCTGCTGGACTGTAGCCAAGGCGCCGGTATTGTTCTGGGGGCACAAACCAGTTGCGGTCGAGCGGTGACCATCGCACAGATTATACCCGATTCGGTGGCCGATCGCAGTGGCTGCATACAGAAGGGCGATCGCATCATAGCCATCAACAAAATGTACAATCTGGATTTGGCAACAATGCGCCAGTTGTTGGATGGCTGCAACGTGAATGGGAGTGGTGTGTCCAATGCTGCCCTCGGACGACAGCAGGTGATAACCGCAGCTGCTAATTGGCTGGAGCTGGAGATCGAGTTCGATATGCCCGATGCGGTTGTGCCTTCCAGCGGGGTGTTCAATGTGAAGTTAATACGCTCCGGCAAATCGGGCCTCGGCATCAGTGTGAACGGTTCTAGTCACGGTGGCCTGGTGATTGCAGACGTGAAGCTCGGCAGTCCAGCTCATCGGACCGGGTCGCTGCGCAGCGGTGATCTGCTGCTGGCTGTGGACAATCAGCCAGTGCAGCATTTCAATGTCGACACGCTGCTCAAGGAGGGTGCTGGCAACGAGTTCACAACGTTGACGATAAAGCGTGTCCTGCTGCCCGACTTTCTGTTCGATGCACAACAGAAACTGCCTAATCCGGTTTACAGCAATTGTCCCGCGAGTAGTCCTATTGCTAGCGAGCATGAGCTCTACAGTAGCGCCTATGTTGCGGCCAAGTACGCCGAGGTGAAGTACAACGATTGCATTTCCATGAAGTCGACCACACCGCAGCCGGAGTACTTTCGCGGGCCCAGCATGGACGAGAACAGTCTGCAGTCCGTGCAGTTGCGACACCATGGCGCCACAAGCGCTTGGGCGGCAGCTACCGCCAACTCAGCCATGGGTCGTTCGTTTGCTGCACCAAACACGCAGAGCCTGACCACGGAACTTCCTGAGCTGGAGTATGAGCAGCAGCAGCAACAGCACTATAACGATTTTCCGGGCTACGAGCTCAACCGCTACGCGAGGTGAGTGAATACTTAGACAGACAACTCATTTTTTCAGACTTGGCAACCTGATTTATTTTACTCAATTGTGCTGTGCAATTGTAGCGTCGACTGCACCGCACTGCCACCGCCCATGGAGAGCAAAGTTTACGGTTCGGCGGCCAGCTCGAGCAGCAAGAGCAGCGGCAGCAGTCTGCATCAGATCATATTCACCGTGCGCCTGGAGCCAAAAGGAGGTCTGCTGGGCATTACACTGGCCGGCAGTGAAGACATCACCAAAGCAATTACCATCAGTGGCATTGTCGAGGGTAAGCCGACTCGTACACGTACTCGGTTCCGACCCTTCACAAATCCTCAATTTCCTGTTTGCAGGCGGCATTGCTCATAAGAATGGACAAATACAGGTGGGTGATCAGCTTCTGGCCATAGACGAGCACTCCGTACAGGGCATACCGCTGTCATGTGCGACGGGCCTGCTACAGAATCTGGGCGACATTGTCGATCTAAAAATACTGCGTACGCACGACCTCGCCAATGGCGTCGGCTACGGCGGCGGTGCCAACGAAAGGAACATGCCTCAGCCGCAGGCCATCTACGCCAAAGTGCAACGCCGGCCCCGCAGTCCATCACAGTCGAACACAGACGCCAGCGGCAGTGGCAGTGGCAGTGGCAGTGGCAAGGAGAACGGCAGCGGCAACCATCGTGTCTTTCATGTGACACTGTACAAAGACAAGGTGTACGATGACTACGGCTTTTCTGTCTCGGACGGCCTATACGAACGCGGTGTATTCATCAATCGCATTCGTTCTGGCGGGCCGGCGGATATGTGTGGCCTACTGAAGCCCTTCGACAGAATCATGCAGGTGAGTGCCAACATTTTGGCCCTTCGCTCCATAAATAACCTTAACTGAACTCATTTTCTTTAACTTTCAGGTCAATGAGATGAAGACCCAGGACTTTGATTGCTGTTTGACTGTGCCACTGATTGCAGCTGCCGGCGACAAGATCGAGATGATCATACAGCGCACAGAGTGAGCGCACAATGTAGCTGCTGCCAGTCTCATTAAGACCCGGAGATTCGCGTCAACGGGAACTAATTCAAAAGAGAAGAAAACCTTATGCCAAACCTTACTTAAAAGTAACCCTTAACTAATAAATATTTTTTTGTTTTTTTTTTTTGTTTTTTGTGTCTTTTTGTTTGTTTGTTGTTTTGGCAAACTTTAGACGTAAGTTAGCACGTACCGTACAATACTTTTTTCTAACAGGTCGTAGAGTACGGTTTAGTTAGATGAGAGTACCCTGCGTGGTATTTAATTTTTAATGCCTTAATATAATGGACAATAAATATAACCCGTAGCATAGTTGAAAGAAAACTTACGAAAGAGAACTCACCTGAAAACACACGCCATGCCCTACTCTCGGCCGGGCCGGGATTCACAAGCTCCCATTAATCGCAGAATAAAAGCTGCAATGAAAATATTTTATTTGCGTAAATGTAAACTGATCGGTTGTTTGATTAATGTAAAATCAAAGTCCGACAAACAAATGACGTCCGGGCCGAAGAGCGTATACTAAGAATCGTATTCATTAACGTGCCTTTCTGTAGATTTACTGATGTGTGTATGAAATAATTTGAATTTTGTAATAAATGCCTTTTGAACCGGATTTGAGCCACACAAATAAATAGCATTGTACAATCTATACGCTAAGTATTAAATCCGTATCGAAATTATGGTGCGCTTTATGCCACCGGAAAAGGGTAAGGCAAGCGGCGGACGAAGCGAAATGTTTACGTTTCATATTCATGGATTCTTTTGTAATTTCAGTATTCATCAATATTTGTGTTGAACAATTCAATATTATATAATAGGTATGTTCTCAGGGTTATACAGTCGGAGTCTAATAGAAATACCCATCTATGTATACACATAGATAGAGTATACAAATAGGAGTAGAGCATATTGAATGAATTTAAAATAATTGGATTTTACTAGATTAAGCCATTTGTCGCAATAATCGCCTGAATCCGGCGTGGACTTGGTGGGTTCTGACTATGTAACTGCGTCATAATCACCAAAGACACTCTTACTCTCTTCCGCCTGTGCTATTAAACGATGGAGCGAGAGTTCGTTGTAAGCTGTCAATCGAACTGAAGCGAATTGCGGTAAACAACAATAAAAATACGAAGATAAGCCATGATTTCATTCCTAGAAGCTCCGATTGACGTCAATAGATAATAGAGCAAGGTAAGTGTAAAGTTGGGGTGGAAAAAAACATTGCCGTAAAATACAAAAATAAACACGCACAGAAATACTGAAAATAATAATAAAAACACGCATCATCTCCAATAATCATATTGAATCCTGTTCGGTGACCTATACGATGTTAAGCCCAGCTGGGTCTCTCGCGAATGAGAAACTATGCGCCGGCTACTACGCCTTGAGGCCAGACAAGGTCAGCTTCGCGGAATGTGGACTTTGGCTGCGCGTGGGAAAGGGGCCGAGATTCCGATGATTCCGCACATGAATTGTCAAAGCCGCTGATAACCGTAGAGATAATTTGGCACTTTGTTTCAGCTTCGGTTTTTAGTTCGGTTTTGGGGAATGCAGTCACTTGGCTTCTTATTAGACTAATCGTGATCCGAATTCGTGAACAGCATGGGTTCCTCAAAGATTCCATCACCCGCCACTCGAGCAGTTGGCGACCAAAGAGAAGCTGCTGCTGATAAGAGCGCAGTCACCGTTTTGCTTTCTTTATTCGGTTTGGTTGTTGGCTTTTCGACTTTTCGGCTTTTCGGCTTTTCGGCTTTTTTTGTTTTGTTTTGAAAAAGAACACTTTCACGTGAAATACGTAAATAAAAATTTGTTTTGTTATTTCGAAAGTTGCATCTGCGGATTTGTGGCTTTGATCTTTTTTCTTAAAACTCTAATAATATAATAACTTTATCTTCTAAAATGCAGCGTCTTCGACAAAGACCAACAACGAAGACGACGATGATTGTGTTTGACTCTCCACACGTCTTCCTCCCTTGACTAAGCACATTTCATACGACATAATAAGCTTTGAAACATGCACTTTCGTTTGAGCAGCATGCAGCGACATCGCAACACACAGTGTGTCCATTTCGAACTTCGGACCGCACACGAACACTGGCCGAGTTTCTTAGACCATTGGACGATGAGTGCGAGAAGTGCGACAAATGCGAATGCGAGCACGAGTTGAGTTCGGCTTTGTCGCTGCTGCGTCTGTGATTGCGCTGACGTTGAAGCTCAGTAATTCTCGAGTTTTAAAATTGGCTAACGATAGCTCATCAGCGCTCAGTTCTGCGACGCGCTTCAAACGCGGTAGACGATTAATCGGGAAAATCAAATTAAAGTAAATCGAAGCTATGCTAAGCAGATCGAATCGATTGAAGTGACAAGTGCAAAGAATAAGAATTGCAAGGAAGCGATAAACAAACGCATTTGTTTGCAATCAAAAAAAAGAAGTAAAGAAGAGAGAGAGAGAAAAAAAAGAAAGAACCAAAACAAACAAAAAAAAAAAAAAACAATTGAAGTTCAGTCGTGGAAGTTGTGTGTCAACGCATGTCCAGAGTAGTGAAGTGAAGCGCAGGCGGTGTGGCGCACATATTAAACTAAGCTGCGTCAAGTGTTCGAGCACTTGTTGTTGATAAGATTTTGTTGCCTTTATTTCGTTTGCTTTTTCAAGACGTTCGCGACTTTCCCACCTACGCGATAAGATAAAAAAAAGAGAAAAAACCCAAAAAAAAAAAACAATAAAAAAAATAACTACAAAGGAAAGTCTTCATTTTTTACTTCGTCTTCAATTGATTAAATTAATTAAACAAAACAGTAGTTGTATTAAATAATAAATCAACAAGGCAAGCGAATAGAAACGAAACGAATCGACGAAGCCGAGCTACGCTGATAAGTCCAGTTCAGCCAGCCTTTGGCGCTACAAGTAGCAAGGCAGGCAGTCAATAAACTCGCTGCAATCAGACACGTTCCGTAAACACGAACGATCCAGCTGAGGGAACGTGAACGGGAACTGTAATTTAAAGCGAGTCAAATCGACGTGATTTGATTCTAGAAGAAGTCGTCATAGTCATCGTCATCGTCATCGTCATCGTCGCAATTGCACTCGCTCAAACGAATGCCAAAATGTATGTCGCAAACTCAACCGGGGGCCTCATGCTGCAGACGATGCTCTATTTGGCCAACCACACGAGTCGTGCGGCCGTTAACACACTCGTCGATCTGCCGCCAGCACCGAAGAGTGGTAAGTGGGAACACTGAATAATTTTCTTGTTGTTGTTGTTGTTGTTGTTGTTGTTGTTGTTATTTGTGAAAGAATCTGCGCCAATTGGGGGGTCAAGAGTGGCTAGTGGGAACACTTTAGATGTTTTTCTTGTTGTTATTACCGGTGGTGGTGGTGGTGGTGTGGCTGGTGCTGCAGGTTTCTGTTGCAGTTGCGATTGCCTCCGCTCTTTGATCGATTGCAGCGCACGATTGCCATGCTGTTGGCGTTGACACAGTAGCAAATATTGACACAGTAGCATATGTACATATGTTAGCAGTTGGCAAACACGTTGTCGACTATCGCAACTAACGATTTTTCGAGAATATTTGCATTGCCAGCTTTGCGATTTGGCAATCGCGTGCTGATGGTTTGTGCAATTCGCTGATCTTGTCAGGCGGGCGTCCAATTTCAATGGAATTTGTTGAGGGTACGGCTCCATGACGGCGCTAAGAAGGTCAAAGCGATTAAATATCGCATCGAAATATTGAACGGAAGGCAGACCAAAGATAGAAAGACAATAATGACAATTGCGATAAGTTGACCGACTAAAGGAAAGAACGGGGAGTTTGTCGGTCAATTTGATTGCAAAGACTTAACCGTTGAAGCGGAAGAAAGCATTGACAGCAGAATTATACTTCGTTGAGTCTATTATAATATAACCGACAGCGGATGGACGGAGTGGGAACGAATGCAGTACAGCGGAAGTCTTCGCTTTGTGTAATAATGAATATGAATGAGAATGTGTTCGCAGAGTGCAAAATATCAACCGCGAAGGTTTTCGCATAGGCACGGAGTCAGCGAAGCGCAAATCGATTTCTGATTATCCGAATATGAAGCACACTTCAAGACCAGTCAAGCAGACACACATTCGCACTCGTACTCGTACTCGTAAATATCAGAGACATAATAGACATACTCATTTAAATAATTTTTTGTTTTTTGCTACCTTTTCAGACATAAACGAGGTCAAATGCTACGGCGTCTATGGTTGTTTTCCGATCAATGGGCCCTGGAATACGGCGACGCGTTCGATCAATGTGCACCCGCAAAAGCCCTCAGAAATCGAACCTCACTTCACGCTGTACACGCGTCGCACTTTCGATCATCCCAAGTATATCGATCTCAATGATCCGGATAGTGTTCAGCACATGGGCATCAATCCGCATGGGAAGATATATTTGCTGGTGCATGGTTACCTCGAATCGGGCGCAATGCAATGGGTGAGTTGGGTCTCTATTACAATTCTTGAACCTACCATTTGATTCATTATCCTCTACAGATGCAAGATATGGGCAAAACATTGTTGAATCACGAGCCGGAGCGAGAGTGCGCCGTCATACTGATCGACTGGGGCGGCGGTTCAAGTCCGCCATACGTGCAAGCTGTGGCCAATATTCGACTGGTCGGTGCCATTACCGCGCACGTTGTTCACATGATCTATGTGAGTTGTAGAGTTGGTTGTGGTTATTGAACTGGATGGTTATTTGCCAAGGTGATTCTCTCTTGCAGGAGGAGCTGCATATGACTGATCTAAGAAATGTGCATATCATCGGTCATTCGCTGGGCGCACACCTCTCTGGCTATGTAGGCTATCATCTACAGCGTGACTTTGGTCTGAAGTTGGCGCGCATCACGGGCCTCGATCCCGCGGCACCCCTCTTCACCGACACCGACCCGATCGTGCGTCTCGATCGCTCTGACGCACACTTTGTCGACATCATTCACACCGACGCAAATCCTCTGATGAAGGGCGGACTCGGTATTTACCAGCGTCTCGGCCACGTTGACTTCTTTCCGAATGGTGGCTTCGATAACCCAGGCTGCGACAAGAAGTTGCAGGAGGTCATGAAGAGTAACCGCAAATCGACTCTTTTTTCAACTATGCAGGAATTTCTCGGCTGCAATCACATACGCAGCTATCAGTACTACACGGAGAGCATCGACAGCAAGTGCCCCTTCATGGGTATAACTTGCGACTCGTTCGAGGTGAGTTGAATTCATTTCATTTCAGTAGGTAACTTCCAAGTTCATTGAATGATCTTGCATTTCAGAGCTTCAAGGAGGTGAAGTGCTCACACTGCAGCGAACCGGGCAGTGTCTGCATACGAATGGGATTCCACAGTTACGAGGACTACAATCAACAAGTGGCGTTGGGCTATTTCGATCCGAAGAACCAACCGCCACCGGTTCTGTACCTCATGACGGGCGAACGAAAGCCATTTTGTCGTCTGCACTACAAGATCACAGTGCGTGTGTCAAGTCATGATGAGAGTACACTGCATGGGGGCGAAATCGGCACCCTCTCAATTCGCTTGCATGGCGCACACAAAAAGACCACAGAGCGCATGAAATTTTCACCGAAGCCCATGTACTTTGAGCCTGGCTTTGAGTACTCGTCACTGGTGCCGGGCAAGGATCTGCGCGAGCCTCGTTACGCAACCGTTTTCTGGGAGTATCAGACAAACATACTCAATCCGCTCACCTGGCGTATACTGTCCTCACCACGTATCTACCTCGAGTATATTTTGATCGAGTCACTCGAATCTGAGGAAACATATCTTAAGCTGTGTCCACTAGATGAGACTGCGATACTCTCCGGCACAGAGAATGTGTTGCATACACACTACTGCAAATATTAAGTGTACAGCCTAAAAGGCGACGGCGCTTTTTTCATTGGCGAAAGTGAACGCTTAGCGAAGCCACATACCACACACCACAACTTCGCTTGTCGTAGCCTAGCCAGTGCACAGTGCAGCGAGACGAGTTGTCTACAATTGTGCTGTGGTCTACGCTAAAACTCGCTTCGCTAGGAACGGTTTTGCTATAAAGACGCGACCACACCAAAAACTGTGCCCAGTATCGCCCGGAATCCACGTATTCGAGAATAGTATTTTTGTTTAGCAAAGACACAATTTATTTATTTCGTCATTTCAATTGTCTTCTCTGATTTAATTTTTTTTTTTTGGTAGGTTTTTGTGTAGCTTTTTAATTGCGAATTACTTCTTCACATCTGTACATAATTCCATCGCAAATCGCATCTGCCTGTGGCCCATTCATTTGATAAACAATTTATAGCTTCAACGTATAACATAATTTTTTTTGTAAATAAATTACAAAGCTCAATAAGAGTAAGCATATTATTAACTTTGAATTGGCTTTTTCTTAATCTTCTTGCCAATGGGAGCGAACGGGCTGGCTGACAAATAGATGTGGCTGCGATTCATCTTGGGGGACTAACATTGGGCACGCATTGCATTATAGGCATTTCTTGTGTGAATGTTTGCTCCTTGGAAAGATCAGACTTCGTTGTCGCTGTTGTGCAACCTTTGTGTAATATGCCCACTCGCCTAGCTGATAGCGCTAATCATCGACAGAATTGTGCCATTAAGTCATCAGGGTAGGGTGCCTGAAGAAAATTGCTTAGTGCTTATTGCTCATATTGATTGCGGTATGAGTGTTGCCGAGTATTTATTAAGCGCTTAAATAGCCCCGATGATTTTTGTGTTGTTCGAATATCGCATATCCTTCTTCAACACTACAAGGACTTTAGTTTTTTAGCTGAGAAGCCAGCGCTCGTCGCATGAAGGGAGATGCACAGCGTCGTATGGAGTGCAAATACTTACCCATTCGCTGTCTGTCTGTCTGTCTAGCTGGCTGGTTTTCTTAATTATGTCATCATTATCAAAAACACGTGGTGCAATTTAACAAGATGCGACAAAACGAGAAGACGCGACGTAATGCAGCGCAGCGCAACGCAATGCGCCATGCGAGGTCGAACCTGAAGTCGTCACAAGTAAAAAGCGCGCACGTCGCTAATTTCGTAAGTGCAAGGAAAGGCAACTGGGAGCAGCATAACCAGACAAAGACAAAGAATGACTAAGAAGGCGAAAGGGAAAGGGAAAGGGATGGAATGAGATGATATGAGCAGAGATGAGATGAGTTGGGATTTGTTGCCAGAGGATAGGATGGTATGGAATGGGATTTGATGTGAAGCATGCCGCTGGAAATTAGTTTTCCACGCACCGCCGACGAACACAATTGAGCATTGCCAACGAAGTATGGCGTGCAAGGGTGGGGTGGGTACTGAGAGCGACAGCGCAAGGAGCGGTAGCCGCACAACAGCACAACAGCACAACAGCACAACGTAGCGACAGCGTTGATGTGTATGAGATGACTGTGAGGCTGTTGACGATGACGGCGGCACCTACACGTGATAATTTAGAGCAGATTGTCGCCTCTCGGATATTTTTGGGCCACATTTGCATTCAATTACGGATGCGACGTCAGCTGTTCGGGGCCGTGCGGTACATGATTTATATTTATGCTCGATAAAAGTCATCGACGCGAACGTCGAGATACGCGTACGAAGCGCGACGAGGGACAACAAACCCCAAATATGCCACAGAACGCTGAGATGTCATAATTTAGAGTGGCGTACTCAAGGTGTGCGGGTGTGTGAACGTCGCTTGTTGGCAATATTAGCTGCGGTGTGGTGGGATGCATTGGATTGGTACGGATGGGGTGGTGTGCCTCTGAACGGGTTGCGCTCAATCATAATTACGTGATTTGTTGGCGACATTAAGAAAGAGTTCCTTCGCAGCCGGCACTCTTCTTATGGGGCTAATTAAATGGCGCTGGCGGTTGAGCGCAAAGGAGCATGGCGGCGATACACGTCAAAGTGACGTATTGTCGCTTGTGTCGCACGTCAGCGGACGGACGGACGGTTTGACGAATAATGAATAGGTTGAATAGGTGAATCAGTGAATGAGTAAGTGAGTGAGTGAGTGAGTGAGTGAGCGAGTGAGTGAGTGAGTAAAGGGGTAAAGCAATGAGCCGCTCTATGAAATTATGACAATTTGATTTGATTTTTATTTGATGTTGTCGCGCACCTCCCATTCGCCCCGCCCCTACTGTCTTCCTTACCATGTCGGAGCATTCGTTTTCTTTCTTTTCGGCCACGTGTTGATTTATGTGCTCTGCATTCGAGTGATTTCTCAAAGTCACTCCTTTCGAATGGGGCGCCCGAAAAGGATTGCCAAGTTTAAAAGGTGAACTCGGCGTAATTAAGTGGGGGCCGGCGTCATTACAATGTGCCGCTTCGCTCCGCCATATACCGACTCGCACAGCATTGCTTCAGTGCACGGCGTGTGCGTGGTTTCTGTCAACGACAAATGTGCGCCGTCAGTTGGAAAAGGATTGCGCGGCCGCCACTTAAATCGCTTGCCCGCGCCGTACGCTAATTGACGTCGGGGGCGTTACTTTAGGCGTATAACAGGCGTGGCAAGCGATTTGCTTGACTCAGTTCAGTTTGGTATGCCTCGACTTCACTTCACTTCACTTGACTTGACTTGACTTGGGCGTTGATTGAATGCAGACAAATAGTTTCGTGTTGTAGCTTCCATCTGCATCTATCTAATCAATGAAGTACTTGAATCCGCTGACATCTCGTGGCAGTTCGTCAGGGCAGCAGTCAGTCAATCCCCAGTCCGTGTCATCATTGTTTGATGGCCATTCATTTGAGCGTAATTAAAGTTGCTTCAAAATGAAACTGATACGATTATTAATGAATGCCCATCAGAGCGGACTTTATTGAGGCTCCGTGTCACAAGAAGAACCAGAACCAGAGCCAGAACACGAAAAGGTTTTCAAATCCAAAACGAATTCCAAGAAACGAAATGAACTTCAAGAAAAATTGTCAACATGATCATCAACTATGAGTGAGTCGAGGCGACGACTCGAGGCGACTCGATATAAGTTGAGTTGACTCAAGAGTCGAGTTGGATTGCTTTGCGTTGGGAATGCGAACAGTGGCGTTGTTGATGAGACGTGTGTCGGGGCAAGATATACGTTAACGCATGTTTAGCTACAAATATTTATGGCTTTTCGACAGTTAAGAAACAGACACAGACACAGAAACAGAAACAGAAACATAGTAAGGAGCAGCAACACAGGCAGCAGCAACAGTTGCAAGGGCCACGATTGTACGAACCTAGAGGCGAAACCTGCAAAGCTGACGACGCCGACGACGCCGACGACGATGATGACGATGATGACGATACCGTGGAATGTTGAAATAATAAAACAAAAAAGTCAAATCAATGCTGATAATATCAATTATGTGTAAAAGATACACCGTGCATGCATGCCTGCTTGGATACATGCGATTGATAGACTCGCAAAGATAAGCATTTAAATTATTAACAAACCGAGCGACCGAGCGACCGAGCGACCGTGAAAAACCCAACAAAAAAAAAAAAACAACAAAACGAAACCAACATTCGTATCTCGATTTGAATGGTTTTCGGGAATCAATTGCCACGCCACTTGCGGAGCAACTCCATTCGATTGGCCGCGACCCCAAACCGAACCGATCCGATCCGATCCGACTTGATGCGATGTGATGTGATGGGATGGGTCGAGACGGGACGAGAGGAGATGAGCTGAATTACTATATTAGAAACTGCAGCTGACATTATTCGCCTTCGCATTATAATTTCGTGATGAGAAACGATCTGCCCCGCCAGAGCCAACTGAAAAGGGTCGAACGAACGATGACCACTGACCGTTGGCTGATACACGAATTAGACACTTTTGGGATAGTTTTCTATTTTCTATTTTCTATTTTCTAGTTTTCTGCTTTTTTTGTTGTCTTATTTTTTCTTTGCTCCTAGACCTAAAAGATTGTCGAATCTGATAAGGAGTCAAAGGCAAACGGAGACTATGGCTTGGCATAGAAATGCGCTGCTTTGATTAACGCCCAGGGAGCGCAAGGCAAGGCATGGCAAGGCATGGCAAGGCAAGGCGAGGATAGGCTATTGTGTACCAAAACTACTATTGAGCTTGCCTGAAATGAAGTGATTCCTAAGTACATAATAATGTCGAAAAGGACTCTACATGGATCACAGCAAGGCTTATTCAAGTCACAAAAAAAAAAAGAAAGAAAATTATAAAATTATTTTGTTATGAATTTGAGCAAAACATCGAATTGTGTTGGTGGCATTCCCATTCCCCGGAGTCAACTCCGAGTCGAGCCAGTAAATTCAATTCGAAGTGGACTTTAAGTCAAGCAGGACGTCGTTTCCCCATTTTTGGTGGCACGTTTCCGTTTGCGACTCGAACCGCGAACGCCTCCAGTCTTTGCCTTCGTCTTCAATTTCATCTTCATCTTCGTTTTCGTTTTCATCTTCGTCTTCGTACTTTGTTCGTTTCCGTTTTATTTATTATTATTATTGTAATTTGGGACTTTTGCTCTGCTTCCTTGCGAAACTTGTTATAAGAAATTTATCACCGCAGCGGTGCGCTTTTTGTCCTCTCATTGTTGGCGTATCTCAACTTGTATACTCGTATCTCAACGAGTGCTGAGCTGAGCTGAGCTGAGCTGAGCTGAGCTGAACTTGGTTTGCCTTTGAATTGATGCGATCGACTTTTGCTGAGTTGAGTTGAGTGGAGTTGATTTGAATCGGGTTCGATCGAATCGGATCGTTGCGTTCGGTTAATGTTCGATCGTATGAATGAGAATTATTTTTATTACGGTTATTTATTGTTATGGTTGTCTTTTTATATATATATATATATATTTTTCTCTTGTTGTGTTTGTTGTTGTTAATTTCTTTGGTTTGTTTAAGTACAAGCAAAAAGGGCAAAAATCCATTCGAATGAAATCGATATTTGGTGAAGAGCTGAGACGCAGCTAGTTGGTGAATCCATTATGCCCAAAACAATCACTCTAAGGTACGAGCAGCAGCACAAAAGGCTAACCAACCATAATACACGTAATGAGTGCAGCATGCGGCAGAAAGACGCAAAAAACGCAGAGAAACGCAACGCAATGCGCCTCGCATCAGGGCAGAATAACAAATTATGCCCAAACACGAAAAGCAATGACGGCGTCTAAGACGACGACGATGACGACGACGATGACGCTGCTGGCGGCAGAGGCAGAGGCAGAGGCAGAGGCAGTGCCAGTGAATGGCAAAGACAGTGGCAGGGGCAGCACCGTTGAAATCCAAGAACAACCAGAGAGAAAACTTTCGTATCACATTACACAACAACAGGAATGATAAAGATGATGATGAACAGGCGAACAAAGCACTGAGTTGACAAGGCTCAGCATAGGAGTAGGCAGGAGGCAAACGGCACGGTAACGGCAACGGCAACGGGAAAGGCAAGCGGAAAGGGGCAAAAAGGCCCAGCTGAGTTGAGCTAAGCTAAGTGGACCTGGTAATGTGAATGCGAAGGCGGCAATTGGCTTGACTCACGCTCATGTGAAACGCAACATCAGGTGAAGCAGCAGGAGTCAGTCTTCGAGCAGCAGCGGGGGCACAGGGAAAGTACGACGTGCGGCATTTGGTTGATGTCAGCGTTGGTGTATCTTTTGCAGCATCATCATGCTACTCCTCCCGCTCATCCTCATCCTCCTGTGCAACTTCATTCTCATTCCCTTTTTTACAGCTGCACGTGGCCACATAAACCAACCCAATCAAGTAGTGGCACAAATAGAGCGGGCCGGGGAGAGCGAGTGAGCGAGAGAGCGAGTGAGCGAGTGAGCGAGCGAGAAATGACACAGAATAGAGCTCAAACCCAAACAAACTGCACACGAACATCCAGCGATAAGGCACGTTTGTGGCCCCCCGCCCAATCGAAGCAGCCTTGCCGTATTCCAGATGGGTTTTCGTTTTGGTTTGGTTTTGGGCGGCTTGTTTGGCAAATAATATTTGAAATTTAATTAGTGAAAGGCAAACGGTACACGCCGTGGGCTATGGGCCAAGCAACCAAATTAGGTCCTTGCGGCGATCGCATGGCGTGGTTTGTCTTCTAGTCTCCCGGCTGTTGCTGCTTTCCGACTTCGACTTGCTTGCTTGTTTCCTGCCTGTCAGCAGTTGTCGCCGTTTCTGTCACAACTTTTTCAACTCTAACGATTCCTTTCTCTTTGGTCTTCGTATCGGTTTCAAATTCCTTTTAATTTAATATTTTTTTTTTTTTTTGCTTTGGTCTTTTTCCCCCGTGGACGCAATTCGCCGTGGGCGGAGTTGCTTCGTCCATTTACCGGCCCATTCACCACGCCATTGCTTTGCCTTTGTGTTCTTGTTTTCATTTGCAGTTGACATTTATATGCGCCCCACTCTCCCCGCCGTTCCCAGTGCCGACTGACGCTCTGACAAAGGTCCTATTGTTTTAGTTCGCTTTCATTTGTCGCACTAATGATGTTTAAATTAGTCCTCTCGCCATATCCTTGCGCCACCTTTTAGCTTTGCTCTGGTTTTTCATTCATTGTCACCGCCAGCCACGCCTTTCAAATGCCAGCCGCCTGTGTCGCTTTGTTCCTACCACATGTGACAGCAGCAGTTGCGACCCCAAACGAAACCACGGCCCGCTTCACGGTACCCTTTACGCGGACGCAGCGACATTTTTGTCGGGCAGGTGCCAACCAAACCGCAAACCACAAAAGCCTTGCTTATGGCCTTTATTCTTGTTTATTTTATGCACAAATCAACATTACAATTTGAACTTATTTTTAGAATGGGGCGATGTCGATCGAAGCAGTTGCGTTCAGATTTCAATTATTGCACTAAGCTTCGACTATATCCTTTCTTGTGTGGTCAGAGGAGGAGAGCTCTTCACTCAACAACTGCTTCACTTAATTAAAGAAAATAATAATAATAATAATGATAATAATCTGATCGAAGTACATATTTCATATGCAAAAAGATCTGCTTTGAGACATATCTACATACATACATACATACAATATGTTGTACTCGTATGGCATATTAGAAGAGTCCTTTGTTAGTTTACGGATAAATAAGTAAAAAAAAGTACCCATTTAGGTATACATAAACACAACAACAACAAAACAACAAAAAAAAAACAAACAAAAAATCAAAAACCAAAAATAGCAGATGAGAGATAATTTCGCACTTCAATTGCCAACTGGCAAATGCGCACAAAAGGCGCACCGAGCGAAAGGAAAGCGTAGCGGCGAATCATAGAATAGAGAGAATGTGAAAAGTGCAATATGAGTTATTAAATACAATATTCGTAGGATAATCCGGCATGCATGAGCTGTGGACAACGGAGCGAGTCGAGTGCAGTGCGCAGCGGAGCAGAGCCAAACTCAAAGTCGACGTTGGAAAGGGTCGCAGCTTATCTCGCATCTTTGCATTAACACCACGAATTTGTGCTAGGCACATGCACACACACACACACACACACACATACACTCATACACGCACAATTACAGATGCATACAAGGACATGCACACACAGTCACACTTACATATTCACATGGTTCTCTGCTCCCTTTTGAGAGCAGCCAGCTTGATCCTTATCAGTAATCATGGATCACCAAACCAGTTACTCCTTTACGCACGCACTCATTCACTACTCCCCTTATCGGTTAATCCCCTACCGCACGCCACCAGCACACTACCAGTCACCTCTTAGAGTTTCTCAAAGGCATTAGCATTGGTGAGCATTTCACGTGTGAGGCGCCAAACTTGCTTGGCCGCCTGCTCCAGAGCACTCGGCGGTTTACCCTTGAACATGTCGAGATTGGGCAGAAAGTAGTGAGGGCAACGTCGGTACTGCAGACAGGATATCAGTTGCAAGAAGATGCCGTTCAGACGATCGGCAATGCATGCCTCGTCCCACTCGAAGTCGCGCGGATGTTTTTCGCACTCGTAGAGCAGTAGATTCTTCAGATGGTAGGCGGTGATGGGATTGCCCGGCAAGTCCAAGTGTCGATCGCGCAGCGTCTTCAATATGCTCAAACAGCGACGCCGACAGCCGCCTGTGAATAGGAGAGGTGTGTAAAGTTGAAGGGAGTTGAGAGTGAGCGAAGAAGATCGGATTTAGTATCTGGATTTAGGTGTTCTGGATGAAGTCAGAGCTACTCACCTTGCAGCAATCGATTCTCGGCCTCGAAAAAGCTCAGCACCCAAGCGTCTCCTTCCATGCTGGCGGCGTTGTTGTTGTTCTTGTTTTGTAAGACGACACTCTCCTTTGACAGCAAATCGAAACCCTCGGTCTTCACCTCAGCGACGATATTTGGATGCGGCCACGGAATATGTGGCAGTGGCCAATGTGCCGCCGAACGTGGCCAAATGCCGGAACACTTGAAAGCAGGCGTAATCTGGACAACAAAGCGTTCACGTACGCGTAACTTCACCTCCGTCGTGTCGCCAATCATCTTGACCATGTCGCGGTAGATGCTCTTATCGCACGCCTGCGCGACGAGAGTCTGAAAACGGGCGCGTATCTTACGCGATGAAAGGTAGCCCGAAGCGGTGATGAATTCAACCCAGAGCGACATCGAACGCTTGCGGCCATCGCTCAGCTTCAGTACCGCGCAGCCAGGCATTGTGCCCTGGTCGACGAAATTGAAGACGCCCATTTGGTTGAGATACAACACAATCTCGAACTCATTGGGCGAGACCACTTCGACGCCTTCGAACCTGTGTAGAGGGGCGGAACGAAAGAGTAGTTGATTAGTCTTGGTCTTTCAGAAGAAGAAGAAACCACAGGCCAATTAGCCTGGCGTAATTCAAGTAGCCTAGCACTTGACTCGCTTGCTATTAATCGATGACAGTTTGATGGGTAGTTGGTTGGTGCCGGCGTGAATGAAAGGCATTGGAGGGAGGCAACCAAAGAAGGATCACTTGTAATAATGCAGGTCGATTACATGACGAAAATTGCCATGTCATTTCAGTGACACATAACACCAACGACAGCACAAACGACAAACGACAAACGACAACGACAACGGTAACAAATTCGTAGCCCTCTTCATTTATGGCTAATACTCTTGACCAATACAGTTAACGGGTATTTGTATTAAATACTTACGAGTAAAGTGTATCTAAAGTCTCGCTTACCTGCCGTTGCACTCCACTAGGCTGGAAATGAAGCGTGGCTCCTGCAGCTCTACCTCTTTGAGTATGTCCTGGACGATTTTGCAGATTTCTCGTATGGCGGTCGCTGATTTGAACATGCGTGCCTGGACGCGTTCGGCGCAGAAGCGATTCATCTGGTAGATCATGCGCGTCTGTGCGGCCATCATATCCGGCGGCACAAGCATGGCGACGTCGGGTCTGTGGATCTATGGGCCTATGGGCCAATTAACGAATGCGAATGCGAATGCTCAGCGTCAGCGTCAGCGGCAACGGTAGCGGCAAATCAAAGTGACAATCGGAACAATTCAATTCTTAATGGGCGATCGATACGTGGCTCTTTCTATTGTTCCTTGTTGCCTTTGTTCTTCCCCTTTGCGCACCCACTACCGTTTGCTGTTGTTCGAATTGAACGAATGGTTATTGTGGTGCACCTTCGAACATGGGCGACTAACCGTAAGATGCGTTTGCGAGTATGGCTACGATTACGACAACGAAAGTGCAAACGTATCTACGCCGGTCATTCAACAGCTTCGAACTGTTAACGTTCCCATTGATGCTCGCTTTGGCATTGGATGTGTGGCGAAAGGCTGCCGAGTTAGCCGACTTTGGCAAGTTGGCTGGTTGGGTAGATCGAAGCGCGAAGCGCGGATCGGATTCGTTAGCTGAGTGCAGATTTTCAGTTGCCCAGAGAACGAGATACTTTCAGACCTTGGCGTTTCGGTTGCCGATTTCGTTCACTCGATACGACACGCGAATGCATTGTAAATCTCGCGGATATTTACAGCTTTGGCAGATAAAAACTTGGCAAGTAAACACGACACGACACGACACGACGACGACGACGACGACGACGATATAAAGTGCAATGGCTCTTTGTGTGAGAGTGGCGTTTGTATTTGCCCGTATATGTGAATGTGTGTGAGTGTGTGAGTTGTAGTGTAAATTGTTACATAGAACGCTTGAAGGAGGCAGCGGTAGAAGCGGTCAATCCGTATCTAATAGATGCGTATCGTATCTCTATCTCTGCAGACTCGAATGAATGAGCGCGCAAATGTACGAGCAAATGAACAAGAGCGACCAATTTTGCACACCTACGCCCCTAAGTACACACACACACAATCAAAGTCATATACGCCGCAGATACATTTGTAGATACAAATAACGTGCCTCGCATTGATAGAGTTGCATACACGTGACATAACGCGTCAACATCAACAACATTGTCTCGTGCCAAGGATGCACTCTCCGCGATCTTCTGCTGTTCGCTGCTGTTCGAACTGACGCCGCCAGCCCGTCAACCCGATCCCACTGCTTCGCAGGTTCTCAAATCGATTTTTGAATTTGCTTCGTATCTTCCAGTTGCAACAGAGCATAATGTAACTGATAAATGCCGGCGAACACGTACTATCGCATATCTGTTAACTGAGCGAATGTCTGTGCACAAAAGTATCTGCAGATGTTTATCTGTGTACCGTTCGTTGAATCTGTGTAGTGTCTGTGCTCACATAGATACGCTTCGCTTCGCTACGCACTCAATACGCGCGTTTGGCTGCATCTGTGTGGCTGTGTACCTCGTGTATCTGTGTCGTCTGCTGTGTTTTAACTGGTGTTGGTCCGACGCTTAGCTCCGCCTCATGCGACTCGCCGACGGCTTTTGTAGCCATCGCTCAGTTCTACGCTAGTCGTCCGTCCACCCGTCCGCTTGTCGTTTGCCTTTGATGTGCGACCGATACAGGCTCAATCTCTCTCTAGCCTTCTCTCACTCTCTCGCTAGCTGTCTCGCTTTCGCTGTCTATCTCTTTCGTTTTGTTTGCGACTCTCGACACTCGCCTTAGCTTTGTGTGTATGGCTGGCAGTGCTGCTAACTGTTTGTTTGGCTTTGGCAGCTTCGGAAAATTTAATTTGTTAAATACGAACTTTTTCTCCGGCAACTCGTCTGTAATCATTTATCTTCAATGTGCCTTCATTCAACAACGGCAACCCTCGTTATGCCACTCACACCGATTACTGTATGCAACCACAGCGATATACGTATCCAAACATGCATAGTCATATGCATATATGTATGTACTCACTACGCCAGTGTGTGTGTGTTTGCTTCTGCATCTGTATAGGTATCTGTTTCGATAGAGTTTTACATTTCACAAACTACACGGACATAAATATGTCGTGTGGATTAATGTGCCAGTTGGCAATTTTTGACAGCGTCCCAAGCACCACGGCACTCCTCCACTACTCTATTTCGTTTTATATGTTTGGGCATGCGTGTGTGTGTGCGCGCGCGTGTGTGTATATGTGTGTGTATATATATAACTAGACTTGCAGTTGCATACGAGCTACATTTCTATGTCCGTTGTGGCGACGGATGTAAATTCATGTCACCGTTTCGTGCCCACATTTCTCTCCAACCAAGCACGACTATCACAGAGGCGACAACGTCCACAGTCATAGCCATATTTCTGAAACCCAACACGATCAGATATGAATCGCCAAAACGTGTATATCAGTTACCTTTTATAAGTTTGCGCTTACATAAACATATATCCTTGTATATGGCCAATTGATTCGAATAGGTTGGCTGCCTGTTGGACAGAGAATCAGAATCAGAACCGAAGTAACAGTGATTTTGCCGAATACCGAATATTACGCCACACTTTCGGCCTAATATTTGCATTACGTTAGACATGTTATCCGAGCTAGACACCTGAACGACACGATCCGTATGCGTATTGTTAGTAGTTGCTGCTAGACGAATTGTTACCCAATTTAACTACTCTGGTGCAGCACAAGAATAGTTGAAATAAACTTGCCAAGCCACCAAATATTATACTACATGCTGTAAACACACGCTGGAATGCTACATACTTAATGGAGCGAGCTGTTTCTTTGTATCCAACTGATTGCGAGTCTTTAGACAATTTAACACCTACTCAGTGGTAGCTTGTGGAACAATGTACTAAACTTATCTCTCCTCCAGAGGAGATTACGAATTCGATTCCCGCATCTCCAAAATGACTCCACATGTTGTTACATTAATGAAATATTGTACTTCGTGAAGGCAGAGACTAGCGTTAGAACACCATATTTATTGAAAATCAGATCATCATTACAACTGCAGATTGAAACGCTGTCCGTGATAAAGATTTAGTTGCCATATTACTAGGAGCCGCGATTTAAAACAAGTATTCTGGAAGTAGTGCCAACACAAAGAGCAAAACAAAAAGTTCTTTTATAAGCTCTTAAAATTAATTGCGACGAGTCATCTAGTACAGATGATGACGCTCCTGCATTTCTTAAACGAACCAGTAATGAAACCAGTGAAATACGCGACAAGATCTGGAATTGTTTTGCGGAAGTTGCTAGAATTGGCAGGCGAAATTTGCAAACGGGAGGTGCATGCCTCGAAGAAAAGCGCTATTGCTAATGAGTTAGTTTGTTGTATGAAAACTCTTCGCCTGGATTGGATGGCGGACCCTTACAAGTCGCGGACCCCAGCAACTGCGAAACAATGCCTTTTGCAAAGCGAGGTTATTTTCAGAAACAGTCATTGTTAACGAAGAACAGCGCAATCGCTCAACGTCTACAAATGCGTGAAAAACTATTTTCGTACACCATAACTTCCCTCTTGTAGATTTTAAGTATTAAGTTAAATAATTTAAGGTTCAAGTAATTACATTTTGTAGTAAGACTTATGTGCCTGATTTGGCATAGCGAATATTTGCCGAACATACGTGGTTCCGGAGCACACGTTGTGCTACCTCAGAAAGTGAGCTTGTCCGTGTGAAACTTTCCTTCTTCGCGGCATTTTTTAAACAAAATTTTGCACAGCACAATCAAAATGAAATACAGTACTAGCTCGCTAATTCGCCATTTTTTCGACTCGATATTATTCTTGATCAAGCTCTGTAATCCGACGTCAATGAACATCTTCAGATCGGTAATCCTCTTTCACGGGTATGACATACGCAGCTGTCTGCTTCGCCACACGATTATAAGCAATTACTCTTTAGCTCGCCTCCGATATTTCTATCATCAGAGAAGTCATGTTCCATCCGAAGATACTCTAGATCTAGATGGCCCAGATATTTGTATCAAATGGGTTCGAGAAAAAGGAATGTCATTCGATATGCTTACAAATTTACGTAAAATGCGATATCTACTAATTCGGTGTATATATTTTCGTAAAAAAAGAAGCCAAATTAAAATTTTTTCGTGACCTAAATTACTTAACACAACCAAGTTTATTGAGTTTTAAATGCAAATACAGAATTAGTTCGAGATATCGTTGTTTCATGCAATTGGTTGTTCCTATACACCATAAACCGCCGTTTCCCGTAATCCGCCGATTGTAACATTGATTGCAAACGTTACGCTTTAAGAAAGAGCAGCTGATGTTGTACCATGGTGGGAATTGAAACTCGATCTCTGGGACGGCAAACGTAGTATACTTCTACTAGGCTACCGAGTCGACGCACACATTCAGGCAGGCCAATCATCTAACTGTAAGTAGGAAGCGACTCCAAGGACTTCGATGATGATGTTTGATTTTATGAGAACGTTACGCTATGCAAAATTTAACCCTACTTTTTTTTTCTTCCAACCTTTAATTATTCTGTTATTATAAAGGAACAACTTAAATTTAACTATTTACAATAATTAGCAATTAGTAAGTGGGTAGGAACAAATTAGTGATTAAAAAGATTAAAGATCTGGAAGGATCTCTACTTCCTCCCTCCCGCCTGTCTAGTTTATTTGCTTGATTTTTCAATCGCTACATATACTTTTTGGCCTAACGATTATTTATATCGCCAAATTTGGGGATTTTTAAAACGATCTCAAGGTCCGCCATCCTCATGAACCATGGGGCATCATCAGTAATCATACGCATTGTAATCTGACCTACGAAATATTAGTTACACCTGCAAGCCGTATCGCCAAGCAGGAGCAATTATTGCCGTATAGATGTACACTTTATTTTTCAAGGATAATTTATTGTCAGTGTTTAAGAGCCAACGCAATTTCCTAATTCTCTGTCCGCGGGATTTCGTGCTGTTTGAAATGTTCCATTCTCTTGTCCAGACTTCAAAATTATGCAGGTATTCATAAGTGCACTTGTTTCTAGCAAGGATGGCCGTATAGTCTGCAAACGTGGCGATGATAAATTACTGTGCTGTACTACATTAAACCCTAGAGATTTAACCCTAATAAAACCAGAGATGTTTCACATAAAAAAATGTTTTTTAAAGCGGTTCGAAAAGTAAAAACAAGTCTGACAGCTGATTTCTATATATTGAAAAGCATGACCGAAACATGGCCAAGGTGGATGGATTGGTCAATAAGATACTGTCGCCAGCCATATATGAATAGTGGCGATTTTAAGATAAACATGCCAAACATGGCAATTAGGATTTATTGTTTACAATGACTCTAACCAGGCATGAATGTGAAATCAGACAGAATCCTTAAATTAAGGTCAAACTATATCTACAGTTACCAAATTGATGTACATCGAAACGCATTACAAGAAGTTAAATTGAATGAATGAATGAAAATGAAGTTTTCGTCAATTGCAACTGTTTTTTCTTTCGTATTTTTTTTTTGCGCTTGTTGCACTCACCTTGCCTTTTCATAGCCTTAACGCGGCTTCCATGTTGCCTAAGACGAGCATTTTTCGGCAGTTTGAAAGAGGCGGCCGATTGAAATTCAACCATGCGCAGAATATCTGCATAAACTCGAAACAAAGGCCTTGGTCTCGAACCCGCGACAGCGTAGACAAAGACAAAAGACGGCAAAACATAACAACAGAAACTAAATAAAATATTTATATATATATTTATATATATATATATACATATATATATATAATAAATAAATAAATAAATACAAAAAGAACAACAGCCAAAAGAATTATTTGAATATCTCTCAGATCTCTCAAACAGAAAAGAAACAAGCGGCTGAAGCAAAAATGAATATAATTTATGTGCAATCGTCGCGTTTTTCGGTTGGTTTATTCGCTCAAACGCCGCACATCATCGTTGCCCCGTTGTCATGAGCTCGACCGTCTCGTCTCGTTCACCGATCCTACTATCTTCAAAGCCGGGCAAACCCACCGATCCATCTATTCAACCATCCATCCATCCATCCATCTAAACGTTTGTCACTTGCTGCGTCTGTTGTCGTTCCTCATGTTTATCACACCGTCCATCTGTCCAACGATCTGCTCGTGATCGTCTGTTCGGCCATCTATCCATTTGCCTTCGTCTATTGTCTTGAGGTCTGTGTTGTCGGTGGAAATTTCATAGTTTAATTTATGCAATGCCAGAATGTCCAAAAAAACAGAGCCAACCAAGAGAAAAATTTGAGCAAAAACAACAACAACAACAACACGAACAACAACAAAAAATAGTGAAAAGACAAAGAATTCATTAACAGCCGGTTACACGGAACTCTACGCACACTACACCACGGGCTCATGTAAAGTATCAAATCTCAAAGGATTGAGACGGAGACTTCATTTCATTCACATGTCAAGTCGATTGCGACAGAAACGAAGAGAGATATCTTCTGAGAAAACTTCACGTTAGCAGGCTCAGTGTAGAGTATAGAAATAGTAGTGCTCTCTACTACTTTCTAACCCGCTTGTTTTATTGAGTCGAAATTTCAGCTTCTCTATTATTTAAACAAACTCGCGTGACTCATTACTCATTACACGCAAATAAATCAGCTTGGACGCCGGCGATATTTTGGAACTTGGCAGCGAATTTTGCTCGGTTCTGTTTTCGGTTTAAGATTTAATTGCTTAATAGAGTCTTGCTTGATTTCGGAATTATTCTGCTTGGCGGTCTCAATAGTAGAAACAAAAATATTAAGACAACGTCAGTATAAAACAGCTCAACATATATAAGAGAGCTCAAATTATGCGTGGATTGCTATTTTATCGATTTAGTTATGTGGTCTTTCGAGATACACAGCGCCACAACGCACGAGGTAAGAAGGAAGGAAGTCGCACAAACCTTAGCACGAAATATTACCAAGACAAGATCAAGTTATAATATCCAAATGGAACGTCGAAGAGAACGTTTTTCATTTGTGCTCTGTACTTTCTCGTATGATTCCACATAATCGAGATGCTTTAATAGATCGACGTTATTTGGTATTTCTTAATGCTTCGTCGCAATACTGAAAACAAAACGATGCAGTTGCGCTACTTGAATGTATGGATGGATATGCATCCAGTGAGGCATAAATCCCATCCTTATGCGACTTTATTCAATTGACGGCGAAAAGCGTTGCGTTGCTGTCAAAACTCTCAATGACGGAGGTGCCTTTGAGGTGCCTCCTGCCTTTCGCCTGCAGCGTTCTGTGCATGCCTGGGAGCCGCCTTAAGAGGATTTGCGAGCGGCCAATAAACTGCCCATGGGCCGAAGCGTTCGCCATCGCCATTGCGATTGCTGCATGTGCGTTCCGCATAATAATCACGGCTGCCGGAATGACACATACGAGTACATCCAGCAGCTGTAACTCGCCAATTAATCCATTATCGAATTTCAAAAAAATGCAGCGTTCGAAGCCGAAGCCGAAGCCAGTGCCGATGCCGATGACAAAGTCGAAGTTGATACTGAGGCCCAGTCAGTCCCATTACCATTCCCAAACGCAGTCCAAACTCTGCGTCCGGGAGCCGCTTAAGAAACAAGTGCGACTCAAATCCGATTGCAGGCGCGCACGACTTTGACGTTTGACTACTTTATTGAATTATGACAGCGTACAAATCAGCGACATGCTGACACGAGTGGCCAAAGAGGAGCCGCATGGATGGACGGACGGACGAACAGACAGACGAACGAACAGACATACAGATGAACAGGTAGACGGCCAGCCCGGACACAGTCGCACTCAAGGATTTAGTGTAGGCAAATTGCAGTCGCAGTCGCAGTCGAAGTCGCAGTCGCAGTTGCAGTCGTCTCAACTCGACACCAGCGAGGCGCATTCGAATCCATCACGTGTCGGCGCAGTTCTCGGCGGCTGCGGGTGTTGTTGTTGGCTTTTTGCTGTTGCAAATCATGCGTGAGATTCATTGATATGATGTAGAGGCCATAAAGGCTTTCAACGCTCCAGTGCCAACAAGGGAGCATACTTTGGTCTTTGGTGCATTACGCATGCCGCGAACACTGAGACGCGTCGCTCCTGCAAATGATCTACAACAGTAGCTGCAATGAGGCTACTTGGACATGTGTTCCGTCATGATCTGATTGGAATATTAATTGTGACTGCGTGCAGAAATACATGCAACGAAATACAGTAGGCGCTGCGGCTGGCTGAGACGCAGGTGAGTAGGCTGAGTGGCAAAAAGAACACATAAAAAAGGCAAAGGACTGACCACGGTCGGTGCAAATAAAGATCGCGCACGCTTGCATCATGAGGCAAAATCATGCTGACCAGCAACGATTGAGACTAACAGACAGACAACCATTCATACAGTCCGCCAGTCAAGCCACGTTGAAGCGCCGCCATGTGTGGAATCGCAAAACATGGCGTTCGAGCGACCACAACTATGATGACGACAACGGCAATCAGCAAGGCGAGGAGCTCGCAGAATGACTGTATCTGATGGTGATGATGATGACGATGATGATGGCGATGATGGTGATGATGATGATGGCGTTGATGCCGCTACTGCCAATGCCGATGATGGCATAATTCATCGTCACATTCCTGCTAGTTTCTATCAGAGTGATTTCGGAGGTTTTGGCGTGCCCGTAACGTGTTCATGTTCATGATCTCGTCTCCTTTGGTCTGCCATTGGATCTGGTCTTGCGTAAGACAAAGTCGGCATGGGTTGTCGGTTTGTTGTCGACTTTGAGGCTCCATATTGGGACACCTGCGTTTGGCATTTCATATGCGGCGCGATATTTAATTCATACAAGATGTTTTTGTCATTACATGCTTTCCAATGAAACTGAGTTCGATCACGGCAACGATGTTGGTTGGCGATGACGACGAAGACGACGAAGACGACGAAGACGACGACGATTCGAATGAGAAAAAGCCTGGGAAAATGGACAACGACGACAAGTGCACGCTAATCACGCGCTTGTGTGCACAGAAACACTCACTTACGCACAAGCCCCCCGCAGTCCCACGATTCCACATTAATTTCGAATAATATCATAATTTATAACCCACAGACGGTGAGACGGATCGGATCGGATCGGATCGGATCGGATCGTTCGATCTACAAACGGCCGTTTCAGAGAAAGCTCCGCTTGGTCTGTTTAGCTCTACGCTGCGCTGGTGTCGGTAACGTCTCCGGCTCGGGGTCTTCTGTGAGCTATTCGCATTTCAAGCACGTTCTCGAAAATCGATCTCAATTTCGTAGTCAGATATCAACAGCAAGAGCACGTCGACTGCGACTGCGACTGCGACAATGACGATGACGATGACGATGACGATGACGATAGACCTTTCAGCATGGGCACGTTCAACAGTGACTGCCCAACAGATCGAGCGATTGAACGAATAAGCGAATGACTGAGCTGACTGACCGATCGACTGATCGCCGGATCGACTGACTGTCGTTGCTTGTCAACTCAGTAACGGCAGTGGCGGTCCTTTTCAAGCCAAACGATCACGTTGACATTTCGCCTGGTCGTCTTCTCGCGCCCGTTCGCATGGGCTAGCCTCCTGTAGACTCCCCTACACATTGAGTCGAAGCCCACCCGCCCGCTTGCTTGCTGGTGACATGTTGCTTGCTGTGATTGATTTAGGGTTTTTGCTGCTCCATTCGGTTGCCTACCGGCTGACCGTCTATCCGTCTGTCCGTCTGTCCGTCTGTTGGTTAGTTGGGCTCTTCGTGTGTCCCCTTAATAGTTGGTTTGTTTGTTTCACTTGTGCGTCGCTTGTGTTTTTGGACCGCTTGAACCCATTGTTTTACCCAAAAAGGTCTCGGCGTCGTTGTCGAATCGCTTGTTCAAGCGACTGACTGTCAGAGTTGCCAGCTTCGATCGTTCATTCGTCGCTCGTGGACGTGGGTCTGCGGTTTCATGTTAATTGACGTGCGGGAACAATTCTGGCGTTACTTTTAAATCCCCCACTGGATTAGGTTATCGCATTGAATTTTCATGAATTCCAAGAATTTGAAATCCCAAAGCAAAAGCGATTGAATCAGAAAGTTGTGGCAGCGGTTAGGGGCAGCCGAGTGGAGAGGAGAGGAGAGGAGAGCGAATGAACTGTGTCAGCATGAACAAGTGAGTAAGAAGATACTTGCAACATTTTATTAAAATCAATTTACAAAATGCTCCACTACTGACCACATATTCACTCCTCTCTAGGCCACCGAAGTGCACATTTCGGTCTGAACGGCCCTTCAGTGCTGCCCTGATCAGTTGTGCGTTTTCGCTGTAGTTCGACTTCATGAATTGAGGCTGTAATTACGCATGTTACGTAAAATTTATCAGCGAAACCTTGTGCCAGACCTGGCTGGACTTGAACAAAGCGAAATGGACGAAAGCGCGAGCGGGTGAGCTTACCATTGAGCCAACATCATCCGTGGTTCGTACTCGTAGCAGCCTCGAGGCTTGCGCGGCTGGCTTCTACTCTTGTAGCGGCGCTGACTGTTCAGTTCAGCTTTCACGATGTGTACGGTGCACGGAGGGTCGTCGGTATTAAATTAATATTTACTTTTTTGTCAAAAGTCTATAATCAAGCACACTGGCGCTGACAGCCTAAGAGGCTCTAATTACACCTTGTTACCTTGATGCTGAGGCCACACAGGTCGTGGCTCACTTCGCGTTTTCCGCATCATAACGCCAGGCAGCATTGCACCGCAACGCAGCGTGCTTTCCAACAAATTGTTTGACATAGACGATGTCCGCTAATATGCAGCAATCACACAATTGACTTGGAATGACTGTTCGTCAGGTCGCCAGTGAGTTCGCCAGTTGTATGCTAAGTGGCAAGCGCCGTTCAGCGACGCTCATCTCTCAGCTTCTCTCGGCTTAGGTTGTGAAGGGTTCATTGCGCCTGTGTATGCCAACCAGACTGCTCATCAGCCAGTCAGGTAGTCAGCCAGCCAGATAACAACCAACCGACCTGACCGCGGCCTGATCGCCGAAATGCCTGCAAGGCTAGCATGCAATTCTCACGTTTTGGCATTTTTCATTCGCCACCGCCTCAAAAAGGGAACACAAAACGAAGTAGTAATAGGCAAATTACATATTTATTCAAATAAAAACGTTTAACGGTGATTTAAATTAAACTTCAGAAACATTGACAGAGGTCACTCGTCGGTGGCTCACATTCCCTCGCTCGTCTGATGACGCAGCAACAACAACAACAGCTGAGCAGCGAGAAAAGTCGAATCGTAGCCAGTTGGCCAGATCGGCAGCATTCTGTCAGCTGCTGCCGACAAGCAGCGACATTTCGAGTATTTTGGGCTCCAAGCGGCAATTATCATCAGGTGTATAAATAAGTTCTGGGGGATTTACAAAAGTTGGCATAACTAACATTAAATCGCAACGAACGATCTGGCCACTCTATTCATATTAGAGCGCTACCAGTTCCCGCTTAAAATTGGTACTCTGAAGCTTTTCTTTGTGCTCTAACCATGTCCACCTTTGTGTGCTGCTTTTGGTTTTCATTTGAGGAGAAGTGCAGCTGATGATTATTTGTTGAAGCATACTCCATTAATAAAATATATGAGTATTGGTTCCGGCGTCTTAAGAGTGGCGACTGTGACACCAGCGACAAAGAACACGCAGGTAGCATGCCCAGTAATGTTTGAAGGCGCTGAGTTGGAGGCGTTATTGCAGTAAGATTCATATCAAACTCAGAAGGAGCACGCGAAAATCTTCGAAGTGACTCAACCATCAATTGCAAACCGTCTCAAGACGAGAAATTTTTTTTCACGCGGTATTCGTATGCTGCCTGAAAGATGGCAAAAACTCGTAGCTAACGATGTACAACATTGTGAATAAAATCCATTGCACCAATTTCGCTCAATGAAGCTTCAAAGTTACTTAAAAAAAACCCTCAAAACCTTTTTATACACCATAATTTTGCTTCATTGGACTTGTAAGCCAGGCCACAAAGTGTTAGTCTTCCCATACTCCGAATCCATGCTAGAGATTCGAGTCGACCGATTCTTTCGTGTTTGAGTTATAATGTTATTAAAATATATATTTTTATTGCCGCTTAACTGCGGCATTTCGAACTATTTTGCATGTTAATTATCTACATGAATACATTTCGATTGTGTCAGATGAGCTACACTAACATAAGCAGCGTATTTATGTGCGGGTATGTTAATTTGGCTAAGCGCTATGCCAGGTTTAACTATTGTACATGTTTTCCTAAAACCTAACGTACAAGCTATTCATGCTTCCAAAGAAATGACGCTTGTAGATCGTTCATTGGCGTGTTTTTAGTTAATTATTATCATAGTATACTTTGCTTGTATAAAGGGATGCTTAATCAAAGTGACTTGATTTCACTTCATCATACAGAGGAGTGAGTGTCAATGATTTCTCGAGAGTCGAGAGTCGAGCGTCTCTAAGTCTTTGATGCTGTGACATCAGATATTCAGTGATTTCCTCCTTGCCACTGCAAAAGGGAACTGGGGAAATAACATTCCCTGGGTGCCAGGCATATGACATTGCCTGCAATGAAGAGGAATGCAAATATGAAATTCGTAAATTAAGTCGTTGTGCATATTGTTCAGATTGTTCATATATTTGTATTAATTATTGTTTAATTTGTGTGGGAAGCGGCGCATCAAAAGGCCAAAACCGAGTTCGAATTCGAAGCAGAAATAGTCGAATTGGCCAAAATCGAATCGAGCGACCCAGCTAATCGTAAATATGAATGAGCATTGAAATGCAAATATGTACTATAAAAGTTGATCGGCAAGAAGTCATGATATGAGATAGAGATAGATAAGGTGCGACTGCAGCAGCGCATGTGTGGCGATGAGGTCAAAAGCAAATGCGGTGCGTCGTCACCGGCGACTGCAACTGCGACTGCAATTGCTGCTTCAGTTAATTGTACTTGTTCTAGAAGTTTGTTTCGAAAGTTATATGTAACAGCATAAGAAGGCAAGGATAAAGATGAGGAAATAACTGCTACAACAACGGATTGTATGCGTTCTAACTTGAAGTCCATATTGCGACGAGAATAGAGCTCGGCAGATTTCGATGGATTGGTTGTGTAGCGCTTATGAGAAAGCAGCAGCAGAAAACCTTTTTTAACAGATACTATGCTAGACTGCAGAGGGTCAGATTTGGTTTTGCTGGAAGAATAACGCTAATTAGAATTAGGGTGTTCAACTAAATGCCATCCATGTTCAGTTTAAATTGTGCGATATGCTTCCTCTACGCGAAGTCACTGAGTATGAGAAGTGGCTCGTAGACTAGTGCCTCAGCTACGGCTGTTATAATAATAGTAATAATAATAAGTAATAATTAAATAAAAGGCACTAAGTGTTCACACTTCGACTAGTCAAGTGTGTATCATATGTCGCAGAAACTCACAGCTTGCTGCCGTTTCCGAATGGACTTCTTCTGGGAAAATATTGCTGCAAACTATTATAGCATTGCCAGTGTCAGTGTAAGTTTGAGTTTTCAATCTGTCGTTGAGACATTAATCATATTATACCATGGCAGACTATTAAAAGCCTAATTGAAATTGAAAATGCCTGTACAAATTTTTGAACTAATGCATAAAAATTAAACGTATCAGCAGCAGCAGCAACAGCAGCAGCAGCAGCAGCAGAACCACCTGAAATAAATCACGTGAATTGATGGGACAACAACATCGGCAGCAAACAAATCGAAATTAAATAATATAATTTATTAAAGGCATTAAATTTAATTTGAATGTTATGTCAGTTGTTCGAATTGGAAACGTGCGCGAAATGCGAATTGCGAAAGCGCGTTTCACGGGCGCCTCGCGCGGCATGCGGCACGGCGCATCTCACGAATGAGTCAAATGAGGCCGAACAAGTATTTCGATGCAATTTTGAATTTATTGAAACTAAGCGCAACTCGAACAATTTATAATACAATACGAAAACGACAACTATAATACAAGAACGATAATCGAACATTGAAGAGCGCAGCGCATTCAACCAAAGTTTATGGCGATGGTTCGCTGTCAACGAAATCACTGTTAATTCACAATTAAAATGCGTTGCGCATCGACGACGACGACGACGACGACGACGACGACGACGACGATGACGATGACGATGACGACGACAACGACGACGACGATGACAACGTCAAATTCTGACATTCGAATTCGCCGACGGCGTATGCCCAGTAAGCCGACGACCCTATTTAATTTTAAAACGACTGACAAGGGCGGCCAACATCAAAAATATAATTCGAATTCAAATAGTAAACAAATAAACAAGAAATAAACAAATAAATTAGTTAATTAATAAATAAAAATTATAAAAAAATTCTTTTGCGAAGCGATAATCAATCGTTGCATCTCAATTTGATTTTATTGTAGTTTATTTCAACTTTGTTCTTTACTTTCTAAGCTTACAAAAAATAAATAAATTAGAATTAGAAAAAAATTGTGTTTTTTGTGCAGTTTTATAGAACCACATTCCACTGCTAATGTAGTCCTTTCTCATTCATGTATCATGGTTAACCTGCTTACTCTATTTTCTTATTTTTGTTTGTTTACAAGCTAAACTTAATTTAAAAAAAAAAACATAAAAAAAATTTTATCCTTTAATATAGTCTACTCGTATATCGATATAGGAAACTGTTTAAGCGGCGTATACTTTTCGAAAGCACCTAAGATTAATCAAATAAT
Organism: Cacoxenus indagator; assembly: GCA_035041755.1. Classification (NCBI taxonomy): domain Eukaryota; kingdom Metazoa; phylum Arthropoda; class Insecta; order Diptera; family Drosophilidae; genus Cacoxenus; species Cacoxenus indagator. Next base: position 1,004,897 of record JAWNKX010000220.1, on the reverse strand, counting down.
TACAAATACGATTACCAACTAGATTAAAAAATATCAAATAGTATTTGGGTTCAAATTTCTCATACTCATTCCGCTGCAAGTCGGCTTATGTACATACTTCGTAACGCCTGCAGTTCACATCGCATAGCAGAGGATGGCGAAGTGTGTAGTAAAGTAAAGTTGAGTCGAAGAGACTCCGATTTACTGCACTTACTTCGAAGTTCCATGCAGATCACTTGAAGAGCGTTCGAAGCTTCACTGGTTCAATAAAAAGACTCGACTGCAACGAAACTCCTAATTTTTTACTTTTGCCTTCTACTTTTTTATTTCTCGACTTTTCTTTCTTAAAAGGTTGCGTTCGTCTTTGGACAGCTTAAGGCGAAAGACTACGAAACAAAAACTAAAAAAAATAACATTAAAAACAAAGCACGCAAACTGAAAAATCCCTAAGATGGAAAGCAATACGAACTAAGTCCATAGGCGTCTGGGGCTCGCTTACAGCTCTTCGAGACAGCGCGCATTCGTTAGCATTATGCGCGTCAGACGCCACACGCACTTGGCGGCGTTCTCGAGTGCGCCCGGCGACTTGCCCTTGAATAGGTCCATGTTGGGCAGGAAGTAGTGTGGACAGCGGCGGCACTGCAGGCACGATATCAACTGCAGAAAGATGCCGTTAATGCGGTCGGCAATGCAGTTATCTTCCCACTCCATCTCACGGGGGTGTTTTTCGCACTCGTAGAGCAGCAGCGTTTTCAGGTGGTAGGATGTGACTGGGTTACCGGGCAGATCCAAGTGGCGGTCGCGCAGCGTCTTCAGTATGCTTAGGCAGCGCCGACGGCTCGCACCTGAAATTAGATGAAAGCAACAAGTTGAGAAAGGAGAAAGTTTGTAAATCGTTGAAAGGTTAAAAGGCATTCGCTGAACAACATCTAATATATACATATATAGATAGTGCTTATTCCTGATTTCTTCTTCGCACTAAGACCCATACCAACGTGAGCATGGCATTACACATAGTCGGCTTCAATTGCGTGTGTTACTCGATCTCTCGATCTCCTCTCACTTTGTCGCCACTCTAAGTAGACGAAGGCTTCATTATTTTGACAGCAACAAACTGTACGAATCATATCATATATCTGAACTCAAGGTTAAATCCGCCTTAACTCCGCCATACATCAGGACCTCTCAACTTAAACAAAGCAAACCAATCTACCTTCAGGCTTTGCATGAGAAATTCCGTTTAAAAGTCTGATAATACCTATCACCTCTCAGATGTGATCACCTCTTTATGGCGGTCTGCTACCGTGTAATTCGTACGTGCGTGACGTGACTCGTGTCTATTTTTCGATTATCGATAATATCGATGATTTGATGAATCAACAAAAGCTTTGATCGTATTTGCTTATTTATTCTCAGTGTTCAAGTGACAATCTGTCACTTCTGTTTGGTTCTCAATTCTGTTTGGTTGTGTTGCCACAAACTCGGATTTACATTCACACATATATCAGAATTTGATATAGACTTCTTTACTGACTCGGCAATATAGAGCTTGATTAGTTTTCAGCAAAACGAAAAGTAACAGGCGCATCGATACCTGTACAGTGGTACACACGTTGCAGTAACTAAAACGGAAAATTCCATGAACAAACCGGACGAAGTCTTAGTGGCCGTTCCAAATTTGTTCAACTTTGGTTTTATTGCCAAAATGTTCGCTTATCGCAAATACTCGTCAATAATCCATTCATAAATCATTTTCAAAATTCATTGAGTAAAGTCCCAATTCGATACCCTAATCTTAGTGGTAATTGATAACTGCGAATCAATGACTGATCGCTTGTTGGTATGAACCGAGGTTTGAGGTGTTTCAAGTTTGGACGTAGATCACCTAACAATAAAGTTCATAACACTCTTAACTCATAGTACAGTCCCATTCCTTGCAACATGAATGTTAATCCGTAAACTATAATCCAAGGACAACTGTTGCAATAGGTCGACTCTGCTAGGATACACTCGGTCCCATCGGTACAGAGCTCATCGCGTGCGACCTCTCATGAAACACTTTTTCAACTCAAAGACCAAATGTCTCCGAAATTAAGTCTAAAAAGTGTTTGTGAGGGACTTATGTGAACCCTAGCATTGCGATCAAACAGTATTATTGCTGTAGATAAAACACCCAGAAATATTATAGTTCTCCTTCTAGGACCACTCAACTAAAGCGTACCATTGTCTGATCTGAGTGTTGCTGATAGGGCTGCGATCTGTCACTTTTGTTGATAGCCAGTCAAATGGAGTTGTACCGAGTGAAGTCAAGTTTAGTTAACTTTATCGAATTTTGATACATGGATATATGGAAGTGGGTACATTGAGAACTGCACGGCTGGTTACGGACCGAAGGTACGAAAGCGTAAGAAATCAGAATCAACATACGCACACGCAGACTCAGCCTTAGATACAAATACAGATACAGATACAGATAAAGAGATACAAACTCAGTTTGAGTTGGACTAAATTATTATGCGGCGTTGCATTAAATTAAGCGGGACCCAGAATAGCGGACAGTGACTTCACTTGGCTTCACTCGTTTGGCTTCGCGTTATTTGGTTTCATTTAGTTTCTTCTTTCATTCAGCCTTATTTCATATGTGGATTGGTTCCCCCGCCAACAGTCACGGCTCGCGGCTCCGGCAGCCGCTCTGTGTCATCATCGCGACTGTGCTCCCTAAGCAACGCTGTTCTTTCATTTATTTATTTATTTGTTGACTTTATCTAATCACCGAGATTTAAAATATTTATAAAACCGTTTAGATACTTATTTATGGATGAAATGTTATCTGAGACGATGACTATGAAAACGGGTTTGCCGAGTCGCTGGCAGTCATGCTTATCGCTCAGCCAGATCGATATGTGGTCTCGCATCGTGCCGAATCGGAGTCAGTGCGACGTTCGAGCCATATAAACGCATCCGCCAACTCAGTTCAATACGACTTATTCGATAGTCGAATCAACTAGACGTGGCCGGCTGCTTCGGCTGAACAGATTTATGGCCGCTTTTAGTTGCTCGCTAGATCGTGCATATCTCGGCGGATAATCTATTTTCTCAAAATATTATATCAGAAGAGCATGTGCGTTTGAATGGGTGAGAGTACTTGATCGAGTACAAATCGGCCAGTCGCCCTAATGGCCGAGTGATGGTCGCTTTCCAACCCCCCAAATGCGTAACGGCCGGTGTTGATGATAAAGTGATGGGCGTTTCTTTCCGCTCCGACCTCTTCGCCATTACATGAATCATGATTCATGTCAAATCAGTTCGATATCGGCTAATTTACAAGCAATTATATTAACGGGCCGTCGGAGATTTCAAATAAATCAATTACGTTGAAGTGTGTCAGTGTCTAAGCAGACACGGCGAGCTTCGAAAATCGAGTAGACTTAGACGTATAGTCCAGTCAAGCAGTCAAGCAGTCAAGCAGTGGCCACTGTCGGTCAGAGTGTCAACGGGGTCGTTTGACAGCGGGACTTTCGAAATTTAAACGATATTTACGATCTATGCTACTTAAGGCTAGCGTAGCGTTATACATTTCTGGACTGAGTCAGTCCGGACTGAGCAAAGAACCTTCGAAAGCCAAATGCGTCAAGTTGGCGACTGCATGGGGATCACAGTGCTGGTAAAGAGTGCTGGTCAAGAGTGTGAGGTTGTTGGTGCTGTGGATTGAAAATTTCCGCCGTATGAAATTTGTTTGTTTTCCCCTTCTGGCTATTCTCGGCCAGATAATGTTTCACAGGCTGATGCCCGGACGAATATTCATTTGGCGTGGGAACAATTTCTGTGGTTGAAACAATGATCAACCTTTTTGGCTGAGCTAACTTCTATCGTGCAGCTCCGGATCATAGACCCGACTACTAGTGGGTGTCATTTAGGACACGAAGACTTGCTAAGGAACTTTACTGAGAGTTTGTAACTGTAGAAGATATCAAGATTGGCAAATCATAAGTTGCTTATGACTTATAGAGCTTCGACTCGTTGAGTTAGTGATTTGCCGACGGCTGTTGCATCTTGGTAGTCAAGGGTCGGCAGTGGTCTTAGAAGAATCGATTGTCGATACTCACCTTGCAGTAATCGATTCTCGGCATCTGTAAAGCTGAGCACCCAGGCATCGCCCTCCATGGCGGAATTCTTGCCCTGAAGTGCAATGCATTCTTTGGAGAGCATATCGAAGCCCTCAGTCTTAACCTCTGCAACAATATTCGGATGCGGCCAAGGTATGCCCGGTAATGGCCAGTGCGAGGCCGAGCGCGGCCATAGGCCGGCACACTTAAAGGCGGGTGTAATCTGGACAATGATGCGTTCACGTATGCGCAGCTTCACCTCCGTCGTATCGGCAATCATCTTGACGATGTCACGGTACGCGCACTTATCGCACGCCTGCGCTACCAGCGTTTGGAAGCGTGATCGGATCTTGCGCGCCGACAGGTAACCCGACGCGGTGATGAACTCCACCCAGAGCGACATCGAGCGTTTGCGACCGTCACTTAGCTTGAGCACCGCACAGCCGGGCAACGTGCCGTCGTCTAGGAAGTTGAGTACGCCCATCTGATTGAGGTAGATGATGATTTCGTACTCTGTGGGTGAGATCACTTCGAGGCCTTCGAAGCGACCGTTGTAGTCGTTCAGCGAGGAGATAAAACGTGGCTCCTGCACTTCAACCTCCTTCAGTACATCCTGCACAATGCGGCAGACCTCCTGGATTTGTTTGTGTATTGTCGCCTTGCGCACCTGCACGCGATCCGCGCAATATTTGTTCATCTGGTAGACCATCTTGGACTGTGCCGCAATCATGTCCGACGGCACGAGCATCTCGTCAGTCAACTGATTACGATTGACGAGATTGGTTGATTGGCCTATCGATCGATCGATTGATTGATTGATTGATCGATTGATTCACGTGTTTGTTTTTTATTATTATTTACTCACTTTGGCGCACTTCACGCTTCACTTTTAGTAACTTAGAACTTGGATAGATGTGGTTGTTGTTGTTGTTGTTGTGGCTGTATGTCGTTAGATCACACAATGTTCAAGCCAAGGCTGCATTTCGCATATGTCATCCTCATCTCGTTGAGAAACATTTAATTGTTTTTCGCGCGCTCCCTGGGAAAACTATTTACGCGACCGTTTCAAGCGACAACGGTGCCGTTGGCAACGGCGACGGCGACTTGACGTAAAAAAAAAAAACAAACAAACCAGCGGAAAAAAAAACACAAACAGAAAGCAGGATCCGTCCAAGATTCAGAACACTCCAAGTTAGAAATACACGCTGAGCCGTTTGATCGAACCGTCTATCGATCGTTTGATCGGCCGTTTGCGTCGTTCGTTGTTCGATGTTCGCTCCGTGTGTGCACTCGCCGCCTCGTGTACTCGCGCCGTCAACTTCAAGACATTGACTGATTCCGTGTGCAAACTCACCGCAAGAAAAGTATCTTTGGCCGGCTGCGGCCAACTCAGCAGCTCCGCAGCCAACGTCGCACCCCAACACATCGTCGCAGTTCAACGTTGCCTAGCCTCATTCGCCGCGCTACTGCTACCATCACTGCACGCAGAAAGTCTCCACTTCACTTTTGTTCCGCTCCACACTCAATGCGCGCGGTGTGCTCTTTCAGCGCATCGGCCTTTTTCACTCTGTTGCGCCAGACGCGTTAGTGCGTGCGAGCGAGACGATTGTAGGCGCATTCTCTCGCTCGCGGCTTTCATTCGGCTTCCGAGCTGTTGCAGCCGGTTTTCGTATCTGTGTAACGCGCCTGCTTGGTGAACGGTGTGTGCGCGTGTATTCGCTCTTTCGCTCTTTCGCTCACGAGTAATGGCTGAGTTGCGCTCCGTTCTGCGTGCTTGCCTTCGTGCGTGAACAAACCAATGCCTCTGAATGGGTGGCTACGTGTGCGAGTATCTGTGTGTTTTTGTCTCTTTGTTTGTTAAATGTGGTCGATTTGTTTTATTTTGTCTCGTTTCTCGGTTAATACATAAAAACACACATTCGCGTTCGCTTTATTACTTCTACCCAATACGTTTTTCTCGGGGGTTGCCACAATTATGTGACCGTTATGGCCGACTACATTGTGTCGCCGGGGTTACTCAGATTCCAAAACAGTGGTCCTTGCTTCAAATTTCTGAGTAAGAGACATTAATTAAATGAATTGCTCCATTGCTTTTTCGTATTTAAGAAACCCTTTCATTCTGATAGTTAAAGCCTTCGACAACCCAGAAAAATTCGTTGAGCACATGTATAGATACATTTTCATATACATTAACTTAACTTCAACTCAACATCAACCTCAACCATAAATTGAAATATTTTTTTTTACTTTGCAGAGAAGTACAAATGACAAACTATCTCATCGAGATCACTTCACTGAACTCATGACCAAGCAATGCGATTTTTGCTATTCTAATTCTTTTTCGATAGACCTACTTGTAAGGAATTTTTGAAAATGCAATCGTATCATCTAACTACTGAAGCTGCTGAGTTCAAAATCGCCCAAGGAGCCAAAGCAATCTGATAGATTTATATTGTCTATTTCATATGTATTTGGCAATTAATTTTGAAAGCCTCAATAGTTGGGCAAATTACTTTAAGCCAATCTAAAAGCGCCGATCCGAAAACTGATTACAGGAACTGTAAGTAGACCTGTGCAATCTTACTTACTCTGTTACTTACTTAATCTCCTTTCCAACGTTTCATCCGACCCATGCTTTACTCAGCGAGTTGCTGTTTAGAGGGCACTGTGGGTGAACAGCAAGCTCGAAATACATACATTGTCTTGGTGATTTTTCTGGTCTCCTTGTGCTGTTGCTTTTACATCTCTAGGATACGCAGTCATCAATATTTTTTTCACGTCATCGACCTTTGCTAATTTGTTCATTGGATCATCTCTTAAGGCAACTGTAGCCAGTTACGCAAAGGAATTCGCAATTCGAGTGTGAACAATCAACAATCTGGCAGCACTGGTTCTGTTTAGCAAACGAATTTGGTTTGGTTGATATGAATTTAAGCTCCGCCCATTTTTCGCCACTTCAGTGGTGCGAAATCCCAAACAACAACTCACGCACACACAGTTACATGAACGAACACAAAGCAAAAAGCACACAGATAAACACCACTACAAAAGCACTTTGGCAATCGTCGGCGACGGTGGCAACAACAAAGGCATGCCACAAAACAGCGAAACAGCAAAGCAAACAAACAAAGAAACAAACAAACAAAGCATTAAAATGAAAAGGGGGAAACAGTAGCAACCACAACATTTGCAACAACTACAACAAAGAGATACTACAACAACAACTTTGAATAGCACCATAAATAAATGAGCTGAGCCGACAAGAAGAAAGGGAGTAAGTCATCCGGAGTGGAAGTGAGCGAGAGAGGTGACAGTGCGCGTGAGTGTTTGTGTGTGTGTTTGTAATTCTGTGCTGCGAACACGCGAGCCAAGACGGCGTTTCTCCCACGCGCTCCATCACGATGCTCGCACTGGAAACGGGACGCCAACGAGGGCAACGTCGCCGTCACTCCACAGGATTCTGGGGCCGTTTATGGAAAAAAAATAAACCCCAAATTTTACTTTTTCTATTCGCTTCGAATTAATGCTCTCCTAATGTGATTAATGAGATTCTGACACGAGCGCCGGGGCACAGTCGGACAGTGGCAAAGGCGTGGCAGGCCATGCCCAGGTCAGAGCAGAGCAGAGCAGAGCAGAGCAGAACAGAACAGCTCGAGCAACGAAACGACGGCGGCTGAGTGCTCTAAGTGCTACAAATTAGTGTATCTACCAACTAAGGGTCACTTTCTCAAAAGCGTCGTCATCGTCGTTACCGCCGACATGACATGAAATTATTAAAATGCGAGTTTCAATCAAATGTGTGCCGGAACGTGCATTAAGATAATACTAATTAACACCTCAGCTAAACTGAACGTTCAACTAGGCTAAGCGAAGCAACGCGGGGCGGGCAGTTCAAGGCAAGAGCACACGAAACTCGATGAAACGACTAAAGAGCAGAAGTGGAGTACGCGCGTTATCACTGTTCTTGGAGCGTCAACCACCGATTAGACGTAGACAACGGCGATTCAATTGGGATTGCCCCTCCAAGCGACCATACATGGAAATGAGCTGTAGATAATGAGCTACTAAGACGAGACGTAGCTGGCCAAATGGTATTGGTCGGAGTTAGGAAACATCTTAATGGCCACGCAAATGTGGGAAATTATCGAAGGAACACGAACTTAATTGCTGCCTGCCATTATCAATTTTATGGCATATAAATTGAAAATGAATAATTCAAGCGACGAGCGAGCGAACGAGCGAATGAGCGAACGAGCGAACGAATGAATGAGGTCTCTATTAAGGCTTAAGTTGATATGTTTTATTGTCAGTTCCAGGTATTACACGTTATTAATAAGCCACGATAAGTGAGCGAAGGCCGCGATAACTAAAACTTACTTGCATGTCACACAGACTGAGTTGTAGTCAGACGGAGAGATGTCTTAAAAAATCGAGTGTTGTCTAGAGTGATAGATATGGTTGATAGATAGACAGATAGATAAATAGAAAAATAAAATGATGCTAAAAAAAAGAGAGTTCTAGCTCTGGTACTAACCAAAGAAGCCACCTTTTCACAGTACGAATTATACGTACTATACTAGGATACAATAGTTAGTAAACTAGTACAGCAGTGTCTGGAGACACATTAAGATTAAAGAGAAGGTGAAGAGATTATTCGAAGGAAGCTAGTAACTGGGTCCTCTGTGTACTAGTACTAGCGAATTCACTAGTTAAGGCTGTAAGTACTTGTCACTATAGAAGTGATGTGGCTCATAATTTTGAATACGATAAGTTGATGACGGAGGACACTTACTCAAATGCGTAAATTTCTCTACGTCGTGCTTTCAGGCTTACATTGAGCGAGGTCAACAGTCTGCTTGGTTGGTAAGAAAATGCGCATGTACCGTAATGAAACAAATGCTAAAGATTTTCAGAGATAATGTCACCGATACCGATATCGATATACTGCCCGATAAAGCGGAACCTGACATGACGCGACTAGACACACGCACAAACAAGCCACTGCAGCGTTCGTCGACATCATTGGCGCGTTACTGTCGCGTACACAGAAGTCAGCTAATTAAAACATGTTCGAGCTATGGCCAGGCCGGGGGCTCAGTGCACCAAATTGGGAAGCTTTTGGTTTTGGCCAAAGGATTCGACGACGACTTTATTCGCGCTGACAGCAAACGGCACGGCGAGACACGATTCCTTATCGGCGCCAAGAGATCTGCACAGCCGAGTACAAGGACGGGCATTTTCTTGGTAGCGGACTTGCCGGGTCTGCCACAAATTGTTCAGCACATCGATCGTTGGTCGATGGATCGATCGACAGAGCGAACAACCCGGTATGTTCTGCCAATAACGACGGTAAATGAGCTCGAAAACGTCGGAAAATTAAGTACAGAAACTGCAACTGCAGCGATCGCTGCCAAAGATTGCCATCGCGTTCGGTGCTCGAATGTGTGTCGCCAGCTGCGACATGCATTTTTGGCGCTTGCGAGCGACACTTACGACAACGTACACGGCGACGAGTTCATTTTGCCAGTGCAGCAGCGTTCCACGAGATCTCAATCTATGTGGGAATGTGTTCGCTCGAAAAAGGATCGCATGACGTGAACTGAGCATACAAAGGCAATGCGAGTAGCTGGAAAATCGCTCGGATTTGTTTACAACCTTTTTTTACGAAATGTATAAAAATTGATTTTAATGAAGCTAGCGATAATGTGTTGTGGTGTGAAGCCACTCAATGGCTCCCATCATACTATATTGCAATGTGGCAGGCAATATCTCCAGAGCACCTATGGATGATTCTAGTCAAACAAAATCTCTTCCGTCAGCTGTGGTATCTGCGTACCAAAGAGCCCAACAAAACAGTCCTTAAAGTGAAGTCCTGAAGAACGCAAATGAGTCCCTACCTACACACCACGAGATTAGAGATGCGTTCTAAAATCTAAAGGCCAGATTGGAAACTCTTCTATATTCTAGAGGTAGCGTTCGTCAGTTATCGATCTCCCAGCGAATGGAGTTCAATAGCCGGTCAGGGCGAGTGCTAAATGACTGAAACGATTTCTTTTGCCTCAAGCCTGGTTCCCGCCTAAATTCATCACTCGGCATTACACAATATTTGGGCTCGCCCAGCGGTTGCTGAGTTCAACTGAGCAGCCGCAATCAATGCTGACGTCTTAATGCCGTTGTCATTGGCACAGGCGCTGTCATTGAGGCTGAGATGGAGGCTGGTGTCGGCGGTGGTACTGGTGTGATACGGTGTATCTTTGGTCAACTAAAACGTCGCGATCATCGATCATTTTCCAATTGAGCAAGCCAAGCCGATTAGCGTTGCTCAGCTACTCAGCTGCCTCTTTGAATGGAGCTCAGTGCAGCTCAGCTCAGTTCAGTTCAGTTCAGTTCAGTTCAACGCTTGACATTTGAGACGGCAATGGGTGTGCTGACGTCTGCAGCCGGTGGCAGAGGCGGGATGCCAATGACGATGTCAACATGTTGTGGCTGGCGACACGCATCGAGTATGTAAAGGTTAAATGCCAAGCTGCGACAAGTGACCGATCGCAAGACGGAGATGAGCACGCATGGGAACTGATGTATGCCGGGTATTGGGGAACAAGAGATGAGTGCTGAACGCAATCATTGTCGTTGGCGTCTGCGCACCCAAAGGGCATTTACCTGAGCTGAACTGAGCTGAGTTGAGCTTAATTAATCTGAACTGCTAAGCCTAGCGTTCTGAGTGCTTCAGTGCGTGAAAGCGAAGCGAGAGACTGGTACCGATGACTGTGACTGTGTCTGCGACGCTGACGGTGACAGCGGTGATAGCGGCTGCTGCTGCGCTCAAGTGGCGCCTGCATCCCGTCGCGCATTGTCTGCATATGCGGAATATGCACGAGAACATGCGATTCAGCGCATCTTGGCTTGACTTGATTTGGCTCGGCTTGGCTTGGCTTGGCTTGGCTTGGCTTTGCTTGGTACAGGCTTCGAACGGTTGCAAGTATTTAGCATGCAACATCAACATGCGAAATGAAACAAGCTCACATGCGCATTAAACCAGACCCATCAACTTGCGGTTTGTGACACCGGGACGCTAAAGAGGTGGCAACTGCAAGCCCGACATTCAACGTTCAGCATTCAAATCAGCGACGGCAGAATTCGACTCCAGCAGCGGCCGACGTTGATGAGGACAACAACGAAGAAAAAATAAGTACAACCAGATCACAGCAACATGCGGTCCAACGTTGAGTTCACATGGACGACAAACGAAAGTTATGCTACGCCGCCATACACGAAGTGGGCTACTGCCCGCCGCCCCATGCTGCCGACAACTCCCACAAGTGGCGCTCGGTCGATTTATTCTCTGTTGGCCTTGGCAAGACTTCATCGAGTTTGCGTAAACGCAGCACTAATCCATTCATTACGGTCCAACTGATGGTGGTCTCAACAGGAGGAAGCAGCACTACTATGGGCCGAGCCCCCCTTTGTACATAAGGAAAAACATTAAATTCAATTTCAATTCCATTTTTCATCCAAATTGTCCACTCAGCGCTTGATTGATTGAATGATTGGCGCAAACTTCATGTGGACTCCCTGGTTGCCGCTCAACTAAACTTCCTCAGCAAGGGTCCCAGATGCAGACGTGCAGACTGACTCCGCTGCCACACAAGTGGTTCACGGCAAAAGTGTTTTAAATTGTGTTCTTCGATCGTCTCCAAACAAGCGGTTTAGGGCAATTTCGATTAAAATCAATATTCACAAGCAACAACAATAAACAAGAAGGCAAGGGCCAACCCACAACAAAACCCACACAGACTGAAGAACGAGCAGAGGCGAATCAAACTCGCCACCTAAATTACAAATTTAAACATGAAATCGTATAAATTTCAACTCGCTCAGTTGAAGAGTGAAAAATACAAGTAGAGTTGGACGACATCGAAGAAGTGGAGCCCAAGCCACACGTAAGCCAACAGAGAAGTCGTCGTCGCCGCAAGCTAAAGTGACGAAGGACGTTGTGAGTTCCTGTCAGACGTGCGCCTCGCCTTGCTGGTGAAGCTGGTTGGTTTGCTTTGGTAATCACCTTTTGTTATAAAGACTGTAATTAGGGCTTCATTAAAAGGGTGGTCCAGGCTTGTCTTCGCCTGCTTCAACTGTCTCGATGAATGAGCGACCAAAGGAACGCTTGAACCGTTCAACCAGTGGAATGTAGCGCCGATCAACAATCGAAATACGCCCCCTGCACACGCCTCGCAAATACGAGTGAACTCTTAAGCAGGCAACTACTCACTCGATCATTTAGAACGGCTAATTTCGAGTGCAACTGACCGAGAGCACAACCAAAGACGCCAGCGAATTGTCGAGAGCAGTGCACAAACCAGTCGCCACGACACGGCACGACACGGCACGACGCGATCGACGCGATCTGCGCGTGCTTGGCTTAAACAAATAGGCTCGCTGCATAATTATAGCGTTCAACGAGTTTTATTATTACTTTAGTTGTTGTTGTTGTTGTTGTTGCTCTTTTGGCTAAGCGTTGTTTTTATGAAAGGGGCGGACAGCATATGTGCAGTTTATTCACCTGCCCCAATGCAGCAGAACTGCACTGGACCACGGACGCAGCACACCGGCGAGTGAGAGCGGAGTTGTCGAGGATTTGACGCCTCGCAGCTATTGGCGTAAATGTGAAATGTTTTGTACACGCCGTGCCATTACACTCGATTCAGCTTCGAACGATGTTGAGCATACTCAAAGCGTCTGCCGTTTGCGGCTCGATTCGCGCCTCTCAACCGCGCAAAGCAGTCGTGCGGGGTACGCTTCATTGTTTGTTCTGCTAAATTCTCGTTTCAGTGGTCCTTTGGCAGCTTATGACGTCACAAACGCCATAATTAAAGTGCAATCAACTTGAGCGGGGGGCATTTGTCGCAAAGTGTCTCAACTGAGACTAGTAGTGGGACTACGAGTACACGGCAACAGGAGTTCCTAGCTTGTGCTGTGCTACTACGGCGTCGTCCTTTGCTCTCATCTATAATTGATCAATCAGATAACAGAAACTGTCACCAGCAGACCTTGGACAGACATTAGAGAAGGCGGTAACAAGTGTTGCCTTGCGTTGCGTTGGGTTTGCGTTTCGTTGACATTGCGAGCCAACTTTAGTCTGCCCAATCCCAACTAGGATCTTGAGCACAACAAAAAAGGTTATTATTCTATTTATGAACTGCTGTGAGCAGCAGACAAGTGCAGAGTGGCTCGGTTCGAAGATCAAAACGTTTTAAATGCAATGAAATTCCGCACAGCTGTTGTTGTTGTTGTTGTTGTTGCAGTTGCATGTTGCAAGTGCAACAGCAGCAGCACTGAAATTTACGGGCTTGTTTCTTATCGCTTTTGATATCGCATTCGAAACAAAATTGATATCGATTTTCGTTTTTACTATTTTCACCTCGCTTCTACTTCACTCGGCCATCAACACCGACGCTGACGATGACGCCAACACTGTACCGGCTGTACCGGCTGTTGTGGCTTTTCTGCTTGTGCGACGGCTGCTGCTTGTGCATCTTCTTCTAGTTGTTTTGGGCTTGCTTTTATGTGTTCTCGGTTTTTGCCCTGCGGGTAGCCACTGACGTTCAAAAATTGACCCCGAACTAGTTTTCCATGTTGCGGCCGGGCTTGATAAGCGAACGCGCAAGTGGCGCCTCGCCGTTCGCATCCAGTGGAATCGAACGTGTCATATTAATTTTCTCTCTTTTTAAATGATTTTTATTGTTGTTCGTTTGTTCGTTTGTTTGTTTGTTTGTTTGTTTTTATAACTCACTGTGTGCTTGCCAGCTCATTATATATTATAGTTGATGTGGTTGTGGTTGTTTCTCTTTTCGAAGTCATTCGAAGAAATTTATTAGTTATGCCTCATTTGAGTTGATTATATTGCAAAGCGCAACAGCCCACACAAAACAAATAAACCGGCTAGGGCAAGGGAGCGCGTTGCACGAAAGAGAAAACGTCTGGCAATTAGCCAGGGGAGGAAAACAAGAGGCACCTGTCAGTATGTCGTTATGTCGTATATCCTTTCACACGGACACACATTCATAAATCATCGACGTAGAGCGAGTAACAAGAACAACAACAACAACAACAATCCAAATAAAATAAACTCCAAGCAAAGGATCAGCAACAAGTCAAAAGGCAGAAATATCGAAATGTCACGTTCATTAAAAAAGAGTCCAAATGCCACGCCCACTGCAACCGTTCACTTAACACATTTCGAATGAATATCGACTTAGGTTCAGCTCAGCGCAGACCACAAGATCAGTTCAGTTGAGCTTAGTTAATCGAATGGCTCTCGACGAGGCCCATTAAGCGATAAAAATCGTCCGCACTGCAGCACAGCACACCACACCAGGTCACGCCACAACGAGCCAAGCCAAAGCAGGCGGAGGCATGAAATTGATCTTATTAATCTATTAAGCCATGGCTAAGGCCCATGGATAGATGCATAGTGAGATGTTGGCCAGCAAGGCTGGCAGATGAGGATAGGCAGGTAGCAAAAGAAATGAGAAATTAACTTACCACATCATTTATTATATCACATTTGTGCATTGGTCAAAGACGAAAACAAAGACAAAGAGAAAGATAAAGAGAAAGAGAAAGAGAAATCGAGTTGAGTTGGTGCGATTTAAATGGGATTCGTGGCAGGTGCGTACGCAATGCGAAACCTCCTTGTTATCATCATGTTTGTTGTTGTGTTGGCGCGCGCGTTCTGCTGCTTCCTTTGTCGTTGAGACCAACGCAATGCATCAACGGCCATTAAAGTGATAAAATGTACAGCGTGTCGCATGCACGCACTCACGCACACACTCACGCACGCACTCACGCATGAACGTAGATACTCACGCATTCAACGAGGATTGCAAACGTATGAGAAAGGATCAGTCGGCACAGTTGGGTGTCCAAATTTAGGAACAACATTAGAAAAGTAATTAGCATCAGAGAGATCAGCAGGCGAACAGGCAGGACTTGACCAGACTTGACCAAGTGGAGTGGCGCTTCAAAGTCGTAAGCCGCGAGTGCTGTCTCTGCAACTGGTATAAGTTGATTAAAAAAGATCACGAGCCAGACGACGATGACGATGTTGATGACGGGACGGTGACGGTGACGGGGACTGCAACTTTATTTGCGCAAATGGTGCAACGCGCTGTAGCCATAATCGACTCAATCGAACTGAGTCAATTTTAAATGGACTTTTTTTTTAAATATATTTTCTGTTTTGTTTTTTGGAATTAATCGAAGTGATATTTCGCTTGTCCAGAAATCATTTATCCAAGCCAGCGTTGGGTATGCTACAGTCACTTGATGCTGCCGACTTTGTCGTTATCGCTGCGACCAACGCCGACGCCAGCGTCGATCTTCGCAAACCACCGGCCCAATTGTCTTCGCAATGTACTCAATTGATTGAGCGCCCCTCCGCACCCATCCACACACCTCATCAACAATATGAGCCCGTCTTAAGTTTGCTTGGTCTACGCTGATGCGCCCCTCGTTTGGCGTGGCGTGGCGTGGCGTGGCGTGGCTTGGCTTCAACTTTAGCCAGCGGGCCTTATTGGTTTTTGTGCGTTGCGCCAGTTTCAAGGACCAGACAACAAATAAAAATATACGCGATATTGGCTTTTGATGCATTCTGACATGAGTTGTGGCCTAAGCGCGTGTTATTAACCACAATTTATGCGTTTTTGAAGACGATTCAACGCCGACAGGATTACGTATAAGCGGCAGGCAATCGAGTTAAACGCAATCGAATTGCATTCGCGCGTTGTATTCAATTGAATTCAATTGTATTCAATTGAATTGAATTTATTGTAAATTAATTTGTTTTTAGCGTGAGTTCGATTAACTCCAAATTTTTGTGAGACGCTCGCAGCTGGTGCAGCAAGTTCGTCGCTTAAGTCTTTCGTTGTTGTCTTCTTCTTCTTCTTTATTCCTATTCTTTTGTTGCTTAACAGTGCTTCTTATTGTCGTCGTCACTCAATTGTGCCAAACACTTTTATGCGCAATTAAGAATTCGCATAAAATTGCCAAACTGACATAATTCGAGATAGCAACGCGTCTCGTACGCCTCTCACAAAATTATCACATTCAGCGAATTTATGCGTGCCTCACTCACAATGCTGACTGCTGACAGCCGACAGCCGACAGCCGACAGCCTTGCGTGGCCGCATGCCGTTGTGCACCTTAAATAGTCTGCTAATGGCTTAAAGTGTACTTGTTGATAATATTCACATCACTTAAGCCACCACCAAAGACAGACCTCATTCTCAACTCGCTTAATTCACTCAACTCCACCTCAGCTCAGCTCAGCTCAGCTCAGCCCTTGGTTCCGCCGCTGGTTGCCATGGCGCGAGGGCTCATCCTGACTTCTGACTTTTGTCAATGCATGAAATTTATAAAGTTTCAACTTGTATTTGTTCGCCGTCGTCATGGCCATTGCATTCATATTAAATGTCATAGTTTATGGTCGCCTGTCATTCCTGCTATTCTCGCCCTCTTCAACCGATCAGCTGCCACGCCCGGTTGGACAACTATTGCTATAGGCGAGAGGCATTCGATGTTGTCTTTTTTCGTCATCAAATCAATTTACATTCAATTACAAATTGTGTGCCATTCAGCCAAACATTAAAAAACGTACTTCCCGGCCCCAAACCAGGCTCGTTCATATGCCCACTTCTAATATGTCTGTTCGGGCGAAGGCTGCGTGGAGCGTCGGCGGTCATGGCTGGGCAATGTTGTCTGTCAGTGAGTCAAGTCAACATTATTTTGAGCATTTTACGAGACGCTCAGCGCTGACGATGCAAAACTGCTTGTAACTGTTAAACTTAACGACACAACAAGTCCGATTGAGCTGGGTCTTCATCGTAATACGAGTAAGCAACACCGTATTAACAGCAACAACAGCCGCAGCAATGATTCCCACTTGACACGCAGTGGTGTAATCTCATCAACAGCATCGCACTCAGCAGCGTCATTGGCAGCGAATTATCGCCAACGATGAAGAAGCAAACGCAATCGCAATCGCTATCAAAGTCGCGGTCGCAGTCGCCGTCGCAGACACAGTCGTAGTCATCGTCCGGAGTGCGCATTCCGAGTCGAATGTGTTGTTCAAACATCGTCAAAGTAAACGTTTGCATGATTTTGATTTTAATGATACGCCACCTGATGATGCGACAGATCGCAGATGAAGGCAGTCGGTTTGGGGTGCTCGAGAGCACCGAAGAGCGTGGAAGAAAGAGCTGTACGACTGACAGTCACACGCAGCTGGACAACCTTAATTAGTCTGAAGTTGGACAGCTGAAAAGCGTTGGCGCTGCCGCTGCCGCTGCCGCTGCCGCCTCCGCTGTTGCTTGTGGCAAGCGTTAAGATATCGAGCGTACAGGCCTACCAGCTCATCTCATATCATCTCATCTCATCCCAACTCAGTCCAACTCATCGCAGCTTAGCGCGTTTTGCATAACGAGCCAAAGTCGTGTCCGGGCAATCAAAATAAACACTTGTAGAATATGTGACTGAGCGTTTTGACATTGTTGCGCCATAATCTAGGCGAAATTATGTTGCGAATTCTCCGCAAGTCCACCCAAAAGCAAGCGAACGCAGACACTTAGAGGTACTGAGTATAGGCGCTTGGAAATGTTTGCACGTGTGAACTGCGGTGAGAGAGACGAATGCGTAGTGCTAACGAAATTTGTGTCAATGCCAATTTAATTGAATTCAATGGATGTGAACTTTCTCATGAATGAATGAGAACTGCATTAGACTGAAACACCGCTCAACCGCACCGAACCGAACCGAACCGAACTGAACTGAAGTGGGATCCTCGAGCAAACCCAAAACGTGTTTGGCAAAAACAAACTAAAATCTTAAGGAGAGTGTTGTGCACAGGTGGGGAGTGGTGTGAAGTGGATGTAGTGAACATGTTGATGATTGCAAGAGAGCACAGTGCCGTGAAGTGTGCTTTGTCTGTCGTCTACGTCATTAAGGTTTTTGACACATGTGCATGTGAAGCGTATTGGAGCCAAGCTGGGCCCGAGCGTTGGAAGTTAGTTTGGCGGGCTTGACTTGACATGTTGCTGCCACACAATGTGCGCCTAATTATAGAGCGAATGAAAGAGTACGAGATGATGAAGAAGAAGAAGAAGAAGAAGAAGAAAATGACGACGCACCAGACGAGAACCCAAACCAGAATGAGAGCGATTCAGAAGGCCTAAATGCACGTCATGAGGACGCAAACTTTGCTCTAACTAAGCGGGCCAGTTGGCCTTCCGTTCGTTCAAATGTACTAGTCTGGAAATTTGATTCGGTAGTTTTACTTGCTTGCGTGACTTTGATGTATGCTGACGTAGTGATTTGACTGCTACCTCTGTATGTCGGTCTGTCTGTTCGACGTGCAACACTGTTGCATCAAAACGTTGCACGTTTCGGAACACAATTTGAGGCAATTTTTTTTGTTTTTGAGATGTTTCTTTCAGCTCGTACCACTTGCGGGGCTTGCCGAAATACACAATAAAAACATTTTTAATTGAATAACCAAATTCCGGCTTTTAATCAGACACGAGAGCCTTTTTTCATGCCAAGCTCTGCACACTGCAAACACCACAATCTGTGCAGTTAAGTCGACTACCACTTTACCACAACAGTCAGCGTCAAGTAACAAACATCGTTGAGTGTCTGCATCTGCGTCTTTGTCATCTGCATCCTTTGCGTTGTGCAGTCGTTTGCGGTAATAGCAAATGCATGTTTATGGGCGCCGCTTATCGGCGAAATCGCCAACAACCTAATTTCGCAAGCGACTTGACTTGACTCAACTCAACTCAACTCAACTCAACTCAGCTCTCCCTGACTTGAAACAATCTCAGCTCTGCGGTTCCTGCCTGTTGCGTTGCCTTGCGCGTTTACAAGCGCCTAATGGCTCATCATGGCTTGTTTCAGTTAACCAGAGATCACCTCACTACGCCACTTCACCACTTCACCGCTTCACCACTTCAGACGCCGTTCAACTCCAACACACTTCACTGCGGCTAGGTACGCTTGGTTTGCGTCGTCGCATTTTCGCCGCCATTGGCGCGTATTTTGTGCATTTAGCAAGTTAAAACCGCATTAAAAACGAATGCATTTCGCATTTGGAGCCAATTTTGCGGCCACAACTCAGCAAACGCTGATAACGCGCGGCAAATACGCGTAGCGTGTCTCGGCTTGCCTCTACTTAGGCAAACGGCAAACGGCAAACGACTGACTGACTGAGGACTGAAGAAGACTCAAACCTTTGGGGCCATATTAATTATTTTGGTCATATTGCGTTAGTTTTTTCTCTGTATTATGTTTGAACTGCTTTGTTTTGGTCTTATTTGAAGTGATGCCATCGTCTTATTTATGGCATATTTATGGCTGATTAAAACAGCAACAATGTGGGCGAAGTGCAAGTGCCAAGGGAGAGAGAGGCAGTCAAAGAAAACACTTTTTGAGTGGCAATTAAGCGCACAGTCAGCATTAAGCATCGGCACTTAGTATACCCTACTCAACCCCCTGCTACATAAATCGCAAACAACACACAACACACACACACAGCACAAACACTAAGCGTCAGTGTTGCACCTTAGTTGTTGTTGCGTAGCGAAGTGTAGTTGCTGTCGCAAATAATTCGCTCGTGTAACTTGCTCTGTGTACGTGTGAGGTTATAAATTAAAAGCTGATGTGGTGAACTCACAAAACAAAATCGTTTAAAATTAACGAAAATGTTGTCCGTATTACATGCTAAACTCATTAAAGGCCGCCACATGAAGACCGGCTGCGGCGCACCAGCAAGCCAGCTCCAGCCATGGCGTTGTCGCTTGTCGCTTGTCGCTTGTCGCAGCGTTGCTTAAGCGTTGCTGAGTGTGTTGTTTTCGATGGTCTTGAATCTTGATCTTGAAGTGAATGCGTGTGATTTCACTTTTCGTTACTTGCCGCGCTGCAACGACACTAACTAGTCACAAAGAAGTAGCAGCAAGTTGGCTCAAACGTAGGCGAACTTCAGCGTTTCGCACTCAAACTGTATAAGAACGCTTTCCATATGCTACACTATGCTAAAAGATAGCTGTGCACATTGTTGCACTTCATTATAAACTTCCTTTCCATCATTATCGCAATTAACATGATTATCCTGTTCATTGCGATTATTATTGCCATTGTTGCCATTGTTGCCATTGTACGTCATAGTTCGTTTGTCTTTTGGCCGTTAGCTGTGCTAATTGAAATTGTTGCTGCTGTTAGCTGCCTTCGTTCGGCCTTTGTGTGCATCTATTGTTGGCTTTATTTATTGTAACAGCTGTGAAGCAATAATATAAACAATAATAAAGAACAACGACAACAACAGCATCGCACAGCTTTAAAGAGAAGCCGAAACCGAAAAATGCGCGCCGCAAAGCAAAGTGGCTGCCATTCAATGCCATACAATGAATGACTGCTATACAAAGTTGAAAACACACACACACACACACACAGGCACACACCCATAAGTGCTATGAAACAGAACACTTCAGTTGCCGCTGCAATACACTAACAAAGCCAAGAAGGAACAATGAACAGCAACGAGTCATTGTCGTCGCTACTGTTGTGTGCCCTCTTATCAGACCGCCTAATCAGTTTAGAACGGCTTCGATGACTTTTTTCATGTACAACACATCGCTCTCTATCTCTCTCTCTTCTCTACGTCTTTCTCCTTCTCTACGTAAGCATGTTCGCCTTTTCGATTGCCAGCCACTGCTGCAGTCGATTGTCGATTGTTTGAGCACGCCGATTGCACTGATAACGGACAACCATAGACTAGCGTTCTTTTCTTCGTTCTCATCGGCACCCTCCTCATCCTCCGCCTCAATTTTCCTGGCTTATCACGATTGTGAGCGGTTTTATGTTTCCATCAAAATGTTGTCAAAATGCGTACGATTTTCATGCGATTTGACACTCGACTACAAAACCCTGGAGGGGCGTGCTCCTATGGTGTGTGTGTGTGTGTGTGTGTGCGTGTGTGTGTTTGTGTTTGTATAATGTGTCATGACAGCTGACTTGTGCAATTTCAACACCTTTGCATTTTGCCTAAATGCACGATTTATTGATTTCGTGTGACACTCGTCGCGCTGGCTGTCTCATATTTAATCGCGTAATTAGCGTAAATTACGCCAGAACTGCAGACTTGGGACTTGTAAGCGTGCAACACGCTTGCCATAACAATACGAGCAACAACACTAATAATAATAATAATAATAACAACAGTAACAACAACAACATCGGTTAAACTATCATCATTCATGGGACCATTTCAAATGCCGGCATTGACTTCACTCAGCTCAGCTCAGCTCAGCTCAGCTCAGTTCACTCCGACCAATGGAACATGCGTGCAAAGTGCGCATAATCATAAAAACGCATATTCAACTATTTCAGCATCGTAAAAAACATGAACATATAAAAACGGAACAACAACAGAATGACGAAGGAACAAGCGAAAATGAAGAAGATACAAGCGCATTCGATACAATGTGAATGTGAATGAGAATGAAAATGAGTCTTGAAATGTCATTTGCTTTGGCATTTGTCAGGGGCAGGGGGAGGGGGCATCAAGTATCGTGCATGTGGTACGGTGTATGGGGTGAGGTGTACGGTACGGTACCTAAAAGCAGTTAGTGAGTCGACAATCGAGCGACGCTTAAAGCGTTAAGTAACATGTTCCACTTTATATGCAGAAACACATAGATAGACACACTAATGATGCTCACACTTCACGCACACAAGCGCAGTTGCTTCCTTCCTGCATTCGCGTTCGCGTTCGCATTCTCATTCGCCTTTGGGTTCGTTTATCGTGTTCAGTTGCCGTAATGTTTGTTTATTGAATGTGTATTTGTTTGTTTTATGCGAACATTAAGTTTTATGCCACATAAAGTTATCGCCTAACGAGCTCAATGGGCGCAACTGGCACTAAAATCGAGATGAACCGATGCAAACCGAAGCGAACCGCAACGAAACGCAGCGGGCAGTGGCACGACGTCTCGTGACGTGACGTAACGTGACGTGACGTGATGCGCTTCTTTTGAGCCAAGGATCAAACTGTTGTTTGTGTATGGAACAGAACTGAACAACGCAACGCATCTCATTGCAAGGCATTACTCGTATATCAATTCGAAGTGCTTGCATCCTACGATCGCATCGCAACCATCCATCCATCGATGCATTCATCCATCGATCGTTTACCGTTCATTCTCGTCAAATCGTTACAATTTTATTGCTTGCGCGCTGACATTTCCTGTTGCCTGTCTGTTTGCCTCGCTGCGAAAATGTTGAGTGCAGCAATTTTAATTCGCATTAAAGATTTCATTGCGTCGCTGCTATTTGCAGAATTGCTTGGCGACTTCATTGTCGCTGCACAATGACAATGCAAAGAAAAGCGAGGAAAATTCCTCAACACGATGACAATTTGCAGTTGCATTGCCTTTGAGCGATGCATTGCGGCATTTGATATACGACGAGTGCACATACCCACAAACACACATACATATGAAATAATAAAGAAATAAAAAAATAAATATATAAAACGACACATTAAAAGAGGCTGACTTTGGTAAGTCAATTTCGTTGACATCAGACGTTGTTCGTCAATGGGCAACAAGTCAAGACAGCCAAAGATGAAGTGAGGTGAGCCAATCCAGTGCTCACGCACTCCCATTCATAGGCCATACGACAACTATACATTTGTCTGGCTGCATGTTTATCTGTCTGTCTGTGTTTGTCTGTCTGTCTGTCTGTCTGCCTGCCTGTATGTCAGTCAGTCGTTTAACTGCCAGTTCAATTTGTAAACGTGTGCGTAATTATTTCAGCAATTTGTTGCTTCGCCAATTGCAGCGCATTCCAATTTCGATGTGCGACAATTTCTGCTACTCGCCAACCTTTAGATCTCATCTCATCGCATCGCAACTCATTTCATCGGATGTGACTCGAGTCGAGTCGAGTCGCTTCGCTCCACCCTACCACACCACAACACACAACCCAACCATGCATCTCTCGCTCGTTGTCACATTTTTTTATGAATTTATTTTATTGCTTTTATTTAGATTCATTGCCGTGCTGTTTTTCTCGGTTGCTGGTCGACGGCGCCAGTTTTGCGCATCGATGGACGAATTGGCTTAGCGCAAAAAAAATCACGATCAGTCCTTGACTTGCTTAGTGAGACATACTGTTTATGTATATATAGGCATGATTTATCTACTCATCTAATTAGTCCTATAATAAGACAACAACAATTCACATTGCATTATCAATGGCCAGCTCTCTTTGGTTCGTTTCATCGTCTATGCAGTTTGTCGTCTTCGACGGTCAACGCTAAGAGTTGCCTCAACTGAGTACGAATAGCTGATTCGTATTGCAGCTACAGAGTCACATGTGCAACTTATAGGCAATCTTAGTGAGAGAAAGCGCCGCTGTAGCTGTATCAGCTCTCTTGTAGAGAATCATCAACTTATATCGCTGCTGCTGAAATTAGAGCGGTAAATAATTATGTTAAGACTCGTGTAATTGTCAACTCTTAAGCATAGCATGGCGCGCCCAACCCTCGCCACATTTCTCCGTGCCATTGGGCTCCGCTCCGCACATTGTTGCCAAGCAATTCGCGCAAAGAAATTTATCGCCTGCAATTTGGTTGCACGTCATTCCGTTGTGCGACGTTGAGACTGACACTGAAATAATTAAAACAGGAAATCGCAAAAAAACAAAACTTTAAGAAGAAAAAACCCCGGCAAAGAGGACGACACTGCCAGGAGAAGCTATTTTAAAAATTAAAATTACACCAATTGAAGTGGCGCGCGCGACCGTCTTTACAAATTGAGTGCTCAAAGCGACGATCGCAGTCGCAGTCGCAGTCGCAGTCGCAGTCACCGTCGCACTCATTCGCACAGTCATCGAGTCATCGAGACAGTCAGCAGTTCTAACGAGTCAATCTGTCTCTAAGTCACTCACTCAGTCAGGCACTCATTAGTTCGGCCACTCATTCATTCGTTCATTCACACCGTTGCTCGATCTCAGGTATTATGTCAAATCAGGCTAATGCACTAATCCATCAAACAATCCAACTCAAGTCTGTACTCGACTCGACTCGACTCCATTCGACTCGGCTCGGTTCGACTCGTCTCGATTCTACTCTGTTCGGCGTGTGGCGAGTGATCGTTATAAATAGCCGACAATTAATTTCCGACTTAGGAATTAGCGCTGAAAACCTCATTGACCTTTTTGAGGAGTGTTAGCGTAAGTGAGAGTGTGATTGAAGGGTGCGTTAACTAAACAACAACACAAACCTAGAACACCAGCTGAGAGCGCTCTGCTCGAACGGTTACTTGCCTCAAATTGTGCTCGCTCATTCAGGTAGCCGTTCGATTGTCAAGAGCGAATTGGTTAGCGAGCCGAAAAGAGCAAGGAAGTGAATGACTGAGTGAGATGAAGTTCGAAATGTAGATCGAAAGTGAGAGCGTAAGTGTGGGATGGGTTCCACGTCGTCAGGAACTGGACTATGAGTGAACAGTAAAGCACGAGCGGCACGCGCTACGCATTCATCAAGTTTTATGATCATTACAGATTGGATTACCCGAACCATCTATATATGTACGTACAATGATTTTTGTTGTGTTTTATTGACATTTCGGTTACGCCCACATGAACGCCAAACGACTAAACGTGCTAGCTTCCAAATGAGATGTCCAAACCAAGATCAGCTTAGCTCCGCATACTCGTACGTTCGAGTTGGCTCGGCATTAGATGAACGCGTTTTCACGGCTCTTTATGCCTAATTAAGATTAAAGCAACAACTTGGCTTCGTTAAAAACAATCAAGTCTTTATGGTCAATAAAACGCCGCCGCCGTTTGTTGGCCGTTTGTTGACGCTATAAAAATTTAATGGCGCGCAGGCGTTGATGATCATTTACGGCACAAAAGTCGGACGCACTAAACTGGACCGAAAGGCAAGAGAGATGAGTCGATATACGAGGCAAGTCGAGTCAAGTCGAGTCGCTTCGAAGTTGCGGCTCCCGCGGTACCATTGTTGTTCTGCTTATTGTTCTTGTTCTTCTTGTTGTTGTTATTGTTATTGGTATTATTGCAGTTAGATTAAAGAATAAATGTTACGATTTGACTGGGTCTCATGCAGTTGGTTTGATTGAGATCAGCAACTTCTGCGGTTGCCGATGATTTCAAATCATCGCATCTTTGAGCTAGATGAGAAGAGAAAGAAACCTAGTCACGCGTGAAGGAAGTATCTATAATACGTACAAAAAAGTGTTCAACACGGCCGCAAAGTACGTCAGAGCAACAAAATTCCATGTAATTTCCAATGCGGAAAAATGCAGGTGCCAGATTACCGTTTGGGTCTTTAGTGAGACGCAAGCGATGCGAACTGATTGTAGCCAATCAAATGACGTGCAAAGTGATGGATGGTTGATGGGATGAGGGTGAGAAGTGGTTAGGCGGCTCTCACAGTAGCAGCGCGTGCAAGAAAACTCGCTAAGAAGAACAGAGAACGAAGCTAAGCAGAGCTGAGCTAAAGCGTAATTCCGGCTAAAGGAAACACCAACCTGAGGGCTGCTAAGGGCGAGGGCCAGTTTAAGAGTTTACATTTTATTTGTCGTATAATATATAATAACAGAATGAGATTACTCGCTGTAATCTCAA
The DNA here is from genome assembly GCA_035041755.1 of Cacoxenus indagator. Lineage (NCBI taxonomy): Eukaryota > Metazoa > Arthropoda > Insecta > Diptera > Drosophilidae > Cacoxenus > Cacoxenus indagator. The sequence goes on along the minus strand of JAWNKX010000220.1, from coordinate 979,116 downwards.
AAAATTTAAACTCCAGGACAATCATGTCTGTAGACCAAAACGTGACGCCGACAACAATTTGAGCGATGAATAATAACAATGATTATTACTAATAGTTAGTTCAAGTTACTATCCAATGTTCGTAATTGAAAATGTGATGAATTTGCACATTAAAATACAACCACTTGATCATTGTATCTATTCTATTGGTATCGGGATATAAAAGTGCTTGAGCTTGAAAATCATACTGAAATATGTTAAAGATATTTGAGCCCATTTGGTTTTAAGGACTTTGGCGTAAAGTAACAAATTTTTTCGATAATTGAAAATTTCAATACTTCAATGCATTCGCTTGCAACCAATGCTTTCGCCATAGAATTCTTAGGTGGTCCTGCTGCACACTGAATGCCGCATAGCTCAACTAGCCCTCGCCCGAAACGAACAAGGCAAACAGAGATCGAGAATGCATAACAAGAGCGACACGAAAACAAAGAACGCAACAAATAGAATTAAGACTTTTTATCATTTTAATCCGGGCGGCATGAAAGCGATCGTTCGAACGAGTGATCGAGCGATCAAGCGATTCATCTGAATGAAACCCAAAACCAGGACGCGACGCACCAACACGAGGGGCGAAGGCGGCCGCGCGGCATAGCTGGCCGGCACTGCTCAGCTACTTGAGACTGCTGCGCCATCCGGATGATGAACGTGTATATAGTGTTCGTTGTGTTGTTTCTGTTCATCATCCGTAAAAATACCGCGAAATTCGTTTTTGTCTGAGTCGCTGAGTACAATTCAAAGTCGCATCGAGTCGAAGTCCTGCATTCTTCCTTCCCTTTGGCGACGAGTGCGCTTGGGCAAAAGTGACGGCGAAGAGGCTGAAAACGTGGCCAAAAATTGCAAAAGAACGAAAAACGCTCAAACGCTCAAACGCTCGAACGCTGAAACGATCAGCCAAGCCAAGCAATACGCACACTTCTCCAGAGCCGACTTAGCCCGGCGTGTCTTTCTTTGTCCAATGAGTCGCTGCTGTTTCCATGTTTGTGTTCTGCTGCATTCTGGCCTAAACGGCCTCTGCCTCCTGTGTCGGCCATAAAATATTATAAAAATGTAAACAAAAAATAAGCGTTAACATGGTAACAATGACGTCCTGCTGTGACATTGAAATATTGTTATTATAAATTTTTATGACATTGTCATGTGGTCGACGTGAAACGAAACGGATCGCATCGAATCGGATCGGTTGGGTTTGGATAGGCTCGTCGCGGATCGAGTTGTGTCAGGTGCGCATTTCAGTCGCTGGTAAGCAGGGCCTGGCTAGGAAAAAGAAGAAAAAAAAAACAATAACTTTACGGCGTGACTACACACACACACACGTCCTAGCTGGGACTGCCTTCTGCGATTAGCTATTTCTGTTATGCACTTATAATAGATAGTTTATAATTAAATGAACTTGTCGTTATAATATGAGTTATACGCATACGAGTATATATACATAAGCTATCAGATGAGCATAGAAATTGAAAATGTTTGTCTTCGCACCGAAACGCTGCTGAATTGGACCTGGCCCGAATTTGTGGGACTTGGCTCGAGGTTTGCGCCTCATTGAATTCACTTTGTGTGTTTACATTTGTGTTGTTGTTATTGTTTTTGGTTTTTTTGTTATGTTTGTTGTTGAGTCCATTGTTGTTGGATTTATGTTAGTTAATAGTTAGCACCGACGCATCGCCGCTTTGCTGTCGTTCTGCCTTTATCGCCATCATTGACAACTACCATTTCGATGTGAGCAGCGTTGGCATCGCAGCGGGACTTTGGTGACTCTTCGTCATAGAGGTGCATGCAAATGCAAGGATCAATTCGCAAAGGAGTCAATTTAATTGCAAAGACCGGCATATTGCGTATTTATTTGTTGAACTCGCTCAATTTAAATTGCTCGACTTCACTCTGGCCTCAAGTCTTTAGCCATTTGCGGCGACCGAACTCTTCATTAGAGACAAATGCAAGAAATCAAATGTCACAAATCTCAACGCCCAAGTGTCAAGAATGCGAAACCTCATGCTAAAAACAGCAACAACAACAACAACAACAACAACAACAACAATAACAATAACATGAACATCAACACAAACAAAAAACTCTAATAAACATCAACAGCTCAAAAATCCAATCAGAGATTAAAACATTTGAAGTAGCAGTCAAAGGGATGCAGGAATGTAGTGGAACGTGTACAACGGCGCAGGATGCGCTTAACCAAAGTGAATATCCTGTCATTGACTGTTTTCTTTCTGTCACCCTTTCTTCCTTCCTTCCTTCCTTCCTTCCTCACTTCCTTCCTGCATAATTGCTTTACTACGAGTATTTTCTGGCCCTTTTTTTGTTGCCTTACTCCATGCTGTGCGTTGTGCCATCAGACAACAACTGCAGGAACAAGTGCTGCTAAGCGAGAGCATCCTTGCGCCCTTCGTGTGAAGTAGAAAATGAAGCGTTTTCTTTTTTTCTTTTTTTTTCTTTTTGGTTCGGACGGTGGTGTGCTAAAAATACAGAATTCAATTGTTTACCCCGAAACAGTCTGCCTGTAATTCCCCCCTGTAATTTCCTCACACCAACGTCACCATCGTGCGCTCGAACTTCTGACGCAACGGCGAGTAATTTAGGAAAAATTGACATAAAAATCCATTTGTCAGCCCCTTCAGATTAGAATCAAGGATTTAAAGTGTAATTTGATTCATGAGTTAGTGATGTTGGGCGAAGGGAAAGCAAAACGGCCTGCAACAGACAAAAGAGCAAAGCGTGACCCCAACGAACACAGCAGCAATACACACGGCGAAGAATACTTGGTAAGGATGAGGATGACGATGACGATGCCAGCAATGCCAGCAATAAATGACAACAAACACACCCCCTCGTGGGCTGATGTGACGGCTCGACGCAGATTCCAATTCGGTTGCTGGTAAAACAAACGAAATGGAAGAGTGATTTCACGCATTCGTTCCCCTCAACCTCAACCAGCGAAATCCTTACGTTGGCAGGATGAGAATGCGTGCATTTGTGCGGCGCCGTATTGTGGCTACGGATGCTGTTGCTGTTGCTGTTGTTGTTGTTGTTATGGTTTTTGTTGGTGGCGTTTGCCGGTGACGTTGTTAGTATGAGGCGTTATCCTCTCGAGTGCTATTTTGCGCTCTGCGTCAAGGCTGAAGTGTGCCGTCGAAACAAGTCAGGATACCAGTTGCTGGCGTCGCAACGACGATGGCGACTACGTCGACTACGGCGGCAAACGTAGCGGCGGAGTATGCAACCGATCGTTCGTACGAACGGTTGAGTCCATTAATCATTTTCTAATTTGTGGAATGTATGCCTGGTTAGCATGTCCTCCCGCATCCCCTCATTACCATTCACGTACCATGGACCTACTGCTATTTGCTTTGAATTCCGGTCTGCGTTAATCGCTGCTCGGCGTTTGATGTCGCTGCTTCCTTGTTTCCTTTTCCTTTCTTCGAAGATCCAAAACAACCCCCGCCCAACCCCTGCTCTGTGCACACTCTGTTGCGTTGCCAGGGAAACTTCTCGTTGGTCGTGTTGAGCAACGAAAATGAAATTTTCACATCTGTAATTTGTTAAGTGCGTTTGTTATTTCACAGAATTATTTCACTTTTATGGGTTAAGTGCTTTTTGAGTTATGGTTTATTGTTTTTGTTGTTGTTGTTGTTGTTGTTATGGTTGTTGTTGTTTTGGTTGGTTGTTATTGCTGTCGCATTGCTCTGCTGGTAATTTATTCAAGTGTCTGTGAATTTGAACAACGAACAACGTCATATGGAACGATTACTCGCACTCATTAACGGCCACAGATCGAGTTGTCAACGAATCAATGAGACGAATCAATGGCGGCCCATTAGGCGTAATATAGTATTAGTTAAGTATTGGCTACCTACATATATTATTGAAGTAGTCAATTGACATAAGTAAAAGTGTAAGCTAGAAAGAGTCAGGCAACAAGGAAAGAGACTTTAAAATTCTTGAATAGAAAATGCTGGAAATCCCCGGAACCAATGTTATTTGCTAGATTCGTCTTAACTGCAGTAGGCCGTGTTAACTTTGACGAAATCACTAGCAAAAGGAAGACAGCCAATTGCCAACGGCTATACACTAAAGGCAGGCAAGCGACTATGTATGTCTGTCTGTATTTCAGGTGCCCAAAAAGGGAAGTGATTTCTCGTCAATTGATTATCGTTTCAAGGCAACCCGACAAATAGGACATTCACGAGTTCAATTTTAATCAAATCAACTGGTGATGTAGCAACACCCCCCGTCATGCGCACAACACCCTTAACAGCTACACACGACCACACGTGCACACACACACACACAGACAGATAGAAGTGCTTCCAGCTCATAAACTTTGCCCTCAAACTGAGTTTTAAGTTGATTTGTTAACGTGATTACTTCATTTGCAGAAAGGACAAACGTATTAATGTCGAAAAAATATTGTCGGTGTTGTTGCGACAAGTGAATTTTGCACATTTGTGTTAGGCGTCGAAGAAGCATACGAAGAGCATACGAGGGTGCTGCCATCGTCGACTGCTTAGAGACACTAAGGACAATGGTGAGGCCGAACGATATCGTGAACCGTTTCGAGTACGAGGGTGTTTGTCGTTTTGTAATTGTTACAAGCTGCGTCATATTTGGACAGCAACACGAGCGAACACCAGTGACAATAACAACAACAACAACAACAACAACAACAAACGCCTCGAAGATATCAGCTACCCCAAAGGATAATGCGTTTTCAGTGCGTGTGTGTGTCCGTTCTTATTTCTAGAAGGACATCGATGCTGGTTGTGACAACAAATGTCGTTAGTTTACAGTTGTCTGATTTCTAACTTGATGCTTGCCATGTAATGTGATCGATGATGATGTTTTTGCTGCCGCTGCCGCTGACGATGACGATGATAGCAATAGCATTTTCAGGCACTCAGATACTGTGGCAAGCATTTCGGTGCAACATCTGACAATGTCACTTGTTCTCGCTTTAAACAGGCACCAACTATGAGAAGATGAAGAATGTCGCCGACAACGACAACGCTAAATTTGTGATTTACAACAGTTTCAATTAAGACGCCCCCAACGAGACACTTCCGCGCCGACGAACGAGCCACCCGCACTCGCACAAAGCAGTGCTGCTTTTAACTTAGCATTTTGTCAGCAACGTTCGAATGCGCGAAAGCAGCTGAAACGCGCTGACAGCCATATAAATAAATAACGGAAAATGTCAGCACATGCATAACGTACGGAGCGTAATGGATACCCACTTTAGCCGTACCGCCGATCACTAGCCGGCGATCGTCGAGCGACTAGTACCGCTCGCAACTGCGAAGCTGCCAAAGACAAAGAAGCGCAATTTGCGGCACTTGAAAAGCCAACACCCCCGGGGGAAAACAGCCGCGAGCGTAAATTAAAACATTTCTCAGTGGCATATCAAATGGAGCATCGACGAAGTGATGGCCGCATGGACGGATGCATGGAATGCATTAAAAGATGAACCAATGGCTAGATGCTTAGGTGCATCGTATCGGTGCATCGTACCATCTTTCATGGTCAACAATGGACCAAAAGAGAGCGTTTAAGTACGAGTAGCATTGCATGGATGCGTCTCGACGTACGAGTACAGTTGGATGTAGTTAGTTGTGGTTGGATGTGCTTTGTGTTCGCTTGCATCGGATCGCTTGTTGACGACTAATTGAATACAAGCGACGGCACATTTCCCTGCTGCATTGCCAGCAAAAATTGATGAGCTCATAAATTAGTTCGTGAACAAGCTGGGAATGTCGCAGGCAGGCACTGCCAATCGGGAAGCGCCGTCTCTTGTGGTTATATCGTTCAATTAAAAACACATTCGTACAACAATTAAATAAGCCTTCGCTAGAGCAGCGAATGCACAGAAGGAAAAGTCAATGCGGTGCTAAGAAGAATCAGAACTTGTGCTACCGCCTTGTCCGCCAGCTGGGCGGGTTGAATTTAATGAGTCTTCAGGCTCATTAAATTCGAATGGAATTCGTAGAGCAAACTTAATCCTCTCATAAACATTTCGATTTTCTGCCCGAATTGTTACCTATGCGACCGCCACTGACGCCGCCAACGACTACGTTGGGCGCTGGCTGAGCGAGCCCTCAAGAGACGACGACGTGCGTGTATTTGTACGAGTAACTTTGTATCTGTGTTTGTATGCCAATCTATCGGTGTGCGTAAGTGTGAATGTATGAGTATGCCTGGCGCCTGGCATCATAAATCACAGGCAACAAGAAGGCATAAGCGCTTTCCACGCACTCATTGCGCCCCCCCCCCCCCCCCCCCCCCGGTGCTCACACAGCAAAATGCAGCAGCAACGAATTTTTCAAATATGACAAATTTTTCAAGTGTGCTTCATTCAACTTTATGGGGAAGACCTAAACATAAAAAATACACAATTTTTGTCCCATCATACAACCTTTGCAGCTCAGCTGTGTTCACGTGCCGCCGTAAACTTTGTGACGAATGCGTGAGACGACTCGGATGCGTTCGCTGTCGCTCCACCGTGGAAATGGCATGGCCAATTTTCATTTTGCGTTGCCAAATTACACTACTGCCGACACTCTACATTCTAACATTCCATTTCACAATGCACAACCCGGCCACCACCCACCCACGTCCACGAAGCAACTGTTAGTGGGCAAAAATCTAATTTCAAGGACCAGAGCGCACCGGCAACACCGAACAAGGGCAATGCGCCGGCTTCTAAGCCTAAAAGCTGAAAGTATTCTCAATTTGCTAATGCCACAAAGCCTCGCGTTCCACTTCGTTTGCTTAACGATTTTTGCCTTAGACACTTTTCTACCTACACACCGTCGCCGACGGCCGCCTCGCCATGTGATGTCTTAATAAACTCGCTGCGACGTACGGGACCAGACAACCCCACTCAATGCACAGATATGTGTGCCCATGTAGATACACTGATACACTGATATATACTGACAGTAGATAAAGTGATATCTATTTTTTTAGTATCTGATGGATTTTTAATCAAATGGATTTGCTTCGTCTTCTTTAGTAAAATCTTCTTAGTAAAATTCTTATTCATTTCTTTGCTCCACAACTTTCAAATGTATTCTTATTCTTGTATGAAGGTTCTTGTTTAGCGTCCCCCAAAAAAGAATACAATAAATTGTAGAGACGCACAACTTTTTGAAGATCTCGTCGGAGATCTTCGATAGATCAAACTTGCTCAAACTTCCACGATTTATTGACTTTTTGTCGGATTTGTTGCTGTCATCAGTCATTGTCACCGGCAACTTAAAGTTCAAGGCGACAGAGGCTTCGTTGTCGCATGCTAAGTTTGATATATGATATATACATATGTACTCGTTACTGACATCGTGCCAAGTGCCAATGGCGAATAAACGAATGCGTTGCACATGGAAATGCACGATGTTCCGTCGATTCGCTACGAGAGAAGCACTAACTAGCACAACATCTTGTTATTGGGGTTATCTCTCTCTTGATGGCGCGACACTGCCGCAAGACAGCAAGACAGGCCTCCTTAAGAAGATCTTGCCATTCCCGGTCCGGTCCCTCGTTGCGGCTTTCCAGTTTCAGATCAGCTTCTGGGCATCTGCCTTGACATCGTCCTACCAACGGATGGGTGGTCTACCCCGCCTACGAGTGCTATGACGAAGTACCGAGTTGTACAGTTTCTTCATCGGCGGTTCGTCGTCCATGCGCTCGACATGGCCAAGCCAAAGAAGTCGAAGCAACCTACCCTTTGCACGATGTCCATGTCTTCGTACAGCGAATATTTCTCCTGATTATAGCGCCGCCACCATACTCCTTCCTTCCGGCATACCGGACCGAAAATTTGCCACAGAACCGTTCGTTCAAAGTCACCAAGTGCATACTCGCTTTCTCTTGAAAGTGTCCACGTCTCTGCGCTGTACTGTAGAACCGACAATATAAGCGTCTTATACAACAGCACCTTGTCTTTACGTAGGAGTTTTGATTTCAGCTGGCTTCTCAGGCCCTAGAAGCAGCGGCTGGCAAGCATGATTCTGCTCTCGTTCTTAAGAGCATATACTTCGTCTTTTCTTCGTTGACTACAAGACCCGCAAATTCGGCTTCTCCTTCGAGCTTGAAAAAAGCCTCAATGACAGCTCTTTGTAATCGTCCGACGATGTCGAAGTCATCTAGCCTAGAAGCTGGGTGGACTTAAAAAGGATAGTTCCGCTTGTCGCAACATCCGTTCGCCGAATAATTCTTTCCAGAACTATGTTGAAGAAGGCGCACGACAATACGTCACCCAATGCGTTAATGCGGTTATACGATACAGTAAAACTGGGTCCAAAAATTCTAGCTCCAAATTCCAGCTCCATAGGTCCACAAATAAAAATCTTTTGTAATAAGAACTTGTATTTTAAACTGTGATTTCTATAGAAGGTAACCGCCTGCTGAAAAAGAAACCTCTAGTCTCTACTGCCTACACAATTTAACATGTGAAATAACGAGAACAAACTCATTACATTATTGCCACAAAATAATGGGAACACTTTAAAAATTCGTTGGGGTGTTTGGGTTTGTGTACTCGAATTGCTGTTTATGGCATAGCAGCGGCACAAACCAAATTTTCTGCTAGTATTTATTGTTTTTAATATAATAGCCACAACACATAAATGCTGAGGTGACCGTTACTTCACTCTTATGAGGAGATGGTGCGAACGAAGCCTTTCCAGTCTACGCCTTTTAGCCTTTTATTATAGCTGTTATAATATGTGGCATATGTGACATAGTCAAACCAATAAATTAATGGAATTATTGCTGCTGCCATGGGTGTTTTAATAAAAACGAAAATTATGAAAAAAGCGAACGAAAACAGGGCGCAGATCAATGGGCGGACATATAATGGAGCGCAGACTTTATTTATTGGAGTGCTTCGCCCGTTTTGACGATTTCTTCTCCAAGTCGTCCATTCGTAGCGGAGCATCATCAGCCAGTTTCGAAAGATCTTCGTAGTTTACGCAACGGTACAGCGCGCCACCTAACACATGGAACATAGAAAATTATTGCAGTTCGCGCAGACGTCTTCAGACATACCATATGTTATGGTTTCTTTTGCTACTTTTGAGTCGCGCGCGTTGTCCTCCAGCTGCTCCTCTAAATATATGTCAGCGGAAACCGATTTGTTTCGGTCTAGCAGACCCAAAATCGGTTTATCGACTTTAGTATTATCCAAATCGGATTTTGAGCGTTTACAGCTGCCGCTATCACTACAGACTTTTATCGCACCCATATGCGCTGGGGTCCTCCCTCACCCATATCTCCACAAGGCGTAGACTGGAGGAGGCTGCACCCGCATGCCTCCCCCTAAAAAGGAATCAGCCTTCTAGGTCATTACCTTTTCGGCGCTATAAGCATCATTTTCAATTTAGTCTAAGTCTAATTTTTTAAACCACATTATTTCTTAATCCGACAAATGTGTTATGCACTTTACTCCTATAAATGTTATACTCTAATTATAAAAAAAAATAAAAACCAGTACTCGCTTTGAATTTCATTGATTGTCATTAAGTCAATTATTGAAAGTAATTATTTATTTTGAGAGTATATTAATGCAAGAAGGCAAGCTGCTGCTAGAGTGTTAAGTAGTTAAGTCTTCGTGAAAGGTTCAAAAACCCATGAATTTATTGTGAATGTCACAAACATCGCATAACGTGAATGTGCGTGATCGTGACGCAGATTTTTTTTACGCCCAGAGCTTTATGCATCTAAGTGATGCTAGAAACAGCTTAGACGAATCTCAAGACGAATCCACGCAACCAGTAAGGAGGCAGTTTTTTTTGTTTTGTTGGTTTTCTTGTTGAGTTTTAATAATAATTTTATTGTAACTTTGTAAATTTTCTTTGCAATTTCATTAAAAACATTATTCCTTATTAATTTATTAATTTTTTTTTTTTCTTTTTTTGTTTGATCATCATTAATCTGTTCTCATCTCATCTCAACGCATCGCATTGCATCATTAAATTGTATACGCTTTTTCTTTCTGTTTTTTTTTGTTTGTTTCCTTCTGTTTGTAGTTTATATAATTCATTAATTGCTAATTGTTTTGCATCATTTGTAATAATAATTTGTTATCATAAATTTCTTTTCTTACTTTTTGTTTATAGAATTTGCCATTCGATTGCTTTGGAAAAATAAATTTTCTACTAATTAAGACAAATCGTTCAATAACGGTTTAATAATGTCGTTAACCATTGTTAAACATTATCATTCATCAATCAATCAATCAAACAACATTATTGCCTAGAATCTATGAAGTATATATTCTGGTATATTATTTAATATTGCTTATACTCGAATTCAGAAGATTCAATTGCTATGCGCGGAAGAAGCCACTAAAAGAAGGTTCGAGCTCGAGCTCGAGTTCGAGTTCGAAATCACGGCATTTCGGTGTCCATTAAGGCAGTAAAAACGCTCCCATTGACACTCACACCGACACCGACACCGACACCGACACCGATGACGATGAGGATACTCCTTGCAAAAATGTATCTACATTTCGTTTTTAGATACTTTTTGTCTTTGTTGGTTTCGTTTCGTTTCGTTTGACATTTTTCTTTCTTACTTCTCTGCCTTTATTGTAGACTTTTATTCTAATTGCGTATCGGTTTGATTTGATCTTATTTATTTTCTGTTTTAAATATAAGTGTTAATATAATAATTCGTTTTCCATATATTTTTCGTTTAAAGATTTTGCTTTAAAGTATTTTGTGTTTGTTTATGTTTTTTTAAATTTTTATTTCTTTTATTTTTGTAGATACTTTTTAGATGTACTTCATTTTTAATCATTTTGTTGTTGAGTGTGTTTGTAATTAGAGTTACTCGTAGTTAGTTAGTAAGTAGTAATCAGTAGTAGTCATAATTCATAATTCATAATAATCGTAAGAAATAGAAATAGTCGAATAGAGGTTAGAGAGAAGAAGGATTAGTAGTGTGTGCAGAATAGGGGTTACTCGTCCTAGATGAGAGAGATGCGGTTCAAAAATCTAATTAGAAAATGAAGTGGTTAATTTGTTGCTTAGGCTGTGTTCTAAACTTTATTTGTTCATTAATTTGCTTTGTGGGCAATCGCTAGCTGCCAGCTAGAGTTTAATATATGGATTTTATCATATACGAATCATCATACGAATCGAAGTGGAAGGTAGCAAAACGCTCTGCATCGAATCGAATCGTATCGTATCGGATCAGCTGGGATTGCCTTGTTTGCATTCATATTGAGTCATACTCAGCCATTCTAATTCTAGATCTATAAACCTTTAGTTTTTGATTTTGTTACATTTGAGATTTTCTATTGCTTATTCGATTTTGACTGTGTTGTTGTTTTTGTATTTGGTATACCCTTCACACACACCAACCAGGCTTATATACGTTGTTTGTGACAATTAAAGTTTTTGGTATTTTGAAAAGAATCGTTATCTCACTTCAACATTATTTTGTAGACGTGATCGCATGATTTTCAACAACAGTCTTATTTTCAATATAGGCCAAAATTCTACTACAGTCTCAGTTTTCTGATTTCTAACAAATTTCTGAATTCCTGAACGACGGACTATGTATACTAAATCTTCAAGGTGTCAATAGTCAATAGTCCACCTCATCGACCTCTACTCTTCCTTTATGAGTGTAGTGCGTTCAAAGTGCATTCCTACTCAGCCAAATATTAGTTTGCAGCAGTCAAAAGCAGCGCGCATTCGCCGTGGTACATATGAAGGGTGCCAAAAGCTAACACATTGCCAAAGTTGCTTCTTCTGCTATCACAATAATATTATTATTATTAATATTTATTATTCTAATATTTAACGTATTGTTTTACTGCACTTTGTATTATTTATTATACATTTTTAGCATACTTTTAAAGTGAAAACTGCATTAGGTGCGTTGAGCGATTTTTGGTTGAGCCAATCACCGTTCGAAATCACCGTCACCGAAATGCTCTTGTTTACTGTTCTTTGTGTGCATTCGCATGCTTTTTTAAAATTGAAGTGCACCATATGCGTTATTGTTGATAGAAACATACGAATTTTAAAGTAAACTTGTTGGGATAAAATGAATGCAAATATCTTTAATTTTTAGGTGCATACTTTTGAGTGCATATCAAAACGAGATTTCAAAACATAATTACAATCTTGATTAGATACTTTGAAGTAGGCAATAAAAGCGCAAGCAATAAATAAAATCGAATCAAAAATTCAAAATAAATATGAAATGTGTAAAATATTGAGTGATAGATCCGCAGTTCTGAATCAAAGAGCACACATACTTATAACGTTCCTCTAGCGAAATTTTCTTTTAAGTTTTCACTTCTATCGGCAGTCTCCATGACTGGCTATTATTTTTCATTTTATTATTATTATTTTATGTTGTAGCGTTTTTATTTAATTTTTAAAAAAGTGTTTGCTATTTTTGTATTTTATAGTACTTGTTATATACTTTTTCATTTATGTTCATTGTTATTTCACTTTTATTTTTATTACTTATTATGTTTACTATTTTATTCTTAAATTTTTTATTGTTTGTTACTCTTATTTTTTCAATGTTACACTTTCACTTAAAAATTTGTAGAGATTATTATTTGAATTTAATTATTTTTGTGGCTAGACTTTCGTTCTTTTGACTTGTAGTACTGCGTTGTCAGAGCAATATTTTCATTAATTTGGGTTGTTGTAATTTTTCTTATTTGTTTTTTTTTTTTTTTAATATTCTCAGCCTCGTGCCGTAAAACGCTACAATCTTTATCTGCTTAAATTTGACCAAAATTCTTCAATTTGGTTTTTATTTATTTTTATATTAAAATTATTTATTCTTCTGTGTATTTTTTCATTGTAATAAATATTTGTTTTCTGCTTTTTTCTGACAACTTAAAAGCGAAAAATTTTAATCATAAGAGAATCATTTATCTTTTTTCGTATTTGGAATATTTAAGCACTCAACGATGTTTTATCTGATCCATCGTGTGATTATTTCAAAACTAGTTTTTTCTAATATATATATATATATATATATATTTCGTTTGTAATTGTTCATATACATATTTAAAAAGCGTTATTTTTAAAACTTCTTTAGAGATTTTCAAATATAATATTTCGGCTTTATCGATTTTTAAGTACTTCTGAAACATTTTTCTATATATATTGTTTCAGTTCTTTTCTTCATTTTGGTTGATAATAATTTCGATTTACATTAAAACTAAAAAAAAAATACTTGGCGAAACCAAACTCGTTCTATGCGATATTTACGTCTGTGTTTGCGATTTATATTTTTATTTGAATTTTTTTTATATTGGAAAAAACACCATTAATTCTTTATATATAGAATTAAATCAATTGTTTTTACTTTTTAAATATTTTTACAGCGACTTTTGCATTTACGCTGCTGTAAAGCTGCTGTAAAAACAATGGATTGTTATTATTATTTTTTAAAATCGCGCTAATTTTATAATTTTCAATTTGTGTCTCAAATTATTTAAAATTTTTTTTATTATTACTTTTTTAATATGGTTGTTTTTTGGTTGTTCTATTCGTTTGACTGTTTGATGTTATTATCCCGTTATTTTCCTTATTAATGTATTTATTAATTAATAATTTCTTTGCTTTTCGTTTTCGTCAACTTAGAATATTTTAGAATGGATAAAATGCAGCTATGCTGGAAGTACTAGTAAAATTTAGTATCACAGTATTTTATATAAGGTCAAATTTATTAATTACACATTTTTATGTATGTATCTATGCATGTGTATATACGCTATTTATTTTTATTTATTTATATTTCTTTATGTATATATATATTTATATATATATATTGTATATATTAGTGTTAATGACTATGTAACTATGTATACATATATAAATATAAATGTGTTATATATTTCTTGTTGTTGTTGTTGCTGTTGTTCTTTTGAGTATGTGTGTATTTAATTAATCAATAAAATAAAATTCGCTGTATTCAGCATCCGATTGCATCTGAAAGATGCAATGTATTTCTGTATCTAATTGTCCTTCGTTTATGTAAGGATGCATGCGCGTTGGTGGATTTATGTGTATGTGTTGGTTTAACAAAACTATCTAATATTGCTTGCTTCTCTTTGCTCATTTTGTATTTTTTATCGCTACACTAAAACTTCATAATTTAACTTACTTCAACTGCCTTGTCTTCACACTCATTTAAAGTCTTCAAACACTACTCGCCTCCTGTCTCTTTATATATTTTTCCTACATACATATGTATATACTGCCACATTTTTCTTCATACTCTATTAAGTCTTATGATTCGATTTTATTTTGAAATCACTTAACGGTATGCGTGCGTGTGTGCATGTGAGTGAAATGGCAATAGTAAATGACTATGTATTTAAGCAAACAAGAGGGAAACAGAGCGCATACAATAATGCATAAAATGTTAAGTTTCTAGATTTTCTACATTTCTCACGCCTCAAGACCGTAATTGCCCATAATAAATGGCAGTTTACCTTCCATTTAAGCTATGATTTCTATGCACTAACGCTATATGCGTATATCTCTCTCTTTCTCTCTTTAGTCCCCGACTAATCCTTAAGTTTGTGGCTTTGGTTTTTGTGTTCCTTGTATTTTATTGTTGTGGCTACGAGGAAGTCGATCCGTCAATATCGGATAGCGAGATATATTCTAAAAAAAAAAAAAAGAGTACCTATCTCTAACTTTGGAATCTAACTAGTGTTATTTATAGAGCTATGGATAAATTCTGTCCGAAATTGTCTTTACGTATATTTGTGATAAGTGAGTGGTGCAACTATCATTGATTGAATGAAAATCGGACTGAACCTAAATAAAAGTCAAAACGAAATTCCGACACGACAACTTACTTGGCCAGGTGCATTTCAGACTCAGTCTACTAAACAGTTTTGTGGAACTTACGAGAAACCCTGAAATTTGACTAGTTACATAAGGCTGAGGGATAAATTTCTATTAACGGGTTTTTTTTTTTTTTTTTGATTAACCGCGCTGCCTCCGTCACGTTGTCACGTTTTGCACACATAACTCACGAAATTGAAAAATTCAAAATTCACTTGTTGTGGCAAAATTATTCCAAAAAAACTGTATTTTTATGTTTATGTGTGTGTATGCCGGTCTGACATTACCCCAATGGCTAATCAATGGCGGACACAGTGGGGCAACATCAAATGTCATAGTGAAAAGATATATATCTTTTTCTTTCTTTCACTGAGTTACAACATTCTTTTCATTGTATTTGAGGTTGGATTTAAAATACAACTGCGACAATATTACATTTCAATGGCTTATAAGTATCAAAAATCAAAAATCATTAAAAATTATACAACTTAATAACCATTAAATGATACTGATACATCGATTAAAACAATGCGTATGAATAATAATACAACCAATATTAAAATAAACACAGAATGCAGGACGTCTTGAGATTTTTATGAATATTGATTTTAGACCAACATAATGACGCCTGACACTTTATAAATTTAAAAAAAAATTGGCGTAATCTGAAATTATATGTACTACAAAATATTGATATATTCAAAAGTAAATGTGACTATATTATTTTATTATGGAGTTGAATAAATTACACTTTATGATAAATGAAAAATTCCATGTTGTTCTAGAAATAACTTAATCTCAAACAAAATTGACAAATTCAAAAATGTCTTAAATTATTAAAAAAAAAAAAAAAAGGAATTCGAGCTTAACCCGCAAGCAATCACATAAATGGGCCTTGGTAAAAAATTAATTCATATTTCATAATTCGTGGCCGAAAGACAAAAATCTCTAATCTTAATCATGTAAGGTATGCTGTTCGCACTGACGGTGGTTTCCTAGTCGAGTCAAGAATTGTTGATACACCTTCAAAATTAATGTAGGGTATTTTGAAAAATATTGAATTTCAAACTTTGTTCAAAAAACAATCTCTATTCTAAAGCTTTAGAAAATTTAATGTTTTTTTTTTTGCTTTTGTTGCATATGACATGAGAAAGGTATTCTTTTTTTCTTATTTTTTAGAAAACTCTTACTCACTAAAAAAGAGCACTTCGAAACTATCAGGAAGCATATCTTTTATCTTTTTGTGTGTTCAAATTAAAATTGAAAATGAAAGGAACGCTAACCACGTAGGAATACTATTAAATGTATGATTACAAATAAATAAATAATTCAATAAATAAAATAAAAGTAACTATTCAATTTCATATTTTTGCAGTATTCAAAAATTAAGTGAGAACAATTATTTTAGGAAATAAAATAAATAAACGCTAATTTCATATGAGAACAACCTTTTTATACACTCAATTATATATATATATATATAGATATATATATATATCGTATAAATATAAGGCAAACACTTTGAAATGATATCATAACTATGATATCTGGATAATGAGAATTATAGATGTCTTGTTTTCTTACTAAATTTTAGATCTAATTCACTTAATAAACATATTAATTTTCGTTTTTACTATAGAAAATAAGTAGTGTGGTCCTGCCTTCAATGGTTTTGTTGTGATTATGATTATTGTTGAACTGTTTTTGCTTCAGCTTTTGTTACTGGTTGTGACTGTGATTGTGGTTGTAGTGAGATTGAATAAGTAATAGTAATAGTAGTAAAACTATAAGAGAAACTCTAAAACGCCATAATACTTCTTTACTCAGTTCCAGCATATAAACTACACTCAATTCTAGAAATATTCTAGAGCGCTGACCAACACTGCAACAAGGCTCAGCAATGTTGTCAATCAAAGGAAATTGGTTTCGCGAAAATTCAAAATTAACAAGAATTTGAAATTTATCTGTAACCAATTTGTTTGATTTGATTTTGGTAGTGGTTTCGAAGTCAGCCGATAACGATTTCGATTTGTTGTTGTTGCATTTGGATATGCGTACATCTGTGAGTACGCAATTGGGTACGTATTCGATGACCTTGTCTAATTGGTGTAGTTGTTGTTGTTGTTTTTGTTGTTTTTGCATGTCTAAATTACAGTTAATATTACGATTAAATTTTAAATTACTATTATTATCAACATTATCGTTAGCATTATCATTATCATAATCATGTTTAACACCGTCACAAGTGGCAATGACAAGAATGCCGAAGTGAAATTCTCGTGAGTGCATCCTATCCGGGAAGTGAAGGCGCGAACGCGAACGAATAGGACGATTGGAGTACATCACTTCTTTGAATTCGTAAATATGAAATTTGTCTTTTATACTGATTACTTTCTTTGACTTTGTAGCTTGTTCTTCTTGTTCTTCTTCTTGTTGTTGTTGGAAATTCGTCGGTGAATGCAGTCATTCTGGAAGCGCGAATTCATCTTGCTCGATCGGCTTCTTCAGCCAGTTGCCGAGATCCTCGCGCCGAAACGCGGCGAACAGTTCGACCTTGGCAATCTGTGCAAAAAGATGACAATAGATAATCATAGATCATAGAATATTTAGTCGCTTAGGGGTTACCCACTTGGTAGTCTCTGACGCGGGTTTTGGTCTGACCATAGTCGGTGTTGATTTTGCGATTGGTAATGCCGGGCAAGTTCTTCATTAGATAGCCGTACTTGAGGAAGTACGCCTGCTTTGTAATGCGAGACACCTGACCACCGACGGTGCGCCCTGTAAGCGAGTTGACAACTTCGACCTCGTTGTCGCCAATTGTCCAATTAATTCCAAAATTTGGCGCCTTTGCCTGGTTACGAGGCTCGGCAGACGTGACCAATGCGAGACGTGGCTTATTCAGATGGTAGGGCGGCGGCAGGCCTTGTATGGATTTCTCTATGCGACCACAAACAGCGCGATACATGTGTTCCGGATGTAGCAAGCTGCCAAGCACGATGGAATGCAGGTAGATCGGTTCGATGATCGAGGCAAGCAATGAACCTTGGATACCCACAATGTTCCAGCGTGCGATCTTATCCGAGCATGACATGGTCAGCAAGCGTTGACCCTAAAACGAGTAAAATTTTTGTAGTTTAGCATTATCAAGATCTGAGCTAAATGAAAACCACACCACAGACGAAGGCGCACATTTACCTGTAATACACCGTCCCAGGTCTGGATACCGTCACTGCTCTTAACGGGTATGGTACCCTCGCCCGACTCGATCTTCGTGCGTAGTTGACCACGTGCCTTTCTGCAAACGAGTGAGCAGCGGATTGATTGGTCAATCGGTCGTTGGATGTTCGTGCGTGCGTTTATTCAATTAGTCGCGGGGAGCGTGCGTACGGACGGACGGTGGCACAAGGAGACGGAGACGGAACACAAAGCGAAAAAGAAATGCATAAGAAATCAAGGCGAATGAAAAACATAGAAAAACGGTATGCGAGAAGCCTCGCCTTTTTCTTTCTTTTTCCTTTTCTTTTCATTTTTTATTTTTATTTTTTAATTTTTTTCTTTGTTTTTTTTTTTTTCTTTTTCGTTTCTCAATTTTGTAAAGAGAAAGTGAGGAGAACATTAAGCATTGTTGCGTTTCGTAACGAGCGTCCCGGCAAGCAACATGCGACGCACTTTGCGGAACTGCCAACTTGCGCCGACCTAACGGATCGGCAATTCGACTTGCTGCAGCGCTGTTACGCCAGCCAATTGCACCATGCATGCGCAATGCATGTTCTGCGTCACCGTTATTGCTTGCATTCGCACTCTTCCCGCTGCTCCTTCTCTCTTTCTCTTCGTAGTTTGGCCAATTTTGCGGAAAATTGTATTTGCCTTTAGTTAGTTAGTCTTGTGTTATTACTTTTTTGTTTTGTTTTTGCTTGTTGTGAATCGTAAACGTCGTCGTCGTTGTTGTTTTTTGATGGCATTTTTAAGACGATACTCGTTTTTAATGCTCATTTTTTTCTGTTCTTGTAATGTTTCCTTATTATTCTTATTCTTACTATAATTAGTATTAGCAGTATTGTTGTTTTTGTTTTTGTTTTTTTGTTGTTGTTGTTGTTGTTATTGTTATTTGTACCAACCTATTGGGATGTTTATCAACACCAGTGTCGTTTTCGTGAGGACTAAATATCCGTGCATCCCCACAAGGTGCTGTATTAATATACAAATGGAAATGGACCCCGGATTTTAGTTTATAAGGGTATTGCCCATCTGTATTCCTCACGAAAATCGACTGATAAGCTGTTGCTAAAAAATTGAAAAAAGAACACAAAATGAACAAACAAATAAACGAATTCAAAGAAGAAATTGTAGTTGTTATGCATTTAGTATTTTTGTTGTATCATTGGTTTTTTTCGAATTGATTTCATAATTTTAATTGTTCTTTGACACCAGCGAACAAGTTCAAGTTCGAGTTCAAGAGGTTGAAAATCGTTATGTATCGAAACTAAACTAAATAAAACCAAACGCAACTGAAAAACTAGTGATTTAATTACCGAAAACCGGAAGTGTACAAAATTATTAGTAAATTAGTAAATTTCTAGTCTCGCTATCGCTAGTATTAGATTACAAAGCGTGTTTTTTATTACAATATTTTATGTACAGTAATGAACAAAGATATTGCCACAAGTCAAGCCTAAAGTCAAGTAAAACTTAAAAATTGAGCCTATAAAAAAAAATATATATATACATATATATAAAATTTTGGTTGAGCCATTCTCACAGCAAACTATATAGTCTGCAATATCTTTTCTTCTTTTCTACCATTACTATATAAACTAGTGTTTTATTATAAAAATAAATTACAGATTTTTGCCCTATGTCAATATATTGGTACGTGTATGTTTTTTAATCTTTTTTTTATTTCATATCGGTATTATATAAATAAGCAATTGACAATAACAGGAAGATTGAATTTAATTGTAACACACGCGATTTAAGTACCACAAATTAAGCATTAACTGCAAAATCACAACTGTGCCAATAATTTGTCCATCTTTGTAAGTATTCGATTAGAAAAATGATTGTAATACATGTTTGATCTGCTCATTTATCTGTTTTGTGAGAGATAGAAAAAGTTGAAGGATTAAAGTGAATACAAAATAAGTAAATAAGAAGAGATTAGCATAGTCAGAGGACGCTGAAACCGACATGCAAATTACATTGAAATTCATTCACATAAAATCAAATTTGAATGTTACGCACTTAAAGCGATTTGTGGTGGCCTGAGAATTTCCAAGTCGATTTTGACGCTTCACTTATTTCTCAATTTCAAAACGCTGAGTTTACTTCCTTTACTGCACAAGTACGTAAAGCGCCGTGCTCTAACTTAATGGGTTTAATAGAGGTTTGGAGAATTCAAATTTAAAACCGTAGCCAACTAACTTAAAACTGATGCACGCAAAAAATAACAGTAATAATGAATGATTAAAATAATATTAATAATAATACAAAATAATAGGTGTTAATATAATAACAGTAATAATAATAAGGAACACAATTTTACACATAACCAAGTCTTCAGGTATATATTGAAAGAGATAATCTATTATTCGATAAAAATGAAGGCAAATTTAAGTGGGAATCGAAATAGGAATGTAAAAATGTTACAGTATCACAGGTTAATAGACAAGACGAGTCGAGCATTGATATTGCACCACAAGAGTTAGTTGGCTAGTGCAAAATGCGTTCTACAGATGAGTTCTACAAAGCAATTTGCAGTAATTGAAGTATAGACAAACGAAGCTAGTTGTTAAGCATGCGGTGTTACGCTCAATGATGATGCTCAGTAGATCGTCACATTCAATGCAACCAATCAATCAATCAATCAATCAATCCGGGGAGAGCGATGGTGGTTCGCCCAGATTTTTCTAGTTTACCAGAAAGTACACCACTTGGGACATACCCTGGTTACACTGGAGCTCTAGTTGATCATAGAGATATTTCATCAAACAGCGACGAGAAACGATTTCGGCGTGTGAATCGTTCAGCACGGCCCCATTGACGCTCATATGCTCACCACTGACGCATTTTGTGCCCGTCGAGACGGATATGACCTGAATGAATGGTAAACATAGACAAAGAGAGAGAAACAAATAAGAAAATACAATAAGTACATTAGAAGCGAGCAGTAAATCACTCACTTTCGCTTCACTGAAGTTCATGTTCTCTGTCATGACAATGCCCGAGAGCACTTTGCGTCGCGAATACGACTCTTGACCCTTGATCACTTCCATGAATTTGTCGAGCACCAAACGACCAATGGTATCAGCATGTATTTGCGGTAGTTCCATCGACGATGTCTTATCGTCAATTGGTAACGGCACATTCTTCTGTGGATTTATCATGGGGCTGTACGAAATATTGCAGAGCGCAGCAAGCGCCGCCTTTGCAGCGGCATTTTTTGCTAACTTCTTGGAAGGACCTAACCGAATAGATATGATTAAAACAATGTTAAGGCCACGCAGTTTAATTAACTTACCCGTGCCATCGAATCTGCTTTCTTTAACGGTAACGGTCATCTTGAAGCGGCAGTTATTTTGAGCGCCATCAATGGTTGTGCAGTCGAAATGAACATCGGTGAAGAGTTCATAAAGCAGCATAACTGGCCCCTTGTCAGGCACCTTCTTCTGGCCGTCGATAGCAATCGAACTCTTATTCACATCTGATATGAAAAGGATATCAGCATAAGGTATAACTTAGATAGCAGACCGATGCAATGCATCTCCAATCGGACTGGTGGCACACTTACGGTTACCACCAGTCATTAGTCATAGGGAGAAAACACAAATTGCAATGAACTCAAGAAAAAATTTAGGGTAATAAAAACATAGTCAACATAATGAAATTAGAGTATCTTAGAATACAATTAAATGAAAGGCTGAAGATTTGGATATGCAAAAGCCCTGGGCAAGGTGGCTGCCGCGTTTGAGGGTGTTTCGAGAGGATAGCAAAAATCAATGAACTGAAGTTCGAATTGCTTTCTCATCCACTCTGAATATTTTCTCTTCCCAAACCTTAAGAAATGGTTTGGTGGGCAGAGATTTAGTACCAATAAGGAGCTATGATATGTTCTATAATGATTATTTTGACTCTGGATGTTTCGCACCCTCAGCAAGGCATATAAGCCATTGAGAATCGATGGAAAAAATAAAAAGTAATTTTGCAACATTTTATTTGCTTTGTTAGGCTGACTATTTCTGGTAACACCCGCGTAAATGGTGTGGCCAATTCTCATAACCGAAACAAGAGAGTAGACGGCCGGGAAATGTCTGATGCAGTATTTCAATTGTTTTACGGGCCGTATGACATGTGGCATCGTCTTGCTCAAACCACATATCGTCAGTAGGCTTGTCTCAGGCTATTAAACATAGAGTCGCAGATCTTCAGTGAGTAGAGTCCTTCTTCTGTAGAGTCCTTCTTGAAATTTCCCATTCTTATCGACTTGATGTTCCTGGACTTTTACCAACACTCTCATGCACTGCTTCAAAATTGACATTTTGTTTAGCATCACCAATTGATCCACTGTCAGTTGACGTACAAGCTAAATCACTATTTCGACCATATTTTCGGATGCCAGGGTTAGGGGGTTAAATTCTTTTTGATTTTTCTGGTCTAATAACGCATTTTGGATTGTTCGATTTGCAGTACCATTTTCGAGGTGCTCATCGCTGGTGAAGTCAAGATTGCTGCTCTGCTTTAGCGGCGACAATACGGCATCTTTAAACTGGATGAAGTTACGCAGAGCGGTAGCAGCGGCCTCGATGCGAGCGATCTTCTTGCTGCGTCCCTGGCCCATGTACTTTTGCCCGTCAACCTAGAAAACGAAAAAGAAATAAAATAAAATAATCTGCTTATTTGTATATGTAACTGAGTACTTGGATATTAGGTCATATAAAAAGTACACGCGTTTTTAACACCAGTTGGTGTTGAGACTCGTATATTGTGCATTCTTACATCTATTTTCTTGAATAACTTGAAAACAATTTATTTTAAAATTATAAAGAAAATATATTGCAGAGAAAGCAATAACGCCTTGAAGTTATGCGTCATTTACGTGAATGGACAACATTGATGTATGAATAAATATTTGTCGAAAAAAGCAAAAAGCCATAATTCGTATACGTAAACTTGAGTACAAAGAAATTCATTTTTAGTATATTATATTTCGTAAAGTATTGGTCACACTCTAAAATTGATATCTACGCTTATTTTTTGTTTGGCTACTTCATTTGTGAAATAAATTGGATGAACATGGATGCCAATAAGTAAAAAAGTTGGTATATTTAAAATTTTTTTTTTTTAGAAAGGCGAAAATGAAGCAGCTCAATTTGTGTGCAAGCGAGGACTAACAGCGCGAAGTTGTTAACGTCCGTTACTCGTGTAATTAAATAAAACGTGGAACATGTGAAATTTATAGCTGCCAGCAGAAGAAGAATATAAGTCTTAGATATGTTGCCAACTGCATTAACACCAATGAAGTTGATTGATTTACGGAGTAACTATCAAGGTGTGTGGGTAGATCCAACGATGGATTGATTGACTGCGCTTGAGTGAGAGGCTATGACACACAGATCCAGGGACACATGCACAGCTGCTCAAAGTTGAACATAGCCAAGAAAACTTTGTTAAATAAATTCTACAAACGCTCGCAAGTCTTGTTGGCTTGGTGTCGATGTTGTTGTTGTTATTATTATTGTTGTTATTGTTATTGCAAGGCGTCCTGTCTTATTTTTCATTAGACATGGCAAGAAAATAAGCAAGCAAACACCAAGCAACGCTGAGCGTTCTTTGAAGTTTAGAGCAGCCAACCCGCTGAGAGGGTAATCGTCAGCAACGAGAAAATTACAGAAAGAACACTAGCAAACAAAATGGTGTACGTCAATTTTGCACTTGGCAGATACTTTTCTCATAGCTAACAAATACCACAGAAGTCAGAAATGCATGTAGAGCGGTTAGGAAGACGGAATTGGGGAAGGAAGGAAGGCAGTCGCAGCTTGGAGCGCCAGTTTTATTGGCTTAAGTCAGGAGACCAAGAATGAGCTGAAGTCAACAACATAATAAAAATAATAAAAATAAAAATATAATAGATTGTTGTTGTGAAAGTTGAAACAGAGTAATGCAAATCGCTGATATCCTGCTGTCCTTACTTATCCTTACAAATTCAAAACTCAACGCAGCAGCTCAACAACAACATGAACTGAAGAATGCTTCGTTCATGCAAACTACGCGTTGCAGTCTTTGTACATTGCATATATACATATACATATACATATATAACCATGTGTGTATATGCGTGTGTGTGTGTGTGTGTGTGTGTGTGCCACTTGAGTGTTATTGGTGTTAAATTAAATGAAATGTCTAAGCAAACTTGGTTAAAACAGCACCAAGCGCCGATGCAACGCCCGAGGCAAGAGTGTATGCCATGCTGTCCGTTATGTCAGTCAGTTACTCAATTTAGCTGTCAGTTAGTTTGTCTCTCATTTATTCATTAAGAGAATTATATAGTTTGCCACGCGTTAAAAGACTGTCAGCAAACGGAGGAAAATAGCATTTAGGCGAAGGGTGCTTCTTTTCATATTTCATTTCATATGCAAAAGAGAGCGTGAATTGTCAGCAATCCTTATATACGTATAATAGTAGCAAGTGCCCCGGCGATGCTCGGAATTTGTATAGACTCGAGATGTAAACGACAAGTTGAGCAATTTTTCGTAGGGCAATTCTTATGGGTTCGCGTCACCGACATGCTATTGTTTATTTCTTTTGTGTTCATCATTCGCTCGCCTTTTTCGTGTTTTGCGGTTACTTTTATACATGTAAATGCGCATAAAACAAACTCTGATACAACTTTCCTTGTGCTAATTTGGCACAAAAAAAAATCAGTATTATAGAATATAACTCCGGTAATTATTATAGACCTTGATTTTTACCATTTTGTTCAACAGTTTCACTTCAATGGTGTGCTTAAATAAGTGAGGCACATTCGTTTTTTTAGCTATTTTCTTTTTAACTATTTTCCTATCACACTACTAAGACTAGATTCACACCAAACCATATAAATATTGACGGAGACGACGTAACCATTCAAAAGGAAGTCAAGTACTTAGGATTATATATTGACACTAAACTAAACTGGAAACAGCATATACAAAAAAGCGTGACCAAATCAAAATGAAAGTAAGACAACTGCACTGGCTGCTCAAACCAAATTCAAACGTTTCACTTGAAAACAAGCTCCTAATCTATAAGACTATTATTAAACCAATTTGGACATATGGAGCCGAAATATGGGCAGTTGCAAACAAATCAAACATAAATATAATCTAGAGGCAACATTCTAAAATTATGCGTACCATCACAAAAGCCCAATGCTATATTAGCAACGAGATCTCCTACAAAGTTTCGAAAGTAGATGAGGAAATAGTCAAACTAAGCAGAAAATACCAGACCAAACTTTGCCAGCATTCGAACGTTGTTGTGAATATATTACCAGTAGAAGAACTAACTCGGAAACATTACTTTATCATATGATTTATTCATTGTTAATTGTTTAATTGTTTATTTATTGTTAAAATTAATTTATTTATTGTTAAGCTCCCGTAACAACACTACTTTTACAAACTGATTGTAAAAGTTAAAATACACCCACTGATCAATCACAATCTGTACAATAGTCAAATAGACAATGTACTCTTTTTTGGGAAATAATTAAATTAAATAAAATAAAAAATTGTCTTTGAAATCAAATTGATTTCATACAAAAAAATTGGATAGAATCTCAGGACTTTCGCGGGATGTTTATTATGTTTTAGTTAGAGAGAGACGAATCCAACAAATCAGAGATCAATCGAATCGCTCCAGCCGTTCTTGAGTTATAAGTGGTGTACTTTGTTTCATCTATATAAAAGATTATTACTAGCTAAACCCGACAAACTCGGTTGTTTTGTTGTTTTTCCGTCAAAGAACCTTTGTGCATTTGTTAATATATTTATGCTACTGTGTTAGTGAATGGTGACTGACAATAATCATTATATCAATATGGTAAACAAAAATGGCGTAAGTTACATACAATTTGCATCATGAAAGGGACACCTGCCGATTCCAAAACCGTTAAAAATTTTAGCTCGATAGCTCTTATCGATGTGGAGAACATGCGTTACCAAGAAATGCACAAACGTTTATATATATATATATATATATATATATATAAATATATCAAACTCATTGGGCGTTTGTGTGTTAGAAACGGGTGTTCTCAGCATCCATAAGGGCTATCGAGCTCAAATTTTTACCATGGGTTCTGTTCGAGCTTTTATCGGTTTTTTTCTTTCTTATTTTGGACCCGGTAGGAGCAAAACAAGGTTTGCCGAGTCTACCTAGTTATATACATCATAGTAAGAAACACAAACGCACAAACACGCCGGAACGCATACTTAATTACAAAGAACACATACATCCATTCACATATGTACATAAACAGACATCAAAGAGGAATGCGGAATTGACAAAAGGCCAAGGCAGACAGCCCTGAAAGACATGAAAAATGCCGCGCGTGCAGTTATACAGGGTGCACGTTCCAATGTTTCTCTGAGCGTGGCTGCAGTGGGTAATGTATTCTCTGTTGTTCTTGTTCGCTGTGCAACAAAGCATAATCAGATGGTGCAACTTATGCTACAAAATTTGTGCCACTCTGCGCTGTTGTTGTCCTTTGCTTGATAACTGCGTTTTTAAAGTGCATATACTCTTTTAACGGTTCGCAAGCAGGAAAGGGGCTGAAGCATTGACAAAAGCATAATACATGTGCGAGTGTGGGACGAGAAGAACAAGAACAAAAACAACGCGAGAGTTGCGGAAGTCGATGTAACTTTTAGCGACCATAAATTGTAACTGAACACAAATGGAACACACAAAATATATACGCACACACACATACATATACATATGAAAAATGTAAATGCAATGCAAAAGCGGTTAAACAGGATGTAACTAGAAGAGAAATAAAATGAAGAACGAGTTTCAGCCAACAAGCAAAGACAAGGAAAAAGAAACAACGTCGATGATAATGACAAAGGGTAAATGATTTTTTTTATTTAATTTCTCTTTATTTGTATATTTTGATTTTTATTTTTCTATTTCATCCAAGAATCGAAAGATCGACATTTAATTGATAGAAGCCTCGTCCACAAACCAACAGCCTAAATCAAAGTATAATCAAACCACAAAATTCAGCCAATTCAAGAATAATTAACTCACATGAAAGCAGCAAAGTTTTTTTGAGCACCTGCCAAGGGGAATTCCTTTTTGATATACAAGGCACTGTTTCTCTGGGTCTGGGTTCCGGTACGAAGATCTGATAGCCCTGGGTGCCGTTGCGATGTTATGTAGTTAACAGACGTAAACAGTTAATCGCATTAACGTCACACATGACATGTATGTTAATTAGGTGTCAGGATACGCCTTAGATGCTTACAATCCAAAAAAATAATAATAAAGACATTTTCTGAATGACTGCTTCAGGTAGCGAAATGAGGAATTCGTTTATTAAATGAAAAACAACCAAGCACACATAACGAATTATAGATATAATAACACTATTGCGTTATAATGAAAATCAAACCAATCAACCAACAAGAAGAAGATGACGAGATTTTCAACATGACTGCAACAGCGAAAAATGAGAAAAAAATTTCAAGAGGAGCATTTAAAATTGCGAAAATAAAGTCGAACTGAAGTAGAGCTCTACTCGTACTCGTTGCTGCTTCTGTGGATATTTCGATTCTAGGAAAACGCAAAAATTCATTTGTGCGCGGCTTTCTCTAGTCTATGCTTTGCAAGCTTCTCCGCGTCAGCTCAACGTGTTAAGAGAAGAGTTGTGTGAGTTGTAAAAAAACAATTGAAACCGCAACAAATCAAAGAAGAAATAAATAAATATACATACGAGGTTATTCACAGAGGTAGTTGGCCTAACACAACAAATAAAATTTAGCAAAATTGTTTTCTATGACTCAACATAGTTGCCTTTTAGCTCGCTACACTTTGCCAAGCGTTTTTCCATGGCTTCTATCCCTTGCTTATAGGTCGAAACATTCAAAATATTTATTTGCAGCACATTTCATAGCTACTCATTGCTACCAAAACCCTGCCCACCTAGCCATTTGTAAAGGTTTGAGAACAGAAAATATTCAGAGTGAATGAGAAAGCAATTCGAGCAATTTGAAGTTCATTGATTTTTGCTATCCTCTCGAAACACCCTCAAACGCGGCAGCCACCTTGCCCAGGGCTTTTGCATATCCAAATCTTCAGCCAATATGCGACGTGCTGCACTTTTTTAAAAATGCCCACCATCTCCGCTATCTGCGTCAACTTTATTCGGCGGTTAACCACTACAATTTTATGAAACTTTCAGACCATTTGCGGCGTAGCCACCTCGCACGGCCGACCGCTGCTATGCGCATCTTCGCAGCTGCTGGGGCCACGTTTGCATTCGGTCACCCAATATTTTATGATTGAAAACGAAGGAGCAGACTCTCCAAGAGGGGAATCTAACTATTTTCTTTTTCTTTAAAACGCTCTGAGATCGTCAGTTATTAGCGGCCGTAAACAAAAAAAAAACTACAAATCATATGGTTAACAATTTTTCAACTCAAACTGGCAAAAAGAAATTAGCCAAAAGGAGTCAAAAGGAGTCTGCACTAGTAAACAAACACAAAGTTTGAATAATAAGAAGAAGAATAAGGTTAAGAACGCGTTGAAGATGCACATATAAACACTTCAAAAATAAGTGTAGTAAGTCACACTGATTTGAGTTGAATCAGTAGGTTGACTACTTCTGAGAACACCGTCGTATGTATATAACATCGGAGAAATAAGCGTTATAGAAAGGAACATTATAGATAAGTTGAGAAGTAAATTGCTTCTTCTATGGTTACACACGTATGAGTGCACACTTTGACAGTAACAAACAGAGGTTCATATTGTAGATACTTTTTCTTGTAGATACTTGTTCCGGTTTGTTTTTTTTTATTTTTATATATATTAATTTTTATCTAGGACTTTATATTTTTCAGTCAGAAAAGGAGAAGAGAATTTCTTGAGTTATCCTTTACGAGTTTTATACACTTAAACTCGAAACTGCGCTGGTGCAGTCAAAGTGAATATCATTAAAGAGCCAAAGTCCCAGCAAACAAGAAGGAGAAGCATCTCGAGCTGGAGACAGCATTAGATAGAGAGAATGTGATAAACGGAAGTTGGATTTTATTTTATTTTTGCATTTATCGTTGACACTTGACACTCTTTTCGACTGACGACTCAACATGGAGTCGCCCCTAACCAACCGTACCGCTGGAACACACACAGACACAGTTAACACTATATTTATATAATTAATGAGACAAGTTATGATGTGAGTGCGTATGTGTGTGTGTGTGTGTATGTGAGTGTGTGTGTATATATGTGTGTGTGTGTGTGTGTGTGTATGTGTGTTTAATTACGTGGATGATGTAATTTGGTGCTAGGATGGCACAAAATATTTAAAGCATAATTAAAGGGGCTTGTATCCCGTATGAGTCAAGTTACTAAGATTGTGACTACTAAAGCTGACTTGGCACACTTTCGTCTTTTGGCTTCTCCCTGTATGTCTGTCTATCTGTGCAGGTGGGTTTGTGTGCTTGCCCATGTGTTAAGTTGCCATAATTGGATTGGGGAATACTCTTGAAAATAGTTTGAAGGCAATAGCAGCAGCAGCAGAAGTATAAGAGAAAGTATAAAGACGAAAGCGGATGAATTTGAATTCATGGAATGGAACTACGAAGGGAAAATGCCTCTACTCAGTTGTGTCATTAAATGGCTTTGAACCAAAAAATAATAATAAATATAAAGAATAATAAATAAATGCATAAATAAAATAAATAATACAAATCAGTTGTGTGCTGACAGTTTCTCCAACAATGTGCACCCACTCAATTGCGCACACACACACATAAGCACCACACTTCAGAAAAGGACATTATGAACTGCTTATGTAAATTTTATGCAAAAACACGAACAGCAGCTTCAACGTAAACACAAAAGTCAAGCAGCATGACAGGTAATGAAAAAGCCAGAAAGGGTGTTTACAGGCCCGGCGGGCTTGAGCTTCGGCTTGGTGTTGGGGATTTGGTGTGGTGGCTATGTAAGAATAGATCGAAAGTTCACATGTGTATTCATTTGCTTGCTTGCATATTAGACGTAGGTCGCTACTAGGCAATAGAACGTGTCTGAAATGAGCAGCGGAGACTGGAAATAATAATAAAGATAAGAGCCGTGTAGGTAGAAAAGGTTAGAGGTGAACAGAAGAAAGCCAACGACATGGAGAGCAACCTATTTATATTAAAGCCAAACGCATTCAATAGCGGAATATGAATACCGATTGTAGATTTATTGATATTTCACATGAGAATTTCAATAACCAATGTTCTAGAAACAATGTGCCTAGAACAAACTAACCAACCCAGTTGGTTATTCGTTATAGGCGCCTTATCAAACGCCACTACAGTGAGTAGCCGCTACTGAAAACTTTTTTTATTCTTTTTTTTCTAATATAACGCATAAAACTTAACCGAGGCTCGGGTAAAAAAAATTTAATATGCTGAAATTTTGGCGAGTAATAATTTTTATGAAAAGTTACCTTTGCGTTCTCATTCAATAACAAAACCTATTTGATTTCGAACAACATGCTGACCACAACATTTATTAAACTTTCGTTAAACGTTTCGAAATAAGGTCGACTAAACAAAAATTTCAAAAAAATTAATTCCAAAAAAATAAATTCCAAAAAAAAAAAACCTACATTGGGAAAGAAGTGAATATTTTGTGTTAAAAGCTACGGCAAACTTGAACCGTCGTTCCACCGACAACGATCGATCGATTACGCAGTGAGCCAGAAAGCATCCTACATAGCACAATGTTCAATATCTGGCCTAGGAGACTGGTTAGACGGTTGCGTGGCGTACGCTCTGAGCGCGGCCTTGTCTTGGGCGACGCTGAGATGCACAACCGGCGGCTGGCCCAAAACGTGATGCGAGATGTGCGAACATTGGCGATCACCGGTTTGTTCATGAGCTTCATGCTGATAGAAGTCTACTTTCAATATATTTTGCTGCGAATAAAGGTCGAAACGTACACTACAATTCGAACTCCTTAGTCGACCCAAGAAATCCAATCAAAATCTCCGTGTACGTTGCGAAATGTTCAAAATTTTCAAAATTCTAAATTGCACCTAGGATATTCATTAAAAAGTTCGCTTGCAGCAATAAAATAAGCTCTTTTACTTCAACTTCAGCAAACTGTAAAAAAAAAAAAAAAAAAAAACAACAACCGATAGAAAACGCATAATGCCGCTTGGATTAGTTCAGTAAAGAAGCTTAGAAATAGAAAGTGGACTAAGATAGCAGCAAGCACAGCACGAGCACCAACGACAGGCAAACATTTGCTAAAAACCAACAGAGCATAAGTGACCAAAGCAAACAGTCGTCAGTTACTTGTATGCATAACGCTCGTCAGTCGCCCGAGGCTGCTACGTTGTGTCAATATAAGCTATTGAAAACTTCGAAGAACTACGAAGAAGAAGATGAATACCATAAAGCCAACTATAAAAAAACAACTGAAAGATGACCATATGTGTATGTGTGTGTATGTGTGTGCGTGTGTGTTTTGTACTTTTATTTACCTAACTCAACGCTGTGTACTCTGTCACTGAGCACGCAACGATCGGCAAGCACTAAAGTCCTTGAAAGGTCGCCGCCAAGCAAACAAATAGCAAACCATCGAAATGAACGATTTGCATAAGTGAAACACGTCGAAGGAAGCGAACAAATCAACTGAATGGATGACTTCCGGTGCAGTCAAACTAGCCATTGCCAACACGCTGGCCCTCACCAAGTAACGGTAAATTGAATGAGAGCAAGCGCAAAATCGCCGGATGCCAATCGTCGCGGCCAGTGTTTTGACGAGGGCTAAGCAAACACTTGAATTGCAACACTAGGAAGAGTGTGCGAAAGAGAGGGAGAGCGAAAGAGAGAGAGAATGAGAGAGAGAGAGAGAGAAAAAGGAAGAGAGTGAGTAAAGGATAGACCGAGAAGGATGTTGTGATAGTCATAATTCTATTGCTCTCTATACCCACCCAACGACCAACACATACTACAATACTAGCCACTACTTACACATACTGACACACACGTTCACTCTCCTACGCCATCGACACTCAAACGCCAATTGTGTCGCTTTAATGCCATTTAGGTGTGCATAAGCTAAATTTATAGCATTCACACGAACAACAACAACAAATCACAGCAACAAACGAAATAAAAAAGATGCCTCCTTTTGCGACCGGTTGTCGCTTATACAAATTTGCATTTAATGTCACATACACACACACATATGTATTGTACTCGTATATGGGTGCACTCATGAGCATTTCAAATTGCACTTTTGTTAATGGTTGTCTCCTTTTTTTTTTTATTTCGTTACGTTTTATGGCAAAACGGCTTTCAATTTTTGCATAATTTATTCGCCAATATAAAAGCACTTGCAACAAATTCTGGCACAACAACAAGCAAACAACTGACCTAAGGTGAGCCAACGAACACCAAATCTCCGCTTTTTTTTTTTTTGTTGTTGTTGTTGTTGCTAAAACTTCACTTTAAAACTATTTTTCAATTAAGTATGATCTTACAATATTATTATTAATATAATTAATCGCCCTCAAAACAACACCTCTTGGCGTAGCGCCTCCTCCCGCCAGATGGCAGCACAACTCGGCCATGGTCATGTTGTCAAGTCAGGCTCACCATCAAAACATAAGAAAGACGAGGCTTTGTCCAACAAACCACAGATGGCAGTCCCATCGGCTGTACTCGCAGCAGGCCAATCACCTGCTCTGTCCCAAGAACATCGGGTCGGGTTACGATTAACGAAACCAGCACAGTGTCGATTATCAACAAAAAATTGAAGAGACTTATGGGAGACCCTAGCTCCCTAGTGCAGTAATAAAGGACAATAAAAAAAATAATTTTACAATACGAGTAAATAAATTTATAGTTAAGCCGCAAAAATATTAGTCTCAAAAAATTAGTTCAACAATTCTAGAGAGCTTATTGCCAAACTTATTGGTAAAAGTTATTTGGTTGTGACCAATTCTTTGTTAAAATACATTAAAATCGTCATCAGCATGTCAGCTAAAAATTCAGAAGAAGCAACAGAAAACAGCTATTATATTGCGAGCGCGAGTTATGCATACCTCTATTACGCTTACGCTCACTGTCCTATACTCATACTTTCCAACACACTCACTCGCCCTTCCTCACACTCTGTCATACATTTTCGCGCTGTTATATTGTCAGTGCATGTATTTTGTTGTTGCAATTGCAGCCCTTTTAATGTGTTGCGACACAATTTTTTAACAAACTATTTTCTGCACATATACACCACTAAAGCTTTCCATTGATGTATATTTCACGGTAATACGCTGTGTCTATAATGGCGTTAGGTTGATTTCAAAAAATGTGTTGACCTTTTCATATATTGATTTGTATAGGCGATTTATACAACGTAAATATCTAAAATAGAAATTGGAGTTGCGGCGTCCCAATTCTCTTTGACTGAAAACTCTCTTTGAAGAAAAACATTTTCAGTTAGTTGCTGAGAATTAACTGGGATCATATTGGTAACACTTGAGCGGTGGTAGTAGAGCCAGCTGGCGGCCATTTTGTGTGGCAAGTAGGCAAACGGCAAAATAAAAACACACCAACTTGTGCTAATACAGGGCTATATGAAAACTATCAACGCGCCAAAACGAAAAAGAGGAAATGAAATCTTGGCTTAAGTTAAGCTCCGCGTTGGCTTAAGACAACACACGCAAAAAAAAAAAAAAATACGAAATACATCCAAAAGAATAACACCAAAAAAATACGGCAACACACAGGCGGGAAGCCAAGCCGTCAGCCAAACAAACGATTGTTTGTGTTAGTGTAAGAGTGAAGGCAGTGGGAATGCACATAACATCATCAAATGCAACGCAAACGATGCGCTACGAACGAACTAGAATGAAAGACAAAAACGATAGCAACAACAAGGACAACAAGGACTACGACTATGTTGGCAAGCGACAACTCAAATTAACTCAACTCCAGTCAAGTCGAGTTGAGTTAATCCAACTCGATGCAGTAATCGTGTGACATGATAACACAACCGCCAGCCAACATTCATTTAAAAAATAAAAATAAAATACTGAGAGCCAGTCAAAGCAAACTCAAGGAATATAGCATATGAAGGAAAAGGGAGCAAAAATCAAATTATTTAAAAGTGAGATAAAAAAAAATGAGCAGAAGTGAACCCAGTTCCGACACCAGTTCTGTACTTAACTCAGCTCAGCTCAGCTCAGCTCAGCTCAGCTCAGTTGCGGTCGCAGCAGTCACATCAAAAGCTTATCAAGCTTGTATCAAATATATTTACTTAATTATTTATTTATGATTTTCTGTGTGTTTTTCAAGGATTGCCCGAGGATGAAGTCACCACAAACTACTGGCTGGCTCCTATTCGTATGCTGAGAGTCCTGTGCTCAGACTACTTGCAGACTACTGCAGAGTTAAGCTGAGTGGCTTCGTTCGTTGGTTCGTTTGTTCGCATTTATTGTATAAATGTGACCGACACTACGAGTATATGGAATGGAATGGCTGCAGGCAGGCAAAGGCAATGTTTTAATGCGCAATGCGTCATTAAGATGAATACAGAGAAAGAAAACATATACACTTATATATGTATATTGAAACGACTGCATGTTGAGTGAGTGTGTATGTTGAAGCTCTTTAACATTATCATCATCATTATCATCATCATCATGATCTTCATTATTATCAACATCGCATGCGTTAGGTCTCCCTCCGTATGCGTGTGCCTGTGTGGATCATTAATAACTTATAAAGCGTGCTTTGCTGTATAGATGAGCAAGCTCACATATAGTCAAGCCATATACCATTAAGGATTGGGCCCTATATTTTATTTTTTTCGTTCTCTCACTCTCAGTCTCAGTCCAAGTCTTAGCTGAGCTTTGCTTTGTTAAAAGCATTGAAAAGCCGATTTTGTACAGATTTTCTACATCTCGTTTTCGAATTGTTTTCTTTTCTTTTTCTAACAATACTTCTTTTTGTATTATTTTCTTTGGCTTGAAAAAGTCGCTTGCACTTCCGGTCTATGCGTGTATGTGTGTGTGTGTGTGCTTGCGCTTGTACGAGTTAGTGTTTATGACAAAGTGTGTCGTGACTCAGTTGCGACATCATCTTCTCACTCTCATCTCTTCATTAAACCCTTCACTATTTTCCTTCACAATTTAAGTAAAAGACTAACTTCCTATAGTCGTAAAAGCAGTTTGTGGTTTGAGGGATGCAGACAAAAAAAAAAGAAGAAAAAAAAACAAAGGATACCAGCAAGAAAATGTGACAAGTTTCTCCTAACTACACTCTTCTCTCTTTTGGTCGCTGCTGCTGTTGGCACTTGCTTTTCTCAAAAGCGTCGTCCTCGTAGTCTTCAATTTGCAAGTGAAAAGTGAATAGTGAAAAGGAGCTAATGACACATTGATAAAGACAAAGGCGAGCTGTGCATTTCATGAACAAAATAAAAAAAGTTTGTCCAAATCACACAAACCAAAAGCAACAACAAATGACACGTAAAATGCATAGCAGAAATATCAGTTGTCATTGAGGCAAAAATATATGCCACCTTAGAGCGTTGACAACATGATGACAAACAAACAAAGTAAACAATAAAATAAAATAGAAAATATAAAAATAAAATAAAAATAAAAATAAAAAAAACGGAAAACGTCGACCGTCGTTTTGCCCAACTAAACTAAGCCCGTCTGCTCGCTGCTTACCGACCATGCTTAATACTCAAAATAGTTAGAGACAATGAAATGAGACGGTTAAATAAATCAAAGCACGATCACGTGCAAAAACTGATTCGACAACAACAACTACACAAAGGTAACATGTCTGCGCCACTCGAATATAGAAAAAAAAAAAGGAATGTCGCCGACCTGGCTAAACTTTTGTAGCATGAACCACACACACAC
Organism: Cacoxenus indagator; assembly: GCA_035041755.1. Classification (NCBI taxonomy): domain Eukaryota; kingdom Metazoa; phylum Arthropoda; class Insecta; order Diptera; family Drosophilidae; genus Cacoxenus; species Cacoxenus indagator. The sequence continues at coordinate 943,095 of JAWNKX010000220.1, read as the reverse complement.
ACACACACATACACACTACAGAATGTCATTAGCTACTTACATATGTACGTGCTGCATGACAATGCTGACGAGAATTTGCTGACAACGTAACCGCCACAAACGTCATATCCAATTACCCCCAAAAGTATCCTCGTGTAGGCTTTTACCCCTACAACCTTACAGTCAATTTTGGCTTTCCAAGATTCTTTTTATTTCCTTTTCTTTTTATAGTTTTTTAATTTGTTTTATTTTTCTTGTAATAATCTAACCTTTTCGGCGACGTTTAAGTAAACACACGCCCAAATAGTAATGTGCCACTAGCATTGCCCCACATTTTGCTAAAGCCCCGTTCAAAGACGTCACGAACAACTGTAGTCTCTTATATTTTACTGTTACTGCCAGCTCTATGAAATCAATCAATGTTTTATGTAGATATGCAGCCCTGGTTAAAATGGTTTGTTTCTTGTTGCTGATGCTGGTGGTTTCGGCAATAAATTTCGTGCTTTGCTTCTCTTCACACTACTCGCCTACTCGCATGACCCAGAAACAGTCGTAGGAACTCACTCCTCAACTAATAATGACAAAAACAAAGAAAAAACAACAAAAAAAGAAGAAGAAAAACAAATGAAATGTCGCCGAATCCTTTCGATTTGGCATTACCCTGCATTCGAACACGTCATGTTCTACGAAATCGAATCGATCCATAGCCTGGGTGCTGTTTTGGTTCGAGTTGGCTTGGCTTAGCTTGGATTGGCTTGACTTGACTTATTTCGATGGTTCGATGATGCGGCTGCCATTTACTGAAACACTCATTAAAATTTTAATTTGAACATGGAACGACGAGTGTTTGAATTTATGATTGAACAGAGTAATCCGAGTCATTCAATATGCAGTGCAGTCAAGCGCATGAATAATGCATGAAAAACAAATAGAAAAGCTCTTCCTTACTTGAAGCTGTAGTGAGCTGAGCTGCACCCTGCACCGAATCAAGTTGCATGCAGCCAAGTTGAATTTGATTTGTGCGCGTTGAGTGTTGAATGAGTGGCATCCATGAATTTGATTGTTAACACGACGAATTATTATAGATTAATTTTGTTGCCAATACAGAATTTCATAACCCTTTTACCGCACCATTTTTTTTTATTGTTTATTATTGGCATTCATGTCGAACATCTGCATCTGCATCTGCTTCAGCTCAGTTTGTCTCTGGAGTCAGCTTATTGGGTGTGCGTGCGAGCTCTGCTGCTGCTGTCGTTTGTTGTAGTGATTCCTATTTGAAAATAAGCAAAATTCTTAGCTCACTCAACTCCTAGGTCATTGGTAGCTCCTCCCCGCACGCTGATTATAGTTTGTAATTTCGATTTTTATTTCATTTCAGTTTGGCATTTTATTTTTTTTATTTTTTGTTTGTTTTTTTGCTTATTCGATTCAAGTTAATAAGACTTGATTTAATATATTCACATATGAAAATGGCATCGTTTGGTATTCACTCCTTCGTGACAGCTGCTACCAGTTACCGTTCAATTTTACTGGCTAACCTCAAATAAGGGCGACGTACAAGTAGCAGACAAGAATCGTTTTACATCAAAGCCGCATGTTGAACTGATTTGTTGCTCGATTATGACTATTTTATTGTACTGTTTACCATAGTTTATTAGATGCATTGAAAATCAATGCGATTCAATGCAAATTGATTGCCTTTTTTGTTGTCATTGTAATGGAAAACGTTGTCGAAATAACAACTCATTTCTACTGAAATCTCCCTCTCCCTACACTCCGACTTTGATGGTTGACTTTTCTATAGTGGCTGTGTGTTTGTATAGAGCTCAATCAATGCTAATGAAGTGGTTAATTAAATTTTGTTTTTTCGTTGTTCCACTTTGAGCTCAAGACTTTGAGATAGAAAAAAAAAGGACTCCATAATCCATATCAAGTTGCTCAAAACCAAGAGGCTCTAACAATACAGCGTCACATCGGAAGCCAAGATTTTTCATTCCTAAAATCAAGACCACTAAGCCTTATGACATGCCTTAAGTCTTCTCAGGTTGTGGCGTTGAGTATGTTAAGAAAAGAACAGTATTCATTACTGGAAGCAACCAAGAAGCACAGTAAACAAGCTTGTTGCAAATGTAAGAGGTAATTTGTTTGAGTGAAAGTATGCCATAAACAACTACAATAACGTAAAGCATATATAGGTCGCTCGCACGTTCGCTTCGTCTTCGCAGCAATAACATGACGTATGATTAATATTACGTATACGCACAGCATTATATGAGCCCATTAATTATAACAACAACAACAATAGCAGCAAACAATAACAGCAAACAATAACAACAACAACAATGAGTAATGCCAATGGCGTCGTCAATCTACATCCATCAACAGACATTCTTTTATGCGAGTATAATACATTATCCTTTGCTCTTCGTGCTCCGCTTCCGCCTTGCTCGCTGTTACGCGGCTATATTTTTTCAATTTTCTAACTGCTGATATTTCCAATTAGCCAAGCTGCCTCACTCAAACCGAACAATGAACTCATTACAAATGCAAAACGCTCGAGAGGAGCGAGAGGCGTTTAAGGAAGAGAGGGAATAAAACACAGTATTCTCTCTCAGAATACGATAATATTTAATTAGCAATTTTTGAAGCAGTTTTTTTCAGTCTCAGTCCAGTTTGGAATATTTGACTAATGAAAAATGCCAAAAGTCGGGAAGATCAAAACTGTTAAATATCAATGGCTGTTAAGGGTGTGAATAAATGCTTTCGGAATGCGAAACACTTAAACAACCAAAAGGCAAGAAAAAATTCCTAGAGAAAAGCTGAAGCCTTTAAAATTGCAACATCTTCGCAAAGCCGTACACATTATAGCTGTTCCACAAATTAAGATTAAAGGAATGTGATAAATATGGTAAGCCCAACGGATGCGTTTCGGTTAAGATTGCGACAGATTGGTTCAGATTAGATAACTTTTAACTGGAAACAATAGGCGAGATTCTCCTCACACGTCTGCAGACTAAAAAAATGAAGCTCAAATTGGTAATATTTAATATCATTGCCTAGGATTTTCAACATTCAAATGCACTTATAGTAATTCATTTTCCATATCATTTATTTACATTATTTGTGTTATAAGCTACCTCAGTATTCCGAAAAAAAAGTGGCCACAGGGCGTAAACTATATATAAATAGGCCAACACATTTTCTTTATCATCCCTTTACGCCTAAAACATTTAACCGATTTTGATAAAAAAATGTACCATTCGAAAGGTTTTCATTTGCAGATGTGCACAATATACTTTTTAACAAATTGTGAGCATCAAAACGCTTAAAAGTTGTCACAAACACAACTACAAGGAAATGACACAGCGACACACTACACAGTATCACATGTAAGAGAGAAAGAGAAATGTACATTTCCTGCCTCAACCACTGAACCGATTTTGATTTAAAAATTAATACCCATTGAAAAAGGTAATCTTCGCTAGATGTGCACAATCAAATTTTCATTGAAATCGCCCCATTGATTAAGGTTAGAAAAGGTGTTAAATATAACCGCGTTACAACAAGAATAATATAACAAGAATGAGAATAACAAGACACAGCCGTTGATGTTGTGAGCGCAGTAGAATGGCAGAACAGTGAGGTTTGTGCGCCTCTCTCTCTCTCTCTCTGTCTCTCTCCCTGTCTCTCTCTCCTATTCTAACGGTTGTGTAAAGCCATGTTTTTGTTGTTGTTCCATTTTCGTTTCATATACAACGTGGGTGAGATTAATTTTGTGTGTTTGCGCTCTCTTTACTAACATTAATGCATTAGTGTTGGGTCGCTCATGAGTGAATGAACAAAAACAAATGTTTTTTTCTAGGATGCGATCGATTGAATCGGCCGTGCTTTTAACTAGTATTAGAAATTTATGTGTTACGACACCTGTCAAATACGAGTATGCCCCTTAAAAGGATGAGACAATGTCCTTCAATCAAATTGCACTCCACAAGGCGTGCAAGGCGAAACTCGCTTTTGATCAGTGAATCGATGACACATAAAAATAAGTAAATTGGAATCGAAATGGAAACTTAAGAAAATCGAGCGAATAATTTCCGTCTTGTCTACGCCGTCCTGTGTGACCGACAAGCAATGGAAAAATGAAAAATTTTGTAATCGAATACAAACTCATAAAGCACTTAAATGCTTAGATACGAGTGGCACCACAGCCAGAACACACTGCACCAGCCGTTTGCCAACTAAGCAAATTCATCGTAACAGAGTGTGGCAGAGTAAGAGTAACTGGCAAGGGTTAGAAGGAGGTCCGTGGGAGAAGGATAGATGGAGAAGAAGTGGGGAAAAATAGGTGGCAGACACACGTTGCTGCCTGCAGCAATTTCGTTGCACTAAATGTTCACATTTCGCACAGTTATTTTTGATGTCATTTCCACTTCAATTTTCCACAAACACTTGCACACACACACTCACACGCGCACACACAACAAGTTTTTACACATCAAATAACAAACTGGTTTTTATTACAAATTCTTGACTCAATTTCCACTTCACTCCTGCCAACAGAGCGCAGAGTGCACACGCAAAGCAGTGCACGTAAAGTATCAGAGACGAGACGCGATGAGACGCAACGCCAACGCCAACCCCAACCCGCACACCCTTCAACCCAGACATTTTGATACGTCGAGGGCGTGAAACACAAACAACTAAATGAACGAATGAACGTACGAACAAAATGGGCTCAGTGAGTCGAGTGCAGCAGCAGAGTTGTTACATTTAATTTTTGACTCAATTATTTTATTTTCTCAAAAGTAATAAAGTCAACTGACACGAGAACGAACCGAGAAACAAACTGACAATTGGTGAGGGCGGGACGCAGCCACCGACAGAGACACTTTCAACTTTAAAAGCGAAAACACAGCAAAAAAATGCCAAGAAAAAAAAACTTGAAAAAGAAAATATCTTTGCAGGCGTACACAAGTCATGTCAAAGCTCAAACATTACTTGAACCCAAGCTAACAATAATCCAATGCCAGTACTTTGTTTTGGCCTGTGCTATGGTGTCCGAAGCAGTGCGACCCGTTGTGATGCCACCCTCATAGCAAAACGACATGACACGACGCGCAGGGCAACGGTAACGGCAACGGCAACGGCAACGGCAACGGCAACACAAAAATGCAGCATTTGACTGCGTCAAGAGTTGATGGCTGTAGGGTAGATAGAGCAGTGCGCTGAAGATAATTGTGAATAAAGCTTGGATATCAGATAGGCAAACCGAACGAACTGTAACCAAAGTCGCTGCTAGCTAGTAGCATAGGCTGGACGTGGGATAGGTCAGGCTGTAGCAGGTCAGGCTAAACCCGAATCGAAACCCAACTCGTATCGAATCAAGTTTGTAAAGTGACTCGACAGCGGCGTTCAGTACAGGCTCAGCTCAGTAGCTTAATTTAGTTCGACTTTGTTGTCGACCATTCTAATGCTCAATGCCAATCTGCCAAGCAGCCAAGCCACCTAACCAGACGGCTGCACGGCTGCGCGTCACCTGCTCTGTTAACTTTTGTCATTTCTTGGCTGCCTTCTGTTTTCCTGCTTTTGCTTGCAATTTATGCGATTTTATTATGCTCTCTTTGCCTCGAAAACTGTCACTACTCACTCACTCAAAAAGACTAGAGCACACATCGGCATTGTGCAGTGTGCAGTGTGCAGTGCGCATACAACCGAGCAACGTGAAGACAAGCAGCGAATTCAGGCTTGCGATTATGCAACTCTTACGCAAATCTTTGCCAGTGGCAGCATTGGCGGCATTCATAACAGCAACAACAGCATGCTAGATAGAATACGACATTCACGTTATGCTATGCTATGCACAGTATATAATGCATACTTCCAGGCTGGTGCGTTTAATTGCACTCGATGCAAATTTCAACGCTGTCGCTGAACTGAACTTCCCTGCTGCCGGTCAAATAACAAATCAAATATGCAATATACGAGTATGGACACAAGCACAAGCACAGGCACACACACACACACGCGCGCAGCCACTCTCACACACATGCGTGCACGTATATGGTATGCAATGAAATATGCGCCTTTTGTTTGGGCGCTTACATATGATAAGCCTTCGGGCGCATGAAAAGCAAAATTGGCAAGCGCCAATTCATTGCGTTGCATGTGATAGAGGTGGTGTGAAGGACATAGCACGCATGCATGCGTCACTAATGGCACTAAAAGAAGGACAAAGTACACAACATTTAAATATGTATGAAAGAGCACAACAACAACAACAACAACAACCAACGAACAAAACACAACAAAATAATAATTTTTCAGTTAAACTTTCAACACGCACATCGCATGCAAAGTGAGCTGAACTCAACTTGTGCAGCTTACAACGCAGTTGAATGGATCGAGTGTGGCGCGATGCTACAAAGCGCGCACTTTAACTCACTTTGGCTTTAATTCACACTAAATAAACTGCAAAGTTGTGCATTTTATTGCATGCACATAAAATTGTAGCATACTTTGCAGCAGCAGCGCGCAAAAAGATATCAATGGTATCAAGTGAAAAAAAAGGGAAAAAAAGTAAAAACCAAGGCATGGTCATAAGGCACAAGGCTGGTGCAGCATCCAGCTTACGGTGTAGAGCTTTTTTAGGCCAACGACATTTAGCCAATGCTTTTAGACTAATTGGTAGTACAAATTGCAGCGCAGCAACGGCCGAAAAATAGCAAAATCATTTTTTCTTGCTTTTAATAGCCTGCGTAGTCCATTTTTCGGTGTTCTTTTTAGTTGTTCTTTTTTTATGTGTCATGTTTTAGTTAGTTAGCTTTAGTCTTTTCCTTGTTGCTGGTGCTGGCTTTTTGCATTTTGCATATACGAGATGGAAATAACAGTCAGTTGAAAAGGAAAACAATCTCAATCACAAAAATGGTGTAGGATAATCGATAGCAGACGGCATGACAATGATGAACTAGAAAAGAGCTATGCTGCTGATTCAACAACAATGCAATGACAACGACGATGACGATGACGATGACGATAATGTCGACAGCAACGTGAAACGTGAAAGTAAGCACTCCATCACTTGTGACATGCGCCACTATTGTTTCCGGGCATATTGTGGTTGCGGCTGTCTTAGTTCACCAAAGCCACCATGCTAAAGAAATAAAATTTAATTGCCACACCCCGATTACAACCTGTCCGACAACCACGGATTGTGAAGCTCGTCATAGTGTTCGCTCAGCGTTCAGCTTTTGTAACAATTTCAAGAAGTCCACTTAAATTCTATGCACTCCTTCCATATGGCCGTCATACTGCGTGGCTTGTGTGTTGAGTGCATCATAATGGCACCGCAGGTAAAACTAAACTGCATAAAATGCATAAAATATAATATAAATAAGCACAAAAGAAAAAAAAGAAAACAAGAAACAAGTAGTAGCAGAAGAAGGCGAGAAACAAAAACAACACCGAAATCCTTTGTACGACAGGGCAACCTTGATTGAAGTGATTCAGAGGCAAACGGAAGTGGATACACTTTTTGCAAACCACTCACTACGTGGATTCACAGGACGAGGAGAAGGAGGAAGGTAAGAAAAAAAAATGTACTCCTAGATATTCATTTTATATGCCTATCTGAATGGTTATACCACCAACACACTATACTCATACACGTAACTCGTATGATAGTATTTCATGATGGCTTTTGTTGCAGTTCTTGTTCTTCCATTAAACTGAGTTAAGTTGCATACGTTGACAACACGGCGACGCGGCAAGGTGTAAGGTGCCGCCGCGCTGACGACAAGGTTGTGGCAAAAGTAGAAGGAAGTCGTAGGTTGTCAAATACCGCAAGACTTGCAGAAAATCAGTACGCATACATACTCATGCCAATAAATGGGTGCACATTCTGTAGGTCCAACTAAGTTGGCGCAACGCCAATTTCACCAAGCGTTGTCATCGCCAACGACCATGATAACGATGACAACGACGACGGCGACGGCGGCTGCTGCTGTTGGCTCTGATGCAGCATTTTTCCTAACGCCAATATGCTCGACACGTGTCACCGTAGCGTGCACACACACACACGCATCCATACACATGCAGATTTGCACAATAGAGCAGGCAGGCAGGCAGGCAGGCAGGCAGGCAGGCCAAACTGAACTAGGAGCAAAAAACTAAACTGAATAGAAGCAAAACTCGACACAACAAAACCGAAATGAAACGAAACTATTCACGGCTTTGAGTGTCCTTTAGTGCTTGTCGCTTTCATTTTATGCATAGCGCAAGCACTCACTCACATATACACACATTTATACATACAGCATATCGGTGTGCCGGTGTGCCTGTGTGAAATTTTTAACTTGCTAGCCTACGCTACTACAACTGAGCTGGAGACCGAACCAGCCAGCCAGTGTCGCATGATTGCGCAACAATGTTCGCGCCCCAACGTCCACCAGAAACGACAAAAAGCGAAAGAAAAAAAAAGAAACCAACCGGAAGAAAGCAACAAACGCTAGCAGAGTAGAGTAGAGTAGAGTTAAAAAACCATTGCATAAGTCTGAGCGCAGTTTGCTTGTTTTTTTTTTTTTTTGCGCAGTGTCGACGATGATTATGTGCATATCTAAGCGTTCGCTGGACCACAGAAGAGAACACAAACCGGCCGCGCGCTTAGCGGAAAGCAAACAGTAAAGAAAGAGAGAGCGCAAGAGAGCGTACCAGACAAAAGAAGTTGTAATCAAATGCATTTCACTACTCCCACTGACATTGATTTAGGAGACCATTCCGCATTTATGCATTCAATAAAATTAATAAAACTTCATTAAAATATTATAAAATAAATAGCTGATGAGCGCACTCACACTCAAATGCGCTGTCGCCAAGTGAACTGAAGAGGGATTTGCATGAGAGGTATGACGTTTATCGAATTCACTGTGAAGTGAGCGACTTTGGGCAGCTGCTGTCCAAATGAAGCGTGCACGCCGCCAACGATGCCACTTACAGAATACTTTGGAGGCAACACTCGCGCTTTTGCTGCTCGATCGCAGGTAAATCGTTCGTAAAAACAAAGAAGAAGATTATGATGATGATGATGAAAAAAAAAAATTCAGCATTAAATGCCGCAAAGAAAGATGATGAAATTTTGGCAGAAAAAAAAATAGTTAAAATAAAATAAAAAAACCCCATGACACTTCTCCGCCTATCTATCACCACACGAGTAAAAATCATCTTAATCGCTTAAACGCGCGGCCGTGCAGCGAATTAATGGGTATTTCTCGTTTTTCTTTCTTTTTTTTTTCAATCTGCATTGCATTTTTTAATGATATTTTTAAATGCTTATTGAATTTTGAATATTTCTTCTCGCATGTTGGAAATTTATGCGATGCGCGACCCGCAACAAAATCGAAAACTTTGTGAACACATCAAAAAATTAATGCATTCAATTAAAATTACAACGTGGTGTATAATAAATCAGCTAAAATGCTTTTTAAGAAGGTGCGGCTATGAAGATCATGTAAAAACCCCCAAAAGACGAAGAATATATCAGAGTGAGAGAGAGGGAGAGAAGGAGAGAGGGGATGCCCAGAGAGTGCCCCACTATATATAATACTTTGTTCTAATTATTAAATAAACGAGAAAAACAAGTAAATAAATAATGCACACATACAAGCACACAAACAATTGTATTGTTGAATCGTTTCGAGGCTGAGAAACTCCTAAAACCTGAGCCAAAATGTACTCGTACACAGAGATAAAATATGTGCACAAAAAGAGTGAGCGCGAGGGAGCTGGTCTAAACGGGCTGGATAACTTCCCATGGGTTTTATTGCTCTCGTTATTTATTGTTATTGTTGTTGTTGTTGCTGTTTTTGCTGTTGTTGCTGTTGGCAGCAACGAGTGCTTAAATTATTAAGCTTGCTTTAAATGAAGTAATAAATTTATTTTTGTTGCGGTTCTTTCTATTGTTGTTGTTGTTGTTGTTGTTGTTGTTAATGCCATTGCGGTTGCCCTTATTTCGCAATTATAGATTGTTAGACGAGTAGTTCAGAACCGTTCACTTTTTAACTTTTTTTTTTTATACTCACAGCTACATTTACCAGATACAGATACAGATTGCTGTTCAGCCGAAGGCCGCAGTAGCCAGTGCTATACCATCTACTGTTAGTTTTAGTTTTTTTACGCTTATCAACAATATTAATAAATAAATAAATAGATAACTGTTCAACCAAAAGAATTGCTTCGAACCCAGCCTAGGTCGAAATACGAGTTTCCACTAATCAGATTTAATTGGAAACTGTACGTTTAGCATCTCAATGAGTGTCTTTGCCAATCATATAAGCTCCGTTCTTATAACTCAGTTTTATTTCGAAACTAAAAATAGATGGCGCTAATGTGAATTTGGCATTACCTTCTTCTATAGGTCTCGGTGAGGTCATTAGTACAAAGTAGACAAAATATTGTATTGTCATCAGGAAGTAGGCAAAATTTCAATTACAAGATTTGACTCAAACGGGCTGGGTTAATTAAAAGCGTTTCAACAAAAAAAAGAAAAAAAAACTTCGACACTTCGTTTCTTACAACTTTGAGTTCCCCAATTTCGATTCTCCTTTTTCTTACTTCGATTATGACTTGGCTGTTTCGAGCTTTGCTTGTTTTAATTGTTATTCCTGTAGGATAGGGCTCGCTAAGAGTAACCAACACTGCGTGTGCGTAGTGTTGGCAGGCTGACTTAAGCGTGACCAATACTGCATGTACCTTGGTAGTCAGTTGCTGTGTGTTTTTGTTGAAGTGAAGAAGCCGTTGGTATACGTATACACTTACCAAATAAACATTCGTATAATTGCGACTATTAATTCGATTCGTCTAACTTTGACTTTTCGAATTAGACCATAGTAGCATATTCGCTATCCTTTCTCTGATCTGGAATCGCAAACATCTTCTCTGGCCTAAGCTCTCAACTCTGCTTAGTGCATCTAAAATTAGTGTGGCATACAAATCAGTACCAAAAATCCAATTGGTCTGGCATGCGTCTTAGCAGTCAGAGAGACAAATTACTCCGCACATACTCGTATATCTTATTATCCTCTGATGTTCGGATATTCAATCTTCACATACACATATCATATGTAATCGAATCGTAATGAGTTTCACTTTGCAACCAACATATTGCAATAAGGCTTTAAAACTTTCCCATGGCTTCTCTTTTACTTACTCATTTGTTTACTTAGGACACTGCAAAACACACAATACACAACAAGGTTGCAAAATGCAACTGCAACCGAGCTGAGTAAATCTGAGTTAATGAGCAACGATGAGCTGAGTTGAGCTCAGCTGATATGAGATAAGCCTCCGAAGTACAGTACGTACGCCCAAAAAACATAGTCGTACATGGCCCATAGCAATTCAATGTAGCTAGCAACCATCACAACACATTTAACATTTAATATTTAATGTTTACACAACGCACCACCCGTCGACCGACCAACCTTGAACAGTGACAGCCAGCGTGACGCAGTAAAGGGAAAGAGAAAGAGAAAGGAAAAGACTGAAATCTTAACTTGACTTACCTCAACGGAGATGGTAAAGAGGGGCGCATGCACCGGACCCGTTTGCGATTCGAGCTTGTAGATAAGGCCGTGGCGCAGCTCGTTCAACATGGCGACCGTATTCTTTGGCTGCGGCACGCGTTCCTTGCCCGGTTTTTTCTTTGGTGGCACTGTACGGCGAGCAGACCAGAGGACCGAAGCATGTGAATAAACAAGAATAACAACAATTTAGATGGGGGTTTTCGAATACATAAATTGTATATAGACTTGTAATTTTCTTTATTTATTTGCTGTTTGATTAATTTTTAGAATTTTTTCTTTATTCATAACTCACAGGCATATTTTGGCATTTCGTAGCGACGCTTTAGTGACGACTTGCTATTGTAGCCGTTCATTTTGCTGTTGCTACTGTTGCCGTTAATGTTGTTATTGCTAAGGTCTTGATTGTTGTTTTTGCTGTTGTTGTTGTTGTTTTTACTGTTGTTGCTGTTGTTATTATTGTTGTTGCTGCTATTGTTGGGGTTACCGTTAGCCCCAGCGTCAGCGTGCGTGGTCAAAGTCTGTTTCGATAAGAGATAAGAATAGTTACATTAGAAACTCAATTATTGGCAGGATGATTTGCGTTTATCTGATTGTCTTTTTTTTTATTTAATTTTTTTTTTATATTTGTTCACGACACACAGAACAGATGAGGAATACAACAAGAAGAACAACATCGAAATCGAGCGACAGCACACATAGCCAAATTTAGCCATCAACAAATGCAGTTAGTAATAGTGATAGATACATTATTTTTTTTATTAGATTAGATACGCAATACGTACTACTCATATATGCACACCTACACACACATTCACAAAATACGGTTATATATTAAAATAATTTTGAATAATTGTACATATTGATGGATAGCATACTGACGAAACATAGAGCGACACATTGTATCTTTTCTACACCACTCTGAGGTTAGTTTTGCCGCATTCACAAACTCTATTTTTATTATTATTACAACTGTCTAGCTCACTGATCTGCAGTAATAAATTCGTTGTGAGTTCCTTGAAATATCCTTCTCAGGCAGTTAGCTATGCAGCCTTCATTGATTATTTATTATTCATTATTAATCTTTCAGATAAACAACAGATTTTTCACAAAAAGTAATTTTAAAACAACTCGAGGTCGACACGAGTCTTGAATATCCTTGATAATATACTTCGCAGTAGCATATTTCAAGGTATTTTCCATCATCGTCCAGGGCCACCTCCCTCCCGCATGTGATAAACGTAACGTCTCACTCTCACACATTTGAGCAGCACTGAAGTCAAGGCTTTTCACAACTCTGTGGCAAAATAAAGCAAAAAATTTACGCTTTCTTTGCTTGGCTACGAATTCAATTATTTTGAAATCAAACGTCAGCGAAAATTACCCAACCGAACAAAACCGTACGCAAGAATATTTTATGCGTTGAGCAAATTAAAAGCTTTAAAAATGTGAACAAAATATACAATATATATATATATATAATAAGAAATGATAACAAAGTTAAAACAAATGATATAATTACAGCAACAATTTCCTGCCGTTTTCACTTGCAATGTCTAAGGTTAGCTTGGAGCAAGCTTAATTACGCTCATTAATCATTTGCAATACTTGGATGTTTTGCGTTTTCGTAAGCTGTTTAAAAGTATGCTACACACACTTAACGTAAATCAGCTTAAAATTTTTTTTATTGAAGCGGAAAGAACTTTAAATAAAATTACTTAGACTTTTAATTCGCAAAAGCGAGATGTGCCACAAAGAAGAGTATGTGTGAACAGCTCCAATAGAGAGAGGCATACAAACAAGCGTAGATATTTTTCTACTATAGTATGTAAATACTATATATATGCAACCTAAATAGCTAATACGTCGAATAGTAGACAAATTAAAGTTCAATCTAACACCTTTCCGTTTGCACTAACCTCAACTTATAATCAACTAGTCGTGCCCGCGACTTCATCTGCATAGAATTAGAACTTCGACTAGCATATTTCTTTCTCCAAACTTTCATTAATTATATACATACTACACTAATTGAATAAATGTTTTAAAAAGTGGCAGAGTAATCAAATAAAATTACGCTCATGACCATGTATGAGCAAGAGAGATTGTACGCATACACACATGCGTGCAATTTAATGTTTATGCTCAGCGTGCTCAGAAAGAGCAAAAGAATGAGAGCGTGTGTGGGGCTAACATTCAATGGCGCTATACTTAAAAATCACCTGTTTTCATCTGTCACATAATCCATGTTTTCGCGACAAAAAGTGGCCTATGTGGTTTCCCAAGGTCCCATCTATCTCTATACTAAAATTCATAAAAACTGGCTGAGCTGTTTTGGGATGAAAGTGTTACAGACAGACAGACAGACAGAGTCACATTCGCCTTTATAATATAAGTAAGAACTGGTAAGGATTTAACATTTTTCACATTGAAATAGATTAAAAAATTTCTTAATGTAGCACATTGCACTATATTGGTTTTTAACTCTCTTGAACAAACAGCTAGCAAGACTAGTGTTCGTCCAGCGGTTGAAATTCATGTACAAACGTAATAATATTGAATTATGGTATATCATTCGGCACTTAGTAACCACACGCGTTAAGGTAATTTAACAAAATGCAAACGTGTGTGTGAGATTTTATTGTAGTTGTTTGTGTGACAACTTTTAGCTGTTTTCACGCCCACAATACCTAACTAATCTTAATAAAAAGTATATTGTGCACGTCTGCCAATCAAAACCTGTCGAATGGTATATTTTTTGTTAAAAGCAGTTTTATAGTTTAGGCATAAAGTGTCGCGAAAGAGAATGTCTTGGCCTATATATATATATATATAGAAGATATAGAAGATATGGAAGATATGCGGGTGATCAGAAAACCACACAATATCTTCAAGCTATACAACCTGATCAGAAAAGCATAGCACACTTTCAAGTTTAGTCGTCAGTTCATTAAATAATAGCACACTCTTAAGCTATGTGACTAAGTATACTTATTTTCTTTCTATAACCAAATGCTTTAATTCATCGTGACTGTGATTACAATTTAAGGTGAGGCAATTCGAAATCTTATTGACACACACACATACATACATAGATAGGTAGATACGTACATAGATACACATACGACTGATGTGCAATTCGCTTGTTTACCTTTGAGTGGCAAAAAATTCCGTGGAAGCAGCCTGTTCAATAACAAAGCAAACGCTAATTAAACACTACACTAAACAAGTTGACTAAGCTAAACAAAAGTAATTCATGCAAAATATTAGCTTAGATGAGAACAGAGAGGAGTTAACGAGACCAGATTACAGAGTGCAGGAATCCAACTACATTAAATGGAAAGCAAGCAAAGTAAAGCAAGCAAGAACAAATAATGCAAAATTCATGCAGTGCCAGTGTATTCAAATCCAAATCCAAAAGACAAAACGAACTTAAATGAAATTTAATCAAATCAAATCGAAGCAAGTCGAATTGAAATGAAATGAATTGAAGTGACGTGAATTGCATTAAATAGAATTAAATTAAATTGAATGAGTGCAAATGCAAAATTGAAAAGGCAGTGGGGGGGCTGAGTTGAGTTGAGTTCTGAGTACGAAAATTGCATCCAAAGATGATGTAGTGTATTGGCTCCGTGTTGGCTACCGGTTCAGGTCGAATGAAACAAAGTCGAAGCACAACAAACAAGAATCACAGCAACTGAGAGAGAGGGCAGCTACACCACCAGCCAACAATAAGAAAAGGCAATGCACTTTTTTATTTTTTTCTTTCAATATTTTTTTATTTTTCTTTTTTTTCTTTCAAAAACCCAAACTAATTCTATTGCCATGCCACATGCCACACGAACTTGTCAGCCATGCAACTAATTATCTGCGATTGCAAACAAGCAACTAAACCCAATTTGAGCTGAAGCCCCCTATCCTTCAACAGTACCCTGCCACTTAAAAGCTAAACGCGGCGCCTGCTGAGTGCTGCTGCCACACTTCACTCTCACAGCCAAT
The DNA here is from genome assembly GCA_035041755.1 of Cacoxenus indagator. NCBI lineage: Eukaryota > Metazoa > Arthropoda > Insecta > Diptera > Drosophilidae > Cacoxenus > Cacoxenus indagator. The sequence continues at coordinate 927,544 of JAWNKX010000220.1, read as the reverse complement.
TTGCAATTTGTCGACGTTCTGCTTCGCTGATCCACACAAACACAGTTATATAGATAGACAGACAGACAGACAAATAGAGTACACCTTCATTCATCCAGTCATTCAGTCATTCATCCAACCAAGCCTTCCCCAACACAAATTGGCGTCGGCAGCCCTTTTTAATTGTGCGTGCATATATGTGTGTGTGTGTGTGTGTTTATTTCCTGATTATATATGTTTATGTTCGTCTGGATGGTTTCTTCTTCTTCTTCTTCTTATTCTTGTTATTTAGTTCTACTTTCACACTCATGCCTCACTCCTCTTGGCGACGACGAGCACAACGATTTCGACCACAATTTTCTGCAAAATTTGTCGAGCGTGAAACCATTTTGCTTTTGTTTTTTTTTGAAATTTTTTTTTCGCCTTCCATGTTTGTTCGTTTGTTAGTTTGCACCCTCATCGCAATACTAGCGTCGAACTCTCAACCCCTTTCTTTGTGTGCCAGTGTGTGTGTGTGTGTGTTGTCATCCTCTAAATCGTCGTCTGTGCCGTGAGGCGTGCACGAATTAATTTTTCAAGCCAAATTTAACTAAAAACTTTCTGCATTGCGTGGTTGTGTAAGTTTCAAGACAGCCACATACCACTCTGTCACCAAGCCACCAAGCTTTGCCACCAAGCCAACAAGGGCGCACGGCTTTGCTTTGCTTCTACGTGAAAGCTCCTCTGCCCCACCTACTTTCATTCAGTTGTTTCAATTGTATTTGAGCGAAATTATTTTTTGTTTTGTTTTGTTGTTAACATAATTGCCAACACTAACAACTACAAAAAAAATTAAATTTTGTAACAAAAAAATCCTTCAAAAAAAAAAAAAAAACAAGCAGCAAAAACTTTCAACTGCGCCAGTAGAGGAGGCGCTTTGACTTAGCTAAGGTTCGCGGTTTGTTTTAAACAAAGGCGCTCCTCATTGTAATTAGTAAACAGTTAAAAGTACACACACTCACACAACCGCATAGTTAAGAACGAGTATTTAAGTTATATGAATGAATTATGACGGAAGTCATCACGTCGTGGACGACGAAGAGGCCAATATTATTAGGTGTATAAATAAGTTCTGGGGGATTTTCAAAAGTTGGCCAGCCTATTCATTTTAAAGCGTCACCAAATTCCCGCCAAAAATCGGTGTATGTCATTACACTAAAGTTTTGGAAGTGCTTCAATGGATGGCCTACCCACACACGCTGTACTCAACAGATATTACTCCTTACTCCTTCCGACTACTACTTGTTACTGTCGATGACTCTTGGCCAGGCCGAGCAACACTTCATTTCTTTCGAAGGTGACAAAAAATGAGTCGACTTTAGTATAGCTTCAAAATACGAGAACATTTTTTCCGTATGATGCCTGCAAGATGGTAAAAAGTCGTAGCTAATGGACTATTGTCCATAATACTTTGAATAAAATCCATTGTATCAATTTTAATGTACTAAAAAATCCTCAAAACTTATTTCTGCACCTAATACGTATATACGTATACGCCAAGCAAGCCGTATTTGTATTTCTTGTAATTAGTTAGTTCTTTACTTTTTATTATTTTCTTGTTTCCTACTTCTTTTTTTCATTAAACAAATGCAAACTATTCAACATTTGCAGCTCGCAACTCGCTCCTGTGGTGCCACTAAAAAATGACGGTTATTGCGGGTATTGAAAGGCGGAAATCAAAGCGAAAACTTTTCTTGAACCGTTGCCAACGAAAAGCAAAGAATAAATAAAAAAAATTATCTAAGACAAGTTAAAAAGCAAGAAGGTTACTGAGAAATGCGGCAACCGAAGTTTTTATCATTTTCTGAAATCTTTTCTTTTTTCGCGCGACATGCAAAAGTAAAAAAAATTAATGAAAATCAAGAAGACGACGAAGAGGAAGAATAAGCGCAAAATGCAACTCGAAACTTATGCTTTGCAACACTTTAAAATGCATTAATAACAATTTGCGAGCGACTTCATACAAATGCTTAATCGCACTTTAATTATAATGAGAAATTAACAACAACAACAACAACAACAGCAACAAAGGAAACAAACAGGAACACGAAAGCAAAATGAACACCACATTCCGCAAAGGATCCACGCCATCGCAAGAATGAGAGCGGCAAATTATTTTTATTTTCTTCTTTAATAAAAAGAAAAATGTGAACAAAAAAATTTAAGAAAAAAGAAGAAGGAAATGAAATGCCTTTTCACACTCGTAAATTTATGGAATTTTGTGGCAGCATTTTTCACAATTTCTCATGAAACCAAACAAGCAAGCAGTGGAATGGGCGCACAAATATATCCTTTGTATTTCAATATCTACAAAATTGGAGCGTACAAGAGAAATAAAATAAAATTTAATTAAATTTAAAAAAGAAGAAATGGATTCTAAGACAAACCGCAAAGAAACATGCCACTGCACCAACAGCCCATTGCAAAATGAGCACTATGAAAAAAAAAATAATAATTATAAGAAGGACGAACGCACATACACACAATCTAATCCAATCTGGAGCCACGTCTTATACGCGGGCTACAGTTATAGACAACAGTTAGAGTAGATATATCGCATTGGCACGCAAAGTGTGTCTTACGAACGGTGACTAATAACAAGACATATTTTCTCATAAACGGCATAGTTTCAATCTGTGAACTATCGTTGCTAGCAGCGCAGAGTTTCGCCCACCTGCAAACGTTCGACTCTCATCCACTCATAGAAGAGCGAGCCCTAACCGAGTGAGAAAACAAGGCTTTTTCAAATGGCAGTCAATTTAAAGTTGCGCATACACGACGAATATGCTCGTGTCATTCGCTCGTGCAAATCAACTAAATTTCAAATTTTACACGAACATCGCCTCGTCCACAGCGCCATACACAACGAACATGCGGACTCATGAAAATCATTCGTCCACCTGACTAGATTCCAGCACGTTACAGCAACAACCTGCACATAGTGCGGCTCAGATGTGAAGCAAAGCACATCCTGTTCACTTGCCCCACTTGATCACTGGATTAAACACAAAGGATTGCAAATAAAGGACACTTGAAAAGACATTTTTTTTAATAGAAATCACATCCTCTCCTTGATTTAACACACATATGAGTGTGCTAACGCTGTGTCCAATTATCGACACCCTTCAGATATCTACAGATATTCAGTACCACGAAAAATGCGCGCAAATCGGACTAACTAACCCGCGTTACGTTACGTTCTAAGCTTGCGGCTTAAGAAAAAAGCACTCACTAAATTTCGTCGACGTTGCTGCTGTTCGTAGTGATGATGATGATGGTGATGGTAGACAAGCGCCGCACTTCCACCACCGACGACACGTCGTTGTTGCGTGGTCACATATGTGGACGATGCCGAGGATGACGCTGAAGATAAAGAATGACCGACGTACGATGAAGAGGTTGATAGACGATTACGATAAAACACTAAACGTTGCGGCTGATAGGATGTCTTGTGGCATCCGATGCGCGTGAATTTGTAATAGTCGGAATAGGTTTTCATCATGTGGCAAGTGGCGCGTTGCAAGCGTGTAATTAGAAATGGAATCAAGTTGCACAAAAAATGCTCAGAGAGGAAGTAAAAAAAAGAACCAAAAAAAACCGCACACAAAACCCGGACAGGAGTGATAAAAGGAAGTAGACAAGACGAACACGAAGAAACGAAAGAACAAATCTAGAGAACAACTGTTTGCCGTGCAAGAGCAAAACCTCAACTGAGTGAACCACCGCAAGGCAGGCGATCCAATGCGAATCGAGCCGTCGCCGCCAAGTGGCTCGATGTACGGTGTACGGCGCCCGATGTTTGACGTTGCTGTGCTGCACTGCACTGCACTGCACTGTTGGGCCATGCGTGCCGCCGCCTCGTTTCTAAAGTGTTAAACAGACGGACCATCGTTCCGACAGCAACGCACCAAGCCATCAAGGGACATAAGAAGGGATGTGTGTGGATGCGCATTGCAAGGTGTTGCTAATTTTGAATATGAATACGAATGGCAGCGACGACGACGATGATGACGACAACAACAACAACGGCAATGGCAATGGCAACGGCGGCGGCAGCGGCAGCACGTAAGAAAGCAGCAAATTAATTATATATTTTTGGGTAAATTTACGGAGCGGCTCGCGATCAGCGCCAGCAACTGCAGCAGCCGCAACAGCAGCGCACTTGGGGAGAGGCGCTATTGAAGGACGCTGATGTTGACCGCTGCCGCTGCATAATGTCTTCGATGGTGTTGATAAAGCCAAAGAAAAAAACTTAAGAGATAAAAACGAAATAAATCCGCGGAAATGTTTGCGCAATTTGCACAAATTAATGAATATGGGTGACCAAGCGATGTGCTATGAGTGTTGGGACATAGGGAAGGGGAAATGGGGAAGGAGGAGGGTGTAGGGACCGATGGAGAAGGGAGTGAAGTTAGTTTAGATTGGTGCGATGGTACATATGAGAAAAACGACCAAGTGATGCAGTGATACAAGATGGAGTGGTAGCGAAGATAAAAGGGTTGGATAAAAAGAATAATGGCATAGGATGGAAGCAAGCAAGTCAAAGCAGCAATGGCAATGCTAAATATGGTCTAAACAGTAAAGCATGCAATGCTTTGCAAAGGAGCCGCAAAGAGAAAGAGACAAAAGAAACACAGTCGAAAATCGAGGAAAAATAAACGAAGCGCAGCTGTCACTTCTGCTCTGGCACGCATCAATTAAGTTTGTATGTGCAAGATAAAAGATAAAAACCAAAAATTGTTACAACAATAACGCAATAACAACCAACAATAAAAATCAAGTGTACTAGAGTGCTATGATGCCTAGAGCCTATGATGAACTTGTAGTACTCTGCGCCCTCGAAAGAAATGTCAAAGAAAGTCAACAAATATTTTATGCGAAAATGATACAAGGAATTACACAGAATTATACAATCTTCATTGCATACTCATCATATAAGAGCATTATTATTTTGCGCTTGAAATGATAAGCACCAAAAAATTGCTTCTCAAACTAATTACAGACTTAATTATATACCAATGCTATGTTACAAATGTCATAATAAAGTTAACACACCACTGACTGGGTGCAGAGTATAACAAGAACAACAAGAAGAAAAAATCAAAATTAATTGATGAAAAATACAAGTGTTGTGAGTATCATTTTAAGCAGCGAATAAGGCAAACTGTCTATCAACGAAGACGAGATCATCATCGCTCTCATCATCGTTTTGCATCACCACTCCCGTCGTCCTCATATTTTTAACGCCATGATGATCATAATGATAACGATGACGATGATCATACCGTACGAACAGCTGCAGCTACAATTTTACTTGAAATGAACAGTTTAAAGGCAAATAAATCAAATCGACACAACGCCAAAAGCTGAAGCTAAAGCTGACGCTGAGGCAGCGCAGAAGCAGAAAAAGAGATCAGCAATTCTTGGTCTCACTTGACCACTTGACCAAAAGACAAAAAAAAAGAATAATAATAATAATAATAATAATAATAATAATAATAATAATAATAATAATAATAATAATAATAATAATAATGATAATAATAATAATAATAACAATAATAATAATAATTATTATTATTATTATTACTTTTTTTTTATAATTAAATTATAACATTAAACTGCAGTAAACTGCATAACACATTTGTCGGACTTAAAGAATAATGACGTGACAAAAAAAAAATAATAATAATTAGACTTATACTAAATTAATTAATTATAGAAGGCTGTATCCTTCTTAGAGGGAGATCATGCGGGTGCAGCCTCTTCAGTCTACGCCTTGTTGAGATACGGGTGAGGGAGAAAGCTAGCGGATTTGGGTGCGACAAAAGTCATTATTATTACTATTATTATTATAATAATATTATTATTATAATAATATTAATAATAATCATAATAATAATAATAAAAATAATAATAATATTAATATTATCTATAATATTAATATTAATAATAATAAAAAAATATTAATTTTAAAAAATATAAAAAAATATTAATAATAATAATAATAATAATAAAAATAATAATATTCATAAATTGAATGGCACACAGTCACATAGCTAAATAACTCAATCAAGAAAATCTAATGCAAATGCAATTTTATGATTATAACTCATACGCCGCGTGGTACGATGCAAAAAAATTCACTTGGCAACGCAAAACACTAACGTAGGGCATAAATAAAATAAAAATAAATGCATTTAAAAAAATAACAAAAATAAAGAAAACAAAAGTATGTTGCCACGCCTTAGCACCACACTGCACATCGCACGCCCATTCCAAGCAACGCTCAAGAACAACAACAACGACGACGACGCGCTCCGACATTACAAACAAAGAAATCAAAAAGGGCTGCGCCCCGCTGCACTGCCTTGACAAATGAAGCGTTACAAAAATAGCAGAAAACGAAGAAAAAGCTATGGGAAACAACAGCAAACGAATTAAAATAAAATATTCTTTCAATTCATTTTTTGTGTTATTTTTATTTATTTATTTCTTTAGATTTTTTTTTATTATTATTATTATTTTTTTTTTTGTTTAAATCAAATCAACCCCGTAAGCCAGTGCAAAAATGTGCATAAAAACACACACAAACACACATAGATAGACTGACAAACAGACACGCAGTGTTGTCATTTCGTATTGCACCTGTATGAAAGTGTCAGCATGTCCTTCAGGCCAACTAACGAGTCGGCAAAGAAGTAGCAGGAGACCTGCGGTAAAGCAACGGCACAAGCACCCTGACTTTTTTCGTTGCCCATATTTTGCGTGTTTAAGTGTGCGTGCGTGTGTGTATGTCTACTTCACAGTCATCTCTGTGCCCTCATACGGCGCACCGCTCTCATAACAACGACGACAACGACAACACTGGCAAAAAAGAATACACGTCTGACAATTTCTTTTGTTCTAAATTAGACAACAAGTGTTGCTGTTTTTCAAATGCAATAGAACATAACATCAACAGAACTTGCCTCATCTATTAGCATAATAAGAAGCGGCCACGTTATAGGGGAGACCGATTGCTAGTTTCTGATGGTGACGATGCGGAAATATAACGCAGCTACCAGCAAAAGGTGACAACTAAGAACGGGAATGGTGAGTAGCGACACTGCGCGCGCGAGTGAGTGTGAGAATGAAACATGTTACGCTTGACGCGTCACGCAAAGGCAAAAATGGTAAGGGCAATGGTAACGGTAAATACAAACAGTAAATAGCAACATTTATTAACAATAAGCGAAAATCAACTGACTCGAAAAACTGCAACTGCAACAAACGGAAGAAGTGAAATGCGAAAAAAGGATTGCACACTCAAAAAAGAAATAAAATCAATTTAAAAAAATAACGCTACGAAGGTATGCATGTCAAAAGAGAGGTCCTTTAGATTGTGTGCACAGAGGCGCGAGACAAATTTAAATGCACTTTGAAAAGAAAAACGAAAAGCAATAGAAAAGCCAGGATAGACGCACGCCTCAATTGCAACAACAAAAAATCTAAAATTGCGTACTTTTCATTTTCCTTTTTTACGGTTAATAACAAAATATTAATAAAACGAACATTGACAAGGACCGACGAGAAAAGCTTAACGGAGAATAGTGTTGAAAAATAACTGCACCTTTCATGCAAGTGACATTATGAAAAAAAAAAAAAGAAAGGAGAATGCGTTAAATGCAGCCGGCAAACTAAAATCACATCACAAAAATCATTAGAAGATGACAACTACAAACTACAAACCGCCTAAACAAAGCACCAACACGAATAACAACAAATACGAACAACAACACACAGCAACTCAATTGAATTCAATTCAATTCAATTCAACGAAGTCAAGTACTTAAACACGAAGCAAATCGTCGAACAAGAGCCGAAGCGAAACACATTGACTGCACATTTTCACTCGTGTATTCATTCATTTGTTCGTACGTTCGTATATGTGTCGCCGTTCGTTTCGCTTTGCTTCGTTTCGGTTCGTTTCTTTTGGCGTTTGATGCCCTGCCCCAATCAGATGACATTGTTAACTAGAAGGCTGCTGGTGCTGCTGCTGAGCGCTGCAAACGAAGGATAACGATGACCCGCTTTACAATGCCGCACATTGTAACCCATTCATTTATTCACTCTATCTCCCTGCACCTACATTATTCACTCCAGCGCAACCTAAATAAAATCCATTCACAGACTTACGACTTACTTCATCACTTCCGTTTCGTTAATAATTTCATTTTACGCCGAGTCACTGACGCTCGTTGAACTGAGAGAGCATTTGGGGACAATGTAGGCTTCCCAAATTAAGTTGCCCAACTCTTTAGCACATCGTCATAACTCTTAACTGCAACGCCAACACAAACACTAACACAAACAATGAATGGCCGCAAAAAAGGGAGAAATATGTGCCATAAAAATGAATGACGTAGAATGACGAGGAAAAAGTATGGTCAAACGTACTGAGTCTTTAAGCGTAATCAGTGCACAACTTGCTTGCAAAAGCGCAAAATGATGGTGATGGCGATGGCGATTATAACGATGATAATAATGACGAAAATTGTTATGATAACGAGATGAGCGCGAAGGACGCAAATAGGGACGCAGAGGCGCAACAAGGACGAATACGCTTGATTTGAGTGTAATTTTAATTTGGTTTGCGCTCGTTTATTCGTTCGCTTCTATTGCACAAATTAGTGTTGCGGTAAAACAAAAGCAAAAAAAAAAAATAAATTCATTAATTAGAAAGCGAAAGCAAAATGTAAAAAATTGGAATTCAATTAACATTGAAAATAACAAGAGATCAGCAGAGCTAAGTCAAATTGAAAACCCAGCAAGTCCGAAGAACAAACTTGATGGAATGTGATCGAGAGAGATCACCAATAAAGAGTTGAACCATACGAGGTAAATAATTGAACAACAATTGAGCAGTGTAAATAAATTTACGAATTTGCGAAGGCAAGACAGGTAGGTATTATCCACCTTCCAACCACCTGGCAAACAAGTACAGTAGCGACATACTCTGTAATGCGGAGACTTGTTTTTTTTTGCTTCCCACAGCAATTCGGACACAAATTTTCTCAATATTCAACACTTAAAATTCAAATGAAAAAAGAAAGAAACAAATAATTCAAATAGTTCCAGACAGTTTACCGTTATACATATAGCGTCTGGCTGTCGCCCTGATGTTCGTTTTCACAATAGACGACGTATATAATATACAATGTGCTTGTGTTTTGTTCTTCAGTTAGATTTTGCACTTGAAGTGACAGAATGCGAAAAGCTTCCTAGCCATTAACAAACAAAAAATTAAATAATTAATGAGTTAAAGAAAGGAATGCCTATAAGGCGTCTTGAATTTGATATGCAGTTGCTTATCCCATATTTTATCTATCATGGAAAGTGATTTCATAGAATACTTAAAAAAGTTCGCCAACTGGTAACTGCTCGCTCATGGACTTCTGTAAGACCCAGCGTATTCCGAAAATATTGGAAAAATCTTCTATACAATGAGCAGTGTAAATCTGTAGATGACTTGCTGCTAAGTCAATTACAAGAGAATTGTGCTAGTCCTGTAGCTAGAGGACTCAATGACTGGATAGACGAAGACGTTGTTGAGACTAATTATGAAAGCGCAGAAGAATACAATGAAAATGAAGTGGAAGCGAAAAGGTTGAAGGTGCACAGAAAGTAAGAAATTCATAGGCGCTATTATCATTTATCGAATTTATTAAGTTGTTGAGCAAAATAATTCCTTCTGCTAAATTGCAAAAATTTGGAGTACTGGTTCTTGACAACAAAACCCAAGCAACTAAACAACTAACACATCAAGTGTACATTTGAAAAGAATAGGAAACATATTTCGACTGTATACAATTATTTCCATCTTTATAAGAATTAACTTTCTTTTAGTTTATCGTATATATGTTGAGGCAAATGCAAAAGAAATATATTAAATGGAGAAAGATCTCGGTGAACCGGAAAATACGATAATCCGGTCGACCCCTTGGCACTAATTGTTCGGATTATCGAGCCGCAACTGTATTATAAATATCCAATTGTGGACGAAGCTTATTTTACTAGATTGCTTTGCAATAACGCCTTGTTAAGCTGACCAAACGCATTAAGGAAAACACCTAATTATGGGGTGGGCGAATGTTACGACAATGGATGGTTTCAATGGGCAAAGAGAATGCGGGCATATATGTAAATGAATTATAAAAATTGGCCAAGAGTGTGAAAAATGCAATGAAAGGAAAGTGGAAAACGAAAGTTGTCACGTACTCACTCTGAACAAAGTTTTTAAAGTTGCTCGAGAAATAAAAATAAAAATGCTGTATTGTGCTAACAATCAAGTAACATTTGTTTGCAACACTCACACCTCCGCATGCACACACAGCAGCGTAGCTAGCATTTCTTAGCATTGTCGTTCTTATATATAGAAATTGTTACGATTGTTGTTTGGTGTTGCTGTTGTTCTGGTTGTTTGGTTGTATTATTGCTGATGGCGTTGACGATAGCAACAACAAGCAACTAAAACAACAAATTCCAATAGAACAACAGACAATACGTGTAAGTAGAAGAAGAAGTAGGAGAAAAAAATATGGATAGGGCGGTGTTGGGTGATTGGATGATTGGGTGACTGTGATGTATACATTAGGGCGTCTGACGTGCCGCCGTCATGCAGAGTAATTGTTCAAATATTTGGAGAATGAGCGCAAAGAAAGCACAGCAGGTGCTCTGCTGCGAGCGACAAAGAATAGTTAGTCAACTGAAGTATGTGGTTTGGGAATGAGGATTACGCGGATTTTTATGAGGATGGGAAGCAAAAGACTGCTGCTGTTTGAGTGGTAATTTCAGTGGTTAATATATGCGTGACAAAATGCTATTAGATGTAATAGAACACCAGCAACAACACAAAAACAACACAAAATAATAATAACAAGAACAGCAACAACAAAAATGCCAAGAATAACCACAATGAAAGCACAACAATGAAATGAAAGCCAAGTAAAGTCAGGCCAACTCAAGCAAAGCTTTGCACACAATTATGAAAAAGAACTGATTGAAGTGGCTTGGATGTGAGTGGTTTTTGGAGTGGTACAATGGATGCGACTCTCTGGAATTAAATATACATAAAGAAAAATTAAAGCAGAAAATAACTTGTTCCTAATTTTTGTTTAGAGAGAAACAAATACAAAAAAAAAATAATAATAAATAAACAAAAAGCAAACAGATCGTTTCTAGGTGCACAAGTAAATATGAATAAAAGGTAAAGAGTAATGTAAGAAAGAGAAAGGGCGTAGAAAAAAATAAACGGAACGAATTAAATTGTTGCAACAGCAGCAAAAATTAAAGGAAATTGAAATGAAAAAAAAAAATGAAGAAGTGATAAATTCGTATTAACCACGTCCCCAACGACGCTGCACATCACGAACACTCTTACAACAATATTTCTTTTTTTCTTGTGCTCATTTTTTCAATTCTTTTTGTCACACTTCATATTTTATGAAACCAAAAATGACAACAACAAAAAAAACGTTGCCTACTTGCAAGCGCACATTGAAATGAGAATTTCGCGGGTTAACCGTGACAATGACGACGTAAAAAGACTGATGGCTTGGTTGTGCAACCATTCAACATCTTCAGAATTAAAGGAAATCATGTCAATAAATACTGAAGTCATCGGAGATGAGAAAATAAACTGTCACATGTCTCAAGAAATTGGTAGTGCTGGCATTTCTAAAATCAAATGAATGCAATTTGGCGCAACAAACTTTGCGAAGAAGCAAATCAAAGTGGGTAACATGAAGCTGCATCCAAATAAGCACTTTAAAACGTATGTGTGTTTGCAAATATACAATACTTTTATATATACTAAATATACTCGTAGTCGAATTTATTTCAAAATCCAATTGAAATGTTGGCTTTGCCTCACTTCTAAAGCTTTAATTTAATTTTTCTTTGCTTCTGCTACTTGTCTCGTCCTGCTACTCCTCCTTTTTGGGACAAACTCTTCATATATTTATGCAATTTGATAGTGCCACAGCGCAAAGAACACGAATTCACTCAGTCTCTCTTTCTTGCTCACATTGAATCACTGAATCGCTGGCTGCCTGCCTCTAGCACTCACTGACTCACTCACTCCCTCATTCACGTCTCAATGCTCTTGAGCATTGTACAAAGCAAAACCAAAAACCAAAAGTCCAAGTAGCACGGATTTCCCCCGTTACGTACGGCACATATAAACGTCAAAAATTATTCGAAAATTACATTCGAACACTCACGTTCATGACGCTGATAATTGTGTTGATGAGATGGGCACAAGTGGAAAACTAGAAGATCGACACAGACAAAAGAAATATCAGAAGTGAAAACCACAAAGAAATAAAAATGAGCACATAGAAGATTTTAATGATGGTGAATACTAATAGGAGAGGAAGAAAGACATGGAATAGTAGTGAGAACGAGATAAGTTGTGGTCAGTTAGTCAGTCGGTTGTTGGTCTCGGTCAAGTGGCATATTTCAAACCTTCTTCGCGCTGTGCCAATGCTAGAAACGCCGTTAAGTTGTATTATGTAGTACACAGGGCAAGACGAATAGAACAAAAAAAAAAAAAAAAAAAAAAAACAAAAAAAAAAGGAGCAACGAAAGCTAAAGAAGAGGATTATGAAAAATGAGAAGAGCCAAGAAAAAAAAGAGTAGCAGCAGAAAAACGCAGCAATCGAGATGAGTGAACAGCGTAGCACACTTTGTGGTGTTGATGTGTGGGTGACGGGGCGGTCATTGGTAGTGCTGATAATCGATTTATTTCAAGACACTAACTTATGGGCGCTCACACATACATCTCTACATATACAAATATATGCACACACATGCATGCATGCATGCATAAGTCTGCCTTGGCACTATACGGCGCTTAAAGCTTAGAAGACGAGACCAGAGAAAAGATAGCAAGCTATTTTCATTTGAAGGGGATGTGAAGAGTTGAAGACGCGTCAAATATAATTCAAGATTTATGATGCGAGCAAGTGGCGCTAGCGCGTAAGAGTGGGAGAGGGCGCGGGCGCGGGCGCGGGCGCAGGCACGGGCGAAGGCGACAGGGAGAACACAATTGGCAATATTGGTTGGGCTGGGAAAGTATGGTAGTGTTATGATGAGCAAGCAGAACATTAAGTATAACGAGCAACAACAACAACTACCACTCACTAATTGAGGTCAGCACAAAAAGTTCAAAGTTCAAGCAAACAAGCGAAATCGAAAGAAGAAAAAAACTATTTAAAAAAAAAACGGAAAATGAAACAAAATATCGCCAAATTTAGCTGGTACGAAGAAGAAGAAATTGATTACTTGAACGGATCTCAACAATTAATCTGCTCCACATTGATTGCTTTACACATACAAGCACACACAGGGATAGACGGCTTTCCCTTGATCTCAGATGATGCGGCAGTAGCGCCATCGCCGGCGGGAAGCCAATCAAGGAACCAGCCTACGAAGCAGTTGCAATTTACAGGCATTGGCAAGCTGAAGCCTAACTTCAAATCATATACAGATGGCAAATAAATGGAGAGGCCTCGTTCAAAGGACTCTTTGGACACAACGACTTATTGCCGACCTAGCATAGAATCTTAGGCGGACATGGTTGTTTCAAACATAGCGATCCCACGTGCAAGAGTTGTTGTCATCAATCGGTTGAGCAAACTCGTTACAGACAGGCCAAATGGTCTGGCAAAACAAGGCAATGCACCTGATTCGAGTATCAGGTATATTTTTAATACTAAGAGATAGAGCCAAATTAAAATGGGTCGTATCTTAATCGAAAAACGATGAGAAGACTGTAATTTTTATTACATCTCCTTCGAAGCCAGGGCAGGCCGACTACGCGAGGAGGTGCCTTGAAACCTGGTGCTGTAGGGCACTGATTACAACCATTACTTTTTATTTTTGTAAATTAGCCGATTATAAGCGTAATCAGAAGCGAAGCAATTTCATGAGTTTTTTTTTTCTGTTTCATGCAACATCAAATTATGGAAACAGCAGGCAAAGAAAATTCAATGAAAAAAGACAACAACAAACAAACCAACGAGGGAGAAGTAAATATGTATATTTATGCAAATTTTTGTTGTTAGCGAAAATAAGCCATGTTAATTAACAACAAAATTTAATTTATTTTCAACTTAATTTGTGGTATGAACGTGAATGGGCAAGAAGAAATATCAATAGCCACAGCAGGCAGCAGCAGTGGCAGCCTAATTGGGCAAAAGTTAAATGCATCAAACTAGCCTATTTTTAGGCGCAACATTTTGACAGCATAAAATGAAAGCGCGCAACTTTCGCAGCAAAAAAATTAAGCAATTTGAGATTTTTTTATTTTATTTATTTATTTATTTATATTATTTCAGTTGTTGTTTGATTATCTTATGCCAGTCCATTTTGTTGTTATAATATTTTGCTGTTATTATACGTATCTGTTGTTATTGTTGTTGCTTGCTACTTGATGACATACTCGCACACTTTGCTCACACTAATTTTTGATTATCAGCTAAAAATGCGACACTTTGCTGAACAAAGGCATACAAATTTAATTAATGTGTTGAACAACGACAACAACAACAACAATAACAACTGTTATAAATTTTAAAAATACAACCCCGAACGCCCCGAAACATCCCATGGCTTGTCTAAAAATTATGCGTTTCGATGTGGTGAGCCACCAATAAAAAAGAACAACAAAGAAAATACAATAATAAAAATAAAACAAATAATAAATGCCACAAAAAGCAAACCGCAAAGCTGCAAAATACAAAAGACAAATGCAATATCTGTCCGTCTGTTTACGCGTCTTGCTTTCAGTTCATCTGTCTGCCCATCAGCCGACGGTTAATTAATTAATTATGAGAATCATGAAGCACGTGCACACTAAAAACGACCGACGTGAAAACGTCAACTCGGCGAAATAAAAAAATTAAAAAATATAAATAAAAGCAAAAATATAAATATGACAAAAAGAACGAATAAAGAAAACGAGAAAACTCCTCGAAAATTGTGCATACGCCGTGGTATGCTTAAGAAGTATACGTGATAGATACAAGCGCAGTGAGAGGATAGATACAAGAGCAAGTCAGAGGATTACAACAAAACGAGATGACGAAAACAGTGCGGAACAGAACGGTAGATCGCCACAAGTTTATCCAATATAAAAGTTGTAAAACTTCGGAATATAATTTACTCAGTCAAAGCCAAATTAATTAGACAACAAGAATAGTCAATCGCATGAAATAAAATAATAATCTACATATATACATAGGCCAAGACATTCTCTTTCGCGACATTTTACGCCTAAACCATAGAATCGATTTTGATAAAATATTTACCATTCGACAGGTTTTCATTTACAGACGTGCACAATATAATTTTTAATAAAATTGGTTGGGTATTGTGGGCGTAAAAGCGGTTAAAAGTGGTCACAGTTCTCTTGTTGTGTTTGTGCTTAACAGACGTGTTTGTTTTACATCTGCTCCGCAGTTTAACTAGCGCATTTGTCAATTGATTTGTCTATTGTCGTTTTCGATCTTTACTTTTATATATATATATATATATATATATATATATATATAAATAATATAATATAAATTTTGTGCTTAACATTGTTTAATTATTTTGGCAAGTACAACCAAAGAGTATTCATTCATATAGAGGTTACATTTCTCTCAAAAGCTTTTTG
The DNA here is from genome assembly GCA_035041755.1 of Cacoxenus indagator. NCBI lineage: Eukaryota > Metazoa > Arthropoda > Insecta > Diptera > Drosophilidae > Cacoxenus > Cacoxenus indagator. Next base: position 911,823 of record JAWNKX010000220.1, on the reverse strand, counting down.
AGCTTTTTTCAAATAAGTAGAAGCTATTAAAGTCGAAGTAGCAGCGCAGGCCACTAACTACTGAACTGAAGTAACTAGGCAAACAGAAATATTAGAAGGTGGGTGCCTGTGGTGAAATCGAAGCAAGCAATCTTTCCCCTTCTTGTAGTGTCTTCCTCCATTTTGTGTTCTTAGCGCGAATTAGCATGAAAAGGAATTTCTTTATATCACCCTTGTTTTGGTTTTGGTTATTTGGTTTTAATTGCCGTCAACCGTTTTTATTTTGATTGTATGGATATTGTTGTGGAATGAGTAACATGATTATTGTTATTGCAATTCCCACCACCTACTTGTATTGGTTTTGGTGGGACTTTTGAGGAATAAATAATTATAATAATAACGAATATATTATTCGTTCGGGCTATAAGAAATAAAGAAATAAATTACTCAATAAAGAAGTAAAATTGATATAAAATGCATATTTTGCGCTAGGTATGTCCAAAAATCCAAGATGAATACAGCTAATTCTACCTTTACTACCAGCTAAACAGATAAAACAGCAAGCAACTGCAAGTGTCCCATGTGAAAACGATATCAAACCAGCTGCGCTACTGCGAATACAGGAAAGAAAGAAATAAATTTTGCCTTCGCCCAATAACAAAGCGTGTGACATTTGTTTTTTCTTTATCTGACAAGCGAAACTTGACTTGTTTGCTACGATGTGAAGTGGGGCGCGTGCGGGAATATAAATTCCTCTTTTTTGCTACGCTCACGCAACAACAAAGTCTAGACCATTTGTTTTTTTCTTCATTGACGATCGAGGAAAGAACACAACACAAAGTAAGGGTGACGAAATTTGCTTTGCGCGACTGAGACTCGAACTTCGCGGACTGTGCGTATTGCACGTACAGTCAAACACCCAAATCTCGAATTACCATAATGCATAACAAAAGTTCGAGTTATGGGGATATTCCAGTTATGGAAGACATATTGTGTTGATTTTTCACTATAAACGTACTCAATTCGAGTCATGGAGATATTCGACTTATAAAAGTGCGACCTATGGAAATTCGACGGTAGTTAGAAATTTCACTTAGGTTTCTTTGGCTGTTCAATAAATCCGCATTCACTGTACTTGCTCTTGAAATGGATTTCGTTTTCTGCTACAACCGAAAATTGTCTTCAAGAAGTTGAAGTCAAAAATCAAAACTTGCCATTGTGTGGGTGACCTTGTTGTGTAGGTGTGGTACGTGTATGAGATTGTATTGGTTTCTTATTGTGTGTATCACTGGGAATATTTTTGTACGATTTTGCTTTGTTTTCATGCCTTCTTTTTTTGCTGGCCGCTTGGTATTTTCATTTCGTTCATATAAATGAATGAATATAATATGAATATATAGGCAAAATACAAGGCAGATATGGCTCGATTTCGTTTGTTAAAGAACGATTTCAGAAATTAAAGAAAACTCCACACAATTTGCTTAATATTCTTGAACCTTGCAAATAAAAAAAATTGAACAAAAAAATCAAAGAAAGAAGACAGTCTCTGTCTCTGATTTTTGTTTATATTATGTCTTTCTTGTGTATTTATTTTCTTTGAATATCATATATATTCTTTGAATATCAATATCAATTTGTTTATGCAAACCCAAGCAAACCAACAGCAATATGTTACGCTGAATAAGTTGAACAGCCAACAATAATGTTGATGTACAGAATCAGTGTCGTATTCTAATCGTTTCTGAAGAGTCTCTCCGGCCATTTTTTAAGAGAGAAATGTAACCTCTATATGAATAAGTTCTCTCTGGTGTTGATACTCACAAATAAATTTTGAAAATCAAATTTAAAAATTTTCACTTTCAAGTTCATTATTATTATTATTATATTAATTTATTTTATTTCTGCTTATTTATTATTTATTTAATATATTCATTAATTTTTAAGCTTTTATAAATTTATCCAATAAAATATTAAGAAAAAAATTTTTTTTAATTTTTATTTTTATTTATTTTTGAAATTTATCTCTTTTTTCATTTATATTCATTTCATTTATTCATTTTGTGCTATCTTATTTGTCTTATTTTGCTTTTATTTTATTTATATTTTGTTACCTACGGTTTCAATATTTCGTAAAAATGAGTTGCTGTATTCGGGCTTGCACCAACAAAGACAACTTTAATAATGACAAGCTTAGAGGGGTCTCTTGTTGGATGTGCGATAGCATTGCCCACCTTAAGTGCGCTGGGTTGACTGGTCGTGACCATGACCGACTTTACGGTACGGCTAATCCTGCATCTGGTGGTATCAGGTGGTCTTGCCCCACCTGCTTCAAACGCCAGGGGGACTTCTCGCAATCGTCCCATCCAATCGTACCAAATCCAGTAGCTCCTTCTACCATTACCCCCTTTACTATTACTTCTTCTGTCGCTTTTAACTTTCCCTCCACTACTTGTTTATCTTCCTCTATTCCCTGTCCTACTACTGTAACTTCTGCTCCATCTTCTACTGAATTCTCTAGCTCGTGCTGTACTTTGCCTCCCCCTAAGAGTTCTTCGCAGTCTAACACTGCCTCTACTCCATTGCCATGTACTTTGAAGGTGCTGCATCCTCGTAAACATGTTTTTATTTCCAGGTTGGATAAGGAGACAACCTGTGACGACGTTGCACGCTATATATCATCAAAAGCATGCACCCTTTCGAATATTAATATTCATAAGTTTAATTTTTCCAGCCCTAGAGAAGGCTCTTCTTTCAAGCTTTCAGTTCCTATGAAAGTATTTTCTATCATTTGTGACGCTAAATTCTGGCCTGCCCATATGGTGGTCCATGAGTTTATTCCTAGGAAAAAAAAACTAGGCCTTTGCCGGTTACCTTACCTGCTCCAGCTTCATCTTCTGCTTCTTCCAATGCTCCAACAAACTAACACTACATTTTCAAAATGTTAGAGGCCTAAGTTTAAAATTTCTTCATTTTATCTTAGAAGTTTTTCTTTCAGTTCTGATATTATTATTTTCGTTGAGACTTTGCTTCGCCCTGATGATCTAAACTCTGAAATTGTTGACGTCATGGAATTAATGCATAACTTACTTTCTAAACTTGTAATCTAAATTTTTGTTTAAATCGTCTATATCATTTTAGGTATTGAATTCTAAATTAAGTCTTAGCTTTAGTTTAATATTGTATGTTTATTTGTTAGAGGCTGATGATGTTTTTATCTGTAGCCAAATTCCAAAATGTCAAATTAGCTTTGGTATCGCATGTTCACCAAAGAAATTAGCAATTAACACCAGCTGAGCCCAGTCTATGTGACTGGATGAATTTTGATGCCACTTGAGCCTGCCCCATGTGAGATCAATGTGTGGTCATTGCGTACCTACTAAGTCAATGGAAAAAGAAAAAAAAAAACATAACTACAAAGAAATGACACTTACTTCCGTGGCAACAATAGAAATGACGCACCATATCATTTCTCTCACGATTGGGTCATGTTAGCAATTCTACGTTCTATGCAGATACTATGACATTTCAATAAATGGCAATCAACTGTTCCGTATTGTTGCTTTAGTGCTTGAATTTCAACCTCTGTTTGCAACAATCGAATTCTTGCAACAACCAAACTCTTTTACTGTATTCATTTGCACACACCACTATGCCTATGCCCTGCGCCAAATCACTGAGCTCGTGAAGAGCTTGCCTAAATAAGTTGCGACATTATTAAATCAGAAATTTATCATTTAACTTCATACATCGAATGTGGAACTGACAATTTAATATGATTAGCAATAAATTAATTCAAATGTCAGTCAACGACAACGAAAGTACTACGAAAAGTGAGAGCGAGTGTCGTGGGTAGAGAGAGGCATTGACAGTGTTTGTGGCAAGCAAGGACGCTTTACTTGTATTTACCGACTTAACGGTTGAGGGTTAAAGCAAAGCGGGTGGTCAGGAAGCGTCAGGCGCCAAGTGGCAAACTCATTTATCTAAATACAACAAAAATATAATTTTGCGTGTTAATGAAACGTACAGTAATAAGAAGAAGAACAACAACAACAACAACACTAACAAGCATAAGCAAAACAGAAGCCAAGGACAGCAACAAATTCAAGGAAGAAAGTCATAAGTAGCGCGACGCAAATTGAATTAGTAAATAAACTTTACCATGCTCTCCTATCTAGTAGTAGTAGAAGTAGAAGATGGCTATAAGAAGACTATTAGGACAAAGCCGAAGAAAGTATATATGTATGTAGATGCAATAGAATACCAGAGTGTAATATAAGTATGTATTTATGTATTATTATTGTTATGACGAAATAAAAGTGTAATCCAAACAGACAGCGAGACGGAAAATATTTCCAAAGTATTTCATTCATATCTACAATACTTATGTGCTTACCTTGTGAACTTGATTAGCGAGGCATGGACACCATGCAATGCTCACAACGTAAAAGAAGAAGAAAAATAAGAAGAACAAGGCAAAAAGTATAAAACTATTGTACAGTCAAACCTGCCAACACAACCACACACACACATCTTGACCACTCATATATCAGTAACATAAAGTAGATCGCGATAATTTCGTTGTTCATGTGACTCAAAATAAATGTACAGATTTGTCATAAGCTCATCCTGATGATCCTGGCGAGGTCGTTAGGACAAAGTTGACAAGTTATTGTATTGTCAACAGAACCAAAGGTGTATACCATATTTTAGATCAATCGACTAACAGAAAGTAGGCATAATTTCAATCAAGATTGGACCCAAACAAGCTGAGTTAAGCTAACCGTCTGCGTAAGTTGGCCCAAAATTCTCTAACTTAAGTTGGTCAACTTAAACAAAATTCTCTTCACACTAATTGCTCACAGCACAAAGCTAAGGCAAAAGACTAAAGAGCACTCGACACCGTAAAATTGCTGTATCAAACATTTGTGTATGTGTGTTTCACACAGTAAACAGTCCGGTTAGTTTAAGTTATGGTCGGGTTGAGTTGGACTGGGTTGACGGGCATTGCAAATTATTCCGCATTAAAACAGATTTTTCTAATAAACGAAAGCGAATCAATAAATGCAGCAAGGGCATACAAATAGTAGTGTCTGATCGAGTCGTTGAGGCTGCAACCATAAAAAGTAGCACTGTGAAATCAATGCGAATGTGAATCTTTGAGAGTTTGTTACTCTGTGACTATGTCTAGATGCAAGTAGTCCCAAATAATATATATAAATATATATAAATATATATAAATATATATATATATATATATATATATATATATAGGGGAGGGGGTACTGTTTTCCATTGTTTAACTTCAACGCAGCGATCATCAATTTAAGTCGTACTCGTGCTTCGCTCTCGGCACACTTACACACACGCACAAACACTGTGCTTCACTTCGTTTCTTCCGCACATCAACGTCCGGGCCATGCTCGGCAGAGAGACATCCTTCTTTCTCTCTTGCCACGTTCTTGGAAATAGCATATGTATACTCTCTCAACAATGGCAACAAGGGAACACTCGATTTCATTTACTTTATTCACGCTTACTCTAAATACATAACATATTGATACAACTACGCACACCCGCTTGTGCTTCGATAAACATGAATAAACTGCGTATATTAACTGCCATGCGACATACAGAATAAACTCCGCACATTAAACTGCGCTACGACATATACACATACGCACCCAATAAAGTTTGCGTTCACCTATGTATTTTTGTTATTCAAAGAATAACAAATTATATATATAACAAATATTCAAATCTTTGTCCATCTTTTCACAATGTAACAATGATTTTTCTTTCTGATACACTAATTTCTCTTACTTTGGTTTCCATTATGCAAAGCTATTAATATTTTGAAATAGAATGCAGAACTAAGCTCTTTATGCCCTCAATTATAATATTATTTAATAGAATGTGAGCAAAAAGAAGAAAAAATTTCATGAGAAGTAACGAAAACAAAAAAAAGAAATACGGATTTTTGTTTTTATAATTTAAAGTTAAGTATATGAAGAAGTAATAAATGCAAAAAATTTAGTTGGAATTACATATTTACATAGTATTTTTTCTTTGAATAACAAAAATTCTTAGGTGAACGCAAACTTTATTGGCTATGTGTATACATATGGATATTATAACACTCACGAATGTCAAGGCAGACGTAGCAGCAGAAGAAGAAAAAATATGAGCCATAGATACAAACGCACACACAGAAAATCAGAACACACGAGATGACGTAGAGAGTGGCTCACCCACTTCAACATTTTCTTCAACACAGAGACGAGCGCTATATGAATGTTTTATGTAAAATACGACACCAATACTAACACAACAGCTGCAGCAGCAGCAGCAGCAACGACAAATTCAGAAGCAAACAGTGACGCTGATGATCGAAAGCTGATTGACGATTGACTCGTTTGAAATGACGTCATATGAATCCTCACTCATACATCTGGGCATGTATGCGGATGTGTGTGTGCAGATATTACGATGGGCGAAAATAATAAAGAAAGAAGAATATTCAATTTTCAAGGTTAGCCTCACTTCACTTGACTGGCGCCAATGTTGCGAGATTAGCAAAGAAAACAATCAGCCAAGTAATCGTCGCGTCGGTGCAATGCATTGAAATCACATTAAAAATGCAAACAACACGAAAGTTGGACTGCACTGATTTTAGCTATGAAAGTTGGAGAGAAGAATGTCATAGACGAGTTGAAGGAGAGCAAGCCATTTCGATCTGGATAAAGCAGTTAGTAAGGGCTCTTGCTAAGAAGGGATCATGCTTTGTAGAAATTCTTAGTTAAGTTGAATATATGGTATTCGACGTAAATTCGCTTGAACTAACGCTAGTAAATTGCTCGAAAACTGAGTATCTTTATTAAACATTTTATTTTATTTAACTCAATCTGTGTGTGTGAGTCAAATGTAATTGAAATTTTGCATACTTCCTGTTCGCCGATTGTTCTGAAGTTTGGTACACACCATTTGTTCTGATGACAATACAACACAATTTGTCAAATTTGTCCTAATGACCTCACCAGGACCATCAGGATTAGCTAATGACAAATTGAGACTATGACAAACAACATTTTTAGAGTAATTTCTGAGGTGAAACATCTTCGATTTCTGTTGGGAAAAATTTTGCATGGCGTCAGCAATATTTGCTTTCAAATGGACATGCAAGTTAACAGTATTGCCTCCACAGCTTTTTTACGCAAAATGTAAACATTTTTTAAATCTTTGCTTCTGGCACTACAGTTTATCTAATAAAAAAGATTCAAAGGCTAATAACTAAAATAAATTCAATTAATTACTGATATACAGCTGTTCTAAAATAAATTAGAACAGCACTTCCTTAACACCGAAATTGTTAATTTGCACGCTATGAATTGATATTAATTGACACATTTATTTTGCGTTGTTCCAGAAACCACCAGAAACAACTACTTTTCTGTTTTTTGGGTTCTCAGAATTTTCTAATTTACACATTTTCCCAGAACCGGAAAAGCTTCCAGACTCTCCACTCTGTCAACAATTTTATTTGTGTTGTGCATTATATTGGTAATTGAGATCAGTAAGAGGAAAAAACGATAATGAGAAAGATTTCATTAATTCCAAAAAAATTAATTCCTCTTCAAGTTATATGGAAATAAAACTGGGATATATATATGTTTTTTTTTTATCATCTTGTTCTATTTCATTATCTACCTTAGAGCGTGTTCAAGTTGTTTGTTTGTGAATTATTTACAGCGTTTAATTTCGTAGACTTTTTTATTCCTTTGCCTGTAACAAGCGTCGTATGCCTTCCGCCTTCTGCGTTCTGCATTCTGCGATGTTCGTTGCTGTTGTTATGCCAATTCATTATGAGCCATATAACTAAGTACACAGAAACACCGCGCACAGAAACAAGCACAGTTTTGCAGCACAACTTGTAGTGGTCGTGGATAATACACATACCGTCACCCAACTATATATGTATGTATATGCATATCTCACTCCTGCGACACACGACAGCAGCAGTTGTCGACTGGTTGGTGTGCATAAGAGGGGGCCGGGGCGTGCAACGATAAATGCTGTTTAAATGCGTTGTAAGGAGCATAATAAAACGACAAAATGAAATGAAATGACACATGAAAAAGGCATTTTCGCAATGAACTTTTTTTTGATGTAATTCTCTCTCTCTCTCTCTCTCTCTCTCGCTCGCTCTCTTCTTTTGTCTCCCCTCGTCATTGTCATCGTCATCGTCATCGTCACCATGGTCTTTTTCGTTGTTCTTTTTAGTTTGCTTATTTTTATAGCACACTTTTTTGCTGATCCTGTATGATGCAGTTGTTGTACTGTTGTACTGTTGTACCTGATATACCGCTCATTGTACGCTATTAGAGATGGCAGCGACACACGCGCACACACACAAACAAAAGAACACACTGACATTTTGCATTTACAGTTCGTTGATTTGCTTCGCTTTTTTAGTTTATGTTCTATTTCTTTATGTTTGTTTTGTTATTGCTGTTTTGTTGTTGCTTTGTATTTTGTGTTGCTGCAATTTGGCAAAATGCCCAAATCAATAGCATTTAGTGGCGTTCGGTGGCCAATAGTTTACTGTGGCTAGTGACAAACCATGGTGCGATGCGGTGCAGTGTGACAGAGGAGCCTACCTAAAATGGAAGCGCATTGCAAGCAAACATTTTGCGCTGCCAATGAGACCAACGCAAACATAAACATCTGCATACTAAAGCCATCGAAATATGTACATACATCTGTACATGCTGCATTCATTACATGAGATATTCTCTAAATGAACGTTGAGCAGAACGACGCTCAAAGAAAAGGATAGCTAAAGTCGTCGTCGCACTGTTGATAAGGAAATTTCATAGCGGCAGGGATTGTCAAAGGCGTGTGGAGCGTGTGGAGCGTGGGCGTTGTGCCAGCGAGCTTTTTATGGTATATAAAATATTTTCTTCTATTATCATATTTGTTGTTATTGTTGTGATTATTGCTACACTTAATATTCATTGGCTTCAAATTCATAGTGTTGCAGTTATTTTTGTGTCACACACTTGCAACACAAAGCGATCTCTTTAAACAACCCTCCGCAATCCCTTTACCAACATATATTGTTGACAGGGGTGGTGTTTATTTGTCACAGCCATCCATTCCTCCTTTGATAAATCTGCCTATTTCTCAGGCATATTACAGCTGGCATTCTTTTCGTAGCCTTCTTTGGCTTCTGGCAGACTCGTTACGTTACCCAATTCAACTCAAAAAAAAAAAAAAAAAAAAGATATGGGAGTTGCATGAAAACCAATTTGATTTAAACACATTTTTTGTTTTGTTCGTTTGTTTGTCTTCATTCAAGTCGAATCCTTTTGTAGGCACATAAGCGAAATGCAGCCAACAGCAAAGTGACACTTGAGTGCCACTTTGAATGCAATAAGGTACACGTTCTCTGATAACCACTTCACTCCCTCGAGGCACATTTGGTCGTCAGTTAACCAAAGGCGAAAATGTGAAATGCTTTTCGTTGCAATAACAACAAAAACAACAAAAACAACTCAACTTTTCGCCAATTGGAATTTCTCAATTAAACAATGTCCGTTTGTCGTGCGTGAGTCAATCGTGACCCAGCACAAATTCACAAAAAAACACTCTCTTCAAACGAGTGAGTTGGTGCTTTAATTTTCCTATTAATATCCAGTCGAATCGGTGGTTTTGGTAGTGGAAGACGTTAGAGGCGAATAAATTAGTAAACAAAACATACAATTTTCAGTTATTGACTATTTTTGTTGCTGTTGTTGTTGTTTATGTTTTGTTGTTATGTTTTTCCTTTAGCTGTCTCGTTTTCAATAACAGAGAACAAAAGACATAAGAGAAAAGTCGGATCCAGAAAATACAATACATCAATGGTGCTTCTTCTCACCGTCACACAAACTAACTAGTAAAACCAATAGTTACGTTCTGCATTAGTGTGGGTTAGTGAATTCACCAGTGTATGAGCATTGCACAGTTTGTAGTAAATTTGTAAATTTTGGGACTAAACCAGTGAATAGATGAAATGGTTAGTCATAGAAATTTTTAGAATACCTTAATGAATGGTTATTAATACAAAACGTAAAAATTGGTATTAACTTCAGCGAATCTAATTCGAATCTAAGATCGTTACTGCGTTCTTCTAAGACTTCATTGCATAGGCATTGCACGGCTGCACAAAAAATAAAGCACACCGACAGACTTTCGAAAAAATTGATAAATCTGTGTCTACGAATATTAGGAGCGTAAAAAAAAACAGTAAATTATTGGCCCTAAAACAACTCATAGAATTGATTGTTTTAGGTTTGGAATTTTAATCGATCATCGATTTTTTTCGCACAATAATCGAATAATTTTAACTTCACGCGAAGCTCTTGTCGTGATGAAGGGAACAAATTTTTAATGAGTGTATTACACGTAAACAGTGAATTAATTGATACTTATATTTCACTCAGAATCAATGCCGAAGTAAGTAAATACATCTCTACTATTATATAAAATTGATTATATGGAAATTGTATGTAACGTGTTGGCGTATACTGAACCTATTTTAATAATTTTGTTTTAAAACAACACATTTACACCATAAAAGACACTGGCATAGTTACTTTTTTAATTTTCAAAAGGCAAATATGTTTTTTTTTTTTTTTGGGATTAAGTTTTTGCAAAACCATTGCAAGACCAAGTATACAATGATACTATGAGAAAATATGATCCCCCCATTGATCCCGCACAATAACAACCCGCTCAAAATATTGGAAACTATGAAAGGATTCATAACTCATATGTATCAACTAGCCAAAAAAAAAAAGAATTCTGTTCGGTCTGAGCGAATGTTCTCTGGAGCTGCTGGTATATTAAATCAGTAAATAAACTAACAGATTAACTCTAGACATGTTGGATAAGCTATTGTTTACTCATATCATTATTTATAATTTTCATTTTAGATATTGAATTAAATCGTTTTATAACTTATAATAAATAATAGGACAAGACATTCTCTTTCGAGACACTTCACGCCTAAACTATATAATTTACATTTGCCGATTTTCATCATATACTTTGTATTAAAATTAGTTAGGTATTGTGGGCGTGAAAACAGCTAAAAGTTGTCACACATACAACTACAATAAAATCTCACACACACGATTGCATTTTGTTAAATTACCTTAACAATTGATAATTGAAAACGATTGAAAATTGATTATTAAAGAATTTATAACATCCGTGAGGAATATATGTACTGGGAATGTCAGAAGTACCAACAAACATCGATATATATCGACATTGATATTTTTAATAAAAATATCGATGTATCGATCGCTATACAAAAGAAAAGTTAGGTTGAGTTCTAATAAGAAATCGCGAAGAAATTTTCGTTTGTGGGTCTGTGAAAAATATCAATTTTTATGCCTTTTCGATGTATGGCATTTTAAATCGATATATAGAAAATGTATATATCGCTCATAAATATCGATGTGTGAAACAAAAAAAATCGATATATCGATGTTTTTCAACAAGCCTAATATGTGCACACATGCAACAAATACACGTAGGGTACACGCACGCTCGCCATAAATCGCTTGAACAAATTTGCAGATGAATTTCATTGCCTTTGATTTACGAATTTATTTCGATTTTTGTTATTTTTATGCACTCTCTCTACATACACACACAGAAACATAGAGGCTGCCACAAGCAGATGCATAAATACAAATGTATCTATCCGCATACAACATTACATACCCAATACCAATCGAAACAGTTGCTTTGAATGCGTTTTACTATTTGCTTACCATTTCAGTTCTCGGCAGATAATTGAAATTTTCAAAGCATGACGCATGATGCACACACGAAAAGCACAGAAATTTCGGAAATGTTCATTTCTATTGTCATTGAAAGCGAGTAGTGAGTGCGAGATAGAAAGGAGGCCATGGGCATTAGAGGTTAGAGATCAAGAGGCCGAGAAGTAGTTGAAAACGAATTGAATGTTAGGCAGAAGATTTAAACAATAAACAGCTAAACAAGAACAAGTGTATTGCACAGCCGGCCGTCCATAATGCATGACCGTATCTCCAACTGCCCCAAACACGGGGCATTTAGCACGACCTGACCGGCATGAACAATCATGAAACACATGTCAAACTGTGACAGCAGACTGAGTTTCAGACTCGTTCATTCTCTACTGCATTCTGAATCCTGCATTCTGCATCCAGTCATACTTAACACTTTCCATAAACAAAATCCAAGCGCAGGCAATTGGCATAACACGGTGAGGAAATGAGTAAGATGAATAGAGTTACTGCTGTAGAAACTGCAGCACGTGCTGGCGATTATGAGATACAATAGAACATTGCACTTAGCCACACATACATACATAGACACAATTGGACAGGTAGACAAAGAAGCGAAGCAACGACCAAATGAACAGACAGCTGGACAGACGAAGTGCTGTCTGGCTGAAAAGCCATTAGTAACGCATTCTAATTGATGGGTGTCGGAAATATATTGTATACTCATATAATCTATGAACCAATTCCCACAGCCATGATCACCCGCCACGAATTCCACGACATTCACGTCCTTCCGCTCATTGTCATCATTAGCATCCGCAACACCGAATTGCGTTAAATATTTTACAGGTGCCACCTGCAGAGCAAATGGCCAATTGGCCTTATTCAAATATATGTATTTTGTAATCCTAAAAACACAAACGAGCTCATATCAACATGCCTGCCTGCGTTTCATTTGAATGCCATTGTTATGAATCGTAACAAAACAACGAAAATACGTGGGTCAGAAAAATAACCACGACTGACACACACAATAGCAATTGCCTATTAGTATTCCTTGGTGTTGATCGATCGTCTGACATTGGAAAATTTCTTCTCCTCTCTTCTTGGTGCAAAACCAAGTCTCTCACGCAAGGATAAGTTTTACTCTTCTCCTTTACCAATCTAATCGCATGCACACACGAGACCTACACAACACAGTCACACAATGGCAAGCCTGTGATTTTTGACTTCAACTTTTTGATGAGGTGAACGAAAGCCAATTTACGGAAATCCATAGCTAGAAGGGATACAGTGTACGTTCAACATATTGAACAGTCAAATAAACACAAATTTCATATATTGAATGGAACAGGTGTCGTCCCATTATAAAGTATGCGCACTGTACATAGAAATCGGTGACTCAAAGCCACAAAATAAATATCGTCGTCTATGCTTTGTTTAGAAACAGGATGCAGACAACTCAACTTTTATGCATAAGTCATTAATTATTAATCAATGTATGCAAGAAATCCACCTATTTAAGCCATTTTCTATTTTGATTTGTAGATACGGTTTGCGTCGACACGGCAAATGTTGCCACAATTACGAAGTGCCGAGCTCTTATATTAAATTAATTGGGTCAAATGAATCCTATGCAAACGACTCCGAAACCTACACGGAGTTGGATAAAACGCTGTCGTTATTTGAAGATTAAAATAACAACAACAATAAATTGAAAATGCTGACAGTTTTTTTTTTAGCTTTTTTTAAAAGCCAACTAGTTTTTTTTTTTTTTGCATGAGATCTAGATTTTTTTTGCTACTTCAAAATTGGCAACACTGATCATTAACCACCACATCTCATTTTCATAAAGCTATTATATAAGTATTTTTATTGTATGCATCTGTTTCAGGTATTTAATTGATTAGGTTCGACACGAAAATCGCTTTCGCCATTCGCATTTTTGCGGTTGTCAGTCAGACACAAAGCAATGTAAAACAAGAACAGCAACAAACAAAAAGCGAAAATCATCAAACAATTCTAAGAACAAGAAAGGCGAACGTGTAAAGAAAAGTAAAACCAAAGCATGCAAATACATATGTATGCATGTACATACATATGTACATATGTAAGCATGGTGTATATGAGCAAAGCGCTGGCGCAAGAAGGGAGAGTTGAAATAGAAACCCAATTGAATTTTAAATTCTAATTGAAATGGCTGATTTAACATGTCAAAATGTTGTGCGTAATTAGAACAGCAACGTAGACATAGAGCACGGGTAGAAACATGCCCACAGAGACCCTATAAAGGTAGAAGCATCGAACCATGCTGATGGGCATGAGTCACGTGCGTATTTTCAAACGCCTTCGTCTGACTAATTTACTAATGGCAACCCCACTACCGATCAAATTGAATAAATTATTGGGTGATTCTTTAATAGGAAATCGAGGACTTCCAAAAAAAAAAATAAAATAAAATAAAAAAAAAAATGGTTTCCGCGTTTTTATTTAGGAAATGATGACTAGAAAAGTGGGTAGATTTATTTGAATGCAAGTTGCTTGGCTGTCATCACAGAATTTGGCTAGCTGGGCCCACACGACAAAGATGGCAGTGGCTGAACCAGATGCACATAAGGTGCTCTACTCAATTTTAAAAACCAAGCAGCTTTTTTGCACACCATTACTACAAGTACTATAATACGACTAGTAGTAGATGTAGATTGATATACTGAAACAAATGGCATTGGCTGAGTCAATTAGCCTCGTCGAACTTATAAAAAATATATCGACTGTATAGAGTCTCCCATGTTTTCTGCACTGCATCAAAGTCCTTATGAATTATTTTGTAATTATTGCATAAATACTGGTGACTGGTTAATAGGTGGTTGCAAAAAAAAGAAAAACTTTTTTGAATGTGTGAATGGATAATATTGAAGTTCAAATATATAATATATTTTTTCATAACTCACAAGGCTTTTGCTTTAACATACTCCTATTTGAATTTTCATTTCAATTGTATATTCCCTTACGTCGAAGCTTATATTATACTAGATACGAAATGGAAAAACGCTCAAAATCTTATTTGAATAAAACTAAAGTCGATAAACCGATTTTGGGTCAGCTAGACCGAAAGAAATCGGTTTCCGCTGACATATATTTAGAGGAGCAGATGGAGGACAACGCGCGCGACTCAAAAGTAGCAAAAGAAACCATAACATATGGTATGTCTGAAGACGTCTGCGCGAACTGCAATAATTTTCTATGTTCCATGTGTTAGGTGGCGCGCTGTACCGTTGCGTAAACTACGAAGATCTTTCGAAACTGGCTGATGATGCTCCGCTACGAATGGACGACTTGGAGAAGAAATCGTCAAAACGGGCGAAGCACTCCAATAAATGAAGTCTGCGCTCCATTATATGTCCGCCCATTGATCTGCGCCCTGTTTTCGTTCGCGTGTTTCATAATTTTCGTTTTTATTAAAAATTATTCGTTTAATGCATTTTGCAGTTCAATTTGAATTACTCCAGGTAAGCAAACGAACTTATTAACATATTATAACGCATATGCAGTTGAAGAAACGCACCTATCTACCTATCTGCGTTGACTATAGGGAATAAGGCACATAGGATTAAAATTTTTTTTTTTTTGTTTTATTGCCTTTTTTTGCTTGTGTTAAATTTTGGTGAGCAAATGTTTGTAAATTAATTGTTGATGTTTTTTTTTTTTGCCGCTGGAATTCGGGAAACTTAACAGAAAATAGTTTTTCACTTAGTTCTTTATTAACGCGCAACAACATCAGCGTAAATACAGTCCATGTGTTCAACACAAAAATACCACACAAATCGACATTACATGAAACGGTTGCAAGGTGTATGGCCAAACACCCAGTTGGTTGTGCAACCGATTGTGCTCGGCGTCGCAAGGTCTGTGGGCCCTATTAAGTTTGGCGCCCAGCTCTTACTATTTTTCTATACATAAAAACAAGGGAACTGTTTAATTACGACTCTGTAATACTCTTTTTTCTATCAATTCCGCTGCTTTGGCAATTATTCGCTATGCATTCATTCATTCAATCCCTTGATTGATTTTTAAATATTATTTGAAAATTTCAATATCAATAGTTACTTTGGTTGCCTTCGCCGATCAGCTGTTCTGTCTGTCTAAAAGTTCTTCAATGTAGACGAAAGTAGTAGTACAGAGTTCGGACATCAACAAAATTGGACCACTGATATTGAAAGCTTGGTGACATCAATGACCAATAGATCAAATCAGATACAAACAAATTTTGTGAAGTTAAATTTTCGAGGTCTTCGAAAAAATCCAAAAAATTATTAAGCTTAATATAGAAATATTTATGAAAATTATTGCTGTATGATCACTTAAGTACATCGTTTTCATTTTCTGTTGTCGGTTTTCGGTGTCGGTTGTTGTTTGCAATAAAGGAATTCGCCTTTAGATAGATGGATAAGAGGATATAGAGCTCAATTATGTGATTTTATAGCCCCGCGTTGCAAATTTCGAGGTTTTAGTAATATCGGTTGTTCAATTCAAGGTTTTGGGGCCTTCTTTATAGCGCAGCGGCACTTAACAAGGCTGTATTAAGACCCTGAAGTTGTTAATGATACGTAAAGTTTGTCTTTGTTTGTTTGTTTCTTATTTTGCAAAGCATTATTTGACAGCTGAAAAACGTTATATTTTTTCATTTGTACTTTTTAAAGTTAATTTTAAAGAATACATTTTTTTTTAAATGTAGTTTGGTTGTATATGAATTGGAGAATAAAACTGCATTTTTACTTTTTCCTCTAAGTAATTTCTAACATCATTAATAAGCGGTAGAATTATACTTTTAGAGTTATTTTTCGTTTTGCAAAGAATTTCTTGACAAACTGTATGTAAGTATGTTCAGTTTGTTACGAATTTGCTTTGACTCTTTCGAAGGGAATAGTACTTCTTTGGTTTTTATATTACAATTTTTTTCAATGATTATGATTTGTTAACATAATTTCTACGTATGTGTATTAAATAGTGGCACAGTTATCACAAAGAAGCAGAGAAATCAAAAAATAAGAAAAATGCTTTGATAAACTCCTTTTGAACTCATTTGCGAACTTTGGAATGCATGTGCATGTCCGTTTATAAGTTGTTGGATATTTCACTTGATAATGAAATAATTCAATATTTCTTCTGATTTGGTCATATTTTTTTATAGACTAAAAAAGTTATTTTCTTATCGGTCTACTCCCTCACGTAACATATCGAAAGTGGCGTACGAGTTAATCAAAATTAAAAAAAACAATGCGTGGCAAAAAAATAAATAATAATGTAAATAAATATTTATTGTTATTCTTATAAAACTCATGAAGCCACCAGTACATTTGTTTTGTTAACGATTGCCTTAGCTAAGGCCAGCCAGACGCCAATGTCTTAAAATTGAGCTTGTTTTCGCCTTTAAAAGAAATAAATTGAAAGACGATCTTTCTGGTTAAAAAACTTATTATTTTAAAAAAATATATATATACCTAAAAACATAAACTTTCAATATAGAACTAATTAAAATAAATAATTATTTTTAAGCGGGGAGTCCCCGACTACCTTGCCATCAAGGTGTTGCTTGTCAGAGTTGTACAGAAATGAGATAAAAATAATGCGTTTACGAAAATAATTGATTAGCCATTTGGATGCGATATAATTGTATAGGAGCATGGAAATTTATGAATTATTATAAATTCTTTCTATGCACTTTTTAGTTTTCTAGCCCAAATTGCTCTACTCGAGACTTTCTTTTAATTAAAAAACCTACGAATGCCATGCGAATAAAAAATGAGTGCGAATGTACGAAAAACAATGACAGGAAAGGTAACAACGAAACAAAAAAATCGAGAAAACATATGTACATCTGTATGTATGCAAAGTAAAGTAATATGGATTAGAAATAAAATTGAAGATTGCAATAGCAGCAGAAGAATAAGACTAAGAACTAAATGGTGAATTACGGTGAATAATAATAAAAAATTATTTTTCTACTTACATGCATCGAGGAAATTTGAGTGGCGCTGTTTATCATGATTTTTGTCCAATTGGTTTTTTTGACTTTTTGTAGTTTTTTTTTCCTTTAGTTTAACGTCTCTTTTTCTAAAGGGTTCGCTTGGATTTTTTTACTTGTATCTCTTTGGTTTTTGCTAATTACTAATTTAGCTTTATTTTTGTTTTGCTTTTTAACGCTCTGTGTATGTAAATTGAATTAGAATAAAAAGAGATCAATTTTTTGTTTCAATGTATTTTCAGATTTGGCTAGCGCAGCTTCGTATCAAAAAGCGATTTGCTCGTTCGATATGCCAAAACGCATTGCTGCGATCCAATCAGAATCGAACTTAGCGCAATCTGATGAATTAATGATGTTGGGACGGTGTATGGGGGGTAGGGTTGCGCTGTTTTAGAAGAGCAATAAAAAAAAGTGCAAATGTCGTTTGTTCATCTTGTCATGACGTACGGTGTAATTGTTTGTGTGTGCGAGAAGGAAGAGAGCTTGAAGAAAGTGCTAACGCATCAACGAGGCTAAAGAAGAAAATATGAGCGAAAAACGAGAGCACAGAAGACAGCATGCAGCTGATCTGCAAGCCACACAATGTATTTGAACCTATGTATGACTATGTCACAATTGCAATGCAAAAACACATAGAACGATGAGAGGAGAGCCCGAAAGAGTGAGATAGAAAACAGCTGCAAAGCGAAACAGTGCCGAAAAAAGAGAATATGCAACAAAACCACAATAACAGCAACAAAACCCACTACAAACGAAAGAAATGCGAATTAATTTAAATTGCGGGAGCCGAAGTGGCACAACTGAACATCGTGAATAGCACAGAACCGAACAGAAGACAAATTGAAGTACAAAGATGTCGCAATCACACCAATTCGCGCCCATCTATGCAATAACCCAACGACCCCCTAAACAGACGCACGTGGCAACGAACAAAGCAAGCGAATTGCATAAGCTGCAGCCAGCAAGCAGTTGAGAGTAAGTTTGAGAGAGCAACATAAATGAGAAAAAGAAATTGTTTAAAAGCATCGAAGGAGTTGAGCAGAGATCCAAGCAAAATGGATTTTTGTCATCCTTACATTTTTTAATATGACATTCTAAAACAACAGCAACAATAGTAAAAAAAAAAAAGTATCTGCATATCACGATGCAATGAAAAAGAAAGTATAAGCTTATGGAGAAACCATTGCTATGAAAACGCATTTCAAGTCATATACATACACATACATATGTATGCGAAGCTTTGCCGAAGCCGGTACTAACAGCAAAGAAGGAGCACACATCACAGTAAAGAAAAACGCCAGCAACCGCATTATGAAATGAGTTGGGCGGGGCAGGCTAACCAGCAACTGCAGTGTGTACTGCCCATCGGTATAAGCACGGCAACTTGGCTTAGATTGCATGGAGCGAAGAAAGTTCGTCGATCCGCCCCCCCGTCCGCGAAGTAGGCAATGTAAAACATGCCCTGCCTTGCTTGTCAAGCGTGTACTCAAACCTTAAAAGGGTAGTTGCAGAGAGCGACGCCACAAAACAAAAATTCTTAATCGCTCATTCGTTAGCTCTTATTCTCGTGCTCTCGCGCACATTGTACACAACAGTGGTTTAAGGCCTGCCAAAAAAAGTGCATGACTACAGATTATGCGATTGAATTCTAATTCGTATAGCAAAGCAAAGCAGAACCAACATTATCCAAATTAAACAGCAAATTATTAGATAAATCGACTACTTCACAATTACTTAAGCACTCCCGGAAAGGAAAGTTAAATACATCAGAATGGAATATAAAATGAAAAATTGTACAAAACCGCAAAATGGTTTCGAAGAAGCATCCAGTCATAAAAAATTCGAATAGTCCGACTCCAAATGGTCGCTGAACCAAACTTTACTTAAAATTACGCAAAAAAAATTACAAAACTAAACCTTCTCAAAAATCCAAGTTTATCTCTACAGCATGTCAGAAGAATTGGTCACTTCCGGGTATTTTGAAGCATTAAAAAATCTCTCTTATTAGCGTCTACAAAAATATTGCTTTCGGATGAATTACTTAGTTGTCAAAATTAAGAAGTCGTCTGGTGATGTAATTCGAATCCGCTCAATGCGTCTCAATACGAAAATCTTCACTGAGATTCAAAATGCTAAATATTCATTTGGATCACTGTGCGGACGCTATTGTGCCGGGAATACGGCGACGGCATCAACATTGGCGACATGTTACGAACGCAGAGAGAACCTACTGAGATGGACTGCATCACAACCGGATTGCTGATGCAGTCGATGTTCTTCTTTTATTTCCTCTTGCGTCACATTTGCTTGTGTTGTTGCCTTTGCTTTTGTTTTTATTATTAACGCATTTTTAACTCGAAGGAAGTATAGGATTCGAAGTCATTGACGCCGCTGCTGCTGCCGTCGCGTCGCCCTCACCGCTCCCGCACTCCACTACCTTTCAAATTCAATACACCACACCAAATCAATCCAAACCAAGCCAAGTCAACGCAAGTAAAATCAAGCTCCTTCACGTGCTCCACCGCCAATACGATTTTTGTCTATTGTTGTTGTTGTTTTTTGTTTTTGTTTTTGTTTGCCTAAGAAATTTCATTAATTTTTCGATCCAATTGTTTTGCTTTTTTTGGGCGGGCGAATATTTCACGCTGTCATTGTCGCTGTCCCATTATGCGCGTACGAGTGTGTCAGTTGTGTCGCGGATTGTGTCAATGCGTCTCTGTATAGCTGGCTGTGTTCGTGCTTTGTGTCTTCTTGCCTACCTTTTAACGAGAACGCGGAATCTATTTTATTGATTTTTGAGTTGCTTTTTTATTCGTTGCGCTTCTTTGCCGCTTTCTAATTGTTATTGTTGATGTAGTTTGTTTACTTCTTGACTCGGTTAAAAAAAAACGCGTTCTCACAGTTCGTGCTTCAATGGTTGGTCTCACTGTTGTTTGGCTGTTTCGGCGCCGACTATGAATGACAACAACGGCGACATGCACTAAAACAAAAATTGAAAAAAAAAATAATGCAACAACAGCACCACAAATCCAATTCTGCTCTATCAGAGGCAATTTCGATTTGCCGTCTCGCCGCGTACAACCAAACCGAAAGAGCGTTGAAAATGAACTGAACACAATTTTGCCGCTCGCAGTTGCACGTTTTGCACTAGTCTTGTACCATCTTATCGATATAGTCAACCCTCACACACTTTCTGTTCAGCTTTTTCACATTCTGTTAAAAACCAAAAAAAGGCGGACAAACAATCAACTCAAAATATATATATGCTAAAATATCCCAAAATTGCCAGGATATTTGAAAGTTTCCAACCGTGTTCTGTACGCGAAGTTGCTGTAATGAAACTGAAAATCTACTAAAATAAAGCAACAAAATACCATATGCATGCGAAATGTTAATATACTACATGAAAACAATTTGTAAATCCGCATAGATTGCTGTATGTTTATAAGAAATCAAAATCAATTTAAGTGAATACAATATAAACATGTGTATTACTTTTGAATATTTCTATGTGTATTGAAGCTTAAGCAAAACATAAGAAATGTATTTAATACAACAACGTGTGAACGTAGTTTTTAATCATAAGCTAGTACGTACAGATGTGTGGATACAAAAACATAAAGTAGAGCAATACCGACGACCTGTTTCAAAATACAAAACCGTGTACGTATTATTTATTTTGATTTATCGCTAAAATAATTTTTATGAACTGCTCTTATTGTAATTTAGGTGTAACATTAAAAACTTTTAAACAATATTCTAATTTCTGCAAATAAAAAAATGTCTTATTAGACCAAAAATGTATTGTAACCGCGAAACTGAAAAAATGCTATCGATATTGAAATTCGATATTTCACAGCATCAAAGTCGAATTAAAAATCGCGTCAAAGGTCGATGACTTAATTTTTTTCCCTGGATATATAACGGTTAACATTAAACGCAGTAAACTAAATGACATATTTGTATGATTATAAATAATGAGTATATATACAATTAGATTAGACTATGATGATAACAGATGCACCGTTAAGGGAATGACTGAGAAGGGTACTACTACTTCCTTAGGGGCGATAATTTGGGTGTATCCCTTTCAGTCTACGCCTTGTTGTGATTAAAGTCTATGTTCCAGCGCCTGGCTCAGGCGTGGAATCTGTTCAATTAGCTGGACAATATCTCCGCCGCTTCGTTTGATGAGCCGGATTTGCGGGTGATTGCCTCATCGTCCGCATACGTTTTGATGATCGTCCAGGTCTCTTCCTGATTTTTAGCTTCTGGATCTGAGTCTCAACCTCCTCTGGGGTGGTGAGTTTGGTTGGACTCTGGTCCACAACTCACGTCGATAGGGCTTCTGATGTTTCCCTTTTTCCGCAGGGCCAGCCAGAACGGCGTGAAGCGACTCTCCAACTCGTCTGCAAAAGCATCCGCCTTCTCCATCTCAGTGCATAACCACGGCTGTTGTTTAACGCACTTTGTGGCTCGCCCTAGATAGCGATGGCTTGAAGCATCAGATCTGTGAGTCTGGATTTTTATAATCGCTGATTTTGCAAAGTTCACTGACAAAACTTCCTACTCTTAAATAGTATGGCGGATCTATTTGTAATGGTCTGCTATTGTAATTGGAAATCGACTTTTATTAAGAATAGAGTATCCTTAAGCATTGGCTACATTAGAAATAATTTTCTCATAGATCTCAATGCCGCGAAGGTACGTATCCGCCTTGAGAAACTCGTCGTGATCGTGCAACAGCACCGGTGTGTTGTTCATTGGGGAAAAGCCCAGCGCCGGGATACCCACCTGGCGCAAATAGCGAGAATCGGTGCCACCGGTGAAGACTTGCAGTTTTATTTTGAGACCGCTAGAAGAATAATATTAAAATCTTGTAAGTCGCTGTGGACTTATGGATGGATAACTCACAGTTCGTTCACGGCGTTCTTGAATGGCATCCAGTATAGATTACTGTCGTCGGTGGCTGTCGGCTTGACTTTCGGGAGTTTGTGTTCGAACTTCAATTCGCAACCACCGCCGGCTTCTGCACACCATTTCTTCAGCTGCATATGTTAAAGCAAAAGAGAGCAGAAGTGAGAAAGGGAGTAGTACAAATGACTTCAACCATGACTCGCCTTAGCCTCAAACTCATTGTGGTCCACATCAAGTGCCAAACGCACATCAAAACCAAGCGTCAGCATTGGCGGCACCACGTTGCTCTGCACACCCCCACTGATGCGCGTCAAATTTATTGTGGTCACATCGCCAATTGTTAACGCTGGATCATTCTTCAATCGCTCGACTTGAGTGCGGCGCAACATCATCAATTTATCCAGAAGGTAGTGCAACTTTTCGCCAGCAGTGTTCGTTAGCAGCAATGAACCGTGACCCGCATTGCCGGAAATATTGATCATAAATCCTAAATGAAAAAAGTCGCGTCAATGGGTTTTGGTATCCGGCGTCAGTGTCCGTCAATCCATGTTACTCACGCCAAACGCTGCGTTCCGCATAGAACACCGTAAATTCTTCACCCGGCGATGCCAAGCCTTCGTCTAAACTGAAGCCAATATTGAGGGCTTTAAAGTTGTCCGAGTCAACGAATGGACGCATACCCAGACGGCCTCCCATTTCTTCGTCTATCGAAAACCAAAAACCATTTTCATTAATAATCATCAAACTTATTTCTGGGGCACTACTTACCCGCCACAAAGGAGATGTGTATGGTGCGCTTAAATTGTGCCCCTCGCCGCTTGAGGGCGCGTATTGCGGCTAGATATTGCATACCCACGCATTTCATATCTTGCGTGCCACGCGCAAAGATGCGACCCTCCGAGTCAATGTCTGCGCCAAATGGCGGATGTGTCCAATTCTCTGGAAAAACGGGCACCACATCCATGTGCGAGTTCAACAACACACTCGGCAACTCCGGCGATGTACCTAACCAGGTTAGCACCACAACTGGATTCGCCTTATTGATGGGATAATAAATCTGTGTCGGTAGATCCAACGATTTTGCCTGACGCTCAAGAAACTCCACACAAGGCACTATAATCAGTGATTCTTTATATTCCCCTTAATACAGATCAGGGTGGCACTCTACTCACCATAATCGGGATTGGGATGTACACTGGCTATGCGCAAATATTCCCGAAAAAATTGAATCTCCTCATTTGACTCCCACGGCGCTGTAGACGTCATTGCTTTGAATTACCACAAATATTGACTACGTGTCCGAATCGCCAGAAGTGTACCGTTCTAAAGCTGGTGTTGCACTGAATCGAGTCTACATTCCAAACGAGAACGTCAACCAAATCGAGAGCACGATCACATTCGCTACCGCCATCGCAACCGCAAATGTTGACAGCGCCAACAAAGCTAAATTGCCCCTGTCTCAGATAATTGAATCTAATTTACACATTCTCGGATACCCAGATACATATATACAAGCATAGATAGTGATATAGCAGATTAACTCGGCATTATCGCACGCCATAAGAGCGTAAAACCACTAACATTTTTCAAGCTGCTAATTGCAAAACCTTTCGTTTACTACATATTAGCGGTAAGAGGGACAGAAAGAACTCATCGCTGGCTCAGCTCCATGGCAAAAGCCATAATTTAGCCAACCGTTGTTTATCGCATATACATTTAGTTTGCCTCTGCTGATAACAACGTACGAACGTACATGCACTTTGATAATGTGAATTAATTTTTTTTTCTTTTATTAACTGGCAAAGCAATAAAAACAAGAGTGGAAGACACAACACCAAAAGCAAAAACAAAAGTTTAATCGCTGCGTATTTAAAGCGTTCATACGAAAGAAAATTCGAACCATTCGAGCAGTAGCCGTTGATCTTCGACTGAAGTAAGCATTGCCCTTCATTCGTTGTGAATGCCAATATTTGCAGCGCAGCAGCAGCTGCCCACAACAATAATTCGATTTTTCTTGTTTTGTTTTTGTTTGAATACGTTTTCCAGCCAAAATTATCACAACAATAGAATGACGAACTGGTCCAAAAATGAGGAAATTGAAATATTTCGCGAATATCTACGCATACCCAGCGTACATCCAAATATTGATTACTGTAAGTATTTGTCGTCTTCCAAATTCTGCTCCTCGAGCGTGTCATGCTTCATTTACTAGATGTGTTTTATTGGGCTTGTGTAAAAATGTATGGCCAAAAGTGACTGTAGTGCGACCGTTTGAGACTAAACATACCTAAAACCATGAAATCTGCCTTTAATATATACAATAATAGACCCTCATTAAGATAAGCTTACAAAATACAGTGTTCATATTATCAACTCCATCAAACAGCCGAGTGTGTTGCCTTCCTAAAACGTCAAGCTAAAAGCCTTGGATTGCCCGTTGAAGTGGTACATCCCGTTGTCGAGACAAAGCCGATTGTGCTCATCAAATGGGCGGGCAAGGAACCCGAATTGCCAGCAATTTTGCTTAACTCTCATATGGACGTTGTGCCGGTATTTGAGGACAAATGGTCACATCCGCCATTTGGTGCCGAAATCGATGCAGAGGGTAAAATTTATGCGCGAGGTGCGCAGGATATGAAATGCGTCGGCACTCAGTACTTGGGGGCAGTGCGTGCTCTGCAGAAGAAGGGTTATCAGCCAAAGCGTAACATTTATCTCTCCTTTGTGGCGGGTAAGTAGGTTGCTGTACCATATCCGGGGGTTGGCAATGCTACATGGCAGCTGCTAAACATATTTGTTCCTTTAATCTGCTTAATTTAGATGAAGAGATTGGCGGTGTTGCGGGCATGAAGGATTGGGTAAACACGGAAAACTTCAAGCATCTGAATATTGGATTCGCACTGGACGAGGGCATTTCAAGCACTGATGAGCATTTCCGTGTTTACTACGCTGAACGCACATTGTGGCGTAAGTGAATGAATCAAGCTACAAGATTTGGTTTCACTCTTATTCTTCTTCTTTGTCTTCACACACTCAGATTTGGACTTAAAAATTAGCGGTAACGCAGGACACGGTTCATTGCTGCTCGAAAACACTGCCGGAGAGAAGTTACACTTTATTCTCACCAAACTTATGGAATTCCGCCAGCAGCAGGTCAAAATGTTATCCGAAGATGTAACCCTTGATATTGGCGATGTAACCACTGTGAATTTAACTAAACTAAGGGGTGGCGTACAGAGTAATGTAGTGCCACCAATGTTGATAGCCACTTTCGATATACGCGTTGCCGTAACCGTTGATGCTGCGAACCTTGAACAACAAATACGTGATTGGTGTAAGGAAGCAGGCGGCGGCATTGAACTGGACTTCGAGCAGAAGAATCCCTATGCACCGGCGACAAAGGTCGATGCCAGTAATCCATATTGGTTGGCATTCCAGCAGGCAACCGAGCAACTGTAAGAAGCTTTTAGTCCGGATTAAAGTCCCTTAACTCACTCTTTCTTTCGTAGCGGCTTGAAGACAACACTACGCGTCTTTCCTGGCGCTACGGATAGTAGATTTTTGCGTAAATTTTGCATTCCGGCTTTGGGTTTCTCGCCGATCAATAATACACCCGTACTGCTGCACGACCACGACGAGTTCCTACGCGCCGATACATATATGCGCGGCATTGAGATCTACAAGAAGATCATCCCCTCCTTGGCGGATGTCTAAGTGCGCACGCACGCATGCACACTAAACGGGACTAGCTTATTTACCGTCCTAGCCTGTCGTAGTTTAGTAGTACTCTTTTTTTTCTACGCATTTACATATTTGTTCCAGACATTTGATAAAACAATTTGAGATAGAGGAAATATATGAGAACTGCGTATTTACGCTTATGACCGCAATAAATGCGGTTGCGAAACACGGTTGTGTGCACGTATTATCAGTGAATAAAAATAGAGAAAAATCAGCTTATATGCGCAACATCACAAAGCAAAACCAACAAGCGCACTGCCTGCCTTCCTTAAATAAACGCAGCGCATGGACAACAGACTTAGTCGTAGTCACAGTCGCCGAAAATGAGTGAAACTTGGGAGCAAAACGAGTAGATTGAAATTATTCGTGAATATCTACGCATAGCTAGTGTTCATCCGAATGTGGATTATAGTAAATATAATAAAGCATTAATAAGCCTAATCGTATGAACGTGGCTTTTTTTCCCTGCCCTACAAAGCGCAACGGCCTGCGTTGATTTTCTGAAACGTCAGGCTAAACGTCTCGACTTGCCGGTGGATGTGGTCTACCCAATGCCAGCGAAACCCATCGTGATAATGAAATGGCTCGGGGGCAAACCCACACTCCCGTCTATCTTGCTCAACTTCCATATGGATGTCGTGCCAGTGTTCGCGGATAAATGGACACATCCACCATTTGGCGCGGATATCGATGCGGTGGGCAGAATCTATGCGCGCGGGTCACAGGACATGAAGTGCATAGCCATCCAATATATGGCGGCGGTGCTTGCTCTCAAGCAAGAGGGTTATCAAACGAAACGCACCGTCTATCTGAAATTCGTGCCTGGTGGGTAAATTACAATATAATGTACGAATATAGAACAATGTTGACGCTCAGCAACATCTGCACAATCTAGATGAAGAAATCGGTGGCCTTCAGGGCATGTAGGCGTTCGTGGAGACGGACCACTTCAAGCAACTGAATGTTGGCTTTGCCTTTGACGAGGGCATTAGCAGTGATAATGAGGATTACTTTGCCTTCTATGCTGAACGTACATTTTGGCGTATGTATTATTTGCAGTGGCATTATCTGTCACTGTCCTTAATTCCTTCTCCTTCTGCTCAGCAGATTTGAAGTTCAAGATTAGCGGCAATGTCGCGCACGGTTCCTTGCTGCTTGAGAACACCGCCGGCGAGAAGCTCAATTAGTTGGTTGGAAAACTGATGGCTTTTCGTTCGCAACAAGTCAAACGTCTGGCGGAGGATGCAAGTCTTACGTTGGCTGATGTAACTAACGTGAATCTTACAAAGATCAGCGGCGGAGGTCACTTTTGATATACGATTTGCGCTGAGTGTCGATATTGAAGCCTTCGAGGTGCGCACAGGTAGGTGTCAGTTAGGTAGGACCCAACCCAAGAGTGGTTGGGTCTTCATAACAGAACTACTCGTTGCTTAGTCGGCCAAAGACCACTTACCCCAGCATATTCAAAATGATAGGCCCAAGCTGTGACAACAACATAATCAGTTATTTGTTGCGTTGTTGTTGTTGTTGTTTTTGTTGTTGTATCGGCGTACAAAAATGTGTGCGTTTGGTATTCCAACGAAAGTACCGTATTCCTGAGTTGGCAACCCTTGACCACAGAATGCTTCCCTGGGTCAGTTCTGGGACAAAGAGCCTGGAACTGTGCGAATCGATTTGTTACAGTTACAAACATCTACTGTTTCAGATACGGCAATGGTGCACTGAGGCTGGTGGTGACATCGAACTGGAATTCGTAGTGAGCAGTCCACGTTATGACGCAACAAAGCTCGACGACTCAAATCCGTTTTGGTTGGCATTCAAACGAGTCACTAACCAACTGTAAGTTCATGCAATAACAACCAGTTCCCTTTTCCACTCGTGTCTCAACGATAACTCTATCTCTCTCGTTAGGGGCTTGAAAGTTCAGAGTCACGTTATACCAGGTGCTACCGATGCACGCTATCTACGTAATTTGGGCATATCGACTTTGGGCTTCTTCTCACCAATAGTCAACACACCAATCTTGCTACACGATGAGTTCCTTGGTGCCCGTTGCTCTTCTGAAGTGCATCGAGATTTATGAGAAACTGATACCCGCGGTAGCCAATGTCTAGTGGACGAGTGAATGAAGAGATAAATCGACCGCAGATTATCGCATTATATTGTAACATTCATTTTGAAGTCATTTGTTTAATCAGATCAACCGGAAACGGGAATATATATGTACGCGTGTCCTTGTTGCTAATCGAGACCAAAGTTTGCAAGTAACGTAACTGTATAGTTGCGGGAGCATAAGTGAACATTTCTGGGTGGTAGGTGTGTTTGCATTGCACTTACCTGCATTGCGATCGGATTTGTTATCATAACATCGGCCGCCTCCTTTAAAGTCTTCACCGCGTCGCGCTCGCCCTCAGCTGCGGCAACTTTCGCCATAGCATCACGTATTGCCTCCTGTTCCACGGCCATGGCACGTTGAAGTTCCTTTGGCATATAAATTTCTTTGCTGTAAGAGTAAGGATACACAGTGAAGTTGAGGCCCGAAATCAGTGCTTTCTCGTACGACTTACATCTCAACACGTTCAACATTGACGCCCCAAGGTGCTGTGGCAACATCGAGTATTTCTCTAATTTGCTTCGACAGCGTACCCTTCGATGTGAGCAGCTCCATAAGCATTTGTGTGCCGGCCACATTGCGCAGTGTGGTCTGAGCAAGCAACTGAGTGGACTCCCTCAAATTGGCCACTTGAATGATGGCATCTAGAGGATCGTTAATGCTATAGTAGACCACAGCGTCCACTTTGATGCTCACAGAGTCTTTTGTCAGGATCTCTTGCGGCGGTACATCGAACGACGTTGTACGTAAATCGACAACCACGTATTTGTCAATGCACGGCAGCACGAAGACCAGTCCCGGGCCGCGTGCACCATCCTTTCTGCGAGAATGGAAAACACATCGAAAAACATTTAACTATGTACAGTAGTAAAGAGTCTACACAGTGTAGAGACCCCCCTTCCTTCATTGGTCCCATTGCCGCGACTCCCTCCCCCCAACGCGAACCCTAATCATGTTATTTTTCCATATGCGCAAAGCGACATGCATTGGCCACAGCTCACCTTAACCGACCAAGGCGGAGTATAACTGCTCGCTGGAACTCCTTCAATATAACGACGCACATAAAAATCGATATCGGAAAAGTAACGATCACCAGTACCAGTGATATCATATAGAAAATACGCTCCAAAAGTGTATGATTCTCGTCCTCACCTATGTACCAAATATTGGAGTAACGGTTACAATGAATTCTCCTTAATGCTTACTCGTCTGTATGTGTCTGGGTATGTCCGCTCTATTATTTGCCATCGTGACCGATACACTTCTAATTTGGATTAGGATAAACACGTGATTTCGATTCCGAGTTTTGTAAATTTTAATGCCAACAAAAAAAGGAGACAAAAACAAAACGAAAAACTATGAAAGACGAAACAACAAGTAAACTTGATCCAGAAATTTTTAGTTTGCTGATCTTCAATTCATCAAATGACAAATGTTTTAAGGTCCAGAGCAGTGTAGATGACCACTCGCCCCCTTATCAGATTATTCTACGATATCATGTCGATTGGGAACGGAAATACGATCGTAGAATCACGCTCACCAGCAATCGCGGTCATTGTTTGGAGGTATCTGAGCTGTGAATTAAAGTTGAAAAAAAAGAAGAACCGGAAACCGGAACCGTTAGGGGTCCGACGCTTTTCACGGTTATCAGATGTTTTCGTTTCATTTGTGTACCTGTAGCGTAGCTTTATTCTCAGACATTATATCGGATGCTTCCTTGAGCGCTTGTGAAGCATTAAGTTCACCCTCGGCTGAAACAATCTTAGCACGCGCCTCCCTCAAGGCCTCCGCTTCAGCAGCTAAAGCTCTCTGTAGAGACACGGGCAGACTAACGTCTTTGCTGCAATACACCAGAGTGTTTTAGTTCAGCTGTTCCAATGAAACTCAAAGCAATGCGCATACATTTCAACACGCTCGACATTCACACCCCACTGATCGGTTGCCTCATCGAGTATTTCACCGATTTGCTTGGATAGCATTTCTTTGGATGTGAAAAGTTCCATGAGCATTTTGGTGCCGGCCACATTTCGGAGTGTGGTCTGAGCAAGCAGCTGCGTCGATTCGCGCACATTTTCCACTTGGATAACAGCATCAAGTGGATCCTTGATGCTATAAAAGACCACAGCATCTACTTTGATGCTAACAGAGTCCTTGGTCAAGATCTCCTGCGGTGGCACATTAAACGAAGCGGTACGTAAGTCCACAACCACCCAGGTATCTATGCAAGGCAAGATGAAAACTAGACCAGGTCCACGTGCACGGCCCTTTCTGGAAACAATAAGACAAAAACTGCAACTTACTTCGGCATGGGAAACATAAACAGAAATGTGAATCACCTTAGCCGTCCAAGGCGAAAGACGACTGCACGACAAAACTCCGGCATTACGGTGAGACACAAAAATATCGAAATTGGAAAGGTGATGATAAATATTAACATCGACAGATAGTAAGCAAATTTCTCGGCGATGCCGTGGTCATCGTGCTCGGCTGCAATGAGTAGGCAAAATGAATTCGAACCGGAACTGACAGCTACAATGGCGTGTTACCCACTCGTCTGTATATTTCTTTTTACATTCTGCCTCAGGGGCTCTCTCTGCGTGTCGGCCATTTTATGCAAGCTTTGCAATTGAACACTTCGAATTTTGCGCTTTTCACAATGATTTTTTCTTATTTAACTCATCAAATCTGACGTATTACTGATTTTATATCTATATAGTAAATATGTGTCAAATTAGAATTGCCAACTGCCACGTTTCATGTTGTATAGAACGCTCCTCCACTTAGACAGCCCCCAAGCCGTACAAGACGACCACATAGTTGAGATAGTCCGTGCGGTTGACCTCAATATTCAGCTTGACAGTCCGATTGCCAATGCCACCATCGAGCAAGAAGACTTGAGACTGTAAACCCACGCTTCCTTGAACGTAGAGTTCGATTTTGGTGATGATAGGGTTGCTTGTGTTATTCCCTGGGTATGGATAGTTCCATTGCGTTCGGAATGAGCGCTGCGAATTGCTGGCCTTCACGGCTTGTGGCTCAAGATAGAAAGGCATTGCATCTGTAAAATGGCAGCTATTAGTGCGCAGTTTGGAATGCGTAATATAACCATCGAACTTACCATTTTCCAATTGGCCCAAAGTAAAGTAGTCCACTGCAGATTTTGGTGAACTCCTCGATTGTACCCGCTGCACAGCGCATAGTGCATTGAGTCCTTCGCTTACAGCCAAAATGCTGGCCAAGACTATTAGACGTGCAACGTGTGACTTTAACATTGCCTTCCTTATGATCTATGGTAGCCGCCTTCACTGCACTTTTATACTTTTCGAAATCGTCAAAGGGCTAGGTCCACAAATTGATAACCGTGTGCGTTCAAGCCCCGTTTTTCCGTTGGGTGTATAGATAAGCCATCTTACTGCAATAAAGTTAGAAATCAATGGAATACAATTTTTATCTATGGGACGGTTTGATTGGTGGGGGTTGGGCGCGCGTTTGACAACAGTGCGGAAGGAAGACATTGGTTGAATTTCATAATAAACTATAATTTCAATAGTAAACTACAACAACAACAAAAGTTAACATGGAATGGTATCATTTTGCTGCTTAATCAATTGCAGTTGTCCGTCGGCATGAACGCTCTGCCGGTCGCAGTTCAATTGCTTTCTCCATTAAACGAGCGGGACGCCAAAGCTCCAACAGCTGCAGAATGAGGTAGCAAATAGCAATGATGAGCACCCACACCCAGACACCACTGGCCAAATACGCGTTAAGTAGTTCCCCAATATAGCGTTTTGGCTCCGCTTGGACACGCTCGTACACTTTCACCGTGCGACGCGCTACATCCTCCCAATTGTACAACACAGAGACAAACTCATTGCACTTATACGGGCACAGTATTGGCTCAATGCCAACCGTGGATTCATTGAACGGCTGACACTGCAAGTCCGTGCCACCACACATACGCAACGAACGTTTTCGTTTGGCACGACGCTTAGACTGATGACCACGCTCACTGCTTGGAATGTGTCCGTTGTTGACAACGGTGGTTATGTGATTCTGCAAACGTTCGATGGCCAGTAGTACCCCATTGTAGATGGAATCGATTTCTGGTTCTGTAAGTATTATTAGGCTTGGTGGCAGCACCTCAGGTATGCCGCCGACTCGTGTCGAAACCACTTGCAGGCCACAAGCAGCAGCCTCCACTATCGCCATGCAATAGGCCTCGGTCAGTGATGTGTTCACAAAGATGTGCCCGCGCACAAGCACATCCCGCACACCGCTGTGATCGACAGCGCCAACGATCTCAACGCGATTCTGCATATTTGACTTCTCACGTATCTCTTCGAGTAGATCGCGTTTGGGTCCATCACCCACAATGATGAATTTGATGTGCGCGGAGTTCTTGAAGCGCGGTATCACGCCTGCAAGCAGATCGATACCTTTGCGGTAAACCAACCTGGACGCAACGACGATGTTGACTAGAAGGAAGTA
Organism: Cacoxenus indagator; assembly: GCA_035041755.1. Lineage (NCBI taxonomy): Eukaryota > Metazoa > Arthropoda > Insecta > Diptera > Drosophilidae > Cacoxenus > Cacoxenus indagator. The sequence goes on along the minus strand of JAWNKX010000220.1, from coordinate 878,741 downwards.
TGCTCTATTATTCCTTCAACATGGGCTTTAGTCTTCACTTACTTGTACCATCAGTGGGTCGCTTTGATGGGTCGGGCGTAAACATGGCGGTATCAACGGCATTCGGTATGACTGAGACTTTCTCCTTGGGCACACGGGCGCGGAGTACAGTATTCTCCTTGCCTATGGGTATAGCTTGTCATTTACAATTTACAATTTATAAGATTTCAGGGTACTTACCTATATGAGAGACACATATACAGTGATTCACGGAGGAGAGATTCATTTCCAACAATTTATTGGTGATCACTGCGGATAAATCGGCAAAGCCAAACAAACTATGGTCTGTAAAGACGGTCTGAGTTGGCGTTTGAAAGTCAATGTCACATTCAGAAGCTTTTAGAAGATCGACACAACGAGAAACACAACAAGCAAAGAATATGCCAAACTAACGGCACTCACCTTCAGTCCAAGCAAAGCGGCCACCATGAGGGTCTCATGTGCGAAAGCGCTAAACGCGGAATGGCCATGCACTATTTCAATGCGCTCACGCAACAGCACGCAGCGTATCAATGGCAAATTGCAAAACGCAGTTGGCAGTATACACTGATTATAGAAGACTTTAATTGGCAGGTAGTAGACCTTTAGAAGGTTAGTCAGGAAGCGTACACCCTTGCAGTCCCCATAGGAGTGGGTCAGCACAACAACCTACAAAGGCGAAAAGCTATTATACAAGTGAAATTTGGAAGTCATAAATATGACTTTATAATTTGCTTACCTTATGTCCATGCGACAGTAGCACCTGTGAGAGATTATAGATGTGCTCCTCGACGCCGCCAATGCTCGGGTAGAAGAAATCTGAGACCATGCTGAGTGAACCGAGTTCAATAGAGTCATATACAGACTTTAGTTTAAAAATACTTACCATATTCGCATTTTACGGTAAGCGAAGAGCTTAAATAAATGCACATTGAAATTGAGGAATTTTTGTTAAAGGACGGACGCACAGACCAAAAAATTATTTGGCCGAGCTAAACTCCACTAGCTAACCATTACCCCTGTGCACAGACAACAACGCCCTGTATCAGTAATGAGTGACGTTGTTATGGAGAAACATATGTTGTGGTTCTATCTCACTCGCACACTACGCGGGAAAGTTATCGAATTTTATTGCAAAATCAAATTCGAATTCAAAGATGGTAATCATAAAATTGATATATTTGAAAAGTTAATAAGGTAATGTAGATGGTAGGGTAATCATAAAATTGATATATTTGAAAAGTTAATCAGTTTATGTAGATGGTAGGGTACGGTCAATGCTGATAAGCGTACGGTTTAGGTGCCGCCTGCTCCAGAGGAGAAACCTTCCATAGCCTTTTCTTTGGAGACGTGTGGTGGCACATCTGGTAGTTGCTGTTTCGAAATTATCTTCATTCATTTGCTTACCACATTTAGAACATTCACTGTCACATAAAACGGCAACTTCACAACACTAATGCATGAACTCACTCTTTGCTGGCCATTGTGACTCAACATAATTCAACACTGGAGGAATTTGTGTCAGTTGTATTGTTGTTGTTTTGTTTTTATTTTTAAGCTTTTATACAGTTTATTCCACACTCATTTCTCATCGTTCAAAATGGCGTCGGAGGCAGCGGTTGACCAAGAATTCGTAAGTGACACAAAAACGAATTTTTTCGAATTAAATTATCACAAAATTATCGATAGTACGAATACGTGTATGCAAGAAAAAAGAATAAAAATTGAACAAAAAATGAAAAGAAAGGGAACACAAACAGAAGCCGCAAAATGTGCGAAAGCTTCTTTGCTGATGTTGATTATTAGTGTTTGCTGTGTGTGTCAGCGGCACCACCAGCAGCGACAGCAGCTGAGCAATGTATGTGTGTGTGTTCGTTCATTGTGCTACCTGCTTGAGTGAAGGTGTGCATGCGTGCGTGCATACCGACCGACTGCCCGCGTCTGTTTTTGTTGTATGTGTGTGTATGTAAGACGGTAAATTGAAACAAGTGCGCTGGCTAATGATGTTTATAATAATGATGATGACGATTAAGGATTGGTTGGTAGGGGTTTAGAAGTGCAAAAATATAAGAAATTGCCGTACGCATATTTAGTGTTTGTCTGTTAATTATGTATTTTATTTTAGTTTATTATAACTATTATTATTATTTTATTTTATTTTACTGTTTATGCTGTGCTTGCTCGAGTTTAATACGTGTGTGTGTTATCTCTATGGTACTGCCGTCGTCGTCGATGTTAAACGCCCCCCTTTGAAATCAACCGGCTTAGGCCGACACAGTGAACAAGTGTTCACTGCAGAAGAGTGAAGCCAGAAAAATATTCATAGAATTCCTGCACGCTAAATTTTTTATATAAAACAATAAACGCGGTTCGCACCACGCGTTCGTCCATCCGCCTTGTCTGTCCGAATGAGGAAATTGCTACAATTGTTTTTGTTATTGTTGTTGTTGTTTTTTTTTTACCCTTTTCCAGTTTCAATCGTGCCGCAAGTGTAAAGAAAAAAACACACACATAAGAAACCACGATGATATTCTTTACTATAATTACGAAATGTCACATTTCCATTCATTTCTTGTATCAACTCATGCCCCAAAATCATACTCACTTAAGATTTTGAGCAACTTTGTGAATCTTCGGGTTTATTTCTACAGTTCCCTTATTTCATGAGTGTGAACATCAGCATTAGCTTGTGGCATACAAAAGCAGGTACATTCATATATACTCTGAAATAACTGCCTTTGTAAGGAACAAGTAAGCAGGTATTTGAAAGCACTTAATTGATCAATAAATTAGTAATTAGTATTATATATACATGTGTATATATGTACATATGTACATAAAAAAAATGTTTGCAATACATGTATGTATATACATATGTACATATAATTATGTATGTGTGTATATTCCTCTCATTGATGAATGAATGAATATACACGTTACTTACGTTGAACTGTATTTCTTTTCTCATTTATCTTCGTATCTATTTTTTCGCTTGTTGTCTGTCTCACACTTGCCCATCGTAATATTATTCTTGAACCTACAACCATATGATCCAATGGATGCTCTGAACCTGTCGTATATATTATAATAATGATGATGATGATGTATAGAAATGTCTAACTTTGTTCATAATTGTATACGCTTTCTTGCGCTCAACTTGCAAGCTCACCTGATTATGAATAAATCCACACCAACACATTTCTCGTTGTCTTTTAACATTTGCGTGGAAAGCATTAGCAAAAAACGTATTTCATGGAGAACACTTACATTTCTCCATTTAAATAATGCGTCCTTAAAATGTTTCCCGGAATAATTCATATTTATCGTTATTTATATTTCTGTTTTTACTGTTGCTGCTGTTTTTGGCATCTGGATTCAATTTAAATGTTCAGAAAAAAATAACATACAAAAGTGGAGAAAAAGGTAGGCCAGCACAATCACAACCAGACCACGATGCCCACCGCTAAGCCGTATGCCTAACGTGTATTCTTAATCCGGATTCAGCTACTGCCCACGTTACATGACGCCTTGTCCTGGTTTAATTAACTTTGACGCAACCCACACAGCGCTCCCGACGCCTACATATTTCGCCAGTAGCCCGCATACAATACTCAAATTATTGCCAGACTTAAATCGCTCGCCCTGGCAAATGACTTTTGTTTGGTTTTTTTGTACTTGTTTTTTTTTTCGCCACGACGATGAATCTTCTTAGAAGATTGCAATTCATTGCCAGAGCAGAGCATCCAGCACACACAAATTTACACTCGGCCAGTGCCGCCCCACCGCCTCCAGTACGTTTTTCTTCTTGTAAACATTTTTAGATTTTTTTATTTATATGCGTTTCGAATTCGTCGAAGCCCTCGCTTTACAAATTTCCATTTCGGAAAATTCTCTACAACAACAGTCAAACAGGCAACGTACAGCAAGAAAAAAAAAACACTTTTTCCCGATAAAATACTCTTGGGGCTTATAATTTCAATTACTCTAAATGAAGAAAACATAGTCCATATATTGCTCACTACGAATATCAAATCAATCCTATGAAAACCAAGAGCCTCGGAAATTCGGAAATTCATGCAACAAAGGCCTTTTTATGGCAAACATCGAACTTTGGGCGACTTTTCTAATATAGATTGTATGTCCGATATATGAACTTTTTTAGGTTAGGAGGTGTTAATCAGTTAAAAGTTGGGGTCCATACAGTTGCGACAGGGAAGTTTGCCTAAATTGAGTCGCGAAGTCGCGGAAAGTACAATCCGTTAGTATAGGCTGATTATGCAGGATGTCCGACTTAGAGAAGGCGACTTTAGAAAGGAGATACCACTGCGAAACCACATTCGCCAAACTGTAGGTCAAAAGCAAGCTAGACGTTTGATGTATTTCGTTCTAAGTCTGGTATTTTAAAGTACTAGGTAGTTTTAACTGAACATGTTGAATTGAACTGTTCTTTGATTCAGCAAGCCTGGAATTGTGTAATTTTCGTAGTTCTCGTATGAGAAGTTTGATATGCATATTTAACGCTTTCGATGGATTTTCGCAGCCGATGCCGTTTCATGAATACATATAAGAGAGATAAAGAGAGAGAGAGAGAGCGAGAGAGCGAGTCTCACGGGCCCCTCTCGGTGCATTGCAGTCAATTATCCTTGCATACGGACTATGAACTCTGAAGCAACAAGGCAACGAGTCGAGTTTGTAAGAAATGGTAAATTTGCAACAAAAAATGAGAAATGAAATGCTAAAAGTACAATAACCTTTGAATGAATGCACATACGAACACACAAAAATACATATATGCACATATGTGTGTGATGACAACCACACAAAGTCGTCCTGCTTATTGAAGTTATGCACGTGACAGGCGCAAAATGACTAAGTCTGGCAAGTAGAACTACGATGAGTTATAGTGTTCGGCTTGTTGTGCGAGAGACGCGGGCGGAGACGCGTTTTGGCAACCCTCGCTGCATTTAAATCACACATCAACATAACACAGATAATTCCTTTCCTGTTATTTTGTTTCTGGTGTTGATGATTAAGCAACCGAGATAACAATAAACTTTCATTAAAAAGTTGTACAAAAATAAATGCAAAAACATTGTAAGAAGAACAAATATAAAAATATATTCAAAACAAAAAAATGCGGAAAAAACAATAAAACCACAATCAAAGGGTGCGCCGAGTGCGGCCGGAAACTGCACAGTAAAAATAGGTCAAAATGCTATCAGCAGCGTCGAAAAAACACTTTGCATCCAACATCAATTCAACAGGAACGGCATACTACAACAGCAACAAATGCGAATGGGTACGCAGCAAAAGCTACAACAACAAACAAACAGACAAGAAAAAATCGCAAATGGAAAAACCTCTTTTGTTTGTTGTATCTATAGAAAATTTTCTATATACACACTACACTCTACACTACATACGAGTGTATGGTATTTATAGAACAACTCTCCACCTCAACTTATTTCTTACGTTACCTGCTGATTTTCCTGGTGCTTGTCATGCGTTATCCTATCCCCCAATGATTTGATGTGTCATTTTTTGTTGACCATTTTGTTGCCGACAAGTGAAATTAAAGGGGAACATTTCATTCTTTATCATGTAACGCATATAACTTAACCTAGGTTTGTTGGGTCATACCGCCATCGGTTGTCTTTTAAATACTTTTTAAACAGCCCTCGTTGAAAATGATTTTAAACGCTTGATTAAAGTATATCAGAATCGATGTATTGTATTTCATTTGAACTGTTTATTTATGCGATTATTAGGAACACTCCGTGCTGTAATATGTGTATGTCCCGTTAAGGCCAACAGTGGAAGTGAAAGTATGCTGCTTTTCGATACCGAACGCCGGAGTTGATTTCAATCGATGAGTCACATTGTGAGAGCGACTTGTATGGTTACACCGTGTATACCCGGCTTAGTATTATTTTAATATCGATGCTATTAACTAAAAAGAAACTTTTTTAATCTTTAATACGCTTATGGGTCAGAACTTGTAACGGCTTTATTTATTCAAACAGACAGACAGACATTCACAGAGCAAATCAATGTTCAAAGGAGCTCTGACTTTGGTCAGTTGGTTGGTTGTGTAGATTAAGTTTTGTGGTGCGTCGTTCAAAGTTGTATGGATTACGCAATGTCATTTGAAGTAGGTCAGCAAACAATTTGCCACACAGGACGACAAGCGACAGACGACAGACAACAGACAACAGACAACATATGTCGGCTGAGCACATGGTTTCTGGACTTCACACTCATGAGAATTGGTATACAATCCGCTTACAGATGACTTCGTTCGTTTTTCTGCTTATTTCGCCTACAATCCGTTGCCTTCTCTGTTTCTTCTTCTTCACATTTTTTTTTATCGAAATAGCGTAGGAGCGCTCAAGTTGTTTACAGTTGGGCTTGGAGAGCCTTTTGTGCAGCACCGTGCTAGAGTTGTGATGAGTTCAAGTAAAACGAGTTGAATACAAACGAAATGGTTGAGTGAGTGGGTGGGGGCGGGGGGAGAAATAGAGAGAAAAACATTCATATCATAATAAATAAATATAGCCTTTTGGCGTGGTTAGGTCGGGTTGAATGACAGTCGCTGACTTGGTCTTAGCCCACATGTTGTCAACCTTGTTCGTGTTCATGTGTTCGTGTGCATATTTGTTCATGTTCTCGTGTATTCATGTGTTCGTGTGTATTAAATATGCAACTTACTAACGCGCACAATTCAGTGTAATTTACCCGTTCGCTCGATTTCTCAAATTAAATAAACTTTCAAGTATTCTCAGTTTATTGGATTTGCCATTGTAATTCGTAAAGCTCAGAAATGAACTCTTCAATTGTTACTTGGTTTTTATTGTTGCTGCTCATGGTATTGTTGCCGACACTTTTGCCGAGCAGTTCATAGTCACGCCTCTGGGGCTTATCAATTTTGACTATACAAACATATATGATACATATGTATTGTATATGAAAATGAGATATACTTTTTTTCGTTTTCTTTCACCATCTCTTTTTATATATATTATATATTTGCCCTGAATATATTTCCATTATGATGAATGTGAATGTGAGTTTGAGTTTAAGTTTGAGTTTGCGGTTGATGAACTTAGTTCCTCCGCACGAGTTCTTGTTGTTCTCCCTGAAATCCCCACTAATGATTGTTGTCCCCCTCGCGGCGGCTTGTTCATTTGCAATCGCGCTTTCACTGTTAGCTAGAACTCATATGAAGTGATTCGCATGCACATTTTTATTGCTAGCGTGCAGATACAATTTATATGTATCATACATTAAAATTAATATTTGTTATTTTGTTTGTTTGTGCGTATGTTATAAGCTGCCATACCGCTAATGCCATTGCACATCCAAACACTTTTTGCAGAGGATTCTTTCATATAATTTAGAGTCGCAAATGACAACCTTTTCATTTCAATGTCGGTCAAGATAACTCTTTCTTTCATTTATATTATCTGTGACAGTAACGCGCGGGGTATCAGAGATACCAGAGATGCTTTATGACAACAGTTTGCTTCATTTTAATTCACAAATTGCAGAACTTTTTGTATACATTTTATTGAAAGATGATCATTTAAAATTCGCTTGAATCAAAATATGTTGTCCCTTAATTTTCGCGAGAGAAGTTTGTTTATATTATATTATTATATTATAGTTTTTGTATTTAGTTTCACTGTTAATAAGTACGAGTAGCACGGTAAAATATGAAATGCAATGCAATAAGAAGTGAATAAAAAACCAGAGCGCCTTTATTTGTTGCTGTTCTTTTTCTTGTTTTTGTTTATTTTTTATTTTATTTTTTGTTCGTGTAGACGGCAGAGCTATTAGCTAAGCTTAAAGAGATTCAAATATGCGCAAAAGCTGCATTGGCAGCTTTAACCAGTAGGAGCACCCGTAGTATCATGCTCGATACTCCTCACCCTGCCCGCAATTGATTTTTTTTAGTTTGGAGTTTGGGTTTTCGAGCTTCGCTCCTCAGGGCCGCTTGCTGTGACCGAATTTGCTTGTTTGTTTCTTTGTTTTTGTTTTTATTATTGTTATTTTTTATTTTTGTTTCTGTCACTGATTAGTTTGACCGATTTGCTTCGTGAAAAGCAAAGATACTTTTTTATAACCTGGGGCCCTTCTCACTTTATACCCCCTCAAACCAAAGTTTGCTTCTTCAACTCGCTGCCCCTTTTTTGCATTCTTTTTTTGCTTTTGGATTTTGTTTGCTGTCAGTTTATATTCTTTGTGCTTCTTCGTCTAGTTGCAAGTTTGTTGTATCTCTAAGTTTACTTTTGTATCTTTTTGCATTTGTGGTAATTAAAAAGTTGTTGACTTTTTAATTTGGCTCGAGGCCAAAACTTTACGCGATGCTGTTTCTCGTTGTTGTCGATGAATAAAAATTTCTTTTCCTATATTTTATTATTATTCTTATTATTATTTTTAACGTTTTATTATTATTATTTTTTTTTTAAGTTTTTAAACTGCCTCGTACATGTATATCTTTCTCCGTGTAGTCGACAATGCGAATCATAATTTTTGTGATTTCTTTTCGACGACAACTCTTATTTGCTTTTGTATTGTGCTACATACTTACTTTTTTCGCTTGATTTGGAAGAAAGTTTTTAAGTACAATTGTTGTTATTCATTCTTTTCGTTTTTTCTGCCCAGCATCACGTACAAATGTACTTCTAAGCCGAATGTGGATGTCAAACAAATCGCCATAAATCGGTTTGCTTATTTGTAAACCATTTACCACGAAAATAGGCTTAGATACCGAAAAAGAAAAACCAAATGCACACATACGCAACACAAATTATTTAAGCGAGTAAAAATCTACTTTTTTTGTTTTTGTTAACGGCGAACTTTGCTGCTTTAACACATTTTTTTTTTTAAATATCAAGATTGAAAGCACAAAAAAGTTCAGAAGGTTATTAGAAAAACAAGAGAAACATTTCATTGTGGTTCAAACAATTTTGAAATGTCCTTCATTATCATTCGACCATTAGTACTTCAATCTGAAAGCTTTGGTATATATATATTTAATCGCACTATTCTCTGCACTCCGCACTCTGCATTTTCGTAATTCTCGCGCACGTTGAAAGCTACACTATACAAAAAAGTTGTTATTCATAAAGAAACAATTTTCATAATTTTCCAAAAAGATTGCAAAAATGCAGCAAATAGTGTGTGTTGTGCCAGCGAACTTTTTCGCTGGACCTCACAGTGATATATGTATTTAAAGATCGACAGTTAAATTTGCTTTGATTATTTAATGGTTTAAAAGTTGCCAATTATTTTTCATTTGGTGAGCGAATTTCGACGAACTGAACAAATACTTAAATGTAAACTGCTACTCGAATGTTAATGTGAACAGAGTGTATAATGAAGCAAAGTTTTTAGGCAAGTAATAATACGTGTTTGCGCAACAGAACGAACCTAACTTAAAGCGCGACAATCCACTTATATATTTTAACGCGATCAGCTGTTTTTGAGTGACATTCTATCAGAAGGTCGTTGACCTCTTAACAGCTGTTAGGTAGAGCCTTTGGCAGCACTGTTTGCGGAACCAAACAGTGTGTTTTATCACTTACTGTCTATTAAAATCTATTAAGGTCTATTTATTCATTTGATCGAGTGCACAGAATAGGGCGGTAAAACTCAAACGAAATTATGTTACATTACATTGGTTCTCGTAAAATTTTAGGGTATTAAAAAGTCACCTAAACCATATCGTACACTAGTCGCTTACACAACACAAAAGAAAACAAACAAAACGAAGTCTCGAGCTTCGAATCGGTTTGAATCAGCTCAGTGTAACTGTTGTTTGACTCTCCATTATGTGACTTTCTTTCTTGCATACGCTCTTACATTTCTCTGCTTTCATCTTTCACTCGCTACGCGCTCTCATTGCTATTAACCGCAGCATTATAGTTTGATGAACGACGCACACTGAAGCAGAATGACTGAGGTAGTATAAATAACTTATGTGGCAAGTTCTAAGCTAAATATTATATGAAAAAATCGCTGAAAGCGCTAAAAATTCTTTTGCACTAAATTATTGGTAAACGTCTTCGAACTTCGTTAAGTTGATCAAGAATAGATTTTTTAATTAATTTCTGCACCATGGTACTGCGACGTCTAAACTTAGCAAACACGCTTATCACATGATAACTCTCGTTCTTTTACTCTCTTTCTACCTTTTGTTTGCGTTCCAAACTGTTGCATTCGCTTCTACAATATTATTGATCTATCTGCTTGTCTTATCAGCTGTTTATCGGTCTGGGTTTCCTTGCCCTTTGTTTGATTGCAGAATTATCTTCGTCTCTTGCTCTGCAATTGCATTTGATAAGATCGTTGTCCAGCTCTCTTAATCTCTCAGAGTGCGCGTGCTCACTCATTCGCTCATCTTTGATCAGTATGTATGATTTGTGTTTGTACTGAGCTTAGCGTCAGTCGCCTTCAGTCGGTTTGCATCAGTTTTCGCAGCGTAGCGTCGCGACGTCGTTGTCAATCGTCTTCAATTGTGGAAGCTGTAAAAAAAAAGAAGAAAGAAAGAAGCAAGCCGCCACAAACAAGGAACACAACTGAATTTGCATTTAAAAACGGTTTTCTTTTTCCTATGCTTATCAGAGAAGATAGATAGCTTATTTCTTTAATTTTACGTTCTAAAAAGCCTTCTTTCTTCCATTCAAATATTTCGCAAGTGTGATTTTTTTTAGTTTCCTTTGTTGTGTGATTTCATTAATATACGATTAAAGAGTGCATGGAAAATTAAAAGAACAAATTTTCTTCTGCTTTTCTTACTTTATTTGAGTAATAAAGTAAGAAAATAAAGAAAACATGCGTAAATTCAACGCAAAAGAGGATTGCAGCTGCCGTCGCACTATTTTTAACTTCATTTCAAAGGTTTGGCTTATTTTTCCAACGTTTTTATTATTATAAACATAATTAATTATACACTTGATGAGGTGATTAGAAGCACAAGTTTAAAGTTTGTAACACACTGAAGGAAACATCGCCATCTTGATCAACTTAACGATTCGCGAGATTTAGCCATGTCAGTCTGCCCGTCTGTATGTATACCCTAGTTTTTAAGCTAGAGAACTAAAATTGTATATGGTTGAGGTGAATGGTAAGTTTAGTATCAATAGCCGATCTTAAAACGACTACGCGAGGTGAACTTTTTCATCAATTTTCATATAAATGTCACCATTTTGTGCGTTTCTTTTTATACTTCCAACCACCGTGTCTTACTGTCTTCTGGGTGAACCCAGGATTGTAATCTTGGCATTTAGGCCGATGTTCAAAGGTTCTACCTTCTGGTCCTATTCTATTGATTTTAGTTACGTAACTCCACGTTTTTCCAAACATTTATGTTTTCGATTTTATTTTTAATAATTTTTTTATTTTTTTATTTATTTATTAGATTAATTCATTTTCATTTCACTCTACGACGCTTTTAAAAGCGTATTTACTATTTACTCAAAATATCACAAGACTCTGTTGAAAGTTACAGGGGTACTGCTTGTTCGAAATAATTTGTGCCATTTCTGTGTACAGCTCAATATCGGCATTGCCTACGCAGAACTGAAAACTGTAGAAAATTTGCAGATCATAACGGGACCTTGGCTGAACTATTGCAGCAAAAAGCGGAGTGCAGCCAAGAATTTACATGTATTTAATATTTAATTAATATTTTATTCGAAATCTAATTTTGTGGCATATATGCATGTGTATGCCCATAGCTGTCCTAGGATTACTGTCATTAGAATAGCTTTCATAAAAACCACTATTTAAATCGCAGGCCCTTCAAACGGCGATAGTATTACAAAATCTGTTCAGCCAAAGTCAACGTGTTTTTTCAATGCATACATACATATGTACATACATATATATTGTTATTGTTTTTTATTTATAAATTTTTTTTTTTGCGCGTGTATCAATTTTGCCTTTTTGCGGCTTTCTTTTCACTTTCGTTCACCTTTTTTTGCTGTTGTTGCTACTTTTCTGCTCTTCGCTGCTGCAATTGTTGTTTCCGATTTCGGTTGCAACAAAGATGGTTTTTGTTGTTGTTGTCTTTATACGCTTCCTATTTGAGTAGATTTTTCGCTTATCTTCCTTACCTCGCTGTCTGTCCAATTGGACATTCTTCCAACCATTTTTTGATTACATTGCCGCAATGCTTGAATCAGTAGGTGGTTATTCATATAAATATGTATGTATGTATGCATGTATGCACTTGTAGGTGTATGTTCATCTGTATTTTATGCCTCATTATACTCTCGCTTCACTTTCGTTGCAACCTACTCAAACCATACCGCAAGCACCTCATCCACAGCCCACTCCTTCCTCTTTAAAATTCCACTTTGCTTTTGCTTTCCAATTAATTTGCCCCCTGTTGCTTGCCACCCAAAACCTGATCCTCTCTCCATTTTATTCCCTTATATTCTACTCTCCTTCCTACTCAAAGTAGGCCCCTTTGCAATCGCTTTATACTTTGTCTACTACGCTTCTTACACGGACAGAGTTGCGCCCATCATGGCCACCAAGTTTCATCTTCATCATTCGTGACCGTCTCCATCGCCCCTATCAGCGTTTCGCATGTTTATTGTTAGTATCTTGGAAACATCAAATCGAGAAAGCCTTCGTTTGGCACTATCGTAAATATAGTGCTACCGAAATTACTATTGAAAAAATTATGCCCATATGTGATACATTTGAAATTTCATTTTATATTTATTAATTAATTAGTTAGTTCCAATATTTTTCCTCAAAGTAACTCCGGTATCTCACGTCCATCATAGACGCCGTTCTTGTAGGCTTACTTTATTAGTGCGCCCAATGTTTTATCCAAAGAAAGCAAATGCGGATTACCGAAGACCATCAATAGGTAACGACTACGAGAAATCATCATCTTCATATCGCGCACAAAGCCTAAATAATAGCGATCGCGTGCGGAGCGTACACTGGAAATGAGTATAAAGTCGCGCTCCTGAAAACAATAATGAGAAAAATGATAAGTCGATATACATCGAGTGTGCGACGCACTGAAGACCAACCTGTCCTTGAAGCCGATGTGAAGTGCAAATTTCCGGCATTGGGATGCCTTCGGCGATAAAATATTCTGTCAAGTACTGTACTTGCCTCGAATAGGGTGTCAGAATGGCGACTTGATCAAGTTTGACACCGGCACGATATAGTTTAACAGTCCAGGAAAAAACCTAGGTATTTATAAAGATGTTATGAAGGACCATTAAATTCGATTGTCGTAGTAAACCTGTTTTGCCTCATCTGGATTATACCAGGATGGCGAATCCTCCTCCTGCATGTCATTGCTGTATGTCCCGTAGAAGAATACACCATTTGATATGAATGGCTGCATTCGGTTGAGTAACAGTGTTGAATCATTCACGGAATTGATAAGGTTCTGGAACGGCAAACCACGATAGCAGCAGGTGAGATTTGTCACCAGTCTGGGATCGTAGTTCGAGGAGTCCAAGACATATGCTGGGTTCTCCTTGTAAGGTGCATACCCCATTATTCGCTCTATAAGCGAACGGGAATAACTCTCTTCACCAGCATAGCCCTTAATTGCAATGAACTGCGATTCATTTATATCTCCGGCCAATATGACCTGACCTTGCTTCTGAGACACCATGCTAATGGGTATCATGCTTTCTGGTTCAGTGCATTGTTCAGCTGCATCAATAAGCACGTGCGTGAAGTGGTCAGGTGGGAAATCTAGTTGCATATAAGTGCCTAGTGTGCTGCAGGTACTGATGGTAACCCGATAGCCCGTCAAATGTTTCAGTTGGCAGCACAACACTGAAGCACTCTCAGTTTCTCTTATCTGTTGTAAAGTGAACAAACATCTTATTTACTTTCATACATTCAGTTTCATATGTGACTTACTTTGTCCTCAGAGATATTATTAATACCAGTATCAACTCTAGCGCAATACTTTAGTAAATCATAAGGAATTTCGTACTCTTCGATTGCATTGTGCGATATCAGACGGAGAATTTCGCTATTGTGAAGCATCTTACTATCAATGATACGTTTTAGAATTAAATTCGCAGTGCTGTTTGAAGGTGTGCCGACCAAGAGGTGTGACCTTGCTAGGTTGCGTATCAGCTGAATTATGGTCTCTACCACAGTTACAGTTTTTCCAGTACCTGGCGGGCCGAATATAATGTAGGGCATTTTTTGGTTCTCGCAACGAAGAATATTACAGACGGCACTCTTCTGCATATCATTTAAACTCGGATTGTTCCATTTTAACTCTCTGTCAAACAAGTAGAGTTTTCCCCGAACGAGGCGCACTGCCAGCTGCAAATAACCCCGTGGGTTCAGCTTTGTTGGAAACAAAAACTCGTCTCCCAACCTTTTTGTAACATCATGCAATGCTTGATGTTGCATTTGGAAGCAATCACGGGAATAATGGAACTCTATGCGATAATCTTCTCCATTGTAACGTTCTTGGAAGCTGGGATGAAATTCAAGCAGCACACGATTTAAAAGAACTTTGTACACGACGCCCTCATATTTGTTGTTAGAAACAGCACTGTGATCAAAGGCGTAGACAATGTCGCCAGTCAAAATGGAGGGACGACGCTCTGCGAGATTGTCAACCGTGAGCGAGAGGAAGTCACCGTCGCGTTCAAAACTCGCTCGCTCGCGTGCGTTTTTGCGAAAATTCAGAACGATTTCACTTTCCTCAAGGTGTAAAAGTAAGCTGAAATATTTCAGATAATTGTTAAACGTGAGTGGCTCTTGTAGCCATGGATACAGGTTCTCAATATGTTTCAGCTTGTCAGAATCACGATGGTGTGGCATAGTCAAATAAGTTTGTAGCAGTTCCTGGGGCACTTCATATATTCCAATTCGGCGTTTGTTGCCGGAGGAATCACCTGGCAACAAATCCGATTTTCGTGACGAAACCAAATTGGCATAAACAGCTGAAGACTGGCTAATACAGCTGAGTGTCCGTAGCGAACTGGAGCTCAAAGGACGCATTGCTTCCATTTCTTGATCCTTCGGCACACAGATAACTGAGATCATTTTCTTAATTGTGAAATTGAAATCCTTAAAGACGATGGTAAAGTACTCATGTACTTCGCCCAAAAATTTCGCATTGACTTCAAAAATAAGGAAAATTTCAGCTTCAGGCTCGAGTTTGAATCCCGTAGGGGAAGGTTTGATCAAACGCGCTTGGGCATCCCATCGGTTTTGGAATACCACTTTTTTAATTCTGAAAGTCACGTTGCGGTTATTTTTCATACGCCATGTAATTATCTTCGTGGTGCCAATGACAACAAGAACACAGATATTCTCGACAGTAAGGGATATGGCTGGATTATCGCAAACTTGAGATATTTTTGAATTCCTTGTTATCGTCAATAGACTGAAGTTCTCATTGAGTTTAGTCAGTTTAATGCAACGCCATACGCATTTTCCCTGAAATTTGCAAAGCCACTTTAGCATGAATTTATGGACATTTTTAAAGAATTATCTAATAAACTTACGAATTCACATTCGATCAGGTCTGCTTTTACGAAATCACCATTGTTCAATATTTCTCCAATTTCGCACAAATCCAAGAACCCGTAAGCATCACCGCTTAGTATCACGACACCAAATTGGATGGATTTTACCTGGCAGTTCTGATTGAGCTTCCGACGCTTCGGCTCCACACTAATCGGCTTCTCATTGCAATTGAGTTGCACTCGATCGCCAAAACGGGGTCTAAAGCCAATTTTAATGTCATTTATTTTCGCACTGATCATGAGGCCATTGTCGGTCATCACGATAATTATATCATGCCGGCATTCATGTACCGTACCGACCATATTTCGATTCTGGGTTGTAACCAGTTGCAGCGACAAAGAATTCAGGCGAACAATTTCCTTTAAGAGCAGTTTCTCCGAATGCGTTTTAACACTGTACTGGCCAAGTATTCTGTCAATTTTCAACAATTTTATGAGACCGTCGTTAACTTCGAAATAATACTCTACTTTTTGTCCAATACACAAATCATCAATATTTATATTCTTTTTAGATATCTGCTCTAAATTGAACTCAATGAAGTTGTCAATAATGACTTTGTCGCTCTTCAAAGCCGTTATCAACCCTGTGTTGCTTCGCCCGTGTTTATTGCCCTCGCTCTGTGAATCTACCAACACATTACTACTTCCATTTTCCTGCGACTCTTGCTCGATGCTTCCATCCTCTTCGGTTACAATTATTTGCGAAAGCTTTATGCCCAGACTTTCGCCGTCGCTGTCTGAATCTTCAAACACGCGTGCACTTCCATTTTCCTGCGACTCTTGCTCGATGCTTCCATCCTCTTCGGTTACAATTATTTGCGAAAGCTTTATGCCCAGACTTTCGCCGTCGCTGTCTGAATCTTCAAACACGCGTGCACTTCCATTTTCCTGCGACTCTTGCTGGATGCTTCCATCCTCTTCGGTTTGCAATTCATTTGAGATCAGACTTTTGGCGTTAACTCTTAATTTACTTAATAAAACACCCATGGCAAAATCTTTTGCTCTTACACAAAGAAGCGTTCAGAATAAAATGAAGCCACTGAGTCGGTCATATAAGAGATGAAACGATTCGAATACATACAAGTACTTACTCGTTGCTTTCTACATCTGGAACAGATACTATTCCGGAATGATATTTTGAAACCGAGTAGCAAGGAGGTATTGGTGAAAAGTACTCGTATCGGTACCCGATTGTTCCAATTCCAACTGGGGCGCTCGGGCAGTACATTTGTAATTGTTTTATGGTTTGTGGTATACACAATTACATAAAGGCTCGAACAGAATGGTGTAACTTGTTACTCTAGTTGTGTTACTCTGACTTGCCCATGGTTCTGTAACATTAGAGTTGTCATACAATTAAAAATGCCAATTATTTTTTATTAATGCACTGAACAACCCTGCGCTTGCCATTTCTAAGAAAGACAAAGAGAGAGATAGAGTGAGAGACGATTTATTAACGAGCAAATTTAAATAATTTGACTTCTCACGGTAACACCAGAGTAACAAGCAGAGTCACAACCTAGCATTCTGTTCGTTCACGTACGAACTACTGTATTTGATTTTTTGACGGGTAACAACAAGAGAAACAAGTAACACCATTCTGTTCGAGCCTTAATTCAGTCAATGGTCTGAATGTAAAATACAAATTAAGATCCACGCTTCAAAAATTTGTATTTTCAAGATCAAACAGCATGTGTTAAAAATAAAAATAAAATATTATTAAAGTCGATGCAATTACAAATAGTGGATTTGAAGAAGAAGTCCCCAGCGAAGATTTTGTTTTTGGTTGGATGTGCTAACTCAAAAGGCGATTAGGTGTCAATATACAAATTTGACTAAATTTGTCTGCCCATTAAAAGTCAACTTATTAGAAGGCTTGGAGAATTTAAACCCTTTCATGCAAACCTATATACACAAGTGCCAACGTTTTTGGACATTGTTGGTGTAATTGTACCTTGCGAGGTTCAAGGTTGTACCTTGAACAGTGATTGTTATTTTATTTTTATTTTTTTTTATAAAATATGGGGTGGTGTTTTAAACACAAAACAATTTAAAATGCCTAAAATGCCATCAAAAGAAAAAAATAGTAACGGTGCTACTGAGCTGCCAAAAGTATTAAGAATAATGCTACTGATGTAACTAATCATTATGTGAATTACTTTCGTCCACTCCAAACTTTAATGGACGATGAGGAGAGTGCCAACCATATGGCAAGTGAGAATACAACTGACATAGAATCTATCGTTCGTCCAAAAGATACGGTCCCTCCAACTGCAGTTCTAAACAAGAACTCTAAATTCATTCACGATGGATGGAATTCAATATCCGTTGGAATAAAAGTTTTCCTAAAAACCATGAATGAAATGAAAAAAATCTTGCTTGTATTGAGTTGAAAGCGAAAGACTGTGAGTTCTTCTCCTATGAAACGAGAAACACAAAACCATGCAAAGCAGTGCTGTGTGGCCTCGACAAAGTATTAAATTTGAAACTAAAAAAAATGCTGACAGACTTCGGCCCCAAGTGCTTAGAAGTCAAAGCCGTGAAAAAGAAAACTAGACGTGGACATGATATTCTCTTATATATAATATACTTTAAGAACAAGTCAATCACATTACAAAAACTTAAGAACAATTATTCCTCCATCTATCACACCAATGTGCGATGGAAATATAAAACTAAAGCTCCCACAACACACCTACTACTAATCGAAACTCAGTGATTCAGACAGTCATTCCAAAAACTTCTTGAAAAAGATTCGGAAATGTGTACATTTCAAAGTTTCAAATGATATATTTTTCAATTTATTGTCGGCCAAAGAGAAATATATATAATTCTTGCGATCATCTCTAATCCACAACTATTTCTTCTTTAGCAGCAACGCGCCGGGTACCAGCTAGTATCAAATATGATACGAGCAATAAAATAAATACAGAAACTTTAAAAGTGAGTTAGTAGGTTGATTTCCATGATTTCAATGATCATTATTCGCGTATTTTTTAAGAGGTGGTCTCGGTCTTAATTTAACACGGCCTTGTGCCGTGCTATTCAGCTTTTAGTAGTAGTTGCTGACAGCCTATAATGGCAGGTATTGAGGTTGATTCGTCTGATCTTCTTGAAATTACCTTAAAATTATTGAGCCATTTCCGAAATAATGCCATTTTCCTACAACAGTTTTCAACGTTTTTTTCCTTATCTGCCTCCATAATCTCACTTAAATTTGCTAATTCAATTCATTAATTGTGGCCTGTGTGATTACGCTGGTAATCGGGAATTGCAAATTCAGTTAAATGGCGGATACTTAGGGGAGAGAGAAAAACATTAACTGGATTTTAGAACAAGCCCCAATCAGTATAGTCAATTATTCCAATTCGTTTGCCGTTCCTATTTATACTTTCTAATTGCACTGAAAGTTTCGAACGAAGCGGCGATCGATCAGGCCAGAGAGATACGCTTCCGTTTTGATGTTTTCATACTTACCGGGCAGAGTATTAAATCAGCGCAGCCCAGTGTAGATCGTGGCGGAGTACATGCTCAACAAACTTTCTACGACGCACGTTTCGAGGTCTTCACGTTTCTCCAATGAGCGAACAAAATTCATCATGCAAATGGATCGAATGGTAACGAGGAAACGAGGCGCAAGCGGGCGAATAAAGAAGCGAATTGGAAAACACTATGGAAAACGGTTAGAGGAAAGCAGCAGAAGCAAGGAATCGCACGAAAAACGGTTATATGAAATGGTAATGATCTGTGCTGTGCTCCTTTGCTTTGCACATACATACACACGCCCCGGTCGGGGGAGGGTATATTATGTTGATAATGATGTTGATGATGGTGTGTTGGTGATAATGATGATACTATTGCTGATGGTTGCGTTGATGGAGCAACATTTTAAACCGGAAGCGCTTTAAATTGTTTAGCATTTTACGCGCTCTTTATATTTTTGAAATTGTTTTCGCTTATATCGGTGTTGCCCCCACGAGCACTTAATGTCCGTCACAAAGTCCACTCCATGTCTAACTACGTATTTCTGTAAATTTACGTACTAGTGTGTGCATGCGTGTGTCACTGGTGTTATGCAAACAGGGAAAAAAAAAAAACAATTTCCTGTTACTCTTTTATTCAATAAGCAAAAGAAGCAGACAGAGTCGCAATGGAAACAACAACATAGGCACCGTATTATAGGCGTGGCAGTAGCTTCCGCAACGTCATTTAAGTTGGACTCTCTCCTCCATACTGAATGAATTGGGCAGACGGAGAATGTTTAATCGTCGTCATATCCTGATTGCATCCTGTAGAAACTTTTACATTGTGCTGCTCAGTCAAATGACATTTACAAAAGCCTCACTTCCCCTGGCCCATGCCACTGCTTTTCCACGCTGTTAATTAGTATTTAGACTCAACCGCTGTGGCTTTCAGTTGCTGCGACCACGTCGAATTAAGAGACAGTGTCTGACAGATAGACTTTCCGTCCGCATAATTATAATGGAGTATTTCACACGATTTCGATTGCGCAAAATCGATGTTTTAACAACAGAAATTTCTTGGAATATACTGTTTTTTCAAACAATATTTGCACACGTGTCTTACATGTTCGACCTCGACCCCCATAAAGTAAAAGAATAACATAATAATAAAAATAAAAATAATAATGGCGTTAGAAAGTAACAAAGGAAAAAATACGAAAATTTTCAGTGAATCAAAAATGGTATCTTGGTTCAATTCATTCGCTTCGCTATTTATCTAAGAAAACAGCTTTAATGGACACAAAAAGCGAAAAACATATAGATATATAGGTTCAGTTTGGTTTGCCATCATTTCTTTATAATTAAAAATCAAAAAATAAATTTTTAAAAATTCCAATGAAACAGAAATTTAAGCGGAAGCGCCAAGCTAACTTGTATTCTAAACGAGATACATTCGAGTTGAGTGGCACGCCCACCTTCTCTGTACGCCTTTATTCGCAATTACACACAATTTTGAATGGATCCAATGGAATAATTAAACTTGCTGTCGCCGCAACTGATGCTGAAGCTGAAACCTCAAAAGTAGCACTACCTTCCTGGAAGTTTTTATTTCATAAAAATTGTAGAAGGCCAAAATGGTGTTGCTGATTATGGTAATGAAGGTGATTCTGATGATGTACATACATATCAGCAACTTCGTAGAAAAATTAAAAACTAATCACAACAACAGCATCAGTGGCGGCAGCAGTGAAGGTGACGCACAAATCAACTTTAGAGGAATCAGTCGCACGCTTTGTTGTTGTGTTGGTGGGGGAAAAGAATGTACTAACTTACCTACATCAATGGAACGTCAACATGACAGCGATGACAGCATGCTTAAATGCACTTATACATATACAGCATAGAGAGAGAAAGGTGAAAACTTACGGTAGACGATGAAAAGTGCGATACGAGGGAATGGGCGAGCGGAAAACGCTCTCGGCTCAAAGTCGCGTTGGCATGACTCAAATGGTTGGCATTTTCGTTGGGCGAGCAGAGCTGACGTCGTTATCTTCATCGGAATCAGCAGCGTCGCGCTGATATCAGCAGCCAAGTCGCCTGCATGCATGACTTGTCTATTGAATACTTTCGTTGTTGTTCTGTCCCAAGTTTCTCCGAATTGCGGTCCATTCGTCTATCACAATGCGCGCCTGACTCGTTTCTCATTCATTTACTCACTCATTCAACCGGCTAACTTGGCAAACACACACACACACGCATCCACACTTTGCTACTGTGCTACTGACTTTACTCGTTCGTCATCGTCATCGTCATCAACGCCAGCTGTGTTCCCTGCCTCTTTTCATCAAACAATGCGCTCATAGCTTATCGCTGAAGTCTTTGCCGTTGTTCGCTGTCAGCGTCGCTGTCGTCGTTAATCGGGCCTCGTACTTCGCCGTCGATCGATGAGCATTCGGTTTTCCGATGCCACTTCGAACTCGTACGTGATGGGAAGCAAACGCGTCGCGTTCTTCAAACTTTGAACAGTGTTTTTAATACAAAATATCTCGTATTCATTCTCACTGTCATTGCCATATTTAAGTTTGTTTTTTGTTTGAATTTTTTTCTTGTTTTGTTGCGTGTTTATAAGTGTTACAATTGTAAAAAAATTAAAAACTGTGAATACTTTAAAAATTAACATAAATATATCGAAAACTTGTTGAAAAATCGAGAACTTCAGTGACGTACTGCTTAGCAGACATCACAAGCCATGGTGCATCTGTTGATTTGCAATTCCAGCCGCGACCAATATTTGCAGGTTAGTGTTGTAAAATAACGCGTTATGAAGTTTATCCGCGGCTCAGCTGACATTTGCTAATTAAAGCAGCTGTATATAGGAGTGATCAATAATTTATATAGCTTTACCGCCCTATTCTGTGCACTCTATCTATAAAATTCATATTAATTAAATAGTTAGAAGCTTATGTCATTTTTGTTATTCCGGCGCACATGGAAAGCTTCACTATTACAAAAAAGCTGTTTTTCGTAACAGTCCAAAAAAAAACCACTCCACAGCGGAGAGTATGGTATTTTTTTTGCTTGAAGAAACCTCACTTCGCTTTGTTTCACCGTGCAAATCAGTTCTGAAACAGTCGGGAGACCGACGGTTAGCTCATAGCACCCACATGGTTGATTCCTACGCACTTTTGGTATGACCCATTTGCGTAGAAATATAAATCCGCCAAGAAACGAAACTCAAATGGAATTTTTGAGTTTCCATTATCCCGCGGCTTCAATTGCTCTATCAATAGGTGGCACAATATTTTTGAGAGTCGATAGTTTCTTTCAAAAACATTGGCCGATATTGAAAAAGGATCACTATTATCACACAATGACTTTAAAACGCTTCTATTGGAAAAATTGTCATCATCTTCCAAAAACTTTGCTAAAAGGCAGCAAAACACGTTGTTATCCATTTTAGCAGTGTGTTAATAGTGTGCGAAATATTTTGACATGACCTGATGAGGAGGTGTAAAAAATCGGCATTAGATAGAGCAAAGAGCTTTTCTAAATGAGCAAAATCACTCAAAACATCACATTAAAATGTTTTGTCGCTTGCTGCCAATCAAAATCAATCAAAATCTTTCAAAATATATCTATTCATTTGATAGAGTGCACAGATTAGGGCGGTTATTTGGTTATATTTCATTCATTCAATCATAAAATCTATGTACAATGTCGTTATAACGGAGTTGCTAATTTAAAATCTTTAAAGTTTTTTACAACTACGACTTCACATAATTTCATTGCATTCCATTTAGAAAGAACATTCAAATTACGTTTTATGTGATTTGCTGTTGCTCCAAACTAGGACAAGAAAATACATTTTTGTGGCACATTACTCACACTCAAACGGATTCCCAGAGCTTATCTATCGACACATGTAAGACAAATGAGGGTCAAGCACTGCCCACACTCACATTACATAAAACAAACAATTTTATAGACATTTAATTTGTAAATATTTTGCAAGGATTCAAGTAAAAATAAGGCCCCACAGTTTATTCGAAATACATAATTTGAATTTCTGCTTCTGATTTAGTTTCGACTGCTCCTGATGCTGTCATAAACTATCAGAAGTGGCATGTCATATTGAAAATCATCGGAGCGTATTGGCGTTGCTCGGGAACGGTTTACTCGGGAACAATTACTTTCGTTAATGTGAAATACGAAATTCAAACGTAATTCATTGATTGAAGTGATAGTTACACAGATAGACACGAGATACATTTTGCACATCCGAAAATTGTGTGTGTGCAAAATTAATGGGAAATCAAACTCATAAAATAAGAAATCTGTGTGAGGAATGATGGTTTTTCGCATTAAATCATTAGCAGTCGAGAATTTGACGATGTGAATTCGTGCGTAAATTTAATATTAATCGAATTGAGTTGATTGCGATTCGTCTTGATTTGACGTAGTAGCTAGATATTATTGCTTTTTCAGGGAATTACAAAAATTTTACATCTGATTTCACCGCATATATTTAAAAAAAAAACTGCAAATCTTAATCCGCATTAATCTGTATGTATCATTTTGGCTTATGAGCTATTGCTATAACATTAGCTAATATCAAAATATATTTTTTTAAATTTAGTTTGTCGAACATTTTCTAGAATCCTAAAGAGTATATATTTGCTGAATTATTAATAGTCTCCGTTATAACCCACCCAACCAAATGTGCATATTGTATAATAACTTTTCCTTTTCCTGTGTTACTCCAAATCAATCATTCATAATGCGAAGGAACTGATTTTGTTTCCCAATGATGATCTTAATCACACCTATTTGATCTCACCAATGAACAGCATGACCTTTCCATAAATTTTCCTACGTATACGGAACACAACAGCACAATAACTCAATTTCAGTACAGAAAATAAAACCGAAATTGGCATAATACATGTACCTGCCATCTGGCATGAAACTATTACTTCCTACTGAGATCATTTTGTATAAGCGTCTGTCTTGGGTCACCACTTTCTTTGAATATCTTCATTTCGAAATTTGTTATACTAATTGAATCGTATAAAATGTGTAGCTCGATTGAAGCTCGTATTTCAAGTGTCTTCGAATTCGCTAATCAATATATTCCCTAAATTATCTACACGACCTACCGCAATATTTTACACAAAAATAAAAAAATAACTTCAAAGACGATTAAGTTCTAGGAAATACCAAAAAAGCTACTGCAGAACCCATTCATCGTACGACTTTTTATTTATTAATTTTTTTTTTTTTCTAACAGACCCTCCCTCTACTTGTCCCCTTTTATGACTTCCAGCTGCCATAGTCGTTTAATAATTCCTGTCATTATTTGCAACAGCAACAATCAATGCCTGACACACTTGCTGGATCTATGATACTTCGTACTCGTATCTAAAAATACTCTCGCTAGGCAATTAAAAAAAACCTCTTCTTGGAAAAACTGCGCCGATAATCATTCTGCAATAAAGTCAAATCGAATTGAATAAAACAAAATAAGCTGAGTCGGCAGTGATATGGAGCGACGAGAGGAAATCGTTTCATAGTTGCTACAATCGGCTATAAAAAAGCCATAATCAGCGCTACTTGTACTTCAAGTGCCCGAGTCAAAGACAAGCAACTCGACAACGACAACGAAGGCGTTGATGGCGGCCAAGGCAACGGTGGCAGCGACTTTGACTGATGTGAAAACGAAATCGTTGGAACGGTCGCATTGCCAACTAACCTAGCTATAATCTGAACTGCAGTTGAGTGACGCGGAAAAGTGCTATCACTTTTCGCTTACGGCGCCGTGGGCTTCCCTCATTTTTGTTGCTATGCTACGCTCTCTTCTGTGTGACGGCGAATTCTACGAAGTTTTCATGTTCATGATTGTTCATGATTAATGAAAATGTGACATTTTTATGGCAAAATTGGTAGTCACTTTAGCAAATCGTATTCCATGAATTTAGATACATATTTTATAAATTTGATACGAACTTTGTATGTTGTGGCGTTCATGGTGAGTTTTGTGCTGTCAAAAAATTATCCAGAAAAAATATTTCAATACTCTTTAAAGTTTATTTTGTCGCCGTCATAAGTGAGAGAGAGAGAGAGAGAGGTTCTTTTTGAAACGCGTTGAACTTATCGAGTAGCTTCATCTTATCCGCGTGAAGAGTGGCGAAGCGCTGTCATAGGCGAAACTGAAATTTTCTTTTTCGTTCTTAATTAAAATCATATTAGCATCATCAAAGTCGAGTTATATTATGAGGTGTTAAAAATAACCGCGTTACAATAACAATAACAACACACAGCCGTTGATGTTGTGAGTGCAGTAAAATGACAGAATAGAGAGGTTTATGCACTTCTCTCTCTCTCTCTCTTCTGTTCTATCGGTTTTGTAAAGCCGTGTTATTGTTGTTGTTCCATTTTCGTTTCATACACATCGTGGGAGAGATCAATTTTGTGTGTTTGCGCTCTCTTTGCTAACATTAATGTATTAGTGTTGGGTTGCTCATGAGTTTGTGAAGAAAAATAAATGTTTTCTTTTAGATTGCGGTGGATTGTATCGGTCGTAGGTTCCCCTCGTTATTATTATTTTGCAAAACAAAACAAAAACAAAACTTTGAAGCGAAAATAATATAAAATGGAATACGATGATTAAATAAACTAGAGATTCTCGCTAAATGGGGCCTCCATTTCATTGATTAGTGATTCAAACTACACATTTTCTCTCTATATCTCTTTTCTCTTTATCATTTTAGGCTGTGAAACAATTCATTGATCTCTGCAACAATATCGGCACGACATGCAGTGCGACAACGAGGCGACACATCTCACATACAACTGCCGTGAAATTTCTCTACGCACGTAAATTCGATGTACCGCGTGCCGTGTCACTGTACGAGCAGCATGAACAGATACGCCAGCGTGAGTATCTCTATGACATCGATGCGAATGAGGAGCCCTTACGCTCGGAACTGCAAACGGGAAAATTTACAATATTGGTACGATAATGAAACACAAACACACAGACACCCCCACACAGATTAAGCATATATATATATATATATTTAACTACATATATATCTACTCTTATATCTTCCTATCTTTGTAGTCGGCGCGCGATTCAAGCGGCGCTGCTATTGCTCTTTTCACCGCCAATCGTCATAGTCCATTGACAGTGACTCACACAACAACACTGCAAGGTATCGTCTATCAATTGGACTGCGCATTGCAGGATACAGAAACACAAAAGGCCGGGCTAGTTTTCATATACGATATGAGCGGTTCAAAGTACTCAAATTTCGATTATGATTTGTCACAGAAGATCTTAACGTTGCTCAAGGTGAGTTTTGTCATTTAAATATCCCCCGCCCTGGCTAATTAGATTGCACAATATCATTTTATTATTTTCGCTTGAAAGAAGCTATGCTCCCGCAAGTATGAGACGATACAGCTCGTTATGCAAATTGTATTGCATACTTTTAGGCATGATTATTTTACGTTCAAAAAATGGCGCACATTCGTTGAAAACTCCTTTTGAGCACGAACCGCCGGCGCGGCGCGGCGCTTGAGTGGCAACCAACGAAGCCAACCATACTCAGTCAAACAGAATGAATGGAACCTCAAACTTGATGCTTTGTAGCCGTTGTAAGAGTTCATTGTCACCACACGCTTAGCGGCTGCCTGAGGTAACGGCAAATAGTTGACGCCAACACGATAAATAGGAAACTCCGACAATAACTATGACGATGACGCTGACGATGATAATTATGAGGACGGCGACGACGGTGGCGATGGATGACGATGTCGACGATTTATATTTGGAAAGTGGTTAGGTGTACGCGCATATTCTTGTACCTGTTTTGTTGTTCTATTAATTCCTTGCGCGTGTCGACTTGACGCTATTATCATAGTCATCGTCATCGTCAAGAGTCATAAAAGAAAACTCTGTAACGGAACATGGCCTCCGCTATTTACTCGAATTCACGGCCACATTTGCTCGTTCGTGAGCCGCCACTGAAGTCGTCGTCGCCGCCGTCACTTATACGCGTTATGCGCTATCAAATCAGCCAAACAACTCAGATACTCGTATCTATGGTAGATACAAATGTAGCTCTCTGTCCACCTCACCACCACTGGTGTTGGTGTTGTCGCTTTTTCTTGAATTCATTTCCTCATCGTAGTGCACAAAGAAAAACGTCCAGCCTTCGGTTGTTTAAGAAACAGTTTTGTACATTTTTATGTACGAAAATATTAAATAATTATAGCATGCATGTACATTTAGATACAATATTCGTTTAGCACAGTGAGTTCACTGTCTTCTAGTCTCTACGCTGTCTGCCACAACAATCTTCGCTTTCGTTTCAAATCGTTGGCTTTTGATGTGACGACGCTCATCACCTCGTCTCGCCCCATCACTCGTTTCCATAACTTTTGAGTCGATATGGTGAAGTAGGAAGTCATTATCGTAATTATGGTCTAATTTTTCCCATAGGTATTTGTGTGCGTGTATATATGTGTATGCCTTTATGTTAACGTTTGAAGTTGCTTAGTAACCAACAACAATAACAAAACAAAACAAAAAATAACAAAAAAAAAACCAATTCATTTCGCAAAGCTACACATTTAGGTCACAGGTTAGAAACAAATAGATGATTTTCCCCGCTCACTCATTTTTTAAATGATCTCTTTCGTTGACCTATATTTTTGTCGACTGTTATTCGGTCTTTTACTCTATGCATTCACAACAGATTACCAATCACACACAAACTGCACCAAAGTGACAGCTGCACATAAAATTGTCCAAATGTAGGCCTTATCGACCTAAACTAATGTTCTGGCGCGATCAATCTATGTGTGAGTTGGAAAACTTTAAGCGGCGGATGTTCTTATAAGTCGGTTTTCTCCGCACTTTCTCAGATAGATCAAAGACATTCTTCCATACTCAATCGCAGTAGAGTTAAATTGAATTAAAATGGCTTTGCAGCCAAACTTCGTTGAGTTAGCACTCAATTAGCTTTTCAGCAATCACCCATTTTTTAACTTACTCGCTCATTCATTGACTTAAATATATTCATTCATTACTTCGCTCATTCATGAAAAACTCGCACTCGGCTACGAGGGAGCGAGAAAAGTGACTATTTCAAAACGGTAATAGAGAGAGTAATGAGATTCTATTGCTGCATCGGTTACGTCACATTGCTCACTAGCAAGAATGAGCGAACGAGTGAGCAAGCTAGCAAGTAGCTAAGCCGGTAGTGAGAATGTCGGAAATCCGTAGTTTTTTGCCTCCTTTCGCTTTTGACTTCACCTTCTTCGTTTGTTTCCTTCAGAAAAGTTACCTAAGAAAGAAATGCACTAATTTTGTGCCAAAATTATCATGTGTATGCCGTACATAATACCTGTACATAGTACACAGCGCCCACACAATATCAACAAAACGAAATAGCTAAAATTTGTAGCAAGCGAGAACAACGTCAGCAAAAAAAAAATAGGAATATGCAAAACACATGAAAATCTTAAAAGAAAACACGACGAACCCCCAACCTCAGTGATGGTAAGCAGACCCCAACGCTCACACCAATCAACACGCACTACGCTTCCGCCACTCCACCTGCTGGGGCACACGAGGACGTGTAGCGAACGAAGCGTTACGACAAGCGCTGCATGTCATAACGCTAACGCTGAAGAAAGTAAGAATTAGGAGGGGGAGTATGGAAGTAATAAGCAACAAAGAAGCTTAGGCGGAAGAACGAAGTTGGAGTGTGTATATGTATGTCTCTTAACTTTACATGACTACCGTCAACTCAGATGTTTTTCGCTCGTTGAAATTGGGCTAAATTATTGTTGATGCACATCCTTTCTTCGCTTTTCCATTTCGTTGGCCATTCAAGACACACTGTAGAGAAATTTGTCGCATTTCAAGCGACTTAATTTTTGTGTTAACTTAGGTAGAAAAAATAGATTAAGTTTTTGGAAAACGACAGAAACTTTGCCAATAATTTCATTAATACTCCGAAAGCTGCAGACAGCTTTTATATTTGAAGCGTATATTTGGCCCTTTAGGCTAAGCGAGACAAGAACCACAACAACCAACGAGTGAGTATTCACTTAATTTAGTTGCTGACTGAGCCGTTTGTGTTCATTTGCTTAAGGCTTGGTTATTTTTTATTTTTGTGTTTTGTATATACATAAACTAAATAAACACAAAATCTGCAAGAGCTTCAAAAATTGCGTAAATATCAATAAAATATTCGTATTCTTAGAAAACTGCTTAGCGGGAAAACAAAAGCCAAAATAATAACAAAAAAAAGCAATATACGAATATCGCGTAGCTCAAAACAGACAGTTCAGCAACAAAAATAATACCAACGACAACAAAAATAATAATAACAACGACAACAAAAATAATAATAATAAAAGCAAGACAGACACCCACGCTTGCTCTCTCTCATGTATTTCTGCGCTTACTTGGGTGGCCGTGTTTATGTGCGCACTTTTGGGCGTCAGCATATGTGTGTGAACAAGAACGTTGTTTTTCTAAGGGGAGAAGAGCCACTTATGAATTACTCCACTCACTATCGCTCAACTGAAATTAAGTCATCTCATTCAAGACAAAACATGCACTCGCATACATACACACACACTCATTCATTCACCTGCACTCATTCACTCAGTCCTACTCACTCTCTTACTAGTTATCGTACAACGTTTTTATTTATACATATTTGCGCAGAATCGTTGTGCTTTCGAACATTGCGAATACGTCCCGTTTTACCTCTTTGACTTCTGTGGTTTCTGAAAATGTGCTATGTTTACTAACACGCGCAATTTTCAAAGAATTTATATTCGTTTATTTATAGAATTTTATTTGTTCAAATTCATATAAAAAAATATTTCATTCGCATGCGAACAACATTATTCATTAATTGTGTAATTTAGTCGAAATTGTGAAGTCAGTTAATTACACATGCACACACACACACACTCACTCTGCCCCTTTTCTAATCGTGCTGTCGCTTAAACTTCATCAAAAATGCTGATCAAACAAAATAGAAGTGATTGTTTACGCAGTAGTGCAATATGCCAGCAAAAGTGGAAGTGAGAACAGAATACTCATTAAAACAACAACCAACAGCAAAGTTAATCAGTTAAGTTCTGTGATGTTTTTGTTCGTGTTGCTGCTACTGCTGCTGCCGCTGCTATCATAAAAATCACTCTCACTCACATCACCAAGCAAACGAAAGAAAACAGAACAACGGAACTACTCGATAAGCATTGGCGGCATTCAAGGCAAATGAGCAAATGAGTGAACAGTTTCAATGAGCTTTAGGAACAGGTGGGCGGGCAACAACGAACGAACGGAAATGATTTTTGCCGAGCAAACTTTTGTTTGCGCTTTTTCACTCTTGTCGTTGCACAGTGGTTAAAACAATTTAATAATCGAACATTGCTGTCTACAAAGAAATTATCAGAAATATTGCATTCTACAAAAATTTTATTAATCGATATTAAATTTTTCTTATATAAAATTAAAACTTATATAAGGAATAATTCATTGCGTTGTTCAAATAATTGTATCTGAATATCTCTCTCTCTTTGTCTCTCTCTCTCTCATTCCTATGCTATAAAGCTATACTATGCAAAATCGCTATAATTTCTGTATTACCACAGTTTCAAACACTGTTACTACGAGTACCTTTGACCAAGTTACTTCTGCATCTATGAATGTCGTCGTTTTTCTTATTATTATTACAATCGGTTCTGCCTGTTACAGAAGGGTTCAAAAGACAATTTATCATTGAGTTTCTCTTGTTATTTTTGTCAACATTTAATACTCCGCTTCAACTTTGGTTGGTGGTTTGGTTGCGACAAATACACGAAATTGATAACTAAAGAATTTATGCCAGACTTTTTCGGTAGAATCGTGCAACAGATAATTACAATCACAACTTTTCTATGGAATTGATTTCCATTAATTCGAAATCCTTGAGATATGGCATTTCACATTTTATTTCCAGAAGTTTGCAGTCTGTTCTTAAGAGCAGCGAATTTTCGAGATACTTTGTAGAAGACAGCTGCGTTGAAGCTCATGCAGAAACATAACTTGATATAATACAGCTGCTTTCTGCCGCTTTGATATGCATTTTTTCGTTTAGAATCTATGCGAGATTTCATACAGAATGTAGATAAGTTATAGTGAACTAACATTGTGATTAAATAAAATTATAGAATATTTCTTTTGTGGTTGAGTAGAAAACATATTTATTCGATCTAATGACTTATTGCTTCGGTTTTCTTTTTGTCTTTCTTTGTCTTTAAAAATTCACATGTTTCCAGCAAGTATGCAAAAAACCGGGGCCTGACTGTTTTCCAGTATTCGGCACTTTGTCAATTGGCTTTACTATGTCGAAAATGCACTGGGATTATTATTATGCGATTAATTTTACTCTATATAACCACTGTACTTTGAGAATATTGTAGATCTTCGTGAATGCGAGTGCGAGTGCGACACTGATGAGAGAGACATTTTTGAACGTCATTGTCAGCGTTTCCTCTCTCTCTCTCTCTCTCAGTGACAATGTGCGTGCATAGTCTTTTAGTGTTTGTGTATTTGTGTGCGTCCATTTATTTGTCGTGATGTTGGCCACCATCGTAACACTCATTATTGTTGTTGTATTGTAGCTTGTCGGCTTTGACTTGCGGCTATCTCACACTTTATTAACTAACTCAGTTTACACGTTCTAGTCGAACGTTATAGATTGATTATTCTGTCTGTCTTCGTAATGTCCCAAAACGTGCGCGAGCTTGACTAAGGTAATTACGACAAAGTGCGTATCTATTTTGTTTTTTCTTGTGTGTGTTACTATTACCAAATACGCATAGAACAGAATTGGCTCGTCTGGCCAAAATGACAACATTTCGAAAAGAAAATTTTGTGAAGCGAGAAACTTTTATATTTTTGTGTTACGGGCTAACGTCGAATGCGCCCGAAAGATTGTGCAATTGAAAGCGTTTTTTTTTTCTCGATCCACCTTTGGTTCACAAACAATAGCACGTTAATCGCTTTGCGCTGTTTTAGTTTTCTCTCTGGGAAAAGCTAATTTTCATTTAAATTAAACAACTTAACTTTTTATAGTTTTTTTTTTCTTTTCTTCTTTTTGTAATATGACTTTTTCTGGCATCTACTTAATCATTTTTGTTGTTGTATTTTTAAAAATTTTGTTTTGTATGGCTTTTATTACTGGCTCTCAATGACATTGACTAAAAGTTGACTTATTTTTGGTTTTGACCTTAAGAAAACCACCAGCAACAACAACAACAACAAATGAACTACTTAATTGTTATTGTTGTTGCATTCAGTTTACGTTAAGCGCACACTCAAACTAAAAGATTAAAATAAACGATTCAAAAAAAAATTTCGTTTTGGAAATTTTTGGACTTTATACGAGAACGTGTTCTCAGACGTTGTTCTTCAGATGTGTTTTGGCAGGGATTTTTTTCGTTTCAACATGGCGAACGTGTTTTTGTGCCAACTGTTTTTGAGTTGGCCTAGCACGGTTTTCAAAAATGTTCAACAACACCGGAAATTATAAACAAAAAATTTTTTTCTTTTTTGGCTTTTTCGTAATTTTTCGAAATTTTGATTTCGGTGTACGTACGTATAACACAGTTTCTGTCTTTATTATTTTCAAAATGAAACATAATGTCAGCTTGTTAAAGGAACTAATAACAACAACTCGAATTCTTTAAAAAAACATTATCCATCATTTCTAATGTTTACTTCAATATGTACTTAATTTGTAGATAAAAAAATGTTTTAAGAAATTTGTCTAACAACTGCAGCCGTTTAAAAATCGATTCCCGTCAAAAAGTAACAGTTTTTTTAATATTCGAATTTGAAATTACATAAATTTCGATATCGAGACTATTTAGAATATATTGACCAGCTGTTATGAAATTCGCTTTAGGCAATTGCAACCATTTAAAAATTTATGTCCATCATTCACAGTTCCTCATCTGTTGCAAACTTCTCTACTAAGTCATTAACTATATCTATCTCTAATGAACCGTTATCATTCGAGTTGAGTATTAACAGGTTATTTTCTATGAGTGTTATAAGCCGTCGAATAGAGTGTGTTTAACACTATCGGCTATGCTAAAGCGATTTTGGTTAAGGCTAATTTAACGATACTTGAAAAGTTGTGAACCGTCACAAGGGGAGTTCTTCCTGATGCATTGTGCAGTGCTGTAAAATGTTACAAATACCACGCACGAAATACACGAAGAGCAAGCAACACTTTCGAAGTGCAATGTGCGAATTTTCGAAAATGGAACGAATCAGAAGTGAGAGAGCGGAACTATAATATAAACAGTCAGAAGAGAGTGAAAGTGGAGAGCTCTGTGAATTTGAATGCGAATTTTTCGAACAACCCCTGAGATTTGTTAAAACATATATGGAAACGGGGGGTGCTAGCGGTCAAACGACCAAACTAAACCACGTATGGGTGGAATATTTGGGGTGACAAGAGGCAGGTGTGTGAGAGAGCAACTAGGAGAGATTTTGTGTTGCAGTTAACCCCTAACAACACAACCCAAGAACTGAATAAGAAAGCGGGTTGCAAAGCACAAACTAATACGGTGAGAGTGCGCGTAGTATTGTATTTGTAGTCCAGAAGAGGCGCAACAGAAAGGGGCGAGAGAGTTGGTCAAGTGATTGAGTGAGAGAGGGAGAGAGGCAGAGAATGAAAGAGTGCAGATTCGAATGAGCATTACGCGGCCACCGCTTACCTTATTCGAAATGCCAAACAAAAAACACTCAGACGTAATTCAGCTTTCCACGATGCGAAAAGCAAAATATTAGCTGTAAGCGAAAAAACTTTTTAATAATTTTTTGCTCAAAACTAACAACTGACTTTTTTGTGCAACTGAAGTGAAGTTTTATGACAGTGAAAAAATGTAGAGATAAGAGGATTCAATGAAAATATGAAAATTCTGCTCAAAGTTAAAACCGACGACGCTCGAAATGCAACGTGCGGCGGCGAGCGAAAGTTAAAAAGATAAAAGTCAAAAACCAATTGTAAAAAACCGAGAACGGAAAAATTGGAAAACTGAGATCCAAAAGAAAGTGTCGAAAAAATAATCTTTTCTGTGGTAGCAGCAGATACTTTTTTCGAGAGACAGCAGCGACAGCATAAAGCAACAGAATCAATGGCAGCGAGTGCAAAACAACAAATGCCAATGACAAAAGCCAACTTAAATATTTAATGCATAATTTATTTATTTAAAACAATTTCATTTCTGATTTTTTTGTTTTGTTCTTTAGTGTTGCAAATGAGAAAATGAAATGAAAAGTGACATATTTTGTTGATTTTTCCACTTTGTGTAATCACACAAGTTCAGTGTCGAAAACCGAAAAATGAAAAACAAATACAAAAAAGGAAACAGAAAAGAAAAGCAACCAAACGGAGTCAAGTCAAATCAGCTAGCAAAGCAATTTATTTGAAATCTGCCGAACGTAAGATATATCACGCAATCTGAGAAGTGAACAAACAGTATCTACAAGTGTAAAACTCGGATTTGACACAGTGAACAGAAAGAAAAGCGACTTCGGAGATTTAACACAAAATCCGGCATCAAAAGCGTTTGCTTGGAATAAGCCCGTCATCAAAAAAGCGTTAAAAAAGACATTAAAATAGTCAAGCGCTACGCAACTAGCGAGTGTCCTTAAGAACACATTTATTTTAATTTACTTATTGTTTTTTTTTTGGAATTTGTGCAAAGTCAAAAGTGATAAAACCGTTTGTGTAGAAGCAAATCCCCCACACCAAAGTAAGAAACCGTCAAAACCAGCGATTAAAAGGTATGCACAAAAAGTAAAAAACAAAAAGTAATTGAAATCTTTTAAAAAATCTTTACATTGTTGGAGCCAATTGCTTTTTTCTCTTCTTTTTTTATTTTTGATTTATTTTATTTAATTATTTTTTTTTTCTCTGTCAAAATGACACGCAAAGCAGAGCTCACACTTACGAATAAAATGTCATAATTTTACTGCTGCATGTCATCTGCGACCCATTGGGAATTTGTCATGTGTGAATTTTTATGTGTATGTATTTGTGCGAGTGTTTTCGCTATGGTATGGAACACAGCTGCACAGCTGAGCACACAAACCAAGCAGCTTTGGCTTTCTTCAAATAAGAGCAAATGTACAGATTTCTTAGACATAACTGTAATTTTCAACCACTCATTTGGCAAATTGTCGTATGACTTTGTCATGCAGTTTGGTCATGCATGAAAACAATGGGGCACTCCAGTTCGTTTGTCTACTAAGCATATGCCTCATTTACTGAACTGCAACCTTATTGTTGGTGTCTCTAATTGAGCATCTAGGCAACAGCTATTATGAATAGTACTGTCATTATTTCCCTCTATTAGAAACAGCACTTTTTTCGGGTCGACATTTATCCGGTGTACCGAAAAGTTTAATAGAAAATTTAAAAGGTTTTTTATTTATTTTTTTAATTTAATTATTTAACCAAAAAACCGTTTGTCCTTTAAGCCAAACCACTCATCAAGCCAATTTTCGACTTCGTCAAAATTGGCAAATTGCTGCTCAGCCAGCGCGTGTCCCATTCATGAAAAAAGTTTATAAACGATCGGGCTCAGATCTGGAGAGTACGACGTGTGTTACAGTACGTCCCATCCAATGTGGCTAAAATGTATTACTTGTTATTTTTGCGATGAGTATTCTCAGTTTCACAAGGTTTCCTTGGTTTCCTTGTACACAACACCGCCCTGGTCACATCAAACACAGAGCATTATCTTCTTTCCGAAGCGATTCGGCTTTAAAGTAGATGTGCCAGCTTCGCCAGGCGACAACCACGATCATTGACGTTTAGGATTTTCGAAAAACAAACATTTTTCATCAATCGTCACAATCCGATGCAAAATAGACTCTTTCGAACCGTTGAAACAGCATTTAACAAATGGTTTTCCAGCCTTCCATTTACCTGTGATTCTGTTAATGTGGCACTCATCTTCCCAGTATTGGGATCTTCGCCATTGCGCGTAATCGGTCGCTAATTGTTGCTTGTGCCACATTTAACATTTCTGCCAATTGTTTTTGAGTTTGAATCGGACCTGCGTCCAATAATTCCTGCAAACTTCACATATTCACAGAGCTCTACCACAATGCGGCTATTATTTAGATGGCAGTGAAATAAAATGACATATGTATGTATATATCAAAACGTATTATTCAAAACTTATGGCTAGCGATCTGTTGGAAAACCCGGAAAGAACTTGCCAGTACTTGTCAGAACTTGTAGTCGAAAAGAGCTCTCCATACGCCATACATCTTAGAATTGTGTTATTGGACAAGTGGATCATTAAACATATGGTATGGAGTAGCAGCAAGAATACCTAAACGCGTCATACCAGCAACATAAGCATATGGCTAGTTGTAGCCACAAAAATCCTTGTAGTCATTCATGCTGAAGTCCATTTCGAAAAGTTAAATCCCGTTTTGGCAAGAACATCTAAATAGCAGGGCATGAGGCGAGGCACAGCTGAAGCCTATTTGTGTTGACCTCATGACACGATTTTAAGGTAGGTGCTACGCAGTTTTTTTTCAATTTTTTTTTTTTTTTTCTATATAGTGATCTGTTACTGATCTGAGTGTTACTAATAGCGGTTACGATGAAGTGGCCCGCCCATGCGTCGTCTCTGTTGCGGCTGACATGGCGTATACGCGAATGCGTTTGAATTCAATTCGCTTCGCAGCGATTTGATGTTGAAGCGATGTCGTCGTGATTTATATCTTTCGCTCTCATTTTTATGAATTCATTATATTTCTAAGGCTATTGTAGTTGTTGGTTGATGCTACCATAGCATTTATGCCACATGCACATATTATTAAATATTAACAAGAATAGCGGTGCTACGCTGCCTGAAAATATTTCTCGCTATAGTCGACGTTCGTCATGACACTTTTGTCTGGATCCGTCTACCCACCTACCTACCTACCTACCTACCCTAGTACACCTTCAAACACAAACCGCTTCATACGTGTGCTTAATCACTTTTGCTTCTTTGAAGCTTGTTCTCATACACGTTTTTCATTGTTGTTGTTGTTGTTGTTGATTACTATTTTCAACATTACGTTTGGTGCTGTGCTCAACTACAATAGGTGAGCGGTTTGACTATTGCTATCGGTCTTTGTGTTGTTGCTGTTGTTGCTTGTGAACAGCAGCTTTGCCTGGCATTAATTATCTGTTTTTGTTGTTGTTGTTGTTGTTGTTGTATGCAGTGGGGGTTGCAAACGCAAAAGTGTTGCTTCAATCTCAATTGATTTGCATCTATTTTAGGTTTTATACAATTTCAAAAAAATATATGTAAATAAAAAATAAAGAAATTCGTACAAAAATAGTCGCAACATTTCGATATGAGGTGCTTCTCCATGAGCGTATTTCTTTTCTATTGTATATTTGCGTCATTTATTATTTACTTTTTCATTATTTTTTCACATTATGCTTTATTTACTCTTCAACGTCTTATTGGCTTATAATTGTGCCATTACCTCTACACCTTAGCTCTATGCCTTGCGTCGCCAACGTATTTTTACGCAGCTGAGTCATGACAATAGCAACCGCCCGCACTGTGCAGTGTGTCACTTAAATACACAGTAGCGTCAATTATAATAGACACACTTTTTTTGACATGCTTTAGACGAAAACAAGGCTTCTTCTTCTTCTTCTGTTTTTTGTTTTTTTTTTTTAATTGTTTTTCTTTGTTTTTCTTTGTTTTTCTTTGTTTGCGGCTTTTTGACCCTGAAGTCTCGTTGATACAATACAATAATTTTAACCAAATGGCGAATAGACAACAATAAGAAATTCGAGAAGCCATTTTTGGTTAAAAACAAAATTTGATGCGAACGCCTTTTTTGGTGTTGCCAATCCACCGGTGTATTTAGCATGAAGCGCATCACGGATTATTGTTTGTCATTGCCGTCGTCTTTCAGTCGATTCGGGTGAATTTTCGTGCGTAGGTGGCGCTTTTGTATTGACTATCACCATTTCTAATGAACGCAGTCTCACTCTTGAGTATGCATGTGTGCGCTGCTATGCCAACGAACCGTAACGCTGATGTCAGAGTGCAACTTGTATTTCGCGCTGTTTGAAGCGACGAACCTCTGCATGTCTATTCTTATGGGAATTCCCACAAAGTGTGGCACACGCACGGAGTGTGTATTTTTGAAGCGTTGATGCGAGTTGAAAATGGTTTTTCGGGTCTTGAAATACGCTTAGTTGGTGCGTCTTTTACGTCGACCTTCTTCATCGTCAAACTCAGCGTAGTGTCACTCTGTCATAGGCCAAGCAAAGGCAGGTCGCTTGAAGTTCAGCGCCGAATACATGTATCACTCTGACGACAGACATGTATCACTCATTTTGAAACGTTCAAAAAGTACTCTCAAATAACGTGATAAGTGATATAATACTAACCTCATTTCGATATCATTTCATTTCGAGTCGCATTAACGTGAATTTAAAAGAGAAAAAAATTTAACGAAGCGTTTGTATTTGCGGTGACCATCTGCTTCGTTCGTTGGCAAGTGGCAGGCGGCGAAAAAAATGTTATACTAGATTTTAATTAAAAGCACGCATTGACCCAAAACGCCAACAACTCGGCGCAGTGAAATGCGAAATGCGGTAGAAATTTGTTTGTTATACGGCCTTAATATATGTCAAATCTACACTAACGGACAGTTAGATGGACACCCACTAGTGGTGCTGCCATCGGCTACGGCCTGCGCTATCACTATTGCCGCTGCTGCTATTGCAATTTACCTTTTCGTGCCAACATAAACAGAAAGATAGATACAAATGCAAATGCACACAGGCAGAGAGAGAGAGAGAGAGATAGAGAGAGAGAGAGATACACATTTTGTTCGACCTTAATCGCAGCATTTACCTGGGGTGCGCGACGCAGTCACCAAAGCTTTGACCTGCTGTTTTGCTGGTGCTGCTGCTGGTGCTGCTATTTTTGCTACAACTGATTGTGCCACTTAGCTCGTGGCTCCTCACCATTTTCCACTTCAGCGGCATACCAGCAAACTTAGGGTAGCCAATAAAAACAGCTAAAGCCAAGAAGATCAGGCCAAATTGAAGCCAAGTGGAAGTGCCGGCGATGGTAGTGGTTGAGTTGAAGCTGCATCTATTAAAAGCAGTAGAGAGTAGAGTAGAAGGGCCTCCCCAAATTCCCAAAAAGAAATCAAACCAAATAGTAGTGTAGTTGTTGTTGCTGTTGTTGTTGGCTGCTTTCACTGTACTCCAAAAGCAAAATTTTTTTTATATTACACCGAAAGCATGTCCTTTACGAATGCGGCGGGCTTACCTTTTTAGCATTTGGTATTCACGACTTACCTTTTTTCTGTGCCCTGAGTGTCCGCCGTATTTCGCGTGCTTCTGCTTGTGCTTGTGCTTGTGCAATGCGCCACACAGATCGTCATTGCGGTGCTCAATCACTGCTACAATGGTATCCTGCTCAATTTGGGTGAAGGTTGCTTTGCCAATTTATTTTTGAATGCCTTTCACTTTAACAACAGCAACAGCAACAGCAACAGCAATAAGAACAAGAACAAGAAGAGCATGTAAGAGATTGAACACTATGCATCATGTATACGACAACATACCGTACTCGTATCATCTACAGTGTTGTCTTCACTTCATCGAACTCTTTCAGACAAACTATATAAATTGAATACTGTAAACCAACAAGTTAACTGAGTCCTTTTATATATGGTATATAATGTTCAGTTGTATGTCAGCAGTTCTAGTCACTCACTAAGCACTTTATTATACATAATTCAGTATTAAATAAGCTTATCCACCTGCCACTGTGAGCCACGGCCATCTGGCGGTTGATGCCATCTATCATTTCAGCATAACGTTCCGAAACCTTACATACGAGTATATAGTATTTACATATGTGTATGGCCTTATCCATATGCCTCGGTATTTTTTTTTGTTTTTTTTTTTTAGAAATTTTTTTTTCCTGGTCGCTTTTCCTAGATTGCTTCGGAATCGAGTAAACCACTTCTGCGGTTTTACCTTTTTTATAGTAAAGTCTTAAGAATGAATAACACGAGAGCACAAGCACTAATTATGTAATATAAGTCGCTGGCCTGCAAAAGCATAGAACAATTTGCAATAACTATGGGTGCAAGGAACTGGAGAACCCTGGCAAAGAACAAGGAGGAATGAAGAACTGTTGTAGAGAAAGCCAAAACCCATCCGGGGTTGTAGAGCTGACTGATGTTGATGATAGTAAAAAAAGTAGCATAGCCTATTTCTTCAAATATTTCACTCATTTTCAATTCAGTATAACTTTTAACACGAGCTGTCTTCACAGAAAAATGTAGCCTGAAATGTCACCTTTCAAACGCGTGTTCGTTTGACATAATTGGATTAGTATTGCTCAATATATGGGCACCAACACAATCTAGTTTATAACTAGATAACGCGTATACTTTTTATATTACCTAATATTTGCTCATACATCCCTTTTCGTAGAATGCTCTTGAATGTTTTCGAAAAGTTTTCTCGCCTGTCCCATTCGTGCCGTAATTATTTAAACTAAAAAAAAAGAAACAACTAAATTGGTTGAAAATTATGTATACATATATACATAACTGTAACATTTCGATAGCTGCTACAAAAACACAACCACATAAGAGATACTCGTAGTGAGTGTCCTTTTGTGATTGCTAATTTCGTGTATCGACCAACCTCATGAGATTTGCTGTCTGACGCACTTGCCGCGTATCTGATTGCGAATCGAACGAACTTAAAAATGTGCATATTAATTAGCGCACTTTAGAGCTCTACACTAATTTAATGAATACAAACAGTACCGCCTCGTAGACTCGTAGAAACCCCGAATAATCCACAACCGCTGCTTATCGATGGAGCTCTGCTCTCTTTGTGGCATACTTCGTTCGAAGTTACTATTCGTTACTCGCCTGGGATGCCGCTAAGCGGTGGGTGGATTGTGCATTTATGGTGTTGCAGTCGTCTACTGGTTGGCTAGCTGGCTGACTATAACCCAGCTCCAAGCACAGACAACTGCCCTACGGGGCTGCGGGTGTGCGACCCATTCGACGAAGTCGGTGAAAAAGCTTAATTCTTTATTTAATTTTATATATTTATTTTTAAGTAGCGACAAAATGTTTGCCCATAATTAAATGTAAACTGTCTCGCTCTGTCTCGCTCTTTCACAGGGTGGCTATCCAGCGCGTCTGAAGAAAGTGCTAATCGTAACGGCGCCGCTCTGGTTCAAGGCGCCCTTCAAGATTCTACGTTTGTTCGTGCGCGAAAAGCTGCGCGAACGCGTCTTCACTGTTTCGGTGCCACAGTTGAGCCTACACGTGCCGCGCAAAGCGTTGCCCATCCATCTCGGTGGTACGCTGGAAATTGATCACGCCACATGGTTGCTACATTGCCGCAAATCGATGACGAATCGTGAAGACGAATTGCTTGCCAACATTGTTGAGCCAACGGCAGCGGCGGCGGCGGCGGCGGCGGCGGCGGCGGCGGCGGCAGCGGCGGCAGATACGGCAGCATTGACGAACGGCAGCGCAGCGAGTGTCGGCGATAGTGCCTTCGACGGTGACAGTGAACCCAACGAGAATATCAATGTCAACGGTCTAAATCCGAAATTGGAAACACAACCGGATAAAACAACAACAACAACAGCAGCAGTACTAGCTCCAGCAACAGCAACCGCAACGACAACAGTAGCGACACTCAAATTGAACACGAGTAGTCTCAGTAGTGTCCCAGTGGCAACGGTAACGGCATCTACCACCGATCAGCAACAGTCACAGCAGACAGGACCGTCGGCGACAACGACACCAACGACGACGACGACGACAACAACGACGACGACGACGACGAACGGTGCTAACAGCGGCAACGGTTTAGTGGGCGAATTCTGGTCCGAGAATCCGCCAAGTAGTGCCTCCTCTGGGTTTAGTGATGACGACAGCCTGGCTGGGCAAGAGGGTGATCCGAAAACCATCGAGCAGATCGTGGAAATGGTCAAGGAGCGCGGTCGTGATGGTCTGATCTTGGAGTATGAAAACATACGGAAACGTGCGCCGGAAGGCACCTTTCTACATGCGCGGTAAGTACGAATATAAGATGTGTACGACTCAGTATCAGCACAGCATCACCAATCAATTTTCGTAATTTGCAGCATGCGCAACAACCTGACCAAGAACCGCTACTCGGATGTGCTCTGCTACGACCACAGTCGTGTCGTGCTCTCACGCGAGGATGGCGACGAGCTCTCCGACTATATAAATGCGAATTTTGTCGATGGTTACAGGCAACGGAATGCTTATATATCAACTCAAGGTGGGTAGCACGACGATATAACTCAGTTGTTGTTGCTGTTGTTGCTGTTGCGGCTGTTATTACAACGGAGTAGAAGTGCCCGCCGAGGATTACTTTGTAATTGACGGGAGTATCGTCACCGAGGGCTTGCGCAATCGTTAAACAAAATATGATTTTGTAGGTCGCTTCCAGTATGAAGACCCGATTGCTGTGGGAACCCTGAAATTCAAGTATTTACAAAATCGAAGAAACGCGAAGAAAATCGCAAAACACAAAAAATCATTCGCCCCTGTGGACCGTTTGTATGGTTTCAGCAAATTAGTTAGGTGGCGGTGGTGGTGATGATGAGTCAGCCCCACCACGATACCAACGAATGTTTACGATGAAGACACGTAACAACAGTAACAACAACAACAACAGTTACAAGAACGTTCGCTGTTAGACACATACTACATATATAAAGAAACAAATACACACACATACACAAAACATTCATATTAAAAATAACACAACACCCGTTTGCTTGTCCGTCTAATATCTAATCTCTTTTCTCACCTGCCAATTACAGGTCCCCTACCAAAGACATCCCAGGACTTCTGGCGCATGATCTGGGAGCAGCATTGTTTAGTTATAGTGATGACAACGCGCGTCATGGAACGCGGACGTATCAAATGCGGTCAATACTGGGAACCGACTACAGATAGTTCCTTAGAGTTTGGAAATTACATTGTGCGAACAATTGGCGTAGAAACTAATGAAGATTATACAGTAGCTTCATTAGAATTGAGAAATCTAAAGGTGAGCGAACAACTGCCATGATTGAGAATGGTTTTTGGTAGTGCGGACTACATATTTGGTATGATGGTAATTAACTAATGACAAATGCCCGCTTGCAGACTGAAGAAGTGAGGAGCGTTTCACATTGGCAGTTCACCAGTTGGCCAGATTATGGCGTGCCCAGCTCGGCAATGGCCATGTTGAATTTCTTGCAGAAGGTACGCGATCAACAAGCGCAAATGGTACGCGCACTCGGCGACACATGGGCTGGTCATCCACGTGGTCCACCAATTGTGGTCCACTGTAGCGCGGGAATCGGACGTACAGGTGAGTAGTGACATTTGAATGTTTGAGATGGTATAGTATATATATATATATATATCTAATTGCACTCTATACACACCTGCAGGTACATTCATCACGCTCGATATTTGTATATCGCGTCTCGAGGATGTCGGCACTGCTGATATACGCGGAACCGTCGAGAAAATACGCTCACAACGTGCTCACTCCATACA
This sequence comes from Cacoxenus indagator, assembly GCA_035041755.1. NCBI lineage: Eukaryota > Metazoa > Arthropoda > Insecta > Diptera > Drosophilidae > Cacoxenus > Cacoxenus indagator. The sequence goes on along the minus strand of JAWNKX010000220.1, from coordinate 835,020 downwards.
AATGCCTGATCAGTACGTCTTCTGTCATTTGGCGCTCATCGAGTATGCGTACTCACGCGGCATGCTACAGTCTGTCGATCTGGCGGGGTTCGATGAAAGGAAGGACGACTCTGAGTAGATCAAGCAGAGTCGAACACACAAACAAACCAACACAACCATAATATGCATAAGCGAAATAATAAGCGTTCGATCAATCGGTCGCACATCGCCACATAGTCACTTAGTCTCAGATAGTCGCATTCGGTTTAGTCAACATCAACAATCAGTGCTACATGACAGACAGACAGACGGATGGATGGTCGTGTGTGTCGTGTGTGTTCATGTGTACTCATGTGCAAAGTAACAGTTGAAATTACTAACCTATTGTAATTCTAGAGACAATTCAATTAATTTATTGATGCTCAATTTTAATTAATAATTATTAATTATTTAAAGCAAACGTAAACACGAGAAAACAATAGCAAAAACAAAAATAGAAACAGAAACAGAAACAGAAACAGAAATAGAAATAGAAAGAGAGCAAAAAAAAGATGGAAATAATTCAAAGAATGCAAACCAACTTTTATGAATTACGTATGATATATGTATTTATACATGTAGAAGTCTAATTGTATGGAAGATATACAGTGCCGAACTAAATTATTGCCACAGCAAGCAATTTTAACTTAAGGCCTGGTTAAATATTTGATAAAGAAAACAACTTTTCAGATAAAAGATTCAATTCCCAACTAAACGCTCATTGAAATACTTCTTTTAATTAATTTATTAAAATTAAAAAAACAAATGAAAAACTGCTCAATTTCATTGAACAACATTGGCACACCACATTAAAAACGTGGAAAATATAAAAAAAAAGAAACTAGTATTTTGTTGCTGAGTCTTTTTGTTGAATGACTCCTTCCGGCCACTTTGGCATTGAAGAAACTAATTAAAATAAGTATTTAAATGAAATGATGTACGTTTGGTTGGGAATTGATCCTTTTATATTTTTTTCTTTATCAAATATCATGTCACTATGTATTCCAAACCAGGCCTGAAGTTAAAATTGGTTGCTGTGCTAGTAATTTAGATCGGCACTGTAAGTGTTTGTATCTATGTGTTTGTATACATTTATTTTTTACTGTTATATATAAATAGAAAGTTTTTTATATTATTATTAATATTAAGCGTACGTAAAGAAATGCTAGAAATCGATTTTGATGTATTATTTACTTGTATCTGTATGCCTGCAACTGATAATGCAGAGGAGAATGTGTAATTGTAAAATAGCATTTTCTATACAATCGAAAGATATATTGTTTTAACCAATTTTTATCTGTCTGTCTGTCTGTCTTAGTGTTAGTTGAATGCAAACATTAAAAAAATAATAATTTTGTATGCGAAAACAAATAATACGGGCATGTATTATCGTTATTAAATTTCTGTGTGTATATGTATTTTTGCTTAATTACCATTATCGTTTAAACTGAATTAAATTTTACATGAAAGAGAAATTAATATAACTTTTTTTTATTAGCTAAAATATATTAATATAAGCATAATTTGTAAAGAAAGTAAAGCCGAAAGAAAATTGCATAAAATAGCGTACAAATCATTTATTTTTACTTTTAGAAAGCAAACCAAGAAGAGAAGAAAAAAACAATTTGTAAACACAAAGTCGTGTGTAAAAGTGTTTAATGACAACAACAAGCATAGAGTAATGAATGCAATGAAAATTGTCGAAAACCCAACAAGAAATAGCATGAATTGAGACCGTTCAAGTAGAATACATAGAGAACATATTTTTTAGTTCCTCACCATCCCACGTACATATAAATCCGCATTTATATGGTGTCTTTAACGAAGTCTCAATAGCACCGTGAGCAACGTGATATACCAAAAACACAACATTACAGTTCATTGACAACAGACTAAGCAATTTTCTAAGTTCGCACTGCATATGATAATTCAGAATAAATGCTGTAAACTTAGAGAGAAAAAATGAGGAACAGAGTGTTCGGCTTTTTGAATGATTAACACCAAATATAAATTAAACAACAATTTTAATCGACAAGCAAGGGTACACTGCAGATCCAGTCCAGTGATACAAACAAAACAAGTAGTATATTTCTAGACTATGATTATGAAATATAACTAACTTGAATGATTGATCACATTGGCTGGCGCTCTTGTTTATGCTCAGTCGCCCATGCAACAGCACTTTGGCTGACTCTTTCCCTCTTGAGGCGGCTCATTACTTTGGCAGCTTTCACTGTTCAGCATTTAAAGACAGAACAACGAAGAAGTGACAAGAACAAACAAAATAAATAATAAAATAACCAAAACAAAACAAAAATGAAAGAAATGAAAAATAAATTGAGCAAATTTTAAAAAAGCTTAAAGAAATTCGAAACCGTCCTTCGGCAAAGGCGTCAATAAGACACAGCGAAAGCTTCACGAAATATGAAAAGGAATGGTAAATGAAAATAGAAGCAGAAGCGGAAGGAAGAGCAAGCATTTTTTAGTTGTGATTTTTTTTTTTTGTTTGTTCACTTTGTTAACTAGTATAAAAATATGTAGCTACAAAAAGAATATAAGTAAATGAAAAACCAAAAATAAAGAAAATAGAACAGAATTTTCCTACAAAACGACTACAAAAGAAGCAACAAATAGTGAAGCAGCAATATTTAATTGTAAAAATTAATTAATTAACTACATTAGAACATTAAAAGGCGGATGAACATTTAAAGCATACAATAAAAATAAAAAATGAATAACTTATATATTTAAAAGAAAAATTATAAAACAATAAAATTTTACGCAAGTTGAGAATATTTAGTAAACAAAAGGTATATATAATAAACAAACAAAAAATATAGGATATGAAAAAAATATATATCGGAATAAAGAGACAGAAAATTATGTTTGTTATTCAGCCGCCAACGCTCGGGCAATGGGCAGGGAACACCTTGCAAAAACGAATACCCGGTAATCCCACAGTTAAAAATCCTTTGCAACGTTAGAAAAGAATTAAAACAAATGAAAACAAACAAAAAAACTACATTCAAATTAAAGTGTAGACATAAAGCAAAGCATAAGCATAACATAAACTAGATGCCCCCCCTCTCCGACAAAAAAAAAAAAAGAAGAAAACGTGACCGTAAAAAATTTTGTCGAAAAATAGTTGTAATTAATAACAATTCAATAATCATAATTAAATGAAATAAATTTATTTAGTTGAATGAGTAGTAGGAACCTAAAATGGAAAGAAAAAACAATATAACAACATAACGTGCATGTGTAGATTGCTGAAGTAAACCTCAGCTCAGAAGGCTGTTACACAGTGTCAGCCAGCCATCAGCCAGCCAAGCCAGGCCACGCTATGTGGAAGGTATATTAAAACAAGTATCTTAACGAAACAGTATTTTTCAATAGGTTAAAAAGTTAATATTTAGTAGAGTTTTTCATTTAGTAAATCAGAAAAATATATATAAATTATAAATCAAGTTATTTACAGCGCGACCAAAATCTTTAGAACTGAGCAACTGTGATCAGCAAAACTTTCCATTTGTTGCTATTGAATTATTTTTCATCCTCAAATCTCAGTGCAAAAAACTATCATTTTCATAGCATTTAGAAATATTAAATTAAATTAAAAAACAAACAAAAAAAACAGATATTTTTTCAGCTAATTTTTAGTAAGCTAACAACTGCACGCCGCTCGAGTATAAAATTAAAATTAACAAAGAAAAAACAGGCGCCTGAACAATAAACGAAAGTCATTTCGTTGAATGTAAATTTTAAAAAGTTAAGGACAGAACGACAGCAATTAAAATTAAAAGAAGAATAAAACGCAAGAGGTTTGAAAAAATTGCGTAAAATCTATTTTTGTAATGTTTAAACGAAGAAGAGGAAATGTATTTATTTTTTGTAGCCTTGAAAAACTTTTTAGGAAAAAGCTAGAACAAAAAAAATCGAACGAATCAAAGGAGAAAACAAATTAAACGTAGCAAAAGCTTAACAAATTTACAACAACAAAAAATAATAGCAATAATAAAATAATAATAATAATAATAATTTTATAACTCCCAAATAGCAAAATTCTATGTAAGCGCGTCATTATTTTTGGGCTATCTAGTTAGCTGTTTTAATCTACCGTGCGTTAGTACGAGTACAATCGCTACGCGATGCGACAATAGGCATGTCAGAAGTATCAAAAAATATCGATATATATCGTATCGATGTTTACTGCAAATATCAATATCGACATTTAGCCCGTTTATATGGCAGCTAAAAGCAGTTTATCTAAAATCATTTCTACTTAAAACACACATGTAAACACTTTTCCAGAGCGCTTTAACGCAGTAAGTGCTTAAGCGTAGCTCGCTTTTTAAACCCGACGCTAACCAAGTCGCTATTCACAGGCAGCTGGATGTTTCGTGCAGAGTTTCTATGTGTAATTATTTTGCTTTACTTTCATTTTTTTAATGATTTTGCGAATTAAATACTAAAAAATAATTTAAAAACGTTATTAAAAATCAAGATAAGCCTTACACAATCATATTTTATTTTATACAAGGTGTTTTTTTTTTTATACCTTATTCTGATGGGTAAGGCACATAACATTTTATGCACATGGAAACTCTGAAGAAGGAAAATAAGAACGCAATGAAGACCCACATATAAACACTTACAAATAAAGTCTTCTAAGGCAATCCGATTTTAGCTAAACTGTTTTTAGCTGCCATATAAACGTAGTAATTGATATTTTTTAATAAAAAATATTGATATATCGATCGCTATACAAAAAAAAAGTATGGTTTATATATAATATTCGATATTATATAGCTCTCGTAAATATCGATATGTGGAACAAAAATATCGATATGTCGATATATCGATGTTTTTTCAACAAGCCTACGCGACAACAAACAGCGAATGATCCCAATTAGTGTGAGCGAATTAATTATGTTGTAAAATATGCAAATATATTATAATTATTATTACTTATTATTATTTATTATTATTATTTATTAATATTATTTTTAGATTAATATATTTTTGTTAGCCCAAAATGTATTTCCTTTTAAACCAACACATTTTTAAAATTGATCACCTTAAATAATTTTAAATATAACTAAAACTAGGATAATAGTACTTCAAACTATTTTAGTAATTAATATGTTAAATAAGTTCACGCTGTTCACCAACAGCTGGCATTACCATAAGTGCATGCGTACAATTTAAGATGATAAGAACTGCACCTAACTATTACTAACGGTAGAAAGTCGTTGAATAAGCTCGGATAAGCAACAACATTGTTGAGTATCGAAGGCTCAGAGCTTTCACTCTGCATTTGGTAAAATCTGCTGGGTGTAGTTTGTTATGAACCACTCGAACGGAATTAAAGTATTACGTTAGAGTGCTAAGAATTATATATATGTATATATATATACATAAATAAGTATAATTTGAAGACAAAAAAATATTGTAGTAAATTAGTGTAACACTTCTAGCCTCCACTCAATTGAGTAGATTACCGAACTGGTGTTGTAGGATCGTTCATTCGTTCGTTCGTTCTATCGAATTTGTACAACGCTTATATTTTACCAATAATTTGCAAATAGTATTTGGTTTTTAAAAATGTACTTACATAGCTGAACCCAGCCCACCCGACTGCTCGCAGAATTTTGATAGACTTAAAGCTAAGCAAATTTGAAGTAAGTAAATGAACGTCATTGAGATAAATAGAAAATAAATAAAAAAGTAATTAACGAATGCTTTGTAAAATGCTTTTAAACACACACAGCACGCGCTCTGCTTCTACTCCTCACCCTCACCTCTGTGACCGGTAATTAAATATTTCTCTATGCAACCCTTTCCCAATGCACCAAGAAATTCCAAAGAAATAAACATTTTCCCTCATAGCCCAAATCGTCGAACTCTGTAAATAAATTTAAATTAGAAAGAAAACAAAAAACAAAAAACAAACAAAACCAAAAATGCTACAAAAACGTGTATTAATGTTAAAAAGAATAAATACAAAATAAACAATGAAATTACGTGAACTAACATAAAAACGAGTATGATTGAAGGATCTCCAAATTGAATAACTGTTCTGTGCAAATTTCAGCTTGACAAAAGACAACAAAACGTTTTATACGAACTTGCGGTTATATGGCAGGCATCCAGACTCAACTGCTTCTTTGCAATTGATCGATTAGTACGGATACACATAGTAGGCACAACATACGAACACAAACATACGAACACATACGTATGTATACGTGTACATATGAATTGTTTTATTTTAGTTGAACAAAAATACGAACATTTTCAGTTGATCGCTGACTACAATTTAATTCACTTTAATTACATACGACTTGATTAGGTGAGCTTAGAAAATACGTAAAAGGTTTCCTATTAACTAAACACAAAACTCAAAATTCCAGTATTTGAAAATAAGCAAATCCACTTAATTAGGCAGGTAAGGTAGATAACATAGGTAATTAACAATTCTTTTACACAAGAGTCAAGCTCACACATAATTTTTTTCTATAAAAATTGTATTTGTAATACCGGTTCCAATTTTAGCTCCGTTTTAACTGATTAAGTTAATAAAACTACGTTAGTAGAAAAGACGTCGCCATTGTCACAGTACGCACTCAGAAGTTAAAGTGCATTGAGAAGTCAACGTCAATTGGTACGCCGGGCTTGCGCACCACAATTGTCTGTCCCTGTTGTGTGACCTCAAGCTTATGTGAAACGCCATCAACGACTATTGTAGCAGCTTTAGGCACGCGCGTCAAGCCGGCAATGACAATTCGTTCAAGCCACGCATTAGATTTGTAATTGGGTTGGCCATGGAATACATTCACAAGCTGGTTGTTGAAGAACTCATAGTTGACATGAATGTATTCGCCCTTTCGATAGGCATAAGATTTCTCATCGTCCACATAGAGTGTGCCCTTTGCTTTGCCCTGACGGTCCAGACAAACGATCAGTGTGTACGGGTCATTTTTCATCATAGTCGCGGCGCGACGCATGCGTTCCTTTTTCGGCACGATGGTGCCACCACGTTGATAAACTGGAATCTATAAAGGAAGACATATTAATTAAGCGATTTAATTTATTGGCTAAGTGGGCTTGCAATCTTGCCTTGTGATCTGTCACAGGGACGTTCTCGTAGCCTGATTTCTCATAGCGTTGATAAGTGTCGACGTCGTACCAGTAATCCCCGGTCTTCTTATCGTCGATAGCTGGGAAATAAACGTCCACTTTGCTAACGCCTTGCTGCATAACAGGGCGCACTAACAGACGATCCTGAACCAACAATGTGTGCTCAATGTTGTAAGACTCCTTATCTCGCGGGTAATGCGTCAGTAGTGGCCTTATGACTGGGCCGCCCTCGATTTCGTGTTCATAGAACGCCGTGTACCAGAGCGGTAGGTAACTATAACGTTTCTGCAACGCTTCGCCGATTATTTCACGAGTTTTCACTGGGAAGAGCCACGGCTCGCGGCGTTTGGTGTCAATGTGCGCGTGCGACCGGAAGAATGGCATGAAGGCAGCCGCCTGATACCAACGTTCAAAAAGCTCTGAGTCCGGGTTGCCAAAGAAACCACCAACATCAGCGCCGCAAAAGGAGAAACCAGCAACTGCCTCGGATAGGCACATTTTGATCGAGTGCTGCAAGTGCGACCATTCGGCCATGTTATCGCCCGTCCAAATGGCAGCGTAGCGCTGTGACCCAGCGAAGTGTGCACGCGTTAAAATGAATGGGCGCTGATTGGGATCTCGACGCAGTAGACCGTCAAAAGTGCCCATTAATTGCATGTGACCGTAAATGTTGTGAAGATCGCGGTGCTCCCAGTCGCCGTAATGCACCAAGTCTTTGGGAGCTGTCACCTCGGGCCCATTGAACACAGACGGTTCGTTCATGTCATTCCAAATCATAACATCAGCAGTCACGGTTTTGAAGTTGCTCAAAGAGTATTGGTCAGAATAGTAATCGCGCACCTTCGGATTGAAGAAGTCGGGATAACTGGCAGAGCCGGGCCAGCACCACCCTTCATAATCCTTGCCATCGCGGGTTTTTACATAGTAACCACGATCGGTGCAGTCGTTGTGGAAGAAATAGGTGTTATCTCGTTTAATATGGGGGTCGATGATGATGACCAAATGTCGGCCAAGATCGGTGAGATTCTTGATCATCGATAGGGGATCTGGAAACTTGAATTTGTCCCACGTAAAGTACTTCTTGCCATCGGTGTACTCGATATCTAACCACATAGTGTCCATAGGCAAATTGAATTCATCAAACTTGGCCGAAACTGATATTACATCCTTTTCATCATTATAGTTCCACCGGCATTGATGATAGCCCAGGGCGAAGAGTTGTGGCAGGTTGGCGGTGCCCGTAAGAGCTGTGTACTGTTTAAAGGTATCCAAGGGAGTCGGCCCCAAAAGTATAAACGCATCCACAATACCAGACTCGGAAATAAAATGAGCAGCTGGTGGATCAGGCTTCCGCGAACCAGAAACGAAGTTTACTATAGAGGAGACCACATTGTTCTCTGCGGTGACGATATCGACCCATGTCTCAGCAGCGTTTTGCCAGTAGACCCCAGCTGTACGTCGTGCACTAAGTACGGACGATTGACAGATACAAATTGAGATCTAATCTACACTGCTAAAAATTTAACATACCCATGTCCGTAGAGAACCGGCACAGAACCATACAGCGCCATCTTGCTGTCAACGTTGTACTCGAACACGTCTAAATTATACAAGCGATATGGATCCGTGCTTGTTGTCGACTTAAGCGCGAAACTATCTGCATGCTCGGGAATGCCGAAGAGTACGTCAGCCTCCGGGAAAGTGAAGTCGAGTGCAACAGCTTCAGGTCCATAAGGCTTCGAATCGTGATGCGATTTGAAGTTCTCATCCCAAGCGCCTAGCTCCTCATTTTCTGCAGGCTGTGGATCGTACTGTTGTTCCCCCGCGCCATCACCTTGACCGAGTTCTGCAGTATCTGCTTCGACATTTTCGTTGTGCTCGGGTTGTGCCTGTGGCCCGGACTTTTGACGCAAGTGCTCGAAATACATCCAATTTTTAGCATTGACAGAAACACTAAGTACATCCTGCTCATAGAAATCGATGCGAAACGGATCTGCCTGTAGAATCGCCTTCGTGGCACCGGCTTTCACAACCAATTTCTGATTATCCTCGCTCTGCATTCTTATTTTACCCTGGCTAGGTTTACCCTTAAGCGCGTGCTCTACACGATAACGTGGACGCAGTGGGTTTTTCTCATCTACTTGCAGGCGAAACGTGTTGCCTTCCAACGCTTCCAGTTTTAAAGTAAACAATTGGTTGTTCGCCTTGTTAATCAGTTCGGCGGTTATGGCATTCGAGTATGAGTTCAGTGTGCTGCCGACGATTGCAAATTTAGACGTGTTGCCAGCAGTCTGTACTTTACGACCGCGTCTGCATAATAAAATATATAGGCGGTGATATTTGCAGATGATAGGGATGATTGAAATTAAAGCTCAACGTCACTCACCTGCAAAAACTACTCTGATCGCATGTCTTGAAATTGTTTGGATCGACGCCAGCAACCAAACTAATGATACAAGTTATTAATACAATTATTGAAGAACGCATTTTTGCCGAGTGCTTTGCGTCACTTCACTCCTGTCAATCCGTCCAGCTCCTGTTCCAACCGACAACCTACGCACGCGCACGCCGCTATTCGCTGCAATGACAATTCAAGTGAAAACTAATTTGCTGCCACTACAACGGTCAGGCCAATCATCGGGGAATAGTTCTCGATGCCGGTCCTATAACGTCGACCTACAGTAAACGAAATTACTTGTCTGCCCTGTCATACCATGGTCTGGTTTCGAATGTTTTCCTGGTTGGTTAAGATTGAGGTCCTTCTACCACGTCACCGTCAGTACTAGTAGTAATAGTAGTAGTGGTGCTAGTACAAGTAAATCGCCTAAACCTTAATATAATCTATACCAACTACTTGTTGTGCTGTTCATACAGTTGTTGTTGTGATAGCACTCAGCTATATAACGGAAACACGCATTTGTACACGTCAGAGGTGGGGCGACCAAAGAAAGTTCTATTCGTCATTCATTCCAGTACATTACGTATGGCTTTCACAATTTTAGAAATGCGATGCGTCTTGCAAGTTTTTAGTATTACTTTCCTGATTATGGTTATCCACTTTTAATTAAAAGCAAAATTCACCGGACATTTTGTATGTGGTATATGAATTTGCACGACTCTTGTATTGCATAACTGGTACTTACTTATTGCTATATACTCACTCGTGTCTAATACGAACCTTAAATATGCATATAAAAAGTTGTCTTAATCGTTTTTATTTTTAACTACGAAAAACCAATTTTTCACCGGCCCATCGACTTTTGCCACTACTGTTCTTGTTTGTGTGCGTGAGCTTGGCGTGCCGTGTATGTTTGTTCATTGTTGCCATGTTGAAAAACGGAGCTGCCAATCTCTAATTTGCAATACAAGCTCTAACCATTTAGTGTAAAAAGGCGCCAAATACTCCTCTTTTTAATAAGAATTTAGTTGTTACACAGTTTGTATTAAGTTTTAATTATCTGTCATCAACTACATAACTATAACTAAATACATATATCTACTGCACATCTATAATCATATTCCTAAGTAAACTTAAACTTAAGTGGGTATGAAATTTCTAATAACGAATCAAATTATTGATGGGGAACGAGCGTCGCAAACTAATGCACTTCTCACGATCGATGAAGAGTGCGTTCACCTTATTGCGCAAGTCAACTTCCAGTCCGCAACGGGTCTTTAACAGCTCTTGATGTGTAGCCTCAGCCTCCTGTAGTTTGTAATGCAATGTTTCGACGGTATCCTGTATGTCTTTGACCTCCTGCACCAGAGTGTCGTGAGCGCGATCTCTATGAAAATAACACAGGACATTTTATAAGTAAGGATCAGTAAAAGCCAGGTTCATATTGGCCTACTTGCACAACTCGATACCCTCGCGGTGTGTGCGCGCCTCAAGCCTTGTTTGGGCCACCTTCAACGGATTGGCCTTGTCTTGAATGGCCTTTTGTAATAAGAAGATATACTTCTCCATATCAAAGAGTTCTTGCTGCACCTTTTGCAAATGCAATTGGATCTTGTTCTTAGCCTCGGCCAATTCCTGGGCTCGAAGATCGAAAGCGTTGTTGGTGTTACTCCAGAAATCCCAAACGGTAGTCGCCACGGAATTAACAATGTTTTCGGAGTCACTGCGTAGCTGCAAGAGCTTGGTACGCTCTCCCTGAGATCTATGGACAAGCAAAGCTTAAACACACATTTGTCTACTCCACATTTGTCTGCTCACCGTCTGACAGTCTCACCACTCGCCTCGGCCCAGGACTGTTGTGTGCTGACAGATGGATCGCACTTCTCTATACCGCCGTAGTAGGTAATGCCGCGGCTATAATTGTTCAGTTGATGGCACATCGAGTCTATAGCAAGTGATGCTTCTTTGTGCGCAACATCATCCTCGAGCGAATGCTGTGCGCCGCGGCAGTCTAAAGCTTGTTTAGAGATCTATTGAGGAGCACAAAGCAGATGGAAGTTAAATGTCGGTTACGATTATGAAAGTCATCTGACTAACCTTGTCGTGCAAGCCTCCCATACGTTCACGTGAGTTACGCAAATTATTAATCTCGAGTAGCAATGCCTTCTCAACGATGTCGTGCACCTTTTCATTGCCCAGGCGGGACTCCCGATGAAAGAGACACTCCTGTGCAATGTGAAGTGGAATTTCCAAATCGAGCAGCGCTTTGCCGCACTTTCGCTGCAGATCATTGATGTCAGACATCTCAGCGACCAACTTCTCCAATTCAGCGTTCAGCTCGTTGCGCCAAAATGTCAAACTGTCGATGCGCTCACCCAGACGACGGCCAGCTTCATGTTGACCTTTGTTTGCCTTCTCGTCAGTTTCACGCATCATGCGTAGAGCATCACTACGGAAGCGTTCTGAACGGTCGCTGAAAGCACGTTGCAATCGAAGGTTTCAGCAGCCACCACAACAGCAGTACTTATACTTATAGACTTACCGATTCATATTCGACTCAGTGTATTTGGTCATATTGCTGTTAATCCACTCGTTGTTGGTATAGCGCGAATAGAGCGCTGCCCGTGCGCCGTGCTGTGGGTTGCGATCGAAGCCTGTCACCAAGTTCGGAAAGATCACACCGTCCGTCTTCATGCCCGATGGCATGAAACAATGCCTAGTCAGCTCGTTTGTGACCGGTTGCTCCGGCAGATGTTTCACCTCAATCACTTCATAGGCGAGCGACGGGCGCCAGGGATGCTTTTGGGTAGTCTGCACACAAATACGGGGCATATTCGAAAAAAAAAATTAAGACCCCATTTCCAAGTACATCCCTCACCAATACACTCACCTTGAAGGCAGCGCCCACACGCGGTGGTATGTCTGGCCCGCCGACGGACTCCATGCAGGGCGGGGCACCTGCCTGACTCCATGGCTGTAATTGAGAATACATCACCGTTTGTTGCGGCACCGGCGATGTGGTTTCGTCATTCATTTTGCCAACAAATTCCGCGATAAGTACGTAACGAAAAGTAACTAGATAAACCTATGTACGTGCGTGCCGATAACGACGGGCTTATAATGGAACACTAAAAATTTAAACTGAAAACCACGAACTGCAACCGTGGAATTATCTATTTTTTGTGATTAATTCCAAAAAAATTTTTTGTTCACGAAAAAATTTAAGCTCGGAAGAAGCAAACCCTAATAATCAAAACGACCAACTGAACTATATTCGAAATACGTGCCTTGGATGTGAGCTAAAATTTTGAAATAAAACTCGGTGCTAACTCGATCGATTTGTGAGATTCAAAGCGATTCAAAAAATGGTGCGAAATGTTCCTCGTGCAGGCATGAGGAGTGTGCTATCAATTTCTATGGACTTGTGTGTGCAAGCTCGGTGCATAAGACTCCATTAGGTTACGATGATCCTTGCGCCCATGGTACTCGTTCATGTCGGCCGTGGGCCATTTATCCAGCAGGTTATTCTTGACCAAGCGATGATCGAATATGCGATTTTCGACATATGAGTGCTTATGCAATTTGGTGACCTCTTTACCTTTCAGAGATGGTGCCATTGCGTTATGAAGTAGTAAAAATGACTTTTCCAATGACTGTTTCTTTGGATGCCGTCGTTGTCTACCTCTCACTCACAATAGGTACACTCGATCTGAGCAGGAGATTTTTCAACGTTTCAGGTGAGAAGTCAACGTCAATTGGTGCGCCGGTCTTGCGCACCACAATTGTCTGTCCCTGTTGTGTGACCTTATGTGAAACGCCATCAACGACTATTGTAGCAGCTTTAGGCACGCGCGTCAAGCCGGCAATGACAATTCGTCCAAGCCACGCATTAGATTTGTAATTGGGTTGGCCATGGAATACATTCACAAGCTGGTTGTTGAAGAACTCATAGTTGACATGAATGTATTCGCCCTTTCGATAGGCATAAGATTTCTCATCGTCCACATAGAGTGTGCCCTTTGCTTTGCCCTGACGGTCCAGACAAACGATCAGTGTGTACGGGTCATTTTTCATCATAGTCGCGGCGCGACGCATGCGTTCCTTTTTCGGCACGATGGTGCCACCACGTTGATAAACTGGAATCTATAAAGGAAGACATATTAATTAAGCGATTTAATTTATTGGCTAAGTGGGCTTGCAATCTTGCCTTGTGATCTGTCACAGGGACGTTCTCGTAGCCTGATTTCTCATAGCGTTGATAAGTGTCGACGTCGTACCAGTAATCCCCGGTCTTCTTATCGTCGATAGCTGGGAAATAAACGTCCACTTTGCTAACGCCTTGCTGCATAACAGGGCGCACTAACAGACGATCCTGAACCAACAATGTGTGCTCAATGTTGTAAGACTCCTTATCTCGCGGGTAATGCGTCAGTAGTGGCCTTATGACTGGGCCGCCCTCGATTTCGTGTTCATAGAACGCCGTGTACCAGAGCGGTAGGTAACTATAACGTTTCTGCAACGCTTCGCCGATTATTTCACGAGTTTTCACTGGGAAGAGCCACGGCTCGCGGCGTTTGGTGTCAATGTGCGCGTGCGACCGGAAGAATGGCATGAAGGCAGCCGCCTGATACCAACGTTCAAAAAGCTCTGAGTCCGGGTTGCCAAAGAAACCACCAACATCAGCGCCGCAAAAGGAGAAACCAGCAACTGCCTCGGATAGGCACATTTTGATCGAGTGCTGCAAGTGCGACCATTCGGCCATGTTATCGCCCGTCCAAATGGCAGCGTAGCGCTGTGACCCAGCGAAGTGTGCACGCGTTAAAATGAATGGGCGCTGATTGGGATCTCGACGCAGTAGACCGTCAAAAGTGCCCATTAATTGCATGTGACCGTAAATGTTGTGAAGATCGCGGTGCTCCAAGTCGCCGTAATGCAGAATAGTAATCGCGCACCTTCGGATTGAAGAAGTCGGGATAACTGGCAGAGTCGGGCCAGCACCACCCTTCATAATCCTTGCCAAGGGAGTCGGCCCCAAAAGTATAAACGTATCCACAATACCAGACTCGGAAATAAAATGAGCAGCTGGTGGATCAGGCTTCCGCGAACCAGAAACGAAGTTTACTATAGAGGAGACCACATTGTTCTCTGCGGTGACGATATCGACCCATGTCTCAGCAGCGTTTTGCCAGTAGACCCCAGCTGTACGTCGTGCACTAAGTACGGACGATTGACAGATACAAATTGAGATCTAATCTACACTGCTAAAAATTTAACATACCCATGTCCGTAGAGAACCGGCACAGAACCATACAGCGCCATCTTGCTGTCAACGTTGTACTCGAACACGTCTAAATTATACAAGCGATATGGATCCGTGCTTGTTGTCGACTTAAGCGCGAAACTATCTGCATGCTCGGGAATGCCGAAGAGTACGTCAGCCTCCGGGAAAGTGAAGTCGAGTGCAACAGCTTCAGGTCCATAAGGCTTCGAATCGTGATGCGATTTGAAGTTCTCATCCCAAGCGCCTAGCTCCTCATTTTCTGCAGGCTGTGGATCGTACTGTTGTTCCCCCGCGCCATCACCTTGACCGAGTTCTGCAGTATCTGCTTCGACATTTTCGTTGTGCTCGGGTTGTGCCTGTGGCCCGGACTTTTGACGCAAGTGCTCGAAATACATCCAATTTTTAGCATTGACAGAAACACTAAGTACATCCTGCTCATAGAAATCGATGCGAAACGGATCTGCCTGTAGAATCGCCTTCGTGGCACCGGCTTTCACAACCAATTTCTGATTATCCTCGCTCTGCATTCTTATTTTACCCTGGCTAGGTTTACCCTTAAGCGCGTGCTCTACACGATAACGTGGACGCAGTGGGTTTTTCTCATCTACTTGCAGGCGAAACGTGTTGCCTTCCAACGCTTCCAGTTTTAAAGTAAACAATTGGTTGTTCGCCTTGTTAATCAGTTCGGCGGTTATGGCATTCGAGTATGAGTTCAGTGTGCTGCCGACGATTGCAAATTTAGACGTGTTGCCAGCAGTCTGTACTTTACGACCGCGTCTGCATAATAAAATATATAGGCGGTGATATTTGCAGATGATAGGGATGATTGAAATTAAAGCTCAACGTCACTCACCTGCAAAAACTACTCTGATCGCATGTCTTGAAATTGTTTGGATCGACGCCAGCAACCAAACTAATGATACAAGTTATTAATACAATTATTGAAGAACGCATTTTTGCCGAGTGCTTTGCGTCACTTCACTCCTGTCAATCCGTCCAGCTCCTGTTCCAACCGACAACCTACGCACGCGCACGCCGCTATTCGCTGCAATGACAATTCAAGTGAAAACTAATTTGCTGCCACTACAACGGTCAGGCCAATCATCGGGGAATAGTTCTCGATGCCGGTCCTATAACGTCGACCTACAGTAAACGAAATTACTTGTCTGCCCTGTCATACCATGGTCTGGTTTCGAATGTTTTCCTGGTTGGTTAAGATTGAGGTCCTTCTACCACGTCACCGTCAGTACTAATAGTAATAGTAGTAGTGGTACTAGTACAAGTAAATCGCCTAAACCTTAATATAATCTATACCAACTACTTGTTGTGCTGTTCATACAGTTGTTGTTGTGATAGCACTCAGCTATATAACGGAAACACGCATTTGTACACGTCAGAGGTGGGGCGACCAAAGAAAGTTCTATTCGCCATTCATTCCAGTACATTACGTATGGCTTTCACAATTTTAGAAATGCGATGCGTCTTGCAAGTTTTTAGTATTACTTTCCTGATTTCCACTTTTAATTAAAAGCAAAATTCACCGGACATTTTGTATGTGGTATATGAATTTGCACGACTCTTGTATTGCGTAACTGGTACTTACTTATTGCTGTATACTCACTCGTGTCTTATACGGACCTTAAATATGCATATAAAAAGTTGTCTTAATCGTTTTTATTTTTAACTACGAAAAACTGTTACCTGTACTGTTCTTGTTTGGGTGCGTGAGCTTGGCGTGCCGTGTATGTTTGTTCATTGTTGCCATGTTGAAAAACGGAGCTGCCAATCTCTAATTTGCAATACAAGCTCTAACCATTTAGTGTAAAAAGGCGCCAAATACTCCTCTTTTTAATAAGAATTTAGTTGTTACACAGTTTGTATTAAGTTTTAATTATCTGTCATCAACTACATAACTATAACTAAATACATATCTACTGCACATCTATAATCATATTCCTAAGTAAACTTAAACTTAAGTGGGTATGAAATTTCTAATAACGAATCAAATTATTGATGGGGAACGAGCGTCGCAAACTAATGCACTTCTCACGATCGATGAAGAGTGCGTTCACCTTATTGCGCAAGTCAACTTCCAGTCCGCAACGGGTCTTTAACAGCTCTTGATGTGTAGCCTCAGCCTCCTGTAGTTTGTAATGCAATGTTTCGACGGTATCCTGTATGTCTTTGACCTCCTGCACCAGAGTGTCGTGAGCGCGATCTCTATGAAAATAACACAGGACATTTTATAAGTAAGGATCAGTAAAAGCCAGGTTCATATTGGCCTACTTGCACAACTCGATACCCTCGCGGTGTGTGCGCGCCTCAAGCCTTGTTTGGGCCACCTTCAACGGATTGGCCTTGTCTTGAATGGCCTTTTGTAATAAGAAGATATACTTCTCCATATCAAAGAGTTCTTGCTGCACCTTTTGCAAATGCAATTGGATCTTGTTCTTAGCCTCGGCCAATTCCTGGGCTCGAAGATCGAAAGCGTTGTTGGTGTTACTCCAGAAATCCCAAACGGTAGTCGCCACGGAATTAACAATGTTTTCGGAGTCACTGCGTAGCTGCAAGAGCTTGGTACGCTCTCCCTGAGATCTATGGACAAGCAAAGCTTAAACACACATTTGTCTACTCCACATTTGTCTGCTCACCGTCTGACAGTCTCACCACTCGCCTCGGCCCAGGACTGTTGTGTGCTGACAGATGGATCGCACTTCTCTATACCGCCGTAGTAGGTAATGCCGCGGCTATAATTGTTCAGTTGATGGCACATCGAGTCTATAGCAAGTGATGCTTCTTTGTGCGCAACATCATCCTCGAGCGAATGCTGTGCGCCGCGGCAGTCTAAAGCTTGTTTAGAGATCTATTGAGGAGCACAAAGCAGATGGAAGTTAAATGTCGGTTACGATTATGAAAGTCATCTGACTAACCTTGTCGTGCAAGCCTCCCATACGTTCACGTGAGTTACGCAAATTATTAATCTCGAGTAGCAATGCCTTCTCAACGATGTCGTGCACCTTTTCATTGCCCAGGCGGGACTCCCGATGAAAGAGACACTCCTGTGCAATGTGAAGTGGAATTTCCAAATCGAGCAGCGCTTTGCCGCACTTTCGCTGCAGATCATTGATGTCAGACATCTCAGCGACCAACTTCTCCAATTCAGCGTTCAGCTCGTTGCGCCAAAATGTCAAACTGTCGATGCGCTCACCCAGACGACGGCCAGCTTCATGTTGACCTTTGTTTGCCTTCTCGTCAGTTTCACGCATCATGCGTAGAGCATCACTACGGAAGCGTTCTGAACGGTCGCTGAAAGCACGTTGCAATCGAAGGTTTCAGCAGCCACCACAACAGCAGTACTTATACTTATAGACTTACCGATTCATATTCGACTCAGTGTATTTGGTCATATTGCTGTTAATCCACTCGTTGTTGGTATAGCGCGAATAGAGCGCTGCCCGTGCGCCGTGCTGTGGGTTGCGATCGAAGCCTGTCACCAAGTTCGGAAAGATCACACCGTCCGTCTTCATGCCCGATGGCATGAAACAATGCCTAGTCAGCTCGTTTGTGACCGGTTGCTCCGGCAGATGTTTCACCTCAATCACTTCATAGGCGAGCGACGGGCGCCAGGGATGCTTTTGGGTAGTCTGCACACAAATACGGGGCATATTCGAAAAAAAAAATTAAGACCCCATTTCCAAGTACATCCCTCACCAATACACTCACCTTGAAGGCAGCGCCAACACGCGGTGGTATGTCTGGCCCGCCGACGGACTCCATGCAGGGCGGGGCACCTGCCTGACTCCATGGCTGTAATTGAGAATACATCACCGTTTGTTGCGGCACCGGCGATGTGGTTTCGTCATTCATTTTGCCAACAAATTCCGCGATAAGTACGTAACGAAAAGTAACTAGATAAACCTATGTACGTGCGTGCCGATAACGACGGGCTTATAATGGAACACTAAAAATTTAAACTGAAAACCACGAACTGCAACCGTGGAATTATCTATTTTTTGTGATTAATTCCAAAAAAATTTTTTGTTCACGAAAAAATTTAAGCTCGGAAGAAGCAAACCCTAATAATCAAAACGACCAACTGAACTATATTCGAAATACGTGCCTTGGATGTGAGCTAAAATTTTGAAATAAAACTCGGTGCTAACTCGATCGATTTGTGAGATTCAAAGCGATTCAAAAAATGGTGCGAAATGTTCCTCGTGCAGGCATGAGGAGTGTGCTATCAATTTCTATGGACTTGTGTGTGCAAGCTCGGTACATAAGACTCCATTAGGTTACGATGATCCTTGCGCCCATGGTACTCGTTCATGTCGGCCGTGGGCCATTTATCCAGCAGGTTATTCTTGACCAAGCGATGATCGAATATGCGATTTTCGACGTATGAGTGCTTATGGAATTTGGTTACCTCTTGACCTTTCAGAGGTGGTGCCATTGCGCTATGAAGTAGTAAAAATGACTTTTCCAATGACTGTTTCTTTGGATGCCGTCGTTGTCTACCTCTCACTCACAATAGGTACACTCGATCTGAGCAGGAGATTTTTCAACGTTTCAGGTGCTTTCTGCTGAGCTGGATACTTTTGCCGTAGATAATAATCCTCGTTAGCCCAGCAGAGCATTGACCTGATATTTTTTGAATGCGTCTTTAATTTCAATTTTTCTACCGCGTATCAGTGCACCTTGCCAAACGCGTCGCATGAGCTAACTACCTTTCTCTATGTTGACCACCGTTCAGTCTGATGGAATTTTCGTCTATTGATTAAACTTCAACTGCATGGAAACCAGAGATCCAGAGGAAAACAAACTTATGAGCTACTCACAAAAATGTGTGTGTCAATCAGTGTGGAAACGAAGAGTGAAGTGAGCAAATGCTAGTGTATTTCACTCACAGCGAATACGAATAGGATGTAAGTAGCACATATCCACAAGAATGAATGCATGCGAATAGTAGAGCTCTCTCAGTAAGGCTCACTAAGTCGTTATTGATGAAACCGATACGAGCGTCGCATGTGCCTTAGCGGTAGCACTGGCTATCGCCTAACTTCACACCGAAATTGGATCAACAATAGAGTTCACCCGCAACATCGACATTGTATTAGAATAGATTTAGTATATGTAGGTTAGATTTGTCTATCGACTTGTGTAACTGCCCGATATCATAATTGACCTATTACGACGCAGATATATCGGTCGACCAACATTGAATTAATGAGCACTATTTATCAACATTGCAATGCTTCGAAGGTTCGGGTCAAAACGCCAGGATTATGTAGTGCGAACGGAAAATTAAAATTACATATAAAATAAGCTGTAGTAAAGTTTGTGTGTAGGTTGATTCATATATGTATTTTCGACTTTATTGCCGGCTACTGGTTCGTTATTGTTTTTCGCCTACATTAGGCCATTACACGATCAAATTGATGTATCAAATAATACCCAAATCCTTTTGATATTTTCCATTCCGAACGTTCCTCTTTGACTATAATTGCATAGCTATTTCATCTACGCCTGCACAAGTAAGTTCGTAAGAAAGAGAGGAATATAGAAAAGTGCTCACTTTTGTGAAATATAACATAATTGTGAAGTGTTGCCGGTTGATAAAATAAAAATAAGACGTTTTAAAATTAGCAGAAGTGTACCGAAATTTACCGGCATTGTGTCATATAAGATGTAATGACTATAGTAACAAGAACATTAAAGAACAACAATATGAAGTATTGTTGACCAAATTAAAAGAAACAAATCCGAACGCGGAAAAAAAGACTAAAAAATGAATGTGCTGCGGACATGTTATAGACGCAAATTAAAGCGAATGATGGATTCAGAGAATGCTTTGAATCATCTTTATATTTTTTCGATTCAATGCAATTCTTAAGTGACAATGCGCCCACATATTCAAGAAGCAGTTTTCAAGTAAGTAATACATTTTATGTATATGTATATTTATTTAAGTACAGTTATTTTATAGCCTATTTACAGTGGGCTAGGATTCGAATCGCTGGTGAATCGACAGTGATTCGTATCACTTTCTACAACAACCACAAGGAAAAGTGACGTCATTCAGGGGTTGTTGTTGTAGAATGCGATCCGAATCGCTGCGGATCCATAAATGGGTTCGAAAACGATTCGAAACAGGGCTGCCGATTTCTGACAGTGTTGGAAATTGCCATTCTCAACAGTCTTCTTCTTGTTTTTTGTGTGCCAAAACTATACATAGATGATTATGGCACAAACAAAAGTAATTAAAAACTAAAATTAGAAGTTTTTTTTTATAAAAATAAGTCTAATTAAGTCCGTAAACACGTTTGTACACATTATAAATGATTCTAATATATCTACGTTTTCCACAAATCCCAATTTTTCAATTTTTTCACAACTCGCAATTTGTCAACATGCGTGTAACCAAGACAATGAACAGCTGATCATGATATGGAATTGGCAGTGTGAACAGCATGATTCGATTCAGTGATTCAGCTGCACTGTAAATAGGCTATTAGTTTGGTAGATGTTAGCATTTTTTAACTATGTTACTTTTATTAATTCATTTATTAATTTTGCAAAGGTACTTGTCGTGAAGTCGTCTCTGATTTTCTTTGCGTCTGCAGAGAAATTTCCCGCAAACGTATTTTGCAAAGGTGTCATTTCAGAGTTACTAAACTGATTATCTTCTGTAGCATTTGGAAATTCGTTGACCGTCCTCTTCCTTAGGAATTGTACAAGTAGCAGCAGACAAATACAGTTGTTTGAACTTTTTCCGGTTTCAAGTTTGTCAGTTTTTGGAGTGCTCGGCCAAAGGTTAATTGAAAGTTCTTTCCTTATTCGTGAGTCCATATTGTGCAAAAGGCTTAAAAAAATACGCAGTTAGTTGGTATGGATCATCTCCAATGCGACATATGGAGGTTAGTTTCCACCAGGAGTCACTTCGTTCGGATTTGGCAAATTAAGGTGTTGCGTATCACTCCCAGATCTGAAATTCTCCCATTCAGACCAACATCCACCATTATGGACTTATAATTGGCGTTCACAACGGCCATCAGCACAACGGTGAAGAACTTTTCATAATTGTAGTACATAAAGAGCCTGATCCGTGCGGCTTTAAGATGGCTACGTGTTTGCCATCAGCAGCACCCAAGCAATTTGGGAAATTCCAATTTGTGTTAAAATCTTCTCCTACAGCCTTCCACTCTTGATTTTTTGGTACCTGGAAATTGAAAATTGTTATGAGTTATTTCTTTCTTTTTTTAGAAAGATGATAGCCCACAGCAAAAAAAAATAAAAATAAAAGAAAACTTGCGTCAGTCGAAGAGCTCCTGCTTTTGGCAAAACACGGCAAAAAAGGAGTTGTCTTCTAGCCAACAATTAGCGAATATATGGAGTATGCAGCTCGATGAATTAGAAGGCAGCCAGCGAATATTGCCACAGCGAATAATACTGTGTCAAACACACGTACACAAATGTTACAGCAATTTACCGTGTAATGACTGCTTAACTAGAATTGTAGTACTCACGTCTCTAACGTCATCAAACGAACATACTACTGATGATATCCCTGGAACACGGAACCTTCTTTCTGGTAAGAGTTGCTACGTAAATAGACGAGTTAATTTGGGAGTGTATAAGCAACCGTTTTATAAATATTTGATAGTCGCTGAAATGTTCAAAGAACTGTTCGAACTGTAGAATTTCATCCAGGGCCCTTGATAATAACAAATAAGTCATTTATTTGTATTATTTTTATCGACATTATTGGCGACTACTGTCGCTTTACTTAATGTTTTTTTTTTTCTCTAACTAAAAATGTAATTAAGATTATATCAGGGTGGCATATTCGAATATATCAGATTCAGTACTAATATCTCTAACGTCGTCAATCGAACAAACTCAGTACAGCTGACATCCCTGAAACGCGGAACCCACGCTCTGGTAAGAGTTGCTACGTAAATAGACGAGTTAATTTTTTGGTGTGTAAGCAAACGTGTTTAAAAATATTTGAATTTAGCTGAAATGGACAAGGAGAAGGAGGACAACGAAGGAGATACGCCAAATAGCGATAACAATGCTATCTACTCTATGAAGACGGAGGATGTGAGGGCACGGGAGCACGCCGAACTGCAGAATTTCATCGTTGAACTTCAGACGAAAATCGACGCGAAGCTAAAGATGCGAGAGGATAATACGGAGTTTAAATATCCGAATGAGAAATACTTTAGTCAACTGGACTCGAGCCTGAAGAAAAACACTGCCTTTGTCAAGAAGCTGAAGCAGTTCACCGCCTCACAGTTAGAGCCGACGCTGCGCGATATGGCGTCATTGAACCTCAGTAAGTACATATCGGAAATATGTACCGCACTGACGGAGAGTAAGATGAAAATGACGGATGTGGCTGCTGTGGTGACGCTCAGCTCAAAATTGCATCGTACTTATGCCGACTTTGATCAGTTCTTCTTGGAAGCATGGCAAAGAGCGCTGCCTGTGAAGACGTGTGAGAAAATCGCCAATCCGAGCAAGCTGCGGGTCGATTTGCGCCTTTTTGCGGATCTGGTGAGCTCGGGAGTGATCAACATGAAGCAGGGACTAGCACTACTGGGCGGTGTGCTTGTGCATCTAATTGCACAGGACAAGGAAGACCATAGCAATTTCTCTACTATACTCTCGTTTTGCAGGCACTGCGGTGAGGAGTACGCCGGCCTTGTGCCTCGTAAAATGTTGTTGTTGTCGGAGAAGTTCGGAATTAAAATTCCAAAATCAGATTTCTTGCCTTCGGATAAGCAGCTGAATTTGCACTCAATGTTGAAAGACTACTTTAAGGCGCTGTGCAAGCACGTGCTTGCGGAGCAATCAGAGCTCATGAATATGACGAGGTGTGTAAGGCGCATCATGGAGTCCAAGGGAGAAATATCAAGCGATAAGAAGGAGAAGTGGGAGCAGATGCAAGCCAACTTTGACAAGTTGTTCGCGTCGGCACAGACACTCTCGGATCTGCTTGGGGAACCGCTGCCGGAGTTGGCCAACGAATCGGAGGATGGCACTCCCGGTAATGCTATCGAAAACATGTTCGACGAAACTGCTTTCGGCGAGCTCGACCCGTGGGGTGATGAGGAGACTAAAAGTTTCTACACGGATTTACCAGATTTACGTCAGTTCCTTCCAAACTACTCTGCGCCTAAGATCGATTTGCACCAGATTGAAGAACCCGGAGAGATGACCGAAGAGGCAATCGAGGCCAACATCGATGCTGATCTGGATATCGATGAACCGCCATCGTCAACGTCAGATGCAACCGAAAAAGACGCCGATGGTGAAAGCTACAGCATCATCGCTACAGATGGCCCGCTTGCTGACGACCAACAGCCCCGGTCTGCATCGAAAGACAACATGGGTAACGCTTTCAAGGAAACGGGCCGTCAAAATGCGCAAACTAACAATGGAGCTGCTTCTGGGAAGTACCAATTCGAAGTGTTCTTACAAAACCTTTTCAACTGCGTCAACAAGGAGCTCATCGACTCCGCGGCCATCGAATTTCTGCTGAACTTCAATACGAAAAGCAATCGCAAAAAACTCACGAAATCCATATTCGCCGTACAGCGAACACGTCTGGACATTTTGCCATTTCTGTCCCGCTTCGTAGCCATCGTGAACCTGTGCAACACGGATGTGGCAATCGATCTCAGTGACATGCTGCGCAAGGAGTTCAAGTGGCACATACGCATGAAGAACCAGTTGAATATCGAGTCGAAAATCAAAATTGTACGGTTCATCGGCGAAATGGTAAAGTTTGGACTCTTCAAGAAGTTCGATGCACTCGGCTGCCTGAAGATGTTGCTGCGCGACTTCCAGCACCACCAAATCGAAATGGCGTGCGCTTTTATTGAAGTGACCGGCGTGTATCTGTACAACTGCCGCGACTCGCGGCTGCTAATCAACGTCTTCCTCGACCAAATGTTGCGTCTGAAAACGGCGACGGCGCTCGACTCCCGGCACGCCGCTCAAATTGAATCGGTCTACTATTTAGTGAAGCCACCCGATTCGATTCGCACGGTAGCCGTGTTGCGGCCGCCCATACAGGAGTACATACGTTACCTGATCTTCGAAGAGCTATGCAAACAAAATGTCGACAAGTGCATCAAAATATTGCGGCGTATTAAGTGGAGCGACCCCAACGTCGGCGGCTACGCCATCAAGTGCATGAGCAAGGCGTATCTGTTGCGCTTCCCGCTCATACGGTGCTTGGCTGATCTAGTCTCCGGCCTCCGCTCCTACCAGCCGCGTGCGGTTACCATGGTCATCGACAACGTGTTCGAAGACATACGCGCCGGACTCGAGATACACTCGCCCAAGTTGGCGCAGCGACGCATCGCGATGACCAAGTATCTCGGCGAGCTCTACAACTACAAACTGATCGAGTCGTCACACATTCTGAACACGCTCTATTCTATCATCTCATTGGGCATATCGAATGACGAGACCATCATGTCGCCTCTCGACCCACCAGACAGTTTGTTCCGCCTGAAACTGGGTTGTGTGCTATTGGAAACCTGCGGTCCGTATTTCACCAGCGCGATGTCACGCAAGAAGTAAGTGGTCACCTTCTGGTCATATTCGGAAGTGTACTCATTCTTCAATTGTACTAAATGCTACCTTACAGATTGGACTACTTCCTGGTCTTCTTTCAGCACTACTATTGGTTCAAAAAGTCACATCCCGTATTCAGTAAGGCAGAGAAGAGTTCCGACCTGTTTCCCATATTAGTTGACCACATGTATCGCGACTGTTTGGCCGCCGTGAGACCCAAAATGAAGGTGAGTGCTATTCGTTGCACCAGCTCCATTTCAGATTTTATAAATTAGCTTTTTACACTCTCACAGCTTTACAAGAGTTTGGAGGAGGCCAAAGACGCCATTGAAAAATTACAAGAGAAACTCTACCCAAAGCTGAAAGATGGCAGCAATTTGCCCGCAGACGACGATGCGCGCGCACTGTTCCAAAGCAGCGAGACAAATGAACTGGAATACGTGGTAGGTCCGATTCCATATTGCAGCAACCACTTCTCCAATCTTTGAATTTTCTTTGATACAGGCTAGTGACGATTCATCGTCTGCAACCAACTGTCGCGAACGTTTCGTAGTTGACAACGAACAGGCGAATAGCACCGATCCCGATTCGACCGATAACGAGACCGATCGAGAGTCTTGTATATCGGTGCCGGAAAAGTCCACGGAAGATATCGAGTTTGAGCGTTTGTGCGAAAGAATTATCACCGATTCGTACCAAGATCGAATTAAGGAAGCAATTAAGCCCAATACGAATGATATACCCGTGCCGATGATGGCACGATTACAAAAGAAACCCTACGAATCCGTGAACAACGTTTCCATCATATCGTCACCCGTAAATACTGACGTATCGAAATCCGCATCACGCAGCAACTTTGGCAACGATGGATATCATGATGAGACGGTGCCATTCGTTTTGATGGTTCGTGGTGGCAAGGGTGGCAAACAGCAATTGAAATCTTTCGCGGCACCCTTGAACTCTCATCTTGCGATCAATCTCAAAATGCAGGAGCAGAAGATACGCGAGGAAAAGGAAAATGTCAAACGGCTTACACTCAACATCACTGAACGCATCGAAGAGGAGGACTACGAAGATTCGCTGGTTCAGACTCAGCGCCCGTACGCACACTTCCCCCGACCACAGAAGCACAGATTCAAACATCAGAAGGGTGCGCCGGATGCAGATCTTATCTTTCATTAAGTCACAACAAGAAACCAAATATTTGAAAAGTTTAAACAATTCTAATTCAATCATTGTCCGAAGGGCCCTTCTTTAAATGAGTTCAAAATCTTGTGACCGTCACTTGTTTCTTGTTGACGTGGACGACAGTAGTTCCTGCCGTGGAAAACTCGAATGAGCGCCGTATCCAAGAGTTGGCAGTCCTAAGCCACATATCTCTGGATCGGCCCGGCACACAGCCCCGATTGCCATGGAAGCCTACTGTGTCTTCGTTGTTGCTGCAAGGTCTAAATGGCTGAACAAGTTTCAGCACACACATCGGAAATAAGGAAGAAAAAAAAACGCATAAAAACGCTTATTTCGACTGTTCGACAGATGATTTCTTACTACCAACGAAGTACCTCAAATTGGCAAACACCATTGAAATCACTGTGAAAATTTATGTTGTCTTTTAATTCAGATTTTAACACTATAAATATAGTAAAGTATACAATGGCCAATTACTGTAGTCTATAGGTCTATAGTTAATTAAAAAAATATGCATGTATCTCGACGTATCTATCCCGAACTCAAATGTCTTTAGAGCAAAGGTTCAATTTCATCAGAGCTTTGTCTTGTCCGCTTACTATTGCATGATACCAATAATAGACACGGATTGTACACTTAAACGTCCATCGAAGGATTTTAAGATTGAAAATCTATCAGAAAGAATGTAAGACGAGTTAGCCTTCCATCACCTAGCAGACTAAGGTAAGAAGCATAAACACTTCTAAACACACTAAATTAAGAACATATGTATACTTAATAGTTTAAGCATAAAAAGGTACATAGTTATCGGTGCTGTATGTCAGAATAAACTTTATCAATTTCGATAAAGTTGCTCTATAATTAGATAAAATTTTGCTCTAAAATTAGTACGATCGTAACATATAAGCTATACAACAATGCGTAGTTAAACTGTTAACAGTAATCGGCAATAATGTATGTATATAAAAATGAATTATGTATATATGTATGTATGTATGAATTTTGAAACTTTTAACTGGATTGAAATTTTAAAATAAAATAAAAAATTTAATTATTTCAAAGTTCACCGTCCTCGCTGCTTCGCTAAAGTTTTTGTTTGCTTGCACCACGCGCTTCCGCGGCAAACTCCGTGTGATGCGCGTTGAGCGTTAGCCTTGATACGCTTCTAGAAAGACCGAGTTGAAGAAGCCAATTTAGAAAATCGACTGCGCTGCATTGGTCACTCAGCTTTAAAACAATTTTTTTTTTTCGTCTTCTGATGCAGTAAACTGACATTTCTAGCCAACGAATACGAGCGTTCTCCTTAGCACTCTACTTTATTCTCACTTCTCATATGTTCGGCAAAAGTTATAAGCGGCAGCTAGCAACTATTGCTTACTCTCTACACTTACTACTATTACACTCAAATTCAACTATATGAAAACGTGAATCTACAAACAAATATTGGGTAATATAAAAAGTAGCCTTGGTTTTTTTTAAATTTTTTTTTATAGTAATTTGTAAACAAAAATTTTTGTTGGCCAATTCTGGTCGCTTTTCCTTGATTGCTTCGTTCACGCGGCCGAGTTGTCAGCAATAGAGAGCGAATTAACGGTTTAATTGCCTATTTCAGTTACGGCCGACCAGAACTAGGTGCATGGTTGACATTGAAAATTTCGGAACGAAATTGAGCGAACCACTTCTGGGTCCAGTTTTCAATCACAGCATTCTCAGCCTAAGCCGCACAAATTTTTCGGCATGTTTTTGCAGCCGTTTTACCTTTTTTATAGTGAAAAAAGTAGCACAGCCTATTTCTTCAAATATTACACTCATTTTCAAAGCAGTATAACTTTTAACATGTGCAACGAATTAATTACACAGCTGTCTTCACAGAAACATGTAGCCAGCCTGAAATTAGCATTGCGCATAATCCAGTTTTAAAAAACGCGTATACTTTTTATATCAGCCAATATGTGTCAAAAATCTCCTAATGAGAGTGTGAAAGGAGTCATATATGGTACTTTGTGTTAAAAAATCTGAACGTTCCGAAATCTGGCCCAATTAACATATTAGTACTGTTTTTTATTTTTATTTAATATTTAATTTTTCTGTTATTATAAGAACAACTTAAATTAAACTGTATATACATAAATTAACAAAACAACCTAAATTAACAAGTTCGAATATAATTTAATAATAATAATAATAAAAGGATCTATTAGAGAGGTCAACAGGGTGCGATCTTCTCAGCCGTCTTGCCCCCCAACTCATCACATTCTGCGTCGTTTTAGAAGGCGCCTTGCTTCTTTATTTGAATGACTTTTTAACCTCTTCATATATTTTTATGCCTGACGATTAATCACCAATCACCAATCGCCAATTTTCGGTGTTGTCTTTTACAAGGTCCGCCGTTCGCATGAGTCACGGTGCATCAGTAAGCATATGCAATGTTGTGGCCTGCAGTACTCTGACCTCCGCGATATTTGATTTCGCTGCTATGCCATACACCTGCAGCCATATCGCCAAGCAGTAGCAATTATGGCTTTGTAAATGTGCACCTTATTTCTCAAGAACAAGGGCACTCCTGCTATTTAAAAGCCAACGCAATTAGTATTAGTACTTAATACACAATGCTTCAGATTCATTGTGCAACACACCGAACCAATGCAATTTTCGAAAAATTTTAATTTATTAACAAATAAAAGGAAAAAAAAATGCAACAAAAAATTATTGTTAGATTGAAAATACAATGGCAGCAACTCCAACTGATCTGTATTATTTGCTACGTTTTATTCATTTTTTTTTAAATTTATTTTATTTTTTTTTTTTATAACGTTTTACTTTCTACACATTTATTTAGGTTAATAATTAATCAGTACAAATCGAAAAAATTATATATAGTATATCGTTGAAAAATAATTGTTAAAAATAACATTGTTTTCCTTGAAGAGTTGTCGGCCGTATTGGCGAATGTTTGTACAAATAAAAAATATACAAAAATAGTCAACTTCTGATAAATCAGTTTAAACTTTTTTATTTTAGTAGACTGCTCTTCACAAGGCGTACTTGGTGTACATTTATTAATTTTTTATTTTTTAATTTTATTTGAACACTTAATTATTATAAATTGTTATAAGAAGCACTGTCTGCTACAGCCATACTCATTTTACAAGGACGCGTATTCCACTGTTTTTGTCCCACTCTTTAAATATTACCTATAGGCAAGTGCCGGAGTTATTACATCTATAGATCTCAATCAGCGCGGACCACCTTAAAGCATGCGAATTCAAAACAACTTTTTTAATAACAAATTTTCTTGTTTCTTTAATTTGTGAAGAGCATTAAATATTCGGCAAAGCCGCAGTTAGTGTTTCAACGCGTTTTTGTATAAATTAAATTGTATTTCTTTTAATGTTTGTTTTTTCTTCGTTTTTTAGTATTAAATTATCAAATACAAGCTTAATTGTTAATGGTCTTAAAACTAAATACAAAAAAAATGAAATAAAAAGTAGACACAAATAATAAAAAAAATTATATATGTATATAAAAACAGTTTTGGCAAATTACAAACAAAATAGCTATTTTTGGGTTCGGTTCGTTCATCGAAAAAACTAACGAAATAATAAAAACTACTTTAATTACATTTTAGCATTTATCGTTTTATTATTTTTTAAAAACATTTTTTTTTTAAAGTTAAAATTTTTTTTTAAACTTCTTTAATTTTTTAATATTGCAAACTAAACAAATTTTATTTTTGTCTTAGCGCGCACAAAAGAAAAGTACAAAAATAGAATTATATATATAAAAATGAAAAATTAATGGTATAATAACCGTTTTAATAAGAAAGAATCAAATAAGATCGCATACGAACAGAATATAGACGGAAAAAAATTATAATAAATAAGTAGCAGGCACATTGGTGGACATGTTGAAAATACAAAGTGGGAAGGATAATGTTGTATTTGTAATTGTGATTGCTTTCGCTTTTGCTGTTGCTGTTGTTGTTGTGCGTTGTTTGGCTCAGTGTATGTTTTTCAAATTGAGGGGGTAAAAATCTCTGCACGTATGTAAATACGCACGTTACTATCGTCATTGTAATTATTAACATATGTATATGCATTATGCATATATTTATATATATATATATATCGGTGTATATGTAGTTTGAAAGGCACAACGATTTGTGTTAAATAGATATAGGTATTTTACATACTCCTGACTTAGCTTAGAACGCATTTATGGCAGTACTTTGTTGGCTCTTTCAGCGTGAAAGTCGACGCGCACCTCGACGAAAGTCCTTCGTATAGCTCTTCTTAGTGGACATGTTTGCAAATATGTATTCGCTAACACATTTTTAGTATAAAATAACCAAGAAATAACGGTGCAACGAAAAGCGACCACATAACACACGTTGGTGGCAATACAAATTTTGCTATAATTTAACTTACTTGAATTTCGTTTTTGTTTTGTTTGTTTGTTTGTTTGTTTGTTTGCTGTGCGTATTTTCTATTTTCTATTGTTGATTTATGGCAAATTTTGTTGAGGATCACGCCCTAATAACGGTTCCGACCTTCGATCTCGCTCTCTCCGTGGCACACTGCCTACTTGCCAGCGTACATTGGATTCTTGAAAGTCGAAGTTGCTTGCTTGTAAATTGGATTCTCACCCTGCAAAGAGAAAAGAATGCAATGAGTTGTATGCTGCATGCGTGAGTCAGCGGCCACTTACCGTATCCCATTTGGCGTTCATTCGTTCCTTCTCGAAGCGCGCAAACTCTCGACGATCGTGTATTGTTGTCAGCAGTTTCCAGAGCAGCAAAATGGCCAGACCGACCAAAACAATAGCCGCAATCACACCGAGCACAATGCCCAGCATGAAGACCTTCGGGGGGCACTCCTTCTTGTCCTGCGCGTACACCTTCAACTCATTACCGGTTTCGGCGTATTTGAATGTGAACTTGCAGTCGTCTTCGTCAAAGAACACACAAATTTGTTCGTCCTTTTCCACATCGATTTCCACCTTTTCCACGCTAATTGGCGTGAAAGTGCAATTGGCAGCGCAGTCCTGAGGATCCTTCAGCGGCCCATTCTTATGCACTTGACATTGAACACAGTCCTTCAGTTCGTGACAACGGCCCGAGCAGGTGGGGCATTTCTCACAGTACTTGCCCGAGTAGCGACCCTCTTCGATGGTCTTGCACTTGCAGGCGCCGCAAACGCATTCACCGTGACCGGAGCAGATCTCATCACCATTTGGCGGCATGCAAGTGTCGTTCGAGGCCTGGCAATCGCACGCGTTGCCCGTCCAGCCTGGCTTGCACACACATCGACCACACTCGCAAGTACCGTGATCCGGTCCGGAGCAGAGCAGCTGTTTGTTACGTTCACATGAGAAGTTATCGCATTCGCAGTACTTTCCGGTTATGAGCTCCGAATTGCTGCGTTTCTCGCACTCACACTGACCGCAAAGACAAATTCCACGTCCGCTGCAATCGACTTCGGTGGTGTTATCCGGCCGGCAAGCATTGTAATTAGTTATGCCCTGATGTGCCTCCGATGTGGAACACTCGCACGTGCGTCCAAAATGTGATTCGTCGCAGTCGCAGATGCCACACATGTAAGTGCCTGAGTTGCTGCAGTGTGTCGACTTCTCCTCGTAGCCCGTCGAGCCGGGAATTTCACACTCGCACGAACAGAGCATCTCCAAGTCGATGGTGAGACTCTCATTGATGCCAACGGGATAGATTTGTATCACTTGATTCCAATCGTTTATATTGGCTGGACAAGAAGTGACCATAATTTTGGCCGTGAATTCGACTCTGCTGCCGACCTTGAGGCCATCGCATTTTGAAGTCTTTATCTCGGGGCCACCATTCAGGCACGACGAATAGTAGGTGATCTTCACGTTGTTCGATGCATTGTCCTTCATCTCGATCGATGACGAAATTTTCTGAATTATATGAGAAAAAATATATCTGTTATAATACGGACACCAGCGTGGTACAACCGAACCCACCTTGTATTCCTCTCGCACCAACTCGACCACGTTCGATGAGTCATTCGACAATATGGCACTCGATGAACCCTCAACATGTTTGGAGAGTTTCTCATACACGGAATGCTGATTCTGCGTTACGGCGAATATAATGTTGATGGAATTCTGCTTGACTTTCTGATTAATCTGCGATATGCTCGGATAATCTTGAATCTTCGAGTAGGAATAGTAGCCATTCGTGTCCAAGTGACACTCACCATCGTTTGGCGGTATCACGCCACCCAGTTTGCCATCGCCAGCGTAATGGAAGCCCGCATCCGTGGAGAAGACCAACAGGCGACGCGCTTGCTCACGCCAACCGACCTGAGAGCGACAAGCAATCGCCTGCATAATCGCATCGAAGCCACCCTCGGGTGCGTCCAAGTTGCCAGACACCGCTGCCTCTTTCACTTGACTCTGCTCGATTCCAACGTAAATAGATAACAAACATGGATAACAAGAAGGCCGCATTGTTAGTCAATTCTTCATGGCATAGTTCGGTTCGGTTTTAGATTAGTGGTGAAAGGAGGCAATTCAACATTTTTGGTACACTCTTGATTAGTAATAATTTGATGAGTTTCCCAAATGGGTGCTAGTGATGAGTGCTTCTAGGCCATAACTGTTAGATTCAAAGACTTCCATTTCTATGGGCAACGGGCAAAAGGTGTTAGGCGTTCTACTGCACGAGCAGGTAAAGAAAAGGGTTTCTCTCAGCATTAAAATTATGTTTTTAGTGGGTTTTTTGTTGGCGGATGGACATTCAGTTCGGAGCAACGAGAGAGAGAGAGAGAACTTCTTACATATCGATACGAGCCCCAATTCGATTTGACTCCTAAATAAAAAATAAAGAAGCTTAAAGAATATGGAGGCGAGCATTACTAGCATATAAAACATATATAAGTGGGACAGAGTTAGATATATGAGCAGATCATCACACAAAGGAAGCTCTGTCAAATGCTCAAGTGTAACTGGCGTACTCGGCGTACTCGTAATTCCCATGAAGTTGATGATAAGCTCGCCACCACGAAGAATTTTCTGTTCTCCTGCTATGCTATATAAAGTTTATACTTGTGCGCCTTACATTGAACTCGATTGATAAGATAGGAGGTGAACAGAACAAGCACATGGCTTGGCCTTGATCGATGGTTTAACATGGCGACGCCGGCTAGAAACAATAGTAAACGTTTGTGGATGTTCTTCAGGTTGGATATGTTTAGAAACAAGAGTGTACCACAATGAATTTAATTAATAAGTTTTGTTAAATTCGTAAAAACAACAATTGTTAGTTATTTATAAATGATAATTAATGATTGTGCGAGCATGCAAGTATGGTTAGTGTTGTGTGTAAGTGCAGCAGGCCTAAGCGCATACAACATGCAACATGCAACATGTAAAATGCAGACTACAAACTAAGTGAATGTTAACGACAACGATAACGGCGAAGGCGACAACGATGGCGAAGACGCTTCGCTCCAACTTACTGAGAATCTGTATGTGTCCGTGCTCAGGCCCATGATGTGACGATAGCCATATGGCGGTGCACATTTCGGACATGGCTCTTGTATGCTAAATGGTCATAAGCATTTCAGATTCGAGTTGTGGTTTTTGTTTTTGTTTTGGTTTTTATGTTTTTGTTTTCAAAGCATTCGCGACATTGAGAGTTATGCGGGCGATATACACACACACACATACACACAAAAATATGCAAAAAAATTTGACAAATAAATAGACAGAGATAGAGACAGTGTTGGAAGAAAGTGAGAAGGAGAATGGGAGGGAGAGAAAAAGAGAAAGAGAGAGAGAGAGGGAAGAGAAAAAAATCACAATTTTTACATTAAATCGATGCAAATAATTTCGCTACATCCAATAAATAAAATAAAAAATTTATATATATATGAATAGATAAGATTTCTGGTGATAGTACAAATATCGTAAATTGTTCGTTGTCATGTCGCATCCTAAATAAATAAAATTTTTTCATAGCTCCATATACGAATCCAACTATTCAGTTTTACGATATGACATTCCCACGACGATTTAAGATGTTTGTCAGATCTCCGTTTAACTATATCATATACCGATTACTATGTAGGCACGTATTTTTATGATACGACACATAACTTAGTAGTATATTTTATAAAATGTAAATATAAATGACTAGCTAGTTTACGTTACGACAGTATTATTGTAATTTTAAATTATGCATTACGATAGACACAATTATACAATTACGACATAAGCAATGCGAAGTGAGTACACATGCAGAATGAGCATAAATAAATAACTAAATAATGAAAAAATAAAAAATTATTTGCAAATTTAATTGGACCAAAGTGCAATACGAAAAATATATAGATAGATAGTAGGCCAGATACAAAGGAAGCTGAGCTGTTAACATTGATTGTTTTTGAGGCGTCATTTAATATGTATCGAAAGTTGTGAGTGTGATGCAACTCGTGTGTGCGTTTTCAGTACAAAACATATAAGATAGGAGCGTGTGTAGTGTTTTTCAACTACGATCTGTGCTGTGCGTATGGAAATGAGTTAAAATAGAGTAGCACCGCACCCGGGAAATACAGAAAGTATTAACTAAGAACACAAAGTTGGCAGTTAACGATATTTGCACAAAATAAGGATTAAATAAATAAATAATTAAGAAGAAAACTATATTAAAAACAAAAGTGGTTTCTTACTGAAAAATTTTCGGTATTATTGCTCAGTGGCATGTGATTATGATAACCATACGGGGACTCGCAGTTTTCGCATGGATGTTCAAGTCTACCATATTTTATAGTTGTTCATTGGTTGTTTTTTTTTATATATATATTTTTTTTATCATTATAATTTTTTTTAGGTTGTTTAGGTTAAGTTGTTGTTTTTTATGGTGATATTTTTAAGGTAGTGTTGTTGGAGTTTCGTTGTTTTTGTTGTTGTCGTGATGGTAGTTGTTAATTTTTAATTC
Organism: Cacoxenus indagator; assembly: GCA_035041755.1. NCBI lineage: Eukaryota > Metazoa > Arthropoda > Insecta > Diptera > Drosophilidae > Cacoxenus > Cacoxenus indagator. Next base: position 799,434 of record JAWNKX010000220.1, on the reverse strand, counting down.
GATTGTTGGTTGAAGTTAGTCGGATTTCGCAAATAAATTTATTGGAAAAGAACATTATTAAGTATTAGAAAGAAGTTCGTGATAAACAAAATAATTCAATTAAATTAATTAAGCTTAATTAAACGGTTTTAATAAGGCGTCATAATTAGCCAAAGCGCATTTGAAAAAAAAAACTTCTTTTTTCGTTTAGTTTCGATTTTAAAGTAAATTTTGGCCTTTGACTCCTTTGAAATCGTCATAGACTTAAGATTACCTTATAGTTGGTTTTTGAGACGACCATTTGCCTCAAAGATCAATAATTCGATAGACTATAACTTAGTCTAACTAACTTAAATCCATTCTTTAAATTCGGGGATCGCATAATAGAAAAAACATTTAACATAAACTACACGTTATAAACTATAGTGATCAACCAGGCAAAAAAAATTTCATTACTCAAATTTTATTTGATTTATGTACAGTATAAACTCCCTAGTCCGGAAAAATATAGTTTCTGTATAGGCAGACTTTTAATTGATATTCATTTAATTATCATTTACCTCTAAGAAGGATACAGCCTTCTATACCATTGCCTTTTCGGCGCAATTTACATCGTTTTTAATTTAGTATAAGTCTAATTTTGTTTTTTTTTTCACGTCATTATTTCTTAAATCCGACAAATGTGTTATGCAGTTTACTGCGTTAAATGTTATAATTTAATTATGAAAAAAAAAAAAAATTATCATAAACATATTCATTTAAAGAGTTAAGATCAAAAACAACATTTAGTTCTCAAAATAAGCGGTTATTTGTTGTTGAACAAAATTTTCTTTTCGTAAATTTGCAGCTCTATTTTTAATTCATTTAAAAATAATAATTCAGCTACAGCGGCGTTTGTCTGTTTAGCCCACAAAATAGTTCTAGCAAAAAGTTATATTGCTTCTTTATTTGACACTTTATAGGTTACTCATCAGTTTCTTCAACACTAGTATCAGAATCTAAGTTATCTTCAATATTTTGATTTAGCCTAACTGACTGAATTAAATGCTCATCAGAATAATCATATGCGTATTCATTTTCGCCACGTGCCCAAGCAATAATTTCATGCTTATAAAATTTTCATCAGCATGGTTTAAGATTGGTTATTGTAGAATATATGCTGCTTATATCCTGACATGTCGCATACTTCTCTCTTAACTGAACATACCACTTCTCATCTTCTTTGTCCCATTCCTCTTGTGAGGAAACCTTAAGCTTTTTTGACCAACTTTTTACAATGTTAATTATTTTTATTTTTATGTTATTTATTATTCTATACAAGTTAACACTCCTTTAGGAATTTCAGCATTATCTCTTACTCATTCATTCATTGTTTCTTTTTGGTGGTCTTCGACTTCGACTTAGACGGGAAAATAATGTTGAAAAACAGCAAACTTGACATGATCTTATTTTCTTTTTGCTCTCCCGAAATAAAACTAAAGCGAAAAAAATAAAATGAGGAGAGAGACACAAAAACCAAACTTTGTGTTGTGTCCGGACTGTAGGAGGGAAACTGTCCGAAACATTCAACTGTCTGGACTAGCGTGTCTCCGGACTAGGGAGATTATACTGTATATATAGAAATATTATATTATTATTTGTTGTTGCGCCAATGTTAGGCTTTGCTTTCCATGTATTCGATTTCAACTATTGGTTCTATTTGTTGTTTTTGTTTTAACGTAGTAAAACTCCTCATAAGTTCTAATCAACACATTTAGCTCGTTAAATAGTTCCTTAATACTTTGATAAACAGTGGATGCCAGCTTATTTCGTTGTCATTTTCATTTTCCCAATTATGTATTACAATATTTCCAAATTTTATGCTCATTTCATGCTACCGACACGTAAACACATTGTCGAGTAGTTTCCATTACGTCTGGGCAATTCCAAATCTTCTAAGCTCTATTTACTCCTGCGTTATGTTTCCGATCATTGACTTCATAGAACGTGAAATTCTTTTAAATGTTTAATATTCTTTAAAGAGGATTTCTCTTTAAAACATCAAGATAAACAAATTTGTTCATAGTGCAGTCAATAAAATGATTGACTATGCTTCGAATATTCTTTGGATTAGGTTCCGTATACGGTTGCCGCCATTTAAGTCTTTCCACATCAGCAAAAATAACACGGCAAACGAAATATGCTGAAACCCATTGTATGTACATAGATGCTAATGGTTAGATTAGCGTTTTTATAGGTAGCCTTATGTTGTACAATATACCACAGATTGGCGAGAACTATAAAGTCCTAATCGCAATATCATAAATGCATCCTTCTTTGCGAATGGACTATAATGAATAATATGAGCTGAATTAGTTGAACTTAGTTCTTTTAACTGTAATCGACTTAATTGACATTTGTATCACTTGAACACTTATAACAAATCTAGGCGTTAATAACTAAACAAACAATTTGGATTTACAACTCACTTTTTGGGTATGGTCGAGACGTAGGGCATGAGAACCTTATCCACAAACGAACCGAAACCCAGACGGAAGTTTGAAGTCATGGTACGCATAGTCTCCGACAACATATCGCCGAGGTCAGACAACTTTTTCTTATCGTCCTCCATGGATTTGGACAAGTCCATCAAGTAGTAGAGATCAACGGGATAGTCTTCAGCCTGAGCATAGCTCACACGCAAATTATGCTCCTCATCTGCACGTTGGCGAACACAGGCCGAATGAAAATATATCAGATTCGATGACCTTACGATTTAGTTACTTAGTCCTATGATTGTACTCACTTATGCGCAATTGCAATTTAACACGTTGCGGTTGGATTTGCACAATCTCGCCAGCGCCTCGTGCACTAGCAGCGGCACCGAAACCATACGAGCTGCCACCGCTGCTCGATGAATAGCCCGACGCATAATGGCCAGCGCTGGAGCTACCCTCAGCAAACGAACCACCAGCTAACTGGCCAGCAGCCCAAGCGGCGCCACTGCTTGACGCGGTCAGATTTTTGTTAATGGATATCGACTCCTGTGTTTTCGGATTGTAACGGAATTGCTCTGGACACAAAATTGGCGGAGAGTCCGAATAGCAGCGCGATCGTTCACCGACATCCGGCTGTAGGCACCAACCACAACCAAATGTTTGTAGGCACTCCCGGCAGGTGAGTTTGTTCGTGCAAGGATTCTGTAACAACTTTGCTGGTATCTCCGCGTTGACACCATCTGCGAGCAAAATTGGACTCACAGCGATGACCACGATCGCGATGAGAAGCAATGTTATAGGCAGTGAATCTAATTGTTGTTGTCGGTTTTGTTTTCCTTGTTGATGACAGCATCGATTCTGGTCGCTTTTTCCGGTGGTGGTGGAATTTGCGCGTCCGCTGGCGCAACTGTCTTTGGGGTTTAGACTTGTGTGGATTTTTGTCATTTTAGCGTTACTCTGTCCCAAACAGTCTTTTCTAATATAGTTAATTAAATTGGCTGTAAAAGTAATGAAAATAAGTAGCTTAGAAAAATTTCATTAGTCACACACCAACCCGCAAGGGTTTGTCATCGTTTGAAGCCGTTCCAACATTTTCTAGTTTTTTTTTAATTCAATTTTTTTTTTTAATTCAATTTTTTTTTTTTTTTAGTTAAATTGTATTATATCCCTTGGTTTCCTTTGTTATATTTCTGCGATATTTTCTTACAAAATAACAAAAGAATAAATATAATTTTTTTTATTTTGTGTTTATCGCTCTCCTGGTTTTTACTTGCGACTAGCGTCAACTTCAGTTTGAATGCGAATGAATTTTTGTTGTTTTTTATTCACCCTCAGCTAACTCGGACAAAAGCAGCGACACTGGCAGCACAAACAACAACAAACAATATCTATGTGTTGTTGTGGTATACAAGCAGCACGATTTCGTATGAGTCAAAAATCAAGTAAAAATGACTCATGCTAAGCGTAAAATCATCAATAGCAAGAAGAGCGTAAAAAGTGGCCGAGAAAACAATCATCAACGAACGTTCGAAATAACCTGTGGGGGGAACGGGTCGAATTAAGCAAAGCGACGAAACTTAAGGAAATGACGGCAGCGCAAGTAAACATAAATCGCGTAATCACAGCCAAACACACGCATACATACATAAACACAGACCGAAGTATATGCGAAGGTGTGTACTGTTAGAGAAGTCTATCGGTTTTTAGAGCGACCTCAACGATCAATGGAAACATCGTTACGTCGAAGTGGGAGTAGAAAAAAAGTAAGGCAGGCAGCAGAGCAAATGGTACAGCTGCAATATTGGAGAAACAAACATGCAAACTTCATAATAAACATAACTACATAAGGACAGATGAATATTAGTAAAGGAAAAAATACAAAGGACTTCGTCACACATGCGTAGATAGTGATGGTCGACACGATTGGATTTGATAATGTTACCCTTTGAAACAGTGTAATGAAGGACACATCTACGAATCCGTGAAGTATTGTCATGATCTGCTCAACATACATAAACCGAAGTTTGTTAATTAGAAAGTGTAATTAAAAAAAACACCATTGATGGATTATTACTCCTCTCGCCATTGGAAAAATTTACTTAAAATACTTCGTAGTATAATCACTAGTATAAGTATAACTATAACTATAGGCATTGGATAAGGAAACTTCTGATATTGATAAAATTTTGTTACGAACTTTTTTGATTACCGAAAAAATACTAAGTGAAGGGGAAAACATATTCGAAACGATTCAACTATTTGACAGAAACGAAAACTGGGAGAGGGATAGGGATAGAAATTTAAACGGTCCTTTGTCAAAGAAAGAAAAGAAAGGCATTGTTGGATTGTTTGGAATGCAATCCGCACTAAAAGCGAGTGTGTTGGGGTTGAAAAGAGGGTTGTACAAACTCCACTAATTACACGGATCTGACGAATTTGAAATTAGTCATAAAAAGTCATCGTTTAATCGACAATTTCGCAGAAATAAAACTGACGAACCGACAACGGTAGGCGAACACAAAATTTTTATGACTATGTAAATACATATGTACATATCATATGTATGTACACATGCACATCTAAATAATTATTGAACTTCACATAACGCAAACCATTTAATTATCAAATTTTCGAATGCAGTCCACTTATTGGAATTAAAATTCAATTGGAAGCTGATCGCCTTAACCGCCACAATTCCACTTCATTCGAACAAGAATACACAAGTGAAAATCAATAGAAAGAAAAAGCAGATAATTGAGTAGATCTACAGACGTCCGTACGACTGCAATCGAAAAAGAGTGGCTAATATATATGTAAATATTTATATGTGTATAAATATATACATATATATCCGAGGTACTCATATTTGTGCTCAACATATGCTAAAATATAAACAAAATAAAGAATAAAAAATGAAATGAAATAAAAACATCTGAAGCTCAAAAGGTGGCCGTATCTGATCGTCTAATTTTAACAGCCCACGCAGTCGAGTCGCCACGCTACGCAGTGTGCCGCTGCTATGGCAGCTGCAACAGCAATAATAACCAAAGCGCGGAGCAGACTACCCACAGTTGTATACGAAGCAATAACAAATTCATTCAACATGTGCTGTAAGGTGTATTGTATGAGAAAAAAACCATATCCAGCACCTCCAGCGGTATTACCCATAACAATCCGAAACAAGAAAAACCTTTGACTTTGGCTAAATCTACACTACACTCTACCACTTGAGTCTTTCACAGATGACTTTATGCATGCGCTATCGTACCGTAAGGTCTGGTAATTTTCAGTATTTATGTGCATATATATGTATGTGAATGGGCAATAAGAACTTAAACGTGAAATTTTTATTTTTTTATCCGGGGTCGGGCCTGGCCGGTTTCGCAAATTGCAGTGTTTGGAAAGATTAAAAATAATTAGAAAAAAACTCAGCCAGTTGCATACATACAAAAACAATAGTAACAAACAGCTGCAAATCCATTGTGGAATGATTTAAAATCAGATGGGGAATCTAATGGCCAACCACCACTTTAAGAAAGTATCCATCGCCTCGCCTGCTAGTTCTGCCGCCGAAACTGTTAAAGTGTGGGCGTTCTAACTTGTTAAATGAAACGTTCACTACTAGCTGAATGGATGAATCCTCCTTCCGTGCACGTACGCCCACACACAAAATCACATGCAGCTCTCCAATATGAAGAATTTATGTATATATATATATATATATATATGCATATAGATAGATTTATGCAAACAATTTTGTGGTTGTTGTACTGTTACATTATCGTTGTTTGTTTTACTTTAAATGACTTTAAGACATAAGCACACATATGCACAAATCGACTGCACTCAACAAAACAAACTTTTCCAATCGATTGAAATGCCCAATTGTTTGTTCCTTCTTTTCATTCACTTCATTTCACTTTGATTGCTGTTGTATTCGTGTTTTCTACTATATTGTTCTTTTTCTTTTTATGGCATTTTCAACGATGAAATCATATTTTTTCTGTTGACGCATAAACAGCATACATTTCACCGATTTTAACGAAACTTTTAATATGTCATCATAATTTTACACTTACACTTTCGTTTCGTTAAACATAAATTTCTATTTTATTGAGCTTTTGATGAAAATTTGTTTATTGAATTTCCATCAGGGCGGAGGTATTGTCGTTGTTGGTACACGCACACTTTACCTATGGATCGATCGCAGTTCTATTATCGTGTCTTTTCGTGTGAATGAAACAAGATGAGCAAGTAGACGAGCACACAAGCAACGGCCGCCGTATTTTTAGGTGTTGATCAAACACGATAGATCGGTGTTGGCAGCTCTGTTGAAGTGAAATTGTAAAACTTTTCGCATATGGTTGGAATCACGGTTGCCACATTTGGCTCCTTTTTCCCTTTGACTTACTACCTCTTTTTCATTGCAATTGGCTTTTTTCGGTTATGGTTGGTTATGTTAGAGTTGATACACAAGAAGTTTCATCTACTGGAAACCTATAAATTTCACTAACAATGACTGTACTGATGGAAGATTTCTGATCTCTAATGTGAGAATATTCAACGTGAAAACTGATATGTTTTTTGTAGTGCTAAGTACATATGATTGTTGATATCTGTTTTTATGTGAGCCAAGTTTTTTTTGTACGCGTATGGTATGAGACATCTCACACAAAGAGCTTATATTTTTATTTTCGATTTAGTGTGAAGAGTGATATTTAAGCAAAGAAATAGCTACTCATCAGCAGAAGGGAGAGAATTGAACGGCGAGTACGCGGATTCGAATCCGAGGTGGTTTTTTTTTTTTTACTTTAAATTTTGTAATTTTTTTTTATTACTATTATATTTTTCTTTACAGTCTATGAATATTTTATAATCAATTATAAGCAATCACAATTTTATACATATTTTACATTTAATTTCAATAATATAAATAGTTAATGAAATTTTGCTTATATATATATATTATATATATATATATATATGTATTTTTTTTGTAAAAATATCGTTCCAATATTATGAAGAAACAAATTATGAAATCCCCAGAATAGTAATGTTCTTGGAATTTATTAATTTCCAATTCTGTTTAATTAACTATCATGCTTTACCATACAAGGAATTCGAAAATAGCTACGCTGTACCCGGATGTCCCGCAACACCATCACATTTTTATTTTTATTAAGATTAAATTAGAAGTTAAGATAATTTTGGAGGGAATAATTTTGTATGAAAGACTATTTTTTTTCTGATTAAATAAATAAAATATTGTAAATGAGGGAAATGACAATATAACAGGAATTATGAATGAATTTTCAATTTAAGTATAAATATATATTTTTTTAAACAAAATAATAATTTTTATTAAAATATTTATTTTTAAAACTTTTTTAGGACATTGCGGTTTTTGCAAGTGGCAACCGTGTTTGTATTAACACAAAGACGAAATGTGCGGAACAAGAAATATACCGTGAATTTGTTGGTTGGCAATTTTCTTCAAGCCAAGTTGGCAGTGATTGGGCTGAATTTGGAAAACATCTGAATTTTCTTTGTTGTCGGGACGTGCGGTGAGAGACAAGAGGCTCGGGGATTCATCTAATTCTAAATTCTAATTCTAACAATAAAACAGAACTTGAAGCCATGTAGTCTCGCCCAAACAAAAGCCATGAGCACTGACGAACGAAATTTCCGCTCCAGCTACTATGAAAAAGTTGGATGTTTTAGCGTTGAGGAAAAGAAATCACTCAACAAATTGCTGCAGGATGACATACGCAATCTGAACAAGCTGAAGCAATTCTGCCTCAGTTACAGCGTGCCATCGGCTCAGCGTGCACTGCTCTGGAGCTTGATTATGGGTATTTTACCGCTTCACAAAAAGGTCACCGATTATGTGCGCGTACAGAGAGCCCAAGTTTATGAGGATTTACAGGGCGCTGTGACTACAGTGCGTTACGTCGAGCCCAGTATGCCGAAGGAGTTGAAGCTGCACACGATGTGGCTGTTGGAGACAAATCGTCTCTTGCATGCCACCACTGGTGGGGCCAAAGAAGACGACCCACATTTTATTGAAATTGTGCGCGTATTGTCACAAATATTTGAGAACGATGTGGATACATATTGGATAGCCAAACAATTTTTTTCATACACACGAGAAATTCGAAGGGAATGCGCCAAGCTAAAGGAGTTGACACAGGCGCTGCTCAAACGGGAGGACATCGCACTTTATCAGTGAGTAAATCGTAATACACCGTAACTTAATTACATATGTAGCCTTATTTTACACAGCCATTTGGAGAAAGTCAACCTTTTCGAGCGGCCATGCAAGCTGTTGGACAATTGGTACACCACGTGTTTTGCGGGTGTCATTAGTGAGAATGTATTGATGAAAGTCTGGGACAAAATTTGTGGCGGTTCGCGTAAAGTCGTTGTTTTTCTCTTTTTGGAACTAGTCAAGGATATGCGGCAATCGATTTTCAGCTGCCATGCGCAACCCGAACTGAAAACGCTAATTGAATCTGTGGGTAGTATAGTAATATTGATCATCTTGTTCGTTTATGATTTATATCCTTATTAATCCCCAGGTTAAAGATCAAGATGCTGTTATTGTGAATAAGGCTATTAAAACATGGCAGAGCAACAAGAATCACGGTGAAATTGAATACTCGCATTAACTGATACAAAGCACATTGGATTCTAATATAAATAAATTGGAGGTAACAAGCAACAAAGGGTAAATTTGGTGATGAAATGGCGCTATTCTTCGTGTGAATATTTTAGGTATCTACATATGTATGTATATGTATATATGTACGAACCCAATTTTTTTTGGCATGTATGTATGTTAAATTAGAAATCGAACGTCTGACAAAGAAAAAGTAATAAAAATAATTTAAATCAAAGAATTAGTTTAGTGCGTTGTTGGTGGTCATATTTTTGGTGGAAAAACCATTACATCAATATACTGTGTTTTAAATTTGATATGAGAAATAATGTCAAGAATATAATCTTCGAGTCAATAAGACTGAGGAATAGCAACTTCCACTTCCGTAACATCCCGTTGATCTTTTCCTGAATTGTAGATACGACCGTCCATAGTGTTTGCAATTGTTTTACACTTTGCACATGGCTGAACATAACCTAACAAATATAAGTATAAACGAGCACCTTTTGTGATAATAATTTAATATTCTCATCAACATTGTAAATTTTAAGCTACGTACATGCATACGTAGATGACTTAATTTACTGTCATGTAATCAAATATAGGACATTTTAGCACGTCATTTCAGAAAACAAAATTTTTACCTTTTGCAATTCACAAAGGACAAATTCAAAATTAATGAACACCGGCAAATTTGGTGTATATTTGTTTACTGCAACTTTTTGCAAAACAGAAGAAAAAACATTTTTGGTGTATTTGGGTATAGTAATTCCGTCATATTAACTTATTGTAAACTATAATTCAATAATATATAGTTTGTCACAAAACTATTCGTTGGAAAGTATATATTACAATCAACACTGATTTAGACACTATAAATTTAAGTCCCCTTATCCTCTTATGTTATTGCGGTTCATCCTGTTTTCTGTTTGTGTTTATGAATTACTGGGATAACGTCGACAAATCCGTCCTAATTTCATTCATCCAACTCTGAAATGGAAATACCATGCCAAATTCCATTCCGTTTCCTTCCAAACTTATTTTTGCTGATCATAAATTGCACGAAACGTACTGAGGTTGTAGTTTTGCACTAGCCAGCGAAAGAAGAACAAATAGAAATAATCTAGGATAGATTAAGGCCTCAATGTTTTGTACCCTATTTAAATAGTCTATAATGAATTAATAAATAATAATAACCTAATATTTTCCCATCGTTCCTTTTGGAAACATGCCGCATTTCTGCGAACTGTGGTAACACTGTAAAACCCATATGTCAGTTGAAGGCGGCGTAGAATGTTGAAAATTGTGTTTTAGTTTTTGTAACCATCCGATTGTATATTCAGATCCCGGCCTTTGTCTACATTAAAAATTGTTAATTATCTACGCGAGTAGCGTAGATAATTGTAAAATAATAAAATGTCAGGCTGTGCCTTTTTCAATTAATTGTATATAAAGCCCGTCGTCGGACATTACACATATTCCAGGAAATCAAAAAAAGAAAACGAAACAAAAACAAAGAAGAAGTGTTCAAAACAACATTAAACAAATTCGACGTTTTCTGTGCAGATTTACTTAAGGTATTTGAATAATTTTAAATTAATTTTGCATTTAGTATAGTTGTCTTATTTTTATAAATTCGCGAATAATAAATTCATCAAATATTATCTAAGATAAATAAAGGGCTACATCATTTTAAGTAGTGCTGCGATTGGAAAAACAATGGTGAACATATTGCCAGGAGAGCCGGTGCCGCCCGGTTTCGAGGACGAAGTGCATCGAGTGTCGAAGATTCAGCAAACCATTGACTCATGCAAGACCTCTTTGATTGGCGTGGAGTACACGATCGAACTGCAGGCGGAGAACGAAAAGGATTGGGACTATGTTTGTGTGTTATGCACTAAAACGTTTAAAGTGCGAAGCGCGATCTCGCATTGGTCGTCCTTTAACCATCGTCTTAAATACTTGGAGAAACACTACCCCACCGCTATGAAGGCGCTCAGTGCGGTACGCCAACGTCCCAATGGCCATTATATGATTTCGGGTATTCTAAAGCAGATGTCCATCGCTATTGAAAAGCACTACAGTCGCATGAAGCCTTTGTCTATTCTGCTAGTTGATTTCCGACGCTACAGAGCAAAGTACGTAGCCGAAGTTAATTCTAACAAGCATTGCGACGAGGACACCGGTCCAAAGTTTACCGACGTAGTTGACCAAGCGATTGCAGACTTAGATCGGAACAATAAGAAAGACGGCAACATGCAAATTACTACCAAAGGTCCTGACCGTTTAAACGATTCTGCAGATGGTATTGATTTGGATGAGATTTCAAGCGATTCAGAAGGGGATTTGGCGAAAGGTGAAGGCCAAATTGACAAGAGAAAGTTTAAACAGTCAACGTCTCGTTTCGGACCTCATGTGAAGCGTTCGCCACCATTGGACCCAAAGTCACAGTGTACGGCGGCCAGTGGGAATAAGCTGCCAACGCCGAAAGAGCTTTCGCTGCAGGCCTCCCACATAGCGCAGGCTCGGTACAAATGGGAGAAGTACCACTGCCTCCTGGAAATACAGCTTAAGCAGATGCAGCAGAAGCAGGAAGAGTATAACAATAATCCCGAAAAGCATCCCAAGTATCCAGGTGAGTGGAAGAAGTTCTGGAATCGTCGTTACAAAGAACTGCAGGCCGAAAAAACAGTTGATCCGAACAAGTACGATTATAAACCTGAATGGATCAGCTACTGGAAGGTGCGCATGATCGAATTGTTCAATGACGTTATTGAAACGAAAAAGAAAGAAATCAAAGACAAACTTGGCCTATGCGACGGAGATGAAGAGCATATCGACCATCTGAAAGAGAAATACAAAGTAACCGTACCCGAGGCTGCGGCAATTTTGGACAATGGTTCGCCAGGTCGTGGGCGCAGCAATAACCGCAATGCAAATGAGAGCAGCGATGTGATTAACATTAGTGATGAGGAAGGCAGATCGCCTACCTACAGCAGGAGACGCACATTGCGTCGTAGTCGGTCACGTTCACTGCCACCAAAGCGTACATTATCGCCACGGTCGCGTCGGCGTTCCATATCAAAGTCACCTATTCGTCAGGACTACCGCCGTCGCTATCTTAACTCGCGCTCACGTTCTCGCAGTCCGTATGATCGAGACCGTGAACGTGCGCGCGAGCGTGAACGTGATCGCGGCTGTCGTTATTCACCCAATCTACAAGTGTCTCGCGAACGCTACGGACATCATTACGATAACTACCGTGGCGAATATTATAAGAATGAACGTATTGACTACCATAATTTTAGTGGACTTGCATTAGAAGGCAATCACTTTCGCGTGATGGATCCTTCTGAGTATCCCGAATACGTCAAACCTCTTCTGTTCAGGCAGTCCAATTCAATGAGCATTGCCAAGGAGTCAACTGTGGAACCTGAAGTAGACGATGGACCTCTTACCATTGTCAGCGTGCTGCGCATGTTGGCTGCGCTCGAGGATCATCTTGGCAGCCTCGGTCGTAAAACACTAGACCTCCTTGCCAAGGCATTGGCCATGGAGAAGATCATGGCGAATGCATCTGATGACTTGCTTCTGAACGAGGATAATTGTGTCTTCTTGGAGACCGTGAAAGAGAAACTCAAAGGGATCTTACTCGCGGACGTGCTCGAAGAACCACAAAAAGTGCGTGTTGTAAAAAAACTCATTCCGAACATTGCAGCTCTTATTCACCAGGCCAATTCGAAAGGTAAGCAAAATATGTATTTATCCTCTATATATATTTTTTTACTAGTGTTAAAAGGATGATTTTTTTTTTGTGGCATGCAAAATCACAGAAATTGTCATCCGAAAAATCGTCAGATTTTCCGTTTGAAGTGAAGCTATTTAAACAAAAAGACTTAAACACCACAGTGTGTTTACTGTTACACTGGCACGTCGAATGTCCAGGTTTAACTACGCGATCGGTCAGTTTTTTTTTATATATATATATATTTTTGTTGTCGTTTAAATCATTTCAAAAAAATATATATATATTTTTTTTATAGTCAAAGTTCTTTTCGTATATGCACATCGCTTCCGCTAGGCTTGTTAGACACTCAATTTTTGTGAATAGCTCTCCTCCAATTGCAATAGCTCCTTCAACCATTATCCCCTCTACTACTACTTCACCGGTTGCTTTCAACTTTCCCCCACTACTTGTTCGTCTTCCTCTATTCCATGTCCTAATACTTTGACTTCAGCTTCAACTTCTCCAACTTTTTCTCCTTCTTCCCAACAATTACCCACTTATTCTTCTATACTTTCTTCTATATCTATCCAATAGTCCCATCCCTTATCAAATCCAGTAGCTCCTTCTACCATTACCCCCTCTACCATTTCTTCATCTGTCGCTTTCAACTTTCCCTCCACTACTTGTTTATCTTCCTCTATTCCCTGTCCTACTACTGTAACTTCTGCTCCATCTTCTACTGAATTCTCTAGCTCGTGCTGTACTTTGCCTCCCCCTAAGAGTTCTTCGCAGTCTAACACTGCCTCTACTCCATTGCCATGTACCTTGAAGGTGCTGCATCCTCGTAAACATGTTTTTATTTCCATCTAAATTAAATCTTAGCTTTAGTTTAATATTGCATTTCATAATTGCTTCTACCGTCAAAGCAGTGAAGTAAAGTTTTAAAAGAAAAAAAAATATATATATAAATACATAAGTTTTCACAACATTCACAATTTTCACAAATCTCCGAAGCCACCATCCATTTTCATTGTCGGCATCACAAACATTAACGGTTTGTTAGCCAACCTTGACACTTTGACCGAACCCGAATCATACATGCTGAAGGCATCTCCTAAAGAGGGTCTGAGAATCCTGCCCTCCACCAGTGATTTCTATCGTAGTATTATACGCCATCTTGAGCTGCTAAACATTACGTTCCATTCGTATCAGTTAAAAGATGAAAGAGCATACAGGATTGTTATTCGCGGCCTTCACCACTCAACCCTCGTCGAGAATATTAAACGAGGACTTGCCGACAAAGGTCATTCCGTACGCAACGTGCACAACCTAAAAAGCAGAGCTGATGGTCATGCGCTCAACCTGTTTTTTGTGGACCTTGAGCCCAACGCCAGCAACAAAGGGGCTTATGATATAACGAGGCTTTGCCGTCAAATAGTTAAAATCGAGCCGCCTCATCCGTTCAAAGATGTACCTCAATGCCATCGCTGCCAGGAGTTCTTGCATAATAAGAGGTGCTGTCGCAAACAATTTAAGTGCGTCAAATGTGGCGAAGCTCACGCCACAACCTCTTGCACCAAAACACCCGATAAGCCACCTAAATGCGCACTTTGCGGCGAGGAGCACACTGCGAATTATAAAGGCTGCATTAAATACAAGGAAGCGATTGCCAGGAGAACCAAGCGCCTCTCAACACCATGAGATATCTGGCCACAATTCTGTGCCTAACAAAATTGTTGACGGGGTGTCGTACGCTGATGTATTTAAGAAATCGATGTATCACCAACCGGCACAACAGAAACTCCTACGTGAGCAGCAGAAGCTACGTCAGCAACAACAAAAATCAGTCCAACTACCTATTCAATCTCACTCCGAGCCACAACAGTTACCAAGGAAGACATCTCTACCTAAGAGGCGTCAAAAGTATTATTCGTTATCAAGTCAACGTCAAATCGCATTCCCTCACCCTGTTGACAATAATGGATCGAATAGTCATCATTATCCCTCGCTCAGCATAGATAATACCCAATCATTCTCATCTCCTGAACAGGTCGTCCAATTGTCGGTTGTGGTCTCCCACCTGGACAGTCTTAACGAGAAATTTGATCACCTGATTGAGATGCAGACCATGATGATGGAGATGCTCGTCGCCATATTGTCTAAAAAATGAGCAGACCACACATGAACCTCGCCATATGGAACGCTGACGGCGTCCTTAATCACAGAAATGAGTTAGAAGTGTTCATGGCGGTCAACTTGATTGATGTCATGCTTATTTCCGAAACGCATTTCTGCATTAGAACATACTTCAAAATTCAGGGATTTGAAATCTATTCTGCTAATCATCCGGATGATAACCGTATGCAAAGGGGCGCCGCTTTACTCATCCGGTCATCCTTACGCCACCATCCGCTGGAAACCATTCGGTCTGACTCAATTCAAAGTGTCTCTGTCAGTATTCACACAACTCAAGGCATCCTGGTCATTGCAGCCATTTATTGTCCTCCAGGACCCCAAATATCAGAGCAGCAGTTCGACACCTTCTTCAATCAACTCGAACCTAAATTCCTAGTCGGAGGGGATTGGAACGCCAAACATCGACTTTGGGGGTCCAGACTTGCCACCCCAAGATACAATCAACTTCACAAGAGTATAATAAACTCTTCCAGAGAGGTTCTCGCCACCGGAGCAACCACCCTTTACCCATACGATTCCTCAAGATCGCCCGATGCAGTAGACTTTGCTATATACAATGGCATTCATCCAACTGCTCTAGACATTGCGGAGTCATCTGACCTAAGCTCAGGCCACATCCCACTATTTATTAAACTTGGATTGATTCCAGATAGCATCGTATGCCGGTCCAGACTGCTCCCTCCCCACGCTAACATAGCGGTCTTTCATCAGTGTCTAAACGAACGGATCAACCTCAATATGGAAATCAATTCGGACAAGGATATAGATGATTCGGTTGACCTGTTCACCAAAAACATTCATGAGTCCGCCGAATTAGCCTCTTCATACCGATTCCCTTGTTCACCCAACCCATCTCAGGCTCTCCTAAAACTTGAGGTTCTAGATTTGGTGAGATATAAACGCAGGCTACGACGTCGCTATATGAGATCACGGAATGAATTTGACAAGGCTGCATGGAGGAGAGCTGCCCGAGAACTGAGGCATGTAATGCAAGGTGTGCGATCGGAACATTTTAATAATCTGTTGACTAATGCGGATCCAATGAAAAAGTCTGGCTTCAATCTATGGCGTGCATCAAACAACAGCCTCACAGACATGCTCCAATCCGTGGGCCTCTAAACCAGTGGCTGCGTACGGAGACCGAGAAAGCAGAAGCATTTGCTAATGAGTTGGAGAGCCGGTTCACGCCTTTTAGCCTGGCTGACCCTGGAGACGTTGAGGAAACAGACGAAGTCCTATCGAGATGTATATTAGACCACAGCTCAACTAAACATGTCACCCCTGAAGAGGTTGCGACTCAAATTCAGAGACTGAAGTCTAAGAAGTGCCCCGGACATGACTATATTGACAACAAGGTGGTGAAAGCCCTCACACGTGTTGTTCCTACGTGGCTGTTCAACAGCATGCTGCGGATCTGCCATTTTCCCACACAGTGGAAGTGTGCAACGATATCCATGATACCTAAACCTGGTACTAAGGAGAACCGTGTCACATCATATAGGCCCATAAGCCTTCTTCCAACTTTTTCCAAAATTTTTGAAAGAATATTTTTGAGTAGATTGTTGGCAGTACGGGGTATTCAAGAAGCCATTCCTGATCACCAATTTGGATTTAGATCACAGCATGGCACTCCCGAACAACTGCATCGAGTCGTTAATCACATACTTACTGCATTTGAGATAAAACAGTATTCCTCTGCAGTCTTCCTAGATGTCAAACAAGCATTCGATAGGGTATGGATCGATGGACTTCTGCATAAATTAATATTACTCCTGCCTGGCAAACAGTTTTTACTAATGTAAAGCTTTCTTCAACGACGAACCTTCTCTGTGGCGGTAAGAGGCAAAATTTCCATCATCAGGCACATGAGAGCCGGTGTCCCTCAAGGGAGTGTCTTAGCTCCGGTCCTCTACTCCTTATATACGTCTGATATGCCTACAACTAGAGATGAGCATTCGATTATTGCTACTTACGCGGACGATACGGCAGTTATATTCAACTCTGCCTCTCTGAACGAAGCTGCTGAGAAATTGTCCAGCTACCTGGATAGATTCCACTCATGGGCCAGGCGCTGGAATATAGCCATAAACTCTGAGAAATCAGCTCACTGCACCTTCACATTAGGGCAAGGCGTTTGTCCGGTTGTGACTTACAACACAAGCATCATTCCGCAAATAGAGCAAATCCGGTATCTCAGTCTGATCCTGGATAAGCGTCTTACCTGGCGCGCACACATTAAGGTAGTTACAGCGCGCTGCTACCAAAAGCTCAAGAAACTGGAGTGGCTCCTCCGCCTATCGAATAGGTTATCTTTAACTAATAAAAGGCTCATTTATCTGAAAGTAGTGGCACCTGCTTGTCGCTACGCCATACAAATTTGGGGCACTACTGCTGCCTACAACATGAATAAAAAAAATATATAACTGAAAATCAAAACGTATTCACTTAAAAAAAAAAGAAAATTATTGTATTCGATTTCGATCTCAGTAAGCTTTAAAAATTTCCATTTGTACGTCAGACACAATTCAATAAATCCATTCGAAAAAGTTCCAGCTCGAGCATCGTATTCTAAAAAATTAAAACTAAAAATTCAGTATATTTTGTTATAAGGAGCAACTCAAAAATGTCTGTAATGGCTTCCGGAATTGCGGTCTCCGACCGTGTACGTCACAATTTTGACCTCATAAGAAAGGAGAAAAAATTTCGATACGTTATCCTATACATAAAGAATGAACGGCAGATCGACGTTGAGTCGATTGGGCAACGTGGCTGTGACTACAATTCGTACTTGTCGGATCTACAGAAAGGTGGACCCACAGTTTGCCGATATGGTATATTTGACTTCGAGTATAAACATCACTGCGAGGGCACAGATGAAGATTCGACCAAAGAGAAATTGGTTCTTATGGCGTGGTGCCCCGAAACAGCCACTATCAAACAGAAAATGTTATACGCCAGCTCCTTGCAAGCCTTGCGTTATGCGCTTGCGGGTGTACATAAATTAATCCAGGCAACTGAAATTGGCGAGGCGTCGTACGTAGCTGTGGAGGAAGCGTTACGCTAGTCGGATCGACAATAATCGCATTACTCGACGAAGGCGAAGCCCTGAAAATGCACCTATTCTGTACATGAAACTTTGTTTGTTCCGGTTATATTACGTTCATTTTCTTTTTTAAAATTTCACGAAAATTATTGCCAGTGTCACATTTCATAATATTACTTATCAGGGCAGAACCAACTAAAAAATTAATCAAAACGCAACCAACTTTTGTTTTGTTTTTTTTATGCCATAATGAGTTTCTTGTATTTATCCATGATAATATAATATTGGATGCAATGGGAAAATTGACATTTTTCAACAGGATTCCCTTGGTCCAAACATCTTTCTTAATGTTGTTCTCTCCCATCATTCAAAAATCTCTTCACTTGAGAAACAGGAACATATGGGATAAAGTGCTGGGATAGCTACATCGATTTCAAATAAATCGGCAATAAAATATTTAAACAAAGGATTTCGAATAGATGAGTAATAATCTACAAAATAAGTACTTGTGGTGAGTCAACACAACAGTCATTATAAAATTCGCTGGATATATAAGTATGTATGGTCGTTATATAAGTATGTAAATAGGCCGACATTTTCATTACCATCGTTTTACGCCTAAACCATATAAAAAGTGCATAGAGCTAGAAGTAGAGCTCAATATGGAAATCAATTCGGACAAGGATATAGATGATTCGGTTGACCTGTTCACCAAAAACTTTCATGAGTCCGCCGAATTAGCCTCTTCATACCGATTCGCTTGTTCACCCAACCCACCTCAGGCTCTCTTAAAACCTGAGGTTCTGGAGTTGGTGAGATATAAACGCAGGCTACGACGTCGCTATATGAGATCACGGAATGAATTTGACTTGGCTGCATGGAGGAGAGCTGCCCGAGAACTGAGGCATGTAATGGAAGCTGTGCGATCGGAACATTTTAACAATCTGTTGGCTAATGCGGATCCAATGAAAAAGTCTGGCTTCAATCTGTGGCGTGCCACCAAGTGCATCAAACAACAGCCTCACAGACATGCTCCAATCCGTGGGCCTCTAAACCAGTGGCTGCGTACGGAGACCGAGAAAGCAGAAGCATTTGCTAATGAGTTGGAGAGCCGGTTCACGCCTTTTAGCCTGGCTGACCCTGGAGACGTTGAGGAAACAGACGAAGTCCTATCGAGATGTATATTAGACCACAGCTCAACTAAACATGTCACCCCTGAAGAGGTTGCGACTCAAATTCAGAGACTGAAGTCTAAGAAGTGCCCCGGACATGACTATATTGACAACAAGGTGGTGAAAGCCCTCACACGTGTTGTTCCTACGTGGCTGTTCAACAGCATGCTGCGGATCTGCCATTTTCCCACACAGTGGAAGTGTGCAACGATATCCATGATACCTAAACCTGGTACTAAGGAGAACCGTGTCACATCATATAGGCCCATAAGCCTTCTTCCAACTTTTTCCAAAATTTTTGAAAGAATATTTTTGAGTAGATTGTTGGCAGTACGGGGTATTCAAGAAGCCATTCCTGATCACCAATTTGGATTTAGATCACAGCATGGCACTCCCGAACAACTGCATCGAGTCGTTAATCACATACTTACTGCATTTGAGATAAAACAGTATTCCTCTGCAGTCTTCCTAGATGTCAAACAAGCATTCGATAGGGTATGGATCGATGGACTTCTGCATAAATTAATATTACTCCTGCCTGGCAAACAGTTTTTACTAATGTAAAGCTTTCTTCAACGACGAACCTTCTCTGTGGCGGTAAGAGGCAAAATTTCCATCATCAGGCACATGAGAGCCGGTGTCCCTCAAGGGAGTGTCTTAGCTCCGGTCCTCTACTCCTTATATACGTCTGATATGCCTACAACTAGAGATGAGCATTCGATTATTGCTACTTACGCGGACGATACGGCAGTTATATTCAACTCTGCCTCTCTGAACGAAGCTGCTGAGAAATTGTCCAGCTACCTGGATAGATTCCACTCATGGGCCAGGCGCTGGAATATAGCCATAAACTCTGAGAAATCAGCTCACTGCACCTTCACATTAGGGCAAGGCGTTTGTCCGGTTGTGACTTACAACACAAGAATCATTCCGCAAATGGAGCAAATCCGGTATCTCGGTTTGATCCTGGATAAGCGTCTTACCTGGCGTGCACACATTAAGGTAGTTACAGCGCGCTGCTACCAAAAGCTTAAGAAACTGGAGTGGCTCCTCCGCCCATCGAATAAGTTATATTTAACTAATAAAAGGCTCATCTATCTGCAAGTAGTGGCACCTGCTTGGCGCTACGCCATACAAATTTGGGGCACTACTGCTGCCTACAACATCAGAAAAGTGCAGGCGTGTCAGAGCAAGGCTCTCAGAAGATTTACGGGCGCCTCTTGGTACGTCCGCAAAATCACGCTGCATAGGGATCTTGCCGTGCCAACTGTTATAGAGGTGATTAATTCTCACAGCTGCGCTATCACTACAGACTTTTATCGCACCCAAATCCGCTGGCGTCCTCCCTCACCCGTATCTCAACAAGGCGTAGACTGAAGAGGCTACACCCGCATGATCTCCCTCTAAGAAGGAATCAGCCTTCTATATCATTGCCTTTTCGGCGCAATTTGCATCATTTTTAATTTAGTATAAGTCTAATTTTTTTTCACGTCATTATTTTTTTTAATCCGACAAATGTGTTATGCAGTTTACTGCGATAAATGTTATAATCTAATTATGAAAAAAAAAAAGTTTAATATTGCATGCTTATTTGTTAGAGGCTGATGATGTTTTTATCTGTAGCCAAATATTTAGTACGTAGATATTAGCTTTGGTATCGCATGTTCACCAAAGAAATTAGCCATTAACACCAGCTAAGCCCAGTCTATGTGACTGGATGAATTTTGATGCCACCTGGGCCTGCCCCATGTGAGATCAGTGTGTGGTCATTGCGTACCTACTAAGTCAATGTGAAATTAAAAAAAAAGTCTGTTTTTTTCTGGTTCATTGCAAATCTCTGATGCATATGTAAATTAAACAAGATTGAGTTTTCTATTTTGGTTTTATTTTATTACTTTCGTGAGCAGCACAACGGCTTGCTTCCACGAGTCTTATTTTATAACCGCTACAAAGTGATTTTAACTCTGCTTAAATACTATTTTGAACGTCTTCTGAACAAAGTAATTCCTTTTTGTCCTGCCGCGATTTACTAGCTATGAAAGGGTGGATTTTTCGGTTAGTCTTAAATGTGCTACGTCTGGCGTCGGTATGTTTTTTATTACATCTGGGGTCGGCATTTTTCATTACATCTGGCGTCAGTATTCTTCTTAGACGCCGGTCCTATGTTCCGGGTTCTTGGTATTTATTTTTTACTGTTTGTATTTCTAGTTGATGATCACTAGAAATACGAGTAGGTAGCAGACTCAGTGTTTCCCCATAGGCTGAGCATCAAAGAGTATTCATTCATATAGAGGTTACATTTCTCCCTTAAAAAAGGGGAGGGAGAGACTTGTCAGGCGCGATTAGAATCGCACAATGATTCTGTACATTAACAGAATTGTTGGCTGTTAGACAGGACAACACAATTAACAATTCACTGATTACAAAAACAAAAACCTAATAACTCTATGCGACGGTCACGCAAGAAACTGTGACTCATTAATTCGTGTGTCTGATTGCCGAAAGTGAGTACGAAATTCAATGATACTCATTTATGATAACCAAATTGTGATTTGTGAAAGAAATCGATATTTTAGAATCATTTATAATGTGTACAAACTTTTTTGCGGACTTAATTAGACTTATTTTTATAAAAACAAAACTTTAAATTTTTGTTTTAATTACCTTTGTTTTGTGCCATGATCAGCTGTGTATTGTTTTGGTGCACAAAAATCAAGAATAAGACTGTTGAGAATGGCCATTTCTTTTATCACAATTACCAAATGATTGAGCGTCCTGCTATTCACAATAAATATACATTTCACAATAATGTTGTCAACACTCAGAGTTATTCGTTTATCATACTTAATTGTGTGATTAGTATATTACATAAAAAAAAAATTTTTTTTTTTGTATGGTGCTACGGTCAGTTTGTTGACGACGTTATAGAAATATAGCATTTATAACATATACAACACTTGTACGACATTTCGTGAAGCCCCTAACTGTTGAACACGCGATGCAAAACCAAGTGCGGTTATTTGTTTGTTTTATTGTGCCGTTGTTCACAGATTTTTTTACAGCACAAATTCGTCTCGTTTTAGTGAACAGTTATAGTAAACAGACTGATTCCCTACGCCTTATGCTAAAAGATTGTAATGAGTAGAGAGAGTCAGTCACATTATTTTCCAATCATTCATTCATTCATTTACACATTCAGTGGCTCAAAGCTTAAATGGGACACTTCGTTAACTCAAATTCAAACAGCTATAACTTTTAAAGTAAGAAAGATTTTGACATAATTCAAACGCATAGTTGTAGGAAAATATAAGCTTTTAATTTATATGGAAATTGTTACAATGCGATATATGGGGCTGTCTCAAAAAAACTTTTTATAATTTAAAAAAAAATGTTTTTTTTTTTTTGTGGAGTATATAGTTTATTTTATAGAAATAAATATTTTATGATATATATTAAGAGCATATATTTTCCCAAAAATCTGCGTTTAAATTACTTCAGTCTTACTTAGTTTAAAAGTTATAGCTGTTTGAATTTGAGTTAACGAAGTGTCCCATTTAAGCTTTAAGCTTTAATTCAAATGAATGAAGTGTCCCATGTAAGCTTTGAGCCACTATAGTTAACGTGTTTCACAACAAATGCTTGTGCGAGCCGAGCACTACGACAGGCGACAGAACGATTATTATATACACACGCCCGTATAACGGTTTCTGTTTCAAGTTTGCAAGTGATAATAATGATTATAATGATGGTCGTGGTTTTTGACCGAGATTAATGAAAGCAACAATGTGCCAAATTGAAGCTGAAGATTGCCCGCATATAGACTAATTACGAATTTGAATTTTTGTGTACCTCCATGAATTTTTTTATAGATGTTTAATATTTTTTAAAATTTTATTTTATTTTTTTCTTTGCTCATCTCATACAAATCGCGTTTCTAGCAAGCTCCAAGGCCGTAAATAAAGAGGATGTCGTTGTACCCGAAAAGAATAGCCAGGGTACGCGACGTTCGCTGCCTTTTGATCGCCACCTAGTTACGACGCCTTTGGCCTCAGCCCTGGTTGGACAGGGCTGCGAGTCTATAACCGCACCTGACATGGACAAGCTGCTGCATTTCTTTGTGCTGTTGGCCCGAATAAACAAAACTAAAAGGGAAGCAGACAATGCTGATTTGAACCTTCACGATTTGGGTCGCGCATTGGGTTTGCGCAGACCGAAGGTGTTCCCCAATGATGATTTGGATAGGACCACGAATGTAATAAGTGTAATAAGTGATGCCGAGGATAACACCAAAATTGCCGAAAACGAAGCTACTAAACCTAGTAGTAGCGATCCGAATAATATGGATTCACTAAGTGATGCTGAATTAAAGTTGCTACTGAAGAACTTCAAATTCTTATCAAACGAAGAACAAGATCATCTCATATACCATCTGAGAAAGCTTGAAAAGGAGGATCCCCTGCGTGTTGAGAATCTACGGAAGTATGTCAACGTTGCCGAGCTGAATGAAGAGAACAGCGCATGCGGCAATATTCTTGCTAGACTTGCGCAGAGGAGCTCCGATTTAGACGGGGTGGCGTCAACATCTCGCAGCGTTGGTGCCGGTTCACAAAACATCGCTAGAAACAACGCCCGTTCGGATAGAGGTCGCACGAATAATGTCAATACTTTCATGGATGATGACGACGATGACGATTACAATGTCGATGAAGTATTCAGCGGCAATCTTGCGCCAAAAACAGTAAACAGATCAGAGACGCCGGAATATCGTGAAGTGCAGAGATCAATGTCAAACGCCAAAATGAGCAACAAACCGTCATCAGACCGTTCCGCCGGTCCAATGGATTCATCGTTGAGTTCGCTTACATTCAAACCGGCCGAAATGAAGATCTCGATTAACGACACTGAAAATCTGATTGCAAACCTAATGGGATCGTTGCACCAAAACACTGGCTCTTCGGCCAAACCGAGCCCAGGTAGCAGCAAAAACGACGAAATCAGCAATAAAGCGAAGCAGTCTCAACAGCAGTCGTTGCAGATGGCACAAGAGCAGCGCCAGCGTGCTCAAAAATTACAGCAACAACAACCAGTTCAGCAACAGCAAACGAAACAACAACAAATGCAAATGCACCACCAGCAACAGCAGCAGCAGCATCAGCATCAGCAGGCGCAACAACAACAAATGCAAATGATGCAACAGCAACAACAAGCTATACATTCAGGCTTCGGACCTAGCGCTGCGTCGGGACCGGGTGCGGGTCCCGGTCCAATGGGTAGATATCCACAACAACAAAATGTCGCACCTAACATTCACTTCAATCCCATGCATAATTTCAACACTCATCCAATCGCTGGATACGGTGGCTATCCACAAGCCGGTCCGCCGCAGCAACAACATCCTCAGCAGTTTCCTGCACACTGGCAACAGGGTAACGGTCCTGCGCCGGCTCAATATTACATGCAACAACAACAACAACAACAACAACCCCAACCTCAGATGCCGTTCAATATGTTTGGAGGACACGTTGGCAATTGAAATGGCAACTAAGCCTGTTCTGACTCGATCGACAGATGAAGGTATAACCAACCAATCCATTGATTTTGCTCATTTCCACAGTTTAATGCGTTTCGTAATTTGTTCACAGAGGCTTGCCAGTGGCGCCTTCATCATCGCTCAACTGCCGACGCCCTCCCCCCTCTCTCGTAATAAGTAGAAAACGTAAACAACACATTAAATATAAGCACACAAAAATAAATTCAGTAATAATTACGGCCACGAAATGTTATATCTTATCTGTACAGAATAGTACCAATTCTCTCTATTTCATTGCGGTTAAACTTTGCTCCAATTAGCTTTGCCATTTTTAAGGGTTCTCCACTATGATTATTTTTAAGTTAGCCTATTGTTTAAGAACTCCTTTTTTTGTACGCTATATAAGCCTAGAAACACCCAAATATTTTGTGAAACACACGATTTTCGTTCTGGTATCCTAAATCATAAACGAAACCAACGGCGTGAGCCTTCCGCGTACGGAAAGTTGACTCTTTGTGCTGCAAACGTAATACAAATGAAAAAAAATATATATAAAAAATAACGGTGAAAGTGAATTAACTGATCGATCGAACGATAAATAGTTATGAGATTCGATTTGGCTACTAAAAACGTTGCCCAGGTTTGTTTATTTTATTTATTTTTTAATATTTTTTTATTATGATTTGCATACATTATATTGTAATGATTCTAATTAAATGAATAAAACATATTATTTTAGACAATCTATTGCTAAACTAATTGCATACATCAACCGTACTCCATATATATACTATATACACATTATGCAAGTCATGCAATAGTTCAAGAATGGTATTAATCTAGACTTAATAACGTTAATTGTGAGGGGCGAATGCCTAGTGACGTATGTAGCTGTGTACATGCAAAGCTTGCTGTCTTGTTAGTCATGGTATATAAGTCATTAAGGTTGATCTTACTCAAGCAAAACAACATTTGGTCGTAGACATAATACCCTGGACAATTTTACTACTTGACCAACATAAGTAAAGTGATTAGAAAAAAAAAAAAAAACCTCAAATATTGTAAGAGTCCATAAAATTGTCCTTAGAAATGCCGGGTGTTATGATAGAAGGCTTAGTACTTTCAATTCAAAATTAATCGCTTTGTTAATCGTACATCTCGTCCATGGGAGTGGGTTTCTCTTGAATTCTGGAATCCTAAAAACTTACTAAGTGGAATACACAGACGAAAATAATCGAACTTTCGTCCTTTCTGGGGAACGCCAGGAACAACATAAAACTTGTGTCTTCTTTATTACAAACATGATTTGCTAGCTGCTCTATACTACTAGCTAGCTGTGTCTTAAAATGTGTGAGTTATAATGGAACATAAAATTTCATTGTCAGATTGTCAGATAGACGCGGTCTAACTTAGGAATTACTCGTGTGCGCTCTAAGAAAAAGCACTTTATTAGATTGTATGACTGAGTTTGAAAGTGGTATTTCTTGAGGAAGGAATTTGATATTTATTTGACTTCTTCTCGAAATGAAATAAAAAACTACAAGGCGGATGAATAGAACGTGAAAAGTCAAGCCTATAGACTTCGATGGCTATGTAATGAAATGGTTACGCTACCAAACAATCCCAAACGAGGGTAAAGAAAAAGTGCTGCAAACAAGAATAAGTGAGAAAGGCAGTGAGAGGGTAAAAGGCAAAGTGAGTAATAAAATTAATTAATTATTAACATCTACAACACTATCTTTTATACACTCCATAATACTAGTATTTGGAATCATAAAATCGGCGTTTCTGTTGTAGCAGATTTTTGTTAATCATAATGAAGGTCATCTTTAGCACTGGCAAATCTACCTACTGGATGTGCTGTACTGGCGACGGCGACTCTGCCGAACCATTCTTCTTCACTTTTACGTTTTGTTGATCGCCTTCATATTATTAAGTAATCTGCAAAAATCGAATAAAGTACATTTGAATTATAAATGATTGACTGTGTTTTTCTGTATTACATGGTAGACTAATGATAAATTAGCAAGTTTACTTAGTCCCCTCATACTTGGCTCACAGAGATTCATGTAGTACTTGAGACCAAACCTACGGCTCATTGAAGGAAAGAGACCAAAGCAAGATTTTACGAAAAAACACGTTTTATTCACTTAACGGATTCATATTCGTTCCTACTGAGCGACCCACCCAACCTTACACACACACACCCCTCAAACAAATTACAATTAACTACTGTAGGGCAGCTGCATGAAGTTCACCGGCTGCTGATTAAGTATTTTCGAAATTTCTGCTTGCAACAGCTCATGCAAAGATACGCCATTATGCTTGTATATCCATTTGCCATGCTCGCCGGTGCTGGGTCCAACGAAATCGTAACGCTTTGGGCCGCTTGTCGGTGAACTTAGCCAGATTTGCTTGTTGGGCGTTTGACGGTTGATTACGTAAGTGCCGTGATGTTTTCCCAGGTATACGGTGAGTACTCCATCCTGTGGCAATGTTAAATAGATTCCAGTTATAAAACATATATGTATATAGTTGGCTGTACACTTGCCCCATAGGAAACATCGGAGCCCTCGAGGTGGGTCGCGTTTTCAGTCAGCTCCTCGAAGTAATCGTAGAGTGCATTGAGAGTTTCTACGCAAACTCTGTCGTAAGTGGCGTTGTTTAGGCAGGAATCCAAGTGAGGTTCGTTGCTGAAAACTCGAGCGGTACCAGCCGATGGTTGTGATATAAATGGTACAGTTTTGCTTATTAGTTTTACAAGCCGCATATTTTTTGTTTGTGTAATGTGCTCACTAAAGGGTCTTTGTACAGTTGTAGCAGCCACATAATAGGAATTATGTACAAAAATATTTCTCAAATTAGATGCGGCCCGTGCCGGTAACATCTTCCTATTCTTTCTGGACAAACAGCCACTTTAAATAAAGAGCCAGCTGATTTTGTCAGTACAGGGTTGCCAACCGCCAAAAATATTTACCACTAAAGCAAAATCGAAAACCCCTAAAAAACAATGTTTTGAAATATACTTCATTTACAAATTATTTAATATATAAAATATTAAATAGTTTTCTTCTGACTTTGATACATCATAATTGTACATTTGTGGTTTAAATAAACTTAACATTTTAGTGAATGGATAAAATGATACACATTTTATGACTATATTTTTTTTAATCTCACTTTTGATTATATTCCTAAGTTGACTAGCTTTCCAAAGTTTAAATTGTAAATAAAAACTTCCAAAAAATACCCCTAAAGTAAAAAACCACTAAATTATTCCCAACCGAGTTATTTTACTATGTGTCAGTGCCATGGCAATGGAAATAGTGCTGAATAGTGCATGTTTCCGTTTAGGAAGGAACACGATAACAAGGGTTGCTAGCGTCGCGTTAAGCGGCACGGGTATTAAAAGCGAATATATAAATTTTTACTAAGCAAGGTCCATAACCTGCCGTCAAAAGTTTTCCAGTTTATTTTCAAGTATTCGCTCGCATTTCGGCGGTAAGCAGCTATAAAAAGTTTTAATGAGACATAATTAAGGAAGTTAAAATAACTAAATGTAACGAGTCATGCATTCAGAAGAGCCGTTTTTTTGCTGCATGCGTCGATTGCATGCTTTAACCCCGAAACTCCGCCAATAAGTTGACAAAAAGTCCGTGACATTTTCTGATAGTTCCTTTTTGTATTCCGGGGTTTAATGCTGTAAACAGTGTTACAATTTGAAAATTTTACACCGTTGGTATTTCACATTAGGTGATTTCTGTTTACAAATGGCGGACGCTAACGCACCTAACACGTGTTATGTCGGACAAACAAAAACAAAACGATTGCTTCATGCATTGTACACGTGAGGTACACATACATACATGTTTCACTAGCTGTCATGCATGCATGACCGTTTTGGGGGCGCTCTATACCAATGCTTTTTTTTTTTGATCCGGCAACGCTGTTATTGCATTGCTGCCAGTTCGCAGTGTTCTATTATACAGAAAATCAAGCGTCCGTGTTTGGTTTTCTTATTTTACGTGAGTTCGTGTACCAGGCCATTTTGTAAATTTGAAATACGCGACAAAGGCACGATTGTATATTGACTCTCTGATTTTATTTCTCAGTTAAGTGCTTAAATCTTCACGCTGGCGACGATGTCTTCGACTTCAACGCCGGGCGGCCGTTCACGTTCCTCTGGGGGTGGCGGCGGTTCAGACCGCAACAAAGACACGACACCGATATTTACGCATAGCAACTATAGCAATCCGTCCTTTACGCCGCAGAAAGTTACGAAATCGTCGAGCAACAAGAACCAAAATGAATCGCGTCTGCCAAAACCACCAAAGCCTCCAGAGAAGCCAATATTGCCGTACATGCGATACTCGAAGCGCGTGTGGGATAGTGTGAAGGCGCAGTATCCCGAGCTGAAGCTATGGGAGCTGGGCAAGAAGATCGGCGCCATGTGGAAGCAGCTGAGCGAGGAGGAGAAACAGGAATTTATCGATGAATATGAAGCTGAGAAAGCGGAGTATGAGAAGGCGTTGAAAGCTTATCACCAGACACCGGCGTATCAAGCCTACATGTCGGCGAAGAGCAAAGTTAAATCGGATGTTGATGTGCACGAGACACCTTCGCGTGGTGGTGGTGGCAAAAGTCAGCACGAACGTCGTATTGATATTCAACCAGCCGAGGATGAGGATGACCAGGATGAGGGTTATTCGATCAAGCATTTGTCGTACGCACGATATTTGCGTAATCATCGCTTGATCAATGAAATATTTTCGGAGGCGGTGGTGCCCGATGTGCGCTCTGTGGTGACCACCCAACGCATGCAGGTGCTGAAGCGACAAGTCAGCTCGCTGACTATGCACCAAACGAAACTGGAGGCCGAACTTCAGCAAATGGAAGAGAAGTTCGAGGCGAAAAAGCAGCGTATGGTGGAGTCCAGTGAGGCATTTCAAGAGGAGTTGAAACGACATTGCAAACCTGCGGTCGATGATGAAACTTTCCAGAAGATGGTGCAACGTATGTACGATGATATGAAACGCGATCGACAGCGCCTTGAAGATCCGAATCCCTCGACGGGAATTAGTATTATAGCCTCAACCAATTCCCTCAATCGTGCTGCAGAAGAGCCGAAGCCAGCACAGCAGCCACCAGCCCCGGCGGCTATGCAGCAAGATACGACAACAACGGCAGGTGGCGTTACTGTGTCATCTAAAGAAAGCTTGCCAGCATCGCTGGTTTCTCCTATTAAACAGACACCTATAATTGCTCCAATACTAGTGACGCCACCGGTGCCCAAATCACCGCCACCGCATGATTCTAGCAGCAAGACGGATCCAGAACCTATGGACATTGAGCCTACACCTAAACCATCTGTGTCACCACCACCGCCACCAGTTCTAATCAAACCTGAAAAACTCGATGCGCCGCTCTCGGCGCCATTGCCCACAATATCTGTTTCGTTGGCATCGGCCCAAGCAAGCGGACCAACAACAAAGGATCTCGCTTGCAAGCCTACACTTTCCGGCAAGTCGTTGACACTGACACCTGCCCCCGTACCAACTCCGCCGCCAGTCAATACTTTGAACCCTGATCAAGCGACACCCACAGTGGCCAATGCGCCTACTACGGGTGCTACTACGCTGACTCCACCGCCTGGTCAGGTGCAAGGGCCGCAACAGCAGCAATCAACACAACAACAGCAAACACCGGGTCCACAAGTACTGCCCCCACCAACAATGCCGCCAATGCATCCGCATCATGCCCCACCACCTGGACATCCGCACATGCCGCCGCATATCTCACATCAGCCGCCACCTGGCATTCCAGGCATGGCATCACATTCCGGCTATGGCAACTACGGAGGCCCACCACATCCGCAACCGCCCACCGGTCATACACGTTCACCCTACTACCAGCCGCAATACGGTGCACATCCTACGCCACAGCCTTTTGGACAATACGCACCGCCCTACTCACACTACCAGCAGGCCTACGGCCCCCCACCTGGGTCCCATTACATGAACGCACGACCCCCGCCGCAGCACAACGGCGTCACGCCATCTGTGCATTACGGCACCGGCACATCCAGCGAACATGGCAACGTTCCATCACAGCAGACACCACCCGGGCACACCAGCGGCATACACGACGTCGTCTACGGCCAACCCCCAACAACTCATGGCGCACTGCCGCCCGTGGGTACGCCTTCAGCCGCAGGTGGTGGCACGTCTGCATCTGGCGTAACTTCCGGTTTACAAACACAGACCACGACTGCACAGACCAACTCCGCGCAAACTTCGCAACAGCAGATGCAGCCCAACACGTCGAGCGGCCTGGGCGCCCCGGCAAACGCCGCCACTGCCGGCACCGCCACAAGCGACGCTGGCGCTGCCAACAAACACGTCTCCGATAAACGTGATGCCGAATAACATACACCTTCTTCAAAGTCCCCAAACCTTCGAAGCCTCCCAATTAAATTAGCGAGGTCAAATAACTTTAATTATTAATTAATGAGCTTTTTGTTTCTCTATGCGAAATGTAAACATCATAAACATTTCCACTGAATAAAATCATTTTACTGGACGCACTGAGCCAACGACCACTCATTCGTTAGTGAAGGTTTGCGCTTGGAAGTCTCGCGGGCAGCGCATGACTAGCACAACGTCTCTACATATAAGATAATAGTGAAGGGAATAACTATATATAAGATTGCAGAAGTCTACAAGTAACTCCTACTGCTACTTTAATATATTCCTCAATCTCGCTCACTCTTTTTCGCTCATTTCAATGTACGTCGTCTCTCTTCTTTAGCCTTCGATTTTGTGAATCAGAAATTTGACTTGTAAGAGTAAATAAATCGAATTCAATCGGAAATATGGATGGTGAAAAGGTGAAAAACGAATTTATAATACCGCCGCTAACAGCCGTCAAGCCAAGAACCTTGCGTTTCCTCGGATTATCCGGAGAATAACTCAAAGCTGCCATAATAGCGTAAGTAAAACGTAAAACACCATTCGATGTCGTTGCACTTTGCGTTTTTATTGACAAATTCAAACATCTCCCACTAGATAAATAGACGAGTTACGCTTAGCCCGAAGAGAACAAATCAACAAAATCAAATACAATCGTATTCAATACGATGCATTCGGTGAAGGAAAAACGGCCGCTATTGGTCTGACTTGGCAGGGAAGTGTTAATGTACCCACCATATAGTCCGGACCTAACACCGTCTGATTACCATTTATTTCGGTCCACGCAGACTTATCTTGATGTCGTAACAATGAATTCCCCAAACGACTGCGAAACGATGTTGCGCCAGTTTTTTGAGCAGAAACCACAGATTTTTTACAAAGACGGTATTATGCCTTTACCAGAAAGAGGTTGTGAAGAACAATGGAAAATATTTGATAAAATGAAGTTGCTTTGTTATATGAAAAAAATTCTTCAAACATGATTCTCATTTTCGGAAGTTATTTTTCCACCAACCATACTATTTTTATTTTATTATTATTTTTTTTTTTTGAAGTGAAACTTCTAATGGCGCATTGGCAGTACAAATTTACAATATTTCGGCGCCGTGACGGCTACTTCTACGACATAGATGGAAGAAAAATATGTTAGAGAAAAAGAGAAGGAATACACTGCAGACATGAGGTTCGGTCTACTCGAGTATGCACAAAATTTCCGACTGTCGCGACATCAAAGAAGAAACGGCGAGAGCTTCGGCCGCAATTATTACTGTCTGTGTCACAATAAATAGAAACAAGCAAGCGGCAAGCGCACGACTCAGTCAAATCCTGACTTCGGGACAGAGGGGATGCATTTCACCGTTTTGATTTTCTGTTGTTCTTTGGTTCCCGCGGCAGTTAGCTGCCATAGTTTATTGCTAGTAATATTATACTCTTTATTATGCCTAGTATTAGACTTACTCTTTGTAATTTTGGCTCTTTTCTTCGTTTATTTGTTAGTTGTATCCTATATACTGTGTCTCACTCAGGCCTATTGAAGTTTCAATTCTAGCACGCGAGATTCGTTTCTATTTGTTACATTGTATTATATAAAATGGCTTGAACCTTCAATTCTTTTGTTTATGCATACTCGTATTGTAGAAAATGGGCAAGGTTTCTGGGTTGCTCGTCTTGGTCGTTTCTTTCATGCTTTTTTTGTTTCGTTCGTTTGCTTTTTTGTCGCACATCGGCATAGACTCATGGGCATGGTACGAAGGTGATTATTGAAACGATAACGACTCCTTTGACTTCGAAAATGGGTCAGAGCATGGACAGTATTTTTTTTTTGGTTTGATAGAATAAGTAGTGTGCAAGCACAACTGCAACAGCTCCGCCTCTGTTGCACCGAACACTCTCTTTATTGAAGTCGTCTCTGTGTGTTACCAAGGAAGTCTCGAAAAAAAAATGTGAGTACATTTCGTGTTTGTGTTTATTTTTTGTGTTTTATTGTTCAATTAAAAACTCGTCAGCTACACGTACACTTCTTTATTTTTACTTTCAATTACTTTTATCGTAGCTCTTCTCTCTCTCTCTCTCTATTCATTTATTTATTTAATTAATCATCATCATTATCATTATCATCATCATTCATTCATTTAGTTATCATGTATTTCTCTTTTAAATATAAAAATACCTATGATTTGTATGTATGTATAATTTGCTGCAAATGCAAAGTAAATTTACTTTTCTTACTTTTTTATTGTTTCTTATTGTTGTTTGTTTGTTTGTTTGTTTAATTCATAACTACACGAGTGCGATGAACCAACGTCACTTCTTATTTAAAACAAAACAAAAAAAAAAGGTTAGAGCCAACGTTGCCAACGTAATAAAAGTTATTAATAATAATAATAATTAACAAATACTTTAAAATTTTTCGTTTTCGTTTTTCTTGTTGTTGTTGTTGTTTTTTGTGTTTAATTTATCAACACACACTTCACCATTTTTTCTTTACTAATTAAATTTGCAAAAATCTTACATATGTATATATAAAATATATGTGTATATTTTTATATTGTGGTTTTAAGCGATTTTGTTTTGATATTTGCTGTTTAGAAATAAAAAATAAAATAACAAAAAAATGTTCAACTGTTTTTTTACACAAATTTTTTTTTGTTTTTCTTGTTGTTTCACGTATTAAAAATATTTATATATATATATATATTATTTTTTTTAAAATTTGTTTAATTAAATTTTCATATTTTATTAAAATTAAAATAAAAACAGTTGCGACACCTTAAAAAGTATTGTTTTCTTTTTCTTTAGCTACGTTGAAGACAAAAATACATTTTTATTGAACGGAATTTTGTATAATTTTTTTTTTTTTATTAAAATGTGTTTGGCAAAGTAGCATGAAAGAAAATGAGCACGAAAGAGTGTCAGTAACAAGTGGAAATAAATATTTTTATTTTTCCTTATTGCAACCTGCTGCTCTTGCCCCCCTCTCTTCAGGCACAACATTTTTCGCTACTGTTGATTGGAATTATTTTGTGTGTTGCGTAAAAATTATCCTGACAAAATGTAACTTTGTTGTCGTTGTCTTGCAGGGTCAATTTTTTTTATATTTTTTTTTTTTTTTCAAGTGTTATGTTTCACAGTTTTTTTCCCTTTTAGCGAAAAAAAAGTTAGAAAAACAACAAAAAAAAAACTTTTATTGAATTAAAAGCAGACTTGTCTTCCTCTTCATACGCACGCTACATACTACCGAACAAGTTATTAAATATGTTAAGAAAAAAATTAATAGGTTTTCTGATTGAAATGTATAAAATTAATTTAAATCATTTTAATAATAAATTTCAACCTTTCGTTGTTGTTCTTGTTGTTGTTGTTGTTACAATGTTTGTGGTTTGTGGTTCTTCTTCATTCTTATGCAAGCAAGAGAGATTATGAAAGAGAATTATTGGATTTTTTCTTCTTACAAATTATTATATATATATATTTAAAAAAAAATAATAATAATAAATCATAATAGTTATAACGGAAAATGCAAATAGTTGTTGTTTCGTAGTTATTTTTGTTTCTTTATATAAGCGTTTTTTCTTCTGCTTGTTGTTTTGCGACCATTTAATTCCTTCAGATTTTCGCAATAATTAGGAGAAAAAAAAATTTCTTTTAGTAATTAATTTTTGTTGTTTCGAACGCTTTTAGTATCCTTTGTTTTCTATACAATTCACTTGTTTGTCTCTAAAACATTTTTACGGGATTTTACGGAAATAGGACGACGGCAGAAGGTAGGGGACAATTTAAATTTGAGGACAGACAATCGATCGATCGAACAAACAAGCAAACAAAAGACAAAAGATAAAAGACGACGAGAAAACGACGTTTAAAGGTCTCCTCCATCCGTTGTTTGTTGTTGTTTCTTTTGAGTAGATTTTGTGTGGCTTCGTGTTGTTTTTGTTAGTTGAATTGTCGTTGTCATTCTTTACTTTACATGTTCTCAAACTGATCTACCCGACGCTTTGTATTGCCTTTGCGGATCTCACGTAGCGTTTTGTATTTGTCGCGTCCCTGGCGCACGTTCTCCCGATGGATTTTGTCATTTGCCGTTTCCTTTGTTTCGTCGCGCGATTGTGCCAGATCCTGTTTCAAAGCCTACAAACGGAAAAACACATAATTAAAATAAAAAAAGAAATAATGTTGTACGATAATGTAGTCCACGCTTGAAAGACTAGAAATTTAACCAAGCATCTTTATGCAAACCATAAGAAACTATAATGTGGTCTCGGAAATTCCAACAATGTGAGAGAGAGCATTCGCGTGGCGTGTACTGGCCCCATGGCAAAAATCTCTTAGACTGGTGCTTTTAAATGCGCTACGTCATTACTCGATCTGACATCTCTGTCAAAAGTTACAAAAGTTGCCAGATCTTATCGTCGTATATGGCCAACCCTGCTGTACACGCGCTCGCAATAAAGCGGCCCTTCTGCTCCTCATTATATTTCGCATTTGAGTCATATGTTTGTGTACAGATCGCATGGAGAAGGAACAAGTTTATAGCAATTGTCTATGCACATAAATCATTTAAACGTTGTAACAATCCATGTTGTACTTCTCTATGTTTGTATTAGAATGCAGCGCTCCATGCAAGGCTGCAAGGCTGGCTTATGTTTTTTCTCTGTTTCACTTTACTAGCAGCGACCCTGAGAGTATTATTCAGTCTATGTCTTTCACATACATTCTTTGCATAAAACGTGCACATTTAAGTGCCAAATTTTCGGTGAAATTGCAAGAAACTTAAATTGTATTAAGATGTGTAATATATTCAGGTGTGTTTGCCTCACGGAAGTGATCGAATTTCGACCGCTGGGCGATTATAGTTAATTGTAAAACCGTAGTATTACAGTTGGCTATACGTTTCAGAGAACCCCCAATCTTGAAACATTTACGGTGTATGACTATGAGACTGTTCTGAATTCTAGTTCAATACTCGTGCGTCAAAGACAAATAAGCTGTCCAGGTAAGGACTGAAATATGGTCCACGAATTTGTAGAGCGGCTAACACTCTTAATGATCAGAGATCACGCCGTTTGACACAAATGTACAGCGTGTAGTAAAAGGCAAGCTTCGTAAGTAAAAGAGTAACAAACATGGCTACACTACTGACCAACTCTAGCTCTCATCGTACTCAGCAAGCGTGAATACCACATATATGTATGTTATGGCACCTCCGATACTCGTACGAGTATTTTTTGTCTCCTTCAACACTAACTTTATGATAAAGTCATAACACTATAGTAGATTGCGTGAAGAGTATACGGTAATTCGGCAGGCAACCACAACACTCACCTTCAGCTGATCGTGTAGACGTTCGTTGCGCTCGGCCAGCGTGCGTCTATCCTCAATGGGATCCTTAATGTGCTCGTCGGTGTCCAAATCACGTGAAACATCGCCACCGGCATCGCCATTTGTGAGCTCTTCCTCATTCTCGTTCTCGTTCTCATCCTCGGCGACGTGATGGTGCTGCGGCGTTGTGGATGCGGCCAACAAAGCGGCAGCAGCTTCAGCCTATTCAAGAAATTTTCATTAGGTTAATTACATTGTATAACAAACCACCCCCGACTAATTATTTTATTTTATTTTTTTTTTTTTGTAAAGTCGTTTTCGTACTTGTTTGCGTCGCGCCTCTTCGACTTCGTCCTGAAGACGTTTCGTCTCCTCGTCCTTAGCATTGACTTCATCTTGTATGCGTTGCACCTCGAGTTGCTTGGCCGTAATCTCTTCCTCGAGTTTGGCCTTCTCAACGGCTTCCATGTTCTTGGCCTCTTCAAGACGATTCAGCATGGCCTGCAGCTCCTTCTGGCGCAGCTCCAATTCGTCCTTGGCAGCCTGCAACTGTTTCAGCTGCTCCTCGAGACGACGTATCATTTCCTGCGCTTCGAGCAGATCACGCTGCGAACGCTCCATCTCCTCTTGCATCTGTTTAAGGCGATCCTCGTATTCCTGTTGCTTCTTCTCGGCGCGTTCACGTGCGGCCAGCGCCAATTGCAGCTTTTCACTAAACAAGAATACATTAAAAACGTGTCCAACCACCAATCGACTATCGACTATTAGCTTACCGCTCCTGCTGTTTTGCATTCTTCTCTTCGCGTGCCTGCGCCTTCATCTGCTGCACGTCGATTGTGTCGGGTTTGCGACGCCGCATATACAACTCATGGTTACCCATGCACAGCGCCAGGATACGCTTGTTGATTCGGACACGTGGTGCGAAGAACACAAAGTCGGGCGCCTTCTTATCAATTGGCTTTATGATGAATTTCTTCTCCGAGAATGAAATGTTACGAATCTCCGACCAAGGGAAACCAATTTTCGGTGTCAGCTTGTCGTCCTGTTCGTAGATGTTCAGGCCAAGTGCGTCAACGCCCAACCACAAATCGGTGCCCTTCTTGTTGCGGATCTCAAAGTAATTAACGCCATACATCTCCAAATCCTGTGCGATCTTTAGGTATTCCATCATCGCGTCTTCCCGCAACATGCCGCGATGCTCTTGCCACCAGGTCATTATTGACTGCTCCCACTCATCCTTCGACATCTTATGCTGGTCGATGACACGCTGCGGTAGCAAACGATCATTGGCCAGAAAACCAGCTGTGTGGGTACTCTTATTGTGGTCGCCATGGCGTGCCTGGACCGCATACGAAGCGAGCAGCACCGACGTCTCCGGCGGACAGTAAATCTCGTCCGACAATATGGCATTCTTCACTTGCAAATAGAACAGGCGCAGTGTGATGTCCTGTATCAGCTCCTCGGCGACATCTTCCGGATAGAATTTGGCACGGAATCGAAACTGCAAGGGATTCTCCTTTTTTACATCCTGATTCATCACCTGCATTTAACGTAAGGCAAAACAAGGATTAGCATATCAACGCTCAACAAATGTGGTAAATTAACATCATCAGCAAATTCAATTACATCTGACACTACGAGTAACATAAAATGTGAAGTAATTAATTCAATAAATTCTGGTGAACATTACCCAAGTGGAAAACGGCATCGATCCAGTCTGAGGTAAGAATTTTTATTTTTTGATTTTTTTTTTTTTTGGTTGAATAAAGAAAAGTTCAAAAGATTTCATTATTAGCAATGTTTCGCACAGATAATAGAACTGAAAAGCCAAACTAAAAGTGGAGCTACGAGTACCATACATACAACTTGCTTAAGGTAGAAACAAAAAGAAGAAGAAAATGTATACGTATTCGATATTTGCCAGGGACAGAGATTTAACTACAATTTTCTCTAGCTCTATGGACAAATCAGAGTAAGATAAGGTAAGGTAAGGTAAGGCAGCGCAAGTCAAGGGTGTAACGTTTAGGCTTAGTTATTCGCATTAATCCTTGCCGCGCACCATGTCATCCCCATCGTCGTCCTCATCGCTCTCCTCATTGTGATGCTGACCATTGTTGTCCGCCGTCTTCTTGTCCACGTACTTCTTAACGCGTTTCAGATATTTAATCGTTTTTATGGCCGGCGATTCGGCCTGTACGTGACGCCAAACGTCGTGAAGGTTGAAGGATACATTACTTTATTATTTCGCATACACAAATTGTACCATGTTGTTGTTGATGATGATGATGATGATGATGATGAAGTTGATTATAATGATAATGTTGCAGCCAGCCATTATCTGGCATAACTTACTTATTGTTTAGGGGCCACACAACAACACAACCTTCTTACAAAGTGGCCATACTGCATGCAAAAATGGAGTGAGGGAGTTGGAGTCGATTGTCGAAAAGTGCAAAATTCTCATTTAACGAGCCAAGAGAATTGCACTGAAGATACCGTATTATTTTTCATTATTACATATTATTTTTTAATGAGTTCCCAAAACACAATCAACGTTTCGAAGTAGTACGTGAAAAGTTGCAGTTCATTTCACTTCAAATCTGATATCTATAGCTGTCAATAGTCCCACCATCATATATGTATAATACTAGCTAGGGCCCCACCAAGCGCTGCTCGAGATTTTTGTAAAATGAAGATGTTAACGGCAAGTGAAAAAAAAGCTTAATCCTAAAAATCCTAAAAAAATATATATATATATATACAGCTATGAATATATAAATGGCACAAAATTAGATTTCGAATAAAAATTTAACACACACAACTGAAAATAATCTCAAAAAGGTTCCGTTATGTTCTGCGCATTTTTTTTTTACCGCTATCAGCTTGGCGTCTACAATGCCGATATTGAGTGAATACATTAATTGTTCTTCATTAGTCCACTAGGAAGCAGGCCCTATGCTCCACAAGTCTCTTCAATTTATTGATAATCGAGACTATGGTGGTTTCGTTAATCGAACTGCCCGTCCATGCACCCATGACAGATGTTTTGAGGCAGAGCAGCTGATTGGCCTGCTGCTGCCGAGTACAGCCGTTGGGGCTGCCATCTGTGGTTTGGTGGACAAAGCCTGTCCTTTCTTATGTTTTGATGGTGAACCTGACAACTGGACGACATGACCAAATGTTTTGTTGGGCCACACGACCGAGTTGTGATGCCATCTGAATCCAATTAATAATTTTTATTAAATAATTTAATTAATTAATTAATTGATTGGGAGTAGGTGTGTTGGGACCATGCCCGAGGCCTGAATCTGGGATGGCAACCAAGTGCACTAACCCCTAGGCTACTGAGGCGCGGAGTGGACGCATAAATCGCACAAATTGTTCAGCCAAAGGCAAACAATATGAGGCATGCACATTTTTTCTGACCGGAAAAAAATTGGCCAAAATCGCCAAGCTTAGCATATTTCTTGAAAAAAAGTGTATAATGCTATCAATTCATGCGTAGGAAATTCCGATGTATTGGCTAATGGCAAAAGCTTTCGGAAGCTAAGGCCTCGAAAAACAGTTGTGCTCACGAATGCTCAAGTGCTGATGGCTAATAGCATCGGATATAAATCAATCATTGGACTTGGAAATATCTAGCAGTATTATGAAAAGGCGATAGAACGAGGCAAATTTGTTTGGCTGCATTTCCAGAAAAAAGCAACAAAAAGTTTTGAGGCGATTAACCTTCGCCAAGACCCATCGAAAGAAGAACATAGATTTTTGTAAAAACTTGTTGTGGAGTGACGAAACTAGGATCAACAGGCTAGGACCAGATCGTATAACCTTTATCCATCGCCCTAAGTGCCAAGAGTACAATCCTAGGTTCACGCAGAAGATGGCCCTCCTTGTAAAAATAAACGGCAAAATTGATAAGGTTCAGTATTTGGAAATACTGAAAATTCATATAGAACCACATACCTTTGATTTCATGCCAATTCAGTATCGATTCATGCAGTACAATGACCCTAAACACTCAGAAAAAGTTGCTTATGCACGGAAAAGATCGATCTTTTGCATTGGCCAGCTCAGGGCCCTGATTTAAAACCAATCGAGAAACTATGGAATGAAGTCAAGACTCAAACCGCAAAAGATAATTACAAAAATATGAACGAATTATGGGCTGCAGTACAGAAAGCTTGGTATGCCATTCCCAAATCCAAATGCCAAGTCAATGTGAAGAGTATGCGTCGCAGGTGTGAGTAATGCTGTCTTGGCAAATGAAAGCTACAGCACCCACCAAATATGAATGGTTTACATGTTTGTATTTGCAAACGCAAACAATTAATAAATGGTATTTTTACACATTTTTTATATATATTTTTTTCCAGTTCTGTGTCCAGCTGAATTCATTGCTTTTTTATATTTTGATTATTTTTGTTTGGTTTATTACTGAATTGATAGTTAAGTTTGCATTAATATTGAAGTGGACGAAAAACCCTTTGGACAGAACTAAACATTTGTGGTTTTTTTTAATAATAAATACGGTACGATGCCTTTTCCAGTCCATAGCTGTATATTGTCGTTTAAAAAATCAAAAAAAGTAAGCATGCCACGCTCTTCTGTTGGCCATATGTGTTGTTTAAAAAGAAACTTTAAAATCGGTTCAGTATATTTTGCGCCAAAGCGTTACATACAATTCCGGCATAATCAATTTAATATAATAGTAAGTAAGTATAAGTATATGTAGATACTAATGCCATACTAATGAAAGTATGGCTTTCACTTTTTATTTTTGATTATTATTTTTTCTGAACACAGCTAATTATTGGGATAGATATCTACGAAAATGTATACTTCGATAACACCATTAAGAATGGATTACCACAACCGAGAGTGCAAATTTCAGTAACTCGGCATAAACACATTAGGGTGCTTGTTCGCATACAAGGACGTTGAATGCTTATGAAATGCTTTAAAAAGCTTCTAGAATGATGATAAATAAGAACCTCTGGTAACAGAATGGGTCTATAATAACACTTTAATCATTTTCCACTAATCGTTGCATTTGCAAAAATTTCGGCAATTTCTATGGCCTATATATACCACAATAAGCGGTTCCTGTTGTCCGACAAAAGTCTTCGGAATTACGAGTATGTACCAACGCGTTCACTTACGGTAAATCATTTTATCTTTATTTTTTCTACAGATTTTTCTTTAACCTACCTTTTTATATAGTTTTATCCATGTGGAATCACCCTTGGAATCGGTGTATTGTAAGCCAAAGAACCAAACCTCGCGCAGGCCGATTGTCTTAACGACCTGATCGAAAAGTTGTTTGCCGGTGGTCGTCGATTGAATTGCGAACTCCAGTTCGGCGTCCATTGTAGTGACGCGCACATTTAGCTGAAAGTGAAAATGTTGTTAATTTTCTTAGATTCAATAAAAGACAAAAAACAAAAAAAGAGAAAAAAATTATATAAGAAAAAGAAAAGAAAAATCGTTCAACAGTTGACTACCATATAGTTGCAGTAGTTAGCGATTATTAAGCGATCCATTGATCTGCTGCCCCCCACTATCGTATGTAAAAGCAAACGGGTAGTGGAACACAGCGTTCAGGCAAAAGACACGCACAAGCAGCAGCAGCAGCAGCATTAGAAAGTCGCCCATTATACACTGTCACGCTCATCTGCACGTGATAGCCCACCCACCCATTGTTATCGTAAGCTCTTCGATTAGATCAGATTTGCGTAGCGGGACCAACTAAGTTGGTTGACATGGACAAAGATTGACGGTTGCTTCGTCGTTTGGATGAGTTCATGTATCAATGAATTAATGAATGAATGGATAAGCAAAAATTTCGTCTTCGACATAACAGCGACATATATATCTGTAATTGCTCCCTCCCTCCCGTCCTCCACTGCCGCACGCAAAGTGAAATTTAACAACGTTGTTGGTCATTGGTCATTGGTAGTGTACATTGGCCCGTGCCAATGCGCTCTAAGCCAACTCGTCAACAAAACTTGTGACAGTAGCATGCACTGGGTGGGAGAGAGACGAAGAGCGAGATGGAGATAACACAGAGAAACAAGACCAGTACTTGTATAACCAACTAACACACACGACTCTCTTCTTCATCATCAACGTCTTCGTCACCATCGCTGTTGTCGTTTTTGCCAGCCAATCTTGACGTATAGTCGCCATGCCGCAACAGACCACCAAACGCAACAAATCGAGTCAAGTCACAACAAGTGGCAAAGCCCAAAGTTATCACAGACCGATCGCAAGCGAGGAGTGAAGAGAGTTCAACTGGGGCTAAACGTTTTTTTATTTATTTGTTTTTTTTTTGTGTTTCACAGCTTTTACAACAAACAATGTAAAGTAAAGCGTTCATTGTTGGTCGACACAGGGGTGATCCGAGGGAACGGTCGTTTACGGGGTGCAACGTTACGGTTGAACGATTCGAATCGATTCGATTCGATAGTGAACAGATATATAAAGGAAACAACGAGCGAGTCGCACGGGCGGATGAGCAAGTAACAAAACAAAGCAAAACAAAACAAAACAAAAATCGTCAAAATGTCGTTTTCATAGTCCAAATTGGGTAGATACATCCAAAATCGGGAAGCGTCATTTTAGCGAGAAATGATAAGCAAACAATCAAGTTTTTACTTATGCAATCTATTAGGCGTACGCCAATTTAGTTCCGGGTGCATTTAAGCAATATGAAATTTTTTGTCTTCTCGCAATAGGCGTGAGTGAGACACAGTATATCGATAAGTTTTGGGAAATAATGTGATATTGACATATTTTCGGTACACATTTTCAACTGTCCATGTTTTATTACTTGGTGTTTGTATCAAAATGAAGCGCTACATAAAGCAAGGCAAGTCTTATGTATAAGGCGTATAACTGTTTATCCGTTTTACCTTACTTTGCATTATCGGAATTAATTTAACGTATTTGGTTACTAAGTGTAGGTAACATACAACAAATCAACATGATTTTTCAATATGGCTTTGTTCCAGGAGCCGTTCGCTTGACTGCGCTCACTTCGGATCGGATTTGCTCTCTCGGCTACTTGTTTCACACAAGTATTTAAAAATAATGTGTACGTCTGCGGTGTATTCTTTCTCTATTTCTCTTACATATTTCGCTTTCATCTCTGTCGTATAATAACTGCATTGCCTAAAAAAAAAAAAACCCACTTTGGTTGGACGCATTCAAGCCAAAACTCTGGCGCCACTTCGGATTATCGGGAAAAAGAAAAATCATTGCTACCATAGAAGCGTAAGTAAACCCCCATTCGATGTGGTTGCACTTTGCGTTTTCATTGAAAAATTCGAATTTCCCTTTTAGCCAAGTGACGCATCGAATCGATCAAATGTGCTCGTAATTGAGGCAAGAAGTAGGTTCACCATTTAGCGTTAACGTTAACGTTGGACATAACGTTCTATTAGTATAGTTGGAAATGGGCAAGATTTCTTGAAAGCTCGGCAAGTAGGACAGACGTGTGTAAAAGCGCGCGGGAGTTCCTAAACAACATACGACAATTTCAAAAAATAAATAAATAAATTTCACTAGCAGATACCCGGCGCGTTGCTGCCTCTTGGCCGGCTGTTGTCCATGCCGAGATTCTCGTTGTTCTTCTGTTTCAAGTGCTGAATTTGTACTTTTTCGCTTTGCTTCTGAGGTTTTTTTGGTGGCATTATTTTACTGTTTTTCTTTTTTTTTTGTTTAAATTTAATTTAACGATTAACACGCCTTCTTTTTAATAAATTTATATACATATTCTTCGTTACGCGTTCAAATTATGAAACCGTTTTGGGAGTAAAACTTTTTTTATTTTTCTTTGACAGAGTTTCGATTTCGAATTTGACTGGATTGATTCGATATGCTAGCAATATTATCTGAAACGAACACAAATGCAATTTAGATTGCAGTATAAGCTACTGTGCACAGTGGTATGTCCAGAACTCTTTTATCGATCGAAACTTGGTGAGGCGAACAATCAAAGAGGAAATCGTTAAGCACAGCAGCAGATACCTGATTAGGTCGGCGAAATATGTCAACCAACTAGCAATCAGCAAACGCGACTAACGAAAAGGCTACACATCCTAGATCTTTCATTCAGCATAACGGATGAGTGATCAGGTCACACACATTTGCTAATGTATATTAAATACTAACTGGTACCGGCAACTTCGTCCAAACTTTCATCAATCACCATACTATCTCAAAACTAATTAAATAAATGAAAAAAACTGTTCAGTGGTTTTGTCGTGAAAAGTAAATAGAACAATGAATGAAGGCAATTATTTATTTTGATCTGTCACATAATCTACGTTTTCGCGACAAAACAAAATTAGCCTATGTTCATTCCCACAGTCCCATTCA
The DNA here is from genome assembly GCA_035041755.1 of Cacoxenus indagator. Taxonomy (NCBI): domain Eukaryota; kingdom Metazoa; phylum Arthropoda; class Insecta; order Diptera; family Drosophilidae; genus Cacoxenus; species Cacoxenus indagator. The sequence goes on along the minus strand of JAWNKX010000220.1, from coordinate 754,487 downwards.
TCTCTATAGCAAAATTCATAAAAATTGGTTCAGCTGTTTAGGCGTGAGGCGTAAGTAACAGACAGACAGACAGACAGACAGACAGACAGAGTTAGTTTCGCACTTATAATATTAATTAATTGATTAATTAATAAGGATAATAAGGATATGGATATCGCCAGACGATAATAGCAAAAAATGAGTACGAGTAGCAAAAGCAAAAAGTAATTTATCATTTACGTTTTCATTGGGATGTTGATTTTTGATTGACTAACTTCCATGCGTTTTCCAATTCCTGCAATTAGTAGTTGTTATTGTTGCTGTTAACGTTAACGTGACAAAATGTTCGAGTAGGCACGTGTGCGTGTGTGTGTGTCAGGTCAGCGTGAGTGTATGTGTGTGTGTGAAGGAAATTCAAAACGTTCAATCCAATTAACGTTTTTGGGTTAATGCATATGTACACAAGCGCTCAAACAAGCAAATAAAACATATAGTCGTACATGTACATAGTAGATAGATAGCAAAAGCCATGCAGCACACAACGACAAACTCAGATACAAGCGCTTCGAACGAACGAATACGAATGGCACGCAGAAACAATAGCAGCAAAACAAAAAATAGTTATAATAAAACAAGCAGAACAACAATGAGTGACAAATGACAACCATCGTAACCAGTTAACAGAAGACATACATATGTACTCATACAGGCATCTATCATGTTTATCATATTATTGTAAGTGCTCGTGGTTTGACAGATCTATCAAACCACAATGCTATCTATCTATCATATTAGCATATCATATATTTAAGGACTACGATCTATTGTATAATTTTATTGCAACCGCAACAACTGTGCGGTGTAGTGCAGCCTATGAGGATGCCTTCTTTACTCTTAAAATTATACCGAGGTGCCCAACGTCGTATGGATTATTATTATTGTTATTATAGTTCACACATTCACACTAATTGCTAACTTTCAAGTTCACTCTTCGAATTTTGGACTCGATTTCTAAAATTTTGATTAACCAAATGTATTCTGCACTTTTACCGATCGATCTTGGATGCCAATAAGATACGTTCGGCTCATCACTTTTTGACAACCAAAACAACTTCAAAAAGTTGTCTGCTTGGAGTGGGTGCTACCAACTAGAACACCCAAAAAAACAAACAAAAAATTCCATGTTGGCAGTGGAATTTTCCGACGCACGAAAGATAACTCGCCAATATGCAAATTCACTTTTAAAACATATCAGAGAGCGACATGTAGATACCTACCATAGCGGAAAAATATGGGGTATGGGTTTGGAAAAGAACGCACCGTTTTCGTTTTCAAACTGCCATTGTAGCGCGGCAGACGCACGCGGCTGTCGGAGACGACCATCTTGGATGCAAACGCAGTTTTGAGTAAGTTTTGAATTTCGCACGAGTTAAATCTGAGGTAAATGTGAGATATATATATATTTTTTTAAACTTCTGTCTTCACAAAAAAACAAAAAAAAAGAGGAGTAAAATACACAAACACACACTCTGCCCCACCAATATGATAAATAAGCAAGCAGGCAGGAAAGGATTTATTGTTTTTTTTTTTTGTTGTTGTTCAATTTATGCCACACTTTTTGTGTTAGTTTGTTGTACAAAGAGCTTCATCAACGACTGCCAAAGAGCAACTAAATTATTTGAAAACTACGCTCAAAGTTTTTAAGTTCAATTTTGCTGTTTGCGTTGCTTCTTCTTCTTATTCGAGCAACATCAGTTAAGGGAGGGTAGTGCAAAGTCGAAATTGAAAGAAAAACAATAACACAATAACAACAACAACTACAACGCCAGCGCCAACAATACCAAAACGTATGTGAATTTATTTATTTTTTTTTTTCACTCAAGACAGGTGAGCGATATTGACTGACAGTTGTACACTGATGCAGTCGGTGAGACGGTACAAAGACGGACTAGAAAGCGTCGCATGAACAACAATTTTAACGGCGTTGAATTGAATGTACCCAAGCAGCCGAAGCCGAGGGTAGTGACTAAACAACCCTTGAACGCAGGAAAAAAAAAACTTTCTTTAAAACTAGTGACAACAACAACAACAACAACAACCAAAAGAAGCAGAAAGCCATAAATGCAAAAGTGCGTAGAGAACCACAAATTGACTGACTTGACTGACTTGACTGACTGTTCAAACAACACATGTCAAAAAATGCTTTTTGTTTTGTTCTTCTCCTTATCTTTTTGGTTAAGTGGGCCAGGCCAAGAGCCGTACCACATACGCCGCATTCAGCCGCCCCAGCCCTAAACACCCAGCGAGCGTGCACAGGCAACAAGCAAGAGAACACGCAAACATGCCAAATCGACTAACTGACTAACTCACTGACTGATTGACTGACTGACTGACTGACAGAGAGACAAGCAGTCAAAGCGAGAAGCCCAGCCCACAACTATTAGGCACCATGGTCTACTCTATAATATCGGCGCATTGGAACAGACACGTAGACCTGCGGGCACACACACTCCTCACGCCAAGCGGCTAAAGTCACTACGATCCAGCACCAACAATTGATTATTGTCGAGAGACGAGCAGACGAGCAGACGCTTCGTCGCTGTGATTCAAACAACGTTGCCCGTATCGATTTTAATCGAGTAGCGTCATTATTGGTACACGTAACTCATAATTCATAGTCATACCAGTACACAAAAATATATACGAACGAATTAAGAGACATAGAGTACCACACAATATATTATACAATATATTATAATATATTATATTGTATATATATATATCTTTATATAATGCGATTGATCATGTGTGCAATTAAAATTTCCAAAACTATTTTATGAAAGAAAAAAAAAAATAATAATAATATTTCTTTATTAAAATAATTTCCATTAAAGTAAGTAAAGGGTAGAATAATTTCAATATGAGAGGGGCCCATGCAAGGAAAACCTTAGGGGTACCAATATCAATAAAATTTTTATGACTGAGAAATCGGATGACTTTGTTATCTGGCAAACAGAAAGGGGAGTTGCCAAATCTATCGGAAAGCGTTTAGAAATGACTTTTCCTCAATGCAGAATACATACATACTAGCGAACCCGGCAAACGTTGTTTTGCCCACTCTATCTAGTATGTGGTGCGCGACTGACTCATGCTTAATGCTCTTTGCCTGTGCGCTCTCATTGCCTTAGCAAATACCTGCTCACGCTCTTTTTGCAAGCAACTCACAAATACAAACACAAAAATGAAGAAGAAGCATAGCAGAAATAACGAAAAAAAAAACGTACAAAACGTTTTGTGCTTGTGGTCTTGTAGTTGTTGTAAAAAAATTTAATACTAAAAAAGTATGCCCCGACCTTCCTACGGTAAGTATAAGCATTGAAAAAAAAAAAATTAATAAATAAATAAATTGCGGGCAGCAGAGGTAAACACAGGCTCTTTGTCACTTTGTTTTATATACATACATATGTATCTTAGGGTGGTAGATATCTATTGTACAACACCATTAAGTTGATATAGTTGATCTAGTTCAAAATACCGACTACGATGACCAAACACATTTAAACAAGTAGATACAGCAAAACAAGCAAAAAGTGCGCATCATTTCTATTCGTTTAAATGTGTATCTCAAAGATACAAAATGTCTAAAACAGCACATCCATAGATGTATAGATTGACGCTGTGCAGCAGCAATGATCAACAAATAATGTGACGTCATAAAAAAATGTAAATGTTGAATTAACAAGAAAATTTTTAATGCTTTCTGGCGTTACGCCAAATTATGCCAGACGAAAGATACAAAAAAAAAAAATCAAAAAAAAATAGAAAAAATGCTTAGTAGCGGAAATGAAAAAAAAACTTGAGCAGCGCAGTATTAGACGAGTGAAGAAATAAGGGTATCGTAGTGCACAGCGCAAAATTAGAAGACCAACAGCCAGTGGCAGATGACGGACAAAATGACGAACGAGCATTGAAATTGAAAGCAGAAGAAGAGAACAGAGAAGGTCAATGCAGATGACGCCAAAAAAAAGCAGTGATGACGTTGTCATTAGAAATTGACGTTTTGGAAAATAAAAATTTTCGACAGCGCCAACTGTTGTGACTGACTTGATTTATTGACTAACTAATTGAGACGCCAAAAGTAGACAAACAGGCAGAAAAAATATTAAAAATAAAAACGACTATAATATTTTGATAAGCGTTATTTCGATTAGAATACGCTTGAATAGAATAGAAGTTCTGTTATGAGAGGGGCCGTATGAACTTGTGCACTGCGGACAGCAGTCAGAAAAAATAAAAATTAAATGGTAACCACTTCAAATCGCAAATTGCCTGCAAAATTATCGACAATAAAAAAAAATGTGTATGTATTTTGATATGAGCAAAGTGAATAAAGCTGATTAACGCTATTGCATAATCAAACATTTCGAGGGAGTTACGATTTCACTAACACTCAACTAACTATGCAGCGTGTAAGAAACCACATAGAACTCCGCTCCGTGTGCACAAACAGATAATGCCCACTCTACACAAGAGTCAGTTTGCTTTAGCTGCACTGCTCATATACATTATAGAGTTTAATCGAAATAATAATTACTTTTTGTTTGTACAATCGAAACCTGACAAATCTGCGCACCATAGCGGTTCACTCGCTTCCCTCGAATGTACCCTACCACGCGCTCAGGCTTGCCCGCTCCATCAAAGAGAGTAACTTCTGTCAAATTTAATTACTACCAAGCAAACCACCGCCAGAAACCAGTACTGCCAGGATGATCACTGCCAATTTCCAGTGCCATTAATAAAATAAATATGTGAGTAGTGGTTCCGGCGACTGTGAACAATAAGGTAGACCGGCCAGTAATGTTTGAAGACGCTGAGTTGGAAGCATTATTGGACCAAGATTCATGTCAAACTCAAAAGGAGTTCGCTGAAACCTTGGGAGTGACTCAATCAGCAATTGCAGCAAACCGTCTCAAGACAAGGAATTTTTTACACGTGGAATTCGTATGCTGCCTAAAAGATGGGAACAATTTATAGCTAACGATGGACAATATTTTGAATAAAATCCATTGTACTAATTTAATTGCCTTCAATGAAGCTGCAAAATTACTTGAAAAAAAAAAAACGTATATTATATACACCTAATAAATTGTCGATTTCGTTAGTCTGGATCATTCACACTACCAGCTTAGTAAGCGGCCTGCGACCGACTAGACTATGCTTGAAGAAATTTCTAAGCAATGAAGAGTCATCAAGTAAGTCAAGTTTTTGCCTATGTTGTAGGACAAACTAATTGACAGATTCGAAATTCTGTGAGCTTCTGGCACTGTGAAAAACGCTCACTCGAATTTATCATAATTCTAATTTCCACTTACCGATTTTGGCGACATTTTGCTGCTCCTTTATTGCTTTCGTTCACTGCGTGCACAACAACAAAAATGCTTCCTCGACTGACTGTTTTCAGAAAACGAATTATTTCCTTTTAAGGCTTTTTTTTTCAACTAAATCTGTAATGAAACAAGAAAAAAGAAAACAAATAAAATAAATACATACTTAATAATAATAATAATAATTAAATAAAAAAATAATAATAATAAAAAAAAAAATGTTTCATTTTTTTATGGGAGGTGCGAGTCCAGTTCGTCAAATAACAACAGTTTTGCCTGACTGGCGGCCTTTAAATTAATGTACAAAAATTAAACACAGTAAATGAAAATAGAAAATGTGCAATAAATAAATATGACGAGTATCGACGTCAATGGCGACGACAACGACAACAAAAAAGTGCAAACAAGGTGAGAACTATTTAAACCATTTGCATACATACGTTGTTTATACAGCTTTAACAGTTTTGGATATGCTGCTAAACTAAACTAAAAGTGCGCCGATACAAATGTACATATGTAATTGACCCTTACTAAACGCGCACAATTGCGTCCAGCTTTCATAGTCACTCACTCATAATGCGAACCCACTTTCTCCATATAAATTCTTGCAAAATAGATTAATGTGTTCCAAGTCGAGAAAAATACGCACAAAATTGTTTTATATCGGAAGTGTTCTTTACAAAACTCTTTTAGAGTGAGATTCATTCCTTCCGTCACAATGCTCAAAAAAACAACGCTGTAAAAGTTCTTTGGTACAGAGTATCTTAAATTTAGAAATACTGGAAATACAGGCAGAAACTAAACTTTGGGCCATCTCAAGCATCACCTCATAACTATTTCCTTAATATTGTTATTATTCTTTAGTGTTGGAACGATCAACGCATACAAATTATCAAGTAGATACATTACTATACTTATACATATTTGCTCCTCTGCGGGTTACCTGCGAATTTTTCTTTTGTCGCATCTTCTTTCCAAATACATAAGAGTCAAAAATGAAACAGATGTTTTAACAGTTGTGGTAATATGAATGAAGACAAGCGACAGACACAACTCTGCTAGTGCTACTGCTACAGTTAAACCTCTTTTTTGTAACTCGTTATGCGAAATGTTACTCGTTAAGTGAGTCTTATATTTTATTTTGAATTTTGCTCGTTATGCGAGGCATTCATTAAGCAGTGGTCTATTGTATGTACACATTTGGTGGCAATATTCGAAAGTTGCAATGGCAACATTCACAACAAATAAAATTATATAGCCTTATATATACTTATATATACTTATTAAGGAAGGCTCGACAAGCAAGACATGCAAGTTGCACGGCAGTCACAAGCTGCACTAATATGAAAATTTCGTTGAATCAAATTTCATTTTGCCTTTGCAATTCAACAATAGGACAATTTTTATGGTGCGATCGACAGCCAGAAAGTTGCCAATCTAAAAGTCCTACTTGCAAGTTTTTTCTCTCTCTCTTTTTGAGTGCACATAAAACTACACGACGTATACAACGAAAATACAAAAACAAAAAAAAAAAAACCTTGCCAAGTTCAACATCATCAATTAGATTTGTATACTTAATACGCCTTGAACTTGATTTTTTCTAGACTGTATTTTTGCATGTATTATAGATACAAAATATGTGCATATCATATGAGTATGCACAATAAACAACAAAAGATTTTGGTTGGAGTGAATGAATATTTTAAAGACAAGCCATTATGAGGCAGACGCAGCAACAACAACAACAACATGGCATATCAATCGAACCGATACCAACGGCAAAAAGTATATTTTTCTTTATGGTCAAGGTGAAGTGCAGGTCATAAATGAAAAGTGTAAATGCAAAGTGTGACACTTGTAGCTTCTCATTTCATGTTGAACTAATTTCTTTATCAGCCATTAGTCGAATGGTGTAAACGATGCAAATACTGCAAGAACTTGAAAGTGAAAGTGTTGCAGGGATTTACCATAAATAGCAATGATCCAGTAGTAATGTTGCTAAGATAAATTCTGCTGAAATTTCAGTTGTAAAAGTTTAATTACTACTTAAAGAACAGCTTTCTCAGTTATATGCCAGTTTGAGTATATAATCCATTAGTTGACAAATGGGAACCGTCATGGCATAAATGGCTTTGAAAATGTTTAAACTTTGTGGCTTTACAAAAAATTGCAAAACTCAAGTTGACATCTTATAGTCGGTGATTTTTTAAGGCTATAATTATATTCCAGCTACATTCTTTTTTTTCAAACTTCGAACCAATTCCAAATATGATTGCGTCACCTCACATACGTTAATGAATATGGTACTCGTCCAATTTAACTCCGATGTTCTTGTTTAGCTTAGCTATTACTTTGCGGCGAGTGTATTGCAACTAACTGATAACAAGTACTCGGATTCTTACATACGAATATGTAGTCAACCACCAAAGCTCAACTGAAGGTTTCTCTTGAGGTTGGCTAAATATTTTTAGCGACCTATTAAACGACGCCTCTAACTGCAAAGGCAATCTCAAAGACTTTTAGCTGGCTCGAGAGAGAATCTGCCAAAGTTCCGCATAGTCATAATGCAATAGCTCGCTCGTATCGTATAGGTTTTCAAACTACAAAATATGATGATTATATGCGACTAGCAAGCAAACAAAGTCCGTTCAGATGAGACCTCAAGTTCAAAAGTTCGACTTTTGTAACACCGCATTGAGTTCTCAACAAAAAACTCACATTTCGGACATAAAGAACTAATGAAATTCGGCATGTTTCACAGCCAGGCAAGCGTTGGGTCGAGTTCTAAAAGTTGTAGAGTTCGGCTCGGCTTGGTTCTAGTCTAGTATAGTCTGGTCTGATCTGTGCTACCTCGAGCAGAGAACGCGCCTTAGATTATCGAATGAACTTGAACTCGGACACACAAAAATCGTTAAGCAAATTAGGCGGCACTAAACGAAAATTCACACATGCACAACAAGCAATTAGCAATGGCGACGTGACAACTACAGCAATAACAACAATACAACTCTCGAGTTACACTCGAAAAACGAAATAATCAACAAAATGCTGGAATTCGGGCCGGAGTCGGGGTCTACAGCAAAAAAAAAAAAAAAAAAAAAAAAAAACTCAAGGCAAAACGCGACGTTAAACAGTAGCAGCTGAAACACACTAGCGCTCGCTGATATATGGATGTACATATGTACATGTGCATATAATTTTTAGTAAAGGGAAACAATTTTTTTTTTTTTAGATAAAAATATAAATTTCAAGGGTTTAAAATAAGAACCTCGAACTTTGACGTACAATATATAAAAATAAGAACAAAAAAAAAAAGAACCTGATAAACAACAACAGACAGTCATAATTCGAACGCAGAAGCTGGCGTTATAAAATTCCACGAATAATTTCTAAAAATAATAACCGAAAAAAAGGTTCAAAGGCGTCGTCGGCGTAATCATCTTCATCACTTATCATAATTAAACTCATGTCATAATTATCGCCAACATCATCATAGAAAGACAAGAATCGATTGGTTTTGTTGTTGATGCAAGTAGCACCGCTCTGCTGTTCATAAAATTTAAACGACAAATTAAAATTGCTAAACAGCGTCTGAACGGCTTAGTCAGAAGTTTTTTTGAAATGATTTTGTGTTTGAAATTGCGAACGGTAAACGAGTTCATCTAGATATATTCGTACATATGTCTGCAAAGAAGCCCCCGTTTTTGGCTAGCCCAGAAAATTTCCGCTTCTAGCATTGAGAGAATAGCCTCACACAATACGCATGGTTGAGCACATATATTTCTATACTTATTAATCCTTACTAATACTATTATATATGCGTAAGTAACTGTAACTGTCTGTCTGTTACCTTTTCATGCCTAAACAGCTAAACCAATTTTTCTAAATTTTGGTATAGAGTTAGTTGGGACCTTGGGAAGGAACATAGGCTATATAGATTGTGTGATAAATGAGAACATTCATTGATTTACTAGTACTAGTAGTACTTTTTTTTGACATTATCAAAGTTAATTAATATTCTTTCCTGCTTTTGCTTATGTTCGTATATCTTTTCAATAGATTTAAATATTGCAATTTTCCCTGTTATTGTTGCGTTGTTCGTATCTTTCTCTCAAGTTTACGCGAGTCTATTTTGTCGACTTGGAGCTTGTTGAATTTTCAATGAAATTATATGACATCCTTCGTTATTTATTATCGGCTTGGCTTCTTCATTGAGTTCTTTATTTTTTCATTACTGGTTTTCAGTGTTAAAAATATGATAAGACAACCCTCCCCCTCATACATTGGAATTTCATGACTGCAACGTTGATTTTGTCGAGTATGCGTCGAACCGAGGGCGACAACGACGACAACAACAATGAAATTAATCTTGCTAGCCAAAAATTGCAGAGCCAAGCATCTCCCGAAACCAATCTCATATCCCCTCACCTTTAGCTTTCACCACAGCACAGCTCGACTCAGTTCAGGCCCGCCCATTGGGCACGCACAAAGCCAATTGTGACCAATTAAAATAATACTTAAAAAAAACGCTTAAAAAAAATTAATAATAATAATGAATAAAAAACCGTTGAAACTGAAATGGCTGTGAAAAAACCCTAAATAGCAACAACTGCAATCGTTATTTGTTTTGACCGTCACAACTTTGTTTCAGTTATATGATTCATAAAAATATTTTCGTTCGCTCCGCCCGCTGCTCACTCACCACTTTGAACTTGACACGTTTACGTGTGCCGTTTTCATAAAATTGAAATGCCATAATAAAAATAACAATCTGTAAAAACACAAGGTACACTAAAGCAGTACACTCACTAAATAAAAATAAATAAAATAAAAGTCGGAACATGCACTCAATACTCAATACTATATTGACTAAAATCGACGGTATACAAATAAATTTTTTTATTTATTTATAGTCGAACTGTTTTTTCTAACGAATTACCAAAAGACTATGAAACAAATTTGGTTACGTAGGAAATTGACATCGTTATATAAGAAGCTCTTATTGGAAAAGTTCTAAACCTATTATATTATCTTATCTTATAGAATGATATAAATAATACATGTAGATACTGAAATAAAATGTCAACAATTTAAATGTTTTGTTATTTCTGCTTAAGCACACATCAGGCCGCATATTTCAGCTGTGATCGGCCTGTCAGTGCAATACTGTACGAACTCGAAAAAAAAAATTAATAATTCCAATAATCCATAATATAAGAGATCAAGAGAACGCGACTCCCCCAAGATGGTTCAAATTTAAACATTATAGTATCATTTATTTAAATGTATATGTTGTTCAAATGATGCTGTGACTGCACTAACAGTATTGAGTTATCGCATGTGGTTCGTAAGTATAGGTAACGTATGTCGTGTCAATAACTAATATATCTTGCAAGGCACATTCGCTTTCTTTCTCTGTTTCTCTTATACCTCTAATATTTCTCTTCTGTCTCATGTAACGAACGCGAACTTTAAATTTCACTCTCGAATCGCCGTCTAAGAAGTTATCTATATATATATATATATATATATATATAGAGATATCAACCAATTTAGTTGATTTTGTTTTTAAATGTAGATAATTACGCTACGATTCGGACAAAATTCAAACATACTCAAAAGCATTCTCGCTTATGTATGTGCAAATATTTAGTTATATATCTTCTGTTTTATAAAGTAGTACTCGTTCTACAACTCTGTACTCCGTCATAGCACTCGAAGATACCGAATCGTAAAATAATTCTAAAGGAAATGTCTTGAAGTATTTATATATGGATAGCATAGCATCATTAAAATAAACCAAATATTGCCTATAAGCACTTAATTCAGACACGTCAATTCTACAGTTCCCTTTTCCAACAGTCAGCGGCGAAAAAAAAAAGTGTCGATATTTCGAAAAGCTGTCTCTAAAACGAATCCATTAGTTCTCTAAAAATACCTATGTATATGTATATATATATATATATATATATGTGTGTACTTCACTTATTGTATGGTAAATGGCTTGCTTCAAGTCTGCTGCAAGAAAAATAAATTCTCGTAAATCACACAAACGACGTGTTGGTGCACTTAATCACGCCTGTCAGACTCTCTCTCTCTCTGAAGATAATGCGACTTTTTCGCTTCGTTTTCGTTTTCGTCGTCGTCGTTGTTGTTGTTGTTGTTGTTCCCGCCAAACAAGTTATTCGAAGCACGTCTGGAATATTCTGACATCAAGCGAATTGAACTTGAAAAAGCTCGACGACGACGACGACGCCGCTTGATCACGAGAGATCACGAGACCTGAGCGCAAATAATAGATTAATTGCATCCTCTGGATATGTTCTTGCTGGATTGTTGTTGCAAATAGTCAAACGAAAACAGTAGCGTTCATTCAAATCGATGCATCAACTACATATGTACATATGTACAAACATACATTCTTGACTGGCACTGTAGAGCTTCAGAGTGAAATTAGCGCTCAAATGAGTGAAGGAAGAATCAAATGAATGAATCCGGTATCATCGGAAGCGTGTGAATTTGTATGGCATACAAGTATGTATGTATATGTGTCGGCGAAGTCGGCTTTTCTGATTGATGATGCATAGTTTCCTACTTTATTTAATAATGTCTTTCTTTTCTTACTTCGCTTCAGAGTGTTGTTCGAAGCGTTATTTTTGTTGTTGCTTGTATTCGCTTTTTTAATCACCAACTGAGCGAAGGCGACATCAATAGCAACAACCAGATTAACAATAACAGCAACGGAAATTAAAGTTTCTTGCCACTGAATCATTGTATCAGTTCTAGCGAAGTGTGATCAAAGGCGCTTTTAACCTGAGTCACGGACTCCAATGACTAGGTGATGACTAGCTTCAGCCGTTTAAGCGGTGTGATGAATTCACTTTTTTTTCTATATTTATATTCCAGATTTCCTGGCTTCAATAACAAACCAAATAGAATCATTTATCAAGAGAGCAACAACTCGATAATTGGGATATCGGCAATAGGCAATTTCATTACTGGCCGTAAGACAAGATGAGGATTCTAATTATCTTCTATACATCCAACTTTCTGTCCCTTTGAATAAGTTTCTCTCGCTCTTTCACTTGCTACCAAATGCTAAAAGTAACCAACTTTTTATGGCAAGCAATGTTTTTTTATTTTTTATTTGATTTTTGGCGAAGTTTTAATACTCTTGACACCAAAAACGGATTCCATATATATAATAGAGCATGGCTATATAAACTCGTCTTGTCAAACTGATCAATAATACATATTAATGCACTTTTTAATACAATTTAAGTTCCTTAAATTTTTTACCGAAAATTTGGTACTTAAATGTGCACGTTTGATGCAAAGAATGTATGTGAAAGACATAGACTGAACATAGACATAGACTCTCAGGGTCGCTGCTAGTAAAGTGAAACAGAGAAAAAACATAAGCCAGCCTTGCAGCCTTGCATGGAGCGTTGCATTCTAATACAAACATAGAGAAGTACAACATGGATAGTTACAACGTTTAAATGATTTATGTGCATACACAATTGCTATAAACTTGTTCCTTCTCCATGCGATCTGTACACAAACATGCGACTCAGACAAGTTTGTGGTTGCCATTTCGCATTTTTTAAAAGTTTGTTTTGCGTGTTTAGACACAACTTTTTAATAATTAAACTATTTTGTCCACATTACTTCTCATTGATGTATGTTTAAGGTTAATACGTTGTGTCTAGCATTTATAATATAATTTATAATCTATATAGCATTTATAATATATTGATATATGCATACAATTATACTTTATGTCTCCTCCTTTACTGCGCCACAAACTTCATGACACATATTATTCAGAGAATGTCAATTATATTTTAAAAAAACCCAGCACACATTTTAACCAAAAGCACTTCTTTAATTTTGTTTGACAAACCAGTAACAACAAAAACTATTATTTCTGATAAGAAACACAGAATTTCCAAAGTGCCCACCAGCACAGACACTCAATTAAATACCCTCCCTGTCTCAAGCTTTTCCCATCCCCTCTACCTAACATTCCAATACAACATTCTCTCCAGTAACACCTAACGAAAAAATTACAACACTCAAAAACACTTCCGTTGCTACAGTAGCAGATCAACTTTTAAAACAAACTGAACAAAAACAACCAATCGACTTAATCCTTTCATATGGCTCATTCTCATCTACTTCTTTACAATCTCCTCATTTTGATGAATCAATGGAAGAACCTGACTTGTAGTCAAGTCCCCTTCCATTGCATTTATTCATCTCGCAAGCATAGGACATCCCTTCTATATATTTGCAATATCTATTAAGATATTACAGTGGAATATAAACGGCATTTTCAACAACTATAACGAACTTTTATTAATCATAAACGACCACTCACCAGATGTTTTATGTTTGCAAGAAACACACTTGCCCCACAATTTTAATAATTTTATCTGCCCCAAGGCATACACACAGGCTACTTTCACAACCATCCTCACAACACATCAGCCAAACAAGGTGTGGGCGTGCTTATTAAACGTCACATCCCCCATACATATAATATAATTAACTCCAACCTTCTCTGCTCCGCTTTACAGCTCAATCTTAATATCCCTATCACTATCTGAAACTTTTATATTCCTCCCAGCCAAAGCTTTACTTCTAACGACATACTCTGCACTCTCCAGCAAGTTAAAGGTCCGTTAAACATGTTGCGTGACTTTAATGCTTGGAGTCACTTATGGGGTTCCAATCAGATTAACTCACGTGGTAAAACCATTGAACGGGCCATCGGCCATCACAGCAGCCAACTTGGTTGTGCTGAATGACGGTTCACCCACTCACTTTTCATCCCACAGTACCTTTACCCACGTAGATATCTCATTAGTATCCCCAATAATTGCCCACAGATGTACCTGGTTCATCTTCAATTCCCTACATACATGGAAGCGATCGTTATCCAATTGCATTAACGGTTGCAATTAATTTTTCCCCCGATAAAAGTCCCCCTATGCCCAAATATAAAACTGACCTTGCCAATTGGGAGTACTTCTAAAACAAATGTGTCAGTTTTTCTGATACTTTGACCACTGGGTGCTTAAACCACCAAGTTGCCCAATTAACAAAATGCATAAGGGCTGCGCGAACTGCAAGTTCCCCCAAACAAAACGGGTACCGCATAAAGCCAAAGTGCCTTGGTGGAACACTGACCTACAAAAACTTAGAGACGAGAAGCAGTCCCTTTTCCAACTATACCAGTAGCACCTGTCCACTACCATCCTCATAGCGTATCGTAAAGCAAGAGCGGTATTTAAAAAAGCTGTACTTTCGGCCAAACGGAACTCTCTCGAGAATTTCACCTCTCGTATTTCCCCACTTTCTACCACAAAAAATTTTGGTCCGACATCAAAAGCATAGCAGGGGTCCTCCCAGCTCCACTGAAATGCATTAATTCCGACACAGGTCTCTTGACCAGCTCTTATCTGATCGCTGAGACCTTCGGTAAAGCTTGGTACACGTATTCGTCAGATGCAAACTTCCCACCCAAATATATACAACAAAAACACTTATATCAATCCAACCCATACCACCCCAACCGGCTATCGTCGACCGCTAGGTACTTAGAAGCCAATTTCACTATGGTAGAACTTGATGCTGCAATTCACACAGCAAAAGGGAAGACTCCCGCCTCGGATAGGATATCTTATCCCATGGTAAAAAACCTACCCTCACCACTCAAGAAGAAACTTCTCCACATTTACAATTCTATGCTGGATTCAGGTACCTATCCACATTCATGGAAATCTGCCATTGTTTTACCAATCCCTAAGCCCAAAAAAACTCCACACCATATCAATAGTTTCCGCCCTATCTCTCTTCTTTCCTGTCCAGCAAAAATTATTGAAAAAATTGTCGCACGTAGGTTAATGTGGATTATATCCTAGCACCATCTTATTTCCCATAACCAGGTTGGGTTTAAACAGCGACATATCCAATCTCCACAAACTGTTCAGTGGGATCCCTCAGGGCTTCCCACTTTCGGTGATTTTATTTGTAACAGCTTTCGAACAAATAAACACTATCTTCTCCAGATATAAAGATATTAATATATCGGTTTATGCTGACGATGCCGTCTTCTTCACCAAATCAAAGATAACGACTCTGCAAGGGATAAATTCTCCTATATTTTAAATGACTGGGAATCGTGGGGATTCTGTGGTAAGCACCGATGCAATTTTTCTGACATATATGTTAAAAACAAACGTATAAAAATTGTTTATCACTTAAAAATTCTAGGTATAACCTTCGACTCGAAATTACTTTTTAAGCAACATTGTATCAACTTAAAAAAACAATTAGAATCTAGTTTTAACATTATTAAATTTTTAAGCTCCAAATACTCCAGTGTCCACATAAATACCCTCAACATAACACGTGCCCTAATGCTTTCTAAAATCGATTATGGCCTGCCTATCTTTGGGTGGTGTTCCAAAGCTCATATAAGAAACATACAATCGCCCTATCACGCAGCTATGCGGCGGTCCATCGGCGCTTTTCCCACCTCTCCTACTCCCTGCATTCTTGCTGAAGCTGGGTTACCATCCATTGCGGAAAGGATTAAGGAAACAAATCGTCTCCTTGCCAAGACCTTCGCTGACAGCTTTAAACGAAAACGGCTTTACAAAAGTGTCTCTACAATCCGGCGCTACACCACCTTCTGCAAAAGTCTTACTCTACCGCTGCCAACATTTTCCAACTTTATAAGTCCTTTTCCAGCCTGGACATGCAATCAGCCTAACCTCAACACCAAACGATAACCAGCTCCGCTAAAAACGATACTAGCAGTTCTGAACACCTGGCGCGTTTTCTATACGAGAAACACAAACTCGGTGCAAAAACCTGGCTCTACACCGACTGCTCGAAAATTGCCAACTCTACTGCATTCGCTGGCGTCGACAATACGGATACGAATTGTTGCAGGGGGCCTACTACCCTCGTACAACTCCATCTTCACGGCAGAGGCCTTTGCTATATTAAAGGCGTGCCAATTTGCCATCAAGAACGGTGGTAAATTTGTAATCTGCACTGACAGCCTCGGTGTCCTCCATACTAGCCATACAAAATCCCGAACACAACGACTTTACAAACATAAACATTTAAAAATACTGTTATAGAATCGCGAGTCAAAGGACCTAGCAGTATAGTATTTGTATATATTAGGTTTATCCTTGTAAAATAAAACAAATAAATAATTTTGTTTGAACACCAGAATATCCACACACCACATACCTATAAAAACACTTCGAGAAAAAGAAACATACATAGCCATGCATTTTCGTACATTGCGCGTGCGCCGCGTGTTTGTTTATTTGTTTTCTTTTCCTCTTTGATGAAAAAGCGTGTAGTCTTCATCGAAAAAAAAGAAGCGTAGAAATTAAAAATACCATCTGCTTTTTGACTCACTCACTCGCTGATACTTAATCTCATGGCAATTAAATAACAACAACATTAAAAGCAACAATAAAACGATCGCAATCATTGACAATGAATTTGATGGTCGGCTTTGATTGAGCGACATGGCTTTTGTGAGGGACGATGACAGAGGATAGAATTATTTGTCTTTTCACGCCGCGTTGATTTCGTGTTTGCGGTCAATAATTAAAACTATGTCCACTCACCCCTTTGCAGCACAGAAAACATGCGTGTGACCGAAGAGAGGGGCACAAAAAACACAGACCAAACACACAACATAAAATCCATTGCGCACAAGTTATTCACTCACTTGCACTTCAACTTCTGCAGTGACAACTAGTGCTGTCAGTGTCACACTGACTCATTCAGTTATTGACGCTGTTAGCCAGTAGGCGATTTTGCGGGCGGATGTGGGTGGACAACAATTCGCTTCGCTTGATGAGGTGGCATTAGCCCTCCACCAGCACAAGCGATTGCTTTAATATGGTTTTTGGCATATTCCCTCCGTACTCGTTTCCCTTCATGAACACATCATCATCATCATCACCACAAAAACACCAAAAACCAAATAGAAATGGAAAATAAAGAAGCAAACAAACTAAAATTGTTTTTTATTGACTCTTGCATTAAATTTCACTTTTCTCGTTTAATTTTTTTTCTTTATTGAGTTTCAGCTTTTTTTTTAACCAACCTGCACCGTCGCCAAGTTCATTTGAATTTTGCGGTTCTTGCCTTGGTTTGTTGGTTTTTTGCTTCGCTTGGAAATTGAAATGGGAAATTTTCTTCGGTCACATGGAAATTTCTTTCCCCAAAAGTCTGATTAGACGTTTCTTAGGCGCATTGAATAGGCTCAAAGGCAATCAACGATTTTGTTATTAAAATGGTATATACGTCGATGCTCCCTGCATGGATTCTCTTCTAATTTTAACTTTCCGATGATCACTTTTTAGATAGTGTTTCTTACTTGACGTCTGTAATTATTTAATTGATAATTAACAAAATACAAATAAAATTTTTAGCGATGAGAAAGCGTGTTTTATGAGCTTTCTTCGTCTTTCGTGTCATAATACAACTGTGATCCACTGCAACGACTTTGACGGTAAGAAAGACATAAAACAGCAATTAAACAAACAAAATGGGAACATTTGTGTGGCAACAACAACAATAACAACAGTTTCAGCAGTAAAGTTAAAAGCAAATAAAGCCTTTTTAATGTAGTAAATTAGACTCAGTTGTGTGTTTAGCCAAGACGATTGTCTAAGCCAGACCAGCCAAGTCTTACCATTGTTGGCAAAAATGCCGCTGATAACAATAAAAAGTATAGCAACGCAGATCACTCACATCACAATTAAAATGCAAGCAGGGTAAAGGGCTAATTTCACCACACTACACAAAGATCACCACACTTTTGCACTTTTACGCTTAATACTCCACCAAAAGCACATACTCTTTCACTCTCTCGCTACGCTTATCGCTCACGTCATTCGAATTCGAATTGCGAGTTGTGTTTTTGCTAATTGTTTTTGAAACTTTTTTAAAGCCATGCAAAAAACAAAGCAAAGCGTTTGTTTGTGATTGTTCGCTCGCTCGGTTGTTGTTGTTGTTGCCTTGTGCTAAGGTAAGACAAACGAACTGGTGTATCTCTTTATATCTCTATATCTGTGTATGTTATGTTGCGTAAAATATCTCAGTTTATATGTATAATTCGATGTCTTTGAAATTTAATAAACGGAAAGTTTCGGAAAAAAGGTGAAAACAGGTTAAAAAAAAAAAAACAAATACAAGAACAACAAGACGGGAAGCCACATAAAGGTAAATGCATGTCAATCCAGTCAGCTAAAAGTCAAAGTAGACAATTAACACAAAAAAAAAAATTACAGGAACAAATACGGTAAAGTGCTAAAATGCAATCAAAGTGAATAACTATACGAAACAAAACTTAAAAAAGTTACGACAAAAAAGGGAAACAAACGGCAACATGTTAAAAAAACGGTTAAATAACGTGATTACAATCTTAATTAGGTCAGTCAAAATTGAGTAAGTGAAGCGTTTATTAAACGCACCAACGTACAAAACGTACAATCGTTAATGGTCACTCATAAAAATAAAACAAAAAAACGCTAACACAGAGCCGAATATAGACATTCGAATGGACAAAAAGTCAATTATTAACAAGCTAAAAATTCAGTCATCAAAAAGTAGTGTGGAATACACAGGTAGAATGTTCTCACGCACTTAGTGTTATCAAATCTCTACTATAAAATTTCTTATCAGAGCTCTCCCTAAAATGTCCACATTTTAATAAACACCAATTTTTAAATATTTCGTAATTAGGGTTTCTAGAAATATGACCAACACAGCACGTACATATATATATATATATATATATATACACAATGTATGTACACATACGTAGTTTTATTAAAGCAAGATGGTGGTATTGCCGCAAATATCAATCCACCAACCAACACAAAACAGCACATCTTATCAAATCGCATCGAATCGTAAATTGTCGCCGGTGTCGTCGTCATTGTTGACGCCATCGCCAACGTCGATGTGCCAATTAAGTCAAAAGCGCTGAAAGGTTAATCAAGTGGTTTATTAATGCAGCCATCTAGAGGAGAATAGTTATAAAGCGTAAATAGCACCACAAAAAACAGCAACAATGGAGATGATGAAGAAGAAAAATGAATACGAAAATTTAACCAAAAATTATTTAAGAATAAACGAAAAATGCATCTCCCTCTCTCTCAAATAAATACCGATGTTCTATTACGTTCTTTACTCTCCGGTTTCAAACAACTTTGCATCTTGACAAGAAGAGTCGCTGCAGCAGCAAATTCACCACTATGAAGAAGAGCATACAAAAGAAGTGTTGTGTGCTGCGTTAATAATAATAAATGCAATCAAATTGTTTAGCAATCGCAAGACTTTTTATGATTTCCTGCGCCCACCACTTGTTGGACCGCATGACATTGGGAATTGAGAGAGCGAGCGAAAAAAAAAATTATAAGTAAGCATTGAGCTAGCAGGTTCAATCGAGTATTTCTCACTCATTTCAATTGTGTTTGCGTGTACTAAAAAAAATAAAAAAAACTCAGACGCACAACTTCATAATTTTATGACGTAATGCCTAATTATTAATTTTTATTAATGCATTGGTATATTATTATTATTTATTGTATTTGTACAGTATTTACTCATTTTATTCATCATCATCATTATCATTATCATCACCATGACCAAAATTACTCACCAAGCAAGCGCGTAAAAGACAGAAAAAAGGATGGCAGAAAAAAGACGTTAAATAAAGTTTATTAATAGAAAAGCAAACATGTCGAGTCGCATGACACTGAACGCTGGCGATTGGTAGCTACTTGCTTTCAGAACCTCGTTTTTTCAATAATATTGTTGTTGTACTCCTTGTTTTTGCCAACTCCACTAACGACAAAATTACATACAACCGAAATTGCCACTTTTTTTATCATTTCAATATATATATACACATACGTGTACGTATACATCATATATACATTTTTTTTGTATGACTACCTTCAAAAGTCACTCACATGATGGCAATGAGGACGGCAACAATAACGATGATGGTAGTGATGATCAACGCGATAATGAAATAAGCGTGTACTCGCAGTTAAGCAATTTGAAAAAAAAAATAAATAAATAATAATAATAATTGAAAAAAATAAAACAAATTGTGTTTTCCGATCGAAGTTTGTTTTAAAAGTTCGTTTTCATCGACTCAACTCATAAACAGTTCCCCAGAGAGGTCTGGCCGGTTGGGCCTTGCGCGCGATACTACTGCAGCACTTGGTTTTGGATATGTACCATTCAGAGAAGCATTATCTGTACGTATGTTAGGGGCTCTTACAACAACAACAATAAACGAAAGATCTTAAGTTGTAGCGACTCTTCAAGACAACATTTTTATTTGATAGCAACCTACCTAACCTAAGCCCATTTTACAGTTGTGCTGAGAAACTCCCACCCATGCTGCTCATGTAGTGTCAAAATTAGCAAAATGATTCAATCGCATCTCAGCGCCGATTGGCACATTCAACTTTTGCTCTTCCTTTTACTTTTCTTCTTCTTCTTCCTCTTACTCACACTCTTGCACTTAAATTTGTCATACGAGTACAATTACACTCTATCTGGTTTCGTTCACCTTGAATGATGATGAACAACTGTTAGCAAATAGAAAGCTGATGACAAAATAAACAATTACAATCAAGACCTTTTTCGAATGAATGCGAGCTTCGAGTGTAGCTGAATGAGTGTATAAGATGGAAAATGGGATATTAGTCAGCCATCTTACTGATAATTCGTTTAAACACTTCATTTACTTACTGATGATGATAATAATACTAACAATGCTGATATCACCTTCGTCTGTTACCAATGCCGAGCAAAAGATAAAGTCGCAATTCTACGTATATAGCTGATGGACCACTGACTGTGTATGTGACTATAATGATTTCAGTCATTCCAACTTCTTAAAAGTACCCATAAAATGTCCCTTGAACTTTGACAATGTGTTGAAGAAAATAAAAATATTTAAAAAAATAAAATAAAATTATAAATAAAAAAAATAAAATAATATGAATCGGCCATCGGTTAGCTTAAATTCGATTTGGTTTGATAAATTCAACTAATTCAAATATAAGTAAACTTTCGTCATGGGGAAATGTGTGGATATAAAAATGTATTGTAAAATTGAAAACCGATGAAGCATTGCATTGCGAGAGGAGAGTGGAGATATTCTACGATACGAACGACCTTCATAGACTACAGATCGAAAACAATTGAATCAAACCGATTAGAATAGATCAATGAGTGAACAAGCGTGCGAATGAATGAATGAATGTTAATTTGTATGTCAGAAAAAATGTGGGTCAACTGTACTGGTTGTCAGCATGCGCACCTGAGTCAAATCAAACTGAAGGGGAGGTACATGAAATAAGTAACAAGCAAATGTTGTAAAACTAATGCAAAAGTCTGCGTTGAGTATAGTTAGGGGAAATGATAATTTCGTCGAAAATTTTGCGTAATGAAGGGTAAAACAAATTCTTTTGATCGAATTTGAGACTATTAATTGTTGTTGTTGTTGTTGTTCTTGTAAATTGTAGTAAAAAAATAAGTATATATAAGTATAAATGGAAGAACAGAAGAATTAATTGATTGATTAATGGATTGGCATAAAGCAAACGCAACAGTGTTTTAACGATTTTGAATTAGTCGTTCGTTTGAGCGAATTAGCACCTTGTTGGCTTGGCATCCAATCGAATTTCATTACACCATCATTCACAAGAGAAACAACACCAACAACACGATTAACAGCACGCAAGCTGCGATTTGTTAAAAGTGTGCTACAACATACGAGAGAGTGACACACAACACACAGAGCGCCAAAGTAACAGCAACAGCAGCAGGTGGCTTACAACAGTCGCGCTCACCCCTTCTTGATAACCGTTTAGCCACATCAACAAAATTTCAACGTGATTTCACCAAAAGGCTAACAAAAGAGAGGGTCGAGGTCGATAGTTTATGTGTGTGTATGTGCACCATTGTAATGTACTAAAAAAAAAAAGGTAACACCAACAATAGCCGAGGGGAAGCAGCAAAGATTGCACGCAATGTTTCTTTTTTTTACTTTTATTTTTATTGTTGCTGTTGCTGTTGTCAGCATCTCGTGAGTAATGCATTTATTTCTCAATTAAATTGGCCATAGTACAATTGTTATTTATAATTTAATATTTTCATCTTTTTTTTCTTCTTTTGCTCACTGCTTATTTCTCTGTATTTATTATTGCAATTACTAATTTTTATTTGTGTATTTTTCTCATTTTGTATAATTTCGCATGTTCATTAAATAATTGCAATTTTTGATAGCATTTAATTAGATGCACAGAACAACAGGCACATAATCTCTTCTCCTCCACCGAACAACCAACCGCAAACAGACACTTTGGACACTATGGGCACTATGCTCTTTTCTGATAAACTCACCACATAATTCTACACAATCTAGCAACAGACCCACACCCCTCTTTCAGTGTGCATCATTTGAATGGGGGAGAAATAAATATAATTTAATACTTTAAGAAACTCCCTTCTCAATTTGGTTACTAACTCCACTCGACAAAGTGATTTTTTTTGTGAATGGCTATGCTTTAAACAAAAAAAAAAAAAATAAAAGATAAACAAAATGAAATAAAAGAAACTAAAGAATTTCTAACAAGAATTTCAGTTGACACGAATAGCAGCAGGTCGAGTAACAAACACTAACTAAACCACTAACCAACAAGTTGTCAAGAACAACGAATAACAACAACAACAAAGAGAAAACTGGACATGTTAGTTTAGCGTAGAGTAAACTATAACTGTTCTTTTGACTGCGGTTGTATGGTGGTAGGCTTTTAAGTTGTACTCTTACTACTGAACTGTATACTTCACTCTTTTTCTCCTTTACTAGCGATGATCGATAAGTGGGCTCAAACAAACCATGGCATGCACTTGCGATTGTGCAAGAAAAAAAAAACGTTCGTAGGCAAAAGCAAGAAGAGCAAGACGGCAAGTTGTTAGAAACCAGCGAAGTCAGTCAGCAACAGCAAAGTGGAGAGGACGAACTAAGAGTGAAATAATTACGTACGTATGAGTGCACGTACGCACGCACGTATGTACGCACGCACGCATGAATGCCTGTATTGTAGGCAAACGCAATTTAATTCTTGGGTAATGCATTGGTTAAAAAGAGGTGATATTGCACAGTGTCACACCGTTGGATTTTGATGATT
The DNA here is from genome assembly GCA_035041755.1 of Cacoxenus indagator. Lineage (NCBI taxonomy): Eukaryota > Metazoa > Arthropoda > Insecta > Diptera > Drosophilidae > Cacoxenus > Cacoxenus indagator. Next base: position 730,858 of record JAWNKX010000220.1, on the reverse strand, counting down.
AAAAACGATAACGCAATACAAAAAATATGTGATTTTCTATAAACTATATATCGATTCCGGATACTCTTTTATTTAATTTATTTTATAACTTGTATTTGGTCTTCTTATCCGTTCACCCTTCTCTTCGCAACAAACACAAACACTCTTCACAACGCTTTTGTTCTTGATGTTGTTTAGAAAGTATGTCAATTTAAACTTGGTCAACAACAACAACAAATTCAAAAACGCTGAACGAACGAAAATTCGAAAATAGTATCAAAAAAGTTGTCATTTAAAAAAACAATATATTAAAAAATATTTCATATTCATATATATTCATATATATATATATATATATATATATATATATACAAGTAATGATTACCACAAAAAATTTTTTTTGTGCAACTAAAAATTCTCGTACCAAAAATGGACGAAGAAAAATCGTAATTTTGTTAACACCAGTATCACCAGAAATTAAAAAATAAGTTTTAAGGCACCAAATTTATATTAAATCAATAAAATCGGTTATTTCCGCTCTTCTCACACACACCTTAGATTTTATCTTTGTCGTCTCGTCACGCCACGTACATTACGTTCTCACAACCGCATAACCACAAGCTTTCGATCAGCAGCGTTGCGGTCAACTAAGCAACTGTAGTAAGACAAACACAGGCGAGATGCGTTTAGATGCGCTCCGGTCCGGCACAACACAAATACATACAAACACAACTGCGAACCACTTTTAGCGAACGCAGCAGTAGAAAACTACTCAAATTAAGTTCGGTGGAGTTGAGTTGAAATTAGTTTTTGTGTTTAGTTGAGTTGAGTTGCGAACACGATCGCCAACACAACGGTGACGACAATTAAACACAAAACACCAACATGCGAATGACTTCTTCTTCGGTCGGCAGCTCATATTTTCGCGACGCCGCTCGGCGACACTAAACTCGTTAAAGAAAAGAGCGTAAGTACAGGAGAGCGTACGTAAGCTCATCATACAATTTCCAAGAAGGACAGCTGAAGAAAGAGGTTAGGGTGAGAGAAGAGTGAACCAAGCCGACTCGGTAACAGCAGAGTGCCCGCAAGACATACGGTGTAGAACCAGAGAACAATTAAATTTTGATATGAATTTTGCGTTATTGTTTGAAGAGTGTACTATGTTCGACATGTTTCCCGCACTGAACACTCATGCATACATATGTATGTACATACAGATATGTGCAGATATCAATACACAAATTGATAAAAGCAAACAACTTTGCCTCCTTCTACCTTCATACCAAAAGTTTATGCTGCTCTAATAGCGCTCACGCTCGCTCACTCTCTATCACGCTCTCTTCATTCGCATGGCGCGAAGCACACTTACAAATACAGACGTTGAGATAAAGCTATTACATACATATCTCTGGCTGAGAAGTTAAACATGTGTTAATTTGCGTGTGGTGGAAGGAGGGTTGAGTGCTGATTTCATTTCAGATAAAACATTTCATTAGTTAAATTCAAACTCTTTCCCTTGAGTGGCATCATCCTGATTATGAAACGTGTTGGAACCGCCCAACAGAGTCCCAAGTCCACCTTTACTGACTTTTAATTGATCTGTTTATAATTTTTACCAGACTTTGAATAACGTAACGTTCTAAATTAAAAATATATAAACTATTTTTTTTTCCTTTTGTATGTAATTCAACTGATTAGAAACATTCCAGCTCATAGTGTATGTGTGATTCTGATTAAAACCATTTTAAAAAATATATTTAAGGAAGGAGGAAGGACGGACGATTGATTAGAAACCCACTGACCTTAGAATGAATTGAGATATACAACAATTGAATATTTGAACGTGATAGCCCTTGTGTTAGTAAAGGGAAAGGTGGTATGAGTCAATTGACAAATAACCGATTAACGGTTAAGTTATGTAACGCAACGTGATGAATACGACGCGACGTGAACTATCAACGAAAAAGTGTCACGTTTCATGTGACTTCGCTGAGACTAATTTTTGCAACACGCTAACACGAAATAGGCTACAACAACAATAAGCGAAAACCTTATGATGATAAAAAAAAGAGCTTAAAACCCGCAATAAACCAACACAACCACTCGCACACCTACAATGGATAAAAATGAAAGCGCTGAGATCACTTTACGGAAATACGCGCGTTCGAGCGGAAATTACAGACAAAAATTTATACAAAAAAAAAAGGAATAGACAACGAAAAAAATCCCTCCCATTAAAACGCCGTCCACCTACAATGAATGATGGTGAATTTAGAACATTACGCAATATATAGTTTACTGTTATCAGTTGATGTAAGGCATGCAATTTACTTAGCAAACAAAAATAATTAGCAGCATAATTTTTACATGGTCGGTAAAAAAGGAGCATTAATGCTATGTAGGTAAGGAGCGAAAAACGTGAACCAACCAACATTTGTTTCTTTCCACTTGTTTGTGCGTTCATTTGAGTAATGGCGCCAAGTTAAGATGCTGGGGCGTTGGATTTTGGTATACGATAAGCAAAGAAACGAAACATAATGATAACGAACAAAATAAAAATTATAAAAAAAATACAAATTCCGCAATTTGTGGTACACAATCCTGGAACGAAGAAATTTTTAAAATTTAAGTCAAATACAAATCATATCAGCAAATAGTAAAAACTGACATTGTGGGCGTTATTGATATGGGCGGGGAACAGTGTCAACGGAATACGCCAATAAAACGAAGTACATACAAAAAAAGACGAAATAACTTGATATAACAGTACACGATCGGTAGTGTGTTTTTTTTGGTATTTTTGTAATGATAGACAAAAGATAAGATACAGAAAGTAAAGACGCAAGAAAATGACCAACAAAGCAAAAAGTGAACAAATAAACTTAAATTACGCAAACGCAAAGGAGGCGCATATGGGAAATAATATATGCGTCGTTGATAAGAACTGACAAAGTTGTTGAAGGAATGCGCACGCTTTATTTTTTATCAGGATTAAATTGTTGTTCTCCCTCACCTGGTCACTCGACAAAAAACGAAGACCGCCGGCACCCATAACAGCAACGATGCCGCCGACGAAAATTATTTTAATCATTCATAACCTTTCGTCTCATGTAACTTCGTTAGTTAATCAATCATACAACCCATACAACTCAACGCCCAAATTAACAACAACATAAACAACAACTGGAACTCAGAATCACCAAAACCTGCCCCGCCTTTAGATATTTTTCTTTCTTCTTCAATTCACCAGTCATATCATATCTTAGCATGCCTTGGCGCTTATACATGATAGTAGTCTGCTCTCGAGTTTGCGTAATTGTGTGTTTGTGTGGAGTAGAGCATAAACTGCCACACCACACCACACCCCACTTAAACTACTAAGGCAAGCGTATTGCACTGCAACTTCTTACACCAAAGCAAAATGTGTGAAGATAGGGGGATCATTTGATTACATACTTTGTTTTTTTTCTTTTCTTTTTACTTATTTTTTATTCGCCACTGATAAAACTAACATGATGACCCCTTTTTTTTGTTTATCGTGTTTAACTCCCCCTTCACAACAACACAAGCAAGTTAATGCATTCAACCCCCTGATCTTTCTTAAAGATGAGCAGCTTGCGTTTTTCGGTGAATTTCCTTTTTATTACTTACATTTTTTAAATTATTATTATTATTGAAACTCGTCCTGTTTCATGAAGTGTTTTTGTTTTCTTTTTGCTTTTATGTAAGCCGCAATTGGTGTTCTTCTTTTTATTTCAATTCCAGAGTTTTAAAACAATTGGAACACAATCAACACAAAAATGCTACAAAAATTACACAATTCTTCTTTAATATTTTGATTAAATAAGTAAATAAAAGACAAAAGAAAAAGTAGAGCAACTGTGAGTCTATTTTATTATATTATTTTCGCCTTGCGTTCATGTGTGATGCGCAAATGGGCGAAAACGAGCCGGAAGAAATAAGATCGAACAAGGCGGTGACATCGAAGCGCGCTCAGATTTGCAGCGTGTGTGTGAGAAAGAGTGTGGGTGAATAAAACCGGCGTTAGTAGGAAAAGCAGCGTGTGGTGAATTCGCGTTTTGAAATTAACGTTTATTTCTGTTTTCTTTCAAGTTACTTTTTTTAAATTCACGAAAAATAATTTCAGAATCTCTTAAAAAAATATATATATGTATTGTTGTTGCACGCCCTACAAAATGCTGCAGTGGACAACAATAACACCAATGACTAAAGTTAAAAAGCGAGTAAAAAGGAATAATTTACACAAAAAAAAACCACATACACACTAACGAAGTAAACAAATAACGAAAAGTTCCGCCACACAAGCGTACGGGTCGAAAGTCGAAACCGAAATGAGTACAGCGTTGAGCGTACAATATTTCACCACCTATGATGTTAAGTTTGCGCGATTGCAAATCGCCCCAACCACAGCCGCAACAATGGCAGCCTGTTGCTGTTGCCAGCTCTTCCAAGCAACCAAAACCGCACCAATCGCACCGATATATTGCTTCCCCCTCATGATGCACCGGTCGTGCAACGCTTTATATGCTTTGAACTTGCGATACACATACCACAAGGTAACACAAAATACTTCAATGAGCACCACAAGCAAGAGAAAAAGCCATTCACACTTCATGCTCACATTTACCTGGAATGAATGATCACTCGATTTCATAATTATTCTCATATGTTCAAGAGTAAGTTGAGTAAATTGTATTGGGATTAAATTGATGCAATAAAAATTAATGAGAAGAGTGCAAATCAATTGGAATAAATCAACTGTAATGAGCAGCTGCAGGGGCCACAATTTTGACTGTGTGCTTATGAGTGACGCATGTGTGGTGAAATAACAAATTGAAATTTGAAAATCGAGTGGAAGAAAAGCACATCAACGTTGAGTGAGACGTACGGCTGCGCATGAATTGAGCATTGTTAAATGGCGGACTTGCTTGAAGCCGGTTGGACATAAGCTGTGGTGAAAAACAACAGCTTGATAAAAGATTCAAGTGAGGAGTGTGTGTGAGTGAGCGATTAAATCGAATGTGCGCCGGCGTAAACGGCTGTTGCAGGAATACGTGTGTGTGTGTGTGTGTATGTTTGTTTGTTGTTGCGTTTGTGTGTGTGTGTGTGTGTGTGTGTGTGTGTGCGTGTGTGTGTTTGTGTTGCGTTTGTGTGTGTGTGTGTGTATGCACTGCATCGAATGCTGATTCAATGCAAAAATAAAGTGCAAAGAGCATATACATGAGCATGCCCTCGAATTGAGAAGAGAGCGCATTGTCGACAGGTGAAGCGTTACATAATGAATGAGAACGAAAAATATCGACCTTGGCTTAATGCTTTTCGTGATTTTCATCTCATTTTATCAACGAGCGATTTTTATTTTAATTGTGTAGTATAAGAAGAGGGGGAGGGAGAGCAAATAACACCTACAAATAACACTAACATTACTAAGTGGTTGAAGATAGACTAAGCAAAAGAGGTGAACATTATTTCGTATGGTAGTTTGAGCAATTAATCTGGAAGAAACGTTCTTAAAAGAGTTAGGAATACGAAGAGCACACCGCATAAAGTAAAAGTTAATTAGATATGAATACAAACACATACATACATACATACTTACATAAACGAAGGCATACACACGTCAACGATGACGTCAACTGGTGCCAAAATAATTTTTGTTGTTGTCTATGCAAGCCCAAAAAAAATAAATTTTTTAACTCAATGCCACAAGGTAGAGTACATAGCAACAACAACAACTTTTGTGGGGGAAAAGCTAACAATAAATGACGCCCAAACACTCAAAAAAAAAAAAAAATTATAATAATAAAAAAATAAAATAAAGATAGAGCAAACTAATTATGTGTGTTTCATTAAATCGTCGAAAAAAATGGCAACAACACATGCACCAGAAGTCTCTCTGTCAACTGCGTTGCCCACCGACGATGCTGTCTGTGGAACAAATGAAAAAAACTGGTTTTTACAATGTAACGTTAAAAAAGATCAACAAGCAACCCAACAAAAATAAGATAAACCAAAGCTAAACATAATATAGATATATAAATGAAAAAATTTATGATAAAGAAATTAAAAAAATATACATAAAAACTAATAATTGGCTAAATAATTGTTGGTGGGCGGAAGCTGGTTAGTTGTGTCAGAAATTGATAATAAAACATGTTCCTATTAAAAATAGAGAAGGAAAACATTTTTTCTCCTCCTCTTCCTCTTTTTTATCATCAATTTAGATTTGTTCTGTTCTTTTGTACGCGAATAAACAAACACCAAAATCAAATAATGAATGGATGCACGCGTTCTCTCGCTCCCGTAGCCATACACAGGCATAAGATAAAGAGTATGCAGCATCATTTTCAACATTAGCAACAGCAGTAGCAGCGAATGAGAAAGCGATAATAATGAAAATGAATGAAAAGTAAACAGAGATAAATGGACCTTTAACAGCAAACGAACGCGAGAGATATAGAGTAGCTATCACCTGTGCTGATATTTGTTTTTGCTTGTTTGTATGTCTGCCTTTCTATATGGCTAATTGTTAAACAAATACCAACAACACCAACAATAAATAAAGTACAAGACAACAGCAACATTAAATAAGTTTCATTTCAGCGTATTTTCTCGCTTATTAAAATTATGTAAAGAAATCATTCATCGCACTCAACTTAATTCATCTGAATGAGAGTGGGTGAGTGAGAGCGCACAAAATTGCCGTGGTGAATAAGCGGGATGCTTCGAATGCAATTACGATCTGGTTAAAAACTCATATGCATGGGCTCACTCTCCTTGCTGGCTCTCAAAAGTACACAAACATACCAAAAAGAAGTAAACTCTTCCATTCCCTTCCGGTCTCATTCAGACAAGTACTACCTTAAAAAGCTAACGATGGGATTGGTGTGGCAGAAGTGTGCAATTCCTTGCAACTGAACTGCACCAAATAGAGTCGAATAGGGTTTATTTATTATAATACAACAACCAATTTTTGCGAGCATATTAAACTACATATTCAAGTGTTCTCGAGCTTCCATATTGTCACAATTATCTTAACGTAAGTGGTTAGTAAGTGTAGAATAACATACTACGAATCAATACTACGACGCGCTCAAGACTATTCCTTTTTCTCTGTTATTCGGCGAGCCAAAAAACGCAAGACTTCGAAAATTTTTCATCTACTTTGCTCTCTCGGATTTATCATTCCTTTCCAAAAATATTCAAAGGTTAACGAGCATTGTCGGAATTGGTTTGACCCATGTCTGATATCAGAACAGGTAATATAGTATAAATAACTCTGGAGAGCAACAACTACTACCAAGCGAAAGTGTCAGTTACTTTCTTATTTTGCACGTCTTAACTACAAGTACATATCCATACACTTGGTAGAGCTTGAAGCTACTAGGTACTGCACAAAGAGGAGACCTATTCTATCTCATTCACTCGCAGGCTACAATCCTATATATAGTTTGTCTCTTTTTTTGTGGAGTTTCATAAAGTTACAAATCAGTAAAGTTTTTAACTCAAAAATGTTACGTTACTTCCGCAATTAAAAGAAAATGGATTTAAACATCTTGAAATTAAAGCATCAGAAACAAGCTAGAACAACAGAAGCAAATCATATAAATATAAAGCAGAATAGCGAAACAATTACATATAACACAACAAAAGTGTCGTTAGTTGAGGTCAATTTCTCCCCAAATTAAATTGTTTGAGTAAAAAAAAAAAAGAAAAGTATATTCACTGCTGAAAAACAGTGTGCGAAACCTTTTTTGCACCACTGTGAACTGTCCACAACGTCCAGTTTGAGTTTGGAACTTTTCTCATGGCCGGCAGCGATGGCAACAACTGATGGGAAAGCAACAAAGATGCTGACATCAGTCGCTGTACAACATCAACAACAACCATAACAAGGGCATCAGAAAAACAATAAAGAGCTCTGTAGTTTTCACACGCTTTTCCGTTGCGCTGCGCTTTTTCTTTGCGGTCTCGGTTAGAAAAATGTCACCGTCCAACGTTACAGAAATGTATAGGTAGAACAAAGACTAAAGATGCGATTAACCTATGTGATATATGACAGATGCAATAATGGAAACAAAAACAACTACAACAAAAAAGAAAAACAAAGTAATAATCGAGAAAAAGTACAGCGTCTGAGAGTGAGTATTTAAATGGAAACTTAAATTTTAACGGCTTGATTCAAAACGACAACACTGGCGCCGCTACATGCACAAACCCACACGGGAAGAGAAGAGCAGAAGATAGACAAAGGAGCAATTGGAATTTGGTGACACTTTGCAAGTTAGTTTAGGCGACTTTTTGACTTTTATAAATTAAAATTGGTGTCAAACCAAATATATAAAGTTCGCCTTCAATGGCAAAAGAACAATAAACAGAATACGAAAAATGAAGAAAACGACGAGGACGGCACCCGGTTAATGACTCACTCAAACCACTTCAATACGAAGCACTCACACATTCGTAACATTGGGAACACAAAAACGCACACATAGACGCTTTCACACCGGTATTTCAACATTGCGTCTGACTCTGCATTTCTTTTGCAGCCATGGTTTTCTCGTCAATCAAACGAAACACAATTTAATGAAAAAAGGAAAAAAAAAAATGGATAAAAATATTTCAGAAAATAACTTACCTGAAGCCAATGGCAATAAATACAAAGAAGTTATTTCAATGTTTCTTACTAAAGTAATTTTCACCAAATCCACGTGAATTAAATTGAAAAAAACACGCGTTTTTTGGTGATTTTAGTTCAACTTTTTTTTTTGTTTTTTGTTGGGTTTTTTAGCGGTTCGAAACGACGACGACGATGGTATAAAAAAAATGCACAGAAAAAAATTCCAACGGATGCGATAGCCCGAACGAGCGACAACAACTGAATGAGAAAAGACGACGAAGGCGCGAAATTCTATAAGCAAAAAGCAAACGATAAAACAACTCTGCGACGCTCTATTTGACTGTTGCTGCCATTGGCGGCTTTTGCGTTTTTGCTTGTTGCGCGTTTCTGTGGTCGCCAAAAAATAATTTTAAAAAAAATACAACTATCGTTTTATTCTTTATTGTTGAATGGATAAATGACAACACGCAAAAAAATCCACTATAAAATGTTTCCTATGAAATAATCCAAATAAACTGAAAATTAGAATCAAACGAAAGAGTTGCCGCTGCTGTACGAGACGCTCTAGAATAAATGAGAGGGAGAGAAGCGATTGTTGCAAAACGCCGGTGCAGTGTAGCCATACAAATGCATAAGTAAAGGCAAGTGTTGCCAAATTGCTTGAATTGTGAGCTTGCGCATTTTAGCGCCAAACAAATGGAGTTTAAAAATAAGAAGTGTTTGACTTTTTACACGAATTAAAGAATGAATAAAACGAAAAACTAAAGAAAGAAACATTGCTCTAAATGAATTTGTCTGAAATGGGGTCATTTGATGAACAAAAGAAGAATTGACCGCAATAAAATTTTCTTACTTTTCACAGAGAGTGTATATAAATATATATGTATGGATGTGCTTTGGCAATGGTATAGTCCCGTATTTCAATAATCCATACGCCTCAAAAAAGTTAAAAAAAAGTTTGTGTGCTGTTCTTAATGCAACGAAACATTGACCACTGGATAGATATATTACTCGGGCCGTGATTTCTACAGCAGCACTAAAGCCCATTCACATTTCCGAAGTTCTTCCCCCTTCATTAGAAAATCATTAGTAGTAAAGTGTCGAAGTGAAATATTTAAGACCTTGCTCGTTCCTTCTCCGTTTTATTCATACAAAATGATCCAGTTGTTTACAAATGCATAACAAAAAAAAAAGCATTTGGTTTATTCAGAGTTGAGGATTACAACCGTGAATCGAAATTCAAATTCGATTAGGTCTTACACGGCACAAAATTTACCCGGATCTAAAGCGTAAGAATAGAAATAACATAAGAAATTAGTGCACATTTTCATCACAAAAAATCTAGGCACGCCCGCACGTCCATCTATTGGGTGGAAAGTTCCGCTGACGCTGCGGCTGCTGCAGCTTCGCGTTCGCGCACTAAACGCTCGCGACTCTCTTGAGGATTGAGCAGCACCTTCACTAAATGTTCCACCGTTGGCCGTTCAGCAGTGCAGAAGACGCGCAAACCGTGCGATTCGAGTGCTCGTCGGGTACTTGGACCGATGGCAACCAACTTCCATGGGCTCAATGTAATGTTATGCGCCTTGAAGTACTCCTGAGCGCAGTTGACGCCGGATGGCGAGAAGAACGCAAGGAACTCGATGTTTTCGGCCTTCAGGGCCTTCTCCATGCATGTGCCCAGATTCGGATTGCATTTCGTTTCGTAGACCTCGTACGCTTCGACACTGAAACCGTTCTCGGAAAGTTTAGACAGCAACGTATCTGTGGCCAGGTTGCCACACGGCAGCAGAAGCGGTAGATCGCGTGAACCGTCGAATGTATCGACAATGTATTCACTCAGGCTGCGCGCATTGCCCGTCTGTTTACCATGCGTGAAGAGCTGCTGCAGAGTGTTCAGCGCCAAGTTGTGCGTAACCTCGCCCACTGCGTAGTTATGCAACAAATTCCAACCGCCTGGTAGCGGAGCATAATTCAGCGCCTCACTGACGGCTTCCACGCAACGCGGACTCGTGAATATAATGCCGGCATATTTGTCGGGTGTCTGCAGTTTGGCATGCAGCTTCTCAAGGTTCTTGAAGCCAAAACTCAACGTCGGTACGAATATCGGATTAAAGTTGTGACGCTGCAGGGTCTCCGCGTAAAGATCGGTGCTTTCCGATTCTGATTTGAAGATAATCACGCTACGTTGATGGCTGCTCATGGCTCCGTTCATTCCGTTGGTTCCAATGGCTGCGATGATTACGATGACGTCGTTTGACTAGGTGCCCGGCTGGCTGGCTGGCTTTTTTCACCCGATTATCTGTTCGTATGTATATTTGTCCGTCCGTATGTGATGATGGTTTTTTACTCACTTGTTTGTCGCCGAATCGCTGCACTGCTCTGCCTGCTGCTGCTGTTTCAGTCACGGCACGCGAAGGTTCGTTTTTCTCGCTTGTGGTTCGTTTACGGCTGCAGCGACGGCGGCTGCCGTGGTAGCCGAAAGTGAATGCGAATTACTAAAATTACTTGAATCAAAAGTTCTAAATTTGTTTTCGTTTACGGGATTTCTCGTTGCCGCCGTCACCGGTTTTTCGATGGTTTTGCTTTTGTTGTTTTTATTGTGATTGCTATTTTGGCCCTGTACGCATAAAGTCTGTCAACCTGTGAATTTTCAAAGCGGCAAACTTGTACGAATGTGTTAGCAGCACTGATGGAGTAGAGTAAAATGAAAAAAAGAAGCTTTCGTGTGATCAGTATTAATTAGTTTTATTTGATGAAAGTGCAATAAATTAAACAACATGAAATAATCATAAAACTATATGGTTAAGTTTATCATTCGATGTGCCCCCATATGGGATAAGGAATAAGGGGGCTCAGTTTAAGGGATTTGGTTGTATGCGTACAGAACGGCACAGCGCAAGGGAACCCCGATAGTGCCGAGTACCAGGTAGTGAAATATCTTAATGAATGTCTATCTGAGAATATTCGAGATCTAGCATTACAAGACTCGCCACTAACATACGTTGCTGTTATGTTGCAGTCATCGCAAAGTCCTCTATTAATTCCTCTTCCGCTCTGACATACAACACTACAGTAGCGTATCTCTTGTGGGCAGTTGCTTTGTGCAACTATAACACATTTATAATCACCATCTTTAGTGAAGCCATTATATTGGTCGCAGTGTGTTCAGGTCAATGAATTGGAGGAGTACTTTGAAGTCGTCATTTTAAAACCAGCAATTTACCTAAACGTAGGTGGAAGTTATCTAATAATCAGCAAGAAGTAAAACAGAGCTATGAAAATCTTTGGTTATAGCGAAGTGCGAATCGACTAATACCGCACTCGAAAAGACTAGCGCGGCATAGGTCAGTATGTACTGCAGAAGCCACAATATAAATTCGATAAGCATCATTTCTTTAGCAATTAAGTAATTGAGTAAGGTAGCTGAGGCTGACTGTTGTATTGTCATGTTTGACAAAAAACAGTTAAGTTAATCGGGAAGCCATCGGCAGGTCCACTCATTCAGGGTTCAGCCTTTGCTGCCGTCATTCACACAAGATACATCGTTGAGCTCAGCTCTCTGAGCCACGCTTTCCAATACATATATATCTGTTCGAAGACGCTTTTGCGGAAAGAACTTTATAGATCAAAATCTTCGGTTCTTTATTAACGTAAGGAAAAATATACAGCTTTTGTTAGGTGATTGTATCTACGTAAATTAACAAAAATTAATAAAAGTTGTCTTTTCTTAAGTCTATAATGATTCGTCGCTTACGCAAGCTCACCAATCTAAGCGGTTGTGATTTCATTAGAGCGACTGGAGGATAAGACAGTTGGCAGTGCTTGATAGTAACGTTGTCCAAAAAGTATTTCAAAAAACAAAATAAAAAAATATAAAACAAATGGCATAAACTTAATGCCTACCCCCATGAACACCAACATTAAAATGTAACAAACTAATTGTATGAAAAAGCGCTGCTTAGAAAAGGTTTAATTTGCTGTCAGTCGTTGCCGGCGTCGGTGTCGAATGGTCGGCTCTTTATGAGCCAAAGTTCTTTGCACTGCTCTTGTGCCAGTTGCAAAGCAAGTCGCCCCGTCTGAAAGCGGTGGCCAGCCGTTCGTTCGCGGTTTTGCTCGGGACGGAGGTTTTGAGGCTGCTGGTAAAACTTGGTTTGTCGCTACCGGCCCCGGTCTGAGACCCGTTTGTCAACACGTCGTGTTGTCCTTTCGCACCAGGTTCGTCGGCAAAGGTATCATCGACCGCCTGATGCAGCCCTTCGAATGTAAAGGGTGTTTCTGTAGCCTGGTTGCTACCAAACTGTGATTCAATTCCGGACGACAGCGACGAAGCTCTCGAGAGATTTTCTTTTTGAGCGGTAATCATTGATGGCAATTGCGTGGCGCTGTGTAAACCAATGCCGTTGTGTGTTCCACCCCAGGGATTGGGCAAGCTCTGCACTTGATACAGATTATTTGTGCTGTAGTGCATGGGTTGCTTCAGATTGGTGGCCGAGTTGACAGGGAGAAGTAGCGGATGTGTTTGCTGTGGTAAAACCGCGTTGCTCGAAATGGAGAATGGCGAATGCGATGGCGGTGCGAACAAGCTTTCTTGCTGTTCTTGTTGCGGTTGTTGATGTTGTACAAAGCGTTGTTGAGTCAATGGATTGAATGGATTCGGCATCAAATTAGCAGGGTAGCGCGTAGAAAACGATGAATGAAAAGTATTGTTAAGTTGGTCCTGGCTGTTCACATACGTTCGCTGCTGATGGTCACCTCCGCCATTATAAAGATCCAAGTTGGAGGAGTATATCGAAGAACGTGGTGATACCATAGACGACCGCAAACCAGGGCTCTTTGCGTAAGCATGTGAAACACTTTGTTGTCCATTGAGGTAGAACGGTTTTGGGGTCACTGTTGATCTTGTGGACATTTCAGTGCCTTTGGCAGTGGGTGCAGGTGAAATACTATTGGTAAAACTGTTCATGTAACTAGGTAGCATGCTGTGCAAAGAGTGTTGATACGATGAATGTGTCGAACTGTTGCTGCAATCGAGTTGCTCGCTTAGCATGCTGATAGTCTCATCGCTTATATAGCTGTCTGCATATAGTTTTTGGAAGCTGTTCTCATGTTCTGGTGATATTCTTTTATGACATTTACTTAGTATCAGCAGTAAGGTCGCAACACTGCTGAGCAACTGCAAGGAAGGAAAACGATGTATAACTTTTTCATTATATTCGCTGCCGTTGAACACAAAACTCACCATAATGCCATTTGCCTCAGTTGCACACTGGCTAATGGCATACGAACTCCAATACAGCAGGATGAAAGTGAAGCGTGAAAACTTCAAGCCATCGATGATGTTATAGAAAAAACTAAGCCCCAACACGATCATTGGGTAGATACTAGAATAGAGCTGTATTAAGCTGAGGCTAGCAATTCGTGGCAACGTCAGGCCTGACATGTAGAGCGCCATGGAGACGAAAGTGCTCACGTATAATTTCAACATTGCAATGAATTCGTATTCCGCCAAGCCGTTCAGGTAGTCACTCAAAACACGTGCGACTGTCACCACGTGTGAATATGTGATGAATGCATACCGGCCGACAGCTTCGCCCAAGAAGTCAGGAAACTGATCACGCTTCCAGTGCGGCAGGCTGCTAAGCAGGAAGAAAATATTCAACGTTGTGAAGAGCATAATGAAGTACACGATGCGCAGCATTTTCAATTCCTGTTGGGCTTTTTGTAGGCGTGTGAATTGTGGCTGTTTCAGTAATGCGGCGCCACGTATTATAAAGTCGAGCAACTTCGAACCGAGCACCATTTTCGTCTTTTCACGTAGCACATTGCGCAGGTGATGATTACACGTCTCGCACAGTCGGTACTGTTCTTCCAACTGAGCACTGCAAAACGAAAAACATTAAAATAACACACAGACTCAGGCCAAGTGTCAAATAGCTACTCACGTATACACTTCCAATTCCTGATCGAAACGTGACTCTTTCTTCGGTTCAAACTGTGCCAGCCTCTCCACCTTTAGACGTTGTGCTTCATTGCATGCTTTACAGAAGCCATTCGTATTTGAGGCAAAGCCTTTGCTGCTACTAGAGTAGTTCAAACCAGAAAAGTTGCGCTGCTGTGATATGTCACGATTGTAATCGCCATCCTTATTGAAGCCATTGTATTGCTCACAGTGCGGACAGTGCCAGCTGTTCCGCTCGGAGAACTTCACATGTGCCTCTTGATTGCAAAACCAGCAGTTGACTTTTGTATCGAACCTGGAACTAATAAACAGACATGCTGATGCGAACGATAATGACGATGTTGCTGATGCGACATTTTTATTTCTCAGCGATCAACACCATCCTAGCAGACGATAATGGATTTTTTCAGGGTTTTAAGTTTACCGAGTTGGAAATAACTTAAGACTTTGGGCACAACCTGAACTTGGTTTATAATTTCAATAATGGCCCTCGCTGCCTAATTAGCACTGTTGCGTTGGTGCTTCCTTTATAGTAAATTTCCTACACAACTGTAAGACTTTGACTTGGCCGCCTAGAATCGAGTAGTACCGCCACAAATTGCCAACCAAACCTTTGAAATTGCTTATTAGAACACAACTCAACCTCGAAGTTTAAGGTAGTCTTGCATTGCAGTCAATGGTCTAGAAGACAAGGCAGAAGCGAATCTCAAGCCCCGTAGTATATGCTGACCCTTGTTGCAGTCTAACTTGTCATTAGGAGGATTCGCTATACTCCACCCCCACATGTGCAGCAAGTTGGTTTAACGCATAGCCTACGTCATGGCACTACTTACCGTATTTTTATATATATTGTATATGTAACTAAAACCGCGACAAACACGAGTGCCAAAATCGGCAAGCAGTACGCCAAGAGCACAAGAAAAATGTTGTTGAGCATTGCGCCCGTTTGTGAAACACAAAAAGAAACCTATAAAATCCTTGTCGAATTAAATCTTATACTAAAACTACATTAAATTCCAGAATCTTATTTGTCTCTAAGCGTGCTCAAATGTCCAAAATCGGCAAAAAGAATTAATGCGTCCCTCCCACGCTAAAAACGCGGAAAAACTCACCTATACACATGCAAATAAATTGCCGGCAACTATATGATAACCCAGAGTTGCATTCTCGTTGATTCTACTTTGGCGTTACTGTCCGGTATTCCTGGCAGCAAATCAACCCAGTAACAACACATTAATTATTTTCACAAGCAACACGACCTACTCCTTAAACCCAGTGCTTAGAACAACGAAAAAGATAAGTTGCATGCAAAGTTTCAACCTGTTATATGTGTCATACAGAATAAACTACCAGAAAATAAAATAAAACTTTGTTATTTTGTATAAGCCATGTAAAAATCATTTAAATCGAAATAATTAAATCAAATCGTGTGTTTTACTCGTAATTGAAAAAATAATTCATCGTTTTTTGTAATTCTCCATATCAACGTGCTATACAAATCGATCTGGCAACGCGACTTTGCTATTTGACTTTGCTGTTTGAGTTTGGTGTAATTTTTATTACTGCGACGGTGCTGTGCACGTGTTGGTTGCGTTTGTGAATTTTTGTATTCCAAGAATTTGGGCCTGATTGGAAAGTTAAAGACAGATCTTTGTAGTACACAACCAATAAAATGCAAACAGACGATGTAAGTATTTGAGTTACCTTTGTGAGCCTTTCCGAATTAAATACAAAACTCTGACATTTGCAGGTCGTTTGGAGTATAATCAACAAATCCTTTTGTTCACACAAAGTCAAGTAAGTCCACTTTACCATAAGTGCATTTGGTTAATTAAAAAAATAAAAATTAAAATAAATATATAATGTGCATTCCCTACATACGTACAGAACCGAAACCCGCACGTTTTGTCGCCATGAGTACAACTTGACTGGTATGTGCACACGTCGCACGTGTCCACTGGCCAACTCACAATATGCGACTGTGCGTGAAGAGAAGGGCATAATTTATCTATTCATGAAGACGGCCGAACGTTCGCATATGCCAAGCAAGCTATGGGAGCGTGTGAAGCTGTCTCGCAATTTCGAAAAGGCCATACAACAAATCAACGAGAATTTGGTATTCTGGCCGAAGTACATGATCAATAAAACAAAGCAACGCTTTCTCAAAATCACACAGTATCTGATGCGTATGCGTAAACTAAAACTTCGTCGTCAGAAGCTTCTCGTGCCGTTGTCACGAAAGATAGAACGACGTGAGCAACGCCGCGAACAGAAGGCGCTCATAGCGGCAAAGATCGATAATCACATTGAAAAGGAACTATTGCAGCGTTTGAAATCTGGTGTTTATAAGGATATCTATAATGTATCACAAGTAGCGTTCAACAAAGCACTTGCCGCTGAAGAAGTAGAGGATGAATACGAACAAGAAATGGAGAGTGAAGCGGAACGAGATATGGAAATTGAACAGGAAGTGAACGCTGATGGACGTGAACGTGAACTACTTGCTGAAGAGTTCGTTGAGGCGAATAGTGATGATGAGGAAGTGGATCTGGACTTTGGTGACGATGATTCAGACAGTGTTTCAGGCGAACGTGAGGAGGTGGAAATCGACAGTGATTTTGCTACCTCAAACAGCGATGACGACAATGATGATACAGAGGATATTGAGGTATTATATTTGGTAGCCTTACATTTATTGATTCACGATTTGTTTGACATGAAGCCAAAGTGTACACAATATGAGCCAACCAAGGACCACATGCTAGTGCAAATCAAAACGTTTTACAATAACAACACAGTGAGAAAGAGAGTGAGAGAGAGAGAGAGAGACTGTCGGAGACATACCTGCACACAATTTTAAGTCTTCATTATTTTGCATTATTAGATTTACACTAGCTGACCAGTTGCCGACCTTTTCAAGCGCAATATTCGCGCTATTATGTTATCATTCTATCTCTACTTGTATGATTGTTGCACAAGCTTGCTACTTTTCACAATTACAATACAATTAGTATAACATCATAACCACAACAGAGTCCGCAAGTAGATGCTGGGTAAATCGGTGATTGGTCCATAGTTTTGTGCTGTATTTTACGAATGTATAACAGCAATTAGCTTTCAATACTCTTGACGACGATGTGCTACTTAAGCGATCATCAGTCACAACCCACTCATTCTCATAGTATAGTTTTGAGAACTACATTTCCGGAATTGCTTAGTTGCTTGGATTAATTTACTTTCCTTCATGCTCTTTGCTTGCATAACTAAGGAATTCTCTATTACCTCAATCGGCTCCATGAATATTTCATGACGACATATTCTCATTGTTCTCGGCTATCAAAAAAAATAAAATTAAAAAATATCAGCTGAGCGCAGCACAACATTTCACGTGAATCATCTCATAAAGAGCGCGTTCTGAGATGCTAAGATAAATAATTTGCTGGTGAGACAGTCTGTTAGACAGTTCTTCTACCCCGTATTAATCGTATATAGGCGCACATTAGGCCCACATCTTCTCATCATCAATGTATGCCGCCAATAAGCTTGAGTTTATGATGGGGCTGCCACCTCCAGCAACATTTCGTATGTTGCCTCCTTGAGTGTTGCCCCTAGTTAGCTTCTAGTTACAAACACTCACACAAACTGGCAAACGCTTGCTGGCCTCACCTTACCGCGCTTAACGCGTACTGGCTACGTACTGAGCTGGCAGCAGCTGCGGTTGATGCTGAGCATTGAGTGGGGGTCTGCAAGTGCTTTACTGTTGCGAGTCTGTAGCTGGCAACGAGCGCGCGCACATCTTAAACAAGATTTGTTATGTATTTATTATTATTTATTTATTATTTTTTGTTGTTGTTGTGTCTTTATTATTATTCTAAAAAAATGGCGTTTCTTTCGATCTTTACTGTTGCTCAATTATAAGAAGTCGCGTATTCCAAGTGCTCAAGTGCGTGCTCCTTGCTTAGTCGCGTTGTCCTTTACCCAACCAAGTATTTCTATATATCTCACCCGGTCTAACTCTGTACTGTTTTGTCCTTGTGTCGTATACCGCGATAAGGCAACTGCGCTCAATTTATAGTATCGTTATCGAGAATGTCAAACAAATCGAAATGCAAAATTGAAATTGCTCTAAGCAAAGTAAAAACAACTAAAACAACTCAATTTTAATTATCTACAACTTACACAGGATACAATTGCAACCGCGAAAAAACCATCACCAAAGACAAAGAAGACGAAGGCCTCTGACAACGTTAAGGATCAACCGTCAACATTGCCTGCGAAATCATCAAAACGTAAACCGAAGTTGGAGATTCAATATGAAATTGAAAATGAAGTTGTTGCAAAAAGGGAAAGGATACATAAGTGAGGTACAACAACAAACATCATCAACAAGTGCTAGGGGTTTCCCACAATTCTGTTCAAGCCTTTTCCGTTATTTAATAGGACCCAATTAGGCGCGCAGTTTTTTTGTTTGTTATTTTTTAAAATTTTCAGCCAAATGAGCCCAAAAGCACTCATTTAGCGTACTTATTTTTATGATAATTATTTAATTAAATTAAATTATAATTTAAAGTAAATGGAACATGTCCTGAGTATGTTCTAAATAAATCTGAATCGAAATGCTTTCCATATTTGAGTGAACTCGTTCGCAATTTTTTTTTTCTAAATTTTTACGGTTACGGTAATGCATTCAGAAAACTGGTTCCGGATATGCAATTTGTGTTTGAGTTGACTACGCTCCAATTTGTTTAAAGCTTATCGATAAAGACACTTTGTACGTGTGGGTAGCTCAGCAATAAGTAGAAACCAACCATCTATAAGAAGGAAGTAGTCAGTAATAGAAATAATTTATAGGTAGCAATCAATGATGTTCTCCTATTTCCTTTAAGATCCCTAGAATAGTCAGTTCTACGTTCTGTATCTCTACAACGAATACTTCTGATCGCTAGGGTATTCGACAGTCGATGATTACCAAACAATGATTTCACTTTGCTTATGGATTGGTTTAATGCTCGCGCTCGTTCACACTTGGCTACATTCTCAGCTCGAATTCTAGCTAACCGTGAACTTAATTCTAAAATCCAAAAAAGTTTGTTTCGCTCACGTCCGACATCACCGACTTTATACAGGCTGACAGAGTGGAGGTGGAACGAACAAACACAACACAACACAGCACAACAAAATCGGAACCGATTTGTGTGCGATTGAACTTCAACTTGACATTGCTCATTGCGTGGCAGCAATAGCAACAGTTGTTGTTGTTATTGTTATTAACAAAATCGTTATAATTTTGTATGCGAGAAATTGAAACACCTAATTAAGACAACTCGACAAAACAAAAACAAAAGCAGCTGATTCGTTGACTCGGCAGACCGGCGAGCAACCGCACGCTGAATTCGCGCTACGAGTACGTTGCCATTTATTTGCCTACCCAAAAGCAGAGACAGTAAAAACTCGGCCAAGAGAAGCCCCTGTTAGACGGACTGTTTTTTTTTTATTTTGAAGCGTATTTGGAATTGTTTTTCGAAACATCATAAGTGGTTATTATTGGCTACCCTTCATTACAGCAACAAATTATTCTTAATTAAACACTTTTTGTTCGTCAGCTCTACATTGAGCATTTTATCAATCACGCTTTCAAGCGAACACACTTTCCTTCCTTTCCGCAAAACACTAATAAATGGTGTTTAACATTGAGCAACCTTCTAACAAAGTTTCCACTGTACCTAATACTGGATATACTGTATCGATAAATAATATCATATACCGGATTGGGTGGCGCTAATGGCAAGCACTAGAACAACAACTAACAACCTAACTCGAGTACTCAAATATTTGAACTCACTTGAGCAGAACGGACAGGCGCACAGATCCGCCAATACTGGGATATTCGCATTCGCAATGCGTTCAAAGTGCGCCATCGAATGGTTCGTTCAATCGAACTCTAGTCGTTCATTAATGTGAAATATTTCTACAATAATAATATAGTTTGTTGCAAATAATTACGGACTTTTAACATTTATAATTCTACCTAACATTGTATAATTCTATCGCATGGGAACTCGTAACGTCGAAATGGAAAACTTGTTTACTGCATAGGAGCGAGTGCACGGAGGAGTTGAAATTGTGCTTAGGCAATTAACCAACGACGCCAACAAAACACATATACATAGGTAATTCTAGATACGATGTGGTCGGAGTGTTCAGATTTTTAGAGTGTACAATTGTTATAGAACCTGAGTATGGGAACGTTTCAAATTTTAAAAAGCAGCCACGTAGCTTAAACGAACAGATGAAACTTTAATTTTTTAGGGTTCCGTATGTTTGAGTGAAAGACGGAACCACTATAGGATACCTGTCTGCCTCACTTTTACAGCCAAATCTACTAGACCGATTAGGTTCTGTGGTCTATCAAATGAAAGAGCTTATTGCAAGGGTCTCAAATAATTTTCTTTTATAATTTTAAAATAGTTTCAAAGTTAAATAAGAAAATAACTGATCACGTAAATTACTGAGACTAAAAATTTGAAGGAAAAAAAAATAGGAAATAATTTTTTATTTCCTATTTATATTTGGGCAAAACCTACAAGAAGTCTATTGTCTGAACATAACATGGTAAATCATACTAAAAAGTACAGCATTTCTTGAAGTCACTCAAAAAAATTGAGTGAGAAAGCGTTGGGTATGAATCAGCTTTGGTTTCCTTAGAGTGAAATTTTACATGCGCGTCGTTGCATTATTTTTCGTGTAACGTTCGAGCGTTGAGCCAAAGTTGTGAAACGAACACGAAGTCGTTAGCAGCGTGTCTAATGAAAACAACAAAAAGAGCAGAGGCACGCGCTGTTGTTTTTTAAGTTGTTTCACATCTACCTGAACTGCACACAAGATTTTTTTTAATGTTACAATGCTATCTGATAATGCTTTAAGTCTCATTCTCGGCTCTCTTAACTGAAGTCTACATAATTACTCCATTAATATTTAAAGTGCACAGTATACTTTGTTCCTCAACTACCACATCATTTGCCACGGTTATTTGAGAAGCGGCAGTTGATGATTGAATAGAAATACACTTTTAATAAGCCAAGTAAACCTTTTAATTTTCTTCAACATTCTTGTTTTCACTTATCTTAATTTTAATTATTATTCTATATGGTTATAGAATCTTTCAACAACCAAATCGCAAGTATATTCGCTTTGCATCCAGCTTAAGTATAATTTTGTGGGTTTCAGTTAATTATTTTATCTAGCGATGATTGTAAAAGCTTAATGTAATCGATTAGATTACGATTGTTTAATAGCGTTAGGTTGGCATCTTGTATAGACTGACATAGTCTGGAGAGCACTAAAATCTAAACAGTTTGTTTTAAAGAACCATTTATTCGAGAGCTTAATTTAGCGAGTTAGTTTTATTAATTTATGAGGCGTCTTTTCATAGAGTCATAAGAGTTAATAAGCTGTGTACAAAGCACACGCTGCTTTCTAAAGTATTTCTGAAATGCATTTTTTTGTTGTTTGTTCATAACATTATTCTATTCTATTAACTCTTCCACTGCTGCGAAGTTAATTTGACTTGTTGGTACCCAAAATATAGTTACGTTTCTTTCAATATGGAGCTAAAGTTTCGGACTTTTCGGGAAGGGCTCCTCACTTCAGACCGCTTCACCGCATTGTAAGCCGGCCATGATTGATCGTCTGTATGTCAGTAATGAGGCGAATTTGCACTTTGGTTTTTATCACCAGAATGCTGAGTTCACTCCATTCCTTACTAAACATCTAAAAAAATCTACTTATTTCCTAGTAAAAAACAAAAATAAAAAAAAATTTTTTATATAAACATTATATTAACTGTAATCAGACATTTGGATTGAAGGCAGCCTGTCGCAATAACACGTAGATCTTCTCCTTTATCCAGTCCTTGTTGTATGGTGCATAGGTATTGGTGGTTTTTTGGTAGACCATGCAACTTATATCGACAAGTGAATCTATGAAATCAAACAATTGACTGATATCATAAGTAATGGTCGGCGTATTAGGATTCCGACGCTTCAGATGCTCCTCATAGATTTTGCAAACCCCCTCCATGCACTCGTTGACACTTTCGTAGTCACAGTAGGTGCGCGTTTCTGGGCGCACGCCCGGCTGCACCAGAAGGATTGTATGCGACATATTCTATCTTCTTGATGCAAACAACCGTCTATACGCCGACGAAAAGAAAATGGAGAAGTACAATCAAACCATATAGAAAATCAATTGTCTTTAGCTTACTTACCAACTTAGCTGTTTATTGCTGTTTTTGCTAACTCCTTTTTTAATGTAATTGATTCAAAACGCTTACCTTCCACTTTTCCTAATTTTTATAAAATCTTGCACTTATCGCACCAAAAAAGGCCGGTGCTACTTTATGTTGGCGGTTTACACGCCACCGTTGCTACAATATATTTTTACGTACTTTAAATTTTAATTGCGATATCTGCAATTTGTACATTTGTTAGTGTTTTTGGGAACTTGTATATTTTAACTCATCTTGATAAACGCGGGAACTTTTAGTTTTTTTACAATAAAATAGTTTTCCGAAAGAACCGAAGGTTGCTGTCCAAAGTGTTGCCATACAGCAATGGAGGGTGCATACCGTAATTGTCAGTGGTGTTGCCAGACTGTCAACGTCATTTTGTTTATGTCAATGCGCTATGTTAGAAGGTGGTATTATGCTCTTGAAATTTTGGGTTACTCCTATTTAGTTACGATTTTATACACATTAGAATAGAATTAGAAGTTAAACATTCTTGTTTACAATGTCAATTCGAATTTTCAGCTAACACAATATAAAGTTATATATACAGTATGTGTCATACACACTAGTAAGCATCTACATTGTTAAACAAAGGCATTCAACACAAGATTTTCTGATACCCGGCCTAAATATTGTTAAGAAACATGGATGTGTTGTTGGTATCGTGTATTTAAGCCTTTACAGAGTTGAGGTTGCAAGCATCCAACAATAATGTGCATCGCAGCTTTGTACGCTCTTGCTACTACATACTACCAATCTCCCTCCCTCTCTTTGACAAAAACACTTTTCGCTCAGGAACATTCAATTTTACGAGTGCGGCGAGAACAGCTGAGCGAGCTGATCACCATCATCAACTGGACCTATTTGAACGTTGAGAGGTGTCAAGATGACGAAGCCACCGCCGCAGCCGCAGTTAAAGCCGAAGTGATCACAGTGCCAAAGCATTTTGTGTCCGTTGAGCGCGCATTTTTTTCCGTGTTTTTGGGTTCGCGTAAGTACTTAAAAAGCAACGAATTCGGGGAGTAGGAGCGCGTTTTCTGTGGTGAAATGTGATCAGCGGCAGCGACTTTTCGTTCGTTTCGGTTTTGTTACTTTTGGGTATTTTAAAAATGCATACAAGATTTTGCTTACATTTAAACAGCTTATTGTCTCGTTGACTGTGAATTACTTTTTTTTTTGTGTACTTCTCTTGTATTGGGCTGATTTTATTTTGTGTGATTTTTTGTATTTGTATGTATGTACATGTGTATAAATTTATGCTTTAACATTCGCCTTCGATGTTCTCCAGCGCCAATGGCAAAATTAAGGTTTGTCATGCTAATTCCTCAAACCACACTTGCTACTCTCAAACACATGCAAGCATTACCTAAAATCAGGCGAAGTACATATGTATATAAATGAATAATGGACTGATCTTTTGCTCTTCTCTCTCTATTGTTGTGCTTATTTCACCACACCTGCTTAGTTGCCGCCGACTGAGTCTGCGTCCGCGTCGACACTACGGTGCTTGCTAAATGGACCATTTCGTGAGCTACCCTTCTCCGTGTCCGATCATCGCATAATTCCTGTACACGATGTTGTCTTTCTCGATGATATCAATCAAAATGTTAAGCCCCTTAATTATCGACCAGTGCAAGAGACCGTGACCACCACAACAGCTATAGTAGAGGCACCCATTACAACAACCACAACAACAACACAAATAACAAACACATCGGCTTCGCCGATTTCAACAGCATTGGTGTCGGCGCAGAAGACATCATCCGCACACGTAGCGGGAGCAACAGCCACAACAACAACCACAACAGCAGCAACAACAACCGCAACAACAGAAACAACAACCACAAGCACAGCTTTAAAACCATCACAGCTGTTGACGTTAGCAAATGATCTAAGGTGAGTGGGCGAATGCAAATCTCTGTGTGCGAGTGCATAGGCGCAGTGCAGCACTTGTCGCAACATTACCCCTGTTTGTTGATTTTTTTACTTTATTTTTGTTTCTCCACGACATTCACGCGCTCTCAAATACCAAAATCTCTCTTCTGAGAATTGACATAATTTGGAGGTTTTTAAATAGTAGAGGAGAAATCTTAATATTTTCAGCTAAATATTCAATTGCAAATAACATTTGAATGAGTACAGTGTAGAACCTCTTTGGCAGACACTCATCCCAGTAAATTATAGCCAGATCAAGAATTCTATTTGTATTTGTGTAGTTCGCTTTTTCGAGAA
Organism: Cacoxenus indagator; assembly: GCA_035041755.1. Classification (NCBI taxonomy): domain Eukaryota; kingdom Metazoa; phylum Arthropoda; class Insecta; order Diptera; family Drosophilidae; genus Cacoxenus; species Cacoxenus indagator. The sequence continues at coordinate 705,757 of JAWNKX010000220.1, read as the reverse complement.
GATAACCGATACGCTGCACTGTGTGTGATCTGACTAGTTATCAATTAGGGGTTTGCGCTCAGATTAAAATCGCTTGGTTTTCAGACCGATTATTCTTATACTTTTATAGACCAAAACCACTTCAAACCGCTTTTTTGTTGTTGTTACTCCTATTGTTTATGTAGCGCCCTTTCGTGCTGAACCTTTGCCAATTGGAAGCCAATTACTCGCGTGAGTTCTCGCATTTTATCGATAAGAAAGGCGGCCCGGTCTGAAAATAACGACACACTTTGGCTGGCAATTTTGTCGGTTCACACGCCTAGCCCAGACGTTGGGTCGCGCAACTAATGGGGGACTTACTCGTATTCCATGCATATAATCAATTTTATTTTTATATAAATTCCATTGACGCTTTAATTGCTATATTCGTAGCGTTCGCTCTCTGTTCCGGCCCCCAGTAGCGGCGTATTCTATCAAATTATTTTAATGGATTCGAGTCAATAGTTTGTCTGTCCAACCGCTCGTATGTGTGTCTCTCTGATTGTTTTTTTTATACTATGTACATTCTGTGCAGAGCGTTATAAGTTTGTCATGAAGTTTGTAACAGAATGAGGGAAACATCGATATGTTACATATGATACAAACCCCCGATTTACCAAAACTCATTTAATAACAGCGTGAGATATGTATTCTATATATGAATCTGGTTGTGTTTGCAAAACTCAAGTGCGCAAGAGGCAAAATAAAATGTAATATAAAAAAAGTATATATATACAATATATATATATATATATTTATATATATACTATTGATTTATTTTTAAGCCCACTTCATTATCACATGCTCCTTCATCAAGTCAGGGACAAACTACACAGCGAAACGTTCCAGATAATGATATATCAATGCTTATTTATGGCTGAAAATCTTTCATCAGATACTAAAGAGTCTGATTTTGATTATATAATATATTATATAATACAAAAAATGTAATGACTTTTCAATTGGTTTTATGCTTTAAATTTGCTTTTTGTTTATGTATATTTTACTAGTGTATCCCGCCAGACGTTGTGCTGCCCTTTGCGGTATTAGCGTAGAAAATAAAAATTCAATAAAAGTACAAAAGTCAAGTATTTCAATGGCGTATCAACAAGAAATTTGCTTTATTGAAGCTAAGTGTTTTGCTGCATGGATTGATTCTCTTCAGTGAAGCTGAAGATTTTTTTTTAATGATATTGCTTCATCAGTTTGCCGTTGAAAAGTATGTCAAATTCGAAAACGAAAGTCTGTTAAATAAAAATAATAAAAAAGTAAAGTCGCTTACTAAACACGTTTTTGTTTTTCTTGAATGCAACGGAACGCATTTGATGACCACTTTGGTTCATGCTACGATACTCAAAGGAAATTGCAAAGGTGACGAAGTGCTCATTTCGAGGATTCCGATGATGGCAACCGATAAGCCCTTTCAGTTCATAATAAACGATATGGTATGAATCTTTAAAATGCATGTTTGTCTAATGGTCAGTTGTACGTGTCATGTGTCGGCCACGTACAACTGCTTTATTTGTTCTATCTAACTGAACAACCTTGTATTTTGCAAAACGATTAATTAAACTGACTTCATAATCATATGAAAATTTGATTTACGTAATTTTGACTTATGTAGCAATTTTGTAAAACGTATTATTAATATTAATACGTAAATCGAGGGATGACTAGTTATGCCAAACTGTCTGTCTGCGTATATGGAAATACTTGCGCAATTTTCATTCTCACAATTCCTGAAAATATAAATATGTATATATTACACAAGGCTATAACTGTATCGTCCACAGCCCACAGCCGCAGATTTTTTGGAAACTGGCTAATTTGAAAACACTGCCCAACGCCGGCTCGCTTCGCTATTATTGCGCTAGTTATTGGCGTGTAGCGTATTAAATCGTCTTTATAGCCGACGTTAATGTTTTTTTTATTGTTTGTCTACATTTGTCGAATAAGTCACACTGCGGCGTGTTTTGCTTATCAAATTCGCAATTCTTTTAATCAACTATTAGTTTTCTATGCCGATTTCAATCTCAGCTCTTTCAAGTGTGCCACTCGTTTGTTTTCTACTTCCGCACTATGAGCTCTTAACATTGCAAAGGTGTGTGTGTTTTTATTTTTATTTTTATTTTTTTTACTATAAACCATACACGCCATTAGTAAATTCCGTACTGGGTGAGTTGCGTCTGTTTTTGAATTGATGGTGGTCTGGTTTGGTGCTGGTGTTTTTTTACTAAACTTCTAACAAAAATCGTTTCCGCTACACTACGCACACAGACAATTCGTCATAATGCAATCAGCAATTCACTTTCTCACTTGCGTTGATCCAATATTTATTTAACGCAATACCCGTATTGCGTACAAAGTTGCCGGTTCGAAAGACTGCATGCCTTTCTGTAGGTGCATAGCACAATGTCGCTTTTATAAAGAACCACAAACAATCGCACCACAAAATATGAAATGCCCAGTTCAGTTGATCATCACAACTAAAATATATATTAGGTGTATAAAAAACTTGTGAGTGTTTTATTTTGTAACTTTTAAGCTTCATTGAGCGCAATTGGTGCAATGGATTTTATTCAAAATATTGTCCATCGTTAGCTATGACGTTTTGCCATCATTCAGGCAGCATACGGATCGCGTTGAAAAAATTCCTACTCCTCTTTTGAAGCCTCCTCCAAAAATTGACCTATTTTCTTGGGTTCTCCGAAAGATTGGCAGTGCTGCTGTCATCCACCGGAACAAGTTGACATAGTCAGAGTACAAAGAAAATTTGTGTTTTTTTTATTTTTTTTCGGAGTAATGACATATACTGACTTTTGGCGTGAAATGTTGATGCTTTAGCCAGATCGTGCAATGCAAACTTTTGTAAATCGCTCAAAACCTATTTGTACACCTAATACTCGTATGTTTATTAGGGCATCTCCTTTGTTAGGGTTTCTTAATAGAGTCATACAGGCTCTACCTCAAATGTGCTCACTTTTCTCACATTTCTCTACTACCACTCCGACAACTCCAGCTGCTGCATTAACAATATTCCGCTTTAAAATCAGGCATGAACATGAGCTTGAAAGGAAGTCGAGAAAAAGAAGAAGAAGATGCATAAATCAAAATCAATCAAACATTAAACGCTAATTTGTCACGTTAACAGTTAATAAAATGTGCCATCCCGCCAATCAGCAAACGGCGACCGAGTGAACGTTCTTGACTTTGACAAGTGAAGTATCACTTGAGCAATTATTCACGGCGTTCGAATAGAAGACAATAATTGGCATTAATTTAATTGTGACATAAGCGGCAAAACGAGCTAAGAACGTATCAAACGCTTGCAACGCTGCGCAACAAACACACACACACACACACACACACACACACAACTCAATGCAATATTCAGCCAAGAATCGTCCCATCGATTGGCAGAGCGACCGACCGACCGACCGACCGACCGACCGACTGACTCAATGACCTACCTAATGACTGTCTTATACTCGTAGACAGACAAAAGCTACCACTGTCTAAACAAATTGTGCCTGCCTGCCTGCCTGCATGCCATGCTGCACACTTATATCTGTGAGTGTATCTGCTTGGTCTGTCCAATTGTGGACTTGGACGCTGTTTGCTGTCATCTACCGACAGCTTCACGCTGGCTTCTTCGTCTCAATTAAGGAGGTTACAAATGTCAAGTTCACACACCGTAATTTATTTTTCATTTAATATAAATTTTCTCTTATCGTCAACATACTGTATGCTACTCTTCATCAGAGCCACTATTATCATCGGAGACACTTTAGTAGAACTTATTAGTTATTAAATTATTGGCTCCATTCCAACAGTGAATGAGAGTTTTTCACATTTTTCTTCCACAAATGGGGTTATTTGTATTTTTTTCTTTTGTCGCATTTATGTGAAATGTAATAATTTTTTATTTGCCGTTATGAAATTCGAAAATCGATAGAGCACAATACAATCAAACATTATTATATTCTATAATAACTTCAACTATCTAGTAACTTGAACACCAGAATTAATTTCATGACTCGGTAACTTGAACTTTGCTTTCAAGTTCATAGCTGATGATTTCGACGTCGGGACGCCGCGTTCTACGACAGAGATGCAAGAAAAATATGTAAGAGAAACATAGGAGGAATATACCGCAGACGTACGAAATTTGGTTTTGTATTTGTGAGTTGCTTGAAAATGTACAAACGTTACTCTCTCTAGAGCATGCACAAAAGTATTGCGCTCTTCGTTGTGTTCTTTTTGTAGGTGATGTTCATCATTATGATGCGTCATAGTGTCATCGCATCATCGCGTCTTCGCGTTATCGTTCTTCGTGTAGCATTCGAGTGTTGAGCCGAAGTTGTCAAACAAATCCAAGACGATGATAATGAAGTGACTGAAGAAAATTATAATGTGAAAAAATAAACAAAAATCAAGGATCATATTCGGATATATGGCATGCTTTAAAACGTGAGAGAAACAGCTGCCGCTGATTTGGTCAAAAAAATTATTTCTTATAAATTATAAATATGCATACTAAAATGTTTGTGTGGCTGAACTCATCTATTGAAATATGAATTTAAGCATATATCCATTAACTTGAAAACCTTGATAACTTGAAAAGCCTTGGTTTTTTGGTGTTCAACTTAGCGCGAGTCTACTATAGATTAGGTCGTATAATATGAAATATGTGGAAATGAAAGCAACGTTAGTTGACAGTATATTAATAGAAGGAGTTATTTTATTCATCGAAGTATTCACCCATTTTATCTATGATATATACTTTTGCCATTTAAGCGAAATAATGTTCAGGACGGTTGTATAAAACCCTGGCGTACGGGAGTCAATGAGTTTCTGGAAGGCTACTTTTACAGCATTGTCGGAATCAAATTGTTTTCCTGCCAAAAAGTTGTCCAAAATGGTAATCCGTGGGAGATAAGTCTGGTGAATATGGAGGATGTTGAAGAAATTCCAACTCCAATTCCTGTACTTATGCCAGAGCCATTTGTGCAGTGTGAGGTCTGGCGTTATCGTGCAGTAAGATGCGATTCGAGCGCGTGGCATATTTGTGAGGTCAAAATTGTATGTGCGAAATTTGGCGAACCAATTTGTTGTTGTCTGATGTGTAGTAACACTAAAGCAAAACACACTCTATACACGATTTGCAACACACTAAATTGATTTTATCATTATGAATGCACCAAATTTATGATCAAAGATCACCAAACTTTTTATTTATTTATTATATTTCTATGACAGACACTCGATTTCGAATTTGACATACATATCAACGGCAAACTGATGAAGCAATATTGATTTCATACAAAAAAATTGGATGGAATTATGGTACAAAGCAGGTTGTGTCGTAGCGCAGAACTCTCGGAACCACCATCATGGATCGTGAGTTCTGTATGTAACCAATTAGGTTCTCATCATGAGTCTGCTCAGTTATGCTTGGCTGTGTTGGAAGCCCATGTAACGGGGTATCTTGTTTGTCGCACTCGTTAACTAGGCTTGGATGCTAACTCAGTTTAGCCGAACACTTCCTTACGGCAGATCATAGTGCAAAGTAATGAAGTGGTTTGCGATGGCATAAATGTTATATTGACTTGACGTTGTTTGGTTGGTTTTTGCTTTTCTGACGAGAGCTGCGGTCGTTAGTATTGGTTTTGTATTATTATTATTATTATTATTATTATTATTATTATTATTATTATTATTATTATTATTATTATTATTATTATAATTATTATTATTATTATTATTATTATTAATATTATTATTATTAATAATATTATTATTAATATTATTATTTCTTTGACAAGTTCCAGAGAGCGAAACATCGTTTGAGTTGCAGAGAAGAAATCATCGTGCCCGTCTAAGACAGTCTATTTTTATGTACAATTTATATGTAAAATTTCTATGTAAAACCTTCCGCTGCAATGTCCTGTCAGGTGTACATGAAAGGGTCTTCTTATTTCATCCAACATATTGTACTAAGATTATTACGCTATTAATAGATAAAGTGATACCTTATCGTTTATTTCGCTTTCACGGCGCTCATACTTCGCTATCCCTTGAAACGTGAGGTGGCATATTTCCTTTAATTTTCCTCTATAATAATTTAAATATGGAATGTGCTTAAAATAACTGAATTCACAGTCATTTTGATTGATAGCGCATAGTGTTGCGCCACTCTGTTTGCATTTTACAACGAAGTGTATTTCCGTGAATTTGCGTGGACGTTGTTAAAGAGCGGTGTAGATGCCCTTTAGAAATTATGTTTTGTTAGTTAACGTGCATGTTTTCGTTTGTTAGCATTCGAAAGTACAGAATTTCAATTGACGTCAGAACATCGATTTGGAGCAGTAATTTCTTTACTTACGTAAATCAATGTAATTTAAATTCAACGAATTGACGCAAAACACTGGCGTTCAATGAACCATAATGGTTTAAGGAGAATGAAAAAAAAAAATATATATATATTAACGTGTACTCTGTTCAAGGCAACTACTACCATTGTTAGAGTTCACTATTGAGTTGGTCCGTTACTTAAATATTTCATTATTTAGGGGCTATACCATTGAGAGCGTTCACTCTTCGGTGTGTACGTTGTTGAGAATATCCATTTATGTTTTATTTTTTTTATGCCCCTTGAAATGTACCTGTCAACACAATTTGGACTCAGTACTAAGTTTGCATATAAATTTTTGAGAACGTTTACTGTTGTGAAAATATTGGACGCTATTAAGAGGCATCACTGTAAACGGAGCCACTATTAAGAAGGTCGACCAGGCACAATTAAGTTGATCAAATAATAAGTGCATCCATTGTTGAAGAGGGCCCACCATTAATAGAGTTCACTATTGAGTTGGTTCGTTTTTGGCATGGTTAATTATTGAGGGGGTTCACTACTGAGATCGATCGATTCACTGTTGAAGGGTTTCAGTGTTTTTATGACATGGAATTTCACGTTAAGGCCGACACTATTCAACTTAATGCATTTGAATGAGCTAAGCTTCAATTAGGGTTTCCCAGAGAAATTTTCTTTTCGATTTGCAGTAAGGAAAACCTTGGTTTATTTCTATTTATTTTTGTTGTTGTTATTGTTGTTGTGTTATTCTCTAAAATAAGAAAACACTAAAAATATATATAATATATATATATATATATATATATATATATATATATATGTGACACAATTCAACATAGTTATTGCCTTCCTCTTTTGTAATGTTGCAACGTTCACCTTCTATCCAGTCGCGTGTTGTTTTGCTGTTTTGCTGTTTTGCTGTCTTTCTGGTTTTTCTGTGCTAATCTAATTAGCTTTGGAATCACCTTTGAGACAAAGCAGTGTAAGAAGCCCCGCTAGTGTTCAAGTGGTGCGCTTCCTATGCTAAGCGGCGTAAAAAAATCGACACAGAAATCATTTCAATGTATTCATTTGATCGTCTTCACGTTGTACGTACACGTTCTTGCAATTCGAAGTTGGTCGGTGCTCAAGTCGTTTTTGGATATACGAAAAATTGTGTAATTTTTTTTGTTTTATTTGTTAGTGTGGAGTGTGAATAAAGTGAGTGCAAACCGGAAACGGCAAAGTGTAATTTCGTGCACTACTTTGAGTACTTTGCCTGAATCCTGGCCGCAAACTGGATACTCAGTGAAGACAAGACAAGACAAGACGAAACAACAGTTGTTGCTCGTTTACTCTGTTCTTTGTATAATTGAACTCTAACAAATTGTTAATCGAATCGTAAGAAAATGCCGGAGCGTAGCGCCTATAATCGTGATGTCGATGTAATCGAGTTTGATAGCGACGAGGAAGAGGAGGACCTGGAACAGGGCATTGGTAGACGCGTACAACCGAGCAAGCATCGCCGTCCGAGTCCTTTAACTGCCGGTGGCCGTAATCAGGGCCGTGAGGGCGATGCACAGCGTAATAGACGTTATGATGATGACAGCGACGAAGAAGGCGGTTTGGATGAGGAACGCGGCGACGATGACGAGGATGAGGATATCGAAATGTTGGAATAGTAAGTGTGGAAAGATTGACATATGTGTCAGCTGTTGTAGTAGAAGAGTACAATATTGTCGTTAACGATGGCATTGTCATAATCATCATCATTGTCAACCTCAACGTCAACGTCATTATTGCAACCTTAAGATCCTGTTGCCATTTGCATGTTTGTGTGTTTTAACACTTTGAAGTGATAAGCTCTTAGCTGGTTTACCGATTTTTCTCGGTAATTTGAATTCTCTAATTTTAATTTAATTAGCGCGAATTTTCATCTTTCTTGCACTTGTAGTCGGAAAAGCGTTTATTAGCAAAATAAAACGCTGTGAAATGAAATTTTACACGAAGCTCCTCCTGCCCAGCGCTTTACTTGCCTCTCTTCTTGCTAAATGCACGCTTAATTCTTGGTTTAATTACATTATTTTAGTGCCTTCCTGGCATTTCTATTCAAGTGCCTGCTGCCTGTCTCACTGTCAGGCTGTGCGTCTGTCAGTCTGACTTTGTATCAGGAAGTAGCAGCAACCAGCAACCAGCAACCAGCAACCAGCAGCCAGCAACTGCTTTCACTTGTACTTACTGTTGAAAATGTTTTAATTTTGTGGATTATAATTAAATTTCTAGCGATCTGTTATTGTGCAATAATATAATATGGCTGCACTGATGCCTGAAAGTATGCAACAATTGTACTTAAATAACTACGCTATTTACTAGCAGCTTGATTATTAAGAAGATTATATAAAATTTGAGCAAATAAGGCACACAGCTCATAATGCAGTAGTCCCAGTTAATTAATTGTTGCGCCAACAAAAGTAGTTTAAAACGTATTTCGCGCAATAGTATGCAACACTTATTGTACACCTACTCTTTATTTATGGTAATCGCCCACTGACTGTGAGTCATCATATTTTTCTACTTCATTGCTACTGGTCCACGTATAAATAAAGCATTAAAAGTGCCAAATTTGTTTTCAATTGTAGTTCAGCGGCAATTAACATCAATAGCAAATAATGTTTAAAAAAATGTTTATGTGAAATTTGAGAGGAAACGACAATTTCCGTTGTTGTGCGACCCAACACGTCTTATGCATAAATTAGCGTTGCCCGATTATAAAGCAGATATTTTCTAATGATATTTTTTCGAACGCAAAGACAATGAATGTCATAGAGTGAAACATACAAAATTAAAAATAAAATCACTTTTGCACACTCGAAAACAAATGGTCGAACATAGCTTTGGAGGAGTTCGGGCGTCGTTGCTATTATTGCCAAATCTGTCAATTTATCATGAACAAGAAAAAAAAAAAATAAAATAAAATATAATAACGAACTCTGCCTAGGTAAAATTCTGCGTAGAGCACACACGTAGATATTAACAAATAAACAATATAACTTTACTCTGTTGATCTGAGTGAGCATTTACCAGTTCTTCGTTCTAAATATAAATCTTTTCAATGTTAAACAGAAAACTTGTCGCCAATTTTCGTAAGTGCCTCTTAGATGTATGTTACTGAAGAAAACATTTGACTAAGCTCATTAAAATCTATTTTTGAAACAATTTAAAGCGAAAAGGACCTATTGTGAAAATATGAAATGTAATTGGTACATCCCACGGTCGTTCAAATCAAATCAAATTCATATTTCATGCACACGTAAGCAGAACAATGGACTTTGAATGAAACTCAGAGCTCGTGGGCCACTCGACTACTCGACAGTCGACGCTGGCGATTCGTTGTTGGCTCGGTATAAGTTCCAGCAACAGCAAAAGTGCCTCCGAATTAAAATTAACTTTTCACGAGTCCAATTAAAATGCGACACAACAGACACGAATAAAAATGGCTGAATAATGCACTTTGTCACACAACCAAAAACTGAAGAAAATATGTAGCTTCATTCAATACGTACTAAAAGTTGGTTTGCGCTCGAATTGCGGCTTTAAAGTTGAACGGGTAAATTGAAAAAAAATTTTTATATGTTGTCTATATTGCAACGATTTGAGCTACTTTAAACCGTCTGAATGTATCATGTTAACTTGAATTTATGGGCTTTTTTCGGCCGATTGATTGACAGATAACCACTGCAGGTGAAAATGATCCAAGCCTATATTTAATGAGGCACTAAAGCGCATTGGACGTTGGAACTATATAGTTATTATGAGCGACAGGCACCGTGAAAATTGCTTACGTTAATTGCAAAAGTGGCTTAGTATATGCAAGGTTGTCTCGGTTTATTGAAATTTCTATGGCTTCATTGCTGAAATTGCTGGTAGACACTGAGTGGCTGGCGCAATCCTCAACCCAGTTGCATATAACTGCACACATATACATATGTACTTATTCGTATATATATGATATAAAAATGATAAAAATCTTATTCAATTAATCATAATTAAGCGTGCACAAGAAGAAACCCGGAAAAAAAAACATAATTGCAATACGGCGACCGTGCAAAAAAAAAAATCCCCGTATTGTCTCTATTGCGGCTGAGATTAGTTACGGCCACAATTCAACTGAAATTGTGTTGTCGTAGCATTAAATGCGATCATCGACAATGGGTGACAAGCCGGTCCAGTCTGGCCTGGCTTGGCTCGGCGCGTTTCGGTCACGTCACGCGTGGCCTTCAGCATTTTCCAAGGCTCACACGTTTTAATTATAGTCTCTGTGTGTCCGTATATATTATCATATACTCGTATACCATAAACGTTTGTCATTCGCACTAACTTCGTCATTCAGTTTGCTTCCGTTTATCCTGTGTTTGTCTATTTCGGCTCTTCATCTACTTGAACTCGTATTTCGGTCTGCCATCATCACTTGTCGCATTGCTAAGACTCCGAATTGCATATCAGGAAATTTGTTCAGTTAAGAGATTGACGTCATTCGTTAATCGCAATGAATAAAATTAATTTTATTTGTACGTCTTTGTATACGCACACCGGTAATGATACAAGGTACAATAAACTCAAACGCAGCAAATTCTCAACTGCTACTTCCGCCGGTAAAGTAGCAGTTGAGCATATGATTTCAATAAGTTGAAATCAGTTTGCAGCTTTTTCAAATATCGCTTGGATGCTGATGCTGATATGAGCACCGTTTCTTTGCTTCATTCACGCCTTTTCCTTAGGAATATGAAGTCGTCGAGATAATAGCATACTTTTAGGCAATATTGTGTATATATGGTGGCTTTAGCAAGCTTCTGCTCAATGTTGATGATAAACTGATACCTGGGTATTGCATATGAAATTGAATAGAGGGTTGCAGTTACCTTTTCTAGGATAGAGTATATGCCATTTGTAGTGTTTCGGAGATGCCACTCATCGCTGGACTAACGCTGCATAACTCTTTGGTCATATGCGAGTTGTCATCGTGCGCAAGGGTTAACAGTTAATGCACCGCTTTTTGAACTGTTGTAGGTCTTCGTTGGTGGTTGATTGATGTGGTTGATTGATACATATCCATTCAAGAGGGTTGTTCTGTACAGTTAGTTTATCTGAAAATCGATAAAAAAATAATCAGTGGTAGGCGCAAAATTCTTAAAATCGTACAATCAACACGAGCGCAAGCTATAGTATTAGTATAATAAGTTGACCATTTCCATGACTATCTTGATTGCCGCAATAACTATGGTACTATAAAGATGATTCAAAGCATTTTCTTTAGCGTATATCTAGAAGACAATGGCTTAGCACCATGAAATTGAAAAATTCGCTGGCACATTAGCTCGTCGAAGTTATGAACGAGCATCTACCGCACAACATGAAAGGAATTGCGCTTTTCCTTGTTCTTTTTCGCACGTCTGGTTGCGGCTCGCCTGCATGCATTCATATCGCACCCTGATACATCAAATGCACAATACTTGTATTCTTATAATATTTGTGCACGTATTACTATGTGGCTATAAATTCCTCGAAAATACCAAACAAAAAAAAAAACAAAAAAAAGAAACTAATGTTGCAATGTGCTTGTGCCACATGTTGCCACAAAAAACATTGCTTGCATACACTCACGCACACACGTACACACACGTGCAGCTACATATAGTTGGAGTTGCAGACGAGCATATCGAAAGCCATTAATGTTGCACGCAAATTTACTTTGCAAACAGTTTTGGAAAATTGAAAAATTGCGCAAGTTTAAGCCAAAATTGTGCACAGTACACAAACTTGTTGTAAAACAAAAACCGAAAAAAATAGAAATTAATTCTTGGGCTACGACGCAATTGCAGGGTCTCCTTTAGCAGCTACACCACGCACGAAATTTGTGACCGAGGGTGTGTTTTGCGCTCAAGGTGGGGGCTGTTTAGGAGAGACTGGCTGGCTGACTGACTGGCTTTGTTTCACTTCTATTCTGTAACATACTATAATGTATAACAATGAATGTAGCGAATTTCGCTCGACTGAAAATGTGTAAAATCGAGTTTTTTTTTATTAAATTTTTTTTTTTGTTTAATTTACTATTTTAATCGAACATGAAATAAAGCATTTTAGTTAGCCTTGAATCGTGCGTATTGTTTCGCACTTAGTTGGCATCAATTTCGGGAAAAAATTGACTTCGCTTCGTTTAAAGAAACTCCACATGGATGAAGCCAGCTGTAGCGGTGTATTGTTTGCCTTGACTGGTTTTTATTGCTAATTCATAAGGCAGTAATTAATTTTAGGAGCACATACAAATATATATATACACACACACACACACACACACATACACATACTTGAAAACCACAACAGAACATACACATCTATGACAATTTGGCTTGTTTTGTTCTGAAAGAACAAAATAAATGCACCAAACAGATGGTGTGGTTAGGCGAGGCGTGACTCACCTCATTCCAATTCGCAGAGAGTTGGTTGGGCTATTTTTTATTAGTTATTTTGTTTTGCACAAATTTTCCGTAAAAATTTTGCACTTGTTGTTTATACGATTTTTCTGGTGTTGTTGTTGTTGTTGCTTCTTGGTCTACTCAACTCTACGCTATTCTGTTCGACGCTGTTCAGCTTGCGGTCTGCGTGTTTCAGCTGCATTCACTTGTATTTCATATGTTTTATGTGCATCGATCATTTGCCATTTGCCATTTTCCATTCTTTATTTTCGTATTTTACATTATAATTTTACCGAACAAGCAAATAATAAGAAGAGCTCATTATTTAGGCAACCAATCACGAGCAAGGTGTTTTTTGTATTTGCCTAAGTATTTTTGGCCAAATATCATCTAACTGAAAATATATATGTATGCCAGTGTTCAGCTCTGTGTGTGTACGCGTTTCTGCGTGTATTGTCTGTGCCAGAAAATTCGCATATTTCGTTTTGGTACGCCATTTTGTAGCAACTTTCTCGCTTCTGCTATATCGCGGCCATTCATTGGTTAACGCAGTTTTCGCAATACATTGATGCCAATGATGATAATGTTAATAATAATGATAATAATAATGATAATAATAATGATAATAATAATGATAATAATAATGATAATGATTATGAGCATCACCTACCTTTTTGTCATGCGTTGTATATTTGCCGCAAGACTCGCTGTATTGTTCCATGCCTCCTATGCCGCGAAATTCAAAACGCTCTTACATAAAATGCTAAAGGGTAAAACAAACCGTCGTTGAAAATTCAACTTATACAGATTTCAGTTTTTGTTAATTATGCCTTATTATTTTGTTATTTGTAAATTCATAGAATGCTAGAATTTCATTTTCATGGATTTTTTTGTGATTCCACGACGTTGAGTGACAATGATTGCTTGTCTCGACTTTTTTTATTTTAATTATTTTTTTGCTGTCTGAATAATTTATAATATATTTGTATTGTCAAATTAGTTTAATTGAGTTAATGGTTTTTCTCTAATTTTCTCTCTTCCTCTCTCTTTCTCTTTTGCAGCGACACGTAAGTTTTTTAAAAATTTTTTGTACTGTTAACTATGAATACAATACACAATACGCCTGTGAAGGGCTGAAAATCTCAATGGAAAATTTTTATTTGTAATGGAATATTAACTTTGCTTAAGAGTGGGTAAAATTTTTTAAATCATTTTCTTTGGTTATTTCCATGTAATTATAATATATATAAACAATTGCAGGGAATGAGTTGTGTGAACAGAGAGTGTATACGGTTGGTGGTTATGTGATGCGGTTGTGATTGAAATGGCGTAAGCCTGTGTATATTGTCGCATTGCTTTAAAAATTGTATTTGCCTTATGAAATCCCAACCCCCCCGTCCCAACACAAAAAAAAAAAAAAAATTAAATGAAATCAAATTCCACTAAGCAATGTGCATAAAACAAAACTAGACTAGCACAAACAACAACGCTGTCTACGCTGAAGTTGTGAAATTGATATTAGTACACATAGCAACAACGACAACAACAAAACCATTAGCAAAAAAAAAAAAAACAAAAACAAAAACAAAAAATTCATGTGCCTGTGAGCATTTATTTTACGAGCAAAAACATGGAAAAATGCCCCCGAACTGTTGCACAGTTGCGGTTATGGACACGGGCTATGCGTCCTGAGCCACTGGCGCCTTTGCGACCAGGTACGGTTACAGCAACGTTTAGTTAATTGGGATTAAGTTTGGTATGGCACCCAAGCTACTCGTATGACAAAAGAGCATTGAAACTATAGTCGGAAAGGTACAGCATGTACTCGTATTAGCAAAGTACACACAACGCCATATACACACGCGACCGCACACAAGCATTAGGCAAAATAAGCCAAGTTTCTAAAACAACACAACACAACACAGCACAACACAACACAACACAACAAAACACAACACACCGAACACCTTTGGGTAGCAGGAAAAAGCGTAGCGCGCCAGGAGTTGGGCACTTGAGGAACTGGAACTGGAACTGGCGTATAGACGTATTTGTGTGGGTGTTACGCACATATTGAATAAATTGTCCTGTTGGCTGAAGTTTTCACCATTGTCTAGGCAACTGTCAACGTCGGTGTCGCTGCCAACGCTGTTGTCGTGTTGTCAACGCTGTCGTCTATGCAAATATTGTTTTGTCTCTGCGAGATTATTGCACAAATATACACGTACAAACAACACACGTTGTCACATACGTACATAAAGTGTGCGTTAAGTTATGGTTACCTTCATGTTAGAGTCCTTATTTGTATATTGTATGTACATGTGGTGTGTGTGTGTGTAAACAGTTTTGTTTATTGGATTTAAATTGTGGTATTTGCAAACTAACGACTAACGAATTGTCGGGTAAGCTTCACAGCAGCCTCGAGCGAACGAGTTAACACAATACACCGTCACATGCACATACACACATACATACATACACACAAGAAAATATATCACTTGTTGAATACCATCATTGTCACTTATAACTAGAAATGTCAATGGTTTCAATTCGGTTCAGTCCTTAGATTCACAGTTCAATTTCAATTTATGGTTCATTTTCTTTATGCTTAGGTCACGTCACAACTACAGGCACTTTGTGTTACCATATAAAGTGTGTGAAGCATGCCTCAAGTAGGTTTCGAAACCACGACCCCTGCCTGCTTGGCGGGTATGGCAATAATAACATGAAATCAGTTTATTGTATCTCTGATCGTGTCGAATACAAAACAGTGTTAGCCAGCTAAATATAGCTCTTCAATAATTTTAATAATATGCTCATGAAGACAATCACTCTTTATATTGACTAGACTAGACTAGACTAGAGTAGACTAGACTAGACTAGACTAGACTAGACTAGAGTTTGAAATACAACCACTATAGCGACAATAGAAAATAGTTGAGTATCTTTATACAGGTTCGAACCGTAGTTAAGATAATGAAAGAAATATGAAGTTCGATGCATTATAAAACACACATACTACATACATATTTACATAGCCTAACATGACCCAATCGTTTTGTTTCTTGCGTCAGAGGTATGATAAGACGTGCCTTTCCATTGTTCTTACGTACATTATTCTCTTTCTCTCTTACATGTGACATTTTCAGAGCGATGCAGGATATGTGTTCGTGTAGTATGTCCGTGTTTCATGCCAAGCGTATGTGAGCAATTATTTTTTATTATTAACTGTGTTTGTGACAACTTTTAACTGTTTTTATGCCCACAATACCTAATTAATTTTATTAGAAAGTATACTGTGCACATCTGCAAATGAAAACCTCTCGTATGATAAATTTCTTATTAAAATCGTTTATATAGTTTAGGCGTCAAATATTGGTAAAGGCCAATACATTAGGCCTATTTATAAACAGATATTTTAATTCACTAATTTAAGATGACAATAAGTGTTTCCAATAAGCAACAGCGAACCAAAGTGCTTATAACATACAATATTTATATGATACACTCCAACTTCACTATAGTGAACTTTTATACTTCTTCTCTACTATGAAGTACATCTCCAGAATAAGGTATTGCGCCTTATTACTGGTTGTGAATACTATGTCAGAAACTCAACTTTGCACCACGACTTTAATTTGAGTAACATGGTGTAGCAAATCTTCTTCTTCTGCAGCATATACAATGATAGGCTGATGGACCATCGCAATAAACTGGCCAGACTTGCCTAGGTACTTCCAGGCCCATCACCAGAATGAAGTTGATATTTCAACTCTCATGCGTTTCTCTCTACACATAATGAATTTTTTGAAAAAAATTTTTGTTACGCATATTAATAACACTGTGTACTAAGAAGATAGTAAGACATAATTAGTAGATCCACAAATTTTTAAAATAATAACAGAAAATAAATAAAAAAGTGCCATCACTAACATACATGTCAGTAGTTGCAGAAGCCCCTGTATTGTACAAAGAAAATTGATGATTAATAAAAAAATTTTGAAGTTTGGAATTATTTGCAGCACCTTATGAAATATTTTAGAAAACAAGGCATTGATTGTAAAAAATGTAGATGTTGAGCAAACAAGCACTAAACGCAAAAGGCTTCAAAACTGGCTTTTGAGTATATTGATGAAGCAATTCTGAAATGACTAAAAGGCGTACGTGGTAGGAATCCATAAAACCATATCATCGTGTCTGTATAGTCAAGTTTCCATATAACTATGTGTTATTGAAATAACATAGAGAATACAGTAAAGAGGTACTCCAAGTAGGAGAAAAATCTCAGACGACACTGAATGTGGGAAAATATGACTTTCTTTCTGTATGATTTTTCAGCTAAAATTTCCAAAATTTCACTTTTTTCTTTTCATTTGGTATATGCGATGTGTGGCTGTTTCAAAAGCCAAACAAGGCTCTTCGCTAAGCTTTTGAAGGTACTTGAAGTATAAACTTCATGAATTTGCGAGCTTTATATATAAAAATCCGCTGTACGGATCCTTCGTAACTATGTTCCTCCAAACGGGCTGAGCCGATTTCTGTTTGTTTGATGTGATGCGTATATATATTGTTGGATTTACATTTGGACATTTATTTATTTATTTTTTTTTTCCTTAATATTTAACTTTTCTGTTAAATGGTCAATATACAAGCCGGCTTTTTTTAGCCGTTTTTTTAACATTCTTCCATTTAGCGCAAAATATACATTGAACACGTCTTAAAGCACTGCCTGAAGTTGTGAGCTAGCGTGAACTTCTAGAGGCTGAACGCGTTGTGCCGATTCGCAGAACGGGTGACAATGGCCCCCGATGCAATGCTTTGCGGTAGTCTCGCGGCAACCATTTGAAATTGGATTTTCTGTACATTTAAGGTTATTATGAAATTAAAAAAAAATTTTTTTAAATCCCAACCTATAAATGAAATTTTAAGAATGTGTATGATTGGCTCCCGAATCCATAATATGATAGTTTTGGACATAATAGGGATGTTTTTATTTTGCGAACCGCTTTTAGGAAACAATTTGACAATTTATTTTTATTTTTTTTTATAATTTGTCTAGCGTTTTTCTAATCGTTGATTTTAATTGTGCTCTGTAAAATTTTGATCGAAATGCCGCAAATAAGGAAAATCTCACACTAAAAACTTTGCTTTCTGAGGCAGAACAACATCTGCTCCGGATCCGCTAGTTTATTAAAGAAATGTTTTTAACAGCTGACACATAGACGCTTCAAACACAAGAGCAGCCAACTTGAAATACAGAAGCTATATATATATATATATGGTATAAAATGATTTGCAATATTTTTGCGGTTATTAAAAATGGATGGACTTTTCTTCTTATAAAGAAGCTTCAGCTTCTTCAAAAAACGTAGGCGTTTAAATAAACAACTAGATTGTCCATTTTGCAGTGTGATAACAATGTGTCTTAATATTTTAAGATGTTCTAAGGCGGTGATACTACGACAGGGATCAAGCTTTCCTTACAGTCTATCTTAGAGTTTACAGAGTGTCAACTTTATAGCATATTGCGAATATGTTGTGATATGTGCAAACGAAGAAGTTTTCTCGAAGGCAGATTTTCTTGTTTTCTTGTCTTAAGCTGTAGATAAGCGACGAACATGCACGTGGGATTTGCTCCATGTTACGCCATGTTCGTCGTGTATGGCACTGTCGACGAGCCAATATTAGTGTGAAATTTTAAATTTTGTTGCTTGTGTATGGCCAGCTTTATCTAACTGAACTTTAATGCATTAATCGCTATGAAATAGTTTATTTTTGTAAAGCAGCGTATGACAATTGAAATGTATGCGTATTATGAGTTTACATAAGTAAATTATTGCAGAAAATGTAGCATGCCCAAAACCTTAACTCAACCTTCGTGAAAATGTAGCATAGGTTTTGAATTTTTTTTATTTTAAATTTATTTAAACGTATTTATTTAAATGAAATGGAACGCAAAAATGACCTTTTAAGCAAAATAACAGAAAGAACTGATGTACAGCTCAACACTGATGAGTACCTGTTGAATAAGAGTATAATGAAAGTATAGAGTGCAGGCTTTTCCTATTCCGGTGAATTTTTGCTACAGCTATGCTATGAACGAAGTACATCATCAAACTATGGTATTAATTTGAATCGCAACGAATCGAATCAAAATAAATTGCTTAAAAGTCGAATGGCCATGAGTTATGTCGATGCTGTGTCTGCTGAAGCAATAATGGCAGTCAGACATACTTCGTAGACGTAAATATGTCTATAAATACTTTTTGAATTTGGCAAAGAAACGAGAAATGGCTTCATCAAAAATGTTGACAGCAACGACAAAGGCGGAGGCGTGAAATGGGAGTTTAGCGTTTGGGATGTTGTTGTTGTTGCTGTTGTTGTTGTTTATGAAATATTTACTGAAGCGCTCAACCATGAATTAAATATTTAATATCACGCATACGGCAAGTTGTGCAAGTGGCGCAAGTGGCGCAAGTGGGTTCCGCTTGCTACTTTTTATATACATTTTGTTATTGTCGCCGTCGTTGTTGTTAGCATATTCCGGGCCATGTTCTGGCAATTTCATCGAATTTTCAAGCGTATATGTTAATATATGTCGGTGTCGGAAAACATGTGCACACGCATACACACGCATACACACGCATACGCACAACGAGAGATTTGAGCGTTCGCCAGACTGCTTATTGTGGCTTCTACATATGCCTGCTGTGAGTTATGGCCAAAGAACACGGGATTTGACAAATCTAATAACCACGAAAGTATTACATTTTTGCGAGAATAAATTTGTGGGCAGTATAGCATGCATGTATAACAAGCAACAACAACATGAATAATGAGCAGAACAGGAATATGGATTACACACCGACAAAAAATGAATTTTTATTTTTTTTTAGATGTTGGCATCGTGTGGGTATTCTGCAACTGAAAAAAAAAAAACGAAGAAAAATGGCGACTTTGAGAATATAGTTCGTATGAGTTAGTTTGAGCCGGAGTTATGCTGCCTAACGGTATTATAGCATTGATAATGACTACAGGATTTGACAATAGTTTTCGACTTTTTTTATAAACGGAAAGATAGCGAGGGAGGTAGAGAGATGGCTGAGTTCATAAACGCAACACCGCAAAGCAACACTGCAATGCATACTGTTCATAAACAGCATTGCTAAAAATTAGGCAATGCCCGGTGTTCATTAGCGCCTGGCAATACTTTGCGATGCGCAAAATGTCTCAAATTTCCGCATCATTAGTATTTGTGCTGCATTGCATATTTTGGCACGTGTAAAAATGAACATGTCGTAGGTAAAATTTTTTTTACAAGTAATTGAATTTAATATTTTAATTTAATAATTTAAATTAATTTAATTAAAACTTGCAATAGTGCTTCTTGTAGAAGTACGTTTGCGCCATGAAGGAGAATTTAGCGCCAAAAAAAATAAAAGGATTATAATTTGGGAAAAAATAATGATTAGAGATTAAGAAGGTTGAAAGCACATTTCCCTTTTCCAAAGAAGAAATGATTAGGTGTTTCATAAATTTTTTAGGTGTTTCTTGATTTTTTGAGCAAAGAATCTGAGGCAGATGCAAAAATGATGAAGAAACTCTTGGATATGGAGGCAGGAAAAACTGCAAAAAGGAAATTCGTACGCAACAATAAGTTTTTTATTTGATTATTTGATTTTTGAATTTTTTTACCCTGACAGACTGAAGTATTTTTAAGTTGAATTAAAATCAAAGTTATGTTAATTTTAAATATTTGACGCTTTACATTTAGTGTGCGCTTTAAAGTATGCTACGAATAAATGAATTGCCTTCTCAGAGCTACTGGATGACAAGAGCGTCACTTACCTAGCTGGTTAGACAGACATCTTACTACAACTGAACCACCAATTAAGTGGTACTGCAAGACTTTGCTTCTCTTCGTTTTGGTTTCCATAATTTTGGTTTATTTTCTGTTACTTCAACACACAACCAACCGTTTTATGCCATTAGCTCTCTGGCATGAGGTGCTTGCTTCAACCATTCTAGTTATTATGAATAAAGCTACAGTTACACTTTCACTTAAGTGACTTGCAAAATGCAAAGTGCTTTCTTTTTTGGGCCAAGTTTGGTGCTCATATTTAGCGTCAACAATCAACCAGCAGGAATAAGTGTATTACCAAATATGAATGATTTCATTCCTGCCACTCGATTTCATTTAATTTGTTTATTTATATATTTATTTTTCTATTGCTCTATTTTTGTGATTCAACCTTGCCTTGACTTGACTATTAAAGTCAAGGCTTTACTTTTTATTTCCTCAAGTACGAGCGCTTCACTATTTTGCTTTTACATTTTATTGATGCACTTTTAAATGTCTGCGTCTGCTAAGCAACACTTTACACTGACAACTCCAAGTCTGAATGTTGCAGTTTGTTATTGCCACCATTTTGCAACTACCACAGTGGTAATACACTTGATGGTGATGGCGATGATGCTAATGATGATGACGACAGTGATAATAACATTGTTGGTGATGATAATCACTACAACTGTCATTGGTGTCATTTTGTCTGAGTGCACATTTTGCTCTGCCTCTGCCTCTGTCTCTTTCTCTCGCTCTCCCTGTCTATATCTACTGCCGCATCATTGTAATGCACTCGTTCTGCCACATCCGTCCCGTATTCTTATCACTTCTTGCTGAAATGGAGTGTTTGTTTCTTTTGCGTCTTTGCAATGATCCTGTGGCACTTTGTGTTTCATTGTCTGCCGTTTTCCTAGAAACCATACTTGTGCCCCAACGTTGCGGGGTTGTCGTGATGCTTAATGTACTTGTATTCTTCTTGCACAATCGTAAATCTCAAAATGAGGTGAGCAAAAGGTGTAGGTGTTTGTGAAGTATGGCAACTAAAAAAAATTAAAGTCATTGGTTCTTACTTGGAAATGCCTTCGGGGGATTGAAAATCTTCAGATTTTTAATTTCATTGAACAGATATTTTATAGTGGAAGGGCAACGCTGTCGTGAATCTGCTTGAACGTCTACACGGCCTTTCTGAAAATGCTTTAATCATTGAAAAACATGTTCTGTACCGCGTGCTATACAGTTCTTTCAATAAGTTATAAAGTACAGTAGCGGCTTTTACAAAATTTCACAGCATTTCGTTGCTCTATTGTAACACTTAAAATTTTTTCGGCGAGCCAAAAAAAAAAAAAAAATCAAACTCAAATGCAAACAACGAAGGCTACGGCTATACGGATTTGTTTACAGAAGCGAGAGGCACCGAATTTCCATGATGAAGTTGACAAGTGTACTGAACATTTTTATGAAATCAGTTGTTAAGAAAGTTATAGGACATAGGACTTGCAAGTTAGCAGCATTTCAAAGTTAGGATGTCCCTATTGAAAAACCAATTAACCAAACACGATGTATTTAGTTGTACGCTTTAATACGTTAAGGCATGAATATTGTTTAAGCGCCAATTAATAATATATACTTAAAAAAACTAAAAAAAACTTTATAGCAAATCAAACTAAAAACTAAATTGGTTACGGCGCTAGCAAAATTAGTAGCTTTCATTTAATGCTGATGATCCTGGTTAGGTCATAGGGATAAAGTTGTCAACGTATTGTCATCGATGTTCTTGTTATATATGCAAAGTTTCACTTGAATCTGACGTTTTGTAGTGGGTGAAAATCTTATGCAAGGATTTGGTTACAAGTTAGATACAAACATGTGAAGCTTATATAAAGCATGTAAAAAGTACTCGCCTCCGATGTCTTTCGATATGCGCGTGTTCTGATGCATGCTCCAGTAGCATTAGCAGAACGGTTCCTGTCATTTTGAATATGTATACTCGTACCTGACTGTATCCTCGTCTTATAGACAGTTGTCGCATTACGCAGAAGTCGAACACACTTCCTCAGAACTTATTCGTAACCCTCACGTTGCAGCCAGATACGATTGCATAAATATGTTTGATTGTGACACTTGCGTAGGCTCAACTTAAGCAGCGCCACGAGTTTCATTGCACGTTATTGATTCATTGTGTTGTGTGGTTACGCGTGTGGATGATTTGAATGGCTTGAAGTACGATTATTTTTAGATGTACACATGTTTCAAACATTTACCGCATACATTTCATTATTTGTTGCTGTTATTATTGTACTTTTACTTGCCTTGGTATTTAAATCATTTTCTACTTATTTGTTACTTCGATTTGATTTTCTTCTACAATGCAAGGCGGTTGATTTAAGTAAAGCTTGAATCAACGATTTTCATCAAAATAGATTATAGACCAGATATTGTGACAAGAATTCAGTCTGGTCAAAAGGCGCTTCTATGTACGTCACTTGCCGCGCAACTCATAATTGTAAATGTAAGAAGAAGGTTTGATCGCAGTTGACTCGAGTTCAATGCAATTGCATAATCTAATTTTTTTGCATACTAAAATTTGTATGACCTCGAGCTGTTTGCTAGTGCTCAAGTTGTGAGCTTGAGCTCGCTTGACTCAACTCAGAGATCAAACTCATTTTTATGCATGAGGCACAATGTTGATGTTGATGCTTTAACTGGCAGTGAAATCTCACTACTTTGGTACTGAGCTTGGTAAAACTATTGTTGTTGTGTGTGTCTGTGTGTGTGTGTGTGTGAGTGAGTGATAGCCGGAATTGAGTTTAATATATTGACTGCAAAAGTATTTTTTTCATTGCATAGAGTGTTGGTACTCTGTGGCAGCTCAGCTCAGGATTTATAATTGTTCGCTTTATCTTGTTAGTATAATAGTAATTGTGATTTCTACCTCTGTTTTTATTTGGCTGAATTTTTGTTTTATTTTTGATGTGAAATATCTTTGTTTTCAGTAAAGTGAAATTTTACATGCGGATGATAGCGTCATCGCGTCATGCCATCATCGTTCTTCGTGTATGATGCGAGCGTTGAGCCGAAGTTGTGAAACGAAAGCGAGGTCGTGAGCTCTGAAAACAACAACAAGTGCTGTTTGAAGCAAAGAAACAAAAACAAAAATGATATTCTATCAAAACAACAACAACTGCATGAATGCAGACCTCTGAATGTTCATGTTGAATGAGTGTGACATTCATTTCATTTGAATGAATGTGAATGAATGCATGCAGTTGGCAGATTGTTTTATGTACTCATTCACACAAAGTGTTGCCGAATTAAATTGAGTTTTTATTCGTGTACTATTTCGTGCAGTAAGAAGAAAGGTTTCTTCATTTTACACATACTGTCTTCATTTTATTTGGAAAAAAAACAAAAAGTTATACAAATTTGATTATGTTTGTTCAGTTTAACAAAAACGAAATGCTAAAAGCAATTGAAATAAACATACATTCCATATAAACTTAATTATATGTGCTAAATACCCAAATTACAGAACTTATGTTCTATTAATGCTATTGCTATGTAGGAACACTCTTTTTGTTATTAATTAATTTTTTTAATTTTTATTTTATTTATTTATTTTGGTGCCACTGTCACTTCACATAAATGCGTTGGACATAACAACACAAACACAACAACAACAAAACTGATTTAAATGCAAATCAGCTTATTATTAACTGACACTTTGCCTCAATGCACATTTGATTTTTACATTTTGCATAATTTGTAAATTTTTTAAATTTTCTTTTAATATATTTTTTTGTTTTGGCCTTTCAATTATTCTACTTTTATGGTTTCTGTCTACCATGCTAAGTTTCCAGTCACTCATGATTGTATGTGGTAGTTCTTTGTATTCGCTTCATTAACAGATTGACTGACGTACGATTGACAGATTGACGATTTGCAGTACGTTTCTTGCCACTACCTCTCTGAATTACACATAATAATACATAATTTGATTTTTCCTTCGTTAATATCCTGAGGCCTTTAGTTAGCTATGTTTATTATCGTTCGCTAAACTGCAGTTCGACTCGATTCGCTGCGACTCTACGCCTATTCAATTACATACGAGCATCAGCCCAAGCCGAAAGTGCAAATTCGCAAATGTGCAGCAGTGCCAAAGGAGGCTTCAGTTTCAAAAAGAGAGTGGGCAATTCTGCACAATCAGCTATTCAATACTTCTGATATTTTGCTCTCTTGTGAATTTGTAGTTTTTGTATACCAGCGGTTTTTGGTATATTTTTTGTTGGCCAGTTCTGGTCGCTTTCCCTTAATTGCTTCGTTCAAGCGGTGGAGTTGTGATTGGTAGAGGACCGAAATAAATATTTCATCAACTTTTTCAGTGACTGGTCGACTACAGTCTTTCTTTCTTTGACATCGAAATTTCCGGAACGGAATCGAGCAAACCACTCCTAGAGTGGGCGTCTACTTGCAGTATCCTCATCGTACAAATTCGGCACATATTTTTCGACATATTTTTTGCACTTGTTAGCTTTTTTACAGTTTAAAAAAAATATCATATTGTTTTTTCCCAAATATTTCACGCCTTTACAAATCCCTTTGGCTTTATCGTTGTAAGGGTCGTTTATATGTCGTTGTCGTTTCAATGTCTCTTCCTTCCTAACTTCGTATTTCTGAAATACATTGAAACGACGAAGAAAAGCTATCGCAAACTACAATAAAAACAAAAAAAACTTCGCAGCGCTGCTATATTTTGTATTGTTATTTTTGGCATTTTTGCAAATAATTTGCTGTTTTTAAATAAAAAATCCTAAAAAGGCTTAGTACAGAATTTTATTTGTCAAGTTTGAGTAAGTATGATGAACTGATAAACATAACGATACACTGGAAACTGTCTTTTAAATAACCCTTATACCCCGCTTATAGGAGTGTCCTCCTGTTGCTCTGGTTTCAGATTTGTTGGTCACCAGTTTCTTTTTTAGTTTAAATTTTAAGTCTTTCCATACATTTAATACTTACATTGTGCCAACCGTTACTGTGACGGTCTGAAGGTCGAAGCTGATTTATTGTTTGTGCCAATTGTTTACCAAAAACATCAACATTTAAGCGTTTTATGCCCTTTCGAATAATCCTGAATGTTCTTAGATTTTGTACTATTTCTGAAACCAAAGTTCCGAATTGCCGCAACGTTGTTATTTTTCTTTACAATATGCTTGTAAACAACAAAAATGCTAAAAAAAAGAAGAAGATTTTACTGTGAGTTTTTTCTTTTCTTTTTGCACTTCACCCCTTTTGCTCTCACATCCGTATTCATGAACAATTTCAAGGATTAAACGATTACTTCCGCTTAATTTTCTTTTACAGAAATTCTTTCTCGTACACTTTTTCACTTTCGTTTCGATGCCACACCTTGTGAACAAGCCAAATGATTAAAAGCATTAAAAGCATGCATGCCTCTGCGCAGAGTTTGCAGAATCCTATGGTTTGTTGTCACTTCCATTTCGCAGCTCAAACTACATCAACTAAAACCAAATAAGCAAACAAAGAAAATAAAAATAAAACAAATTTCAAAATTACTGACAAAAACATAACGAACAAAAGCGAAAATATTGAGTGAGCGAGAGAATTAGAATGGGTGTAGGCCTGAAAAATTGTGGTCCACATGGGAAGTGAAATAAAGTGTAAATGCGTCCTTGTAAATGGCTGCCTCTTATCATTTGTCTGTCCGGGCCAATAGTTTGTACGCAGCTGGACGATAGTGCGTATTAGCTATTTCTGCTGTCATTGGGGTTGTAAATAGCTTGAACAGTATTCGAATTGGCAAGAGTATATATAGTAAGTAGTCAAGTGCAATAAATGCATTTTTGATAACTGTTGATGCTTATCTTCAAACTGATAGAACGTTATAAGTATGAGAAGATAAAGTGTGACACCTTATAAAATTGTGTTTGGGTATATTACATTATATTATATTAGTAATATTCCTTTGCGTCGAACAAAGTTAAATGCGATGAAAGCAGCTCAAGTTATTTAGCATCGACGTAAAACGACTAATCGAACTGCAAAACTTGCAGGTTCTTAAGCAAACACACATGCTTTGAAATACGCGTCTATTACTTAGAGTATTTGAGCGAAATGAGCTAGAACTAGATACTCGACGAGTGCAGTCTCTCATTTGACAATCTTTGATATAGTAAAAAATATTACAGAAAAAAAAATTTTTTACCTTTTCTATAGTAAAAAAGTAAAATATGACGCAAGTGCTCCCTCCATATCTAAAAGGTCACCAACCAAAAACTACTGCTACTGCCTTGAATTATTATATTAACATAAACATAGTTTATGCCGTATGAAATGGTTCTCTTAAATATAATTTTCAAGAAACTTAACGAGCTGTTATTGCTTGAGATTTTTCTTTTGCTGTTACTGGGTAGCTTCAGTTTTCTCCAGAATCAAGTAAGTGCGAGTTTTCAGCCAGTTTTATGACACCAAAATCTGTATTTTTTCGTATCCCTTTCAGGCATCAAACTTGTAACCGAACTTTGTATCTGCTTCAAAAATATTCGACGGCAGTGAATGCAAGAAAGGACACGAAAACTTTTTACTAAAGTCAAAGAGTAACGCAGAATATAAGTAAGAGAAGAGTAAGAGTTTTTTTGAAGTGAAACTTTTGAATTGAAACTTCTTTAGCGCGGTGTACGTACCAAGAAAAGCGAAACGAAATTCAAGATGCGTATGCTTGAGAGATGTAGAGGCGATAAGCATTTGCTTGTGCATCTGAAGCGTAGAGAATTAGTGTTTATGCGTTTCCGCTCTTCTCTTGGAACTTATTTGTGCTCATGGAGAGTGCTTTATTCATTCATTTATGTTTTTCAATTGTTTGTGTGCCCTACACGACGCCGATCTTGCATATTAATTTGTGTGTACGTCGCTGTGGCAAAAACGAATGACACGAGTGACACAAAACGAATCGCATTAAACAAAATAAATACAAATAAATGAAGAATATTATAAATCTATATTAATAAAAAAGGTAAATGCTAAATGTTTGTGCACTGCGATCTCCAAAAGTTCTTCAACGATTGCGCTGACAAATTTAGAGAACGTTTCGATTTTTTTTTTCGTTTCTTACCGTTAAATATACTTTTTTTTTGTACTAAGTTTTTACATAAAAAACTGCAGCAACAAGCAACATGCTTCTTCTGCATTTTCTGCGAAATATTACCCAACCAAAGCTTTGCAACAGCACGCGGCTTGCAGTAAAAAAATTAATAAGTCATAAAGGCAACAATATTGACAGGACCATTCCAAGGTGAACATGTACTCATTCCTTGCATTCCATTAATTCCAACGAATAATATGTCATTTCCATTTAAGAGCTTGCAATTCCCAGTTCGATTGGCATTTGCAAACACCATTAACAAAGCTCAGGGCCAATCTTTAGCTGTAGCAGGTTTAGACCTTAGCACAGATTGCTTCTCACATGGACAATTATATGTAGCGAGTTCTAGAGTCGGCAAACCAGACAGATTTATTAATTTTAATAGACAATGCAACAACATAAAATATAGTGTATTAAAATGTATTAAGAAATTAAAGTTATACGAAAGGTTGATATCTTTCACTGCAACGCGTGGCCGGGTACGCTAGTTAATTAATAATTAGCTTAAAACTTTAAATTTCTACCATTCTGTTCAGCAGTTTCACTGCAATAGTGTGCTTATATGCATAGGTGAGGCACATTACTTTTTCTTTAGACAAGTAGAGTACAAGTACCCGAATTTGGAGCATTGGTGCAATTCATTTTTGGTAGCTAACAAATTCGTTTAGTAAATTTTTAGGTTTTCATGAGAATCGAAATGCCCGTTGGCTGGTACGTAAAGGCAACCACCGAAAGCAAACATGCTTGCTATAATATCACTATATAACTTTATACTTATACTGCTTTGTACCATATTCGCGCAAGAGCTCACTCACTGCATATGGCACCCAACTCCATTGCTTATAAGCCTCTTAATTTTAGTAATATATTTAGCACAATTGGTTGTGTTAATGTGGTTTAACTTCGACTTTTGATGACAAGTGTTCCCTTTGTGTGTGCAATTTCTTGTTATTAATTTGTAGGCACTTTCATCAGTCTAATTTGTAAGAGCTCTAAGCAGGCTTTATTTCCACAGAGTTCATGTCAGTGGCATAGACATTTACATTGTATGTGGACTAAATGAAGGTCATAGTCTTAATGGCATTTTGAATGAAATGAAAATTACGAGCATTTTTCGTGCTCTTTGTATTCATTGTTTTTCCTACGTAAATAAAATGAAATGTTTCGCTTTGTGTTGGTAAACGACAAAACCAACAAAAAAAAAAAAAAAAAAAAGAATCTTTTATGCTTTTCTCAATGCTGTCAATGCGTATATGCGAGCTTATTAGAAATTGCTTACTAAGCGTGGGAGAGCATTGCCTACTCCTTTGTCTTAGAGTATCAAGAGTGCTGACTCTTTCAGTCAGTGTCAATAGTCAATGAGTGCGTCTACCATGACCTCACATGTTGTACTGGGAGTTTCGCCTTTTTATAAAAACATTAACACCTGGATTTTTCATATGCATTACGAATAAAATGTGAAATGGAGCTCCGTTGAAGCGTTAAAATGTCAAAATACACGTAT
Source organism: Cacoxenus indagator (assembly GCA_035041755.1). Lineage (NCBI taxonomy): Eukaryota > Metazoa > Arthropoda > Insecta > Diptera > Drosophilidae > Cacoxenus > Cacoxenus indagator. The sequence continues at coordinate 676,408 of JAWNKX010000220.1, read as the reverse complement.
ATGTGTGTGGGCATTTATAATATTTATTTTAATAAACGAAACCTAATACTCGCTGAATGCGTGCGAGTTTCTAGTTAATGCTATAGTCCAACCTAAGAAAAAAGTGCACATGCAGACGCTCGAACGCTATTGCAAGCCATATTTGTTTCACTTTGTGTGCTAATGAGATAAAAGAGCAGACTTTGAGCGCTGAGGCAGAGGATTTGCTCGAGGTGTGGAAGGTCTTGTTGCCAAGCGACTACTCACACTCAAAAAATGTTAAAAATATCCTTGAGACTTGTGTGTTTTGCGCAGTGAGAAATTGCGTCTTGATGCCTAGTCTGATCGTTCTTATTGGACCACATCAGCGAACGCGGAGAACAGGAGGCCTCTTTGAATTGATTCGTTCGTTGTCCGTCTGTCAGTTAGTATGTCAGCAAATATACATACAAACATACATATGTATGTGTACAGCTTATGATTCTGCCAATAAGCTGATGTATACATTTTCATAACTTATCAAGGCTTTCAATTGAAGGGGAAAAAATAATAATAATACAAATAATAAAAATATTAAAAATAGTAATACAAAAGTACCTATTCGCAGCGTAGTTCTGCAATGGTTTTAAGGCAGGGTTTGTTGTAATACAATGCCCAAACGAAAGTTTCTGGTTATTAAACTGAAAAACTAGTTAATAACAATACAAACAATTTTGCTAAACATTATTAAAGTCTATGGAGCCTATTTTGAAAAACCCATACAGACACAAAATGGCAATGGATAGGTCTCATCTTAAGAAGAAGCGCCTAGAATGGCGCTTGACTGGAATGCGCAAGAAAGTAGAAGCGCCGGTCAACTCAAAAACACGCGGCCAACTGCCCATGAGCTAGACAAAGACAACAGCTTCAAGCTGAGTCAGTTGAAGGAGCCTTGTGTAGGCCCTATGCTAGTAAGAGGAGTAAAGCAGGATATGAACCCTGACATTCATTTGAAAAAACTGCAAAAAAAAAAGTATCTGACCGTGAATTCCGCGGCGTGTGGGATCTTTTTTTTAAACTAGCCACATCGGTTGGACGAATTGTCAGCCCTGCCCATGACCATGAGACGGTTTTATTGTTGCCAAAGGGGCGGGCATATAAATTTGGATTGATATATATTTACATATGACGGTAGGTAGTTTATACCAATAATGATGTGGAACTTTATTGCGCATGTTCTTTGGGCATTTGCTTTTGCGCACTTCTTCTAACACCCTTTACGCATTGTAGAGCTTTCTGACTTTGTGAAGAAGCTTGTAACACAATATATGAGCCGTTGTTAAAGTGATAAATGAGTAAACCAATCAACATTACTTAATGAGTTGATGTCCGTGACCATTTGTGTGTCTCTAAACTATTATGGTTTTATCTGAATGATCGGGATTCTTTCGAAAACTAGAAGGAAGCATACGTTTAAAAATGAATGGGATTTGTAAAATTTATGGATCATAATACTACTCCCTACATAATTGTAAGAACTCCGTTAAACCATCTGGACAATGGTCCATAGAAATCAATTATTCTGATATTTTAAAGTTGGAAGTTTTTTCTTTGTTTGTTATAGCTGTGTAAATTGTAAAATTAATTGGATCTGTTCAATACGCCCAGTCCTGAATTTGAATTATTGTTTGGTCGAATGGAGTACAGAGACCCAGAACTTCGTGTTAAATAACCGAAGATCGAGAGTACATATTTTCCCCCCTTTTATGGAACACAATATATAACATATTTAGAACAGTTTTGGTTCGATGTATGTTTATAATCAACGTAGGTATGAAGTTTCGCCTGCACTCATACAAACACATGTCAACAGAGGCCTGTAAGCACACACACAAACACAAATCAATGCATTTGCCATAAGTTTTGTAATTGGTAGCATAACAACGCTATAAATACAAGGAAAATAATAACAAACACAAACATTAATGAAATCAGTTGAAATAGAGCCCCAGTAGAGTAGACCAATACGAAGGATAGCAAAGGAAAGGTAACAAAAGTTATGTGCCAACTGTTGAGCTTCCATACGCTACCGTACCAAGTTACCAACACACATATACACACATCGCCCACACAGACGCTCACACATACAACTACATAAGCATATTCACTCATTCGCCCACTCATTGTGTCAATTGTGCTTCAGAATTCGTCCTTTAGGTTTTACAGTACAATTTCGATAATAGTGACCATCAAAAACGAGGTAGTATACGAAATGTGCTGATTACCGAGATTAAAAAAAAAGTGGGATAAAGCATTTCTCAACTTCTGAATGAATGTTTTATTTTATTGACTATTAATATGTTTAAACATTTTTTATGGGATTAAAAAAAAATTGAAATTCGCATTTGTCGAAGATTTTTTTCATTTTTCTTCAAATTTCTACACATTCGATATATTTCTTCACAATGCAGGATTTTAGAATCTTAATTTTTTTTTCATCACTAATTCAAGTTTGTGCTCCCCTATTGCATTACAGCAAACCGGATGAATTCCTCAGTATGCAGTGAAAGCGTTTACTCTGGCAGCTTTTTTCTCATTATAGATTTGGGAAAGCGTGATACCAATTTCTGAAATTTTTGATCGCAGTTTTTTAGTAGGGGCTGAACAGCAATAGAGTCGTTAGACAGCATTCAGCATTTGCTCCATAAATTTCGGCACAGAATAGTTTGACATTTTCTTTAATGGCATCCGAGAAATATGGTGTTGCCTTTTAACTGCATAAAACAAAAAGAAATGAATGAATGAGATATTTAATCTTTGTTCAATTTAATTTTATGTCTGCATTTGTAGATTTGCCTACATCGTACTCTGTTCCCAGTTGGCGAATTGAATTTCGTCTATTTTATTTATTTGGAATTTCCTTTTTTAATTAATCATTGAGATGATATATTTTTTCTCAGCTATATTTCTCATTATTAATATTTGGCCGCACAGTTAAAGTTTTTTTAACTACTTGAAATTAAAATTGAACCACAAACGTTTATCACAACTGCATCAGCAAATGACTTATTTGAGAGCCAGTTGTGCTTTTCTATCTATATAATTTTTCAGTCACACTCGCCAATCGCATGGATAACGAGGAATCCCCATAATAAACAGCAACATTGATTTTTAAGAAAAATGTCCCAATTTTTGGGGTAAATAAAAAGCATTGGTGTACGGATTACAGTCTACAATGGAAAGTAATTGGTCGTCCGGATTATCGAATTGTCCGATTTAGAGAAAGTATGAATTATCGAGATTGTACTGTATTACACTTGAAGAGTTTGTGGGACGGTAGCTTCAGGAGCACCACTGGTAACAACGGTAGCAACAACAATCACTACGCTATCACGCATACACTCTCAAAGTTTAGACTTTTAAACGCACACTATTATTGTTGTAGTTTGCTTGTTGTTCTTGTTTTGGGTTTAGCAAACGAAGCGACACGAAATGAAATTCGCCTTTTTATATTGCTTTATCCACACATACACGTACATTCACTCATACGCATGTAATGCATGTCGATTCTCATCGGTCTCGTTCTATTGCTTATACTCCTGCATAGATCCAACAATGCCCGGTATTACCATCCTCATTACTCCCCACTACAATCCTCTCTGACTGAGCTGCTTGCATTTATAAATATTTGCCGGCATTTTTTGCCGTTAGCTGTGAGAAAATGTGAAGGCAAACAACAACAATAACAACACATCAACACCGTTTCGTTTTCGTTGTTGTTTCGTTGTCATCGTGTCGTCGTCGTCGTCGTCGTTGTTTTGAAATGCTTTCAAATGCTTACAGGTGTTTGTTTGGGAGCTCTCGTACTTTCTTGCTCTCTCTAACACTTGGACACAGGATTCGTTGTACATTAGTTCTCTCGTTTACGCTCTCGCAAACTGTTGCTGTAAAAACGAGCAAGCAACGTAAGACAGCACAAGATGCGACGACGCAGCCAGCCGAACAAGAATTCAAATTGCCGTTTTTTACCCTTTTTGCCGTTCGTCGGGCATCAACTGCGTTTTGTTCTTACGCACTCTCTCTTGCACTCTCTGTTTGTGTCAGTCTCTCTGTCACTCATGTACGCCATGCTGGCGCTCACCCATCATGTTCGGCATGCTCCAAACTCATTTCTACGTTGCAGTGCATGCGACGCCTTCCTTCAGTTCGGTTGGGTTCGGTTTGGTCCGTTTCGGATAATGCGATGCGTTGTGATTTGACTTGGTGTTTGGCTGACTTCGTTTCTTTTCAGCCGAAGTGTTGCGGCCTTCGTGCGTTTTCAATGCGTTTTTATTCTTTGTGCAAGCTCATTTCGGCGTCAGTTTGTTGTGAACGCTCGACATAAGCAACTCAACTCAACTAGCTTATCCTGAAGCATATAAGGAAGAAGACCAAGCAATGAAGATGCCTTGCCAGCGACTGGAGTTCAAAAATCAGATACTTTTTGAAATAAACTGAATAATATATATTAAAAAGAATATTTTTTTAAACAATTTAAACAAAAAACAACAATGGTGAAGTGATCGTAAATATTTTTGCTTTGTTTTTTTTTTTTTTCTTCAGCGCTTTGTGCTGAAATATAAAGAAAAAAGATTTCGAAAAAGTAATCCAAAAAATGGCAGAGTTTTTTTTATTTGCGTTCTTCAACACGCCTCTGCCAACCGATTTTTGTTGCCGTTTTTTTGAGTGATTGTGTTCGCCAAAAGTGCAGAAAAAATGGTTTCAAAATTCTATTCTGATTCGAATGATTGACGAAGTTGGAAAACTTCGATTTCAAAATTGTAATTAAATTCGAGATTTGATCGCAAACGAATAATTGTTTTGCATTTTCCAATTTTATTGCACTCAGTTTTTCTTAAAAACGTTTTTCTAAAAGATGTGCATTTTGTGCTGTAGATCTTTCAATTGCCAGTATTGGCTTTCATTTAGTTCATATACATATTATATAATATTTACATATTCATATACATATTTATAAATAAATTATATTACAGTTTACATAATACAACTCAGAAAATAATTAATAGAACTATTTAATGACCTCAACCAAAATATATATATATATATATTTGTACGGGAAAATGGAGAAAAACTTTACATAATATATTGTTTTAATTTTGAGATTAATTATAAGGTTTTTATTTAATAATAAATACGGCGCCCGTTGTGATTTCTCTATGAGCAAGCGAATGCCTCTGCTGTTATCAGAAGAATGCCTGACTTTCTTTATCACTCTCACCTCAAACGAGCCGCTAAGCGTTCCATAACAATTTCGAAATAGTTTTTCGAAGTGGTTTGAGGCTTAATTGAACATTTCTCATTCTAGTTTCAAAATTGGCTTACTTGTCATGTTGGTCATGTCATGTCATGTCATGTGGTATCTATCTCAAAAATTGAGATAGATACCACTTTGAACTAAGAAGATAAATTCCCTAAAAATTGATTCAAACAAATTTTCGAGAATTGTAATTTTCCCTAGAAACTTCTCTATATATATAAAACCGAGTGAGAAAAAGCGTTTGTTTCCCTCTGCTGACCGCAATTTGCAACCAATTTAGTTGGTTTTCTTTTAAAATGTAGATAATTACGGTACGAACTGGATAGGCAAAAAAAAAAAATTTCGATAACATTTTAAAAAAATTTTAAAAATATTTTAAAATATTCGCAATTAATTTTCTTACCCATTTTAAAAAAAATGGTTAAATATTTAATTTGAGTAAATAGAACAAAAAAAAAAAAAAATATATATATATATATATGTATTTACGATATATGTATTCCCTATAACTGTCTCTATAAAATAGCATATATTTCCAACTGATTTTTAATGCACTTGAACTGAGCGTTTTTAGAAGAAACTTGAATGGAAAATACATGGTTTCGCAAATCTATAGAGTTCATGGATTCGGAGATCTCCGTAAGATTTCCTAGACAATTCTATTTAAATATTTTAGAAAGTACGTGAAAAAATTGTATTTTAATGCTGAGAAATATATTTTTCCCAATATGAATTTTCTTCCAATAATCTTAATATATAAAAATCACGTAGCACTATGTTCGTTCCTGCTAATCTCCGGAACTACGCAACCGATTTCAGTGAAGTCTTGGTTCCAGCTTGAAAGTGAGGATAGTTTTGGACTCGGTTATTCGTACAGAAAACGTAAAGTTTTCCGTGTAATATTTTTGTAAATTCATTCTCAATCCATTTTCTCGCTCATTTGAAGTAAGTATTCTAAAAATTTATTTTAAAAAAAAATTCATTTGGATGCTTAGGTAAATATTTTCGATATTTACGACTTCCAAATAACTTTATTCAATCTATTTTCTTTTATTTCTACCGACCTTTATTGTTCAATTTGTGTACTCTTAAAAATGAATACACTCACTTCGCGTGAGTTGATTCGAAAGCTTTTCGTAATGTCAATTTTCAAAATTTTTGCAGAAAATAAAATTTAAAAAAAAAAATAAAAAAATTAAATAATTAAATTGAAAAAAAATTTTTTGTTGGGTTTCCTCTTATTTCTGACCTATTTCAACTAAACATTCCCTAGAGATAATGCGATTCAGTTGTAGTACTTTTTTGTACCAACTTTTCCTATTTTTTCTTTTCTTTTGCATACATTTTTCACTCAATTTTCTAGGAAATTGTTGCTGAAAGCCCTTAACAGTTAAATAAAAAAAATTTTTTCGCACTGAAAGTGTTTACCCAAGTCAAATCTAAAATTATGGAATTAGCCGCATGCCGCAAAACACGGCAACAACAAGTTATTGTAACAAAAATAAAAAAATAAATAAATTAAAAAAATATATACATACTCGTGTATAGGAAGAGTTTATTAAAACAACGTCTGTGAAACTTTTGCGTAGACAACTTCAAATTGCGCCATTTGCTTCTTGCTCTTCGGTAGCAGCCACAGGTTCGTTCGTCCGTCCGCGCCTTCGTCCTTTCATATCCGTGCGCAAATATTTAAATTTTATTTTTATTTCTTGTTGTTGTCTTATTTTTGCCGTGTTGTTTGCTAGCATTTCACCTACACCGCTTCCTTTAGCGACAACATGCCAAACCGCAATTCATGGTGGTTCTTGTCAACCACTGCACTAAAATAAAGGCTCCTTCTTTGACTGTTAGTAGTTGGTGTTTTTTTTTTCTTTTTCATTTTAAAGTTTCCACTTTTGAGACGTATTCGAAAGCAAAAAACAAAGAGGGAAAGAATAAAAAAAAAAAATGGAGCTCTCGGTTCGTTGATTCGAATGGTGAAGTTTAATCTTCGTTGGTCCTCCTTGTTTTCGTTGGAACGTCGCTGTCGCCTTTTTGACAGATCAGACGTTCTATGCGTTATGAATATCTCTTTGCTAGCCAATTTTAAAATAACATTGAAATATCCCCAATTAGTTAAATTAGCTTAGTCGTAGCAAAAAAAAAAAAAAATAAATAAATAAAAAATAAGAAAATAAGAAAAAAATAAAAAAAACTAAACTGGTAGTTTGTCCTTAGAAATTATATAAAAATGTTAGTTTTAGATATGGCCCGAATTAATTGAATTGTTATATTCGTAATAGTCGTAAAGAGGGGATAATGGTGGTCAAATACCTACAGCCTATTTCAGATTATACGAAAATTCCATTGTAAATTTAGTCTTGAAGCCTTTACCAAGAATTGTGCGCTTGAGGAAACTAGTTCAGTTAGTTCAAAATAAGTTAGTGAGAAGGAAAATTGGTGGTCCTATAATTATAGCATATTACGAGTTCTATGTAAGTTCCAGGATGCATGGTTAATTCAATTTTCATTCAAGGGTTAATGGGACAACACTTTTCGTTCGTGCGTTTGTTAAAAACGCATGTTCTCCGGTTCTATTAGAGCTATACAGCTAAAATGTTTACTTTGGGTGCGATTCGAAGCCTTCTGAGTTTTTGGTTTGGTTTTTTTTGTATCGGGTAGATGGTCTTGGTATGGGTTATTCAATTATTCAAAGAATTATTATAAGAATATGTATAAGAATATAATGCGTACACAAAATAGGCACTGAGTTCTCATTCAGATTTATACAATCTTTTTTTTGGTTTATCATTATGAAATAGGTTGTCTGCTATTCCGATTCCCTCACTCAATAATAAATACAGAACACACAAATTTGTTTGAAGGCAAGACAACGTGTTCTGCTAAAGCTAATATTATAGTAAAATTAAACTAGAATACAACTGCGTTTAAGCAGAGTCGCGGTTTACATTTCTCAAATATTATATATAAAGACTATATTGCCTTTCGCAAAATGCTCGACAATGTGTTTCGTCGTGCATTTTGTATTGCGTTGTCTGTGATATGTGCCTGCTGTCGTGTTGCTGTGTGTTGCCTTGTTGCCACATCTAGCGTACAATTATGGTCGACAGACAGCGGATGTATGGACGGATGTGCGGCAATAAGTATAGATATTTAGCAAAAAAAACTTCGCGTTACAATGTGCGTCTCGAACGTGTTCTTTTGCTAATAGCTTCTTTTGAAGACCGTTAAGATTTTAAACTAACACACGCACACGCACACGCACACGTACCCATACAAACATGCGTACGTGTGTCTTTCTGTCACTTGTTAGCTTTTGCGTGACCGAAATCAAAGCTGAACTTGAAAAATGTCGCTTGCGCCTTGATGCTTTTTTCCTGCTGTCGCTTTTCGTGTACTCTTTTGCATTCATTACTTGGTTTCTTCGACTTCCGCTGTTCAGTTGCGTAGCTTCTGAGTGCTCTATATTCGTTAGTTGCCTGACTGGCGTATACGTCATATATTATTTGTCGTGTGTTGCGTTTTTGAAATGCACAGTTTCTCAATTAATCTGAGGTCCTTGTCGCCGTATTTCGTTTATATATGCGGAGAGTATCTAACAGCACCAATAAATGTACATCGATGCTATGCAGAATTTTTCGTTAATTTTTATATGCACTTTTCTTTCCAATTCACTATTCGCTAGAAACATGAAATCAAATCAAGTCAAGTTTTACAAAAACAAATTTTCAGTGAATGAAAAACGCAAAAATAAATAAATAAATAAATAAACTATCTCAAATCGACGTAACACGACGACGCATTTAATTGTGCTACATAAAGGTAGGTACTCGTAAGTATGTACTAGATACATTTGCATCAAATTACTTATATAATAATTTTAAACTACCATAAGTATAAGATTGCATGCAACTCCAGACGCAAATGCAATACTCCACTCTGACTTGATTCTTCCAAGTTGCCAACGAACATTTTAACGTTTCTGTATATCGAAATTTTGTAGCTGCACATGTTTGGCTGGCTGTGTGTGCGCGCGCGTGTGTAGCAAATTAATTTGATTTGTCCGATGTCCTTATGGTCTTTTAAATGCATTCAGTGGCATGTGACGCCCATTTTCACATTGCCTGCGTGCTTTTCAGACGTGCTCTGATTCTGCTGCGTATGTGTCGACGCGAATTTAATACGATTTAATTTTGTTGCGAATCACGAATTTTTTGTACTGAACATAAAAATGCCTATGATATTCTCTTTAAATAATACTCTACATGCGCTGCATACTATTGTAACTTTTGGACGTTGTATGTTTTAAGTATGAGTATCATATACTCTTACAAAGTCTTGGTCAGCTCAATGAGTCTCATCCAGCTGTAACTGGAAGTAGGAAAAACTGAGTTCTGAGAAAATCTCACGTCTCCTTTCATTTTTGCTTCAGTAAGGTAAAAGTCAACTTCGAAAGTAGTCGTATTTCTTTAAAAAAATCTGACTTTAGCAGCTTACGAGCAGCACTACTGCTACGCAAGCTGAGGAAAGTAGGCATGCAGAAGTAGCTAAATTAGCAGCTACTGTGATTTTTCTCAAACAATTTAGTTACTTATTTCAGTTTCTAATTTACCTAATATGCTAGTTAATCAACTTGATTATCCAAGAGTTTGTTTGTTTGTTAGTTCTATAAATCGAATAGTTTCTTGTCTGTCTCCAGCGGGGTTTGAACCTCGGCCTCTGCGGTTGGCAGCCTAGTGCACTTACACTAGGCCACCGAGGCGGTATTAATGCTTTAAATAAAATTCTTTATATCAGTCTTTTTCTATTTACTCATACTTTTTCTTACCGAAAAGTAGCATATTAGAAGACACTACAATACGAGGGGGGCATAGTCATAAAGTGCTACCTCAACAACTTATAAAGTTAACAATTAAGAAGACAACTTCTAATTTCATACCAATAGTAGTTGTTTAGAAGCATTTATTTCAAAGCTCGTTTTCATACGCGTGCCTTCGTATTTTGTGCTTCAAATTCACTGGCAATAGCAGTATGAATGAAGTAGGATTGTAGCAGGGTAGACAGAATTATAGGTAACTCTTAGCCTAACGTAGTCAGGAAAAAAGAATGAATTTCATTGTAATTTTCTCATATTGAAAAGGGCACGGTAATTTTTTTTTTTTTTTTTTTTGCGAAAAGCAATAGGAAAGAATCATTCTTCAAGCATAATACAGCCAAAGTAGGGTTACTGTAGGGTAGTTCTTTGAGTTAGGTTAGTTCTATTTGAGCCATATCCGTCTGTCTGTATAGTATGTGTAGCTAGTGATGTGTAGAGCGGAAGGAGTAGATCTACGAGTATACAAACCTATAGGAAGAATTTATTCATAAAAGTTTCTCATATTTCGTAACGAAATATTAGTTGCAGAACTGCCCCCAATAAGAAGTCTGTTTTTAGTAGTACGGTGTGCGGCATGTTAACATCGCATAATGCACGAATATAAAGTTGTGAATGCACAAAGCGATTGCATTGCAGCAGCCGACATGATGATGTTGGTGAAATTTCGTGTTACTCTGCAGTAGTCGAAGTCAGAACGCACAAAAGTCGACAGAGTTGATTATGGGTTCGATAATAATCAATTTAAAGAATTATTTATTGGCAGTGCGCGTTGCATGCCAAAAATGTGTGAATAACCAATGGTTTGTGGCTTCGGCTTGCACTGCAATCAATTCAGAAATCCTAATGCTCTACTTCTCGTCAATCGTCAAGTATTAGGTTATTAGTAACATTGATTACAAATTTTTGAAGATAGCCTCACAAAATTATATTTAACGTTCGTTCTGTGTACCTAAAGTTGTCTCAACAAATAAGATCAGAATATATAAGGAAAGGCTTAGAAAAGATTTGGTCACAAAAAATAAATAAGTAAATAAAAAAATTAATTAAAAAAAAAAAATATAATAAAATTGGGCAAATCACAGGCGTTTGAAGTGAAACCTGTAACTGTGAGCAAGCATTATTTTGTGAGAGCGAGAAACAAACAGAAATATTGTTACCAAAAAATATTGTTACCAAGCTTTAAAATTATTTATGGTAACTAAAATAAGAAATAAATTTGGAGTTTTGGTTTGGAATTGATCAATATTTCTTTGAAATACACCGTCAATTACGTTTCATGATTTTGTTGATATTGGCTGTTTGTTGTTTTTGTTTTCAGAGACGTGTGCCACTGTTATTGTTGTTCTTGCTGTATTTATATTTGCCGCATACCCTTCTTGCCTATAAAGCTTTAAATAAATGGAAAATTATACCAAATTCAGGAATTATTTGATCTCTACGATAATGCTATCAATGAGAGCAGTTAAATCACTCTTGTATATATGAAATGGCAAGAAGAGAATGTGATTGATTGAAACACTGACTGACTGACTGGCTGACTAATTGAATGGATTGCGTTCAACTTTAAAGGGGATTGTCAAATTGGTCAAAGTATGTGTACGAACAAAGTTACAGAGTAAAGTCAATGATAGTGGTTGGATAGAAGAGATAAAAATTATAATAATAGCTGGAAACAAGCCATAGAAGGCATGTTTATGTCTTTGGTATATTAGGCAACCAAATTGGTCTTTAGAATGTGAGAATGAGTCGATTGGAAATCGGTTAGTATTTGATTTGCTTTCGAATATTCTGTATCTAATTTATTTGATTTACTTATGCCAATGTTGGTGGTGTTAATTTGATTATGTATCCCTTAAACGCTTCAGGGCCTAAAAGCTTTTTGGGCCGCAGTACGCGTACTCTATTTCTTATATATTTTAAAGTTGTTTGAATAAAGATAGCCCTAACTGCGGTCAGCGTGCGAAGGTACTCAGTAGTAGAGACAACGGTTAAAGTCTGTTCCTCTCAAAGAAAAAAAGATAGCAATTACAAGTCAGCGACACATATATACCATATAACATGAATAAGTGTGGGTTTTTATATTTTTCAAGTTTTAAATGCTTCTAGGCGTACTGACTTAGTTGCGTTACATATTCTGTCTGCACTTTCTCAACTTGAAAAATGTACAAAATAATCAGTGTTTCTTCTTAAAAGTTATAAACAAGTTATTTGCATTAAGTGGCTGCGTAGATTAAACAGAAAAGAGCAAATAAACACAAGCAAAAGCCTTTGAAAAATGTCACCAAAAGCAATTTCGACGTATCTGGTATACAGAACAACTGTTTACAGTTTGTAGCATATTTGCAACTGACTTGTGTTGTGTAGTTGTGGTGATGATGAATGTAAGTGGCACAAAGTAGTAGGATACTCAGGTATATTAAAGTAAAGCGGATGCACATATATAGCGGTATCTGATGTGAGAAACTGAAAACCAAGCAATGTGCCAAAAGGCAGACAAACAATGATGAGTGGACGAACAGTCAGCTGCAGCGGCTTTAACAGTTAACACTATGCGAATGCACACTTTTCATATTGTTTATAGTAACAGTTCGCACAAACAGAATCGCAATGTTAACTTGCTTTACCAAATATTACACATTATACAATATTTGCTTGTTAAAAAATGTCATTAGTTCGCATTTTGAATGCAAACAAAAAAGTTTGATGTATTGTATCTAGATACACTTCCATTTCCATTTCCACTTGGTCATATTTGACGACGCCTTTCAAAAAGCTTCATGTCTTTCACACGCTCGCTAAGTTGGTATTAAGTATGCCATGATTTTCTACTGAATTTCCCACTACTTGACGGATTTCAATTAATCAATTAAGTAGTTTGAGACAATCCCTTCTTCCATAGATTTTTTATTAGCTTGTTGTTTTTTATTTTATTAGAGTGCACTGTTAATGGTCAATTAGACTGTTAGAACCTTCAATTAGAAGTATATAAACAACACCGCCCATATTGTAAGTAATGATAACAGGGTAAAACTCATGCGTGTGCCAGACTTTGATCCCAGAAACAGGCACACACACTCCTACTTCACATTCAGTGTAAGCTCGATTAAATTGGATTGACTTGCTGGAAAAGTGTTTTTCCGGATGTCTCGTGGATGTTCGTAATCCCCTATTGGTAAACACATTTATTGTGCTAGCAAGTACATGCTCACATGTGCCTACATTTTTCAAGTCCTTTTGCCAACCTATTCCCCCAACGACTGATAATATTTTCATATATTCTCATCAGCTGTGCTACTTGTTTATTTACGTACTAAGGTTAGCCAGTAGAAATTCTGTAGTTAATTAGAATTAGCGAGTATGTTCTTAAAGTTTTAGTAATTAAAGTTCTGCTTCGAATCCCAATGTTGTGAAATTTCGTGTACCCCACCATCTCTTCGGGTTTAGTTGGCAACTCCCACAGCTCCGAATTACTGCCTTTCATGGTGGTGTATGTTCTATTGAAAAGCACTAATTAGAGCCTTGCACGAATGCATAAGCAAACATATCCAACTACATTCGAAAATTCATTTCATTTGGTGTGGAAAAAATAAAAATGAAATGAAATTAAATGCCTCGTATTCAGTTCATCGGAATATTTCCAAGAATTGGCGAATAGTTGTAAATATTCTGCTTCGGCAATCACTTCGAATGTCGCAATCGGCATTTGGGAAAGCAGCCTGAACGGCTTTCACTTTTCAACCTTTACACTTACTTCAAACTAGTTTCAGGCGTTCACTTTGTTTAAAAATTGTTTTCTTCGCATTTAGTCGGCGTTCGAAATAAAATATAATACGGCCTGACCAAGCATTTGGTATTTGCAAATATCGGCACGAAACTCCATTCATTCAGTTTGGTCGGGCGAGGACTTGAAACTTGTTTCGCTCATAACGAAACAAATGCCTTGTTTGGCGTTTCAAATGCATTTATGCAAGACTCTAGTAGCAGTACAAAGGGAAAGGTACTAATACTATGTAGATCTGAATGGGCCAGTTGCTGTTGAAGTTGACCGAAAATTTACTAAAAGGATATATAAGATCATAAAGTTCGTAAAGCTTTCAATGCCTTCTGAATGTAATTAATTTCTACAGAAATATTTGCTCTGTGTATATGCTAGATGCATTTCATACCATTTTAGCCTTTACCCTCAATAACCTATTAGTCATCCCTAAGGAGTGTTTTGAACTAATCTTAGAGATAAGTAGCTTATTACATTAGTTCTTTGTGAGTTGTTTCTATCAGGCGTGAAGAATCCAATAACTCGTACTCAGAGCAAACAGTGTGACGATAGTGATTTAAGTATCTGCTTTTTGTGCGATGTCATTGATTTGTCAATGGTAGTGTTGAATTGTTCTATCAAATCTATAATCATAAAATATAGAGATCTTAAGTCGGTGCTGCAAGCAGAAGAAACAAAACAAGTAAGTTGAAAATGTCAGACAAGGATAGTGATGGTAAAGGTAAATGATGCCATTGGGGGAAACTATGCGTTGCTTTTTCTGCGCTTCCTTTTCATTTTTATTATTGTGTTTTTTATTTATATTTTATTTGTTTGCTTTTTCCTAACACATAGACAAATATCGAAAAGAAACAAAACCTAGTATGCAGACTGCTTGTGTGTGCTTCTTGAGTATCCCCCCTGTTCGGTTTGCACTACACTGCGTGAGTTTGGGGTTCACGGCTTCAACATTATTTTTCGTACCAGTGACAAAAGTCGTTGTCACCGTACTTGCCATTGTTGTTGCCTTTCCTATTCATCAATTGTTTTTTATTTTATTTTTTTATTAGTGATTTTCTTTTATTTGCCACATTTGCCTAGATATACTTGGCTGGTTTGAATTTTCGTGTTGATGTGGGTTATAGAGAGTGATGAATGAACTGCGAGTGAGCATGTGACGGAGTGCGACTAAGAGTTCAAAGCCCTCGACAATCATCGGCTTTTAGACAAATATTTAGACAGTCAGTCAGTTAGACAATCGTTCATCTGCTTTTTCACACACTCTGGCATTTGTGTTTTCGTTTGGGGTATTAAATATGTTTGTACTCTTCACGCTATTTGAATAGTATTAAAACTTTGTCATGAAGTGTTTAAAGTGCAGCAGTCATCGCAGGTGTATATGTTGTGTAGTTGATCGTACAGAGACAGGTTTTTTTAACGTACTACTCTCAATACTCTATCAATTTTTTAGATGCTCTATAAACTGAAACAGAGAGTATGAATTTCAATAGAATTGCTGCCCTAATGAAAGCTTTCTGTTTCTTAATTTAATAAAGACATGCTGTTATCACATTGTAAAATGCCGAACCTAGTAGTTTATTAATTTTTGTAGATAATTTTTTGAAGATGATACAATGTGGGCGATATAGAAATAAAGGCTAACCCACAAAAGACTAGAGAGCGAACATTTTGTCTGGTTACTTGTTCCAAGATCCCGCCCTTTATTTATATATATAAAATACAAAAGTTCAACATTATTGATTGAGTGTCTCAGTTTGACACAACATTAAAATGAGTCATTTAGTAACCATTTATATGGTTAGATAGTTTGACTCAATAGTCATTGTCATTGGGTGATCATAGCGATCCATTTTCAATATCGGACAATATTTTTGTGTGAGCAATTATCGCAATACAAATGTGGCGCATTCCTTTCTTAATTGTTTATTTCTAAAATATATAAAACCATTCGCAAATAATTTTATTAATAATAAATAATTTTATAAATATAAATAAAAAGCGTGTTTGTCAATTCAATTTTTGCACAGTAAAGAAGAAGTATTTGTATATACCATATGTTTAACTGAACTGTATAGACTGGCAATTATAATTTACAGACTGTTGTGCATTTTTTTTGTTGTGTGTTAAGAATAGGGCGTCTATACAAATTGGTTCTTTAGAGTCTAAGCTGGATGGATAGCAGAAACCGACCAGATCCGACCACTAGGAGGAGGGACTTGCACTCAAGTTCGTATAACAATTGAAAATCTTTTTTGTTGCATAGAGCCGAAATTTGTATATACATACAATGATCTCAACATTTTTGTATAGTATTTTGAAGCGTCCAAGTTTAGTTTTGAATGACTTTACCTCAAGTCATACACACAAAAAATTTATGTGTTCGAAAGGTAATACAATTTTGGCATAGCCACTTTTATTGACGTTTTTATTTTTTGATAATTTTTATTGATTTATTTAAAACATTTTTTTAAAAATAATTTATAAAATTTTTTTTAAAATAATTTTTTCTAATTCTTGGTTTCTGACGTTTATGACTTAAAATTTTTTTTAAAAAATTTTTTTTTAAATTTATTTTTGAAAAAAAAAATTGAAAAAAAATTTTTTTTAAAATAACTAAAAGTTTTCTTTTTCAAAATAACTTTTATTTTATTTCGGTTTTTTCTCCTTCTCGACTTTTTTGATTTTTTTTTTATATTTTTAAAATTTTTTTTAATATATTTTTTATATTTTTTTATTTGTTAAAATGTTTTAAAATATTTTTTTTTTTTTAAATTTAATTTTATTAAGATTTTTTCTTACTTGGGGCCATTGGAGTTTGTCTTTCTACATTTTATTTATGACTCCGTACAATAGAAAATTTGTACTCATTTTTCACACTGTCTCAACCCACTTTGTGGCACATTGCCCTCACCGAAACACTCACTTTTCCCTTTCCATCAACAACATATTCATCGTCAGCAAGCTTATGCGCTGTATGAATGTGTTGGCCTGTGTATTAGTGTGTGTAGCTATGTTCTATTTGCCCAAGGACATTGACATTGAGGCTCAAAAGTGTAACTAAAGCGGTCATAGCCCTTCTGTGCTTATCTGAAAAACATAAAAGAAAACTCATAGACCGACAGACTCATAGATATTTTGTCGCTGTTTCTCTGTCTGTTTCTGTTTCGGTTTCTGTTTTTTGTTGCTGTTTTTGCTGCTGCGATTTGTGCTGCGACTACTTTTGCACCAGTGACTTGACCTAGCTCAATGTTCTCTCGCTCGCAACGCGATTCCCTCAACCATGTACTGCTCGGTGACGCCATTTTGTTGTTGCGGTGGATGTAGTCGTTTTTGTTATCTTTATTGTTATGCTTGTTGTTGTCGTTTGTTTTTGTTGCGGATGTTAGTGTTCGTGTTTCGGTTACTTTGTTTGTTTTCAAAGCGTTTTGTTCCCTTTTGCTTCCTGTTATATTTCGCTGTCGATTTTAGGTCAATTAATATTTCTTTTATGGCATTTTAGCCAAATGCTTTTAAAATTTATCGCATGGGATTTGTTTTGGCACTCAACAATAACAACAATAATAATAACAACAACAACAACAACCAAATCACAAACAATTTTCAACGTGTTCCAGCATATTGATTGATCGAGCGAGCCTCCTTCACTCATCCATTTATGCAAAATACTTGCTTGTCATTGTCTAACCGTCAGCCTATATATATATATATGGATCTCTTTTTTTTCTTCATTGCATTAATTTCTACAGTGCAGAGTTCAACTAATGGATAACCAAATTAGTTGTAATATTTTAAGCAAATATAGTATTCGTTTTGTCGTTATATTGATGACATTTTACCTATAAATTCTTTGAGAGTATATGACCTGCACTACTTGTCTTAAAGATTTGTCTCTATATCCGGTATGCTGTTATAACCGCTGTACAAGTCTTTGAAATTTTTGCTCTACACAGCTCAAGGTCTTTAGGCCAATAAACAACTGCCACTAGACTAAGCCGTCTGAGTATCATAAACCTTTCCTGTGTAACTCATTAAAATCTAGGCTTAAGCTAGGCTTAAAATGAGCGAATCACACGAGCATGCTCGTCGTGTATGGCCGGCTTTAGAAATCCGATGCTGCTCTAATTCTTCGAATGAATAGTTTTCACAGGGTTTATGAAAATCACTTCCTATAAATTGTTACTACTCTATACCCATTGATATGCTATTGGAAATCTTGACTCCTTTATTATTTCCCTCTTCTCCGCATTCTGAGCGTGACATATTCAACTGAGCGCGTGATTGCCTTGCTGTATATACTTTTTGCCTACCTCTAACCCAAGTGCTTCCTTTATTCAAGGTTTCCGAAAGCTTCTTAACTGCTATTCAGATATTCACAATTATTCAACAGTCTCTGCTTCTTTCTTTTTCAATAACTTCTTGCTTTTACTAACTTCCTGCTTTTCCTGACTTGGGCAAACAACTAACAGAATTTTCCAAAGTCAAAATGAAATATTCCTTTTTTTTTTGCATATTTTTGTCATTCAGACACACACGCATTCACAGCATTACGTGTATATGCACAAACGCTGCTCACACACGACGTTATGCCTCCTGTTTGACCGAGTTATGATATAAAAAACTCATATGAAAAACGTCAAATATTTTTTTGATTTCCATGCTGTATGTTTTGCCAATTAGTAGCTGAGCTGAAGAGAATTTTTTGTACTTTTTGCTCATGTGTGCAACACTTTTTGGCTCATCTAACACGCCCTGTCGTTGCTGGTAAAGACCAATAAACGAGATCATAAACGGCAGTTTGCCTACATGACTTTGTCATCGTTGCATCCTTGAAGTCATGTTCATCTGCATAGCTACGGTTGTTGGTGTTATAAGCAGTTTATATGCAAATTTCATGAGCTGTCAACAACAATTGAGCACCTCTTGGTTGTGAGCTGTGTGCGTTTGCAGTCGTCTAAAGCCTTTTTCTAGGTACAAAGTGCCTACTTCAATTATTCATGCAGTTAAAGATCATGTTGAGTTACAGCTGTGCACAATTCTCTGTCTATGTATGTTTGAGTGTATGTATGAGTCCAATTAAACATTTTTCTTTTACACAGATGTTTGTAATGTGCTCGTGTCTAAACAACTTAAATTTCAACTTAATCAGTTAGTCATAATCTCTAGGAAAATCAAATCCCACAAGGAAATAATTCCTCAGAATGACTTCAGTTTTTGCGATGCGTTCTCACTCTCTACTTGCATTTATTCGCACAATACATAAAGTCCGTTTAATCCTTGTCTGTGATGCAGTCCAACATAGTCAGACTCTCGAAAATTCTCAAAGTTAGTTTATTAGTTTTTGGCTCACACACATATATATATATACTATATTATATGTACTATATACTACTATATACTATAATATGTACTCATCGTATATACAGTAGTGTGCAAAACCTAAGCACCTTTTCGTACTCTCACGAATATAGTTGTCACCCACCTTTAAACGTACTTTTCGTGAAATCCGATTTGCACCCATTTACGTATTGGTATGTGTCCTACAAAAACAACAAATCACAGTTTTAAAATTCTTTTATTAACAGTAAATCCAAACTAAATAACAAAATTAACTAAAAAAAATATATTTGGTGTAGTACCCGTTATTTTTTACAACAGCATCACATCTTCGAGGCTTGACTCAATTAAATATGAAATTATTGTTGGTTGTATATTTTCCTTTTCCCATTGTAATTTTAACTCTGTCAGCAATTCCGATTTGTTTTTGAACCGTCTTTTCCCAACACGACTTTTCAATATCGAAAATAAGTTTTCGATGGGTTTTAAGTCAGGCGACTGTGCCGGCCAATCGAGAACATCGATTCTACGATTTGCGAGTCACTCCTTAATTAATTTTGAAGTATGCTTCGGGTCATTGTCGTGTTGGAATATTCATGAAAGTGGCATATTCCATTCGGCATACGCCAGAATCACGCTCTCCAAAATATGTTTGTATCCAAAGCGATCCATTATGCCCTCTATTTCATGAAATGGTCCAATCCCAAAACCCGAGAAGCACGTCCATATCATAACACTTCCCACTACCACCTGCTTTCTCATTATAATGGCTCTCATGGCTGACTAAGACAGCTCTCCACTTGTCGACTGACCAATTGCTATATTTTTTAGCAAAGTTCAACCTTAAAATTGTTTTTTACATTTTAGAAAAGGTTTTTATGAATAAAGCTTTTCAGAGCATGTTGCTTCGTAAGCATCGGTTTCTTCAATACAGGATAGCTGCTAAGGTTAGCTTTAACAGCACGTCTACGAATAGTACTGGAGTCTACGTTCAAATGCAAATTAGACAATATTTCCCTTGAGGAATGAAAGGGATTTGATTTAATTAATCTTGTTATTTTTCGGCCTTCCTCCAACATTGTTGTTTTCGATGTTCCCATTGATTATATATTTCTTAATCAATTGTCTGTGAGTTTTGTCTGTGATACATTTTGTTTATAAAGATCGAATTTGAAATTTTTTATCATATTTGGCTCGCTCCACATTACAACTGACAACAAATCAACCACCTGTTCGCAATCACTACGCAAAACCAAAAGTTGCTTTGTTGTTAATTTTGTTTTTAGTTTGTATTTCCTGTTAATAACAGCATTTCAAAAGTGCGATTTGATGTTTTTGTAGGACACATACCAATACGTAAATGGGTGCAAATCGGATTTCACGGAAAGTACTTTTAAAGGTGGAGGACAACTTTATTCGTGTGAGGACGAAATGTTGCTTAGGTTTTGTACACTACTGTAAAGCTTTGTAAAGACTACAAGCACTTGAAATATATGTTGGCTAAATTGCTGTACAGACGTTGAGAACATTCTCTCCATATCTCGTATTATTAGTATTGTTTTTTATATTTATTATTCTTATTATTTTTATTATTATTCCTATTATTCTCATCATCATCTATTACATCCTTTAAAATTTTAGCTGAATATTGTTCATATTCTGGTCTGTGCCCATCTAAATGAGACCACATTGTTTTTTTTTTCATGCTCTTCATTTATTTATTGAATTTACTCTTCTTTCTTAGAGACTAACAATAATTCATCTGGAAGTTGCTGCTGTATACGACGGCCTTCCTTATATCATGAGGCTGGCAGGTCGTTTCTTCTATGTCGGGTTTCAGTATTTCTTTGTGTGAAGAATCTTGCTAGTGGATTCGGGTGGACGTTTAGTTTATTTTTTATTTTTAAACGTTTTTATTTAACTAAGCCTCTTTGGTTCAAAGCTTGTAATTGAAATGTTGCCCACTTCCTGTTGACCAATTTATCTGAAACTTGGTACACACCTTTGATTCTGATTTAAAAAGTATAATAATTTGTCAACTTTACCCTATTGACCTCACCAGGCTCATCATTGTAAGATAATGTCAGATTTACAGTAGCGCCATCTATTTTGAAGATTCCATACGTTTGAGTGAAAACGGAACCATTATGGGATCACTGGTGTGTTTCGCTGACCCACTTTTACAGCCAATGTGCTTGGCATCTACTGGACCGTTTAAATTCTGTGATATATCAAATGAAAGGGCTTGTTGCAAGGTTCTTAACTTTATAATTTTGAAACAAATAGTATTAAAGTTATTTAAGAAAATAGACAAAAATTTACTATTCCGCTCACCTGATCCCTGAAACTAATCAACCTAAAATTTCGAAAAAAAATACAGAAAATAGTTCTCTACTTACAGATGTCGGCAAAACCTACAAGAAATCTATGGTTTGAACATGACGTGGTAAATCATACTGCATTTGTAGTCGTGACTCAGAATAATCCTTCAAGTCACTCAAAAAAAAAAAAAATTAAATTAAATTTGTGAAAAAACATTTGAGTGAAACTTATTGAGTGAGCGTTGTATCAGTTACTTGCTTAACGAGAACGGAGTGAGTGGATATGATTGACGCACGTTACCTACATTAATGAATTACATGCGTTAAGTCAATTCTAACAATGCATGTTTGGTAACATTTGTAAAGCGACTTTTAGAGGCAATGATGTTTAAAAAGCATGGTAGAATATTCAATGTACCGAACCCTCTCCACTCACACTTGGCTGTACATTTTATTATTATTTTTTTTTTTCAAATTTTAGTTTTAGGCCTTTTCAAAATGACAAGGGCATTATCACCATCAAAAACTAGTTAGAATGCTTTTATTGAAACGTTCGCTAATTTGTGTTTATTTTATGCATTTCATTTAGCTAAGCTAAGCTGTTCGTAGTTGTGCCATAAGGCGCTCAATGTTTTTTGCAGAACTACCCCTACGATCACTCCGATTTCATTCGCTCGTGTCTAATTGGCTTAACTGGCATTTCAATTAAGCAACTTCGGCGTGGCAAGAAGTATGCCAAACTGGTAAATTACTTTTTCTTGTCATGCTGTTCATGCTGTTCTTATTGTACTTAGTGTACTTATTGTTGTTTCTCTGCTCTGCTTTTCACTTTCAAGAAGCACGTTATTGGTTTGCTTTTACATTTGCCTTGTCTTGATTTACTCTGCCATTAGCGCAAATATCAATGAGAACTTTCACATTCGTTCGTCTTGGCGTTTTCGTTCTTGCTTGTCTGCCTATATTCCTATATGTCTGTTTGGTTGTTTGTCTTTAGCAAACAACTTTGCGCTGGTCTGTCATGGCGTTCCTGTGCCTCATCTGTCATTTGTTGCTAATGCTCATCAAATCGAATCGAAACGAAACGAATGCATAGGAATGCGTTGGGTTGTGCTGTTATTGTTATACGTTGTTGCTATCTGCTGGTATCTGCGTGTATTTGCGTATACGTGTACTGGGTTCCACTGTACTTAGTTTTGGATACGCGCTGTGAAATTTTATATTGTCCTCTTGCTGTTTAAACATGCCACTTTTCTTACTGTGTTGTTTTTATATGATTTTCTTATCATTTCGTGAGTGTATGTGTGTGTGTGTGTGTGTGTGTGTGTGTGTGACTCTGTGTGATTTACAAGTCATTGACCTGTAGACGGCACACGCCACGCCAAGTCATGTCGTTTCCCGCTGTGGCATGCCACGTCGTAGTTGAATGCCAACTAACGAAATCAAATGCCATACACAAACACCGCCACGTGATTCACACACACGCACACTTATGCATATTATTGTATATGAGTACTGTTTTCATTGCACGATTTTGTGTGTGTTTGTGTGGCTTTAGGGTCGCTCTCTCGCTTGAACGCTCTTAAAAGAATGAACTTAACTGCAATTTATCACACAAAAAGCAACTAACTCCTCAAAGCACCAACGCAACTCTTCTCCAACATGCTACGTGTAGCGCTGCCTTCGTCGAAAAAATCCACTGCTGCTTTTGCTGCCCTCCTTTTAATGTGGAGTTCACGGAAAAACCAATGTTTTGCGTGCTTTGTTTGCTTTTTATGCTTGATTTTGACGTTTTTTTTGTGGTCAAATGAAATTGTTAGCGAAAAGTAGCACAAAAAATGAAAAGAAATGATGGCGAAACTGTTGAAAATATATTGGTTTTGCGCACACACAAACACAAAAGCATTTCTCAATGTGTTCGTTCAGTGTCCTTGATGCCACTTCACTCTATCACTACTCATATCGCTCTCCACCACCTCTCTTCTGCTTGCTTGATTTTTTGAAGCTTTCAGTTGTAAACCTTAATATACACGCGCATATGAGCATATTTATGTTGCATGTTTTTTTTTATATTATTTTATTTAATTATTATTTTTTCATTAAAAAAAAATTATTTAGCTAATGCCGCTCGTACAACGTGTCGTATACGCAATTTTAATGCTCGTTGCTAATGCAAACGGCGCGCCGGTTGAAATGAATACAATCGCTAAGTTTGTAAACAATTTGTTGGTGCATTGACCGGACAATAAACAACATCAGCCACTGTTAATGCGATTTTCAACACTTTTAAATGGCTGCCATTGGCTTTGCCAAAAATTGCGCATACGCCCAGCTCGCTGGCCATTAATATCGACATTCACGTTTAAATATTATAATAGACGTAAAATTGCGAAAACTGTTTAATAAAACTGTGATTAGCTGCTATGAATTTCAATTGGCATGCTAAACGGCGAAGCGGCTATTCTCTGCCCAAGCATTAAATCTGTCCTGCCCTGTCAAATGGCCAATGTAGGCACAGACCACTGTGTCTATTATGTTGTCAATTACTTTGTATTTTTCATAGCCCGATAGCTAAAAATTATTTGATTTATGATGATGTCGTTGTTTTCGCTGTCATAGTTGAGCACAGTTGAGTGTCGCCGTTGGAAACTTTGTGTGAGCGCTATGACCATTTTAACATTTTTTGCGTTCTTATCTAATTATAATATGCAACAGTTTAATAGCGATTCATTGACAAATGACTACCATGGCATTGAGTGAGCTTCTCACTCAGAGGCGAACGCGAATTCGTTTCTTAATGATTTGCTTTAATCGTTTTTATCTCGTTGCCAGCGACCGTGCATACAAACAATTTAAGCAACAGAAATACACCGTAGTTGTAGACGTCGCGTTGTGCGCATCGTCACTTGCGTTGTTGTGGTCAACGCATATAAAGTGAACCGAGTTGTAAAATTTTAACTGCGTGAATAAGAAACTAAATGAGCAGCATTCTTGTGATCATTCAATGGTTAGCTAGACGAGCAAATAGACGCACACTTGTGTGTGCTGTAATGCTCTCAATCTACAGAAGACGAGCCTGTTTTTGACTTCTGCTAAAAATAGTTGCGTTTCGGGTTTTCTTCGGTTCTATATTTTGTTGTTGTTGATGTTGTTGTTGGCCTTCTTGTTTAAAAAAAAAACAAAAGAAAAAATTTTTATAGCTTGATGCGCTTCATATAACATATGATTTTAACACCTGGTGGCAGACTGGCGCGAGTCGTAGTGAGGACAGACTGGCGGCAGACCGAAAGTGCATGTTTTTGATAGATTATTTGAAGTTGTTTATTATGCCGGGTGTTTTCAAAATCCATATCGTTTTATATATTATTTTTATTATTATTGTATTTTTCTTTTGTTTTTTGATTTTTATGCGCTTTTAATTGGCAAAAAGAAACTTTCGCTTTGTTCCTGATTCATGGTTCTTTCATTTTGCTGCGTTTGCATTAGGGAAGGTCAATGAAAGGCGAAAACGAATCGTGCTCGAAATAGAAACCACTTCATCAGAGAATGTCTAAATACCAAAACAAAACCGCAAAAAAAAAACGTGGAAAACAAGAAAAATTGGCACAAATATCGGCTATACGAAAATCCGTGTACGCTACGCTGCGGCAAAAGGTCGTTATGAAAAAATGTTTGCCAATAAACGCTGCTACTTTCTATGGAATAGGTCTAGCGTATCTGCTGTGCAGGTCGCGGATCGATGCTTTGCCAATAGTTAAAACTATACTAATATTATAAAGAGGTAATGTTTGTTTGGCTGTTATAGGCTATCTTCGAAAGTACTTATACGATTTTAAAAATTTTCATTCGATTTTCACCAGTAGAATCCTACGTAGTCACGGAGTGTCATGGGCTATATCTGCATTTGATTTTTAAAGTGAAACTTCTAAGGGCGCATTAGTACTAAAAATTTGGAATATTTCGTCGCCGGGACGCAGCGTTCTACGACAGAGATGAAAGAAAAATATGTAAGAGAAACAGAGCAGGAATACACCGAAGACTTCAAAATGTTGTGTTTGTATTTGTGAGTTGCTTGAAAATGTACAAACGTTACGCTCTCTTGAGTACGCACAAAAGTATTGCGCTCTTCGTTGTGTTCTTTTTGTATTTGTTGTTCATCTTTATGATGCGTCATCGTGTCATCGCGTCATCGCGTCATCGCATTATCGTTCTTTCTGCAGCATTCGAGCGTTGAGCCGTAGTTGTGAAATGAAAACAAAGTCGTTAGCAGTATATGTTATGAAAACAAACACAAAAGATAAAGGGCACGCGCTGTTGTTTTTTGAGAAGTTTTACTTCTACCGTACGTGAACTGCACACATGATTGTTTTTTTAAAGGAAAACCAAAGCACAAAAAGTTTCGCACCAGAAAAGGCAGAAAACCGTCTGCCGCACTACGCTAGTATAAATATAAAAAACACTGATACTCAAACTCTAACTAACTGTCAACAGCTCAACAAGGACGCTTAATAGATTTCAATCAAAAATCATGTCACACAAACCTCAAAAGTTTTGGTATTTCTTCGCTGACATAGTAGGTCCATTAGTCAAAAAATATATCTACTAAAGTTTGAGGCACAAGAAGCATCCAGCCACAATCTTAAATCATGCCACCTTTTATAGTCTAGAACAATGATTGATTTATTTATTTAATTTGCTTGGCAAAGCGATCTAGGTTTTGGTTACTTACAGCTAAGATCTAAGGATTGCTGCAATGGCTTGCTGCAAGTGACTCAATGCCAAGCCCAAAGCATGTCACATAGTATTTGTTCTATTCGTGTCGACCAAATTGCTTGCTCATAACTCATATTATTTAAATAGCCGAACATAATCAGTCAATTATATTAGGAGGAGCGGGTGTATAAAAACAAATTATATTTTGCATTGTTGTCACTGTCGACGTCACTCAGCGCAAAAAGCAGCAGTGTAAAAACAATAAAACTGTTCATGCCAAAATATTTCCAAATAAACGATAAATAACAATTCTCTGAGCGAGTGAGTCGTGCCAAAATTTGTGTTTCTTTAGTTCTTATTTATTGATTATGATGGGGTTTAATTGTTTCACAATAAAATATCTACTAGTGTTGAAATTCAACGACAATAGCCACAATACAAAACAGTTGAATACCATTTCATTTAAATGTAGCATATACATATATATGCATGTCCGTGATTCAAAAGGGAAAAATTTCAAGAAAACGCTTTCAATGAAGTTCTGCTTGGGTACGGGTATAATCTACTCTAGGCACTTTGCAGCAAAAAACCTCTGCCAAACCAAATTTACCAATTCATTTCAGCTGCATGAAGAAATGTTACTGTGTTTTTTCCAATCTATTTTTGGTATTGCGGGAGTTGAAGATCTAAAACTTTTAGGTTTACTCGTCGAATAAAATGGCTCGCAGCACGTTGAGAAAATGTTTGTAGTGGGTTTTTGGTTTGGTGAATTTGAACAAAAATGTTCAAAAATTCAAAAGTTATAGGAAACCCGTTTGCAAGCATTTAAAAGTTGAGTTAAGTGAAATTGATACAAGTTTTTCCGATTTATCCCAAGTTTTTTCATTATGTTAGCGTTTATTTTTGGAAAAACATAACCGAAAGCGTTCAACTCTTGTTTGAGTGTAAGAAGTAGAACAGGATTTAGTATTTGTAGTAAACGATAGATAGAGCAGATGCAGATAAAGGCGTTTTATCGGTCTCCCGTCCGCTTATTTAAGTCTACTTACAAGCCTAGTTTCAGTATTAACATAGTTGTCTGATCTTACGTGGGTTTCTCATTTCTTGCTTAGCTGTATGCTGCACATTAGTCATTAGTCCTGTAGGCGGTGTGAGTGTAAATGCCTGGGATGTTGCGTAACACCGTTGTACATTCTGGTTTCACTCGTATAGTTAATTCTGTTAATGAGCAGATCCCATGTTAATGAAATATTTCAAATTTCGTTGATTCGCTGGCGACAATATTCACCGTGGTTGGCGTTGTTCGCGCAGTTTCGGCGTATGTTTGCTGTCTCTAGCGTTGTTTTCGGGCATACGCGCACTTGAGTTGCATTTCAATCGTGTGCAAAATTTGGTGGAATTGCAAGAAAAGGCGATTTGGAATTGTGTGCAAAACGCAATACCATCATCTATGTTCACTTCACGACGTAACTGTGGAAATCTACTCGTGGTTTTGTCGATTGACTTCGGTCGAAACACACGGCCGTATCGACGTGGATGGCCAGCTTTAGCGCTGTGTGATCTTAGCCTTCTTGAACGCTTTTGTAGGTTTTGACTTTCCAACTTTCACTAGACTTGGCTGGTTTTGACGTTGCTTGGCGAAACTTGAGCAAAATTAACATTACTTGAAAGTTACTTGGAAGCATGTTAGCCAGAATTCTTGTGTTGTACCGTTTGGCATTCGATTTATCATAGTTGTTGTGTCGGACAAAAATAAAAGACAAAAAATAAAAAAAAAGGAATAGAAAAGGCGAAAAACGGCGGTCTATAAATTGCCGCTTAACTCAAGAGCTCGTTGCCCCAATTTAGTGCAAACCAAATACAGTTGCCACATTTGGAGAAGCGCCAACTCGATTCGATTCGTCTTGGCTGGAAACTTTATTGTGTCGCTTCACTTTCCGCTAGTCGTTTTTGTATTTTAGTTTCGATGCATCGATGCATCGACGCATTTGTTGTGTTTTTGGTTAATCCTGTGCAGCTTTGAATGGAGTACGTTGACGTACTGGTGACTTTATATGAAAATATGAAAATACAAAATGAAGGCGAACGAATGATTGCACTCGCTATAAATCCTTGTTGTCCTCGTTGTTGTTGTTGTTGTTGTTGTTGTTATTTGAGATGCTGCTGCTCGTTTACAGTTCGCTCGTTCGCTTGCTAGTTGGCTTTGTTGTCTGCTCTTCTGTTTGTCTGTCATTCTGTCTGTTTCAATATTTGCATCATCAATTTTGCTTAAAGCAAGCAAGCAAAAAAAGCAGCGACCAACAACAACAAGAACAACATAAATGGTAAACGTTGAGTGGCGGTCGCAGTGAAGCGTGGCAAGCATATTGCTCTTTAATAACGCTCAACGTGCTAAAAATAACAAAGTAGTGCGCCACTTGAGCTCAAAATATTCAAGCGCCAACGATGACGACGATGGCGACAACGACTACGATAACGTCGTCAACATACAGCAAAGCAGCTGACAGCAGCCTGCCAGCCTTCTCACACTTCAGCAACCATAGGCCAACACGCATATGCCGCCCTATCTCTCCCAATTTGTCGCATCATCAAGCGGATATGGCAGGCAGTCGTGTTGGTGCAGGCGTTCAGTTAAACTAAGACGCTGTTGAGCTTGCTGAGGTGTTAGGTACGAGTATATGTATGTGCGCGTGAGTGCTAAAGACCGGCAGCTAGGCAGCTATGCAGCCAAGCACACTGACAGACGCCTTCTTCCGAAAGAGCTAGAGTGAGAGAGCCGGCGAGCGGGCGAGCGGACGGCATATATGGTGCTGAGTTAAACGAGCGCAAGGATTTTCGTCTTCGTCAAGAGGTTCGCGCCTTCTTTTAAAGCTTTTGCTTTATTTTCTTATATTTTATTTTATTTTTTTCCTTTGACAGACTATTTTGCCTATTTTCTCGCTGTCTTCCGTTCACCGCTTTTCACTCTCATCACGCATCGTTCATCTCGCCAGCGTTCACACCGGCTGCGCCTGTCAGTGTTTTTTTTAGTTCGTCCATGCCCAACGCTGTCTGTCAGCCTGAATCACTCTGTCTGTTAGTCTTTCTGTTCTTGCTGTGTTGAAATTTTATGCTTTTGATTGCCACAGCATAAAGAAATATTATCATAGTGGGTGGTGTTCTATAGCAGTGCTGGTTAGCATAGCAGCGATTTTCCCCTTCACTTCTTGTAGTGGACTTTCTCTTTCCGTTTCACCGCACCTATTTATTTATTTATTTATTTATTTATATTTTTTGTTTGTTGTTTTTTGATTTTTACTTTTCTCACTGACTGCTGTTGTTGACTGTCAACTTGTGCGAATTATTTGTTTAAGCGCGCAATTGCATCAAGGTTCTGCTGCACTACACTCTCTTCCACACGACGAAGTGTGCTGTGGGTCCGCCTATTCTAATTTTTTATACTTCATCAGCTTTCAGCATCTTTGTTCTGCATTCACATATTCATGCATAGCTCAGCTTAGCTCAGTCGCCCTAACTCTTCTGCATTATTTTGCATTTTTTATTTGCACTTTTCCATTTTCCATTTTTCTTTTTGTTGTTTTATTGTTGCTGCTGTTGGCTTTGTTGACGCTGGCATTGTCAACGTCCTCATC
This sequence comes from Cacoxenus indagator, assembly GCA_035041755.1. Classification (NCBI taxonomy): domain Eukaryota; kingdom Metazoa; phylum Arthropoda; class Insecta; order Diptera; family Drosophilidae; genus Cacoxenus; species Cacoxenus indagator. Next base: position 646,485 of record JAWNKX010000220.1, on the reverse strand, counting down.
ATCGTTGTCGTTGTCGTTGTCGTTTTTTTTTTCGTTGTTATTCTTGTTTGATATCCTCTATGATTTACTCCTTTGCCTTTTTCTTGCAATTTTTTTTATTCTTCTTCGTCTTCTTCTTTTTAAACAGTTGTTTTCTACCTATACTTTTGCTGTTTGTTTATTAAACCACTTTAATTTTTGAGTGGTTCTAATGGCTCATCATTTACTTCGTCACTTTAAAGCACTCCATTAACATTGGCTAATCACGCTAATCACGAAATAATCGAAGTACATACTTAAAACTTAATACATATGAAAATGTAAATATATACGAGCATCCCAGGCGAGTCGGAGTTGTCGCAGTTTAAAAACAAAATCTGCCAACTTTCTTCTACGCTTGCAACTGTTTCCCTCTCTCGCTTTATGCTGTTTTGCAAATAGTTTTAGATGATTAAACTACGCCTTAAAGGCATGACATTTGTCACTCTGCTCTATGCGGCTGCCATTCATGTGGCTTCAACTGCCTTTCATTAATTTCAATTCATTTATATAATTTTCTTTATCGCCACCTCCGCCGGCAGCTCCCTGTTTAACAAAGGACCTCATTTATTTTATGGCTATTCAAAATTAATGATCAAAACACGCTTTGCTCGTCAACTTTTCGAAATTCATTTTTGGTTTTAACAGATTTCAGATTTTTTTTTTTTTTTTGTAAATGCAAAGCGAGAAAGTTTGGTAAAACGTTTTTTTTTTGTTTGTTAATTTCATTATAAATTAATGCCATTTGTCATTTTGGACCATTCCGTTTTAATGTTGACCATTACGGTTTTCAGTTGTTTGCTTCTGTCCTTTGTCGTTAAGTTTCTTCTTTTCCCTTCTGTGTAGCCACTGATGAAAATTCGTGCTAATTAGCTTTTAATTTAAACAATAACAGAAAATTGGACAATATTTAATAATTCATTTTAGTGAGTTTCCAAAGCAAGTTGGAGATGTTTGAGCACTGTGTGGAACCAACTTAAAATCGAGTCAACTTCTGTTCATTTCGGTGCACTCATTAAGTTTTTGGCCACTTTTTTTCTGCACAATGTTTAATTCAATTTGATCTTTGATAAATATTCGGCTTATTTCTTGTTCTCTTCATGTACTCACAAACACTGCGTACTTTAGCTTATTTAGCGTTAATAAGTTAGTTTGGTGTCGGGTGCTTTTGACAAAGTGTGCGCACGTAATGAAATTAAGTTTTGCATACTTTTAGGTGTCAGCATTACGTGCAAATAACAAAAGACGCCTTTTATAAATGATGTTAACATTAGTCGTCGTCGTCATCGTCATTGTCATCGTATTCATCAGCGTTGTCTCTTTTGTTGTCATAAATAGTAGTTCGTTGTTAGTTGTTAGTTACTTGGTTGGCTGTTTGGTTGTGTGTGACCCTCGAAGTTATGTTGTAACGGTGTATGCTGTTGGTGTACCCGCATAAAAGCAAGGACAACAGCTTGGTGCACAACAATGTATTACTATTAAATTAATGTGAATATTCGTATAAAATTTATACAAACATTTAAGTGCGAGCACTCCGATTAAATGCAGCATGTTTCTTGTTTTCAACATATTTCTCAACTTGACAAAGCTTGTTTAACAAACAGACACACTAGACGGGTGAACGGATGGGTAGATATTGTATAAGGTTACTTTAGTGAATGATTGACTGAATTGACGCTAAAAGAATTTGCAAGTAAAATGACGTGCTTGCTTGTCTTGTCTTGTCATTGGCGCAGACACGACTGACAGTAGCTTCACGGGAATGCAAACAAGTGAATTTCAAATATAAAAAATAATGTTTTTATAAATATTTATGTGCACTCGGGGTTTTCATATTGGCTCCATCTCTTTAGCGCGCTTCACTCGTACTTCAAGAAACAAATCTGTATTCAAATTGCGGAGTATCGAAAGTCCAAGCTGTCGAGCGCGCATTCAAAAGAAACATATAAATAATTAATTGATACAAATTGGGCGTTTGTTTTTTTCTTTCTTTCTTTTTAGGCCTACTTATTTTGCATATATTAAAATTAATTACAAGCAGAAAATCAAACTCGTAGTTGTATTTTTTGTCGAGTTATTCGTGCGCATCCAATCAGAATTCACAGCGTGATTCCTTTTTACGCTGGCTTGGAATTTTTTGTTGTTGATTGGATGGAAACGCACGAAAAATATGCTTCAGTTGAGTTAATTTGTCTGGAATATTTTTCAACTGACTTTTTTTGCTGCTTGTTCTTACCATATAAATTGTGCGGTAGACAGTGCCAAAACGGTAGCATACTTTTAAGCGATACCTTCCTTGCTCAATAGTCAAAGCTAATATTAAGGTATAAAAAAATCCAATTACAAATCTTGTGCTTATAATATTCAGCGTCTGCGCACCAGAGGTCCACCTGAGCCATGGTCTACGCACTTTATACGGCAAAATACTGCGCTCAGCCGTCGCAACTTAAACGAACATATCTATCGTATTACAGAAATATAGCTAGATACTCGTAGATCTTGAAGAAACTTGCTGTCTCCAATAATATTCAACCCGAGTTTAGCATTAAAATTGCATACTCAGTAGGCATAAAATTTCCATCTACATTCGTGTATCATGGTCAGTCATGCCTTGAATGGATTTGTGCTTTTCAGTCAATGGTTTTACTCTTGGCATAGGAAAACGTATCCTTACGTTATTTAATGATTGTGCGAAGTGTGTTAATTGAATTTCTTGCCAGTTCATTTGATCAGAAAAATTGCTCTCAAGCTGTTCTTCAATCAGACCCGTTGGTCGATGGGTAGTTCGATGGATTTGTAGTTGAATTGGATTGGTTTGTCGTGTCGCGCTATATAATCAAACGAGAAACCGCAGCTGCACGTCAGGTTATCAGCATACGTCGTTGGCGTTGATGTTGATGATGTCAATGCACAACCTGCATAATTATTCTTTATTTATATTTGCTTCAGTTGGTATTTCCGCATTTTCCCAAAATTTTCTTATGTAATTTCCGCTTGAAAAGATTGGTCTGTCAGTTTGCCAGTTAAACAGACATTCAGTTGCGTTGCTGTATGGCTTGGACAAAATAGTCAAAGGCACATGCGCTGCTCTTGCCGTTAGTTGGCATTATGTCAGTGAACAGCGAAATGCTGAAGTAAGAAACATAACTTTCTTTATTTCCTTTCATTAATGGAGTATCTCTATATACGAATCAGTTCTTGTTGTTGTTGTTTTTGTTTCTCTGCATGGTTTTAGTGTGTATTGACAAATAGGTAGCCATAAGAGCGCTACAATTGCTCAGATTAATTAGTGAAATATTCAAAGTTAAAACAGAACCTCTGAAATTAATAAATATACATATTATTATGGTTATACAAATTATTGTGGTGAATGGAACGAATTCAATGCTAATTTAATTAAGCATTAAGGGGCATAGTTTCTTTAACTGGAAAAAAAAACGAGTTGGCGCTTGTAATATCTGTCGAAATTAGCTTAAAAAAACTAGATTGCGCTTGTCGGGAGCAACAGCAATCCTTGAGGCATTATCAACGAGCCTCAGCTGAATAGAACATGCAACCGAGTACTTCATTAAGTTGAGTGAGAGCAGCCGCATCAGCAGTGACAACGATCTGAACTAGACTTCTCAAGGCATTATAATTGAATTCGCCAAACACAAATTTGAACCACACGCTGTAAATTATGAGCGCTATATATATTGCGATATATGTGTACATATGTATATGAAATTGTAATGAATTCATATTGTATACACATTTAAAATATGTTCAAAAAAAAGTCGAAAAGGCTCGGCTTAAATAGCGCTAGTGTAAATTTGTTATAGCTTCACGCTATAATGTTTAATTGAATAATTTATTTATTTGTTCGTCCTTCTGTCAGTGAGTCAATGTAAAGTAAAAGATCTGGTGTGAGTAGAGCATTGTCACACGTCAACACTAGCGTAGGCAGCAGTGAGCGCATAGACCCTAGATGGCGCTGCAGTTATCGCAACGCTAGAGGGCGCAGCAGTTACCGCCACATTGTCATTAGTTTATTGTGATTAGGTCCTTAGAACAAAGTTGACAATTTATTGTTAATTTCATATCAATCGTTCAACAGAAATTAGGTAAAATTTCAATTACAAGATTTGACCTAAAAGTGTTTAAGAAACAAGTTCACTAGCGCGAAGATACCAAGCAGGTTCAATGTAGACTTGCACTTCTTCACTTTTTCACCTGCGTTTTAAATGATCTTACTTCTTTGCGTTTGGTTCTTGCGTACACAAATTTTGTGCCCTAACGGTGTGTATAAAATTGATGAGTTTCGTTTTATTTTTTTTTCGAGCTCAATGTAAAATAGCCTAAAGATATGCTTCACAACTAATTTGTTATTCTAATTTCATGCATATTTGAATGCATTTCCATAAACAATGTCTCTGACCCCAAGGTTTTGGTGTATACAGCGTTCACGGTATGCCATCCTCGAGCTTTTTTGTTTTTTTTGGTTTGTCTGACACAAGAACGTGCATGCACAATTATTATTATAATAATCATAATAAGCATAACTCAAGTCAAAACTTTTGCTAATTAAGCGTGAAATCATGCGAAAAATATGCTTGTAAAGGCATCACAGACTTTTTATCGACTTTGATGGCGTTGATGTTGACGACGATGATGATGATGAGAATGAGGTTGATGGTGTTGATGAGATGCTAGCAGTAAGAAGTTGGCCACAACGCACAGTTAAATAAACAGCATTTAGGCTTTGTGTGGGAAGAAGCTTTGCTCATCTATTCGGAGCCAGACTTTAAAAAAGATTTCGTCGGTCGCTATAGCAAAGTTTTGTGCAGCACGCGTTAGTGGTGGCAGCTGTGCTATTAATTAACTAACACAAGAAAAAGGAATATAATTATAAAAAATAAAATAAAATAAAATAAAATCACCAATGCATCGCCAAAGAATTGACCTAGGAATAAATCAACGAATTAACCAAGTAATAAGATAAAGAACCCGCCAATTCAATTAACAATTAACAAACCAAACCGCTAGTCTTGCTGCTCTCTACGTGCCGTATTTAAAATGTGCTCCTCTCCTCCTACGCCAACTACACAACCTGTGAAAGCAACTAATTGCTCGCAATCAGTGTAGGCTTTGGCAACGTAACATTTCTTCCTTTTCATTTGCAATGAACGTAATTCATTTCGATTTTCGACAGCGTCATCTTCATCGTCAAACTAGAGTACGAGTAGAGTATCGCATGGCTTCTTATGAGTTTATTATTAATATTTTAATTTGTTTTAATTTTCGCCAACTAATTTGAAAATTTGTGGCACGTGTTCAGCGCGGTTGTCTCTGCCCTCAACTTTGCTGAAGTGTTGTATTGTTTTTGGGACTTGTTTTCCAAACCAAAATTAGAAAAACCTGCACCATAATTCTACGAGTTTTATGGTTTCTGTTTACTTACGCCATCGCCGCGTCTAACGTCGCCCTGGTGTAATTCTTGCGCTGAAGAGTGAACCCAAAAGTGCTGATGTTGCCTCTGGTTTGTGCTTCACTAAATTTGCAAGTTTACCTTTTTGTTTTCTGCTTAAGGCGCAAAACTTTTTTACGCTAGCTTGAGACATATACATACCCGTATTATATATTTGTGACCCTTTTAGTAGGCTTGTGCGTCGGCATTCTGAGATGTGGCTCTGCAACTAAAAGTGAACGTTTTAATCGGGTAGAAAGTAGTTAGTAAAATGTTTTTCTCTCTTATTCGAGTATTTTTTTATTATATTATGGTGATATTTTGCCTTTGTATGTCGGCTTGCATTGGTGCGAACTGAAAGGTTTGTTTCACGGGCACCGACTCATTCGCAGTCGCATTTGTATTCGCATCTGGTTCGGCTGACCGCTTGACTGACTTTATTTTCTTTTTTACTTGGGATTTATTTAATCTACTCCGACTTCGAGTACGACTCCGCAAGTACGAGTAGGCTATTGTATTTAGTTGATTTGATTGTTCCTGAGCAAAATGTAAATCCTCATGAAATCAAGAACGAGAAATACGAGTACAACATCAGAAGGACAAACAAGGCTGAGTTAAAAGCGTTTAAAAAACTGGTAATAGTTCTTTAATTATGGATTTGGGGAAAACCGAGAAAAAGTGAATGGTCTGAAAATAACGTGCTAAATCATAAAGACATGCAAAATAATTTTATGAAAAAATATTCAGGTACGATTGAGTGGCTTATTGAGTGAGCGTTGTATCAGTGACTTACTTACAAAACGAAATCAGTGGCTATGATTGAATATTTTGTTCGCTTTGGTTAAGTGAGTTTCCAATAGAGTACAAAGTTAACCGAAAATATATTCGATAACATATTAAACGAACGCAACGCTCTCCACGCGAGATGAACTCGCACTTGGGGCTAGATATTTATTGTGAAAAGGTTTTTTTGGAGAAACGTTGATGCACTATGTATTATTCAAAGTATTTTCCATCATTTTCTATAACCTATTCCCAACTTTTTGGCAACCTTGGAATCGCGCGTCGAAAGCAGGATGGTGGTTTGACAGCGATCAAATCAAGCAATGCTGCATGGATATATGTACACATGGTACACATGATACATGCTGCTATTTTAGTGTTAAGAAATATCAAAACCATCGAATTACGCAGCCAGCTGTTTACGCTGATACTGATTTCACCGTGAGATCACACTGACCAGAACTCATGCAAGCTCCTAATATTTTAGATACGTTTATAATGTTGTGGCAGCCGAGCCGATTCATCAGAGTTATGAACCAGATTTCGACAACGGCCATACCACGATGTTGAGTAACCTTAATGGCTGCTGGTTTTTACTTTATTACGCTTACCAAAGTAAGGTTGTTGTGGCACCTCAGCTAGTAGAGTAGATTCACACTTCAGGTGTTTGTATTATTTTGACAGAATTTGAACAATTAATTTTCCTGGCTCGCCTTGAGTTACAACAACGTTTGATTGGCAATTAACAACATTTTCCATTTGCGTGGAGCTTCAACGCTACAACGCTAACACTCTAACGACTTCTCTTATGATAATTACAATTCATGCACAACTTAGAATTAACGCAATAAGTTTCCGCACCTACGCAATGAAATATGTATTGTGTTTGTGTGTATGAGTAGAAAGTTGAAAGTAACTGAAATCGTATGGTTTTGTCAGCCTTCACGCACTAACTAACTCACTGATATTGCCGCGTCGGTCGCTGACATTCAGATAATCAGTTTTGCGGTATTTTCCAATACTCACCGAATTTGGTTGATGTACTGCCGCTTGCTTTTGTGCCAGCATTGGCTTGCGTGAGTTGCAAATCACGAGCCATTGAGCGATGATAATATGCTCCAGAGCTATAATGATAATGATGATGATAATGAAGTTGATGCTAGTGTTTGTAATGATGCAGCATATATGGTATATAATGGCAACGTACAGTTCACAATTTGTATGACAGTATGAAGCCTATCTGTGGTGTCTCTGATATCTCTTTGCTGTCTGTTTGTTGTTTCTTCTTCATTTTTGATACTTTGAAGCGCACAAGTAATAGTGGTATGAGCATGAGACAAACAACATTAATCGATTTGTGGGCATGTGTGTGTCTATGTGTTTGTCTCGAATAAATCGAGTAAATGTTCACACATTTATCTGCTAGAAGAAATGCATGTTTTGGCCATGTCCGGGTGAGTGTGTTAGCAGCCTTCTTTGTGCTTATGCATGTATGGTCACGGTAACGCACATACATAAACACATACATAGATATATGATTGTCCTGACTATTGTCGCTGCAGTTAGTACGCCACGCAGTGTGCTGCACGTTGCATTGCAGCACTTCAACGCCATGAAACGAAAGCAAGCAAAGTCAACTCGTTTCGACTCCATTCGAGCTTAGCGCAACTAAACTAAACTAAACTAAACTAAGCCAATCTCGAATGAACGAACGACATGAAAGTAAACCGCATCACAAAAAAAAAAATAAGAAACCGCTAAAATGAGGAGCTAACAAAAAACCGCTCCGAACGCCACGAAGGTAGCCGTAGCCCGCGCTCAGAGTAGGTCAAAAAGCGCATTCACCTACAATCCGGTGGTGCCTTTGATGCCGCTCAAACGACAATCAACTGGCTAACTGACTGACTGACAGGCTTTTAGTTCCAACTTATCGTGCTCTTTTAGCCGCACTTCACATTACACCGCAATTACCACCCTCTGTATTTTGCTTTGGTCTACTCTAGTCGACTCGACTTGACTTGACTCATTTCAGCTTGCCTTGGCTTGCCTTCGCTGTGTTCTGCTCTGTTCTGCTCTGCTCTGCTCTGCTCTGGTCTGTGTGTGCATGTTTGCTTTCGCTGTACTTTGCTGTACTTTGCTGTGCTGTGCTGTGCACCTGTTAAGTATGTCCTTACGAAAAATTGCAGAATTTTCTGCTTGCTGACGGTGACATAGCGGCAGTCACAGCAGCTAAACAGCACCCACACCATTTCAAGTGCAGTGCTTGGCAATTCCGCTTTCTTACTCTCGTTTTTTTCGCTTTATGTGTGTGTGTGTGTGCATTGCTCTTTGTACTAAATTACACTTTGGCACATGCCTTACAGCTCACCATATCCTCCATCCATTTCGTCACTTACTCACTTGCGGTGCATATTTAAATCAAACCATACACAATCTATGCACTGCCGCTTTAGCGGTCTTGCTGGTTTTACGCCTTTGTAGATATTTTTTTTATTTTGCTCACGTTCACTTTGTGCAATCAGATTAAGCGCGTTTTGTTTGTCTTCTTATTTATTTATTTACTTATTTTTTTTTATATTTTTTTTTTTTGAAAATTAATTAACCCCAAACCACAACACTCGGGACCACATGTCAGCAAACAATGTTGTTAAACCATACTTCATTTGTATACGCGCATTTTGTCAGCACGTGCACTTCTGTGGTATCATTACCCTTTGTCATAAGTGTGTGTACGTCTTTGCATATGGCTTGTGTTGACAGCAACGTTACGAGCTGCGCCTTTTCCTTGGCTAACCCTTGACCACAGACTGTCAACTACAAAGCAGTTTTACAAAAACTTATACATTATGTAAAATAATTGCCCGGAATTCGTATATATATATATATGACTGACTACGCATCTCCCAATCTACCCGTGCGTAGTTGAAAGTTTTAAGCGTTAATCTTAGAATTTAAGTTGATCTAACGGCTTATGTAGTATCGAGACTTATTAGCTTATTGCTTTGACTCTGACAAGTTAAACTACTTCAAAGTGTGCGACAAAAATAGACGCGTCATTTAAGAAAAAAAAAAATTTTAAAAAATCGTCTTTGTAATCTGTGGCTTTTGATATATAATACTTTTCTAGGTAGGCAGATACGACCTTTGCTTGCTAGCGCCATTTTAGAAAATTATACGGCTTACACGGCTTAACTTGGCAAATCTCTACTAATGCCAAAAACATTACGGAAGTACGAAACGAACTTGAGAGAAACAAATGAACTTTTTAAAATCAATAAACTTGCAGCTGCAACTGCAGTGCAGCGGAAGAAGTATCAGCCAGTGCTGATAAGCCAAAGCATCGTCGTTGACCGTTGGAGGCGTACTTGCTGCTTGATCAGCGTTAGAGGCGTGAGACAATGAAGGCCGGTTTCTTTGTTGTTGAGCAATTTTTTACTGTCGTTTAGCATTGTTTGCACCCCAAACCAACGCCATTTTCCAGCTAAGCTTGGCATGGGTTCGCTTACACCTTTACAGCCAGCCTTGCTTTGCTAGTTCCCCATTTAAAGGTGTTATTGCTATTGCCGGCGTATGCAGTTGTATACATTTTTAGCGGTGAGCGGAGCAGAGCTGAAACGTGTCGGTTCTGGAGCAGAGCGTGGGCGTGGGCGTGGGCGTGGGCGTGGGCGTGGGCGTGGGCATGGTCGTAGGTGTTAGGCTGTGCGAGTGAACTAGTGTGAAGGTCAGCAGTAGCAAATTGTGGTGGTTGGCATATTGAATACTCGTATTCTGAGAGACGTGTTAAAAACGTCTTCATTCATTTACGAGTAATTGCTTCTATTATATCATGTTGCTGTGAGCCTTGTTGCTGCCGCAGTCGTTACTATGATATTTATAGCAACCAACAATAGCAACCTTTGCTATTGTGGATCGCTGTGTTGGGGTTGCTCCGGATGCTTGGGGCGCCGGATTTAATAACCGTCACTCACTTTCATACTTTCGTAGTTTTATTTATTTAACACAACATTGCATTTTTGAGCGAATGACGATAAATTGCTGCGGCATGCTTGTACCGGCTCCATTGATACAACTCATTTGATGCAAGTTAAATGCTGTTGTCCTGCCGCAGTTTGTTGTACTTTCGCCTTGAAGACTTGCACATTTTACATTACGAGTACATACAGTACTCATTCAGCTACGTTGCTTCACTCAGCAATTAATTTTGTTGTGTGTGAGTTTTTTGAGTTTCTCATCACATTTTCATGGCGGCTTTCATGCGCCATTTGCAGCGTCATCTTCTGTCCCTGGCGCTCCACGCTTATGTCCGCCTTTCGAAGAACATGCGAAAAATTCGCTTCATTTGTTGTTTTTTTTTTGTTTTTTTGTTTTTTGTTTTGTTTCGTACTTTTGCTATTCTTGCTTTGTAACTCTTTTAATCCTCACTCGCTTTACGATTACTATATTTTCGGTTTAATTTTACGCTTATTTTAGGTTTAGGTTCACATCGGCCAATGCTCATAAAAAAAAGCGCCATTCACCCACATACATATGTACTCGTGTATGTATGTGTATATGTATATGTAATAGTTTCATTTTGCGTTTCAGTTATTCTTGCAAATCACGTAAATGAAAAGGCAAATTCGCATAAATTCTGCCCTGTGTATTCTTCCCATTGTATTTGGTGCTGCGTGTTAGTCTGGGTGCGGTCAGAATTCTCGCTGTTGTCGGCCGCTATTGAATCGCACAATCTGCCAATTTCAAATATTTATTGCACTCGAATTTATTGCTTGCTCGATTTTATTTGTTGCGCTTGCTATACGCTGGTCCTACTTCTTCTAGTTGGGTTAAGAGGCGTAACATCGAATTAGGTGCGCTTTTTTACGTGCCTAAAACTTGACTGTTTTTTCTTACTTATTTATTTATTTACTAGCTGAACCCTAACCGCAAAACAACGATTATCAGAGTTCCCCTACCTTTTCGCACCGAACACGTGAACGCGCACTGCATTCTCGAGCATCTCATGTTCGCCGTGTGCGCTGTACTTCAGTTTCTTGTCCTCTGGCAGCAGATCGTTCATTAAGACTAAATCGCGTTGGCATGATTCTCGAAATAAATGACTGCTGCGTAAACAGTAATAGAATTTAAATATTTGCGCATACATAAACACGAGCGTAGATTTCCCTTATTTAGTGTTTTGGAATTCCTTTTTTTTTGTATTTTTTTTGCCTATCCGGTTTGTACCGTAATTATCTACATTTGAAAAAAAACCAACTAAATTGGTTGAAAATTACGGTCAGCAGAGGGAAATAAACGCTTTTGCTTACTTTGTTTTATATATACAGTCGTGCTGCTCTATAACGAACTTGTATATAACGAAGCTCTCCCGAATTGATTACGAATTGATTTCAACTACACAGCTTTTTCGAGCAGACACCACTTCAAGTACACATGACTGCTCTATAATGAATGTTCCATACAACGAAGTGATTTGTTGGTCCCGTGAGGCAAGTTTGACTGTATAGATTTATTTATTTGTTGCCCAATTAAGCGTTATAAATACAAGGTGTTATTCAAACAAAATTTTAAAGCTGCAACTACTTCAATGAGCTCCCCGAAGCAGCTCCCCAAACACTAAAATAACTAATACCCGGAACTTTAAAGTAAAAACAGAGGTTTCTGATACAAAAAAAAAAATAAATAAATAAATAAATAAAATAAAAACAATTTCTACGAACTGCTGTATGATTTCCTGTGTTGTTTTGGACAGTTCAGCTACCTAAATTAAGCTAATCTAACCCGTGCTTACCAAGCTCAAGCCACTGGCGTGTGATTGCACGAGCAAATAAAAAAAAATTTGAAATTGTACACGAACATCGGCTAGTCAACAGCTTTCAAACATGTTCGTCATGTACGGCCAGCTTTAGTTAGATTTGACCTTTGACTTTAGAATTTGACACTTTGGCTACTGAGAACCAAGCTTGTGAATAAACACAAAAAAAAAAAAAAAATTTGCTTAACGCGTTTGTCGTTGGTCAAATGCGGTTCAATGCCAAGCACAATCCCACTCAAAGTGTGCCCCTTTCTGCCGTTCTGCTCTGGTCGTCACTTTCTAAGTTAGTCTTCAATCGCCAAAACAGTCAAACTAACAAACAAACTGTCACGTTATGAAAAACACACACACACACACACATATATATGTATATATATATGTATATATAAACATAGCGTTTATAGTGTTTGCAGTCCATTTCATGAGAAACTCACCTCGCGGGGTTTTTCTGCGTTTATGATTAAATCGACTGAATCTTAGGCGTCATTAAGTGGCCAACAAACCAAGGCACACTTGAGCTTTTCAACAGAGCAATTTACGCTTAGATTTGCGGCTTGTTTTTTTTTTTTTTGTTTCGGTTTTCTGTCAACAATAGCAGATATAACTTTAGCTAATATAACATTACTACAATAAGACGACCGAGCAGCCAATGACTCTCTTTGGTGTGTCTGTGTATGTATGTTTGTGTGTATGCGTGGGTGCATGAATTGTTGTCTGCGCAATAAATTTCATATCAAAATTAATTTCATCATACGCCATAGTGAAGAAGAAGACGAAAAAAAAATGGCGTGTGCATAGCGTTAGTAGTGGGAAGAAGATGTCACCTATTATGCGCTGCTCTGCTCGGCTCAGCTCAGCTCAGCTCAGCTCAGCTCAGATTGTCACTAACAATTTAGAAGTCGTTCACTTCGCACGAGTGTGCAACGAACTCAGGCAGATGTTGAAGAGAAGATGTTGCTGGCTGGTGATTTAGTTGTTGTGCGGGGGATGCTGACTGTCAGGCTGGCAGGCTGGCAGGCGCCAACACCACAAGTTTCAACGCCAGGAATCGCTGATTCGAGCGTCAGAGAGCCAAGCCAAGCGGTGCTAGGTTAAAGCTAGGCGCATTTGTTGCGCTTATGATGGGCTTTGTGTAAGTGTGTGTGAGGTCTTAGTTCGTTGGCATATTATTGCATTTTAATTTATGATATTTTTTGTGTTTTTCGCTATTCTATTTGTCCTTTCAATGCTCTCTATGTGTGTGTGTGTGTGTGTGCGAGTCATAGAGCGCCACTTGAAAATCCTTAACACGTGCCAATGCTGCTGGCGCTGTTGCTTGGTCATTTATTGTGCAGATGACTTTGTATATGTGTGTGTGTGTTGTTGTCTCTTGCCATAGGGATTTGTACTTTTAATTTCCTTTATATTATTGCAGCTTGTTGCTGCTGTTGCTGCTATCTTCTTTTGATGCGACTTTTCGCACATTTTCCTTATGCTTTATTATTCTCTCATCGCTTCTATTTTCAAGTCTTCTATGTTTGTTCGGCTAAGTTTTGTTACGTTGTCAATCCGCTCCTTCATGCCCTGCAATGCCCCATTGCAGCGCGCCCACCAGTATCACAATCTACTTCCGGACTGAGTGGCATTTTTGCCGCTGGCATTACGGCAAAGTGTTGCAAAGAAGTGCAATAAATACGAGTACATCGCAATATGGGAAACTAAATGACATCAGCAGCATTAAGCTGGGCCCGTAGCAATAACCGTAGCGTTGATGAGTTTGCATTTCAGAATTATTTGATGACATTTATAAACATTTATAAGCCTTACATTCTATATACATAATCAATGTGAAAGAGAGTTTAGTGGTGAAAGCTTGACTAATAGTAAATGCACATAGCTTGCGAAGGATCAGTGCTTAAGGCTGTTTCTGGTGAAATGACACTAAGGTTCGTAGTTAAAAATATATACCACAGAGCAATGGGGCTTCTATTCATACAAAAACTTTTAAGACTTTAATGTTTAAATGCGGCCGTAGAGCCTCTCTGATTTCTCTGTTTGACGCATTGTTGTTGCTCAATCAGGCCACTGTTGTTAAATCCATTTAGCGGCAATACACTTAAAATTTACCAACAAAAAAAAAAAAAAAATTATAATTTCCGTTTCGTTGTTATCGGCTGAAAGCTTTTTGCTAATGGAATACAGGCCTCAAAGTATGCAACAGTAAACTAATTTAGATTCATAAGTGCGCGTTGCGTATATTTTTCGCATAAATTCATCTTTGTAGGGTTTCCCGGCTGAAAAACGCATTTGAGCCATGTGCTGTTCGTACAACACACATACAGGCATACACACACACACACACACACACACACACACACTCACACACAACCACACACCGTTCTACCAGTTACCATAGTTGGCCCTATGCTGGTTAGTGTAAGGCACTGGGACGCGGTGTGTTAGTTGACAAACAAGCTGCGGCCGCTGGAAAAAAAGCGTATGCTCTCTCAAGCCCATCCCCTAGACCCTACGATGCAATGCTTTGCAGTAGTCCGAAGATAGTTTTGGCAGCCTAGCTTCCAGCTTTAATTTTAAATTTAATTTTTTGGTTTTCAGGCTTAAAAAATAATAATAAATAGCTGGCAGAAATTTCAGAATGCGCTATAAAATTATAATCTAATTGATTTTATTTTATTTTTTTTTGTTTTTGTGAAGTGAACTTATAACTTGACGACAAGCAGGCGGAGGCAACCAGGTGTTCTGCCTCTTCGTATGGTATGTGTTGCTTAACGAAGTTCTACGTGACTTTTCTCTGCGCTGCTCTTTGCGTCGTTGCCTTTAATATTGTTTCAGCTACTTTGGCGGGTACTTTGTCGTATGGGTTTTTTGTTGTTTGTTTTTGTTTACGCTCCTGGTCGTTTGCTGCTTTTGTCCTTGCTAATTTGTGCTGCTGTTTCGGCTTCTTCTGCGGGCAACACTACAAACTGCAATTGCAAATGCAACGCAAAAGTGAAAGTAAAAGTGCGTGCGTGATGCTGGGTGAAGTTAGGTGAGGCGTGTGCAAAGCAGCAGCAATGCGTTGAGAACTTGTTTCTGGGCATATTATTTCATGGTTTCATTTTGTTTTACTGTTGGTACGCATTGTCAAGTGGAAAATTGCTTTGAGTTGCATGCAATATTTGTCAAGAAAATAATAAAACATAATATAAAATTTATATTTCGTTCTTTTCTCTGGGTATTCTTTTCAAAAAAATAAAAATAAAAAAAAGTGTAGCATTTTTGCAGTAAGAACGTTGATGATGCCGACTACATTTAACAACAGTAACAAAAACAACAATGGACATATACAACAACAATTGTTGAAATGAACTGAAAAAGTCGCAGTTTGAAAATAAGTTGAACAAAATGTGAAAAATTAGCCACAGACAACAGCAGCAAGCGGCAGAAAATGTATTTAAATAAGCGAAAACATTTACATGACAATACACACTCGAAGTCAAATCAAAAGTTTTAAATTAAAATAAGAATAACAAATTAGCAGACAACAGCAACCAACAGCAACAAAACAAAAAAGAAAAACTTAAAAAGACCAAACGATACCAAGACCATATGGTGAAGAAGTGACAAGTAAAGAAAACATTCTCAAAGTTCATTACAAAAAAATGAATGAAACACGCGCGAATTGAAAAACCATAAGAAGCAAGTGGAGTGATTAGTCTTCACGCGTACACAGTAAACGACAAAAACTACAAATCAACAAACAAAAAAAAAAAAAACATAGACAACGAGCGTGTTTGTACAACTACAAAACAAAAAAAAAAAAAACTTCTTTACTCCGGAGCAACAGGCAACAAGTACTCACTCGTGCATACACACTGCTAATAGACTAAGTGACAACGAAGCAGCGCTGCTGTTTCTTCGTGAAGACAACGAGACGAAGCACCGCTTTGGGAACGACCACACCACACACACGCACGACACGACCATGCTGCGCCGCAAGCTGAACGCTTGTAAAGCTCAACGCGTTTCAGTTGCCATGCTTGCACATTGGCTAAATTAAGAGGTACGTTGTGATTTAATGTGCTCATTACTAAGGGCAAAAAAAAAGAATAAATAAATAAAAAATTAAATAAAGTAAGAAATCAAAAATATTCAATATTCAATATTCAATATCGCAAACAATTTACGCAAATATAAATTATCAAAATAACCGTGTAACGCTTGCAAGCGCCTGAAAACACACAGCAAATATTCTACATGTGCAAATAGCATATCAAATGAGTTGCATAATTTCCGTGTACTCACGGAATATAATTTCTAGTACGTGCATCGCTCATAATCGCATTGAACTTTGCGATTTTCAGCATCACTGAGTGCGACGAGCGTATTTTATTTAGAAATATTTCAGTTGTCTGCTTTCAGGTGCGCTGTGTGATATACGCGACACGCAATGTGTTACCTGCAAATCCAATTATCGAAACGTAGAATTTGAAAATTTGAAATTCATTTTCGCTCTTAATTATCGCAATAATAAAGATTTTCAGTTGGGCATGTTTTTGCCAGTGGTTTTTTTTTCTATTACAGTTTTGTTAAAGTTGCACTATTAAACTATTATGCACTGATATGATATGAGGCAATAGAGAGAATTTTTTTTTTAATACATATTTTTTTATATTAGCTTTAATTGTATAACATGAAATGGCATGATTGGCAGATGACTTAAAGTCTAAGTAATCTAAATTGAAATGGTATGTTATCGGCAAAAATTTTACGTCCTCTTTGGCGTCCGTGTACCCAAAGGTCATTAGGGTGAGGTCGCTTGAGCCTACTAGGCTGTTAAAAAACTGGTTATAACACCGGCTTCTGTGATGGTTGATCTGCACCATCCTAGTGTACCTTAGTACACTAGGAATTCTAATATTGAAAATTCTTTCGACGAAGTAGGCATTCGATTTGTATTTCATTGAATTTGTGAAATTCTATTTCATTCTTCAGTCAGTTTTCAAACAGTGAACAGTTTATTTTTATAAAACGAACAAAATGAAATCATATCTCATAAAATATTATTTGCGCGAGTGGGTATCTTTTCTATGGGCAATCTGGTATGAATTCGCTCCGATATCAGTGCAAATTATCATATCGAAGTTTTGGCCTGCAAGTGCCGAAGACATGTAAGCGAAATCAATTTTTATTTTGTCTACCACTAAAATATGCAGTTTTATTCATAATTTGAGCATTCCAATGGCCTTAGAGCCCCCATTTTCTTTTCGAATTGTATCGAGTTATGGTAAAAACACGCTAGCCTAGTGTAGGTGCACTATGGCTGCTGCCCCAGACGTCCGGGCTTTGAGCCCCAATGTAGGCATGGTCATGTCAATACTTCTACCTTCGGTAGGTGTAGGTGCCGTTGTTCCTTGATGACATCGAATGGTACTCTCGCCACCAAGTAGTGATAGCGGTAGACTAAAACGCCACTCTATCAGACAAGTATCTAGCCATGCGTTTCACTGTCCAACTACTACAACTACTACCTGAGTGGTTGATTTTCAATCATAAAAATGACATATTCGCTTTAATTGGGAATTCGAAACGTTCATCCATTCGGAAATTCCAGTTGCGTTTATTGTGTTTCAGACTGCGTCATTTTTATCGAGTATCAACCATTTCTCAGAATGCATGTGAATTTAATGCGTTTAATGAAGCCAATCATGGCTTGGTTGCTGTTATTCGATATGCAATAATTTCTGAGCTTTTAATGAGCATATTCATGGCTTATTAAAACTCAATATTGTAGAGCTTATGCACAAACGCTTTGAATGCGTGGACGGGCCTGCGGCGTCTGCAATGGAAGTGACACGTGCCACTGCGAATGGCGGCGATTCTTGTTGTTCGAACAAAGGCCGCAGCGTTGGTGCCAACATATGAGCGTCGTTAACTCTTTCACTTTCGATCCTGTGGCAGTTAATTTCCTCGCTGTCAATGAGTTGGTGCTTTTGGTGCTCTCAAACGCTAATTGATTGGCTAGTAACCTTTTCTATCTAAATGTATCTATAACTGTTTGTATTATATGCACTTAATGCTATTCTATTAGTTGATGAAGAAGGCGAAATATTTGAAAAGCTAAGTCGGAAGATAGACGGAAAGACAAATGTGTCACTGAACTGCTGCAAAATCCATTTAAGTCAGACCGGCACTTTTTTTTGCCTCTGTCTGATAACTGACTAACTGTGCCAGACTGAGGATGACCATGCCAGACACATGAAACAATGTGTGCTCATATCATCCGGTATGCATATCTTTCACTCGTTGTCTCTACTACTTTCTACTACTGCTACTTCTGCATGTACTCGTATTTATTTCGACGTACTGCCCTCAACCCGGGCGGCTGTGGGTATGTGGTTCTCGCTGCTCTTCAGAAAATAAGAACAATGAGGAAGGAACAATTTGTTCTATTATCATTCTGTGTGTACCATATAGAGGTGGTACTTTTTGTTGGTTGCTAATCATATTAGAAGAACAACAAGTGTTTCGCGCAGCTGGCTTTATTATCGGCCAAGAAAGGTGCTTCAATTATATACTTTAGGTTTGCTGAAACTACGCTCGAACACACACGCACACACACACACACACACACACACACACACACATATCCAAACAAAAGCCATATGCCCACAGAGCTGCACATATCGCGTTTCTGCTCATACCATATTTGTGCTTGGTGTTGTTTGGATAATCAGCCAAAGCCATCAGAAGACCACATTGACCGAGCGTGCATTCAAACAAGCTGGGGAGTAGACAAATAGGCAGACAGCCAGCCAGCCAGACAGCCAACCGACCAACATGATGTGTTAGCGCTGTCGCAATCATGGGTGGATCGTCATGGTTACTAATTAAGAGGGATAAACATGTGTAATTGAAAATAGCCATTTTCGTATGCCATACGATGCAGATTGGATGCGACTCAACGGCAAATCACGCGAACTCGTACGGGCGTTCATTATAGTGCCGCTTGATTCGGTTGCGCTCCCGCCGCTCGCCGTTTGGTTAGATGCCACAGTCATATGGTAGCGTGTGTGGCCACTGACAGGAAATTTTTCCTTTTTTTGTTTTTGTTTTTTCGTTTTTTGTTTGCGCGTACGCTTTGAGTGAACGTATAGAAGGAAGTCCGTATGTAACGCGGACCTTGGCTTTGGCTCTTAAGAATTGGAAATACATTACCTACAAAAACTTAAAGTGGCAGTTCGTTAAAGACGTCAGATGCTCTGGTTAATGTATCCTGTTTGATATCCGCGAGATTCGTGATAACAAAGCATACGAGGTTTTTGTTCAGAAAGTAAGAAGACTTATTTTTATTTTTCTCTAATAATTGATGAATAATCAATTTCTATTTTGTCACCTTCGAAGTAATCCCTCTCAGATATAATACAAATGTGCAAGCGCTTTTTCCACTCCTCGAAGCACTTGTGATAAGCCCTCTTTAGTATGGCCTTCAGATCCACACTTGCTTCTGCATCATTGTAAATCTCCTTCCTTTCAAGTTATTTTTTAATTGTGGGAACTGCAAAAAGGCTCTGGTTGCCAATATCCATGTCTGTATGTTCCACAGTTCTGGCCATTTCTTTCGTATCTCTCCATGCATAACTTCAAGCTAATATTCCTTATTGACCGTACGACTTTCTGGCAAGAACTCTAGATGCAGAAAACAGTGAGCAAAACCTTCACATTTGTCCTAACTTGGCTCTTCCAGTTTCGACTTCATAGCTATTTCTCGCCACCAGTTATTACTCTTTGGACAGCGAAAAATAAAAAGTCTTTTTATTTTTTGAACACACTTCGTACACGCTGTTTCCTTTGTTAACCATAACTCCATTTTAAGTGCTATTTCATGTTCGTACTCTAACTGCGATGAGTAACTTTGAACACCGCCGACTGGTTGAAGGGTACACGAAAGAAAGTAGGGCAGGAGTGATATGATGAGTAGCGCGCGTCTTTGTTGTGTACAAACCAAGCAAACCAAATTGAAAAACACGTCAAGTCCTATGCGCTTGGATTCATTTAGTGCAGTCAATATTAGATAAATTTACTTAAATTAACAATAATTATGATGTGTGTTTAATTTGGCGATTTTGATATTTCTAAAGATACTTGAACACTTGCTATACACACAGCTATAACGTACAATAGTAAGGCGCACCTTGAAGTAGGCAACGCTATTCTTTAATTTTTATTCATGTTTAAATAGGCCAAAGCATTCTCTTTACCGACACTTTACGCCTAAACTATATAACCGATTTTATATATAACCGCTCATATAATTTGTAATAAAATTAATTTTGTATTGCGGGCGTAAAAATTGTTAAAAGTACGCATTTGGTCTACACTAAGTGTAGAATGACGTATTACAATTCAATATTATTACGTGTGTCATTGAATTTTAAGCGCTGCGCGAACACTAGTTTATTCCAATTCGCCATACCATCGAATTCGGTTGTAGCATTTTTGCAATATCGAGGCATATCATAGTAGCAAATGACTAAATAAAATCTGATTATCTGAGTACAATAGGAATTCTAATATTCTAAATTATTTCGACGAAGTAGGCATTCGATTTGTATTTCATTGAATTTGTGAAATTCTATTTCATTCTTCAGTCAGTTTTCAAACAGTGAACAGTTTATTTTTATAAAACGAACAAAATGAAATCATATCTCATAAAATATTATTTGCGCGAGTTGGTATCTTTTCTATGGGCAATCTGGTATGAATTCGCTCCGTTATCAGTGCAAATTATCATATCGAAGTTTTGGCCTGCAAGTGCCGAAGACATGTAAGCGAAATCAATTTTTATTTTGTCTACCACTAAAATATGCAGTTTTATTCATAATTTGAGCATTCCAATGGCTTTAGAGCCCCCATTTTCTTTTCGAATTGTATCGAGTCATGGTAAAAACACGCTAGCCTAGTGTAGGTGCACTATGGCTGCTGCCCCAGAGGTCCGGGCTTTGAGCCCCAATGTAGGCATGGTCATGTCAATACTTCTACTTCCGGTAGGTGTAGGTGCCGTTGTTCCTTGGTGCCGTCAGATGGTACTCTCACCACAAAGTAGTGGTAGCGGCAGACTAAGCCCCCGACCTATCAGATAAAAAAGCATGCACAAAACGTAACCAACACTAGTCATAGATATTCAAAAAAAGAAAAAAAAAATGGAGGAGGCTTATGTAGGCTGCACGCTTTCTAGAGGAGCGAACGAGGAAATAATAATGGTAAACACCATTTTGAATACATTTCATTATTACGTGATATATCCTTCGCGTAGTGAGTAATGATGTAACATTGCCATGAAGCGGTAATACAAAGCAGCGGACACCGTAGTCTCCATAAGTAAACATATTTTTGATCAGCTGGACGAATGTCTAGCGTGTCTGTGTCCAACTATTACAACTACTACTTGTACGGCTGACCTAGTGGGTTGAAAGTTTTAATTCATAAAAGTGACATATTCGCTTTAATTGACAATTCAAAACGTTTTTCCTTTCAATGATGCGCTATATAAACGCACTTGAACACCTGCTATACACACAGCTACAATATGCCATACGTTTGTACAGAAGTGCACCTTGAAGTAGGCAATGATATTTTTTTTCACATTTAAAATTTGCCTCTACATATATGTATGCATGTGTGCAAGTGCACTTTGGCCATAATTAAATTTAAATAAAAAACTATAATCAATTAAAAATGAATACCAACAAGGCCATTTTCGTTATGAACGGCACTTAAACTATGCTTTAGTGAGAGTGTGCGTTCGCTTATGCGTTGCGGTTTTAATTGAAACATAACAACAACAGCACAGAAAAAAGGTAGCGTGTGTTTGTGTGTGTTGTTATGGCGAACTCAATTTGCCAATAATGACTTTGGCATAATTGTTCAATAATTAAACTTTCAACGCATGTGTTGCTCTTACGCTCACATTATAAAGTTAATGTTGTAGTAATTTATGTTGCACAAATGCACTCTGACGACATTGAAGGCGGCGCAGAATGACGATGATGTCTGCTTTTGTCGCTTTCAATTGCTTTGATGTGGTCCAACGACATAATAATAAAATTGGCTATTTTCGTATGAATATTCATGTTTTCGCACGTTTCAATGCCTCTTGACTGTGAATCAATGCCGTCGCTTAACACGAGGTGCGGTTAACGAAGGCACCGCATACAAATGAAAGCCATTCCGAACTAATAACGTACATTTTTGTGACAGAATATTCGATAATGCGGTAATACGTTTTGTCCAAACATTTCTTGAAATTTGAACGCTGCGAAATTGATTAGTTTTGGTTTATTAAATTAGTTGAAAATCCAATTATTTTGGCATCCACACAAAATGCGTAATATTAATAAATACAAGTGTCGCTGAAAAATAGGAAATTCTAAGGATGGAGCATTCAACGGAATATTGGGCGCAACCACATTAAGAATACTTCATCGTACTTCTATAAGGAGCTCATAGTTTTTTTTTTTGTTTGTTTTAAATTTAAATTTATTTATTGAATTACTTTGTGTACAACACCAAGCCCAATGATAATAATTTATTTAAAAGTTCCTTTAGCGGTGTGCTCAAAATCAAGAAACGTTTCTATGCTCGTGGTTCGCACAGGTTTATGGGGCAGGAAGGTCATTTCGACGTAGGCGCCTAGTTGTGCTCGTCTATAAAAGTGAACAAGCTAGTGGGTTAGGATGTTGCCAGAGTTGAAGGTAATATTACTGGTTCTGCGATTGTGCTCTTTAGATGACTTCCACATTACTGGGGCTTGCGTTTTCCCAAAGCTGGGAACCGTATATCCAGATAGATTGGCTTTATTAAGCTATTATATAGTAGCAACTTTAGATTTTCGGTTGAATAGCCAATGGAGGAAGTTGTCTTTGAATTTCATACACATTTTTTTTGGCTATTACACACTAAAGCTAATCAATTCTTTGATCCTTTAGTTATCGAGTGGTGTAATTAAATTTTGGATGTGAATGATATATATATAGCTACAACACCAAACTGTATCGCACCACTAACTCACTCACCTTTTTCAAAAAATTAAAAATGTTTTTATTAAGAAGCTCACACTACATATAAAACTCACAAACAACATTATTTACACACATTAATTAAGCTTTAGGTCAAAACACAATACAATCAAGCAAGTGAAACGACCGGGAACACTGCTCAGCTATATTAATTGACGTTACTCAAGCTTTCGAACGGTTATGGCATGATGGTCTCATTTAAAAAATAAAAGGAATGCTTCCACAGAACTCGCACAGTTTGTGCGTGAGAATCATAACTCACAAAAAGGCTATTCGTGGAGAGCAGCAAACAATTGTACATCAAAGGAGTATCACATAAATTCTGGCATTCCACAAGGCATCCTTATTCACCGCTGACATCCTCACAAACCAGCGCCTCTAGACATCAACCTTTGCAAATAACACTGCAATCATCTGATACGTGCTTCCAAATAGCAATCAAAACGAAAGTGCGCAATTACTTAAAGAATTATCATCAATCAATATTTGATAGTAGCGCCCACAAGGTGTTATCGCTGTTGTTGTTTCGTTGTTGAGCTCTACTTCGACTTTTCGACTACTACTTTCCTGCGTAATTGGGTGTGTTGTGGTCTCACAGTTCTTCACAGTTCTTGCTGCAGTCCGTCGATCAGTGTTTGGGCATTTTGATTAATTAATTAGAATTGATGTACGTTAGCAATGTAACGCTACTTTTGATGAACACACTCACACACAATAATTTATTTATTCCGTACATTTTCGTGTGCCGCACGAAGTGCCTTTAAGTGTTAACCCAGATTGGTTGCTGCCAGACACGATAGATAAAGTTTGTTCAAGAAAGTCATTATAATTGTCTCCGAGTGTTGTGTTATGTTCTGTTGTGTTGTAAAATGATGCAATTTAGCAATGATTTCTTTATGAGTTAACGCGAAAAGCTAACATTGTTTGCCATTGTAGCGCAATAATTCAGGTTAACTTTAAACACAATTCACAATTCCATTTAAACCGTTATGATTCGTTTTGACTTAATGCTCACTAGTCGACTTTGCTTTTGCCTTTGGTCTGTAGCAGCAATCTAATCGACTCGATGGAAATAAAGCAATTTATTGCTTGATATTGAAGAAATTCTGAGCATGAGAACGAGCACGAATACGAGAAAGAAATGCCAGCGCAACAGTAATTCGACTTGGTTGTCAGCGTTGCTCTGCTAACCTTTTACCTGAGCGTAACTAATCGGGGCTATGGCAAAAACACTTCCGTTGCCCACGCTCTATGGTTGTGCTCTTGCGTGCTCGTTTGAGTCGACTTGAATTATTGCCAACCGAATAACTGTGATTTTTCCAACATTTATTTGTTGCTCCGCCACTCGCTCGCCACTTGACTCGTATTTCTTTGCCAATGTGAAAACGAACCGTTTAAGGGAAAATTAGCTGTCGAAATCACCGCCGCAACAAATTGTTTATTAATGACTGTGATTGGCAATTTCAGTTTGCCAATCACATTTGTTTATTTTTTTAAAATATTTTTTTTATATTTTTTTTTTTACCATGCAAATCCTTTCCTTCCCTAAGCCTTCGGTTGTTAATACAATATGTACTAGTTGACTTACACTGAATAGCACATTTAATATTTATTAAACATCATCATCAAAGCTTATCCAAAGCAGCAGCAGAAGAAGAGTAAGAAAGCAGAGAAAAAGCCATCCAAATAAATCCCCTTTTTTTGGGTGGGGGGGGGCTTTTATGTAGAGATCGAGTTTTTGCAAGCTTTTTACCTATCACACCTACGCTAGCATGTTCAGCACGAATTTAATTCTTAATTTTCCGCCGCTCCTTTTTGCATGTTGCTACAACAAGTAAAGACTGCTTTAAGATTAGGTCAAGCTTAAACTCTTTCAATCTAGGCCAATCGGTCCATTTCGATCGAGACGACCCACCGCTGTGCCAGACTTGAAGCTAATTTATGATTGTTTTTTTTTTTGCTGTCAACTTTTTGTGGTTTTGCACTAGATTCGCGTAGGTGTGTGCAAGGGGTGTGTGTGTGATGTTTGTCTGAGCCATTTTATATTTGAGTGGCTTTTGCTTAAGTTGTATTTTCTTTTGTTCTTCAATCATTTCAAATGCAGCTGAAATATGCTGCCAACAATGCCGAGAGCAGTTGCCAGCCTAAAAGTCGATTTGTTCGTGTTTGGAATTCGTTGGCTGGCTGGTATTCGTCTGGTCTCGGGTCTAATGTCTGTGTAGGCGTTTGCAAAATGAAAACTGAGAGTAATGAATTAATATTTAATGAAATATAAATAATGTATTTGTGCTTTTTTCCGACTACTATTAACTTTGTCGTCCTTATCGCTTCACTCTGCTGCCTTTCCTTGCTCTTCGTACGTTCATCTGTCTGAATGCTTATTTGACCACTTTGTTTGTTTGCCACATTAAAATGGCTACAAAGGCTCGGATTTTTTATTTATTTTATTTTTATTTGTTCTTGCTACGTGGGATTCTCTTTACATTTGATTTTTGAGACAGTTGCACACACACACACACACACACACAAAAAGGAAAAGAAAAATACTTCATTACTTAAGCAACGTCGCCCGAAGGAAAATGCCTGGAATTGAAAGTTCTAAAACGAATAAAAGTAGTAGTTCAGCAGAATTGTCTGTGATCTTATTTAATGGCTTCCAGCGGATTTATTTATGAAAACTCAAACAAGAAAAAAGGCGCTTATAAAACAGATACTTTTCAAAATAAATTGTTTTACTTTAGTCATTTGGCATTAATTGTGTGGGACAATTTGTGGCATGAGTCACTTGGTCAAAACCTCATAGGCGGCGACCTTCGCTTGTGCCCGATTTAAGAGTCGCAATATTAGAGAATTTGATGTGTAAATGAGAAAATAATAATACCATTTTTCTCGGTCAACCTAGCAGTGGTAAGTTGTAGTCGGCCTTCTTGTTTTGTGATATTTTCTTAGTGGCTTTCGCTAGCAAAGGTTTGTATACACAGAGGTTGATATCTTCAGGATTTTCACTACTCTTTTGCTTAGACTTTACCTTTGCCTTCTACGTTAGGATAATTGCAAATTGGAGCAACGGGATCGCGCTCAGACAATTCATTTGTAAGTGTTTATTAGTAGTCAGTGCTCCTTTACATCTTTTAATTAAAAGCTCAGCCGCAAACAATGCTCTGAATACTCAGATAAAATCTGGCATGCCTTTCAGAGGCACTGGTCACTTGAGAATACTTTGCGTAATCTCTGCACATCTCAATCTGTGCCAGAACAGACCATATTACCACGGAATCGGCACTTAGGCACTTAGCAAGGGTCATAGGCCTAGTAGCAAGACATGGTTCACCGATGGTTCCAGAACCAAAACGGGTACTGATCCCGGGATTTTCGGACCAAACACTAGGATCTCAATCGCAACGGGCAAATGACCCACTGTCTTTCAAAACGCAGATCCACGCCATAGACAGATATCTAACGCAACCTACCGGCAAAGAAACCAAGAGGACAAAATAGAGCTATCTCTTTCGATAGCCCATCAGCGACCAAGACACATTCTGGAAATTTTCATCCATGAGTGTGAGGGACTATTTTGATTTCCTCCAGCTACTGTCTGGATACAATAGAGTCACGTTGTGCTGGGTACTTGGCCTTGAAGTCGCCGAAGGCAATGAGGGTGCTGATGAACTGGCGATAACTGGATCTTCCTGCAAATTCATCGGTTCTGAACCCTATATCGATATTAGCTGGGCAATGGCCAACTCATTTATCAAGGAATAGATCTTTGGGCACGCAGTATTTTAGATTTTAGTAGATCAGACCTAAGAGTGCTTTTGGTCTACTTAACTAGTCACCACCGCCTAAAGTAATATCTGCACAAACTAGGTTTGTCATCCTCCCTAAAGTGTAGGCTCTGTCTAGAAGGCGTGAAAACAAGTCTTCACCTCCTGTGCGAGTGTCCAGACTTCGTCTGAATTCCTTGAAATGGGACTCTGTGTCACCTCTTCGGATCAGGAACTCTTCGGCAAAGAAAAACGGTAGAGGCTCTATTGTGTTAATTAGGGTATAGGGCATAAAGGATTTTCTCTGGTCGCAGTGTCCGCTGCCTTTGACAAGAATACCCCTCAACTGGTTGCGGATCCCCGGACCCTACAACCATTAACAGGCCTAGGTCTGGTCTCGCGTGTTCCACTGGGTGGTTGAGATTCAGTCTATCCCACCACGTACCGCCGTTCTTCCAATTTTTGTGACCACCTCTCTGAAGGTTGTATGTGTGTCACGCGAGTGATGAATTGGTAAAAAGTCAAGTCAAAGCATGTCGACTTGATTGATTTTTGTTATTTGCATTCCGAAATGGCGACGGAATGATATTTATTTATTTTTAATTTTTATGGATGCTTATCTTGTATCAGTATGTGAGGTGAATGCCACACAAGGTTTTTCAGGGTCGCGTTGAAATTGGTGTCAGCATGTGGGAAGGGAAACAATTCAAATGTAAAAACAACGCTAAGAAAAAATTTGCATTTATTAAAAAATGGCACAAGCAGTGAAGTAAACGAAGGGAAAAATGTGTACCACAAATAAAAGCGACATTGAAAAAATCCATCGTTGACTTTGACTTCAAACGTATTGCAAATTAGCATTTTATATGTCACTCACGAGCTTTTGATGTGAAACATATTCAGTATGTAAATATGTATATAAATATATAAATAATAACAACGCGTGCCTTTTCTCTTGCTGTTGTTTACGAGCAAACGATTGTTCTATGCCTTCGCATGCCTTCGTTGTTGTTGTTTTTACAACGGCCGTCTCGATTTCAGTTTCTATTCTTCGCTCTAACGACTTCTCGCTCGTTTGGACAGAATATGATTTTTGTTTTGGTTGCTCTGCTTCAATCAAACGATTGCGCTCTCAGTAAAAAGTACTGGTTATTGTTTTCACAGCCAATGACTTCGTTTTCGTTTTACAACTTCGGCTCAACGCTCAAATGCTACACGAAGAATGATGATGCGATGACGCTATGTCGCGCGTGTAAAATTTTACTGTACCGAAACCAAAGATGTTTAAAAAAAAAAATAAAATAAAAAATTGAAACTATTATGCAAATCGATTTGTAGCGAGTTGAGAAGCTGCGCTTAATGTTGTGTAGACGTGTTGAGTTGAGAGTTGAGTCAAGTCGAGTTCTGTTCATTTGATTTAAGTCGATGCGCTTTGCTGGCTTCGAACCAATTGATTCGAGCATATTTTTCTTAACATTGGCATTAGCTTAAGTAGCAATGCTACTTGAAAATGATTCGTCGATGACTAACGCAAAATGAAGAATACGGCAGTAAGCAGTCGCAGGTGCAGCTATTTATCGCAGTCAGCTCTATGTATCGTACTTCGTTCAACCAACTAATCGAGTGCACTTCAGTGAAATCCGCATAGATGGCAGTCTTTGAGTCAGCTGTGTCTTTGTGCACGTCTTTGCTAGATTTAATGAGATGCCAGCTATGCCAGACATCAGTAAACCAGAACACTTCAGTGCATCATTACCAGTTCATAAGCTGCACATCTTTATCATACTGATTGATGTGAATTATTAAAAAATGGAGTGACTGTTATTGCGCTACACTCAAGTGGCTGTGTCTAGTGACGTTGTTGCTTCCGCTTTATCATATTTCCTGCCGTTCAGTTCGGTTTCAGTGGAGAGTTTTTTTGTGCTTTGCGCTCTGTGCTCACTGAGGAAGTTTTAGCGTTGCTTTCTTTATTTCATTTTCTTTTCCCACTGCTTCATTTTATTTAATAGTGCTCTAAACATAAACACAAAAAAAAAAATTACTTCCGTATCGTTTTGTTGCACAGTTTCTTTTTTTCTTTTTTGTCGTAGGTTATTCCTCTCAGTCTCAGTGCATTCCATGATTTCCTTTCCTTATATTGCCTTCTCGTAGATTTTCAAGTAATTTAGACTTTTATACATCATCTATGCTCTGGATTCATCTTCGAAGATCAACTTATTTTGGTTGCCTTAGGGTTAATAATAACAGTTGGCACTATTTATTTTCTTTCCTACGACGTTGCTGATTGTCCCAAACCAAGCCGTGGTGCAAGCATGTTTCTTGCTCATACGCAGTGTGTGCCCATTGTACGCCATGCGACATTGGCCTATCAAGTAAGCAAGCACGCGGCAAAAAAGCAACAACAAAACAAGAAGAAGTAAATACAAATAAAATGTGCAGACTAATTCTATTTGCTCATTGGATACCCATGGGCTTTGAGTTTTACCCTCTTTGCAGCTGTGCGCGGCCATATCAACATCCGAACCAAAGTTGTTCGTCTACTTATGCATTTTACATGATGTTGATATGGCATATTGGTGTTGTCATCTAATTTGAATGCAGTAATGGTAATTATTGAACGAATCTACAATTCCATGTCATTAGTACAGTGTGTTTTGTTTATATTCATTTCATGTTGTAGGCATTTTAGAAGTTACTACTTTTTCTAGAGAGAGAGATAGAGAGTGTTAGGCTACACATTTTTGGGAAAACGAAACCAGCAGCTGGCACAAAAGTTTCTAAACAGGTGCCCACAACAACAAAAAGAGCAACAACAACAAAAAATATTCGAATAACTCTCTGCTTCTTTCTGCGCCTTTAGCACGAGCATACCTAAGCATCGATACAACCGAGGGTAATACGTTTCTTCTTCTGCACTTTGCAAAATTTTTATTCTCATTTTTATTTTTCATTTTGTCGACTGCTTTTCGTTGTTGATTTTATTTGCGAGTCTAATTTCCCTTCCAATTGATGTATTGTATGTCTGCGTTGGCTCATTTACCATAAGTTTTGGTCGACTCGTTTTTGCCAGCAGACATCTTTGGCTGGCTCAAACTAAGTAGTACCGAGACACAACGTTTGTGCTCAGCTAATTTTGCAACTTTTTTTCTGTGTTTATATAAAGCATTGAACCGTATATTGGAGACTTGACGAAATCTCACTGGCGAATTAAAGTATGTACTTACCAATAAGGACGTTAACGATAACAGAGTGGAGAAGGTAGGCAGGCAGCTGACAAAAATCGTGTACGATTTAAAATTGTAAGAATAATAATCATCATGAAAACACACGACGGAAAGAAGAAGTAGAAGAAAACTCACATCCATTGGGAGCTAATAATGTGGAAAATGGATCAAATTGCCTGCAGTCGTATCTGTGTGTTTGCTGTTGTGTGCCGAGTTTAGTGTGTTCGCGTCTTTTTATGTTTTGCTACTCATGGGAATTTAATATGTTTACAAATGCTGAATAAATATATTTGCCTTTTGGCGCAAATTAAGCTTGAATGTCTCACAATAGCGAAATACGATTTCGTTCAAATAAAATGCTTTTTTACTTCTCTGATGTGCTTGAGATATAATAATTATAATTATTTGTTCGTATTTATTTCTTCGAACTAAAAATTTACATATTCTAATGCGCCCCACATATTGGGTTGAGTAAAATTTTTACACAATTTTTAAATGTTATTTAAAATGCATTGCCTTGTCCCATTTATGTGAAATATAAACCGTTTTGTTCAATGACTTATTGCCATTCCTAGTCTCTAGTCTCTAGTCTCTAGTCTCTAGTCTCTAGTCTTTGCTGTTAAAAATCTGGGACAACCGATTTACGCCGTGCTCTACTGAATGCAATTTTTTGTCACCCAGAAATTTTGTATTGCTAATAGTCATGTGGTGCCAAAATCGGACTATACGATAGATGCATCAAAACTTCCCAACTAAGCTCCCTGAATTTCCAGCGAGTTATTATTGACGTGTGTGTTTTAGCGTTGTTCTGGTGAAAAACAACACCTTTTCTATTTTCCAGTTCTGGTCGCTTCTTGGCAATCGCTAGCTACAACTACAACAATTAACCGAACAAAAATTGTTGTAGGTATCTTTTAAACGCTCTTATTTAACACAGCCTGTTTTGGGTCAAAGCTTGTAATTGAAATTTTGCGTACTTCCTGTTGAACGCTTGATCTGAAACTTGGTACACACCTTTGGTTTTGATGACAACACAATAATTTGTCAACTTTGTACTATTGACCTTACCACGCTCATCAGGATAAGGTAATGACAATGTGGCGGCAACTGCTGCGCCCTCTTGCGTTGCTGTAACTAAAGCGCAGTCTACTGTCTATGCGATCGCTGCTAGATGGCGCTAGTAACAAATTTTACTATTTACAGATATTAGGTATTACTCTTTCTATATCAAATCATGTACCAGCAAAAAACTTAGAAGGACCACGCAATTGAACCAAACTAGTAGCGAAAGGAAGGTTTGCATTTATATGTGTGAAGCCACCAGCCATTCAAACGTACCCACTAAAGCACACATGAATGCAACGAGTGGCGCTTTGAGGTCGCCCTGCGCTGTCTGATGCGTTTAAATTTAATTGCAAAAAACAAAACAAAAAAAAAATATATATATATGTAGGATTTAAGTTTAGGAAATATGTAGGATTTAAGTTTAGGAAATATTACAAGTTAAGTATAGGAAATATTACAAGTTAAGTATAATCTGCTTCTACGTCGTTTCGCGTCGTTGTGCGTCCGTCTTCAATACGCGCTTCCACTCGAATGCCCGAAGTTGCGTTCGTTGCCGTCTTCGCCGTCGTTGCAACGTTCGTCATCGTTGCCGTCTTCCCCGTCGTTGCCGTCTTCGCCGTCGTTGCCGTCTTCGCCGTCGTTGCCGTCTTCGCCGTCGTTGCCGTCGTCGCCGTCGTGGCCGTCTTCGCCGTCGTTGCCGTCTTCGTGATGTCGTCATTCTCTCTTCTTTCCCCACATTCGGCCATTCTGACTAAGCATTCGACCCGAATGTTCCATCGTCATCCGTAATCATAGCTAACGGGCCATGGTTTCATGTACTCTGCGCATGTTGCTGTGTTTATCGGTCCTTCACTGTTGCCTATTTTCTGCACATCATAGGTGATCTTCGATTTTTTCTTTTGGGGCTTCTGGTAGATGTTCTTTAGCTGATTGGTTTTTTCCTGTGACGTAGTATCCGCATTCTCTATTGCTTTTTCGATCTTTTTCTTTTTATGACGTTTGGTTGTACGTCGCTTCTTGCGCGTCGTAAGGAACATATTGATCTCTTGCACCTTATTGTGATACTCATCAGTCAGTTCGCTATGTGCACATCGTTTCCCTTTCTTTTCCAGTACACAATGATCGCTGTTAGCATCAGCTTTTATCTGCTGTTCTTTAAAAATGGTAACACTTTTACGTTTGAAAATATCAGCCATGTAGTCTTCACCGTCGTATGTATTGATGTTTTGTGGACCTTGTTTTTCGTACCAAAGTTGTACGCGTTGTCGTCGTTTGGTGTCTTTGTCCCGGAAATCATCATAGTTGATAAGAGGATATGCTCATCGCGGTTTTTCTTTTGTTTGTTAACTCTATCATCGGCCGTTTCGTCTTTCAGCCTACGGCCTTCGTGCTCATAGTCACTCCCTGATTTTTCTATAATTCCATCACGTAACCACTCGTCGATTTGATCATCAATTATATTCGCCTGAGCAACTGAAAAATGTCGTGCACGGGAAAATATTGCTGATTCGATTGAAAGTACATTTGTCGATTTGTTTTTGTTTGGGTTATATTTTCCAATAATTTCGCGCACTTCGTCTTTGCTGTTCGTATCGATTACCCCATTTATATCGCGTTCGTCTTCGTTAAATGTAGCGTCTATTTTCATCATGTTAATTTGACTCCCTGTACTTTCGTTTAACATATTACTCACTTTAATACCATCGCGATTGAATAGAATTTCGGCGTGCATACATAATTCTTCACCTATTAGTAGTTGCAAATCGAAACAGCTAGATGGTACAACGTAAAAATTAAGTTCAAAAGAATTTCCGTCGATCAGTATTTCATGTTTAAAACGTCCTATCTCGGTTTGATTGCGTTGTCATTGTGCTTTTCTCCAAACCCGACTAGCTTTATATTATCTTTGACAAGTTTCGGTTCTTGCAACTCTTTATATACATGCATTGAGACAATATTAAATTTACTGCCGGTGTCAAATAATGCGATGAATCGCTTCCCCATAATGCTCACTTCCTTGTTGGTTAAATTGTTCTGCACTCGTACTCGACGTATGTTTGAATCCTCTACCGCCTTATTTTCTTTGCAACTTTTCGAAATGTGTCCAAACTGGTTACACTTGAAGCATTTCTTTCCTTTTGCTTTGTTTTGACAATCATTCGACAGATGCCCTTTTTCACCACAATTATAGCAATTCACATCTCGCTTCACATTTTTGTTCACGATGTTTTTTCTTTCTTTGTTTTCGTCGTGCGTTTCATTCTTATTTAAGTTATCTTTTTCATTAATTTTTTCATAACACCTTAATTTTTCTTTGAATTCGCTCATATTTTTTGCATTATACAAAATGATTTTATTCGCCGGTTTTCCATTGATACACCGTCGATTATGTACTGCATCAAAACATCGTCAGTAATTTTTCCTCGTGTAGCTGTTTCTTTGAGACGGTAAAAATACTCAAAAATGCCTTCGTTGTTTCCTCGCTTACTATGAGCTAGTTGTTCGTGTATGAGTTTGCTGTTTACTTTAGATTCGAACTCGCTCAGCAATGCTCTTTTGAGAGAATTCCATGACGTCAAACCTCTCTCGCTCAATACAAACGATTTCGCAACCCCCTTCAGCGATTTTTTTGCGAATATCAGTTTCTGAAGCTCGTTGCAACGCATTAACTCAGTCGTTTCTTCGAATTCGCTCACCCAAGCTTCGATTGAAATGGTTTCGGTGCCGTCGTAGCTGCGAATATTCTCTTCCATGTCGCGATAGCTTACAGTTACTGGCGCCGTCTGTATATTACTTTCCTTTGAATCAACACCCCGTCTGCCATCACTGCCGTTCCGACCGTCACTTTCTATATTCGTTGTCTGCAACGCATCGCGAATTGCCCTTATGTCGTGTGCCTGACTCACGCTATTTTCGCTGCTTTCATTTTTGTCGGCGTCTTCGTAGTCTGTTTCGTCGTCGGTTTCATCGTTTGCGCTAAAATCTGCGTCCCTCAGTAAATGACCACTCATCAAATTTTTAAATATATGCTGTTTAATGTCACTGCC
The DNA here is from genome assembly GCA_035041755.1 of Cacoxenus indagator. Lineage (NCBI taxonomy): Eukaryota > Metazoa > Arthropoda > Insecta > Diptera > Drosophilidae > Cacoxenus > Cacoxenus indagator. The sequence continues at coordinate 612,272 of JAWNKX010000220.1, read as the reverse complement.
GTTATGTTGCAAGTATAGCAAATTAGATATTATTGCGAGATCTTCTTTTGACAAGTTTTTTTCAATGTACTCGCTCTTCTTCTCAAAGCGTTCGTCAGTATAATCATATTCGAATCCTTGAAATGCACGTAACCGTTTGCGATTATCTCTATCGCCTTTGCTTTCAAATACGAATGAGTGTAACAGCTCAATATTTTTCTTTTTTACCGTACGCAGCGCGATTTCTATTTGTTTGAACTCTAACAAACACGACATGTTGAATTTTCACTTCACTACGTTCCCGTTGTATATATTTTTATGTTAGGACGAGCCCCCAAAATGTAGGATTTAAGTTTAGGAAATATGTAGGATTTAAGTTTAGGAAATATTACAAGTTAAGTATAGGAAATATTACAAGTTAAGTATAATCTGCTTCTACGTCGTTTCGCGTCGTTGTGCGTCCGTCTTCAATACGCGCTTCCACTCGAATGCCCGAAGTTGCGTTCGTTGCCGTCTTCGCCGTCGTTGCAACGTTCGTCATCGTTGCCGTCTTCCCCGTCGTTGCCGTCTTCGCCGTCGTTGCCGTCTTCGCCGTCGTTGCCGTCTTCGCCGTCGTTGCCGTCGTCGCCGTCGTGGCCGTCGTTGCCGTCTTCGCCGTCGTTGCCGTCTTCGTGATGTCGTCATTCTCTCTTCTTTCCCCACATATATATATATATATAGTGATTGAAATCCGTCAGAGCGTATGCAAGATCAAATTGAGTGAGTTGTTAATGGCAACTTGAAGTGCACTTTGAGTAAGGTGAAAAAATGCAAGCGACGCTTACACACACACATGCACATACACATCCATTTAAATACAAAGGCAAACACAAGCATGCATTGACGCACATATACATACATAGGTACGTATTGTAGATACACGGCTAGTCCAAGTGAAAGTATGAGTAGACGCGAATGAAACTTTTCAACTTTTCCTATTTAAGTCTTTTATCTCGTTGCTTCAACGTGCTCCACATTGCAGTTGTCATTTTACGTTGGCTGTGGTCGCTGCCACAACTACGCGTAGTTTTTGATTACTTTCGCCGCACGACATTGCTGAAAGTGCAAAAAAAAGGCAACAATGCCGAAACGCAGACGGCGTTCTATGAGCGAAGGAAAACGGACATTGTTCTTCAAGTCCATTTAGTGATTTGATTCAGTTTTTTAAATAATTTGTTTTTTTTTTTTTTTGGGGGTGTCTTTCTTGTTATTGTATTTTATCTTATTTTCAACCACTTGCTTCTTTGCATTCTGTTAGCTGTCTCTGCATTTTTGCGATTTTCTTTTAATTTATACGGTTCGGTAAAGTCTTAATCTGAAATTGAAAGCGTTTAAGCGGCTTTGTCGTAACCCATCTCTCGCTGTTCCCTGGCACCTTTCACACAGCCAAAACTCAATCAACTCGACTTGGGCCATCGTCAGGCTTATGTCACTTGGCCTTTCCTTTGCGATCATTCACTTTGCCGCATGCTCGATTCCACATTCATCCACATATACATACTAGCTGGTGCTCGCGATTTCGCCTGCATAGATTTAGTACTTCGACTAGCCTATTTTTTGCTCCAAACATTCATCAATCTACATACTATCTCCATACTAATTAAATAAATGAAAAAACTGTTCAGTGGTTTTGTCGTGCAGAGGTAAGCATATAGGTTAATGAATGAGAGGCAATTATTCAAAACTGTAACTGAATTAAAAAAAAAAATTTCTAAACTATGTTTTTGATTTTTTATGCCACGTATTTTCACCTGTCATTAATCATGTTTTCGCGACAAAAAGTAGCCTATGTTATATCCCAAGGTCCCATCTATCTTTATACCAAAATTCATAAAAATTTGTTTAGCTGTTTAGGCGTGAAAATCTATCAGACAGACAGACAGAGTTACCTCCGCAATACTAGTAAGCATGTACATTCAGTAACAAAAAAAAAGAATAAATTATTAAAAAAAAAAATAAAAATAAGCCGTACTTCTACATTTGTTGAAACTTTAAACTTTATAGTCCTATAACTTGAGAAAGCCTTAAATAACTTCTTAAGATGTTTTCAGAAAAAAATGTCTGCATCAAATATATCTATGAAAAGACAAAAACTCCAAGAGAATATTTACGGGTCCCCTTCCAACAAAAATACCAAAAAAAAAAATAATTAATACAAACAAAAATGGATGATAGAATGACATTTCGGGGAATCTCAAGCAGCTGTTACTTGTAGCTTCTGTTATAGGGCTCCTGAGTGAATGAAATACTACGATAATGCCTAATGAGGCGAATAATATGACTTCCGGTAGCGACGGTGACGTACAGTGCGTGGCTTAGCCAACGGTACTGCAAGCGTTACTGTTATCTTTGTTTTCGCTCACGAAACACAAACTCACACACACACACACACAAATACATTGCCGCAGCTACACGCGCCATTTTCTGTGGCTTTCACTGTCACATCCTCTTCGTCGCCATCTCTTTATTTGTATTCTTGTTTCATTTCTTATTTTTCGTTTGCTTGCTTTGTAGCTCCATTAATTCGTATTTTGCATTCGATTTTGTTGCATTGACTTTGTTGCATTAACACTACTAAGAAACTTGTGTATTCATGCAGGCGCGCATTGTTGTTGGCTCCGCCTTGTCCAGCAACAATGTAACAATAACCTGTGGCTTTTTGCTTTGGCTTTGTTCACTCCACGCTCGCTCGACTCGGCTTTGACTTCATTATCTCGCTTTGCAACGTTGTTATGCTGTTGTAACATATGCTGCTATTCCAACGTGTATTGTTGTGGTGTTTTGCTGCCGTTGCTGTTGCCGTTGCCGTTGCCGTTGCCGTTGCCGTGTTACCCTTTGTTCGTTGGTTTCCTTTGCTATATATTTATATTGTTAGACTTCTTCTTCTTCTTATTCTTAGTATTGCTGGCTATTTTCAGAGCCACATTGTTACGAAAACTAACTGCTGCCGCAACTTTAAACATTCTACAATGGTTGGCTGCCTGGCTACCTGCCTGCCTCGTGCGTCGTCTAACCAATGGCCACAACTGTCATCGCGGTTTGTTGGCCATCTGTGTGCGCTTCTCATTGAGCCAATGTCGCCAACGCTTGAGCCATGCTCATCAAAGACTTACTAATTAATTAATTGTTGTAATGCTCTGCTGCCCATTGCGGTGTTCCTCATGTCCTAGTTATCACTGCTGCTGCTGTTGTCTTGGTTTATTGTGGTTTGTTTGTGCATGACAAATGTAGTCAACAAAAGTCGTGCTACGAATTGTAGACATCTCAAGAAAACGATAGAAAGTTATATTGAAAATCAACAAAGCTATTTTGACACGTGTCTGCGACCAGAGTAGCCTATATAAATTCCATTATTTCCTACTGTGCTGCATTTGGTTGTGATGTGTCCTGCTAGATTTATTCGAAATTCAATAGGAATTCTTGTGTAGCTGCGGATTCGATTGGAACTGAAAATCGAAATTCAAATGAAATATGATGGTGCCGCGCCGTACGTCGTCACACACGACGGGTATGAAATCTAGGCGACTCTAATGAAATCTATTGAAATACGCACTTTGTATAGAAACAAATACACACACAAACATGTACAATATTTCTTCTATTTTCGCAAAACAAAAACACGCACTCACGCCTTTGTGTATGCCAAGTAGAAATCTTCGCTGAATTGTATTTCAGTTCACTGCGTCATAGCCACTATAGCACAGATCGTAAGCCGTACGGGCTTTTACGCATAGCCATAGTATAAATGGACGACATACGGATGCGCGTAATGACAACGTTACGGATGCCTGGTGAACCGTGCATTTTCCGCAACACATTGTTGTTATTCAAAATGCAGTTAAAGCTGTCTATTTTCCACTCACACTTGCCTTTATGAGCATTTCTGGATTCTTTTTTTTTGTAGGGAGCACAAGTAGCACAACAACAGTTCTACGATGCCTGCCTTTTCGCACTCTTTTTTTTTACATTTTATTGTTTATGCGCACCCTGTGAAGGTTTTCTCTTTGTTTCGTTTCGTTTTGTCTTGCTTTTTTTTATTCATATAAAAAGCAGCGTAAGTTTGAAAAGGAATCATTTTGCCGGCATTGGCTTTGTCTATGTGCCGACAGTTGCCAGGGATAGTGTTTCTTTTTTTTTAAATTTTTTTATTTGCACAAAATCAAATAACATTTTCAACGAATCCTTTTTTACCCCTCAACTGTGGCATTTTTTGTTTGTTTTTGTTTTGCCTTGCCTTTTTGTTTTTTTTTTTCGGCCCACGCTCTGATCAATACAGGAAGCAATTGACCAAGGCGTCATTGTGCCAAGGTTTGTTGTTTTCAAATTTCTCTTGCATAGCTTCGGTTTATTTCGGCTTTGCCAGCATTTCTCAACTACTGGTATGGGCCACAGTCGGCAAGCCTCATCTGCCACAAAGCTATGTTTCGTGCCTGTCAGCTTCTTAGGCATCCAATGTGCTTATTTCTTTAAGGCCTTTTATTTAAACTGTTGTTTGCCGAGAGGTTGAAATTCAACCGCTAATAGCGACAATATTCAATATTCAGCCATTGCTAACGTGAACCAATAAAATGAGGAAAATGATACGTACTTTAATTTCTATTCTTCTCACGTATATTTCTATTCTCTATTACATGTGACATTGTGAGGAAGATGAAGAATATGTGTTTGTGTTGTGTGTCTGTGTGAGATTTTCTGCTAGTGGTGTTTATTACAACTTTCAACTATTTTTATGCCCACAATAACACTAACTAATTTTATTAAAAAGTGTATGGTGCACATCTGCAAATGAAAACCTTGCGATTGCTATCCTTTTTATCAAAATCGGTTATATAGTTTGGGCGTAAAATGATGTTAAAGAAAATGTCTTGGCCTATTTATATATAGACATGTTCGAAGCTGCTATTTCATATGAGTAGCGCTCAAGCATTCTTTTTGAATTTGCCAGAGTTATGCCAGTTCCTGCCGAGCAGCTAGCAAGACTTACGTTGAACTACAAACTACTCACCGGAAAAGTGTCGAGCGTGCTTGAGTAACGCCTTGTAAAATATAACAAATAATGAAACGACAACAACACCAAGAAACACCAACTTTAGTTACCAACCGACCAACTCAACTAAGACTTGACGATTTTTATAGGCGCGCCGAAAGTAAACTTGACTTTACCTGCACTTGTTTTCCTGGCGCACGACGTGCATTGTAAAAAACAACTTTTGCCAAGCTACAAGCAATGTTTGCAACAGTACAACGCAGAAAATGTATGACAATCTCAACTTTCGGCAACCATAGCCACTTTAACTAGCTCCTTGTTGCGCATCCGTTCAGTGTGTTCCAGGAGAATTTTAGTGCGCAACGGCAATGCCTAAAATGTCTATTTCTTTTACGCCCAAAAGCATGCATGTACTAAAAACTTTTAATATTGCGATCGAGCCTTAATGAAACCTTAATGCGTTGTAACTTGTTTACCTTCTACTCGGCGTTAATTTTGTTGTGCACACCCTTGGCTTTTCTTGCTCAGTGTCGTTTAAGAGTTTTAAATTTTAGTGTTACCTTGCACTAATTCAATATACTATATTATGTTGCATACTTTCCAGCTAAACTTGCTCATTTCGCAGTGATTTAATTTTGTTAATTGAAGTTTGAACTTTTGATTCTTGTTGCATTAGATTCCTGATTCATTACGGCGAAAGTTCGCTCCACTCTTTAAAACTTTTCGACTTTTGTCACGCTTCATGTGACATTAAAAAAATAAAAATAGAAATGAATTTTTGAACAATTACAGACGGTTGGTTCACTTCTTTAGCGTTACATGTAAATCAGCGTCGTTTAAGTTTAGCTAAAATAATTGAACAAGTAAATCAGTTAACTCTTCTAGCTCCTAATCAGTTAAACTTTAGGGTAGCGCGAAATCGATCTATTGCATAATTGCTAGTCAACATAGTCTGCTAGCTTGAAGCGTCTAATGATGAACGACAACAGAACGAGGACTGGGAGAGAGGGAGAGAGGGAGGAAGAGAGCGAGACCAACGTTACCGAAACCAACCACTACTGAAACCGACATAATGCCTGGGATAAGGACAGATAACACGTTGACGACCTTTGGCTATCGTACCCGGACTAAGATTGGTTTTTGGAATGTAAAGGCAACTGGGAAAAAGTTGTGGAGAGCTGAGACACATTTCCAAAAACCGCACTCGATGGCGCGTAGGCATTGTAGAGGCCCTAGGACCCACAAAGGGATATAGGACATAGTATATCAACCACTTTGCCACTCAGGCCTTTTCAAAGCATCTGCTTCGTCACAACTTTATTCCGTAAACGCGCTCAGCTGAAAATTCAACCGTATGATGAAATGAAAAAATCGTAATATTTGCCTGATAATCTGTCATGGATTTTTGGGCGAAGTAGCGAGCAGACAGGGTTCTAAGAAAATCTTTCGCAATCGACTGTTTCACATTTACTGTCCGAAATACGCTATCCCTTTAGATTATTAATGTCATCTTTGTCACTTTGTCTATCTCTCTTGAGTTTTTTGGCTCCTGCTTTTAACAGATTTGGAAAGATCGTCTTACTCAGGATAGGCTCTACGGGCATTTGTTTTCATGGTTGCTAGTCTCTCTCGTGCTCTCTCTGCAATCTGTTACTTCCTAGGCACATTATTTGGTCTTCCCTTTTTTAATTTTCTTTATGGTTTTGTTTTCGTCCATTTGCGCTTGTCTACTGACAGGTGTCATATTTTGTTCGTGACAAAGCCAAAGTAAACTAGACCAGACCAGACCAGGCCACAGCAAGTCATACCGTCATGTCGGGCTTGGCCACTACCATTGGGACTTAGGTGGATTTAATGAGTGCGACATCGTTGTCGTTGTCGTTGTCGTTGTCATGGTGTTTTTGCATATTTTATTCAATTTGAATAATAGTGGCCAATTGATAATACTTTGGTAATATGTGCTCACTAAAAAACCGCAGTAGTGCATATGCAAACAGTAAACAGTGCACTCGCCTCAACTAAAAATGGCGATTTGGTTCACGTCTGTATGCTAGGCTAGCCCGTAGTTAGTATGAGTATCCTTGCTGACTGCTTGCCGTCTATCTGTTTGCCTCCATTTGGTGTTCAACATTGTTCCGTTAAACTTAATCAATCAACAATTGTCCATGTTTTATGATTTAAATATTTAATTTGCGATTTGACATGGTTTGGCTCGGTTTATTTTCTTTTAGCCCGGCTTGTCTTTCTTCCACTGAGTTTTGACGCTGTTCGTCATGATAACTTTTAAGCAACGTAAAGGAATGAAATGCATAAAATTAATGAAATTGTTTCATATAGACACAAGTAGACACATGAGTCATTCGAAAAATGCATTGAAGCGCAGCACTTTGTTTGCGTGTCAAGCTGCCAAGTTATATAGACACAACAAGGCAGATACAAGCACACAAACACAGAGAGACAGATACGTGTTTAATGCATGTTTCATAAGCTTCATTGTTGCTCGTCTGTGTATGTGTGTGTCTTTGTATTCGTATATTATAAATCAATCAATCGGCTGCACTTTTGAATTTTTGAATATCAGTGAAGACGATGGAGGACAATGGGGGGGTACACATAAACAAAGAAAATTGTAAAACTCCCAGACTTTGTCTCATCTTGTCTTGCTTCGTTTCGCTTCGTCTTCACTCAGAGTCCTGTACAAGTTGACAGATCATAAACATTTCACGAATTACTCAATCGAAATATCAAGTAATCACTATTTAACCGAAATTGTATAATATTCGATTCGACTCGGCATTATCTTGTTTTGACTGAGGTTGGGCTAAAGTGTTAAGCGAACCGAAGTCCAGTTCAGTGACCACGCGACCAAGAAACGATAATCAGTTTAAGCTTACGCCAATTACTATCATCATGAACACGCTCATAATCGAAGGCGTATTACTACAGTCGGTACCGGACAGTGGAGGGACAAAAGAAAATATATATATATATAAAAGGAAAATATTATTCCGAAGACAAAAATTGTGTAATTTTATACAACTAGGCATTTTTGTTTTTGGCAAGAACCAAAAATTCTCATTTACATTGAACAAAAAATCCTCAAAACATATCCCCTCTTATGACAATGGAGTGATAATCAAAAGGAAATAATATTCAATAGTTGTTGATCGAAGACGATAGCGCTTCTGTTCTGTTTTCTGTACACACACACATCTTCTTTCTATCTATCCGAATCATTCACTTTCTTTGCTATTTTGTATTCTATGCGGTGTTTGTCAATGCTGTTTGTTGCTGTTGCTGCTGCTGCCGTTCGTCCACTCAAAGTTCTTCTGTCGTCATTAACTTCTTGCCAATTGGCGATGCGTCATTTGTTTCTATATAAATTTAAACTTTCCTTTTTCTTTTGTTGTTATTGTTGTTGTCGTTGTTGTTATTGCTACTTTTATATTTCGTCATCGCATCGGTTTCTATAATAACCGGTAGCAACTGAATGTGAGTGAGAATCGACCATCTGAGTCAGACTGTCTGAATTTGTCTGGAGAGTTCCACGTTAGAGTAGAAACTGATCCAAAAAAAAAAAAAATAAATAAATAAATAAATTATTCTCTGATACACCCTTGGCCCATCGAAGGAAACCAACTTTTACGCGCCGGATCAAATGGAACAATGTATAGTAGGAAATAATATTTCACAGTTGTTGATCGATGATGATAAAAGATATATCCTCCGATCCCTTCATATTTTACAATCCCCAATCGAATATAATAAAAGATTAGATACTCAGATAGCTTAATACTCACAAAGAAAAACAAATATTAATAAGATATCCAAAAATTTAAAAAACTCAGTTAAAGAAAAACACAGTTGTTGATCGAAGATAATAAAAGATATATCCTCCGATCCTTTCATATTTTACAATCCCCAATCGAATATAATAAAAGATTAGATACTCAGATAGCTTAATACTCACAAAGAAAAACAAATATTAATAAGATATCCAAAAATTTAAAAAACTCAGTTAAAGAAAAACACAGTTGTTGATCGAAGATAATAAAAGATATATCCTCCGATCCCTTCATATTTTACAATCCCCAATCGAATATAATAAAAGAGTAGATACTCAGATAGCTTAATACTCACAAAGAAAAACAAATATTAATAAGATATCCAAAAATTTAAAAAACTCAGTTAAAGAAAAACACAGTTGTTGATCGAAGATAATAAAAGATATATCCTCCGATCCCTTCATATTTTACAATCCCCAATCGAATATAATAAAAGATTAGATACTCAGATAGCTTAATACTCACAAAGAAAAACAAATATTAATAAGATATCCAAAAATTTAAAAAACTCAGTTAAAGAAAAACACAGTTGTTGATCGAAGATAATAAAAGATATATCCTCCGATCCCTTCATATTTTACAATCCCCAATCGAATATAATAAAAGATTAGATACTCAGATAGCTTAATACTCACAAAGAAAAACAAATATTAATAAGATATCCAAAAATTTTAAAAACTCAGTTAAAGAAAAACACAGTTGTTGATCGAAGATAATAAAAGATATATCCTCCGATCCCTTCATATTTTACAATCCCCAATGGATTATAATAAAATATTAGATACTCAGATAGCTTAATACTCACAAAGAAAAACAAATATTAATAAGATATCCAAAAATTTAAAAAACTCAGTTAAAGAAAAACACAGTTGTTGATCGAAGATAATAAAAGATATATCCTCCGATCCCTTCATATTTTACAATCCCCAATCGAATATAATAAGAGATTAGATACTCAGATAGCTTAATACTCACAAAGAAAAACAAATATTAATAAGATATCCAAAAATTTAAAAAACTCAGTTAAAGAAAAACACAGTTGTTGATCGAAGATAATAAAAGATATATCCTCCGATCCCTTCATATTTTACAATCCCCAATCGAATATAATAAAAGATTAGATACTCAGATAGCTTAATACTCACAAAGAAAAACAAATATTAATAAGATATCCAAAAATTTAAAAAACTCAGTTAAAGAAAAACACAGTTGTTGATCGAAGATAATAAAAGATATATCCTCCGATCCCTTCATATTTTACAATCCCCAATGGATTATAATAAAATATTAGATACTCAGATAGCTTAATACTCACAAAGAAAAACAAATATTAATAAGATATCAAAAAATTTAAAAAACTCAGTTAAAGAAAAACGCAGTTGTTGATCGAAGATAATAAAAGATATATCCTCCGATCCCTTCATATTTTACAATCCCCAATCGAATATAATAAGAGATTAGATACTCAGATAGCTTAATACTCACAAAGAAAAACAAATATTAATAAGATATCCAAAAATTTAAAAAACTCAGTTAAAGAAAAACACAGTTGTTGATCGAAGATAATAAAAGATATATCCTCCGATCCCTTCATATTTTACAATCCCCAATCGAATATAATAAAAGATTAGATACTCAGATAGCTTAATACTCACAAAGAAAAACAAATATTAATAAGATATCCAAAAATTTAAAAAACTCAGTTAAAGAAAAACACAGTTGTTGATCGAAGATAATAAAAGATATATCCTCCGATCCCTTCATATTTTACAATCCCCAATGGATTATAATAAAATATTAGATACTCAGATAGCTTAATACTCACAAAGAAAAACAAATATTAATAAGATATCCAAAAATTTAAAAAACTCAGTTAAAGAAAAACACAGTTGTTGATCGAAGATAATAAAAGATATATCCTCCGATCCCTTCATATTTTACAATCCCCAATCGAATATAATAAAAGATTAGATACTCAGATAGCTTAATACTCACAAAGAAAAACAAATATTAATAAGATATCCAAAAATTTAAAAAACTCAGTTAAAGAAAAACACAGTTGTTGATCGAAGATAATAAAAGATATATCCTCCGATCCCTTCATATTTTACAATCCCCAATCGAATATAATAAAAGAGTAGATACTCAGATAGCTTAATACTCACAAAGAAAAACAAATATTAATAAGATATCAAAAAATTTAAAAAACTCAGTTAAAGAAAAACACAGTTGTTGATCGAAGATAATAAAAGATATATCCTCCGATCCCTTCATATTTTACAATCCCCAATCGAATATAATAAAAGAGTAGATACTCAGATAGCTTAATACTCACAAAGAAAAACAAATATTAATAAGATATCCAAAAATTTAAAAAACTCAGTTAAAGAAAAACACAGTTGTTGATCGAAGATAATAAAAGATATATCCTCCGATCCCTTCATATTTTACAATCCCCAATGGATTATAATAAAATATTAGATACTCAGATAGCTTAATACTCACAAAGAAAAACAAATATTAATAAGATATCAAAAAATTTAAAAAACTCAGTTAAAGAAAAACACAGTTGTTGATCGAAGATAATAAAAGATATATCCTCCGATCCCTTCATATTTTACAATCCCCAATCGAATATAATAAAAGAGTAGATACTCAGATAGCTTAATACTCACAAAGAAAAACAAATATTAATAAGATATCAAAAAATTTAAAAAACTCAGTTAAAGAAAAACGCAGTTGTTGATCGAAGATAATAAAAGATATATCCTCCGATCCCTTCATATTTTACAATCCCCAATGGATTATAATAAAATATTAGATACTCAGATAGCTTAATACTCACAAAGAAAAACAAATATTAATAAGATATCAAAAAATTTAAAAAACTCAGTTAAAGAAAAACGCAGTTGTTGATCGAAGATAATAAAAGATATATCCTCCGATCCCTTCATATTTTACAATCCCCAATGGATTATAATAAAATATTAGATACTCAGATAGCTTAATACTCACAAAGAAAAACAAATATTAATAAGATATCAAAAAATTTAAAAAACTCAGTTAAAGAAAAACGCAGTTGTTGATCGAAGATAATAAAAGATATATCCTCCGATCCCTTCATATTTTACAATCCCCAATGGATTATAATAAAATATTAGATACTCAGATAGCTTAATACTCACAAAGAAAAACAAATATTAATAAGATATCAAAAAATTTAAAAAACTCAGTTAAAGAAAAACGCAGTTGTTGATCGAAGATAATAAAAGATATATCCTCCGATCCCTTCATATTTTACAATCCCCAATGGATTATAATAAAATATTAGATACTCAGATAGCTTAATACTCACAAAGAAAAACAAATATTAATAAGATATCAAAAAATTTAAAAAACAAATTGAAAGAAAAATAGTCCTCAGTTAAAGAAAAACAACAGTCCATATAGTTAAATCGAAGAAATAAAAGCATTTAAAAGAAAATGGATTTAAAAATAAACGAAAGAAGTGCCTACTTATAAAAGTTCCATAGCAAAAAAAAAAAATTTTTTTTAAATTATTATGGTTGGTGGAAAAGTAACTTTCGAAAATGAGAACCATGTTTGAAAATTTTTTTCAAAAAACAAAGCAACTTGCTTTTGGCAAATACAAGCTGGCGCAACACCGTTTGGAGGATTCATCCGCCATCAAGATGACTCTGCATGGATCGAAATAAATGGTGATCAGATGGTGTAAGCTCCGGACTATGCTTATGCTGGGTGCGTCAACACTTCCCTGCCAAGTTTCATCAATTTTTGCCGACTCATCGAATATGTGTGTGGACTAGCGGTCCTGGTCCATATTGATATTTACTTTTGTTTAAAAAATGTTTTGTCCGAACTATAAAATTTCTTAAATTTTGACTTACCGTGGCCGCTCTTGAGGTTGATGAAGCATTAAATACATCTGCCTTTCGAATTTCCATAAATCAAGCCTAAAACCTATCCATTTCAACAACAAAGTTTCCATCTCAACATACAATTTTGTATTCGAAGATCAAATCTTGCATTCGAACATGAATTTTTTATTCGAATAACGAATTATGCGTCCAAATTAAATGTATTGTAGTAATTCTAGATTAAATGTTTAAAGATATTGTAAACTGTTAAAATCAAAACTTTGAAGTTCCTTCACTTTTGGTACTCAAAGGCGCCGCTTCGTTTAACCGCACGCTCCGATGGTACGTGTTCTGTCATGTTTGCCGTCGTTGGTTATCCACCAGTTAATCAACAACACCGCTCATTAGCATTTGCGGTGAATCGCAGCATAATATTCTCGCACAAATCCTCGAAAAAGTCACTTCGGATCGCAAACGTCACTCGTGCCTAATGCAGCGAGGCGTTGGTGTTAGTATGGCAATGCTTGCAGAGCGCTATAAAAGTTTCGATGCAAAGATGCAAGGCCACGCCGACTGATGGCAACATAAATTCATGGGATTTCGACTTAACCCGACCCGACAAACGCCTCGAGCACTGCAGATGCACGCGCCTTCGCTCTAAATTGTTTTGCAGCAAAGACAAAAAAGAAAAAACTTTTGCGAATACTGAATTTTGCGAGGCGTGTGTGTGTGTATTCTGGATGACTGTTTGGCTGTTTGACTGTTTGGCTGGTTGGCTGTTTGTGGAAATTGCGACAGAAGCTTTACGCTGTCCGCATGAATGTCGTGTGTGTTATCCTGGCTTTGGCGTATATTTGCTGTCATAAAGTGCACAGAAAATGCCAGTAGCGACCACCACACAGGATACAGACCAGACGTTTAAGTCGAAGCGTAGTGTAGAAATTTTTGGCTTTCAACTGCTGCTCTCACGGACAGGACACGTCCATGTGGCGTCTGGCATACGCGCATACGTCTGTGTGTGTGCCTGAATACATGTTCATGTTTTCCGAATTACACACTTTCCAGCTGCATGTCAAAATTGTCGCCGTATTTCAAATATGTCCCATTTCCTAACAAGGTTCTGTTTATTTTTTGAGGGGTGGCGAGCTGACTTATACGTCTTCGAAAAGGTTTTTCTTGCCTTTGTTTTTGGGATTAGTTTTACATGACTATTTTTTTTTATTCTTTACCAAAACATTTTTACCAAAAATGTTTAAATTAAAAATTTAATAACAACTATAAGTCCGTTTACGGAAAAATGCCTGCGCATGTGTGGAATTCGCTCTCTGACGTATTCATCGTCAACTCCAGTTTCTTCAGCTACTGTTCTGCATTTCCGTTTTCGGTTGCTGTGTTGCAAATTCTGCGTATATTCTCAGCAATGTGAGTATATAGATTTAATTAAAACCAAATGTCACTTGAGTCATTACCGATTCGTGATAAAAACCAAATCCTGTCAAACCTTAGGCTATACTTCGGCTTTTTATATGACAGCAAATGTCAGCCTGATATTTCAGACATATATGTAAAGCAAATAAGTCAGTCAGCATCAGTATCATCATCGTAATCATCATCATAATCATCGTCACTGTTATTATCGGCATGCACATCAATTTAGTTACATAGCGTCCTTAACAAAAAAGAATAACGTATTTCTAGCAGACGTTGTTATTTAGAATTAAATTATTACAGTAAAAACAGCAACATTTTACGAAAGGTTTTCTTTACATTACTCTACCTCTTGAAAATTGTCCATATTATCATGTTATGTGTAACACAATTTTTTGTTTGCTCATTGACGCGTTAATTTTTTGGCTCCAGCATTGCGGTTTTAATTACTACGCAATAATGTAATACAACCTCAAAAATAATTATTTTTTCACAGCAGACTTCCAAGCACAACCGCCCCCCGAACAGTTCAGTGGTCGTTAGTTCGGTAGCACCTGTCTAACCTTCACTTGCACTCGTCTGCAAAATGGATTGTTTAGCTTCTAGCATATTCGTAATTAAAGCATGCCTACGTTACTGCCGCCACTCCTATAGTTACTCTCGTTGTTTGATTTTTTTTTCTGTCTGAGTGGATACCCTTGGAATTTAATCAATTTGCCTAAAGATATTTATCACAGTTTATTATTACATATTAATTATAATAACAGCTGCAGTTTTGTGGAAGTTTTTCAATCAAAGGTCTCTAAGTATTTTCGTTGATTTTTTTTATAATATTTTTCTGCGATATTTTAGGGATTTTAGAAATTAATAAAGTTCCAATTAAAATTTGCTTCATACACTTGATAAATTTAAACAGCTGCTTTGCTCGCATTTAGTCGAAGTTCAGCATCGTTATATGGTCGCAAACTGATCTATCCATACATATAAAACAAATCATCTGTATCCCTCTGCTGCACGCAACTTACAACTAATTTAGTACGTTTTTATTTAAATTTCTGCATAGAATTAGTACTTTCAGTAGCCTATTTTTTTCTCCAGACTTTCATCAATGTCCTTACCAATCAAATGCATTATTTAAAAAGTGAAAGAGAAACTAAATAAAATTACGCTCAAAAGAGAATGTACTCATACACACCTGTTTGCACCCAAATTATTATTCTTAGCGAACTCAGAAAGAAAGAAAGAAAAAACGGAAAAGGAAAAAAAAAGACATTTTTTTATCATTTATCCACATTTGCAGTGTTCGAGATAGCGTATGTGGCGCTAACGTCCAACAGATGGCAATATTTTTAAAAAGCATACTTACACCTCATTCATTTATATAGTCTATGTAGCCTATGTTGTTTCCTAAGATCCTATCTATCTCTATACCAAAATTCATAAAAATTGGTTCAGCTGTTTAGGCGTGAAAATGTAATAGACAGAGGGACAGACAGACAGAGTACTTTCGCATTTATAATGTTAGGATTGCGATACGAAGATAATAGTCAAAAAAAAGTATTATAGCTCTTAATAATAGTTGATATACAATTTTTTTGCATGTATTTCAAATTGTAGAGTGTTTATTTTATCGCTGACGATAGAAAATGTTAATTTTAAGCGTTGCCAGATGGTGAAAAAGTTTTATTTCTTCTTTACAATTGCTTTCTTATTATTATTATTCCAAACTTGTTGTCGCTTCTGGAGAAGATATAACCCAAAATTTTTAGAGTCCTATCACGGCCAGTAATTTTTCCAACAGATGACTGCAATAAAAAATTATTTCTACCTAAAGTTGAATATTGAGCAAAAAAAAATATAAATAAAAAAATTGCGAAAAAAGTGTTATTCATACATCGCAGGTATAAAAACAATTTTATGTATCTGATATGACATTTACGGCTCACATTTCCCTTTTAATTGCGCATAAAATCCTAACAAAAAAAAAGTTAACATAAAAATAATAAATTTTACCATAAATTATTTAAATCGAAAAAACAACAGCAACGGCAACAACTACAACAACAGCATATTCGAGTATCCCAGTACAATAGAAAATGGCAGCCGTACGTAGTGACAAAAACAAGCACAAGCCGTACACATTTTGTGGCCCAAACAATAACAACTAAAATCCAACTGCAAAAACAAAAACAACTCAAAAAAAAAAAATAATAATAATAAAAAAAACACAGCAGCAACAAAATAACAATTCACTTTTATTTTATTATTATTAAGTGCTGATTGCTTAATAACAAGAGATAGGTAAATTTGTCCATAGCCGTATTTGAATCCGTCGCTGTACAAGTATCTAAGCGTGCATAAGCATGTGTATTTTCGTATGCCACTGAGCCACTAACTGTGCGGTGTTCATATGTATTGTATATGTGGTGATGTGTGCGTGTATTTTATGTGAGGTGGCATCTTCTATACAACAATGTAACGTTCATCTAAAATTTCATTGTTTATTTAAATAAATTGCAGAGGCAATCCAGTGCTGTGCATGTATTTGGTCCTCAATTGAAATGATTTTTTTAAGCATGAAAGTGGGTGCTTGTGTACATATGGTATTTTTCGTTTAGACCAAATGATCACGACAATCCGTTGCGAATGATTTTATGCGTTCTAACTTCATTCAGCTATGGTGAATATCTTTGCGTTTGCGTCTCCTTGTTCAATAATAAGTTAACAATATGTGAACGTAATATGCGATTAACGATTCTTTTTAAGAGCTTGCACATATTCGAGCGCTAACCGCGCCAAGAAGCATATGTTACAGGAGAGCGTTTTTTTTTTTCATTTTTCATTTCATTCATTTCATGGCGAATGATTTTATTAAAATATTGTAGACATGTTTATATTAAATCTCATATAAATAATATATACTTTTTTAAGTTGCTTTTGTCCCGCTTTTACTGACATTCTTGGCGCAGGTTTAAATTCAAATGTGGCACATACGTTATTTGAAATTACATTATTTTATTTTTAAACGCTTTTATTTAACTCAGCCTGTTTGGTTCAAATATTTTAATTGCAATTTTGCCTACTTCTTCTTGACCGATTGATCTGAAATTTGTGCACAACTTTGGTTCTGGTGACTACAATAATTTGTCAACCTGACCTCAGCAGAATCATCAGCATAAGGTAATGACAAATTTACATTAGCACCATCTCATTTTTTTTTAAATATATATGTTTCATTTATTTAATAACAGAAATAATTTATTTAATAAGAAATTAAAATTTAATGTAGAAGGCATTAATAAAAATAATGCACTGATAACTAAATATAAAAACACAGTAGAGAAT
Organism: Cacoxenus indagator; assembly: GCA_035041755.1. Taxonomy (NCBI): domain Eukaryota; kingdom Metazoa; phylum Arthropoda; class Insecta; order Diptera; family Drosophilidae; genus Cacoxenus; species Cacoxenus indagator. The sequence continues at coordinate 594,771 of JAWNKX010000220.1, read as the reverse complement.
AATATAAGAAGTAATGTCACCCTTGCCGCACAAAGCGTTTTGAATATTGATGACGACTGGAATAAAATAAAGGATGTAGTCATAAATATCGCAAAAGTTACGATCGGCGAGAAAAGACCAGTGACGAATGAGTGGTATGACGAAGGCTGCAGAAAAGTAAATGAGATGAAACAAGAAGCAAGCAGAAAATATACTGAGAAAGCCACTAGAGCAAACTATGAAAAATACCAAGAAACGAGGAAAGAAACTAAGAAACTTATAAGAAAGAAGAAAAAGATGTTTACGAACCAACAAGTTGCGCAAATTGAGCAGGATTTTTCTGAGAATAATTTTAAGGACATGCACCAGAATATAAAGAGGCAAACCAAAGCCTTCCAGCCAAGAACCAATTTATGTAAGGGCAAAGATGGTTCAACAATTAGTGATAGAAGGCAAATAATAGACAGATGGAAAGAGCACTTCTCTGAGCTACTTAATAGATACACGGATGAATATATTGATGACGAGAAACACCAAATATATACAGCTGAAACCTATGTCGAAGAACCAACCTTGGAAGAGGTGAGAGCAGCTATAGGAAAACTAAAAAATGGTAAAAGCAGTGGCGAAGATGGAATACCTGCGGAATTACTGAAATATTGTGGACAGGCTCTGAACAGTGAAATGCATACTCTAATTACAAGTATATGGCGTACAAATAAAATACCTAATGAATGGTTAAACAGCGTAATAGTACCTATACACAAACAAGGCCATAAGGTCTGAATGCCAAAACTATAGAGGTATACTGGCTATAAGGTATTTACCAACATTAAATACCAAACAATAAATGTCTACGCCGAAAAAATAATAGATGAGTACCAATATGGTTTCAGAAGCGACAGATCAGCTGTCGACCAAGGTTTTGTGCTGAACCAAATATTTGAGAAGTTTTATGAACACAATATAGACCTTTTCTGTCTTTTTGTGGACTTTAAGCAGGATTTCGATAGTATAGATAGAAAACAAATAAAATTCTGTCTGCAAATGCTTGGTGGTATTCTATTGAAACTGATAGAACTAGTTGTCTGCACTTTAGAAAACACGACCAGTAAAGTACTAGTTCAAGGTGAAGTATCTGAGTCTTTCAGAGTATTGTCCGGATTGAAACAATCTAATGCTTCATACAGTTATCAAGGAGATAAATTCAGATGGAAACATCTTCAACAGAGATTTCCAAATATGCGCTTATGCAGATGATGCGCTCATAATGGCCAAAAGAGAAAATGTTCTAATCCGCAAAATGAAGCAGTTTGAAGAAAGAGCTAAAGCCGTAGGACTTAATGTCAATGCAGACAAAACAAAATATATGATTCGATCATCGCAAAACATAACTCGTAATGACTTGATAATCGGCGACTATGTTTTGAGAACGTACCTGAATTCAAATACTTGGGCTTCACGTTATCGAAAAATAAAGACTCAGCAATTGCTATCGGCGAGAGAATAAAGTCTGCGAACAGGGCGTACTACTCGAACATTAAGTTGTTTCGCTCAAAAATTCTATCAAGAGCACAGAAAATGAAAATGTATAAAACACTAATACGATCAGTGCTTACGTACGGTGCAGAAATATGGACATTAAAAACAAATGATACCAATCAATTATTGACTTTCGAAAGAAACGTCTAGAAGAGGTAACGTATCGAATCCGATACAACAATGAACTCGAAAACATTATCGGCGGCCAAAATGTTGTACGTTTCATAAAGGCAGAACGTATTAGGTGGATTGGTCACGTGATGCCACCAAAAAGAATGCCAAAAATGGCTTTTATAATGCGCCCAATTGGAGGAAGAAAACGTGGGCGCCCAAGAAAAAGATGGATAGACGACGTCGAAGTTGGCCTTAACAAGCTGAGTGTTGGCGACTGGAGAGCTCTGACTAGAGATAGAGCGGAATGGAGGAAAATTGTTGATGAAACTATGGTCCATACCGGACTGTGAAACCGATTCACCGGTTGTTTATCCTTCTTGTTATATTGTTGAGTTGCTTCAAGAAAACTTCTACAAAAATTTTTAATGAGTTCATCGTTGAAAAATAAAAAAATAAACAATATTTATGAAATATATATTATATTTATTCAATTAAAAAAAAAAAAAATATATATATATATACAAAAACAAGATTCTAGGGGGCATCCGGGTTTGAACCGGGGACCTCTCGATCTGCAGTCGAATGCTCTACCACTGAGCTATACCCCCATACAAACAAGCGCAGCAAGTGGCTTTAATTCTGCTTGTTCGACTTCAATTCTGTCTCGCCGAAATTCGTTTTGACCAAATACGATTCGAGTGATTATGCCCACGTTGAGTTAATTCGTTGAACTCAATATTACTAATGCCAAACTAAATAATTCAATTTCTTTTCCTGCTGTCTTTTATGGTTTAGTTTTTGTGTGTTTTCATCCACATCCACATCTAGTCTAAACTTGGATTTAATTATTCAGTCGCTCACAGTAGCATTTCTTGATAATTTTTTCGTACACAGCAGTCTAATTAATTTGTCGTATGGCTTTGCTTTTCGTATCGAAATTATGTCAAAAGTGGCTTAGATAGCATTTCTAGAAGAATTTCATTAATGAACAGCAGTTCGGGGAAGCCAATAATCAAATGAATGCTGTACTGTATTTTATGCTTAGAATTGGAATTCCTTGTTAAAAAATGTATGCATATCAAAATTTTTTTTTTCACAGCCGTCTAATTAATTTGTCGTATGGCTTTGCTTTCCGTAACGAAATTATGTCAAAAGTGGCTTAGATACAATTTCTAAAAGAATTTCATTAATGAACAGCAGTTCGAGGAAGCCAATAATCAAATGAATGCTGTACTGTAATTTATGCTTTGAATTGGAATTCCTTGTTAAAAATGTATGCATCTCATAATTACAGTTAGTGCATTTCAGTTGGTTTCGCCTAACTCGCCACAACTACTCCCACATACACGGCATCCAAAGCCAAGGTTTGTTGAAACGTGTTAAGCCCATTTTTATGTTTTACTTGCTTCACTCACTTTTTCTTTATATATTTATATATATATATATATATTTTTTTTTTTTTTACTTCCACTACAAGCGTGGGTTCTGCGCTACCGTCGGGTGTGCTACTTTAATTGTCGAGCAAACATAAAACTCAGCGTTGTCGATAGTAAAAAATGCTAACTATCATTAAAGTGAGATACGTAAAAGTTTATGAAGCCACATGGCTGACTTATCGCGCTATTGGCTGTTGGCTGGTCTCCTTTCAAGATGAAAGATTCGTAAAGTATGCCAAAGATGTTTGGAAAATGTTACTTGCACTTAAACCAGTCGAATTTAATAATGTATTTGTTATAGTTATCGAATTTGTGCTCGCTATAAAATATGCAACACTACTCTTGTATGTACGACAACATTCATGACGACATTTATGCCGTGTCAATGGCTTACAATGTTGCAAATATAATCAACGTAGGTCTTACACTCAAGAACGTAGCTGCCAACTATTCCAACCATTTATCTGTCCATTGATGTATGCCTCTGTGAAGGGCAGCAAACTAAAGCGAACGCATTGCTAGGTCGACGTGTTAAGGCCTTCATTGTAAACAGTCACATGTGAAGGTCATTCAGTCACCAACTATTTATTCATTCATCTATACAACAATTCTTCCATCTATCCATCGAAGTATGCCTCTATTTTTGCATCCGAATTCGCTTTGCTGCGTTTAAGTGTGAAAACGTTCATTGGTACAGTCAGCTATGTAGGGTCTTGATATTCAGTCACATATGATAGGCAACCATCCAACCAATGAAGCATCGTTTTATGCATACATTCATCTACTCATATCTTTTGTACAAAAGGACGGCCTAGTACAACAAAACGTAACTGTAAGTCTGAGTGAGCTGTTTTGCCAAGAAGCGCAACAAAAAGCAAAGCTAGAAAAAATGTTTTTCGTAGCCCTGTTCATCAATAATTTTACGCAATTTTTCAATGCGATTTATATAAATTTTCCCTTTTTCGAAGATTGCCCAGTACTAAAGTGGGCAAGCACGTGCTCCTTGTTGATTGCTCAACGCTATGTTGGCATAATTTCATCATTGCACAGTGGTTTCTGCCATAGGCCAAAAATCAAAAAATTAATGTCACAATTTTCAAAATATAACTGCCGTTATAAACAGCTATTTATACAAACTTTACAGTGGCATATTTGTTTTGCTTAGACTCTAACGGTACTTTATAAAAATAACATTGGAAGTGTGACCAAATGTTCATTTGCCTTGTACAGAGTCAGCCGCACGCTGCAGGTTATTAGTCTTGTTTAATTAAAATATTGTAAAAACGGAATTTAAATTCAGGTTGCATAAAATTAATATTTTACGTACAGGTATTGACTTTATTTCTACAATTTAACTTATAGATATTTTGTGTTGCTTTTGTGTAAATCGTTATTTTATATAATTAATTTTTGTGTTTGTTGTTATTTCGTCTTTCAATGGTTTAGTTTTAGTTTTAAGTGTGTGTGTTTCCCTCCTCGTCCTACCACAATATTTTTTACATGTTCATTTAATATTTGTTAATATTTTAAGATGGCATAAGTGTTGCAGAGCTGCAGAAACCTGCAGAGTCTTATGTAGTGTTCCATAAAGTAATCCAAGCGCTACGTTTTGAAGCAGTATTTTCTATGCGTGACGCCTTTTATCTGTTTTTTCATTGATTTGTTGTTGTTGTTCTGAGTTTTTGTGGTGAAACTTCTTTAGCCAGTTGTAAGTCCAAAAAAAAAGTGAAACCAAATTCAATATTAGTGAGTGCGCTTGAGAGGCATAGAGGGGCGCTAAGCATTGGCTGAAACGTGAAGAATGAGTATTTATGCATGAGTAAGAGAGAGATGCGCTTTACTTATGTGTGTTTACTTTACATAGGTTTACCAAAGATTGTGACTTTGCTTGTGTCGTTGATTACTTCCATTTTGTTCAGCAGTTTCACTTCACTTGGCTGCCCATTTCTTTGCTATGTACTGTGATTATACTTATCTATCTCTTTATTATTAGCTTTCATACTTATAGTTCACGTTTTACATTAAATATAATACATATTAACTAAGATAAATAACTAAGAATTTGTTTTTTTGTGTGTGTCAGCGGGCGTGTCTTGTCCAACCACAGTTTTTACTCATTAATTACAGTTTTTACTCCTCATAGATGTCATAGGTAAAATTTCACTAGAAGTTTTTACAAGCGCGCTCTCCATATAAATTAAACCACTGTGCATTGTCTCACACTGTACAATGTCTGTGTGTGCGCGTATGTTAAATATACTGCCTCGACTTGATTGGGTTTGGTGTGTGTTGGTTTGATATGGTTTAGTTCATAGCGTCGTAACTGCTCATGCGAAATATTTTGGTAAAACTATAACCATATAAAATATCATCAGGGTCTTCCAATTTTCATTTTCGCAACTATCCGTGCAGCAGTGCGTTTGAGCTGCAATAATTTTCATCTATTTATTTACAATGGCTACGTGCACTAGTACAACTCATAGTAAAGGAGCGCGTGTGAAGGTTTTATTGCAAGTGTGTTAAATGTTTTTTCTTTTTTGTTTCGTTTTTCTTTACATTAAACTTTTTCGCATACTTTTTAAATAATACTCTTTAAATAATTTTGGTCGCCTTAAAGTATGCTACAAAAATGAGGAAAACTATTCAAACGTTCGTTTAAGTCTTCGACTGTTTGATTTTCTCTTATTTTGTTGATTTGCATTCAAAGAAAAAAAAATAAATAAAAAAATAATTAAATAAATAAATAAATTTAAAAAACGTAAATTATAAAAATTCAGACTGGCAACTGGTTTAATTTTGCACTCGCTTGGTTGCATTTCGATGGCTCGTGCAGCGAAGCATGCATGCCACAAACTTCTTTGCATTGTGAACTTACTCATAAACACACACAAACACACACACACACACACACAATCACCGACACTGCTGCAGGCTATGAACACGTGTGTTTTTATACAATCCGCAACTTTTCATTGCATTTGCATCTGCGTATCTTTATGTATCGCGATTGTGCATAATTTATATGTGCGTTTTCTACAAACCTGCGTGGTTCTATACATGCACACCCACAAGCACAAAATTTTTTTGTAATTATCTTCAAACTGTTTAAAAACAATTTTACTCATTAATTTGTTGGTTTGTTCTTTTCATTGCATAGCTGGCGTTTTGTCTATCTTTACCATTTTATTGTCTTTTGCAATTAGAATTGAGCTTATTCCATAATCATAAATTAATTAAAAAGTTTAATGAGCATATCACGCTCTCTCTCTGTAAGCTTAACCTTTTTATAATCCAAGCCTAGATTTAGTTATTTCAACGTATGTCTATTTCTCTATGAGCAGCTGTCCATTTGTTTGGCGTCTGACCAAAGCTTGCTTTCAATTTCAGTTATTAAAATTATTAAAAAAAAAAGTTTTAAAGCATTCACATTAATCGAAACCAACTGCTGGTGTATAGGCTCGAAATCAACGCATTTCCAAATGACTTTGTCACATGTCAAATCATATGCTTCCATATTATGGCAAATTATAATTACCAGGAGCAACAGCAACAACGTAAAATCGAAACGAACAGAAGGGCGAAAAAAAAAAAAGAAAAAAAGAAGAGAAACAATTATGAAAGCGAGCCTCTAAAAAATCAAAATGGTGAAAAACGTAAACATGAAATGTTTAACAACTGTCATTAAAACGCAAAACGGCAATCTCTGATATGTGCGTGTGTGCTTGGCAGGGTTGATTGTACAGGTTTTCGTTGATTGTACTTGTAAATGGCACTGGTCCCCGAGTACCGCAATAATAACAAAAACAACAAGAACCACAACTGCACAACTGCAACTGGAGCAGCAAAACACAACTGGCAAGGGGGTAGCAGTAACAGTAACGGTAACGCTAACGGCTAACGGCTAACGTCAACAAAGCCAAGTAGTAAGCATTCCCATTTTATACTATGTGCTCGGTGCGTTGTCTCTACGCCGACACCGACAACGACACCGACAACACATTGTCCTTCGAAAATGGTAAGTGCCCCGATATGCTGCCATGTTGCTGCCATTCTATATAATTTCCCAATGGCATATTTTATATGCCACTTCTTTATACATTAAACCCTTTGTTTGACGTCTCCTCTTCGTCGTTTCAGTTTTTGCATTGCCTGTGCACGCTGTCATCGTACCTAGTAAACTTCCTGTGAGCACACACGTCATACATACATACATACATGCAGTTAGGTACCCAACCAACCAAATAGAGCCAGTCCGGTTAAATCTCATAGTTTGCATCAGTTGCCAATTGTCTTATGTTCTCAACTTTTCGAAAGTTATATTGCTAATGAACCGTAATCCGAACGACGTGCTGTGGTCATCGATAGTGCATATACTAAAAAATATATATATAAAAAAAAAATAATATATATATATATATATATATATATATATGTACTAGTTGAATTAAATTAATTAAAAATAATTTAAAACTTTTTTCAACAATTTGAATCATATTAAAACGTACTGCGTTCTGGAGTATCTTGTTTTCGCTGTGTGGCTTGTGCGTGACTTCTTCTCTGCCAGCAGCTTACCTACTTGCATTAATAGATTGTTCAATAAGCATACATTTGCTTGGCATGATTCTTAAAATACATAGTTATATTTTTACGAATTTAATAATTGGGAGTATTGCTTTATAAACAGAAATTGATTTAAATATTTGCCCATACATTCATGTTTTTGAATTCCATTTTCATTTTTATTTATTTATTTTTTTTTTGCTAAAAAAACCAACTAAATTGGTTGAAAATTACGGGCCACTGTTTAATATATATATATATATTTATAGACATATGTATTGAATATTTTGGTACTGCTAATAAGCCTTATTTGCATGAGTTCGTACGTTACATTCCCAGTTTGTTTTCACTCGCGCCTTCGGTGTATTATGCGTATTTGTCGCAATTCCAAATTCAATGGATCTTAGGCAATAGAAAAATAAAATGACTTGCTTATTAGAAATTGTTCGCTTTAGTGAAAGTATTATATTGTGTACGTGTTGTTCGACTTCTCTCACTTCGGTTCGTACCATTTTGTTTCGGATTGTTCATGTCACCACAATTTTGTCGATAGATAGGATTTAAATGCGCATTAATTATTTATATATTGTACATGTCATTGGCAATGTACGAACCCATCACCACTCACACGCACATCTTTTATATATACAACCAAAGCGAGAAGTTTTAACTAGCTTTTGTTTCTTAGCGACTAGCTTGCCACCGCTAATAGCCAACTAAAGTCTACACTAAAGTTGGCCATTGCCCGCTTCTTCGTAACGTGATTTATTCTGGTTTTTGTTTGAATATGTCCTCTTGCATTTTCGTCAAAATTAGGTGCTTTGTCATAAGCCACAATGCACCCGACGATGACTACAATAAATGAATACGACAAACTGTCTAAATGAATGTATTACGTCGGCTTTGATGTACTATCTTACCTGACATGGGTAAAAGCATGTCGAGAGTTATGGCTTTTACACGTCTAATGAGTATTTGTTAGTTATTAGCTTAGCATTATTTAGACCCTTTTATACACAAATATATCACGCTCTTTTGTAATGCTTTGTATACAACTAACACCATATATGCCAGAACATATTCTTGCTATCGGCATACAATATATATACTGCGACAGCTCGGGATTTATATAGTATCAAGTGCAGTGCTTACTACGATGTACGCAGTTCTATATCAAAATTAATTGTTTTTTGCATAGACATTGGTAGGGTTTTTAATAAATTTCCACTCTGAGAATATACTCTAATATTATTCAGCTAAAACGACTGTGAACTAATTAATTAGATTAGACAGAGATTACGTTGACAAAGCTTTCTTAGATAGAGTAAGCACAAATCCTAATGATAGTGCAAATTATAATTTTGCCAAGAAACATAAAAACAAAAAAGCAGTCAGTCGACGGCCTACCGTAAAAAGGGCATGCACGACCTTGGGGCCGAAGCCATGAAAGAGAGATGATTTCGTCTACGTCTGAGATGTGCAAAAATGTGGAATATGAATTCTGAATTACTGTACAAATAACCAAAAGCCCCATAATGTGTTGCCCCACTCAATCACTTACTCAGTCAAGAGCGTTCGCATTAACGTACTCAACCGCTTGCGTTTCGGAGCTTACCAACTCCAAAGCACCCAACAGGGTTGCCACAGCTTTACGCTTTTACTAAACTTTTAATTTTATATTTTTTATTTTTTGGTTTGCCTATCATAATAAGTGGCAATTAGAGTTTCTTGCTTATGTAAAGGAACCCAAATCCAACAACAACAAAAACAATACCAACACGCTTGACAGCTTGTCACGCCTAATCAGAGCGACTCCATATCGCCTCGTTTCAGGAGACTTCAATTAAGCAATGACTACATTTAGTTTGACTGCAATACACAAAAAAAAAAACAGAGACAAAATTCCTTTTGCTTGCTGTGCCCCTTGTGTCCTTGTTAAATTTTATTTTATTTATTTAATTTTTTTTTTCTTTTTTTCCGTTGTAAGCTTTATTTCTCAAACGTCAGTTTATGCACTTTGTTGCTAAACGGTGTGCTAGAAAATAGCCGACCGAAAGAGGAAATGCTAAGAAAATGCTAAAATGGAAACCCAAATTATACAGTTTCATATGCCAATCAAAGCCTCTAAACGGCAAAGTGCAACAGCCTCGCCCATTCGTGTCCAGTCGTGTAGCTTAGTGCGCGCCTTTTGCTTTATTAGCAAAGACTGCTCCGAATCCTGCGCCGCACAACAAACGCCTTTTAATGTTTTTCAGTCGATAAGCTAAATGAAAAAAACAACAAAAAGTGACTGGATTTGGCGTATGGTGAATGTCTGAAATAGTTTTAGCAGAACAGGTGACCTGCACGATTTCTGAAAGGACTTTGGTCATGGCGCAGCTGATAGGGGCGATGTAGACTATGCAAGGCATGAGGCATCAAAGCGAATAATTATAGCAATGAGAACGATTCGAGCGATGAGAATGATGTGTGAGTGCTGAAGGCGCTGAGGGCGCTGAGGGCAAAGCAGACAGTTAATGGTCTGTCTGTCAACGTTTGAAGGCTGAAATTGAGCGACTAACTAGAGGCGAATGATGTGTTCTGGGTTTAATTCGGTGTCTGGGTTTAATTTTCAACAAGATTTTCATATATCTTTACCTGTTAATGAAAGTCTTCATTCCTTGCTCTTACTCATCGCTCTACTATATGATATTTTCTTACACAAGGCCCGCTTCCAGTTCCTCCTACACCCATATAATGTAGTTCAATTGCCCTGGTCTGGCCTGGCTGCCTCGCTCGCTCGCTGGCTAGCCGGCTAGCTAGCTGACTGATTTCACTGCATGTCTATCTGCCTTATAAGTGAACCTTGCTTGCTCCTCGTTTCACGCTTGATCCGTTCTAATAGAGAAATAATTGTTCTCCGCAACGTTTTCAGCCCATTTTACGCTTCTTTTCGTTTCAAATCGTCGCTCGTCACTCCTCATTTTTAGCCGACATGCTTTGCACATTCGACAGGTTTTAGCATTGCATGCAAAACGAAATCCTTTTGCTTTTTTTTCGCCTGTCGTGCGCCTCGACTTGGATCGTCGGCAGCTACGACGTTGACGTTGGCGATGTTTGCTGGCGTGTGCAAACGAGAGCCTTGCGAATTCAGTACATAACCAATCGAATAGCTGAGACGGGAAAGGATGAGCGGATGTAGGGAAAATACACTATGAAGGAGCGGTGGCAAGATTAGTTTGGCTAATAGTTGAGCATAGCAACATAGAAAGGTCTTAAAACAGAAACAATAGAAACAATACATGTTCTGCGATGAAACTTGGTATTTGATTTCAAAGCATTCGTCAATGATGAAGCTGAAGCCAAAAAATCCTAGACTGTGCAAAGGTTAGATTTTTTTGTTGATTCATGCAACTTTACATTGTATAATATATTATTTATGATGACGCCACGAATCTGATGAAGTCGACATAATTTGTATATTAATTTTTCGTCCCACGCACTTTCATTCATATTCATTAATAATGTAAAGAATTTTTAATGAATGGTGCCACATAACTTGAAATTGTTCTTGGTTGTTTGTGTGTCAATCATTATTGTCATCATCATCATCATCATCATCATCATCCTAGTTGTTGAGGTCCTTGCTGTTGTTATTTTTGCTCTTAATATTGTTACAGTTGCTATTAATACGAGCTTCTAATGACGGCGCTTGTCGGTTCTCTGTGGTCGGTTGTCGCACGTTATCATTGCTGTTGCTCTGTTGCGCAACACGTATCCTAATTATGCACCAACCAAGTCAGATGCGCCGACAAAAACCAACACAACAAGCAAATGATGAGCACGCAGGCTTTTACAGCGTACCGTCATTGTTGGTCGGCGTGGTAATGGTCAGAGCGTAACATGGAATTCGAGCCCAGTTCGTAATAAGCCATCACCACAGCTGTGCTTCTCTTAAACATGTTCGCCAGCGTTGGTTTTTTTAATTCGTCACCTGTGCCAGTGCCAGTCATTATGGCTCAGGTTATGTGTGTAAATGAAGCAATTTGACCGAAACTCTGGTTTGACTTTACACGTGCCTCAGTGTTCGAGTCGTAGCTAGCCATTAGTGCAGCAACAACCAAATGGATCATGTAACTATCACAACTCGTTGCATTACTCTTCTCCATACGTTTTTTTTTTTTGTCTTCCTGTTTATGTTTTTCATCACAAGTCCTTTGGTCTCCCACTGGACGCAAAAGTTATAAAGAGTTATGCGTGTGGCGCATGGATTGTGCGAAAAAATTGACTTGTGACTACTGGTCCTTTAAGCAAATTACGTGCAAATTAAGTACGCGTTTTTCATATTAATGTGCTGCACGTGGTAAAAAGCATTTCAACTTTGTTATTGCATTAGTAGCTCATTGAAAAGGTTAATGGATGGCATAAAAGTAGTGTTCCAATGCGCTGTTCTTGCTGGTTGAACTATGAACTGAGTGGCCCAGAAGATTTTTTGTAATTATGGTAGATAGTCGTAATTATTATTTTTTTTTAAACCTTTTTATTCAGTACTTATGGTCTACTTAGACTACTAGTACATTTTTTAAATGACGAGTATAAGTGTATTTGGCTTCTATGAGCAGTTCATAGAAGTTGTATAATGTAATTAAGAAGTAGAAAAAAATAATTTTATAATTAATTATTTTAAAGTTACTTTACCGGATTTGTCCTTTAGAGACGTCGCGGTAATTCTTTTTGCGTAAGTAAGCCGACATTGACGTTCATGTGTTGCGCTAACTTTGTTTGATAAATCTGACTACTTCTAGTTATTTTCTCTGCTACTGCAGGAATTTTGAGGTCGCAGTGTAAGTCGGCGTTTATAATGTGCCATCGTGCTTTGCCGATTATTCGTGACTACTGTCTTTGGATTATAACTACTTTTGATTTTTTGGATGTTCCCATATTTGCGCACCGTATGTCCAAATGGGTTTGATTAAAGCTAATTTTCTAGCGATAGATTATATCTAGGGTTAAGGAGCCAATAAAGCTGTATAGTCTTCAATATTATTTGTTCTCGATTTTTCTGTATATGGTGTTTCCAATTTAATTTGTTGTCTATGTAAAGTGCTAGATATTTCGCATAGTCCTCTGTTGTAACGTCGACTCCGTCAACCGTTAGACAGGGTGCTACAAATTTAGTTTTAGTTGTGTGATAGTCGTAAATAGCTTTATTAAGATTGCCATAAAGTAGAGAAAAAAAAATGAAATTGTTCTTGGTTGTTTGTGTGTCAATCATTAATTATCATCATCATTATCATCATCATAATCATAATCATCATCGTCATCATCAACATGATCGTAGTTGTTGAGGATAATTTGCTCCAATGTTGTTGTTGTTGTTGTTGTTTTAACACAAGTTATAAATTTCGAGTTAGCCATCTTTCACCTGTAACATCTATATATCTATGTTTCCGTGACAAAAAGTAGCCTATGTTGTTTTCAAAGGTCTCATCTATCTGCACAACAAAATTCATAAAAAATGGTTCAGCTGTTTAGCCGTGAAAAGGTAACAGACAGTTACTGTCGCCTTTATAATATTAGTAAGAATTTAAATAATCCGTTAAACTTTTCAGTTAAGTCCAACACACTTAAGTCATATAGATTTGCCATATTTATGAGTTTATTGTATAGGCGCGTATAATCTTATTCAAATCGCCGTCATTCCAGTTATCAAATTCATGTTTTTGCCACTTTGCGGTAGAGTCGATTAGAGCGTTCATTAGATTGATGCCCCTTTTTTTTACATAAATTGTGCGTTACTTAATTGTTCGAAACTGGTGTTACACGTAGTCGTCGCTCGTCCTTGTTAAAACAGTCCTTGCTACTCGCAGGTATTCGCATTCATTCTGTAGTTTAGAGCAGGCAAAATGTAATCGTCAAATTGTGTCTTTCGTGTGAAGCTAATACCCCAAATTATGCTCATTTATTTGGCGATCAAATGTTGGAATTTCATCCGTGTGTATGCGCTCAAAAACAAAGTTGTTGTTTGTTATTGTGCTTCTTCTTGTCACGTTCTTCAACACACCGAACACACGGCTCAGGTCTGCAGCTACTTTATTCAGTTTTACGCTTTCCTTAAGCTATGCACAACATAAGACTGGAGTATACTACCATACAATACTCCAATTGATTCAAAGCTCAAAGCCAAAAAAGTTATAATAGGAAAATGAATGGTGACCTCCAAGAGCTTAAAGACACTTCTGCGCCTTTTAATGCGCGCCACCATCAACAAAACACAGAGATAAGCTCCAGCTTTGCCAGTGTTGCCATCACCACCAACATCGTTGTCGTAGGCTTAGTCGTTGCGGACCATCTTCGTCTTTGGGCTTCATTCGTTCATTCGTGCGGTAGTTAAATTTACTTAAGCTGATAATGAACCTTACTAAATGACTTAACGTGTGTATCTCCTCGCTAACCGCACTACACCACATCTCATCATAACACTACACATCTCACCCCTTGGGCGCTCATGCGCTTAACAACTTGTTTACGAGTATTTCAACATTACCTACCTGCCTTGCCAGCTTACTTTGTTGCACGGTTCACATGTTTATTTTTATACTTGTGTGTGTGTGTGTCTAGTTGTGGGCGTGGGCGTGTGCGTGGCTACCGCTCACTTCTTGGGCATAATAATACATAATAATTCTATGGTTCTGTCAAAACTAGCATTCGTAAGTGAAATGCTCTCATATATGTTGCTTTTATGTAAGCTTGCTGAAATGCTGAAACAACAACAAGGATAACAACAACGAGGACAACACCAAAGCAACAACTAAAACAACAAGGTTTCAGTTTTTATTATACTTATTATTTTTTATTTCGAACTTTCTCATTTTTTCGTTTGACATGAATTTTTATGCACTGATTACCTTTAATTATTTTATTGCCTTTAGCAGTTTTATTGTTGTTGTTGTTATTGTAATCCAGCTTAATAAATTCGCATTACCTTTTAATATTTAATATCATTTGTGCATTCCTAGAAGGTCCACAGAGAGTTGTCCAGGCAACTTTGTTTCAATACAACATTTTATCTTAATGGAAGGGCGAATGACATTGACTGCATTCCGAATGCTTTGCTTTAATTGCATTTTTTATTTAACTGGAATAAATACTTTCTTTCATGTGAATTGTAAATTTATTTATTTTTATAAACGCTTGTTTGGATCAAATTTCGTAATAGAAATGTTGCCTAAGTAGGTTGACCCATTGATCTGAAATTCGGTACACAACTTTGTTTCTGACAACACTACAATATTTTGTCTACTTTGTCCTTATGACCTCAGCAGGATCATCAGCATAAGGTAATGACAAATTTACACTAGCATCATCTAGTTTTTTTTTTTAACACAGTTGATCGAAATGATTGCTGTTGTGTGACCTGCTATACTCGTATGTGATTCTTCGTGGTTCTGAGCGTTTATTACGCAATTCTTACTAGTTCTTGCCACAGAAGTTCTATACTGTTCATAACATACAACATCTGGTTAGGATAGGTTATCCATATATATCTATATATATATCTATATATATAAAAATTAGCAGTACCTCAGCAGTACCTTCTTCACGGCATTTCAGTCCACATTATACACAGCACAATTAAATAGAAAAACGATAGACATTGATTAGGAGCGCGCAGGCTAGATCACAACACCATCGTCACCCATTATGTTCAAAATTATATTCTTGTGGAATGGGCACCAAATCGTATAGTATACATTGCAGAAATTTCATTGAAATCGGTTGGGTATATTTTGAGCCAAATGAACAAATTTTAAAAAAGTGGTAGAAACTGCATGTATCTCGACAACCACGCTACCTACTGGATCTAAACAATCTGGGAAACCACTCAAGCGCACACAATAAATGTAATCCATACATGTGTCCTGTCCACAAAAAAAAAATATGAATAAAGAGCATATCATGGTGTTGTTGTTGCTATTATTATATTTCTTCATGGCATTGTTTTCTATAGTAATCGGTGGCAACTGGAAGTGAATGAGAACCGACCATCTGAGTCAGACTATCTGAATTTGTCTTGCGAGTTGCACGTTCGAGTAGAAATTGATCAAAAAAAAATATTTAAAAAAAAACTATTCTCTGATCCACCCTTGGCCCGTTATCATTATAATCATTCGTTAATATCGCTCTATTCTATAAGCTCAGTGAACAACCTAGACGTTAGTGAGCCGAGCCATAGACAGCGATCGAGGATGAAATAACGTGGAGTTTCACATTGTGCAAGGCCTTTTATAATGAAGTTATTGCGCTCTGATCATTATTGATAAACATTACTACGGTTATGGCATTCTGTTGAGATTGCAAAGAATTAGCTTCGTAGAGAAAAATATCTTGAATTTTTTATACAGTAAACTAACAAGAAAAAATTATTTAGAAACGGACGTACAATTCCTTTCTACTAAATTCTCAGTTAAAAGAAAAAGAAAAAAAAGAACAGTCCATCATATACTATATACTATATATAATTATATTAAACAAAAAAACATCAAAATATATATCCTCAAAGGAGCTGTTATTGCGATATTGCTTCATCAGTTTACCATTGATATGCATGTCAAATTCGAAAACGAAAGGCTGTCAAAGAAAAATAGGAAAAGGTTTAACTCAAATCGAATGTTTAGTGCATTATTGGTGATGATTATATCTCTGGTGTATTCTAAATGAGAAATTCAATTTAGTGTGTATATCTTCTATATATATATATAAATAAAGTCATATTTTTGTGGAAAAAATCTTTTTGTGTGTTAGAGAAAGTTGAGACAATGGTTTTAAAATAAGTTGTATGTTATAATTTTTTTTATTTGTAATTTGTCGTTATTTTCTTTCATACTATATAATGGGCAGCGAAGCGGGCAGGGTTCCGCTAGTACAATATATTTTTTTTCTCGTAATACTTTTTGCTGATACAAGATGTTAATAGATGTAGCTTTTTCTAAATTCTGAACAAAATACATATGTACGAGTCTGTTGCTATGTATGTTTCTTTATAAGTTTGTGTTATTGATGAATGCGCTTGGATTTCTAATGGTTCTTCACAGATCATCATTGGCTGCTTTCTTCTATTTGTTGCTAGCACCCAGAGTGCATAAGAGCATTTTCCTTTGAATAAAACATTTCGAATGTATATATTTGTAAAAAGTCATTAAATAGAAGCAACAAGTTCGTATGACATTACTTCATGTCCCATGGTAAATTGTAAGTGCTGTACTGCATAATTTATGCAACAAAAATAATTGCATTTTTAAGCTTATTTGCTTTTTTCGTATTCAGAGGAAGTTCACGTTTACAAATTGTGCTCGTTTTGCTTCAACAGCAACAACAACAACAACAACAATGTTTACATGAAGTAGAAAGCATTCGATAACTGAGAACGGACTCTCGGGACACACAAACTGCACTTTGCGGATAAACATTTTCGTATTAGACAAGCTCAGCTAGCTCACTTTACCACGCATACTATTTTCGCTCTATTCGACTTATGTATGCGACTTATGCGACTTGCTTCACTTCATTTAAGCTCAGTTCAGGTCAACTCTACTCATCTCAGCGCTATCCTTGCACAGCTATGTGCATACATCTGCTCACCATCTTACCACCTGAACATAGCTGCGATTATTACAGTTGCGACTAGCTAAAAATTATGATTATTTCCTTTCTAGAAATGCTTGTGGTTTCTGGTGTTACCTTTTGTGTACCATCACTGCCCGGCCATATGTGAATGGCTACGCATGTTGTTTCCTGTTGATGTCTACTTCTTCGCTCGTATTTTGCTCGTCAGTGAGGCTGACTCACACTCACCTCAACCTCTGACTCTCACACGTTCTGACGGCGAATTCCGTTGTACGACAAACGTTCTCGACGCCATTGCTCGTCCACACTTTCTTTCGTGTAAATAATTCAGTAGACTAAATTCTTGATGTGGTTACACTTGAAGTCGGTGCACACTTTCACCTTGTTTATATATTCGAGTATTTATGTGTTGTCCCTTATTTTGTTAAGTTTTAGCTGTTTGTTGGCGGACGGGAGCATGCAAATTTTATGTTTTAATAATAAGTTTCAGGCGTACTGACGTCGTGTGTCCTTCTGATCGCCCATTGGCGCATTACTTAGCAGCTCGACTACGCGGGGCATATAGAAATTTGACTTACACAGGCACACACACACACACGTATCTATATACGCCTAGTGCATGTGTCAACATTTTCAGATTAAGGCTCACCTGTATTCAAGCGGCGACAATTTTGGGATTCAGATCGTCGACACGCGCCCGCGTAAACAATTGCTTCGACGCTCGCATAACATTTTCAATCGAAAAAACAGGCAAGGCGTCACGTGCGTATTGTTAAAGCCGTCGCTATGTACAGTAAAACGTGTGCATGCATGCGTGTGTGCGTGTGTGCGTGTGTGCGTGTGTGTGTCTTTGAGGCGCCACCAAAGGTGCTTAGTCTTAACTCAATTGTTTTTGGCGCTTTTCATTCCTATCGAAAACGACAAAAGAAGAAAAAGCCCGGGGTGAAAAGCCAGCAGCTACCACTTTTGCCAACTCGACTTGGTTCGACACCACTTGACACGGCACAACTTTTGCCTGTCATAACTTTGTTATAAATATTTCATGCCGCAGGATATGTGCGCTTAAATGCTTGTCTAATGTGCGCGTTTGCAGTTATTATCCTATCTCGCCAAGTTCTACTACGGTGTTTAAGAGTGGGTGACGACATTGGAGTCAGGTAACACCTGGTGTGTGGTGTTGCAGGGTGGGGCATTTCACGCAAATTGGGCCATGATTTAAACGCTTTTTGGAAAGTGCGCTTTTTTTAACTGCAACCCTGTGGGTGGTTTACCGTGTCTCTGGTCTCTGCGTACGTGCGCATTACAATGCTAAAGTCGCCTCTCTGCCTTTGAGCAGGCAGCGTCACATTCTCGAATCACAGGGAGCACGGCATTAACAGGGCTTAGTGCCATTTAGGCTATGTGGAACCTAATGTATTTGCTTTGTCATCATTGAAGTGTCTGCATATACGTTAACGGTTCGGATTTTAGTGTAATTAGTAAAGGATTTTCAGGACTTTAATGTTTCATTCACGAAAATGAAATCTTAAGCTCTGTATTTCCTGGTCCTGCTACGCACGACCAAGCGAATGAGATTTTGTTGTGCTACAAAAAGTTGTTTATGTTCTACAAATCCATATTTTCAAATATGTTGTTGGGTCTCAACAGCAACACCATTTGGTTGCGCGGCGTTGACGACTCCTGGCGACGAGTTGCTGCAGTTGAGTTGCATGTGAAGTGAAAATATTGCATGACCGTTCATGATTAGTTTCCATATAAACAATTCAACCAAATCCCATAAAAGAGAAAGCGTAAAAAGCAAATATAAAAATAACAAATAAAATTCTGTTGAAATGGGTGCTGTTTTTCTAGTGCATTTCGAATTCTCAGTCGCATGAAGTTATTTAGGTTGCACTTCACATACATATGTTTCTAACCCACTCTACCACTATCTCTTTCATGCGCTGTTATGAACAGAACACACCTACTCACCTAGTCGGTTTTATTGTTATATTTTTTTTACGCATTGGCTGACGTGTAACACGCAAACGCTACCTAACTATAACGTAATGACGTTGAATAAACATGAGTTGGAAAATTCTATTTGTTTTAGTGATAAAGAATTTTTAATTATGTAGAGTACGTACCGATTTAAGTACCCTAAATATACTGGAGCAAAGCGTAGTATAAGAATCTTACTCTTGGACTACAAGATTAACACTCGTTGACGACGATAGCTGAACATTCTTTATTATATGCACAAAAGTATGCTATAAAATATTTAAAATACAAAATACGAGTACATACTTCTGCCTACGCCTTAATCTATATATAAATAGGCTAAGATACATTTATTTAACATCATTTTACGGCTAAACTATATAACCGACTTTGATAAAAAATATAGCGATCGAGCGGTGTTCAATTGCAGATGTGCACAGTATACTTTTTAATAAAATTATTTAGGTATTGTGTGCGTAAAAATAGTTAAAAATTCTCACAAACACCACTCTAAGAAAATGTCACACACATCCATGACTTTGCATGACACACTGATACACTACACAAACACATATGCTTCATCTCTCTCACAATGTCACATGTGAGAGCGCAAAGAGTATAAATTCGTATAAAGGTTCAAACTCTTTGATTAGATGTTCTCTGTGCGTTTTAATTTCGTTGTTTGCACGATCCGCATTGTTTGCGCTATGTCCAAGCTAAAGTAAGGCCACTAAATAGAACTCTAAACTGTATAAGACCAAGTGTGTTTCGGCTTTTGCAATTAGCTTAGAAAATACAATCTTATTTAAGTGCTCGTAGGCACTTCTACAGAAGCTTAACTTAGAGGGAAACAGAGAAAAAATAGAATTAAAAGATAGAGTGGAGAGAGAGAGAGAGAGACAACCGGCAATAGGTAGTGTGACTGTGTTCAGCTGATTACACTGCTTACAAATTGTGTTCAGACCGAACAAGCGTTGTATAAAGATATCATGGCAAATAAACTTAACAGTTTTGTCGATTGTCGCTATAGTGGTTCATTTCAACCGCTGGGCGAACACTAGTTCTACTTAACAGTTCTTATTGATAGTCGCATTAATCTCGTACTGGCCAAGAAACGTCCTGTCGCCAACGTTCGGGGTGTCGAGCGAGTAAATCGTACCCAACATCGAGTACAGCGTGTTCGGCCAGTACATGAACTTCAATATGCCCGTATCCGGTGGCACGTAAATATTGTTCATCACATAGTTACCAATGCGCAACGGGCAGGCGAGGCTCATATTGCCAGAATCTTTAGCGAACATCAGCTGGGCGACATTATTGAAGACGCGTATGCGATGCATATAGCGCCAGAACTCGCATGTCTTGTAGGACGAGTTGTATAGTACCTTTGGTTGTTCAATTTTGTCAGCGTTCTTACGCGGCCGCTGATGCTGGAGGAGTACTACATGCCAGTAGGGTATTGGAACCTCTTTGAGTACGCGTGTCACCGATGACATTGTGTTGTTAACGTACATGTGCATCTCAAGGCCATAGTTAGGCGTATCCCTGACGTGAACGCCAAGCAGCTTCATATAGTAGCAGTACTACACCATGAAATAATATTTATCAAACAACAAGTAACAAGTATGGGATAATCATTGAAAGCTTCTTTCAGTAATACTTACTTGCCAGACGAACTGTATGTCCGCCAGCCACAAGGCCAATTGCAGCCAACTGAACCACTTCATAATAAAAACCTCCCTACGCGGACGTGTTGAGGCCCTTCTTCAAACAACGTTATTCAACCTATGGCTTACATATTGAAACTCGTTTGGATTTCAGCATCATTTCAATTTATAAATTTTTAATGTTAATTTAATGTATTTTTAAGTGATTTTTTCGCCACACCCCTAGCACCACTGCGCCCCACTCAAGCATTAAAAACGGTAGCAACGGATGTACGTGTATTTGCGGGTTTATCAACAGTCACTAATTGGCTGCTCTCTCTCTGTCACACTTTTTCGTATTCAACTTTTTCTCTACCGGTTATATATATATATATTTTTTTATTTAATACGCATCGAATTAATGTCCGTCCTTACGTTACGATGATTCGTTTTCGTTTCTACTGTTGGTTTTGCTCCTGCTTTAGTCGGTGTTGCTCCGACGCGTGTGCAATTGACCATGTTGAACACATCCCGGAGATTACGTGGATATTAATGTGCCCTGTTCGTTGTACATCAGTTGCATACTATTTTTCCATTTATTATTTTTCTTTTATTTATTTATTTATTCACTTTTTTGTGGCAATATTTACATTAAACAACAAAGTGATAACAAATAACAAGGTGGTAAGCAGGTAGCGCCCTCTTATTGTGGCTTAGCATGGTTTGGTTTATGGTCAAGTAAACGCACAGGCGTTCGTTAAAAATGAGCTTAATGCCTGAATCCCTTGCATATTCTTACATATGTAAGAATTAGTAACCATGAAATTTTTAACAAATTTCTAGCAATTACATAAATCACTAATGACCTCGCTTGTTTGCAACATGATCACAAGTAGCAACAGATGAAAGAAGTAATGATTTATTTAAAAATGAACGGCGTAGACTTATCCACAGATTGCGGTGTAGGCGTGTCCACTTAGTCGACCGCTTATTAATTTGTTGCTAGTCAAAATCCTACAAAATAGAATTTCAGCGATTTACAAAAGTTGGCATAACTAACATTAAATCACATCGATCTGGCTACTCTATTCATGTTAAAGCGTTAGCATTTCCCTCCAAAAAATCGGTGTATATATGCAGCTGTTGAAGTGCTTCAATGGTATGTCCTACCCCAAGCGCCGTATGCAACAGACATTGATTGCTACAGCCGAATATCACTTGTTCCGGTCGTTGACTCATGGCCTGGCCGAGCAGCACTTCACTTCTTTCGGAGAAGCCAAAAAAATGGGTCAATTTTGAATAGCTTCAAAAGGCAAGAAATATTTTGAACCCAGATTTCGTGTGCTCCCTGAAAGATGGGAAAAAGTCGTAGCTAACGAAGCGGAATACCTTGAATAAAAGTCATTGTACCAATTTCCCTGAACGAAGCTTCAATGTTACTTAAGAAACCCTCAGCACTTATTTATACACCTATACAGATAAGTACATCATAGTCCACTCTTCGACGAGTCTTAGTTTGCGATACTTTAAAAGCATTTTTCTCAAACCTACGCCTAAGCCGTTGTTAGTAGCCAATAAAACGAACAGCTTTTGGGCCAATAAATGTCGGACAAAGTGTCACGAAATGTTGGTCAAAAAGAATTTGTCATCAATTGTTTTGTTAACAGGAGCGCAAGTGTGTAAGAGAGAAGGGCGCGGACGACTCTAAATAATTCTGATTCAATGTAAACTAATCTATAAGCATATTTAAATGTAATTAACTGGATTAGTTATTATTGCGTTAGCTTTGGCGATGTTGTTGTTACTGTGCTTTGCTGTGCTGCCGGCATTGGTGTTTGCCATGATGAGAGTGGCGAGCATTGCTGATACTAATGCTTATGACAAGGATGATGATGACGACTATTATAATAATGATGATGACAATAACAGCAGCAACAACAACACTGCCAACGGCATTTAAATGAGCGACACGCGCCTAGTAGATAAAGCCTAAATGAGATGCAATGAAGGGGAATTAACAAATGGGTGAAATAACATAGGCTATGTAAATTGGTCAATTGTTAGCTGGATAATTTATAAAAAATCGCTGGGCAAAGCAAGTGCGTGAGCTGATTGATTGTTGCTCAAACGTCGTTGACAAATATGCACTTATGTTGTTGCTTACAAGAAAGAGATTTAATTGAAGTCACAATGGCACAACCTATAAGAATACCAATTCGAGTTTGATGTTAGGTGGGGCATGCGTCAGGTATATGGTTGAGCCGGGTTCGGTATTGGTTTTGGATAATGGATAGTGTGTAGGTCAACAGTTGTTCAACCTAAAAGTTAACTCTCTTGGTTGCTGCTCTTGTTGTTATTGTTGTTGTTGTTTTTATTGTTTGTTGTTAACGATTTTCTTAACCGAATATTAGTTGTCATCAACAAACCAACGCCAATATAAAGAGCTCATCCTGGGTATTTGCTTAGTAATCAGCTTTTGCATACACCAAAACGTTGACAACGAAGCATCATTACCATTTTGAATTAGATACAGTGGTGTCACGGCTATGAGAATAACACTCACGCCTATGAATATCGAAATTTTTTTTATTAGTTATACAAAGAAGTCAATAGCTTCAAACTTAATGAAGTGAATATTTCAGCATCATTTAATTATTTGGTGTCGGAGTGGTAAAACGTTAATTTTTTTCACTTAATTCTTTTGTTTATTGCTATGGTTCTACGGCTATGACCCAGGCATTTGTCCAGTAATATACATTTTAATCTATGTACTGACTACCAAGACATTTTTTTTAAACTGGTTGTTTGATGAGTTAATTACTCATTTTACTGAATAGGCCTTGGAAAATTACACCATTGCCAGACTACACTGTACTCGCCTCATTGCAGCTGGTATCATAGCTATCAGCATGGCTGACAGCTGGCGTCAGCGTTCGTCCTTCGAGCAGCCAAATTCAAGACAAGTAATTCGTATGCTTATTTCAAGCAATCTCTGTCGCAAGGCCACACACAACAAATTCAACTACTTCAGCACTCAGTCAAGTCAGTGAGATATTCTGTGAGTCAGTCAAGTCAGTAAGTGTCTTAAACAGCGCTTAAGCTTCTTTGCATTGTAACAACATTTGTTCATTTGATTGTGGCAGTGTGTGTTTCGAATTGTTATACCCTACTTAATATTGTCGATGCGTCGTTCTATGGTATATACATATGTATGTATATGTTCTGCCTTATATGTTCATTTCGTTAATTTCCTTCAGTTCGTTGCCTGTGCATTTTGTTTGTGTTTTTGTAACTGTTGTTTATCTTCATTGTTTGCGCTGCTAATTACATTTCGATAGTCATTTTGCACGCTCAATTTCTTTAAACGTCAACTGCGTATTTAGCACTCTACACTTTCCGCAAATATCAAAAATTCAGCCGTGTTTAAGCTACGATGGTATTTCGTGATGTGCTTGTGTAGCAACCAAAACAGTTTCGCTTCAATGAGCTTTCATGGCCTGGCCGTTTCCGTTAAAACCGGACATGCTGTGGTGATAGCTGCCTATGTTACAGACGGCCGTTCAAACGTCTAAACCATATATATATATATATATATATATATATATGTATATCTATAATACATTTAATTTTTTTTTTTTAGCAGTCGTAATTTTTTTTAGTTTTTTTTTAGCTTTACGGTGTTTAACATTTTGCATTTATTGCCTGTCCTTTCCTTATACATATTATATACATTTCGGTCACGTGTGCGTGAATATGTGTGCCACAGTTGAGTTGGTTTTTTGTTGACTCTCGACCTCAGCTATAAATATAATTTTCTGAATTTGTTGAAATTGTTGAAATTGTTGCCGCTTTCAATTCAAATTTCACGCACGTTCGTGTCTTCATCATCTACACCATTCGACTTCGAATTCGCCTTCGTATATACAGCCCGTAGCCGTAACCAATCTCAAAACATATTCATGCTTTGTATTATCGCAAGATTATTTACGTTTTCTAAAAGTCGCGCAACGTATGATGCATATCATTGGTACAACACAGCTGCGTTGAGGCAAGGCTGAGTAGTAACGCCTTAAATACGAAATAAATGCCATCTTTTAATAACAACCTTTCGCAGTAGTTTGCTCGCTTCACAAACAAGACAACTGTATACATCAAATCGGTGTCTGGAGGTAATGTTAAAAAATCAGCCAATTAATTGACTATGACTGCCTCGAGCGTACGGAACTTGTTTACTAGTATCGCCTAGTGGTCGAAATTCGACCCCCCGCATGAATGCAAACAAAAAAGTTACCACAAAAAACGTGTCTCCGTATTAATATATATATAGATTTGTCGTATGTTACCCGCACCTAACCAAATGCGTTAAGTGCAGTATAACGGAGAAACAATTATATATTTATTATTATTATATTTTATTATTATTTATTTTTATTATCTTGCCTTATGTAGCGCTTCATTTTGATACAAACACAAAGTAGTAAAACATGGGCAGTTGAAAATGTGTACCGAAAATGTATCAATATGTTTCAGTGCACACTCACAAATATATTTTTTTTTGGCTCATGCCATTGTCGTTGCTGTATTAAGGTTTGCTGCATGCCCCCACTTGCTAACAGCTGAGTGCGAGCACAACACCGTTTAACTCTATTCGTTTCTTCGTTTCGTTTTCTTTTCTCACAGGTAGAAACACTGCGGTGTTTCGTTTCTTTTCGTACTCTTATTCCACAACGTCGCTAAGCAAGCAGTCAGCCGCATGGATTTTTCAATGCTTATTGTTATACCGCTACATTTTCTCACCTTTTTTTTTTCCTTCTTTAACATCAATATATTGACATAAAAATTATCCTACGCACTACTTTGGAAGAATAACTTTCCAACCATATATATATATATATATATAAATATATTGATGTTAAATAGGACAAAATGGTACCACAAAAATCTAGTTGAGTTGTACACTCTTCGCCTTCACGATAGGTGAACATTGCCGCAATTTTTCATCATATTTTGTGATCCTTTTGTCTAACCTAAGTGAGACATATTGCCGACCAACAATGCCGAGTCAGCTAGCCGCAATAGCAGAAGAAAGGAGAACAAAAAAGAAGTGAAATAATAATAATTAGCACAATTTGGCAAGAATTTTTGATTTATAACAAAACAGCGTTAACAACTAAACTGTTTCATTCAATTTTCAATTCAATTTAATACAAGCTTCAACGCTCGAAGTTCATCGCGCGCTGACTGACTCAGCGAAACGTAAGGCGACACAACGCTACGTAAAGCAGCGTGAAGCCAATCAAATCAATTCAAGAAAATTTAAAAGCGTAAAAGGCGCAGTAAGCGAAGTAGGCGCAGTAGCAACAACAACAACAATAAAGGTAAACATTAACAACTCTATTGATAAAGAATAAGCTAGAAAGCGGCGATAGTATACGAGGTTGAAGAAAACGCAAGAAAAGTATAACTGCCTTCGGGGGACAACAATTTAGGGCTTCTCTCGCGAGGCGCACAATATGCCAGCTATCTGGTACAATTACCATTAGCTTTAGCTTAAGCATGGCTATGTGTATGCGTGGCTGTTAATACTGGACAATGTGCTTGCGTGTTCGTGTGACTTTATTAGGCGGAGCAAGCGATTATTTGGCGATTTGCACAGCTATTAAAATTTCGCAAATCCTTTGCTTCATATTGTTATTCCCACCGACTTTCTTTTACCACTTTGACGCTCTTCTGTAGTTTGTGCGTATGTTTTGAATGTCTTTGCATTAGAGCTTTTTCGTGTAGATGACAAACAGAAAATATAGCTGAGGGCGCCCTTTATCAGTTAATGATTTTGACAGTAACTTTACTTACATTCAAGCTGTGTAACCGTAAGCCGGAGTTTCATACACTGTCCGCAAAAATGTTCTATGGATTTGTAAGAATTGCTTTTAAATTTATTTTTTATTTATTATTTATTGAAACAAGCCCAAACGATAAAAAGGCAATCACTCCCATACGGCTCAGAGGTAAGCATGATTTGTAAATGGTAGACTTTAGCCCTTTCGTAACGAGTGTCTGTCTTATTTCTGGTGATGCAACGTGCATAAATACCATCGCAAGTAGGACGAAGTATTTTCCACTGAGAGCTCCAATGTAACGAAATATTGTATTTTGATTTGAGCCTTACTAGTCTCAATTACCAATGAGAAAATGGTTTGAACTTGCGGCAAGAAATCATAGCATAAAATAAAAGTTTCCTACTTCGCCTAAGCCACCATTCACATGGCTTTGTCGACGTCAATAGCAATGACAAATGGATTGAAATAAAATGAAACATACTACTTCAATTTGGTTTAGAAATGCAATTGCAATGCAATGCCTACGGCGGCTTCATCAGCCAATGGTTTTCGTGCCTTATCTACGGCGCTATCCGCCAGACAAAAGTTTTATGGGCACTAACAGCGATGAATGCGACCCTAAAATGCCACTAGAATAGAGCAAAATTGTTCCATAAAAGTTGGCAGAAGAAAAATGGAGCCAAACCATTCAGACCAGTTGGTTTTTATGTATATGACGACAAGTGTTTTAATGCATGGTTCCATGAGTGAAGAGGCACGAGACGGCGACCAAGTACTCGTATCAAACAACAACTGCAAATTAAGCAAATACAACTATTATAAATGATGCATGGATTTGCCGTTGCTTGGCGTTGGGAATGTGTATGTGTGTGAAACGAACGAAGCAGCTACGGGGTAGGGTTCCAATGTAAGACAAGGGATATGATATGAGAAGGCAGCGAGCCCGTAAAATGCAGTTAAACACTTCATAAACTTAAGTTGATAAACTTTCGAACGTGCTGCTGCTTCCGTAGTAGTCATCGACGCTATAAAACTAGAACAACATTATTGTAGTAGGACGTCAAGAGGAGTTGGTGATGGTAGTAGGTAGTAGGTTAGTGGTGATTGTCGGGCTGACATACTTGTTAGACACGCGCGTTGCATTTTTGCCGGTGTTCTTGCCTATTACTCATCCATCTTGCCCTGCACGGTTATTGATGTTGTTGCTATTAATAATGCCGTTGAAGCAAATGTTGGCCGGTTTCCCAGTCACCATCAGCATCCCATAATAGCAACAGCAACAAACTATTTACTTTTAATGTCCGCCTCTGGCGGCGCGTGACAACAAACTGTATACATAATATGCCATGAATGGCAAACATTTGTAAACCGTCCCGTTATAAGCGCGACAACGATTGGGAGCGCTGTCCAGCAAAAAAATGATAATAATATTAAATAAAATATAAGCAAATTGTTCAAAGTAGTCGCATTTAGAGCAAAGTATGCACGTCAAAGAATTTTATTCTCAGAATATGCTGTTCTTTCTAGCAGCGCATTTTTGCATGGAATCATTGAATGAAACGAGCAACAAAATAGTTTACATTATTGTTATCAGGACAAACGTAGGTCGTTGGTTATTTCTTTGCGTAAAAGGAAATCTGCCATTTCGAACTGTGGACTAATAAATACCGCCGCCATTCCGTTGGCTCGGTTGCGCGTGCAAATACTTCTTAGCTGGCTTTCCGCCTGGCTGCCTGGCGAAGCAGTCACTTAGCCGACTTGTGGGACACTTTTGAATACGTTCGCAAAGCTTTGATTTTTTTATTGAAAATAATTTAATGCTATACTCGATAAAACTTTTGTGTTCGCTATAGAAGGTATTCATTCAAAGTCAAATGGAATATGACATGCTATTATAATGTGCTCTTGCTGAAGCTCATACTTGAGCTCATTTCATGAAATTCCTTTGAATTCTTCCGTAATTGGTAGAAGTTCAAGTAAAATAGAATCACAATAAATTTAAATAAATTGCTCTAATAGATACAAAGCTCTTTAAATTTCTATTTAAAAATCAATTGACATTGAGTCAATGCTAAATTTAACATAGAATATGAGTACATCGCCAATTTAACTTTGAAACAGATTTCGGCAAAAAACTAACTCAACTTCATGAAGGAAGCACATAATATATATATATTGGGTAATATAAAAAGTATACCCAGTTTTTTTTAAAGTAATTTTTAAACAAAAAATTTTATTCGCCAATTCCGGTCGCTTTTCCTTGATTGCTTCGTTCAAGTTGCCGAGTTGTAAGCAATAGAGAGCGCATTAACCGTTTAATCGCCTTTTGCAGTTACTGGCCGACCAGAACGAGGTGCATGGTTGACATTGAAAATTCCGGAACGGAATTAAGCAAACCATTTCTTGGTCCAGTTTTTACTCACAGCATCCTCAGCCTAAGCCGCACAAATGTTTCGGCATGTTTTTGCAGTGGTTTTACTTTTTTTTATAGTGAAAAACAAAGTAGCACAGCCTATTTCTTTAAATATTTTATGCATTTTCAAATCAGTATAACTTTTAACAAGACCAACGAATTAAACAGCTGTCTTCACAAAAAATTTAGCCCGAAATGTCACTTTTCAAACGCCTGTTCGTTCGACTTAATCGGATTAGTATTGTGCAATATATGGTTACCAACACAATATAGTTATAAAAAACGCGTATACTTTTTATATCACCTAATATAATACTAGCTGGCGACTTCGTTTGCATACAATTAGTACTTCGAGTAGCTATATTTTTCAACAAACTTTCATCAGTCTACATACTATCTCCATACAAATTAAGTAAATGAAAATGTTTAAAATGTTTAATGGTTTTGTCGTGATCAAGGATCAAGATTACGCATATATAACTATAATAACTGAATTAAGTAAATTTTTGTAATCTACGTTTATCACATAATCTACGTTTTCGCGACAGAAAGTAGCCTATGTTCTTTTCCAAGGTCCCATCAATCCCTATATCAAAATTCATAAAAATTGGTTGAGCTGTTTAGGCGTGAAAAGGTAACAGACAGATAGACAGACAGACAGAGTTACTTTTGCATTTATAACATTATTAAAGGTTAAAGATAATGTAGTCGTATGTTATCCCTTAAGCAATAAACTTGTCATACATAGCACGTTGTCATTACTTCGCACGGAATATGCTGGGTTGATTGTTCGCCTGCCCAATATAGCTTTGATTAAATCCGGCATGAAAAACCGGCACGCCTTCTTTCTTTTTTACTTTACGCTTATTATATATTATACTCGTTGAACGATGTTGTGCTCACTAGACGACTTGCTATATAAAGGAGTAGAGGTATGTGCATTTGAATCTTTTCGCAACATATCCAAATAATATTTGACTGTAACTGTTGAATCGGCGAATTGAAAATCTGCTCATTCAACTTGTGCAAACACTTTATGGAAACGAATTCAAATGCGTAGACCTCATTGTATAGTCAAAACGAGCAATCGAATGAAACGGTCGGTCGTAGTAAAATTTTATGAATGCATCTCATTTTGACGAAGTGCGGAAACGAAAACGAAATCGAATTCAAATTTTTCATATTTTCAAGTTTGGCTACACTTCTACTGCAGTTCACGTAGTGTTCACACAGCATCAAATGCAAAACTTTCGTTGCGCTTGAACGCTAGTCTGTCTTTGCTGCCCAACCAGCTACCACTAATGGAGTGGAGGCGAACAGCAGTGTCGCGCTGTAACGCATGGGGCGATATGGGGCGGTATGGAGTGATGACATTGAACCATTGAATATTTGAGTCTACTCTGATCAGCGTTGTCACCCACAAGGCACCGTATGTACTGGCATTCCCGGTCACAACTTCAGCTGCGAGATGAAGTTATTTTCGATGTTTTTCGACTGGTATGCGCTAAACTTACATTCTGATTGCTTTATTATTAGTGCACTTGATGCTTGCGTATTCGAAGCGTTGCCTTTTTGTAGCTTTTAAGACGTATAAAAGCTAACGCGTGCGCCTCATAAAATTTCAGCTTCGTCGGGGTTTCAGGCTGCGGCCGCCGGCTTTTGTAGCTTGTTTGCCTGTAGCAAACAACAACAACAATATGTAATATATTTAAACACACACAAAAAGAACCAAGACCAGCGCTGCCATCATCAGCATACTCATACTTCGAGTATGTTGACGAGGGTACGTGAGCGTTGAAAAGTTTTATTGCCAATCGGTCCATAAAAAGGAGTGGAATTAAAAATACAGAATAAAGCTATCTGCAGGCAAGCACCGTCACCGTGCTCGATGAGCTCATGCCTCGCTTGTTTTCCGCTTGGCTGCTACAATTCTTAGGCATGCACTCAACGCTCAGCTTGACAGCCATCGCCAAAGTTGAAAATTTCATTTACAATGTTTTCGTTTCCTCCATATGCAATATACTCGCATACGTATATGTACATATATATATATATATATATATATATATATATATATAGTGTGTTTTTTTTTAAAACAGTTCTGCCATCAACGCAGAATATTTTGGTTGTCAGTTAATTTCAAAGTGGCATTGCTTTATATATACATATACTTGAATATTTACATGGGCTCAAAGATAATACGCAGTCGACTACTCTATGTCTCAATTCAATTCTAAAATGGGTTATGCAGCAACAAAATGCAGGTGTCTGACCTAAAGTATGCTATACTTTAAGTTTGTATATAAATCAAGCATACTTTTTGGCAGCTCTTTATTTTGATCAATCCATCCAAGTGTCACCGTAACTGCTTCCTACCAAATGCGTCAAATCAAAATACCAACACACCCTCAACGCCCCACATGGTGCCCAAGGAAACCTCAACTGAAGTAAGTTAGCATCCACTGAAACAACAACAACACTCTTCTATCACCAAGTACCTTCAATGCTAGTGTGACTTTCTCTTGCCTCGAGTATTACAACAAGTTGCTTCAAAAAATTGAAAAAATGCCAACGTTCGGCACGAAAGTATTTAGCAGCCGTTCGCTTCGGTTGGAAGTTTTTCGAGTGCGAGTAAGTCAACAATTTCAATAATAGCACGGCAAAGTAATCAGGCAAGTTATGATGTTAATGCATGCGCTGCTCATTACCAGAGACGCAGACTGAACTCCACCCAGTCCCAATGCTCATCCAGACGTTGTCACGCTTCGGTGCTGTCGTGTTTTACGAGGCCCTTTGCGCGGCCTTCATTGGCACTGCCGCAATACAGACATTCTTAGGCGAAATTTCCGGTAGCATTTCCTTCTTCGTTTTCGTTTTCGTCTTCGTCACGAACCGCAACATTTTGACCCATCTCAAATGCCGATATCTGGCAGATATGGTCGAATAAGACAGAATGCGCAGCATCAATCAATCAACTAAGTTTTGTTCGTTCTTTCGATTTTGTTAAACGCACGCATCGCTCGAAGGGTTGTGCGAATGAGCACCACTGAAGGATACAAAGAACAATGAGCTGCCCAGTTCGTGACCGATGTCACAGTGAGATTTATGCATTAATGTGCGCGCTTTGTAAGTAATTCCATTGAAATGCGTGACTCTGTTGAAGTGCGCCAAGTGCTCGCGTACAACAGTGACGTTGCAAATAAAGCAGAAATTCTCACGCTCTTAGGTTAGGCACAGCTGTCAGCTATTTTTTGGTTGCTCAGACACTATTTCGTATATGGTAGTCTAAATATATTAATATTAATCTCTAGCAACTAACTAAATCAAACATTTCGATTTTCTCTGCTTTGATAAAAAAAATCGCCGTACAACCAACCTTTGAAAATGCAGAGGCGCGTGCGAGAAACGCACGGCACATATTTAACCCATAGCTAACCACAGTGTATTTTCACACTGGCAATCATTGAAATAATTCAATTTACAGTTTTGCGGTTTTATCCACAAAGTATGGTGAATGTGTCATACGCGTAAATAAAGCCACGCAGCAACAACAACAACAAGAACACAAGCTCGGCATTTGCAACGCGAATGTATTCGTATTTTATAATTTGTTTAATTATCTGCTGTGGTAAATGCATTAACAATAAATATGAAAATTAAGTATGCCGTTAAAATGCAACTCATTGCGTTTGCACGTTCAATTATTAATTTGTGGCTTTTATTTACCAGAATTGCTTTATTTTTATCGTTCGTCTTTCTCGTCTTTCTCGTCTTTCTCGCCTTTATTTCTTGTTGTTAATATATTTACGGCATTTCACTGCGCCACTGCTCTGCCTGCACGTTCGAAATGAATACATTTGTGACCGGAAGCGCATTCGAGTGGTTTCTCGCCTATAATTATGAACTGCCACCAATTCGTTGAAATACTAATTTTCATCAATTTGTTGGTGTCCTCTTAATGCACGTTCAAATTAATGCTGCAGACTTTTGTGCGCTTATGCCACTTTCGTCCATATCTGTATTCCCAACGCAAGCGAGCTGCTGCATTAGCTTAGCTATCAGCAGTGCTACTTATTTTTTGCTATTGTATTGAGCTGAGCTAAGCTGAGCTAAGACTGCAAAGCTCATCTAGTTAGACACCGGACTTACCTGTTGCTCCTATCGCATGAAACGTTCAACTAAACAATGCACAATGGCAACCACAAGTTTGTTGTTGTTTGTTCTGTATGGACTTGACTTGTATGGACGGTTTACTTTTTACTGCTGCTCTGGTGGCTGTCTTCAATAATTAAGTGCATTGTACGAATGTGTATGTGTAAAGAACTACTGTCGTTACCACTGTCATTATTTGTTCACTTTTGTATCTATGTGTGTACTCACATGTGGCTGACTGACTGTCTTAATGCTTGTGTCCATTTTGCTTTACTCGACTTATCTATGGGTCCGCTGTCGGTCGGTCATCCAATCAATTGGCTATTGATTCTGCGCTTCGTTGACTCTATCATTCGTCCAGCTTATTAATAATTTGTATACACAAATATTGAGAAATCAATTTTGGCAATTAGATAGACATGCATGCAAATGAAGCAATTAACTCAAAACTCAGCACTCACCAATTAACATTCACCACTCGATGCACTCGAATGCACTTCGCCGCACTGCACTGCCACTGAACGTGCTATTGTCGACTTGATTACAGTATGCAGAGCTTCAAATTTCAAAATTGAATTGAACTTACACTAAACTCTATATTCGTTTTTATTGTTTTTGTGCACCAGCACAGTTGGACAGTTTTAGTGACTGACATTCAATACGCACGACGCACCCTGAAGGAGCATCGGTATCGATTGCATGCATCAGGAATGTTCGAATCGTTCATCGATAAATGCAACGAGAATTCCTTGAGGGGTTTTTGATGTCAAGCTTTGGTTTCGCTTAAATATGTTACGCATTATGATCGGTTGAGTGTCTGCACTTGCGTGGACTTGTTGAAATTTCATCGCTTATGAGTCTTTTTGATGTGAAACATCTTTGGTTTCGGTAGAGTGAAATTTTAAACTTTGACATTGCAGTGCACACACCAACGAACCTGCAAATATTTGACTCAACTTTTTGAATGTACGAGACTTTACGGTCACTGGCACTTTTACTGCATATTTTTGGTTGTGCTCGCAGCAAGCTTTCTGAAATGAATTCAACAACATGATAATACAGTCGACGCTCGATAGTGTGAACGCTCTATAGTGTGTGAACATTCGGGGTAGTGTGAACACGATTTTTTTTTGCTCTAGCTACTCGGTAATGTGAACAAATTTTGAAAGCGCTATTGTGTGAACAAACAAAAAATTTTTTTCTTTATTTTATTTTATCCAAGCAACGCAAAAATGCGCCACAGACATTACTTTTATATGTTATGCTTTGTTTTCTTCGATATGTATATACTGTTTTTCGCATATCGGCGTCGAAAAGTCATGCATGCTGAACTCGAAGAAACTGATAGTCAGTGCTTTGCGAGTGTTGCGAGATTGGCTGCAGAACTTAAAGTAGAGGTATGGCATTCGTTTTTAAAAATTGCAGGGAATTTATTGTCAGCACGCCCCGCATTAATAGAACCACTTAAAAAAGAACTCCAAGACAAAATAGCTGAGATGGGATTGGTGAACGACCCAAGCATATGTGACAATGACACAGAAACGTGCCATTTGCAATGTTATAAAAAATAATAAATAAAAAAATAAAAATTGTTTTATAAAATAAATTTTTTTTAAAAAAAGTTATATTTTAGAGAAATATAAACAGGATCGGCTTAATTAGTTCACACTATCGAGCGTCAACTGTATAATATTATCTTATACCTTACCAATTGCTCGATTCCATTGCATTGTTTGCTGTTTTGCTGATTAAGCAGCACGCTCACCTTACTGCTGGGGTGACAAATGCTGCTCTTGTGGTCTCGCCCACACTCAAAGTGTGCTACAATCCATCTCTGAGTTGCTGCAACTACACATTTGGCTATACAACAGACTCTTTGCAAATTCGATTAAAGTTTACCCAAACAACAACTTCGTTCAATAAGATAGAAGGTAGTCGATGACAGATAAAACGGCGTTATTGCTAACAACCTTCTGCTTGTTTTTATCCTATTCTAATTTCGTGAATTTGTGATGCTGCATAGATTCCATTTAAATCCTTTTATTATGCGCATAAATCTAATTTCAGTTGGCCATCTTGATTGTTGACGACTGCTGTTGCACATGAAACTCAGTCATACTGGCAAGAACAGAAAAACTTTCCGAATTATTTGCCAGAAAGTTTTAATCAAAAATCTAAAAGCCACGATGACAGCAGCTATTGCTGCTAAGTGAGGGGAGCTACGTTTACGGCAACTGTAACGTGGACAGCACAAACATACGGGTAGCCAAACAAACCGGCTAATTAGTTGCAATTAGTGCTGGTCGTCTATGTTTGATCCACGGACTATGA
The DNA here is from genome assembly GCA_035041755.1 of Cacoxenus indagator. Classification (NCBI taxonomy): domain Eukaryota; kingdom Metazoa; phylum Arthropoda; class Insecta; order Diptera; family Drosophilidae; genus Cacoxenus; species Cacoxenus indagator. The sequence goes on along the minus strand of JAWNKX010000220.1, from coordinate 559,172 downwards.
TTACTTCATGTGTAGATTTTGTGCAAAATCCTTGAACTTGCTTAAGTGCCGGTGGAAGTGTTTTTTTTTTTTTGGTTTTGTTTTGTTTTGTTTTGTTTTGTTATTTTTATCATCGCAGTCGTTGTGTCAAGCGTTGCAATACCCTGCACTATATTTCTAATCCTCGTTTATTATTTTCATTCTCGCTGATGTTCATGCACGCGCAAACTATTTTCGATTATATCTGCATTCTAAGCGCTCAACAGAAAGAAGCAGCAACAACAACGAGGGTGTTACTAAAGTCAGCAGCAAGACCAAACAACGTAACCAGCGGCGACCCACAAAATCTGAACAAACCTGCATTTTTGCAGCGACAGATAATCTGGATTTTATGCTGATCCTTGAGTGGCTGATTTTGGTGTGTTTCTCATATTCTGAATTTCCAGTTTTATGCACCATATTTTTCGTCTTTATTTTTCTTTTTCTTTTTCTTATTTTATTCATTTTGCTGATGCTTACGACTTTCGTTCAACTGCACTTTAGTTTCAATCTCTCGTTTTGGGTAGCACGCCCGCCACTATATGAATTGTTGATGTCCTAAAATGAGCTTCGTCCATAAATAATGATGCAACACAACGAAAATATTCATTTCAATTTATTAGAATATATTATTATATATTTGATATATCTCAATCAAACAACTTCTCATCTTGGCATTAGTTTTCACCACACGCATACACACACACACACACACACACACACACACACACACACACATTACATACATTCTGGAAGTGTTAAAAGCTACTTTAAATACCATGAAAAAGGCGAATCTTCAAAATTTTAATGTTCTAAACTAAGTCTTGACAATATAGAAATTAAAAGTTAAGGAACAATGAAAGCAGAAATTTTCTAAATATTCGTTGTTCAAGTGTTAGGATAGGATAGGACAGGATAGGATAGGACAGGATAGGACAGGATAGGATTGTAGCCCCCCCCCCTCCCGAAGTCCCATGTGCACATGATTATGTAAATATTTGTCAGTTATATATAAAATTGGATATATGCCTGTCTGTCTGTCTGTATGTTCGCTAAAGACGCCGACACCGCTGGACCGATTTTAATGAAATTTCCATCGAAACTATAGAATAGTCTGTCGAGTAATCCTATGAATTTTTGGTGGATTAGTATAACGCGAAAGTCGGGTAAAAAAAAAGTAAATTGATTATTTGTACGAAGTATATATTGCTTCATCAGTTTACCGTTGAATAGTATGTCAAAATCGAAAGGCTGTCAATAAAAAAAAGTTTAACTCACAAAACACTTCATTTGAAAAATTTCGTATATCACAAGTTGCTCCACTGAGGAGAATCAGCCCATGCAGCAAAATACATAACTTCAATAAAGTACATTTCTAGCTGTTACGCCATAGAAATACTTGATTTTTGTACTTTTATTGAATTTTTATTTTCTTCGCTAATACCAGAAAGTTCAGAACAACGTCTGGCGGGCTACGCTGTTATAACACATATTTCCAACATTTTTATACGGGTGGAGCGACGCTATTTACGAATTCATTGGGTAACGAGTAATATTTAACTAAACATAAATGCGACTGAATAATAATTTTGTAATAAAATTAAACACTATCTTAATGGCTATAAAACATTGAATTGACTATTAAAAAAAATATATAAAAAAATTACAAACGATTTCAATTTGAAGAAGAAAAGCGGCCGACTGCTAATTCGGCATCAATCTATATGTCTATAGATTGAAGTTATTTATTGCGTCAGCAGAATTTCGAATTTAATTTTGCAACACTTTTTCGCTCAATTAACTGATTTGTGAATGCGAATTTTTTTTAACTATTTCGATTACGTAATGATCTTGTTAAAAAAAAAAATATATATATATATAAATACATATATGTATATATAAAAATTCGTTCACAACAAAAATTAACAGAAATAAAATTGCACTTCGTTTTGCATAACTTCACAAGGACAATAAAACACACTTTCACTTTTCGAAATAGCGAACTTTTTTTTCGTTGTAGCACAACATGATGCAATTGACTAGATGAGGCATAGCCGGTGTTTAGAAAAAAATCGACCAAATTCTTTTGGGAAAATTCAGCGCTCAGCTATTCCGACATCTTGCCAAGTTCGTCATTTGTGTATCGTTGACCTTAGCAAGGATATTCACTCTAAGACAAATGTGCGCACAAAAGCAGCACAAAACAAAATTATTTTAAAATAAAAATAAAAAATAAATTTTTTTTTTAAATATTCTTGCCAATTGTACCACCGAACGCACTGGAACCCAAAATTGTACTGAAACTTTTTTCACGACAGCAGTTTCCGCAAAGTCTCACATAGCTCCGCGCCGGATCATTGAAACACTTTCTGCAGCTATGTAATTGTTTTTTTCAATGTGTTTTTTTTTTTTTTACAACAACAACCAACCAAAAAAAAAGAATTAAAGCAAAACTTAAAAAAAAAAAATTCATTAACACTCTTCGTATAACAAGTCCCAAATTACCACATACGTTCCATGGCTGACTAAGATCGCTGACTGGGCTGATTGACTGCGTTGTTGTTATCCATCCATTACCGTCGTGAAGATTCAACTACAACTGTGGTTGTTATGTGCTTAAGCATTTAGCATCTGCTATCGAAAAAAATAGGCAGTGAGATGCAAACAGAAAAAATTTGGTTGTGCCAACAGCTTGAGATACATTCGCATCGAACAAGAAAATCCATTGATGCATTCAAACGCTAAGTAACAAGTTGGTATATGTACTTCAAAATTTATTGTTGTGATTTCTTGCCTCGTTTATTTGCTAAGCGTAAGCCTCTTCCTCCGCCTACCGCTGCTGCTTATTATAATATATTCTGCTCCCGAACACCACAGTGTTGTTTAACATCTTTGCTCCTGTGTTGTTATTGGAATGTTATTTTCTTGTTTTTAATGTATCCTCCAACCATGTATTTGGTCTTTTTAACAAGTTTGCTAACAATATGTTAAACGGCCTAATTTTGTAACCAACCATCTTTTTTGACTCGTGAGCTACGCCTGTCATATATGTATGTACATATGGAAATATATACATTTTGTTAATTATATAACATACAACTGAAGGCGAAACTACATTCGTACATAATGTCATGAATACTTTTGAAAAATCTAGAACGAATGTTGCATGGAATTTTTCCTATGAACTCGCCAAAAATGGTAACTGCGTGGGAATAATGTCGGAAGGAAGAACACGAGCAGCGCGTGGTTGCGTGGCCAGAGAGACAGAATATTTTTTCGTTTAATTCCACAAACTAGGCCTATTGTAGTGCAATACACCTACTCCAAGCTCCGTCTAATTTTGTTATACCCTTACCTTACAAATAATACAATTTTCGTCGAATTCAAAGTCACAGTCTTCTTGATGCGAGAAACATTTGAATCATGCTAGTTTATCCTTGACTAAAAGCACACAGCAATGGCGCAGTTCAATGCTTCACCATTCAACAAAATGTATTAAAAATACAATTTCAAATAAAACAAAGGATAATTATAAGATCCACCCAACCCAAACCCACAAAACCAACGCAAGCCAACCCAAGCCAACCCAACCCAAGAACAACTGCTGTTGTTCTACATTAAACGATTCGAATTTCAAATGGCAAAGTACGAGTATATAAAATATGAAAGATGATTCTATTAGTAGAAAATCATTAAAATAAATTTGCTTGGAAAAAAAGTCTGATAACTTTTGAACTCGACAGTGAGCAACAACTCGAGTGCGAATTCTCGTTTAATTGGCGGAATTTTCGCCGCTGACGCTGGGGGACCCAGTCAAATTTCCAAGACTTGCTGGTAGACAGACCCAGTGTGGTGGTGCTGGGTCTAACTTTGCTGAGTAAGAAATTTTAATGTAAACTCATGGCAGTTGTTGGAGTTGAGTTTGTGGCGTGTGAAAGTTAAGAGAAGAGAAGCAAAGTCAAATATTTAATATGCTCAAAATATTGCAAAGTTTTTGGCGTTTAATGTACACACACGTGCGTTGTGTCGTAAAAATGTCAATATCTGTTCAAATCAATAATCGTACTTAATATTTAATGGTGTCAATTTGAGACCGACGACACTCTCTAGTCGCTGAATTTCAGAGCATTATGTTGCCGTTGCTGTTAAGTAGTAGGCTATGAACGAACAACTGTTAGTAACATTGACTATCAATGACGATGATGATGATGATAAAGACGACGATGTTGAGTCACTATTGATCAGCTCGACAAAACATTGAAGCAGCATAAATAAAAATAAGATAAAAAATCCATACGCTACGCTAAGCATTTTGGCGCTTATCTTTATAGTCCTACAACAGGATATCACGGCTAATTATCTTTCTCTCTCTCTTTGAAATACAATTATTGTGTGATTTATTCAATGAGAGGACGGAAATGACACAAACGCACAACACACATTGCAGTTATTTAATTTTGCAAACAACTCTGTGTTGTCAAGTGCATTTGTGTATACTCGTATACAATACAAGTTATAAGTAATCATATAAATTCATGAAATGGCTTATAAAAATTAATTGATAAAGGCTCCTGCTACTCTTGAAACAATGACTAAGTCGCAGTTAAGCAAACTCAATTAGCTGTGAATGACACTTAAAACGAACCGAACGATGAGAAGTGCTGCTGGTATTGCATACCAACAGGCGAACGCATACATATGTATATAAGTACATATAGTATTTGTTTGAATTATATTTACAAATGGCGTTGAACAAAGAATTCGAGAAAGTTTTCAAAATGTCGAAAAACAAATTTTAGTCGCACCCAAAAGTATGCAATGGCAACATATGACACGTGATTGAGTACAGCGACGTTTTGCTCAATTCAATTTAAATACACTTAAACTGCACCCGGTTCGAAATGGAACCAGTACAAGAAGAACAACAAGCTCTGAAGATGTACAAGAACTTTAAACCAAAGCAAAGCGAACTAAACTGAACTGAATTGAAGTGAACAATGGATTAAAACCAAGACGACGACTTCCACTTAACCTGCTCCACTTGTGGCTATACTGGCACATGTGTATTGGTTTCTTACCTGTGCATACGACCAGTGCTAAGCTACGCACATGCTTGCCGTAGTACTTCGTTGCTCGACTTGCTTTATTTGGCTATTGGCATTTGTAATATTACAATAGTTAACTTGAGAGAAACACTCACAGCTTGCGTCTCTCCCTCTCACTCGCTCACTCTCTCACACTCACTCTCTCTCTCTCTCTCTCTGTGTCCTTGGCACGTAGTTTATTTGTCGAACAAATCGTTATTACAAAATAACGCCAGGAGAGTTGGCTTTTGTATTCATTTGAGTTTTGGACGCAAGTGTTGTCAACTTCAGGTTGGCTAACTTGTCGACAAAATAGCGAAGGCGGGCGAGAAGAGGTTGATTCTAAAAATGTCAGACTGCGTAAATTCTATTTCTAAACTCAAATACCCACGGCTTAGATTGTATTGCTCTCGTCTCTATGTTTGCTATAAATTATTCGCAGGTTATCGGAAATAGGGAAATCGGCCTTTTTTTTTTTGTACTGTTATTACACCATGTTTTGATTCGAATAAATATTTTATTGGAATTTTCTCTCAATTTTAACCTTTTGTAGTAGATGTTTGTTTATTCGGTACACGGGTCCTACCATGTTGGCGTACGCATCCGAAGCAAGTGTCATCATCAAATCAGTCAGCCACAGGCGGTCGTTGCTCGTTGATTGAGGCCAGCAGGGGACAAAGCAAGTTTTGTATTCAATTCAACGTTGTGCTCAAGTCAAGACCTCTACATTTTTAATTGTTTTAATGTATATCACAAATTTTCAGGTAAATTGTGAGAAAACTACGCTTAAATTCGACTTGCTGAAACGAGCTCTAATCGAAATGTGGCATATACGAAAGTACCACTTCAATCGAATTAATAGAATAGAATAAATATATAATTGTGGCGAGGTAGTGCTCTTAATTGTATGCCTTTACCCAAAGTAATGATCTGTGCTGATTCTTATTATTGACCACTTTACGACATATAAAAATCATTGTATTACCGTAAACAAAGCAACCACAACTATTACGAGCTCAGTCACACTTGCTCAAGCTCTAAACTTTAAGCATAACGCAAATAATTCAAACTATGCACTAAAAATGTGAACTAATGTCAAAATGCAAGACTTATTAAATTTGGAAAATTGTGCGTCATTTATGCATTCATTCATTATCCTTATCCTTCAGTATATCCTCTTCAAAAACAATTTCTTTAACAATTTCAACTCAGTTAACCCAGCCGTTTCATTTGAACCAAATGCAGTTTCTAACCGCATACCGTTACTCAACCCATAAAAAAACTGTTAATGTTAACAGTGGCGACTGCCATTTGATGGCACTTCTGTGTGCTGCCGCCAAAAGAGACCGGCAGTGGATTACCAAAGCCGTTGGTGGCAATCAGGCCAACCACAATACCAACGTAAAACGGTTGCGAATTTTCTAAATAAATAAAAAAATTAAATACAAATTCGCATGCCCTCATTTTTCACAATTTCACGTCTTATTTAACAAACCCCAGCCATACTCCCCCTGCTCAACCAACAACCTTAGTTCAACATCAAACTATTTTATTTCTTTTCATAGTATTTTATCTCATATTTTCATCGCCTGAAGTATTATCTACGCGCAGAAGTTCAACATTTTTCTGATAGTTAATTGAAATTGACATTTTTTTTTTAAAGTAAATTTCAAGAAGCCTCTTGAAGTTTACGCCATGGGCAAGCGCACCACCCTATTAACTGTAGAACGATTGCCGAAAGAGTCGACGAGTTTGTGTTTTTGGCGTTGGCGTTTTCGTTGTCGTTCGTGTTCGTGTTGGTGTTGCGTACTTTGAGTTTGTGAAACTTTCATTTTCTCTTACCCAGATTTTCGCTTCTTTTCTCCGTATTCACTTTATTTATATTTCTGATAAGCCATAACGACGTCGATCATGTCCGGAATACACTTTATGCGCGCGGACTGAGCTTAAGTGAACCGAAGCGATCCGAGTCGAACTGTGAGGCTCGAGTTTTGGAGCCTAACGAATCTCTGTTTGGTTGCTTGTCCTAATATGCCACTATTCGAAGAATGAATGATGGCAGATGGTTGATCAATGGGATTCACCAACCAAACCTTCAATCTTTTTCTCTAAGCCCTGCTCCATTTTCATCTTTGCCTACTTCCTGTTGACCGATTGAACCAAAATTTGGTACGCAACTTTGATTCTGATGACAATACAATAATTTGTCAACTTTGTGCTAATGACCTCACCAGACTCATCACAATAAGGTAATGAAAAATTTACACTAGCGCCATCAAATTTTTTTAAAACTAATTTCGACAAATTTTACAAACTTTTTTATTTTTTTTTTTAATTATTAAAGGATAACACTCAACTGCATAAAACATTTGTCGGATTATAAATAATGACGTGTAAAACATTAGACTTAGACTAAGGTGATGACTATGATCCTAGTTGCGATCCTAGTACGTCTGAGAAGGCTGATTCCTTCTTAGGGGTGGCAGATTATGCGGGTGTAGCCCCTTCAGATATGTTTGAGGGAGGACGCCAGCGAATTTTTGTGAGTCAAAAGCCTTGAATGATAGCGGCTGCTCTGAGACTGAATCACCTCCATAACCCTTGGCACAGAGAGATTCCTGTGTAGTGTTGTGTGTTCTGGCACGCCTGAACTATCCTGATGTTGTAGGCGGCAGTGGTGCTCCACATTTGTATGGCGTAACGCTAAGCAGGTGCCACTACTTGCAGCTAGATGAGCCTCTTATTCGTTTTGGATAGTTGATTCGAAGGTCGCAGGAGCTACTCTAGTTTCTTGAGCTTTTAGTTAAACGTGTTGTGTCTTTTTCTATTGCATATTCGTAGGCGTAAAAGTACGTGGCCGTGTAAGTCTAAAAAAAACTTCATCATCAAATGAAGTCCACTGCTTAGCAACGAATTGTCAATTTGGGAAAATGTTTTCACTTAGTGAACTCAGATCCCGTTTGTTGCGTTCTTCCGTCGACTTTTGTGTCTTTTTCTATTGCATATTCGTAGGCGTAAAAGTACGTGGCCGTGGTGTGTGTAAGTCTAAAAAAGACTTCACCATCAAATGAAGTCCACTGCTTAGCAACGAATTGTCATTCGATCAAAGCACTTTATTTGCTGTCAGTCGTTGCCAATGCCAGAGCCAGCCATCACATGTGGCTCAAACTTGACTGTATTGAATTCAATTGTATTGAGCTAAGCTGAACTAAACTGAATTGAGTTGAACTAAAATAAACCTTTTGATAAATAAAGCATTTTATGGCAATTTTTTGGGTCAACTTTTTTTCAGACACACACAATTCATACTAACACAAACGCAAACACAGGCAATGGCAAAGAACAAGATATTATTCTCCAAGCGCAATTTAAACGTTTCTATGGAATTTGATTTCAAAGCTATCATTTTCATTTATTTTACACACAACTCAGTTGGTACCCAACGGTCAGAGAGATAAATATAGTATATATAGTAGGCAATCCAATCAGATTGACTGGACTCGATTCGATTGGAAAAGCACACGCTTTGGTCAGCCATACACAAATGCATATATGGACAATTTGGAAGTAACCTAAACATTTTGTCTGACTGCCTGCCAGTGTATCTGTAGACCAGTTGCACTTCACTGTTGAACCTTTTGACCATTGCTTATGTTGTCAAAGGGCGTTTGACTAGTGAGGAATGTTGTTGGGGGGATTGATGAGTGTTGTTGTGCATTGACCATGAAATCCCGTCAGCGCATCAGCACAAGAGTGCAAATTAAATTTTCGAAAAGTAAGCGCTCCAAATGAAAATATGAAAGCAAGCGAAAATGAATTAAAAGAATTGTTCGCGCAAAACAAAAGGCCACATTTTCCAAGATTGATTTTTTTAAATAAATTTTTTTTGCGTAAATTGTTTGCGAAAAACTAAAATAAAAAGGTTTTATTGAAATAAAATAAAACTAAAATAAAAAAGATTTTAAAATTTTTTTTGGAAAAAGAATTCTATACAATTACAAGAAAAATTGTTTTAACTAATGGTTTACCTGTATTTTTTCGTCTATATCTCTCTCTCTCTCCCTCTCTCTCTCTCTCATCCAACGTCTCTCACTCTAACAATGCTTTGCTGATTTAACACATGTGCAGCTTTCTAGCGAGACACAAAACCAACGAAATGAAACATGTCACGTGGTCATCACCTTCGTAAATGAAAACCTTCTATGAGAAGCAGGAGCTGATCAGAGACTATTGACGCCACGATCAGCTCTGATGGCAGTAACAAAAACAACAACATTGAATTGTGTATTTATCAGCATCATCGTCATAGTCATCGCGGAGTGTGAAGAAATTGCGAATGTGTGTTCGCCAAAGGTTGCCACGAAATGGAAATGAGCATTGAAGTGAAGAATTTACCGCTTTTACTAGTAGAAGTCGCCGCAAAGCTGACCGTCGAGCTGACATTGACATCGATGACGACGACGCCGTCACTGCGAATGTGGCAAAGAAATCAAGTGAAAAAAACAAACTCAGCCAATGACGCAAACACCCTACATTGTTTAACCGCTGCAAGCGCAGTAATCACAAGAGACGAGGGAGCAGCAGGACTAAGAACAAATAAAAAACACAAAATTCATAGACCGGCAACTATTGTTGTTTCTACAACAACATTAACAAAAGGAACAAAAACAATCAAAGCCAACATTAAAGCCGAGATTAATAAGCGCCGACTAATTCGGTTGACGCACACGTCTTCATCACTCGCGGTTCAAACAAAGCCATAAATACGAAAATCGAAAAACAAAGCACGCACTCAACGACATCGGATACAGTTGATCACTACAGGAGAAGTAGTAGGCGCAGCAGACAACAAAATAAAGAATAACAAACCAAAACAACTAATAAAATAAAATAAAACAACATTCGTTTAAAGCATCGACTTATAACTGGAACATAAACATTTAGAATGCATCGCCTACGCACGACATTCACGCGTTCGCGCACACCCACCGGCGCTGAGATGAAGATGCAGAACAGCTTGGAAGTACCGAAACAGGTGTGTTGCTTTGCTGTATGTGCAAAAAATAAATATGAAGAGATCGGTTATTGTTCCACCAAAAACATTTTATTAACACTATTAACAGCCGTTATTTGAGTTTATTCCCTTCCCTGCGTGTTTATGTCTTTAGTCTTTCGTTTATGATCTTTGAATTGTTATAATTATTTTTTTTTTGTCTTATATTTTCTTCGTTCGATAATTGCATGCAGAATTATTGTCGATCGACATTTAGTTAAAGATCTCAAGTGTAAAAATAACAATTCACATCTTAAATATTGTGTCGTTTGCTCTCTCGCCCGTTTTCTTTCTTCCTCTCGCTCTCTCTCTCTTTCTCTTCGATGTTTTTTTATAATGCATTGCCGAATGCGTAGGTACGCTCCGCTTCCTTTGACGAGATGAAATTGGAGCCAAAACGCGTATCGACACATCTGCTGAAGCAGCAATCGTCGTCATCAGCAGATGAGCGTTCCTCAGATACGAGTTACCTACAGGTGCCACAGGTTTCGCACTCGCAACGTTCACATTCGGTTGACTCGGCCGCTGTCTCTGTGGGTAGCGATGATTCGGGCGCATTTCTGGAGGTGCCGCGTCGTAATAAAGCGCACCGCAGCTCGCTGGCTAAGACACCACCGCCGTGCGTTCATTGCTATTATGTCGAGCTATATGAAAAGCAGCGTTCGGCTGAGCAAAGCCACATGGCATCGCTCAGTTATAGTTATACCAGCTCTGAGATTAGTGACGATGGTGATGTTGAAGGTGTTGACGAGGATAACGATGACATGCAAGCTCTGGTCGAAGATGCGGATGGCGGTGAGGAAAACGCAGAAATTAATAACGACGGCGTCGAGAGTAATAAGCAAGAACCAGATGTGACCGAGGAGACTAATACAAATGTTGTTGGTGCTGATGATGCTGATGATACAGCCCTAGATATGGATCTACGACTAACCCGTGGCCAATTGGGTATGGGCATAGCTCCCAGCATCGAAGGGTCACGAGCTCGCATGCCACGCCAAATGCGTCGACACACAATTGGCAGTTCGGTAACAACGTCCGAGGACGAAGGCCTTGAAGAGTCGGAACACGATTCACCACACTTCGGCAACACGCTGCAACTACCAACGGCAAAGTGCAGCATTAAGGTAACGGTGTCTCATACCAATGACGATGAGCAGCCGAAAGAGGAACATATATTCGGAATTGAACCATGCTCACCGCCTATGTCGCCATCGTTTTTATTCTCTGTCTGCGGCAGTCCGGTGCTCGAGTTGCCACCACCTTCTGTATTGAGTACACAACAGCTCACCAGCACTGCAACCGTGGCCCTGACGCTGTCGCTACCACCTCCTGCATTTAGCATGAGTAGTAATACCAGTTTTACATCATTTTCGTCGACCGACTTAGGAGCCTCTCCCGACGCCGAAGATCACAGTGCTATGCAACCTTTTTCGCCAACAGCACTGCGTCAACGACGCCGCTCCATCTCACGCCAAGAGGCGATTTTCGTTGAGCCAACAGGCAACTCATTGGAGAATGTTTCCCATGAGGAGGATGCCAAATCATCAGTCGAAACAGCTGACTCAGTCGACGATGCATCGACAGGTGGCACATGCGGATCGCCCACTGCGGCTGCCACTAAGGACGCGTTCGTCGTACATGACATATATCTTGCCGTGCCTGATCTACGACGTGACCGGGCTGCATCCGTCGATTCATGTTTCTCCAAGCTATCGTCAGTTGGCAAGGCCGAAGAGGTGCAACCTGGTAATGACGGTTGCTTTCTGACTGTGCCCAACGTCAATGCAACGCGTTCGCGCTCTGTTGACATTGTACTCCCCACCGATGAGCAGGCACGCTACAAAGCACTATCCATGACAGGCACAGGCACAGGAGCAGGCGCGGGAATGTACGCTGATGGGTATGTGTTATTTACATATCTCTCTACTTTTTTTGAGTTCTATAACATTGAAAAGAAATTGGCGTATATTAAACTCCCCCGTCCTTGAATGAAACTATCATAAAATTACTTCGATTTTCATATACTCGTCCTTACTGATGGGTGCGTCTAAATATTTCACTTTTATCAAATTACCATATATGTACATATGTTTATATGTACATATTTACAACAAAAAAAATAAGAAGAAGCAAAATTATATCAAAAACATTGGTCGAAGCACTAAGTCTGATGGGTTAAACAATTGTCTAACAAACTGTAGTTGTTGAAAGGAAAATCTTTCAACCACTAAGGAAGCGATTTCTGGCTTTTTGTTGCGACACTAAGAATCGTTTTTTTTTTTTAAATCATTACTTTCTTGGGAATTCGATTTTATTTCTTCTTTTTTTTTTGCTTGACTTTCGGCTCAAGTTCAGAGGTTCAGGCTCACATAAAAAAAAAAACCAAAGGTTCTAAGTCGAAAATCAGAAAATTAGCATATAGGGGATCTTAATACGACAAATACTGCCACAGAGAGCTGCGCTGAGTTTTGCTTGTAGCATGAATGTTGGTGGAACAGCTGATCGCACTGCTCTTCAAAAGTGGTGAGAACAATGACGGCGACTGCGGCGAGCACACACTCATTCACTCATATAGCCAACGGCCGCAACAGAAGAACCACAAGTGACGTCACATCGACAATTTTAATACTCGTAACTCATGGAAAAGCACTATAAATTCATCATTAAGTTTGTAACATTGTGAAGGAGATATTAAAGACTCCATAAAACACGAATATATACACCTTATATTCTTGACTAGCTTAACAAGAGGAATTGGTTTAGCCATGCCGGTCTGTCCGTCTGTTTGGCTGTGTGTATGCAAACCAATCCCTCAGTTTTTGGCTAAAGTTCTTTCAGTGTGAAGAGTATTTGAAGTTCGGCAAAGCCGAAGTTAACTTTCGGCTGACACCCGCTGCCGACCAATACAACGGTTCAAACCGCAACGCATCTGCAACATTAGCGCGAAGATCAACCGGCCATGTGACTCTCTCACTCTCATTGCTTTTTTCTCGTTTGCAGGCATTCGTCGCATCGCGTTCGCGTTCGCGTTCGCTTAGCGTTGGCTTTTGGTAACGCGCGCTTATGCTTACAGTTAGTCGTTTGTTTGTCGTTGCCGGATCTGCGAAACGGTTCGTCACTGTGTGCGCGTGGGGGACAAAGCGTTTGATTGAGCTAACATTTAAGAAAGAAGTGAAATGCGACATTTTTACTTTTGTTGTTGTCATTGTTATTGTGATCTTTTTCGCGCTGTTGCTTTTCATAATAAATAAGAAAATTGTGAAAAGCGCGAAAACTCGAATGTGAAGTTTAGTCGCGCATTTGTAATTTATATTACCTCCTTACGAGGGTCGCGGCGCTAGTTCTATTGTTTGTTTTTTTTTTTGTAATGCGAATTTTTTTATGTCTTCATGCATACTAGTGCTAGCGTAACAAAACGAAACGAAGCGAAACAAAACAAAGAATAATAAAGGAGAAAAGTAAAACAAGAAGTGAAAAGATGGGCAAAACTAAGAAAAATATTATGTGGAAAATGTCGCGAAATTTCATTGTTTTTGCTGCTGTTTGCGGCGTTTTGAAAAAAGAAAGTAAAGAAGGGTGAAAAAAATATGACGACGAATGCAATGTGATCGAAATTATTTAATCAGTTCTATTTTGTTGTTGGTTTTGTCTTTGCTTATGTATATACATATATATGTATGCACATTTTTTTGTCTTTTATTTATCTTCTAAACTAACCCAAAAAACGCCGCCACATCAGTGACGTCACAAATGCAAAGACGTGTGTTCGTGACGTTAAACGTGACGCAGCCATTTATTTATTTTTTTTTGGCTTTGTACCAGACAATCCAATTATTTCCTTGTGCACACACACGATCGAACTCCGCAGGAGGGGGGTAGTATAAGAAGAAGAACCAAAAAACGACAACAAATCAAAATGTAACGCATAATTTAATAATAAAAATAAAAACAAGTACATAATTCGTAAAATAAACACGTTTCCTAAAGGTTAATAACCCTTGTAATAGCCAACGTTGTAAATATAATATAAATATAAATGTATGTGTGTGTGATGTGTGTGTGCCATGTGTCCCCCTCTGTACGCAACTCTGTGGTTGGCGTTTGTAATTATTTCTTTATCGAATAGCAGCTTAACATACAGTATTAGCAGCACAGAACCGTAGTTAATAATATTCAAAATGCTTTGATCACAAAAGTGTCACGGCGAGAAGCTGCTTTCGGTTGCGTGCCGGCCATCAATGCAACTGCCCAATGGCTATGTGAGGCAACGTTGACAGGTCTTTGATACCCTGCTGATCTTTGTTGATCGCTGCTGTAGCTGCTTTAACCACTGTCCTAGGCCCACCTGACTTGACTTGTCGTCTTAATACTTTTTCTCTTTACATTATTTTTCTTCTGCGTTTTAATGCTTCAATTTTTCGCTCAGATTTTTAAAAATAACATTCTCAAGTCGACATCTCACACATGTTTTAGATTTAAAATCTATTTGAATTTTATAATTAACTAAGTATTTTTAGCAAAGAAATTAACAACAACAACATTCGCATTGAATGCCAAAAACAAGAACAACAAACGAAGACATTTTCAGCCGCCGCAAAAAAAATAAATTGAAATAAATTAAAAAGAAAAATAAAATTTAAAGAGTAAGAGAGAAAACATTTTTCAAGACGGCGACAAAATTTTGCGACAAGACAAGCAGATTAAAGCGCATTCGAATTATTCGGTCTTTGCGAACGTCTTCATTGATTGGCCCGCTATTTTTATATCGCCTGCATTGGCGTCTTTCTTTGACACTCACTCGTACACTACCAATTCTCCCACATTGGCGGAGGACGTGAAAAATTAACTTTAGGTAAAATTTTAATAAACATTGTATAGGACAAGAAAAATAAAAAACTTCAAACTAATACCAACCAAAAATTAGAAATCGCTCAAATCGAAATTTTTCTTTGATCAGAAGTTTTAGGTTTAGTAATCTTGCCGGATACAGTCAACCCCCTATTTACATATTAATTCATAAATCAAAATTATACTCTTTAATCAGAATCAGACTCTGTAGTACTTGATGAAAGATATATTGATATATCATTGTCTGCAATATTTAGCGTACTTTGATGAAGGAGCATCTGATGAAGAAGTAAGCTTAAAATATGATCAACTTGAAGTGTCGAGCTGACATTGGCTGCTTTATTACACTTCAGCATTCGCCTAAACTATTTAAAAATGTAAATAATATGATCATCCCTTTCGTCTTGCCTTTATATCAAGCCAAAGTACAATAAATGAACGGGTTTGGCTTGACAGGCGATGCCTGAGAAAGCGCGTGACTGTTTTACGATGCATTTCATCACTTGTTTGTGAAGCGATTTTCATTCATAAATTTCGTCAGTTGAAAGATAAAACGATTCTACAATAAACAGATTACTTCATAATTATGTATGGTTTTTTTTTTTTATCATCTCAACTCGGAATAAAGTTGTTCTCATTTTCGTACGTTTCAAAAAAAAAAAAAAGAATAATAATAATAAAAAATTTATAAAAAAGGGCGGAATAATACACTTTTTAAAGTAACAATTTTTCGTTTTCTTGGGTTTTTTTAACACTCTCAGGGAAGGAACAACGATTGTCACAAATGCGCTTCGAATCCTTGCACTTTCGCTTTGCCTTTTGGTCTGTGCCAACTTATAAAAGTTTTCGCATCCTTTCTTGATTAACGCCCCACGATCATTTAGAAACTTTTTCTTTGGCAACAGCATTTTCATTTGAACAAACACCCAGACATACACCCATCCCACCCATAGAAAATACTTTTTAATACTGGCACTGTTTAATTTTTGGTAATTGTCTGAAAACTTTTTAACCTTTGACCGTTTCAATTGGTTCGATTGCTTGGCCCCGACGACCAACGGGCATGGTGCGGTGAATGTCTTGGCTAAAATTTCCTTTTGAATGCAAGTTTTCCCCACACACTTGGTCACTGTCGACGTCGCTACTTAAATTTTGTCTCAGACTTTGTCGTCTGCAAAGTTAAAACATCGAAATAATAACTCTCTCTCCACTTATAGCCACTATCCACTATCGCCCCAAAGTTGCTACCCTCTGACCGCTATGGCAGTGTACGACTACAGTGTACAGTGTAACTCGGTGACAGGTGGTGGCACAATCTTAGTCCGTTCGTCCCGCCCATCCAACGACTGGGCACTCTACTCAGCCACTTTGTTACTTCAACTGCTCAGCGTAGCGCATTTTCAGCACTTCTGCCACGACGCTGTGTGTGCTGTGCTCATCATTTAAGATGGAGAGAGCAGCGTCCACTTGTCATACTTAATGCCAATTAGGTATATTAATGTCTTTAGCAGCACTAGCCACCCGCGTTTGTTCCTTGACTACTTCTATTGAATAGAGTCGCTCGTTACAATCATTGCCCATTGTCGATTCTCAGCTACACGAACCAGGCTTAATGGTCAATTAAATAAAGTTGTATTGAGTAGAGTTGGATAAATCTTTCATTGTTGTTCAACTTGATTTTTTGTTTTTTTTTTTCTGCTTTTTTTTTTGTTTGGTTGTCGACAAAGTGAGCAATTGCATAGAATGAATAGTTCGGTTTCGAAATTCCTCAACCCGCCTTCGATTACAATTCATTTAAGTGTTGTCTGCATGGCTTGGCGTACGCTGTTTATAAATTGAATTGTTCCATTAAAAGCGTAAATGACTTTTTAATAATTCGTAGTACTCAAATACCATACAATAGAAAGAAATTTTTGATTCTGGATTATGTTCAGTGAGTATTAATACGCCTGAATAACTTATAACAAAATCCAGCGTATAAGCCGCAGTCTTAAGGTTAAAGTTAATAAGTATGAGCTTTAAGGCCTAAATCTAATTCTGTGTCTATCTGACTGTAGTTAGACGCTCACACATCTTGCTTACATCTTCCAGACAGAGTCTACACTTCGACAAAATAATAATAGGTAGGTCAGGTAACCCTCAAGCTAAGCTTAAGCTCGTCAAGGCTTAGGTGCTTACAATAGCTTGACATCATTAGCTTCTTCATTGGCGAGTTCAGAAATATCGCTATTGCTCGCAGTGACAAAGATTATATCGGGCATCGCTGATTTGGGCTGCTCTCAGATATTAAATTAATAAATAAAATTTCGCAATGCTCTTGCACTGCTTTGCACTACTTAAACGGCATATAAATGTTATCGAAAATTGACAGAAAAGCACAAAACTTCTAAATGAATGGAATGTGCAGTCAGTCACAGCGTGCTGACAAATTTATCAGTCGAATCTGCCGCATTAAGCCGTACTTCAAATTAACAACCGAAAGAAAAAAAAACAGTGAAGAAACGTTTAACGGGAAAACATAATAATTTCGATCTCTATGTTCATTATTCAACATTGAAGTATCTCTCTTTGATTTCCAGTATGTTTTCCTTAGCCTTGTTTGCCTTGGCAAAACATTTTTTACCTTCTTTTTGCGATTTGATGATCAGAATGGTTTCACTCACACCTATCGATTGATGGTTTTCATGATGCGTGTCTGTTAGCTTCGTTAGACCCACAGCTCTAACGTGTCCCGGCCAACCAACGGGACAAGTGCAAAGTCTAACGGCCAATGCCACCGACAGCTGTCAGCTTTGAAAGCTTAAGATTTTGTTTACAACGAAGTCTCCGTTCCCGTCGGCAATGATATGCGCACCGTCTGGATGAGGGTGCCAAATATTTTTGCTCATATTTTACCTCAACTTAATGTTTTTTTTGTTGTTGTTTGTTTTTTGAGTAATCCGAAAAGAATTTCACTTTTTAGGCACATTAACTATTTTCAACTTTTTTCGGCCGTTGTTCTTGTGAAATATTTTCGAAAATGTGTAGCGAAATTTGCAGACGAAGAAAAATACAACAATTCAATCCCAAGGCATTGGGATTTTTTTTTATTCGTTTTCCGTATTTTTTTTTTTTTTTTTCAATTGATTAGCTGTCAGTGATGAAATGGTGATCGAATCGTCGAAAGTATGTCTAGGGGTAAATATGGGCAAATATGGTGTGCTCTAGCAGATAAACATGGCTGTATGCAGGTATCTATAGTTTTGAGTGCTTGGCGCCGCGGTGACGAACAACAACAGCGTCAGCCCAGCGGTCAAACGTAGACTAACCCTTGCCAACAAGGTTGCCACTTTGGGCTCAGTAGGCAGTTGAATAGTCGAGCCCTCTCTCGACCGACGAAAACTACACTTTACATGACACTCATGCTTTCAGTGTTTTTATATGGTGCGGAGGTCTGGACAGTAACACAATCGGTTGTAGTCGCTTTTGGGTTGTTCGAGTGTAGTAATAGAAGCCTTGCAACGCGTCTCTTTATAGCAATACTTCCCCAGGCGCGGCAATTAGTGAGGAGTCAACATAGTTTTTATCGTTGGTGAAGACATCACAGCTTTAATTAAATTGCATTCTACGTTTGCCACATTTATACACATAGCTACTTACATCTGCCTTCTTTAATTGTCTCTTGCTGCCGTTGACAATCATCGTAATCGTTATCATCATTACCATTATGATCATTACTATTAGCATTTACATTAATTTGACAGCGACAAACCAAATGACTTTTAATATAATTTGAAGTTAACTTAGTTGAATTTATAATCGCCTCTTGAATCCAACACAATTTTACTCGTGTGTGTTCCCAACACGCGCGTGGATGCGCTCACCTTTTGATGCTCGAAGTCATATGAGCTTCTACTATACAAGCAGCGTGAGTCTTACGTTTGTATAGTAGTATAGTGCGAAAAACCTTTTGTTATCTTGCTTTCGATATGAGACAGAATATTTGTATATGTGTAGTATATATTGTATAAATATATAGTTATTTGTTGTGTTGCTTTTGTGATTGTGTGCAATCGTATATCGTGACAAATATAACTCTATTGGAGCAATAGTGCGGTTGAAGATCGCCAGTTCACATCACCACAAAATGGTTTTGTGTAACCCAACGTTTCGTTCAAACTCAATAACTCCACTTAGCGGAGTAGTGAAAGAGAGTTATACTAGTTTACATTCTTGTCACGAAATCTTTGTCTCTTATGCTACCCCGAGCAGAAACTATGACAATATGTTAATTGTCTGCTAGTAACATCGCATTAGCAGCGTAGACCGGCTGTGAAGTAATATCATTCTGCTGAATGTATAATACTCTTTGCTAGTAGTTACATAGTCGGGAAATGTAACTCGGCAACTCAACTTTTACTGTTAGCCATATAAAATACTTTCATTACTTTAATGATACAAAATTTCCAGAATTCTGCATTGAAAATTGTAGAGCTTGTAGTGTTTTTAATAGTTGCTAATTTACAAGGCAACATCACTGGTTCTTTTCATTGTGAAGTCCGTTACGCTTCATCTATTAATATTTTTTTTTTTTCATTTTTATTATTATTTTTTTTTTGTTTGTTACGTTTTTGACTCGTTCTCGATTTCAGTAATTTAAATCTGATATGGAAAGTCATGTGTCATGTTAATGCTGAAATTCATCCGATTTAAATTTGCGAGTCGAATATGTTTAATGTAATCACACACAGCAGAGTAGACAGGGAGAGAGACACAGAGAGAGAGAGAGAGAGAGAGAGAGAGTGCATAGCAGTGTCACAATCATTGGTTTGTCACGTCAGTTGGCATTGGCGGATGCAGGGCTGACATTGCGTACGCATGTAAACCCAAAAGTCGGCTTTTGTACTGAGGCTTCTGATGTGGTTGTGGGATTTTTTGGTTTTTTTGTTTTTTTTTTACACATGATTTACTGCTTAATGTAGCGTGTACAATAACGAGCAACACATTCACACACACAAACACATAGTTTTATATGTATGTTCGTGAGAGTGATGAAAGGCGCACGAATTCGTTGAGTCGTCGTCAATCATTAGCTGCAATTGGATGCTGGTCAAATGTTTTAAATGAAATAGTTCTCAATAGAACTTTTCGGCTCTACCCACCACCATATTTTTAATATTTTTTTATTAAAGCACACCATTTTGCGGAGTAGTAGGTCGTCGAATCTAATAGTGAAAAAAAAAAAATAATAATAATACGATTAAAACAGCTGATAAGAATTTAATTATATAAGTACACATTAACAAACATACAGACACACATGTGCACAGATACTAAATCTTAAGCAAATATGTAGCTCATGGTATGTATCTATGTGTTGTGTGTCAGTAACTTAAGCTAATATCTCGCCAGTTCGCTTGTTCATTCGTGCAGTAAGTAGTTCCATGTACAACGAGAGTGAGGGATGAAGTTCTGATGTTTTTACGTGATAAACGTGTAGACTAACCAATTTAACGTTGAAACCGAACAGTTAGCAAAACTCTGAAATGAAAGGCATTGAAAAAACAACGACGAAATGTAAAAAAGAAGAAGAAATGTGTAAAGAAGAGACCGAAAGTAATGAGTGGCAAAACGTGAAGCAGCAGGTACCAACCGAATGAGTGTAGAACGAACCAACGCGAAATCAGTTTAAAGCCATGCAAAGAGTCAACACATAAAAAAATATAATAATAATAACAATAACAATAATAATACTACGAGTGCATAAAAAGAGGAAAGAAAAACAATTGCAAATGCAAGCGAAATGTTTATTTCGTACTTGAACTGTGATGTTGGCGATGAGGGCAACGACAATGGCAGCAACACTGAAAACTGCACTGAACTGCAACTGAGCGCCATCAGAAGTGGTGTCAGTGGTGTTGGTGTCAGAAGAAGAAGAAGAAACAGAGCCAAAAGCAGACAGAGACGTAGTGCGTTTGGCAGCGGCAGCGGCAGCGGTAGCGGCAGCTGCAGCAGCAGTGAGGAATTTGAGGAAAACTACGACACAGGCGGTCGCAGTGACAGTTATTCTTCAACCCATAGCGACAATATGTCCACGGAACAGTTGCTGCACGCCGTGCAGGAAGAGTTCGAGGAAGACGCGGAGTATGAGATGAAGCGAAAACGGCACCAGCAGCAACAGCAACAGAAGAGGACGAGCATAAAAACAACAGCTGCCACAATGGAAATGGCGTCGACACCGCCAAGAGATATTGTTGATGACGCTATTGGTGATGTTGTTGATAATGATAATGCTGATGACGCTGGTGATGATGATGATGATGATGATGCATGCAGCATAGCATCTTCAAAGTCTGCAAGATCGAATAGTTCTAACACAACGACTTCAACATCGTCAACGTCATCATCATCATCATCATCATCATCATTATCGGCGTCGTCATCGTCATCGTCAACGTCGACAGAAGCTTCGGCTGCATACTTAATGCCTGTTTACAACAACTACGCTGAGGACTCGGAATCATCGCAGCTATTGACGCATGCAATGCCAATTAGCATGACTACATTAGCGGCTGCTAGCGGTGGCGGTAGCAGCGGTGGAGTTCGCCGTTTTCGTCGCTCTTCGATTGGCATGCAAAGAAAGTCAGCATTTCGTCAAAGAAAGCTTGATTCGTTGGGCACGTGGCGTCGCAAGAGGTGAGTGCGTTGTTAGCGTGGGCCATCCGATTCATTGGCACGCAAAAATTTCCCATTTGAATGGTTTTTTTTTTTCTTTCGATACCAACTTTGTCATTAAGCATTTCGATTGCTTTTAATGCGAATGCGAATCGGTGATTTTAGATGCTGTGCTATCAACTCATTCGATTCGTGACTCAAGTAAAGATTTTCAACTCAAAAACTCATTAAGTAACGCCCAAAATACCCTACCATTCATTCACTTATATGATGTACATATGTATATGCACTACTCATGTTGAATTTCCTGCGTAAATCCATGAAATTTGCACAGAACTCAATGGCAACGAATGAAAAAACACAGTGGACCAATGACTACATGACTATCATTGCGCCGACCTTCACTGGGCAAGGAGAGGAATCTGTAGTTCGTACGCTCCTCACACATTCATCAACATAATGGAGCTGTTGTGACACTGCTAATTTCCGAAGGGATATAGACCTGCGGGATGTTCATCTTCAATTTACAGCAACACAGCCGTGGCACTGCTAATAACCGGACGGTGTTAATGTTGTTGCTTTCGGTGCTACCGATGATGGCTGGATAATGGTGATTATGCCACCCATAACTGTGATGATAGAGACTGTACAGTAGAGGTGATGATGATAGTTTTAAAGAGCGTCTGTACGCCAGTGTGGGACCATGAACTTGCAAGCTGTCAATCAGCATACCCGTAAAATCACATTGCATCGCTAGCTATTTTTGCCAACGAAAGTGGACGAAAGTGGAGGAAACAGAATGCAACTCCTGCCAATCATTGGACACTGATTCATCATTGTAAATTTTATGCAAGCCATGCTGTCAACGCCTACTTGCCTCGTCGTCTGGCCTTGCGAATGTTATTGCTCGTAGCATAGAGTTGCTAATATGTTAAACCCCACCACCCTCACACGTTTCATGAATATTGTATCTGATACTCGTGAAATTGGTTTTGATGTGTGATCAACAAAAATAACATGGACTTGCAAAAGCTTGCATTGCGCTCGCTTTTCAATGAATGAATTAATGAACTTTTCTGTGAAATGGAACTCCTTGAAAAAATAACCAATTCAAAGTAGGCAGATTCAAATTAAAGTCCCCTTTGAAAGATGCGAACAAAAATTCGTTCATTTTCTATTCACTCTTTCTGAGTAGCGACATTAAGCTGCAATGAAAACATTTTATTTTATCAGAAAGTAATCCGTCTACCGAAGCCATAATTTTTAGCTTGCGCAGCGAATCTCTCCAGAAATGAATTGCAGCCCTGACTTTTTTACGTTCTGCGGCTTACTTGTATTAGCTTTTTGTGTGTGTGTGTGTGTGTGTGTGTGTCATAAATGAGAAACCATATTGATTTATTATTTCTATATCATTCTAACATTATAAGGAGTAAAAATTTGTATGTTTTTTAAGTTTAAACTCAAAAACTACTGAATCGCTTTTCGTGAAACTTGTGAAGTATGTATGTCTGTCTATATAAAAGGCGGCCTCATTGGGGACCAAATATTTCTGTGATTGTAAATTGTTATATAATTGTGTATATATAGCAAATAAAAAAATTTGAAAAAAAAAATTTTTTTGTCTGTCTGTTTGTATGTATATCTGTCCGCTATAGACGTATATACATGTATATACATGGAAACTCTAGAAATCCGGGGCATAGCGGGGCCGTTAGTATTATTACAATATTATTAAAGAAATATTCAACTTGAAAACAGATCCGAGCGATATTCCCTCAAACATATGTACAACGGCTCCTTTTTATACGAAAACCTCAGATTAAGTGCTTTGGGTATGCCTCTTTTCCGCATTGATGCGAAAATTACAATACATAATAAAAGAAGATGGTTCGTAGACTAAAAAAAGCTGCGTTTCATTCATCATTTTTTCAAAAGTATAATTATATTTATTTAATAATTTTTTTAATCTAATTTCCAGAACCGGTAACAACTCTGGTCGGCCTATAAGAATTGTGCCCGACTGGACAGAGAATGCAGTGCAAGGCGAACACTATTGGAAGCCAACCTCGGCTTCGGGCGATCTCTGCTGTCTGAATGATGAATGCATTGTAAGTATGATAATTTATTTTGTGTAGCATAAGAGGGTAGACGCGGTAGACTGGTGAAATTATATAACGGCTGCCGCCCCAGAGGTTGCGGAAAAAATTTTCAATTCACCTGTGGTTGAAACGACTGCGACGTGACACCACCATCAGACGACTCTCACAAACTTTCGTGGAAGCGTTTGACTTGGCTAGTCGACACTACCAACACGAAGGACCGGTAGCGATGGGCTAATCACTCCCCCTATTAGACAAACAATCGTTTTTCGAAACCAAATCAATCCGAGGCTTGATTCAACAAGATGGAGGCTTTGTGTTCCCAAGAGGAGTGAATAAAAAAATTAAAATAAAAAAAAAATTTTAAAAAAACTTAAAAAAGGGTTTAACCCCAATTCCCGACTCGAATTACCTATCATTCAGTATCCACATTAGTACAGCAAATTGAGAATTCATCTCACCTCACCTTAGACATTTTTTTCTTTTCTTTTTTGAACCGAATCCAGACAACTTATTGTCTACATCTATTACACATGGCTGCCCCTAATTCATATTTGACGAAGAATTTTTTCGTCTAAACATTTTATATGTAATCAAACAAACCACTTGCTAGTATAAACACACCCTAGCAAGCAAATATTGACTTACGTTGTCCGTTGTCCAAGAGAACCTTCACTATACGCGGACATACATATAAGCACAATAACGTATGCAATAAGACTACCGGAAGGGCGGCAAATAGCAAATGTTCACTAATTCAATTACGAAGTTTACATGGGTAATTTATTTATTACGTGTTTAGGACATATTCGAGCATATATACACACAAATATGAATACAAACACATAACAGTTATGGGCATATAGCCACGCACGAGCGTCTAAACTTTCTTCATTTCCTCCTAAGAGCACTTTGCATCGCAGTTAGAGTAGATGGGCGAGCGAGAGAGCAATAGCGGCTATGTGTGACTGTCTGTCTGATTAAACCTAAAATGTCTGCTCATATTTTTGCCATTAACGACTGACGACGACGGCCGTCTAAGTAAGTCCCACAATGACTTATGCTAATTATTTCAATGCATACTTTGCAGCGCCATTAACACGCCATTTTTACGCAACATGTGCGCTCTCCCTCATCAACTCACTTACTCGTATTGCCACTTCTATTCGCTCTTGCTGTCGCTCCCTTTCAGATGCTCCCTTCTCAGATGCAAAGTGCAGCCGCCACTCGGCTGACAGTAGCAGTTTTCATTTTGATAAACAATTAATTCAAAAAGTTGCCTCCTTTTATCGCAATTACGACAACACGATGCGGCCATCATGAAGCTAAAGTCAAAACCGACTTGCGATTGCAAAGTGCTGTTGATGTCGAAATTAATGTCGGTGCCAATGCCAGTGCCGACGGCCAATAAGGTTGCCAGCCAACGTTTCGTTACATTAATTAAATATTTAAGCACGTTGCCGACCAACGTTCGTGCAGGTATTCGTCAAGCCGAGCGGCTCGCCGTAAGTTCGCCATTGACAGGTGTAGGTGTCGCTAATTCGCATATGTTTCACCTTCAACGTACTCAATTCAGTGACTTGTCACGCTAGCCAACACACTTGCAAGAAAACCGACCAACAGACAGAAGACAGACGAAAACCCCAAAATAAAGTCACTTCTCACGCATACTCGAACACACACATGGGGATATATTATGAAATACTATCTTCATTCCATTCCATAGCGTCAGTCCATGTGTCCTATGGAAACAGACGTTTGTCGTTGGTACTTCGCACGTCGCCAACAGTCAAAGTCAGTCAGCACTCGACTGTCGAGCCTAACGCGCCACATAAAACCGTGTAACTTAAAAGTCTCTGAATACGAGTATTTCGGCAGCAAAACTACGACGAGTACTCATTTTTGCCACACGTACACGTACACGTAGACGCGTTGAGTGCTTCGGCTCGTAGCCGCATGGTGCACAGAAAAGTGAACCACACAGGAGCCGGCATATGCCTCGCAATTATGCCCAAAAATATGAAGAAAGTTTTCTGTTCATTGTTGTAAGTCGGTTTATCGGGCGGGCAGAGGGTGTCTCCTGAAAGCTTAAAAAAGGAGAGTGAGTTAAATTTGTGAGTGTACTTTTAGCCGCGGAGAGTGTACTTTCGAAGCGGAATGTGTACGGACAAAGCAAATTACGCAAAAGTCCTTACGTTCATGCTTCTCTCAGTGCTCGAGTTCAAAACATCTTCAGAAGAAAAAACTCACTTAACCAAACCGAAAGACATATTTAATCATATTCACTTATCTCGTTTTGGTTAAGCAAGTAGTAGATATAACGCTCACTCAGTAAGCGACTTTGAGCAACGACTACAATTTTTACACTTTCTGTATATTTTACCGCGTTATGTTCAGATCACAGACTTCTTGTAGTTTTTCTCGAAATCTAGAACTATTTTGTGTATTTCTTTCAACATTTTAGGCGCATTAGTTTCGTTGCTCAGGTGGGAATGGTCAATTTTCATCTGTTTTCCGAAATAACTATATTATAGGATGACTGTGCGAGTACCGGCATTAATATACTGCAAGTAGCACAAAATAAACTGCTTACAATTATTTTTGCATCAGCATTTACCATACGTCAAAAGATTGAAAACATTAATGTAAAATTTAAGCGACCAAAAAGTTCTCACAGCTCAAACATCTTATAACAGTGCATAGTTTGCACTGACACTTTAAATTAAACAATCATTCGCAGTCACTGCATAGGCGAGCTCTACTTAAACTAAAAACTTCTTTATGTTAATTAGATGTTGCCCCTACTAGTAAGTTTTTTATATACTAGCACATGTTTCCTTAACATTTTCGCATTATCCAACACAACATCACTAACCATAATTAGCATTTCTCAGTAGTAAAGTTCTGCCTAGTTGTCATTATAATTATTGTAAAATTTCTGTGTACAAATCTATACTAATATTATTAAGAGGTAATGTTTGTTTGGATGTTAGAGGTAATCTTCGAAACTACTCATCCGATTTTAAAAATTCTTATACCAGTAGCATAGCACATAATCACTGAGTATCATGGGCTATATTTGTATTTGATATGTTTTTTCTTAGGATTAAGTTTTTTGCAAAAGCACAGCAAGAGCAAGCACAAACATTTCCACAAGTTTTTCGTTGTTTCGGATAGAGCTCGATCTGGGTAGGACCTACTTTTATGCCGACAAAAGAAACCTGTGCCATAATTTTCATTATTATTCCAACCAGGCGAGCAAAGTCGCGGGCGGAATTGAGTAAATAAATAAACAAATTAAATTAAACCGGATAGATATATGTATGTAAAAATTTTGCCGAATTCCTAGAATGGAAATTTTAATGCAGATACAATAGTCCGCAATCAATTGCGATTAAATACATTGGAACAGAATACATACCATTGTGAAAAGGAAGCACGACTTATGAGCACGCCAAGGGAGTAGATAATTCTTGTATCATTTTAATAACTTAGACAAAGCTCTATATCAACTTAATATTAAATCGTACACATTTTTACGTTCTTCTTGTTTTTTTTTTTTTTTTTTTTTACAGAAAAGCGGCCAACGTATGAAATGCTCGGCTTGCCAATTGATCGCTCACCAAAATTGTATACCAATTGTGCACGACAAGACTCAATTAGCATGCAAGCCAACATATCGGGATGTAGGAATTAGGCAATACAGGGAGCAGACGATCACTCATCATCACTGGGTGCACCGCAAGATAGAGAAGGGCAAATGCAAGCAATGTGGAAAGGTGAGTACTTGTATCTATGAGTTATGTGTGTACATACATATTTATTTAAGCTGCGAAGTCAAAATTCGAATTCTATTTACCGAAGTTATTGAAATCGTAGATATGACTACTGCTAAGCAAGAAGCATCTTAAATGGCATTATTCTGTGAATAAATCGCAACGACCCAACCCTAACACGCCACGCCCAGCAAACATCAACGACAAAGCAAATAATACCCTTTGCTAAAGTGTATGCGCTGCGCTCGCTCCGCTTGTTTATCGCATTATCGCACACTCTGGCAACCGTCTAAATATCTGGCTGTCTGTCTATGTCTGTCCGTGCCACTGTTCGATGATTGTCCGGAGCTTGTTTGTGCGTGAAAGTGTGCCCGCACTAAGACAGCCAATTTCATTTTGCCAACAATTGCTGAGTCCCGCAATACCGTAATTCCGTAATGCCGTAATGCCGTAATGCCGGCGTCCGAACGCGTCCCTCAAGCGTGAGATACACTCACAATGAGAATTGTATCTGACACGTAAGTCGGTGTGATAAACGCTTGCTCCGTACGCAGTTCGCATTTTGTGTTTGCGTATTTTTAGCAACGCAGTTTTCTACTTAATACTTTACTCGGTTTGGTTTGGTTTGGTTTGGTTTGGCTTAGCTCTCCGTTGGCTAAATGCAGAATGTGCAATTCGCGTTTGTGTGTTTTTTCAATTTCACATTTTGAGCGTAACCAAATCCGGCTGTGAATGTTGCCGTGTGTGTTACAATGCACTTTACTCTCAGCGTTCAACTTTGCTGCACTAATGTACTTTAGACACGTGCCCCTATATTTTGCCACATCCGTTGCAATACACCCTCTCTCATCAGTGTCATCAGCTAACGTACACGTACACGTGCACGTAGTTTGTCCATTTTGCAACGTGTGAGCTTCTGCTCGTCTTCGCTCGCATCTTATTTGTCAGGCAACTATCGCAAAGTAGTTTTTCCCATGCGAACTGACAAACGCAACGCCCACGCCTTCACGACGTACTCATCCTGCGCCTTCGCCACAACCTTCCACAAATTATACTTCGTCTCCTTAGCGAGGTCGAGCGTCTTCGCTCAGGGCTTTCACTTTATTTTACCTGGTGGCGTTGGTATTTTTAAGCGCCATTACCTTTTTAGCGCATTAACCTTTTTCTATTTCCCCCAGTGTCAGCGTACACATAAAACTTTCATGCAATTCAACGTGGGCGCGACGATTCGCTTCGCTTTTCCGGTTCTGCGAGCATGCAGTGCTAGCCGCCCTATTATTCCCTATTGGCTGTTTGGTTTATTAATGTTGAAAATGTACTATATTTTGGCCTTCTACGTTGCATGAGCAGCAAGTTTTCCTTGCTCTGACTTGCCTTACATGAAAATGCCATTTACAGCATTCATTTTGAATATAATGGATATGCCTACTTACTCACTCGCTCACTCACTCGCTCACTCACTCACTCACTCACTCACTCACTCACTTATTCGAAAATTGTCTTTCTCATTTTCACAGGCCATACAAGGCAAACTTTTCGGTTCGAAGGAGATCGTCGCATTGTCCTGTGCCTGGTGTCATGATGTTTACCACAACAAGGAGTCGTGCTTCAATCCAGCCCTAATCGGTGAAGAGTGCCGTTTGGGTAAGTTCACACAAAATTACGTGAAAACGGATGCGAGTCCATACGCGAAGTTAATTGTCAGTTTGTACAGGTGCGTATGTTAGACGCACAGAACTTGGCGCCTGTTCTGCGCAATTTAATGAAATTACGGTTATACGCTATATATGTATGGTTAGCGCTACAAAAACCTATGGTTAAAATAATGCTGCTTAGGGGGCGAACGAAACAACAAAAAGGAACTGCAAAAATACAGCACTCGGCATCTTTCACTTTGTTGTGCTCTTGCGACAATGAAACAGTTTCTATGTATTTGAAATGATGCCTGGAAAAGCACAAAAGGCAGCTTGCATTGCATAACTACAACTCTACAAGTGCATTATTGGGCACAAAATATATGCACCGACAGCAGAGGCGCACAGCCAATGTCGTTTTTACTTATACATTTGCGCTTCTTTAGTGCTGTTTCGCCCTTCTACTACTATATTTATTACTTACTAGCAGGGACCCGGCGCGTTGCTGCCTTCGCGTTTATTTATCTTCGGATGTTTCAGCAGCTCTGCGCTCTGTCTAATGCTGCGACTATCTCGTTGTTCTTCCAGTGTTTGACTTTTTGGGTGGCATTTCGTATTCTTCACTTTTTTAATTTTTTACTTTTTCTTTTCGATCGAATACTAGAATATTTGGACTTTGTACAGTTTGAGCAGCACTGCCGTTGCTTTATTTGTATATGTTCAGTTTGAGAAGCACTAGAATATATAGTTGCTCTTAATATTTAGCGAATTCAATGATTTTTTCGCACCAAAATTCGCAGTTACCTTCTTCAGGCTATTATAGAGATTCACTGAAAATTTCATGAAAATCGGTACAGCGGTTTCGGCGTCCATAACGGCTAAACAGACAAACATACTTCCAATTTTATATATATAGAATAGATTATTTTTTAATTTTATTTATTTATTTATTTTTATTTATTTATATTTTATTTTATTTTATTTATTTTTGTATACTTCGATTAATTACGTGACGTGCGTACAAAAAAATTGGGTGCCGTTAACTTAATTAAAATTTGTGTACGTCTAAACAAGCCAACATCAACAACACTCAACCTAAACTAAAGTGAACTCCGTCCGCTACTCATCTACATCTATCTTCTTCAGCGTTAACTGTTGTTGCGGTCGATACTTCGTGTTCTTCTTCCCATTGATGCTGTTCAACGTCGACCTCATCGTCGTCTTCGCTTTCTTGGTACATACAAATCCGCTTCAACCGAGAACCTGCAATGCGATCCAGACTATTCGAACATATTTTGAGTTGAGCTCAGTCGAATGTACTTTGCTGGAAATGACAATTTGTCTGTTGTCCTGCGAAAGCCACGCCAACACATTTTCACCCCACTTCCATGTGCTGCAAGATGATGAGTTGGTCAAATCGGGGTGGGAACAGCAATATAAGAGATTAGACTTAGAATAAAGGCGCGAGAACGAAAGCAGGGCGACAAACGCATTTCTCAGCCGCAGCGTCTCGCCTTTTCGCATGCAACGATTAATTTCGAAAAATAATTCACACATACATTATGGCGCATTGCATTAATACCGTTACCGTACAGTGCTTAAATAATTTTTGAATCTGCATCTCACTTCAGACTTTCTTGTTCTTCTTCACGCTGAAAATTCACCTTGTCAAAGAAATGGTTTTTTGTGAGTTCCTTGGCCATGCGTTAACTGGCTTTTCATTGTGTTGCGGCTTCAGCGAGAAAGGGCCGTGGCATGGATGAGTTGCGGCAATGTAATAGCCCATTGAGAAGAAGAAGAAATAGCCGAAACCCCGTATTTAGTTGCACGAATTAAACAAATTTGAATGCAACAGCCAGATTGTGAAGTGGTGTACCAAACGGTAGTTGAAGTGCTCCTAAAAGTGGCAATTACACAATAGAGAACTACGAAAATTCACATAAAACGCAAAAACGAAAAGCAGAACAAAGTCGCCCAAATGAGATGAGACTCTTACTTAGACTTAGCTGGTTCGCAGTGACAGTGACCACACACTGAGCTCACATTGGGCGGTGCCAAGTAGTATAAAAAATTCACCCAGCTACAAAGTAGACTGGGCTCAGCTGGTGTTTTGCTAATTTTTTAGTCGGCATGCGAATACCAAAACTAATGTATGTCAACAAAATGGCTGCAGATGTAATATCATCAGCCATTAACAACTAAACCAGCAACAAATTTTACTACTGCTAAGAGTTAACTTATTTACAATAAGGAGAAGGTAACTAAAAAATACTATAGCACACCTAATACCATAAAGCCTTAAATATGAAATGCAAATGCAATTACTAAGAGAGTGAGAGAAGAGATAGTTATTAGAAGTTGAGATAGGATAGAAGGATAGATTTTAAGTTATTAGTTGAAGAATAAATAGATATGAGGCTGTAATGTAGGTTGTGAGCGTGACACAAAACACGAAATGGATCATGCATCAGAGCCCAAAAAAAAATTGGGAAATAAGTTCTTGTAACACGAGAAGGTACATTGAAATTGATGCTACCAAGCAAGCAGCAAAGGGGAATAGATACTGCCAAGAATTAAATTATACAAAATCATTACACCGACAGTCGTAAGGTAGTTGGTCTTAAAGTCTTGAAAGTCTTAAAATGGTTCCCATATGACATAACGACATTATTGCCTTCGGCGAGTCTGCATTGTCGTATATTAATATATTTACGTATAACACTCGAAAAAACGCACTTTCTCGAGCTCAGTAAAGAGTGCAAAGCTGCAATATAAGTGACGACTAGGTTTACTGAGTTACTAGATGACTGTATAGATGACACGCAAACTAGACATCTTAAATGGAATTACACGTTCAAGGTTTGCTTTGTTCTTATTCAGTTTTATTCACTTCACTTCTACAAAAATGCATTTGTGTGTATGTGAGTGTGAGTGTGCGTGTGCGTGTTATCCAAAACATGCACATTACTACAACAACATAACATGGACGATGCCTTTATTTGCTTTATTGTATTGATGTGCGAACATGAAGATAATCTCAGTGCGCCTTGACATATGCAATGCTTTTCAGTTGGCACTCGTACTTCCTCTGCTGCTTGCTCTCTAGCCTTCTGTGCAATGGTCTACAATGTGACACAATTTTTTGTGTTGTCTCACAAAATTGGATATGGCTTCCAGGGAAACGAACTCATTTAAACGCATTGTTTCGCATACGTCAATTTTCTCGTTGCAACTTCTCAGTTTTCCGACGCAAGAGCTTGGCTAAAGCCGAAAAAAACAGCAATATTTGCACTTGAAGTAGTTTCAGCTAATTTTCCAATCACAAAGCCATTTCTCTGTGAACCAAGCAAGTAACACTTTCTGCAGTTACACAACATTCGTGCGGAATAATTTCATACTCGGAATTGCCGTTTTTTTGAAAATCTTGAAAACTTGGCATATTTGTTATTCATATTATTAGTGATAAAGGTACCGCTGGAACCACGCATCCGCCTAACTCGCATATAAAACCAACTAATGTTAGTTGATATAAAAAGTATACGCGTTTTTTATAACTAGATTGTGTTGGTATCCATATATTGCGCAATACTAATGCGATTGTGTCAAACGAACACGCGTTTGAAGAGTGACATTTCGGGCTAAATTTTTTGTGAAGATAGCTAAGTAATTCGTTGCTCGTGTTAAAAGTTACACTGACTTGAATTATTTAAAGACATAGGCGGTGCTACTTTATTTTTTACTATAAAAAAGGTGAAACGGTTTAGGCTTGAGGATGCTGTGAGTGAAAACTGGACCCAGAAGTGGTTTGCTCAAGTCCGTTCCGGAATTTTCAATGTCCACCATGCACCTCGTTCTGGTCGGCCAGTCACTGAAAAAGTCAATTAGACGGTTAATTCGCTCTCTATTGCTCATAACTCGGCCGCGTGAATAAAGCAAACAACAAAAATGTTTGTTTAAAAACCGTGGAAACTTTTTATATCACACCCAATATATATATTTCTTTCAATTTTAATTACTTCTTTCTTTATCAAATTTGTACATTCAATGCCAATAAAAATTATCATCATTAAACAGATACGTTTGGTTACAGTCGCTTGTCTCAACTGCAGGTAACTTCAAAAGTCCAACAACATCTTCAGGAACTTGTTTTTTTTAAGGTTTTCTGTTAAGCCAATACTGCAAGCAGGGGGATCGATCGGTGGAATACATCAGTCATGTTTTACAGCCGCCTATTTTTCCTGGCATGTCAGCTCCTCTCCTATCCCCCTTATAATATTTATTACATGCCACAGATGCGTTTTTTTCCCAGGCACCGTTGCTGTCAAGGGATACCATGAATATTTTCACAAAATTCTTTAAACAACAAAGAGCTTTTTACTTGAAATTCGCAGGAAAGAACAATGAAAATCATATACAAATATGATTGATGATATAGTAGTTATTCATCTAACTCTATAATTGAGGCAATTGGTTGAACATTTGAGAAGGCCCCTCTTGCCGTTTTGAGATCATAGGAATTTCCAGAACAGTGCGGCTTCGGCTTATTTGTATGTAAGCCCATTTCATCGCATTTCATTCCCCAAAAACCTTATTCAGGCATGGAAAGGGTTTACGCCGTACTGAAGAGCATTACATTTTGGCTCGAAAGTTGCATAGTTAACATCCGTTACTTGCAAGAAATGCTGCGACGATTATTCGAGCAATTCGTGAATGTTTGAGAACTCGTTCGATTCGGCAAATTTCGAATGCTTGCAATCCTGATAATAATGCTCACCATCAGGTGATGATGTTAATTATGGTTTAATAACATTGCCAGTAAACGAGTAGAGAATGACGACGATGACAACAATAGCAAAGACAATCCAAACTGATTATAGCAAAGACTACTGTAATTGGCTGCAAGGAGCCAAATGGCAACCGAATACTTCTCATCACGATGTATGTATGCACATTGAGCTTGTTTGATCTCACTGCGGTCGCTTGTTTGGCCTGTCGTTAGGTCGATTGCTTGACCTAATAGCAGCATACATACACATATACACGTATATAGCAACAGACACGTGTTCGTGTATAACGCCATGCCATTTAAGCCTTGGGTGGGAAGCTGCCGAGCAATTCGATTTAAGTCTTGAACGGTTGCCGCTGCACTCGACTGCAGTTGCAAACGAAATGTGAGTAGACAAAAAGCCAAAAAAAAAAAAAAACTGCATGTCAAGCACCTGTGGTGTATCTATATAAATATGTGTGTGTTTATGTGTTTATATGTGTGTGTGTGTGTGCGTGTAGTAAAGACGTTGCATATTCGACCATGACCAGCTGCTTGCCGAATGTACAACTCAGATTAAATCCATTCATCGCAGCCGCACTGTGACTGCCAGTTAAGCTCCTGCTGCTGATGTTGGAGTGTCTGCAGGTTGACGATGATGACGCTGATGTTGATAATGATGATTATGTTGACGAGGATGAGCATGTTGATGAACGACGGTACTTTTGTTACCGAAACAAAACGATGAGATGAGTTGAGGCGATGCGCTGCGCTGCGCTGCGATGCTTTGCGATGAGTTGCTGATTTTGAGTGTTGCAGCGACCGCAACGAGGGCATCGACAATGGCAACGACAACGGTAACGGTAACGTAACGGTAACGGTAACGGACCACAACTCAATATTCCGCACTCGACATGAAAAGCTCTTCATAGCCATGCACGATGTATATGCGATGTACGAGTGTGTGAGTTTTTACATTAGAGTTCCACCCCCCCCCCCCCCCGCATATTTGGTTTTCTTTTTGGCTTTTTCATATGTTGTATGTATATGGGAAACAACATGAGGGGCCAAAGGGAGACAGTTGTTTGATTCGCTTCAAGCCCAGGATGCGTCTACAGGTCGCTTTTCATTTGCAACCCAAATTGTGTGTTTAAACTTAGTCGCCGTAGAAGTTGCAGAGCACACTCCCCACAATTCCCCCCAAAAAAAGTGGCGCACACATTCTTAAAGCGCCTTTGGCTAATAGTGTGTGTGTGTGTGTGTGTGGGTGTGAGATTTTTTTCACTTTCATTAGCATCAGTGGAAACTATGCCGTATTGCCATCAACGAGAATAAGAATTGGCTGGGGCCAACTGACAATGTGACTGACGCACTTGAAGCACCTCAACTTGACCGACTCTTCACTAATGGATTTTTCTTTTGTTTTCGACATTATTTGTTGCAGGCAACTATGCCCCCATTATAGTGCCACCGTCGTGGATTGTGAAGGTACCCATCAAAGGGGCATTTAAGTCATCCATTCGTGTGAACAACAAGAACGCACCGAGTGTTAATATCGGTATCGGCATTGGCAGGAAGAAGATTCCGACGAAGCGCTTCAAGGCTAAGGAGGAGAAGAAAGAGCAGCATGCTTTCATCGTTAAGCCGATACCCTCAGCGGATGTCATACCGGTCATTGTCTTTATCAATCCAAAGTCCGGTGGCAATCAGGGCGTAAAGTTGCTCGGCAAATTTCAACATCTGCTCAATCCGCGTCAGGTCTTTGACCTCACACAGGGCGGACCCAAAATGGGGTGAGTAGCGGTGCCTTTTAATCTCATAATGAATGCACGTTGCTGCCTGCCTGCTGCTATCGAATTCGTGTACATTCGCGTTTGTACGTTCTTATTGCAGCTTGGAAATGTACCGTAAGGTTCCAAATCTACGCGTGCTTGCTTGCGGCGGCGACGGTACTGTCGGCTGGGTGCTATCCGTGCTCGACCAACTGAATCCGCCCATAATACCGGCGCCCCCCGTCGGTGTTCTACCATTGGGCACTGGCAACGATCTCGCTCGAGCACTTGGCTGGGGTGGTGTAAGTAAACCGTCGACCACAAACCTACACCGACCTACACATCCATCTCAAGCTCCACACTCTAACACTAACACTCTTCTTTTTTCTTATCGCTTTCGATCTGCAGGGCTATACTGATGAGCCGATAGGCAAGATTTTACGTGAGATCGGCATGTCGCAGCGCGTGCAGATGGATCGCTGGCGCGTCAAGGTGGCACCGAACGAAGACGTCGCCGACGATCAGGTCGTCCGCAGCAAGGCAAACGTTCCGCTCAACGTGATCAACAACTATTTCTCGTTTGGTGTCGATGCACACATCGCACTCGAGTTTCACGAGGCACGCGAAGCGCACCCGGAGCGTTTCAACTCGCGTCTCCGCAATAAGATGTTCTACGGCCAAATGGGCGGCAAGGATCTTATACTACGTCAATATCGTAATCTCTCACAGTGGGTCACACTCGAATGCGATGGACAGGACTACAGCGGTAAGCTACGCGAAGCCGGTTGTCATGCCGTGCTCTTCTTAAACATACACAGGTGGGTACCGAAAACACGCTGCACACAATTACCATGTAATTACCGTATAAAAATGTATATGTATGTTTGCAGCTACGGTGGTGGCACTCATCCCTGGAACGACTCGTTTTGCCAATCGAAGCCCGCCTTCGACGATGGCAAGATCGAAGTGGTTGGCCTGACCACATACCAGCTGCCGATGCTGCAGGCTGGCCTACATGGCACCTGCATTTGTCAGTGTCGCAATGCACGCATTATTACCAACCGCACCATTCCCATGCAGGTGGACGGTGAGGCGTGCCGTGTCAAGCCTTCCATCATTGAGATCGAGCTGCTCAATAAGGCTTTGATGCTCGCCAAGCGCAAAAACGGAGCCGGCGATGTGAAGTGAGTATTCGGCTTGTCCCCCCCACTACCCACTTGATTGGATTGGATTCAATATCATCATGCTCGTATTTGTGTGCGCACAAAGTGTTCAGTGCTGTTTATTTTATTATACGAGTATACAAATTTTCGATAACAAAGCGACTTTGTATGCGGCAGACGGCGCTTTATTACAATTGCGTATCTTGTTGCTCAGCGCTGTCAGTTTTCCAAATGGCAAATTGCATTTTTATGTTCATTACCGACATACAAGTGTATATGCTGCACTTGTAAAGCCATAAAGTACGTGCGCATACTTTGTTACACTGAGGCAAGTGATTCGATTCGATTCGACTCGGATTGAGTCACATTTAACGACTGCGATGCTAACATCGCTCTTTGTTTAGTTGTTTGCACTTGAGCAACTCGCAGAGCGCTTCAAGTTGATTGCATTTTCTCACTGAATTTTCTATGAAAAAAAAATCTGTGTGCACACCTCAGCTCAACTCAAATCAGCTCAGCTCACGCGTTCGTACTGAATACTTTTGATTTTAGATTTGACTTTGTCTTTGTCTTTGGCTTTGCAGAGTGAATCCACTTGAGAAAATGCATTTGACTATACTGCGCATCACTATGCAGCAGTACGAACAATATCACTATGACAAGGAGATGCTACGCAAGTTGGCCAACAAACTTGGCAACATCAGCCTTGAATCGCAATGCGATTTGGAACGCGTACGCAATTTGCTCAACACCAAATTCGAGGAGTCTATAACATACCCGAAGGTGTCGCAGGACTGGTGCTTCATCGATTGTAAGTAGGCGTGTTAACTACGCCCTAAGATCTAAGATTAAGATTAACATCAGTCAATTAACATAATATTTAATTGTTCATTGCTCTATTCATAGCCTGCACTGCTGAGCACTATTTCCGTATCGATCGTGCACAGGAGCATTTGCATTACATTTGCGACATTGCTAACGATGAGCTCTACATACTCGATCATGAGGCGGCTACAATGCCGCAGACACCCGATCAGGAGCGTTCATTTGCCGCATTCTCACAGCGGCAGGCGCAAAACGAGCGCCGCAATATGGACCAACAACAACAAGGACACTCGGGCAGCACGGGTATGCTAGAAATGTTGCCAACTGCCGCAATGGCAGCTGATCAATTACCCTATCTAGATAGGCGTATGTTTTGTCACCTACACTATCGCAAGAAACGCTTCGAGTTATAAAAGCGTGCGATCGAACTAATTTTTGCACACTATATATGTACACAACGCACGCATGCACGGCCCACAGCCGCCAACACAACTACAGTCACAATAAATACTAAACGATTGAGAACAATTGATTTCACCACTAACACCAACACAATGTCCACACATCCATTGAGTACTTACAACTAACCGCGCTCTGTCGTGCATCACCAAACTAAAGTAACCAAACGATTCCAAAGTACAAAGTACTTCAACAATCCAATCCTCGTTTCCTTTACGAAAATACGAGTAACTCTAGCTCATCTTACTCGTACAGATTTATTGTAGTAATTGTTGAACGAACACACACACCCATACCCCAACACGCACAGGCACACGCACACACACACAAACATACACACACACACACACACACACAGTAACGCGCGCGTCATAGTTTAAGGACATTAGGCGAACATCAGAATACAGCTTAGTCCTTGCCGCCCGCGCATGTAAGTACATATTAAACATTTTTTGCGATTTCTCTTCTATACTCCTGCAAAAGTAAAAAATCTTTAATTCAACAGCAAAGACTAAACCGTATTCCGATCTCAACCCAACCACCTCAGAATCCAAAAAAAAAAAAAAAATCAAAATAATAATAATAATAAAAACACAGAAACAACCACACACAAAAATCTCCAAAAAATCTATATCAAAAGAAGTCTAAAAAAAAAAAAAATAAATTGCAATTTTTTAAGTAACAAAATGAGTAACCGCAACGGGTAGGTTGCAACTACTTCACGTCAGTAGCGAATTTTGCCTTGATTACAATACTTTGATTTCCACTTGCGTTTCCGTTGCGATTTTCGTTAACTAACTTAACTCTCTTCTGTTTTTGTCTTTCTTTGGTTATTATTTTGTGCTTCATTTGATGAATTTCTCTTTTGATTTTTGATTCGTTTTCTTTCGTTACAATTTCAATTTTTCCTGTCTGTCAAGTAATACTAATCGAAAATGTTTTTCTCATTCAACACCAAACAACGAAGATGACGATTTGCAGATTGGTTCAAAGCCAATCAAGGTTATAAAGTGGAAGAGGTAAAGCTTTGCCAATATTACGTATTCGCACTGTATGACGTCGTACTCCATTGCCTCACATCATTCAGACTTTTCGCAATCAAACCGTCATAAAGTTAAACCGCAAACAAGGCATTTTGGCTACCACCTTTTTGATGCCGTTACCCTTGACATATGGTACTATACTGTCTGGCAAACAAACTGTTGTTGTTGTTGTTGTTGTTTTGTCATTTCGTCATTGGCTCAGAAATTCATGGTGAAATTTACACCGACAGGGCATTGATTGATATTAGCTGCTATAGTTTTGTGTCCTTTGAATAATCGCGGTGCGGCTATTAAATAACGGCACTATTGCTATATAACAATTTGTTTATCAGCTTCAATATACGACTGTCCGCTGCCATTGCTCGAAACAGTGTCTGTCAGCTCCTTTAGCAGGCGTTGCGCTTCTTTTTTCGCAACTTCAACGCACTCAAAACTTATTCCTTTCAGGTTCATAAGTCAAAAAAAAACATTCAAAAGAGTATGCTCCACACTACACTGCTGTTGATCGCTGGCCTTTGGCGCATGCACGCTTCTCGTTTAGCGGCGTCAGTCACGTTACTTAATAGTCTCGTGTTATATAACTACTTGAATTCAAAATAATGTCGTACTATGCAACTTTAACTTACAATTTCACACAATTTCTTTTCTTTCTTTCACAATAACAAGGTTCTTAAATGCCTACATAAAAATTTAAAGATTTTGAAACGCTTTTATTTAACTCAGCCTTGTTTGGGTCAAATCTTGTAATTGAAATTTTGCCTACTTACTGTTGAACGATTGATATGAAATTTGGTACACAGCTTTGGTACTGATGACAATGCAATATTTTGTCAACTTTATACTCATGGCCTCACGAGGATCATCTGTATAAGTTAATGACAAATTTATAATAGCGCCATCTAGTTTTTTTCTCCAAAGCAATTAAATCTTTTAATCATTGGGTCATATGGTTTTTACTTGACTTGCGGAAGTTGCTTGTGCTAAAAGAAATTAGAAATTTCCAAATGTCCAAAAATTACGAACATATACTCATAATTCAGGGCTACAGACACAAACACTGAATATGTAAGAATCATAAGCATACTGGAACGTTCGAGCATTGATTTTTTTATGTTTATTTTTCAAGATATTTTATTAATTTTTTTTTTTACTTCATGTTTTCTTTCTCGAGCTTATCAATTATTACAGAAAATAACCCATTACTGCGCAATTGCTCCCACCATTTATTCATGCACACACATACACACTATTGTGGTTCTTCCTCGCCACAATGTTTTGAGAAGGCATTTCGTGCGATGTTTCATCATTTCATTAACGAACATACGAGTACCGTCTATCGCAAACCCATGCGCAAGCGTGAGCTCACTCACATCGTTTGTGTTGCATAGTTTTGTGCGCGCGTGTCTATTTCACTTTCAGTTGCTTCATTTGCTACTCTATGAACTTGTATTGTATGCCACATACGCATTGCATTTTTTGACTTGATTTATTGATTTGAATTTACAATTACATTGAATCGAATTGAATTTAATTACAAATTTTCTTTAAAAACACGCCACTTGTTTAAATGCATGCAGCAACAAAGATCGCTTATTCAGCTTCAACGAAGATGTTTTTGGGCAAGGCTTCAGGTACAACCAAAGTGAACAAAGAAGCAGCGAAAAACACCATAACAACAAGTTCTTGTTGTTTTCATTATTTTTAATACATTTTTGTTCTAAAAAAATTGTGTTCATTTTATTTTTTGCAATAATTTTTTAAGTTACTCACGGAATTATACTTATTCTTTGTTTACTTTCATTTGCACTCAAACACACACCCAATTGCACACATCAAAATGTGCCGTTGCGTTGACAATGACACAATGACACAAACTCAATACACAAATGCGTTTGCAACCGCGCAGCCCAATTCTGGAGCAAACTTCCGATGCCGTACTTCTAGCAGCTCAAAGCGGCGAACTAAATATGGTAGACTCTCTTTTACACTATCCACTATCTATAACTCTATATATATAGCTAACTCGCTATTTTACTATATATCCTAACTGTTTTACGCTGTTTTCCAGTTATTTTAAGTTTAAGTTGTGCGCCATTTTCTCTGCTAGTCCGCTAGTTTAACACGTAGAAACAAATTGAAATTGCGAAAGTGTCCCGGTTGTTTTTTTTTTATTTTAATTTTTTTTTATTTATTTTTTGTTGCTATTTTAAAGTTTCTAATAATGATAAATTGTGCTAACATTCTTTTTTTTTTTGCATGCTCTCCTTACAGTTACGTGCACTACATAAACAGGGATACTCCCTGCAAACAATGAACAAGAATGGGCAAACAGCGCTGCATTTCGCTTGCAAATATAATCACAAGGACATCGTTAGATACATCATTTCATGTGCGTCGCGTCGTCTAATCAACATGGCGGACAAGGATAGGTAAATCAATTATTTAACTGATTTTTAGTAAATATTTGACTGAACAGCAAAATTTCGCTAAATTTCTGGATCGTCTAGTTTTCTTGATTGAAATACAAGTACCATACATACATACCATACCATACCATTGAGCGTGAAGAGTAGTCGAACTTTTGATAACAGTTGACATTACATAGCATTCTCTGTTGTTAATTGATATATGATTTTTACCTTCTTCTGTTCTTCTTGCACAGTGGCCAAACTGCATTGCACATCGCTGCCGCACAAAATCGTCGCGACATTTGCGTTATGTTGGTGGCAGTTGGCGCCAATCTACAGGCACGCGATATCAGCGGCAATACACCGATGATGGTGGCGTTCAATAAGAATGCCAACGAAATTGCAACCTACCTAGAGAGTAAGCAGTAACAAAAGGAACTTCACAATCATAACGAAAGTGTAGCTGAGCAGTAATCATGAGCATTCGAAGGCACCATAATCTCACACAGACGTACGCTTTCATCAAACTGGCCACGTAGATACCTGGAATGTGTGAAATTTTAAACAACAACAACAAAAAACAGCAAAAAAAAAAACAAACAAAAATTATTTCATACATACAGGCGCAAGGACGCACATGCACACACACGCACGCACGCCAAATTGTATTGTATCAACGCTAGAATGCAACGCTGTAAAAGTTTTTTATAATTGTCCGACCTAAAATCGATGCTAGTCTTGTCCATTCTTGTCCATATACTACTAACACATACATAACATCAAAAAAGTCACACACAAAAAAAAACATAAAAAACAATTAAAAGTCCATTTTAGAGCAGTTTTTTTCCGTCGCTTAAATTCCGTTTCG
Organism: Cacoxenus indagator; assembly: GCA_035041755.1. Taxonomy (NCBI): domain Eukaryota; kingdom Metazoa; phylum Arthropoda; class Insecta; order Diptera; family Drosophilidae; genus Cacoxenus; species Cacoxenus indagator. The sequence goes on along the minus strand of JAWNKX010000220.1, from coordinate 516,700 downwards.
TTTTACTAACTGTCTAACTCAATATCTAATTCTTTTTCTCTTCCTTTTGGACACTTTCGAAAAAACTCTACACTAAAATGAACACCAAAAAAATTGTATATTTTAATAATGTAAAAAAAAAAATGTGACAAAAAATATGAACATAACAAAAACCCGAAATTCGTTGTATTCTATACTTATTAATGCTTATCATCATTCCATAAATCCAAAATCTTTTTGAAACACGTTAATGTGTAAAATATATTTAATAACAGGCCAGGAGCGGTTCATGCATTTGGAGATGAAGGCAAGAATTTAAAATCAAAAAATACGAAAGGACACAGAATGATAACCTATATAACTATTTAACCCAATAAATAAGAAAAACAAATGATTTATTGTCTAGCGTAAGACACTTGGTAGTTTGTAGTATGTAAGGCATATAAAATATGATACATTTTTTTTGAGCATATTTAAGTACAGAACAAATTTAACTACTGTGTAATATTATTGTAATATAATTAAGCAGAAGAACTTTAACAAGAACAAAAACAAGAACAACAACTGACAACTGACAACTGACAACAAGAACAGAAAATCCAGAACAAATAATATACAATTAAAGAAATAAGTCAAGAGGCCGCAGTGTAATTGAGAAAAAGTATGACATATGCAAGTATAAATTTATTATTCTAATTCACTTTAATTGAATAAGATTCAATATAGTCAAACTAGAAAACTTATTTATTATAATTATTATATTAGCTCTAAGAGAAAGAGAAAAACATTTTTTTCTGTAGCTTTAAGTGATTCGAAATGTTTCGTATGAGAAAGGCTTATGTATATGTGAATCAAACTCAGTCAAACACTAATACTACAATTTCAATTTGAAATTTGAAATTTGTAAGTAAAAAGTAAAAAAGTACCTATCAGGACACAGAGAATCAAATTAAAAAGGCAGGAATAAAGGAACAAATTAAGGAAATAATAATGTGATATGATGTAACGAAATTATGATAGGGAGAAGCGCAAAGCTAAGCTACATTTTATTGTTGAAAGAGATCTATATTTTATTGCATGATATTGTATTGATAATGTACTGGGCAAAGCCGGAAAAAGAAAAAGAATGAAAACACTAAATTTGTAAATACTTAAGGCAAATGTGCTTTCATATAATCGCACTTTACGCTGATACAACAAATTTATTGCAAATTATACTCAACGATTTTATGAGCAAACACAAAAAACAAAAGAAATGAAAGTAAGAAGGCAAGAAATTAAAAAAAGTATTAGCATAAGCAGAAACACTTAAGTAGCGTAGTTTAAATGTTTTCCTTGGAAACTAAAAATTTATCACCAACAAAAATTAGCAAACCCCATATTTAATCGCACAGTTTTTTTTTTTTTTTTTTTTTTTTTAATATTGATATCATTATAATGATAAAAAAACAAACAAAACAAAACAGGAAATTATAGAAAGAGTAAGCATTAGAAAATATAAATCTAATAAAATAAAATAATCATTAAATACATAAATATACATTTATTGCAACGAAACAACATCAACTGGAAGCTTTAAATAGACGAATGCGCAGATCTCACACTTTCAACTGTACCGTTTTCAAACACACTGACGCATACATACACACACACACACACAAACACACACACACAAACAGACAAGCAAACAAACACATAAACGCATAAACGCATGCATACACGTAGATACTAATCCCGAACACACAAAAACTATGCGCAATCTATCTATCTATCTATCTATAAATCTATCAAACTATTATCTACAATGCTAACTATATATTTTTCTACAAAAAGCAGACAAATAGAAAACAAAAACAAAACCGATAAAACGATAAACTGTGAAGAACAATTTTTTTTTAACCTTTAACCTAAGGAACATTGGATCGGATCGTTTTTTATTGTAAATGATTGACTTGCTACTCATGTTTTAGCATTAAGTCTATAACAAAACCAAAACGAAAACACAGTAAAGATGAGGTCAATTAAAAACAAAAAGATTTTTCAATTAAGCAGCAGTATTTTTTGTGAATTTTAAGTGTTTAGTACAAAAAAAGAAACTAAAGCAAAAAAAAAAAACAAGATCAAGTAAATTTTGCTAATAATAAGGCTTGCGAGCATATTAGTTTCAAAGCTGAATTTTCCCGTCACAGCGTACCCGATGCCTTAAGGCTACACTGAGATACTCGTACGAGTATGTGGTTCGAAACGAATGGCTTCAATGTTTCCTCATTGCTCAACCAGAGTAGATATGTTATGGATTTCTAAAAAAACAAAAGAAAATAAACAAAAAAACAGAAAAAAACCAAACAAAACGAACATAATGAAAAAACCAACGATCCTGCAATGCAGCAGATTTGCTGCATTTTTCTATGTTGCCCCTCATCTTAAGATGCTACAAGTTGTGCACCGCCCACAAAAAGTTTTATTTACATTTCTTACTCACTAGCTCACTGACTACTCAACCAAGTCAACTAAAAACCCAAAGCAAAACAACACAAAAACAAAAACAGAAACAAAAACACAAACAAGACTTAAAACACCGAATGTAACTATTCAAGCATAGCGTAGCAAGGATTCTAACTAAAGTATTAGGAATATATGTGCAAATTTGGAAAATTTGCAAGAGAAACCCAGACAATCGTACGTAGAACGTAGATGTTTGGCGTAGAAGATTTTCGAAGGCAACACAAACACAGCAAAAACGACAAAATATCGAATGAAGGCTTCAAAATGAATTTGCATGAATCACTGATTTCATTTCAAAGAAATTATAAATAATTACAGTTTACAGTTTAAATAATCTATATGTATTTGTATATATAAAAAAAAATAATTGCTGGCATTTCATTGTACCAAACAAAGCTAAGCAACCATACAACTGTTCTACAGCCGATTAGACGCATTCACTTTCGACACAAAATTCTAATAATGTCGTAGCCGTTTTGAGTTTTTTTTTTTTTTAACGCTCTTATTTATTTGCCCACTTTCTGTTGACCAATTAATCTGAAATTTGCTACACAACTTTGGTTCTGATAACAATAAAATACTTAATACTTTATTAGCTTAATTTAATAATTCTTGTTTAAAAACTTTGCAAAAAATGTTTCTTTTGATTTCGCTGTAAAAAAGTACTTGTATTTTAGCATAAAATGCCGATTTTCCATAAAAGTTTTGAATTTATAATTATATTTAAATAATACTCATTTTAAAAGATATTCAGAAAATTAGCGGCTTACCTTTTCAAATGTCTTTTAACAATTTGTAAAAGCGCGTGCCCTTCCTCTTGTTGTTGTTTTCATTACATACGCTGCTAACGATTTTGTTTTCATTCCAATAACCCGGCTCAACGCTCGAATGTTACACGATGATGCGATGATGCGATGACGCATTATAATAGATGAACATTATGTACAAAAAGAACAACAAAGAGCGCAATAGTTTTGTGCGTGCTCAAGAGAGCGTAACGTTTGTAGATTTTCAAGCAATTCATTCACAAATGTAAACACAAAATTTGTCTCTGCCGTAGAATGCTGCGTCCCGGCGTCCAAATATTGTAAATTTTTACAATCAATGCGCCCTTAGATGTTTCACTTCAAAAAAACAATTGTATTTTCACTTCGAAAGTACATTACAAACTACTCGGAGTATGTATAGTACACATACTTTCAAAGATTTTATGCATTGGTTTTCAATGGATCTATGTAGACTTAAAAAACTGTTAAAGATCTTGAAATTATATGTAAGGTGATTTTGGTGTATATAGCCGACATAAGCTTTCAAACATTCGCTGTGAAGTATCAGTAAATTTCAAAACAAGAAACCAAAAAAAAAATAATAATAGGATTTATTGCGTGTGTGCATGCGGCCTTTATTTTTTTTTATTACATTTTATTTTTTTTTAACATTATTTTATTTTTTTAAAATATTTGTAAAAATATATTTTGAAGAATAATATTTATCGAAGTAAACTGTACATTTGTAAATAATGACGTGTTTATTATACAATCACAAACAAATAACTACTAGTGTGTAAAATGAAATTTAAAGCATGCAGTATGATTACCATTATATTTCTATATAATATTACTTTATATATACTTTTATATTATAATATTACTATATAATATGAAATATCGGCAGAAAAATTCTCGACCGCTGTAAGCATTTTAGCATTTTAGCATTAAGCAACATAAAAGGCGTTGGAATTGTATTTGAATATTGTAATTTGGATTTAGTAAGGAACGCAAATGCTGTGCTGCATAGTCAGTACGCATTTGTTGTCATTGTAAACTGAACTAGAAGCTTTGGTGTAGGTGACCAACACTTTTCGTCAAGCAACCGGGTCCAAGCGACTAAAGCAGACCGCGGTATATAAAGGCAAAACGGAATTGAATAGTTTTACTGTTGATGGCAATGGCCATGCAGAGGTGGCGAAGACTGGGGCAGTATTTTATATAGTTATACAATAAGAATTTAAGCACCTCTCTAAATATTTTAACGATAAATAACACAATGCACTTAGAAGTTAGACATACCCTACTAGCAACTAGTTATAGGTGAAACAAAGGTCGTGAATGATGACGGTAAAGATGATGTTGAAGATGACATGGAAGCCGATGATGATGGTGTTGGTGAAGAAGAAGAAGCAAGATTGAAGTTGGAGGACGCAAGACGAAAACAAATACAGAAACGGAAACGGAAATGGAACAAGTCAGATACTACTGATACATAGAAATAGAATTTTTTCGTTTCTCTCGAATTGATGGCAGTCACACATTCAAAAGGGAGAAACAAATGCAACGCAAGTCTTATGATGAATAGCTGTAAGAAACAACAGAATGTAAATATATTTTTTAGTATTATTAACCATACAAATATAAATATTAACCATACAAATATAAATAACCATACAAATATAAATATTAACCATACAAATATAAATATTAACCATACAAAATGCTAAGCTAATAATCATGAATATATAATATTTCCAATACTACTGTACTTTTCTGTTTTTTTTTTTTGCAATAAAAACTTTTTATTAAAAACAGGTTTTTTTTTTTTTTACTTCTTTGTTCCGCGCTCACTAGATTTTTTTTTATTTTTTTTTATTTCAAATATTCTTTTTATACAATTTTAAAAAAATGTTTTATTTCTGACAACTTTCGATATTTTAACGCAAGTCTGAGCGACTTCTATCAATAAGTAACGGTTAAGTATATGGAAAAAAAACCTTTTAAAAACCCATCTATATATATAATTATATTCAAAGTATATAAGTATCCAAGCAGTAATTTTAAGCTATACATTCAATTGGAAATGAAAATGAAAATGAAAATTATTATAAAATAAAATAAGCAAACACTTACCGCAGAGAAAGTCTATTTTCAATTATATGAATAATATATTTATTTAGGTATTTTATATTTTCGTTGACATTTGAGCATGTATGTACGTAACTTAAACAAGTACGTCAAACTGCAATGCAAGCACTAAGGAATTTGATTCAATTTAAGTAATCTAAAATAAAATAAATTTTAAAAATTATATATTCATATTATACGAGAATTACATTAAATTAAACCATAAATTACATTAAACTAACCAACTTAATCGAAGTGGATATCGAAATTGAAATTGAAATCTGAAATTGAAATTGAAATTGGATTGAAATGAGCATGCGAATTTATGCAACTTATGCATGTGTATGCATACAAATGTAAGACGATAAGCGAACAGAGTTATACAGATCTGTGCAACTGTGTTCGTTTATCAACGCTCCTTGGCTAACTAATATAATAACTAAAATAAATAAACCGTAAAACTTGTAAACTGCAAGCAAAGTAAGGAAATTAACGAAAATTCTTTCGGCACGGCAACGAAAACCGTTGAAGTGGGAATGCAACAATAATCGAAGACAAACCAAATGCTGGATTTTGGATGGGAAACGACAAAAAAAAATCAATAAATATTTTGAGAAAAAAAAAACCAAAAAAAAAAAACATGAAAAATTCAAAAATCAATTTAACTAACTACAAACTACAACACAGCAGACAAACTAACCAAAAAAACACACAAACCAAACAAATACACAACCTCCAAAAATACTAAAAAAAAAAATTTTTTTTGAATCTATAATATATATATATATATATATTTGAAGTAGTCGTCAATGTAAAACTTTTTGCTAAACAGCATAATAACAAGAAAAAAAATAAAAGACATACACCCTTCCTACTAAACTAGTACATTTTCGGCATACATACTATATAAGATATCTGCTTAGTATCTACAAGTATTTTCATGTTTATTTCGGGAGATCTAAATCATTTATATAACATTTTTATATATTTCCGATGTCTAAATAAAAAGTGTATTTTGTTTTATATTTCAAACTCAAAACTACACAGTGCCTTTTTAATTATAGTGTGTGTGGGGGGGTGGCGATGTGGCTTTTATGATAAATAAAATCATTTGAATCATAATGGTATCGTCGAGCAAACAGCAACGCACGGCATACCTTACTTTATTCGTTCTCCAGATGGTTTGAATTGCTGGCATGAAGCTGCCACTGGTTATTGCAAACGACTATCGACGCCACAACAGAGCCAGTTAAAATCATAAGGAGGTTACTCATGTGTAGCACCAGCTCCCTTTCTACAACTATGTATCTATCTATGTATTTATCTGTATACCAATAATATGATTATAAAATTTAGTTCATATAATTACGTCTTATATGCCAAGCCCGGACGGCTTTATAATGCGCATAAGTTTTCCATGGCAAAGACAAAAGTGTTATTTGTTATACGCGTTCAGCTATAGGCTTAAACGCCGCCATAGTTCACATCATTCTTGTTATGGACGAGGCGAAATTGAGTGCAAGTCGCTAAAAAAAAAGCCGTCAACAAAAATAGCGCAGAGGCCCAGCACGAAACGCAGCCGAGCGGTGAGAGACGTGCGCCGGCGAGATGAACTGGCCGACAACATCATACAAATAAAATATGATTCAAAACATAACGCCGAGCGTTCTCAGAGCTGACAATCTTTGCGTTCCGAGCTGATATTTTTCTCGTAGTCAGTCTCCGCGAAAATTTCGAACGGAACAGTGCTTTGGCCAGCGGCAATGACAACGGCGGATACAAAAGAATGCAGCGACGAAATTTGATGGGTTTTGCGCTTGTATATTTTTAGAACGACAAAAAATTATTGGCGGAATACTACTCGTATTTGCGGTGCTGCCGCAATAATTAAATTACGAGTTTGAATACGTACTCAAAGCGGTTCTTGAGTACTTCTTGCGCGTACCATTACGAAAATTCGCGGAGAATTAAGTAGAGATTGTTGGCGAAGAGCGAAGAGCGAAAGAGACACAGAGAGAGAGACAGAGAGAAGTAGAGAAAGACAAAGACGGCAGAAGAGAGTTAGAGTTATCCAGTGGCGCGAGCACAACGGCAAATGTGCGCCAAGTGCGCGCATCAACGAAATGTCGGTAGGCCGGATTTTTGGCAACGCCGCATATTCTGGCACGGTGTGCTCTTCGTGCTGCTGACGTTGCCACTTAACACTTATGAGTTCAACTTCGGCTTCGGTGGCGGTGGTGCTAACGATGACGACGAAGCGGTTCCCGGCGACAATGGCAAAGCGCCATTGGCCGGGAGCCATCGAAGTTTAGCCAAACGGCGCACACCCGACAAGAAATTCAAATTTCATAAAATCGAACGCGTCTACGTAGACGACTATATCGTGGATGAGATGGACGACGAGGACGACAATGGCGCAACAGCATCCGGAAGCGCTGAAGCGGCGGACGAGGACGCCCGTAGTAGTCGTATCAACATGGCGGAAGAATTTCAATTCGAGCGCGCACATCGGGCACAGAAAGATCGTAGACGTTCGAAGGCGGAAGGCAAAGCCAACGAAGTCAAGGAGGGACGTGAGAGCCAGGAGAACGAACCATCGATGCTGATGGGCTTCATCAGTAGTTGGTTTGGCGCTAGTGACGACGATGCGAAAAAGGAGCGTGACATGCGCGCGGCACAAGAGAATTCCAATAACATCATTGGTTGGCTGAAGTGGTTGAGCGAGCAGGTGGGGCGTACGCCGGCCGCCAAAGCCGCACCACCAAAGCTACCCGAGGCGCCAACCGAGAGCTGGTTGGACTACTTCAATAGCTGGCCGTTCAACAGAATCTTTCCAATAGGTCAGCCAGCGAAACCGCTTCGAATATCGCGCCGTGGGCGGCACGACGATGACAGCTCAGGAGCGTCGTACAGCGCCGAGCAGCCAATGAGCCAAGAGCACTTCGAATCGTTGCTTCGTACACTTCCCGGTTTTGTGGCGAACGCCTCGCGTGTAGAGAACATGGAGTGTCGGCAGCAACTGCAGGTCTTTCAACGTCAGCTGCGCGCGCACAAACTGTGGACGCTGCAGAGTAAGTAATCTTAAGTACGTGTACACCCTTCTAATCGTTATCCGTTCTGCAGTGCTCGATGCGACTGGTAAGGTCACCTCAGGCATTCTACGGGGCAACATCAACCAGCTCGGTGACTTTGAGCTATGCACCCAGGTGCGAACACTAGTCAAGGTCACACCCGAGCGACCGATGCGCATACGCGGCAAGTACTGTCTGGCGCACATCGAGACGCAGACGAATGCCGCTGGTCTCAAGGTGCCAGTGCATTTGGCACACGGTCGTGGTCTCTGGAATGGCCACCTCGGCAACGTGAGTTGGAATGGCATAGTGTTTTCTTGAATGTAATCGACGATTGAGTCTCTCTCTCTCTCTCTCTCTCTCACTCTCTCTCTCGCAGCCAAATCACTTCGTGGCACGCTACACTGTCGCCAATTGGGGCGTTTGTATTCCGGACGCCTGTTCAGCAACCGTGGTACGTGAGTTGCTTGAAACAAATTTGCGGCCGTACAACTCAACGGGCCTCGAGTTTCATGTTGAGGTACGAGACAATGATTGCGCGGTGCGTCAGAGTAAACGTCTTTTGAGGTTGTTGAAGGAGGATCGCAAATTTGCTGTCAGCGTGTAAGCTCATTTCTTTCCAAAACTTGTTTTTTTCTTACAAACAAGACTTACAAACATTCCGGTATAGGTTTTTTATCATGATATTCGCGCTACTCAACCTGATTGCGTTGTTGCGGGAACATTGGGCTTGGGTCGGCAATTTACTGCAGAAGCTGCGTAAACGTCAATCAGAGTCGGCAGATACTACAGATGCCACTAAAGATGACGCGGCAGAAAATGTTGAAAAACCCACAGACAACGCTGAATCAGATCCTGTGGCAACCGAAACAGAACCTCTGGGGGAAACTACAGCGGCACAAGAAACGGATGCTGGGGGTAAACCAAGTCCGGAACAAAGCCAAACGTCTTTCACTGCAATGGTTTCTTCTTCACAGTAAACACCTCCTCCAAGTTACTTGTATTGGAAGTGCTTGGGTCCTTCTCGCCTCAACGTTCGTTGGAAACGCTAATGTCACGCGACAGCTTAGACGTAGACCTTCCCATGATCCACGTACTCAAGCTAGGCGCCACATTTATGCTGTATGTCTGCCTCAAGTATCTCATGATCGGCCACTTGCCTTTGGCGAACAGAGACACACTGGTACGAGCTGTCGAGCAACCACTGAGCATACTCTTTCGGGCGCCGCTCATCTACAGTGACACTTTGTTGCTTCTGAGTGGCTTCTTCGCAGCCTATCAACTGTCCGAAGAGATGGAGCAGAAGTCATACATACAGTTTCTTAAACGTGTTGTATCAAAAAGTACAAGGTACGTGTATACGTAAATTGCAATCGGAGAGGCACTTCTTTACTCCACTCTCTTATGCAGATATCTTCCAGCTTTGTACGTAGTATTGAGCTTTCAAGCATGGATACTGCCACACCTGGACGCCGGGCCTCTCTGGAGCAATCTAGTTGGCGAGAATGCCCATCTCTGTCAGCAGCAAATGTGGCGTAACGCTTTTAGCGTACAGAACGCCATCGACATCGAGGAAACGGTGCTTAGTCCTGATAAGAGCATATAGTATTGTATATAGAGCGAAAAGTGAGACTTCTTCATATTCCAGTGTTCACCGCTGACACTTCAACTGGCGGTGGATGTGCAACTCTATATGCTGGGACCGCTCATTGTTTGGCTATATTATACAGATGCGGACGCCGCTTTCTTCACTTACGGCGCCATACACGCTACGTCAGTGGCAGCGCGCTTTTCGCGCACAAGTCGAGAACACCTCTCGTTGACGCTCTTCCATGGCATGAAGTGAGTTTAGTAGCTTACACGTTACCTGCATAATCAATCTCGAATCCTTGCAGCGTCAGCAAGTTTTACCGCACTGCCAACATGATCTATGCCTCTCCAATCAGCCGTGCGACACCATACCTGCTGGGCATCGGCGCCGGTCTACTGCACCGCAGTGAGCCAGGTGGCCTGAGCTTTACTGGTCCATATGTTACCTTTGGGTGGGTATTCGCTGTTCTAAGCGTAGCCTGGTGCTTTTGGTCGCCCTCGGCTGGCATGCGTACGGACTTTATCTACTCAGCAAGTGAAGCTGCGTCCTATGCGGCCTGGAGTCCGCTTATACTTTGTCTGGCACTTTGCTGGTGTATACTTCTATTCCCACGCGGAGAGAACTCAGTATTACACTTTTTATGTAGCTCGCGCCCAGTGCTGGTGCTTTCACGCATAGCCTATCCCATGCAACTTACCATGTATATCGTTGTCCTATGGAATACAGCGAGCGTTAAGGATACGCTCAAGTATCAGCTGACAGACTTGGTGAACTAACTGAAATTGCAGTTTTACTATAAACTTATAACAAAGCCTGCTCGATTTCAGATCGACCTACACGAAATCGGTAGCATATTTTGTCTTGGAGTCATTTTGGCCATATTCATCGATGTTCCCGGTCAATGTGTGAGACGCATGCTCATCCACCGTTTTTTCATTGATCGTCCGCCGGAGTACACCGAAGAAGAACCTGCTTCGGGAGCCGACCCCTCCGAGGGCGAACCTTCAGAAGCAGCTAGTGAGCATATAACAACTGATACCCCCGAACCGCCAGACACAATTTGGGCTTCTGATCCAGAGGAGGAAGAACAGAAGTACGTTGAGAGGCGACGCAGCTCGATTGCAAATGGCGAAGTTTCAAAAGTCGCCGAGTCGAAACTGAGTGAAACGAATACATCCGCTAAGCAAGAAGTGGTGAGCAAAGCGGAGCAAGGTGAGGAGGAGGAGGAGGAGGAGGAGGAAGAAGAAGAAGAAGAGGAGGAAACCGAAATTGAAGAGGCCGCTGAAGTTAAGAAGCGTCCGGAAACACCACCAAAGAGAGAACCATCACCACCGCCATCGCCAGCGCCAGTGCCAGCACCCACACGTCGACGTCGACAAGTCAGCGATAATTAAGGCAGGTATAAGCGCAATGAAAGATTAGAGATAACGAAGACAGAAAGTTATTGGACTACATTTAATTTATATACGAGTATACCAACCCAGCCCAATCCGAAACGATATCAGCGCCGAGTTCGTCAATTCGTCAATTAAACGAGAACCCTTAATCCGATTATTAATACGAATCTGAATAATTTGTTGCCGTTTTATTTTCCTTATAGCTAAAAGTTCAACAACAAAAAAGTCAATTCCAAAACCTTTACACATAAGTCTTTATATACAAATATAAATATATACATTCATATAGTCATACATTATGTTAAACCTCTTCTCAGGGCTCGGAGGCGTGTAGCTACTAGCTACACGTTATTGTCGATTAACTTTCTGTGGCAAGTGTCTTTGTATAACATAAGAAGCGATGACCTTAAGGGGACTAATCTATCACAAAAGAATATCGCAACACCTAAACGAAGCAATTTCTGCGACCTGCAAGAGAGGGGTTACGCCTCTTGCTCCTCCGAGGTGCTTGGTGTCTCTTTGGTGAATTTCTCTGTGCGATTGGCACGCGGCTCCTTGCTCGCAAAGGTGCGCAACAATATGCGCTCCAAGGCATGAATGGGCGACTCGAAGAGCAGGCAAACGACGATCGCCAGCAAAAAGGTGTTCAGAATGTGGCCAAAGACGTCATTGGCCAACGGCAAGTAGCCCATGTAATTGGGATTTCGTATGCTGGCCGTATGGTAGAGCTCAACAATGCCATTCGAGAGGTAGGCGCAATAAGTGAGCCGGCTGATGGGCACAAAGAGGCGCGTGCTAAGCATTCTCTGCAACCAACCGGCGTGGCCAGTCGTCACGGCCAAGACTAGCCAGCCGACAGACAGATTCCAGCCTAGCTTATGAAAACCGGCATAAAGGCTGCTTTCCAGAAGTGTGTAGGGTGCGACATAGAATCGTGTGACGCCATACATGGAAGCCATACCGATGACAGTGGCGCAAAACCAGGTGAGGCGCACCAACGGCTTGGGAAGCTTTGTGCTGGGCGGATGACAAAAGTGATTGAGATTAGCGAGTGTGAAGAGATACAGAAAGAGAGGGAGGGAGGGATAAAAATAGATTGAGTGAGAGAAAGTGATAATACCTACTTTTTCTCCTGCATAAGATGCACCAAGTAGCCAACCAAGAGGCCAATCACATAGGCAGAGGCGCGCATGTGTGTTTTGATGTAGGTTTTAATGTAAAACGTGTTCTTCGCCAGGTCACGGACTTCACTGTGGAAGGAGTCGACGGAGGTTTGTAATAAAGCAATCGTGTACTCAACGGGTATACAAAACTTACTCCGCATAAACCATCAAAGTTGGGTCCAATTGAGCCACATAAGTGGCAACAAATGGTATGATTGACGTAAGTAGCACCATTGCTAAGAGGAATCGCAAACCGTTGCGTCGTGATCTGTAGAGCAAATAAATGGCAATGGGTGCTAAGAAGAACAACTGCGAGTCCACAGAGAGATACCACGACTGGAACATGCACTACAAAACGAAACGAACAAAATTATGAAAATGACGAAAGTACTAAACCACGGTTCGTTAGAGTGGTGAAAGTGGTGAGGAGTGACGAGCTTACTCACCAACTTGTCCGTATTGATGTAGTTATTGATGTAGAGTATGTTTAGCCACCAGGAAGCCTGGCAACGCTCCTGCTCCAGCCCTATGCGCTGCTGCCAAATGGGTCCGCTGCCCACATACGGGAACCACGTAATGTAGAAACCAATTATAGCCATGTACGCCGGCGTCAGACGAATGTATCGAGCCACATACAACACCAGCACGTTTAGTCGGCCTCGCCGCCGCTCCAGCTCAATCAGCAGAATGCGGCAGAACAAGAAGCCGCTGAGCAAAAGAAACGTGTCCACGAACAGAAGCGAATTGGTGAGAAACGAGAATGTCGGGCGGCGCAGTTGCTGCAATTGGAGTGAGTTACCGTTCGTTGGTGAACTTTGCAGGTGGGCGTGCGTTCAGCTACTCACCTCATTGATGAACTTCACATTGTACATGGAGCCGCCCAGAATGAATGAGAGCGCATGACCGGCAAGTATGAGTAACATGGCTAGCGCTTTGATGCCGTTTATGGAGTTCAGACCAAGTTGATCTTTGCTGGCTTGGAACAACTTTTTGGTGTTTTCTGCAAGCAATGCGCCAACCTTAGCTTGAGTTTAGATCATGTAACCGGATCCGGATCCGGATCCGGACCCCAAGACGAACTCACCGATTATCGAGAAGGATAGCAACGCCATGAGTAGTAGCTCGTTGCATGGTGCGTTCGCCTTCTTTGCGCTACTGTCGGTGATGCGGGCGACACCCCAGAGCATGAATCCATGGTAGACGGTACTGAGCAGGCCCAGCAGCACGAAGAAACACATAATGCAACTATAATTGTTCGGGAAGTCATGCAATTAATGGCGATGTACTCGTACAACAGCTGAGAAAGGCACCTAGATCAAAAGGGCCATACTCACGCATAGACAAACATCGCCTTAGTGACGTACACCTCGTTTGACGCTGCCGTCTGACAGACGGGCTCATGCTCGCTACCACCGCTCAGCACCTCACGCTGCAACCAGCCGCTCACATGGTTTGCAATATCAGCTCCCTCGCAGCTCGCGGGCACGCATGCTCCCCAACGGGCCGTCGTCGGACTCCGCGCCTGCAATCGGTGCGACTTGCATTAGTTATATGTCGGCCTATAATCGCTCAAAAGGCAGCATTGATGTTTACTTGGGTGTCTGCAATTTTATGGCTATCGCATATGTGTGGCTTATGCATTTTGATTGGCTGTCGACGACACAAGACGAATTACGAGTATACATTGGTTGGTTTTACCTTCAATTGTCGTCGATTCCGAGCCACCCAAAACACTTATCGCTCAACTCGACTTGTGAGAATATTGTATATAGTGAGCAACACTTATGTGCCGCAACAGACCGAACTGAGAATTGCTAACATTTTTCTTAGCACCTTCAGCTTTAAGTACGAGTTTGGGTCTACGAGTACTAGTATGAATGCTTTCATATTGTTACTACTCGTATGCCAATATGCGTTTGGACTCGAAGTTGTCCGAAGCATAACAATACTTCTATCATAGCTACAAAGTCTTAAATACTAATAAGAGGTTCGCTTCATGATTCCACTTGGCTCAAGTCTAAGGGCTCGCTTGGTGGTGCGCTTCGCACGTTATGTCTACTCGTACACCGTGAGAGGAAAGGCTATTAGACGCGTGAAATGACGCACCGTTGCGGACCAATCGAATTTGAGTCACTTCCTAAAGAGCATCAAAAGTTTCCGTTCAGAATGAGAGCGACATACGAGTAGATGCGACTGACAGCCAGCGGCCAGCGGCCAGCGACCAGTTTTGAATATGTCAAGTAGCGCCCAGAGCGACGAGCGTCGCTGTGCTAAGCATACTGATCTGATCTGATTTGATTCGATTCGATTCGACTCGACTCGATTACTCGACGAGCATTGGTGGAAGCGACAACAATCGGGAAACCAACCGAAATGGAATTGTATAATAATGAGTGAAGCGGTTAATGCGATTGTGCGTGTGTGTGCGTGTGTGTGTGTAGGCAGTGCGCTGTGTGCAATGAGTGTGCGGCAATTAGACGCGTAGAGCGGTAGACTCGTAGTGAGCGCTTCTGTTTAACGAGTATTATTCACCTGCTTGGAACGTGAGTTGACATCGTGTACCGTTAGGCCGTCGACAACAACATGAAGTAAACAGTACTTAGCACGTACGGGCGTTACGTTCGTGGCCTGGTCGGTGAACTTCTGCTGGTCGAGGCACTGGTCGAAATGCCCGAATTGATTTAGTACGGCACTCTCAAGGCCCACCGCAGACTTCACCGTTGCATCGTACACTGTCATAAAAGAGTAGAAGGCACATTTAATTTACACGTATTTATCTATGATAAAATCGTATTATGTATACAATAATACCGTTTCGTAATCTGTTTAACAAGTAAAGTACTCGTATCTGAGAGATCCATTTTTGTTGTTGTTGTTAGTGTTGTTGCTGTTTCGTTCGATTTTGCCTACCAAAGTTGTGCTCGTACAAAACACTTGACAATTGACAATTGACTTGGCTAATAAGAGAAGAAGAGCACTTCACTTCAAAGTGAAATGATACACGTACTCGGCTTGCGCTGCATGTGTTCACTTTTCGGATATGCAAACCACTTGACACTTGACACTCTCCAGTTAATTGCCAAATATTTGCGAATGAAAACACTTGTAACTGTGCATCTGACGAAAGTGAGGCGGAAATGCATGCAAACATGCGCCGAACATGTGTTGGGTCAAACACAAATTGAGTCACTCGGTGTCTTTTTTGAGGGTAGTGGCATGGCAGCGCATTTCACTATGAGCAATTTAAGGCCTCCTCCCATTTGCTAACAAAACATCACTAAGATCACTTTGTCTAAGTCAATATTTAACTTGTAAAGTTACGTTTTGCTCACCATCATCATCATCATCATCATTATCACCATCATCATCATCAATTCAGGACCGGAAGTGATGATCTGACATGAGGAAATTGATAAATCGCTTTGGCAGCGCACAACTATTTTTCATTCGGACTAAAAGAAGAACGACTCAAAGTCGCTTTGCGTTTACGCTGAGCCTGTGACAGCCAAGCGAATGCGTCAGAATGCGAGTGTCTACGATTGAAGTTGTAATAATTTCGCTGCCATTTGTAAACAACAACAACAACAACAAAATAATAATAATAATAAAATGCAATTCATTCCATGCAATTTGATCGAGAACATTCGAAGTGCGAAGCTTTTAATGATTGCGATTCGCGGCACAATCAATTAAAATTGTCTAATGTGTCAACGGATTTGATCGCAGTGAGCTAGCTCCCTCCGTTTACTGTTAACTGCCCGTTTGACGGGCAGTTGCCTACTAATAACACTTAAACAAAACTGCCAACAAAAAAAATAAATTTTACAAAATAATAAAAAAAATCATGTGTGCAGTTCACGCATGGCAGAAGTGAAACCTGTTCTTCTGTTAATTTCACAAGTTCGGCTCAACGCTCGAATGCTACACGAAGAACGATAATGCGATGACGTGATGACGCGATGACACTGTGACGCGTCATAATTATGAACATCACATACAAAGAGAACACAACGAAGGGCGCAATACTTTTGTGCGTGCTCAAGAGAGAGTAACGTTTGTACGTTTTCAAGCAACTCACAAATACAAATACAAGATTTCTACGTCTCTCTTACATGTTTTTCTTGCATCTCTGTCGTAGAACGTACAACAAAAATGTTTCGAAAATCTTGCTGAGTCGCACGGCAAATTACTGAAATTATTAGAAAAGTAGCACTTGGCAAATTGCGAATTGTGTTGAGAATTGTTCTAACTGTGATGCCACTAGCTTCTTCTTAGTGGCTTTAGCAGGCCTGATAATTTCGCCTAGTACATGGCTGTGTTCAAAGCTGAGGAAGCCATATTTGTTGCTGTTGTACCGATACAGAGAAATCTGTGTAGTTAGCATTTCGTCAGGAGAACCATGTCAGGCGGTTCGCAGCTGAAAGTTTCTCTGCTTCTATGC
Source organism: Cacoxenus indagator (assembly GCA_035041755.1). Taxonomy (NCBI): domain Eukaryota; kingdom Metazoa; phylum Arthropoda; class Insecta; order Diptera; family Drosophilidae; genus Cacoxenus; species Cacoxenus indagator. Next base: position 499,656 of record JAWNKX010000220.1, on the reverse strand, counting down.
ATGGCTTGAAATCAGAGCAAAATGGTGTGGCTGGTCAGCTATTATTATGCGTCAAATCCATTAGATGGCCGCACCGTGAAATGGTTACCAAATTTCGTTAGAACTTTTTAAAGTTCTTAGAGCTTTAAAAAGATCTACCATAACAGGCCGGCCATATATTCAAAGCGAAGCTGATTTCGAGTTCGTTAATTTAAGAAATGTCATCCATCGCAGCAGGTGGCTTCGCAGTCATGTGTTTGGCATGCGGCAGGCAGCATCTCTTCCAACTCAACTGCCTCACAACAATAACAACAGTAATAATAACAACAACAACTATAAGCTATCAAGTGACTTTGTTAATTAAACAACGACTACTCTGGTCTAAAGCAACGCAATAAGCGTCGTCTAAGCTGCAAACAAGTTTTTTTTTTTTAATTTTATTTGTTTGTTTGTTTGTTTATTTAATAATTCTTGTTCGTACTACTCAATGAGCGCATGACGTCACAATCATTTGAAAGTGCATTAATGTCGTCAAGAAGTGCTTATAAGAAACTAAAGCCAAGAGCAACAGCGAAGTGGAAAAACAATCGCAGCGCAGGCTCACTTTGAGCGCAAATCGCAGTAAAAAAAGAAAAAAAAATATACAAAAAAAGAATTACAATAAAAAATAGTAATAATGATAGAAAAGAAAGAAAAATAGATAGAACGGGTCAGACCCGTTCTCGCAAGTAAATTTACATTTTGATGCTGTTCATTCTAGATCACGTTAAGGCGCACTTCAGTCGTTTCAGACGATCGACGCGTATCTGACTGAGGCTCGTTCGATGCATTCATTCTAACGCCATTCTAATGCCATTTTTGCAATGATTTGCGATGATTTATTTTATTGATTAATTTTATTATTATTATTATTATTTATTATTATTATTATTATTATTATTATTATTTATTATTATTATTTATTATTATTATTATTATTATTATTATTATTATTATTATTATTATTATTATTATTATTATTATTATTTATTATTATTATTAATATTAATATTATTTATTATTATTATTATTATTATTATTATTATTATTATTATTATTATATATTAAAATTTTTTTTTCTTACTCATAGAGTTCCGTAATAATTATAATAATAATAATAATTTAATGCCTTTATTTATTAAAAATTTGTCATTATTATTCTTTATTTTTTTGATGTGAGTTTCTAGACTGAAACTCTTATCTAGATAGGTACACAACACTCACATCTGAATCCAGTGTGAGCCGGTGAGGATCGAAAACGAAAAAGGGTTTTTTATCAATTCGGCAATTTGGCGTGGCAATACTTTCAAAACAACGGCTCAGAAATTACGGAAATTTTTAAATTAATTATTTTTTTGTGTAATTCCTTTATGATTTGACATCATTCAAAAATTAGTTAATTGCGCGCGCAGATGTTTCGCGTATCTCAGCGCATTTAATTGCAGAGACGTGAGCCTCAGTTGCGGCGCAAAAAGTTGCTCCAACGAACCCAAGCCATTCCCTAATGAAACTAAACGAAACGAAGAAAATAATAAAGTCTTTAAAACCTATAAATCTAACAATGAGCATAATGCAACACTTGTAAATCCTAAGCGGCTTCATCAGCTAGGCCGTGGAACAGTTTGTCAAGATCCGGCTTATCTCATCTGGGCACAGCACAGTAAAGTCTTTACGACGATGAGACACACACAGCCAATTTGATGTTAGTCTACTTACGCTTCTAATTGTAAGTTAAACTAAACTAGCTAGCGAAATGGCTTGAGATTTGATTGACGGCCTTGGGGTCAAGCTGTAGTGGAAAATTGGTTAACTGACTGGTAGTGTGTTAGATCAAAGAGTTAGTGGTGTTGAGTATTTCTAATTATAGCCAAATATACAAAAACAATTTTCGATTAGCTAAGACCAAATGTCAACACTCATATGCTGTGAATTAAATGAAGTCTTGATTAAAACGTTTTGCTGCGCCTTATAGCCAGCCCATACGATGTTGAGCACTTTGATCAGTTGAAGCTCTCAGATTTGGCTAGAGCTCATCCTAACTAATTTGTATCTGAGCTCACAAAGTACACCTGTGGCACAGCATTTTGATTGCACATACAACGTGTACACACTGTGGAATATAACAAATAACTCGAATATTTCAAGAACGAAACACAAAACAGCCAAACAAATTTTTACGCATTTTACGCCCCCTTGAAGAAGACTTCTTTCTATATGAAGTTACGGTGATGAATTTACATTAACACATTTCTGCGAAGGGTAATCGAATACGCAGCCGAAACTGAAACCGAAACCGAAACCGAAACAACCCGTATAATTGTAAATGAACGAGTTGTAAGGTAAGTAAACATGAGAAGACCTCGAAGTGGTCTTCGGACGCTTCGCGGTTGCCCAACATTGCGTGGCGTGGGGCAGTGCGCTGCGCTGCTGACCAGAGGCAAAGCGAGGCGTGTAAAGAGTTTTACATTCAGTTGTTTTGTTTGTTTGTTGTTGTTTTTGAGGGAGTTTTGCTTAATTAAAAATGTAACGATTTTCACATAAAAAGCGCAATAAAACTTGCACACAAGCATTTAAAAGACAATTTGATCGTTTGCCTCGGCTGCGAATTCAACTTCGACTTGGAATTCGAGTTGCATAGATAAGCGTTTACTCTGTTTTGATGTCTGTGGCTACTTCTAATTTTGCAACAATTTGTGACGGCCACAAAAACCAAGCTTCGGCTGCCAACTATTGAACTAACTGCGGACTGCTGCGCTCGCGAGGCAGTTGCAATAGCCGAACGTTAGCAATTACAACGATGTAGGGGACGACGAATAATGCTGAGTGAATTTTTATGAAATTCTTATTTGAACAAACAATTTGACACGGCAATAGTTTGTTTTCAATAGTCAGTAATTATGCGTACAACAACAACAACAACAACAACAACAACAGGAACCAAGCTAATATATCTCGTTTCATTTGTGACGTCTTATTGGTGCTATTGCTGTTGCTGTTGCTGTTGTTTTTGTTCTATTGAACGAGCAACCTTATAGATCGAGCTCGAAAGTGCCTCGATTTATTTTCGATTTCCCGACAACCTTGAATGTTATGGAAAGGCGTCGAGTGGTTTCCAAATAAGGAGAACTCAAACACTCTCAAATGCCGTCGTTGGGAGCTGGGAGCGCATCTCTAGCATACGAGTATGTATGTATGATACGCGTAGTGTCACTCCTTATCAAATCGAATTTATGTACGAAACAAAAGAAAATTGTTTCGACTTCTCAAAGTGTGTTTGTGCATTAACGTTGTCTGCAATCGAAGACGTATCTGATGACACACGATGACACTTAGTCAAATCCTTTGTTAATCTCTTATAGACCAGCTTTATTTGGAGAGATTAGCTGCCGTGCCAGCCAAACCATATGTGCGATTTCGACGAATTCATTGTCGGGCATTGCTAATGATATCAGAAATGCAATTTGAACGCCTGCAATCTATCAAATTACGGCACATACATACATATATCTACTTACTCGGACAACACTCATTCATTCGGAAAACATTCGATAAACGGAACAAGTTCAAACACTTTGTTCGTATGCCAATCGAATGTTTAAATGTTGTTGTTTTAGTGGTGCTAAGCATGCACGTAACGACGCAGCTCACCACCCACTTAAGCTTTAATACCTGCCTCCTGCCTGCTGCCTGCAAAATACTCGTAAATACACTCGTAGTGCTAAGATCGTTTGAGCTTCTTAGAGCAATTAACAAGGATCTTGATCAATGACTTATTGTAGTAAAACACATGAAAGCACGACGCCGCACATTTGTGTGTTTGTTATGCCGTTGGAGCATTGTACGCGTCTTTCAATATTTGGCATTTATAGCCAGCGAATCGTTTTCGATGCGATTCGTTGCGCATGTGTGTGTATACGAGTACAATGCACTCTCAATCTCAACTCAGTTCAAACTACGCTAATTACTTCACTCATTACTTACTTGCTGTCGCCCACTGATCACCATGTCGTATGCCCCAAAACGTCGCATTCAAGTCACGTCTGCACTGTTCGCTCTGCACGCTGGCCAAACTCTTTGCGTACGTCTCAAGCTCGGCCGCTGTGAAGGCCGCCTTGAAGGTTTCCGGTTGCAGCCTCACCGTTCTATCTGCTGCCGCTGCCGCTGCCGCTGCCGCAGCCTCTGCCCTGGCTGTGGTACTCGGAACGGTGGACGTTGCATTTCCTTGGCTTAGGGCCAAGCGGCTAGAACGCGTTGTTTCGACATCACCCCTTGCGTGGGTGTGGCAAATGACGATCAACGACAACGACAACAACAACGCAAATACAAAATTGTGTTTTGACATTTTTCGTTGCTTTTTCCGTTTTCGACAAACTTCTTTGTTTTTCCTTAACTTCTTTTTTCCTTCTTTTGTTTTAACACAACAAATTAACAAAAAGCCACACAAATAAAATCTTTAAAAAAAAACTATTTTCAAATTGTTTCGTTCGTTATCCTGGCTTCGCTTTAACTTTGTTCATTTCATTTCCTTAATGTCCGCTTCAATTTAATTTGCCGTTGTTTTTCGGCTTTGGCTTCGACGCTTTTGGGCAGACTTGCGCACACTACGGTTTTATCAATCGTACTGACTTATTGAATTATCGGACAAGCGTTGAAAATGTTTTCGAGTTGCGCTCGAAGCGGCTGTTAAAGCTTTAGCAGCTTTAACGTCATGGCAACGGAGCAGTGCGACACGGCTGTTAGCTAACCTGTTAACAGCGCGACTACAGAGCTGCGACGATGGTGCACTACTGTGGTTAAAGCTCTTGAAAATAGCTATGAAAATGCGTGAACTCCATAAATATCATACTGTTTCATAACTTCATTTAGCAATGTCTGCATCGGGTTTAACATATAGTCATTGCTATAAATACACTAAGACTGTCTTTGGTAAAGAATTGGAGCGAATTTCTGTCAATGCAACGCCGTATGATTTTTGGCATAAAAATGTCCAAATTCCGAAGTTACAAGGAAAAATTGCCATCAAATTTCGCTGACCGATTCGAATTTGTATTGTTTCGAGTGGTTTGTGGCCCAGGGTGCGTGCGCGCTTGGCATTTTTGATTGCAGTTAACGGTAAACAAAACGAAGCTAACGCCATTTGCCGACCATCGCTAACTGGCGGGCCTTAAGAAGCACACATTTCCAAACGAGTTATACGTCAGCAAAGCGATGCCATTCGAAAAGCGTCAATTCTCGAAATTCCAAATTCGTGTGGAAAATCAAAATTTCACAACTTCGAGTTCAGCGATTTTTTTTTTGTGTTTTATTTTTATTTTTTTATTTTTTTTATTTGCTTTTCGCTGTGCAAGTTTGCGAAACAATCACATAGTGGCGTCACGAACTCTAGTTGTGCAGATTTACAGTTTATGCATTTTGAATGAAACAATCCACGCACAACAACAAGAGCAACAGCACAGACAACAACAAAAGCCAATGCAACAAGAATTCCACCTTGGCATTGCGCATTCTTGAAGGTTTGCATGGGCGACTTCAACGTATCAATGTGAACATAAACGCGAAGCATAATAACTCTATGTATATTTATTTATTTTTTTCAGGGAAAAAGAAGATAGCCGATTCTTATTAGAAGTGCTATACAGCACAATTGCCCATAGCCAGACACCCACTGTCTACTTATTGGGGAGCAGCAAAAAAATTTTTTTTAAAGGCATTGTTAGAGGCACCCAAAGGCGACAATTTTCTTGGGTTAAAAAAATTTAACTATAGTAGATTACCTACACATGGATTGCTATAACTTTCAATATTGAGTTTAAACGTCCAATTCTGTGCACCCTATCAAATGAATAAATTTTAATAGACAGTAAGTGATAAAACATTTAAAATGGATTTTTTGATAGAGTTGCTCATTTGGGAAATCGTTTTACATTATTTATTGCCGCTTTTTTGACGCCTCCTCATCAGGTGATGTCAAAATAATTCGCACACTATTAACAACACCGCTGAAATGGAGAACAACGTGATTTGCTGCATTTTTGCAATCTTTTTGGAAAATTTTGAAAATTGTTACTATTATGAAAAACAGTTTTTTTTTTTTGCGAGAATAACAAAAATGACAAAAGCTTCTATCTATTCAACTGATATGCAATTTTTAGATAGAGTGCACAGAATAGGGCGGTAAAAAGTTTTTCGAAATGGACAACTCTCTCAAAAAATCCAATAAAAAAGGTTTTGTCACTTACTGTCTATTAAAAGCTATTAAAATCTATCTATTCATTTGATAGAGTGCACAGAATAGGGCGGTAAAAATGTGTATTTGTCATGTGTTGAAATGCCATAAAGTCATCTCTGGAAAACTGCTACAAACACGCAGCTTGTTTCAATGCCTTATAACCTTCTAAACAAACAACTATCTAAGTAATCGGTCGGCACTGCGATATAACCCTATTATAAAGTCATACGAATATTTTATGCAAATTGCAATCGTACTATTTGAATCAAAATAAAAAATAAAAAAGTAAATGAAAGTCCACGTGGCATAAATGTGTTCCTGTTGTGTTCCTGTTGTGTTCCTGTTAAGAGAGCGAATCGCCAAGTTGGTGTCATCACCACAAATACGCATGAGGATTCGTAAAAAACTTGTTGTGCTTTTTGCTTGCTAATGCTTTTTAATAATTCTGTCCGTTTATGCGAAATATTTTGTTGGAAATTTCGAAATGTAGTGTCCGCGTCCGTTTGCTTTGTATGGAAATCAATGAATGAATGTCCGTAATGGTGAAATCAATGAATGTCCGTAATGGTGAATTTCATTGTACATTAAATATAGCCAACAATGATTTTTTTTATTATTTTATTTATTTTTTTTTATTGAATATTTTTGATTTATTTTTATTACTCTTCAAATACAACATTTTGAAACGATTTTTGTTTTGTTTTTATTTTTTGTCTTTTTGTTTTGTTTTTTCTTTTCTTTTCTTTTTGTCTGTCTTTTTGTCATTTTCCGTTCGTATGCTGTTCTTTGTTTGGTTTTTTTTTCACCTTTTGCGTCCTTTTCCTTCTGCTTTCGATTATTCGGTAATTATTATTTTCTTTTCCATATATATAATTCATAAATTTAATAATAGGCTAAACATTTCGTTCATTAAATATTATCGCTTATAAATTGTTTTAACACATCTGCTGCCTTCTCCTCCATTCTCCAATCGCCTTCTGTTTTACTTTTAATATTCTTGCCTTTTGCGATTATTGTTTTTGTTTGTTTTGCTTCGTTTGTTTCCATAATAAATTAAATTACAATCCAGTTTTTTTAATTTATTTATGTAAATACGTTAATAATTTTAATTTATTTCTTGTATGTATGTATGTATAATTAAAGTATGTGTATATGTTCACCGCTTCATGTATACCATAAATATTAAATGTAATTAATGCGTTAAATTAATGAATAATTTTGCTTTTGTTTAAAACTCTTTTTGCATTTACCTTCCCTTCTCTCTCGAAGCTTTTTGTATTTTTTACGTTTAAGTAAAATTAATTTACAAAAGTTTTATTTTAGTTATATTTAATGCTTTAGTTTCTATTAAATTTGTATTAATTTTAAAAATATATTTATACAAACGTTAAAAAAAAATAATAATAATAATAAATAAAATAAAACAGCTAAAGACTATACAAATTAATTTATTAAATAATTAAGCATAAATTAAAAAAATTCGTTTTGTACAATTTTTATATAAATTCAATTAGATTCTTCTTTTAGAAATAATCTAATAACTAATAAAGAATTATAAATAAATTTTTTTAAATATTGCAATGCCAGCATGTGTAAGTCTGTGGTGGTGTGTGTATGTAATTATATAACGCATATGTGCCAGCGGTGTGCGGTTGTGTGAGCGAATGCATTGGGGTTAAGATTAGAAGAGATCAAAAACTACAATAGTCAAAAAAAAAGAGAGAAAAAAGTACAAAGTAGCCCGCCCACCTCGAAAACCTTTGCGATTAACTACTCTCGGGTCTATTTAGTCGGACACATGCCTCTCCATATAAATTTGTTTCGCCAAAATAGGCTTACAAATTATTAGGTTAAAGAAAATCACGAAGCCTGCGCTATGGGAAAACTTGTATCGAAGCAAAGCGTAGTAAGCGAAGCTGTCAACGACTGACGCGGTTCCCAAGAGTGATCGGTTCTTCAAGCCGGAAATACCCAGTCTGACCAAAAGCATGAATTACCTCTTAAAGATCTACTAATTATTGGAGAGCTCCACAGTCCGCATTATGGACTCTTTAATCTATTGTAAAAATAAAATTAAAGTGAAACCCATTAATGGGTCACATCGAGTTCTAAGGTTCTAATGTATCGAGTTATTTCAAGAGACCGTTTAAGGTGTCATGGATCATTTGCCTGTCAAAAGGACTAAAAAAAAAAGTACCGAAAAAGCTAAATTTCAATTGGCCGAAATGTGATTTGAACTGAACGTTCGAGATAATGGCATAATGTGGAATTATTTGGACTGGTGTCCCCTTAAAATGCCTCTGAAAACCGAGACTTACTAGGTTGAACACCGGGGCATAACTTAAATGGTATGACTATAACATAAAGGGCCTTTGCGATTTCAGACAAAAGAGGTTTATCACTTTCTATGGAACATTGAATCTTTGGCATGACCAACACTATTTTCGGACAGACGTGACAATGGTAATTTTATCTTCAGCAGACTTGAAAATTTCTTACTCGTAATTTTCATGCTGGTTTCTTCTTCTCAGCTTTGCTTCGATTTGTCCTGCTTTACATATATATATATATATATGGGGACACCCACTTCCTTCAGTCTATTCAGAAGTTTGGTTTTTACAACAAATGTGCATATATCTCACAATTTTGACATTGGCCTTTTACAATCTACTTGGGCATCTAAATTTGTTGTAGCTTTCAATTAGCTTAATCAAACTATACAAATTTTTTTCTTATTAGGGTTTGAACAGATTACATAATTTCTTCACGGCTCGCGCTATCTCCCTCGCACAATTCGTGAGTGTACCACACAAGCGCGCGTGTGCGAGCAAGATAGAACGTGTTAGGGAGGTTGGCTAAGTGGTTATCCATTTAGCGCACTTATTTTAATTTTAATGTCTTCTTCATATTCTGGGAATCTTACTTTCAATTTTTTGTTGTTGTTGTTGTTTTTTTCATATAATTTAGAACATTATTTTGATTTTTTGGTTGGTGTTTTCGTTATTATTCAGAAAGGCATGCTAAAATACAGGCCCACGTCGGGGGCCACTCGCAAACTCTATAAAAACCTGGGAGGTCCGGTATTATATGTCCCAGCCGGTGCATGCGGCGCCGGCGAATGCTGTCCCTGCCGCAGGATGTCGAACGGCGAGTTCGAGCGCTGCATGAAGTGATGGTAGTTACTCGGCGGCAGCTGATGCTGGACCCAGAATGAGATTCAAAGCTAAGTAGTCAGTCGGTGGTAAAAGTAACTGATTTGACTTACCTGTAAGCCGCGCAATCCAATTGGTCCACCCACTGCGCCCGCGCCGACACCCAACATGTGACTGGGGCCGTCGCCAAGATCGAGCTGCAGGCTGTCGGGCATGTCGCTGCTACTGCCCCCGGTCGCACTATTGGCCAGATGTAGCTGGCCCAGTGATGCCGTTGCCATTGCAACGTCGGGCATCATGTCCGAGAGGTGGCCATTACCATTAGCACCGTCAACGCCACCTGCACCGCCTGCGGCGCCCATGTCAATGCCCAGCGCACTGCCCTGCGGAAAGCGGTAATCGCCTTCGGTAATCAATGCTGGCAGATCGCTTCGGTGATGCACAGAAGCTGATAACCGCGCGTAGTTCGATTGGAGACCGCTGCCAGAACTGGCGCCTGAGAGACCCATGCCGAGCAGGCCACCGGGATGTTGCCGGGGGAATGTGAGATTGCGGCTATAGCAGGGCTGGACGACTTCGGCGCCACACGTTGAAGACGCCGCGGAAGAGCCAACTGATGACGTAGACAGAAACGTTGAGGCGGCCGTCGTATGCCTCGGCACTGAACCAGTAGCCGCTGGCGACGGTGGAGGGCTTTGGTCCTCGTCCTCAAGCAGACAGTCCTCTGTTTGCGTTGTGGACGCAATGCCGCCGCTGCCGCAAACGTCGCTGGCACCGTTTTGGTTACTAAGCAGGGAAGTTTCGAGCAGGTCGGACACAGCGTCCGGAAGATTGAATTCGCGTACAACACGCAACCGTATCTGGCGGTCTATTTCATGCTTCGATGAAAGCGGCAGAAGAAGTGCGCGTTGACACATCGGCGATTGGCGCAGCTTGTGTTCCCGCTTCAGCATCGCCGCAAGTGTTTGCGTATCAGGAGGTGGTATGGCAGCAGCGGCTGTCAACATATCGACGCTGTCAGTTCCTACGCCGCAGCTAACTCCGGATCCAACTCCGCTGTTCGTGGCGGCATTCATACGCGAGACCATGTACAGTGTGTCCGGAATATCGGGCATGTGACGCGAGCGCCGCATTCGCATTAGTTCCGCCTGATGATGCGAGGAAGCCATGCGGTCTTCCAGCAGCGCTTTCACCTCTTCGAAGTACGGCATAAATAGACGCGGCCTCACAAATAGACCTTGATTTTTTCCGCCGCGTATCCAAGCGTTCACACGCAAATTCTCGCGCTCGTCGCCAATCATGTGGGAAGGTGGTGTGCTCACTAGACCCCGCCGTATTGCCTGTCCCAAGACCTCGCTGTGTGGAGGCAACACATGGTCCATCCGTACTAGCGGCAGCAGTTCCGAGAGGATTTCGCGCAACTCTACATCACTGAGATCACGTTTTTTGACTCCTTTGCGCGCCACTGAGTGCGCTGTGTGCGAGAGCAGGTTCGGCTCACGGTCCTCCATACGTCGTATAAGCTCCTGTTCGCCCCACTTGAGTACCGCCTGCAGCACCTCCAACTCTGAAGCCTGCAGAAAATTGCTTTGCAACACGTGTATCAACTGCGCCTTGTCCAGCTGGTGCAATACGGGCGACGCACTGACGGCAGCGAATTCCTCGCGCAGATATTGGCACGCCTGCCGAAATACCCACGCCGAGCCATGTGGTTGGCAGCCCCACTTCAGCACCGTTGGCAGTGTATCGAGCGACAGCCACTCGAGTATGAGGTCTTCACAACCCTGCGCCAGAATGTCTAGCTCGAGAAACCGGCCGATCTGATAGAGTTCCATAGCCTCCTCTAGCGGTGTGGGCCGCGCGCGTCCTGTGTTCGTCAACGCGTGCACCTCGCCTAACGATCCGGCCGAGTTTCCTGAGCCGGCCCCGCGCAATATCAGCGACAGGTCGACCGTGTCCAGGTAGATGGCGTGCAGGAGCACGCGCGCATAGCGCTTCGGTATCACTGTCTCATCCAACACAATTCGCGTCGGCACATGCAGTGTGCGCTCTGCATACTCTTCTATATTGCGGGTGCGCCGTGCAATCAGACTACGAAAAAACGGAGATCGCGCACTCAGAACGGCCTTATGGCATGGCAACTCCAACTTCGGTCGGAAACCGTACTCCGAACTACCTGAGTCGGGGCGCTGGTAGTCATTACCCTCTGCTGTGAAAACGAGTGCCGCGTCCGCGTAATCTCCAGTCTCTAGCAAGTAGCGTAGATCGTGTTCCAGTGGATTGGGCGTGCCAAAATCATCGCCCAACTGCCGCAACAGATTTATGTCGATGCTCGGATCGTGCGGGCACAGATCGCCAGTGTACAAGTATCGCAACAGCGAGGAGAACAATTGTACGTCGATTGGTGACGAGGACAGTTCCAGACAGATGCGTGCGCCGAAACCCGGACAGCCGGAGAGCAGATCACGAAAGTAGGTACAGCGCGAAGAGAGAATGGAACGATGCACCGGAAAGATGGAGCCACGAAAAACTAGATCACAGTCGGTGCACATTTTCATGTCGTAGATCGCCGCCAGGTCTTGCTTGTATGTAGTGGCCGGCGGACGCGCCAACTCAGCTTGCACCTGCAACACACCAGATGTCACATTTTATATGCTGAGAACACACTTCAATCAGAAATTCCTACTTACCGATAAATCCCTCAAGGCGGCCAATGCCTCGTACTCTTCACAAAGCGCCGCCAACTCCAGTGGCGCCCAGTCGGAAACGAAGTCGCGCAGAACACGCGCATGATCACAGGCCTTTGAAGAGCGTCTTCGACGTATGAACTTCCGCTTGAGTGTCGCAAACCCTGTCACGCGTTTTCGGCGCTGCTCACGATAATGTGAGCTACCCATGACGCCGCCACTAGAGCCGCTTACAACGAGACTACTCATGTGGCCGCTCCCAAGGCCTCCGCCGGGACCACCGCCACTGCCTGTGGCGGTCATGCAGGCAGCAGTGGAGGGCAGTAAGAGCCCGCCGCTATTCGTGCCGCTGCTACCGCTGGCGCTGCCGGACGCAGCTGACGCCATCGGATAGCCGCCCGTCGAAGTATTTGCTCCCATCTGCACTAATTCAAGCTGTTTCGCATGTACATAAGTATTTGGTCTAACTGAAGGAAGGCGTTGGGAACGTTTGTCGGACTGGGCTGCTGAGAATGCAACGTTGCACTTCTGAGACTATACCAGCTGCCGAGATATACGCTGCTCGGAGACTGTTGATTCACACACTCAAGGTTGCCTCATTCTTACTAGTTGAGTTGTGGCGTTTTGTTGTTGTGTGCTGGTCACTAACTTCTTATTCTTCTTGAATTTGCTTTGGTCGTCCTGCGCTTTGCTGCCGGCTGCATTTACCAGGTGAGATTCATTTTAAACGAGACTGCAGAGGACAAATGCATGTATGTAGATAAAGGATGAAATTAAATAATGTAAAATTTGTTTAGAGGAACAAAGTGTAGCGTATAGCATTTTTTTTCTTTTCATTTGTTTTCTTGGTCTTCGGTCTTCCTCTTTCATAACCTCTATGAAATATGAAATTATGAATTCCAATTCCGCAGATTAGCTCAGGCCTTGGTAGTCTTGCACATAGAATAAACCGAAAAAGAGGAAGAAGGAGGGAAATGCAAACCATCCCCAACCGAATCAGAGAAACGAGTATATAAACGGAAAAAAACAATAAAGAACGCGCGCAAACTCAACTGACGACGAATGAACAGCAACGATGACGATGACGATGCCGATGGGGTTGGGGTTGGGGTTGGCATTGTTGATAGTGATAAGGATGGGGTGTGGAGCGCATGGAAACCTTGACCTACTTCGAGTGTTCGGCAAAAGAATAAATAAAATAAAATACAACAACAACACAAAACAGAGCAACAGTAAAGGGAAAAACGGCAACGAGAAAGTGCAGCATCAAATCGTGACAAGAATTCACAACATACAAAAGCGTGCGAGGTATGGAAGAGGAAGGTATGTGATGAGACAAGCAAAATGCGTGGAAACTAATCAAATTAAGACGTTTGACGACAAGCGACGGACGACACACTTGGCAGAAAATGCAATAAAAACCGAGCGCAGAAAGTGGACAGACGACGACTGACTGTGGATGGTTGTGGTGGCAAAAAAAAAGGCAAACAAGTGGGCATCCGGACTTACATAGCTGCGGGGCTTGGACTTAGCTGTGTGCAATGCCGTGAACATTCTTTGTTGAAGATGATTGCAAGATGTGCGAAATCCACTATCGACTAATTGCATTTCCCACCCTTCTCTCACACAAAACTGTGCCTGAGGAAGATCTTAAACGAACAAGAGCAGACGCAGCGGCAAAATATGTAGAAATGGAAATGAAGTGGTTGAGTGGGCGTTTGAATTGTCTTGTGCATTTACATACATACAGACATACATTGATAGCTAAAGTGTAACACGAAAGTGAAAACTTTTATTTTTTTTTTTTAACACCCATATTTACACACATTAGAGATAGCTAAACCATTGCTATTCGGAGGAACACCAGTCTAGGTATTAGGGCAAACCTTGAAGGAAACAACGTAGGCAACAGAAACAGAAACAACAACAACAACGTCCGTCCAAAAAGCAAAAACAGCGCAAAGCGGAAACAAGAGAGTATAAAAGCAACAACAACACACAACAAAAAACTAAATTACAACAAGAAGAACAACAACACTTGACAAAGCAAGCTAGTGCATGCACGTGCAACTACGTACATGTGTGTGTGTATGTTAACCATGGGAATGAAAGCGGACGAGCAAGTGAACCAGAGTGAGTGGCGATGAGGGTCAACAACGCGTTTTCACTTTGCGGAAAGAGGGATATTTTTCGTTTTTAGGCCAAAATTGCAAAAGCAAGAAATTGTAGTGTGCAACAAAAAGGGCCAATAACAACAATAAGAGAAACGGCAAAAGAGGGCGTAATCGGCTCGGTAACAACAACATACGATGGCAACGTTGGCTGAGGCGAAGGCCAAAAATCGCCCGACAATTGCGGCCAAAAAATAGGGTTATCTCCACATAAACTCGAGCGTTCTATTCGAAAAGATAAACGACGAAAAGCAAAAAAAAAAGGCAACAACAAAAACAAGTTGTGGGCATATGTATATTTTTATGCACCTTTTTGTTGCAGCCGTTGCTCTCGTTGTGCGTGTTGTTTTTACAGCTTACCTACGGACGAGACGAAAGAACCCCTTTTAATAGCAACACCACACACTACACGCGCCCACACATCACACAATATTAAAATTTAAGGTGGTTAGAGGAAATGATGACGATGATGACAAACGCACTTACACACTCGCACACAGGGAGTAAGAGAAAGGGAAAGAGTGATAGAGAGACTTGGAGTGACATGGCGACGTTGGTGCGCGTGAGTGCACAATTTTGTTTACTTGCATCTTTTGCTAAGCGATTGGTGTATTCATACGTGGTGGGTCCGAGTGGTACGGAGTGAAGAGAGACAAAAAAAAACAAAAATGCCAATGGCAGCAGATGTGCAGAATTGTGTGTCAGGCACCGACCGTTACCAGTGGCAGTCTCAAACGCCGCCGACAGCAGCTGCCTTACAACGACCACGTCGCCAACATTTCCACCTTCAAATCTAACACCGTCCGCCACTTTATAGACAACGACAACAAGAGCGTCATAACTTCTTAGTTCAGCGCTTAGCTAGCATCCACGGAAAGAGAAACTTATGCAAACACACTGATAACGAAATGGGGCATTAATAGAGGGAAGGACAGACGGACAGACGATTGGGCAGAGCAAGATAGAGAGACCGAATAAATACTTATGTTGGATGTGTAAACTGCGGTGCATAGACTAAATGGGCGAATTAAGAAGCCTCAAGCTTTGCGCTAGTTGAGGGAAGCGAGCAGCCGAGAGTAAAAGGAGGGCAAGAAGGCTTTTAAATTGAGAAGTTAGAGAAGGCAGAGATTTACGCAGGAGTTCACTGCCAGTGCAACACTAAATATTGCTGAGGCATAGTCGGACATTGCTTGGTAATGCGTGACAAGTAGAGGGTGGCAAGTGGCGAGGTGGTGTGCCAACAATTTTTGTAATCAACTTAACGCATCATAAAACTCGGAATCTCAAGGAGACGCAATAAATTACATATTTTTTGTTATTATTGTTGTTGTTTCCTTTTCGACTTTCTTCCCTTCCATGTAAAGAAATGTATACTCTGTTCACTCTCATCGTAACCCATTGTTTGGCTTTGGTAGTCAGTTGGCTAGTTCTCCATTGCGTGTGCGACTCCCAAAGGACCAAATCAATCTCCTAACTACGACGCCCCATCGTAGTGATTTCGTAAGTTACAAAGTTCTTTTCAATGTTTGGGCCATCAGGCGAATAAGGATTTCATTTTGGATACAAAACTAGAACATTCTGAGCTTGCATGGTTGGAGTATAAAAATCGTCAGGTTGCATGTGGAATGGCAGCGGTTGATAACTGTTCCTCAGAGAGTGGTCGCATATTTGTTCCGGAACTACCCGACATCAGTCGGCCATTTGATCACAAGTTAGAGGATATACTGGCCACCAGCTGGGAAAGACGTTTACTTTAGATTGCTGGTGTTGTCGCCCTCTAGCTCAAACAGATTTTGGGGAACTATTACCAACTCTTGTGTACGATACTAGGACCAGTTCTCACACTACAAGAATTATTACGCCCCGACAGCTGTTAGTGGTATCTATCAGCATCACTTCCATGACCACCACTACGCCTACGCCACCTGATTCTCCTACACCTACAGACACACACAAATTCTTTGCAGGTGACAAAATTTTTCACTTTGGCACATCTTCACATTTCACAATTCACTTGACGCGAAAGCGTACAAAAATAAACTCTCGAAAAAAGCGAGCTACCATTTTAATTTAAGAAGTCGACTTTTTCCTTATTTATTTTTTCCCATTGAGGATTGCATAAAAACGCTGGCAATTTTTTTTTTTTCTTCACTGACTTTTTCTGTGTGTTGTCTGTGCTCCGCGTACAAAACCTAACAGCAAACGACTGAACACACGAGCGGGGCGCAAGCAACAGAACCAATAAACATTTTCCTCGTCTTTTTTCTTAGATTTTAACTTTGGCATTTTGAAACATTTGCAGGTATTTTCGTTTTAGCGATTTATTTACGTATAGCGCGACAATAGTTGGTACACAATAACTTACTTTCACAATTTGGTTATTACATCTTTTTGTTGCATTTTGTGTTGCTGCTGAAAAAAAAAAATTTTCACTTTTCCTTCTACACCTCTTCAAACGTCTCACTGATTCTACTGCTACTACTTGCTCTGCTTCTTGTGCTACGTGACGATAGCCATTCACATCCTCAATGGCATTCAAATTAATCAGCTTAGAGTTGCCATAATGAACGATAAATAACGATAACACAGAACAATGTGGCCAATCGAAAGCAGCAATCGAACGAGCCAGCAGTAGCGCGTGCTGCCAACCCAGTAAACGGATTTGTGTTGATGCTAGTTCGTAAGGAAATTCGATTTGTTTTCGATTCGTTTTATTCAAGTCAGAGAAAACTTACGAAAATGTATTCTCTTAAATATTTTGAAGTTTGACGGTACGAAGAAAAATCCTTGTTCCAAATACTGAGTAGGAAAAAAATACAATGATGCTATGTAAGTTCGTGAATTTTTTCTCGTTGTACTACTATTGGCTTTGCGTTTGTGTGTGTAGAAGAATCTGCTATTTTCCAAGGAAGCGCAGAAGGCTACAACAACAACAACAAAATTGCTTAGCAGCACGAACTGAAAAGCAATCCTTGGAAATATGCAAGTCCAATAAATGCACAAAAAAATTACAATTAACAATTAAAGAGGAGGCGTGTCCGGGCCGCCGTCATTCGTGACCTGCCGGCAAAGCGTTCGGAAACGTTCTCTTCTTCGAATGTTTGACTTACTTTTTTGTGTTTGTTTTTTACTAAATTTACTATTTTCTTGTTGTGGTTTTGTTATCAGCGCTCATCTAACAGAAACAAAAAATTGAACTAAATGAACCTACTAGTGCCGCGTCAATTTGTGTAGGTGTAAAAATCTCGTCTGTGCCGTTTTTTCCCCACACTCGAAACGTGTCCCTCGCTATTTCTGCCTCTCTCACTTCATCATACTCGCTACCTAGCAAGCTAATTCATTTCTTCTGTATTATTGTTGTTTGTCTAATACACAACGAAAATCGACTGATTCTGATCATCATTGACGTTCATCGTCGTTCCTCGGTTTCCCACCCGTCAGTTTTTAGGTGGTGGTGGTGAGGCCGCAATCCAATTAGCCACATAACCGAGTTGACATATCAATTAACGCAGACCACTGCAACTGGCCTTGCTCAGGCCATTTTCAATTGGCCCAGTGGCGTGTCAATTTGCGCCCTTCTCGGCGTTCATCGCGCACGCTTGTCAACACATACAAAGCGTTCGGTCACTCGCCCCACTATCAGTCACCATTTATTGTTTTCAGTCTGCTCTGCGTCATCGATGTCTGAAATTAACGCTGAGCCATGTTCAAAGTCTCGTCCCGACTGTATTGGTCAACAAATATGGTAAAAATGCCAGTTTAGTGTGGCGGGCACTCATTTTTATTAGTTTTAATTGCGCTCGCGTACTCAGCTTTTTAACCAAGCGTATAAATGAGTGAGCAAGCAGATAGGCAAGCTGCAGAGCAGTTTTATCTCTGTTTCTTGCTCATTCGTACTTTTGTTGTTACCCGATATTGAGCGCATTTGCGTGCAATAACACCAACAATAGCAGCAGCAATCACGCTCTTTTCGCTCATCGTCGTCGGTGGAAGAGTGCGCAAATATTCCACTCCGAGTGATAACCGGCAACGGATAGCGACAATTTTTACTCGTCTGATTGCTTTGCTTTACTTTGCGATGCTTTTCTTCATTCCAATTAGTTTGTGATTTGCCAACTGCGCTGCCGGTTCAATACGTCTTTAGGTAACGTGGCTTGTGGACTATTTCGCTTTAAAACTTTTCGTTTTCATATTACTAGCATTTTGTTTTGGTCGTGTTTTTATTGTTGTGCACTCATTTACGGGGTTCTTTTACGCCTAAGAGAGCTATCTTTATTTTGTAGTATTACTTTTATTGTTTTTGTTGTCACTTACATACATCGTGTAGGGAGTTTAACCCGAGGTCTCTTCTTTCGCAGACCAAACGCGTTAAAATCTACAATAAGCTCAGAGTGCCAAAGAAGACGATTCACAAGCATTAAGTTTAGTGCGAGCTTTACAAAACAAGTCAAAAAACTCTCAAAACAGAAGTAAAGTATTTACGAAGAAGACAGACAAGAAAAAGAAACAAGTTTAGCGAAGGTCATTCGTAAGCAAAACTGGACATGACCACATCCAGAACGATAGATCGACGATCGTCAGATGCGAGCGACACATCGCCGCCACCACCAGCTGGTGTCGAAAGCGCGGGTGCAGCAGTGACCACGCTTGGCAGCATCACCAAGCGCGATTCTGAGGACGATTCGTGGGCCTCGAATGGTTACGACTATATAAACCCGTTCGTATATCGCGTACAGATCGACAGTCGGATCGAGTTAGCCAAGGTAAGTGAACGACTGGTCAAGGAATGGCAAGGGTCGCCCGGTTGGTGGGTCGATTAAAGTTCTATAATCACTTCTTGTTTCACCAAAAGCATGATTGTAGGCAACGCATTTTTATTAGATGTTCAAAGCCAACAAATCCTACCGCTATTCCCTAGCGAAAACAACATTAGGTATTGTTTCGGAAAGAAAGAAATATCAAGGAAAAACAGTGTATAATTGTTGACATGAAATTTGGAAATATTGCGCTATGAATCCTCGGTCCTAGATTAGCTGCCCAATGTGCTGTGCTACTGGGGACCGGTGGGTTTTTCAATTATTTTTGACATATGGGAACAACGGAAATTGTGCATGTGAAATGCAGCGAAGGTCTTCGTACTGCCGGACATTGTTTATCGTGTGGAATTTTTCAGTCATGCGCTTCATCCAATTTCAACGCGAGTAAAAAAAAAGTAGCGAAAAAAATTAATATATATATGGTCTTCACTTCTTATCCTATGCTATTCCATTCTGGGTTGTTCGTTTGAGCCGTGGAGCGAACTTGTTTTTCAAAATATTAGAGGCTTACTGCAAATATTTTTTATTCAAATTCCAGAGAGAAAACTACATTCATTCATTGTAGTCGTTAGTTCTTTTACTTTGTTTCTCTGTGATGCAAAACCTTTTTAAAATTGCTAAAAAAAAAAATATAAAAAAATTTAAAAAAAATAAAAAATCGTATGATTCTTTCTCTCTGCCACAATCTCTTTGTTTGTACAGTTTTTGTTGCTATCGCGCGAACCACCCACGCTTTCTGCCAACTGCCCGCGATAGTTATATCAGACACCTGTTTAGCACTGTGTGAATGGCTTTTGCATCTTCTTCACTCTTATTGTTCATCATTATCGGCTCTCTCGCTTTCGTACACTTCGCCAACATTCGATGTACAATTTTTATTCGATACCAACGCGACCCACTGGAAACCCTCACCAATTTGCAACTAAAGAATTATCGATGGCTGTCAGGCAATGTCAATGTAGTGTATACTAATTAACCCCACCCCTTAGTTGGCCTATCGAGCTGTAATTCTTGAATTTGGCTACTATGACCTCTCTTAGCTCTGAGTTCTATTACAAGCGCCGGAATATTTCTCGCGTCATTGTTTTTTTTATATATATAATTTTTTTAACCAAAAGAAATCAAGCGAATTGTTGCATTTTCGGTTCCAGATTCGATTGCCATTTTGATGCCATCATTGTCGGCAGCTGCGTCATCGCGCCTTCGACGATTCGAGGGCATTTATTTCTGGCTGATTTATGCATTTTTGAAATTTGCTTGTAAAATTACAAATTATTGTAATTATGGCGTTGATACTAATTGTGGAAACAAAAATTATTATCTAGGTTGTTCGTTGCTTTAATTGAATTTTTCATCACTCTTAACGGAGACACTATACTAAAATTGGCTGACGTTGACTGACTGCTCATTGTTTTGTGATGAACTGCGATTAAATTTTTCCAGTTGAGTAATATGTGTCTAATGGCCTGATGTTCTAGAGGTGATATTACAACACAGCAAAATAGTATAAGATTATGTAAAATTCCACAAGCCAAAGAGTGAGAGACTAGATTACAGACCGTTGAACGAACGTGAAGACGGAGATTGAATGACCGCATAGCCTTCTCTCTTCCACATCATACCAGTCGAATAGGCAAACACTTTTAATTTCTTAGGTCTTTCAGCTCGACACACTTCATTTGATTTGATTCGATTATGCGATATGGTGGTGCCTGCGAGTGTCAACCATTTTCAATGATTGCCCCTTCACTGGAAAACCAATATTGATAAGCGGAATTGCTCAGTTTTGTTATTTTATTATTGCTGCAGTCTTCATCTTTGGTTGTACTGTGTGGTGTATTTTATTTGAAATGGTTCACAAAATTTTTCTTCGTTCTGTTTTTTTCTTTCTTTTTTTTTTTTTTTTTTTTTTGTTTTCTACTATTAGCTGGTCCCGTATAGAATTATGATTTTATATGTTCAGATTATAATGATTAGCTTATGCAATTAAATTAAATAAAGATTAAATTCGCAGATGAAAACCAGGAAATCCAGATGAGCAAAACCATCCTCAAATAAACGTTAAAAATCAGAAAACCAGTAAAAAACTTGTTTGCCATAGCCTATCGTCGTCGTCTGCTCTTTTGCCTCATCGCCATAGTAATGTGATTGATTCTTCCGCTTTGAATTCGTTGTTATGGATATTTGATGGTTGTCGTTGATCGACTCGTTTCTTCATCGTTAGTGAATCCAACCGAGCCACAATAGAATCGCACTCAATGAACTGGTTAGTTGCCAACTTGTTCAATACTCACCGATCGCCGTTCGTTTTTTTTATCAGCGCCAATGACGCAGCCTCCAACAAGTGTCAAGTCCCCCGTAACGGTTTGGCAAGACTTCGTGCACTCGGTTCGGTTATCTCGTTGGCTGGCATACTTTCATTCACTTCGATCTCTGCCAGTTGCCTTTGTTGTTAAACTTGATCTGTTCTCCTTTTGTGTGTTTTGTTTTGTTTGTCTGTGCACTCGCTTTGCCATTCCATACTTCAATGACATATAGTTCTTCAACCCATGGAACTTTGTTCTAATGCGTATCGCTGGCGTTATTTCAACGCCCACCAAAGACGTTGTCTTGCTCTTTGTACCACTCGAAAAGAAAAGTTTTTTCTCCTCTACTTATTTATAAATAAATTAACGCGAATGTATGCATTTAAGACGGGGTCTTTTATTGCTTGAACCTTGAAAAAAAATTCGAAAACAAATTTTTTGTGTTGAGGCCGAAATAAATAAATCGCACCTCGTTTTTCGGCGTAAGTATGTATGTTTCTGTTTACCTTTTTAAACGCCGTTTATCAGCGCGCAATGCCAAACAGCAGCACTTTGAGGTTTATTACCTCTATATCTGTTTTCTGTTCAGTTCATATTGTTGAATCTCCGACGACACACTTTGATGACTTGCAGTGGCAGTGCGCTCCCCTTTGGCCTGGTGAAGGAGACATGGAAAATACATATATCGCATCCATAGACTTAAAGCGTGAATAATTCATTCGTGTATGCCTCATATAGACCTGGGGTTACATTTTAGGTTCTTTGAGCTAATGTTAAACTCTACTCTTTTTAGTCTAGACCCCTTTTCTAATAATTGTGTGCTTTATGGACAGATTTATATACTGACGTTACTGCTGCTGCCGTTGCGTGTCGTCGGCTGTGTGGTCTCATTGATTTCGGCATGGATGTTCGCCTGCATCGGCCTCTATGGCCTGACCCTTGACGATCTGAAGGAGAGGCCGTTGTCCGGTTGGCGAAAGTGAGTTTGACAGTAGTGGTCGCGTGGCGTGTCGATGTGCAATTAAAATTAAATGTCGCCTTTTGTAGACAACTGCAGAATCTAACCGCTGGCGCAATGCGCCTGGTTTATGCCTCTGGTTCGTTTCACCACATTACGACAAAGGGTAGTAGGGCTGATCCAAAAGATGCGCCAATTCTTGTGATAGCACCGCACTCCTCATACGTGGACTCGATCATCGTGGTAGCGGCTGGACCACCGTCGATTGTGGCAAAGCGCGAGACGGCCGACATTCCACTGTTGGGGCGCATCATCAACTTTGCGCAGCCCATCTATGTGCAACGCGAAGATCCCAATTCGAGGCAGAACACCATCTTAGAGATTGTATCGCGCGCACGTTCACCCGAAAATTGGCCGCAGGTTGTCATCTTCGCTGAGGGCACCTGCACGAATCGCAGTGCACTGATCAAGTTTAAGCCCGGTGCTTTTTACCCAGGTGTGCCGGTGCAGCCTGTACTGCTTAAATATCCCAACAGATATGACACGTTCACATGGACATGGGATGGCACCGGAGTGTAAGTTTTCTTTCTGACTGTTTGTTTCATCGATAAACTTCTAAATGTCATTTCTCTTCCACAGTTTCCGCCTTTTGTGGCTGACAATGGCAAAGTTCTACAATCGCTGCGAGATCGAATACCTACCGGTTTACACACCATCCGCGGTCGAAAAGGCCGACGCAAACCTCTTTGCAAACAACGTGCGAGAGGTCATGGCGACGTAAGCTTCTTGCCATGCATACATTTCCTTGATGAGAATGTTTATGAAACTTCCTTTTATCAACATAGAGCGCTTGGTATACCCACATCCGACTACTCCTTTGAAGATGTCATTGTCATGAGTCGGGCACGCGAAATGAAAATCCCATTTCCAGGCGACATAGTGGAAATCGAACGCACCCTCCAGCAATTGGGGTAAGTAACCGGCCATAAAATGACTTAAATGAAATTAAATAAACTAAAATACTACTGATGATTGTCACCTCAACAGACTCATTGATTCGAACATTAATGTAACACTTGTTGACGGTTTCCTAGACATATCTAACACTGATAAACTGGACATAATCACCTTTGCCGAGTCACTCAAAATCGATTCGAAGAACCAAAGCCTACACAAGTTATTCGCACTGCTGGATCATGTACGTTAAACCACTTCTTTTATTTTGAACATTTTATTCCTGAAATTCCCGTAAATTGTGATAAGTGTAGAAGCTTCCGTAGTTATCTCAATATTGTTTTTTAGGGTACGCGTAAGCTTGAGTGAATAACGGAACTATTATAGGAACACTAATGTGTCTGTCCGAATCTACTGGATCGATTAGGTTCTGTGGTATATCAAATGAAAGGGCTTATTGCAAGGGTCTCAAATAATTTTCTTTCATAATTTTAAAATAGTTTTAAAGTGAAATAAGAAAATAACTGATAACGTAAACCACTGAGCCAAAAAATTTGAAAAAAAAGAATAAAATAAAATACAGGAAATAGTTCTTTACTTATAGAGGGCAAAACCTACAAGAAGTCGTTAGCTGAACATAACGTGGTAATTCGTACTAAAAAGTGCAGCATTTCTTGAAGTCACTCAAAAAAATTGAGTGAGTGAGCGTAAGTGAGTTTGGGTGTGATTGAGTGAGCGTTGTGTTACAATTACTTGCCTAACCAAAACGAAATGAGTGGCTATGATTGAATATTTCGCTCGGCTTGTGTGTGGTTAAGTGTGTTTTCAATAGAGTTCAAGGAATACCGAATATATATTCGGTAACATATTCAACGTGCCGAACGTGCTCTCCACGCGAGGTCAACTCTCACTTGGCTACATATTTTTTTAGTTTTCATCTTGGATATGCCTCGTTCCAAGCCGTTTCAAATCTACTCAACTAGCCTGGAAGAGTGGTGTTTTTATCGTGTAGTGCAATAATAATTCAATAAAGGCCCAATCATTTTTGGCTACTCCAAAATGTTCTACATATAAATATTTTGTTGCTACAATACACACTTTCTCCACTTTAGCGCCGAGCGGGCACCGTTAGTCTCAAGAGTTATCTGCTCTGCTCTCTGTTTTGTAAATTGCAAAACGAAAACATGTTAACCTTTTTGCGGGCGCTCACAAAGGTATGTGTACCAAATGGGTTATGTGCCTTTGGTAGATTTCTAAAGCTATTTTGTAATGTTGCAGATATACAGCGAATCTAGTCAACGCATTTCGCGTGAGAGCTTCGTCAAACTTATGTGTCATGCCGGTGGCAAATTGAACGAACAAAATGCCAATGCGCTCTTCTTCGCAGTGGACAACACGAACCGGGGTTACATTTCATTTGGTACGTACTAACAATGCATTAAACAATGTTTTGAATGATTCCCTTATTATACAATTCGACAATTTACCAACAGATCAATTTGAAAACCATACCAAAAGTGCGCCGCAATACCAATACCTGTATCAAAAACATGAGCATATTCGACGAGCGCCCCAGAAGACTTGAGTTCATTAAGTGGTGAATGAATGAATGAATTTTTGAATATTTGAGGAATATATTGTATACGTTTAATGACCAGAATGAAACGTCAATTCAAACTCGAACGACGGATTGAATGAAGATTGCAGCTGTAAAGTCGTCTTAAGCTCGTGTAACTTTTTGTATGCGAGCTTTGGTTCTTAGAGTTAATAATTTATTTTGTACTCTTATTGTTACTTTTACCATATATATTTTTTATAATTCAAATTTCTACTTTCATTTTACGATAGAAATCTGCAATTAGTTTGTACGCTACACTATTGTTGCTCTAGCCGACTCTTTACATTCTAGTATTGATGATTTTGACGTCGCTATTGTCGTCTATTCCAAAAACAAACCAAAAACGAATATTGGGTATTTAGCATTAGTTTTTAGTACACTTGTGTTAACTCATATCCTTTCGGAGCGTAATTTGATAAGGGCCAAATATGAAAACAAGAAAATATTCTAAACTAGCAAAACGAAAGTATATTTTAGAACAAAATTTACCACCAACATACAAGTGAAGATTGTCGCCAAATTTTCTGCAGCGGATTCACACTATAATTATATATTACATTATAATTATAAAGTAATTTTTGTTATTTCTTATGACAATTTTTTGTCGTCACAAAAAAAAAACCATTTAATGACACAGATAGTTGGACATGAAGTCAGTCGCACCGTTTCGAACACGAATGTATTTTTGCTCCCATCGGCTTATTCGTTCCTATTAGACACTTGTTTTTTTTTTAATATATATTTATTTTTATTTTTATATCCAGCGCAAGATTTAGGTAGCAGCTATCATAAAATGTATGCGTACCTCCTATACACGCAAATTTAGTAGGTAGTAGTAGTAGTACCAAGTTTACAACCAGAGACAGTGGTGCATTAATAGAGTTTATTGTACTTAAGCACTTGATGCACTGCATTTCCTTTTTCATTTAATTTTTATTCCGATGTCTCAAAATATTAGTGTTTCAATAGCTAGCAAGTAACGATATAGACCCGTATTACACTAGACAAATCAACACTCTTATTCTCTCTCTCTCTCTCTCTCTCAACCAATGTTCGTTCAGAAGGGAAGTGCGGCGCTACGATGATGCAAGATTAGGAATTATGATTGCGCGTAAAGTGCAAAGAAAGTGTAAAGAACTGTCAAAAATGTTGACAGCTACTGAAGATAATGTAATAACTCAGATCAATGCCAAAGAGGAATTAACGATTACTTGAGAGAGAGTTGATTTCCCAAGTGTAATACCCGTCTTACAGTATAATTCGCTTAATTGCATCTATACTCAGTTGCACATTCAAGACAAATGCAAATTTAATTGCACATTGGCGATAATTGTATGCATTCACTTGTAAAAGTAGGATGTGCAATTAAGCACATTATACTGTATAGAACCATCGACATAAATAACATATATGTAAATGCAGTTTGTTCAACTGAGTTGCAGATTTTAAACATTAAAATTAAACAATTCTCTAATGTCTGTGAGTAAAATGAATTATGAATTATTATTATTGTATAATTGATATTATTAATTTAAGCTGATGATGATCCAATGAATGAAGATGAAATTTAACATATAAGAGAACAAGAGTATACTGTGCTCAAAGATCTATATATATAAATATATATATTTATTATGTAATGTATGTACAAGAAACATTTGATTTTGACAGGTGTTTGCCTTGAATATAGATTTTGCAATAAGAAAAGCCATCGAACAATTGTAACAAAGTGATAGGACCAACGAGTGGCGCCAGTGTGAAGCGAATCCTTACTGGGCCAAGTTAAGATTTTCCGGCCTGTACCTGTATCGATGCTCCTCTGCATATGCAAAAACGTAAAGTTTACAATATTCACAACCTTTTGCTTCAATACTCAGAAATGGACCGACGCCTGAAAATTGTTTTAACCAATCATCCGAAGATTGTGATTTCTGTTTGGCAGTAATTAACCAATAACGATTCGAATAGATTGTAATACATATAAGCATAAAAATTGTATAATGCTCGTGCTTGGCTACAAACCCTTCTTCGGGGGGCTAGCAACGCGCTGCATTGAAAATCTTTTCGGGGGCGTTTCATGCAGTCGACGTTGGCATACGCCCCGATAATTTACATTGTACGCAGCACATCTCGGCGTTGGCATTTTCAATCGAGTCTTGAGCGAGTAAAGTACGTGAATTAAGAGCTGAGGAAATTCGGGTTTTCTAATTAACGAAGGCCGTTGACAAATGTGCCAGTGAGAAGTGCAAACATCAAATTGCAAAATGTCGCAGCAAAGGCTGGGACTCAGTTTCTTTGTTGCAACCATTGTGATTGCTATTGTGGTCATCGCAAACGTGCAAGGATTCGTGAATTCGTATGTGCTAATTTACTTTAGTTTTATATAATTTGCATTTTATTTATTATACTGAGTTGAGCATGATACTCAAATGTTGAAAATTAATATGCAGACCAAAAATCGTAACAAAAGACGGCAATCTGATCTTCGAAGCCGGCTTCAATCGCAACATCAGTTTCCGACTGACTGGGAAATCGCGTTTGAATATCAACGATGAATTTGATCTCATGGAGCTAATGCTAATGCTTAGCAATAAGAAACGTGCAATCGGTGAGAAGGACGAGTGGACGATGGTCGAGGAGGAGTCCATTTTGCGGCAGATGGCAACCGATTTTTCGGCGATGCGTCTACGCGCATTCGGCCGCGGCGGCTTGGAGTCGCGTGTTCGCAATCTACAAAACCGGTGAGAGTAGCTGTGTATATGCGATTCTGGATATAATAGGACTAGTAAATTATTTATATTTGTATTCGACAGGACACGCACAGCCAACACTTTGTTGCGACGCTATCAGTTACAGCTGCGCAATGTGGAGACGAAAGTGCAGCGCATCACCACGCAGCTGGACCTGAATGGCTGCCAGAGCAGTCCCTGTGAGAACGGCGGCAGCTGTTTTGCAACTTTTGGTGGTTTCGCGTGCAAATGCATCAATGGATTCGAGGTGGGTGATTAGCAAAAGAACAAAGCAAATGTGGGGCGTCTTTAGGGGGCGTATTCTTAATTTCCGGTTATTACCGCTCAAGTGCTGTTTGCTTTTTCGCAGGGCTCGAAGTGTGAACGTGACGTGAACGAATGCGCTTTGTATGACAGCACCGATCTGGGCTGCCAGAATGGCGCGCAGTGCATCAATCAGTTCGGCGCGTTCAGCTGCATTTGTACGCCGGGCTGGTACGGCGTGCACTGTACGCAGCGGAAGGGCGACTGTTTGCAGGCGTCCACCTGGGAGCTCTGCGGCCACGGCACTTGTGTGAGCAGCAACGACGACTTTGGCTATAGGTGCCTCTGTGAGCCGGGTTGGAAGTCCAATGGATTGACGCCAGCTTGCACGGTGGACGTGGATGAGTGTACCTCAGAAACAGTTACGCACTGCTCTACCAAATGCATCAATCTGCCCGGTTCGTTTACTTGTGCGCCTTGTGCAACGGGCCTGACTGGCAATGGCGTCGCCTGCCATGATCTCGACGAATGCGCAATTAACAACGGCGGCTGCAGCTTGAGTCCACGGGTCAGCTGCATCAATACATTTGGCTCGTACCATTGTGGTGAATGTCCGGTTGGCTGGGTGGGTGACGGTCGCAGCTGTACGCGGAGCAGTCCAAGTAGTGGCCAAGGTGGTTCCGGCGGTTTCGATGGCGGTGCAATCACCGGGAACAGTTGCGCTCAAGCGGCGAACATTTGCCATCCATCAGCCATTTGCACGGTAATCTCAAACACAGTTGTCTGCAGCTGCCCTGTGGGCATGGTTGGTAGTGGAATCGGCGCGAACGGATGCATACGAGGTACAGCGAACAACTGTAATTCATTGCCCTGCCTGGTGAGTACTATTCCCACTTGAATTCAGTTTTTAATAGTGACGCAATAAAATGTAAACCTACTCCTTTCAGAATGGGGGCACGTGCGTGGATTTCGGTGCCAACTACACCTGCCTGTGCCCGATTGGCTTTCAGCCGCCCAACTGTCAGCCTATCGCAAATCCATGCCAACCGAACCCCTGTCGCCACGGCGGACGCTGCCTTCCAAACGGCGGTACTCAGTTTATCTGTCAATGCGCGCCCGGCTACAAGGATCGCCTATGCAATACGCGCTTCAGCCGTTGCGGCGGCATACTTGTGGGCGCCACCGGTCGCCTGCAGTACCCTCCTGATGGCACTGGATACGAGCATAACGCCCAGTGCGCCTGGGTCATACGTACCAATGAGACACAAGTGCTGAATGTGACCTTCAACGCCTTCGAGTTGGAAGACTCTACAGAGTGTCGCTTTGATTGGCTGCAAATCAATGATGGCCACACAGCGGCAGCACAATTCATCGGTCGGTTCTGTGGACGGCACAAGCCACATGGCGGCCAAATAATATCCTCCACCAATGAGCTTTACTTATGGTTCCGCTCAGACAATTCAACATCCAAGGAGGGTTTCGATCTCGAATGGAATTCGATAGCACCACAATGTGGCGGCGTACTCGACCTGACGACACATGGAACGATCGCTACGCCGGGTTCGCCCGGAAACTATCCGAAAAATCGCGACTGTCGCTGGCAGCTGCATGCACCAAACCACAAACGCATAAAGCTGACATTCTTCAGTCTACAGATCGAGCGCCACGACAGCTGCAACTTCGATTTTGTTGATATAACTGACACAATTTCGGGTCGTTTACTGTACAAGTTTTGCAACAGCACGAGTCCTGCGCCGCTACTCTTGCCCACTAACAAGGCGGAAGTGCACTTTCATTCGGACAGCGAGGGAAGTGACACCGGCTTCCAGATACACTATTCCACAGAAGAGCGCGTACCCGGCTGCGGTGGTACCTACACCGCCAAGGAAGGCATTATCACTTCGCCCATGGGCGTTTCCGGGCAACAGTTGTCCTGTGAGTACGAATTGCGCATGGCTGCTGGCGAATCTATCTCCATAGACTTTATCGACTTCAAAATGGGCAACGACGATTGCATCGAGCTCTATGATGTGAATGTGATACGTGGTACACGTGATTTGCAAATCAAGCATTGTGGTGGCTACGCCGAAAGCCCTCCGAGCTTCAACTCACTCTATAACACTGTGCAGATTCGGTTTCACTCTAGTGGTAGCGGCAGCTTCCGTCTCAAATACCAAATGTGTAAGTGCCAAAAGCATTGGCTGGTTAATCGAAGCAATTCCTTTTTACCCGTTACTCTCTTCTCAGTGTGCACCTACTTGTTCGAGAGCAGCAGCGGCCTTGTAATTTCACCCAACTACCCCAATTTAACAAACAGCGAACGCCTCTGCACGTATAAAATACTAACGGAACCAAACACGGTCATTGCATTTTCCGCGCTCGACTTTGAGCTGAAGGATAGTAGCCTGCAGGATGAAAATGACTGTGCCTACACCTACTTAACGGTGAGTGTTTACTCCGTTTACACGGAACTAGTTAATACCTGTGTGGATGGAAGGCACTTCTTCACTGCCTTCAATGGCAAGCAGCACGGGAGTTGTTTTTGTTGTAACTTGAATAGTTCAGTTCATTGTGAACGGCGTTAGTTCGTCGGCAAAGTGCCGTTATATTTTGCATTCGCAATACTTGCCGAATGCAGGCATTTTTTAGTCCCTTCTTTGAGGCACATTTCATCCGACTGGGTATTTGTACCAAACGCTTGACTTTTGTCTTTTGTCTTGCTGCACAGATCAACGATGGCTTAGATCGTAACATAATCGGGCCGTTTTGCGGCAACGCAACGCCACCGTTGGAGTTTGTGAGTCAAACAAATATGGTCGTCATATATTTGAAGGCTGGCAGCACCAGCTCAGGTCGCGGCTTCAAGTTCGAGTACAAATCCGTGCCTATCGGCCGAACTGATTGTGGTGGGGTCTACACGAAACCAGGCCAGACCATACGCCTACCCACCAATGAAGACGGCGTTTACTTGAATGATTTGAAGTGCTACTGGATCATTATGGCACCGAATAAGAAGGGAATTCTGCTGAACTGGAAGTCGTTTAATTTAGAGGCCTCCTCCGATTGTACCTATGATTACCTCGAAGTCTTTGACACGCTCGCCATCAACGATGATAACAAGCCGCTGGGGCGTTACTGTGACGGTCGACCGCCACCAAATTTTATGACGCACTCGCGTCAGCTCATGCTGAAATTTGTTTCGGACTACGGCGACGCCGATGAAGGCTTTGAACTCAGTTATGAATTCATCGATCTAAGTCATTGCGGTGGCGCTATCCATGCTTCGACTGGACGTATCACAACGCCAGATTTTCCACTCAACTACACCAACGACATGAACTGCAATTGGATCATATCTGGGCCAATAGACACGCAAATCGAATTACAAATTGAAATGTTTGAATTGGAAGAGTCTGAGGGCTGTTCAGCTGATTGGCTGGAGATCAGGTAAGTGTCAGAGAGCCATTTAAACAGCGTACTGTTAATTTGTTTATTATATTATTATTTTCATTGTCATTGTCCCAACCAGAAACGGCGGTAGTAATTCCTCCACGCTAATCGGCCGTTTCTGTGGAACGAGAATACCACGCAGCATTCCCGCCTTCACTAATCAACTGCGCCTCGACTTCCACTCGAACGCATTTATCAATGCACATGGTTTTCGCATCAGCTGGCGTGTCTACGCCAATGGTTGTGGTGGCAACGTGAATGCCGAGAGGGGCGTTATCACATCGCCCCAATACCCCAACCCCTATCCGAATGATGCGCAGTGCGAGTGGCGCGTCTTCGTGCACAAAGGCTCCGCCATACACTTTACAATCGAGTTTCTATCTATGGAGTACTTTTTCGAATGCTTCTACGATTACTTGCAAATCTTCGAGGGCCAGCAGGCCAAGGGTGTGCCCGTGGCGCGTGTGTGCCGTTTGGAGGATGGCTTGTCACCTATGCAAATTGCAACGACGAAGAATGAGGCGACTGTCGTGTTTCGCACGGACTCAAGCGGTTCTGAACACGGCTTTCGGATGTCCTTCTATACGAATTGCACGCGCACTATAACCGACATGGAGGGCGCCATTGAGAGTCTGAACTACGGCGAGTACAACTACGAGCGCCCAATGAATTGCAGTTGGACCATTCTGGCGCCAAAAGGCAACCGCGTCCTGCTCGAATTCACACACTTTGAGTTTTTGGTTTCCCAGTCACGTGATCAGGATGCGCTCTTCTTCTTCGAGACACTGACCGATGGCAGCATACGCACGCACACCATCACGGAGGCGACCAACTTTAATTCGACGAGCAATACTTTGACCATTGTGCATAACACGACTGCGGTTAGCTTCCGCTTGGAGTTCAAAATGGACGGTTGCATGTATGTCGAACAACGGGACACCGGCGAATTCCAGACGCCCAATTACCCAAAAATGTATGCCAACAACTTAGATTGTTTATGGGAAATACGTACAGAGCCGGGCAAAGGCATTGAGTTGACCGTTACGGGGTTGGACATCGAAAGCAGTGAGAACTGCACCAACGATGCGCTAATCGTGAGTTTTGATTATAAACGTTATTGACATGTTGTTTGGTTATCTGACCTCGCCTTTTAGATCGCCAATCATCCCATTGAGTACAACAACAAAGAACGCCATTGCGGCACGCAAGCCAAATTGGTCATCACCAGTTCCTCGCATCGGTTATACGTCCGTTTCGTCAGCGATAGTGCCCACAATGGCAAGGGCTTCAGCGCGCGTTATCGCACCCTTAAATCACGTAAGTACGAAGGGTCTACGAAGTACTCGTACGAACTTATAACTGATTACTTATCCACTCCCACGTACATTTCAGCATGCGGTGGCCAGATATCCGCCAAAAACGGAGTCATTCAATCGCCCAATTATCCGCAGCCATATCCAATGAGTGCTAACTGCGAGTGGACGATTGAAGTGTCGCAGCATCACGCTATCATATTCGAGCTCGTTGAGCTTGAGATCGAGAGTGGGTACTCGTGTAGTTGGGATTATGTGGAAGCCGTTGACATTTACAACATCGAAAATGGAGAAACAAAGGAGGATGAGCTGTTTAAGTTGTGCGGCTATGAGCTCGATAAGACGCAATGGCAGACGACCTCAAATTTGGCTACGGTTCGCTTCATTAGTGACGAGAGCAATCAATCCAAGGGATTCAAGCTGCTTTTCCGCGAAGCCTGTGGTGAGCGGGTCTATATAGATGAGACAGACTTTGAATATCTGGAGTTCAACCGCCACACGCCTATGAACGAAACGTGCACATGGCATCTGATTGCTTCCGATCCGAAGAAGCACATAATCTTCACGCCAACTCATGTGCAAATTCATCCATCTGCAGACGCGTCTTATCCATCGGAAGGGGACTGCATTGAAAATGGAATAAAGGTAATCATCATCGCATGGTTCTGAAGAGCTTCGAAGTGTTCATTATGAGGACTTCTAAAAACTCTTAATTCTGAGTCCTGAAAAAATCCCTAATGAATGCGAACACGTATTTAGGAGACATCCCAATATGACTCCTAAATTCATCAAAATGCGTGCTAAGCCACAATTAAGGCGAGGCTCTTAGTCGAACTTAGAGTCTTACTTACAATAGTCTGATGGTTGTATTGCTTTTCTTCCCGTAGGTCTATGATGGCACTGAGAGCATTGGCAATCCGGTGGCGAAGTTCTGCAAGTCCCAACCACCAGCGGTTATATCCAAGTCGCATGCGCTCACAATCACGTTGGACACAAACACAATTATGGAAATCGAGGCGCACTACATGACAATGGACTCGATGTGCGGAAGTCTCTACGACTCATTGTCGGGCAAATTCACTACCCCCTATTATCCTGATTCATATCCGGTCAATATTGAATGCATTTGGTATATTGTGGCCAGTGCCGGCAACAGCCTAACGCTCTCTTTCGAGTCCATGGACATGGAAGACTCGGACGAGTGCAATAACGATTATGTGGAAGTGCGCGAGGATAGCGTACGCGGTCCGCTGTTGGGCGTGTTTTGTGGTAGGAATGTCCCGCCGGCCATGACGGGCAGGGAGAGCATTTGGATTAAATTTAAAAGCAATGACGATATCGTCGGCGAGGGTTTCATGGCTTCCTATAATTACGGTGAGTTTATGCGGCATCAGTTTTATTGCAACCCCACGAGCATATCGCTTATTCATCTTGTTTGTTGACGTACGTCCGCAGAGAGGCACAATGAAATTAATGGCACGAACGGTACAATCCAGTCGCCACGCTATCCAAGCAAACTGCTAACTTCCGAGCCGTATAGCTGGCGTATAACCGTTGACAAGGATTACGTGGTTCTGCTGACCATCAAGCACGTCATCGACATCGATGTACCGCATATTAAGGTGAGTAAAAATGTGCCTGAGGTACTGAGGTCCACTAATCTCCACTTACTCTCTCCATTGCTCTTTACTCCAATATGTAGTTCTACGACGGGTATTCCGACATTGGTGCCCCAATCGACTATGCGAATACTCACGTTATCCGATCGAACACGAACATTCTCTACTTTACAGCACTGCGCGGTCCATTCGAACTCGAATGGGAACGTCTCTCCAAGGAGGCAGTGCGTTCAAACCGAACGGCCGAGGAGCAGGCCAAGGTGTGCGGCAAGCAGGCGGTGACCGTTAATAGCACGATTGTCTTCAACTCGCCGGGCTATCCGAATGGCTATGCGCCGAACTTGCAGTGCAGCTGGTTCTTTGTGCCCTCGAATCCGGCCACTCACGCCGTGTTGCAGTTAACCAAGATCGATCTGGAGCAGTTTTCGGAGTGCTTTGCCGACTATGTAGCCGTGTCGGAAAGCTCAGACCTGCAGTCATGGCATCAACTGGACAAAGTGTGCGAGAAGCCAAACTCAACAGTGGCAAAGTCCTACCATGGCAAACCGTTCATCAAGCTGGACTTTGTCACAGATACTGGTATAAACAAGACCGGGTTTTCGTCGTACGTACGCACTGAGTGCGGTTCAGAGCTGTCAGGGCGGCGGGCGCTCGTCAACATTACAAAGCTTATTACGCCGGCCACAATGTTTCAGATGGACTGCGTCTGGACGATTCGTGTGCGTCAGGGACGTAGAGTACGCATCACTTTTGTTGATTCAATGATTCGCGACCCCAATGACGCCACCGCCGCTGCCGCCGCCGCAACCACGCCCTGTCGCTCATTCTTCATGGCGCGCAATGGTTTCGCCGAGGACTCGCCATTCCTGGGCAAGGGAAAGTACTGTGACAACAACATTACTGATGTATTGGAGACAACTGGGAATCGCGCCTACATTCGGTTCAAGCGTTTGGGATACCTCAAATTTCGAGCCTCGTTTCTGTATGAGGAAATAAGCCATGAGTGTTCCGATGAGATTGTGCTCGACGAGGATACGCCGAATGGCAACAGTGCCATTATTAGCACACCGAACTATCCCAATCTACCGAATCCACACTCGGAGTGCGTGTGGAAGATCACAGCGCCTACACACCACGTCATAGCGGTAACGTTCGTCGGCCAATTCGACTTAACGCCGGGCAGCGCACCGATCACCGATGTCTGCGACCATGAATATGTTCAGATGAACGACGGCAGCACCGAGTTGCTGTCCATGATTGGTCGCTATTGCGGCAAACAGAAACCGGACACGGTGTATTCGAGCAGCAACGTGTTGCGCCTGAAGTACTACAACGACGTCTCCGAGCCGCGTTTGGGCTTCAAAGCGACCGTCGCTATTGGACGCTGCGGCGGCACATACTACAGCAACGAGGCCACCATCAGCACTCCGGAGCGTATTACGGTGCTCGCCGACGAGCGCTTCTTCGAGTGCGTCTACACCATTGAGGTGGAGAAGGGCAGCACGATAAGCTTGAATTTCGAACGCGTGCAACTGCCTGAGAGCAACAACTGCACTGAAGTGCAGCATGTGGATCTGCAAGAGATGGATCCGTTTGCCGAAGGTGGCGAGGAGAAAATCACGGATACACTACAACTATGCGGCACCGATCCGATGCGGTACATTGTCGAGACCAACAAGATCATAATTCGCTACAAGTTGCTGGGTCGTAGCCCAGATGTAGGTGACGGCTTCAAGCTGAGCTACAAGGCGATCGGCGCACGGTGCGGGGAGACCATTATAGCCTACCGGGGTATACTGCAATCACCCGGTTACCCGGACGGCGTGCGCTCGCCAACACATTGTACATGGAACCTGAAAGTGCCGAAGGGGCAACGAATTAAAGTGGAGGTGTTAGACTTTGATTCTGGCGCCTCGTCGAATTCATCGTTGCGCGCATTCCGCGGCCGACTGACCTTCGCCAATGACTTCAAAATGCAGTCGATCATAGGTCGCTATGCAGAGAACGCCCCGGCAGCAATTTACTCAAGCGACAACACAATGGGCATTGACGCCTTCCTATTGCCCTTTAATCGGCATCGGGGTTTCAAGCTGCGCTTTAGCGCGGATGGCCTATCGAAATGTCACGATCTGGCCCCGGGCATTGGCAGCGGCCTATTCACGCGGGTAAACAACAGCGTCATTCACTGCAGCTACGATTTAACAGTGGCCGAGAACGAGACGCTTGCTCTGGACATTGTCAAGCACGTGAGCCGGGTCACGCTGATGTCCAATCCATATGTGTGCAGTGTGATCTCACCGCTGAAGCTGGAGCTGAACGGCGTGCAGTTGCTGCCCCGTCTAATGTGTCAGAACGAGTCTATACCGACAGTGCGCCTGCCCTTCAGCACGCAACTCGAGGTGTCCGGCAGCAAACGGAATGAGTTGGACGAATTGCAATTGGAGTTCAACACCTATAAATGCGGTGGCCTCAGGCAGTTGAGCCTGGGGGACAACATAACCATCACACAGCCGGTTATGGAACCGGGCTTCGGCGCCGGCAAACTGGACTGTGCGTGGGCTATTTGGCCGCACAACTTTAATGAGGACAACATCGACGACCTTGCCTTCTGGATGGATGGTGTGCAGATTGAAATCGCGCTGAGTGTTGACTTTCTGGGCAACTGCTCGGATCACTACCTGCTGATTTACAACGGACCCGACCAGAACTGGCCGCATTTGGGTCGCTATTGCAATCAGGCCTCCATCGCTAATATTGTCGTCGAACGCGGCCTGTTCTTCGAATACCACGTGAGCAGCTATGAGCGTAAGTCCACGTTCAATGTCACCGTGAAGCACGGCAGTGGCTGCGGCGGTCAAATCAGTTACCCGTACCGCGACATCTATTTTAGCGAACAATACAAAAACAACGTGGAGTGTGTTTGGGAGATCGAGACGCAAGCCGGTTTTCACATTGGTTTGACCTTTGACGACCGGTTCTATATCGAATCAAGCGCCGGTTGCCGGAAGGACTATCTGAAGGTGCAACAGAAGTCAGTGACTGGTGACGATTGGGTGGACTTGCAGACGATTTGTGGTCGAGAACCCCCGGCATCGGTGAACACCACAACGACCGCAATGCGATTGATTTTCCGATCCGATGGTGATGTCACGGCCGATGGCTTTACGGCCAAATTCGAACGCAACTGTGGCGGCGTGCTGTATGCGACTGAGCAGGCAGCACTGCTTACCAGTCCCGGCTATCCGTTGGAGTACGAGAAGAATCTCTTTTGCAACTACACGATATTGCCGGCGGATAGTGCGAGCACTGGGCTGCTGATACGCTTTCTAGATTTTGATCTAGAGCAACCACCCATTAATAGATGCATGTTTGACAATGTAACCATAACGACCACAAACGAACACAATGCCGTCCACGAGTCCGTTATATGCGGTGTGAAGAAGAAACACGAGTACCGTGCTAAGAAGGCCATCTCCGTTCTGCTACGCTCCGACCAAAGCTTTTCCGGCAAGGGATTCCAATTGGAATACAGCACGAATGTATGCGGCGGCGTGATCACAGAATCCGCATTCGTCGAGTCGCCACGCCAGCACACGGACAACAAATTTCCGCCCAGCAGCAACTGCTACTGGAACCTCACGGCACCGGAGGGCCACAAGATCATTATAAAATTCGAAGAAATCGACTTCGAGAACCAGTTACGCTGCAATTACGATGCCGTTGAAGTCTACCAGGGCCTCGTTCCGTTGGAGCACCAACGTCTGGCCGCATTTTGTGGCAACCTAACAGGCCGCCTGCCCACGCTCAGCATACCAACGAACCAG
Source organism: Cacoxenus indagator (assembly GCA_035041755.1). Classification (NCBI taxonomy): domain Eukaryota; kingdom Metazoa; phylum Arthropoda; class Insecta; order Diptera; family Drosophilidae; genus Cacoxenus; species Cacoxenus indagator. The sequence goes on along the minus strand of JAWNKX010000220.1, from coordinate 461,547 downwards.
GGTCTCATACACAGTTTCTCGGATGAGCGCGACGCCTCGCTCGGCTTCAAGGCTTTGATCAAATTCGTACCGAATTGTGATCAGAAAATTTTCCTCGACACGGAAAACCTAACGTATAACTTCAACAAGTACGCCGGAAGCTATGCGGATAATCTCGACTGCGCTTACGTCTTCACTACCACGTCCGATCGTCAACTGCAATTGGAATTCAACAGTTTCCACTTGGAGTTGACGCCCAGTTGCAGCGACGACTACCTGGAGATACGTGATGGCGCTGGCCCATTCGCGGATATGATCGGCCAGTTCTGCGGGCACGACATACCCCCGAAGCTGATGTCCTCGCGCAATGCGCTCTTTATGCGCTTCGTCAGCGACGCCACCACGCACGACATGGGATTCGCGGCCGTGATCACAGCTACGCCGCTCCCGTGCGGCCGACGCAATATTAAATTAAACGAGAAGACGGTAAGTGCACGGCCCAGGCGCCCATTGCGCATTGCCCATTGCCCATTGACGCTAAGCGCTTCTTTCTTCGCAGGCAACCTATACTCTGATTTCGCCGCAAGGTGAGGATGGCAACGGGCAGCGCAGTTACAACTGTTACTGGAAAATTGAGGGCCAGAAAAATATCCATCTGAAATTCAGTAGACTCGATCTGCCAACGGTCGGTGCCAATGGCACGTGTGACGCCAATTACGTCAAGATCTATAACAAGGAGGTGCGTGCTGATCAGTACTATACTACACACTATAGTATATGGTAGACACGAAGAGGGTAACATTAATCGAGCTTATCGAATACGCCTTTTCAGGACGCATCACTAGTCGACAATGGATATGGCAGCGAGGTCTTCTTCAATGGTCACGCTTCCGGTGTTGACTACAGCAACTTTGCGACCGAGCATATCTATTGCGGCAATGGCTTGCCGAACGATTACTATGCCAACAGTAACGAGGTGTATGTAAAGTACCGCGCCGCAGCCGCAAATGATACGGGTGGCAAACACGGCTTTGCGCTGACGGCCACACAGTCCGAAGGTGAGGTGTAGTCGCAGTTGACGTGCACTACTGTGCTACTCGGCTACGCTGGCAACTCCAATTAAACTCTCCACTTTTGCTTGGACAGGTTGCTTCAGGAATTTCACGGCATTGCAGGGTCGCATTAAGATCGCCGACACAACAGATCACTGCGACATCTACATTAAAGTGCCGGCCAACTACACGCTAAGCATCTACTATGCCGACTTGGCATTATCCGAGTACGACTGCAATCTAGAGTACATCGAGGTGTTCGACCTGCACACGAACAAGTCACTGGAGAAGATATGCTCGTACATGGAGCCCGGCAAGAGTCTGTTTAGCGAGACCAACGAGCTACGTATGCGCATCAAAATGAACGGCTATTACTCGGAATTCGACTTGACCTATGTGGCCAGCAGCGACGGACCCGGCTGCGGCGGTGATCTCTACAACACGGCGGGTATCATAACGAATGCCTACTACCCGCAAAATGTACGCAACAACTCCGACTGCCGTTGGAATATCCGTGTGCCGGGCAATAATCACGTACTGCTGCACTTCGATGGTGAGCAATCAATCAAACAACACTTTGCCGTGAGACTGTAATGTTGTGCACTGTTGTAATGCTGTGCTTTCTTGCTTTATTCTTAGAGTTCAATTTGGGCGCCAAGAGCACCTGCCACTCGGACTATTTGCAAATCATCGAGCGCAACGACGATGGCACCGAACATGTCGTACGCCAGTTTTGCGGCGAAGATAGCCCCAAAATGTACAAGAGCAAGCACTCACAGCTCGCCGTGCGCTTCCACAAGACCGTCAACTACGACGGCACCGGTTGGGTGCTCAAGTTCTATGCCGTCTATGCTAACTATGAAATACCCAGCTACTATCTCGGCGCTTGAGCAAGGTTCAGCGCGCAAATACAACGACGTCAGACGACTCTGACAGAGCACCACAACCACAACACATCGCATTTGTTTTTGCATTAAAAAAGCCTACAAAAAATTAATCAAAAAATATTCGTCTTTTTTTAAAATTTTTTTTTATTGTATTTATGTGTATTATACTTTAAATTAGTTATCTAAAAATAACATATTCAAATTTTTACTAAACGTAATTCATTAGAAGGATGATTTTACATAACTAAATCATTTTTGTAGTAATTCATGTGTTTTTTTCTTTCTTATATTTAAAAAAAACAATAATAATAAAAAAAAATTATTTTGAATATTTTTCTTTGCTTGTGTGGCGCATGCAAATTAACTAAAGTTTAAATAGTTAAAATTAAAAAAAAAAAACTCCGTAATGACAAAACACAACAACACAACGACTTTTTTCACAAAGACTTCGCCGCCAATTTGTCGTTGCATATATAGATATATAAATATTTTTAACACTGACCCATAAACGAAAGTTCTCTCCACTTTTATTGTTTGTTTTATTTATTTATTCTTTTTTTTTGACTTTTTTTGTTTTTATTTACTTTAAGCAAGAATCTTTTAGCGCTAAAAATATTTATTATAATTTATTTGTATTATTATTATATTTTTTTTTTTAAATTAATTTATATTTTAACAAAACGAACGTAGCAGAATATATCAAACGCATTTGTTACTTATATTTTAGCAAATTTTCGACAATTAAGTAGCTATCACGCGAAAATGATTAAAGAAAATTATTTTCGAAAAATAATAATAATAAGGAGAATAGTAAATAACGTAGTAAATATTTACAATGGATTTAAATTTAGAAATTATTTTTTTTTAAAGTTATAAAATTTAAAAAAAAAAGCGAATTAAACTTTTGACTTAAATCGTGCTGCGCCATCCACATTTACACGTTACACGATGCATCTTTATATATACATATGTATATACATATATATTTATGTACTTTCATTAGTATCTCACGCTTATTAGCAAAATTCAAAAATGCAAAACATTTCAATTTTTCCACAGAATTTTCTTAGATAGCTCACATATTTTAACAACAAACATTTTTCGATATATAATTTTTAAGCCGACCGACACTTCTTCTTTTCTTCATTTTGATGATGATTTGTTTCAGAGAACACTTCCGAACAACACACGCTAGTTTGTGGACACTCATTACAAAAATGTATCTATGCATCTATAACTTGATTATGGTTTGCGATATTAGTCATTTTCGTTCGAAGTAGTCGTCGTTGCATTCTTAACAGTCAAAAGTTTTCTTTCTTTCTTTCATATGTTAGGCAATTTTCAATTGTAAATATATATATATATGTATTTGTATTGTAGATAGAGTTCTTTTTATTAAACATTTTTTGCAAATTTAACAATTATTTTAAGGGTTTTCGAAAAAAGGCGCTATAAAAATTTGAAAAATAATTTTTCAAAATTATTTACTAATTTTTTATTTTATTTTTTTATAGAGCTAACATTTTTTCGGCAAATATTTATATATATATATATTTAATATATATTTTAATTTTATTGCTTAAATTTCTTGCTCTTGAATTTTCTTTAATTGTGCGCTAAGGTGAGCTTTTGGTGCGCTGCTTGCAAGAACTCAACTCCAACTCGATTCGGACTTAATTCCGACTCTCGCGAATTGTTATTTTTCGTCTTCTTCGCGGCATTAAGTCCAAACAAATTGAGAGAGTCAGCAATGTTTGTAGTGATATGTCTGTCATCCAAAAGCCGTTTAAACGTATTCCAACCCAATTTGATTGGCCTTTCACAACGCTACTTCTACTTCGCTCTCAGCTCGAGATCTCCTCCGCCAATTATAACTAGTCTACTCATATTCCTTTATGGATGCAGTTTTTTGCTCTGCTATATTTCTTCTTATACTCGTTTCAAGTTCATTCCTGACGAATACTGGTGGTGTATGCAAAAATGCCAACAACGTGAAAATATTCTTTCTAGCAATTTTCGACAAACGTCAACACTAAAATACATAGATAAACTTCTTCCTCTCTCTGCCCCTCTCTTTCGTCTCTTCGTCCTCTTCCATCGTACTGTTCCATTCATTTTGTAATTACATTGATAAATTTTAATAATAATAATATCTATTTTAATGGTATGCAAAAAAAAAAAATAATAATAAAAAAAAACAAAGACATTAGAAGTACAGTGGTTCACATTAGTACTACTAAAGTCTAGTAACATTAGCTAAGTTAGATGCTTATATCCTCGTGAAACAGGCAGCAACGGCATAAGGGTGATAGTCGCCTACCAAAATGTGTTGTCGTCGTCGTTGTTGTTGTTGTTGTTGTTGTTGTTGTTGTTCGCTTTCGTATAGCGGACACAAGTTTCGGATGTCGCGTGGGCATGAGAAACCACAACAAATTTAGGCGTTCAGGCGTTACTCTTTGCATGTACATACGAGTATGTAGGGGTGTAGTAGGGCATGTATGTGCGTGAAATGTTGCAAGCGTGCGTGCTGCCTTTGTGCGTTGCAGTGATGTCGGTTATGTCGGTAATGTCGTCGGTGTTGGTTGCACCACTTTTAGTTAACCAGCTAAAGTGGCAATGTTTCAGGCGCAACGCTCTACGTTTTCGATACTGCGCCTTCTGTCATTCTGCCAATCCGTCATTCGCCACCTATCGTGTCTTTGGTCGTTGTTGTGTCAGTCACACACACGACTGACTCTGCTGACTGCTGATGCCTGCTTGCCTACACGTCAACGCAATACTACATGCAACAGAGGAAACGATGAAAGAAACTTTTGGCATTGCGACGTGCCCGGCTAGCCCTTAGCTAACAGATGATACCCTGATCCAAGCTCATGTTGTTGGCGGCGGCGGCGGCTGCGGCAGCGGCGCTCTGATGGTGCTGATGTAAATGGTGATGCCGATGCAAGTGGTGGGTGGCATGCGTCGTCGGCAGACGTGGATGTCCATTCATTGACAGCAGTGCTACTGACTGCGATGACGATGGTGTTGCAATGTTGTTGCCACCATTGGCGGAACTGTTATGCCCAAAAGCGCATGTTGTCGTTGTCGCTGATGTTGCCGACGCTGTTTTCTTGTGCACAGCAGTCATCGGTTCTGAGGCGCGACGGATGCCATTGCTACTGATGTTGTTGCTGCCGCTGCTGCTGCTACTGATGCTGCCGCAGACGCAGCCATTACTGCTACTGTGACTGTAGCTTTTTCGCATCCCATTGCTGTCGAGTGCTGCTGTCAGGTGTGCTCGATGGCACGCACCATTGTGATTGTCAATGCTGCCGTTGTGGTGATATTGGTGGTGGTGGTGGTGCTGCTGCTGCTTGTGTTGGTTTTGGTGGTTGTGGTGGTGCTGCTGCCGTTGTTGTTGTAGTAATTTGCCATTGCAGTAAACATCGTTGCGGTTGCTGTTGTTGATCATTTTGTCCGGCGAGATTGACATTGGCGATGGTCGATGTACGTGGTGGTGGTGAAGCTGTTGCTGTTGTTCCTGTTGTTCTAGCTCAGCTTGTTGCTGTTGCTGTTGCTGCTGACTGTCAGCACTGTTGCTGCTACTTTCCAATTGAAATTTCTTGACCAACGCCTTCACCGACGTCGGTGGTGTTTCAGTTGAGGGTGCTTTTCGTATGACTTTCGGCGTGGTTGGCGCATCGGGGAAAAGACATTGTGTTGCTGCTGCGGCTGCTGCTGTTGTTGTTGTTGTTGTCATTGTTGCTGCTTTGGTTGGATGGTTACTTCTGCTAGTACAAATGACATTGGCACACTTCTCATTGCAATTTGGCAGTGTTGCAGTTGATGTTGCGGTTGCTGTTGAATTTGTATATGCTGGCGCTATAATTAGTGTTGCTGTAGCGGTGGCACCAACTGCTGTTTTTGTCGATGTTGACGTTGATATGGATGTTGGCATTGCTAGTTTAGATGCTTTTGTCGCATTAGGCTTTTTTACATACGATGTTGTTGTTATTGTCGTAACACTTGTATATGTGTTCTCCTTATTTGAATCGCATGAACGACGACCGATCGCTGTTTGCTGTTGACTTTGTTCTTGTTGTTGCTGCAATTTGATAATGTTTGTATTGGCACTGGCACTGCCACTGGCACTGACACTGGCAACACGTACACTTGGCGATGTGTGTATGGCGGTTGTTGTTTCTGTTTTGCCACCGTTGCAGTACTTTGTTGTATCTGATCCTTTTCTGGTTCTGCTCTTGCTGCTGCTGTTGTTGTTGTGTGTTGCAGCTGCTGCCATTGCTGCCATTACTTTATTTAATGCTGTTAATTTGTCAATGACGATATCAGCACCGTTGCTCGTCATCTCGGCAACAACTTCAACTCCATCGTCATCCTCATCGTCAACATTAACTACTTCCTCATCATCATCATCATCAACGTCGTCCACTACCACGGCATCATAATCCGCCGCCTCCTCCTCTTCGCCATCCTCATCATCGTCATCGTCGTTATCATCGTCGTCGTTGTGATCGTCATCCTCGTTGACATAATCTGTGGCTGATTTGTTAAAAATCTGTCTATCCAATGAACATTCGTCCTTAAGCCAAATGTGTTCGAGACATCCGGCGGCAGTCATGCGATCGCTGTTGTTAAAAAAAAAAAGAAAAGAAAGAGTAAAACAACCATTGGTCTTTGCAAGCACAGACATAGCTACATAGATACAATGAAAAACGACTTGACTGACTTCAACTTCAACTTCATTCAATTCATTCACTGTAATCACACCAACCAACACACGTCAAATCGAAACTTACTTTGGCTTAATTCGCAATGCGCATCGTATGAAATCGATTGCCGCATGGGATACCCCTCCAAATAGATTATCCGGAAATGTCAGCGCACATTGTGAGATATTGAGGAAAGTTTCCTGTTTCGTGTCGCCACCAAATGGTGAGAAGCCCGAAAGTAGCACATAGGCTAAAACCCCCACAGACCAAATGTCTGTTAGCAATGAGAGTGGTTCGTATTGCAATACTTCCGGCGCCACATAGTCCGGAGTGCCAGCCATTTCGCGTACATTGATGCCTTCGGCGACCACACGGGATATGCCAAAATCGCATAGCTTCAAACCCTCTGCAATAAAGTGCAATACAATTAAATTCAATTTCTCCTTCTTCTTCTTCTTCTTCTTCAAATTTTATTACACACTAATTTTAGACACTAATTTTGCACGTTTTTTTTTTGCACTTCAGCGCTGCCCAAACAGGCTGATCGTCTTATTTTCAGCGACATGGAATAATTATGTTTCCGTGACTACTATACACTACTCACCTTCGATGCGCTCACCAGTGAGCAGAATATTCTGTGGCTTTAGATCCAGATGGGCAATCGAACGTTCGTGCAGAAATTTCAACGCTTTAAGTACCTCGCGCATGCAATGGCGCGCCTGAGCCTCGCTGAGGCATTCCTCGTTATCGAGGATCGTTTGAAGTTCACCACCTGTGGCTCTGTACGTTGAGGAAGATGGTGAAGAGATGATGGGGGTATGGTTCAGAATTCTGTTCAGTTCAGCGGAGTCTGTTTGTATAATACTTACAGTTCCAGCAGCAGAGCGGTGTCGGAACGCGTTTCATGGACAGCATTCAAATTGACAATGTTCTCTTCGCCGGCACATAACATCAGCACGGCGATCTCGTGCTTGATCTCCTTGTCGGACGACTGCGCGCGTCGGCGGCGTTTGAGGAATTTCGCTGCAAAATGCAAACCGGAATTTTTATGTATCGCACGGCGTACAGCTGCGAATTTGCCCCTGTAAAGAGGGAAATGAAAAAATTTAACAAATTAATAAACAAAACGAGATATGAGTACATACAGAAATACGAGTACAAATACAGATACAAAATAGAGGTTCAGTGTTGCTTGAAAGAAAAAATACAAATAAAAGAAGAAAAGGAAATAGAAATGCTTTAGAAAGCCGGATATAGCTAACGCCCAGTCAGATGTCTGGCGAATGATTGCTGGTGAGGCTGGTCAAGCCCACTCGAAGTACATCCATTCGTGCATTCATTCATTCATTCAATAATTCTTTCATACTCGCGAGCTTCTTAATTGAATGGTGTAAGCGAAAATTTCAAGTTGTTAGTTGGCAACACTGTGACGCATAGCGCGAGCAACTGGTCTCTTTTCTTTGCAATTCACCTGGGCACGGCTACAATAGCCTGACTGCTTCCCTTTCCATTTGTCCGGCTGCTTGCAGTCTGCTAATCTGTTTGGCTGAATGACGCTGTTCGGTTCAGTTCGGTTCGATGCAATTTCGTTCTGTTCTGGAAATGTACGATTGGACGACAATAATAACGTGACACGCGTACTTTGTTAATTCGAGTGAACAGCAATACCGTAATAAGCACTCGGCTCTAATTTTTTGTGCCTTAACGGATTCGGAGGCGGCTGGTTTATTCGTAGGGCTTAGCGTGAAATTTAAATGTAATGACGTCTGTTTGTATGTCGCCATCGCGTCGTCACACTGTCACTGTCACAGTGTTACTGTGACTGATGATATCCAGTCAAACCTGTTGCAGGCCTCTGAACGCTCAACAGTTACAAAACTGTCGTGTGCAGCCTTCGAATGAGACGGCTTGGTTTGTCTTGTCTTGTCTTGTCTTGCCTGTCCAATAGATAACCAGCACACCTGGAGGAGTGCTGTCCCCAACTTACGTGATTGCTGTCTATGCACGCGAGTAGTAGAAAGAGAACCAATCCTTCAGGCAATGAGAAAGAGTCAACTACGTGTTCTTTTTACAAGTACATACCAAGTAGCAGCGGGCGAAAATACTTGTAGTAGCACAGAGAATCAGCACGAGTTGTACTCGTATGTATAATACATATAGTAGTATAGTATACTCGTATCTGTCTGTCTGCTGTCTGGCTTATGCGATTGCGTGCGTCCCGTCTTTTAACGATACATCTCTTCTTTATGCTTCTGTCTCATGAATGTTCTTTGTGTCGTTGTCAAAGACAACATCAACAGAAACAAGTACGAACTTTGCGCCGCTCAAAGTGTGTTTGTCATCAACGGTCCCAGGTCCACTTTAATCCACTCCACTCCACTCCTTAACCAAACAAAACATTCTATTTCAACATGACACTACACAGCACAGCACAGCACAACACAACACGGCCTCATGCCATGCCATAACATTACATCCCACCAGCTTAACCCAGGACCTACCATTTGGTAGGTAGTGTGTCCGATGTCCACTGACGTTGCATGCCACTTTGGCAGCAGTTAATGTGTCCATTTAGAGACATATTTGTCTCGTTGTACGGAACTACTACGACTCCGTCGAATCGCTTCTGTTCTGTTTTTTGTACACATACAACCCCAACCCATCTTCTTCTTTCTATCTAACCGAGTTTGTTTTTTATACTTTCTTTGCTATTTTATATTCTATGCGGTGTTTGTCAATGCTGCTTGTTGCTGTTGCTGTCGTCTTTTAAATCGACAACAGCGACAAAGCCGGAAGCGCAATTGCTTCATTATGGCACGTACTTTGTCACAGGCGTTTCTAGCCACCACATTGCGCCACGTTCTCCTCCAGCGTGCTTTAAGCACCTCGTCCGTTCGTCGACTCAAAGTTGTTCTGTCGTCATTAACTTCTTGCCAATTGGCGATGCGTCATTTGTTTCTTTATAAATTTCAACTTTCCTTCTCCTTTTGTTGTTATTGCCACTTTTATATTTCGTCATCGCATTGGTTTCTATAATAACCGGTAGCAACTGACTTGACTATCAGAGTTAAACAGTCCGAATTTGTTGAGTTGAAAAAAAAAAAACATTATTGATAAACATTAGTACTAATGCCATACATTCTGTTGAGATTGCAAAAAATGGCTCCGTAGTGAAAAATATCTTCAATTTTTTATACAATAAACTAAGGAAAAATAAAGCTTTAGAAACGGACGTAAACTTCCATTCGACTATATTCTCAGTTAAAAGAAAAAAAAAAACAGTTTATCATATACTATATATAGTTAAATCGAACAAAAAATTTTCAAAATATATATCCTCAAAGGAGCAGCGGTTAAAATGTACCATACTTATATGCGCCGTATCAAATGGAACGAGTTATAATGCTTTATCATGACCTTTGAGGCTTAATTAAAATAATAATGTATAAGAGGAAATGATATTTCATAGTTGTTGATCGAAGATAATAAAAGATACATCCTCCGATATCCCTTCATATTTCACAATCCCTAATCGAATATAATAAAAGATTAGATACTCGGATAGCTTAATACTCACAAAGAAAAACAAATATTAATAAGATATCCAAAAATTTAAAAAACTCAGTTAAAGAAAAACACAGTTGTTTATCGAAGATAATAAAAGATACATCCTCCGATATCCCTTCATATTTCTCAATCCCTAATCGAATATAATAAGAGATTAGATACTCAGATAGCTTAATACTCACAAAGAAAAACAAATATTAATAGGATATCCAAAAATTTAAAAAACTCAGTTCAAGAAAAAACACAGTTGTTTATCGAAGATAATAAAAGATACATCCTCCGATATCCCTTCATATTTCTCAATCCCTAATCGAATATAATAAAAGATTAGATACTCAGATAGCTTAATACTCACAAAGAAAAACAAATATTAATAAGATATCCAAAAATTTAAAAAACTCAGTTAAAGAAAAACACAGTTGTTTATCGAAGATAATAAAAGATACATCCTCCGATATCCCTTCATATTTCACAATCCCTAATCGAATATAATAAAAGATTAGATACTCAGATAGCTTAATACTCACAAAGAAAAACAAATATTAATAAGATATCCAAAAATTTAAAAAACTCAGTTAAAGAAAAACACAGTTGTTTATCGAAGATAATAAAAGATACATCCTCCGATATCCCTTCATATTTCTCAATCCCTAATCGAATATAATAAGAGATTAGATACTCAGATAGCTTAATACTCACAAAGAAAAACAAATATTAATAAGATATCCAAAAATTTAAAAAACTCAGTTCAAGAAAAAACACAGTTGTTTATCGAAGATAATAAAAGATACATCCTCCGATATCCCTTCATATTTCTCAATCCCTAATCGAATATAATAAGAGATTAGATACTCAGATAGCTTAATACTCACAAAGAAAAACAAATATTAATAAGATATCCAAAAATTTAAAAAACTCAGTTAAAGAAAAACACAGTTGTTTATCGAAGATAATAAAAGATACATCCTCCGATATCCCTTCATATTTCTCAATCCCTAATCGAATATAATAAGAGATTAGATACTCAGATAGCTTAATACTCACAAAGAAAAACAAATATTAATAAGATATCCAAAAATTTAAAAAACTCAGTTCAAGAAAAAACACAGTTGTTTATCGAAGATAATAAAAGATACATCCTCCGATATCCCTTCTTTCTAAATCCCTAATCGAATATAATAAGAGATTAGATACTCAGATAGCTTAATACTCACAAAGAAAAACAAATATTAATAAGATATCCAAAAATTTAAAAAACTCAGTTAAAGAAAAACACAGTTGTTTATCGAAGATAATAAAAGATACATCCTCCGATATCCCTTCATATTTCACAATCCCTAATCGAATATAATAAGAGATTAGATACTCAGATAGCTTAATACTCACAAAGAAAAACAAATATTAATAAGATATCCAAAAATTTAAAAAACTCAGTTCAAGAAAAAACACAGTTGTTTATCGAAGATAATAAAAGATACATCCTCCGATATCCCTTCATATTTCTCAATCCCTAATCGAATATAATAAGAGATTAGATACTCAGATAGCTTAATACTCACAAAGAAAAACAAATATTAATAAGATATCCAAAAATTTAAAAAACTCAGTTAAAGAAAAACACAGTTGTTTATCGAAGATAATAAAAGATACATCCTCCGATATCCCTTCATATTTCTCAATCCCTAATCGAATATAATAAGAGATTAGATACTCAGATAGCTTAATACTCACAAAGAAAAACAAATATTAATAAGATATCCAAAAATTTAAAAAACTCAGTTCAAGAAAAAACACAGTTGTTTATCGAAGATAATAAAAGATACATCCTCCGATATCCCTTCATATTTCTCAATCCCTAATCGAATATAATAAGAGATTAGATACTCAGATAGCTTAATACTCACAAAGAAAAACAAATATTAATAAGATATCCAAAAATTTAAAAAACTCAGTTAAAGAAAAACACAGTTGTTTATCGAAGATAATAAAAGATACATCCTCCGATATCCCTTCATATTTCTCAATCCCTAATCGAATATAATAAGAGATTAGATACTCAGATAGCTTAATACTCACAAAGAAAAACAAATATTAATAAGATATCCAAAAATTTAAAAAACTCAGTTAAAGAAAAACACAGTTGTTTATCGAAGATAATAAAAGATACATCCTCCGATATCCCTTCATATTTCTCAATCCCTAATCGAATATAATAAGAGATTAGATACTCAGATAGCTTAATACTCACAAAGAAAAACAAATATTAATAAGATATCCAAAAATTTAAAAAACTCAGTTAAAGAAAAACACAGTTGTTTATCGAAGATAATAAAAGATACATCCTCCGATATCCCTTCATATTTCACAATCTCTAAGCGAATACAACGAAAGATACTCAGGTAGCTCACAAAGAAATACTCACAAAGAAAAACAAATATTAAAAAGATATCCAAAAATTTAAAAGAAAAGTAGTTCTCAATTAAAGAAAAACGACAGTCCATATAGTTAAACTGAACAAACATTTAAAAGACTTTTAATTTAAAAATGAACGAAAGATGTGCCACCATACGGAAGTTCTATAGCAAAAAAAAAAAAAACACAAAAAAAAATTTATGTTTGGTGGAAAAGTAGCTTCCCAAAAAGGGAATGATGTTTAAAGAATTTTCTTCATATAACAAGGAAACTTCATTTTATTATTTTATCCATTATGTTAACCACTTTCCATCTCCAGTTATCAATTTGTACAGAAAAAGTTCCAAATCATTCCGTCGGAGTAATAATTATATTTCGCAAAGTGATATGCGATCAAATAGATTTTTTCAGTAGGGTGAATATTTGCACAGCGTCAGTCAAATCTGTTGCCTGTCTGAACGTAACGTGGAATGTGTGTGTGCGTTGTTGCTGTAATGGCTTTTAATGGACACAATTGGCTATATCTATCTATACTAATATTATACAGAGGTAATGTTTGTTTGGATGTTAGAGGTAAACTTCGAAACTACTTATCCGATTTTAAAAATTCTGTCACCAGTAGAATCGATACGTTATCACTGAGTGTCACGGACTATATCAATATTTGATTTCTGTACTATTAAGTATTATGTGTAACGCAGCAGATAGTATTTAATATATAATAAGTACATATATATGCAGACTAGCCAATGTTGTTATTGTTAGTATCGATTTATACTGCACTAGTCCAAAAACAAAAACAAACAAGAAAAAACAAAACACATGTGCAGAATGAAGAGCATATCACAAAAACGAAAAAACTCTTACTCTTTTCATTTTATCTTTACAAACAGCACACACGTGCCAATAGAGAAGTGTAAGAAGAAGCAAAGCATGCAATGTTTTCGTACATTTTGCGCTTGCGCGTGAGCTCGACTTGATAAATAAATAAATTAATTTAAAAAAAAAAACATTTTCTAATGGATTGCATTGTGATCCAAAAAATTTCATCAAAATCGGTACAGTCGTTTAGGAGCAGTTCAGTCACATACAAACGTACACAAGATTTTGATACAGAACGTTGTTGTATCTGGGTTAAACCAATTCTTACATTGCTGGAGAACATTTGAATATTTATGGCAAGCAATCAAAGTGCCGAGATGGTCTTAAACACATTGAAATGCTTTAGGTGGTGAAAACTTCGGTAATATCAATATATCGTTTTACTATAGTCATGTAAATGGTCAGAAGTGGCTTAACGCATATGGCTGAGCAGTGTTTGTATCATATGTTAAGTCAACATCAAATTATAACATTATTTTGTCAATCATTCATTAATTTATGCATATATAATCAACATGTTCCACGTCAAAGGCTTCTGAGTGCTCAGCACACTCACACTTTTTTTGGATGAAGTACTTATAAGCTTTTTTTAATGCTCTTCATTATACAATATTTATTATTATATATACATTTTTCGTTTGTTGTGTTTTTGGGAAATGTTTAGGTGCTGTCCAGTATTTCGCCTACACGCTTCTTTAAGGTCGATTCTAATGTCGAATTTGGCAAGCTTGATTTTTATTTTCCTTTTTTGATGGTTGAGATTTTGCTCGCTGTGAGCCGTGATGTTTCTTGAAAGCCATTTCAAACGTATGTAATTTTTTTTTATATTATTTTTTTAGAACGAAACACAAAAAAGAATGAAAAAAAATCGCTAAGACGCGATTTCCAAAAGCACCAAACGCCGAATGCCGCTGACAAGTTTCCCAGTTTCCGTATTAAGTTGTAGCAGTTGTCCATTTTTGGGTGGTGTTAAGACGTCAACGCGGCTATTTTAGGCACAGGTTCAGATTTGACTGAAGTTGAAATTGAGCAGATTTGGGCAAAAAAAGACTTCAATTTACATATAAAGATATGTATATGCATACGTGGTGCTAGTGAGTGAGTGAGCGAGCGACTCAGGTGGCTTTCAATTACAAGACGTGTCAAAGCATTTGAACACACAAAAGCACTCACTCTCAGCACATAGTCCATCCCCACACACACACCCACACAACCGCATTCAACGACACTTTCAGCGCCGCATATAGCAAATTGCATTTTTTCACTTTATCCTGTTGACATTATTCGAGAAGTCGCATACAAATGCGAAGCGAATAGGTACCATTATCCATGTCATATGCACTTGTACAATACAAGTGAACGTGAACAAAAGCAAACGAAGACACTGACTGCACTCTACGCTCATTCAGTTATTCATTCATTCAGTCAGTAAGTCATTCATATGTGTATATTCATTAATTTTAATCAGTCAGTCAGTCAGTCAGTCAGTCACTGTGCGATTGTGCTGGTTTTAGCTAACGATGAAAAATCATATTCCAGTTCTCATTAAAGTCTGCTTGGCCTGCCCTCTGAGCTATTATGCAAAGAAGATACGTCGCTGTTTCTTTATGGTGATAATTCTTACATTGCAGCAATTATTGTTGCAAAACCTTTTAATAAGGTGCACAGATTGAATTTGGCTTTTTGTTCAAGTGTGCACGAATATGTTAAGGTTTATTCAATACAGCTTTTATGGAGTAACAAAGAAACAAAAAAGGGGTTTAAAAAATTTCAGAAATATTCTTCAACTTGTCTATTATAATTATAGTTAGTGTAGTATTATAATTTAATCTGATAGAAAGCTCATCGAAAGTATTAATTTAATTAAGTTAATAATCAACACAATTGTGGTAAACTGAAATATATATGTCTAGTAGTGGATCCGGAGCAGACGTTGTAAATTTGTCCTGAGCTGAGAGCTGAGAGCTTAGAGCTTGTAAAAGAGTCTGCACACTTTAAAACTGTGTAAATGAGTCTGAGCTTAGGCTTAGGTCGATTTGGGTGAGCTAAGCATAAATAAAAATTATCCTTTAGCTGAAAATATACTGGTTTAACCTGAAACACGAACAACAAATTAGGTCTACTCGGTTAGCGTATATCATCGTACGCTGTCCATGCCCGGCTTTGTCTCACCTTAACTACATCTACTGATCTAGGTGTACAATAAACAAAACGAATTTTTTAAACTCTCTGCTCTGGCAATTACGTATGATCCTCTGCAAATTAATACAATGTGTTACGATCCAGAATTAGTTGAACTCTTATACTGTGAGCTCCAAAGCTCGTACGCCGAAAGAATGTAACGATTGAATTACACATAACACCAGCTTCTCAAGTTCGCTCTTTCGTCAAAGATTTATATAAATTATTATATATTATTATATAATTATTATAAATGATTATATAATATTAAATTTGCTTACATAATCACTTTTTCTAATCAGCGCATGCAGAGTTTAGTTCGCATAGTTAGCCATATACGCGTACTTGGAATAGAATAACCGTAATTATGAACCTAAACAAATCGATCTCCTTGGCAGTTAGTATATTCTTAAGCACGAGTTTCACGCTTCTCATAAGTGAACCCGTCGTCGGTTTAAGTGTCTTAAAAAAAAATATATGTGAGGGTGCTCAACAGTCACGAGCATCTGATGTTGGGTCTTTTATTTCCGCGTAAGTCCGCTGAAAAATTCCAAAACATTTTTTTAATCTGTCATGGAGATTGAACCACGACTTTTGTTTGTGTATCTAACTGTATGTGGAAGGCGACCGCAACGACTTCGTGTGCCTCACTGCGTGAGCAGATGAAGAGGTTTGAATGTATGCGAGCGTTACGCTTGTTTCACATAAAAAATTATAGACTTTTTTGGATTGCATAATACATTTGTAATCCACTTAGACATAGCTTCTCACAAAAATTATGAAGCTAAGCATATGTGCATAAGTACATCGCATTTACCCCTTGATGACCTTCATTTATATTGATAAAAAATACTGGCCCAAAAGCAAACAAAAACAACTTGAAATCTGAGTAATTCAGAATCTCAACAATGCGACAGTGTAAAAGAGTAAGAGTTGGAGAGAAGATAATACTCGTTGTTATAATGCATGATGTTCATTTCATCTTCATTGTCTGACAAAAAAAATTAAAAAAAAAAAATTTTATTCAACTTATCAGCATCGCAACATCATCATCAACGCACAGAGGAGTTGCTCAAGTCAAAATTTTCATCTTATGCGCTAATGCAACACCACCAGGCAAGAAATAATGTCAACTACACAGTTCGTGCCGGAAACTTAATACTCTATAAGCAGAACTTTTAACCTTTCAATCGGAGTGACAGTGTGTGGATATATGAACTTTAAGTTTCTTGTATCTGTTAGCCTAGTTGTAGTATTCCTTATTGTTAGGCAGACGCAGCACTGATGATCAAGTGATATAACTAAACAATGGGTGGACTAGTAACTGCGTGTGCAACAGATTCGTTTACGTTTATGGCCAATTACTTAAATTAATTGATTAATAAAGTCATCAGAAATGAATGACCCATTGTCAGACAGTGGAACAGTGGAACAGTGGCATATGATGAAAATGGTGAGGTATGATTGGGGCCTATACAGTCTAATACGAAGCCATAAGCTCGATTTAAGTTTCTATAGCCATTTCGCATAACACGTTGGGTTAGGAGCGACGACTCCTTAGACGCCTTATTCGTTCGCTCAGACTTGATGTTGAAATGATAGAGCCCATTTTCCGCGTTCAGAAGGCTGAGTGTAATGAAATTGTATTTTAGCGCCGTTGTCACCTGGGACCTTGACTATGCTGATGACACACACACACACACACACACACCACGTCAAATGTGTATCTGTTTTCTTAATGATAAAGTAGCAAAAATTAAATTGCTTCTTACTGTGGTATTTCGGATATTTACGATCTTATATAAAACAACGAGACGAAAAACGAGAAACAAGAAACGAGAAACAGCGACAAAACCATAAACAAATTTTGATGTTTTGCCGTGCTTTCCAGTAATGGCCTTTTTAGGTGTTTTATTTGCTGTCGAGCGAGCCACCAGCATTGTTTATACGATAGGTGAATGACATTTCGAAACTACGCGTATACAACTTGGGCTTCTTTTTGATCTACGAGTACAAATATGGTGTGGCAGACTGGCAAAAGAAATCATGACGTGCACTTTACGTCACATTTGAAGTGGTTGAATTTTTCGGAATAAGTTTTATATCTTGGCAGTGTTAGAAGCCAATATGCGTGGTATGATGACCACATCACCCTAAACTAACTTGTCTTTAGTTCGACGAAGGAAATATTAGAAATGTTATATAAATTCCTTGCTTATTTATTTTATTTTTTTTTTAATTGCATTACAACATTATTGCAATTTGTATAAAATATTAGTGTGATTATAAAAAATTGTGTTCATCAAGACGTAGAAAATCAATCGCTATAGCGACAATACAAAACAGTTGATTTATGTGTGTGTGTGTGTGTATTTGTGATAACTTTTAACTGTTTTTAAGCCTACAAATATCTAACTTATATTATTAAAAGGTATATTGTGCACATCTGCAAATGAAAACCTTTCGAATGGTATACGTTTTATCAAAATCGCTTATATAATTTGGGCGTAGAATGATGGTAAAGAATATGTATTGGCCTATTTATATATAGATAGCGACGTGAGGATGTTATACCGCAGCGGAGCGTATTTACATAGTTGAGGACTTTCTGTTTCTAAGGTTCTGTTTGGATGAGTTTGCAGACTGCAGCTCTACTATATACTTCAATCTGCGATTGTTGATAAACTTGTAATTTATAGCAATTATTTTTGCAACTGGACCATCATCAGTTAGGCCAAGTGACTGACAAGTGGCAAAAGTATGTAACTAATTGACAAAGGAACAAATGAACACGTCATGCGATTTGAATCGAACGCAGTGAATGCTAATTTTATGTACATAAAAACAATAACAATAACAATCACAACAACAACACGAACAAGAACAAACTTGACAGCGTCATACTCGTATGTGAACTATCAAGGAATTCCACTTACGAGTCAAATAAAGTCAAATAAAGACAAAAAAATGGAGCGAATGTGCTGCTGCTGCTGCTGCTGCTGCTGTTATTTTCATCTCATTTATACTTATACTTGTACATGTGTGCCATGCCATAGTATAGTATGATCATTGCTACGCGATTAGTCATCTCAACTAACGAGTACACGAACAGCGTTAAGATCAGAAGAGACCAAGTTTGCGCACGAGCGGCAGCGATGCGTACAAGTTCCATAAAAAGCCCAACTGAAGTTCAACCAAGAGGTTAAACAGCATAACAAAGCGTATCTCGAATGGTGCGCTCCTTACCCGAAGAAGAGAACACGGAACATACTCGCGTCGAAGTTTATTTGCAGGTGAAGTATTTTCATTCAATTCAATTCAATTTGGTCGAACGCTAACGGTAAAAAGAGCGGGAAGGCATATATGCACACGTATATAAGAACTGTAACTGCAAATGTTAGTGCAAAAGGGAGAGCGGTATGCATAAACAGAGATGTACGCATTCACTTGCAATTCCTCAGCAATGCATCGTCAACAACAGTCAGTCAAATGCGTACTGCATGAGTCACCCAAAAGAAGCAGAAGCCGAGGCCGAAGCTGCGCAGTCAGTACCGTTTGGATAGCCGCATGTTCGATGTTGACGAAGCCGATGCCGGTGTCGGTGCTACAAACACTGCCGGAGACAAACTCTTCGCGAGAGTTGCGACAAGCGCATTCATCATGCGGCAATAATAAAAATGTCCATAGGCACGGAGACTGGCGATCGGTCGCAGAGGCCACAGCCGCCGCCTCAGCAATGCAGTCGACGCTGGTTATAAATTATGCAGTCTCTTCTTTAGCCTTTTCTGTTGTCTCCGCCGAAGTCTGCTGTGTTCCTGTTGTTTCCGCTGTGATTCAGTGGGCAGTAGCCGAATATCAAAAAAATGCCCCAAAGTCAAACCGAAAACCGAACCGAAAGCATCAGCAGCAGTTAAAGTCCATACACAGAAAAAACGTGCAGCATTTGCCGCCGGCAGCTCCACGAATATTTATCTGCTCTGCTATGATGTAATCGACTGATCTCTGTTTGTTTGCTGGGGTCCTCGATAAATGCGTCTTTTTTGTTGCTTTTTTTGTTTTTTAATTTTTATTTTTATTTTATTTTTGTGATCAGCGTATTATTTCATAAAACTGTAGGTGAGCTTTGCATGCGGCATATGGCCTATAATTATACATGTGCACGCCTAACTCCATCTCCGCCTTCAGGCATATAGACATTATATATTACTTCGTATAAGACAGTTTTTCACTGTAAAATGCCTACGAATTATGGGTCTTTAAATTACACCTTTTTGGGGTTATATTTTCTGGTTATTTCAGAAAGTTTTCGACGCATTTTTAAGAACTCCAACTTGTGGAAGCTTTAATGTTTGTGTCATTTTGAGTCATTTTGAGTTCAAACCTCGATTCATAGCCATTTTTCAGCTGTCCTATAGCAAATGGACCAGACTAACAACCTACCACCAAAGTGCAAAACGGTCAACCTGCTAAAATGGCCTAGATTTGAGGTTTCAAAACTCGTCCGTGCGTAAGAATGTACAATACTGTGCATACGGTATAATGGATAATGTCTTCCTCCTTATGAGACTGCAGACTGAGCACTTCTGCTAGAAACTATTTATTTGAAAGTCATGCCATTCATTTTAAGCTGCCTCAACAACCACGTACATATTACATAACTAAAGCTTGTATTCTCAATACTCTCTCTATCAATTTAATAATAGAATTTAGTAATTCTTTTTTATTTGACAACAGTCTGTCAACAGTTCTGTTGATCTTATTGAGTCGAGATTGATTGTGGCGGTCATTTCAACATCCAATGCGCTGTTGCACGCCGTCTTGGTTCGGTGGAGCCGCAGGGTTTCCGGGGCTTGCAGTTGCAGTATGTATTTTCTTTTATTTACAGTCTCGCCAACAAGAAGCTGACGGCTGTATTCTGTCTCTCTATAGTTAACATTTTGTCCGCAAAAAAAAATGAGCTCAATATTTCAACTCTGTTAAGCAACAGTGAGCTTACTTAACCACTATCTAAGCACTATTTTTCAAGAAATGACTTAACAGATTCTCATGGAATTTGCAAATGCGTCTATCAATTGTTGACATTTTTCAGAGTTGAAAAATAATGCCCGATATTGAAAATGATTTAAACGGATATCTTTTTTTATAATTTTGATCTTTAAAAAATTCGGCGATAAAAAAAAAACAACCCAGTTCTCCCTTTAAGATTACCTAATGTGGTCACTTTCTCCTTCACTGCCATCCTCTTGACATGATTCTCGAAATAAGTAATTATATTTTGAAAATTGACAAATTCAATAATTTATTTAAAGCGAGTACTGCTTTAAATATTTTTTTTTCATAATTAAATTATAACATTTAACGCAGTAAACACATTTGTTTGATTAAAAAAAAAATAATAACATGAAAAAAAAAAATTTGACTTATACTAAATTAAAAACGATGTAAATTGTGCCGAAAAGGCAATGATATAGAAGGCTCTATCCTTCTTAGGGGGAGATCACTGCTTTATAAACAGAAATAGAATTAAATGTTTGCTTATACATAAGCGTGAGCGCACTGGTTCCCTTTTTTATTAAACGCTTCTATTTAACTCAGGCAGTTTGGGTCAAAACTTTTAAATGGGATTTTGCCTACTTCCTGTTGAACGATTGATCTGAAATTTGTTACACAGATTTGGTCCTGATGACAATATACATATATATATATATATATATATATTCTCAGACGCTGCTTTTTTGTGTTTTATTTGTATACATACAGTTTGAGAAGCATTTGAAAATTTGGTTGGTTCTAATATTTAGCGAAATCGACGATTTTTTCTAAATTTTGCAGTAACCATCTAAGTGCTATTCTAGAGATTCCCTGAAATTTTCATTAAAATTGGTCCAGCGGTTTCAGCGTCCATAACGGACAAACAAACAATTAAACAAACAAACTATCATGCTTCCAATTTTATATGTATATATAAGATATATATATATTTAGATGAAGAGTTTAGTTTTAAATTTTTTATTGCAAATAAGTGTTATTGATTGGTATTTATATCAATACCAGTCAAATGCCAGTAAATCTAGTGTTAATGCACCACGCAATTTTTGCAGAAGAGAATTCTTCAAAATCGTTAAATTCAAAGCGTTTGCGTTTGAGCGTGTGGTGACAATAAGTAACAGCGACAATAACAACACAAATAATGTAATCCATATCGATGCGCATGATGATTCATCTCATTGGCAGGCAACGGGTACAGCAAGCCAAATCAAAGCCTTGAGATGATGATGATGATGGTTGCATTGGTTTGCATTGCGTTGAGATGAACTGTAACGCTTCGCTAAGTTTCACGCATGCGGATTTCTAATTTGTATTTTTTGTCTTTTTTTTTTTCTCTCTTGGGCATTCACGTGCACGTACACGTATGTGTGTATCTGTGTGTGCGAATGTGTTTACGTGTGCTTGTCCTAATTGTGTCAATCATTTATTTCTTGTTGGGTGCAAAGCTGCATTTATCAGGTGGATAAATTGTGTCTGCCTGCGGATGATGACGATGACGCACATATTGAGCATCTCAAATGTGGCAGAAAAGCCACAGAAAAATCATAAAGAATACTTGAAGTAATTATTATTATTTTTAAAAATTGTATTTCACTAGAAAAAGAGCGGCAAAAAATAAGCAAACAAAACGAAATCACACTCCAAAGTATGCAACATTCCATTCATATTGAAATGTATCTCAGCTCTCGTATGCACATCTACAAGAAAACGCACTGAGACATGGCGTTTAAAGGGACCCACAGCTGATGCAGAAAGCAGCAGCACAATAAATGCATCAAATTGCATTTTGAATTGCACAGCTGTGTGTAGACAGATGCATGGATACTCAGCTACACATTCGAAGGTATATCACACTATGGCGAAAATACATGCCGTCTGCCAATGCCGCTTGACTTTAATAGCTAAAAAGTGTTAAAAATTGTTTGCGAGCCAATCTCTTCATACGCGTACCCATAGATGTCAGTCAACACTCATTGTCGGGGCTGGGCAAAGCATGCCGCTCATCACGCTCCATGTCAGAGATGCCACAAAGCTTGTTTTTTTGCTGCTGCTGTCGCTGTCAATGATATCGTCAATGACGTTGATGGGGTCAAGGTTTCATTTTGCTTAGCGCTCTGACTGCAGTCACAACATTTGAAAACTGACACCCGACAATGGCACGATGGTGGATGCCGATGACGCTGATGACATTAAAGCCAGAGACACTAACCATGGGCAGGAGCAGTGACAGTGGCAACAGCGGCATAGACAAATGCAATTTTTACTTTCGTATTTGTATGGTATTTTGATATCACAGCCACAGCGACAGCGACAGCAGCAGCAGCAGCATCCGCGTTCGGTTTGAACTTGAAGTTTGCTTAAGCATGGCTCCGGCTCCGGTTCAGCATCGAAATTGGGTCATTACACTGTAACAGCGCTTCCCCCATCTTGAAGCTACAGCTCGTGCGATTGATCTGCCCACGAAAAGGCTTTCGATGGTTAGTTTGTCTTTATTATATTTCTTTGCAGTGATTTCATTGAATTTCGACATTTTTGCAAATATACTCGTACAACGTAGGCTCCGCGTAAGTGTGAGTCACGGTTTTAACCTTCAATTAAGCAAATCGAAAGCAGCCGTTGTCGCAAAAGTTAGCCAACCATCAAATTTACTTCACAGAGAGAATGTTAGTCGTTTACACAGCTTCTCGGGAATCGCCCGAAGGTCAAGTGAGAGTGTTACGAACACACTAAAAGACGTGCTGCAACGTAGTGCTAGAACCAGTAATGGCCAATGTTGATCACACTAAGATTGCATAATCGGATGAGTTGGTGAGAGAAGAGAACAACAGCAAGCGAAAGAGAATGCTTTGACACTTTTGAACGACTGAGTGGTGCCGTAATGCTTGGCAGGGCGACGGACCAAGGCCGATAGGCAAATTTGAAATGGTCAGTTGAATAATATAAAGCCGAATGCCTTACAACAGTTTCATCGGCTTTATTGAGTGCAGTAAACACAGTGCCTGTGTGGTCAGAATGTGTGGGTACAGGTATCAATAACTTCATCAAAATGGATTGCTTTAAATTAAATCGGGTGATTTAATACGGAAAAATCCTTATATGTATATGATAAGTACAAATAAAGATTAACATGCACTATTAAGCAGGTTGTATGTAGAGTGTACGAGTATTGTTGCAGACAGATTGTCACATGCCTATATATCATTATTATTATTTTTATATAAATAGGCCAAGCAATTTTCTGTAACACCATTTTACGCCTAAATCATATAATCGATTTTGTTAAAAAATCTACCATTCGACTGTTAGGTATTGTGGGCGTAGAAACAGTTAAAGCTTGTCCCTAACACAACTACTACAAAATCTCACATACACATTTCGCAGGACACACCACACACACTAGACAAACACTGTAAGACAGTCAGATAAATATACATGGGAACAATAGAAGTTGTTTTAGTTGTTTGCATGATCTGCGTTCTCTAAAAACATTATGACGTTTAAATAAATGGTACGCAACTACTTTGTATTGTCGCTATAGTGATTGAATTGCAACCTCCGGGCGAACACTAGTCATTATTAAAAGGGATTTCGAGTTGTTCGTAATAAATCATCATTGCAACTGTGATATTAACGCTGAAGGAATTCGAAAAACAGTATTCTAGTACATGTTTAATTTATGTTTGTACAATATATAAAAAATCGGTTCCATTCTAAATCACTTGGCTGTGACGTTTAATGCGTCCATTTAATGCTGCACCTATCACCAATTCAGACCAATATCACCAACTGGGCATACAAATAAACGTTCGCTCGTTAATTGCAGTGTGAAGATATCGAAAGTGTGGTGGGGGGTTTATATGTTTGATTTTCACTTCGTGAACCTAACGGCCGGCCAACCAACCAACCAACCAACCCAAACCCTTACGGAGTGCACAAAGCGGGCGAAATTCAAGCTAACCCGGAGTCGGGTAAGCCATGTGCCAATTGTAAGTGGTTGGGAAAGGTTCGAGGTTCAAAGCGATGCGTTCACACGTGATTATGCTAATTTTTTATACAAATTCATTGCCGCTGACCTAGGCAGTGGGGTCGGAAAGTGTCTCCTGTCTCCGCAAATGGGTAGTATAGGCGCTGGTAAAAGCACATACTCGCAGGTATGCATCAAAGGAGTGTGTAAACAACTGACAGTGAGTGGAGGCGTGCGTTCGACTCGCATGGCAACCTAGCTTATGTTTGGGATAGAGTTAAGTCAACAGAGAATTTACGTTGTATGGCAATGGCAAATACATAAGCATAACATGGCAGTAAAAGAAAGAAAATAAAATAAAAGAAAAAAAAAACGTAAAAAGCGACTGCACATCATTTTGTTGGAAAAATCTATGAAGAAGTACGAGTAGCAGCAGAGCCAGAAAATGTAAGTCTGTTTTCACACATGAATGCGAATGCAAAGAACTAAGTGCTCCAAGCAACGTATCAAAAGCTAGCAACGATATTCGTCAGTCCGTCAGTGCGTCAGTCCATTCAACTGTCAGGCAGCAAAAAAAGAAAAAAAAGAAAAGGCTTTTAAAGCGTTTAGGTCACTTTACGAAACTCGTTCGCTCTGCTCCACGGGAATGTCGGTAAGATTGGCGGCAGCACAACTTGTGGAAAAATGTGGGAAAATTCATGGAAATATTTTCGCTCTTTGAGTGACTCTTTGACAGCGACAGCAACAGCAACAGTGACGGCGTCGGCGACAACGACTTTGGGATTCACTCAAATTCAATGTTGAAATTTCTTTCATTCATTTTCAGTGGAGAAGAAGGACGACAACAACGCTGTCGTCGTCGTCGTTCTTCAACGACTCACAGAGAACTTCTTTTGTTCGTTCGCTGGCTGTTTGGTTGGAATTGCTTGTTTGCAGACTTTTTTGTGCTTTTTGTTATTGTTGTTGTTGTTGTTGTTGTTAATTACTTAAAAGGTTTGAAAAAATTCTCACGTTCCGGGTACCGTCGTCGTCAACGTCGTCGTCACCGTTTCATCGTCATCATTGCAGCACAAAGCGGCATTTGCAGTTCTGAAGTAGCAGCGACAACGAACTGATTAACGCGCCATCGTCTGCGTGCAACTTCCGGGCGCGCGGTTATTACAGGAGCTCGGCAACAAAGTCGCCAACAAATTGGCCAACAAACAAAAGCGATCAATTGAAAATATCTTCCTCTGATTGCTTAAAACCTTTCTCGGTTCAAACTCTACAGCACTACACTTTCAGCGCCAAACACCAGAAGCGATTATTTTCAGCTATGAACGCTCCTTTGTCTGTCACTAAGGTCGCCGAGCATTGGGAGTTAATTAAACGATTTTTGCTTCCTAGAAGCAATTTTTTGTTGTGGTTCTACGATTTTTAACCTGTCGATCAATCAATCAGGCTTACCCACGTTTAAATTCACACACACAAAGTCGCCGCGACTTTATGGCGGTTTATGTATGGTAGCCGGTAGGCAAAGACCGTACACAATACGATACATGGATACATGCAACAACTGTACTTATAATAACAGTAATACGAGTGGGTGTAATAATAGCATGAATAATGATTCTACAATACACAAATAATAATAATAATAATAATAATAATAATAATAATAACAATAATAATAATAATAATAATAATAATAATAATAATAATGTCATGCACTTGGCACCACTGCCATCTATCTTCAGAGGTGCTGCGTTTGAGTACCAAAGAAAACTAGCAAGCAATTCATTTATTTAATATTATAGAAGAAAAGAACGCAAAAATAGGAGAAACAAGGCAACGCAACCGCTCGAGGCTTTGGTTTTGCATTGCAGCAGCGCCAGGCCGCCAGGGACTGGGACAACTTGACTTTGTGCTAGAGAACCATTTGAATGGCACAAATAATAGATATTGAAGTATATCGCATATATTATATAAAAAATTAAATATAAAAAAATATTAAAACAAAAAAAAAGAAAAAAAAATGCTTGACGCCTAATAAGCGACGACC
The DNA here is from genome assembly GCA_035041755.1 of Cacoxenus indagator. Taxonomy (NCBI): domain Eukaryota; kingdom Metazoa; phylum Arthropoda; class Insecta; order Diptera; family Drosophilidae; genus Cacoxenus; species Cacoxenus indagator. The sequence continues at coordinate 434,821 of JAWNKX010000220.1, read as the reverse complement.
GCAAGCACATAACAGGATTAACGTTGGCCATGCAGGCAGGGAGGCATTGACAAAGTTGAGTTGTAGCGATTGAAAATTGACGCAACATACCTGTAAAGAGAGTAAAAAAAAATTGTGGTTTGCTTTACTAAAATGCCGATTTGAATAGGCTCTTTCTTAACACTAGGCGTTAAACTACAATAACTTTATGAGTCCCAATACGAAAATAACTGCAAAGATTAAAGTTTATCTTGTACACAAAGTCTATTCTACATATGCATGTTGTGTATACTATAATAGACCAAAGCTATAAAGCAAAGCTTCAAATCGATTTAAAGTATCTGAACGTCGAAACATGCCTCTCTCTAGCCTTTGGCTCGAACCAGTGAAGTATTTTTGGCCAAAATGAAAACAACTTAGTGAACTAACTACATGCATCTAAATCCTTGTGGTTAGTTCTTTAGTATGCTGTTTGCGCAATTCAAGTGCCTAAACTAATTTTGTTTATAGTTCGGTTTGCTAATAAAGCGTGTTTTTTTAAGTTTCTGTAAACTATATACTATTTAAATACCATTTTAACCAACTGCTCCTGGAGCCCTCAGTATTACTCATGTCAGTCATGCGAGAGCAATTTGCGCATTAAGCTGAGGCCACTACTTCGGTTTCGAGGCTTGGCATGAGAAAAGGATTTGTGTGGCATGTCAGCCATTTGGGTTGGATTGTTGTATTGGTGATACGAAACACCGTGCTTTGTGTAGGAAAAGTGAGAATTGGGAATTTTTAATTTCATTAATCCTAGTGAAAAATTGCGTTATCCTTTTAGCGAACGACGCAAATGAATGAATTTCATTAATGTGATGCTTCCTCTTCACGCCAATCAGCTCATATGTCCATAAAAATGCGAGTTGTGCGAGAAAAACGAACACTTTTCGTTAGTCGTCGTCGTCATCGTCGTCATCGTCTTCGTGGTTGCATGATAGAGTAGAAGTGTGCCCAACCGCGGATTACACCAAAAGGAATTGGAATCAAAGGCATTAGACCACTGACTGACCCATTTTTCTTACTCAAAACGATGACTTACAATGTCAGTGTTACAGCGCCTAACCAAAAGCGGCGTGCCGAGAATTTCGTGAAAATGGAAAAGTGTCAAGCGTACCAAGAAAAAGGCAAGAAAAAAGGGCGAAATAAGAAATGAAAAATGACAAATGGCAAAATGGCAAAAAGCCAAGAAATATTTATATATATATATATATATATATATATATATATATATATATATATATATATATATATGGAGCGAGCGAGCTAACTGGCGAGTGAACGAATTGGGTCAAACATGTACAGTGACGGTGGGCGGTGGGTGGTGGGCGCCGGGCAGCAGTGGTATAATGGAAGCGTTAGCCCTAGCAGAGGAGCTGAGGTGCAATGTGTAGCAGTTGTTTGCCGTTATCGTAGGCAATGTACGCCACAGGAGATGCCTCCTGAAAACCGAACTGCAACAAGCGATGGCGTTAGATTTACTCTCACCAATCTCTAACTCTAATTCCATCTCTCTCTGTCTCTTCACTCACTCACTAAGTTTCGCCATCTCACTTAGTAGTCACGAGCAACTTTTGCAGTGCATTTTAAATGGAAAACTGCGACAGAGAAAAACTTGTACACGCTTTTTGCCACAGCACCAGTGCAATACGAAACTCGCACACGCCTCCGACATCGCCGACCATTACCACCACCGTTGCTGATAAAAGTGAAGTTTCAGTTTCGGCTGTTTCGTCAGCCCGTGGGGGGCTTGTACTTTATTTCCTGTTTCTGCAGCATTTCGAAATTGCCAAAAGAAATTCACTGCCTCTCTTCGTTTGGTTGGGAGTAGTCGTTTAAAAAAAAAAAAATATATATATAAAAGAGGTAGAACCCACAAACTGAGAAAACTAAAAAATAGTTCCATAAGAATTTGCTTCGAACTATGAGAAACTTGTAATTGAAACTTGCCTTTGCGGAGTGCGGGAAAACATTTAATTGAAAAAGTTTTTGAAACTCATAAATCAACGGCAGTCAGGCTTCTTCTCTGGAGCCAGGAAGTGGCCTTACATTACCCAAAACAGTTTTTGGTTTCAGTAAGATACAATTTTAAAAAGTGTAACGCTCGCACACAATCAAATATTGTCATCGACACACGCACAAAGGCATACGAAGTCGTTCGAACATGCGGTTAAGTAATTTGCGCGCCTGAGTGTGTGTGTCGACTCGTTAAGTGAAGTCGCCTAGTTGAAGTGTATTGTATCGAGATTCAATCTACACGGCGAGCTGAAAAAAATTTGGCAATTTTTTTTTTTTTTTGTATCGGCGCGGAAAAAAAGACATGCATTTCATATTAGAAGCTTGTAAGTGTTGAGCACGCTCACTTTGTTTTATCCAATCTTAAGGCGATAGCTAACTGCAATCTAACCTACCCCATCACCAAAAGGATGTAATATTGCTATGAATAATGTTAAATTTCAAATGCCTAAAAGAAGTCCAAAATAAGGCAGCTCCAAAATCGTTTTCAATTCAGGCTACTACGAATTTTCCAATTGACTTTGACCGCGATAGCATCTTTCAAATACCCATCTGCCTGTCATTGACCAGTGGCAATTCCAGTGTAGCAATAATGGATTTCTGTCATTGAATGCAACAAAAAGTGTGCTCGCAACGAATTGAGAGTGCATCCAACTGGGGGAACTGGGAGTGCGTGAGTGTGTTGTTGAGGGCTACCATAATGCAACAACGCTTGGCTTCGTTGCGTTTTCGGCATGATTCAGTTTGCTTTCATTCAGTTTCGGTTTCGGTTTCAGTTTCGGTTTCGGTTTCGGTTCTGTTCAACACGCGCTCTACTCAGTGGTACTCATCAATGCAACTGAATTTTTTTGTAGTGTTATTCTGGTTGTTGTAAATGCAATCAAGTAGCAACAGCCCCACGCGATCAACTTTAACTGCATGTTTATTAGGCACATACGTGTGCATAGATACAAATACAAACACATGCATACACGTGCGGAGATACGCACGCACGAATGAACAAACGCATAGCTGGGCAACAATTCAAAGCACGTTTCTTTCTGTGTGTCCACCGTTCGAAAAGGTGGCACCCGGCATGGTGATTCTATGGATGATTGAGTGGTAAAATGGGCGATGGTGGAGATGTGAAAAATGTGCGCCCTCGCTCAAACAAAATCACTTTATATTTTTCCATGTGTGTGTGTGTTTGCATCTCTGTGCACATTACGACTTCCTTCCGTTCCCACTGCTATTAAAGCTCATTTGATTTGAGTATTTTTTTTTTTGATAGGAGTATGCTTCTTTTTGTTGTTGTTGTTGTTTTTTGTACGCACTTCAATTGTTTGCTTCAGTTCCATTCAGCTATTGGTTTGTGCACACACATGTATAATATGTATGTAGCACGTACATGCATAGATCCAGAATGACATTCGAACAGACATAAATTCATTCATGCGCACGATCACTGATTCATGAATTCATTCATTCATTGAGTGGAATCTTTGTGCAGGCACATATGTATATGTATGTATGTACGTATGTTTATATCTGTTTATATCGATACACTTGTATTTTAGATACATTTGTACGTATGTAGATACACAAGTACACATCTTTATACATACCCTGCAGTATAATTCACTGGTCCAAGACTGGTACTCCATCAGTCCGTTTGGAACCACCACTAGTTCCAACTCATTCCCTTTTACATGCATTTAACTGTTGTATTTAACATGGTGATGTCATTGACAGGGGTCCATTGCCACCGCCTGCATTACCGTTCACCAGTTATTTCAGCAGTGTATATTGGGGCAAAATGAAACCAGTTACTTCACTAGTGAATAGTTGGGTGCTTTCTAGGTGAGTGAAATGAATAATCTAAGCTATTGTATAAAATTGATTATATGAAATCTGTATGTAACGCTTTGGCGCAAAATCTACTGAACCCATTTGAATAATTTTCTTTTTAAACAACACATTTGCGCTATAGAAGAGACTGGCTTACTTACTTTTTTGATTTTTCAGAGAGAAAAAAAACCAAGCACAAAAAGTTTCGTACGTTTTTATGTTGTTTATGCTTCTTTCTGTATACAGTTTATAACATGAGAAAATAAATGTAAGCCGGGCAACAGGGGGTAACACAGCTAGTAACAAATAAATTTTCTCTTGTAGTCTTTTCTACCAGGGGATTATCATTTTGTGATTGTTACAAATTTTTTTTAAGTGACAATGCATTTGTATGCTTTTCCAGCAGATTAGTACAAACATAGGCCCTTTGTGATGGCGTAAGTGCAGAAATACCAACTTCAGAAACACCCTGTCGGCTTCACGAACTTTGCCAAATGCTTCAAAGAAACCTTGGCCAGGTCTGTCAGACTGCTAGAGTTCATTAAGTTCATTAAGCCAAGGTGAAGCTTAACTGAATTTGGACATCAGTTGAAGTATGATTTCATCCTCCTCGTCGTCGTTACCAGAGCTTCTGCAGAAATTGTTTACTGCCACGTTTAAGCCTCGCAACATGCCTTTTCAGTAAACAGTGGCCTGTGAAGATGATCACTATTATAGACAAAGTCGACCTATTAGTAACGACTGATCAGTAACTATCAGTTAGTCGTTTGTCTACATTGTAAGGCAATAAAACTCCGGGCTTCTGTTGTGCGGTTGGACAAGTGAAATTGCCATAATTGGTCCCACCACCAGAGCCGTTATGGTCATTAGTTACTGGAAACGGAAAGTGATTCTAGTCATTTCGTGGCAAAAATCCTAAAATACAACAGTTATGCAAGGGTTAATTTCATGCCTATTTTCATGGTACTTACAACACAATTGGATTTCAAGGGGAATAACGCATACATCGTTTAGTAGAAACGCTGTTGACACCAACTCGCCATCAAATCAATTTTCAGTGGTACAACGTTCGTCGAAGTCTAAATCACTGGATTGCATCCTTGCCAAGCCGAGCGGATAAAAAAAATAAAATAATTAGAATTAACAAATTTAATCTTATTTTAAAATATATTTTAAATTATATTATATTTGTTTGAAAGGCTCCAGTTGTGCTACTGCCTGCCACTATGTCACATACTCTGATACCAGATAGATAATCCGTAATCGTCTAACCTCGGATTCCGTTGACATCCTTCTTTGCCAATCTGCGGGCTAAAACCTTTTTTTTTAATTTTTCTGGTTTTTTTATTTTTATTTTTATAAGCGTTTGGCGGCGCTCCACTTAAGTTTAATTATTGTTGCCGCACATCTCATGTTGCTCTGCATCAGCAAACCATTTAACAATGTATTTCGTACTCGTATAGCACTTCCCTAAATTTGGCAACAACAATAATAAAACGAAGTTGTATAACGTCTTCTTGCTGCATTTAGTTTTTTTTTAATATATATTTTCTTTGTTTGTATAGCTAGTTGCTATAATTTTTTTGTTGTTGTTGCACTGAACGTTTATGTTTTCTCTGCTGTGACTTTATAGCTAGCTAGCTATGTACATATGTACGAGTACATACATTGCATTGTATTTTGAATCTTGTAGATACCAAGTGAAGTAGAAGAAGAAGGCAGCTACTACAGCTTGCTTTTATGCATGAATGCAACATAAAATAAGATGAAAGACTATGAAGAAGAAGAGGACGAACACTACAAGTGAAAAAGCGACGCAAGGGAAAGATACATATCATAGAGAGAAAAAAGTTGTCTGCCTTTCTGCGATGTGTGTCCGCATTTCTTTATTGTCAGCAATCTGCGCTGCTCTGATTTACTTTCGGTAGCAAAATCGCAACAATTCAAGTTGAATAGTACTACAAATACTACCTAGTGAAGAAAAAAGTAGCTTGCGGAAAGGCTCATTTGGTTGTTGGCGGGGTGAGTGAAAGAAGAAGAAGAAGAAAGTAAAGTGCTACAGGCGTAGACGATAACGTGGAGGCGCCATCAAAGTGTTGCCAATTTATGAATGTCTGTATGTATGTAAGTATGTATACCAATTCATTCAACTCATTCAGTGCCTTAGTATCTACATACCTTTGTATTGTATCATATCTTTTGTGTTGAATTTCTTACTTCTCTCTGTGACAATTCGAATTTAACGCATAGATGCAGTTGAAGCTGCTGCTGTTGGTCTGAGATTGCCCAAAATATTCTTAGAGTCGACCACAATTGCAACAAAATTTTTGCAACGAAATTTCTCCCTTTAACTGTGTAGCAAATTTCCCCGTATAACTGACACCCGCTTATTTGATAACCCCTTTTAATTGAATCATATACTAATAACTGTCAAATAGTAAAAGTATGAAAAATTTGCAAACATTAATTAAGCGACGAAGATATTATAGCTGAGGTCTCTAATAGAGATGAGTCAGAGTCTTCGGAAGATGAAATCACTACACCACCCCAATCCACCACGAAAGTGATTAATGCCATTGGGCGGCTTCGAGAATTTTTTCTGCCAATCGATCAGTTCTTAAATGAGCTGGAAAAAATTTAGGCTGCGGTTGTGTAGAGCAAGAGCAAGGACCGCGTACAGTCAAAAATAGCACTTCAACCACTTAAAGTCTAGAAAAATATAATATTTAAAAAAAAAGATAAATTGGTGTTATATAAATGCAAAGTTTCGGTAGAAACAAAAAACACTCGGTTAACTGCAACAATGTCTCAATTATCCGTATACTCAGATAATTGAATTCCCGGGTTAAATGCAACAAAAACCTTATATTTTCGCTGTCTCAATTAAGCGGAAATTACTGTATTACTTTTATTCTCTATTCAGAGCCACCACCCGTAGTGGTGGCAGCCACCTTACGCAGTACTTCTTCATATACAAATCTAAAGCAAATATGCGTTGTACTGCACTTTTTGAAAATGCCCAAAATCTTTACTATCTGCGTCAATTTTATTCGGCACTTATGCACTACAATATCATGAACCTTACTTACCATTACCGGCATAGTCACTATGCACGCCCGACCGCTACGATGCTCATGTGTCCAGCTTCTTCGACCACGTTTGGTTCAAAATGATGGAGCCGACTCTCCAAGAGTGGAATTCAACTCAGTTTTAATAGCCGTTGAATTTAGATCTCTTAAATTTTCTACATATATTGTATATATGGTATTGACAAATTTTTTTCATTTTCAAAAATGCGCTGAGTAATCAGCTGTTGCGACAGTAAAAAAAAAATTGCAATTCATATGGTTGGTAACCAATGTTTCAACTTAAGCTTTGAAGATTTTTTCAACACTGAAGAAAAATTTGCTGAAAAGAGTATGCATATATGTTAGGCCCGCGTATATGGAGTAGATTATAATGAATGTATGTATATATGTATGTATGTATGTATGTATGTAAAGTAACCACAAAACACGAATGACCACAATAAGAAATTAAAAATAGCATGACGGTGACGCGAACTTATACCGAAAATCGCTCAACGCGACTAAAGAAGTTGTCGCTTGCCGTTTCCATGTTGCCCTTGCTAGTGCCATACAAAACCGAAACGTATGCAACCACAAACTTTACACTAAACATCGAAGCCACAAAATCTAATTTAATAAGCTTATTAGCGAATGTGAGCGAATGCTACACAAGGGGGTCAACTAAGCATGATCATGTAAAAGGGTGGGCGGTGTCTACTGTAATTCCATCTGGGTTTGTGTCAACAATTATCACTTTTTTATGTTTTGTGCTGCCTTACAATTAGTATCGCACACACATACACACACACACAGACTCCCAGCCTCTCACTCACCTTTCAACGCGCATTCCCTAATTTGCAAAATAAAACTTTTTGACATTGTATGCATTTGTATGCAAATGTACATTTGAATATGTACAGAATATGTTTGTTAGCGAATCGACGCATTAGAGTTGTTCTGTATACTTGTCAAATAAATAGAGTGCGCTGTTAACCATAAAGGCGTTCTTATTGGAAAACGAACATGAAACATGCCTAGATGTTTTTGGTTTTTGGACCGATATCCATGATGGCCACACAGTTTTATCGATATTTATTTCATCACATTCTTGCATGCACGCGCACTCACTGTCTCTGTCTTTCTTAATTGGCCGAGGTAACTGGTGTCAGATTGATGAGTACAATTGGAAGAAAGAAAATTTTGTAAGTAACAAAAATTGCTGCTTTTTTAATTATTTTATAATTTATCTTCTTCTTTCCGTCGGTGTATTGATGTTCGGTTCGATCAGAAAATGAATTATAACACTGTCATCTTAAACGTACAGCGAACCCCCGAAGAAGGGTCGCGCTCATATCATACGTTCGGGAGTTTGGAGCAATGCTTCGATGCTATTTACAGTACGTACCATACTCATTGGGTTACAGAGCCTAATGCGCAATATGAATTTTCTTCATTGTCAAACTTCATCGATTCGCTAACAGACATATTCTGTTTGGTTTACGATTCCGAGTTGAATGCCTATTTGCTAATAAACAAAGAAAGTATTAAACTTAATATGTGGCATTTCCTATTTGATCAAATGGATGATTACTAAATATACAAATGTACATGCATACAATATGTTAATAAAAATATCTTGAAAATATTTTTTGTATTCCGTTGTATTTTTTCAAAATGGTTCAGAATCGTCTAGGCATGACTAAGGCTAACGCACGATTCGTATTCAGAATTTCCACGTTGGAGTTGAGTGCTGCTCCAACAATCAACTGAGCCCGAGTGCGAGTGCAAATGTCAACTTGTGGTTAAACAACTTTGCTCGAAGGTAACGCCTGCTTGAAGGCGAAAGTTTTATTTTGCAAATTAGGGAATGCGCGTTGAAAGGTGAGTGAGAGGCTGGGAGTCTGTGTGTGTGTGTATGTGTGTGCGATACTAATTGTAAGGCAGCACAAAACATAAAAAAGTGATAATTGTTGACACAAACCCAGATGGAATTACAGTAGACACCGCCCACCCTTTTACATGATCATGCTTAGTTGACCCCCTTGTGTAGCATTCGCTCACATTCGCTAATAAGCTTATTAAATTAGATTTTGTGGCTTCGATGTTTAGTGTAAAGTTTGTGGTTGCATACGTTTCGGTTTTGTATGGCACTAGCAAGGGCAACATGGAAACGGCAAGCGACAACTTCTTTAGTCGCGTTGAGCGATTTTCGGTATAAGTTCGCGTCACCGTCATGCTATTTTTAATTTCTTATTGTGGTCATTCGTGTTTTGTGGTTACTTTACATACATACATACATACATACATATATACATACATTCATTATAATCTACTCCATATACGCGGGCCTAACATATATGCATACTCTTTTCAGAAAATTTTTCTTCAGTGTTGAAAAAATCTTCAAAGCTTAAGTTGAAACATTGGTTACCAACCATATGAATTGCAATTTTTTTTTTACTGTCGCAACAGCTGATTACTCAGCGCATTTTTGAAAATGAAAAAAATTTGTCAATACCATATATACAATATATGTAGAAAATTTAAGAGATCTAAATTCAACGGCTATTAAAACTGAGTTGAATTCCACTCTTGGAGAGTCGGCTCCATCATTTTGAACCAAACGTGGTCGAAGAAGCTGGACACATGAGCATCGTAGCGGTCGGGCGTGCATAGTGACTATGCCGGTAATGGTAAGTAAGGTTCATGATATTGTAGTGCATAAGTGCCGAATAAAATTGACGCAGATAGTAAAGATTTTGGGCATTTTCAAAAAGTGCAGTACAACGCATATTTGCTTTAGATTTGTATATGAAGAAGTACTGCGTAAGGTGGCTGCCACCACTACGGGTGGTGGCTCTGAATAGAGAATAAAAGTAATACAGTAATTTCCGCTTAATTGAGACAGCGAAAATATAAGGTTTTTGTTGCATTTAACCCGGGAATTCAATTATCTGAGTATACGGATAATTGAGACATTGTTGCAGTTAACCGAGTGTTTTTTGTTTCTACCGAAACTTTGCATTTATATAACACCAATTTATCTTTTTTTTTTAAATATTATATTTTTCTGTAGACTTTAAGTGGTTGAAGTGATATTTTTGACTGTACGCGGTCCTTGCTCTTGCTCTACACAACCGCAGCCTAAATTTTTTCCAGCTCATTTAAGAACTGATCGATTGGCAGAAAAAATTCTCGAAGCCGCCCAATGGCATTAATCACTTTCGTGGTGGATTGGGGTGGTGTAGTGATTTCATCTTCCGAAGACTCTGACTCATCTCTATTAGAGACCTCAGCTATAATATCTTCGTCGCTTAATTAATGTTTGCAAATTTTTCATACTTTTACTATTTGACAGTTATTAGTATATGATTCAATTAAAAGGGGTTATCAAATAAGCGGGTGTCAGTTATACGGGGAAATTTGCTACACAGTTAAAGGGAGAAATTTCGTTGCAAAAATTTTGTTGCAATTGTGGTCGACTCTAAGAATATTTTGGGCAATCTCAGACCAACAGCAGCAGCTTCAACTGCATCTATGCGTTAAATTCGAATTGTCACAGAGAGAAGTAAGAAATTCAACACAAAAGATATGATACAATACAAAGGTATGTAGATACTAAGGCACTGAATGAGTTGAATGAATTGGTATACATACTTACATACATACAGACATACATAAATTGGCAACACTTTGATGGCGCCTCCACGTTATCGTCTACGCCTGTAGCACTTTACTTTCTTCTTCTTCTTCTTTCACTCACCCCGCCAACAACCAAATGAGCCTTTCCGCAAGCTACTTTTTTCTTCACTAGGTAGTATTTGTAGTACTATTCAACTTGAATTGTTGCGATTTTGCTACCGAAAGTAAATCAGAGCAGCGCAGATTGCTGACAATAAAGAAATGCGGACACACATCGCAGAAAGGCAGACAACTTTTTTCTCTCTATGATATGTATCTTTCCCTTGCGTCGCTTTTTCACTTGTAGTGTTCGTCCTCTTCTTCTTCATAGTCTTTCATCTTATTTTATGTTGCATTCATGCATAAAAGCAAGCTGTTGTAGCTGCCTTCTTCTTCTACTTCACTTGGTATCTACAAGATTCAAAATACAATGCAATGTATGTACTCGTACATATGTACATAGCTAGCTAGCTATAAAGTCACAGCAGAGAAAACATAAACGTTCAGTGCAACAACAACAAAAAAATTATAGCAACTAGCTATACAAACAAAGAAAATATATATTAAAAAAAAAACTAAATGCAGCAAGAAGACGTTATACAACTTCGTTTTATTATTGTTGTTGCCAAATTTAGGGAAGTGCTATACGAGTACGAAATACATTGTTAAATGGTTTGCTGATGCAGAGCAACATGAGATGTGCGGCAACAATAATTAAACTTAAGTGGAGCGCCGCCAAACGCTTATAAAAATAAAAATAAAAAAACCAGAAAAATTAAAAAAAAAGGTTTTAGCCCGCAGATTGGCAAAGAAGGATGTCAACGGCATCCGAGGTTAGACGATTACGGATTATCTATCTGGTATCAGAGTATGTGACATAGTGGCAGGCAGTAGCACAACTGGAGCCTTTCAAACAAATATAATATAATTTAAAATATATTTTAAAATAAGATTAAATTTGTTAATTCTAATTATTTTATTTTTTTTATCCGCTCGGCTTGGCAAGGATGCAATCCAGTGATTTAGACTTCGACGAACGTTGTACCACTGAAAATTGATTTGATGGCGAGTTGGTGTCAACAGCGTTTCTACTAAACGATGTATGCGTTATTCCCCTTGAAATCCAATTGTGTTGTAAGTACCATGAAAATAGGCATGAAATTAACCCTTGCATAACTGTTGTATTTTAGGATTTTTGCCACGAAATGACTAGAATCACTTTCCGTTTCCAGTAACTAATGACCATAACGGCTCTGGTGGTGGGACCAATTATGGCAATTTCACTTGTCCAACCGCACAACAGAAGCCCGGAGTTTTATTGCCTTACAATGTAGACAAACGACTAACTGATAGTTACTGATCAGTCGTTACTAATAGGTCGACTTTGTCTATAATAGTGATCATCTTCACAGGCCACTGTTTACTGAAAAGGCATGTTGCGAGGCTTAAACGTGGCAGTAAACAATTTCTACAGAAGCTGTGGTAACGACGACGAGGAGGATGAAATCATACTTCAACTGATGTCCAAATTCAGTTAAGCTTCATCTTGGCTTAATGAACTTAATGAACTCTAGCAGTCTGACAGACCTGGCCAAGGTTTCTTTGAAGCATTTGGCAAAGTTCGTGAAGCCGACAGGGTGTTTCTGAAGTTGGTATTTCTGCACTTACGCCATCACAAAGGGCCTATGTTTGTACTAATCTGCTGGAAAAGCATACAAATGCATTGGCACAGCAAAGGGAAGTTCGGCTATTAGCTAAACGAGACCGAACGTGGTAAATCATCTGAGACATTTGCTAGTGAAATTGGGAACATTGTAACATCGCGAACCGTTCGACGACGATTAGTAAACGCAAGTCTAGCCGATAGCACGCAAAGATCCTCTGCTTAGAACTGCACATTTGAAGATGAGGAAAAACCTTGCTTTGATTCATAAAACCTGCTGTGGATCACAAGGTGAAAAAAATAAAATGAAATAAAACAACAAAAATAAAATGGTGCAATATATTCTGTAGTGACGAAACAAAGTTAAAAAGAAAAATTAAATAATTTGTTGACGAAAAGACAAGGAATTTCACATTAGTTAACTGGTTCTTTAAAAAAATCGATATATAAATAGTCGAAGCATTTTCTTTAACACACTTTTAGGCCTAAACTATATAACCGATTTTGCTACAAAAAATTCCATTCGACTGGCATTTATTTGCAGTTGTGCACAATACACTTTACTAAAATTAGTATGGTATTGTGCGCGGAAAACAGTTAAAAGTTGTACGAAACACAACTACTAGAAACTCTTACATACACACTACGCATGATACACCGACACAATGCACAATCGCATAGGAATATTCTTTAATGTAAGAGAGAAAACGAAATGTACGTGGGAACCAAAGAGTTTACATTCATAGGATATGCTCTGTACGTTTTGGCTTCGTTGCTTGCGAATTGAAGTGAGGCCGAGCCATACATCTATAAATATATAAATATATATATATATAAAACAAAGTGGCAAAAAGGCTGTGTTTCCCTCTGCTGCCCGTAATTTTTTTTCCAATTTAAATTTGTTTTCTTTTAAAATGTGTATAATTACCATAGGAAGGTCGTGGCATATTTTTTTTAGTTTTTAAAGGCATATATACTTTTTAATATTAAGTTTTTTTAAAACAACTACAAGACCACAAGCACAAAACGTTTTGTTAATTATTTGCGTTGTTTCTGTTGTGCGTAACCAACCGTTGACACACGCCAGTAGCAACAGCTCTTGCAGCGTTTTGATAATTTGCTCAAAATCACAACGAGATTTGCATATAAATTGTTGCGTTGCTATTTCTACATCCCCAACTTGCGCTCGTCGGTCCGTCTATTTCGCCATCCATCACTTGCTAAAGACCGCTTTCATTATCTAACATATTTGAAATTGGTTTCATGCAGACGCCACAAAGTAAAACGCATTCGTACCAGAAACAACCGTTCAACATTTTCATGGTTCAATGCCAACGCAGAAGTGGAAAAAACTATGCTATTAAGCAAAAACAAAAAAAAAGTCAACCTGCAACGGTAGGGCAAGAGGTATGCGAATTGTGCAACTTCTTTATGGCTGCCTTCTGCTTCTTTGAATTTAGCATGGATCTTTTTGTAAAATTGAAACGCGGCACGGCACGCAGCGCCGCTTAAAATGCAGCTTACATACGCAATCCGCGTGACTCACGGTTGGCGAAGAGACGCGTCTAAATTTGTTAACTACTCGTATCACAAAATGAAACTAAGGTTTTTTTTTTTTTGCTTGATTGTCTTGTTAAAGCTGCAAAGTGTAGTTTATTCAAGGAAAAAAATCAAAGAAAATTGAAAGAAAAAATTAAAAAAGTTGGCGTCTGTCTAACGTACTTACATACTGCGTTTCGGTGCATAATGCAATAAGTAAAAAATAAGCACATCGTAATGAAAAAGATGATTTGGCTACTTTGCTGAAAATGTATCTGCTGCAGTGCAAATGTAACTGCGTTGTCATTGACATGCTTAAGTAGCGGCAAACAGCGGACATTAGGCACACATTTCAGCTATTACTGCTGTTGCTACGCACGACGATGAGGGCATCATGTTGCAAATGACATAATATTATACAATACTCAAGAAAAAAAAAAGAAAAGAAAAACAGTAGTATAGAGCCCTCAAAATGCTTCATTCACCGATGAAACAAATTGCATTCTGCACAATCAATGGAACGATGAAACATCAGCTGCAAGACGAGGAAGACTCGAATCGAGCGCGTCCGTCCATTCCATGGCACCATTATTACAAAAATCAATATTTCAAAAAAAGAAAAAACAAAAAACAAAAAAAAAAAACCGGAAAATTTCCATAAAACGCTAGCGGAAATCACTACTTCCAATGTATTCATACAAAAGAAAAATAAAAAAAATGACAAAAAAAGACAACATCATTTTAGTTTGAGCTTTTGCGCTACGCCACATTCCAAAGATACACTGTTAATGCTCAGCTCTGCTCAGTTCAGACTCTGGCTCAGTCACTCAGTCATTCATTAATGATGCAGCACCTCGAAGCCATCATCAATTGGTATGCGCAAAGCGTGTGTGTGTTGACTGGGAGATACTTTGAGATACTTTTTGAAGATAAGCGCGCATCTGTCATGAAACGGAAGTGGTCGGAAGTGTTTCGTCTGCTCTCCAACACATAACTTATTATTCTTAATTTAAAGTAACTACTAATAAAGTATCTAAAGCAAGTATAACTCGATTATAAAAAGAACAAAAATTACCCTTTGCTAAAGTATGTTACTTTGTTTACTGGCAATTGGTTGCTTGTCTTAAGCAGTAAGCTTAAACCGATTAAAAAAAAAAAAGAATATAATAAAGAACAAAGCTCAAAAGTCAGGTAGCGGCGCAATTACATACGATTCAAGTAAAAAGGAATGTACTTTTAACGGCTTTGCTCAATTGCCGTAATGCCGATGCGCTTAGACAAAGTCTTAAGCAAATTGGACGAGTGTAGAATTAAGTCAAGTCAAGTCGGCGCCGCGCCACCACAACAACTGGTGGGAGAACGACAACACCCAAAGCGCCCAATGTAGCTGGCGACTGCAACTGGCAACTGACAATTGACAATGACTGGCGCTATGACTTACGGTAATCCTACACTTTAGCATTAGAAATGAGAAGAAACCTCATCGAGTGAACTGAGTTCCGGGTCGGCGGGCTGGGTTCATGTCTGAGTTTAAATACTCGTAGATAAGTACGTACATATGTATGTATATGGAAAAGCGATTGAACACGCGTACGAATGACGACGCCTTTGGCATGCTCAATTAATGAAATAGATTTGCATTAAAACACAGAACGTAAGGCAGGCCTAGATCGGGCAGCGTGACCAATTAAGCGGGCTAAGAAGGGCTGAAAGTCTGTGTGTGCGTGCGGCTGGTGGGCGCATGAGTAACAGTGAAAAGCTTTTAGTTATGCAAAGACTACACGACGATAAACTGCCATACCGACGAATAGTCGACCGCGACACCCATTTAGACGAATTGACAATAAATCTAAGCAAACACAAATCAACAATTTGCATATCAAATCAGACTTTTGCATTGGATTTCACGCGCTGAACATTTTGAATTCGCATTAATTCAATAGCAATGTTTATGCCAATAGTTGTTGGGTGGTCGGTTCGGTCATAATAAACTTAATTTGTCGCCCCAAGAAAACACATAATTGAGCGACCGAAGCAATCAGTCAGTCTGACATTCGTTTGAGAACTTGTAAAAAGTAACGAAAACCAATTGACCTAAAATATTTCATTCCATTCCATTCACTTTGCCATTCTAATGCCAGACAAGACAAGATATCATAATAGATGACAAGATACAGAAAAAAATATAAATGATATTTAGAAGAAAGACAGAAAGAAGAAGAAAAAAAAATCCACCACAAGCTAATTTTTTGCGTCTACAGATCCAAAGATTCGCCGATTCATGTGCAGCGTTGTTGTGTTGCAGCACAGCAACTGTGCAAATAACTTTGACAAAAAAATTTTCGGATTGCATACTTTTGTTTCTAGCGAGCTAAATAATAATTTCAAAAGATTTGTATCTGTGCCAAAGGCAAAAGACAAACGACAACGACAACGACAACGACAACGACGGTTACAGCTCGATCAAGTATCTCACGTTGCAGAAATGCGCCACCAGCAAACAATCGGCCTGGCCCCATATGACAGAAGCACACAATACAGTAAAGCTCAATAAAAACGATTTTGATTTTAGGAAAACTTTGTTCTGTTCCCTACATTGTAATAGCAGCAATGTATAAAACAAAGTAACAAAAAACCTGTGTTTCCCTCTGCTGCCCGTAATTTCCAACCAATTAAGTATTATTTTCTTTTAAAATGTGGATAACTACCGTAGAAAGGTCGCGGCATACTTTAGTTTTAGTTTTTAAAGGCAAATATACTTTTTTTTTTTTTTTTTTTTGATATTTTAGCGTGAGCAGATATTTGCTAAGGGCAGTGAGTGTGCTCTTAAGAATACAGTGGGAGCGCGCAGGCAAAGAGCATGAATGATGAGTCAGTCGTGCACCACATGCTAGGGAGTGGGCATATAAACGTTTGCCGAGTTTGCTAGTAAAATATTTATACATAACAAAAACAACGAGATACTCCGAAATGGTTTCTAGCCTCTTTTATTATCGTACGCATTTATTTAGCTCAGCGCTGCTTGGGTCAAATCTTGTAATTGAAATTTTGTATATTTACTGTTGGCCGATTGATAGTTTGTCAACTTTGTGCTCGTCATCAGGATAAGGTAATGCCAATGTGGTGGTAACTGCTGCGTTTCGGTAACTATAGCGCCATCTACTGTCTACGCGATCACGATTTTATTTCAGTCTGATCAATAATCTAGATTTATAAGGTAACTGGCACCTATCAATTTACTTTTAGCTTTTAATACATTAAATGCATCATTATTATTATTTTTTTCCCCCTTATTTTTATTTGATTGAGTTACGGAGCCCGTTTATGTGAATGATCTTCAAAACAGTTATCTGTCGATAATATTTTGTTGTTGAACTGCGAGAGCCTAATGAGTATGTCAAAATCGAGTGCTAAAAAGTTAAAACATTTGCGGGTTACGTTCACACTGCTCGGTTACGTTAAATTAGCTGACCATTAATGCGCGTAACTATTTGCACGTCGCCTTGCCAAGGCAGTCAGACAGATAAACTAGCCAATTAACATATTTTTTTGCTGTTACTGTTGTTACTGTTGTTGTTGTTGTTGTTGTTGTTATTGTTGTTGTCGCCAAAAATTTATTTGGACGAACGTCGTTGCACTTGCGATGCAATTTCAGATTGGCGCAGCGGCATCTAACGGTTGCCGGATGCCAATTGAATTGGGTTTCGCAGCACAAATGCCGGCGTTGTTAGTATTGGAGCCTTTCCAAGACGATTTCTTCACACTTTGCTCTCAGTTGTTACACAATGACGCTAATTGAATTTTCCAACTTGTTGGTCACGTTTTCCATACTATTCGTGCTCACTTGTGTTCGTTCGTTGGTATGCAAAGCCGAGGGGAAAAACGTCTATCCCTTTTTTTCTTTGTTTTGGTTAGGGCTTTTAACACTTTGTTGCAACATTGGCACAATTTTTCCACCAACTTCGGGTCGAATGTGCAATGAAGCAAAGGCCGCGACATGAATTTAATTTTTTTTTGGTTTTTTTTTGCGTGTGTATCTCTTTTAATGTGTGCTCA
The DNA here is from genome assembly GCA_035041755.1 of Cacoxenus indagator. NCBI lineage: Eukaryota > Metazoa > Arthropoda > Insecta > Diptera > Drosophilidae > Cacoxenus > Cacoxenus indagator. The sequence goes on along the minus strand of JAWNKX010000220.1, from coordinate 416,953 downwards.
CATTTTCTCTACCATCACTTTACGCCTAAATTATATAACTGACTTTGATAAAAAATATACCATTCGGCAGGTATTCATTTGTAGGTGTGCACAAAACACTTTTTAATCAAATTAGTAAAAATAGTTAAAAGTTGTCACAAACCAAACTATATACTAACTATGAAAATATCACACACACGCTTCGCATGACTCACCGACACACTACACGAAAACATACTCTTTACCTCTCTCAATATGTCACACAGAGAGAACTTATTCATGAATTAATACTCTTTGAGGTCACATGTAAAAGTGAAAGAGATACGTGCGTGGGACCAAAGAGTATGAACTTTTATAAAAGTTGCATTCAAGCTCTTTGATAAGATGTGCTCTGTGTGTTGTTTGCATGATATGCGTTCTATAAAGATATTTTGATATTATAGTGGTTGAATTTCCACCGCTAGACAAACGCTAGTAACAAAGAAAAAAATAAATAAATAAAAATAAAAAATTCATGCTGTGATGGGAGTCACCGAATCTTAATCAGTTATAGGGTCCGGGGACTCGCAACCAGTTGAGTGTTATTCTCCTGTCAAGGGAAGCGGGCACTGTGAACAGAGAAGATCTTTTGTGGTCTATACCTTAGTTAAGACAATACAGCCTATACCTTTTTAATAAAGGCCAGGAGGTTCTTTGTTAAAGAGTTCCTGCTCAAATTAGGTGACACAGAGTTCTGTTTCAGTTAGTTCAGACAAAGTCTGGCCACCGCCGGACACTCGCATAGGACGTGAAGACTTGTTTCTACGCCTTCTAGGCAGAGCCTATACTCTGGGCAGGGTGACAAACCTAGTTTGTATAGTTGGTAATTTAGGATGTGTTGAACGGTTAAGTAGCCTACAAGCAGTCTTAGGTCCGATCTACTAAGATATAATTGATTTAATTAAAGTTGAGCACAACAAAAATTTCACTCTCCTCCTTGTTGGAAATATTCTTTTATTATAATAATAATAATAATATTTTTTATTTATTTTTTGTAATTTAAAAAGCCGTTCTTGGCCTCAACTTTCAGATATGCACTTTCGATCTTTCGCTTTTTCACTGCTTGCGGTTGTTGTCGTTTTCATTCCTGTCTTTAAATTGTTTTTTCTTTTTTTTTTTAGTTTGTGCATCGCAGCCGGCGGCTGATAAAGTTTTTAGTTATTGTAAAATAATTGACAACTTGTGCGCTTTTATTGCTCGAAAATAAAATTATATATGTATAAAAAAACGAGTAGGGAAACGACAAAAAGCTGAAATGAAAAGCGCGAAAAATTTGCAAAACAAAGAGAGAATGTTTAAAAAAAAAACGACTGCGCCGACTAAAAAGAAAGTCGTCGTCGTCGTCAGAAACTTTCTGTTTGGCGGCGAGAAGATGCACGCATAACCAGACAAACTGACAGATAGATGGTCGATGAGCCAGCCAGTCAGACAGACCAGTTTGATGCGACAATATCACCATCACAACAACAACAAAGACACACCACAACTAACAACAGACCAGCCCAGACCCGACCAGACCAGACCAGACCAGACCAGACCAGACCAGTCAAGTCGAGTGGCGTCTTCAATTTCAGCCTTAGCCTCAGCCACAGCTTCAACTTCAGCTTGTTCTCGTTAATGCCTCTTGTCGTGTCGTCGTTTGAAGACATCTTTGAGTAGTGACTGTCAGCGCAAACAACTCTGCGTGTGTTTCCGACATTGCTCCAAGTGCATTGTTGAGTTCACGTTTTGTTCAACTTTGATCAACTATTGAAGTCACCTAATCTATCAAACAAGAGGTAGGTGTTGTATGGTTAATGAATTGCCACTTTTTCGCAGCGACTCAAACTTCAATTTTGTCTCAGCTGCTCCGATGCCTGCTCTGATAATCCTACTGATCGATGTTAACTGAAAAAAAAACACATTTGCATAATAAGGACATGATCTATTCACGTTGCCAAATACAACTCAAATTTTAATTTAGTCTTAGCCAAAAGTCTGCACGAACCAAAGAATAATGTCTGATTTGGAATAAAATCTGATTTGGTACTGCTGTTCTTGACAGATTTGAAGGAGTCAGATTTTTTTTATATTTTATTTTAATTTCTCTAGAAGCCTTTTCAGATTTTTTTCTTTTGTCTAATTAGCCGCTATCAGTCCTTGGTCATTGGATTGCCATCTGACGTCACCAAGGAAGAATGCAACCACCTAACGGAGGTTAGAGGTACGACACGAGGTCATGACTACAGTCACAGCGCATTTCGACTAGGCTACCGAGCCATACGATCTTCTCAGATATTAACTGATACTTCTACTTTCTGAAAGTGTAGAAGCACTTCTTTTACTTGTCCGATGCTTTCCTTATTTAGAACCTGACCTAGACACTCCCTGAGACTTTAGCTGAGAATTTTCATGATACAAACAATTTAGTCCTGTGCTTATCAGAGATAATTAGGCACTTCTGCTTTTATCAGAACAGAATTTTTCAACTTCAGCTGATAATTATACTTTGTGAAAATGGAGCTCTGAAATTAAAAACTGTTCTATTCATGCATTCAAGGACCACAAAATGAAATTTTGGTTTCTGAGCTAAGTATGTAGACGGTACAAAAAAAAATAAAATAAAATAAAAATAAAAACAGGAGACCCAGTCTTTACGAAATTCGTAAACGACAATACCATTGAAAATGCCACAACATATCCTTAGTGTTTTCATTCTTCTCTCTCGCAGACATTGATTGCCCATACACTTACTCACTGCACACACCTTAATTTGGTCATGCCTGAGCAACACTTTAAAATATTTATCCTTCTCTCCCTCACTTCGTCACTCTACACACCTTAACATACATTCTGCCTAAGCTTATTTCTGTTTCAAGCTTTCCGCTTTTGCATTTTCGTTACAATTTTTCGTAGCCTAATTTTCCAAACAAGGACCCCTTAATCATTTTCAATGATAAAAAAAACTAGGCCAGTGAACTACATTTTCAACAATTTTGATGTGATTTTACCTGCTGATTTAGTGTTTATTGTTGTAAATTTCGAGACTTTCTTTAACGATGTTGACACATTTTACGACACAACTCTGGAATATGTATGTATTTATGCACATATGTACACATGACGATAAAACAGATAAACTTCTTTCCAATTGGAGTGCGCGTGTAAATAAATGAATGAATGAATGAATGAATGAATGGAATAATTAATTTTTGTTTATGTGTTCTATATATTTTACACACACATACATACATACATATACTTTTTTATTACGTACTCGTATCTTTGAAGCACAAACAGTTACTTTGAACCTACCGCAAAAGTGTGCCACATTTGAAATTATTTGCTTAACATTCTTATTTACCGTTATTACTTTTATTTTATTTACTATATATTCCAACAAACAAATTTGTTAATTGTCGCAAGCATTTTATACATACGTATGTACATAATTTTTTCATCGGCTTCTTTTTACGTACAGTGAAGTGGATCAGAGCACATGGAGCGGCAAAGAAAAGAAAAAAAAAAAACAGAAAAATGTCCAACGAAAACCGGCACAATTCAAAAAATTTAGCTGACACTGCACAGCGCACAAAATTATTAAGAAACAATAATAACGGGACAGCTGCCTTTGTGACCGGCGTTTTTTGCCACAAGCAAAGTTCTGAGACGTGGAATTTTCGGAATGAGCTTCATCAGCAGCTTTCCGCCGCCAGCGTTGCCGTGGTGCTGACGACCAGCCATGGTTGTCGCTGATAAGCGCGAGAATTATTCAACTCCAAGAAAAGTAAAAAAGAAAGAATGATACAAAAATTATAATGAAATGAGGCCCTTCCCTTTTTGTGTATTCATTTTTCGCTTGCATGTGCAAAAAGCGCAATCGGCAGCAGTTGTAAGTAAGTCGTGCGCATACAAATGCACGTGAAGTGTACGTACATACATATCTTTTTATACAGAACGATTTAAGGACAAATGACAAGTTGCAACGAAAAATTTTTCACGTGAATACGTCTTAATTTTTCAGATGCAGTTTGGTGTTGTAGCTACATATCTATCATCGAAATCAACAATTTAATTACACCAATCGATAGCTAAAGGATCAAAGAATTCATTAGCCTTAGTGCGAAATTTGTTGAATGGCGGGGCATAAAGTGGAGCGCGCCGCCGTTTTGAATTAATTTTTCAATGAATTTCAAAAAAATTACTGCTGCTGTTATTCTTTTCTGCGTCGCTGCCCACGGTGTTGTTGTTTTCTGTGCAGCGTGCCGTTGTTGTTGTTTATTATAAGCATTATACGCACCCAGAAAATATTACCCATTACGTACATGTATTCACGTTAAACGGCCGTGTCCCCGATACAGCCACATCCCATTTTATTTAATCTATAATTAGACCATAGTTAGATAAATAAAATGAATGAAACATACTCATAAGTTTAGCAATGAACAGAGAAGAATGAGCAGAATGAGAGAATGAGCATTCCGTGAAGGATATGAAGTTTCACATGAGAATATGGAATAAAAAGACGCTAACGAAACAGCAGAAAAAAACAATTTTAGCCTGACAGTAATCAGTGTTAGTGACAATTCAATGTTGCTTATTACAATCACAAACTATGTGTGTGTGTGTGTGTGTGTGCATTATCGGCTGCCTGCAGACACTTGTAATATACAATGCATCTCATAAATATTACACACAACTGTGCATATGGCAGTCGATTGACGGACGACTTTGGCGCTTTTGGTGTCAACACGATACGAAAAACGATACGTTCGCTTTGCCGTTCTTATCGCCAACGAATTTCAGTAAAAGACTCTCTTATGCATTCACACTGTATCTAAAATATTTGTACGTGAAAGCTTGGGGTGACCAACGTTTTTGAGTCTGATATTGTTTTGGCCATGTCACCAGAATAGCCGCCATGCTTACTGTGTGACCATTGACGGTTGTTTTGGGCTGTTTGAGTTGTTTGAACCGGTCGTTGGTTGGGCGGCAATTCAATTGCAAATTGAGTAATGCAAGCTACGACAAGCGTTGTATGTAAATAAACACACAAAAACAAAAAGGCCAATGGAACAAAACACTACTTCGGAAAAAAGAAAGAAAACTAAGCATCCAAGTAGTTAACAAATTATTTGCGACTTTTGCTTTGCTGCTTGCTTTTGCAGTTCTTGTTGTTATTGTTGTAAGATTTAAATTTGCATTAACAACAACCACAACGGAATGACAGCAACCATCAACAGAGGCGGCGTTTGAAGTCAACTGCGCTTCAACGCAGTCAGACCGCTGCCGCTGAGACTGACGGCTGACAAAGTCGCGTTGTCGGCAAAAGTTCAAAGAGCTTTGCTTTTTAGTTGAAAACAATTTAAATAAGAAAATGTAAAAAAAAAAAAAAACTGCAAAGCTAAACAAAACGCGAAAAGACAAGCTTGAACGCTAAGCTAGAAAGAAAAAATCAGCAAGCCAGCAGAAGCAGAAGCAAGAAATCAGTTATTGACAGGCCGAGACACGATTTTGGCTCGGCTTCGACGACTTGGGTGCGTTCAGTTCAGTTCAATGCGGCGCAGACATACATAGCCAAATTGATTCAAGCCAAGCAGCCAGAGATAGAGTGATATAGGTATAGAAATAGTCACAAGCACACATATATAAATACATAAATATGTATGTGTTTACGAGTTTATCAGAGTAGGTGGAGGCCAAGACTTAATTGATTTAATAAAGCGTTAGTTGGAGTTGGTGCTACACATCGTCACAGACATCAAATGAGCGAAGCGGAAAAAAAGTTCGTTGGCTTAAAAAAAAGCTAAAAAAGGTATACATATACAAGTCTTGGCAAAAAAAGCTCCCGCAAAGTCAACGAAGCGACAAAAGCGTTGCGCATGCGTAGTGCGGATGAACAAAAATTATTGCCATATCAGGTGACAAAGTGAGACAGACGCGAGCCTACGTTACATGCAAGTTGGTCCCTATTGCAGCAATAACAACACACATATAGACACACACATATACATATGGTGAGGAGAAGTGGGCATGAATAAGTAGCTGAGCACGTGGCTGGCGCTTTTTGTGTAAGCATCACGTCGCACACATCACATTGAGAGTAGTCTGCATGTTAAATAGCCGTATGAGTGGTCGCTACGGTCAATACAATAGAACAAGTTCCTTGCTGAAAAAGCACGTGTATGAAAAAAAAATTCTAAAATTCAGCAGACAATAAATAACTTTGAAATGAATTATTTTAACATTACAAAAAGAAAATGTATTTGAGAGCTTTGCAACAAGCTCTTTCATTTGATACATCACACAACTGCGGAGCAAATTGGTTTTAAACGTGGGACAGACAGACAGCCAAGTCTTTCTATATTGATGCCGTTTTTCGCTTAAACGTACGGAATCCTAAAAACAGAAATCTAGCAATATTTTCAAGGGAATATGCCACGAGCTGAGCTGTTTATTCAATCTAGATATGACGAACTAACTAGATACGACAAAGCCAACATGAACGCGTACTTAATGCGGCATAAAAATATTATAAAATAATGAAAAAAAAAAATTATAATAAAAATAAGAAAAATAAGAAAAAGAAATCAGTTAAACATCATAAAGCAAAGCAAAACAAAGCGGCTGAAGCAAAATTTATAAAAGTTGGTTTTATTAAACTTGACCGACCGACCATCCGCATACAACGAACGCTGCCGCCTTAACCAATCAATGAATGAATGAATGTATCTAGTATGTATTTACAAAAGGCGTAAAATTTTTGCAATATGTATGTACATACGTTCATAATGCTTATTTGGAACAATTAAGTCGAGTAAGTGTATCGTGCAAAATGAGGCCATCAAGCCAAAGCCAGCCAAAGCAATCAGTTCAGCGCGTCAAAAATGTATGACTACTGAGCGCAGCGTGTACCACAACAAATCGCTTACAAAATCCAATCAATTCAAATTAAATAAGAAACATTTTTTTTTTAATTTATTTTTTTTTATTAGTTAATTTAAAAAAATATATATATAAGAAATTGCAAAAAATTTCGAAAAGGTATCCAAAAGTCTACATAATACCACGGGCCACTCGTTTATAGTCAATGCAAATAAATTAAAAGAAACCGTGAGCTGCAAACCGCTTACCGTCGCGAACCATGGAGCAGTGCGCTGTGAGCGAAGAAACCCAAAATGAAAAATTTCGCATTCAACACACTTTGAGTCATTATCGTCAAAAAAACGGACGACGGCGTTGCAAGTAACGGCGACTTGTAACGGTGAGTGGCAGTCAGTAAGAAGAGTAAAATGTATCACAGACTGTGGCCAATAAAATAATTAATGGCAGCACTTTAATGCAATTATTGTATAAAAATATTGTCAAAGATAAAGAATATGAATATTAAGCAGCGTTGTCGTTAGACAGCACGAGTCAGGACCTCGAATCCATCAAGGTTCATGTTTCCTCTTTGGAGTTTTGTTGTTTGTATGGGCATTACAATGGTTTGCAAGTATAATAGTCTTAGTCAAATGAGCTGAGCCAAAGCCAAGTCGAGTCGAGAAAAACCAAGCCCAGCCGAGCTCAGTTAATCGGCACTATGAAGTTTCGTCGTTGACTACCTCGAAGTTAATATCATGGTCGCCAGAACTTACTCAAGAAAAGTTCAAAATATAATTTTTTTTCAGTCGCACCTCATCACACCAGAACCTAAAATTGTTGTAATTATTATTTTTTTTTTTTTGTTGGGTTTTTTGTGTATCCCTTCTTGTTTGATTTCAATGTTGATTATCGACTTTGTAACATGAGAAATTGTTTATCGTCTTTGACGCCTCCCTCCAAACAGGCTGAATTCCAGCCACCAAGATATTTTCATGTTTGCTAATTTTATTTTAGAAGCTAAATCGATTTGTGAAAATCCAAAGATACACAAATACGAGTACACACAAACACGAACACGATATGCTTGGCGGTACCGAAATCTCATAATGCAATTTCCTTCTTTACCAAAAAGTATTGCACATAAATAAACACAAATTTTCTCCATTTCAAATGAATAGAAAAAAATCCGAGTTTTATATGTGTACCGAGGATTTATAAACACAGATGATATATATAACCGTTGTATTGTATGCCAAATGACATTAACAGAGAGCCAGTCGTATGGTCATAGAAACGTGCTTCTTGGTGAGTGGCTAACAGTCTCAAGAGGCTATACTGTGACGGCACTTGTATGTGTTCAAAGTGATAACCCTTAATTACATTCATTTACATCTATGATATATATATATATAATTGGATGTTTATTTGTCTGTCTAGCTGTTTGTAGCCTATGGACTCCGACACCGTTTGACCGAACACCATGAAAATTGGTACATATATGGATGTTATCATGAAGAGTGTGTATATGTAAAATTAAATGCGTTAGTCTACCGGCATAGTCCAGAAATTCCATCCATTTATCATAGTTTAGGTTTCAAGCACTTTAATCTTTTGTATGAAATTTAAATATGATGAAATCATTTATAAAGCAACTACTAAAAAAATTGCTCAACACAACTGTATTTTTTTGGTTCCAGCATTGAATTAAGTTTTATATATTGTTTTGTATATTTAGAATTTTTAAGGCACTAAAATTGGGTCAACAAATCATGCAAGCTATATTCGAAGGAACGGATATGAAATCAGAGTCAACAGAGCAAAATTCAATGAAACCAAGTCACATGGAATCGATGGAAAATTGTCCTGAGTCCACACTAACCAGTGAAGGTATTAAACAGTGCGGGTGATTGGTGCAGTGAGAGAGGGGAGCATATAACAATTTATGACTGTCATAGCGCGATTTGCACGCTTAGCCTTTAAGCTGTGAGGGGATTTTTTTAAAAATAATTTTTTACTTTTGTTGGAAGCTTCGTCTTATTTTTTATAATTTTAATTTTTGTTTTTTATTTTTATTTTGCTGTTGTTATTTTTTTTACAATGCAAGCGAACATTTAATGAAATTTGTTAGCGTTTTGCAGATTTACTTATTTCCATTCGGGCGATGCAGTGGCGACGTTGGCAGGCGGCAAAATTTATGCATTTTCAGCGACATTGGAATTTCTTGTTGTTGTTATTGTTGCTGTTGTTAGTATTTTTTATTGCTAATTTGTTGTGGCATGCAAAAAAAGCGTGCAAAAAAGTATATGCATATATGTCTGCGCGTGTGTGTGTGTCTGTACAAAATTTATTAAAGAGTTTTGTAATTCAAAGCTAATTGAATTTTGGCGCTGTACACAACAACAACCACAACATAAATCATAAATTTTAGCTTTTTGCCTCTCCCGCCTCTGCTAAACTGAAAGACCCCTGGGGCAGTCAGTCAGTAAGCCAATCAACCAGCCAAACCGTTAACTTAGTCAGTCAGTCAGCCACTCAGTCAGCGAGTGTCTGAGTGAGTGACGTACTGAATAATTAAGTGAGTGCGTGACAAATCACAAACTAAGAATGAAAAATCGCCATATAAGTTGATTACATACAATCTCGTAAATGCATGCATCATACATACATATGTATCTGTGCGCATTTATTAAGTTAATTATTTGCCATCAAAGTCTACGCAATACACGCCATTAAAAACGCGCATAAGTCGCTATGCCATGCAAATAATACGCTTAAGAACCTGAAATTATCCACACTTAAGCACCACTCCAACCCAAATCCGAATCACTGAATTGCTTCATATTGCTTTGCGTTGTTGCAATGACTTGTGTGTGCGTGCGTGTGTGTGCGTGTGTGCCTGCAACATGTTGCTAAAACACACAATTACACATGCGCAAAATGCAAAAATCAAACGGCCAACAAAAATAGCCATCAATTATTAAGTAATCGAAAACACACACACAAACAAACGCACACACCTACACAAAACCAAACATACATCTGGCCCAGTGTCTTGTCGACCATCACATCGGCAGCCGGCATCGACACCGATTATGGCAAATCAAACACGGAAAAGGCAATGAATATCAATATGGGGGCCTATAAGACGGGGCCAACTGTGTTGTCTTGACAATTGTAACTGGTGGTGTTGCTGTTGCCGTTGATGTTGATGTTGTTGTTGTTATTGTGCGATGGGTGGGTGGACGCAATACTCGAACACATGAAAAAAGTGAAAACAAGTCATTCGCCACCGTACCCTTACCTGCACCTGCCCCTGTACGTGCCATTGGCGGCTTTTCACTCTTTTTCTAAAGCTTTGGCTTTGCTTTACAAGGTGTCATACACACACACACAAACACAGCTGGCGTAGGTGAGCGACACGAGGCTACCATGCGCTTCATAGTTTTACATTGAGCAAAAGAGTGCGATTGACTGAGAGAGGGAGCGGGCGGGCGCGTGAACAGCTAAGACTACTCACTGCCATCACAGTTGAGTTGACACACGTTGACGTTCATAGGTGAATGCAATAAAAATTTATGATTTATTGCTAATAAGAAAAATAATGCTACTTGCTGTTGTTATAGTTGTTAATGTCGTTGCATGCAATATCAGTTATTGCCTATTTTGCGTTTAATTCGATTGACTTCTATATGTGTAGATACATGTGCATATATTTTTTATATTTTTGTATATTTCTTATGGTAAAAGCGTTGACTTATTTAACCTAAGAATTTGCTTTCATCAAAATCCTTACTAATATTACACATGCGAAAGTAACTGTCTGTCTGTATGTTACCTTTTCACGCCTAAACAGCTGAACCAATTTATATGAATTTTGGTATAGACATAGATGGGATCTGGGAGCAGAACATAGACTACTTTTTGACGCGAAAACATAGATTATGTAACAGATGAAAACATGTGACATGAAAAACCAAAAACGTAATCTACAAAAATTTGTTAAATTAGGTTATTACTATTTTAAATAAACCCATCTCATTCATTGACCTATTTATTTAAATTTTTATACATAGATATAACCTTTTTTCCCTTTTTGGACAGTTTTTTTTTTATTTAGTACGGATATAGTATGGAGACTGATGAAAGTTCGGAGAAAAAATAGGCTACTCGAAGTACTAATCCTATGCAGGCGAAGTCTCGGCTACCAACTGGTGTGGGTTCTATTTCTTTTCTTGACTGTATATAGTTGAGCTCTTATCACAAAAGCCGGTTTTCTGAAATCATAAAACTGGAAGTTGTTAAAGTCACAAAAATACTCTCATATAATCTTAAGGGCTATTAAAGGTTAGTAAACAATTAGCTTAAAAAAAAATTAGATGGCGCTCATGGCATTACCTATCCTGATGTGCCTGATGAGGTTATTAAGACAAATGTGACAAATTATTGTATGGTCAACAGAATCAAAGTTGTGTACCAAACAGGAAGTAGGCAACATTTTAACTACACGGTTTTACTGAGGCTGAGTTAAATAAGATAGTTTGAAAAACATTTGAAACTCAAGTTTATAGTCGAACTGCGATTGGGCGATATCTATGCGTAGATATGGTATTACAATAATGCAACATTTGAACTACACAACTACATAGTCCAAGGCTATTCTACTCCATTAGCAAAAGGATGATACTTTAATTCATGTCAGTTTGATAACAACTAATAAAGCAATCACGACACGAGCATTGCAGCGCTGCTAATTGCTTTGAACGGTTTGCAGGGGGTATCTCTAAATATCAACACCAGCATTGACATCATTTCGAAAATTTAACATGCTATTTCAAATAATCGGTGGCTCGATAGCGCCCGCTGCAGAAGCTGTCAAATGCGCTTTAACGAGCCGTGCAGAGTCCGGGAGCCGATCGAATGTGAATAAAGTATGTGGCATGAGTTGTGTCGAAGCCATATGCAAATCGAATGCTAATGAAGAGCAATGCAGGCAAAAGAGAAGGAGACCCGCTCACATATGTTCGAGTGTACAGACAAAGGCATTCGCGGCACTACAAATAAAAATCTGTTCACATATTTGAAGCTGTTGAATTTTGCTGATTTTCTCAAGCTTCATTTTGCTTTATTTATTTTTTTATCAAATTTTTTTTTATTGTATTTTTATTATTATTTTTTTTATGGTTTTGCTTTGTCGGCGTTGTTTTGGCAAAGAATCAATTAACGAACATTTTGATAAACAAACAAAGCCAACTAAAAACAATAAGGAGTTCGTTGAAAACTATCAATGAATGTTGATGGCCGGTTTGCTCGTGCGTGCGTGCGTGTGTGTGTGTGTGGCTATGTGTGCATGTAACAGAGCCGTCTGCAGAAGTACAAACATATTTGTTTGTCATCTAGTCACTTTATCAGTTTTATTATTTTTGTTTCTTTGCTCGTTCGGTTCGTTTTATTTTCGCGCATTTTAATTAACAATGCTGGAGGCGCTTTGCAATGATGATGATCATCTTCTTAGTAACGCTGATAATGATGATTGTTAATAACACATACACACATACATACATGCATACATGCGCATACAGATTAGTATGCCCGACACTCATTACCAGAACAAAAGCACATAATTTTAACGGTACTAGGACGTCACAGAACTATGTTAATCAGATACAAATGTAGCGCGCCATTGTGAAAGATTCTTCTTAGAATTGTTTAACATTGCGGTGAAAACGTAAGCTGGAAACTTTTTACTTGCGAGTGTTGTCAGCAGCGTTGAATTTCATCAATCAATTTCGAACTTTTCTTTCTTTTTTTATTAATTGTTTTTTCTTCAATATTACATATATACATACATACACACTAGTTGTTCACCTAGTTATTCGGTTTGTAATACAATGACGTAGACATAAAGCAAACACATATACCTATCCGTCAGACTAGAGAGATGAGCTTTTACATGAAGTCTTCTTCTTTAGCATTACATTAGTGTACATTAGTGAGAATCGCATAGATCCGAAGACTAGTTGCGGTATCAAATTACATTTACAACTACTGCTCAGCCGATGTTAAGGGTATTAATAAACATCTTCTTCTTCTTCTTAATATCTAAAAGTCACGTCAACCGATTTCAATAAAATTTTGAGAATGTGTATGATTGGTTCTTAAAACCATTACAGTGCAAGTGACGCTGCTGTCGACATTTAGACATATTTTTATTTTGCTGATAAAATTTACTGAACCGATTGTAGGAATTTTAATTTTTTATTTTTTCTCATCAATGTGACAATTTATTTTTATTTTGTGTATTATTAGACTATTAGTTTTAAAATGCCGCGAAAAACGTCACACCTTAACGCACCGAAATCAGCACGGTGAAAGGCGCAATGCCAAAATAGCACAGAAGGAATCAAGTGCAGCCCGTTCAGTAGTCAGCAGACTGATGTCACGTTACAGCGGTCTGGTAACTCGATGTTATTAGCAGACAGATAACATAAAGCCAAAGCTTTTTTATAAAGAAAATTGGGAACAGTTAGAGAGGAAGTTAACCTCTATAATCAGAGAGAACTTATTCATATGAATGAATACTCTTTGTATATAATATGAATACTCTTTGGCGCATATGTAGATTGCATATGGAACATCTAACACGAACTTTCTGTGGCAGAACAACGTCGTGCTAACTGATCCACTAGTATTTTAATATTTAAATTTTGGGTAATAAATTTGTTTTATTGTCTTTTAAAAGTCTTTTTGAGATGTGAGTAGCACGTACAACTTACGATTGGGAACGAAAAAGCGGTGTGTTTAGAGATGTTGCTTTACATCACCTATGCCAACGTGCACTGAGGAAGTGAAGCTATAAAATTTTGCGCGCTTTTCTTAATACTAAAATTTGTATTTGGCGAACATGGCACAAAAGGGAATTCTCCAAAAATGCGAGAGATAAGACCAGCCAAGATAAGAGCTTAGAAAGTGCACAGTGGTATGAGCTAGCATTAGAACTAGTATTAATTTTTACTGCCACGAGCAATTCGAATATAACAAAAGAAAATTGCTATATCTTTTTTTATACAGCGCCTTTAACAGTAGCCCAAAGAAAAGAATCAGGTGGGTTTGAATGCGTTTTTTTGAAATTGGGTCAATATATAAATATGTACATATCTATATGAGCATAAACAAAATAAAAGCTGATTACAATTGTGAAAACGCCAATGGAAAATTATTGCTTATTCACTCAAGCGTTCGTTTGCAAAACACAAATATTTTCTTTAGTTTTGTTTTAACTGGGAGTTGCTTACAAAATTCATTAACACTTAATAAAACGATGTGGTGCAATAGCCAAAAAAAAAAACAAAAAAAAACAAAAAAAAAACAAAAAAAAACAAAAAAATTTATATGTACATGTATGAAGAAAAAAAAGAGGTATGTGCTTCTTCTTTTTTTCTCTTCTTTTATTTGCAATTGTAGCTGTGCATGTGCATGCCAGACGCCAAACACCCAAAGCGTACAGTTTAGAAATTCGTTAACCTTGAACTTGAGGCGCCCGCCTGTTTGTAATTTAAAACAATTCAATTTCGTATTTGACATTTCGCCGATTTTGTCGATTCTTTAGTGCTTCGTTTTGGCAAATGACAACGGTCCAGTCTTTGATATGTACACATGTACATATATCGTACTCGTATTTGGCGTACGCAGCAAAAATGCCATGCGTTCGATAGGTCGACCGGAGTAGGAGAAGCCGCCGCCGCAACAACTGTAAATTGGCAAAATAACCAAAGTTGGCTGGCAAAAGAGACAACAACAACAACTGAGAACTTTCAATGAGCAGAGACGACTGTAAATGAAGCAAAGCCAATAACGGCAACGAAACACAACACTGCAACAAATCGTGCCTTTTTATGGTCGCATGACTAACTGACGAACACACTGAGACTGTTTGTTTGACTGAGTCTCTGAGTGAGTGAGACATGACTTGGCACGATAGCAAAGCGATTATTAATAAAGATAAGTAATACATTAGGTTTAATCGAATTATCGTAAGAAAAAAAATATAAAAAAACAATAAATAAAATAAAAAAAACACTGTCAAGCGGGCAAGCGAAATGGCCCCCGCTATAAACATTACTTACATTCATAATTACTTTTGTCCTTAACAGCGGCGTTTGCGCATTGCACAAAACAACAGCAACGAATTGTATCGAGCATTTCGATTTGGCTAATGCGCGGTTGGTTGCGGAAAAATTAATCCAAATGAAATACATACAATGTACCCACGTAAGGCACAGGTAATACTTGTACTTTGTAGAGCCAGCAATGTGTTATACAGTCGAACTTCCCTATAACGGACTTCTATACTATTCTATTTCAAGTACACCACAGCTTTGGAGCCTTGGACGAGGAGACTGACATCACTTCTGTCTTACTTATTTTCCATATAACGAAGTGAGCTTTTGATTCAATGAGGATTCGCTTTAGGATAGTTTGACGTTTGATTATGATTTAGATTAATTTACGATTTATAGGAGGCGACATTTGCATGGCCTGTAGTAGTTGGTTAAATCAATTATCAATTGGCAACTGTATGCTTCCACTCAACGCATTGCCAAGTGACACAAAAGTAAAACATTTCGTCGTCATTTTATTTGCGATTTACGATTTTGTTGTTGTTTTGTTGTTGCCTTTTAAATGAGAGTGGCCTGCCTTGAATGACCTTGACGACTCGTAGCGACTGCGTTTGGGACAGTGACGCTGACGGCGTCAACGCTGGTGGCAACAATTTTGGTCACAATGCATTTTAAGCGCGTTTCTTTTTGAGTGTTTTTTTTTGTTTTGTTTTCTTTTTTTCTTTTTTTCTGTTTGTTTGTTTTTGATTTGCTTTTATTTAAGTGTAAATATTTATAAATTGACTGAGTTGCGTATTAGATATATATTTTTCTACTTCTTTCAATGTTCCTTTTAGTGATATTTTTTGACTACTTTATTGGCAGCTGACGACCACGAATAATAATAATAACAACAACAACAATCAAAAATAAAGAAAACCATTCCACTGAAGTCACAGTCAAAGCAATTTCTACCAGGCCTAAAAATATAAAACTGCTATTTAAATGTGTTTATTATGTTTTAGTTTTTCGTTTGCCCCCCCTAACCAAAATCGCCTTTGACAAACACAACTTCGCACAACGCACCATTCGCATCACGCACTAAATGCCTTCGCCTGACTTTGTCTTCGTCAACTCGAAAATCCAGTGGGTGTTCGAAATGTGAATTTTGTGTTCCGTTGCCGTTTTTGAAACTTCGAGTTGATCATGTTTCGGTCAAAAAGTTATGGCGTCATCATCATTGACACCAGCGAACGCCCACAGACGCGTATAAAATCCATGTCGTCGACCACATTTTGTGCCCATTTTTTACATCGCCTTTTCTTTAGCGCCATTCGAAATGTGATCGTGGTCGGCACTTCAAGTTCGAACACGATGCGCCAGACTAGACCAATTGATCGATTGACTATTGTAGATATCCATTAAAAAAAAAAATTCCAAAAAAATACAACAACAACAAAAAACAGTAATGCGGCCCAACACTGTCCTTCCTTGCGTGTGACTGGCAGTGGCGCATTTAAGCGCATTTATACGGTGGACTGTCGATAACTTGAACATCGTTCATTCGAAATCCGCAGTAAGTCGACAAATAATATAACTTTAATGGAATTGAAGCAGACTCAGTAAGTCGAAGTTAGTAAAATATTATGACGTCTTACTTGGGATTTTTAATATTTTAATAAATGCAAAACTAACGAACGCCTAAATCATTGACATAGTTATTCAAAATGTAGATGACGAGCAATTTAGCAATTAAATCCACAATCAATTGTTAAGTTGACAAGTCGTTAACTCGAAATTTTTAGCATTTCGCTTGAACTTTGAGTTATCGAGACTCCACTGTATTGAAACAATTTCAAAAGAAGTTTTGATCTTAAAACTCTCGCATTATGTTACTGAGCACTGGTTGTGCAATCATAAACTATCAATTACTGAAAAGAGATAAAACATTGTTTTTCCTGAATTTCGAATCTATTGGATAATGAAAAAGAATCTTAAAACTCGTTTGCGAATAGTGCCTGTAGCAACAGTATTACCGATGCTCAAGCCTTCATATTATTCCATACATCCCCTCAGTGTCTGTAGAAAATGTAAAGCGCCAAGAACGCGGAAATCTGAGTTTTTGATGGAATTTTGTGCATTGCTGTCACTAACGGCACCTTTTAAAGGGTCCCTTGGGCACCTCTTAAACGATCTTGTCAACCAGAACATATATCGATGGTATGGTTTTTGTTAAGAACATAAAATTTGGTATAGCTAAGAATTGAACCGTGCTTCCTTGTACTAATACCATATGTCTAACAATTTCTCTCTTATTATTGCAGTCTTCATTATATTTAGATCTATAGTTATTTTTGTGAAGCTGAAAAAAAAACACATTTTTATTATTTATTTAGTTTTCTATGCCTGGGTCAATTAGAACTAGAAAAGGAGTTGTCTACTTACATTACACAAACATCATAAAAGTAGTTAATTGAAGCGTTGAAGCACACGTGAAAACATACCTGAAAAAACAAACAGTGCCAGTGCAGAAACCAATTAATATATATATACAAACGATCTAATAGCGAAAATTAATATTATTCTGTTTTATAACACAGACGCCGCGACACATCTAATAGCTCAATAGGAAAAATTACATCCATTAGAAAAACAAAAAATAAATAAATAAATAAGTAAAAATACTCTTATAATAATTTGTTTTATCAGACTGCGAAATAATAATCCCAAATACAACATCTAATCATACCTCTCACAGCTCCAGGCAAAATGTGGACCATGAGAGCCACCATTATTATAAACAACGTGACCAATGCAGTCCTAAGAGGTTAGGCTAGGGTGGAGTTCAAGTACATACATATCTATCTATATATATTAATTTGAGAGTATGTTTTTTTGTTTATTTGTCCGTTAGGGACGCCAAAACCGTTGCACCGATTTTGATGAACTTTTCACGGAAACTTTATAATAACATATAGATAGTTACTGTGAATTTTAGTGCGAAAAAATCGTCGAATTCGCTAAATATTAAGACCAACTCAAATGCTTCAAAAACTGTACATATACAAATACCGGCAGTCCTGCTCAAACTATACAAACTGGATATATCCAAACATTCGTATGAAAAAAAAAGATCTAAAAAGTAAAGTATAGGGAATGCCACCCAAAATGTCAAACACTGGAAGATCAACGAGAGCATCGCAGCAGTAGACAGAGCACAGAGCTGCTGAAACATCTGAAGAACGAGACACACGCGAAGGTTGCAATGCGCCGGGTCCCCCTGCTAGTAACATAAAATAACAAAGTTCCAAACTTGTTCGATTCATTATCCTAGAGATAAAAAGGTTGTCATATTATCTATGGTAATCAAATTTGTCAATAATTTCGAATATAAAATTTCACGACACTGAAAAAAATACTCTAAAAATAAATTAAATAATGAAAACGGCAGGGGGGAGCACGAATTAAAATAACTTTATGAATGTCAAATGCTAAACTCACAAACGAAGCCAGACGAACAGAGACGTTTGGAATTTTAAGCGGCTTGATTAATAAAAAAGCAACTACATAACAAAAAAAATATATAAAAATAAAACCCATACACAAAACCAAGATAAAAAAACCCAAATGCAAAACCAAAAAAAAAAAAAAACAAAAAAAAATTGTTCAACTAAATCTGAGACGGCGTCGCATGAGATACAAGATACATGCTCGGTACAACAAACGATTGCGTGTCAAATGAGCTTTTAAATTTTTCACTTTTTTCGCTTTGTTGTTATTTTTTGTTTAATTAAATGCTTTGCAAATAAAACAATTGAAGCGCACAAAAATAAAAAAGTTTTAGGTGCAAAATAATTGCATTTTATGTGTTTTTAACGATAATAGTACTAACAATAAAAACAACAACAAGAAAAAACGCCATTGCATTTTTTGTCTTTTGTGCACTTGCATTGTTGTTAATTTTCATTTTGAGTTTATCGAACAAGGAAATTTTGTTCAAATATCATAATTAAACACAATATAGCAAGCAGCAAAGCAGCAACAACTTCGGCCGCAAGTCTATTTGGATGCGCTCCGATCATTGAACGAAGACAACTTATAAAGTCTGATTAAATCATTAAAATTGAGATACTCGTACAACTAATAGTTAACAGAACGATTAAATAGTCTTATTCCTTAACTGGGATTTAGTTATCGGATTTGAAGAAAATCTTTTAAATCGGCGCCTAAAACAAGAGACTATATGAGCCACTAACACCAATTGAAAGGTATTCTTCGCTGGATGTGCACAATCAAAAATTTTGTTCAAATTTTTATCAAAATCGGGCCAGTGGTTTAGATTATAAAAGGTGTTAAAGATAACCGCGTTACAACAACTGTGCGCGCGGTAGAATTGAAGCAGAGGGTAGTTTGTGTACCTGTCTCTTCTGTTCTAACGGTTTTGTGTAGCCGTGTTGTTGTTCCCCTTTCGTTTCGTACACAACGTGGGGAGTGATTAACATTATGTGTTTGCGCTCTCTTTGCTATGAAATGAACATGTTCATTCCGTATTGTTCTTTTTTGTTTAGTTGTTCCTTTTGTTTTTACGAAGCACATTGTTTACAGAAAAATTTTTAGCACTTAATAAAAATATTAAAAAAAAATCGATTGTGTCGGCAGTGAATGCTTAACTAGATTAATTAAGAAGTAACTATGGATAAGTAAATATGGATGGCAGAAAAATTATGAAAGATCAAAGCTTCTCGAATCTCAGCTTAGAGATGCGGCTACATTCATCAAGATCTACTATAGTTTTCTTTGGAGACTTTTCTGCTATAGATAAAGCTAGATTGATTGAGATGTATGTGTGAAGATATATTTCCTTACAAGTTGCATTAAGCAGTCCACATAGCTGCTCACTTCGTGTACATCACATATTGAAATAAGACGAATCGAATCGAACAACCACAAAACAAAACAAAACAAAACAAAAAAATAAAACAACAAAAATAGAAACAATGCGAAATGATTGATTGAAGGTGAGTATTACAATAAACGTAGTCAGCACTCAATTATTTTTGCTTCGTTGTCATCGCCATCCTCGTCGTTGTTGTTGTGGTTGAAGGTAAAAGCATTGCAAGCGACGCATGCGCGACTTTGTTTGTAATAACTACGAGTACAAGTACGAGTACGAGTAGGGCTACACACACACACACACACACACACACACACGCGCGCAGATACGAGTACATCGTGTACGTTTGTCTATATGTGCAGCATCATCGGCAACTCATGCGATTATTTGCATTTATGCAAATGAACTTGAAAGTTTATAGTGACATCGTTGGCACAACGTCAGCTTCGCAGCTTCATAGATTCATAGCTTCATCGTCGAGCATGTGAAAATAAGAGATCGCAAAAGTGCTGACAAAGTGTCATGTCAAAGTTGATAGCATTTTGCTATAACCAACGAAAATATATATTCGTATTATTTACAACTGAATAGTTGAGCGAAATAACAAACATATTTAATTCAGTGCTTTAGCCCGATTTCAAAAGCATTGCGCGTAAATATTTTGCTAAGATAAAAGACGATAATATTTTTTTTCTTTTCTTTTTAATCGTAGAGCGTAAGGAACCGATTCTAGCAGCCGAACAGATCTTTGGACAAGAACAAAATTAAATTTTTGATGTGGAAAATCTTTGGGTAACATTTTTAAAGCCTAACACTCGCATGTAATCAAACAATCTAACATTCACATACAATAATTAACCTGTTGAGCCTGGTGCGTACATTAAGACAGTGTTGACATATATAATGAGAAAACATCAACACGCTCGCATACAATTAACGCTCGTCAACGGCTCACGCACGCAAGCATACGAAGTCGTTCGGGTTGCTTTACATATGCAGCCTGAATATGTACATACGTCGAGTCGGTAGCTTAGTACAAGTGTACTAACTACAGTTGTCGTGCCAGAGGCCGTAGTTCATTCACCACGATGGTCGGAAAAAACAAAGATGCGCGTTTCAGAGCAGAAGCTCGTGAGTGTTAAGCATACTCACATTATTTTATTTTAATTCATTTATTTTTTTTTGCGCAATGAATTGATCGATGTTCTAACAGCGAAAACTCTAAGGGATCGCTTTCAAAACTCCCTTACATCATGTTCATTTGTTTTGGTCTGTTAAAAAGCGAAGCTGTGTAGGGTATTGTAATAGCACTAAGCATATGCAAATGCATGAAATTATTATGAAAATATAAAAATAAATTTAAAAAATCGTTTAGAATAAGAAAAGCGCGTATGCGGAACATTTTTGAAGTCAAATCGCTGTACGGCATTAGCATTTCTCGAACGCAATGCGAATATTGTGTCAATGACTACTTGAATGCTGTGTTTGGCTGTATATACATATATATATGTGTGTGGGTGTGCAATTATTAATTGCAAGTTGACAAGACTACGCGCTTGCGCAACCATGACAACGACAACAGCGACGACGGTGATGGCGGTCAACAACAATAATACTTGAAAATAGCGCACATAATCAAAGATACAAAATCAGATAAAACGTAAAAATATATGTTTTTGCCATGTTATTACAAATTAGAATTGTTACAACTATTAATTTTTTGTTTTCGTTGCTCTCTCTCTATTTTTTTTTGTTTTTTTTTTGTTTTTAATTTTTATTATTTGCTCTCGTGATGAAGATAGACAAACTTGTCGCCATCAGTTAGGCAAATATGAGTTTCGTTGCTGTCAGATTTCAACGCCGATTGCACTACGGAAGTTTTTATGGAAAAACGATATGCAAAAATTCTGTTGGCAATGGAAATTAATTTTCGTCAATTAGTGAGTTTGGTAATTGAAATGTACCTAAAATATGAAACTTACTTTAAGCGCCGGTCTGATTTTTCAATATATTCAATATTATTGTAGTTTTTTAATTGCAAAAACACTTAGTACTTAGTTATGTATATCACGACATTAACTTATTAACTATGTACATACATACACTTTTGAGTAGCAGATACAATAATCAATAATAATTAATGAGACAACGTCAGGCGAAGCTTTCATAATAATAAATTGTAAATTGTAAAACATTAAAATTTACGACGCGCCAGTGTCGAGATCGAACGAATTCAATATGCTAACAATAAGGTGAATAAAAGTATCTAATGAGATACAGTTGCACTAATAAGAATCTAATAAGCGCATTTATTATTTAATGCAAACATTTTGTCGGCAAAATGCTCTTTGAGACGGCGGCTAATTTGATTCGCAAAGAGGACAGAGCACTTTTTGCGTTGCGTGTGGGGGCGCGCGTGTATTCAATCTAACTCTAGCTGTAGATGTTAATGTATCTGTACCTGCTGCCTGCCGACAGTTGTCGGGCAATGGAGGCGACGTAATACTATAAAACATAAATAATATGATGAATAATAAAAAATTTAAAATGATTTAAAAAAATGTCGTGATTCGCATTCGATTGAAGTTTTCAATCGCATTTGGGGGTGCTACCCCTTTTTCATCGCTTTTGCCAACTCAAATTTCACTTAAAACTAACTGGGGGCGTTAATGTGAAAAGTAGCTTTAAAATGATGCCGCCAATGATTGCGATAATGTTGTGTATAATGATTCTAATGGTGATGATGATTTCAATTTTGATGAAGTAGGCACGCAAAGCGTCAACTGGCGTTGATTTGCATTGCCCCCAAGACCGATCGATGCGTTTGCTGCTTTCATTTGTGTTCTTCTCTCTGCTTGCTTTTTCTTTGTTTGTTTGTTTTTCTTTTTTTTTTTTGTTGCCATTTATTTATTTTTAGTTCCAAGAAAAGGTATCTCGAAAAACTATAAAACGATTGCCATGCATTGCGATAAATTTATTTGCATGCCATGCTACACAGCAACAACAAGTGCAACAACAAGAAGAACGCCATGCGTGGCAATTCAAATAAAACTTGATCGAGCGAGCTTCGTGGCACAGTGAGTGCACCACAGGCGTGCGTTCAAAGGTACTGCTGCAGTGGGCGGCCAAGGAAGGGCGGCCATAAAATTTGTACAAATTACGAGTATTGGCGCCTGCCGTCTGAGCGTGCAAACAAATAAATCGCTATGCATTTTTCTTACCAACACTGGCTGAGATACGATGTGGTGTTGTTATCGCAATGCGAATACTTGGAAAGTTCTTCGAGTTCTTTGTTACCGTCTTGGCGATCAGGAATGGCGCCATAGGTAGGGGAACGCGAAAGTTCAGTGTAAGCTTCAAAAACCAAGGGATTCAACCAGGGGGCCAGAAGCAAAGTATCAGCTTTAGCAGAAACTAAAGAATGCTGCAAAGTAGTGGGCGGTCTAATGGTTAATGGGTTAAAAAAAGAAAAAAGAAAAAAAAAAGTGGTAAAAAATTAAGAAAATGGGTTGGCGGAGATCAATACGTGCTCTAACTCAAGTTCAATAAATAATACAATCAAGCTACAGAAAACTAGTTTCGTTATAGACATACACATGTCTCTCCTGATCATATGATGTCATTATCCCGATACACTGCAACAAGATAAATCGTTGTGTAGTAAAAAAAAAAAAATCAATCGATTCTATTGAAGTGAGATGAAGTAGCAAAGTTACCATCGAAAATCTATCGTAAAAAAATACAGTATAGCCTCCTAAACTGGACACTCGCTAATCCGGAAATTTGTATGTTTCAGACAGTTCATAAATTGTACATCTACAGTATTCCTTAATGGTTTGGAAACGGTGACAAAAAGAGAAAATCATGTGAGTTTGGCTCTTTTTGAACGTTATTTTTCTGTTAGTCGAAGACCATTGAACACAGAAAATAATGAATGCCTGAATAAGAACGAATGAAGAAATGTTTAATAATGTATACTAATTGCTCGCTAGTACCCGCTAGAATTAGTACTTCGTGTAGCCTATTCTTGTCATCTACATAGTAATTAAATAAATGAAAAGAGCTGTTGAGTGGTGTTGTAGTAAAAAGGTAATATCTATGTGTCAAAATTTAAGTACATAGGTCAATGAATAAGAGGTAATTAACAAATTAACAAGCAAACAAATGACAGCATGTTGTTGTAGTTGTTTTCACACACAAAATTTATAGTAGTCGTTCCTTGAGATAGCCTGTGTGGGCCTAACGTTCGCGCTATATTTAAAAAACAAGTATTCAGCTACCAAATCTATATAGCCTATGTTGTATCCCAAAGTTCCATCTACCCCTATACCAAAATTCATAAAAATTAGTTTAGCTGTTTAGGCGTGAAAAGGTAACATACAGACACTTACTTTCGTATTTATAATATTAGTAATAATGTATGAGCATTTAGTTTGGTATAGCAGTTGTGTAGTTAAGAAATACCCTATAAAAAAACCGCAACACTAAATATTAAACACAATGCAAACTGAAGAGTTGAACCGAGAAGTTGATTTTGATTTTGACTATTTTTGATATTACAGCCAACAAAGATTGTATTCTGACGTCCGGATAATTCAGTAATCCGAACAATGGTTAAACTATATGTGTCCGAACTAGAGAGGTTATACTGTATTGATTGAATTCAACATTAACCAGGCGATTAGATTATTATTATTTATTTATTTATTTTCTGATTACATTTTAAAACTTAATTTCATTTGAGAATTGAGTGAACGATACTTATCGATTTGAGTGGAGCTGAAAAAAAAACGATAAAAACTCTGCAAAAACTTTCCAAGACTCACCTAGTTAAAATGATGTGGTTCTTAAAAGGGTTTCGTGCAACAGCATGATTAGTCATGCATCAATAAACAACCATAAAAAAACAACAGCAACAAATTGGCTGATTATGTCGTATTTTATTCAACTAAAAAATTAACAAATAAAAATAAAAAATAAAAAATAAAACTAAAAAGTCACAGTAAGACGATTAAGGAAGTTAAGAGCTGCTGCTGCGAGTGGGTGTTACCCAGAGCATTGGTAGTAGTTAACCAACGGGGGGTTGGCCAACGGGATATTTGTTGTCACTACAGCAGAGCAAATATAGAACACAAATATTTGCGCTTTAAAGCGTTGAATGTGCAGAGAGAAGTCAAGTTAGGTCGTGTAGGGGAAATTAAATATGTTTGCATTTACATATGTGCATAAAATGTATTTATATGTATGTGTGTGAGAAGAGCCATTGATAACGGTGCGTACATAAATGACACCAAAAAGCGTGTAACAACAACAATAATAACAAGTCAATTGCTCAACAAAACACCCGGACATACACACACACATGCACATGCACACACATATCACCCTTGCCGATCGAGCGCACGTGAATGCGCAATCATTCACTTAACGTTCAACTGACCCTCGTGCGCTGCTGCCTTGGCCGGCCATCGGGCAAGCTTCCTGAGATATGTATGTACTCTCATGTTATCACGCTTTCACTAGGGGGCGTTTTTTTTCTACTATCCCAATCTGTCTCCCTTCCACTCGTTAAATAAGCAAAATTTAATAATGACAATTTGGGCTTTTCTTATTCTTATTCCTCTTCTCCTCGCTTTCTATATTCGTTACGTATTTGTTTGTGTTGTCCATTGTTCGCTAGAACTTTGCTTTATGGAAATATGAGTGTTGTCGGCAAGCAACCCGTAGAGATACTAATGCATCCATGTATCTGCACATGTATGTGTGTACGTTTGCAATTTGTTCGGTTCGGAAAAAAATTCTATGTCAACAAATACAATAAAAATATTGTAATAATACTAGACAGAAAGAAATACAAATAAAAAGAAAAATAAAAAAATAAAATAAAATAAAATAAAAAGGTTTGACTTTGTTGTCGTTTTTGTTGCAATTGTTGCACTTGAGTAGTGCCTAAGGTCAGATAGCTACTGTCGTTATGTACATTTTTTTGACGACATTCTTTGGAATTTTTTCAACAACAACAAACAAAACAAAACAAAAACAGTTGCAACAAACACTCAACTCAGCGCACTTGCAACTAAGCCAAAGTTTTACAACAAAAATGTTGATTTTTTTGATGTGAAACATCTTTGGTTTCACAGTAGGCTAAAATTTTATACGCATCACGTGATTGCACGTTTTTTCAATTTAGCTGCGGTTTAATCCTCACGGTAAATGGGAAAAGGAGACGCGCGTTTCACATCAGAAGCGCGTGAGTGCTAAGCGATTTTAATTAACTCAACGCTGTTTGTGTCAAATCTTGTAATTGAAATTCTGCCTACCGTGTTGTCATCGTCATCGTTGTCACACCTCAGCATTGACATTGAAAAAGTGCAAACACCTAAATAAATGCGCTACAATGTTGCTAACCAAATACAATTCAATTCAATCCAATCCAACCCAATCTAACCAACACATCAAGCGACTAGCCATTAACATGACGGTTTTTCATGAAACCATAGACAACAAAACCATAAAATAACAACAATGAATGCAAGCGAGGGGTTTGCTCATTAACCGCCAAGTAATTAAAAACTATATAAACTGAAGCCATAAGAAGAGCAGCCGAGCAGTTAACCAACTACACCAACTAACAGCGCCTAAGACCAACAGCCACAGCTGAATGCCTCAGTCATATGGTACAAATCTAACGCTTCCACAAGATTCCTTCACTTCCAATCTACGAGTCTCACCCAGCAACAGATGAGGATGTGAGCGACAATGAAAATGCAAAGCGCCAAAAGCATTTTTTCTAAATACAAATCGATAATTTAGAATCAAACTTGCAGCAGCAGCAGCTGCAGCTGCAACATAAACGTTACAAAAAACCAGCAATTAAAATTATGAACGCGTTTCACACAAGAAAAAAACCTCTTAAACCCAATAAAACCCACCAAGACCATCAATACCAAAGCCAAATTTGAATCTAACGCGAGACGTGGCCACGGGTGGCGCTTCAATACGAACAGGAGTGGGCAAAAAAAAAATAAAAATAATTATAAAAATAAATATATAATTAAATAAATAAATTTAAAAAAATTTAAAAACTAAAAAATTATTTAAAAAAAATCGAACTTCAGTTGCACCAAAACTGAAAAGCATTATACGAAGTACTACTGAAAATGAGAGGTCCATTGCGACAGAGATGTATGAATGGATTAGATGCATAAATAGAGATAAGTATATGGGTTTGATATATGAACGAGTGTAAGAGATGAAGCTATATAAAGATACATAGACCAAAGAATATGAAATGAAATGGATTGAATCATTGCATGAATGATTTGGATGCACAATAGATAAACGAATGAATGAATTAATGATTAGATAAGAAGATGTTGTAAATACTGGATAGATTAGGCTAACCTGATGTGAAAAGCGCTCCAACAGTCAAAAAGCGTAACAAACTAGATGATCTATTCAAAATCCAACACACACGATCGAGTGACAGAGTGAAGGCAAAATCCGAGTGATCGATCGTTTGAAAAATATGTGTGGAGCACACGGTGAACGAAGTGTGCGAAGTGGTGCTGCTGTTGTTGTTGTTGTTGTTGTTGTTGTTGAAATGTGTGCAAATTCCACAAAGCGACGTTTGTCAATTGCTGCAAGTTACACCGGCATCTTGACATGCAGTAACAGATACATGCATATAACACATATATGTATATAGTTGCACATATATAGGTGCATAGATACATACAACATTGTTGTATGTCGCGGGCAGTTAGCAACAACATCAAACAACAACAGCCTCAGCTTGTCTGGCTTGTTACGTGGTACATGGTACATGGTAGGTACATGTTAGGTACATGGCTGATTTAGCGAGAGCGAACGAGTTTCTTTATATTTTGTGTACTCGTACGCTATGTACGTGTGTGTGTGTGTGTATGTGCGTGTGTTTCTTGGCCGCCACCAATGGAGATTTTATTAGAGCAAATCAAGCAACCAAAGTATCTTAGTATGCTGAGACAAATGAAGTCGGTTATGGTAAAGGCGACGAAAGCGACGAAGATAACGAAGACGTAGACGTTGAACGACATTGTTCGATATTGTTGTTGTTCAAATATGTTGTTGTTATTGTTGTTATTATTGTCAATTCACTCACTCACTCACTTAATGAATGAATAAGTACATTCAAACGTTCACTCGCTCAATCGAACGCATGAAGGTGCTTGTGTATCTAAACCTATAATCAAAGTATGACGGCTGCGAAAGGACCTTTGGAAATATTAGCTGACCCATTGTATAGATATTGAGGTCTTTGGTCTTGGTATGCGGTTTTCGTTTTGATCGATTGATTGATTTGTTGTTTGATTAATATTGTTGAAAATCAAGCAAAAAAAGAAAGAAAAAACACCTGTTAGATCCAAAGTGCAGATCCTGTCTGAAAAAGGTTGATAGATGCATATATTTCTATTATTGTATCCGTATGGAATAAGTTGAAGATGTACAGTGAAATCTCTACTCGCTGACAGTTCCTTTAGGTGGACATCTCCTTCTTTGTTCTTTTTTGCAAACAATAATTTACGCCTAATCGGTGATTGCCTTTTAGCCATCCGTGCATATCCGCCTACGGGAGATTTCACTGTATTATCTGTATTGTCATACCTGGACATTTTTTCTTACGTATTAAAACTATTAGTACACTGTTTAAATGATGTCTTATAGTTGTAGCTAACTTATATGAGAATATTATAAAATGTATTTAATTTTATAAAGATGTAGGGCCTCAACAAACTCAGATCAGAGATTTATGATTTCGGATAGCTGGTAACTAGCTGCTTCAATTTATAGACAGCCCGCCACGCCTTACCACTTCTTCCTATGTTGCGTACCACTTTCCATATCATTCCAATATTGCAAAATATCACTACACAAATCTGTCACACTAACATCGATAAAAATGAGCGGCCAGAGAACAATCGAAAACGTTTAAAAGACAAATAAATAAAAAGTTGAAAAAAAATTTAAACGACCAACCTAAGCGACGACTATTTGAGAGACATTTTAACGTATTGAAAGACCACAACAAACTTTCACCATCACACTGAGTCGAGCTGAGCTGCAGACCGGCTGACTAAGCGACTAACTGACTGACGGAATGTCCGACTAACAACCACGAAGCAAGCTGGTCGTCCAAAGCGAGAGTAGAAGACACCGCTGGTTCGCATATTGCCCCAAAAGCCACAAGCCTCGAAGTGTACGTCCGTTTTAAGCGGCATATACTCGCACATACATATGTACATATGTATGCCATAAGAGCATTGGAATGGCAATGAAATGCACGACCGAGCGCATTCCAATGTCACTTTTTGCCGACACTGGTGCTACTTTGGCAGCACCGCGACTCGAGCCGTTGCCAGCTCTCATTGCCAGTCATAAAGAATCAAATTGAGACTATGAAATGATGACAACAACAAAATAATAATAAATATAAAATTTTTAAAAAAAGAAATAAAAATTATAAACAAAAAGGTAGCTAAGCTTCATTTAAGCTACAAAGAAAATATGTGAGTGCGATCGAGTCTAAGACTTTGAAGAAACGTTAAACAGCAACAAAACAAACAACAAAAACAAGAACAACAACAACAACTAATGCCAGTTTCTCTGTCCACGTACACATAGAAAGTATCTAGAAATAATACAATGCTATACCATACTATATAGAAGCGCTAAGATAGGCAAAAAATAAAAAAAATAAAAAAAACAACAACGACAACAAAAATATGAACAGAAATAGAAATAAAATGAACGTCGTTTCAAACTTTAATGTGGCAATGAAATGAAATTAGAAGAAGAAAAATTGCGAGCGCTTTAATGTGCCCAACAAATTCTCTTTTGCTGCTGTTGTTGTTATCATTGTATTATAGTACAATTGAATTAAAAGAACATATGTACGTATCTACGTATGTTTGCATATTTATAATATATTGTATCTACGAGCACGTACTTAGTCAACAAAAGTACTTGTACAAATGTGTCTATGTTAAGTCAGTCAACAAAGCATGAAATGATGCCGCGGTTGAAGTTCATTATTTTTATAGTCTCATTGCCTACTCTAATGGCAACACTAATGCCGCGCCAACAGACGAGTACCAAGAACATTGCATGACTCGGAAAATATACGCAGGCCATAGAGCACAAAGAGAACGTTTGTTTGTATGCCATAGTCAAAGTATTATATACTATATATGGCAGAAAGAAAACAGCACAATGTGGCGCACTAAATAAAAGTTAAGCACTTTGAATTTCATATACATGTATGTGTGTGTGTATGTATATATGTATGTATGTATATACAAAACAGGCAAAAGAAAAGCATAGTTGACAACAACAAGAAATTAGCTTGTTACAAAAAAATAACGGCAAAAAAACTAGATCCAAGTGAGTGCGGTTGAAGTTCAATCCGAAAGTCGTAAATAACCCAGTTATTTAATGAATAGAAAAATACGAGTACACCAAAATCTCGGTTAGGGTTTCGGTTTCGAAGTTGCATCGATATTATTTCGGCTTGCGTTTTTGGGTATTCCCCCCAAGTGTGAATAAATATTTGCATCAACATCCAAATGCGCCAAAAGCGAAAACAAATTAATTTCGAATTCAAATTGGAAATCTTCAAACGTTGCAAATCTGAAGAAAAATTCTTTATTTAAGTACCACACCACTGTAAGAACAATTTGTAAACGCAATGCTGTTAAAATTAAAGAGTTTACTGGAACTGCTGCGTTACTACAGTGTAAACACATTACAAAGAAAAGAAGTACTTCCATGGTAAAAATCGAGTCGCTTCTTACTATTTGTATAGAAAATCCAAATCAGCGGAGTTTGCCGCTTAGCAAAATGTTTATTCAAACTAAAGTCTTGAACTTGTTTAATGAGCTCAAAGATAGGCTTACTTGATCAAGTGATATATATTTAGAAGCTATTTTAAAGCAAGCCGTGGTTGGCTTGAAGGTTTCAAAACTCTACATTCGCTCGCCTTGAAATCTAGAAGCAGCTAGTGTAGATATTTTAGCTGCAAATGAATTTCAATTTCAATTAAAAGTGATTATTGAAGTAGCTAAATATTCTCCTAAGCTATTTCTGAATGTTGATGAACCAGGTTTATTTTGGAAACGTCTACCAGAGATTGAGCATTTCCAAAACTCAGAAAACAAAGATCGGCTTACACTTTTACTACAAGGAAATGCATAATTTTTTTATAGAATTCATTGATTTATTTAATTAAATTTTTTTGTTTACTAATTTATATGGTTTATTGCAATATGTATATAATTCCCTAATATTTGAATTAACATTTTTGTTGCAATGCAATGAAATTTACTTATTAAAAGTCATAAAATTTAGATTTTTAATTATACAGTCGAACTTTCCTATAACGAACGAACTTCTATGCAACGAAGCTCTGCCTAATTAGTAATTACTAATAGATTTTAAGTACACATAATTTCTACATAACGAATTTTCCGTATAAGGTAGTGCCGTTTTTTGGTGCCGTGAGTATTCGCTATAAGGAAGTTGGGCTGTATATTTTATTCTGGTGCCGTTTGCAACAAATGTAACCAAAATCCATGGGAAACGTTATTTCGATTTGCTTCGTGTTTCTGTGTTCCCAATTAACAACGCAACTCGAGGTCTTGGTGTATTCCTAGATTAGAGAATAATGTGTGTGTGTGTGTGTGTGTGTGTGTATGTGTGTATGTGTGCGACAGCGTGTGGCGTTTGACTAGCAAACTCGTTATTCACCAAGCACTTAATAGAACGCCCCACATCTGTGAACTGTCAATCGTAGAAGCGAGCAAAAAAAAAAAAAAAAAAAAAAACGGTAAATGATGGCAAGGCGGCTGCTCGAAGACCAATGCTTAAAGTTCAACAGAAGAAAATGTTTCGCTAGAAAAAAACTTAATTCAGTTGTGTTGATAAATAGAACGAAAGCCGAGCAGAACGAGCTGAGCTCCCTTCAGTTTCGTTTGTCTGGTCTTTTGGTTGTAATTGATTTGAAATTACTACAATATCCGGCTATAGTATTGATTGAACAGTATTGCACTCTCATCGCTGTTTCTTTGAATCGTTCGATCGTAGTGTACGCGGATCAATCAATTACTTACTCCACTACGTAACCTATCGTAGCGCTGACTAACTACTGACCGACTACTAGTACCAAGTAATTGATTGAATGACTGTTTGATTGCTTTGATTGTGAGCTGCTGTTATTGTATACTCGTTTATGTATGTATGTGTCTATTTACTATTTAATTCATTTCATTTTTGAAATAATCTACTCCTATTAATTCGATTTCGAACGTTTGCGCTTCTCCGCTCCACTCTGTGGTCTGTGTAGTAAGTCAATTTTTTTTCTTCTGATTAGTTTGATATTTTCCATGCGTAGCACATTAAGACAATGTGGAGAATAAGATACTCAGCTCAAGTGAGCTAAGCTGGCACTGATGTATGACTCTTACCGCATGAAATGTTGCACGCGCAATTTGACAATCGGTCAGTCAAGTCAGTCAGTTAATAAGTTAGTCGTTTCTTCGTTCATTCAATGCAATAAGCATTTTGACACAGTAAAAATTGTATGAGATACATTTTTAAGAAATAATAAATTCAATGTCAAGATTTTATAAAGGTTTATTGAACTGTTTCCTCCGCCAAATGGCACATGACGAAAGACCCACACACAGAAATTGATGACAATTCAGGCAGTCAGGGCTTGGCTCAAACTCAGCTCTCAACTCGATTTGACCCCACAACTCATCTCAGTCAGATCTGTAAAGTCGACCGACGGAACGACGATTGTTGGGCTAAGGAAATTATTGGCAATGAGCTAATGAGTTTGTTTACCCCATTGATCTCGACAATGGTTTGCGACGATAACAATAACAACAGCAACAACAACGGTTGATGAATTGCCGAACTTCATAGTTCAGCTTCAGCGAGAAGAAACAAGGCCCTCGGCAAGTGGTGGGCGAGAGGCCACTTTAAAAGGTAGTCAGGCGTGACTTATTCGACGATTTAAAAGCTCTTCATACATATTATACTCTATTCTCAACTGACCAGTTGCGAATAACGAAAAATGAATAAAAATGTACAGACGAACATCGACGTATCTTCTCAGCAGTTGCCTATTAGAACAACAACGATATACTGAAGTTGTGTGCTGCGTTAAACTTGACTTGCTGTTCTGCAATTCTGATGAGTATAACGAATCAGACATTTAGTAGCTGTACGGTGATTGTGGAACCATGCTCAAGCCTCATTTCGCCCGGGGTTTCTAATAATAATCACTTGGCGCCAGTTCAGCTAATAAAGAGCCAGTGAGTGAGTGAGTAAGTGAGTGAGAGGGTGCCAGGCCAGGCCAGGCCAGACCAATAAGCCGTAACTTGTTTTCACGATATTTATGCAACATCGTAAATGGCAGCAGCAGCAACAACAATAACAACAAGAACTACCGCGTATGACACTGAGACCGCGCTAGCGACAGGGACTGAACGCGGCATTTTTTGACTTTTAATTTTAGCGGAAAATGAAAAAGTCAAGAAACGTTTGTCAATGTTGAAAAATTGTGAGCAAAAAAAAAAAAAAAAAAAAATTAAAATAAAAAAGAGCACAGCTCACACAGCACATAATCAAATACATGAAATGTGCTCAGATACATTTGTATAGACAATTTCGTTGTTGCTGCTGTTGGTGGTGTTTCTGTTGCGGCTGCAATTTCTGTTGCCGAGCCGGCGAAACGGAGGTGCAGCCGCACTGCATGCCCCAGCACTTGAGGTTTTTTGTCGTTGTCGCCGCCGTAGCCATTGCCATCGCCATCGCCATCGCCATCGCCATCACCAGCGCTGTCATTGGCTTACTTTCGTTGAAATGCACACAAAAAAGGAAAAAAAAATAAGAGATACAAAACAGAATAAAACAAATACATAAGCCAACATAGAGTTTTTCAAATTTAAATTTAGCGTTCAATTATGCTAAAAATACACATTTTCGAAATATTTTCCATGCATCGTTCGTTTATTTTTTTATTTCTTATTTTTTTGACTGTGACTTTTTAGCGGAAAATTCCGACACCAAAAATGCAATTGCACAGTGTTGATTAACGCAAAAAGTGCTTTACAGTTAATAAAACTCAATAAGTCAATAAATGGGATATCCGCATAAGTAAAGAACAAGATCATCATAATCAAGTGCATTAATAAGAGTTGAGCTGCAATCAAAGAAGTCATAGAAGCTGTAGATATTAGAGTTGGGTAAGCACTGCTTATTTTGGTGAACATGTTCACTTATTCTTCTTTTTTTTTTAAGGTGCGTCAACTCGCTCGCATTGCTCACTTATGAATACTTATTCGTTACTCACGAAAAACACTACTGTTCCCGAAAGTAACATACGATATGACTGCTCTATTTTAATTCAAATAAAATGTTTATTTCCAATTTAGTAAGATTGATTATTAATAATGAATGTTTTTTAATTAATTTTTTATTCCCTAGTTCATTGAGAAATCAATTGAAATCGCTCAGTCCTTCAGTCTTCCTTTCACACTACAAATCTTTTACACTTTTCATAAGTGTGTCTTCCCAAACTCTAATGGACTTCAATATAAACATTTCGCTCAATTGAGTCTACTCAAATTCTGTTGAATATTAATGTAAACATTTTTGCTAAGAGCACTTTGGCTTATATTATAAAAGTATAAACAATTTAAACCAATTAACGATGCGTTGTCATTAATGTAAATTTCTCTAATTTCCCAATCACGCATCAAGTTGCAGTAAACAAATCTTTGCTTAGGGCACTATAAATAGTCGTCATTTCGAATTGTGTCTTGTCTTTTAGCTGTTTAAAATGAATATAAATAGGCCAAGACATTTTCTTTACCATCATTTTACGCCTAAACTATATAACCGATTTTGATCAAATATATACTATTCGATATATTTTCATTTGTAGTTGTGCACAATGTACTTTTTTTTTTAAATATATAATTAGGTATTGTGTGCTTAAAAACAGTAACAAGAAAATCTCACGCACACGCTAAGCATGACAAACACATATTCTTTATCGCTCGTTGCACAATGTCACATGTGTGTGAGAAAGAAAATCGTTGTAGAGGTTACATTCATACTCTTTGCTAAGGTATTCTCACTGTATGTAGATAGTATGACATTTAAACTGTTTTGTATTGGCGCTTTAGTGGTTGAATATAAACCGCTGAGCCAACACTAGTATTCCTTATTTATTGTTAATTTACATATTACACATTCATACAGCGACTGATTTTTTATTTTTTACTTTTTTATTCATAACACATTGGGTCTTTAAAGGTCACGTTAGCTAGAACAGCGAATAACAGATGTCGCATGCTGGACGAAAAATCAAGACGACTTTGACTTTTTTTCAAGCATTGTGCATACATTGTAAATATTTCGCTAACACTATGATTAAGAGAAACACATTGCTTATTGACCGTGTCCGAGGCTCTTAGAGCTTCAGGTTTCAAAAACCTTTTTCCCTTGGATTACTTGAAAAAGTCACTTATAAATAAACTAAAACTCACCGCAAATAGATTTCATGTATTGTAATATCGGAAAAATTATTTCCAAAAATTTACCTGAAAGGAGAAAAAAAAAAATTTATTATTATAGTTAATCACAGCTAAATTAAATATTCTATTGTCAACACTCTATCAATTTAATAGCTCATTAATAGAGTTTTGTAGGTTTGCTGATTGTCACTCACTTTGAAAACTGCACTATTATTAAAAGCTTTTTTTTTACAATAGTCTGAGTTGATCATATGGTATTTGCAATAATTTATAATAGTAGGCGATAATTGCTAGCAAAAATATGGTCCGATATTGAAAATGGAACGCTATGATCTCGCAATGACTTTGACACATTCCTACTTTTTTCCAATTTTCATCTTTAAAAAATTCGGCAATAAAACAACATTCTTCCATATGATAACAGTGTGTCTTTTTAAATTTAACATGACCTAATGAGCAGATATTAAATTCAGACAGAAAGAGCAGCAAGTCCATGCCATTCCGAGCTTCTGTTAGAGTTAACAGAGTATCTATGAAATGAATAAAGTGTTGAGACTAGGACGGCAAAGTTCAATAATAGTTTGGAAAGAAAATGTAGTGAGTGTCATGAATTGAAGCGCTGATTAAAGCGCGATTACTCAGGCCGCACAAACTGAATTTGAGTGAGTGTTGTCGCAAATATGCGATTACAATTTCAGTATTTCAGCTAATTTTTAAAATTATTTTTTAATTTCTTATTGTATTTTTGTTTTTATTTTTGTTTGGCGCACTGTTTATTGTTATTAACACAGTTCGGCGCACACGCGTTACCCTGACCTTTTGCAATGCGCGACCAGCAACAATAAACGCAAAACAATCCTTCAACAACGATACGAGTAACAACAACAGAAAAATGCTTCCATTGATTTATGAAGTCAGACCGAAACCAAAACCAAAGCCAAGCCAAAATAATGGGAAAATTTATGGAACAAAAAATTAGCAATAAAAAACCAACAATTAAAGCAGTCTTAAATAAGCATTCGAAACTCGCACACAATGTATATTTATCTTTGCTTTA
Source organism: Cacoxenus indagator (assembly GCA_035041755.1). Taxonomy (NCBI): domain Eukaryota; kingdom Metazoa; phylum Arthropoda; class Insecta; order Diptera; family Drosophilidae; genus Cacoxenus; species Cacoxenus indagator. The sequence continues at coordinate 380,461 of JAWNKX010000220.1, read as the reverse complement.
AGTACTGCGCAGATACTTTTTTTCGTTGATAAAGGTGAAGAAGTGGTCGAGGAACTAGCGGAAGCATGTATATGGAGAAGTTCAAGGTTCAAGTTCAAGGTTGAACCCAAGTTTACGTCTACATCTTAGGGGCGCTTTGCACTTGATTCTTATTCGCGACTTTTGAAAGTAACTATGCCGCAGAACTTGGTCGAAAGAAACCCATTTGACAGTGTTGCAAAGCTGCGCTACTATTGAATGGAAAATTTAATAAATTGATATAAAAAAAATGCATATTTGCAACGAAATAAATATTTTTACTAATTACTTTTCGTGAAGAATTTAATACGAAAATTTCTGACGCCTGGGATCATCACAACACACTGAGATGTCAAAAAAAAAAAAAGAAAAAAATCTCATTAAAAGCCCCGTCACAAGTCATCAACAATTATGCCAAGAACAACAACAACAACAACAACAAAATGCCATTGAACTTGACTTGAACGCCTAAAGTGATTTTTAAGTTTGTTTTTCTCCATTCTCGAAAGCAAAAAATATCTCAACTTATTTCGTTGCAATATCGTTTTTGGATGCTTCTTCGCTTCCGCTTGTTCGCGCTCAGTTTGCTTTGGCTGTTAATTTATGATGCCAGGACGGGACAGGCATCAAAAACAAGACAAAGCGCAACATAACACAACACAGCACAGCAACAATGCAAGAAAAAAGTATTTGAAATCTGTGAAAGATCTGCGCACTCGTATCTGTGACAGAGTTCATGAACTTGTGTTCTTTGGTTTGCTCTCATGGCGTGGCAATATTTCGTAATGCTTATGTATATGTTTCTTCTTCTGTATTATTATTTATGTTCTCATCATTTTAGTTACATAATCTCGCTGATAATTTACTTACTAATGTAAATAAAACTATGCTCAAATCGATAACGAAATACAACAACAGCATTAATGGATTGTCCTTAGCTCAGCCCTCCTCAATCAACTCTACGATAGGAGGTTGGAAAAGCTATAAAATTCTCAATTGCTTCGATAATATACAAATAACACCCCAGACGAGCTATGCAAAGAGATCACAATATTTACCTGGCATATTCTTGGCATTTATTTCCCTCTGCTGAACGTAATTTTCAACCAATTTGGTTGATTTTTTTTAATGTAGGTAATTACGTTGCGAACTGGATAGGCAAACAATTAAAACACATACCAAACATTACAACAACAACAAAAAACAACGAGTGCGCTCACGCTTATGTATGCGCAAATATTTTATTCTTTATTCTATTTCTATACGTAATATGTGTCACGTCATTATTTTTTAAATCCGACAAATGTTTTATGCAGTTTACTGCGTTTAATGTTATAATTTAATTTAAAAAAAAAAAAAAAAAAATATACGTAATATTATAAAGAGTTAATGTTTGTTTGGATGCTAGAGGAAATCTTCGAAACTACTCAGCCGATTTTAAAAATTCCTTCACCAGTAGAATGCTACAATATTACTGAGTGTTATGGGATATATCTATTTCTTTAGAAGAAAATATGTTTTTTATTCGGCAAAACAACTTCTGCCGGGTCTAACTATGTATAATAAAATAAAGAAGAAGATTATAAATATTTTTATAACAAATATATTTGAAAAACGCTTTCATTTACTCAAAGTCACTTCATTAAGCTAAAGCGAAATCCACTGTCATATAGCTTTTACCTATCGAACTAGATACTAAAACGTATCTGCATCTTTGAACATTTTATTTTTTTGTTGTTCTATTTATTTTATTTTATTATATTATTTTTTCAAAATATGCATCATGATGTACATATGCAATTAATCTGGCAACTCTATCTCAAAATGTATGCATAAAAACGCCTACAAAAAGGGCACGGAAAAATTGTTGCCCAGCTGGGCAGCAGTAAGCGCACAAAATCCCAAACGTCACCGAGCAAATCAAAGATAGTAAATAAGCCAAGCAACATGACATAAAGTATGTATGAGCGTGTGTGTGTATGCTTGCTTGTGTATCTATGTAGCTGAGACAGTCGTTGCCGATAGCAAATCGAAACTGAAATCGAATTGAATGTTTGAGTTGAGCTAAGCACTGGTTTCAGACTAGTGAAGTTCAGCTTGAGCTTGAGCTTAAGCTAAGCCAACCAAGTCAAGTCAACTAACAATGAGTTCGGCTGGGTTAGCTGGGCTAGCTAGCTGGGCTGACCATGTTCCCGAGACACGCTGAAACGAACGAAGTAATGAGCAGATAAAAAACCGCACAGCACAGAGGCAAGACAAAAAGTAGACGACTGTGAAGATTCATAAATAAGAGGAAACATTACACAAGCAGAGAACAAGAAAAAATAAATAAATAAATAAATAACATGAAACAGAATAACTAACACAACACAAGAAAAACGAAGACGAAGCCGAAGCCGAAGCAGAATAAGGAGAGGCAAAATAAGACAACACCTATTCAAGGTCGTTTGCAAATGCCTTGAGAAGAATGCAAAGACTGGAACGCGTACAATGAGCTATGCTGGCGTGGCTCGACTTAGCATGCCCTGACCAGATCTGATCAAATCCGGTCTCGTTACAGCTCGTCTCATGCAACTCATCGCTCGCTTTTGCTAATGGTTTTAATGCAAACTGCACGCATATATAGGCAACATCTTCATCATTACCATCATCAGCTTCACGAACGTCATAATCATAGTTGCTAGCATGCAAGTATTCGTATCTAGATATGAATGCATACCAACTTTTCAGACTACATTTAGAGTAGGTATATACAATATTTTTTCACTTCTCTTGCTAGTTTTTGTTTTCTAGCCAACACCAATTGTTGTTCTTATGCCTCACAAGCTACTGTTGCTGCTGCTGCTGCTGCTGCTGTTGCTGCTGTCATTACAGCGATCATGATTTTTTCGTCTGTCCGTAGCTCACTCAATGCGCGCCTCACCCGGTTTAATTTCATTCGCTGCCTTGACTTGCATTCGCAATTTAAATATTTCTATTGTACGAGCAGAAAAAAAAAAAATATTTCTTCAAATTGTTACGCTTTTAGTGTCTGCCTTGGTGGCTGTAGTATGTAGATACAAATCGCCTGCATAACACAACCCGCATTTTACTCTCAACTTACTCAACCGAAACGTAGGAATGTTGAAAAATTCGTAGTTTTCAAATTCTATTAAAATCGGTACGCATTCCTTGCCATCTGAATCTATTAACAACCCAGAGAAAACTAGTGCAGCTTACTCATGAGAACGAGAAACCCAACTCACCATTCAATGGGCGACTTCGATAACGCTTATTACAGCAATATTGTGTATAGACGTGTTGAAGTCGCAAACAAAATTAATTATAAAAAATTAGGCTCCTTCGTAAAACAAAAAAGCGCCGAAAAATTGTTAGAAAGCCTCATGACCAGCTCATGATCAGAACTCTGGAAAACTTTAACATTGAGTCGGCATGTTAAACGAATGTTAAGCATAACAGAAATGCATTTCATGCTTCCTTTCTTTCTTGCCCTCGTAAGGTAGCTGCTTCATAGCATTTAGTTCAAAGTCTGTAGATTATTTCATGCATTTGTAAGTATCTGCAAGCGATATATACCTGTGTGGCAGGTATATAGGCAAAGTGAAAAACAGTTAGAGGGAGAAAGAGTATCTCTCTTACTTTGGGGGCTAAGCGTAATAGTTAGCGCCAAATAGAAAAATACACAAAGTACTTGAAATACCGCCTAATTTGTAGTGCGGAACTGATGGCAATGAACGCGTTATACAACTTACTCACTAAGTAGAATAAATAAAATAAAATAAAATGAAAAAGAATACGAATTGTCGTTGTCAAGCTAGTGCAGTACAAAGTATCTGTGTATCTCAGTTATGCGCGACGCGCATACGAAAATTGCATTTTCAAGTAACGCCGAACCCCCTCTCAAACACTTATCAGACAACATATTTGTATTGTTGTTGGGAAATTGTAGATCGTCAATTCGCTTCATGATTAGTTGCGAGCTTTTCTCGATGCGTACATAGATACTCGTCGCACATTTATTCATCGTTTTCAATTGTCTAATGCAGCGCACTATAAGAACGACAGTGCATTTGCGTGCTTATGTACTCGTATGCGAATATTTGTTGATTTTCTTAATTATTGCACAACTTTTTTTTTGTTTAATTTAACCGCACCTCTACTCGCCTTGCCCCACCTCATCATGACAAGCCTTGGTAAATTGAATTTTATCACATACCGTCACTCTGCCCATTCTATTCATCTAGCACTTTATGTCGTTCTGTCGCTCTCTTTTAAATTACGGCAAAATTGCAAAATAAGCTGTTAACTATTAATTTGTTAGGCGATAGTGTCGCATCGCATTGCATCGTGCATCGAACAAAACATTTCATGGATACGTGCGATTGTATCTTCTACACAGTATGCAAATGACAAGTGCACAACGTGGCTCTCTTGAATAACAATTAATGCACCACCACCACTACCATAAATAACAACACCAACAACAACCACAATTACTGGCGACAAATTGAAATTTCAATAATTTTTAATGAATTTCATGTTGATTGTTTTTTCAAGTGTCAACCGCACTTGGAAAATTTCCACTTTTGCCAAGTTCAAGGCGAAAATCCAGCTGAGCAGAGCGGCAATTTTCATCGCTCCACGCTTGCTCATTAAACATTGACTTGAATGACTTATAGATACTTATAGCACTCGCACTTAATGGCTTCTCTCATCGCTGAATAAACGAGTAAACATTTCGATAGAATTTCATTTTTTCGATCCGAGCTTGAGTTTTTTTTATTTACTTGGCATTTCATTCATGTCATTTTACTTCCCATAAAGAATCAACTTGAATGAAGTGTACGAGTGAGTGCGAGAGCGCGTTAGAGAGTGTTGGGAGACATATGTATGTATGTCTGTATCATATATAACTGAAGTAATATTGCCTATGTACTTACGAGCACAATAGACAGCCTCTCTATTTATGACTTGGCATATTTTAGACAAAATTCGGCATCAATCGTGGAATTCAGTGATTGAATCGGAAGAAATCGGACTTTTACTATTTTTATTGGATTTTATTGGATTATTACTATTTTATTATTACTATTTATTATTATTATTTTTATTTTTTATTATTTTTTTAGTATCGTTTTATTATTATGTTATTATTATTATTACTTTATTATTATTATTATTTTATATTTATCATTTTATTATTACTTTTATTGTGTTTATTACTAATCATTAAAAGTATTTCAGTGGTCTCGACCGGTATTCTTAATCTTGGCAACTGTTATGTTGAATGAGTATTAGTCATACGTCACCTAGTTTCTAATTCACAACCGATTTCGAAGCCTTTAATTTAAATTTTAATTAATTTAACAACGGAAATGATCTAAAGACACCGACCGCTACGAAATTAATTTCTAATGCGTCAGGCGTCGTCGTCGTCGTAATCGTCGCTGTCAACGGCATCAGTTCTGAGTACTCTGTTCTCCATGCTCCGTGGTGCTCGCTTCTCAGCTCAGTTCAGCTCAACTCAGCTCCAGTTCAATTGCAGTACAAACTTGCAAACGTGTCGTTTTAATTGAGTTGTTTTTCTAACTCATTGACACTTTGGTGTTGTTATTGTAACACTCTTCCGCTCATTTGCCCGTTCGCTTCGCTGCGCTTTCAGCAAAACATGTAATCGCAGCGCTTTATTCGCTCTCTAATTACATCTATTAGAGCAAATAAGCCCCCCACTGCATTGAGGTCCCGCGGACGTCATCGCTTAAATAATTGACTTTGTCGTTTAGTGTTGATAATTTCGATTTAGTCAGACACACCGCTGACTGATTAGGTTTTAAGAAGTGTTGGCTTATTGGGGATGGTCGCTGCAAAGAACGTCGTAATCGTTTTCGTTTAGACTGTTAAATAATTTATCAATCCATATTTTTTTCATTGCCAACGCAATAAAGTAATAAGTTTAAAGCGAAAATAAATTAGTATAACGTTCAATTGGGAGGGTAGATAGTGCGCGAAAGCGACCAGTACATATTGTCATTGCCATTAACACGTTGAGTAAAAGTTGAAAAGCTATACGGAAGCGCGCAAACAACTACACACACTACTACACACGCAGATACATATGTATGGTAGATACTTTTTATATGCACACATAGATACTTTTATAAATACTGAAACAGACACGTAGAGCAACCGCTTAACCGTTATAGGAAACTGCTTAGGTTGCTAAGTTATTGAGGGCGGGGGCAATGCGACACTTCGTTTTTGCGTTTCATTTCAATGTGGCTGGAAACATGCTCGTCTTATTGCCAAACTGAATTGTAACGTTTGATAATAAATGGCATGCACTTTTCTTGTGTGACGATAAGAACAGTAATGGTTAAACAAACCCCTTTTTATGGATCTGCTTCTTTTTCCATTCCCATTTCCATTACGCATGCGATAATTTTGACATGAGGCGTAGAAACCAGAAACAAGATTATAATAGCAAACGTGACTGTAGCCAAGACGACCATAGCTACGAAGCCATTGATAAAATCATTAAGTATGCTGCCTCAAGCCAGCTGATCTACAAGTACAACCTTGAGTAGGCTGACACAGAGAAGCGACACTGGCTGCTTGAGTTCTAATTAGAATATTGTTGAACGGTAGACTATTTTAAATTTTTTTTTTTTTTTTGCTTATCCGGTGCTTACCGCAATTAATTTTATTATGGAAAATAAAACATATAAATTCGTTGAAAATGACGGTCAGCACAGAGAAACAAACGCCTTTTCTCACTTTGTTTTATATATATTAATGTATGATATACAGGGACCAAAGAAGCCTATAACAGTTACCGCCAGATCTCGTGGTAATAAAGAGGACTAAAATTGAATATGTACAGTAGATTGGTGGCATATAGACAGAGAATGTGAGGCTTTAATTTGACTGAAGCCGTCGTCGATTCACAGCGCAGCAGAGAAAATTGATGACAAAAAAAAAGAAAAAAAAAGAGAAAAAAAAACCCTGAACATTACATTTTCAAATAAGACGATACAAGCGATTGGCGATTGCGCACGATCAGTAGCGATGATGCTGTGGAAGACGAAAAGCGAGAAAGAGCGAGCGAGAAAGAGCAAGCGAGTAACTACCAAAATTGTTCCAATTTTTTTTTGCGTACTAAGTTCAGTCGCTGGGTTAGTTGGACGTTTAAGTACGCGAGGGTAAATCGACGACGACTGCGGCAGCGAGTACGAGTACGAGTACGAGTCACAGGTCAACAAGGCTGCAACAACAGCAACAACGCTTAAGCCTTAAGGTAATAACAATGACACCAACGGCGGCGCACATACAAACAAATGCAGAGAGCACATAGGCAGGCACACACAAACAATTATTAGCGTCAACCAAGTTAATTTAAACGATGTCACGTTTTCATTGCAATGCTTTTGGCGACAGACGACGACGATGAAAAGCCAGCAAAAAAAAAAAAAAACAAACAACAACAACAACAGCAGGCAGCAGGCAGCAGGCAGCAAAAGCCGTAAGAAAGAAATGAAGAAAAATTAACATAAAACATACGAAAATTATAACAAAAGAAGTCATAAAGCAAAATAAGAAGTTTATTTACCTCGCTCGAGCAGCAAATACAAGCGACTCAAAAACGTTTTTGTTACGTTTTTGGCTACGTCGAGTGGAGTGAAGTTTTGTCTGCCCTCAGTTAAATGTATCTACATATCTGAGGCCAGTTCGTTCAATTGCCAAATGTGGCTTCACATTTTGTTCGCTTTAATTTCATTTTGTAACTTGGGTTTTTCCCGCTAGTTTTCGTTTTTTGCCACGGTTCTATGGCATGCAAATCACGTAGCAGGATTACATGAGATCGCGTATACGCCGCATAAGACCCGCGACCATGTGGAACGCGAATGGCGTACTTAAAATTGAAGACATTTATTTTCTTTTTTAATGATTGTGAAAAGAATTTTTATATGCTCGCTATGCTTTTATATTTCATAAATATAAAATATATATATACCCTAGTCGGCATAAGTAATTCATAGCGAAACCTTTTTGTGACTATTGAACCTAGCTTTGCTTAGTATCGTTAAATAACGGTGCAAAAATGATGCGTAAAACAAAGTACCTATTTTTAGCTCTATGCATTGTTTAACTTTTGCATTCTTTTTCTGCTGATAAGAATGTATTTGGACGGAATCTTTGTGTAAATGTTTATACATTTTTGAGCACGTAAAAATCAAACAAATTTTGTAGTAACTTTCATTGATATTAAACGTTGATAAAAAAATAAAAATTCTTTAAAAGTTATTAAAAACCATGCGAAAAACGGCTGAGTTTAGTTTGGTTATCAGATCTTCAATGGTAGCAAAATTTAACGGCAGTAAAAAATATAGCAATTGAGTTTGATGTGTCGCGTCAAGCTGTGCACTGAACGAGATGAGATCAAACAACGCCCACTGAAGACCGAGTCCTTCCACTATTTTTCTGAAGCCTCAATCTGCGGCAGATCAATGGAATTTGACGGCCAAGAATCCAATCAGTGCGCTCACTGACTGTCTGACGACATGTAAAGAAAGCAGATTTTATAACAATTTAAAGCTAAGGACGTGCCGTACATATCAAAGGCAAACAAGCATAAAAAACTGGCCTTCGCAAAGGAACATCTGCACAAGCCAAAGGAGTTCTGTAGAAGCGTTCTATGAACTGATGAAAGCTCCTTTGAGTATAACGCATCGAAAAACAAATTTTTTATAAGATTGCCTTTATAAGATTTAAGGTAGAAATGTCAAAAAGTAAGCCATGGTGGAGAATCTCTTATGTTCTGGGCATGTGTTGCGTATGAACCAAGCTCAATATTTGAGTACCCTAAATTATAATGCCTTTCCTTCTGGAGAGAGACTTATTGGGGAATCATTTAATTTTTAACAGGATAATGCCCCATGCCACATAGCCCGGATGATAATTAACTTTTTGAAAATAGTTGGTGTTACCACTTTGGACTGATCACTTCAAAGTCCCGATTTAAATATTATAGAAAACGTCTGGTCTCTTCTGAAAACGCAAAAGAACAGTTTCGTTAAATAAAACATTTCTGAGGTCACTTTCCTTTGTTAAGATACATCTCCAGAGGTTCTTCAAAATTTAGTAGATTGAGTACCGCTACGGCTTCAAAAATTTATTGATCTTCTTCATTTGTTACTTTTGTTAAGTTCAAACTTTGTTTTCTTAGTTTTAATTACTTATGCCAACACATGAAATTACTAATTAATTAATTAATAACCAACGAATTAATAGAGGCTGACGACAAGCAACTATTTTTCTATGAAGTTCGTAGATCTGAAAATAATTTCAATACACAAAAATGGAGATGGATTCGATTCGAATTTTTTATTTTTTTATTTTTTTTCTTGCAAATTACTTGAGACTTCCTAACTTGCAATGTGCTATGCTCCGTGAAAAACAGCAAACAATGAAGCAGATGCGATTTCTCACTGCGCAGAACACTTAATTTTGCTGTGCTTATGTTGTGTGTCGCTCATTTGTTTTCAGTTCGCTAAGTCGATTTCTCAGTCCTACTTGATCGATCCGCTTTTCTTTGTTTCCTATTTCAGAATATTTATTTTGCATTTACATATGTATAGAAAAATGATACCAATATGCGTCATAAGTCAAATACAAAAAACCAATCGCAGGTGGTTGTGCAGCGAGCGAAATAGCGATTAGGAACAGATAAGTACACACACATAAAACAGTGTTGAAGAATGCCGAAACGAATTCACAAAAAAGAGGCAAGTTGAATGCGCAAATCTACGTATTAGTTCAGTAGATACAATGCGCACACACACACACACACCCAGCAAAATATCGCTATCAAAGCTTATCTTATCAATGGTTCGAGATACCCGTAGCCTTTTAACGGCGGGCGTGTGACAGAAAGAATACGACTGCAAATGATGACAAAAAGCGACACGAAAATCTACGAATGTTTTAAAGCAGGTACAATAGACACTCGCTTAACAAATGCCTTGCATAACGAGTATTTCGCATAACGAGCAAAAGCTTAAAAATAAAAATGAACGCGCCTAACGCGTTAGAAAAAATGGAAACCCCGATTTTCGCGGCAACCTTGATGTCAGCTCTATTTAACTGTCTTTTCAGCAACAGACTAGTGTCGCTTGCTTTACATTTTACTTCTTAAACTTACAAAGATACCTCATTGAAAAGAAAAAAAACAAGGTGTAAACGTTGCCGATATTAAGCAAATAGATGCTTCCAAGAGAGTGACAGGAATATCTGCAAAACGATCAAGTGTTCCTGGTGATGTCGAAAGACTACTTCTTATCTGGATAAATTACACAAATGTTTAATTACTTTGTTATCTATTAGTATTAAAAAATAGTAATCTATCTGTATATATGAAATTGGATATATGCCTGTCTGTCTGTCTGTATGTGTGTCCGCTATAGACGTCCAAATTGCTGCGCCGATTTTGATGAAATTTTCACGGAAACTCTAGAATAGGCTGCCGAATAATGCTGTGAAGTTTGATGTGTTAGTATACCGCAAACGATGGCGAAAAATAAATTGAATTATTTGTATGAAATCAATATTGCTATTATTATTCATCAGTTTGCCGTTGAAAAGTATGTCAAAATAGAAAGTCTAGCGAAGAAAAATTTATTTAAAAAAAATTTAACTCAGATCAAAAGTTTTTTTCTTCAAAGCAACGGCATGGGTTTGGGGATAAACTGATGGTCAGTTCATGCGACGATACTCAAAGAAAAATTCAAAGGTGACGAAGTTCTCATTCTGATAGCTTCAATAACACTCACCATTGAAATACTTGATTTTTGTAGTTTAATTTTATTTGCTAATACCGGAAAGCGCAGAACGACCTCTGGTGGGCTACACTAGTTATATATGTGTATTTTAGGCCTAAACAATATAACCGATTTTGAAAAAAATATAACATTCAACAGGCTGCCATTCGCAGATGTGCACAATATACCTTTAAATACAATTTCTTGGGTATTGTGGGCATTAATCTAATAATAATAAACATATAAGAATGGAACGTCAAATCATTCCTCTCATGATTGGGTCATATTAATAATTCTGCGTTCTAAAAAGATATTATGAGATTTAAATAAATGGTACTCAACTATTTTGTATTGTCGCTATAGTGGTTGAATCTCAACCACTGAAAGAACACTAGTATATAAAAATGTTTAATTATTTGTCTGGTTTCTTTATTCCAGATAATCGCATTCCTTGCTAGAAGAAGATATTCAAGTTCCTTAACTTTCGTTGAATGAAAGTTGTAAAAAATTACTTGAATGAGTACTTTTTCGACTTCAAACGCATTATCCTAATTTCAATGAATTTACCGAGTGTTATGCATTAGGAGTAACTGACTGGAACGAATTAGGCTCGTTAAGCAAGGATCTACTGTATAGTTTTCCTTTCGCAAAAAATAATCGTGAATTTGTGTGAATTGAAATTATTTTGAGGCGAAAAGATACGCCAACCGAAGCCAAGAAACAAACGAATGGGGCAGTAAAATCTTTTTGCAATTTTCCGGGTCATAAGAATCTCCTCTTATTATGAATAAAAATATACGGCTCTGTATTTACGGCATGTAAAACAAAACGTTGCAAGCGAATTTATTAATGAAGGCGAAAAATGAATGAATGCGGCAAAATTAGCAGAGAGAGATAGAGCGAGATAGATAGACAAAGAGAGAGAAATGTGTATATATAATATATTATTGACAACAAAAATGTCAGCAAAAAAAATAACAAACCAAACCAAGCCAAACGTAAAACAAGAAATAAAAGCAAGCTAAAGATGAAAATAACACAAGAGGAATTTCACTTGCAGCGCCCAAAATAGATGCAGGCATGCGGTATGCAGCATGTAGCATGAATGAGTGCAATTTTCCCCACGCAAAACATGCATTCAGACATGCATACAAATGCATTCGTATGTGTACGCAAAATATACACGTTGCACCCGCTTGTTGTAGCTAAATCAAAGCAACAGCAGCTGCGCCCAAGACGCCGAGCAAACTTCATACGTTCTTAAGCAGATTTGGCCATGGCGGCGGCCATAAAAATCATTGCTCAAGAGAAAAATGAAAATACATTTCCGCTGCTACAGTAAGCCGATATGCACAACATTCTTGAGCTCAGCGATAGATAAACATAGAAGAGAGTGACAGTGAAATATGTTCGAATGCAAAAATCCTGCGTTTAGTTAATTAGTATAATCTTCTATATTTTAATAGGGAAACAAGATTTTTATGATATCATTTTACTCTACTTAACATCAAAATATTTTAATGAGAATTATATGGTTGGAAAGGTATTGTTCTAAAGCTGTGCTTAGTATAATTTTTATTCCAATATATTTATGTTAAAGCGGGAAAAAAACAGGTGAGAAAATGTAACGTTTATAACAACAACAACAAGCATTGCAAAATCCATGCGGCTCACTGCTTGCGAATAAGAGAAAAAACACTACTTTGTGTTTGTATTAAAATGAAGCGCTACATAAGGCAAGGCATAATAATAAAAAATAAATATGTAATTGTTGCTGCGTTTTAATGTACTTGACGCATTTGTTTAAAAGCAGATAACATACGACAAATCTATATATTAACACGGAAACATATTTTTTGTGGTAACTTTTTATTTGTATTTATGCGCGCAGTCGAATTTCGACCACTAGGTTATTACTAGTTATTACTATATTTTATACTATATTATATTTTATATTACATTGTATTATATATTATTATTATACTAATGCACCAAACTTCACAGCATTATTCGGCAGGCTATTCTAGAGTTTCCCTAAAAATTTCATCAAAATTGATCCAGTGGTTTCGGCGTCTATAACGGACAAACATACAGACAAACATACTTCCAATTTTATATATATATAGCTCTATAGAAGCTAGATTAAAATTGACGCTTTTCTCAGGCCATTGGAATTCTTAAAAACTTCGTTTTCAAGGCCAGTCGACCAGACGTTTTTGCGCTGACTTGGTTAAAATAGTTCGTCAGTCGTTCAATGAGTTGCCATCGAAACTGAAAACGCTCTGAACTGGGGGCGCCTAAGTTTAGAGCATCTCATTCCATTCATTTCCATCGCATTGCATCGCATCGCTTCGCATCCGTAAGTGCAGCCTTGCGTGAAAATCTCGTTTATAAGTATGCTACACTCTGCTCAACATAATTTATGAATTATGCTAAGTAGTCATTTATTAACAACAACAAAATTTTATTATCAATTGGTGCAATTCGAGCCAAACACAAATACCATACATATATGTATAAATTCATTGATGGTGTGGGCCTCAAGGTGCACCCAAGCATTGCGCTCAAGCGCCGTTGTGACTCAACTTGAATGAAGTTCGTTTGCGTAAGCGCCGACATAATTTTTGAGGCAAACGAAACTTTTTCCGATTGCCACATCATAAAAATATTACGAATAGTTGTAACCAATAGATAGAGGATATTAAAGGTTTTTTTTTTTTAAGGATAAGGTTTAACTATTTACAACTAATATTGTTTTGACGCAGAGGTAGAGTTTAAGATACAGTTATACGTCAATCCATGGACTAACAAATTGAGTGATCAGTAGATACATCGGTATATGAAGTAATAGGTGAATCGAAAGGCAGTTAGGTATTTTAGTGGCACTTGGTTATTCTAGCTATCTATGGCAGACTATTTATTAAGGTCAATTGTTTTATTACAGACTTTTGTGATGGCTGCTGCTACGATCGAACAGTTCGCATATCCGACTACTATAACTTTCGAACTTCTGCTCTCTAAGAATTGAAACCAGAGAAAAGTGATTCTAAATGGGTTAATTGCTTATTACTCGTCATAACAAAAAAAAAATGTCCTTGACATTTCTAAATGAATGCGAAGAAGCTCAAGACAACATTTAAAAAAGTCGGAACAAAACAACAATAACAACAACAAAAGCACAAAAAAAATGTCTAGACAACAATCTCTAATTAGAATTATAGAGCCATGAAAAACAGAATTTATTTTGTTGTTGTTGTTGTTGTTGCGCCATTTTCAAACAAAAGCAAATGATTTGCTAACAAACAACTTCCTTCGAACGAAGCGACGACAGAACGGCACACAATAACAATAACTTTAAAAATAATAGAGGGAGAGAGAGAGAGAGAGAGAGGGAAATAGATAGCGAGAACAGGAGAAATTGGAGGCCTTTTGTCTCCTAATTTGGGGTTGGCAATGAAGTGAAGAGCACATCCCGCCCGCCTCCCCCCGCTTGCGGTTAATGCTTGACACTTGGAGTTCATGCTGAGTTTGAGTTGTGTGGTTAATGGAATGACTAAATGAGTGAGTGAGTGAGTGAGTGAGTGAGTTAGTAAGAGTGTGGGTGTTGGGATTGACTAAGTGAAAAGGGGGATCCATTAAAGGAAAGCACAATTGCGTGTGCGTGCGATAAAGTAAAAGCATAAAAAACGACAACAACAACAACAAGAAAAGTTTTTATGATAATTAAGGCGTTGACAATGCCAACGACAACAACAACAACAACAACAACAACAACAACAATAAAAACAAGTTTAAGAACATAAAGAAGAAGAAGAAGAAACCCGCGACGAAAGTACAACGCAAACCAGAGCAAAGCGATAAAGATATAACTTCAACTTCAAACGGCTTGACGCGACTTGGCGGGAAGATACAACTTTGTTGTCTTAAGGGTCAAATGTACGCTTCAAATAGTTGATCAAATGTTCCCTAAAAAAGGGAAATTTTGGCAATTTGACGTGTGTCTGTGGCGTTTTTTTTGCATTTGTTTAAACGTTTGATACAAATTAAAATTTTGTAATATTTCGTCAAATGGTCAAACCATTTGAAGCGTCTGTTGCGCCTTTTTCTCATTCTAGTCAATTTTGAACATAAGATAAATAAAATAATAATAAATAAATAAAATTGGAATTTGACAAACGCAGTTTGTTGCGTATGTGGGCTACGCATCAAATTACAACAACAACGATTTCATCAATTATTTGAAGCGTATATTTGGCCCTTGTTGCTGCTGTTTGTTGCATTTATTTGTAATGCTTTTTTTATTGTGGCGCAGCATTTCTAAATCTGTTAAACACTTTCTTCTCTGTGTCTCTCTGTCTATGTCACTTTTCACGCTTACGCTCTACAATTAAATTCAAAACTTTCTTTGGATGCGTGCATCGTTCGTGCCAGATGCTCAAATTTTCCAGTAATTGATTTACATATTTTCCAACAAATTTTCCATGGATATAGATACTTCTTCGCTTACTTGATGCATGCACACCACAGGAGGCTGGACATGTGGCATCTGGCAATGCGTGAATCTAACTTTGTGCTGAGGTATTTGTCAATCAGTATTTTGTGAAAATACTGTCTATTTAATTCACAACAACAACAACACAAATTCAATCTGAATGCGGGCGCCAACGAAAGTGTTGCATTCGTTGTTGTTGCTGCTGTTGTTGTTTTTAATTTTTCATTTGTTTTTAATTTGCGCGTTGGGAAAACATTTAGTTCCACTTGCTAAATAAACTGACTCTATGTCAGCTTACCCATCAACGCAACATTCGCTTCCCATGTCAAACCAACACCACAACAGGATTTTAACCATATGTTCGCCCAAGCGTATATCGATCTCTCTTAGTCTCTCTGACAGAGTTTTGCTTTCTCATTTTGTCGCTTACAAACCCACAGGCTTTCAATACAACAGAGAAGGGCCAACGAGAAAGCAAGAAAAGCCGTTAAAAAAATGGCTGCTTGCAAAATCTTGGCAGCATAGCGACGTGGCAGCGCGTTAAGCTATTATATTATCCCAAATTCAAGTCCACTTCATACCAGATTGCATGCTGCTAATCCTTTGCTTTTGATTTTCTGAGCTTGGGCCGTGAATACTGGGTGAGTCAGTTTAGAGTTTCTTATGTTGCATGTGCATTAACTATTGTACTACAGTAGACACGCGCTAAAATGAACCGTTACTGGATATATGCTTAAATTGATATTTTAATAAAATAGAAATATTTTTGTATGTATTTTAATAGGTGTGAGTTTGTGTAGAATTTTTGGTAGGGCAAAATCTTATAAGTTTGCGTCAACGACATGCTTCGTGTTCTATGGTTACTTTTACAGATATAAATGAACATATATACAAGCTTTATTACTAATTATCTTGTGGTAATTTGAACTATCCTCTTGTCAATGCTTATTCGATTTGCCTAGGCTGTACCGCAGTCTCATAGACTCTACGATCATGTTACTATTGCCTTGTTGATATTGATTTCAGCACTTCGGCTCACTGGCATTTTTCCCACACTAAATTTGGAATACACTAAATTGATTTTATCGATTTCTATTAAACTTTTATTACTTCTCTTTGACAGATTTTCGATGTCGAATTTGACATACTTTTCAATGGCAAACTGATTAAACAATATTGATTACATATAAAATAATTGGATGTATAATTCTTAATTTTTCTTTTCGTAATCAAACTTCAACAAAGTATTAGAAAAACTTAAAAAAGATGCAGTCCGCATATAATAATACATTTTTGTTAGCCCACAAAATAGCTTTATTAAATATTTCTATGGCCCCTTGGTTTTTTCATATCATTATTTTATTGTATTATCATCTAGGATTGTCTCAACCTCGACGTCTAACGATTATTCTATTTCAGCATATGTTTTGTTCTGTAAAAAGAATCACATGCGCAAATGAAATAAAGCATAGTTAATGCTTTACTAAAACTGAATAACTGATCATCTATGGATTTGAAAGAAAAGTTCAAGTCATGAAATTAATTCCTGTTCATGTTATATAGAGTATGCAGTGACGTTCAAGTTACTGGATAGTTCAACTTATTGGATGTTCGAGTTAACGCGAGTCTACTGTACTTCAAAATCAAATTAAAAATATTTAACAACTTGTACGAGCGAAGAAGGATACAAATGCAGCTCTTATTGTAATTGGTATCCAATACCAATTTTACTTTGATATATATGCTTACCCTAGCCTGAGCTACATTTCGCCGGAACTAATTAGAAAAGTGAAGCGATACTGTCACTTCATGAGATGTCTGCAAAAGGGCGCAACAAACTGACTGACAACTCAATATTTAATCCCAACTACATTAAAAAAATGTCATGCCCATTTGACGTGACCCTCATTTGGAAGAGAAATTCTAAGGAACTTAAATAAATGAAACCGCAAATCAGTGAAACGGAAGAAGACCATTGACCACTTAAAGGTTGCGAGGAGTTGGGCCGATCAAGAAGACTAAAGCACAGAAAGAAAGAAAGACAGACAGACAGACAGACAGACAGACAGACAGACGCTAGACAAACAGATAGTTAGATAGAACTCAAGTAGAATTAATGACATTTCTTGCTAATTCCCTTCAACTAGCCGAAAGACATACTCCCTCTTGTGACGCTGGACACAGCGACAAAACGTGTGTCATCAGGGGTCAGAGGTGTGCGTGTTGTGCTTACAAAAAAAAAATAATAATAATAAGTAATGCATGCATCATGAAAGCGTCTACTCGTATTCTGTGTGTCCCCTTTTACAACCCAAATCTATGTGTATCTACTCGTATAACCCAACTCCATTTACTGACTAAATGTACGCCAATTAGAAAAGTTCATTTTTCCTCCAACAATAAGTACGGACTAATATGTTAGAAATGTCATGCTCACTCTCATTCGAATTCAGCGATGTAGAGCAGACATCGAACGCACGCACAAACGCATTGAATTTTTGGGATACTCGAAAATCGCATGCTAACTTTTCTGCTTTATTAGCTTGGGAAATTCAACAAATGTGATGTATTTTGATCGAATATATCTCCAGACATTCCCAACTTCATATCAAGTCACGCAAATCTAAAGTATATTTTAGTGTAAAACAGTAGCTTAAGAGAAAAAAAGAAGAAAACAAAAAGCCAAGCTGCATTAAATTTGGCCAGAAAGCCTTCTCGAAAAATTGTTTACCTTACGAAACGACAAAGAACTTTATTTAAAAATAAGAATATTTAATTTGTAGCTGTATCTCAACGTATCAAAACTTACTCAAACAATTTCAAAATAACTTTTGCACTTTGCTTACCTGTAAAGAGAAGAGAATACCAAATAAGAATAAGAAAATTAATTGTGTCATTAAAAATCGGGCACCACCACCCATGGCGTTAAAACGATTTCAATGATATAACAGAGTAAGAGATACGGGAGATGATTTGATTGCCGCAAAGTATTTTAAGCAGCTGATTATTATCTAAAAATTTGTGAGATACTTTTGTGGGCACAATGGACTGCCTGAACACGAGTGTAAATCAAGTGATGGTACTTTATTGTTGTTGTTGTGCGTTGATAATTATAGTAATGATGATGATGATGATGATGATGATGATGATAATAATAAAAAAACCTCAAAACAAAGAAAGGATGTGGAAATCTTCAAAAGTATCTCAAGCGTATAATGTAAATAAATAAAATCGAAGCTCATCGAAATTAACAAAACGCAATTTGTATTGCTTGGGTTTCCTCTACAGCTTTTGTTGTTGTTGCTGCTGTTGTTGTTTATTTGTTTGTAAACGAGCGCAAATTTTTGCAATTAAAAAATTCGAAAAGTATCTTTTCTTATGAAGCGCTCAATGTTTTTAGCCTCGTCGAATAGCACCAAAGGCAGACAACTTGAAAGTAAAGCAAACTTTTTCCGATTCTAGTGGAGAATGAACCTCGAATTAAAAAAAAAAAAAAAAATCGTTTGTTTTGATTTTGTGTTAGGACTCGATTTACTAATGACTACAAAAAGCTCAGCGTTCCTTGTTATTACGTTCTATAGAAGTTCTCGTTCTCTCACCAAGTACACGGAATATATAGGTACAACGCAAACTGCTTACTTAATCATCCAAATTTATTTGGTCGCTTTCATCAGAAGCAATGCACAAACGGCAACGCTGCCCACAGTCTTCAAAATATTTGTTTAACGCTGAAGAAGGTTGCGCCTTTAGCTGCTTCTGCAGATTTTCTTTTATGCTCTCTATCGACTCAAGACAGCTGCCCCAAATGTGTAATTTGAGTTTCGTAACTGGTGAATACGGTGCTTGTGCGATCACATTTGTTGATGTTGTTGTTCTTGGCTAAAAATTCACGTAACAAGATTGATGTGTGCGACGGAAACAAGTCGTGCGCGTGGCGCGTCTCATGACCAAAACTTCAGTTATGAGTGCATGAGCATGAGCATGCACCTCTCTAACACTCAGGTGACTATTATATTTTTTTATAAATTTTCAAAGTTTCCATCAGCCGAAACCAATGACGGTCGGCAAATCTGGCATTTCTGCACGGCCCTCTTTATATGCCCGGTACCATTCGTACGTTGGCGTTTTTGATAGGCACGACTTCACGTAGCAGAGCCCACTCGAGATCGACTGCAACAAACACTTTGGTTGTCGTATTGCGCTCAAATTTAGCGTAACAACTAAATACAATGTTGCCAACTTACACAAGAAAAGTTGTCGGATTTGAAAGTGCGAAATTCCGGCAACTTATGTAGCAACACTACATTGTTGTATGGCAAAAATGTCGTCCCATATGGTCGAAGTCAGCGTAATGGACACACCCGCAAGACCAACGCCAAAAAAACCCTGTAAAGCACACTTGTTGCCAATTAGTGCAACAAGAACAACAAAAGCTTAAATAACAGTAAATGAATTCAACCCCCAAAAGATGTTTTTTCCCAGCATAGATTGCCTACACTGAAAAGGCAAATTTGTATGTATTATTATTATAAATTTTTCTTGTTGTAATTGTTTAATGCTTTCAAAACATATCATTTGGGTAATGCACACTTCATTCACACTTCAGTGTCGCCTTTCGAAACGCATTCGGCCATCTTAAATTACCAAATCCACTTTCGCCAAGTGCACTCATGAGTAGAGAGCAGCAGAGGCGAACCGACCGAATCGATTCGAATCGAACCGAACCGAACTGAACAGAGCAGTGTAATGCTTGCACATAATGTAGTAGAGCATTATTAGTAGGGTCGGGTCAGAGCGTGTGGAATCGAATTGAGGCGTATTATTTTGGATTGGATCAATTGGAACAATGTTTCTCATTTGCGTTGAGCACATAGACATGAACTAAAACCAAAGACTCTTAGTTAGATTAGTTGTGAAATTGAATTTAGTACACACACGTCACTTGTCAACATTCAGTTTGGTTCACATGAACACACTTGCGTGTAACGTGAGCTCCTTGACCTTAAGCATTGTGCTTAGGTGTTGGGTCCCTAGTAAAGGTCAAACGTAGCATTTTACAAACTTCGATCAGCTAACTTTCTTCACTTGTTTTGTGTTATGCGTACACATTTTTGGGGGTTCAGACGCTACGTAACAATTATAGTTACGAGTACATACATTTCATCAGATACAGATACAGTATCTACGTCACGTTTTCTTGGGTTGAATGTGCTAAGTGAACAAGTGCACATAATGTTTTGTGTGGGTATCTGTATGGCCGTGTGCGTGGGTGCCTGTCTCTGTATGTGCTCGTATTAATGCTTGCAACACATTTCCTCAAGGGTTGCAGTTGCGACGCAACACAACTCAAACGGACCTTGGCCTAGGGTGGCAGCATTGGGTGGTTGTTTAGTTGCTTCTGATGACTTTGTGTTGACTTTGTGTTTAATATATAGAATGATAAACAGTTTTGTGGCCCCAGGACAAGGAGAACAACGTTTGTCGCCTTGCCTTCAATTCGACGTGACGTAAACACTTTGCGGTTACGTTAGGCTGAGCTCGAGCTAAATTTAGCTCAACAAATGTGTGTGTATGTATGTATGTGTGTGTATGTGTGGGGTGTGTGGATGAGCTAATTTGTATCGAAATCTCGTACACATGTAAATCACATATTTAATTCGATTCCACAGCAGCCCGCCCTTGTCAACTGAAATGAAATTTCTGGCAGATTAATCCGAATTAAGAAGAATGTGTGCACGTAGAACAAATGAATTTAGTAACTCATGGGATTTGGCAGTAGTGAGTTGCTGATGACAAAAGAAGACAGAAAAACAGATGTGGAACATGTTTTAAGGATGAATGAGTCGAGTCGAATCGAGTCGAATCGAGATTGGATATCAAATCAAATCTGTTATTGCTTCGAATAACTTCGGAATGCAGCAAAATGTATCTAAGGGTTTTGAAACATGTATCTACAAATACTGTAAAATGTGTATCTAAAACTTTTCAAAATATTTATCTACAAGGCTAAAAAAAAAACAAAAAAAAAAAACAGTTTAAAAAATCACTAGCCAAAGCAAAAGAGTTACTTCCGGGTTCATAAAGCGTATTTTTAATTTTGCTTTTGGTTATGATTTTCCTAAGGTTTATGCAAATCGCTGCGAGCGTTTTCGGTTTTAATTACGCTTCGCAATGCATTTCGTCATTAATTTTGTTGCATTTACAGGCCAGACAGGCCACAAACTCATTTTTTCGCAATGAGTCGATTAATGTGTTTACAAATTGATTATGCAATCGCTAAGCGCCCACTAAGTACCGTTGGGCATGCGGTGAATACAATCATAATTTTTATTTGTTTTTTGTTGTTGTTGTCTTTGTTTTGATTTATTTATTGTTTTTATTTATTTTTGTTTTTATTTGTTTTTGTTTTTATTTAAATTTTGTTACTTGCAACATCAACGGCATTACTCATTCTTCATTTTGTGGAGGACCTCGAGGGGCTGTTCAACGGAGCAATTTAAATTGTACTGTTGTTGTTTGTGGTAGTAATGTGATTAACAGGCAATTCCATTGTTTGTGCCAAAAAAACTGTTTTTAGCTACTAATATTTTATGCAGATACTTTTTATTTGTGCTAATTTCGATTGCGCTTTGACGCGCTGCGCTGCTGCTGAAAATCGAAAATGTTTTCAAAATGTAATTCGCACGCCTGATGTGCCAACCACTAGCTGTGTCTGCCTGCTCAAATTGTATCTAAAAAAAGTGTGTATTTCTATCTATCTTATGGTATACTCCGTTTTCAATTTCGCTTCTGTTTGCTATTTTGGCGAGTGTTTGTTGATGACGAAAAAAATATAAATAAAGTTCTCGCCCACAAAATCGGCTCACAACATCCTGTACAATTTCGTTGGAACTCTCGATTTGTTTGGGCAATGGATACGACAACAACAACAACAACAACAACAACAATGAAAACCACCATTTGTTGACGTTATTTTTCTACTTCGATTTTTTTGTTTTGTTTTTTAGCGACTTTTAAAATTTTTGATTGACGCGTCGCGCTGAACAAAGGGACTCGGCGCTTTTTACTTTTTGGCCAACCGATATTTGAATTATTTTTTGTCAGATCAAGTACCTCTCAAGTGAAACAAAACGCTAACATCCCTTTTTACCATATTCACATCGTTGCCCGTTGACATTGAAAATTAGTGCAAAAACAGCTAAATGCGACCAAGTGCACAGAACGCTTTGCTTTCGTATAGTATCTCACACCGAGCGCTGTAGACAAAAAAAAAAAACATTTTAAAAAAATAAATAAATAAATAAACAAAATGACATTTTATGTGGTTGAAAAAGTCAAAAGTAGCAAGCTCGACAATACTTTCGACTTCGTTGGTTCTTAGCGCGTATCTTTACGACTCAACTCCACTCCACAGTATATGTGCATGCATACGTATGTAGATAGCCAAGCACCCCATAAAAAAACGTTACACTTTGCAAAAAAATAAGAGAAAAAAAATTATTGTTTTCACTAGAAAAACCCAGCACTCTCTGAAACTGTCGAACCTTCTTAGTCCGCAGACAGATATACACGCTTACGAAATCGATTCGAGCATTGATAAGCGTCCCCTATCTGCGCGACTTGGTGCGTTCGTTCGTTATCAAAATTGGAACGTGAGACCGGTAACGAACGAACGACTACAGTCGTCAACTGAATGCGACTCAACTTGCATGAAGACATTTCAATAACCGATTTACTATATAATTCAATTCAATTCAATTCGAAGCGACTTCAACGGCAAATTGCGAAATCATTATTGAAAAAACTACATTTTGTATGGACATATGTATCTCAAAGAGGGCGAGCCAAGCCAGGCCACTGCCATATACTCGCATAATGTTGGAGCAATAATTTTGGACAATTGTTCTCGGCTCTAATGACTGTTGCCAAAGGAGTCCTTGCCCTTATGATATTAACATAAACTATTACTTATCCAAGAAATCATATATCTCTTTAGTCGATATTAAATGAGAGCAGCCAACTGCTGTCAGAGTCGCAGACCGTAGAAACTCGATACTTGAGACACAAAAATTTTTTTACATTAAATAGGTCAGTGTTTACCACGATACTTGCGACATTTCTTATCTTGTTGTTGCCTTTTTCTCATATAACGTTTTCATTGACTAAATAAAGAGTGGGGAAGCACCGCTCAAATTCTCAAAGTATGTGGGGAAAACCTAAACAAAAGGATTATATTTAAATTTAAATATAGTAGCAGTTGCATACAAGTCTGGGCTGTTGAAACTCTTGTGTGCTCAAAAAAAACCTCGGCTCCGTTACATAAAACCAGTAAAGAAAAAAAATAACCTACCTTGCTTGTACTAATGCTGATTGAAATCATTGAATAAAATTATTGGTTATTGAACAATCGAAGAATTCACGCGAATTCAGAGCGAATAAAAGTGCTTGGATGGCCTTGGCTTTGTTTAAGGAATGGTTTTATGAAACATTTGTTTCAAAGGTATAATATATATTTTTGTAAACAATAAAATCTTTGGCGCGATATTTCAAAACTTGCTAAAGCTAAAATTCTATACAACAGGTAACAGAGTTTCTTCGTTGTCAAAACCTTCGTTGAACGACAGTGCACAAAACAGACGAAAATCGAAAATTTTTTTGATTTCAAATAGAATATTTAAAATAAAAACCAGATGGCACTAGTAAAATTTGTCCAAATTCGATTAAAACAAAAATAGATGGCGCTTGTGTAAATTTGTCACTACTTTATCCTGATGATCCTGGCCAGGTCATCAGGACAAAATTGACAAACTATTGTATTGTCATCAGAACCAAAGGTGTGCACCAAATTTCGGCTCAAGCGGTCAACAGAAAGTAGGCAAAATTTTTAATTACCAGATTTGACCCAAAACAGCCTGAATAAAATAAAAGCGTTTAAAAATAGTAAACTTGAATTATAAACAGTCGTATGCAGTACGCCGAGCTCGGTTGCCATTACGTGCAAGAATCGAGATTCTACTGTACATGAATACGTGCAGTCGAAGATGACATTTCCACAACAACAGAAATGGGACAAACTTGCCGATTGCAATGTACATACATGCGTATGTACATATCTGGATACTTTTTAGATGCACTTTCATAATTTTTCTCTTATTATTATACGAGACTGTCAAATTATTTTTTTTCTGTTTTTCTCCGGTTTCAAGGTACTTGAAAGTAGTGCGCTTATGTGTACATTTGTATAAGGTGTGCTAATTACTTCCTGAAAATAAATGTTCCCATTTACTGGTATAAAATGAGAATAGGAATACTAGAAATTAAGAAGTCAAAAAACAGATACACTCATTCAGATACAGATACAAAGAAACATACATAAAGATAATGATTTAAAGCGTTGAGATTGAGAGAAATAATTTGAAAAGAAGAGACGGTGCTGAAAAAATATGAAGAAAAAAATATGAACAATTTTTATAGATGAAAAAGGAGAACAAAGCGTAAATAAGAAGTAGAAGAAGAAGAAATTGAACGTTAAAGGTAGAGCAGAAGTTGGCATTAGTGAAACAGCTTAGAAGTAAATCTGAATCCACAAACACCAACGAGCGAACGACCTTCACAGTGTTCGCTGGACAGACAAACAGTCAGATGGATGGTTCGATGGTTGGACTGAAGCGCAGATACACATGCATATGCATTTATGTACACATGTACATTTACAGTCAGTCAGTCAGTCAGTTAGTCAGTCAGTCAGTCAGCGACGCTGTCAAGCAGCTGGGAAGCGGACGTAAAGAAAATGAAGTCGTAGAAAGCGCTAAGCTTGGGAGGCTGCACAATGTACATGGATAAAGAGAGAGAGAAATAAGAGGGAGAACGACGTTGATCGCCTGCCATGTTCGTTTCGTTTAAGACAACAACAAAGTATGGCGAAAAAATACGAAAAGCAAAGTGAAACGAAGGGAAAATATGTATGCATGCGGCAGCTGTTTGCATGCGAAGACTCAATCATGATGTTCATTATGCTAACTGCAATGATGATGCTGCTGCTGATGATGATGATGGTGATTATGATTATTGAGAAAAAGCAGCCCGAGTGGAAGTGGTTATGACGAAGTGCTTTTTTTTTGTATTTTTTTTGTTTGTATATTCTTCTTTTGCTTCCCTTCAGTTTAGTACAAAATTACAAACACGCAAAACACAAAAACAACAATGAAAAAACAAATACATACATGAGTGCGCTTAGCACTCACGAGCATAAAATATTGTATTTTTTATAACAATTAACGTATTTGGTTACTTAGTGTGGGTAACATACAACGAATCAATATTATGACGGTCGCCCTTAAGACATGACTATTCCCTGTTTCTTTGTTCAATGAGCTTTGCGCAAGGCTGCGCTTTGCGGATCTGCTGTACTCACTCAGCTAGCTCTCTCATTGCTTTGCGCAAATAATCAAATGTCAGAATTGGTTTAACCGGTCAGAGCCGGTAACATAGTTTAAAAAAATCCAAAACTATTGCACGAACAACGTTAAAAAGCAATTACAACAACAACGCACACATTTAACTTTTCGTTTGGAGAGTCAAAAGTCGCGTGCGTGATGTGAGCGTCACGTGATGTTATACAACATTTTACATACTGAAACCAAAAAATTTTCCACATAAAAAAAAAGAAAAAACGTAAGAAAAATAAAACATCAACAACAAACAAAAGACACAGTGGAAACGGAAGAAGCTAAAGAAAAAGTCTAAAGATCAAAAGCTGAAGAAGACTACAATGAAAAGATACAAATGACGGCCACGACGGCATGAATGAAGTTGACTGACGATGCGAGCGCGACTTAAGTGGAAGTTAATGTTGTTGTTCTTCGTCGAAAAGCTGAAGGGTAAATTGCGCAGTTAGTGAGTGTGTGAGTGAGAGAGAAGGAGATAGAGCAGCTGAAGTTTTGTATCTCATGGATACGCGCCCAATTTGAGCGATGTTAGTAGCGGTCATGGCAACACCGAACGAATAACGTTTTGTAATACGGTAAGAAGGTGCTAGCAATAACAACAAAACATAAGGGAACGAGGGAGAAGAAAAGAACGAGTGTAAGACGGAAGCCAGAAAAAAAAATTAATCACCAAATTGCAATATTAACCGAATCACTGATGATGGAACTAGCATATTATACCTGTCTCCTCAGTATATCCTCAGGAACCCTTTGTCACAAGGGTCACATGGGATATAAAGGGCTTCTAGTGAACCGCCACTATTTATCTAACCAACTATTAAACTATTTTTTCTATGCATGTAGGTAGATTCAATTAGATAAAAAGCTAGTTAATTATGAAGATATCTATCTTTTTCAACTATATACTAACTTTATATCCAACTTAATCTAAATAAATACTCTCAGTTGCTTCCTGTCTTTTCACGCCTTCTTTAAGCCGCTGAAATCCGAAATTGTGTTGTTGTTGTATTTCTAATTGTTTATGTATGTCATTTCTAACAGAATATATTCAACAACTTCAGTCACTTTGCTTTGGTGATGTGCTCAGTACTCATTCGAAAAAAATGCAAATTAAAAAAAAAAGATAGAAAAAACTGAATGCAAGTCAAGTTTAGAAAGAGAAGAAGAAACATTTATGATTTAAGCAAAAATAATGCATTGCAGAGTTTTCTCGCGATAAGGGGGAAGGCTGATACGTTTTGGCAGATCCAAATTATAAGGTAGCAGAGGGGGAAAACAGAAGGTGTAGAAAAGTATAGAAACGCGAAGAGGGAAGAGCGAAGAGAAACGGGAATAAAAATAACTATAGAAAATGCAACGAGTAAAAGGGAAGGAAGGAATGCAGCTGAAATATTCAACAGCTGCAAAAAGTGAAGAAGACTGAAGAAACGAAAAGAATTTCTGCACAAACTAACTGACTAAAAACCAAATAAAACCACAACTATAGCAGCAGCAACAACAACAATAAACACAACAACAAAGTCAACGACAATTCTCGGGGTCAAAATGCTTCAAGTTTAGTGTAGGTAAAAGCAATAACAACAAAAATAACCATAACAATAACTACAACAACTAGAAGTAGTAGTGGTAGTTGTCTAAGTTGATATTACACACAGGCAAACGCAATGCATCTGGTATCTGGAAGACACACGGCAAACACAAACACAACCCCAACCACAGCCAGAGCCAAAGCTAAAGCCAAACGAGCATATTTATGCAAATCAAGATAAAAATGCGCTTGGTGATGTGAGAAACGCTGAGTACGTGAAACTCAGCCAGACGAACGGCAAGAGAGACTGACAAATGAAAAATAATGAGAAGAGTAGTTGTTTTCTTCATTCATAATCAAGCGGTCTGGGATAAGTGAGAGAAAAAGAGCGAGCATTCAAAAACAATAAAAGCGAAAATTGTTGTTTTTAGTAATAAAAAAAAGAGTGAAAACAATTACGAGGAGTATTGAGTTATGAGTAAGTGAACAAATCTTTGAGCGATGGAGGGAGTGAATGAGTGAAGAAACGAGTGAGTAGAAATGATTGAGTGACCACATATGGCCACCAGCTGAGAGCGAAGCTACGAACCGCAGTGAGAGTTGAGTTGGCTGCTAAGAGCTGCAATCGAGAATTGAATTGGTAGCCGATTGCGATTTATAAACACGCAGAGAGTAAAATTAATCACACACAGGACATAGAAAAGAAGTTATAAGAAACAGATCGCACACAACTTGAAAAACAGAAACAAACAAAAAATAAATAAATAAATAAGAAAACAAAAAAATCAAAAGAAAGGGAACATAAAAGAGAAACATTTGCAGTAAAACAGAAAAAGTGCAATTTGCTCGTCCAATAACTGCATTTAAATAAGAAGCAAAGTATAGAGAACTATGTTGAAAGAAAAAGAAGCCTCAGCATTGCAGCATTGCACGTCGCTTTCGTAGTCTCAACAGACTCAACTTTTCTCCTTTCTTACTACAGTTTTCAAGTTCGGTTTCCGTTTTGCCTTCCACTTCCACGCCCATCGATTCTTCCGCTTCTAATCGCTTCTTTCACTAGCCATTTCCTTGCTGCTTTCATTGCATTTCACTATTTTTTTTTTATAGTTAGATATACCCTACATTCTGTGAACGGTATGACAACTTTGTCATGAGGTTTGTAACACAGTGAAGTAGACATTGGAGAGTCAAAATACTATGTATGTACATATAGCTATTCTTCATAAGCTCCGACTTACATATGCATATCCAAAATAGCCCACAAATTTTTGAGTTAGAGAGTCAACACCCTAAGATCGTATAGCCCTCATGGGAAAAATCTTTTAAAGTTACAGAAAATTTTATTTTGGCACTATCGAAGTAGGTCTCATTTGATGGCACATACATATGTATGCTAAAGCTCTTCCCACTTGTTGTAACAATTGTTGGTATGAAGAGTTTTACATCTTCGGCATAGCCGAAGTTCCAACTTTTTCTTGTTCTTTTCTTTTGCTGCTTCTTCACCGTGGTAGTGGTTTCCTTTCAGTCACTTGAAATGAAGCAGAAAATCGCTTGAGTCCAGTCCTTTCAGCACTAAAATCTTTGCGCTGATGATCGTGCATTGGTAAAGGGGAAAAGGCGAAAGCTATGGCGATACAGCATTCGGCGAATGTTGCTCTATGGCAGCAGCGTTAAACATTTCTCCCTGCGAATTTGTTGTTTTTCGCCGTTCGTTAGTTTTGTTGTTGTTGTTGTTGTTGTATTTTTCGCCGTTCGCTCTTGTTGTGTTTGTAACTACCTACCTAGGTATGCAGGTACGATGTAGTTGTTGTCGTTGTTAATGTTATTGTTGCTGGTGTGGGAAACAAGTTTTTATGCTAGTTGATGCTGCTTACTGCCGCCGCTGATGCCGATGCTGACGCCGTTCGCTGCAGTCGACGCTGACGACGTCTTCATCGGTTTCAGTGTTGTGAATATTTGTTGTTGTTATTGTTTTTGTTTGATTTTGCTTTTACTATTAGCCAAAAACAAAACTCGAAGTTTCATTTCAATTCGACTGATTTTGGTCGGTTCGTTGTCATTGGTTTTGTTGTTGCTACGTCTTCGTCATCATAATTTTCCACTTCTTCTGCTGGCGTTTCTGTTTCAGCAATCTTCGCCTCTTTTAACTTTCTTCTATTTTTTTTAATACATTTCAAATGCTGCTCACTCAGTTCGCTTCGCTTTGATTATTGACTTTTTTGCAGACTTTTTATCGGCCGTACTTCTTGCTTCTGGCCAAAATTCTTATTGTTCGAAGTTCAAACAAAATTAATAAAACGATTCAGTTAACTTACTTATTATTAATATTTTTTATTTACTTTGTTTTAGTTTTCGGTTCGCTTTTATTTATTTATTTATTTTTTATTTTTGTTTTCTTTTTTGGCCAAAAACTTGTTTGACCAAAAACAATTCCAAACCGCGAGAGAGTCGAAAACAATCCAACACGTTTTTCACATTAGAAGCGTGTGGGCTGAAATTCGTATACATACAGCGGCAACCAAATACATATACATATACATACATACAGAAATGGAGATAAAAGTCAGTTAGTTCACTCGGTAAGTTGAGATTGAGATAGAGTCCAAATAACCGCTGACCATTTTCGGTCAACACGCTTCGAATGAGTGACAAACTGACAGATTGAGAGATTGACGTTTCTGTCATTGTTTCGATGAGTTTTCCTGTGGCTTTTCCACCGATATTTTCTGTGACTTTTTCCTCTGACTTTTGCCTATGACTGACTTTTCGTATGATCTCAGACGTCTACTAGATCTAGTAGAAATGAAGTGAGCCCCGGGAGTGAAACGTATTAAAATACTTCCAAATTGTAACAAAGAGGTAATCTATATCAAAAAGATAATCTATGTCTATATCTATTGATAATCTGAGAAGAGCTTTTGACTTTCGAAAATGTACGCCCCATAGACCTAATTTCTAGAACGGACCGCTTTACGCAACTTACCTGGCAAATGGAGTCTGTTCGACTTCGTAAATCTCGTTGATGTCGTGTGGCACAAGTAATCCTTTGAAGCGCTCCTCGTCTATGTCGAGGAGGCCGTCACCGATCGGGAAAATTCCTTCGGTGAACATTGCTCTGTGGTTGTATTATTATTCTTGTTATATTGTTCGCTCTTCTTCTTCTTCTTTTCACTGTTACTACGGTTTGCTTTAAACTTTTGGTCGACTTTGTTTCAATTCCTTAATTTTTGTTTCTAATTTTTTCATATATTTATATATTTTTATATTTTTTATTTTATATTTTTTCTTTGTTTTTATTTCTAAATCGTCACAAATTCATTTGGAGACATTCGCATTCGAATACTTTGAACAAGCGGAAAATAATAAATTAAGTTAACAAATTTTTTAATTAATTGTTGCTTTTTATTCTTAATGTCGTTGTTGTTGTTGAGGATTGATTGAACTAGAAAAAAAAAACAGCATCTAAACAACAGGAAAAGCGTACACGCTACAAAAATGGAATCACAACTATTTTATTGTTGTTGTCAACAGAAGGGGCGCTGGTGCTGAGAATGCTCCTGTTGGTTGCACAAACAATAACAACAATAAGAAAAATTAAAAAACAACAATACAGAATTCAACGAGGTATCCCGCGAAGAGGAGCATTTGTTTCTGGTCTTTTTATATATTCTTTTATTTTCTGTTTTTTTTTTGTCAGTTTCTTTTAGTTTTAATAGTTTTAGATTTCATTATTAATTGGCAGTTTTTTGAGTTTTTCTTTTAGTTTAATGTTTTATTATTTTTCTTTCTTTACGGCACTCACTCTATACACTGAGTCACCCACTCATTCTTTCCCATCCACAAGCGTGGACAAGAAACAAATTCATGAAGGCTTCAATGAATTTACTACAAATAAACACAACATAAAACAGTGGAAGCTGAAGTAGGAGAAGCAACGCCAGCACCAATCACATAGCGCGAAAAATAACTCAAAGGAGTTAGCATAAAATGATATTGGAACTGGAAATGTTTTGTGAAAGGAAAGAACTAATGCTAGCAAGACGACTCTGGATTTTTATTTATTTAATTTTTTTTTGGCAAACATCTTTTATTAATAAGTTGTTTCTTATTGAATTTGTTGTTTTTGGTATTATTGCCACGATTTTTTGAATACTCGGTTATAAAAACACACTTTGTAAGCCTCCTTCCTCCCATGCAGCACAATTCTTTCTTTTCTGTACACAAAAATAAAAAAATATTCAAACACTTTACGACGAACCAAAAGTAAAAAATAAAAAACAGATTTCTAAGCATTTAATTAGAATTTTTCTTTGCTTTTATTTCCAAACAAACAAAAAAAAACTCGAATCGTTTCCACTCCACCTGCGAGCGAGCCAACGGAACCAACCGCACCGAAAGAGCGTTCAAAAAAGACTCACAGATGCAAGGCCGCATTCACGCGCTTATTGCCACTTCCATTTCACACGCTCATTTAAACGCACGCACACATTCAAACACAGACTCTCCCTCACTGGGCTGGCTCGGCGAAAAAGGTTTTTTATACCTTTCTAGTTGCTCGCTCTCACTCTCGCGCTCCCATTAACGTGTGTGTCCAAATGGCTAAAGAGAGCCATTTGCTATTTGATGAGTACGAACAAATTTTAATAACAGCACCTTTGCAGTGGAGTTTTAGACATGGATTGTTGCATTTGGCTATACAAGCGCCTTAGACATAGTCCGACGATTTTGAGTTAGAGTTTTTGAAAAAAAAAAAATGTTTTCAAAAATTTTTAACATATTTTATATTTCAAAATTTCCATCTGAATGATATGAGTTATAGCTTTTTTAAAACTTGTTACTGCATTCAAGTTGTGTTTGATTAGTTGTGGCAGTTGGGTTCCGTTGCCAGAAATAGGGAAAGGTGCAAGGTCATTTTAAATGATATTGTCATTAAAAAAAAAAAAACCCTTAAAACCAAACCAAAATGGAGTTTCTCTTATTTGCGATATTCAAAGAAATATGGAAACTCTTTCTATCCTTCGACTTCAAGAAAATGATTTTCGCGCGTTTTCGACTTCGAGTTTCGGTTTCAAGTAGGTTCACTCATTTTCTGGTCACTGGCGATACTAAAACAAAATTGAACTCCAACATTTTATTTGACTTTATTACTATTCTTTAATTTTCACACCTTCCACAACTCACAGAACCAAAAACATACAAGGGAGAAAAACACTTCAACTCTCTTAGCCGCGTTTAGTTTTGGCTTCGACGCCATTAAACTACCGTAAAAACAACAATTTTAGCTGAAATTTGTCTCATCAATGGGGGAAAATTCCACGTATGCCACACGCCAAGACGTCTCAATTTGTACTAAACCTGGCTATGTGATTTGATACCGAGTGCGGCCACTAAAAACACACTAAAATTGGTCTGTAATCTAACACCACCAAAACCAGCGAACACCGTCAAACACTGTAACAGCTGCTAGCTACAGCACATCAGCAGTGGAGCCTGAGAGGGCTCTGTTATGAGTTATGAGAACTATGTTACAAGGGGCATCGCCTAATATAAGAACTTCATTCTTCTTTGAATGCATAATTAAGGTCGACAAGTAAGCCCACAAAAACAGCGTTCGCAATTTGAGTGTTTTAATTCGAAGTATCTAATCAGATCAATCAATCTTCAAAGAGCCTCGATATTATGTAGTTGGACCTTAAAAGTATCCATTCAAATTTCAGCTCGAGCGGCCCATAAAAACTGTTTTTCTATTAAAAACTTTAATTAACAGCTGTGTATGGGAGGTCAAACTCCTGGTTTCGCTTATTCCACTGGTTGGTTTAGACTGTGGTCCTTCCACAACGTCAGGTCTTGTGGAAAGAGTTAAAGGCAAAGTTGTTGCCATGTGCATTAGGACAATTCCATGTTATTCTTTGGCGTCGATTTGTTTTCGATTTATCATGTTTTTGATACCCCGCAATCACAGTACTTGCATAAAACCTGCTAAGAGCCAAAATCAGTTGCTCGCTGTACCACGCATCTAAACTAGGGCCTAGCAAGCCACACAAATTTTTGGGGTTACCCAAATTAGTTGTTTGTCTTCAGAATCTTTTGAGACTCGCACGCACACGAATTCACGCAGCATTTGAGGAATGCATTCGAAATAGACGCCAAGTGAAAAAACCTTTCCTCCTCTCACGCGTAGGCAACATAAATTCTTTGTACAAAAATAAAAAATAAGTAAGCAAGAAATTCGAAAACAAAAACAAAAACAAAAAGCAACGACAATTAAAAATCCGGGGAGACATCAATATTCACACATATATAAAATTGTGTAAGTCTTTTCTTAGCATAGAGCGGCGCTATTTGGTTCTAGACATTTTTAGGCGGAACCCACTTAGATTTTATATGAAATCTGGTCACTGGTAAGTGAAACCTAGGCCGACTTTGAGTCTGAGTCTCCCAGGTTCTTATTGAGCAGTTCTCATGGCAGATCTCATGCCAGTTGGAATAATATTCCGTGTAACAGTGAAAGAGGGGAACCCAGTACACATACAAACTTGCTCTATTGTTACGCCCACACGTAAGGGGGGGTGCACGATGCACCCTACACAACCCAAAACAGAAAGTCTTTCTGGTCACTTTCGCATAAGCGGCGATTTATCGCTTATGCAATGAGTTCGGCAATGAACTCATTGCGAATGCTTCCGTTGCCGATCGCCGCGGTTGTTGAACCCCGCGCAGAATGCATTCAAAAGCAGCACTGCCGAATCGAGGCGTCACGTCATCCATCACTCGGGCAAATGTCGCGTGCCTGAATTCTTTCCTCATTTCTCGATGTGATGCAATTAAAATTGGCCACAGCCGAAACTCAGACGATGAACCAACGCACCGGCGTCTATTCAAGTTTAGAAGATCGCGAGTCGTGACGAGCGGCGTGGCATTTAACCTTTCATAGGAATGGGCCATAGTCGGTAAGTTGCTTGTTGAACGGTCAGTCACTTCGTGTTCAATAATGATGACGACGACGCCAGCGCAGTTGCAGACGCAGACACTGTAGATAAGGGAAGTCGTCGCGTATATAATATGGATCTGGATCTAATGGCCATCAGGCCTTCTTCCTATTTCTATTCGTTTTCTGGTTGTCGTTGTTGTTGTTGCTGTTGTTGGGAATTTTGTTTTTACCATTTTCGAAAATCGAAGTAGCTGTGAAAAGCATCTGAAGCAGAGCGAAATAATCGAAATGCACTGAGGAATTCTTTGCAGCCTCTAAAAATAAACCGTCGAACTCGATTCTGTGTGTGTCCCAGAAGTTCGGCAGCCGTGAAGAATGCGTAACGTACAAGCAAAGACAAAACACTATTTGCTATGGTTGGGGTTGTTGTTGTTGTTATTATTGTTATTCCTTTAATGGAAACAGCAGTTAATAAAAAATAAAAATAAAAATTTTAGAACAAATTAAGATTGTAATTTTGAGAGTTGATAACTGAGAGCAAATTCGGAGGCGTCACCAGCCTCAAATTTAACGCCCTTGCCCTCTCTAGCACTCATCTAACCACACTTCTCGTCTCAATTGCCGGAATGGAAGAAGCGAGGCCTCTGCATGTATGTATTAAACAGATCGCAGGTAATAAGCTTCCACACTGAGCAACGGCAAAGTGATTGTATATAGCACACGGTGTTGTTAAACCCCCAACCCACGCACCTTCTGGTACTAAGCTAGCAGACCATTTGGGCCTGCTTTGAACAAATGGTTGGAAAAATGTTGAACTATATTATTATTTATTAATTTATAATTATATCGTATAGTCTCTACTCACGCCAGTCTGTGCTCGAGAGTCCTTTGCAACACGGGCATGTTGAGTATCGTGTCATGTACAAAATGACAAGTCGGCTTCTGCAGTTTAAAGGCAAAGCAATAGTGAAATTGCCTAAAGCGGGCAGATTCCAGCACATGCCGTAATTGTTAGAAGAGGCTACTAAAGGATAATCGGATCTGCGAGAAGTTATATAGAGTAGTGCTCGCGCGAAGGTACTGCGCTGTAATAAAAATGCGACAGAAATAGTCCAAGTTCACTTTTAAATGGTCGAATACCTTACCATCCAACACAGCGTCGGGCAAGATGCCGTTGCTACTATGTTCCATAATGGGCCGTATAACACCCAAGTTTACAGACTGTATCATGGCAACAAACGTCGTGTGGGGTAGACTTTTAACTGTCACCTCATTGGTCACAGACACCGGCAATGCGTTGGTATTTGAAGGGTGATAACACCAGGGCTATGAAGAAACCAGGCCAGCTCAATTATACTGACCAAACAATTCGTTCTCTTTGACCTCATACTCAAAATCAAAGCAAAGTTGCTTTGACTCCAATTAGTGGTATGACGGTAATGGCCTAGTCACTACTTTTGCCTCCGTATTCATAAGCAGAAGATTCGTGGGTGAGGAATAACCGAGGATTGCTACCAGGCCTTTGGCGAGTTTGGAAATTATACCACCACTAGAGAACAAGAGGCCCTAATTAGAATTGATCAATTTTCGGTTCACTTTTGGCATACAAACAAACAAACAAAGAAACTCTTGTCAGAAAGGTAATTAATAGGGTTATGGCGCAGTGTGCAGAGCGGCTTTCGAAACACAACAAACGTGATTTTACATTGGGAAATTAAAATTGTTTATTTTGGGAGCACAAGAAGTCCGTTCGTGGATAGTGGTGTTAATTCTTCGTATTCCTCCTTCGAGACTCTTCGTGCCGCTGATCTCGCTCTCTTTCTCTATCTCGCTCTCGATCTCGCTCTACTCCATAAGCGTCCATGAGGATATTAGAAACCGCCCTTTACTACTTCTGGGATGAGGTCTTGTTTTACCAAACGAATTAAGTTGCTCTCGAGAATCAGGTTGTGTATTTTCTTTAGCTTTTACGCAGTAATCCAATGAGGGATTTAAGAAAACATTTTCTAAAAGATTTTGGATTAGTAGATTACGAAGTGTCCGCCCCTCTTTATAACCATTTTATCTAAGATATTAATAACAGACACCGCGAAATTTATAGAGTCGTGGGAACTACCACTTTAAAATTGCAAGGAAAAGAGGTGTGTATGTAATTATCCCCAAATTAAGACCTGCTTAATAAAGGAGAATCTCCATGCCATGCGGTTTTGCGGCAATGCGTTTTAGCGTTTCACGCACGTTAATACGTTCCAAGGGGTTCTCAAGCACAAACTACCTGTTGACGCGCTGAAGGCCAAACTACATACCATGCGTTTCAGACATTATGCGACAATGCATGCGTTTGTCAAAGTTGAATCGATATCCACAGTCGAATACTTTGTCGAAGCGAACAAATTCGACGAACGAATTGGCCGTGGATACTGGCCGTGAAGCACTTACTGCGTTAAAGCGCTCTGGAAAAGTGTTTACACGTGCGTTTTAAGTCGAAGTGATTTTAGCTAAACTTCTTTTGGCTGCCATATAAACGTAGTATATGTTTCATGTTTTGTGAACGTTCATTTGATTTGATAAATGATTATCCATTGAGCAACGATCGATTGTGAGCTGTTCTTTGAGATACAATTACAGTTACCTTTTTAGGTACAATACATATGTTTTCCTTCATTCCTTTACAAATCTATTGACATATGACGTTTAAAATTCGACAAAAGAGCGTTACTCGCTATATTTCTATCTACTCATTACTAAAAAAAAAAACTTTAAAGTTAAAACACCTTTGTATTTTCTCGATGCAGAAAAAAGTTTAATAACCCTTCACCATCGATTTTTCGATTAATCGAACCCGGATGACATCGACTAAAAAAACCGATTATTTCAACATTGATTATTTGCATTGATGGATACCCATCTCTACTACGAATGTTTGTGTTTCTTTTGCTTCCTCTAAGGCGGACGAAATCCGTAAAATGGAAGATTTGGCTAATTCGCGCGTGTGCAACGTTTGCGTTGGCGCAGGTAATCTAACTTTTACCGTTGCCTCACGTAAGGGTGAAGCGGGCAAAGAGGAATGTGAGGCAGCCGTTGCTTCTTTGATGGGCTCGCCAACAATACCGAAGCTGCGCGTGTGCAATGGGTGCCACCTTGTTGGTTATTGCGGTACCGAACATCAGGAAATCGATTGGCCATTGCACATGGAATTCTGCTCTGCCGTACAGGAGGTATACGGCACTGGCAACCATCCGTTCTTAAAGAACTCACCAATTAGAACGCTTAACGAACTCGAGAAAGCCACTTTGGATGTGAAATTACAGGTGCGCTGGAAACTCGAGCGTCAATTGCGTTTCGAGGAATTTGAATGGATGTCCTTTCCGGCGTATTGCGCCGTGTGCTACAGCTTAAATCCATTGCACTGTTGTCCGCGCTGCCGCGCGGTTTGCTGGTGCAGCCAATTGCATGCTGAGATAGATGTAGCGCGTCACAATCTCGAATGTAGTTCTTTGCGCATCTACTATTGCCCGTACAAGGCATTACCGGTAGCCGATGAGTTGGATTGCGACTTCAATTTTGCCGTAGAATTGTGCCAGCTTTCCCTCTTCGATACCTTTCAACTATCAAAAGGTGGCCCTTTACCATCGGATCCCACCGCATCGCTGTCTGACTATCAGCGCTACACCAGAGCCGCAGGCTACAGTTGCATCGCAACAATTTGCTATGCTTACCACACCTATCGTTGTTATGACAAGGAGAAAAACAATTTGTTGACCCTACAACCACTACCAAAGACATTGGTAGCATTTATTGTGGGTGCAGAACTGGAGCGTTTCTCATGCTTCAAGATCCGCCATGTGAAATTCTTTTTTCTATATTTTTTCGATATTACCGAAGTAATTTTTCACTTCATTGGGCCGGAGGCCAAGGAAGCGCCGGATACTGTTCATTCGTTCGATTTCAAGGTAATTAAAGAAGGATGAGGATTCCAAAAAAAAAAAAGAGCAACGAAGGCAGAGTATTGCCAACTAACATTTTATTCTTGCATTCTGTGCAGGGAAAAAAGCGCACTGTCCGTTATTCCACACACACTGAGACATTCCAATCATTCCGCACTCGCTTCCCCGATCTGACATCCAACATAAATATGGTCTTCAATTGTGGATTCGCCGAGTATTCTGATATGTTGGATATCTACACCGAAGTTGACCCACCCGTTGGTTGCTGGCCAGATGGCATACCAGAAATATTGCTTATGTACAACGTGCCACTGGTCTTTACCTCGTCTACTGAGTCAGAAGCGGACAACGACTACGACACAGTTTGGGAAATTATGCACAAGCGTAATTTGGACGTAACCATAGACCACTTCATGACTATTGCGAAAAATCCGCACTGCGATTTCCGCCCAGTGCGTGCGCCACGCTGCACAGATCCTGAGCCAACCTACAATCGGAATGGCTATGTCCAAGGACTGGTCCCTAAAAAACCATAAGATTTGTAGAACCGTTCTACAGTTAGATATAAGACATTAGATATTAGATACGAAACCTTACACCAATGAAAATTAGCTCAAAGCATACAAACAGAACGTACGTCCGGAACGGCGTTATTATATAGAAGAGCGCTTGTAGCTAAAATATAAATAAACTATGATCCAAACAGGAAGAAATTAAGGCGTCACTTTAAATACACATTAGCATCGTCGATATCGTGTTCATAATCACTCGGGGCAATATTTACACGATGGCCCCGCCGCAGCTTTACCGTTCTCGTCTTCATCACCACTGCCACCGTTATCATTGTCTTTGCCATCAGTATCGTCGCTGCCCTTGTAATCATCGATGATCGCCTGTAGCTCCTGCTGAGCATCGATGAACTCCTGCTCCTCCATGCCTTCGCCAGTGTACCAATGTAGATGCGCTTTGCGTCGCAGCATTACCGCTGAGCCATCAAACAGACGCTGGAACAGTGTCTGGATCGCAGTGGTGTTGCCAATGAAAGTCGCCGACATCTTGAGGCCACGCGGTGGTATGTCGCAAATGGCTGTCTTTATGTTGTTCGGTATCCAATCGACGAAATTGTGTATATTCTTGTTCCGAACGCCGGTCATAAGTTGGTCGACTTCGCGCGGTGACATGCGCCCGCGAAAGATGCCGGCGGCGGTTAGCAGTTTTCCTTTGCGTAGATCGACTGCGCACAGCAAATTGTTCGAGGAAAATATCTGCTGAACCAGCTCGGAGACGGTACCCTTCGAGAACTGTTGCTGCGAACAGGTGAGCAGCGGCGCGAAGCCCGGTATAAGAAAGTGCAGCCTCGGAAAGGGCACCATGTTCACGTAGATCTTACGTAGGCCAGCATTCAACTGGCCCGGAAAGCGCAAGCACGTTGTAATGCCGGACATAGTTAGCGCTACGATGTGGTTAATATGCTCGTAGCCGGACATTTTGATCTTTAGATTGCGATTGCAGATCTGAAAGAGCGCTTCGTTATCCAAGCAGAAGGACAAATGCGAATTG
The DNA here is from genome assembly GCA_035041755.1 of Cacoxenus indagator. Taxonomy (NCBI): domain Eukaryota; kingdom Metazoa; phylum Arthropoda; class Insecta; order Diptera; family Drosophilidae; genus Cacoxenus; species Cacoxenus indagator. The sequence continues at coordinate 340,723 of JAWNKX010000220.1, read as the reverse complement.
TTCACCAAGGTTGGTATGCTCAACAAAGCATTGTACGGCTCGACGACCACCTGCGACATGTGCTGCGACGGTATCGTTACGTAATTGCAAAGCAAATTGTCCGGATACTGTTCAACAAGTGCCTGCATAATAAGCGCTGTTAAACCGGAGCCAGTGCCGCCACCAATCGAATGCAAGAGCTGGAAGCCTTGCAGCGAATCGACAGACTCGACTTCGCGACGTGTATTGTCCAGAACCTGATCGAGTATCTCGGCGCCGTCTGTGTGATAACCACACGCGAAATTGTTCCCTGCGCTTTCCGTGCCGGCTACGAAATTCTCCGGCCTATAGAGCTGGCTGCTCGAATGGAGACGCTGTATCGTTGAGGCTTCTGTGTCGATGATGATGGTGCGCGCGTAGAAGCGTTTGCTCTCTGTGGCATTGAAGAAAACGTTGATACGCTCCAACTGCAGTGGACTAGTGCCGCCAAAACGTCCGGAGGCGTAATCGACGCCATGCTCGTGCGAGATTACGTGCCAGAACTGTTCACGGAGTGATTATATTAGGGAATTAGTGATAGTGTGTGTGACAGTACTTACCGCATCTCCAATTGAGTTGCCGGCACCGCCGATCTGCAACGTCACTATCTCACGCATTCCTCAGCAGCGCACAACCGGCTACCTCTATGGTAATTTGGAATTTTGTTTATGTCGACGGAATGCCGATGTTGTTGAATATTTGCTAGGGATTTTGTACACTACAACCACTCAGCCCAGAAGTTCAGGTCTAATGCATACTGATTTTGAGGATTTTTTCAAGCAAAAAAATTAATTAAATAATTCCTTTTATTTCTGTTCCTTTTTGTGAATTTTCATTTTAATTTCGTAAGGTTTCACTTTCACAACACAAAGCAAAGCTATTTCTCAAGCTGAGTGCGTGACACGCCTCCACGGCAGAATGGATGTGAGACGAGAGACACCGTCAACTGCGTCTAACGACTGAACAAGTATCCTTCATGAGCCAATTGGATGCGCCGGTTTTTTTTTTTAAATCGAATTTCAAATATAAATAAGGACGAAATATAGAGAGAAAAAAAATAGTAATAAGATGAAGTAGGTGCTCTAAACAACTAAAGGCTGCACACCGCACGAATTTACGTGCCGCCGTACGTCTCCGATGTCAACACTTTCACCTCGTCATGTTTTTCATCAACGTCGTTCGTTTCTCCTCCTATTACATTGTGCGCAGCATTTGTAACAGTTGCCTGGTTGAGCTATTTCTCCTTCTTCTCCATGCTTAACGAATTATACAACCGATTCACATCGTAGGCCACCAGATGATCGAGCACAACTCCATTGGCGTCAATATAACAGGCACAGGATTTATTGCTGCTCGCCTCGCGAGTCGTCTTCGAATCGCGTACCGTTAGCGTCAGCAGGTATTTGTCATCGAATTTCTTCATATCCGAACTCGCCTCCCACACACGTTGACTTTTCGCCTCGCGACCTGGCTCTTTTTGCACGGCGACTACAAATGTGCCACGCTCACGGAATGTCGTGTGCAGCGTTAGAATGCCCATGAGCAAAAAGTACGTAACCACACTGAACAGCAACAACGGCCTGGACTCGGGAAATGGGTGCGTGAAGTCCCAAGCGTGTGCCATCACCGCCACACTAACGGCGAGCGTACAGAGAGCCAAACGCGTATTGACCAAGCCGAATTGCTCCTTCAAGTTCGGTCGCTCGAGTAAAAGGCACGTCTTGACGGCATCATCCAATGCGTGTTTCACCGCGGAGCCATCCCACTTGTTGATCTTTACGAGCTGCGTGTTTAGTCGGAAATTAGCGTAGTGTAGGGTATTTATTTATTTTAAATCTGACGTGTCCAGTGGCGTCGACCCACTGACGTTGTCTTATTTGACTTACTTCTTCGACGGATTGTTGCTTTTCGTCCTTTTTCGTCATTTAGCAGCCGGCTTTTTTGTTACTTTAAGTTGGTACGTGGTATTTCAGTGCCTAAGTATAATCTTTAAAACCAACCTTACTTTTTAAGTAAATTCTCAATTGACAACGCGACAACAAAAGTGTTGCTGCAGTGTTAAAAAATTCCAATTACGGAAATGTAAAAAAAAACACCAGTACGAAAGTACTAAAAAATGCAATTAATCCAACAAGATTATTTAGTACTAATAAATGCTATGTTCTGAGCTACAGTAGGAAACGTTTGGATCAACTTGAAGAAATCAATAGAGGAAAAGAGGTTTTCAGGCTATACAAAGCAGTTTTATAAAGAAATACACAAATATAAAATATATGTATATGCAGAAATAAGCAAAACAATAGTACTGTCGGATAGAGCGAAGCTTAGTTACGAATGCGTTGGATTATAAATGGTGACACTTAATTTAAAAAAATTGGGAATGGACAGATTTAAGGAACATTAGTACTTTTGGGAACGGATGGTTAAGCATTTCAATGGCTAAACAAAAAATTTACTATAAAAAAATGATTTCGCATGCCACAACGCGCATAAAGTAGCTTCGCTCTAGTAATTCTATTTGAATCTAGATTACCATTTTTAGGCTAGATCGATTTCATTCGCGCTATTAAATCATCCAAGCTCACTTCTGCAGTGGGCTTGGACTCAGAAGGGATATCTAAACTTGCAAAAGTTGACTGGGTAGGCGCTTCATAAGCCAAACGTACGCCAGAAGGTTCTTCTACAGCACCCCCACTACGATTGGAAGAGTTTTCGTTGGTTGCATCCTCAGACACCAGTTCAATACCCCATTCGTTCGTCGTATGCAACGGCACATCCTCAACATTTTCGTCAACTGCTACCGGCATGGTTTTCGGACGTGCTTCGAACTCGCGCTGTCGCGCTTGACAATGGCGATCGTCGCACTGCGTATTCGGCTTCAAACTCATGCGTGGAAAATAGTCATTCAAGGCATTATAGCCCAGATAGTCAGACACCTCACCAAAGTTGAGCAGATATTTGAGCGTATTCTGAACAAGGATACCCGCCGTTATGCCCATCGTTGTGGGTAATGAAGCAGCGCACACACCCTCGCGCTTCAATGTGCGCTCATCGATGTTCTCGGCTACGACCAGTGGCGGTGCGCATGCAAAACACGCCGTCTCACCGGGCCGTATGAACTGTATATGCCCGGAGACAGCATTCTCCGATACGCCCGACTCGAACCAATTCAAGCAGAGCTCATTGCAGGCTGTATTAATCGCCATTCGTGCCTCAAAATTATCAACGCAACTCAGCACTAGATCCACGGGTGTGCCCGGCTGCAGACCACTATGGGCGATGGTATGCAGGAATTGATCGAATGAGTCGACCGTCGTGATGTTATAGTTGTGCGTCTCGATGCACACATCTGGATTGATAAAGCTTAGAGTGGAGGCGGCTGCTTCCACTTTCGAGAGGCCTGCCTGATCAGGCATGAAAAATAAACGATTCATATTGGCTAATTCCACTTTATCATAATCGAAGAGAATCAGTTTCCCAATGCCGCACCTGCCGGATGACGGAATTGTGAGTTAGATGAATTAGCGTGTGAGTGCCCTAGCGGATGAGAAGGGAAGAAGGCGTGCGTAAATGATTGATGGAGAAAGTGAGAATTCTCAACTTGCTATTACTCGCCTTGTTAACATATCCGCAGTTACGCTGCCAACACCACCCACACCCACGACGGCAACCGCTTTGTCACGTATTCGTTCGTACTCCTTCACGACGCCCATACGCTGCAATGCCATGAGGCGACTGTAGGGATTCGAGTCGATAACCTCGGCGGACATTCGTTCTAGGCGCGCGCGCGCCGCAATCGTAGCGCTGCGCTGGTACACCAGCTCCTCTTTTAAGTCTGTGATCATCGCATGTAGATCCACGGCGGAGGTCATTTTACGCGATTGGTGCTCAAGTCCCGTACTTTTGTTTTTCTGCACTTGCAGTGGTGTCGTCGTGTCACTTTCACCTGTTCCATATGCCAGTGTTGTAAAAACGTCAATTCAACTGAATAACATATTTTTAAGGGGCAATATATTTGAAATAAATAAAAATGCATACTAACGTAAGTAAAAACTCTTTTTAATAATGATATTTTATTTTATTTATTAAAAGGCGGTTATAACTGAATTGCTAGTATAATACATACACACTTTATCAGCAAGCACTGATTATTGGTTTCATAAATAGTGACTGCATTCAGCTTTTAAACACTTTTTTCAAATTGCGCTTTGGCGCTTTTCTAAATACAAAACAAATTGGACTTCTTCGAATGGAAGTAAAATATGGCGAAAGAAGCTTTTACGTAGTGGAGTTTTATAATTAGTTAAAAAAAAATTGTGCACGCTGGCCGCTTGATTAAATGCAATTCTAATTCTTTGACTAAACTCGTGAAAAAAAAAAAACAAAATAAGGTAATAGGAAAAACGATTTTCACAATGTTTTTATATAAAACCGAATTCACCGTTTTAAATTGTTATTAATATAATTTATATATTTAATTTTACGAATACAAATACCAAAAAGACGAAGAAAATCCCTATCACTGTTAAAATTGTAAACAAAAAAAAAACCTTTTTACAACTATGGCTGGGACTTAGTCGCCGGTTTCCTTGGATGCAGACGCACGCGGAAACCCTCTTCGCGCTTTAGTATTATATCCGCCTGCAACTTGAAATCGGCCTCGCTCAGATCAGAGTAGACGCGATAGTTCCGCAATATAGTGGAAAGAAGAATTTTCAGCTTAAGCATGGCATATTTACGACCTGGAAAGAGACAGTGACACCAAATGTGTTGCAAGTGCTGTAGTGATTCACCTACCCACACAACTTCTTGGTCCGGCTGAGAAAGGCACGAAAGCGTAGTAGTGTCGGTTCGCTTGACGCTCAGGTAGAAAATTATCCGGATCGAAGATATTCGGCTTAGGATACACATTCGGATTACGATGCAGTTTGATGGTAGCCACTGTCACAGTGGCCCCCTTCGGTATAACATAGTTACCCGATGCTAATTTCAGATCCTCTTGAAGTTCGCGTGCGATCAACGGCACCGGTGGAAACATGCGCAGCGTCTCCATCAGACAGCGTTCCAGATATTTCATTTCAAGTGTATCCTGAAATGTTGCCGCCCGATCGGAGCTACCGAATATACCATCCAATTCAGCAATGACGCGGTCCTGTATGTGCTGATGTATGCCCATGACAGAGAGAAAGAACGACGAACCAGCGGCCGTTGTATCGTGACCCTCGAACATGATCGTGTCTACTTGCTCCTTGATCTCGGTGTCTGTGATGAGGGCGCCATTTTGTGCGCTCTCCAGCATCAAATCCAAAAAAGCCAAACGTTTCTTCTCACCAACATCGTTGTCTTCGACATCCAGATCATCCTTGAGTCCAGCAGATTGACCGTACGACAAGCCATCGACGCTGGTCTCGTTCGACGCCTCCTTGGCGGTCGAACTATCTAATGTTGTACTGGTGGCGGCGCTGACATTTGACGAGGATGACGACAATGATGATGATGGTGATGGCGATAGTTTCGTTGGTGTTGAGGTCGAGGACGAAGATAAGCTTGCTGAAGTCTTCAGCTCACTTTGAGCCAAGGAGCCGCGCGTGCCCTTTTCGAATGCCTCCTTCTTACTTTTGATCACTTTCGTCGTCAAGCCATGTATAATCCGTAGCAGACGTCCCTGCTCCTTGTAATACTTGGTCAGCGTGAAGAAAAACTCATTGCGTAGAAAAAGGCTACGATGACGTGCATGGAGAATATCACACATTTTCATTACGGCCATCGCGTACTCGTAGCCGGACTTGTCCTGGGTCTTCTTCGACACACCCATAGCGGTTTCTATAAGAATCAAAGCAAGTAATTTAAATATGTGTAGAATATGTGCATATATCTATAATATAAAACTCCGCATTTAGTCAAACATCGAATTCTGAATGTATTCTACTGCCCCCCAAGATCAACGACTGAAGTGGAATAATCAACCGAAATGGCTGGTACAACTAAATCAAATCAATATGACAAGACAACATTAATCCATATAACAGAAACATCAACATCGCCATCAACATTATGATCATCATCATTTAGCATGGAAAATTTATAATGAATACTTGTAGTAAAAAACAACAACAACAACCACAACGACAGCGACACAATAATTCCTTTTTTCCCCCAACATTTTCAGCGTTCAACACGTTTAACTGGACTACTGGAGCAGACCGCGACTGTTTGAGTCGAACGCTTCGGCCGTGGACAGCGGACAGCAGACAGCGGTGCGATGTAGGCACAATGCAATAGAACAACCTAGTCGTCGCTATTGTCGTCATCCATGTAGCAATTATTAAAATGCTAAACTGCAAAACAATGAAAATACCCAAAACAAAAACAACAACAACAACAACAACAAGAATAAGATGCATAGTTACAAAAATAACAACAATAACGATCACAACAATTACAACAACGAAAACATTTACTTACATCACCAACCAACCAACGCTCGTAAAAATTCCAAAAAAAATTATGAAGAAAGGGGAAGGCGGAAGCAGAAATACAAATTGGAAGCATACATATTGCGAACACGAAAGCTGCCGGAAGATGATGAAAGACTTTGGGCGTAATGAGTTGATGCAGACATGTGGAGGATGTACGTATACATGCGACTACATCTTGTTTTTCGTATGCCATAGAAAATTGTTTTCGGTGAAATGAGCCACAGCCCCCGAAATATTGGGAGTTATAAAAGGCATCGAAATTTCTGGAACGGAATCGCGCAAACCACTGCTGCGTCCGGCGTTCACTTACAGCATGCTCACCGTAAATCTTTAACGCTTTTAACGGTTTTATAGTAAAGTAGCACCGTAACGCTGAGTGCTACTATTGCTACATTCCACAAGCCTTCAACTTGGACGTGGGTGTTTTTACCGCGCATCTCTACCGTATATTGTAATTCGTCAGTCTCCTGAATATAGCCAAGTACCCTCGTTAACTGAGAAAAATCGGTACTAGTCTTCTTTAGGCTGCCTTCCCTGCCTAAGTTAGGTTAGAATGACGATACCGGCACTCAATACGTAAGTAGACAGTTTTATAGACATACGCCTGATCTATGCTTTCCTATAGTCTACTTTATGTTAACACATTGCTAATGTACATTTTTCTATCCACAGATGAAGCAGTTGTACCACATTAGTAGTGCCATCCACCTTTTTTTAGCGACTACCTCACCCAAAGTAGCCACATTTGCGTATTGTGCGAAAAATCAGGTTTCAAGTCGTCTCCTCGCTTGATGACGCGTTTTTCCATTACGTAAGTGATATTAAAGTTTCATTAAAGACTAACACTAAGCAAGTGTAGACAAACAAGCCGAGCAAGTGGGTCCGACAAGAAATTTTGAGTCTTCACTGAGCATCCGCAAAGCGGAAGCATGACCATCCGTCGCAGAAAATGAGCTTCCTCAATGAAGAGCTGCCTTAACGAGGCTTGACTTCTGTGCCAATTGTTGTGGGAGCATGCGAAAATTGCAGCGATCAACAACGCTTGACTAGCCATGCACGATGTGATTTTGGTTAAAATCCGCTGAAAATCAAATTGCAAACGATCCGCAGACCAACAACGAATGCAGTGGCCACGCTAATGTGCACAACTGCTCTCGCTTAGTTTTCGTGTATCCTCAAAGTGACCGTTGACTGTTGCCGATGCAGCGGCAGCGGCAGCGGCAGCGGCAGCGACAGTTGCAGCTGTAGCTTAGTTCATTATATAATTACACATACACATACACACACACATATATACAATCAAACAGACAGTGGTATGCAACGATGAAATTTTGGAAGTGCCAGTTTTCTCAATTGTGGCGATTTCCTTTGTCCCACTAACAAAGTTTCCACGATTTTGTGCTACAAGTCGTCTCAACTTCACTCAACTCGTGAACACGTTGGCAGAGCAGCTGTCTGTCGGCCTGTACGCCTTACTTAGCTTGCCACTTCACCTTTCTTTGTTGACCAGTTCAACTCTCTCTCTCTCTCTGTGTCTATTAATTCAAAGTTGGTCCATATCTCTCCATTTGTCAGACCAGCTCTCTCTACCTACCAAACAGTCCATAGAGAGTCTCTCTGTCTCTTTCCGCCAGCTCTTCTTTTTCTGTTCGACAGTTCAACTCTCGCTGCCTGCTGCTCTCTATATCGCAGTCCGTTTTGTTAATTTTCTCTTCCTACGCCAACCAAACTCCCTCTGCTGTTTATCTTCTAGTGTCTGCTGAAGCTCTATCTTACAATCCAAATCTTTATACCTTTCAGATAACCACTCTGCTTGCTGCATATTTCTATATTCATCAAATCATCTATTGCTATACAGTAGGCAGTTTACCAACTTCCTCGTACGCTAGGCTTCATCTCTCGTTATTTGCCCGTCTACCAACCCTGCCTGCCAGTTCGACTGTTTCTACCCATCCATTCAACTCTGTGCCTATTAGTCCACCTCTCGTTGACTCACAGCCCTACATTCCGTTCGATCAACACGAAACTTTCCGTTCACTTGGCCGTTCGGTGGGCCGGTCGTTGCAATTATGCAATTTAGCCGTTACCATTTGACAAGCTCACTTTCTTGGCTAGCACTGGTTGCCTTTATACTGTTTTCTGGTGTGTAGCTTTCTTGTTGTTGTTGTTGTTTTTGTTTTCCATCAATTGTTGCATTTTACTCTGTAATACTTTTTTCTTCTACGTGCGTTGCGTTTTGTTGTTATTGTTTTTTTTGTCTTACTTTCGGCTGACTTGGAATGCAATTGAAGAAAATAATTATTTTTATTGCTAATTGCTTTTGCACTCGTAGGCGTTTTATAACCACGTGCTCTTCGCTTTGCATTCAAATTTTCGGCATTATAGCTTTTAATCGTATTTTCCTGCTTATTCGTCGTCACCGTCACTGTCACCGTCATCGTTGCCATTGCCGTTGTCGTTGTCGCTGTCGCTGACGATTCGCAATTTGCTTTTCGATGTTGCAACGTTTACCTTGTCTCATAGCTCATGTGCGTGTGTGTGTCGCTGTTGCATTGATCCATTTTGGCAAATTGACAATCAGACACGAAGGCGAATGGGGGTGTAGTTACATATGTATGTATATCTGCGTGTGTCTAGTACCGTCAGTGATCTATGTCTGGGCAATGTCATTAACATATTTTCTGAATAACTTATCATGGTCCTAGTATGTCTAGGTGTATACATAATCTAGTTTAGATTTCCATCTAGCTTAGAAAAAAGTTGGTACCAGAGAAAGAGGATACGTAAGAAGAAGGTAATTTGAAAATATTGCTTTTCTTTAATAAATATTACAAGCAAGCGCCCCGGCGCTGCTCTGTATTTGAATGCGCCACAGATATGATCACCACCGATAACGTACTAAGCTTTCAATTGGAGTTAAACTTGTTTTTAATTTTGTTTCTTTGACAGATTTTCGATTTCGCTGAAGCATTATTGATTTCATACAAAACATTTTGGCTGGATTTTCCGTCTAACGCGTTATATTAACGCCTCAAACTTAGCCACAAACATTCTCCATATATGTACCCATTTGCATGGTGTTCGGTCAAGTAAAATCGAAGTCTATAGGCTTCACACAAACTGACAAACAAACAAACGTTGATTTTTATATATATAGCTATATTGTCTATCCAGATTTACACACTAATTATGCAATCTGTATTGCATTCAAAACATTTAAAATATTCAAGGGGATCACGTTCGATGCTAAAAGTATTCAAAATTATAGGGATTTCTAGTCCTGCTCATTTTACAGTCGGTGCACGGATAACTATTTTCCGGTGTTACTATAAAAACTACCGAAAATTTCGCGATAAACTATTGTGTCTGGCTGAAGGTATTCAGAGTTACTTGACCTCTGTGTTACTTGTATGTAAACCTAATTATTTTGACCATGAATGAGTCACAACTAAGCTATAGACCAACAGGCATGTGTGCATAATGGTTGACATAATCAAACGAAGAAGAAGATAAAAAAAAATTACAATAATAATAAATCAGTAACGTGGTGTTCCACAATTCAACTGTCGAATCTGAACACTCGGATGATCGTTATGAGCGGCACGACACATGCATTTACGCGTGTGTATGCTAATAAGGGCTGAAGAGAACAACGTTCATCTAAACAAGTTTGCTCACTATCTACGCTCGATATAAAGAAGTAGGAACAATTTTAAGTATGTGTATATAGGGAAATGGGTCTGCGCTTAATTATGTATTATATATGTATTGTCGGACAACCAGCAAACAACAACAACAAAAAAAGCAACTACTTTTCTATGTAGTTGATGTGCGTGGTGTATTAGCTGGATTCGTGTACGTATATGTGCATAGACTGGGCCAGTGTGTCCGCACACATATTACCATTACTTACCTAATAGAATCTCTACAGTCGCCTCACTCAAGTAATCATGACAATCAAAAGTTTTGCCACCCTCCGCACGCAGTTTGCGGACTACATTGCGTGAGTTCTCGTTAAACAGCTCAATGAAACTCTTTAAGACATTCAAATGGAATGTTGGTGCGATTAGCTTGCGATGCGAACGCCATTTTTGACCTGGAATAGAGAACGGTAGAATGAGACAGATGCAGATGTGCCCACATACTCGTATGTGACTAAAGACTAAATCACTCGAGAAGTAAAAGTGTGACAGTGAGTGAAAGTGATTTAAGTTTTGTTTACAATATCATCTGTCTGTGTAGTTAAGGAAAGGAGCCATTGAAGTAATGTTTTTTGTTAAAATATATAGATACATTAATATAAACCTTTCTATCCTTTTTCGAAAAGAGTTACAAAAGCTAGAACCCATTCCTCACAAGTATGTTTACCATACATCAAGACCATTATATGAGTCAACTAACAACCCCATTCATTTTGTTGCCTTAGAGGTACGTCCAAAAGTGTCTATATATCTCTACTACTTTATACCTATGTATACATCTGTCTATCTATAATATTGAATATATATACATTTATCTTCTAACCAGAAGTTTCGGCAGTCTATCAATCTGTCTATCTCTATATACACCTATTCAATTATATGACCATTTGCTTTCTGGACAGGTAGGTTCCATGCACACTTTCGATTTTATTTATTTATTTATTAGTGTCGTTTTTACTGCCCGTTGTCGTGATCGTCAGTGCTACCGTTATCTCCTTTGAGATTCCATTTATGCAATAATTCGGTGTGACCTCCGTTCTGTTGGGATTTGTAGACAGACGCGCGTTCGAGTTTATTTATAGAAGAGTGCTTTAACTAAATTGTCGGCTGTCATGCTTACAAATCGTTTAATTAATTTATGATTTCATAAACGCAATTTAAACTGTATTAGGTTAACACTTTGAATGCGTTGTAAATACTTTTAATGTCCATAAAATAATTTAAAACACATTAACTGTCGCTATCACTAATTCACATGCATACTCGCTCCTTCCCACTCACTGTCACTCGGCTCCTTTTATGCTTTCGATTTGTTAAGCTCCGAATGATTTGGTCCATGTATGAGACTCACCTGTGCTAATTAGCAGACCATCACCAAGCCAGGGCTTGAAGAATTTGTACTCGGAAGCCTTATCTATGTAGACATGACTGCTCAGCAAGATTTCAACATCGCGAGGATCGTAAATGAATACAACTAATTTGGGACCAATCCACATTTTGGCGACGTGCTCAAATTCGGCGCTCTTGCGTATGACTGTTTTGAAAACAGCTACAAAATCGAAGCAGATTAACAAACAAACAAAAAAAGATATATATTTATGTAAAAAAAAATTTTTTTTAAATTAAAAAATTTTCATTGATAAGGACTTTCGACATGGATTAAAATTGCATTAGTACACATACACGAAGCTGGTCCAACCATATCGAAGAGGTGGCCGAATATGGGCAAACCGCGCGGTCCTGGCAGGCGGGCGGCCAATGTGTAGAGATGGCTGCGCGATAGACGCCAGTAGACGAACCATAATAGAACCGTTGGCAACAACAGGAAATAAAAAACGCTGCCAGGCGCGATTGAGGCCGGATCTTTCAGCACTTCGAGTGACATTATTTTTGATTTTTTTTTTTTTTTGACTGTTTTTTTTCTGCTATGATTTGTGGTAAGGAAAACGTTTGGTTTTGATTTATTCCAGTATGTCTGTTAATACCGCATACAGAGTTGCACACTCAAACGCATACGCACACTTAAACACACACAGACAGAGAAACAGAAATAGACTGGGGCCACTCACAACTTCCTTTACAGTTAGTTACTAATATCCTTTTATTGCTACAGGTGGCAACTTTATTCAATTTCGAGTTTGATTCGTTTCGACTTGGACCTTCGATTGCGGCACGTTCGATTGATTGATTGATCGATCGTTCGGTCAGGAAAAATTGCAAATTTCAAGTGGTTCGCGGCGTAGGGTACGCGTTCACTCCAATTCAATCCAGTCCAGCTTCGAGTGAAACGAAAGTCACGCGCCAAAATGAAAATTCGCGTTTGCATTCACATCCGCGTCCATCCACGTTCAAAAGTAGCTGCGCTTTTCCAGTGCGCGACACTTTTATAGCCAAAAACTATCGAACTGCAGTGCCGAGTATAGTCCCACATCGAGCCGCTGTGCAGTGTAAGCGCTTCGTAACTCGTCGCTTGCTCTAACATAGAGCCGAGCTGAGATGTTAATTCATGAGAAGCTTGTCTCGGCTAGACCTTTGGTTCGTCCACATTTACGCTCTCAATCATGCACCACTACGTATGGCAGCTTTCAGCTTGTAAGTATTAATCTACCTAACGCAGCAATGGTCGCATTGAGCAGTATAATATTTATTTTTGCAGAAGTACACATACCTCATACCTAATGCTTGTAGCACTAATTTTGAATTGAAATGCGGGCTCGCAGTAAATTTATATTTTTTTTTTTATAATCTTTACAATTATATCGTCTGGGGAGCATAGGGCCTCTCACAAGTCTCTTCGATTTTGAATAATCAAGACTGTGGCGATTTCGTTAATCAGATCTGCCAGTACATGCACCATAATAGATGTTTTTGGAGCAGGCAGAGCTGGTGAGAATGGCCAGCTGCTGTCGAGTACAGCCGTTGTGGGGCTGCCATCTGTGGTTTGGTGGACAAAGCCCATCCTTTCTTATGTTTTGCTGATGAATCTGACTCGACAACATGGCCAAAAGTTTTTGGGTCACTTGTCCACCAAGTTGTAGTGCCATCTGGCGGAAGGATTTAATTAATTATTATTAATCCAACTAATTATTATATAATAATTATATTAATTAAGAGTAGGAAATAACTTTTGGGAAGATGGGAGTGTAGAGGAAAAATTGGAAAAGTGCGGGGACCATGTCCGAGGTGAGAATCGAACCGACGACCTCTGGTTTGGCAGCCAAGTGCACTAACCCCTAGGCTACTGAGGGGACTCATTTAACTCGCACTTAATTATGTATTCCCCATGGTTTTTATGGAATCAAATTCAAACTACATTATGTAAGACTTTCTTTCATTTTTTCTATAGATTGAATGAAACCTTTAGCGGCTTAAATATGGCGTGAAGGATCACTGGATTAATGCACGCATAGCAATTTGTACTATTTCATTGAATTCATTGAAATCTTAATAGAAATTTATATACGAACATTTCAGAAGTGCATTTTGGAAAGGTTTCTTTGAAGAAGAAGGAACAAAAATGAAGTGAAAATAAGACTGTCAATAACATACGAGTATACGGAACTACACACACCACCAAATTCACACAAAAACCCATAAGGATACATTCGTGTTTAACATTTTTTTGGATTTTTGAACTAAAGGGAAATACATTTACGATATATGGGAGTAAGTACTTTATCCATACTGTTTTAAACGAAAAATTCCTAATACTTTTCTTCTTAATAGAATGGTTCACTTGAAACATAAAGCCAACCAAGGGATCAGAGAAGTTGCTGAATTAACTGAACTGATTTGCGGCGAAATTTCTAATTTCGTGTGATTTAAAAAGCTCAGCATATCTTTACCACCTACTAACAGCTGAGGTATTGTGAGTTTGTTAGTTTTTTGCCAACAAACCATTGAATATTATAGAATCCGTGTGTGAATGTTTTGTAGTAATAAGTAATACGGGGCATTTAAAAAATTTCATTGCGCAGTTCATGACTTCAAAATTGGTCGACGAAACCCGCCCGTTTGCTGAGTTCGCCCCTGTTTGGATTGAGTGATGCGTAGCGTTGAAAAGCTCAAAGCAACTTTGTATTGACTTTGGCGCCTAGTTTAGGTAGGTAGCTTTTTAAGGTGCGCTCTGTGCTTTTTCAGTTTGCCGTCGTTGCAAAAATTCGCCTGCCTGCCTCAAGGAGCGTATAAAGCCATGAATCGGATGATCGTTTTTCTTTTCTTTTCTACTATAATTTTAATATTTCATTGTAACTTACTTGTTACTTACTATCTTGGACAATTATTCATATGTAAAGTATGAACCTATGCAACTTAGAGTACATCGTTATATATTTTCGTTTAGTTTTGTTTAGCTAAATCAGAGTATCATCGATTTAATAGTATGTATTGTAACGTATTGTATTAGCAGTACGTATGAGCAATATTATTAACTAGAATCTTTAAAACATATATTGGGTAGATATGCACAAAGAAAGATATACAAAACAGATGATCTTTTGGACAAAAATTATTACATAAAAATGGCAGGTAATTTATTCAAGAACGTGATTAGATGTTGTACTATATAGGGTAGTTGAAGACCAGAGCACTTTACAAGACATCTTAATAAGGACAGATTCTTAAAGTTGAAATTTTATTTTTTAAACTTAATATATTTTTTGTTTGCATTTCACACTAAAGCTGCCTAACAATATACAACGTTATTTATAATTTCGCTACTCTGGACAATTGCATTGATTAAGTTGGGCTGAGTAATGAAAAATGCGTTAATTTAAAATTGCTTTCCATTTGTACACCAATTGTTTTGTATAGAAAAAAGTACTTCAACTGCCAGCGAGACGTCTAAAAGTATGCCTTAAAGTCTAGAACATTTACTTTGATATAAGTGAGATTTTCTTTTTTTCTGTTACGAGTATTTTCCGCATAACTTCGCCGCCTTTTGTCGGTTTGCTTTTTCGCCGCCGTCGTGCGTCTTTTCGTTGACCCAGTAATTCGGAAAAGTTATAAATCTTTACACCGACGACTCGTAAATAACAATTTGTAGAACCTTGGGTTTATTGCTCTGTGCCTCCTTTACCTCGCGAAGTATGGCATTTGTGATGGCCTCCAGTGCAGCAATGTCGGGCGTGTCACCGTTCTTTTTGGATGTGTTCCATTTGGGCATCGAGACCTGTTAGGAGAAATCAAAATGAGCGTGAAAGTTATGTGCAGCCAAAGCTGTTTTAATCAAAGGCACACTGCTGCGTATGACCTCGTTAAGTATTAAATCCATTCTGCATCAAATTCAAAAAGTGCCAGCTTTTTGGTTCTTTTGGCAACTGCCACAATGCACAACGTCTGAGTGCATTGCCACCATTTTGCACTACCAAACGACGTTCTATATGCCGTATGCAATGTATTATGCTATATAGCACACAGTTCCCCAAAGTAGAGTCTCCGCGCGTCAGTCACGACGCTCCGCTTCAATGAATGAGCATTGCTGCAGTGTGCACTTACCGTCAGAACTTTTTGCAAAGCACTATAATCCAGACCAGTGCCCGCTGTCTCGCCGAGCCGTCTCAGTGTTTCGGCCATGGGACCGGACAGCTCCTGCAAGAGCGTAAAACACAATATGCAAAAGTTCAAGCATTCAAAGTGCATTTTTCAGTAGCTGTCGTACTGCCTACGCAACCTGTACCACGCTCACCTGTAGTTTAGCCCAACTGCTCGCGTACTGACGCCGTACCAGTTCGATGATGGTTGACGTCAATGCCAGGCCGATGAGTATGTACAGAGTGCAAAGCAGCATATAGTTCGGTTTCTCTGTGAATCGGAAATAGATTGTTCTTTGTGTAGGCAATTCGTAATTTAGTTGAGTTCAGTGTTCCTACGCACTCGGCACCAAATCACCAAAGCCAATTGTGGTCATGGTGATGAAGCAAAAGTAGAATCCATCGAAGAAAGTCCAATCGTCTTCCCACAGCAGCAATAGACCAGCACCAATGGCCAGATAAACGCCTAGAAAGCAAACTGCGGCGAGCGCATAGAACCACGTCTTGCCAATGAACTTTGTGAATTTCGGCGATTCTGGTGAATTGATTAAAAATCACACAATAATCATAGAGCACTTGTGCCGGCGCCCTCTAAATAAGTCGGTGTTTAAACTCACTCGGCATCTGCTTGCCAAAGACCGAAACGGCTGTCGCAAATAAACGGCCCCAGTCTGCGATCACCGTCAACGTGAAGGGTATGCCAATTAGCGCAAAGCAAATGCAAAATGCCCGTCCGCTATTTGTCACAGGCACAATGTTTCCATATCCTGCAAAATATTTCGGTTAATACAAATGTGCTCGTACTCTCATTCTCACTCTCATTCTCACCTATTGTCGTTAACACCGTTGATGAAAAGAACACAGCTTGTAGTATACTCCAGCGCTCGTATGGCTCTGGAAAGTCTTTGTCAACCAGAATGAGTAGTCCGCCCTCGGCCGCCTCTTGTACAGCCTGTAAGCATAATCCATAATTATAGCTGTAGTGTGTAGAGTAAATCCGGAGTGCATAAGCTTTATTAGCACCGAAGCCAATGTCTGTTCTTATAGTTGGCAAAGTCAAGCTTTACCACAATAGGCGTATAAAAGTTTCCCGTCGAATGAAGTGCCAAGTACACTGTACAATGAAATATTGGGTGATATAAAAAGTATCCTCGGTTTTTTTAAAAAGTAATTTTTAAACAAATAATTTTGTTGGCCAATTCTGGTCCTTTTTTCTTGTTTGCTTCGTTCAAGCACACACACGTTCGAGGTGTTCACAGTAGAGAACCGAACTAACCATTACAATATCATCCAATTATATTACCTAATACTATATTATAAGAGTTCTGAATAGGGGCTTCTATAAGCCGTACTAGCTTCAATACTAAAAACCGTTTATAAGCCGTACTACCTCTGAATTTGTGCTTTCTAAACAATGCCTTGTCTAGCGATTATGGTATACGGTTGTGAACAAGCACATCTTGAGACAGTTAAGGGTTTATAGACATGTTTGGGTACCTTTTCGTATTTTGCCAATTCAAATGATAAGAGCTGATCGAAATTTATGACATCAGAGTTGTTCAATATCGTGTTTATAAATCGCTCACGTTGCATCTTGACGATGTCCTTTAGATATTGTAGTCGTTCCAGTTCCGCTGGTCGTTCCAATTGACGAAATATCTGAAATGAAATCTTTCACTTAGAACTCATGTTAAATAAGACATAATAATACTCAGTCCGGCATTTTCTTTGTCATGTGAATTGTTATCTATACTATTATATAAAGTTGATTTTTTATTTATTTATTTCCTTTATATTTCATTTTTCTGTTATTATTAGAACAACTTCAATAACTGTATATACAAAAATTAACAAAACAACTTAAATAATAAGTGGGGATATAGTAAAGTGTAGATATAATATTAAAAGGATCTGTTGTGGAGGTCGGCAGGGTGCGATCTTCTCAGCCGTCTCGCCACCCTAACTCCTCCCATTCTGCGTCGTTTTAGAAGGCGCCTTCCTAGTTTATTTGGATGATTTTTTAACCTCTATATATTTTTTGGCCTGACGATTTATCACATCGCCAATTTTCGGTATTTTTAAGTCGTTTTCAAGGTCCGCCGTTCGCATGAACCAAGGGACATTGTGATCCATCTATATATATAAAATTGGAAGTATGATTGTTTATTTGTCCGTTATGGACGCCGGGGCAATTTTTGTAAAAATTGTTGAAATAAATATTTTTACAAACATAAACACAGCACAATGAGAAACTCTTTCGGTTTCAGGCGTAGATTTGTAAGAAAGATGCTATTCGCAGTTATACGCGGCTACTTTTCACCGAGTGCACTCGTTGAGCTGGCAGCAATGTGAAACAATAACTCGCCGATATCAACGCGTCGACTGATGAAGAAAATGTCGCATGAAAATCTTCTTGCGGATGAGACTCCGTCGACGCGTCGCTCGCCGCAAACGAGTGCGGAAGAGAGAGCACAATCGCCATCGAACGTAAACACAACACGCCGTAGTTCGTTCACGTGTGATTTTAGTATGACCGCCGAGCCAGTTCGACGAACAGGCCTGAGATGGTGTGTTGGTTGCGGTGTGCTTCAACTCATGAAACAACTAAATTTGTGGCAAAACAAGGACTTACAGCGATTGGATGTCTATGGCTGTGTTGGGGCTACCACATAACGCTTGTTTACTTACGCCCTCCGAGGTGCCGAACTATCCTCTTTCATCGCAGTGCATCCTTATTCCTCCTCCTATGCTTGTCCATTTAGAGCATTGCCTAACTAAACTTTTAATCAACTATCAAATACACTACCACTGTGTAATGGAGCGCCCCAGGGCTCGCCTTTATAGTCATAGTTTTCCTCATAGCATACCACAGCCTTAACGAAACCATAGAAAGGCATAAAAACATTGCCCACTGCAATTAAGGCGAACCCTTAAACTATTTAACCGCGAACCCTGCAAACTATTTAAAATTCTAAATCCCAATGACAACCCATTTTACAAACATCTCAAGTATAAGTCAACTCGGCTGATCCAACATCCCATATCCGCCCTCGACAGGGTAATAGTATTATGTTGATCCCTTAATAACCCTAACTCTCCCCGATGAACAATATTAATAAACTTCAACCTTACTGGTGTTTCAACTATAACCCAATTGACCTTAGTCTCAGCGCATACCCTAAAAACGACACCGCGAACAAAATCTACCTAACAAAATAACGAACCAATCAAATACACACAGAGACAACGAACCAATCAAATATGGACTTCTACCACCTTACACATCCGTTCTATACGCCGAAATAGCCATACTCGAAGCAATTAGTCTCATCAAAAACAATAAGGGCAGATACATATTCTGCTCCGATTCCTTATACGCACTTAACGTCATCGCCAACACCAACAACCAGGACTCTTAACAGGTCTCTTTTGATTCACTACAATCCAAAAATAAAACTTGTGTGGGTCACAGGGCACAGTAATATTAAAGGTAACGAAGCCGCCGACACGTCAGCCAAATTTCCTTAAAGTCTGCCTTTATTATATACGGTCAATTACAATCTATTATCCAGTCATCAATGTCTGCTCAGTCGAACCTCACAATGGTACCAGTCACACTCTACATCAGATTCCTCAGACCCCCTCAACACCCTGAACCAAACAAATCGCATTGCTAAGGCTACGCCTAGGACATACTAGATTCTAGACTCACACTCCAACACTACATAGACAGGTCCAAGTCGAATAATTGCGCGCTCTATAATAAACCACTTGCCTCTAATCTTGTTCATGTCCTAAACGATTGTCCAGTTTTAGAACCTTCCAGAAAACGTATCCTTACGAACACCAACCCAAGAACCTTACTGGGCAAACCCACTACAACGAATATTGAGACTTTAATTAGGTTCTTAGAACACGCACACGCACACGCACATATTTACCACAAGATATAAACCATAAGATCTCACATTAAATTCATAAAGTCACACATATTGTACTTGTAATCTTAATCGAACCTGTCAATAATTAATATAACCCAATGTATTATAAATAATAACACGCACTGCACTCCCCCACAAACATTTTGTAGCCGAGGGCCAAATTGGCAGTGCTACGTATTCCATTCCTTTGTATTCGTTTTAAGTTCACTTAAGATTAGTAATATTAATAAATAAAATAAATAAATAAAATAAAAATTTGCTTTAATAAATTAGAAGAAAGTATATATATATTTAAGAGGGATAGGTGCACATGAAGTGCACACGATTGACCATAGTTCTAAGTAAATAACTCAGAACTACCATCATTTTACGCCTAATTTATTGAACAAAATTTTGCCAAAAAAGAAAAAATAAATAAAAGTAAACACAAAGAGCAAAGCAAAGGCCAACAAAATATAAGTTGGAGTCGTCGTTGAGCACATCGTTGACAGGAGCAACTGGAGCAGTATTAACTTTTAAATCAGCGTTATCTGCGATTATCTGCGATGCCAAATTAATGTTGTCAAACGACGTTCCCGAGGAGCAACAGGGCTCCGCCGACGGTCTCTCACTCTGGTCACCGACTGTTGATGCCACATTATCCTCCAATCCTCGCTGCTGTGCCGGCGGTGGCGATGTCAGCATAACATCCAATTTAGTTATGGCGGTACTTGCTACAGTCGATGTTGCTGTTCCATCTGGACCTGTGGACGAGTTATCTGGCGCCGGTTGACCGGTGGCTTCGCGGCGCGGATTTCCTGTTTCTTCGTCGAATGCTATAAGTACAGGGTGTTTGCAATGCTCGATGCGCACACAAAGCCATTTCAATTTGTTTTGACCATCCTTGTCCGAATTCTGATTTTGGCTAACAATTTTTGAATTCTCGATTTGCTCCGGGGAAAAACTGCGTCCCCGCTTTAATCGATACTGTGCCGGCGGTGGCGATGTCAGCATAACATCCAATTTAGTTATGGCGGTACTTGCTACAGTCGATGTTGCTATTCCATCTGGACCTGTGGACGAGTTATCTGGCGCCGGTTGACCGGTGGCTTCGCGGCGCGGATTTCCTGTTTCTTCGTCGAATGCTATAAGTACAGGGTGTTTGCAATGCTCGATGCGCACACAAAGCCATTTCAATTTGTTTTGACCATCCTTGTCCGAATTCTGATTTTGGCTAACAATTTTTGAATTCTCGCATTGCTCCGGGGAAAAACTGCGTCCCCGCTTTAATCGATACTGTGCCGGCGGTGGCGATGTCGGCATAACATCCAATTTAGTTATGGCGGTACTTGCTACAGTCGATGTTGCTGTTCCATCTGGACCTGTGGACGAGTTATCTGGCGCCGGTTGACCGGTGGCTTCGCGGCGCGGATTTCCTGTTTCTTCGTCGAATGCTATAGGTACAGGGTGTTTGCAATGCTCGATGCGCACACAAAGCCTTTTCAATTTGTTTTGACCATCCTTGTCCGAATTCTGATTTTGGCTAACAATTTTTGAATTCTCGCATTGCTCCGGGGAAAAACTGCGTCCCCGCTTTAATCGATACTGTGCCGGCGGTGGCGATGTCAGCATAACATCCAATTTAGTTATGGCGGTACTTGCTACAGTCGATGTTGCTATTCCATCTGGACCTGTGGACGAGTTATCTGGCGCCGGTTGACCGGTGGCTTCGCGGCGCGGATTTCCTGTTTCTTCGTCGAATGCTATAAGTACAGGGTGTTTGCAATGCTCGATGCGCACACAAAGCCTTTTCAATTTGTTTTGACCATCCTTGTCCGAATTCTGATTTTGGCTAACAATTTTTGAATTCTCGCATTGCTCCGGGGAAAAACTGCGTCCCCGCTTTAATCGATACTGTGCCGGCGGTGGCGATGTCGGCATAACATCCAATTTAGTTATGGCGGTACTTGCTACAGTCGATGTTGCTGTTCCATCTGGACCTGTGGACGAGTTATCTGGCGCCGGTTGACCGGTGGCTTCGCTGCGCGGATTTCCTGTTTCTTCGTCGAATGCTATAGGTACAGGGTGTTTGCAATGCTCGATGCGCACACAAAGCCTTTTCAATTTGTTTTGACCATCCTTGTCCGAATTCTGATTTTGGCTAACAATTTTTGAATTCTCGCATTGCTCCGGGGAAAAACTGCGTCCCCGCTTTAATCGATACTGTGCCGGCGGTGGCGATGTCGGCATAACATCCAATTTAGTTATGGCGGTACTTGCTACAGTCGATGTTGCTGTTCCATCTGGACCTGTGGACGAGTTATCTGGCGCCGGTTGACCGGTGGCTTCGCGGCGCGGATTTCCTGTTTCTTCGTCGAATGCTATAGGTACAGGGTGTTTGCAATGCTCGATGCGCACACAAAGCCTTTTCAATTTGTTTTGACCATCCTTGTCCGAATTCTGATTTTGGCTAACAATTTTTGAATTCTCGCATTGCTCCGGGGAAGGACTGCGTCCCCGCTTTAATCGATACTGTGCCGGCGGTGGCGATGTCGGCATAACATCCAATTTAGTTATGGCGGTACTTGCTACAGTCGATGTTGCTGTTCCATCTGGACCTGTGGACGAGTTATCTGGCGCCGGTTGACCGGTGGCTTCGCGGCGCGAAATTCCTGCTGATTCGTCTAATGCTTCAGCTGTAGCGTCTGTGTCACCACAATTATTAGCTGCTTTAGTCTCCGGCGGCAAATTATAGTCCGAATTCTTCTTTGAGTTAGCATCAGTTGAATTGTCCGAGTGTGACGGTGAAGGGGTTCGTGCACGCCTTAATGGTTGCGACGGCGGCGGTGGTGATGGATGTACCTTTTCAGGCGCTGGTGTTATATCGTCATCAGTTGGGTCCACCATTTATTATTGTGAAAAATACGCTTGTTTAAAATATTAAACGCAAAGTTCTGGCCGAACCTCAAAGCGATCAGAACGATTTTGACGAACAAATTCAAGCAAAGGCTTACGAAGCGAAATACTAATGTTGCTTAGCAGTCTCGATTATGTCAGTTAGAGCTAAGCAATCACCAAATCAAAATAAGAAATTTCGACAAACCCCAAGCACATCTGATGAATTGGAAATTGGAAAATTATCGGTCCCGGTCGAGATGAGTCACCCTCGCTATTGTCCGCCAACAGCATTTCCTTAGCAAAACACTGAATACGAACAATTCGGATTGCATAAATCATATTGTGATTATCGTAACAAATATGTAGTAGAGAGATGTATGATTAGATGATAATTTTTCACTGTGAATGGCAAATCGCATATCGAAACTGGTGCCGATTCTCAAAATTATCAGAGATTTCTATAATTTTAGAGTTTTTTTGTTCCATCAGTGATTTCAGTGGATAGAAACTGCGATCCCAAATCACTGGTAAAATAATTTTCCTAAATTATTAGCAGAATTCGTTTTCCAAATGGGAGTAAGCATTTTCCCTCTCGAGCCGTTTAGCGTCAGTACAATAATGTAGGAGAATAAAGCGAATCAAAAGTTCTTAATGAACTGCTGATGTGCGAAATTGTTGCTTGTTACAACAACAACAACGAACTTTATTTTCCAACTAATTTACTCACTTTTATCGGTAATACTTATTTATTTTATTGTTTTTAGACGCATTCGATGCAATACTGTAATGACCCATAAATGCCGGCTCTCCACCAAATCGCCAGTGTCGTCAGGAACATTAACGTGACTCTGGGCCTACTCCATCCACAAGCCACTACAAAGGCAGAAAGCTATTCACGCTGCAACATTCCATTTGTTTTTTTCTTATTTGAATATCTGAGATCAAAAACCAGGCAGACCTGGCGCCAAATAAGGTGAGTCAGCTCGACCAGTTCGAAGGCTTGCATGCTTCCCTCCACGATGTACTGCGCCTTGCCAGCTTTTCAACCTTGACAGTTCCCCCGAAGCAAATAACAACAATGTCCTTTTTCTTTTTTCAGTGTTTTCGTTCGTCCTTTGAAATATAATTTTATTTAGGCGAGTAGTGCTAAGGCGACTGCATTGTGCATGTGACGTGCTTCGCAGCAATTTGGTAAGACGCTGCTCGCCTTTCCCAACTTTCATCAAATTATTTGTTGCCTTCAGATCATTTCAGTTGCAATGCACTTGGCTTACCGCACTTGGCTTGTAGAAGCTCTATTAATTGGCTATCAAAAGTTAGACCTGCATTAAATAATTATGAAATTGCTTGGCCAGGAGAAAAGCGAGCGAGGTAAGTCGGAGCAAACCACGTGATTGAACCGAACTGTTGCCCGCGATTTGGTTCGAGGTCAGTTGCTAGGTTCGTTATGCTGATCATTTAAGAGAAAGTCATTAAATCTTCTTCTATCTTGCAGCTTCTTTGCTGGAGAGTTTGGTTCCAGTCATCCACAACACATTTATGATTTCTCAAAGGCTATCTATCTATCACGAGTACACTCATCAAGCTTACCGTGGCACAGTTGGCGGACGACTGCCATGGCATCAAATCTTCTCAAGACTTAATGTCCTTTGTGTCTGGCACAGCAAAAATATGAAACGAAATCACACACACACCCATAACCCAAGCTTCCACCACGTTCAAAGGCATGCGTAACCAGGATTTAAACATTTTACGCAACTTTCTATGGCGTCGGCACTGCTGGGCGCGTAGAGCCACGCTGAGTGACGCGACGCTTTGTCGATGCGACAATTGTCTCTATTTTCGTGCTGCTTGGTGCTGCTTTATGTGCTTACGCATAGATAAAAATTATTATTAGCGTTGTTGACAATGGCAACGTATGACATGCAGCGGATTGTGGATTTCACAAGTGTTCATGTGCATTGCCTGCACAGTTGTGTCGCCACGTCATCAGTGCGCCCCCAAGTCATAAATCTAGCATGTTGCCAAGCGACAAATCTGACTGAGTTCGCATTACAATTGAGTGGATTGGATGCATGTTTCCGTTTGTCACTGGTATTATTTGCAATTACGCAAATGGAATTGCGGTGAAAGTATCTAAGGATTTTTCGTTTTTATAGCCTTTGTCTTTAATCTGAAGTAAATGGCTTCCAATTCGGTGCACTCGTATCGTTGATTCATGCTTTGTGTTGCACTTACGAGTACATTTGTGTCTTTATGACTGACACTGTTTCAGTTATGTGCCAACAGTAACAACATCGTGTACAAAATTAATATTACTCAACATACCACATCTTTATTTTAATCACACTGATTCTCAGATTTTCTATAGCCAAAAAAATGAACAAACGAAAAAAATATATAAAAAATATAATAAATAAAATTAAAAAAATTTTAATTTGTGAAAATCTTTTTTTGGCTGCGTTTCAAAAATAATTTTCACGCAGCATTACCCTTGCGCTGAGATGTGCTGCTTTATGCTATTAACCATCCATGGCACTCGTCCGCCTGAGTCATTGGGCTTCAGCAACAACAACAACAACAACAACAACAATAATAAAGTGTCAATCAACACCGCGCCACTGTTTGTTGTGCTTGCTGTTTTCGACGCGGCTATCAACATCGTCGACTCCGCCCCAGGGTGGGTGGGGAGGGGGCACGCATCGGGGTTCTTTCTTTCAAAATTGAACATGTCAACAGAACATCACCGAAAATCATTTAATAAATGTCGCTGTCACAAATGACCGCAAAATCTAATTAATCACCTACACAGAAGGTATGACTGACATGCGACTGTGTGCCTTTGAAATGTTATCTAGTGCATAGTTTAGCGCCCCATGGCTACTGCTGAGAGTTTCGAAATTTTCAAAGCCCTTTTTAAATTGTTTACAATTTACCACCAGTCTCACCATTCATCATATAGTTAAGCGTTGATCCTTAATGCATCTATTAGTAGCTCTATGGTTCATCAATTTGATCCTTGAACTGGTACATTCGCTCTGAAAAGCGCTCTTCAAGTTTGTGTAAGCACAGACAATAACACTTGTATAGACTGACATACGATCGTACAGTTTAATTGTGATCCATCTATATATATAAAATTGGAAGTATGTTTGTTTATTTGTCCGTTATGGACGCCGAAACCGTGGTACCGATTTTGATAAAATTTTCAGGAAATGTCTATAATAGCCTTTAGATGATTACTGCGAATTTTGGTGCGAAAAAATCGTCGAATTCGCTAAATAATAAGAACAACTCAATTTTCAGATGCTTCTCAAACTGCACAAATACAAATAAAGCACCGGCAGTGCTGCTCAAACTGTACAATCTCGAAGTATTCAAATATTCGAATGAAAAAAATCAAATATAAAAAATGAAGTATACGAACTGCCACCCAAAAATTCAAATACTGGAAGATCAACGAGAATATTGCAGCAGTAGACACAGCGAAGAGCTGCTGCAACATCCGATGAGCGCGACGCACGCGAAGGCAGCAGCACGCAGGGCCCCTGCTAGTCATTTTATAAACATCAAACTACATTCCTTCCCAATCCATGATCACCTACCAAAACTACTCGGTGCCTAAAATCATCAAACCTGTACAATTAACTATAAATAAAAATAAAAAAACCATTAAACCCACACACACATTATAAAATAGCTTAAGGCCTTAGTTGCTGCAGCTAAATTAAGTTTATTTATAATTTTTACATAAAAAAAATAAATTTTAATATTCTGATTTTCTTATTGAATATTATGTATACTCGCTTGTGCTTGGTCAGCCAATTTTGCTGAAATGTGCTGGACAATTCTATTGGGGTATGCGTTGGTAATCTTACCACCTAGAAACCTAGAAAACACTAGGCGTGCTATTTTCCCGATTCCTCCACATTTCTCTATTAACGCAGGCAGCTCCTCAATAGAGGACTTTTCTAGAGCATTTAACAGAGACTTGAGAATATTGTTGATGAGGTCTGTTTCCTGGTACATCAACATGTTGCATAGTGGCCCCACAATGTACTCCATTGTGTCGTTGAATGAAGTGATGAGATTAGTGCTTGCAATATTGCTGATAATCCAGGCCGCTTCAGATCAATACCAAAGCGGAATTAACGATTACTTGCCAAATGTAATCGCCGTCTTAGCTGCTATTTTTTTTACTGTGAATGTAAAGTCGCAAATCGCATGTGGCATCAGTCATTGCAGATATTTCGATAATTTTTGCTGACTAGTTCCAACAGTGATTTCAAATAGAAACTGCGATCGCTAATCACCAAAATCACTGATTTAAAAAAAAGAATTGCAAAATCGCTCATCACTAGCATGCGCTTCGACTTTGAGTCTGGCTTTATTTAGTGTGAAATTTACACGCGCATATTTCGCATACATTTTCGTAAGCTAAACTAAATCTGCAAGGTCGGTTTGAGTTTTTCGCCTGAATTCAAATAAAAACGAACGGTAATTATGTAGTGGGTACTAAAATGTTTTAATTAATAATAATTAATAGAACCAGCGATAAATGTATCCTAATTTATATTGCTGTGCCACATAGAAGCGGCGCATTATTTTTGTTTTGTTTTGTTTTGTTACAGGAGAATGCAATTCCTATTGGCAGGAGATTTTATTAATGCTCAGCTAGAGAATATTGCTCTAAGTCCCGCACAAGGTGGCAAATACTTTCATAACCTAACATAAGAAGCGAAAAGCCGCACTAAGTTGACTTCCATCTTTGGCTCTGCTTAATTTCTGCTTCAAATTTCATAGAGCCAGTAGAGAAAAGCTATCTAACTAGCTAAGTTATTCCAAATAACCGGGAACTTCATAATTCATCTTAGATCTTTCATTAATGGCGATTCGTAAATGCTGAACTTCATATTTTTATAGATACTCGTGCGACTAACAAAAGTTATCTGCACTGGTGATGGGAGTAAACAGTTTCTCTCTCGAGCCGCTTACCGACAGTACAATGGTGTAGAAGAATAAAGCGAATCAAAAGTATTTAATGGATTATAATACTATAATACTTATTTTATTATTTTATTATATTAGACGCATTCGATGCAATAGTGCAATGGCCCGTAATGCCGGCTCTCCACCAAATCGCCAGTGTCGTCAGGAACATTAACGTGACTCTGGGCCTACTCCATCCACAATCCACTAGAAAGGCAGAAAGCTATTCACGCTGCAACATTCCATTTGTTTTTTTCTTATTTGAATATCTGAGATCAAAAACCAGGCAGACCTGGCGCCAAATAAGGTGAGTCAGCTCGACCAGTTCGAAGGCTTGCATGCTTCCCTCCACGATGTACTGCGCCTTGCCAGCTTTTCAACCTTGAAAGTTCCCCCGAAGCAAATAACAACAATGTCCTTTTTCTTTTTTCAGTGTTTTCGTTAGTCCTTTGAAATATAATTTTATTTAGGCGAGTAGTTCTAAGGCGACTGCATTGTGCATGTGACGTGCTTCGCAGCGATTTGGTAAGACGCTGCTCGCCTTTCCCAACTTTCATCAAATTATTTGTTGCCTTCAGGTCATTTCAGTTGCAATGCACTTGGCTTACCGCACTTGGCTTGTAGAAGCTCTATTAATTGGCTATCAAAAGTTAGACCTGCATTAAATAATTATGAAATTGCTTGGCTGAAAAGAAGCGAGCGAGTTAAGTCTGAGGGAACCGACGATTTGGCTTGCAAATATTTTCTGACCTACGTCAAAGTATTAAGAAATCAGCTGTCAAAAAAGGGTGAGAAAAAATTGGGTCGATCGCATAAATCCCAAAATGGCATTTCATCACAACACTTCATTCGGCACCTCGTTTTCATTTCAGTGCCTCGTTTTAGAGGTGTACACCCAGCCACACACACCTACCGGCAAAGTCCATACTGGCAGTGGCTGTGGCTGTTGCGGCAAGCGGCTTTCCAACGCGACACTTCGCGTGTTGCATGTTGTTTGATGTACGACGCCCTGCACCCTGACGGCAAGCCAAGTGACCAGCGACGTACAACACAATTTCCTTTATTGGCCCCGTGTCGTGAAAGTGCCACGCTCTGTTGGCAACGGAACGTAACGCCGTTCAGCACGTGAGCGGACGCATTGGTAACTGTGATTCGAGCACGACCTGGTTGGATTTATTGGATACATAGATACATTTTGCAGTTCGCATTCTCAGTGTGCGCGCATTAAAAATGTAAACATTCTTATGAGGCCTTCAATGTACAAAAAATCGAACCGAACTCCACCCAAAGTGAGAATTGACGATTGGAAAAATTGCACAAGGTAGGAAAATGCTGATAGAAGAGATACATAGATAATGGGAGCAGCACAGAACTAAGAAAGCTGCTGCTACAACCTACAGGAATGGAGTGCTAGCTGCCTTAAAGGAGAGTTGTAAGCGCTTCGACGGATATTAGCCAAGGGGCAAGGATTAGTTAATCTTATGCCACAGATTACATTGTAAATCTCACCGTTGCTACGAAGACTACTTCGAATAAAGCGAATGTCGCTGACCTCTACGGTACGTATTCGAATGGCGAAAAACACTGTCTAAAGTGGCAGAGAATTATTACCCGTTATATATAAAAATCGACAGCGACTCAATTTATGGCCGCCTTAAATGCAAGGAACAGTTTTGCGTTGCATTTGCAGTGGTGCACAAATTTCAAAACTCAAGCTGGCATCGATTTGAAATTCGTCAAAAATCAATCAATTTTCGAGGCCTGTAGAATGGGACAGCCGCTTGCCGGTTGATTGATGTACTACACCCCTCCTCGATGTTTGTGCGAATCACTCGAGCATTTTAAGGAATCGCGTGCTGGCAAGCGGCCAAAAGGCAGTGAATGAATGAGAAATATGCGCTTTCGAATTAAACAAGCAAGCACAAAATTAAGAAATCACACATTGTCGGGGCCGTGGTCGGGGCCGGGATGACAAATAACTCGCGACATTTTTATGGCGTATGCAAATTTATGGTGGCCTATTAGGCAAAAACGCTTAGCGAAACTCGTACATAAATAAAGCGATAAAGTGGTGATAAAATAAACAAGCCCCACAGCATAGCAGAAAGCGCCATTTAACCTGATTTTCAATATAAAAGACACCTACACGCGGAGCGGAATGGAGAGCGTTGCTGAGTTGGTGAAAAATTAAACGCTTAAAATGGAAATCGGTTGAGATTTTGTAATGATATATTCCACGCAGGTGCAAAGTCCGTGTCCCACTTTGGCGATGGTCTCAATTCTTGTTGAACGCACATCAGACGCACGACTTTCTCCGAAACTATGCTAAATCAGAGGGAGAAGTTCGCCCAAGGAAATTGAAGCGTTTCTCTATGAGGCGGTGGCTCACAAGTAGTGCAATGTCTATCCTGTCGGGCATCCCCTTTTAATTTATACTGGCATTTGGTGTTCTATAAAAATCGATGTTCTATAAAACCTCAGCAGTCGAAAAAATGCATCATTAGATATTACACGCTGAGTAATTCCTAACGCTGTGTTTGGGGGCATCTTTTTTTAAATTTTTATTTTCTTGAACATCGGATATATTTTGAATGTATCGACGAAAGGATAGCTTCAGTTGGACAAGCTAAAACCTGTACACCATTGACAACAAATATGAGTCGTACGCTCTCAGTTGGTGTCCCCATGGTATGGGCGATTGGCCATCTTCAACGTTTAGTGAATTTGAAACGAAAATTATTTTTGAATTTCGTTTCGCTTTTTGCGCTAAAATTAATATGCTATTTCTAAAAATAGCTTCTCACACTTGTATGTGTATCAAAATCTGGCTGGAATTCGCGAGAAGTCAGCCAGCCACCAACGAATTTCGGGTACATCGAATTTTTATATAAATCGCGGCTCTTCTATTCGGTGTTATGCGCTGTGGTGTTTAACACATCATTTTCACACGCAGTTCATCCGCAGAACAGTGGCGGGTAAAAAAGCCAAGGCGACCGCTCAACGACGACAGCAAAAAAATATCAACAAATCGAAAAATGAAAAAATGAAAAAATTAAAGAATCATCTTTATGCTCCATACCTCATTGAGGAAATAAATTCTGAATTTTTCAGCTCATCATCTTTGGTACAAAGCGTAAAACACATACGTATTTATTTATTGTGGTTTTCTGCCAAAACAAATTAATTTTTAATAATAATTTTGCTCGACTTCTGCCATGCCGTGCCGTGCCGTGCTGTGCTGTGCTCTGTCATTGCCCAATCAAATGGTTTGTGTTCGCAGCGAAATTAAATTCATTTCGAGCGTAACCAAATCCAATGTAAACACAACAAATGTGTGCCAGGACCGACATCTGAGATTTGCGACCAAATGAGACAAACGTTAAGTAACAGAAATTACCGGAACCCCATAGCCGGAAATGTTAGTTCTTGGGACTAAGTCACTTGTGTGGTAATTTTGATGTCGAAAAGAGGCTAGACGCCTCCAGATCGCAAAAATGGGCGACAGGTAGACCAATTAGGTTGTTACCACAACAACAATCGATACGTTTAGCATAATTGAAAATGATTTTTAGCAATTTGCCTGGCAAAGTAATTAAAATAAAAAAAACTTGGCTCGGTGAAATCGTTAAACCAAACAAGTAAACACGGCAGCATTTGGAGACAACTTTGTGCCACACGGCAGACAATCAAGAACGCGGCAGGGCAACGGAAAAATAGTTAACTTGGTTTGTGATGACATTCACTCAATGAATCACTCGTAAGACGGCATTGTGTCACGGTGACTACGTCAGAGGGCTAAGTCTGCATGCAACTCTCTTCTCTCTGTTCTTTCTAAAGTCACACACATTGGCTGAGATAAGCCATGAGCATATGAACCCTGCTGTCACTGTAAAGCAGGTGTAACAAAGCTTGATCGAATTAGAAGTTTAAGCATCCGAGAAAGCTTTCAGGTCAAACAAACCATCTCAAAAAAATTGGAGGACGACCGGCTAAGTTGGTATTGTCATGTTTAAAGGTGGGATCCTACGAACCACGTAAAAAAGGCAATGGAAATCAACGTTCTCTTACAATCCCGTAAGAGTGGTCGCTCTAAAAACTCCTGGATCACTCAAATGCAGAAACACCAGCATTTGTTTGGCCTCAATGATGCAGTGATTCAAAATCGAGAGGCCTGCAGTTATTTTTTGAGGTCGAACCGGCGAACCCCAAAAGCGGACCGGTAGGAATGCAGTAAAGTGGGAGGGCTATGATCCCTATAATTCTGAACATAACCGCGTCGTTTTAAATGGAGAGAGAGAAAGAGAGAGAGAGAGAGAGAGAGTGAGAGGAGAGCCAACAACTACATTAAGTTACAAAAGCTACAGGCCCCATATATAAATAGTCTATACCAGTCGCATACACAGTTGGGCATACCCAAAGTACAAGTAAGTTGAAAAAATGTAACATGTGCGTGTTTCGAACTCAAAGCGTGGCGCGGAAATTACCGGACCTTAAACCCATGCATACACGTCTTGTACTCGTTTCAGAGCTGTGGCATATGAAACACGTTCGGCGTCAGCGTCTTGGCATGCGTTGGATTAAAGACGAAGTGCTAAGAGCACCGGCAACACACAACAAAATCACATCTGAAATGTGAAAGTATGAGAATGGTCTACACGAGCGAATTTGTGTCAAAATAACATAATAGGTACCAAGGAGTATCAGACGCAAGTGAGTTGAACAGCTCAGGAGCCAGAGTGGCTGATTTCTTCACAAGAATTCGTTGACGGGAGCAAGTATTTAACTGCTCCTTCAATTCAATTCAATTCTGACAAAATAAGAAGTAGAAGAAATTTTATATTGTTGTAACGCCATCATCCTTCACAACACCCCCTACCTAGTTAAGGAGGAGAGCTGTGAACGGGTGTCGCACCATCAAAGGCACTTAACTTGCAGCGATTTGCTTGCGTGTTAACTAGAGAACCAAGAGTGGATGTGGATGCGTGTCCGCGTGAAATATTGTGGTAAATACTTTTTGTAGAGCATAGAATATATATATATATATATATATATGTATATATGCGAAGCATTTGCCAAGACTATTGATAACATCAAATGCAATTTGCATAGCGCAAAAAGTATTACGTTCAAATATGATGGATGAAGTTGCACGCACAACTTTTTATGTTCTTCTTCTGATGGTTCAAGCTCTGGCACAAGAAGCCATAAAGTGTGACTCTTAATCGAATGGTTCGGAAAATAGATATGCACGCTTTACTAAAATCGAGCACGGAAAACCACTTCTGGATCTATGAAAAGAATAATTTTTTATTCACATCGAAGTGTGACAAACAAGCAAATACAAGAAAGTAGCTGTAAAACAGCATGCGCATCTTTTCTGCAAATTGTTACTGGCAGCATGTCAGTTACCATAAATCAGTGACACGGCTGCAATGTCGAACGACATTTGTCAACAACTGAAAACAATTGCAAACTACAAAATGCGTTGCAATTCGATTCAATTGAACTCAGCTCAATTACAGAGCGCCAGTCTTGAAGTTATAAGCTGGAATAGATTGGGTTAAGCTAAAATTGATTGGGTTAGCTTAGCTCAGGCAGGCTTAGCTAATGCAAAGGTCACTAACGCTGCCAACTTTAGTTGGCATGTGAAATAATTTATCGGTTCAAGTTCGGCTCCTCGTCCTGCAAATGAAGTACCCAAAGTGGTTAGTAGACAAATACACAACACACAATTGAGGTTCGCAAATATGCACTAATTAAACATGAATGCAACTTATTACGGATGCAGTATATACGCTCAACGGACAACCGCTTTTAATGGTAAAGTACAGTTAGTTGTGCCTTTTGCATCAATGCGCTCTGAATTGAAATTACTCTAATTACGCGCTACTTGCAGTTACAAAATGGAAATGATGTGAAAATCAGCGGAAAAACTTGAAATGCAATTAAAACCGACTTTATGTATTCATTTTGATATGTCCGTGGTCGTTGCTTGTTGCTGCTCGCCAATCTCGCGCAAGGCACATTTTCAGGACGGCAAGGACACGCAGAAAAATGACAAATGACCAAGACTACGGCCAACACGGCAAAATGGCGGGTTGTGCGCCCCGAGTGTTGACAATGACTTTTATGGCGACATTATGTTCGGCTTTTGGTGCTTCGACGACTCACTGGCAAAAGTCATTATTATCTCAATTGGCAGTTCGTTTTTATGCACAGTATGGATTTCAATCGCTGCTGTGTGCGTCTGTGCGTCTGTGCGTCTGTTGGTCTGTGACTTTTTCTTTGTTTGCGCTTTTGAAATTTATCTAACGAGCTTCAAAATTAGAGCGCGGCCAGCCTCTGTGCATGCCACAGGCGAGCCCAGGGCCCGACCCAGACCCATACCCATAGCCGATGTGCGTCGCACTAAATAACATCATTAAATTTAAAAGTGGAGCAGTTGGAGTCAATAGTCTGGCCAGTTGTTCTTTGCTCACTTCTTTACGCTATTTCGTCCTTTGGCGCCCGTCCCGGTACAAACAGCATTCAGCATACACTTGGCACTCGCCTTTGAGCTGCTTCCGTTCTCAGTGCCGCAGTCATGTCCTTTGTGGCGTCAACGGCGGCGCAGGTTCACAAAAAAAAAAAATAATATAAAAAAATAAAAAAATCGGGAACACTTCTCTACGACATAAAGCCATATATCAACTAGCTTTTAATGTAGTTGCGTACAAGTGTGTGTGTGGCGTGAGTGTATGTCGTCTTGGCTGTGTAAGAGTAAGGAAACGTCAAGGAACTCAAACAGAGTAAAGTCGAAATTCAGGGATTTCTTATCGATGCCCATTGATGCGATTTGTGTATGGACTATATGATCCATTTAGCCGATCCAATTAAGCACTAAGAAATAACAAAAATTGTTTCAATATTTGGAATGAAAGAGCATTCAATTGTTCTATATCCACCTTCAGTTCTAACTTGATAGACTTCCACATTTGTTTGGTCAGCACTCATTATCAGCATACCATTATCCATTTGTTTATTATTTCTATGCCTGACTATGAAAGTGTTTTCGCTTTTCTTGTAGAGCACAATGGAATCTTAAAGAGCCAAATAATTGGCAGCACGCGTGTGTTTTTCTTGGACGTAAATGCTTTGCCAACAAGCCATGCCAATACCATAAAACTCGCTAAGCAACGCCCATCCGTAGTCTCTGCTTATGCATGCCAGCTTAATGATTTTGAACGGATTTTTCTGTTTATAATTTGATGGGCGCAAACTTCTCACAATTAACGTTGCACAAGTTTTGATTGCGACGCAGCCGAAAAGGCGAAGAAATTGTGATGCTGTCATTCGACAGTCCTTTGTTAAGGGTTGTCGTTATGCGAATGAATCTCACGGCGCCCCAGGTGATTGGTGGTACCATTGAAAGAGCCAATTCGATTGCATAGTTTATGCGGTGTATGCGCATTTTTAGTTACGCCCGAAAAATATATTATTTATGGACAAGGACGCCCAATGAACACGTCACCTGGCCAGCATTTGGGGCGCTGACAAATCCCGGCCTTCTTGCCTGTCTGACTTATCGCGCACAAACACAACAACACACATACGTACAATAAATCTCACCCGACACTTGGATATCGTGGCAATTTTAATGCGAAGAGATGCAGCATTTATCGAGACCGTGTTGTTCGCATTCGATAAGAAAGTAGGTCGGGCGAAAAGTCGAATTACCAAGCGAAATTTGGCTGCGACAAATTTGAATATTTCTTAGGTGGCGGAAGGCAAGCGACAAATGACAAGCTCCACTCGTACAACAATAATGACGCCCACTCAAGCCATTAAATCACTCTGTCCGTATGTCCGTTTTTCCGTCCGTTTGCATTTTGTTACTTTGTGACTCACTCTTAATTTTGTGGCCGATTTAGCGTTATTTTCGTCCTCACCGTTTTTGCCACGCCCCACTTATTTTGGGCTTCCACTATACGAGTAAACGTCCCGCAGTAAGTAAGTCGGCTGTGCGTTTCATTTAGCACGATTCCATTGTAGATCGCGGTCGTGTGGTATTTCCTTCATAACTGGCGACATCGGCGAACTATATATTATATGCCATATATCATCGCATTTTCCGGATGTTTCTTCTTTGCATTGCAGTCCCTTGCACTTAACATACACGTTGTTCATACAAATGTCTCTGCCCTCGTAATTAAATCCAAACATGAAAAGCCTTTTAAAGCAGCGTCATTACGCTTACTGTCTTCCGGCGAATGGAATGGAATGAGTTCTGCTGTTCTATACTTTTTACAGAGAACTGGGGGGACGCAAGTGCGGCAACAAGGCATTTTCACTCAATGCTGAAGTCCTTTTTATGGGTTTTACTCTGGAAGCCGTCAAATTTCTGAGAAGGACTTTTTGCAGTAGAATGATGGATGTGCTGTGAATGCTGTCGAACTTTGTCGTCCATCTTGATATTGAGTTAAACTTGTTCTATACTCTATATATCGTCCACACTTTATCTGTCATGTTACGCGCACCGATGCACTAATCTACACGTACTCATCTATGTCGACTTAAGATACTTGATACGAGATACATAATAATAATACAGAATTTTTAGTGTCAGGAAAGTGTGGAGGTAAAGTGACTTTTGTTGGAAAGCCGAGCATTGCAAAACAGTTTTTATTGATGCTTGGTCATTATTTGAAGTTCCTTCTATGTACGCCACAATGCTACACTTTGTATCGAATTGATTTTAATTTCGACCGACAATAACACTGAAAATTTCAGCGAAGTAATACGCCTCCACATTTTTGCCAAAATAGACATCATACCAAATACCATTTAGCGGGAGACGGATTGCTCTACAGCAAGGGTATTAACCGAAACACAGTGGAATGGAATAGGCTCTCCTTTCGTAGTGGTCACGCCGGAAGAGCAAACTTACAAATTTCTCACGGAATAAATATAGTCCAGTCATTTGGTCGTAAAAAGGGGGATACCTGGAAAGTTTTCCGGGAGTTTTATATGGATTTTGATGTGCTCTTTCCGATTTTCAACCTTGCCACCTCGTATCTCTGCCCCTCGGCAAAACCAGCTTTTTTCCAATATCTCCTTTCCGGTTCATTCTATGATAAAAGCATCTATATACAAAATTAAACTAGAGATAATTCTACTTGCCCAGCTGTAATATTATAGGTTTCATAATTTAGTCATATGATCGCTTACATCGCTAGTTGCATATATTCAATGCTTATCGTTAGTTGCTGCCACATCTCGCCCACATCTCCCATCGTTGTTTATCGAACCGAACTAAAGAAATTATAATAATTATAACAAAAGGCCTTTCATTCGGCGTACGATATATAATAGACACATATGTACCTAGCGCAGTCTACATCGCTCACCGTTTTCAAAAAATTCGCACTCAAGCTGCCTCGAAAAAGGTCGTGACCCCACAAATAATAATAATTGTTGAAATTACACTTCTAGCGGAATGTTTTGAAGTCGTGGTAAGGTAACGTGCGTCACGCAAGTCTCTTTCTCGCAAGCGAGTTGCTTACGGTTTTAACATGGCAGTTTTTTTTTTTTTTTCTTGGAAATTCCTTAAGAATGCACTTCTTTCGTTCACTTTTTAGTTGCTTAATTTTCTTTTAAATGAGAATTCTTTTTTTTTTTCTGGGATTATTAGTTATTTTGTGTATAACATTGTCATCACTGGCAATAATTACGTTTTCGGTTTCTTCTCCTGTTGTCTTTCATTAATAACTGTTGAATATTATTTTCCTATTATATATGCTTTTTATTGCCCATTTAACATATGTCCTTTACTTCTTTGCGAGGCCGTCTTTTGCATTCATGAGTAGCAGAACCGCCGAAGTTGTCTGTGCGATTCTAGTGAAATAAGAAAATCATTACTTCGTTTCCTAACTAACAAGCCTTAACCAGTAACTCCCGCAAAGAAACTACAAAAACTTCTTTCTCTCAGCTGTTTGTCGAACGAAGCCTTGAACCACACCCCGATGATTTTCACTGGTTGAACGGTACTAGACAATTTTCTCAATTGTCACACGTGCATCTATGGAACTGAGAGAAATAACGATTTAAGACGTTAGCTATATGTATTATTTGACAGAACCATTCCATTGTTGAATAGGTGTTGTGGTGTATGGGCAGGACGGGACTAGGGATCCTTATCGATTGGGATCACGTGCCGTTGTGAAAAATGTGACACGCACAAAATGTCAACCGAAGACGAAGAACAAAAATGAAAACCACTAAGACGACGACGACGACGACGACGACGACGACGACGACGACTAGCATTCAAGAACAAAGTCAGTAAAGTAGTAAGCCGTAACCCGAAAGAAGTGAAATGAAGTTGCCTTACTCGTGGGACAAAGAAGCAGCAGAAAGAGAAGTGTTCAACGTCAGTTTGACTGAGGATAGCAAAAGTGTAATTAGAACAAACAAAGCGCAAAGCTGGCACGCACACACGTGTGCGTGTGTGTTTGTTTATTTGTCATCTGATTAAGTAGCCATTAGATTAAAAAAGACATGTTTTTTTAAAATATATTTTTAGCTAATTTTATAACGGAACGGCACAAGGCAAGCCACGAAATGGGCGCAGCCAGATTTCGTTGTTTGACTTACCTTACTTTGATTTGCTGTTAAAAGACACTAATCGCTCAATGTAATATCAAATTACACGCACAGACAAAGCTTTGTGGTAAAGCCACATGTGTTTAGCCTTTAGTAAGATTTGTTATTTAATTGCGACCGCGTCTTGAAATTTATTAGATTAGAAATGATTAGAGAGCTTTCACATTATTCGTTTCCAATCTTACCACATCTTCACTTATTCATTATAATTTCTATAATTTAGCATTTTCATTTTCATGTGCTTTCGCGTTTTCATTGATCTGAAACGTTACACTCGTCTACCTGTATGTGTGCCCTGTTTGGCAAATTCTTAGCATATGTATGTGTCTTCTTGGTCTTTCGTCTTATCAAGATGATAAGATCAGTATTGATTTATGCTATGCCAAAGGCACTGACCATACACATGGGTTAAACTAATTCTGACTTTTGAATATTCATGGGAAGCAGTGAGAGAGCCGCGAGAGCAAAGCACAATCAAAGTGGTTGCAGCAAAGAGTATTAATTCATATAAATGAATAATCTTTGGTCTCCCGCTTGGATCGTGGAATAAAGACACCAACCAAAGAGGCCAACCAAAAATAACGGAAATCAAATCAAACTGCATTTTAATTTCTCTGTCCTTCCGACAACATTTCTGCTCAACGAACGCTTCGTATTTTGTTTGGTAGCGCGCACATAATAATTGAATGACAATCAATCGGAAAGATAGTCTAGATATATATTAACTTATTGCTGTCAAGTGGTTGTAAAACATTATAACATTCGCTGGATATCGTCTAACGATAGTAGAAAATAAAGACTGTAAATAAAAAGATCATATCGAACCCGACACAATTTTAAAGAGAGCCCAATTTTTACAAGATGTAAAACTTTGAGCTAAGAACACTAATCCAGTTGGTAAATGAGCACTGCATACATTCATACATACATACGTGTATATCAAGCAATCGCTGACGCCAAATTTGTTGGAGCCAACAAGTCAAATGCATCGAAAAATTGAGCAATTAATCTCGAAATTTGTACAAATAGAATTTTTTGCAAGGCGGATGAGTCAAGGTCTTTGTTGTTGTTGTCGAAGAAACCCCTGAAACATTAAACAACATTTTTGTGCTCCCTTACTGTGGAGTACATGTGCAAACTCAACAGTTGTCCTCCACTTCAGACACCTACGAGTGCTCAAGCGAGAGCTGTAAGGTTGAATAAGCAAATGTCCGCACCGAAGAAAAAGAGAGAAAAACAAAAACAAAAACAAAACAAAAAACAAATATCAAGAATTTCAAGAATATCAAGATTTATTCATGCATGTAAGCGATAAGCTAAGAAGCCAGCAACTGTCAAATGCTTTGAGTGGTTGTAAATCGAAATCCGTACGAACGGAAGCCAAGAATACCAAATATTGTAAGAAAATCAAGAAAAAAGCAATCTTCTCGCGGCTGCTTGTTTCCCACGACTACTCGACGCCGTCGCGTCTGCCAAGTCATCGTTTTGTAGAGCAATCTCACAAGGCAGCACAAGTGGCGGAGAGCTAGGGTACTGCAGCTGGTGCTGATGTAGCTCGCTGAGCAGCATTGAAAGCAGTTACACCTGAATTTCACAGACGAACAAATTCTCATCAAATTGTCGGTCGCTCTACCAAATCGTCTTGCCTGCTAGTTTGTGTCCCTTTTGTTGCAGCCCTTGGCACTTGCTTTTTGCTCAGTTCCTTCGTCCCACCGCTGGCACAACAGCAGTCAACAGTTGCTGAAATTGCGTAAAGTAGCGGAGTTCAAAGTGCAAAAATACTTTTCGCAAGCC
The DNA here is from genome assembly GCA_035041755.1 of Cacoxenus indagator. NCBI lineage: Eukaryota > Metazoa > Arthropoda > Insecta > Diptera > Drosophilidae > Cacoxenus > Cacoxenus indagator. Next base: position 300,752 of record JAWNKX010000220.1, on the reverse strand, counting down.
ATGTAAACAGTCATACACTCAGATACTACACTCAGCTAAGCCATAAGCTACACTCGTGTAGATGTGAGCTGGCGTATCCTCAAGGAATCACATTTAGTGCTGCGCTCGTTTTACAGTAGTTCGATAAATTGCTGTGAGTGCACTCGTAGAGCTGCAGGGCTGCGGGCAGCAATGTGAAACAATAATTGAATCGCTTTGATAAACAGTACTTGTACAAGTATGCACTTCAACGCAGTGGTTGTTGTTCTTGTCGACGTTGTTGGCGTCAGTAAGACACTCTATTCTGCACACATACTCGTCCACAGCCAACAAATAGAAATAGACACACACACACACACCAGCCGCATATGCATTTGCACTAGTTGCATATGCAAGTGCATTTGTGGTGTAGCGGAAACTTACATTTCGCTAAGACGGGCGATTCGTTTGGCACTTCCATCCAATGAGCAATTTTGAAATCAACACAGATTAACCGGAGTTCTCTAAGTTCCTGAGCAAACGAACTCAGATCGCATACACAAATCTATTGTTAAATTTCAGGCACTCCAGGCTGACTAATATTACACCTTGGGTGTGCCGAAGTAAAATATTTTCTTAAAGTTTTTTTTTGTCTCTAGCCAACCAAAAGTCGTTTCTGTAGATACTATTAAATCCAGAGTGCACACCTCTTCTAAAATGACCAATGTATTCAAGATGACACCACTCAAGAGTTATAGCTCATTAATAAATGGTCTGGAAGAAACTTTTCTAAGCTAGGGCAGAAAAGTCGTAATTGAGAACCCCCCTTCGAAGATGCATGATGGTCGAGACCACAAAACTGATACATCAGTTTTGATGAGAGACTTTCATGTCGCAGTTTATCAACGATAATACATTGGTTAAAAATAAGATTTCAACAAGTACGCCTGTTCTGTACAATGCTCCCCTATACGAGGAAATCGTGCTCACTAGAGACAAATTTAAATGTCGCTCAATCTGAATTTGTTTGTGTACTTCCAAATGGGTGCTTGTGTGTTCAGTTAATGCAACATCATCTTGCTATTTGTCTGGCGAAGTTTAGCAGAGCATTTTAAATTCGATAAACACGGAGGGTGTTACCTATTTTATGTAAGCCCTTCCTCACTCTGAAATGCAAATTGGACTTCAGTCGACTTAGCAGCTTTTAGTGCGTCCATTTGATTAGCCCAGTTGAATGGTATCTGGAATTTGGACCTGTCCGTTCTTCAACACTTATTCGGAATGTTAATTGGAATAATCAGCTTAATTAATCATTATTGATGTTCATTGTTCGCTTTGTCTGAACTGACGAAAAAATCTGCGATTTCTCATATTGATGGGCCTGAGCACAAACAATTTGACGGCCATCAATCCGCTATTGCGGACGGAAATAAGAATTTGTATACTCGTAATTGAAATGCACAATACAAAGGCCGCAAAACAGCTCAAATGTTGTTAGCAGAATTTTCTTCTTTCATCTTGTTCAAAATTGACGGATTCTTTTCGTTGTCTATTAATAAATGCGCATGACAGCGAATGGGTGTCTTAAAGACTTCAAGACAAATGTGGGCAAGGAAACGTGAATAGTTAATAGTTGACTACGTTGTAGGCTTTAGTTTACCTGATTGAAAACACACATCATATATAAAATAGGCTATTGTTCTTGAACTGAAATGAGAATTGTAATTGTAAATTAATTGGCAATAACATTTTTCCTGGTAGTCAAGCCTTGGAATACTATTGTATTAGCACGAAAAGGCCGAGCTGAGCAGGCACACTCCAATAACAGTATAATACAACATAAGACGGCTTTTATGTAGTCATCAGCACATTTGCTTTTTACAAGTAAGGGCCGTCTCTACAATTTCCACACTCAGCGTTATAGTAATGCGTATCTAATAGATAGATGCTATATATCTCTCTACGGCTTTGTGTTCATTGATCTTACTGACAAGGGAAGACTAGTCTAAAAAATAAATGTACATATCATACGTTATATGTACACGCACTTGAATTGAAAAATAATTTAGATAATAATGTTAATGGGAATAGAAGAAATATTCTATTACAGGTACATGTGTTGCGGTAAAAACTGAAGTTCTCGAAATAGCTACAACTCATTGATCTGGCAAAGTAATTATTGTACAATATTTATGTGTTTCACAGGCTGCTTTTTTATTCTCGCGTAGTAAAACATAAAAATTTCATCAGAAGAAAAAAGCGCTCACAAGAAATGAAATAAAAAGTAAACCCGAGAATGAAGCCTATTAAGCGAGCATACTCGTATGCTGGATTTTAAGTGGTGTCTGCCTGCGATTGATCGTTTCGATGTACTCCGTTGATTTTTCCAGCATAAAACGGTTGGCTTGGCTCTTCTATCGTCAATTTGCAAAACACTCAAACAAACACGCAGGAAAAGTGAACCGAAAATCATAAAAAAAAACTTTTCCAGTTTGGGGCCATTCTGATTTATGAGTGTTATGGCTTATTTGTGTGTTGATTGAACTTCGCTCAACTCAAATGGTTATGGGAACGTGTTGGATCATGGCCAAATCTTCGAGGGCAAACAATGGCAGACTATAGTAAATACTAAATGTATCTAACGGAATCGGAACAATTGATAGTCTTGCCGGACGTTTGAGCAATTATTTTAATAGTTCTTAACGTGGGTCAATAATTCATACCAACTACTATATAGATCAGTTTCACAGTTTTGCTTTGATGCTGCTGTTGCTTTCGCTGAACAATTTCTTTGGTTATTATTTGTAACATGTTATTGACCCACTAAACCTCAGCCTCGGATAAAGAATTTCAATTGAAAAATGTTTGCCTCGAAAATCGGTTTGGCCGATGTTTATAGGTTTGACACAAATTAATTCCGTTCCGCGTCTGACTAATGGCGAGATATATTTTGTTTTGACATGCGATTGATGGGGTGAACAACTAGGGGGTAACAGAAGTCATGCACTCCACGACCTGACCACGCCAATATAATGAATGAAAGCAAAGGAACTGTGTCGAATAACTGGGTGTATGGGCGCCGTTGTGAATGTTGATGAGTGAAAATAAGTAATGCCACATGGACACGGCACTTGACCATGTTTTAGCGGTGCGATAATTTATAACATAACTAGTTGAGTAAGTTAGAGTGAGAGCGGAAGAGCGGGAAAGGCACGAAGCGAAGGCGATTCTATGCACACATAGAATTCCGACCATGACAGGAAATGTCATGGTCGGTGCGGCGAGTGCGGCGAGTGCGGCAAGCAGTCGAAAGAGTTGTCTCATTGACAGCACTAAGCAACGTTTACTCAACGTTAGCATTTGTTGACAATGATGATGATTATTATTACTATTATTATATAATAAATATATATTATTATTATTGAGTGTTGAGCACGATTTCCCGCTCATCAATAATGTCGAAGTCCGCGTCAATGACGAACGTCATTTTACAGATGCAAATGTTTAGACAAGCTCATGTAGTATCTAGATACAATTGATGAGTAGCCCCACACAAATATTCGTGGAAATTACACTTTCAAAAATGTTCTCTACCAATGATGCATATCGATGCAAAAATATGTATAAAACCAATGGCGACGATGGGGTGGGAAAGTCGTCACTACCGCCAAGCGCCTAGTGATGAAGACGAATGTGCAACAATTAAAAGCGGAGGCCGTAACAAAATTTTCCATGTGTATCTTTCTAGCTGTAGCGCTGTGTATCTATGCATCTGTGAATAGGTGGGTATGCTTGTGTTTTGGTGTGGCACTTAAATGTTGAAAAATAGTTTATGTCTTCATTTCTCAGCTCATTTTTAGTGTTTGCTCAACCAAATAACAACAACAACAACTACAACGAAATGTATTTATTTATTTAAATTTTGTACAAACAAATTATTTGCAACAATCGAATTCAGTTGTTGTTATTATTGTTTATTGTTTTTATTTATTTATTATTTTTTTTAAAGATGCTATTCCTGCTTATATATATACGCATCAGTCGTCTAAGATGGCTGGGACATGTAGAGCGAATGGACACCAACGCTCCGGCCCGAAGAGTCTTCGATTCCAACCCGGAGGGACAACGCAGTAGAGGAAGACCTCGCCTTAGGTGGCGCGCACAAGTGGAAGGGGACCTCAACCAACTTGGAGTGCGCAACTGGAGGCAGTTAGCCAAAGATCGCGCTAACTGGAGAGGCATATTGGTTGAGGCCCAGGTCCACCCCGGACTGTAGCGCCGCCTAATTATTATTATTATTATTCCTGCTTATTATTTGACTTTTGAAATTTTTAGGTTTCGTCGGCAAAGACAGCTAGACAGCCAACCAGCCAACCACTCCAATGAAAGCGAGTCAAACGGAGTCGAAGCAAAGTGCAACTGAGAATTTTAAGCGCAATCCCCCAATTGGTTTGTTTGCTTGGTTCAGCATTAAAACTCATAAAATCAAGTTATTGGCTCCTCCCATTCCGACATTCAGCCTTTTTTGTTAGTCCCAGCAATTAGAAAACTGGTTCTTGCGTGATTTTCCTCTAAATATCCTGACTCTGAGCGCCAATAAGTTTATAGCAAGAAGGAAATGGCCAACAAATATTGAGCAAAACACAGCAAAGAATTTTTCATGATTGTAAGTGAAAGCTCATAGAGTTGTTACCATTTTTTCCCACATTGTTATAGAGCGGTTCATGCATAGAGGCGGCCTTCGACAAAATTTCCCGCAAAACGTATTTAAATATTTTACCAGAAATTTACGCAATCCGCCCACTCAAGAAACTAAAAAGTTTCTTACCGAAATACGCCAGTTATAAAATTTTCCAGTTCTTTGCTCTCTCATATAAAACTATTGAATATTTATGGATCTCAAATGTTTGGGTTGCTTGCTAAAATGTCAGTTCTTAACTTACCAAGCCGCCGACGCCGCAGTAAATCGAAAGTGAGACCAATAAGCCGATGTGATTTAAGGCTGATTTCCACTTGAGCGATTTCCAGCAGCCACTCTGGCACAGCCCGCGGCTGCTCTCCTCCATATTCTCTACGCGAACATCCAAATTTTTCAATTTCTCGAGCAGCTCCGTGTTAGCTTCATCGCCCGAGTCGTACTCGCCCATTTTACCTTCTGTTCGCTATTGTGTAACTACGATTTAATAGAATTTAGGTTGTCACTATTCAGACTGGTTTAAACTGTTCTGAGCCATTTAACTAGCGCCCCATTCGGAACTCATTTTGGCACTTGAGTTCACCTATTCGATAGCACCGAGCCACAATCGCTGCGTAGGCGACAATACTGAATATCTCAAATGCCCATGGAATTTATTTTTGTTTAAAAAAAAAAAAATGTTTTTTGATATATTACGGAGTGTATAAAATATATACAAAATATATTATTTTTATTTTTTAATTAAAGAAGAAGAAAAAAACACTCGCATCTGACTCGCTCAGACAGAGGAAACTGACTCAAAAATTCTGCTGGCGAACAAATTTCGAACGCTCCCGCACGCGACGATTTCAACGCGGCGACTGATGAAGAAAATTTCGCATGAAAATCTTCTTGCGGATGAGACTCCGTCGACGCGTCGCTCGCCGCACACGAGTGCGGAAGAGAGAGCACAATCGCCATCGAACGTAAACACAACACGCCGTAGTTCGTTCACGTGCGATTTTAGTATGACCGCCGAGCCAGTTCGACGAACAGGCGTGTGATGGTGTGTTGGTTGCGGTGTGCTTCAACTCATGAAACAACTAAATTTGTGGCAAAACAAGGACTTACGGCGATTGGATGTATATGGCTGTGTTGGGGCTACCACATAACGCTTGTTTACTTACGCCCTCCGAGGTGCCAAACTATCCTCTTTCATCGCAGTGCATCCTTATTCCTCCTCCTATGCTTGTCCATTTAGAGCATTGCCTAACTAAACTTTTAATCAACTATCAAATACACTACCACTGTGTAATGGAGCGCCCCAGGGCTCGCCTTTATAGTCATAGTTTTCCTCATAGCATACCACAGCCTTAACGAAACCATAGAAAGGCATAAAAACATTGCCCACTGCAATTAAGGCGAACCCTTAAACTATTTAACCGCGAACCCTGCAAACTATTTAAAATTCTAAATCCCAATGACAACCCATTTTACAAACATCTCAAGTATAAGTCAATTCGGCTGATCCAACATCCCATATCCGCCCTCGACAGGGTAATAGTATTATGTTGATCCCTTAATAACCCTAACTCTCCCCGATGAACAATATTAATAAACTTCAACCTTACTGGTGTTTCAACTATAACCCAATTGACCTTAGTCTCAGCGCATACCCTAAAAACGACACCGCGAACAAAATCTACCTAACAAAATAACGAACCAATCAAATACACACAGAGACAACGAACCAATCAAATATGGACTTCTACCACCTTACACATCCGTTCTATACGCCGAAATAGCCATACTCGAAGCAATTAGTCTCATCAAAAACAATAAGGGCAGATACATATTCTGCTCCGATTCCTTATACGCACTTAACGTCATCGCCAACACCAACAACCAGGACTCTTAACAGGTCTCTTTTGATTCACTACAATCCAAAAATAAAACTTGTGTGGGTCACAGGGCACAGTAATATTAAAGGTAACGAAGCCGCCGACACGTCAGCCAAATTTCCTTAAAGTCTGCCTTTATTATATACGGTCAATTACAATCTATTATCCAGTCATCAATGTCTGCTCAGTCGAACCTCACAATGGTACCAGTCACACTCTACATCAGATTCCTCAGACCCCCTCAACACCCTGAACCAAACAAATCGCATTGCTAAGGCTACGCCTAGGACATACTAGATTCTAGACTCACACTCCAACACTACATAGACAGGTCCAAGTCGAATAATTGCGCGCTCTATAATAAACCACTTGCCTCTAATCTTGTTCATGTCCTAAACGATTGTCCAGTTTTAGAACCTTCCAGAAAACGTATCCTTACGAACACCAACCCAAGAACCTTACTGGGCAAACCCACTACAACGAATATTGAGACTTTAATTAGGTTCTTAGAACACGCACACGCACACGCACATATTTACCACAAGATATAAACCATAAGATCTCACATTAAATTCATAAAGTCACACATATTGTACTTGTAATCTTAATCGAACCTGTAAATAATTAATATAACCCAATGTATTATAAATAATAACACGCACTGCACTCCCCCACAAACATTTTGTAGCCGAGGGCCAAATTGGCAGTGCTACGTATTCCATTCCTTTGTATTCGTTTTAAGTTCACTTAAGATTAGTAATATTAATAAATAAAATAAATAAATAAAATAAAAATTTGCTTTAATAAATTAGAAGAAAGTATATATATATTTAAGAGCGATAGGTGCACATGAAGTGCACACGATTGACCATAGTTCTAAGTAAATAACTCAGAACTACCATCATTTTACGCCTAATTTATTGAACAAAATTTTGCCAAAAAGGAAAAAATAAATAAAAGTAAACACAAAGAGCAAAGAAAAGGCCAAGACCATATAAGTTGGAGTCGTCGTTGAGCACATCGTTGACAGGAGCAACTGGAGCAGTATTAACGTTTAAATCAGCGTTATCTGCGATTATCTGCGATGCCAAATTAATGTTGTCAAACGACGTTCCCGAGGAGCAACAGGGCTCCGACGACGGTCTCTCACTCTGGTCGCCGACTGTTGATGCCACATTATCCTCCAATCCTCGCTGCTGTTCCGGCGGTGGCGATGTCGGCATAACATCCAATTTAGTTATGGCGGTACTTGCTACAGTCGATGTTGCTGTTCCATCTGGACCTGTGGACGAGTTATCTGGCGCCGGTTGACCTGTGGCTTCGCGGCGCGGATTTCCTGTTTCTTCGTCGTCAAACGACGTTCCCGAGGAGCAACAGGGCTCCGACGACGGTCTCTCACTCTGGTCGCCGACTGTTGATGCCACATTATCCTCCAATCCTCGCTGCTGTTCCGGCGGTGGCGATGTCGGCATAACATCCAATTTAGTTATGACGGTACTTGCTACAGTCGATGTTGCTGTTCCATCTGGACCTGTGGACGAGTTATCTGGCGCCGGTTGACCGGTGGCTTCGCGGCGCGGATTTCCTGTTTCTTCGTCGTCAAACGACGTTCCCGAGGAGCAACAGGGCTCCGACGACGGTCTCTCACTCTGGTCGCCGACTGTTGATGCCACATTATCCTCCAATCCTCGCTGCTGTTCCGGCGGTGGCGATGTCGGCATAACATCCAATTTAGTTATGGCGGTACTTGCTACAGTCGATGTTGCTGTTCCATCTGGACCTGTGGACGAGTTATCTGGCGCCGGTTGACCGGTGGCTTCGCGGCGCGGATTTCCTGTTTCTTCGTCGAATGCTATAAGTACAGGGTGTTTGCAATGCTCGATGCGCACACAAAGCCTTTTCAATTTGTTTTGACCATCCTTGTCCGAATTCTGATTTTGGCTAACAATTTTTGAATTCTCGCATTGCTCCGGGGAAGGACTGCGTCCCCGCTTTAATCGATACTGTGCCGGCGGTGGCGATGTCGGCATAACATCCAATTTAGTTATGGCGGTACTTGCTACAGTCGATGTTGCTGTTCCATCTGGACCTGTGGACGAGTTATCTGGCGCCGGTTGACCGGTGGCTTCGCGGCGCGGATTTCCTGTTTCTTCGTCGAATGCTATAAGTACAGGGTGTTTGCAATGCTCGATGCGCACACAAAGCCTTTTCAATTTGTTTTGACCATCCTTGTCCGAATTCTGATTTTGGCTAACAATTTTTGAATTCTCGCATTCTTCCGGTGAAGGACTGCGTCCCCGCTTTAATCGATACTGTGCCGGCGGTGGCGATGTCGGCATAACATCCAATTTAGTTATGGCGGTACTTGCTACAGTCGATGTTGCTGTTCCATCTGGACCTGTGGACGAGTTATCTGGCGCCGGTTGACCGGTGGCTTCGCGGCGCGGATTTCCTGTTTCTTCGTCGAATGCTATAAGTACAGGGTGTTTGCAATGCTCGATGCGCACACAAAGCCTTTTCAATTTGTTTTGACCATCCTTGTCCGAATTCTGATTTTGGCTAACAATTTTTGAATTCTCGCATTGCTCCGGGGAAGGACTGCGTCCCCGCTTTAATCGATACTGTGCCGGCGGTGGCGATGTCGGCATAACATCCAATTTAGTTATGGCGGTACTTGCTACAGTCGATGTTGCTGTTCCATCTGGACCTGTGGACGAGTTATCTGGCGCCGGTTGACCGGTGGCTTCGCGGCGCGGATTTCCTGTTTCTTCGTCGAATGCTATAAGTACAGGGTGTTTGCAATGCTCGATGCGCACACAAAGCCTTTTCAATTTGTTTTGACCATCCTTGTCCGAATTCTGATTTTGGCTAACAATTTTTGAATTCTCGCATTGCTCCGGGGAAGGACTGCGTCCCCGCTTTAATCGATACTGTGCCGGCGGTGGCGATGTCGGCATAACATCCAATTTAGTTATGGCGGTACTTGCTACAGTCGATGTTGCTGTTCCATCTGGACCTGTGGACGAGTTATCTGGCGCCGGTTGACCGGTGGCTTCGCGGCGCGAAATTCCTGCTGATTCGTCTAATGCTTCAGCTGTAGCGTCTGTGTCACCACAATTATTAGCTGCTTTAGTCTCCGGCGGCAAATTATAGTCCGAATTCTTCTTTGAGTTAGCATCAGTTGAATTGTCCGAGTGTGACGGTGAAGGGGTTCGTGCACGCCTTAATGGTTGCGACGACGGCGGTGGTGATGGATGTACCTTTTCAGGCGCTGGTGTTATATCGTCATCAGTTGGGTCCACCATTTATTATTGTGAAAAATACGCTTGTTTAAAATATTAAACGCAAAGTTCTGGCCGAACCTCAAAGCGATCAGAACGATTTTGACGAACAAATTCAAGCAAAGGCTTACGAAGCGAAATACTAATGTTGCTTAGCAGTCTCGATTATGTCAGTTAGAGCTAAGCAATCACCAAATCAAAATAAGAAATTTCGACAAACCCCAAGCACATCTGATGAATTGGAAATTGGAAAATTATCGGTCCCGGTCGAGATGAGTCACCCTCGCTATTGTCCGCCAACAGCATTTCCTTAGCATCATATTGTGATTATCGTAACAAATATGTACTAGAGAGATGTATGATTAGATGATAATTAATTCAATGGCAAATCGCATATCGAAACTGGTGCCGATTCTCAAAATTATCAGAGATTTCTATAATTTTAGAGTTTTTTTGTTCCATCAGTGATTTCAGTGCATAGAAACTGCGATCCCAAATCACTGGTAAAATAATTTTCCTAAATTATTAGCAGAATTCGTTTTCCAAATGGGAGTAAGCATTTTCCCTCTCGAGCCGTTTAGCGTCAGTACAATAATGTAGGAGAATAAAGCGAATCAAAAGTTCTTAATGAACTGCTGATGTGCGAAATTGTTGCTTGTTACAACAACAACAACGAACTTTATTTTCCAACTAATTTACTCACTTTTATCGGTAATACTTATTTATTTTATTGTTTTTAGACGCATTCGATGCAATACTGTAATGACCCATAAATGCCGGCTCTCCACCAAATCGCCAGTGTCGTCAGGAACATTAACGTGACTCTGGGCCTACTCCATCCACAATCCACTAGAAAGGCAGAAAGCTATTCACGCTGCAACATTCCATTTGTTTTTTTCTTATTTGAATATCTGAGATCAAAAACCAGGCAGACCTGGCGCCAAATAAGGTGAGTCAGCTCGACCAGTTCGAAGGCTTGCATGCTTCCCTCCACGATGTACTGCGCCTTGCCAGCTTTTCAACCTTGACAGTTCCCCCGAAGCAAATAACAACAATGTCCTTTTTCTTTTTTCAGTGTTTTCGTTCGTCCTTTGAAATATAATTTTATTTAGGCGAGTAGTGCTAAGGCGACTGCATTGTGCATGTGACGTGCTTCGCAGCAATTTGGTAAGACGCTGCTCGCCTTTCCCAACTTTCATCAAATTATTTGTTGCCTTCAGATCATTTCAGTTGCAATGCACTTGGCTTACCGCACTTGGCTTGTAGAAGCTCTATTAATTGGCTATCAAAAGTTAGACCTGCATTAAATAATTATGAAATTGCTTGGCCAGGAGAAAAGCGAGCGAGGTAAGTCGGAGCAAACCACGTGATTGAACCGAACTGTTGCCCGCGATTTGGTTCGAGGTCAGTTGCTAGGTTCGTTATGCTGATCATTTAAGAGAAAGTCATTAAATCTTCTATCTTGCAGCTTCTTTGCTGGAGAGTTTGGTTCCAGTCATCCACAACACATTTATGATTTCTCAAAGGCTATCTATCTATCACGAGTACACTCATCAAGCTTACCGTGGCACAGTTGGCGGACGACTGCCATGGCATCAAATCTTCTCAAGACTTAATGTCCTTTGTGTCTGGCACAGCAAAAATATGAAACGAAATCACACACACACCCATAACCCAAGCTTCCACCACGTTCAAAGGCATGCGTAACCAGGATTTAAACATTTTACGCAACTTTCTATGGCGTCGGCACTGCTGGGCGCGTAGAGCCACGCTGAGTGACGCGACGCTTTGTCGGTGCGACAATTCTCTCTATTTTCGTGCTGCTTGGTGCTGCTTTATGTGCTTACGCATAGATAATAATTATTATTAGCGTTGTTGACAATGGCAACGTATGACATGCAGCGGATTGTGGATTTCACAAGTGTTCATGTGCATTGCATGCACAGTTGTGTCGCCACGTCATCAGTGCGCCCCCAAGTCATAAATCTAGCATGTTGCCAAGCGACAAATCTGACTGAGTTCGCATTACAATTGAGTGGATTGGATGCATGTTTCCGTTTGTCACTGGTATTATTTGCAATTACGCAAATGGAATTGCGGTGAAAGTATCTAAGGATTTTTCGTTTTTATAGCCTTTGTCTTTAATCTGAAGTAAATGGCTTCCAATTCGGTGCACTCGTATCGTTGATTCATGCTTTGTGTTGCACTTACGAGTACATTTGTGTCTTTATGACTGACACTGTTTCAGTTATGTGCCAACAGTAACAACATCGTGTACAAAATTAATATTACTCAACATACCACATCTTTATTTTAATCACACTGATTCTCAGATTTTCTATAGCCAAAAAAATGAACAAACGAAAAAAATATATAAAAAATAAAATATATAAAAAATAAAATAAATAAAATTAAAAAAATTTTAATTTGTGAAAATCTTTTTTTGGCTGCGTTTCAAAAATAATTTTCACGCAGCATTGCCCTTGCGCTGAGATGTGCTGCTTTATGCTATTAACCATCCATGGCACTCGTCCGCCTGAGTCATTGGGCTTCAGCAACAACAACAACAACAACAACAATAAAGTGTCAATCAACACCGCGCCACTGTTTGTTGTGCTTGCTGTTTTCGACGCGGCTATCAACATCGTCGACTCCGCCCCAGGGTGGGTGGGGAGGGGGCACGCATCGGGGTTCTTTCTTTCAAAATTGAACATGTCAACAGAACATCACCGAAAATCATTTAATAAATGTCGCTGTCACAAATGACCGCAAAATCTAATTAATCACCTACACAGAAGGTATGACTGACATGCGACTGTGTGCCTTTGAAATGTTATCTAGTGCATAGTTTAGCGCCCCATGGCTACTGCTGAGAGTTTCGAAATTTTCAAAGCGCTTTTTAAATTTTTTACAATTTACCACCAGTCTCACCATTCATCATATAGTTAAGCGTTGATCCTTAATGCATCTATTAGTAGCTCTATGGTTCATCAATTTGATCCTTGAACTGGTACATTCGCTCTGAAAAGCGCTCTTCAAGTTTGTGTAAGCACAGACAATAACACTTGTATAGACTGACATACGATCGTGCAGTTTAATTGTGATCCATCTATATATATAAAATTGGAAGTATGTTTGTTTATTTCTCCGTTATGGACGCCGAAACCGTGGTATCGATTTTGATAAAATTTTTAGGAAATGTCTATAATAGCCTTTAGATGATTACTGCGAATTTTGGTGCGAAAAGATCGTCGAATTCGCTAAATAATAAGAACAACTCAATTTTCAGATGCTTCTCAAACTGCACAAATACAAATAAAGCACCGGCAGTGCTGCTCAAACTGTACAATCTCGAAGTATTCAAATATTCGAATGAAAAAAATCAAATATAAAAAGTGAAGTATACGAACTGCCACCCAAAAATTCAAATACTGGAAGATCAACGAGAATATTGCAGCAGTAGACAGAGCGAAGAGCTGCTGCAACATCCGATGAGCGCGACGCACGCGAAGGCAGCAGCACGCAGGGCCCCTGCTAGTCATTTCATAAACATCAAACTACATTCCTTCCCAATCCATGATCACCTACCAAAACTACTCGGTGCCTAAAATCATCAAACCTGTACAATTAACTATAAATAAAAATAAAAAAACCATTAAACCCACACACACATTATAAAATAGCTTAAGGCCTTAGTTGCTGCAGCTAAATTAAGTTTATTTATAATTTTTACATTATATGTGAACTGTCTACATATTCTGATTTTCTTATTGAATATTATGTATACTCGCTTGTGCTTGGTCAGCCAATTTTGCTGGAATGTGCTCGACAATTGTATTGGCGTATGCGTTGGTAATCTTACCACCTAGAAACCTAGAAAACACTAGGCGTGCTATTTTCCCGATTCCTCCACATTTCTCTATTAACGCAGGCAGCTCCTCAATAGAGGACTTTTCTAGAGCATTTAACAGAGACTTGAGAATATTGTTGATGAGGTCTGTTTCCTGGTACATCAACATGTTGCATAGTGGCCCCACAATGTACTCCATTGTGTCGTTGAATGAAGTGATGAGATTAGTGCTTGCAATATTGCTGATAATCCAGGCCGCTTCAGATCAATACCAAAGCGGAATTAACGATTACTTGCCAAATGCAATCGCCGTCTTAGCTGCTATTTTTTTTACTGTGAATGTAAAGTCGCAAATCGCATGTGGCATCAGTCATTGCAGATATTTCGATAATTTTTGCTGACTAGTTCCAACAGTGATTTCAAATAGAAACTGCGATCGATAATCACCAAAATCACTGATTTAAAAAAAAGAATTGCAAAATCGCTCATCACTAGCATGCGCTTCGACTTTGAGTCTGGCTTTATTTAGTGTGAAATTTACACGCGCATATTTCGCATACATTTTCGTAAGCTAAACTAAATCTGCAAGGTCGGTTTGAGTTTTTCGCCTGAATTCAAATAAAAACGAACGGTAATTATGTAGTGGGTACTAAAATGTTTTAATTAATAATAATTAATAGAACCAGCGATAAATGTATCCTAATTTATATTGCTGTGCCACATAGAAGCGGCGCATTATTTTTGTTTTGTTTTGTTTTGTTACAGGAGAATGCAATTCCTATTGGCAGGAGATTTTATTAATGCTCAGCTAGAGAATATTGCTCTAAGTCCCGCACAAGGTGGCAAATACTTTCATAACCTAACATAAGAAGCGAAAAGCCGCACTAAGTTGACTTCCATCTTTGGCTCTGCTTAATTTCTGCTTCAAATTTCATAGAGCCAGTAGAGAAAAGCTATCTAACTAGCTAAGTTATTCCAAATAACCGGGAACTTCATAATTCATCTTAGATCTTTCATTAATGGCGATTCGTAAATGCTGAACTTCATATTTTTATAGATACTCGTGCGACTAACAAAAGTTATCTGCACTGGTGATGGGAGTAAACAGTTTCTCTCTCGAGCCGCTTACCGACAGTACAATGGTGTAGAAGAATAAAGCGAATCAAAAGTATTTAATGGATTATAATACTATAATACTTATTTTATTATTTTATTATATTAGACGCATTCGATGCAATAGTGCAATGGCCCGTAATGCCGGCTCTCCACCAAATCGCCAGTGTCGTCAGGAACATTAACGTGACTCTGGGCCTACTCCATCCACAATCCACTAGAAAGGCAGAAAGCTATTCACGCTGCAACATTCCATTTGTTTTTTTCTTATTTGAATATCTGAGATCAAAAACCAGGCAGACCTGGCGCCAAATAAGGTGAGTCAGCTCGACCAGTTCGAAGGCTTGCATGCTTCCCTCCACGATGTACTGCGCCTTGCCAGCTTTTCAACCTTGAAAGTTCCCCCGAAGCAAATAACAACAATGTCCTTTTTCTTTTTTCAGTGTTTTCGTTAGTCCTTTGAAATATAATTTTATTTAGGCGAGTAGTGCTAAGGCGACTGCATTGTGCATGTGACGTCCTTCGCAGCAATTTGGTAAGACGCTGCTCGCCTTTCCCAACTTTCATCAAATTATTTGTTGCCTTCAGATCATTTCAGTTGCAATGCACGTGGCTTACCGCACTTGGCTTGTAGAAGCTCTATTAATTGGCTATCAAAAGTTAGACCTGCATTAAATAATTATGAAATTGCTTGGCTGAAAAGAAGCGAGCGAGTTAAGTCTGAGGGAACCGACGATTTGGCTTGCAAATATTTTCTGACCTACGTCAAAGTATTAAGAAATCAGCTGTCAAAAAAGGGTGAGAAAAAATTGGGTCGATCGCATAAATCCCAAAATGGCATTTCATCACAACACTTCATTCGCCTCGCCACACACACCTACCGGCAAAGTCCATACTGGCAGTGGCTGTGGCTGTTGCGGCAAGCGGCTTTCCAACGCGACACTTCGCGTGTTGCATGTTGTTTGATGTACGACGCCCTGCACCCTGACGGCAAGCCAAGTGACCAGCGACGTACAACACAATTTCCTTTATTGGCCCCGTGTCGTGAAAGTGCCACGCTCTGTTGGCAACGGAACGTAACGCCGTTCAGCACGTGAGCGGACGCATTGGTAACTGTGATTCGAGCACGACCTGGTTGGATTTATTGGATACATAGATACATTTTGCAGTTCGCATTCTCAGTGTGCGCGCATTAAAAATGTAAACATTCTTATGAGGCCTTCAATGTACAAAAAATCGAACCGAACTCCACCCAAAGTGAGAATTGACGATTGGAAAAATTGCACAAGGTAGGAAAATGCTGATAGAAGAGATACATAGATAATGGGAGCAGCACAGAACTAAGAAAGCTGCTGCTACAACCTACAGGAATGGAGTGCTAGCTGCCTTAAAGGAGAGTTGTAAGCGCTTCGACGGATATTAGCCAAGGGGCAAGGATTAGTTAATCTTATGCCACAGATTACATTGTAAATCTCACCGTTGCTACGAAGACTACTTCGAATAAAGCGAATGTCGCTGACCTCTACGGTACGTATTCGAATGGCGAAAAACACTGTCTAAAGTGGCAGAGAATTATTACCCGTTATATATAAAAATCGACAGCGACTCAATTTATGGCCGCCTTAAATGCAAGGAACAGTTTTGCGTTGCATTTGCAGTGGTGCACAAATTTCAAAACTCAAGCTGGCATCGATTTGAAATTCGTCAAAAATCAATCAATTTTCGAGGCCTGTAGAATGGGACAGCCGCTTGCCGGTTGATTGATGTACTACACCCCTCCTCGATGTTTGTGCGAATCACTCGAGCATTTTAAGGAATCGCGTGCTGGCAAGCGGCCAAAAGGCAGTGAATGAATGAGAAATATGCGCTTTCGAATTAAACAAGCAAGCACAAAATTAAGAAATCACACATTGTCGGGGCCGTGGTCGGGGCCGGGATGACAAATAACTCGCGACATTTTTATTGAGCATGCATTGTTTCATAATATTCTAAGTCCACGACACTTGAAAGAGATTCCGTGTTATGAATTTTAGGTTCCGCTTTGATTGTGCTGTCATGTAGTTTGGTTGGCAACGCTTCTTTTGCCACCGCCATCGCCAACACCATTAGCATTGGGGCTACTCACGTTCTCGACGCTATCGTTCAACTTTTTGGTGGAATTTTTAGTGAACTTTTTATTTATTTATTATTTTTTATGCCATTTCCAAGGATAATTTTTTTTTCCTTTTACGAAACTGCGACAATATATAAAAAATATATAAAAATAAATTATTACAACACATATCACTAAATCATACTGGCTCACGAAAAATGCGACTAGTTATATCCAACGTTGCTGGTCAGGTGAAAAGTACATATGTACAACTGCAAGAGGAAACAACCACTGCTACCAGAAATAGTTCCTTTGTGGTGAATTTTTCATAATGAGAAGCTATGCCTCGGTAGCTTAGCGTAAGTGCAGTAAGTTTGCCGTTCCAGAAGTCGTGGGTTCGTACCCCACTAGAGCATTGCGACAAACCTTTCTAATTTTCTCGAATTCTTAATTCCTTCTGCTTCTAAAAAAATGAATTAATTAATAATATTCTACAAGTATACATATAATAAAATCATAGACTACGCACGCATCGCGTAAGTGGCACTTATTGCATTCAAAATCGAATTACTCAGAGATAAGAAGCTTTAGGTAGCGTTTATGTCATGAAAGTCGACCTAGAGGATCAAAAATATTAATTTGTAATTAAAATGAAATAACTTTTTGTAAAAATTGTTGAAATAAATATTTTTACAAACATAAACACAGCACAATGAGAAACTCTTTCGGTTTCAGGCGTAGATTTGTAAGAAAGATGCTATTCGCAGTTATACGCGGCTACTTTTCACCGAGTGCACTCGTTGAGCTGGCAGCAATGTGAAACAATAACTCGCCGATATCAACGCGTCGACTGATGAAGAAAATGTCGCATGAAAATCTTCTTGCGGATGAGACTCCGTCGACGCGTCGCTCGCCGCAAACGAGTGCGGAAGAGAGAGCACAATCGCCATCGAACGTAAACACAACACGCCGTAGTTCGTTCACGTGCGATTTTAGTATGACCGCCGAGCCAGTTCGACGAACAGGCGTGTGATGGTGTGTTGGTTGCGGTGTGCTTCAACTCATGAAACAACTAAATTTGTGGCAAAACAAGGACTTACAGCGATTGGATGTCTATGGCTGGGTTACTTACGCCCTCCGAGGTGCCGAACTATCCTCTTTCATTGCAGTGCATCCTTATTCCTCCTCGTATGCTTGTCCATTTCGAGCATTGCCTAACTAAACTTTTATATAGACACTTTTAATATATGTACTTAAAGCAGTGTAGTCAACCAGTAATAAGATCCTAATGACCTCTACCACCAAGCCCAGAGATTTTATCTTCAGTGTATATTGTAACTGGTACATACAAGACTGAAAACAAGAAATACACTATGCTAGGTCCAAGGATCTGCGCAGCCCCCTACTGTTGCTGCGAAGGCGTTGAACTTAGATTATAGTTGGCAAGCTACGTTGGCAGCCATTAGACTTAGGCGGCAGTGTCATGGATTAAACCGTTAGTTGGACACGCCACCATTCCGGAGAATAGCCGATAGTAACGCACTTAAAGCGAAGACACGCCATTTTGAGACTTTGTTGAATTCCACAAGCGGAGCGGCAAGAGTTTCATGGTTCCTTAGGCATATGAACCACACCCCCGTACACACACACACACACGCGCAGCAGTAGCCCATAGAAGTTCCTGGTGTTCCTAATGCAAAAAAATAAAACACAATTACATGAAGCGCAAATAATATAATAGAGATCTGACCCGATCTGATCTTTATAAACGAAATTCTATCTTTCATACAAAGTATAGAGAACAAAATGTGTAATGTACATACATATAAAGAATAATAACTGACTAAATTTGTGATGACGTACAATTTGGATTGTTACAGATACGTGAACAAACATTGTTTACTATTGATATTGTATTTATAAATGGTAAATTAATCAATAATTTGAGAAAAATGTGAGTGACAAATGAAGTCCACAACGCCGACAAATGTGCGCGTAACGATGCGTTTAAAAGAACAAATCTGAAATCACAAAAATGATTGGATTATTACAAAATTCATATCATTTCGATTGGGATGAATACAGTGAATGGATGATGCGTGAATGTAATGGATGATGGAAATGTGAGGTGAACAAAAATAAAATGGTTGCAAATATGAAGTGATATTGTAATACTCTTCACGCCGAAAAGCGCTTTAAAAATCCATATGGAAATGCAAACCTTCTGTCTATGGCGTTGTACAGATAAGACTAAACAATATAATACACTTCAGAAAAACCTGGTCTGAGCTCAATAGGATAGATAAATAAAAATAATTTTCTCCTTCCTAAAAACTTTGCTCCTTATAAATTTAATCTAAAAACTTAGTATAGTAGAGCCGAAGCACTAGTAGCTAGTGCTCTTTATAATTAGTTAGTAATAAGTATAATTATCTCGAGTAATGTATTACAATTAAGTTTAATAAATTAAAAAAAAAAAAAAAACAAATTTTATAAGAATTTTAGGTAGACCCATGGGTATCAAAATAATATAGTAATCAAAAACGCAGATACTTTTTATATAACATAACATAATTTTTAGTTTGTGTCTACGTTTCGCAGGGGAGATCTGCCTTTGCTCAGCTTGTTTGTGGCGGCCGGGCGGAAAGTCTTTTCTAGTTATATATGTTTTAACGGTTAAAGTCTCCGATGTCGCTCTCACTTTGTTACAAACTTAAAGTACTATTCTCTGCGTGAAGAGTAAAGGAAATGTATGAATTCTACGCTACTGCAGGCAATGCCTGAGAAAACAAAACTTCCGCACCAAAAATAAAGCCCATACAATTTTGAAGTTTCTCCGGAGGGCATAAACAAATAAACGATGCATTACGTTCGAAGATTGATGTGTGTTCATATGAGGGGGGTTTCAGTTGAATCTGGCTTGAATGCATTAATTTATACGTTTTAAGACATCCAAACTCTTATGAGGTCTTCAATCAAACTGCGCCTATGCAATTGTAAGATCTAATGATGAACGATAAATCGAGTTGGTCTATGAACGACAGGACTCACTTTGGTCCTGTAGGTCGAACGGCAAATCGTCATCATCGCCGTGTATGTCGAGTGTATCGCCAAGTTCATGTATGTTAGAATCATCGCTCACCACATCGACATTCTGCGGTTCCTTCGGTTTTGTGTTTGCAGCAGCAACTGGCTCAGTATTAACGTTTAGATCAGCGTTATCTGGTTTTGGCGATTCGATTGCCGTTTCTGATGTCGCATCTATTTTACTAAACGATGCCAAATCAATGTTATCAAACGATGTTTCGAAAGAGCTAAAGATCTCCGACGACGGTTTCTCGCTCCGTTCGCAGTCGGCTGATACAACATACTCCTCCAAGCCATTGGAACGTAGAGTCAATGAGGAGGATGTTTCTTTTGAGTTATTTTTCTCCTGACTTCCAGTTACCGGAACATCTGATTTTGTTATGGGCGTGGCGGTACTTGGTGCAGGAGAAGTTGATGTTTCAACTGGACCTGTTGACGAGTTACCCGTTGTCTTGTTCTCGTCAGTTGTGGTTGAGTCCGCCGATTGTGATATCTTTATTTTCTTTTTATCCGATGATCCTAACTCGTCTTTGGGCGAAGCAAAGCTTTGATTGGCACTCTTAAGTTTCGGTGACAACGGCTGGTTTTTAGAGCTAGCCTCAATTACTGTTGGACAGTTTGTGCTCGAAACAGTTGCTTCTCTCGCATTCTGTTCAGATTCCGACTCCGCGTTTTCAAAGGTCGACGGCTGCTGTTCTTGTGGCTCCTTGAGCGATGGAGGAGACGACTTTGTTGGAGTTGTCAACAAACTCGAAGCGTTGGACTCCTTGTTTATATTTGATGATTCGAGAGTGCAAGACTTTGGGGAAAATAGTGCCGGTGGTGACGCCACCTTCGGCGGTGGTGGTGGTGATTTGAGTGCTGAGCGGCTCGGCTTTGGCTCCTCGTCGTCTTTCACGATTTTTAAAATGGCGCACTTTGTCACTGTGGAATTGCCTAGTGAACTTCTTGGGTTGGGGAGCTCGTTGGGCACTGAAGTATATACGTTGTGATCAGAATCAGTAGATTACCTATTCAAAAATTATTAATATTACCAATATATTCATCACCTTCCTCTTGGTCGACGTCATTGATGCGCAAGCGTGCCATGTCACTCAGTGGCAATTGGGCGCCCGAAAGTCGTGTCCCTTTGCTAGATCGTCGTGAACCGCTTGCCTTATCACTGGACTCACGTTTTTTGCGATGTTTCTTAGCCGATGATGGTGACGATGTCGATGGTACCAACAATGGTGGTACTGTGAAGAGTGCCTGCTCAGAGGCAACACACTCGACAACTTTGCCATTTTCGACCTTCGTTAGTCGTGTGGGCACTGTATTCGCGCTATGGCACGCCGGCTGACCAATTATTTCGACGGCTTCGCGGAACGAAACTGATAAATTGGGACGGCGTGCTTTGCGTGCACGGTCCTCTGTTGCTTCGAATGCAACGGCAATTGGATGTTTGCAACGCTCCATGCGCACAAAGCTGCGAAATACTTTAGAGCCAAATTGCTTCTCCAATTTTGACCGCTCATTTATCGTTAGCAATTGCCTCCTAGACGGTGTCAACGCTGTCATTGGCGGCGACGTCAATTTACGGTACGTGCTACCGCCGAGTTTTGGCGATTTTAATGTAGAAATTTTGAAGTGCATTGGCCCCGGTGAACCAAGCGGTTTTTTAGGGGCCGGGGATGTAAGCTCGTTCGGGACCTCGCTCATTTTGCGCTTTTGTCCACTGTTGATTTTTGGCAGTGTCAACGACTGCACAGGCGGCATATTATCATTGTCCTTTACCAATTCTGGTTTTCCACCAGCAACCTTCGTTTCCAATTGTTCTGTGTTTTTGTACTCATTTGATTTTAAACGCTTTATGCGCACACAGACATTTTTCAATTTCACAGTTTCCTGGTCATTCTTAGTTGCTTTAGTCTCCGGCGCCTTACTTTTACCGTTTAAATTATTGTTTAGCATAATTTCATCATCAAATTGCTTCTGCTGAGCCTTTGTTTTGGTCAAACAGTTTCTGGCACTCTGTGCGGACAAATAGTCGTCCGAATTCTGTTTTTTTTGGCTATAAATTGTTTCTTCCTGCAGTGATAGGCGCTTTACACGCACTATAGGATGCTTGGCGAGCACGCTGATTGTTCCACCATCTTTACCATTAGTAGAATTGTCCGAAGTAGGAGAACTCGATGACGGGAACATAGGCAACGAGTGTGCCGGTGATGAAGACCGTGCACGCTTTAAAGGCTGCGGCGACGTCAGCGCTGGCGATGGACGCACTTTTTCAGGCGCCGGTGTTCTTTTCACTACATCGAATGGGTCCGCCATTTGTAAGACTGAAACAACAGGGCTGCT
Source organism: Cacoxenus indagator (assembly GCA_035041755.1). Taxonomy (NCBI): domain Eukaryota; kingdom Metazoa; phylum Arthropoda; class Insecta; order Diptera; family Drosophilidae; genus Cacoxenus; species Cacoxenus indagator. The sequence goes on along the minus strand of JAWNKX010000220.1, from coordinate 278,458 downwards.
TTAATGCAAGCTAATAAACACCGCAATGGCATCTGCCCTCACCTCGCCGAGCGATTGTTTCGTAATGTTGCCGACTTAAAATTTCCTAATGCCGGCGGTTAGTCTGTAATTAAGACGAGAAAAATGAAAATCACAATTCTTCAAATTGATCTTTTTTTATACTAAAGTACATTTTATAAAGAAATACAACAACAACACGCCGCGTCTCAAAAAGCACGAATTACTCCATTTCTATTAACACGCTCTTTATATCGCCCTCTCGCTCACGCTTGGAGAAATTGCAAAGCGAAGTATCCGGCAAAGGGCGCCAATCGCGAAATACATAGCAAAATCGCTACACTCTTTTGGACAATCTTACCCTTTGTTGTTAATTCTTAATTTGCACTTACTTAATGGCATCCTTTTCTATAGTATTACACAATTTTGTTTTAACTTTATGCTTAACACACTACCACTTAAAAGTATTTCACAAAAAAAAAAAAAAATATATCTACTGGTATATAAGCCCTGCGAAAAACTTTCGACGCCGCGGACGAAATAATAGTGTTGGATTGGTCAAGAACAGCAAACTGTAATATAGGGGTACGCTACTAGCACAATGCTTATTTAAATTAAACCATTTTACACTCGAAATGAATTTCTTTAACGGCTATTGTCTAATAAATTTGTACTACTCACCAATCAATTGTGAGACATTCAAAAACTGACATAAAATAGATCGACAGCACACTTAAAAAGCGTTTAAATAACTAAATGACCACAAATTTATAGCTGTGCTGCCAAGACGTACTCAAATATTGTGTGTTGGTTTGAGCGGCATGAACCGTGTTGAAAAGTGACTCGGAACAATGCAGATAACAACACTGTTTAAGCAGTTTGTCTGAGAAGGAGAGGATATAAAAAGAAGGAAGCAGAAACGAAAAAAGACTTACTCGTGTATTAAAAAATAATAAAAGTTAAAAGTTTTATAAGTAATGGGCGAACAGCAGCCAGCACGACGACATTGTAAACAACCGTTTAATTGTGAGTAGTAATAATAAACGCAAAGAACGACAACCAAGCACCAATCATTTGAGCAATGTTTGCCTCATCACCCCAACTCGGGTGGTTTACTTATTTTGTAGTGTTCACGATGACGGCATCAGAACTACGAGAGTGGCAGCGCAAGGCGATAATCCAAAGCGAATGCGAGAATTACTTTAACATGCGAATATATACCACACGTGAACGGCGCCAACAACTACGTCAACTCAGTTTACAGCGAGGGCGTTCAAATGTTTGCGAGACTCTTGTACGCTCTGCTTTGGACGCAGCCATAAACCAACATGGACTGCACCTGCGGAGGCCGCGTCCAGACGATGAGATGTTGGAAGGCGAAGTCGAAGTCACAACGAGTGGTCCGCCCGCGCAACGGTCGCGTTTCAGCGCCAGCATTAGCAGCAGCAACAGCGGGGACAGTAACAGCAGTAGCATCGGCAGCAGCAATAATGTTGATCCGAATGCGACTGAGAGAGTGAGTGGAACTGCGAATGTAATCAATGTACCACCGGAAGATGCACCCGAAGAGCGTGTTTTCTATGCCATATGCCAGAATGAGGCATTACGTTATGGACTACAACGCGATACGTAGAATGTGTAATGTGGACGAATTGTGCCAGTAGATGTTGTAAACAGCGTCTGACTCGTAAAGTATATTCTGAGTTAAGTGGTACTGAGAGTATGGATAGTTCCCGGACAAGGATCATCAGTAGCAACTTCGACAAGAACCAGTTACCGACGTCGTTTGCATTTTACGTAGACCCCGTCTACAAGATAAATTTCAACTGTTTTTCATTTCGAGTAGTTGTACGCAAAGTAGACCTTTGCTTTTCTACACTCTATGGGCCAAACGCATTTCAATAACTGATTTTTTATTTTTTTTTATTTTTTTGTGGTTGACAAAACCGCGGATGTCCCTATTAACGAATTAGTTACGTATTATACGTAATCGTGAAGTTGAAAAAAAAAGCCCAATGAACAAAAACTTCAAGTTCTCTTGGGCAATTTCATTTTAATAAATCTTTCAGTGAACAATGCAAGTCATTACTACTTAAGATATGGTTGGATTTTATAGAAATAATTGCTTTTTTTTATCTAATGCGTTTTCCAAAATTGTAATATTCGCGCCAAAGCATTCATTTGCGCAATCCTCATTAAGAGTGTGCAGCTATGCAGTAAATAACGTTTGCCTGCAATGGATTCTGCACAAATTTATTTTTTTACCAGTAAAAAAGAAAAATCTTAAGTAATGTCACAAAATGTTTAATAAAAATTAATATGGAACGCAAAAACAATGCTGACAAGCTGACGTAGTTAGCGAGCAACGAGCTTTCTTATGCCTTCGTTTGGTTTTGATACACGTTGAATTTGATCAGCTGACCAATTCACAATGGTTAGGGGGGGGTGGCGACAAAATTTGGTTACTTTATCAGTGTTCATACATACATGTGTGTGCTTGCGTGCTTGTTGCCTGGCTGTGTTTGTGTGTGTGTGAGTGTAAGGTTGTAAGTTTGATCATTTGCTGAGGTGACATTGTTGGCCATGCTGACTGGCTTTTGTTTACTTTTCGAAAAATTTTAATTGCGACCCAAACGCAAATTACAAATCATATTGGTCTCCCAAATTATCCATCAGATAAACAGTGTCGTCGCAGCAAGACACCAGTGAATCAGCGCAAGGGTACGTGAGCAACAGCAGAGTGGAGCAACTGTGAGGTACGTAACAAAAAAGGAGAAAGAACAAATCGTCTTTGGTTGTCCCTCGAATAAGAATTTTCGTAGTCGGTCAAAACAAAAGAAAAAAATTGTCTTCAACCAAAAAATTGATTTTTCCTACATATACTGTTTGTTTTGTTTGCTTTCGTGCGTGATTGCAAACGTTCGTGAGTGCATTAAATCGACACTAGAACCGGCTAGCAAACCTTACAAAAAACCTAGCATAAAAAAAAAACAAGACAAAAAACCAGGAAAAGCCTTTTGATTCTAGTTAATATATCATCGCTTCTTCTTTAGAACATATTCGACAACGCTCTTTAGGTTATTTGATTTTTTCATTATTGCAAATTGCAAAGTACAAAATACACAAAAAAATTACGTTCTCAATTTAACAATCAAATGCTCATAGGCGGTGTCGCTCTCTGTGATTTGTGGGAGTCTCAATTCAAAGCCAGGATAGTTTCTATGTGTGAGTGTGTGTTTGTTGATCAGCGCCAGCGAAGATTCGCATCGTTTCTGCCCCTTGCTTTACTTTGTTGGCTAGTGCATCTCTTTATCTTCATCATCTCAGCTTCGCACCGATCCCTGCTGCTGTCGCGAGTGCGATATGCAATCCAAGAACAATGGTTGGCGCGTCGTCCCACATTTGCACGGCACTAATTTCTCCTAATACATTACATTAATACAGTTACGCTAATTTCCGATTTACCTATAACTCTTGTCTAATCTTAAGTCTAATTAGCAACAGAAAGGCCATCCTTTAACCAAGGCTGTGTGACAAACATCATCTTTCACTACTGCTCCGTCAGCTACCGGCAGCCAGTAAGTTCCAAACGAGTTGTACTATTCTTGTTCTTTACTCTTCTGCTGCAATAGCAATTCTAACTATTTTGGTTTTCCAGCGACATGCGTGCCACCACCACCGCCGGCGCCACTACCACCACCTCGACTGTTAGCCGTATGAAAGTTGTGGGTCTTGCGTTTCTTCAGCTTCGTTTTAATGTTGCTGCTGCTGGACTTCTTAGCCGCGCCACCACCGCCTGTGTTCTGACCTGCAGCGACCACAATACCACCGGTCTTGAATTTGTTGGTCTTTGTTGCGGGCGGCAACTTCACAGGTGCGGGTGGTACTGGTGTTTTGGTAGATTGTTTCACCAACATGTCATAGACGCCCCGGTGCTGGTGGTGGTGGTGTTGCGCCTGCTGTTGTTGCTGTCGCTGTTGGTGGCTATGGCCCGCCGAGTAGAGTCGTTCAGTGGCTGCGATTGTGCCTTTTGTCTGATGACTCTGTTGTTTTTGGGTTATGGTGGCGCTGCCAGAGCCTGCGGTAGCCGCTGCTGCAGTGTTACGGGCACGGTTCATGCGTGTGATAGCTTGCGTTGTCTCGGCAATTCTCAACATGGCATTGCCGCTGTGGATTAAGGGAAACGATTAGAGCGGCCAGCTGTCCACTTGGCGCACTTACCTCGCCTTGCGTTTGTTGTTCGCTGCCTTGTGTCCATAGGGTACTTTGGATAATATGGTACTTGATTTGTTCGTTGTGCGGTGTGTGGCACCACCGTCACTACGTTTGCTTGTTGTTACTAATGGCAGTTCTCTGTAGTGGCTAATGGTTATTCGTTCTTCGGGTGTCAATGGCATATCGTCGGCGATTTGTTGCATGGCTTCGCTGTTGTGTTTGGCCAAGCGGGCGACGAAGTTTTTAGCCGGCGCAAGATGATTGTGCTTTTCCTGTTGCCAGAGTAGCAATTTGTGTGAGCAGGCAGTCAGCAGTTCAGTCTCGTCCATTTTTCTGTTGTCCTTCCGTGTGCCATTACCATTACCACCACCACCACGACCACCACCAACGGCTGCGGTTGCGGTTGCGGTGCCGGCTGTACCACCGCTTTGTCTGGTCTGGCTATTGTGCTGCTTGCGTGGTTGCGTTATCTGCGTCCGCTCAGCACTCGGCGTCGATGACAATGCGTTTGGCTTGAACCAGGCAAGTGGGCGTTCTGCCATATCGCCTTCGTTGTTATGTACTCCTGTCCAAATTTTCTTCCTTAAAGACAGCCTTACCTGCAGTTCATCCTGTGTTGTCGGGTGATTTTGCTTGTTTTGTGCCATGGCCAGGTAAGTGTTTGGTACCCTATTAAATGTTGGCCGGTGAGAGATATAAATTAAGAAAGAGATAGGATGATACCACAGGATAATACTCACCGTTTTGGCAAGGCTTTGGGTATGCTCTTACTGGTGGTCGCATTACTGTGGTCACCGCTGCTTATATTCGGTGTTGTTAGGAAATTCTGGTTCACATTGTGCCACGAATAGGTGCGTCTCTGTAGGGTTTGTGTAGCTTCCCTGTTTGGCATTTCGTGTGCATGACGGGCGGTTAGCTTGAATGTCTTCATTGTTTTTCCGCTCTTCGAAGGCGTGGTCACGATCAGTTCTGGTGGCATTGGTAGCGCCTTTGGTTTTTGTATCACAGTATCGCCAATCTCCTCAATGTAGCGTCGCTGCAAATCGCTTTGCAACAGCGTATGTCGCAATGGTGGCACAGAACCATGTGTTGTGGGACCCGAAATGAGCTCCTCGTCATCGGTCGAGAAGTGTAAGTCAGAACCGGGATCTGTGGTGGGTAGATCCAAAGTTGTACGTACGGCAGGATCTTTGGGCTTACGTTGAGGTTTGTTGCTACGAACGCGTATTCGTCGTTGCTGCTGGGAGTAGGTAATATACGAAAAGTGAGTGCGTGCATTTAATATTCCTCAAACTGTGTTTACATATCAATTAACCTAATAGTGAATCTTCAGTTACTATATACTACTTTAACAGACATTCAAAAGCCATTGTCGATTTAGAGATGCTTATCTAACATACCATATATGCACGTATAAGTGCATACCTATCAAAAGAAGCATTATGGTAGCGCACTACCCTTAAGTGGTTAAAGTGATCATTAACTTCTTAGCTCACCCAATTAAGTCGCAATGAACAACGTCATTTGGCCATGGGCCACAGCCATGGCAGTGCCATAGAACGCTCGCTGCATGTGGCAGGGTTGCATTTGACGATAATGTGTTTCCTAAGTATTTGGCAAGTGCACAAAGCAAGATCATAAGCCTGTACGCCACACCTAAAACATCATTAAAAACCGTATACATAAACCTGTTTAATGTTGACATTAACTTGTCGAAGTCAGTTATTCTTCTCACTGCGTTGTACTGAGGCTCTAAAAATAAGAGCTTTAATGCTCCATTTTTCTTACTCGTGAGAGGTGAGCGCAAATCGGCAGATATTACCGTGACCCTTCGGTCCATTGATTCGCTTATTGCGTTAATTTTATTTTCGTACAATTTTATTTTTATACGATACTCGCTGGAGATGGCCGTCAAGACCAGCTGATCTAAGATGAATGGATGGACATGTTTGTTTTTTCTTTTTTTTTTTTGCGCGGATATATGTTGTTGTTTATATATATATATATATATATATATATATAATGATATAAATAAATAAAATATATTTGCTAAAATTGTACCATGGAATTTGATCGAAACTTTGTTGAATATTAATTGAACTGCTTCGACTCTTATTTAGTTAGTTTAAAGCGGAACTCTTAATCTACAATTGTTGGGATCGGCTATAACCTCGTATTAGTAGAGACACAAACCCATGAAGTTTTCTTATTCTTTTGTTTTTATACATGAGATTAGACATAAATCTGGAAATGGCAGTTCTTTTACAATGTAACAACAACAAGTTTATTACAAATTGAAGCACTTGCATTGGCGTAGAAGCGTAAATCTTCGGTGCAGCCGAAGTTTGATTTTTATTTTAATAAACTCATATGACTGTGTAGTGGGTGGAGGTTTGTGCAGTTGCAGCTTGAAATGTGCTATTGGTTAATTTTATAGACTGGCCTCGTCTAGCCGCGGTTTGCAGAAATCGGTGTACGCGAAGTGCATAGGCGGGTCGCAGGCGACTCGAAATGCCGAATGTCTGAGTAAGCAACAAATTGTTTCATTTATTCGTCTTTATTTGGTTGAAATGCTTTTGAGGTTTCGAATATCTGCTTTCTTTTTTTTCTAGTGACAGTGACCCCTGAAGTTAATGCAATATAGTTTTGCCTTTGGCGCTCGTTATGTCGGTAGCGACACACGGGTACTAACAATTTGCGGCATTCGGCCAAGAAATTCGTATATACATTTGAACAATAGATCATGATTCGTACATATTCAGACGTTGTTAGGATGAATCGTTGGTGCGCTCGCGTTCACATTTGTTCAAATTGTCTAAGAATGGCGAAAATGTTTGAGACCATGACGTGGCAATAATCAGTGGCGTTACTTATTCAAATTTACGTTCTTCAATATGTTAGAATTTAGTTGCTATAGCTTAAGTGGCTTGTAGAGTATACAAGTGGGTACCTTCACAACATTTACAATCGGATTGTTAGCAAAAGGTGTGCAGCACCATATCAACGAACTAAGTATAACTCAACAAAACCGGATACAATGATACTACGGTGATGTGGTGATCGGTTAGCAGACACTTGATTACTTCTCTACGTCCCTTAATGAGCACTAATGTAGTTTTATAGACGAGGCAATGTAAAAATTCGAATACATTACGGCGTTTGTTAGCTGCATAGCTCAAACGTACAAATTTCTTACGCCGATATATCATGATCTTGCGATTGGCCAGCCACAAACGGAAGATTCGGTTGATGCGCAGCTTACGCGTTGGCTCTACAATATTTTTACACTGAGCCTTTTTCGATTTTTTGTACTTGCGGATGCCCTTAGTCTTGGTTGATTTATCGCGTTTAGCGACCGTCAACTGGCTCTGCTGCGAGACGGTCGGGTTAGGCACGTTTGACGACGATGAGCCCTCGGTCAATGTACTACTGGAACTGCTGGAACTGAAAATTGTGTTGCTTGGCTTGGCAATCGGTGTACGCACAGGTGACCTCGCCAGATACTTATTAAAAGATTCGGCCATGGCTTGTGGTGCGTTTATATAATTTTGATTGATCGGATAGGTGGTAGCTTGAATATTAAAACCGGCCAGAAATTTATGGCTCTGTGGCGACACACTATTAAGTGGTCTTGCAGCCGTTGTTGCAGTGTTAGCCACATCCGTATTAGTAAACTTCAATCGATTGGGTACCTCGGTAACGCCGATTTCCTTGTTGGCGACATTCGTGTCGTTCTCCTTACCACCCTTCAGACGATGTTTGGTCTTTCGTACAGTTTTGGCACTGCGTCGCTTCAAGCGCGTCCATGTTTTCAGCTTCCGTTTAAACAGTGGCGTGAAATAAATCCGGTCGAGTTCACGCATCACTTTGCGCATGCGGTTTATACGGAACTATAGATCGTGTAGGGATTGTTTATGATTGTTAGAGTGCAATGCGTGATGATTTGTATGAGTTGTGGTTTTAAGATGAAAGATGCTTTTATTAACAGTGCCGCGAGTGCTATTGCGATTCTACTTACACGTCGTATCTCGTGGAATGCTTCCGGCGAGCACGGTGGCGCACGAAGCGGCGCACAGCATGGTCCCTCAAGATCTGAAGCGTTAATCGAGTGTTTGCCCTCGTTGTCGGAACTTGAACTACAATTGCCCTCATCGCTTTATGAAGGGTAGCCAGCCAAAACATATATTATTATATCAGTGTTACTCAAGTTATTAACTTCAATTAGATCGTACTTACCTCGAGTAATCCGACAATGGAATATTGAGAGGCTCGTCAGCGCTCGAACCCTCTCTCAACAGTCTTTCTATGATTTTCGAACGTAGTCGTTCCTGTTGTTTGAGTAAATTTAAGATCTATTGTTGTTGTTAATTTGTTAGAATTAGTAAAACTTAGGCCGGCAAAAAATATAATAATATACGTAAAATAATCAAATAAGATGATTGAAATAGAGAAGTTGGAAGTCTTGTCGAACTGTTATGGTTTGCCGACATTTGTATTCGAGTTGTTAGTAAAAAGTATTATTGTATATACCTGAGTCCTGAGACATAGAAATGGAACATTGAGTTAAAGTTAATGTTAGATAAGGCAGGTGGCCTGGTAAGTAGCACACCTTACAGAAAGTACATATGGTGGCCCTAATGCTCGCACAGTTAGGCATTCTGCTTGTCAACCAATGTTGACGACGAACAAATGTTTGATGTCACATCTATGTACTGTAATTATCGTTCCGCTACAGAGGCCACCACACAGAAAAGTTAAAGTCTACAGTATTGCCTAACTAAACCAGATGCTACATTTTAATGTCACTTGTTCAGTTGTCTAGTTATAGTTCAGTCAGTTTGGAGTATGCTTAGCTTGAATATTGCTCTGCTGACATTCCACTAATCCGGAAAGAGCTCAAAACTATATTGCGTTTAGATCAGAGATCTGCAATGAATCAGAAAAAAAAACAGGCTTGTGAGCTACTCACGAAAGTTGAGTGTCTAACAAGCCGAGTGAGTGCAAACGAAGTGTGAGCTGAGCAATTGTGAATATCTTCGGATATAGGTAGTAGTGGCATATATTTACAAGTACGAATGCTTGCGACAACAAACTGTCATGAATAAATGAAAAAGCCCACTGAGTCGTAAGCCACTCATACACATCGTGTTAGTACATAAATAGAATAGTTGTTGTCGCACGAGCTGCTTGCTACTTACTCGTGCCCATTCGCAAGTAGTAGCAGATTGAAGCACAAGTCAATTTGACATTCGCAGACAACAAAGAATCACAAGCGAAGATATACATTAGTATATAGCTCGTGAGTGTTAATTTTTAGAGCGCGAATTTACCTTAGGTCATGAGTGTTTCAATATACAGTACTATCTCGAACGCAAAATCCCGACTATCGGCGGATTACTGGAAACGGCGGCTTATAGTGTATAGGAACAACGAAATTAAATGAAACAACGATATTTCGGGCTAATTATGTATTTGTGCTTTGCTTCTATGTCATATTTTTCGCCTGATTTGAAGAATTATTTATGACTATTACAAACGGTATTCATAAGAAGTTAAGTGCTATAACAAGCTAGTTCAGCTCACTGCAGAACTGTACTCTGTATAGATTAGTGTGGATATACTCTAAGCTAAAATTAGTGTGGTATTGTAGCGTGTTTTAAAGTACTCACACTTTCAAATACACTTGGTGTCGCGAACATTTAGTTCGAAATCCAAAATACCTTTTTACGAACAACTCAGAATTTATATATATATGTTTTTGTGTTTTATATATAATTTGTTTTATTTGTAAATTAAGTCAAAAGAAATTTTTAATTCACAAAGAAGCGTTACAAAAAAGCATAATCAAAAATTAAACAATAATTCTAAAAAACTAAACTAAAACTAAAAAAAAAAAAATTACACAAATTAATATTAACAAAAATCTTAAAAAAATCTTAAGCTAAATTTTAAGGCTACGATACAAATACAAAGATCTTAAATGAAAATGGCATAACAAGGCAACAAAGAAGCCGAAAGAAGAACATCTCTTTAAAAAACTGGAATATAATTCACTCAATTCGATTCAATCCACTTGAGTGAATTCGAATTCATCCATTGTGTTTTGCTTTGTTTTTCAGTGTAGGTGTTAGTAAAAAAACGCGAATCGCGAATAGAGAGCATTGAAATTAATTTATACATTGGGTGATTTGATGTTTGTCATTGCTGGCACATAGACAAAAAAAAAATGAAAGAGAAAAAAACTGACCGACACGGAGTGTTTCGCTAGAATACTGCAAACGAGTAATTTTTGCTCGCCATTTCGGCTTATGTATAAACGCAAGAAAAGGTTAAAGTTTTCGCTTAAACTGCGTACAAAATAAGTAATTATGTACATATATATGATAATACAATTTGTTGCAAAAAAGCCATTTACGCAGATATAACACAGGGAAGCTGGACAAACGATACATCGTATAAGAGTCGTTGTTTAATTAATTATTTCTGCGTTCTTTTTATTAAACTACTATAGGCTTAGCTTAAGTTGGCCATACACAACGAACATGCTCACGTTATCACACGCTGTTGACGTGCAGATGTTCGTGTAAAATTTCAAATTATATTGATTTGTTCGCGCGAGTCACACGAGCATGTTCGTCGTGTATGGCCATCTTTAGCTACCATTTTTGTTAAGCTACATTTTTGTGTAAGTTGTATAATAGGCAGGCAGGACAGGCAGTAGGTAGTGTATAAATGTTTATGATAACACGGTATACTTTTGGTTTAAGCAAAGTCATATACAAACAAATTGCTACGGTACAATTTACAGCATTTACAGTTACGTTTTGAACAGTTAACGTTTAAGTGATAGCAGGTCAAGCATGCGCTACGATCGGCAATTACTTTGACTACACAATGCGCGCATAAGTTGTATGTAGTTGTGCGAGATATTAATACCCTCCAGTAAATATGATAACTAGTCTATAACAATTAGTATTCCGTTGTCATTTCTCCACTATTTATTTAGTAAATTGGTTGAAAAAAAGAACAACTTAAATAATTTTTTTTTTTTTTTAGCAATTTCACCAGTTTCTATAAGGAATAAACGAGCGATGTCATATATAAAATAGCTACTTCACTAGTTCTCTATTAATCGAAATCGAAGTATCACTTTACTAGTTAATATGGACTATTCTTTCTCTAACTCCGTCTACTTCGCTTATTCCTAGAAATTTGCTAATTTATTAGACCACAACAAACTAGTTACTACTACTAGTTCATATGGAATCGCAACTAGCTTCTTCTATATTTCTAGTTTTCTCAATACTCATAGTTTCTATAATTTAGTCACATTACTAACTTATATTATGTAACTACTTTACTAGCAACTCTACCAATTTCAACTTCATCACTTTTTATGAACCAACTACTTTCTGTAATCTGGCTGTATTACTAACAGTTTATCATATATATAGTACAGCTACTTTACTAATGTATAAAAGACAAATAGGCTAATTCATTAGCTCCCATAAACTAGCTACATTGCTAGTTTCCAAGAACTACTAGCCTAATGCCAAAGATCTGGCTACTGCTCTAATGCCTACTTAACTAGCTAAATTGTTAGTGTGGAAAGTTGTAACCGTCACTGGTGGTACTGAAGGGTATTTATTAGCGTGGTTTGATTTGGAGTTGGTTTGAGTTAAATGTTGTTCTTGTTGTTGTTGTGTACAGTTTTGGCAGCTGCGCGTTTTTAGGAAACACTCTTTTCCATCGAACGTTTAACTTTAATTAGTTTCTCATCGATTATACATCCCTGATCGGCCATTTTTTGTAATTTCAATGCTTTCTGTTCGCGTTTCTCGCGTTTTCTTATCTTTTTGATTTGTTTGAACAACTTTGCCTGTTTCTTTACTTTGTTTGGATTTTCATCGCAGTAGTCCAGCAGTGTCTCACAGAAGGCGCGTCCCATGTGCTCGTAATCCTGTAAAGAAAAACACACAAAAAGAAAACACAAAGCCAAAGCGTCAATTTGTGAAATGGTAGGCATGTACAACAACAATAAAACAAAACAAAAAGAAATATATATAAATATCTTGTTTGTTGCTACTTTCACTTGTTGTGCCCTGCGCCAAATACTCGAGCCAAGGAAACTTTGAAACTTTCATTGCCCTTCAAGTGCAACTTTCGCTGATGTAAAATGTGTGTTTGTGTGTGTGTGTGTGTGTGACCTCACGAGTCAAAGAAATGCGACATTTTTTCTTGAGCCTATGCCGATGACGAGTAGAGAGACTAGCATTATTTTGCTTACCAACGAATGCATTGCCAACTGTTAAATGGCAATGAGCCGTAAGAAAGGCAAAATCGTAGTCATGACTTGACTATTTTGCTGCACTTGAAGGCGTAGTGCTTAAAGTGCTTCCTGTGCTTTGCCAGCACAGTTTTTTAAGTAATTTCCTATGTGGCAGGCACAAACGCAAAAACGCAGAGACGCAACTGCTTTCACACGTACAATATACACTTCAATAAATGCACAAGCACACACTCACTCATCCATCTCCTGTTGTCTGCACTACTTGTATCGCAATCTGTTATCATTAGTTCCTTGAGTGCTTTCCGGCATTTGACTCACTCCATTCTCCTCGTCTTACTTTGCCGCTCACTCACTCACTCACTCACTCACTCACTTTCGTTTCTTCATTCTTTTAGCCTGAGCTGTTATTATATTTTCCCTTGATGAGTGCTTGCTCAAGCATTTATGGTGTTAGTTGTAGTTTGTACTTTTAGTTCGTACACCCTACACTCAACTTAGCTGTATATATTGGCGCTTTACACTCAACATTGTAGCAGTGTAGTGTGTTTCGCATTGTCTGCTTAAACTTGTCTATCTACCAAATTCCTGCGAATTTTTTGCTGCTCTACTCGAAACGTAAACAACGGAAATATTGTCGAAGGATAGCTGCAGGCATTTTTCAATAGAGCAACGGAAATGTAGAACTAAGTTTGCCTTTAAATCGTCACTGAGCGATTTAACGAGAACAAAAAATAAATAAATAAATAAAATAAAAAATTGGAATTTCAATTTCCCGAAATGACTGTTAGCAATTGGTTACGCAGCAGCCATTTCGAAGCAGTTCTCTTCATTAGAAGTTGTGAAGAAGAGATTTTGATATACATATTTATAGCTAGAGAGTTAAATGCTTGAATGAATATGTGGTGTTTCTATTAAATAACGATATTGACGCTGTTTAAGAGCAAACGTGCAGCTGTGTAGTGCAGAGCCTTCTCTGTTAAATGTAGTGCCTCACGCTTCTGTAAAGAAATCAATATAGCAGTTGCATAGGAGTTGCTCTTTGTTTGGCCGGGTAATGTTAAGTGTAACAATACAGCAACGAATTCCTGTGAAATTTCACATGAAACTTGGAGCAACTGCTACTGAAACTTATAATTTAGTGAAATAAGTGTATGGTTCAGGGCAGCACTCGTCGCAGTAGAAAGCTGATCGTAATATTGTTTTGCAATATCATTACTAACATATTGTCTGTTAATAGCAGAAGTGCATTATGTTAATTAACATATGTAATGCTGCTGCAATAATTTGCAGTAACTTAGTGCATTGCTTTTTGTTTATAAAACAAATTTTGTTTGTAAAACAAAAAAAAAAATATTTGTTGTTGCTATCAGAACGTTTCTGATTAGTAAATAGTTCTAAAAAATGCGTAAATGCTCAATAGAGTGGCTTAAGCATTTTAAAGACATTCAAGATGATTCAAGCTCGGCAAAGTATAATAACTTCCTGAATGAGCTGAAAGAAATAGACTTCCAACATTGTTTAAAACAATTTAAGTTTCACGTTGAGCGTTGTAGGGTTAGAGGGGGGTTGTATATTGAAGATGATAATTAGTAAATATGTACGAAATCAAAATAAAACGTTGTACAGCGTTCGCCTCGTTATTTAATAGACACACCGCGTATATACTCTGTTTAACTAGTAATTTAAATTACTAAAAACTTCATTTGCTTTTGTTACTACATAATTACGAATATTTAAAGTATTTAAAGCACGTCTACTAGATATCTATTAGATAAATAATCTACAGACATGATTCCGATACTTGAGTGCGAAGTTTGCTTTTGTGCTGCTGCTACAATAACTGAGAGCAACTTTTAAGGAACTTCTTTATTTGCTGTACGTATCGTGCGTGCTGTGCTGTGCTGTGCTGTGCTGTGTTGTCGAAACGGACGAAAAACACGCACTACACATTTTTCAAGTGTACTCTTTATTGGGGCAAACTAAACTAAAAAAGAAAAAAAAAAGTAGAAAGTCGGTAGGTAATAAAGTATCTACACACCACTTTTTACTCAAATTTTTTCGCATACACTTTTAATTAGAAAAGTTGCAACTTTCATGTTTGCTAGCCAAACAACAAACAACAAAGCACGCTAAACAAGATGTTCCGCCATTTGATGTGGCAGTGAAACTGAACCAAAATAATGATGACATCGCAGTAAAGCAGCTGTTGCTTAATTATTATGAAGTATCTATGCGCGTTTGCTTCTTTTAATTATTTTCTGCTCGTTTGTTTTAAGGTATATTTATTATTTTCATGGCTGATGGTATTGTCAGAGTCATTTTTGGGCGCCAATCTATGGTTTTGCTATGGAATTGTCTACAATGAAACTCTGAATTGTCCACAATTTTAAGCTCATAGATAACAACTGAGAATAGCACTTTCAATTTTGTATTGTCTTTTATACAAAATACATTCAATCGTCGTTTGTAGCTGAAGTACCCCTTGCACGCTGAAACGCTCCATTTGCGTTCTATTACGCATACGCCATATAAAAGCAAAGGCATAGAATTATTTTATGGCTGAATGCTTTGCATAAACCTCTTATTCCCCACGTATTCCCAACTCTTAACGCAATGCGACGATACTATCGATTGAACGATAATCTGTTGCTTCGAAAATTTCTTAACTTCACTCACCTGTGTATTGAAATGTGTGCCCTTGCGTCCGCCCAATGAGGAGCCACCAAAGGATGCTTCAATCGTGTAGCTATTCGTGATGCCCAACATCCATACGACGATGCGTCCGGTGCCCTCCTTGCTGCGTTGTATCTTAAATTTGCAGTTTTCAAAGGAGAACTGTTCATGGTGTTAAGGTGAGTGTAGGAGCGAGAAATAAATGAGAGCAAGTAGAAGTTTGTAGATACACATATTCAATTCTCATACACACCCTATCGGCAACGTTCTTGTGCAACATCAATGGGAATACTTGTTCTGTTAGTTTCTTTTCCGGGTTGCGTTTATTCTCACAGCCGTATATGAATATGTTGTGCTTGCGTGAGTGTGCGTGCATATCACAGTACATGGCAACACCACATTCCTCAATCAGTCTAGTTAAGGAAAATAAGAAAAACAAAAATACTCGTTACCTATGCTATGGCCTGACAATCATAACAGGCATAACAGTCACTCACCTTCTAATCATGGCTTTTGTATACCAAATAGATGGATAAGTCTCACGTATAACGGTACGATATTGACGATTCAGATCCTTGCCAGTCAATGAGTTGCGTGTATTGCCGACAATGACACCATCCGGATTTAGCATCGGTATCAGTTTGAATATGAATTTGTGCCGCAGCCGCTTTGCAACGGTGGTGTCGCCAGTTATAAAGTCCATAAGACCCTTCATCATCCAAGAGGCGGGCGTCTCGCTTGGATGTACGCGCGCCGAAACGACAATCGATTTTTTACGCTAAAAATAAAATAAATAAATAAGTAAATACATTTTAAAAAAATAGTAAAATAAAATTGATTTAAAAAAAATCAATTAATAGTTTATCGCTAACAAGTGTATATTGTGCATGTGTGCGTGCCAGTTTAATTGAGAAACGTTGTCGCTCAATGCAAAAAAAACCAAAAAACAAAAAATTTTGCGGACGTAGAAGGCAAAAGTCCCATACATTCTCTAAATTGCGTACGCTGTGGTTGTAAACTTTTCAATATTCACGCTCACTGAATACAACTCTTTACTGCCCACTGAACTGTATTTACGCCCGCAAGCGTGGCATGCCTACAACGCTTGAAACACCAGTTGAGGTATTAAAGTGATATTTTTGTTCTGTTCGTCGGCTTGTTTATTGTGCGCGAAGTACGCAATAAAGAAACAAATATAAAAAAGATTTTAAAAAACAAAAACATTTACAAAAAAAAAAAAAAAAATACAAATAAGAATTGAAAATTGTGCTATTATCCCTCTAACCTCACGCACCGCAGACTTCAATCATAGCCCAACAGCTACGTTGGTTTACTCATTTGAATATGGCGTGAACGCTGTTTGCCTTTTTACTATCAAAAGCGTGAAAAAATTACAACAATAACAACAAGGACTACAACAGCAACGCTACAGTACTAACAACAGCGGCAGTGCTAGCGCCAGCCACAATTGGCAGTGCTAGCGCCATCCACAATTGTACGCTTAATTAGTGAAGCCGGGTTACTGTCATCGTGGTCCTGGTTCTTGTTCTAGTCGTGTGGTTTCAACGCCCTTTTGTGTCAAAACTTTGTAATCTTTATCCCTCGCTCGTATTTTATTTATTTGTTTTTTTTTTTTTTTTGGTTTGTGCAGCCGGCGGCAATAAAATGTTATCTCATTTCTCATGCATGTTTTTTTAATTTATGCGGGCAAAAGTTTGTTGGCACTTTTCCGAATAAACCAAATTCGTACTCGATATTTGTTTGTGTGGTTTTAACTTAAGCATTTAGTGCGAGTTTAACTTAAGTATGCTTTCAAGCGTGGGTTCCCTATATAACTTTGAATTTAGCATTTTGAATTACTATAAAATATTTATCTCAACTCGTAAATAAAACCGCCTTATTCTCAACGCTCTATCAATTTAATAGATTATCTGTCAACTCTAACAGCAACTATGGCTCTGCGCTCTCTCTCTCTCTGTCATTAGTTCATCTTAAAATATAAAGACACACTGGTAACACACTGCAAAATAATTTTCTGATAAATAATAATCATTGCATTTTGAAGAAGCATTTGCAAAAATATGTTTTACATGAACTTTAACAGACTTTCAACATGAACTTTACAGACTGCTGTTAAAAACAGTTTTTTTAACAGTGCAATAGTGAGTGATCACTAAAACCTATAAAAACTTTATTAATGAAGCATTGTTGAAAATAGTTTGGTAAATGACATTGAACCAAATATATCTGAGTGGTTTTTAGAATGCAAACGGTCAACAGAAATTAACCAGTTGGAAACGAATTCGAAATAGTTCGACTGACAACGAACTTTCGTAAGCTGTGAAATCAATTAAATATATAAGCACTGCGATCTTAAGACCATGACGTGTATACTTGTTTTAAATCAATTAGAAAATATTAAGTGACAGAATTAAAATTACTCGAGCCCTAATTAAAATTTTTGATTTTCACTGCATTATGTGTCGCTGGCAGGAGGCCGCTAGTCATACATGTATATATTTCTTGTATGAGTATGTTACTCTATTTTATTGTATTTAATCTTTTTTGTACCACTGCTGATATCTTTTATCTTGTTTCTCATTAACTTCTGTTTAACCTTTCCAAGTGTGCTGCCCTGACGTGTGACGCGTTAAAAATTTTTTTTTTCTTGTCTCCGCGATTATACATTTAAATAACGCTGGTCAATTGAATGTTGTATTGAATCATTGAATCCTGACGCTGATTTTCAGTTCTGCTGATGTGAACCTTTTTTGTTGTCGAAATCATCTGCGCGTATCTTCGACTTCGACTACGACTTTGCCACTTGAGCTGGCAATAAGGCGTTGAGCGCCAAGGGCCTGAGCACGGTTTTTGCTAAGAGACTGCTGTGTTGTGGGTTTCAGTGGTTGAGTGTGATTGTTGTTGCTGTTCTAGGATGGTTGGTTTCCATTCATTTCTGCGAATGCTGCTGCTGCTTCATTAAAAGTTTGTTCTTCACTCCAGCCTCAACGACTTGGATTTAACGCAAATTGACTTTTGAGTTTTTGTAGAACAAGTTTTGCAAACATATTGTGAGCAGCTGGAAAATCTCTTCTGTTAACAACAACAATAACAACAGTAACAACAAGAATAAAACATTTCGTAAGAACAAATTTGTTTGATGCTTTTGGCGTCTGCGGTTTTTTGGTGGCATTGTTTTTTTTTTTTTTGTTGCTTTTAGAATTGAGGCCTTCTGTTTATTAGATCTTTCTATTCGCATAATTTAAATGTCGTTTCAAAAGTTTTGGCCGTTGACTTTAGTAACTAATATGAAAAATCACAAAATTTAATATTCTGTGAGACGCATGATTTTCACAGTTTTCCACGTCACCTGTGTGAAGAGTTGAGCGCGTTGAGTGTTTCCATGCCGGAAAAACATGGACTTTAATTAATTGAGCGTATTTGCTCTAAAACACAAAGTAGTTTCAACAACTTAGTTCGTTCTGCGTAGTTAAAATGTCACAGTGTTTGTGTTTTTTTTATTTTATTCATTTTTTTTATCTGAAAGTTTGACGCAAAAGTTAGACTAACCAAACCACCGTGGAATCATTTTAAACCACGCACCGCGCACGAAAAGTTTTGGGAGCACTGAATGCACTTGTAAGTATATACGAGTATGTATGGTATATGTTAAATGCACGAACAGGGTTAGTTTGCAACAACAAACTTATTGCCGGGAGTAGGGAGAAGTGTCACTTATGCACAAAGAAACTTGTTAATACGCTTGCTAACATAACATCGTATACCGCAATGCAATGCTTAGCGTTGTGTGTTTCATACATATGCATACGTATGTATAACGTATACACACATATACAATGCCATAGTCCGGCTTGATTTCCGTTGCCGTTTGTACGTTGAAAAGCACCGGAATCGCTTGGTCAAGTTGTGCGTACGGTTCGGATGTGTGTGGGCAATTGAGGGCTGCACAAAGCGCATTACAAATTAATTAATTGTCGAGCGCATAAAGGCTGGAAATTAGTGCCTAATAAGCAATTGTGTTAGGGTTGATGATGATAGAGAGAGTGTAATTATCAGCAATCAAAATTTGGCTGTAGCTCTAACGCGCAGGTACTCACCTTCATGGCGTCTTCGTTGGGCGCTTGTGCGGTCACCGTTAAATAGTAGACATTGTTCCCGGCCAAAGTGCGGCATAGCAGTCTTAGGTTGCAAAATTTCGATTTAACTGGATTCCTTTGTATTTCCATCAAGTAGTCCTTCAAATTGATAAAGTAGTAGTAGAGATAGAGAGAGTGAGATAGAGATAGAGATAGAGATAAAGAAAACCCAATTCAAATTTCAATTAAGTGAAATTGCTCAGTGAAGTGTGCATCATCCAATCAAGGGGAGTTTCACTTCAATTGCAGTGTTGTAGAATTGGAAAATAATTCAATAATGCTCACCTGTAAATCACTATAGGTGTATGGATAGCTGTGTGCAAAGAAAACCGTATCATCATCATGCGGAAACTCTATGGTAAATGTCAAAGTGTACGACGAATTGTCTTCCTCCTCTTCGTTGGTCGAGGTGTTCCTGCAAGTGTTTCAATTATAGTGTCAGTAACACCTGTTCACTAACAATAATCGCCAACAAGCGATACTCACTCATCTTCGTTACGATAGTAGCAAATATTATCACCGCAACGACGCCAACCCTCTTGGATCTCCTTGGCATTCTTTGTCGAATACATCACCGGACGCATGCCGTCATTGTAGAGACTGTCCGATTTAACTAGATTGACAATCGAGAATCTATGATGGTATGGTGAAACGTTTTAATGGGACTATTTAATTGGCTTCTGAGTTGTGCTAATTGCCAAAGGAGTACTATACCTGTACATCATGTTCCGGCGCGTGCGTTGCACCCTAAAGTAGAACCACTGTTTGGAACGGCTTGTGTAGAGATCGGGCCGTAAATAGAGCTCATAGTAGGTTGGTGTTATCTGCACAGCTTTGGATAGGTTGCCGGACTCGAAGCGCGACTCGAACTCAAGGCCGTCGTAATCGTCGATGCTGCATGGATGACAGTTGGACACGAATTTGGCACCACCGACGGCGGAGCGACTGAACTGCGATTTAATAGAGGACGAATCATCGTTATCGTTGTTAGTAGGGCTGTTAGTAGGGCTGTTAGTAGTGCTATTATCGTTATCGTTATCGTTATAGTTATAGCTAGTGCTGTAAATCGTCGTCGACGTTGTCGCTGTCGTCACTGTCGTCGCTGTTGTTGTGTCATTTGTCATTGTGCTTTCTGTCATCGTACTCGAAAACGCTTCGCTCGGCATCTTATACGTTGAGCCCGTAAGGTTTGCAAAGTACGGATTTCTCGGTCTCTGTCTAGCTTTTGCAGCAGCAGCGGCTTTGACCACCATACTGACGTTAATATAGTTGCTCATTTGAGCGGGTCCAGCTGCTGCTACTTTCACTGGTACGACTGTTGGCGAGTGAGTGAAATTTGCCGGTGGCATTTCGCCAAACTCTTGATTGTTCTTGTCTTTGTTAATGCTATTGGCGGCCGTGCCGGTGCTTGTGCTCGTTCTATTTGTAGTGGTATTTTTCGCACACTTCTCGTTTTTTAATTCTAGATTACTTCTTTGGCGCGACACGTGCTTGCCGCGCCCACTACGCGCTGCGACTGAAGCTATTTTGCTATCAACGTTGTCTCCGACAGTTGCGCTGCGAGCAGCATTCCGGCCTTGCGTTTCGCTTGCGGCGCAGACGCCACCGCCGGTCAGGCGCTTTCTTGGTGGGTCTCTGTCATTGCTACTATTGTCAGCGTCTTCTTTATTCTCTACACTGTCACTACTCTTGCCATCAGGCATCTGCGTTAGGTTGCGTTTCTTCGATTTTCCGCCTTTAAAAGCTAGTTCTAAGCGTGTGATATTCTTTTTTGGAAATCTTACGGCTTGGGTGGCGTATTTCGACGACTGCTGCTGACCTGCTGATGCTGTGCCCCCTCTTCCTCGCCGGTCGATCATCTTGTTGATCAGCACCCTCGGCACATCCTTGCCAAACTGGTTGAGTACGTAGTTGGGCGATGCGGTGTTGTACTCTGGCGACTTGTTCGCCCAAATGTCATCAATGTCGCCATCACCGTCACCGTCACCGTCGCCGTCACCGTCACTGCCGCCGTCGCCGTTGACGTTGGCTGTGGCGATGGTATTGATACTGGTTTCGTCGGTGTCGGTAAATAGTTTCTTTTTGGCAGCGTTGATTATGTCCTTGAGTATGGTCTTCTCTTTGACGATGCCTTCGTTGCCGTCTCCGTATTCATCATCAAAGTCCTCGTCGTCATCGAAGTCGTCATCGTCGTCGTCTTCCTCCTCGTTCGAATTGCTCGTCGAGCGCGCATTCAGCGTGGTAAGCATTTTCGAGACGGACGTCTTCAATTGGTCGCTTCGTCGATTTGGCGTGATTTGGCGGCTGGGTGGCGTTGATTCGACCGGTGAGTCTGAGGAATCATCCGAGTCACTTGACTCGTCATGCTTGCACTTGGCTTGTTTACTCTTGCCATCCTGTGATATGGAGCGAAGTTTGTAATTTTAGTTTTAGAATGAACCAAAGAACCAACGAACAAACAATCAAGCGCTGCTGCTGCTGTTAGTTGATGATGATGATTACGTGTATGCGGTTTTTGTTCGCCTTAAAATGTTTTGTTGGCTGATGATGCCTTTTTCGTTTAGCAAGTTAGTTAGTTACTTATACGAGTATACTATAAGCGAAGCGTAGCGGGGTTGTTGTTCTTATTCGATTAAGTTCTTACGATATTGTTATGGGTTTTATTACACGATTTAGTTAGAACACAACATGTTTTGATTGTTTTTGTTGTTCTGCTTGCTATTCTGTTTGGTGTGGTTTTATGTACATTAGTTAACAAAGTTCTTGACTACGTTATTCAAACCTTTGCAAGCATTAAATACAAAAACGTTTTGCAAATGTATGCAACGTCCAAATGAAAGATTTTCCTTAGCCCAATTTCTTTGCCGAAGAATAATAATGTCTTTTGCCAGTTATTCAGTTTATAGTGCTTACAAGATATATTTGTAAACTACAACATATACTAGACAATCGTGATGGTATAGTTCTAGCTTTCTAAATCATTCCCGTGAAATTCCTATAACCAAACAAAATTATATTATGCTGGTGGCAACCTCTGGCTATATTGTTATCAACAGTTTATCTGATTTAGCTTAGCCCATGCCCAAGGAAAACTAATAATACGGAATCGTATATATATTAATATAATCGCATCTTCTTCAAGGCAACCCAACTTAACCTTCTCATCCCGTCTCTCTGAACAACTCGTACAACCCAAATAAAGTCAGAAACGCTTCTAGTTCAAGGTGAACGATGCCAACGCAACACTTGAACACCCTTTTTTATGCTCGCTCTGCACTTAGCACACTTCAAATCGCCAACCTCGGCCAGAGCCGAATTCGCAGTCGTCGCCGCTCAAAGCCGCATGGTGTCACCAGCCGCTCCGTTCTCAGCTCCCATCATATAGCTACTATATATGAATTTACTCTCTTGCCAACTTTTATCGAAATAGGTTAAGCATTTTAGTTATGTCTTGTTAAAATAACATTTGCTGGCATTTCTCGGTGTACAACAGACTGCATCAGTACAGTGCATCTAACTGTTATTTCTTATAAATACATCAGAATACATATGAAATTATATTATAATGCGTTGGACGTGTCTTTTTATCATCAGTGTATTTTTTGGCACGATTCGTCGCCCTACGCGCGTAGGCCCGCGGGCCTTAGGGCAAAACCGCCTCTGCTCCCGGGTATACCCAAACCTTCATAGTCGAGTATTAGTAGTTTTATCAGTGTTGTCATTTTCACAATAAATTGTTGTCACTAATAATATGTGCCTACCCACTTGCTAAACATAAACGGTGCGCCCCAAAAAGTGTGTTCCTCAACTCCGCGCTTCGGCCATTTGGACGTTGAACGTAGCACGCACCACGTGCTTGGTTTTCTTCAGTTACAAGCGTTTTAAACTTCACTAGGCAATAAGTGCTACTCAGTCGTGTGTACTTACATAGTTGACAGCACTTATGGGATTATAGCTGAATACAACAATGCCGTTTTCCTCGCCGACCGGACGCGGCTTCAGCTCATTGCCCGTCGGCTGATTAAGCGGCTCCGGCTGTATGGGCACATAGGGAATGTGTAGGATGCGTTCTTCGATGACCTGAGCAAGAAAAGAGAAATAATAAAATTTAGTTATATAATTATAAAAGCACACATTGGTTTATAAATTAACCAACTGGCTTGCGCCGTTGAAGGGATGGCGCTTTTGATATGCAAGCCAATTCGTAGTTTGTGCAATGAATGAGCCGATTTTTTACTCAAATTTCAACAAGTGTTGCGCGTAATTAAATTGTGAACGTATACAACTCATTTGCATTCATTTTAATTGAATTAATAAGGCGAACATGTGCATCGTGTGTGTGTTGGGTGTGGGAGTGTGCACTCGTATTTCATTCATTTAATTTGAAATTGGCAAGCAACGCAGCCTTAGAATTTTGTGCTGTTGCCGCTGGCTTATGTTGGTTTTGCTGCTTTCTCGCATTTTCAATTAAATTTTATAAGCTACACAAATGCACACAAACACAGAACACAACAACATACGAGTATGTATTTAAATTGATGTAGATACGAATGTATCTCAGCTGTTATGTTAGTTAAACAATCTCTTAAACAATATTTGGTCTCTGCTTTGCTTTTCCCGTTTCAATGAGTGCGCTGAATTAGCAAGTGTACTCGTATTATGAGAAAGGCCCAGTCTACACGAGTTATTTGCTTGGGCGACACAGTCAATGTACTCGTAGGTCACACATGAAATACTCCATATGCTTTAGACATATTCATAAATTTGGTGAGGAAACAACGCAGAATCAGCACTCGAACATTTTACGTTTTCCTACTCTGAAGGTAGATTTTTTTCTTCATTTGTAGCTGTATTCATTCAATACGAGTGTGTGCAGATCTCGTTAAGCATAGCACTTTTTCGTCTTACTTCACCAGTCTTCTGGCACTAATGCGATATCAAATTGCTCATTAACTCTTAAATTAGCCAAGAAGAACTTAAGAACTCTGACTTAAGTATTATGTCCGTAGCGCTTGCCCGCTACTTGCTCTTAGCCTAGCAATCAACATCTAATACTAGGTATCTGACGTTGAGTCGTATGCAATATACCGTACTATTGGTTCGCTCACAGGTTGAAATTCAAGCACTATAGCAACAATATAAAATATACAGTCCTGAAAAATCCTAAAAACTATGGCCAAAGAAAGGGAACCAGAAGAAAACCAAAAGTGAGCCAATGGGATAAAAGGCAAATCAAGCGTTTAGCCGTGGATAAACGTGTTCCTCCAAGCAAAATTAAGGAGCAATTGAGTCTTCCAGAATCTACCAGGAGGGTCGAACAAATTTTGAAAGAGGATAATCTAGGTTATTACAATGACACAAAGTTGCACGGTTTCAGTATGCGCTGAAAGGCATAAGTTTTAGGACGATGAGTGAAAATCTATGGTTTTCAGCGACGAAAAGAAGTTTAACTTAGATGGTTCTGACGGTCTACAGAAATATTGGACTAATAATAGCCGAAAATTTCCACTCATATTATGGGCGGCGTTTAGCTATCTTAGAGCTTCCCCGATTTATTTTAACGGCCATAAAATAATCGCAGGGGCTTATGTCAACATTCTGTACAATGTTTTGATAAATTTCTCAGAACATTTCTGTAGCGAGTTTAGGATTTTTCAGCAGGACAACGCTCCTATACATAATGATAAAGGGTTATTTTTTTTTTTGGAGAGATCAATTAATATAATGATATGGCCGGTTGTCAGCTCAGACTTAAATACAATTGAGAACGTCTGCGCAATTTTGTCTCAGCAAGTTTACGCTGGAGAACGCCAATTCGAGACTTTAAAGGATCTGAAAACATGCATCCAGGAGGATTGCAAAAGAAATTCCACTTTCCACCTTTCAGATATTGATTGAATTTCTCTCAAGACGTGTGATTATAGTTATATTATCTAAGGGTGGTCATATATAACATAGGTTTTTTTTTTTTAATTATTTTTTGTTGTTTCTAAAAACCCAGTTATAAGGTTTTATGCTATAGTTATTTCGTGGACTGTAGTTTAGTACAATTTATTTAAACATTATTATATCTGGTCTCCATTTCTATTGCTCCCATGTATAATTCCCTTTCTTACAAACACGTGTAGCTTGTAGTTGTGCCTGTGTAAGATTTTCTAACAAATTTTTTTTTAAAAGTATATTGTGCACAACTGCAAATGAAAACCTGTCGAATGGCATAGTTTTACTCAAAATTGACTATATGGTTTAGGCGTAAAATGATGGTAAAGAAAATGTCTTGGCCTATTTATATATAGATTATGAGAAAAAAAAAAGCCTCAGAACACATCAGCCAAACAATCCAACAATAAAAGTTTTCTTTTCGCTTTTTTCCAAGACAAGTTCCAAGCTTACCACGCCCTATGCCATACACGTTACGTTGTCGGCCATGCAAAAGTTGTGTCCTGCACTTTCGTGCTGAATTTATGTAATGCTACTTAAGTGCTCCTGTCACTCTAATTAGAATTTTCGAGTAACAAAATGTGCTTGGCAAATGGGTTAACTTTGTTGAATGACTTGTAACGGAGTAAAGTTCGCAGCTTACGGATGAGTACTCGTATGACGGCAAAAAAGCTACTTTGGATTTATGTATTTGTCTTGTTAGATTGCTAAAACAATTGCTGCTCGTTAGGCTATAACGACAAAAGTTCATACACACACACACACACACACACACACAGCGGCACACATTCAGGAGCACTTGTTTATCAAAAGTCGTAGGAATATGTAAATTCGGGCTACTCAGTGACCATGTATGTAACTACCTTCGAAGCTTATTTGACAACGCTTGACAAGTGATGCTGACATTTGTGTATAGTCAAAACTAATTGGCTACCTTTAGGTAATAAACGCGAGAAACTATTGTAATAGAGAATCTACTCTTCTAAGGCAAAACTTCTTAATGTTAAGGTCAAGAAATAATAACTAGACAACAACAACAATAACAACAACAAAAGTTGACAATGCCTTTTGTTACATTATGTATGCAGCAAATAATTTATTGTGCGCCTTTGTCTTTGTGCTCGCTCATTCGTTGGCCTGGCTGCTTGATGCTTGCTAGGGCACCGCCATCACCACCAATAAGCCTACTAGTAGTTTGCCAGCCATTTTGCCTGTTGTTACAACTGCAATTGCCTGCTAGCTGCCACTTTGACTGGGCTCGGCTTGGCTTGGCTTGGCTTAGCTTGACGTGAACTGCTCGAGTTAACGCGAAGGTCACACTGTGGAACAAATTACGCTCAACGCCATTAGCCTGGGACTGGCTGGGACATTGTATCACGTAGCGGTAGATGAAGGCTGCTACGGAACGGCGTGACGCGCGTCACGTGCGCTTGCGGCAAATGTCGCTACATGCAAATTTATGAAATGCGCCAAGAATTTATCTCTAATTAATTGCGCTGCGCTACGAGTTGGCATCATTATAAATATGTTATATTGTTATGTTGTTATTGGTGTTGTCTTCTTTCGTCCTTGCATTGCTTTGTCAGTTTCTTGGCTTTGTTATACTCGTGCGCCGTTGGGTTCAGCTTTCGATCTCAGTCTGTCTCAGTCTGTTAATGGCCAAAGGCTGCATTTAATTAAGTCTCGCTGAAGTGTCATTTTGTGCATCTTCATTTTCATCGTTGTAATTTCTTGTGGTTTTTTCTTTTGTGTCGGCACGTATTCGTATAGACACTTGAAAGAATTCCTCAACAGTCTGAGTGTGTCGCTGACAGTCTGTTGTACAGCTTCGACTGATGCTGTCTGCTTGCCGCACGTGGCACTTGACAACTTCGTATTTTCCGTTCTTCAACTTTGTTCATCCATCACGACATTGTCATCCAGCCATACATGCATCTAACATGCACACAACATACGAGTACGTTCGCTCGATCGCACATACACGTCTTCGACATTTCACAATGCTTTCACATACATAAAACATGACAGTTTTGACAATTATCCCATACTTGCAGATAATATATCATTATGTCATGTCTGCTAATTTGTTTAAGCATGTCAGCTGCTTGTTTCAATTCGCTCAAGCTCTCAGCGCTGCCGAACTCGGAAAACTCGCTTGCTAGAGATGAGCGAAACGCTGCTTTGCAATTTACGTCGCAATTTCATCCTTAAGCACTATATATATATATATATATAAACACTCTGCAAAAATATGTCACTTCCTATTTTATTCGTAGTTAGGCGCTCTTAGTCACAACAGCAACAGCAGTATCACTACCACCTTTAGGGCTTTTGCCTGGTTCTTACTCCTTACGAGGCGCTCACACGGTCTACGTTGCTCGCCATGGCAACGTTTCAAGTTTAGATGTATAAACGTGCATATGGGTTTTGATATTTGCATAACAAAAGTTTGGTTCATTCACGTGATACTAAGAATCCATACTTACGCGTATACTACCTACTATAATAAGCACGTCTGTCAAGTATCAAGTGCACAAACTAAGCAAATGGACAAGGACCACAAGCAAAACAGTCGAATGCGTTGCGTATGCTGCCTCAATTTCTCTGCCATTATATAGTATAGTTGAGTACTTTACGGCAAACTTCTGGTGCTCGTCGCAATTTTGAGACACACTCTTTAATTGGAATACCGTCAGTACCGTCGAGTTAGGCGCACACGTTTACGTGATGTAAGTAAGTTTTGCTATGCCAACTCGAATTTCAATTTATCGCAGAGATTACCAGGCGGCTTGGCTTGATAGCCTGTCACCATTGTCGCTGGACTCGCCTTCCAAACATAAAATGGGTTTCATGGGTTTATGTCGTGCTTTATCCGTGGTTTGCATTTTAATCGACGCTGTCAATTCACGCCTTATTTGATGTCGCCTCACATCAAGGCAAAAGTAAAATAAAATTTTTATTTTGCCAAGCCGTAGAGCTTCACTCAAATTGTCGTCAGGCTTGTCTCCGTGCATCGTCGAGCCGACGATAATTACGACTTAATTTCGAACAGGAATATGGCATGAAATCAGCTTGTAAATAGCATTGGGTACGACCGTAGTGCAAGTAAAAACGAAAATTCAGCAAATTTCATTGCTGTCAGTCACCGCTGTTGCACGCATCCCGTTTCCGGTGCCACATCTTTGTATGCGGCACGCAGCGTTTCCGGCCGCAGACCTCCACCGGGGCGCTGACTGTCATTTTTAACAATTTTCAACTTCAATGTGATTTTTCACTTTTCCGTCAACTTTTCTGCGTGCCTTATGGTCTTACGCCAGCACTTAGCTACGCCTCAGACAACACTCTCTGTTGGCAACCGTTGAGTTTAAGTGAATCTGCCACACAAAATCAATAAACTCTTAATGATAAATTTTTCACGCCTAAAGTGTCATGGGTGCTGTGCCTCCTTCACTGCTCTCTAATGTCACACTACATAGGTATATATGTATTTTAGCAATTAAACTTCTCCGACCACTCTTCCGCGCGTCCATCATCTGCATCTTTTTCACTGTACCGCAGCCGTAATTTTTACACTTTATTTCGAAAGTGAATAATGATAAATTCCCGTATTGGCATTTAACTCACTCTCTGCATTCTCCCTGTTCTGTCATACTCATTATTTGTCGCTCCCTTTCCATTCACAATCTTGACACCTTCACTCAACATCCGTGTCGCTATACAAGTATATTATCATTTGTGAGTAGTACTCTGTAGTACTCAATTTATGGTTGTCTTTTGTAAACCAATTGTGGCATCCTGTCGATCCCAAATTAAAAATGGATTTTCACTTAAGAGAGCAGGATGTTTTGATGCCAGTGGCGCTTCTTCTTTTATCCATCCATTCAATCACCTAATCATTCATCCATCAGTCGGTCTCTCTGTTTTTCCTTTGATTGCGTGCTCAACGGAAATGCATTTTAGTTTAGACTTTTACAAGTGTAATCTGTTAGCTTATTCTTACACATGGGGAATGATTTCTCATGAAGTATTGAGATTCAATTGTTGTAGAAAGTGTTCTCTGTGGTGCTTTTAGTACAATGAGATGTTTAAGGTAGAAGTAGCCAATTCGCCATCACCATCTCTGGGATAAAAGCATAAGGCACGATCTCTATTTAATATGGTACTGTGGTTCCTTTTTAAAACCTGTCGGTTTGCCGAATTCCCGGCGTTAACAGAACATCTTAGTGGCAGACGCAGTTTGAAATGAAACTGGCAGAATACTTTGTTTGCCATTCGGGACATTCTTCGTTGTCCTAAGTCAAAGCAGGTGAGTCTTGAATCAGTTCTCTCACCATTTCAAGCATATGTGATCATGCCAACTGCTAGAACAAAGTCATCTGTTTAAATGAGTGAGAGTCTTCAAACCGGCCATACTCATATATAGAAGCTCTTCTTTAGAATAACATAAGTGAGTAGTGTTGACGTGCGGTGTGCGGTGTGCGTGATCTATGGCCATGCTGGCGAAGAGGCATTTTCTTAAAATGCAAACGAGTGCCAAAAATGAATTTCAATTTGAGTTTTACAGATTCGCACATAAACCGTTGAGAGGGAAGTGAAAGATGAAATAGAAAGATGAAATAGAAATAGGAATTAGAAATGTAGGGATTTATTTAATTTTACATTTTTGTTGCTTGCATTCAATTGGAAAAAGTGTCGAGGAACATATTTTTCCACTTCGATTTTAATTATGTACATTTTTTGTCATACTGCAATGAAACTGAGGATGTCAACTTCAAAGATAAAACATGCTCGAATGCATATGCATGAGATACGATTATGTCATAGCTACAGGTGTGTGTGTGTGTGTGTGTGTGTGTGGGTATACTCGTAGGTGTGTGTGTCATGACATATTTTCCAATGAATTCGCGCTGACTGAGTTCGTTATTCTGTGATTCGCTGCAAACGGAATTTTACATCTTTGCATTTTGACTTGGCTTAGCACGACTTATTTTTAGGAGTGGGAATGTGTGCTCACAAAAATTGAAACCCACGAAGTGAAGCATGTCAAATATTTGAATTGTGTAACGAATACGAATAATACTATTTTTTACTGTGTGAGACAAATTTTTTTTTTTGGGTATTTTCGAGTTGGAATTGTGCTTTCGTGGAGTCTGAAAATAGGGCTGCGTTATCTAAATTTTCTCTCACTAACTGTCTCACAGTACTGCTTTAAAAGTTCACTAGTAACGTTTTATATGGCGCTGATCCTACGGAAACAAACTTTCAACATATGTATATTGTGATAAACGTATATATATATATTATTTATATATACTAGTTTTCCGCCCAGCACTCGAAATTCGATCCACAAAGAGGCTTATAGGCTCAAACAGAATGGTGTTACTTGTTACTCTGGTTGTGTTACTCTGACTTGGTCGAAAAAAAGTGAACAGAATACGTGGTTCAGTAACACTGGAGTTGAAAATGTCGAAAAATGTCAAAGTAATTTTTTATTAATGCATTGAACAACGCTATGCTTGCCATTTGAGAGAATTAGAAAGATAGATCGAGAGTGAGAGATACTATTTATTACCGAGAAAATTCAATTCAAATTACTTGACTTCTCACAGTAACACCACAGTAAGAAGCAGAGCCACAACTTCACATTCTGTTCGTTCACATACAAGCAGCTGTATTTGATTTTTCGACGGGTAACCATTCTGTTCGAGCCTTATTGCTTATTCATTGTTAAAATACATTAAAATCACCATCAGCATATTGCTAACAAGTAAGAAGGAGTAATAGAAAAGAAAGAAACAGATCTACTATATTATATTACGAGCGCGAGTTACGCACATATCTACTATGCTGACTCTACTGACACTCTCTCCTGCATTCACGGTCACGCTCACTCTCCCTTACTCAACACTCTCTCTTGCATTTTCCCTCTGTTATTTTGCCAGCGCGTGTATTTTGTTGTTGCAATTTCAGGTTTAAAAAAAAAAAATATTTGTAACGTTTTAGACGCAACTTTTTAACACAATATTTTGTGCACATCTACACCACTATAGCTTTACGTTGATGTGTGTTTCATGTTAATACGTTGTGTCTGTAATAGCGTGTTGAGTCGAGATTAGTTGCGCACTCTTCAATATCCAATGCGCTATTACATACACACACACACGCCTTCTTGGTTCTTGGTAGGCCCGCAGGTTTTTCCAGGGCTTGCAGTTGCAATATGTGTGCTTGTGATTTATACTCTCATATATTCATTTATACTTGTGTGCGCCCAGCGGTTTAAATTAAACCACAAACGTTATAATATTTGGTTGTAATATATCATTCTACAGTT
The DNA here is from genome assembly GCA_035041755.1 of Cacoxenus indagator. Taxonomy (NCBI): domain Eukaryota; kingdom Metazoa; phylum Arthropoda; class Insecta; order Diptera; family Drosophilidae; genus Cacoxenus; species Cacoxenus indagator. The sequence continues at coordinate 246,855 of JAWNKX010000220.1, read as the reverse complement.
AGTAACAACATACGTTCAGGTAATTGTGAAAATATGCAAGCGTGTGTGTGAGATATTATATTATAGTTGTGTGTGCGACAACTTTTAACTGTTTTTACGCTCATAATACCTAACTAATTTAATTAAAAAGTTAACAATTAAAATTGTGCACAGCTGCAAACTACAACCTGTTGAATGGTATATTTTTTGTCAAAATCGGTCTTATAGTTTAGGCGTAAAGTGTCGCGAAAGAGAATGTCTTGGCCTATTTATATATAGATTTATTTGCACTCCTTCATAAATTTCCGAAATTCTTTCACTGACTACTCAACGCGCAATACCATCAGCGTCTCTACCTTAAGGAGCGGACGGCTGTTTTCTATTCCTCTATTTAATATTAACGTTCTGTTGGTGCTTTCTTTCTTAAGCAACATTTATCTTACTTAACCACTATTTTACACTATGCTACATGAAGTAACGTTTCGCTCATTTAAAACATAATCCGGAATTTTAAAAAATATATTTTTTTAAATAAATTATGTTTACTCTTGAAGTAATGGGTTGAACGAACATTGAACAATACATAAATCTTGCAGCATTTTACGAAGCTAGGGGCGATTCAACGAAAACAAAAATATGAAAATATTTTTTGTTTTGGGTCTAAGATTTGTTAAATCCTTAAAAAATAAATTAATTAAAAAAATAAAAATACAAAACAAAAACGGCATTAACAAAGAACTGGAGTCAGCTGCCAAACTGCTTTTAACGTCACACATACGACTTTTTTATCTATTTTATATTTTTCTAATAATGCAAAAAAAAAAAAAAGAAAGAAAGAAAGAGAAAAACCGTTGCCAGAAATTTCTTACAATTGTCTTTGTTGCTCGTTTAGTATTTATATTTTTTAATATGTGTGATTCTTCTTACTCTTCTTAGTCTTGTTGCCATTTTGCCAACATTAAGAAAAACAACAAACAAATAAACAAACAAACAAAAAAAAAAAGGCGCATTGAGGCATATATAAAAGTATATCAAGCGAATGCGTCTGCTGTTGTGCCGCCGCGTGCGCGTGGGCGCGTTTCACAGTCCATTCGTCTGTCGGTATGATTTTCCGTTTAAGATAATCCGATTTGGAAAAATGAATAGAAAAGAAAATCTATGCGACAGGTGACGCGCATCAAAAGCAAGACAAGCGGTGTGGAACCAGACGAAGGAAGCTATAAAAAATAGGCTGCCGGCTGTATCGAAAACTTGATACTCTGCTTACAGTACTTTAAAAGTTACTAACAGTTTGTGTGACAAATAATTTTTTTGTTTAGAAAATTTTAAATAAATGTCGTTGCGTTTGGTGGAACTAGAGCTTAAACTGACTTAAGCTGGCCATACACGACGAACATGCTTGTGTGATTCGCTCGTCTGTGCGTCGTTGATGGCGCTGTTGACGAGCCGATGTTCGTGTAAAATTTTAAATTTTATTGATTTGCTCGAGCCAATGACACGAGCATGTTCGCCGTGTATGCCCAGCTTTAGGCATTATTTGAGTATTTAGTCTTTTTCATATACTCGCATATTATAGATGCAGTCACGTATGCATTTCATAAAAACTATTTGACTCACCCCTTCACAGTTTTACAAGCTCGATCATTGTACAGAAACTGTAAAAATTAACGAACACTGCATGATATGTGATAATAAATAAAAGTGAAAAAATGCGCGAAAATTTTTGTTAATTTTCCGAGAATTTCTGTGCTTTCGAAATTTGGCCAAGGCGCATAACGAACAGCCAAAAAATTATTTTTTAAAAATCCCTAGTTTTTGTAGTTGTTGTTCGTTTGTAAGTCTGAAAAGCATAATTGAACGCCTCGAAGCAGACCTTTATATTGTAGCAAAGTGTGAAAGGGAAACATTGTAAGAGGACAATGTTCAACTAGGACTTCGAAATTGAAAATTAGCACCCATAGGCAAGTGTTTACGCCAAATTTTGCCTTTGTGCAAAGGAACTCACATACAAATATACCTACATGCATAAACACATGAACCCAAGAAGACAAGGGCAGAACAAAACATACAAACAGAGATAGTTAGTGGTAGAGAGAGGCGATGCACCCTCAGTGGCAGTGGCAGTGATAGAGACGGAGACAACAACAAACGATATGCTCTGCTCCCATTTTGTGTAGACTGAATGTCACACAAAACTGCTATCATAATCAAACATAATGCCACCCACCCTCGGGGCAAACACATCAGCATATGCCAATTGACAGACATACGAGTTGTAGCGGCAGCGAAGAGTTGCCGCTTTCTACTGCTTAGCCATAACAGTTGTTACGTCATACAATCTCTCGCAGACACCATTCAGATGTGCGCTGATTTGTGCAAATTCGTTCTATGTGTTTTGGCTGAACCATCGATTATAGCGTATGAGGATTTAGAAATTATTTTACAGCTGAATAGTTAAGCGCATCGTACTAGATAATATGGAATCACTCAGCATATGTATCTGATTTGTATATGTTGGCATATCTAGTTGGTTCGCTCTGGGAATGGGCGGAGTTTACAAAAAACAAAAACAAAAAATTGCCTAACGGATTTTCGATTGTCCGTCACGGTGGCAATGCATACGTAAAACTTTCTCATAAGCAAACCTTGGTATTTTTTCCAGTACGGAGTTGAATTCCGCAATGTTCTTCATTAGTCAACAGTGAAAAATGTCTTTATAGCTGGCCATACATGACGAACATGCTCGTGAGATTCGCTCGTGTTTTTCAGCGCAAGCTCGTCGTGTATGGCCAGCTTAATGTACGAGCATTTCTTCATGCCATAATTGTTAAAACTGCTGTCACCAGTCGGCACCAACAGTCAGTGGTTGAGTACTGTGAGGGCTTTGACTTTTCATAAATTCACTGACAGGATAATGAAAATAGACTAATTAGGCCAGGCCTTTGTTATCGACAATTTTTCGAAACTATCTCCGAAACGAATAAGTCGGCAAACTTTTAATAGGGGCGAACGAATAGAATGGAGTCAACAACAGCAGCAGTAGTTCGTTAATGACGTGGCCAACTTTTTCGTCATTTTCGCGTCACTTTCAGTTGAAAGAAGTCCTCGCCGTTATGAAAAGAGCACCAATGAAAAACTGACATTTTGACAGTCCATTTAGCATTTGTGGGCATGAGTTTTTCTAATTCCACACACACACACACACAAAGGCAAGAAGGGCGCCAGTGGTGTGTTGGACGGAGTGGTTTGTTGGGCGACCAGTAAGAGAGAGATACTTGCATGCATTGCCTCAGACCGAACATTGCTTTGCGGCCTAACTATCTGCCGAGTCGAGTTCATTTTTCTTCTTTTGCTTCACTACGCTCATACATACATACATACATACATACAACTTTATTTTTTTCAGTTGTTTTTCCGCTGCTGTGGGCTTTTCCGCGTTGGTTTCTTTTCTTTTGCTTTCTTTGCTTTTCTTGTTTATTTTTCATTTTATTCGTTTTACTTTTTACTTTTATTTTGTTGTGCGCTCATTTTGCTTTCGCTTTGTTGTTGTTTGGTGGGTTGGTGGTTAGTGGCAACCTCAAACGCATATTGTGCTGCACACGCGATGTCAAAAGACGTGAACAGCAACCGTTTAGCAGAGCCGTGCGGGGCGTAGCGTTGAGTGACGTGCTGCCGTGTGCTGTCATCCGGATGCGGCGATGGAACGCTGGTGCGTGCGTGTGGGCGTAAGTTTGCCTTAGCAGGCGGTCGGTCATTTATTGAACAAGAAAATCTTCACATTTAAATTATAAGTGAAATCTCTCACAAAAGAAACCAAAGCAGGAAGAAACTAAATTTAGCTTCCTAATGAAATTATTTTATTCATGCGCCAATGACAGCAGCGCCGCAGGCAACACAACGCCATTAATGTGCCATCTTCATTCACTGTACGGTTAGGCGCATCGAATGCCAGCAACCTATGATATAAACTTGAGGAGAAATGTCCTCAAACTTTGCTTTCTTCGCTTCGAAGTACATCAGTCAAGCTAACTTGCCTCTTTAGCTGTACTTACTTGCACGTGTATTTGAACAATTTACGCGCACATCAAACATCAGAATTGTTTTATGAATGCAGCTAAATCACTTTTTGCAAATTGGTGCAAGTCCTTGAACCATCCTTGATCACTTGATAAAAGTATCTGAATCTAGATACATAGTTGTAGTTACCTTCAGCATTTGATAAATGTATTTGTATTTGAAACACTTCATGCACTTGTGTCTGCTTTAACAAACATATAATTGAACTCAATCGAACTTTAAAATCATGAATTATTGACGAGCAAAGCCACAGACCAACAAAAAGTCAAAAGTCTATTGAATTGAAAAACCACACTCTGCTTCGATTATTTCAAATAATTTTCCACATTTTCAGTCATGCGTTATATACACACAAATACACCAACAACCACACATAGACAGAGCTGCATAGTGTATGTCCTTGACAACCAAACAAACACAAGCGCATTGCTCGCCCTTTTGCTGTCTACCTTTGACACTTCAAGCTCAACATCGCTACAACAAATTAGTAGTACCAACAACAATACCAGCAACAGCAATATCAAAGTAGCAAATACCCATTTCGTTAAGCTCATTAACTGATTAACTGATTAGCGGATACACTCAGGGATACTTTTGCGTTTCTGGCTTAATGTGGCGAGATATTCGATGCTATTTTAATAATTCTCCTACCAACAGAAAGTAATAAATACGTACAAAAGTTATTGAACCAAACATCGTTGGATCCCGCTCACTCTTTTTCGGTGTCCACAATCACTCACCGCCCCCCACGAGAAATGCGGTGTAAATGAAATGTAAAAATGGAGTTTCCAATTTCGAGTTAAACCTGCTCCTGTGTTTCTGTTTTCTTTTGCAGCGCCCTTTTACCGTTATTTCGATATTTTCAATCAATCAAAATGCCACCAGCGAATGACACTGAATAAACTGGCTGAGCTACTCGCTCACAATGGCTCCCAGCATGTCTGTACATCTTACTCACTCTATCGCTTTGCCAATTTTCATAAGGAAAACCTTCGAGCGTTTTCCATTTTATTCAATTGCAGACTTTTTTTCGCTTTACGAGTGTCTCCCTTTGTATACATATTTATATTTATGTATATAGCATTTTTTATTTTTTTTTTTGGCTTGGAGTAGCACTTGTAATTGAACAAAATTGTTTCGCCTGAAAATTGGCAATGATTTTTTTCTGGTGATATTGACATTCATTACAATTAGTGAAATTGATTATTAAAATTTATTGTTGCAATACACTGAAATTAGAATTGATTAAAATAGACATTTAATTTAAAAAACATACGAGTGCATTAGCGTGAAGAGTAATGAGTAGAAGAGTATATGCATAACACGTTTACAACATAATGGCTAATGTACACTCAGCGAGTTGTCAACATGTAACTAGAATAAGTGCAATGTTCAGCTCATTTGTATGGAAGATGTCTCTTCCTAGACTTAGTTGGTTCGCAGTGACCACACACTAAGTCTAAGCTAGGTGTAATGCCTCTTCTAGTCGGAACTGGCCAGTGGCAAGAAATGTACTGTCTGCAGAACAACGAAGAACTTTGTTTTCACAACCAGCACAATACATTTTTGTGCTATGCTTCTTCTTCACAACGAAGAAAAAATCACTTCCGAAGCGTTTCCTCAATATTTTTTTTTTTTTTGAAAATAAACATTGCCAACAAAATAAGAAACACAAAAAAAAATTTTTTTTTGCTAAATGAGGCTTCAAACATTTGAGGGAAAATTTTTTATATATATAAATTTCAACTCTATAGATCAAAAACTGACATACTAGTTATCATACAAACAGCCAGACAAACAAATGTATGTGGCTATATCAACTCGTCAAAAATATGGAGTCTGCGAAGTCTAAAAACAACTCTAAAAACAACATTTCCCAGAAAACGAATTTAAAGTTTTTAATTTACTACCACCTTGCAGAGAGAAGGCGACATGTTCTTTACTCACGCGGAGACCATACAAGGTATTCATAAGAAATGTTCACACAACATGAAGTATGATACAACGAGTAATACTGCAGCATTAGCACTAACACTATTGTAGTGATTTCGACAATATATAAGCAGATTTTTTTCGGTTATTTTGAAGATGAGCCATCATTTTGACTGAGCATGTGATGATTCAAACATTTATCGAATTTTATCATAACAATGAATTCATGTCTTGAACTTCGCGAAGTGTCTGTAATAAGTGGCGTATGCTTAATGTTACTCTGCAACATACATACATATTAGGTGTTTGTATCATCAAACGAACACGTTTTTGAAATGTGACATTTCAGGCTAAACTTTTTGTGCAGACAGTGCTATGTGATTTCTTTTTTTTGCTATAAAAAAGGTATAACCGTTGAAAAATGTGTGCGGACACCGGAATACTTTGCTCCGTTTCGTTCCGGAAATTTCGAACAGAACAGAATTCTATGTGCAGCAGTGTACCAAAAAAGTAACGCGTACAGTTTTTATAACAACCAATATATGCCAAAGTTTTAGATTAAAGCGCAGATTAAAGAGCATTTAGACTTCGATAGAACCGCACTGAAAGTTGCTGTTTGTTTTTGTTTTCCGCCACATCGACGCATTTCCCATGTAATTTTTATGAAAATATGAAAAGCATTTTGGTTTTCATAATTGCAGCAATTAAGCATACGCAATGTTCGCAGAATGCAGAACGCGCTCGATTAAAAATTATTTGCGCTCTTAATTTCCACGCTTACGAACGCATGAAAGACTTGTGAAAATTTCAATCAATGGTGCTACTACTGGTTTGTTGGGGAGAGGAGTTTTTTTGTTTGTTTGTTTGGTTTTGTTTGGTTTTGTTTGGTTTTGTTTTTGTTGTGAAGCCAAACAAACCACAACGAAAATTGGCAATGTGACTTTTAAAGTGGTATTAAAGGGAATCGAAACTCAGTCAATATATGTACGTATCTACTATTTAACGCTACTTTTTCATTTGTTTTATTTATGAATTTTTAAATTTGTTTAAAAATTCAGTACTAAAACCACACGGCATTAACTTAAATGGCTGTTGCATTGCACGATTTACTCGTTTGCTTGATTTATTGCCACTGTAGTACCTTCAGTTCATATATGTTACAAATTTCATGCTCAACTTGCTGCAGGACGACGCGTGTGTTTTTTGTTGTTATTGCAATGTTGCCAATATTGTGGTTAATGTGTGGTTTGCGAAATGCATTAAATCAAATTTCAATAAATCACTTTCACTGCCGCCAGTAAACAAATTTCAGAGGTTTCCCTCCGCGATTTCGTTCGCTCGCTCGTTGATGTCGTGCACGAAGTGTAGTACGAGTATCTCAAAGAGCAACCACTGGCACTGGCGAATGCGAAGCGTTTTCATAAATCAAAATCTTTGGATAATAAATTATTAGTGATTCTTCACTCTCTCTCTCTCTCTCTCTCTCTGATTGTGTCGCTTATTGCACTTTTTATACTAAGATAACTTCTGCGATGTACGCAGCGACAAGTGCGTTGAGAATGTCGGGTATGGATAGGAATGTTGATGATGAGGAGGGTGTTCTTCGAACCTGAGGGCTGCATGCATCGTTGTCGTAGTACATTTAATTTTCCATGCGAATGAAAGTCCTTGCATGAAAATAGTTTTCAAGTTTCTTTTTCGCCCTTATTATTATTTTCTTGTATTTTTTGTCCTTCATAATGTGCGGACTTTGTGGCTACGAACTGTTGCCCCTTTTTTTGTGCAAAATTCTGCTACTGCCAACTTTCTCTTTAAATTCTTCTCTTTGTTTCGAAGCTCAAAGTTAATGTATTCATGAGCTTGGATAGGTCTGCTTTATGCATGTGTGTATGTGATGTGTGTGTGTGCGCGCTACACTTCAGAAGCACGCCTCATCGCTGTTGCCGCATGCATTTTAAATGTTTTGAAAGTCCCCAACAAACTTTTGTTATAATATTAAATATATATAATCTGAATATTCAATTATCTCTGCTCACAATTTGCTCGCCACTCAGTTTTCTTTATTTTATTAACACACAAACTTTTATATTTTGTATGTTTTTAGGTTTAGTGTTACGTCTGAGTTTTACCAGTGACTACGAGATGGTTTTTAAATTCCAAAAGAATTCTACGACAGAAACAAATGTGTAAGTTTGCAGTGCTAAAAGTGCTTCTAAGTCCCCATATAATTGGCTTACTTTATATTCGATTCTAATGTTTAGAGGGTACACAATGAAAAGTTTTACTTTAAACAAAAAATAAAAATGAATAATTAATTAAAAATGTACGAGCTTTTGATGTGAAACGTATTCAGTATGTAACTGAATGAATAAATATGTATGTAAATACATACATATATAAATAACAATAACGCGTGCCCTTCCTCTTGCTGTTTTTTTCGGTCAAACGATTGTTCTATCAGTACCAACGCATGCCTTCGTTGTTGTTGTTTTGTTTTCGTTTCTCTGCTTCAATCAAACGATTTCGCACTCAGCAAAAGTACTTGTTGTTGTTTTCATAGCTAAATTCGTTTTCGTTTTACAATTTCGGCTTAACAAGCTCGCATGCTACACGAAGAACGATGATGCTATGACGCGATGATGCGCATGCAAAATTTCACTCTCATTCATTCGAATTAATTCAAATTCAAACCGCTATAACTTATGAATTAAGAAAGATTTTTTTATTATTTTTATTTCATTAAAAAATATATATAAAGTAAAGTCTGTGCTCAACGAAGTAAAAACAATTGAAAACATGACCGAAAATAGGCTCAAAGTTTATGTGGAACAGTCCTAATATACCGCATTGTAAGGGGCCTTTTCCATTAGAAGTTTTTGCATTATGCTTCGTTTGCATTTCTTTAGTCAATTGTGCTAGTAGTTTATAATTTTCCGCACGTTTGAGAAGAATGAAACACTAATATTATAAAAATTACAGCAAAGTACGAGTGGGTAGCAGAACTATTGTTGAGTGACGGGAACGGTTTTTGCATCATTTTAAATAAAGCTGAAAACCTATAAGACAAATATTAGTTATTTGTCAAATCAGGCGATCGACTGTAAATAATATTGTTCAAAGATTTCTATGGGAGAATAGAGTGCTAGCTAGATACAATTTTCATTCAAGCAGACGAGCATTGGATTGCAAGAAAGGTGAAGCGCCAGCCGCGGATATCAGCACCAAATTAGCTGACGAGGTGCGTCGTCAAGGTATTGGAATAGAATGCTGTGCAGCAACAATTAGAAATGTGCATTGCAAGCGTGGTTTAAATGGAAGGGGGCTGCACGTAAAAAGCCGTTCATAAACAAAACGAATCAAGGCCAACCATTATGTTGTAGACGAGTCGAAGTTTAATATATTGATATGCTTCGGATGGACAGACGTACGTTTTTAAGGTATGCTTTAGTGTAGTGCAGAGAAATAGAAGATTTCAAGGTGTGAAAAAGAAAAGGACTTGCAAGAAAAACTAAGTCAGAAGAGTGAACTATTGAAAGATTACAGAAGTGATGATTAGATGGTAATGTTGATGCATGACAACATTTCCAATGAATACAGAATACAATTATTAAAAGTTGAAAGCTACCTTAGGCTGGTGTCAGTGTGATACTTGTATTCGGCGCTGAGCTTGAAGCGACCTGTCTGTGCTCGGCCTATAGCAGAATGATACTGAGCTGAGTTTGTCGATGAAGAAGGTCGGCGTAAAAGAGCGATACCAACTAAGCGCGTTTTGAAGATAAAACAATTTTCAACACGATTCAACGCTTCAAAAATACGCATCAGTGTAACAAGCCGTGGGAATTGCCATAAGCATACACGATCAGAGGTTCGAGCATGCAACCGCAGCGTGAAATACAAGTTTCAGTCTGACACCAGCCTTAGTTAGTAGTGGAATTTAGACGACAACATTGAACAATCGAAAGTAAAAAGAAGAAAAATGAAATTTTTTGAATGCTTCGCTTTGAACAGAAGAAAGGTGCCGGACGGATGTTGGGCCGGACAGGGCAGCGCAGGAATATCGTTTTAAACTGGCACACAAATTCAACCAAGTGCATATGTATTGGTATTATCTCTGTATGTGTGAGTGTACATAAATATATATATATATATATGTGTGTGTGTGTGTGTGTGTGTGTGTGTGTGGCGAACTAAGGTGGCACAAAAGAAAGCCACTTAATAACACCTTTAGCCGCCTTCTTCCTGCGTGCCGCGTTCTACGTGCCTTTCCAAAAAAACACGTGTGCTTGTGTATGCGTGTCAGAGTGTTTGTCATTTTCACATACACACACACACATAGATTCAAAGCGCCCACTCGATTGTTGGAGCAAATATACTCGTACTCGTACTCGCACGTAACTACATACATACATACATACCCACATATATGCGCCTGTTATACCGGTTCACATGCATAGCTACAAATTGGCTGTGCTTTTGCCCTTTGATGGCATTGCAAACTACATGAAATAACACACCAAAATTTTGTAGTTGCGAAATGTGTAATTTTAATAATTCAACAAAATTTATGCACCTAGCTTTACCTATTGTTGTTGTTGTTGTTGTTGTTAAAGTTTTTGCGCTTCCTTGCCGTAATGGTTCTTATAGCCATTTATTATAAAAGCTCAACACCCATACATACATAAAAACATACATTCACATGCCACCTGCGCTGCGTCAAGCAAGCAACTTGGGCGGGCTGGTCTGGGCTGGGCTGGGCTGGGCTGGCTTCCTTTGCCTTCAGCTCGTTTCAGCAACTAAAAATATTTGGCATTCCTTTAAAATGATTTCTTATTCTTATGAAACCATTTTTTATTGAGCTTACAAAGCTGACAAAACGTTGACATGCATGTTGCATAATGTAGTGCATAATGTATAGCATATACTATGCAGTTGATAAGAACTCTGGAGCAGCTTACTGGGCGCATAGGGTAGGTACAACGTAGTTATAGCACATGCTGTTGACGCTTTGAAGCCTGAAATTGTCATGTTTAATTTTTCGAATTTCCCACCCACTGAAGAAATGCATTGTGTACGCTTTAATGCTATGTATTTAATAGATAATTATTGCCACTTATAAGTTGCTGTATCCTCTTTTAGTAAAGGCTACCAAAAACTAATTCTGTACAAATTTATTAAGCGGACTTTGGCTGTGCACTATGGCAGGAAGTATAATAGCTACTAACTTCTTACGGTTTTAGTGAATATGAGCTCCTTTTTTTATTTGTCCTTCATTACTCCACTAGAGAGCAAAGGGCCACAAAACTTTTCAAATTTTTGATAATCGAGGCTGTGGTTGTTTCGTTAATCGAGCATAGACGGGCACATGCACCATGACAGATGTTCTTGAGGCAGAGCAGCTGATTGGCTGATTAGCTGCTGCCGAGTACAGCCGATGGGGCTGCCATTTGTGGTTTGGTAGACAAAGCCTCGGCTTTATTATGTTTTGATGGTGAAACTGAGTCGACAGCATGACCAAAAGTTTTATTGGGCCCCATTACCCCACCAGTTGTGGTGCCATCTGGCGGGAGTTGGCGCTCCGCCAACATGTGGTGTTTTGAGGGCAATTAATTAATTACTTCTAATCGAATTAATAATTGTTATTTATTGATTAAATTAATTAATTAATTAATTAATTGCTTGGTAATAGGAAATAATATTGGGTAGATGGGAGTGTAGAGGAAAGATTGGAAAAGTGCGGGGACCATGCCCGAGGTGGAATTCGAGCCCACGACGTCTGGGTTGGCAGCCAAGTACACCAATCCCTAGGCTACCGAGGCGCGACTTGAATATGAACTATTTTACAAATATAACTAACACCAGCGCTTGAAAGTAGCTACTCAGGTGTAAGAGAACTAAACATAGTCAAATACGCACTCAAAACTATGAGCATTTTTGCATGCACGTAGCAAAGAAGTTGGAATGAAATTTAAAGGTTTTTCCAACTTATTTTTATAATGTTTTTTTATTAATTTATTTAATTTTTTGATATATTTTTTTTATTTTATTTAATTTTTTATATTTTTAATTTGGTTTGCCTAAAGGCAGCACATCTTGCAGAGTTGTTGCTAGTTTGTTGGCTTAATTAAGTCATAAGCACGGCCTCATGCGACACGGGCGGCTGTGCTGCAGCGCCGCAGCGCTGGCAAGCAAACAAGCCTCTCTTTACAACTTGAAATTCGCCACCTGAGCACATTTTTTTTTCGGGATTCACGTGAACGTACGAAAGCGCAAAAAGTATATTTTACACTTGATTTTTTTTTGTGTCTACTGCCCTCTGTTTTTGTTTAATATCTTTTTTATTACTACCACCTTTTATATATATAATTTTTTTTTTTCGTAAATGGTGCGCCCACTCTTTTTGTTTGGCGTCCGTCAGATAATTTATGGCATTTCCATGTAAAATCATTAAAACGAAAAAAATTGAAAGCAAGTGTTGAGCTTCGACTTTATTTGCCATTCACTCGCTCATTTGCTTCTTGCTTTCTTTCTTTCTTCCTTGCGGTCTGGTCTATCGTCAGTTGCAAGTACGCCAACACTATCACTGTTGTGTAGCTCGCCTCTCTTCACTACACCTACTCGTAAATTGCGAAAAAAATTTGTATCTGAGCATCTCGGAGCGTGTGTACGTGTGTATAAGGAAGAAAATTATCAGGACTGGCGTCAGTGAAAAGCATGAATTTTCATATGAACCAACGAGCTAGCTGAGCTCAGCTACTCACTTAAAAAAAAAAAAAAAGAATTAAATTTGCATAAGAAGCAAAAAAGTAAGTTGGCTGTGCTCTTCAAGCCATAAAATTGCCTTTTTTCGCGGCTGCTCTTCATCAGCCTTACGCCAGCCAATCTTTGCTTGAGCAGGGCGCGGGCGGGCGCCTTTGGTGTGATTTTCACTTTTTTTTATTTTATTTTATTGTTGTAATTTGTTGTAATTGGAAGCGTATGTGTGTGTGTCTGTATGTATATATATATATTTCGCTCTAGAAAATAACAAGCGCAACTGACTTGGGTGAATCTCCAAAGGCGCATCCAATACATATCTATGCATGTGTGTCAACATGAGCTGAGCCATTTTTATTAGACTTTCATTTCGTACGCATGTGTATGTGTGTCTATGTGTGTACGTGTGTATGAACTCAGTCAATAATTGTGCGCGGAAGCATTTCAAGCACACGAGCCAAGCCAAAATCCGTTGATGTGCATTAATTGGGACACATATTCTTTGCCACATGTGTGCTTGCCAAAGGTTGCACAGCTACACCCACAAAACCACACACACAAACACACACACACAGTAACGAACATTTTAAGACGCCTAGTGTTATCTTTGGGATCGTCATTTGTTTAATTTGTTTATACCATGTTGCGTTGTTGTTGCTGCTACAGTTCATTTGAAGCCACAACCACCCCCGCCCCGACTGGCAACAACAACCAAGAACCAACAGCCAACACAACATACAACAAACACGCAATCGTCGCTATTTTAGTGCGTTTCTTTTGGTATCTTTCACTTGTTCGCTTTCGGCTTGCATTATTTGTTTTGCTTTGCTTGAGATTGTTTTGGCTAATCATCATTGTTGTTGTTTTATTGTACGCTTGACAATGAAATTGCCAAAGTTTTGTGCCAACGCCAATGCTCATTGCGCATTGCCTTGCGTATATTATATATATTAGTACTCGTATCTATATGCAACTGTGTGCGTGTGCGCGTTTATCATACATGCGCTATGCTACAATATCTTATTGACGATGCTTTGACTGCTTTTTATTGCTCCTATAATGGTTAATGAAGGTACCATCCATATCATCGCCGAAGGCGTTTTTATTGATTTTACTCTCATTTACATTTGCGTTTGTTGTTGTTGTTGTTGTTGTTGTAACTGCATCAAATTAATTAACAAAACACTCCGCACAGTTTAAAGGCACAGAAATTGCATGAATTTTTAATGGTAACCAAATGAATTAATTACGAACGATGAATAATTCAATTGGAAATTGTAGCTGCAGGCGCAAACAAAAGTATAGTAAGGCAGCAATCAATGAGTAAATATAAGCAATTGTCGCGCCCCAAATACTCGTATCTTATAGAAGCGAACGCGGCATTTTCCAGCAGGCATAGTGTATATGAGCTGTGGCAATTAAATAACGAGGCTGACGCTGCTAAAAAGCATGTCTGCAGTGTAGCGCCTCTCCTTTGAGGCGCCTCAGTGCCAAATATCTAATGTCTTTGGGTTTTATAAAAAACCAGATAATGGTAGAGGACTAACCTTAACTGCTTCTGTCTTACATAAGACAATGACACACGCAGAGCTCAGTTGAATTGATGAATATTCTTTCACCTCATACAAATTTGCAATTTCAATATCGACAAGCAGCGAGCTAAAAACCCGTTAGCAATGGAGAAGATGGGACTTTTGGATGCATACGAATATTTTAGAAAATTATGTAATTCTCTGCAATTGTAACGAATTGATGCTGTATTTTCACAAATGTTCACCCACAGCGATGGATGCTATTAAAATAAATAATATTGAAAATGCGTCCATGTAGCAGCAGCAGCAGCAACAGCAGCAGCAACAAATGAAATTTCAATGCTGACAACAGTATTCACAAATCTATTCGACGTGGTCAGAATGCTTGCAATGCGGCGGACGCGCTCGCCGCTGTTGGTTTACAGTTGGTAAAGGGCGTCTGAGAACTGTGCATGCAAACACAGCTGGGTGTTGGGCACGTGGCAAAACATGGATTGGGCATTTGTTGAAATGGCAGCGGACCGAGTGAATTGGTGACTGAGTGAGTTAGTGTGTGTGCGAGAGAGTGCACGGACAATTGAAACGCATGAACTCGAAGAATTGATGCATGAATAAATGGATGGCGAAACCCTGAAAAACAGACGTGCTTCAAAGTCGAAGCGACGCTGCATGACAATTCACAAGTGCAAATATTTGAATAGCAATATAAATGTTTTACATATATATATTTTTGAATATCTATATATATATATGTATAAGGTGTTATAAAAAGTACACGCATTTTTTTATAACTAGTTGATGTTGGTACCCATATATTGCGCAATACTAATCCGATTTTGTCAAACGAATACGCGTTTGAAAGTTGACATTTTAGGCTAAATTTTTTGTGAAGACAGCTGTGCAATTCGTTGCTCGTATTAATAGTTATAATGCCTTGAAAATGAGTGAAATATTTGAAGAAATAGGCTGTGCTACTTTTTTTTTTTACTATACAAAAAGGTAAAACCGCTGCAAAAACATGCCGATAAATTTGTGGCGGTTTAGGCTGTGGATGCTGTGAGTGAACACTGAACCGTCGTGAAGTGGTTTGCTCAATTCCGTTTCGGAAGTTTCAATGTCAACCATGCACCTCGTTCTGGTCGGCAACTGAAAAAGGCGATTAAACGGTTAATTCGCTATCTATTGCTCACAGCTTGGCAACGTGAACGAAGCAATCAGGAAAAAGCGACCAGAATTGGCCAACAAAAATGTTTAAAAAAACCGCTGATACTTTTTTTATCACCCAATATATATAACAAAGCGGCAAAAAGCATTTGTTTCCCTCTGCAGCACGTAATTTTTAACCAATTGTGTTGGTTTTAGTAGTTGGTAGATAATGGCATTACGAACCGGATAGGCAAAAAAATAAAAATAAAAATAAAATAAAAATATCAAAAAGCATTGTTAAGTCATTTTTTAAGCATGATAGTGTAAGCCAGCGGTTAACTAAGCTCTCACTGTTGCTGAAGCGAGTAAAAATTAAGAGTCGCATGTTATGGACCGAATGTTAATTATGGAGGAACAAAAAACAGTCGTCACTTTCTGGCGTCAGAGAAGCTGAGTCAGTGAAATCATTCAAGAAAATTGTAAGTGTGACTTTCAATACAAGCACATAATGCAACTGCAATCCCTGCAAAAACTTGCGGTTCCATCGTACCAATTATGGCGTACAACGGCGCATTGGATGTTAAAGAGGCCAACTATTCTTGATTCAATAAGCATTTTAAAATAGATGGCGCTAGTAAGATTTTTTGAAATTAGCTTAAAAAAAAATTATTGGAAACTAGTTGGCACTAGTTTAAATTTGTCATTGCCTCAAACTGATGATCCTGGCGAGGTCATTAGGACAAAGTTCACAAATTATTGTATTGTCAGCAGAACCAAAGTTGTGCACCAAATTTTGAATCAAGCGGTCCACAGGAAGTAGGCAAAATTTCAATTAAAAGATTTGCCTACAGCGCTGTGTTAAATTAAAGCGTTTAAGAAGAAGGGGGCTTATTGCGCATATATTTAATTATAATACTGCTTTTTAAGTAGTATTCTGCTTTGAATATCAGTGATTGTCATTTAAGTGAATTATTGAATTTGTCAATTGTCAAAATATAATATAATTATTTATTTTGAGAATCATGCCACGAAAATTTAGTCCTAAGCAACAATCTTCTAATGGCAGGAGGCAAGCTGCTAGCAGAGAGAAAGAAAGCGAAGTACAGCGCACACTGCGAACACAAGATGCTCGAGAACGCATTATGTTTTAATGTTATACCATTTTTGTTGTTGTTGTTGTTGTTGTATACATATTTATATATTAATTTTTTTGCCAACAATTTTTCATAACCTTTTTTTTTTTGAATAGCACCAATGCACAAGAGTCAAAAAAAAAATGCCATACATTTCGATGTTAACAATGCGCATCCGCCTGCTGTGTAAGGCCTTTGAATTAGGTAAAAAAAAGTAGTAGAAAAAAGTTGTAGTTCGAATCAAATAATTGAAAGTGAGCTCGACGCATGACAAGGCCAATAAAAAAGAGAACTGTCCCAGCCAAAGTGGTTCTCAAACAATATCAGCCACTGACTGTGTCTAGCACAAAAGCATGGATTTGATGTGTGTGTATGCGTGTGCGAGTGTGCGTGTTTTTAACGCATTGTTTGCTTGTCCATTCCTCTGGTTTTTTTTTTGTTGCCTTTTTCTTTTTATGTTCCTCTCTGTTTTTTTTTGGTGCTTGTTTTCTTTTTCTTCTTCTTTCTATTCACTCTCTGTGAAAATGTCGCGCAGAAATGCCGTCGAAACGCTTCCATTTGAGCTCGACTCTCTATGGTTCGGCTTCAATGTGTGTATTTGCTGCTTTGCCTTTTATGCGCGCTTAAAAGCATGCTGCACTATTTTTAGTTCCTATTCATCATTGTTTCTGTCTGTCGTTGTTAACGCGTCATTTTGCAGCAGCACATACACCTAGCCGCCGCATGCTCTTCGCAAACAACAAAATATGCTTTATCTCGTAGAAAAATGAGCGCAACGCCAGCTTGTGTCTCACGTCTGACCAATTCCTTTGGACCTTTGTTGTTCTGCGTTGGCAAGCAGCAAGCTAGCGCTGCCACCTACATTTTCATCGTGTTTGCATGCGATTTGTGTGCGTATAAGTGGGTTTTGGTGTACCTTCATCAATCTGTGTGATTTACGTTTGCTTTCATACTCGTCTTTGCTTTGAATAATTTGGTTGTGTAAAGTGGGCAGAGTAAAGCGGTTTTATTTATATACACACACCCACACACACACACACATACATCATAAGCGGTTCCGGTGTTTGCTCATTTGAAACTGTCTAAACATGACATCAATCTCAATTTGCTTGATATATCTATCAATATTATTTGATTTTGATTATGTTTAGCTCAGAAACTAAGAGGGTCATCCAAAAGCCTTTAACTAACCGTGTAACTAAGTGTCGTCAACCAACTGCTTAAGTGTCTAATATTCTAACTGTGGCAACTCCCAACCCAGGCATCTCTATCAACTATCTGTCTCTATATACAAATATATATATATATATATATATATATATATATCTATCAATATATATCTATCAATCAATACACCACCATACATAGGTACATCTACCTCAACACGTATCCATGCCTACGTCTTTCTATTCATCTGTCCTCTATAAATCTATATTTCTTGTTGTGCACCCGGCCATCTACCTATCTTTTCATGCCATCTGTCATCTGTCTATAAACATTCACCTGCTGCACACTACAAACAACTCATTTGAATGTGTATCTACGACTTTGTTTTGCTTGCCCCTAAATTTGCCACTTGGCTGTGTGGTTCAATGCTGCTGCTGTTATTTAAATGGCTTGGCTTAAATCAAACGAATGTAATTCTTGGTCAACACCATCTGTGAAGCATGAAAGCCGTACAAGAAAAATAAATGCACACAAACCGAGTGAGTAAAAACACAACTAGAACATGTTTCGGTTGCTCTGAATATATTATACGCTGCCACGGTTTTCATAAGCAGCGCCTTTATCTTGCGCTAAAACCAGTGAAAAGTGGATTATCTACGAGTGTGCCATAGTTGTAGTCTGCGAACTCGCATTGCGAAGGCCAACAATGATGCGAGGAATGGTGCAGGGAGCAGCGTGCAGGCTGTGCTTGTAATGGGCGAAGTTAAAAGTGGAAACTGTAAAAAGAATTGCGAGCGTAAGTGTTATATCCGCTCCGTGGTAGTAGATTAAATGCCTAATGTGGCGTAATAAATTTTGCAAAAAGCACAAATGAGCAAAGCAACTCTACGCTGAAGCGCGACCGTGCCGATTTAAGTCGAGTCGAGTCGCGTCGAGTTGAGTGACGCTCGCCGAATGTGGGCGTCGACTCTGTCTGCCACAGGTGTACTGGCGTAGTTACAAAGAAATAATGCATACGCCATGTTGTGACATCGACTTCCACTTGTTCGCACCATAAGACAACAACACTTTCAGAAGTCATAAAATATTCAAGAAGCGGTTTACAAAACTACTTCAAATAAATGCGCATACGGCTGCTTGATGTTTATCCTCTTTTTACATGTCGTCCAGTAGTGAGCAGACTATGTGTTGTTAAGCATATTACAATGTATTAACAGAATAATGCTGGAAGGATACAGATCCACTTTAAGCTCTTCAATGTGCACCACTGAAATATAAATTTCGTTTTCTCTCGGGATTCATGGATGCCATTCCTATAATAAATGAATGAAATCCATGCGAAAAGTCGAGACGACCGACAATGAGCAAAATCAATCATGCTCTGCGCACTAAGCGTATACGAGTACGCCCCATAAACGCGCCAGTTTTGAGCGTGCATGGTTTAGATCCCGAAACCATGCACACACATACACATGCCTAGTGATGGCTTTTTGGGGTAGAGCGAGCTCACTGAGTGGCTATGTACTGCGTATCAATGTGCAGACAGCTGCTGTTTGTATTAATATTTATGAGTTTGTTCAACGTCGAACCAGAAGCCTGCGTTCGTGCAATATTGCACACACACACACACACACACACACACACACACACACACACACGCATGACACATGTAGAGTCAGAGTCAGTCAAGTCAAGCCAAGACAAATCGCATTGAATCACAGTTAAGCTGAGATTTGTTTGGCGGCTGCCGTTTGTTGCTTTGCTTGTGTTGCACACATTTGGATTCTCATTGTTGTTGTTTGTATGGCGGTTTGCATTGATACGAATGTGTCTATCAACTGGTCAAACGCAAATAGTTGTGCACTCACCTGACATTCAATCGGCCATCTGGGGGCCTGCTGTGAGCAATCATTGTCCTTGTCCTTCGGCAGGGCGAAAAGATCACGTGGCTCTCTCAGGCGTGCAATTGGACGTAGGGTCTTCTCGTCCGTGTTCACAACAAGCTGATTGGTTTTCAAACTTTTCGACAGAAAACTGCCAAGAAAACCTAGAAGAAAAATTCAAGAATGTAATTTTAGTATTGCCGAGATGAGATGAGAAAGTCTCAGCGCATTGAAGTTCATTCATATGCAATAGCTAAAGAACAGCTGACGGAATTCCGAAGGCACTACTAAACAGCGCTTCGAGAGTCGCGTATATGTCACATTGAATACAGTACAGCAAATGATTTTGATGCGCTTCGTGCTGCAGAAGTCCGTTAAAATTGTTATGGCGTCAGCGGCTGCTGTCAGTTTTTGTGGCTTTTATGTTTATTGCATGAGCTGGTGCGCCGCTTAACGAGGCCAGAAGATACTTCTTTGAGTTAGAGTACCGAAAATACTTGAATGTGTGTATCGTTGCGTCAATTGTTTGTGCGTGTGAATGCGAAATTCTATTTTCGCGCATTACAAGCGATAAAATGTGTACGAAGAGCCAAAAAAAATGAGATAATAAAAAAAACATTTCAACATATTGTCCAGTGAGTCAAAGACGAAGCAGTGCAGAGGAATGAAAAGGTATACGAAAAAGTAGGAAAGCGAGGCTTGGAAAGATAATTACTTCCTTGGCTACAACAAAAACAAATTTGACTGAAAGAAAGATGAACCTAGAATTTAGTAGAGCAAAATGTAATTTCGGTCAAATGGTCAACAACAAAAGCAACAACAACAATAAAAATAAAAATAAAAACAACGCATACGCAGCGCAATGTTTCTAAGCGCACAAAAGCGCGCAGCACTTTTTTCTCTTTTCATATGGTGACTGGTTTTCCGTCTTACTATCGCAAGTGCGTCGCAAATCGCTTACGCAGTAGCTCAATAAATGATAACCTAACCAATAAAGTTATTCAACTATGTACAAATAAAAAGCACATAACGGAATTCATTGTTTGTCCCCCTCTGTCCGCGCAACTGAGTTCGCTCTTCGCTGCTATTTCGGTCTGCAGTCTTTTTGTTCAGAACACCGAATTAAAAAGCAACAAAAAAACGAAATGAAAACATTTTGTTTGAAAAATATTAAGCAAAAATTAATTCCGCAAAAATTGTATCTAAAAAAGAAAAAGAAAAAATTATAATAATTCGTATTGTTTTTTGTAAAAACAAAGGATTAAAAAATAATCCATGCACTCGTCTTTGTTTAAGCTGCGCGCTTATATTGCCATTGTAAATAGAAAAATGAATTTGTTCGTAAAAGCTACATAATCGCGAGTAAATAAAAAATAAAGCAAATTTATTTTTTTTAAAAGAAGAAGAAAAATGCCGTCACTCAGGCGCAGCGCGCCCACCAATACGCATTCATGCGAGTTCATCTTTATATTCTCTTTCGTAATGCCACAGTCGCTGACGACATCGTTGTCGCTGTCCTTTTTTTTGCGTTTGCTTTTTTTAAATGTATTTGTCCCATGCCAATTTTCGCTTTAAAGTGTATATTTGCGCTTCAATGATATCCTTGCCGTTACGTGTGTGTATGTGTGTGTGTGTGTGCGTGTGCGATTGAGTGCTGTCTGTCAGTTTTGCATGGATTTGATTGATATGGAAAATCTGCTTGACTACGGTCGCTGCTGCCTTTTTCTGTATTTGTCTGTTACGGATTATGAAAAATCCATTTCAATGTCTTCCTGACTGACTGCCCAGCTTTGCTGAGACTAGTTTTGCTGCCCTTCATAGTATTTGAACATTTTAATCAAAAAAGCTCACCATGCAATTTCCTGCTAAACTTTGAGACGCGATTCAATTGACTTAGGACCGTGACAAAAAAAAAACAAAAACAAAAAAAAATTATGACGTCTATCTCCAATGCTATAAACCCACCAATGTCAAGTATTACAACTACTTGTTTCTCGCTTTTTGTAAAATATAAAATATATTTTTATGCGACGGTCCGTTGTTATACAGTATTTCTTGGATTGAGCTACAATTGCTTTTCTAAGTCTGAGAGTCGAACCCGCTAGCTTCAGCCCAAACTTATCTTTCTACATAAATTTCGCTACTTCTCGCAATAATGCACTTCAAAAATAACACTATTCCATGCGTAACATTTCCATATATTTTTTCAGTGAGAAGATTATTCACTTGTTCATAGGTACGAACGGTTTATTTTCGATATAACGAAACAATAAATTCATCCATGCCATTCATTCAGTCCATTTGACTTCGCTTCTAAAGTGCAACAACCACAAACGCTCTGTTGGAGTTACAATGTCGCTCGCGGTTGCAGCAACAGCATAAAAAAGCATAAAAAATGTTTAGAATAAAACTGCTCTATGACGCGCAACATAGCGGGGTACGCTTCTGGTCTAATTGGTATGCAAAGTGGTTTGTATGACACGAAACCACTTAATAAGTGTTGAAAAATGTTATTAGACTATACAGTTGCAAATATTGTAACACTTTTTTTGTTTTACTGGTACATTGTTGCCTTTGGCTATGACGAGAGAAACAAATTAAGGACAATTAATGCAGCTGCTTTCGCTTTTACTCTTCTATAACTTTACTTTCTTCTTTTCACTCCACCTCCACGCTTTTCAACTCACTCATCGCTGCACTAGCCATTTGCACTACCAGCAAACACTTGATGTGAAAATAAGCAACTTCAGTTGAGTCCTTTTGGTCGGTCGCACAGCTTCAAGCTAAAACTAATAATTTTCTTGTTGCTCTCTTTACGACGATGGTTTGTATACGATTCCAAGCAAAAGAAAACGTACAGTGGGAAAAATTAATGCAACACACGCTCGTGGACCAACAGCGGCCTTGGGCAAGCAAAAGAGATTTTCCCAAATGACATTCGAAGTGACACGAAACTAATTTGTGTGATTGACGTTGACTATTGTGCTTGGCGTTACAAACTGAAATTTGTAACGGTATTCGCGTCCTTTTGAGGTGCGCTTAAAAATAAAATATAATTCGCAGCACAGTTGGTCACGAAGTTACAGAGCGCTGCGAGACTTAAATAAAAAAAGTTTTTAGAGTGAAATTATTTTAGGGTCACATCTTTTAAGGAATCTATAGAATATTAAATATTTCTGTGTGTCCTGTGCACCAGCTTTTTTTTTAAATTTAATTTATTTAGCATTTATCAAGTTAAAGCTTTTCGAATCCTACTGTATCAGAGACCTTAGCACGTTATAGATACACAGCAATTTAAAATACATTCATGGTCTAGATCCATTGATCTTAAATATTGTGCGGGTCTTGCAGCTGCATTTTCCATCATTACAATGCAATCGTAAGGGTTATTTGAAGTCCTTTGCTACGAAAAGGTAGATAAACACACCTATAATTACGATGATAGCAACTTTTGTGAAACTCGTGTTTAGATCAAGAAAGTGTAGTGGCTTTTCGAAATAGCGACGCCAGTAAAGGCATTCAAACAAAGTCCAGATGAGGTAACCTGTCATATTTATTTTGATGTTTAGAAAGTTCACTTCACTACTACTTATACACAGCACTAACACAAATTGAACTAACAAATCAATCTCTTACTATCATATTGGTTATTTTTCTTAGACACACATATATTTTATAAATTCATTTCAACTTTGAGCTCATGAAACATCATTTAAGATACGTTCGTTGAACAACTCTATGACATTGCAAAATTTAGGATTTTCTTACCAAGTTCAGCAGCTCGAAGTGCGAAGAGCGACCAAAAACAAACAAAACTGTTTCGATAAAAATCTGAACAGCTGCTGTTGTTCGTTTTATTCTGTTTGCACTTGCCTCACGGCTATTTTAATTAATTGTTTAATTGTTTAAATTTGTTTGCGAATTTCCGTATTATTTTGTATCTTTTTCGCTTTATTTTCTTAAGCTGATTTCTAAACAATTTCAATGTTTCAATTGAATTTCGATTTTTAAAATCTTTTTTCGCGTGTTTGCCTTGTTTAAAAAAATAAAAAAATAAATAAAAATACAATGAAATAAAATATGCTTCTTAATTCCCGCTAAAAAAAAAACAATGGCAAAAAAATTATACACCTTTTTCGCTTTTTCTACGCTTTAACACCAAAATCAAAAATCCGTTAGAATACGAAAAACGCTTGCGTCGCGTCGAGTCACAAACTTCGAGATACAAAAATTCGTATTCGAAACGAGTCTCTGCCGCTGCCGCCCGTTCGCTCGCGCTCTCGACTACTTTACTGTTGCTCGTTTTGTTGATAACTGACTGGCTGACTGAAAATCAGCGGGAAATTTTTCTGCAATGAAAATCAGTTTTTCCACACACAGAATCGCACACACATACACAACCGCACACGCACACAGAAATGACGAGTGAAAGAAAACAAGCAGCAGCAGCAGCAGCAGCAGCAGCAGCAGCAGCAGCAGCAAGCGAGCGAGCAAGCAGGCTAGCAGGCAAAAATTATTTAATAGCAACAAAAAAGCTTTTTTCTTAAGCTTCTACGCTTTCACCACACTGCCACCGCCACCGCCACCGCCACCGCCAACGTTGGCAGTGTGCCCCTGGTGCTGCTGCTGTGGCTTTTCTTGTAGATTGTTTGCTGTGCATTTTGCCAAATTGTTTTCATTTTGCCTCCATTGTACGGTCGCTTTGATAGAGAGCAAAGCAATGTGAATGTGAGAGCACATGCTTGTGTCTCTGGCTGTTGATGTGTGCATGTGCGTGTGTGAGAGAGCGCTTTTCGCGTTAAGCTTTTGGGGCAGCATTCGTAGTCCTGCGTGGGTGTTGTGTCTTTACTAGTGTATAGTAGCGAGCGAAAAGGGTGTAGAAGAGGAAAAAGAAAGCTTTTACCGCTCATACAGTGCCATTGCCTTCATTGGGATCAGCATTCGCGCATTAGCAAATACACTGCATTCTGATTTAGTGAAGTACAGAGTTAACCACGGTTGATCAGAACAGATTTCTATAATAATATAATTCTATAATTCTATAACAATATAAATTTCTATAATTCAGACAGTGGATAAAGATCCAAGCTATTATATGTATCTGGGTCCATTGAGAATGTCGTATTAATAACTCCCCAAAAATGTCTTTCAATTTCATTGTTACTCGTATACAGACACACACGCAGTGTATTAAATATGTTCCCATAACCATCTCGTTTGCTTTCAGTTGTCACTACGCCGTTGTCAGAGCATTCGGTTTGTGGCCTCAGTTTTTTTCTTCTTTCACCGTCATCGTTCGCCGCCTTAGTTCGTTTTGTTCGAAAGACGTCCTCAACACCGACGCAACTGACTACTTTCGCTACTCTTTCCACCGTAATTATTCAACTTGCTGTTCATGTGTTTGTTGTTGCTGTTGCTTTTATTATTTTATAATTATAATTATTATTATTATTATTGTTTTTGATACCATTTACTGTGCAACGGTGTTCGAAAATGCGTCGTTTGCTTTTTCTCAACCATGAAAATCGTATTGAAAATGTAACGAAAACAGTGCGTTTGATTAATCTCAATTGATGGTCGTGAGTTCGTAGCGCATACGTAATGTCGGCCAACACACAAGGCGAGACAAAAAAATTACGAGTTTATTGCCTTCTTTATGCACCGTAAATACTACCAATGGAAATAGAATAAAAACTCATCTCTGTTCGAAAATATTCGTGGATAAACAAAAGTAGACAACTGACTGATCACTTTCGGTTACATCGAAATTTCTATACATTTTTAAGACATGTAAATAAAATTCGGAGTATACTTGTTTGCTTGTTCACAGGCCGAGGTTAGAAATCCAAAAGCAAAGCAATGAATCTAGCATCTTAAATTCAACAAAGTCAGTCTTCAGTATAACGAGTTAAGCTGGCCATACACGAAAAACATGCTCGTCTGGTTCACTCGTGTTTACAAGCATGTTTATCGTGTGTGGCGCTTTTGCCGAGCAGGGCCGCATTAACCATGGGCCCATGTCGGGGCCCTTAGGCAATGCAATTCTCGGGGCCCCTTTAACCTGTTCGAACTTCCTTAGAGACAGTTTTGCTACCACAGTACAATTAGATTCATAATTACGCTATTTTTTTTATTACATTAAAAAGGTATGCCGTAACCCTAAGCAATAAAATAAATGAAGGGAAAGTATGCGTATTTTTTAATTTTTTAATGTTAACCTTTTCCAAAATATCATTTTCACTCGCCATCATCGCGAATGAAATAAAACGCTTCTGAGATATTGATGAACGACGACAGTTTTTTGTTAGATTTGATTTCGAAAAGTTACGTTCACCCATGGCGTTCCTCAGACTTCTATATATATGTTATGTTATCATTACATTTGTGGAATTTGATGATGTCATATTAACAAAAATCAATTTATACGATTCCTACGCAGGTACATTTCATCTTTGCTCGCACCCATTGTAAGATGAACTACTTGAACTGCACCATCTCGTCTATAAACTCAGGCTCAATATTCTCGGAATAATGTTTACTAAACTTTGTACATTTGCAAATCCTTTTTTTCTCGGTGCGCGGGGCCCCTCGCTAACGCGGGCAGGTTGCCTAATCTGCCTAAAGTTTAATCCGGCCCAGTTGACTAGCCGATGTTGGTGTAAAATTTCAAATTTTCTTGATTTACTTGAGCGAATAACACGAGCATGTCGTTTATGGCCAGGTGTAGTATCATTAGAAATTACTACGAGAGAGTTAAGTCACGTGCAAAATCGGTGTGCCGGTAGAGTGTACGAAGGGGTGGGATGGTTTTTGTGGGAAGGAAAGAAATCGTACCTGTGCCCTGTACTTTGTGACCTAAACTGTTTGATGTTCCAGAAAATTACACTTTGACAAAGAAATAGGTATATATTAACGCCAGCGGTCAAGAAAATAAGATCTTGAGATATGCCTTTTTCTCTCATATCCAGAAACAACAAAAAAACTTTTTTCTATAAATAGATTTTCAGCCTTAGAGCAGCTTAGTGTGAGTGGATGTCTCAACATGCATTATCTTTAGGGAATATCTTACGACTTCTGCCCTATTCTGTGCACTCTATCAAATATATAAATAGATTTTAATAGACAGTAAGTGATAAAGCATTTTTACTGCATTTTTTGTAAGAGTCGCTTAAATAGAAAAGCTTTTTACACTTTTTATTACCACTTTTTCAACGCCACCTTATCACACACTATTAACAATATTGTTGCAATGGAGAACAACGTGATTTGCTGCATTTTTGCTATCTTTTTGGAAAATGAAATATGTGACTATTATGAAAAACAGCTTTTTTTGTAATAGTGTAGCTTTCAATGTGCGCGAGAATAACAAAAATGACAAAAGCTTCTATCTATTCAACTAATATGAAATTTTTAGATAGAGTGCACAAGATTGAATCCCCGCACCCCGCGCTTACTATGTGTTCACTGGAATATCTTTCTGAATTATTTTCTTTTCTTTTCGAAAATTCACAATAAAAAGTCATTATAAACAACCGAATTTGAATTCACGTTAATTTTTTAATGTCTCTGATGTTTCGCTTTACGTTTTGTTTGTTTGTTTGTTTTCTTTTGTATCTTTATAACTAATTGTTACAAATGTGTACATTTTGTGCTATAAAAAATTGTGTTCGTACATTTTAGCAATAAAAGATAATTGCACAAAAGCCAAGAAGAGAAAATGTTTAATGACAAAAGTCAGACGAAATCGAATTGACAATGAAAATACAAGGAAAGCCGGCGCGTGGTGGACAACAACAACAACAACCAAAAAAAAAACATTGACCTTGTGCATTCGCACAATTGATATGTAGTTGTTGTTGCCATTCACTGGTTCACTGGCTCGCTCGCTTGTTCGCACATTCGTTCGTACTTTGTATCTTTATATCTATTAGTTGAAATTGCAGCTAAGAAATGTTTTATCATTCTTTGCTACATCTGCTCACAAATGCCTTGGTGCTCCTGTACAATTTTCTTTCAACATTAATGAAAACAGCTTTTTTTCTATTAGCTTTTCTACTCATGCAATTTTCAACTTCTCGCCGCTGTTCGCTGCTTGCTCGCTCGTTCGTATCGTTGTGCTTTTAAACGTTTTATTTAATCAGAGAAGCTTTGTCTGCTTTGCTCTTTACTCAGTGAAAGTTCTCTCGCTATGTAGGGCTCTCGTAGGGCTCTCTCACGCTCACAGTTATAACAACAACTTGTAGCTTGTGGCGATTCTTGGCGTTTGCATTTCATTCTCTGAAGAAGACACAAAGACTCAGAATGGTTCTTCTTTGTCAATTCGCACCGATTTGTTAAATACAATTTTTTTAATAATTCCAATACCCAAATATTTCCATAAATAGCAAATAGCTTTATCGCTGCATCAAGTGACCTGACCTGTCGTAGCCCAGTGGTCAGCCTAATGTTCTGCGTTTAAAATCGATTGTGATTAACAATTAAATAAGTTAGTCAATATACTAGTATTGATATATCGATATAACAATCTTTTGGACTTCTCATAAAAATGATTAAAAGGTAACCAACGTTAGCTCTAACCCGGGCTTCGATATAAATAAATTCCATTGGTTGCTTCACTGTTCTTACTATAGAGTTTTCCAGCAGCGCAGTTCTAGTTGTAATAAAATAAAACAGCTATGCGGTCCTTCAGTATATATCAGTTGTTTAATATAGCCGAAACAAGCACAACAACAACAACAAACATGTCTTTACCTCTAAAATATTTGTTTTGCAATAGAAATTCCGGAAATATTACCCCAACACATTCGTCGACAAAATGTATTCAAAGTTGTTTATCCCAACAATCGAATATTATTTACACCCAAAAAGGATGCAAAAAAGTCACTGTCAAAATAAAACTCTACCCAAAATAGGGCCCGAGACAAAGAGAGAGCATTTCGTGCCGAATATTAAAACTTCTATACTATATATATTCTATATACTTTGAACGAGGGGAGTCCTTAAGCGGGCACAATCGAAAAACCATTTGTTTTTCTTTCTTTTTTTTTTTTTAAGTCCAAAAAACTTTCTTGTAAACAGTGTTCTTTGTAAAAACAAAAGGAACTACTGAGCAAAATAGTACAATAGGGAAGGAACATGTTTACTTGCTCTTTTTGTTCACTCACTCTTGAGCAACCCAACATAATTCATAGCAAAAAGAGCGCAAACACGCAAAATTCAATTCAACTCAACGATTCAACAACAACAACAATAACACGGCTTCACCAAACCGTTAGAACAGAAGAGTCAGGCACACAAACCTCTCTATTCGCCCATTCTGCTGCGCTCGTTATTGTTGTTGAACGCGCTTCTCTTGAAAACTTTTCTAAGCTAAACCACCACTGGCCCGATTTTCATAAAAATTTAATTGCGCACATTTAGCGAAGAATAAATTTCAATTGTTGCAATCGTTTAAGCAGCAAAAGATGTGTTTGCCATTGAATTACACAGATATAATTTATATTTTTGAAGAATTATACCCTATAATTTTCCATGTTGTTTCTTTAAACTGAGAGCCCTTCGAATTGAAAAAGTCATGTTCGGAAAAGTTGTAGTTATATACCAAATTCTAAATACGAGCACACCAAAATCTTGTCACATGGGCGCATGCCACCGGGGCGCCGAATCGCCTCCGTGGCCGTATTGCTCGCGGCCAAATATTCCTCTTTCGATTGGCATGCAAATATTTGCAGAATTAAACTGTTCATGTTCAAAAATTACAATTACAAATTCAAAATGTTGCTTGGCGAGGAGCGCCGCCGCGATAACAAAAACAAGCGGAAACGATTTCTGTCGATTCGATTTTGATTTTTCCCCGTAACATTTTTTTCTTTGAGGGAATTCGTACAAAAGCAAATACATAAAAATAAAATTACCTAAAAAGCATCATCAAAGTCAAAACACAACAAGCTGCATACTAACCCTATTCCTTACCCCACTCAACTACCCGTCTAGCACTTGCAAATGCGAGTATAACAAGCACTTTCCAAATGGCGTTGATGGTGGCGACGTCGGCGTTGGCGTTGGCGTTGCCGTCATCATGAGCACAGTCGCCATTAAATGCAATTTCCGTGCAAAATGCAAGGCAACAATAACAGCAACAATAAAGGAGCAACAACAACTTTTTGTGCGCAATTAATTAAATTTTTATGCTAACATGAAAATTTTCTTGGCAAAAATTGCAATAAAAATAAACAAATTAAATACAATCGAGTGGAGGAGGTCGATCTCTGTTCGTGGCTGTTTGCCGAGGAGTGCTTGTCTCAGAGACGCTGGCGCTGTTGGTGGTGGTGTCGAAGGTGAAGGTGAGAGCAAAAAGAATCAGTGAAATTTGTTTGTTCAAGTTTTGAGTTATTTGCCCCGAAATGATTTTCTGTTTTTTTTTCTATTATTTTTTATTTTTTTTTTTTTAAATGTTTTTTTTATTTTTTTTTTAGCAACTTTCCGCCGAACTTGGCCGATTTTTGATGTATTCGATTAATATTGGCAAATTAATGCAGAAATCACTTTGAGAAAAATTTGCAATGTATTTTTCTCGCACGGGCCATCACCACACTACACTGTCCCCTCTGACGCCTTTACATAAATTTTATCGGCAATAAATTTTGATCTTGATTAAGTGATGAGTTTGAATTAAAAATTTGAAATTTCGAAGAGAAATTATTGCAATATAATTTGTAATGTAACTAGCCAGTACCCACTTCGAGTAGCTTATTTTTTAAACGAACTTTCAGCCTCCATACTACGGCCATACTAATTAAATAAGAGAAAAAACTGTACAGTGCTGGTAATATCGTGAAAAGGTAATATTTGCGTATCAAAATTTAAGTAAATAGGTCAATGAACGAGCGGTAATTATTTTAATTTATAATAATTTAATTTAACAAATTTTTGTAGACTACGTTTTTGGTTTTTTCATCAAGTTGTTGTTGTTATTTTCACACACACACACACACAATTTATAGTGTTTGTATACACAGCGAGCGAGTTAGCGTGTGTGTGGCTAACCTCCAACAGATGGCGCTCTATTTAAAAATCATATTTTCACCTGTCATATCTATGTTACCTATGTTTTAGCTATAAAATGTAGCCTATGTGCTTTCCCAAGACCCCATCTAGCTCTATAACAAAATTCATAAAAATTGGTTCAGCTGTTTAACCCTGAAATGGTAACACACAGACAGAGTTACAGTCGCATTTACAATATTAGTAAGGATGTAGTACTCATCTCCAAGTAGAGCAGTGTGTATCCTTGAAGAATGGGTAAAAATGTGATGTAAACATGTGTGTTAGGTAGATGATCTCTTAGATCTTCAACACATGTCCAAACAATATTTCGAGAAATGTAGACATGACTCATGGTACTGTACACTGTAGTACACATCGAACTGTTCTTTCTCCTATGGCAATTGTAAAGTCATTCCAAACATACTCTGAGAAGCCAAAGTATCACAGTATCGTTGTAGTCCAACGCTTATTTGAGTGAAATATGACAATGGAAATAGCCGTCTAAACACAAAACCATTAAATGTCCAAAACCAATAAACCATTTTGTGAACCGCAAATTGTTTCACTCACGGCAAGGTTTCTTTAAAACTCATTCTATCCTTTTGCCTCTTTGTATTTTACTCGTATAAATTTTTATTTTATTTTTTTATTTTTTTAATATATTTTTTTGTATTCGCAGGAACTTCAGTAACTCTATTCCTCTTGCAAACATCAACTATCTACAACAGTAAAAACGACAAGGACAACGCTAACGACAGGAAGAACAACAACGAACAAAGCGGCGACAACTTGTCAACAACGATTTGCAACTACTTCAGAGACAAAAAAAAAATAAAGTGACAGACAAAATAAAGCAAAGTCAAAAAAGTGGGTGGAACGGAACAACAGCGAATTTAGACTAAATCTAGGAAAGGAAAGAACCAACGAACAAACAAAAAACAATTTTTAAGAGCAACCAAACGCTAAGGAGACGAACAGACCCAAGCAAATTTATAAGCAAAACAAGTGAGTACAACCGAGTTCAGTGTCCCTTGAGTTTGTTCATTCTATGCAAAATCCATGCAAAAGTGTCCTGGCATGAGCTGAGTTTGTAATAAAAGAAGAAGAACAAAAAGAAACAGAAGTGTAGTTGGTTTCATAACCGCTTCCATATTAAGCAACTGGCAGTCATTAAAAGAGGTCAAAGTGCCGACGCGTTTTATGCCCGCAAGTTTCATAAATTTTAACGCCAACGCGTTGGAGGTCGCAGTTGACAAATTACCGGAAAATATAGAAGTGTGACCCAAGCCAATAGCGTGACCACCAATTTACGCGCGCACATATACATGCACGTGCACACACACACAGGCACACTATAGGAAACATCCAAATCCAGCATGATGCTGTGCTCCTTGCTCGCTCAGCTGTTAACAAATACTTTGTTGTTGTCTTCTTCATCTACATCATCATCATTATAAACATCATCATCGACTTGTAAATGACTTTCAAAGCTCAATGCGCATATAAGTACTTGTCAAAAGTCATGGATAAAGTTTTTGCTGCTAAATTTCTAACCCCCCCCCCCACCCTTTCGCGCAAACGACACAATGCTCGTTTGTCCAACTACTCGTAATTCACAACGCTGCCATCTGTCGTTAGCAGTGTAAATTTTGCTAATACTAAGACGACCACTACCGCTTCCGCTTCATCTTCATGTTTATCTTTCATCACGTCTTCGCCGTTTTGTCGATTTGTAGAATTTTTCTGCGCTGAATGAATTACTTGCACTCGTATTCGCAGCTCTGAACAAACGATTGCAATTAATCTTTCACAGATCAATCGAAACTCATTCTAGAAAAAAAAATGTATTTTTGTTGACTCACTCCTGAGCAACCCAAAACTGATATGTTAATAAAAGCAAAGAGAGTGCAAACACACAAAATACAAGTCTACCCACGTTGTGTATGAAACTGAACAAATGGAACAACAACAATAACACGGCTTCACCAAACCGTTAGAACAGAAGAGTCAGGCACACCAACCTCTCTATTCGCCCATTCTGCTGCGCTCACAATATCAACGGCTGCGTCTGCTGTTATTGTTGCTGTAATGCGCTTATCTTTAACACCTTTTCTAAGCTAACCACTGGCCCGATTTTGATGAAAATTTGATTGTGCACATCTAGCGAGGAATACCTTTCAATTGGTATTTATTTTTTATCAAAATCGGCGCAATCGTTTATTAACCCCATAAATTCTTTCCAAGATAAGAAAATTGCTTCTGTATATTTATAAACACAATGCTTAAGTCAGCTTAAGTTGAGAAATGTTGAAGCCCAGTGAAGTGGAACAAATGGATAAATATTTGCAACGCTAGTTGGTGTACGAGTATGCTCTTTTTGAGTTATATGTCCCCTTTCTTTAGATAAAACGTTTGCCGAGAATACAAACGTTACTCATATCACATTGTTCCATTCTGTTATGTAACGTCTACAAACTTTCTTCTTCTTAGACATCTGATCTTCGAACCTCAATCCTACTCAGCACTTTATTTTTCAGCAACTAATTCGATTACTGTTCTTATGCTCAGGCTTTCTACAGTTTTATTTTATTATTCCAATAAATATGTTTACCTCCGCCAGATGACGCTGCCGACGTCAGCGTGCAAACCGGAAACAGCTGCGCCTGTAAGTATTGCACGCGTCCGATGCCGACACCGAAACCGAAACCGCTGATATCCATTAGCGTTATATATATATATCTCGTATATACAAATAGCTTTGCTCTAAAAAATTTAATCAATATTTTTTTTTCACAATTTCGATGCCATTTTCTGCTTGGCTGGTTGATTTTTTTAATTTGACACCTTTTGGCTGCTTCAACGTTTTTTTTTCTATAAATTTCTTTTCTTCTAAAACTGCACTTTCGATGTCATTCCACGACTGCAGGTCTTTCAACTATAATGTCACCTAATTTTTACTTCAGTTCTGTCAATTGATCCACCAAAGGCGCATGGTTACCCAAACGCCTGATTTTTTGCGCCGACTTCTAACCGAAAATAGATTCAATGTTTTCTTATTTTGTCCTTTTTTGTGCTTTTGCTCGGGTTATTTTTTGCTTATGTAAATTTTTGTTTCCGTTTACCAGCACGCTATGTTTATAATAAAACCAATTTGATTGATTTAACTGTGTATTTTTACGAATCACCCATGTCCTCGTCATGTTCCTCCTGAGTTGGGTCGACGTTTGCCGTTACGTTAACAGGGCGCCGCCTCTGGAGCACGGGTTCTTCACGTAGTCTGTAACGCTGAGAGTTCTTGACTTTTCTTGACTGTCTGCCTTTGAGTCTTCAATGAGTCTTAGCACTGGCAGTGAACGTGCAACTTACTCGGCGTTACATAGTCTGACTTCAAGACGGAAAGAAAGAATTTCAAGCAAAGTTTGCGCACAAAACTTCTTCACGGCATTTTTTGTTTATTTTTTGTTTTGTTTTTTGTTGTTGTTGCTGTCTCACGGCGTATAATCCTAAACAAGGTCCACTGCCGCCACGTCATTTGCAATGGCAGTGATTCAGTTTCATACTCGTCTCGAGAATTCCAACTTTTACTGTCGCAAGCAAAGTTTTCTCAGCCCAGTCAAGCGCAGCGCCTTCGTCTCCAATGCAAAGCTGCCAGAGCCAGTTCAGCAAGCGCTCCGTGTCACTCACGTCTTGTTCGTGTGGCACTAAAGCTTCAGCGAAACTATTGCAAACACGTCAAATCCTGCGCGATTTTCGGCGGAAGTTCGAGTGTATTTGGCTTTGCTTTTGATTCACGCACTTTTGAAAATAAGAACATTTTACACACCACACCAACACAAGCAGCAGTTTCTGAAAATTTTTAGTGCACAAGAAATCAAACTTTTATGGAAAACGGATGTGTCGATCAGCGCAATCAGAGAAAAAAATCTGCCAAAAAAAAAAATAAATAAATAAACCAAATATAAATCCACTCCGGTCACGTTTGTTATTTCGTACTGTTTTCTGGGTTCTGGCGCGCCTCTATGCCACTTCAAATGAAGTCGCGTCAAACGCCGAATGCAAATAACAACGTTGAGCGAAAAGGCGAAAACGTATAGAAAACATGAGAAATGTGCACAGAAATGCCGATATCCTTAAACGAAATCCTTGGATACGCCATGGTGAAGGCAAATTCAACAAAGTGCACCACTGCCAGCAGTCACAACAGCACGTCGTCTCATCGAGCATGACAGTTAGTACAACAATGCGAAAATAACAGTTATCGCCCACAATACTAACAAAAAATACTCGGTAACAAAATAAAAAAAAATATCTAACAAATAAGGACAAGCCACCCACAGCCCACCTACACAGACAAAATCAAATTAGAAAATGCCATAGTAGACGAAACGATAGTGAGGAGTTTCGCTATTCGAATTTGTTATTTAGCGTCTTCCTGTGTTTGTACGTACACGTACGCATGCATTCTATTATAGTAAAGTATAGTAGTATAGTAAAGTAACATGTGTCAAAGTCTAAGTTCAACGCCCTCATTTCCAGTTGACAGCAACATCTATACCATATGCTGCAATATAAAGCAGAACAACGTTAATGGAATTTGTTGTAGTTGGTTCCTACACGAACAACAGTGTGCTCATATTTAGGCGAAATGAATGTTAAGACAGTATTCATTCCGCCTGCTGCATACACTAAGTAAACTAAGTTGCCGGAGCGCTGTATGTCAATCAGTGTGTTCATCGCAGTTAGTGCGATTTTTGCGATGGAAAAAACGGTCGAGCAAAAAACTTGCCTTCAATTTTGCGTTTCTAACGAAATTTCTTCGCCCGAAGCGTTAAAAATGTTAAACCCTATCGTTGGTATCTCGTGCCTATCAAAAACGCCAACGTACGAATGGTACGAAGGCGATTAAAGTGGGCCGAGAAGAAGTGCCCAATTTGCTGCATGCCGGCCGACCATCATTGATTGCGACTGACGAAAACATTGAAAAGATAAGAAAGAAATGGTCATCGCTAAGCGTCGCCTGAGCGTCAGAGATAGAAATGGTGGCTCATGTATTGGAAATGTCAAACATGTTCGTGCATAACATTTTCACTGAAGTTTTGTGCGCTGAATTTTCTGCAAAAAATACACTCAACAACTCAACAAATGTGATCGAACTAGCACTGTATTATATTCACCAGTTATGGCCCCTGTGACTTTCTCTAATTACCCATTTGGGGCAGGTGTTTTGAATCGTTAGAGACCATAAAAGAAAATTCTTAAAAAAAGCTGTGGACTGGGAGCAGCATTAGCGTATGTGCATTACTTCTGATGAGGCCTACTTTGAAGGCGACAACATAAATTTGGATGATAAAGTAAGCAATTGCAGTTTTATTTACAAATTCCGGGTACTCTAAGCAGTGTTATATACGATAATTTGCAATATCATGGATGCAAATTTTGTACCGTTACAAAATTGTATCTCATTTATCATCGTGAATTCTGAATGTTTCACAACTCATTAACACACGCCGAAAATTAATCGGGCACATATGCGACCCGCCTTGCAATGCAAAATAATTAATAATTAAAGCGCAAATAATTTAAAAATTTAGGCTTTTTTCGGGCAACACATTATGGTTGCATGGATCCGCGGGGTATAGCTAGTTGTGGCTCAGTGTGTGGGTTTGAAATATGACAGCATTCGCCAATACATATTCGAGCAGAATTATCGTGAATGGCATTAAAAATGCATAAATCGCGCAACATTCATAAAAAGCAACCTTGAAAAATTTGCGCTTTGGTTGAAATGAATCGGTCAGTGAATACGCTACACTCTTATTGAGCACAAGAGTTACACACAAAATGGCGAAGATTTGTATTAAATAGAAGTTCTAAGAGGTTCGATTATTAAGCTTAGCTCTAATAAACGATTTCAATTTGCCATTTTAAGTTCGAAACTGTATATACCTTATAACAGCGCGAGAGGTGTTTGCCCATATAAAAACCTTAGAGCTTTTTGAAGAGCAACATTTGAGATTCGCAAAATTTATTAAATAAAAAAAGTAATTAATCTTAAAAAAATATTTGTGCGTCTTAGAAGACAATAGAGAAATGAGAAAATGGTGGAAAAAAAATATTGGCACCAGGTTTAAAAATTATATTCCATTTCATTATTCAATTTCAACACATGATACGAGGGTCTTAAGGTAACTAAAATATGAAATATATGCTTTGGTTTGGATTTTATCAATATTTCTTTGTTTTTGCCTATAACTGCGAACGAAGCACTGCTTATCTATGTTTCTTGGTTTTTTTCCTCTCAAACTTTGTGGCGTATACAATAAAATTTCCATCTCTTTCTCTCGCTAAATTCTATAGATTCTTGTTTGTCTCTCTGTTCGAGTCGCTTTTTCATGTCATCAACTTTCAAGTCAATAACTGCGCTAAAGAAATTTTCAAAGGGTCTTTTTTTATTCAGTTTCTTATTTCATAATTTTACAAAAGGCCAATTTTGAAATTGTTCTCACATTTGTCGTATTTTTTTTTTTTTTTTGCATTTAGATTGCCTAACTTAGGCTTAACCCAATATTCTTATCTATTCTTAGACTCGGAAGTGTAGCGTATAAATACAAGCTATGTATTCTGCTGCAAGGGTTGATTCTCTTCAGTGAAGCACTTTGTGATATACGACATATATATATATATTCATATATTCATACAAATACTAAAGCACTAAACTTCACAGGATTACTCGACAGACTATTCTAGAGTTTCCCTGAAAATTTCATTAAAATCGGTCCAGCGCTTTCGGCGTCTATAACGGACAGACACACAGACATACATCCAATTTTATATACATATGTATGGATTAAATTTCTTGTTATCATTATTATTATGCAAAAACTTCGGACTATGGATTTGTATGGAGTGAACGATTGCCATTAAAGTGATAACCTAAAGACCTCATACTTGGTCAATAAAAAACTTTCAGCTTCTGAATCAAAGTTGCGCGCTTAGTTTGAATATATACTGATCACTAAATCTAACCATTTCGTTGCTCTGATCAATCAATCAATTCCGCCCACTATAAATCCTAATTCTTGCTTTAGCAAAATTTGGGTGAGCCTAGTTTGTTGTCGCGTGCTGTAGGCGCCCAAATTGTGCACTTCGCCGCGAAATTTCTCACCTTGACAGCGAAAAGGCAAAGCGAAATAAATAAAATAAGTAAGAATAAAGGAAGTCTAGAAAGAATGCGAGTACAAAAGCATCGCAAAAGAGATGCACTGAGGCCGTCGACACCTGTTCGCTGAGATCTCAATTGCGGCAACAGCTGCACCACCAAGCAGCCAAACACTGCCCCAAACAAACTAAACAGCAAAATCGAGTACTGCAATTCTCGAAAAGATTATCAGCAGTGGACGTGCACCGAGGAACATGCAAACAATTAATTTTGGGTGACACAAATCAACATAATCAGAAATGAAAATGCTACGCTCGCAGATGCAGCGATTGGCATCGCACAAATGAAAATGCCACTTGCTTTTTCGCTGAGCTGTTGATGGTTTTCAATAATTTTTTTTATTTTTAGTTTTTTTCTTCTTCTTGATTTCGTGTGTCTGTGTCTCACTCAATCAACTACTCACCGCTCGGATACTCCCTGAGCACAAGTGCGCACTCCATGGCAATGCAACGTAGATTTGTTGTATCGATGCGACCAATGCGATCGCCTACGTCAACAGGCGTCGTCGGCATCAGATTGCTTTTGTCATTGTACTCGTTGCAGCAGTCATCACCATCAATCGCATTCCGTGCAGCTACATAACTCGTGTCATTGCAAGTTGCCACTTCATCATCTGCCGCTGTTGCTGCTTCTGTTTGTGTAGTGAATTTTTCTGTCATCATTGTGATGTCAGTTAGTGAATGACTTCTCTCTACGCCAGCACCACCACCATCAGCACAACCATCAGCACCATCAGTACCGCCAACACCACCATTGGCACGTGTGACAATGGCAAGAAACTCCTCAGCGTGCGCATCGTACTCGAACATGACCGACTGTTGTATCGTATCAAAAGCGGACAAAGACCGAGCGACAAAAGTAACAGCCGACCGCCATACAGACACGCTACGCTATGCACCACTAACCTCGATTTACCGCAACAATGCGCCAAAGTCCTTTGTAAGGCTCGTTTCACGCGCCCCACTCAAATCGCTCTAAATTCAGTTTGTTGTTGTTGTTGTTATTGTTATTGTTATTGTTATCGCAACTACTTCACCAACTCTCACGGCATGACTTGCGCACACACACACATACTCATAGGTACGAGTGCAGAGTTACACACACTGACACAGTTTTGAAGTATCTGAAATATGATGCAGTCAGCGCTTTAAATCAACCGCAATGCAACTATTTTATGATTGTTTGATCGAACCACCGCTGTCATTAAAAAAAAAATAGCACGCTCGCACCTTTTGACGGCAACAAAACAAAAAAAAGTACAAATCTGCTTCGGTTTAAAAATGTCGCCGAGTGATAAAAAAAATGAACTTAAAGCGTGTCGTTGGCCGTGTCGTTACAAAGTCCCTGGATAATGGGCTATTAGACAAATTGTATCTCCATTTTGCCAGACCAGTCATACACGGTTCACAAAATCGCAATGCAAACACACACGCATTGACAATTGACAATTGAAAAAGTTCGAAACAAAATTTAAAAAAAAAATAAAATACAACAAAAATGCCGTTACAAAGTGGAAGAAAAAATTTCGTGTATACAAAATGGGCGGCGGCGTTTGCCATCCTCAAAGTACGCGCGGCGTCTCGACAACTGAAGCTTCAATGGCATTGGTGAAATGGCAAAACCGCCGCTGTCAAGTTGGTGTTGCCTGCCTGCTTGCCTATGTGCGCCTGCCTCTTTGCCTGTTGTTGCCTGTTGATGTCGTCGTCGCCGAAGTGGAGGTCACCGTATTTTTTATTTTATTTATCTTCTTGGTTTTCTTTGGTTGTGGTGCAAATACATATCTTTTTAGGCAAATGCCAAGGGGCGTTATGTTACCACCAAACAGTCCATTCGTCAGTTAGTTAGTCGTTCGCCTGCGTGGCAAACGTAAGCATTTGTTGGTCGGTGGTGCCGCCGCATTATCAAAAAACAGTTCCACCCACAAAATTGCAGGTTGTAAGATAAAGACATCCAATTCGATGTGTGCTCTCGCTCGCACGCTCTCATGCTCAATTCGTAGAACAACTTCTTCAACGGATTCTCGAATTTCACTAGCATTTGTGATTTAAAATTTTACGCTAAATCATGCCAACGCGGCACGGCAAAAGTTTTAGCACACACACACACGCTCACGTACACCACCACGTTGCCAAGGCCACCTTTCGTTTCATCAGTCACTGAACTACCAACGGTCTGTTGCTATGCACCGTTGCTGTTGCCTATTTTTGTGCGTTTTTGCGCTCTTGCACGCGTTGACGTCGCTTTCATTGGGTAGCGCCAATTCCAGTGGCGTTGCCGGTGCACCGGCACAACTCCGCATAATTCGTTTTATTAGTGCGTTACCCGCTGCCCCTCTTCGCCGCGCCACATCACATTCTTTAGATAATTTTGTAGCTTCCTTTATTTTGTTTTGTTCCTATTATGGTAACGTTATCATTGTTTATATGTTCGCTTGTCTATTTCGGTGGCGCGTAACTCACATCGCCAACTCATCGTATTCCCACCGCCCACCTTGAGACACGTGTGTCAAGCCGCATTTCGTGTTTAATATTTATTGTAATTGTGCAACCTTTTTTCGGCACCAATTTACGCCATCGAGTCGACTCGGCACAGGTTTGGTAGAGCGCCTAAAAATGGATTTACCAATTTATTGTTTTACACAAAAATTGAGCGCAACTTAAATCCTTCTCCCTGAGTTGGGACGTGGCTCATTCAATTTTCACTCGTAAGTCGAAATGTTACCACGTCGTTGGTACGTCAGAAGACGATCCAGTCGGAAGACTATACCATACAAATTGAACTAGTTCGGTTTTCAGCAAATTCGTCATTCAGCCGAAAGCCGCCACATGCGGATTGTGGCATCAAGCCGAACCTAATTTATGGCGTTTTATTTCGGTTTCCTCAATTGGTAATTGGCAATAAAATGCTTGGTAAATTAAATGCTAAGCGCGTATAGCAGTGAAACATGGAACAAGCAAAGCGGGTCGTCTTGCAAACAAACGGGGAGCCGACCAAAACCTGCTAAGTCAATGTGTATAGGGGGAGTATGAGTATGAAATAAATATTGATATAACAGAGCAAGAACAAAATAAAACGAGTAACACCGTAACCCAAGCCATAACCTCTCCTGATCTAACTTTCAGCCGGTCGCAGCGAAAAAAAGCCGGCTTGCCCTGATGTGGTGTATGCAGTGTATGCTCATAGGAAATTTTTATAACTAGTGTTCGCACAGCCTTTGAAATTCAATCACAGTCGTAATATTATTGAATTGTAGTATGTCACTCTACACTTCTTCGTAAGCACATGCATTAAAGTAATTTAACAAAATGCATGTGTCTGTCATTTTATTGTAGTTGCACGTGTACAACCTTTAGCTGTTTTTATGCCTACAATGCCTAACTAATTTTATTATATGATTCACTTCTGCAAATGTAAACCTATCGAATGGTATATTTTTTGTCAAAATAGTTTATATAGTTTAGACGTAAAGTGTCGTTAAAGAACATGTATTGGCCTATTTATATATAGATAATAGCGCGGTACCTATTTCCATAGCATTGTTGATTGGAACTACCGTACGAGACGCGCGTGATAGTTCAGTTATAGTTTGAACTTACCTTCACGTGTTTGACCTTCGACTTTGTCGGCAGCTCTGCTGTCATCCTTAAACTGATTCATTACGTTTTAGATTATTGCGTCTTCTTCACTGTTAGCATACACATATACACATGCACATATCAATGCTACGGAATTTCGAAAATTTCGAAACGGTTTGAAACGTCGATTTTCCGGAATCTTAAAATACGAAGAATTTTGCAGTAACGCGCAAATATTACGAATTATCCAAGTAAACAAGAAAACAACACAAAGCAAAAAAAACTTTTGTACGAAATAAATTGAGCTCGAAAATACTATTACTATTTTTTTGACGATACATTAATTTCAAGATTTTCGTTTGTTCACTTCTGTGTTCCTATCCCAGCAATTTGAAAATGGACTTTTGTCTGACATTCTAAGCAATGAGCAGTTGATTTGACCGAATACAACGCCAATAAAACAGTCTGTCGTGCCAGACTGTCGTACTAGCCACCGAGTATTTCATGAGTAGTTGATGCCATGGTTTAACGGATTCCCGACTTAAACGCATAGAGATATTCATACCATGCCGACTTGCCGCTGATTGTTTATCGGCGATTTGCTAGGCCGCTCCTGTAACGGCCTAACAATGTTGCTAAAATATGGGAATACACACCTCAGCTGGCGTTGAAAAAGTTTCGTTCCATGCATGCGGTTGTCAATCAGTCAAACACTGACGCGCAATCCTGGATTGCCTACAACCGAGCGCCCGGTTATGCCGGACGTTCGAAAACCCTACAAGCGGTGCGAAGAGAAACAATTTTATTGAGCTGCTT
Organism: Cacoxenus indagator; assembly: GCA_035041755.1. Taxonomy (NCBI): domain Eukaryota; kingdom Metazoa; phylum Arthropoda; class Insecta; order Diptera; family Drosophilidae; genus Cacoxenus; species Cacoxenus indagator. Next base: position 204,597 of record JAWNKX010000220.1, on the reverse strand, counting down.
TAAAATTGGCATAGTTCATAAATATGGCATAATAATAATTTGACTACAATAGTTGCCTGAGGAGAGAGAGAGAGAGAGAGAGAGAGAGAGAGAGAGAGAGAGAGAGAGAGAGAGAGAGAGAGAGGGAGAGAGAGAGCCTCTCGTTGACGCTGTCACTCTTTGCAAAAGAAATTCAAACTAATTCCGTATAGGCCCCTGAACATCATCATTACTTCTAATCAGAAGAACAAGAACAAGAGCAGAGTTCAATGAATTCTTGTGCAGCTCATAACCCGCGCATACGAGTACACATGCTACATCGACTAGACCCAACCACCAACCACCAGGCTACTCAGCCTTCTCAGTCCGGAGTCAAAGCAGACAATACAAAAAAGTAACAAAGTACAAAAATAACAAAACCGTATAACCGAGCCAAGCGCACAATGCAAATGAAAACGGCCGGAACCCGTTTATGATAATACCCCCTCGACATTACTCACCGCGGCCGTGCTCACTGCTGGGAGCCGAGTCAAAGTGGCTCTGCGGCTGCTCGTGTGATTTGTGTGTCTGCACGTAGACCAAACGCTCGAATCGCAGTTGAACGCTTACACTCCTTGCCTGTCGATTGGCATCTGTAGAAGTAGTGGTGGTAATTGTTGTGTTGGCGTTGGGGTTTGCATTGCTTGGGATTAAGGCTTTGCTCTGCTCTGCTCTGCATATACAGTTTTGAACGCTATTCCCGGTACACTCGTGTACTCGTATATGGACGAGCATGTCGAATCCAGCTAATATTATCATATATATATATGCTGTCACTATGACTGGTTGCATTTGATTATATATTTTTGGAGGAGAACCCCTTGTGAAGCGTTAATACCAGCGTCATCATATGCGGCTGCATGCGTTTTGATGGAGACTCATTTCATGCTTAATACCATGCCATATCATTTGGTATTATGCTATAACTAATAGCGTGGGCGTGTCCAATTTTCCGCTTAAAAGCCTTGTAGATTCGCTGATTGTGGGAAATTCCAATGCGCTTGGCAAAAAACCAACTCTCTTCGTTCTTCTTCTTTTATGCTGTTTCCTAGCACCACTTTTGTTTTTCTTGTTTGATCAATAATATCGTAGATAGAAATGCGCAAAATTGCTTAGTACAACCACAATAACAACGACGGCGATGCCAAGCATCAGGCGAGCATTGAAATAATCCGACCAAGCGATCTGGTTTGTGCATTACAACGAAGCCTAGACTTGTTAGGCCGAGCAGACACTTTGATCACTCCTCGGCTATAAAATTGTGGCTTCCTTTAATTGCCATTGAACCGTGCTAAAATATTGCTTCTTCTTATTAATTTCAGTCATCTAACCTGTCAACTTGCCAATAGAAATCTGACAATAATTTTTGCGGCCTCATCATCCACATCAGGGAAGAAGGAGTGCGGAGAGCAAAACTTTTCTAATGGGTCGCAAAATCACTGTGGCCGTTTCGACGCTCAATCAATGGGCGCTCGACTTTGAGGGCAATTTGGCGCGTATACTGCAGTCCATATTGGAGGCAAAGGACATGGGTGCGACTTATCGAACGGGCCCCGAATTAGAGGTTTGGTAAGTACCAAACGAGTACGACGAAGTTGTCAAATTTGCTTTGGTGAGTGGCTGGGTGGCTGGCTGGCTGGCTTTTTAAAGCGTATTTCTCTCTCTGTTTGACAGCGGCTACAGTTGCGAAGACCACTTCCGGGAGCCCGACACATATCTGCACTCGTGGGAGGTACTGCTAGAGATTATGATGTCACCCGTCTGGTGAGTGCTGCACTCGTAATTTTTATGGTAAGCTTGTCGACTCATATCTGACATATCTGGTTTTGTACTTGCAGCGAGAATATGCTCGTGGACGTTGGCATGCCAATCATGCACCGCAATGTAGCCTACAACTGCCGTGTGGCGTTCTATAATCGTCAGGTGTTACTCATACGACCGAAGATGGCCATGTGCGATGATGACAATTACCGTGAGACACGCTGGTTCACTGCATGGACAAAGGTCAGCTAAAACGCCTAGCGTCAATTCAATGGGATTGGGATTTATTATTGGGAATTTAATTTTGCAGTCACTCCAAACAGAAGACTACTTCTTGCCGCGCATGATCTCGCAACACACCGGTCAGGACACGGTGCCTTTTGGCGACGCTGTAATCGCCACGAAGGACACATGCATTGGCTATGAGATCTGCGAGGAGCTGTGGAACGTGCGCAGCAAACACATTGAAATGTCGCTTTCCGGCGTCGAGATAATTGTGAATGGCTCCGGCAGCTACATGGAACTGCGCAAGTCGAGCATCACCACCGATTTGATACGCAATGCAAGCTTCAAGGCAGGCGGCGCCTACCTGTTCAGCAATTTGCGCGGCTGCGACGGTCAGCGCGTCTACTTCAATGGCTGCTCTGCGATTGCACTCAACGGTGAGGTCATAGCGCGTGGCAAGCAGTTCGCGCTGCAGGATGTTGAAGTGACACTAGCCACCATTGACTTGGAGGAAATACGTGCCTATCGCGTCGCCCAGCGTTCGCGTTGCGCCATTGCAGCCTCCGCGCCGACGTATCCTCGCGTCGTCTGCGACTTTGAAATGTCTACCCACAGTGACATCTTCAAGACGTCAACGCCGCCGCTGCAATGGCTGTACCATTCTCCGGAGGAGGAAATCGCTACGGGTCCGGCTTGCTGGCTGTGGGACTACCTGCGTCGCTCCGGGCAGGGTGGTTTCTTTTTGCCACTTAGTGGCGGCGTGGACTCCAGCAGCTCGGCAACCATTGTGCATTCGATGTGCCGGCTGATCGTCAATGCGGTCCAACATGGCGATGCGCAAGTATTGCACGACATACGCACAATACTAGCTGACCCAGAGTACACGCCAGATAGTCCAGCGGCGCTGTGCAATCGCCTCCTCGTTACATGCTTCATGGGCAGCGTAAACTCGAGCAAGGAGACGCGTCGGCGTGCTTCGCAGTTAGCTAACCAACTGGGCAGCTATCATATCGAAATCAGCATCGACATTGCCGTCAATGCCTTATTGGCCATCTTCAACACGGTGACCGGCTTGACGCCGCGTTTCCGCACTCAAGGTGGGTGTGCACGTCAGAATCTGGCGCTGCAGAATATTCAATCGCGCCTCCGCATGGTGCTGGCCTACGTTTTCGCTCAGCTCATGCTGTGGGTACGTAATAGGCCAGGCGGCTTGCTGGTACTCGGCTCCGCTAACGTGGACGAGTCGCTGCGCGGCTATTTCACCAAGTACGACTGCTCATCTGCAGATATCAATCCCATTGGCGGCATATCGAAAACGGATTTGCGGCGATTTCTCAACTACGCCAAGGAAAAGTGAGTGAGCATTCTTGCATACTGTATACGTAACTGTACGAGTAGACGTTGAAATTGGCCTATTTCAGATTCAATATACCCGTGCTCGGTTCCATTATCGATGCACCGCCCACCGCCGAACTGGAACCATTGCAAGACGATGGACAGATCGTGCAAACCGATGAACAGGACATGGGCATGACCTATGCTGAACTCAGTGAGTATGGCCGTTTACGAAAGCAAGCGTATTGTGGACCATACAGCATGTTCTGTCGCTTGGTTGCCACCTGGAAAGGCGATCTTAGTCCAAAAGAGGTACCTCTCGCTTTTCCCTTTGTTTGCCACTAATCGAAACTAAAGCGCTTGCTGTCACTCAGGTTGCTGACAAGGTGAAACACTTTTTCCGCTGCTACGCCATCAATCGGCACAAGATGACTGTGCTGACGCCTTCGGTGCACGCGGAGAGTTATAGCCCCGATGACAATCGATTCGACCATCGGCCGTTCCTATACCGCGCCAATTGGAGTTGGCAATTCAAGGCCATTGAGGTCGAGGTCGAGAAACTGCAACCAGTCTACATGCGTCCCAGCACAGATGATTTACTATTGTCGCATGAATCCTCTACGCATCGTTCCTCGCATATCGACTCTAAGCACTCGTCGCCCATGTCGTCTGCATCGCTCGAAACCGCCGCGCTGCCCGGCGCTGCGACACTGCTCTGCCCCGGGCCCAGCGGTAGCTTAGGCACGTTTGGCAAAAAACCGACTGGTTATTCCAAGGTGCATGTCAATGTGCTTGGCAAGATCAAGGATCGCACCGGCATACCGGTCTAGAAGAGCAAAGGCGGTGCAAAGCCGAAGGTGGAGACATATTGGAAGCTTACTCGTACCATGCATCCTTCTTGCCGTAGAGCTGTAGTGTCCTTTACTTTTTTCCTACTGTTGACTCCTTCTTTTTTTTTATGACTGCATTCTAGTTAAGCATTATAAAACGTTAAAATGTCTTCATGTAAGACACTCAAAGCACAGATACAGATATAATAAGTATTTATTATAAAGTTGGCCATTTCATCATTAGCTGAAAAGAATGCTTTCATTTCTGCGCGGTTGAAGGGAAGGGGTAGTCTGGTTTATTTTCCATTTTCAGAACAACAACAACAAAAACGAAAATGCCGCTTTCGCTTTATGACTACCATTTTGCGCTATAAAATTGTCTATGGGCTTAGCCTGGCCAACATTTATATCAAGTATTTGAGTCATATGTCTAATAGTATCAATAAGCCATTTAAATCCAGTTCGGATGTTTTTTTTTGTGGCTTAAAGCGAACTTTAGTACAAATTAAAGGAATCAAACCTTTGGTTTTAAAATACTGCCGGAAAATGCAGAATTATAAGAAAACTTTTATGGGCATGGCAGGGACAGTTATGTGCGCACGCACTTGCAGCTACTTAGTACTAGAATAAGTGAAACCCGAAGAAAGAGCAGCTCGGCAACTTACTTGAAGAGTTGTTTTCTTCTTGTGCCCGGTGTTATGTACTTAGGCTTACGTAGAAATCATACGAACTCAACCTTGTTTAATATAATTATTTATAACTTTTTAAACAAACCAGCGGATAAAGCCTTTCTTGGTAGACAATGCCTAACGATTAATGGCAAATTGAGTTGCAAGAACAATCAATCAAGTGCTTTGAGAATTTAATGTAACAAAAAGAGCATTGCCAGAAGTACGTGTGTATCATGTCATGTGTATAGTCCACCCTGTACGATTAGTTGCGGCGTTGCATCGCTCGAATCTATACAAGTCGGTGGGCTGAGTGATAACGAAAAAAAAAAACTGATTGATATTTGCCACAGCCGTTGTGACTAAGCCAGATGGTCAATGGCCATTTGACCGTCGTTAGAAACGGTCTGAGTGCTTAGTTATGCGTTACAGATAAGACTAACATTCGCAGTATTAGAAGACTCACTGTTCCAATTATCTATGTATGTATGTACACATCTTTACAATCGAGTAATGTAAATGGCTAGCACGCGAGTTATTTACCGCGAGTCAGTGATGCTCCACTGGGCGGTTTGCTACGCATGCTTGCATGGGTGAGAGTGCAATGGCGTGTTAGTACGCCAACTCACTTGGTTTCGTGCAATTCAATCGCAGCGACAAAAGCGCACACAACGAGTACAGTGCATGTTTACACTGATAATAACAACAACAAATGACAACATACAAATGCCAACGGTAAATTACAGTAATGAAAGCTCAGACAAATTTTTCTACTCAAAGTGTCTGCAGCTATTTTTTGTTAGTGAAACGCGTCGTGCACAAAACGAACGAATTTCGGTAACAAAAACTCCAACGCGCCTTCAACGTAGACTGCCTTATACGAGGTGCTCCTATGCACAGTAACTTTAAAGCCAGCACAGCTGAAGTTACTTACGGCACTACCACGATGGCGGCCAACACGCTTGCCGGCCGGCCGGTTGGAAATTTAGAGAGCGCTGAGCGGTGCGGTGCGTAGAGCAGCAAAAGGCTAAAGAAAACAAAACGAGGGCTACATCGTCTCATTGAACGGTGCACTAGTTTTCGATAGAACAAAGTGTTTTCAGCGACCTTGAAGTCTATGACACTAATCGCCGATAGCGCGTAGGCGCAAGCCTGTGTAACGGTGACTGCTCCAAAATCACTCAAAATCCACCGATTTAAAAGGGATGATCAAAGCAAATCTTATTTTAGAAATGTAACAGAATTGTGTCTGTGATCAGTTTATTGCGTTAAGGAATTTAAAATAAAAAATATAAAACAAATTAAAAATTTATCAACGATCAGCTATAATATGCTATTCAGTAGATTTGACATAATAAGACTTATTTCTGTACCTGAAACGATCAATGCCTCTCCACTGTTGCTATACAACAATATTATATGAAGGACGCCTGCTTTAAGTAGCTGCTATAAACAAGCTTATTACTATACTAGATCACGCTTAGTTTATGGCAGTGTACCACGCAGACGATCTTGTTTATCGAACTACTCGTATAGTTTTGTGCAGTGCACTTCGTGGTAAGAGATTTGAGACGTTCGTGCAGCAAAGCGTCGTTATTAAAGTAAATTGTAATTGAGAGAGCGACAGATGTTAATCAGAGCTCACTCGTATATCGTATGTAGTACATCCAACAATCTGTCGCGCTGCTTTCTGGTGATTGCCTTGATTTCAGACCCTCGCCACCACCACGCGAACACAATGCGCACGTTTCGAGCAAAGTGATGCATGCAACTGAGTCCGAAACGCAGGGTACTGATAGGTCGCATTCTCCAAGCAACCAACATAAACTATTCGTCTACCGTATGCTTATCGTGCAAAGTTTGAATTCTGAGACGTACAAGTACATCGGCGTCAATAACGAATGCGGGTTACGGGCGGTTCGGAAAAAGTCTCATACAAATGCCATATTCTATAGCCGAAGTTACTTTATGTTGTTTGCTTAATCATTATAACAATAAATAGTCGGAGGGTTTACTTTTTGTCAAATATCGTGTGAACACAGTGCGACGACGTCGATAAGCAGGTATACGAGTATATTAGCGGCTGGGCTGGTGGCGGTAGGTGTCGGGCATATGAGCAACTGTAGTGAACACAAATTTATGGAGGTACTGTCAGTTACAATAACAATTACCAGTGAGTCGGATAGTCGAGCGAACGATAGACTTGTATGACAAAATTACTCGTATTTGTGCCAGAAATGAGTGGACGGCGGCTTGAGACCGTCCTACCTTAATGCATGCATGCGACCTTATTGTACAAAGTCAATTGAACGCCGTCGAACGACGCCAGTTAGAAAGAAACCGAATCAGAGTCGGCCACCGAGAACGTCGGCGACAACGACGCCGATGCCGATGCCGACGCCGACGCCGACATCGACACCAACACCGAAAAGGCGGCTCGTCACGATTGCCTTCATTTCGGTGTTGGTGTCGGTGTCGGTGTCGGTGTCGGTGTCGGTGTCGGAGTCGATTAGATCGGGAATTTCAGTGCGTTTCAGGCGTAGCCTAATAGAACGAATATACCGACACCGGGACTCAGTTGGCAACTGGAACGAGACGCGCAAAGACAGAAAAACGCCTTAGAGACGTTGAACGCACCGGGAGTAAAAGCAAAACATGCTGGACGTAAAGCGATAAACAGAAAGAAAAGAAAAGAAAAAAACGACGGCCACCGCCACTCAACACCCAATCGGGTCTGTCGCTCACTCGTTTAGTCGATCATTCCGATTGTATAGCGGAGCGATCGCTAATGTGCTAAAGTGAATAACAGTCGCGACTCCACTTTAAGATCGACATCGTCAGCAGACGAGACAAGGCGCGCGCTCCGAACCAAACCAAGTCGAACCGCACTTGATCGAAGTAAATTGCATAAAATGGCGCGTTATGTCATTTTGGACTGTGATGGAGGCAGCGATGATGCTTGGTCCCTCCTGACGCTGCTCAAGGCGGAGGAGGATTTCAATTGCAAGTTGCTCGCCGTAACGATCACCGGCAATGGCAATACGACACTGGAGCACGCCGCACGGAACATGCTTCGCATGCTGCGCGAGAGTCGTCGTGAGGAGGTGTCATAGAGGCTGAGCTCGACAATGACGGTAACCACTTACATTTTGCTTGCCTTTGCAGGTGCCCGTATATCTTGGCGCCGTCGAGTCGCTCATACGCACACCGGATCAGGATCAGAAAGTCTACTTCCATGGGCGTGATGGCTTTGGCGATGTACTGGACAACGTCGATATACCCAGCCTAGAAGGTCTGGTGCAGCCGCTGCACGCGGTGTCTGCCATTTGGGATTTGTGTCACAAGGTGCGTTCGAATGCCCTTTGTTGCTCGGATTCGATTCGTATTTGAGTAATTTAATTTAATTTAATTTAATTTTGTTTGCTTGTTAAGCACCCGAAGCAAGTCACCGTTTTCGTTGTGGGCCCGCTGACTAATCTGGCGCTGGGTTTTGCTATGTACGGTTCCAGCTTCGGCGCAAAAATCAAAGAAATCTACATAATGGGCGGCAACTACCAGGGCGTTGGTAACTCGACACGCTCCGCCGAATTCAACTTCCACTCCGACCCTGAGGCTGCGCACGCGGTGTTGTCGAAGTCACTGTGTCCCATTACAATTCTGCCGTGGGAGGCTTGCATGGAAGGGCGATTTCTGATACACATCGTAAGTGATTGGAATTGTACTTCGAATATCTGTATTAATTGGTTATCGTCATTTCTGTATTGGGACTATCTGCAGTCATGGCGTTTGGATGATTTCGGGCTTAGAGCGGCAAAGCACAAGGCCATCGCAATGCTGAATCGCGTAGAGAGCGCTCAGTGGCTGCCTACTGGCTTCGTGAATTGGAATCCCTGCGACGCCATGCTCATTGCAGTTTACCTCTTCAACACGGACTTCGTGCTCAAGGAGAGCCGTTGGCATGCAACTGTCGACCTGCAGGGCAGCCATACTCGCGGCCAGATGGTGATCGATCATCTGCACGACATAACAAAGTACCCGGAAAATGTGCGCCTCATTGAGCTAGTCAATGCGGAGTTCATGAAGCTCGTGCTCGAATGGATCGCCGGTCTACGCGGTATTGACGATCTCAAGGAGCAGTCGTAATTGTCATCATTTCCTACCAGCCGTAGAAGCCAAATTTTGCAGCACCAAAATGTTACTCCAAGTTCACCGCGATTGCGATTGCACAGGTTTCTTTTTTTTGTTTTTCATTTGTGTCGTTTTTTTTTACATTTATTGTTAATCTATATATATATATAATTGGAAGTATGTTTGTTTGTTTCTTTGTTTGTCCGTCATGGACTCCGAAACCGCCGATTTTGATGAACTTTTTAGGGAACCTCTAGAATAGCCTTTAGATGGTTACTGTGAAGTTTGGTGTGAAAAAATCGTCGAATTCGCTAAATAAATAAAAAAATATACGAATGAAAAAGAAAAAATGAAAAAATGTAATTGCCACTGGAAGATTAAAAAGGCATTTATTGAGAAAAATTGGTACAATATGTATTATTCGAAATATGTTCCATTATTTTCTACAACCTAATCCCACCACCACTTTTGTGGCAACATGGCAATACCGCGTCGAAGGAACAATGGTGGTTTGACAGCGATCCAATCATCGATCCATTTTCGTACTTCCTCAGCATTTCGAAACCGTGTATCAACCAAGCCATGCATTATTCAAATGGTTCAACTGACGTGGGTACACATCTGCACTAACAGTTTCGTAAAACATTAACTCCTTGCTGATCCCACCATATGCACAGCAAGGCCTGATGACCATGAATATTCGGCTTCGGTGTCGATGTGGATGGCTCTCCTGGGTTAACCCATGACTTTTTGCGTTTGGGATTGTTATAGTAGATTCAATTTTCATCACCGGTCACAATACGCCACAGAAAACTCTCATTTTTTTCGTAGCAAGAAATGATACTGCGTAGCCGTTTGAAATCGGATTTTCACCCAATTCGATTGGTAGCCATTTTCCCTCTTTTAGGATCCTTCCCATCGAATGTGAACGTCTGGAAATAGTTGATTCATTAACTGCTAGGCTGTCTGCAAGTTGCTTCAGGGTTTGAGCCGAGTTTCTAAAGGTGTTTGATGAGCTTCGGAAGCAGATTTATTCAAATCAAATAACAACAGTAGTGAATGTCGAAAATGCAATACAATATGCAAAATTCAGATACAATATGATTTCTATTGAACTTGATGTAAGCTTTGTCGATTCGGTCTTCTATCTAGTGTTAGCAATTAGTACACTCACTAATATACTCACCTTAGCTCAGTAAAGTTTGTTGAGTTATATTGTGATATCATAGCACCATGATAGGACCCGAAACCAAATTGAAAACCTTCTTAATATAGTTTCTCACATTTTGAAGAGTGTCAGCAGCTATTTAATAAGACAATAAAGGGGTGTCCTGTGAAAGAGATTTGGTTAAGGATAGTGAGAAACAAACCAAACTGTACATACTCACCACATTACATTCCATATAAAACCGAATCAGATCCTTGCAAGGGGGAAACTCTTCCAAGCAGACTCTACAAATTGGAACACTGATAATAGCAGTTTTACTAGTCGTTTCGATCCCTTCTAACCTGGGTGCCGAGCCCACGTGACGATTGATGTAACTTAACAATTCAGCATTACTTGCATTCTTAGCATCGCAATAATTCTTATAATTACATTTTCTTTGTTGTTTATTTACATGCATATATATATTTTGTTTTTCAATTTTTTAAGTAATCCAGCGCGATACAGTTCAGTTTTTGTAATTTTTGCAGCCCTCTCTTGTTAACATTTAAGAAAATGTTACAAGCTCGCAAAAGAAACATTACTATTAAACTAACCCAAGTTCCGCAAACTTAATTTAAAACATAGATTCATTTAAAAAAATTAACTTTTTAATATTGAACTTGCTTAAGTTCCAATGCCTTCCTTATATTGACATCGAATACAAGCAAATACTGTAAATAAGTACAACTGTTAACTGGTGGTTGCTTCACATCGCGTTAAGATTTTGTCTGCTATTGTATGAGCTCTGTTAAGCAGCAGTCGCATAGACGTTGCTTGTTGATATCGCACATCACTAGCTTAAAGAGAATTGAACTGCGGGGTTGTGTCGACGGTTGCGTTCACCGTTCGTCGCATGCAATTTGTGTTGTTGTTGATTTTTCAAATAATATCGAGCCTAACGCTCTTTCTATTTGTGATTCATTATATTTTTTATATAATTAATGCGATTGTCGGCGACTCGCGGCCGGAACGCGACGCGGAAACGAATACGCGACTAAGACGGCAACATTCTGTCAACGGCGAAGACGAAGACGAAAACGACAACAGTAGTAGGGGCATCAACAGTAGCAACAGCAATCATAGTAGTAACAATTCAAACACCACGGCAACACGGCAACGTCCAGCAACAACGGCCGCAGCAATTGCGGCAACAACATACAACAGACAAACAACAGCAGCAACAACCCCACTAAGAACGTCAACAACAAGAATACCATCGGCGGCATCAAAAGCAAACGCCACTTCAAAAACATCAGCAACAACACATTTTCGAAAAATGCAAACAGGAGACGATGCAAAGTTTATCAAAAAGTGAGTGTTAAACAACAACAACAAGAACAATGTGCGTCTCTAACACACACAGCCACAGACGCGGACACCGAGTTACACTCGCGCGCCCACACGCTGATACTGACAATGATAGAAAAACAATCAATGGTGCATTCGATTTGACCGCATCATTGCCGAAATTCTGATAAGAAAAATTCCGCTGAATTCGTTTGAATCAGAAAGCGCGCCGTGAAGTGCAATAAGAAACAAAATAAAGAAATCAGCGCCGCCAATAAGGGCCACCGCCGTCGCCACTTTCGACTTTGTCGTGTGCATCGAACAAAAGAAAATCATATGAAAATTCACCTTGTATTTGTCAGCATTATTGATTTTCCCATTTCCCTGGCATTTTTCCGCGCAGCCAAACATAAGAATTGTACTCAAAAGCACAAATGGGAGACCCTGTGTGTGTGCGCAAACACCCTTTGCGCCCAAACCGCCCACCAACGACAGATGTCTGACGCATACTTTACTTTTCCCTTATGGCCGGTCAATATGTGCTTCGGTGTGTGTGTGTATGTGTGTATGTTTTTTTTTGGCGTTCTTTCGTTTTTGTTGTGTTATAAGAAAAGTGTTGATTTTTCCCAAAAAAAAAAAACAAAAACAAAAATCGTTAAATTCGAAAGCGAAAGTGCGATAAAAAATGCTTTTCTTTGCGTTTTTTGTTTTTGTTTGTGTTTTTTGTTTGATTCTTTTTCATTGCTGCGCTGCCTTCACTACTTATTCTTTTGCTTAAATTTCTTTTCCCACCCAATGTCGACTTTGTTGTTACCAACCAACTTATCGACCGATTGATGCTACCCTCGAAACTCCACTCAGACGCTGGAAAGGCGGCACAATCGAACCGCATCCAACGGATAAAGCTTTGATTGTCAACTATCAGCTGGAGGCGACCGTCTTCGGTGAACCGAATAACCCAATGATTGAAGAAAAAAAGGTGAGTACAAATAGTATGGTAAATCATAGTTATGACTTAATAAATAACAAAAGTGACCAATGGTCAGCGTTCTACAAACATATATACATATAAATATGCAAGTACAGTGAAATCGATAATGATCGACATGCTATGAATATGAACTATCGATCGTAACCCACTATATTACTGCAAATTGCAGTATTATTCGTCTTATTGTGGTATACATTAGTCTACTCTCCACTACAGAACTATTCTAATCACATGCATTCCGTTCAGTAATTACGTATAACTATTTGCCTAAAATTGTTGACTTCCTGGAAGAGCAAGTGAACATTTTCACTTGCATCAGCTGACGACAGTGGCTAGTAGATATGTACTTGGCCTCGTTGAATTAACATCGAATATAAACAAGTTAAATTCTTTAAACATAGCTCGGCTTAAATAGTTCAAGGATCTCGCATATCCCCGAATTCATCGAAAGTCCTAATTTGGTTATGTCCTTTTTCCTTCTGTTCTTGGCTCCAATTGTTTTCAACTGTAATTGTGACGCCGGATTCGCTGTATGTCCTTTGTAACAAACTAGAAAATTGTTTTTCGTTTGGCAATCGGAAAAAGAGTCCTCTACAAAGTCCCCTACCAATTCTACTGCCTTGGCCCACAGTTATTGCTCAAGCGTGTGGTTCCGGACTTTTGCTATTGTCTCCTTTTGCTCTTTCAACCATTCTATCTCACTCTCTTTCTCTACCCCGCTCACTTTCTCACTATATGTTATGCAGTAATTTTCATGATTGCTACGAGCAACCTTTTTGGCCTTCTTTCCTGCCAAGCAACGGTTTCCTTTTTGTGCTGCTTCCCCTCTAAAAGAAAGAAGAAGGGGAAAACAGCAACGACAACGATACCAGAATGAGAACAAGAATAAAAGAAACCAAAAACAAAAGCAGGCTAAGTGAGCTCGCTATACTCGTATAAGAAATGGCTACCAATAATAATAATAACAACAACAACATTAGCAGCAGCAACCACAACAAGAGCCCCCTCACAAAGGGCAATAATAGCTTGACAACGCTTCCTGTCTCCCTCTCCTTTCACGATATTGTCAATCGGCTAAAGTGACGCATTTTGCTCTAGAGTCAGCACAGTGGGGCGGGCATGAATAACCCTCGCTGCGAGCGAAGACGAAGGCCCAAAAACAATAAACGGTTTTGGCCAATTTTCAATACTCGATACTCGTTTCGGTGACCTCCACTTTTACACAATTGGTCAAAGCCATTTTCCATTTCCATATTTTCCAATTTCCAATGCGAATGGAAGCGTTAATTAAAGCGTTCTTTGCCGTAACTCACGCCGGTCAGCACTGAACGTGGCGCGTAAGGCATGCAGCGTGCTGTGGTGTGGCTTGAGGAATTCTGTGTTTCTCAATACAACAACAACAAAATTAACAGCAACACAAATAAAACAAACAAATCAAAAAGTTATTCATCACAATTCGTAGTTGTTGCTGCTTTATTTACTGCCCAATCGCGTCCCCTCCGTTATCGGTTACTGTCTCATCGTTGCCTTTGGTTGAGCTCAAATATGATTCACTTTGCAGTGTCTGTGTGTGAATTTGTTGTATTTCGTGTTGCATGCGTACTCGTAACTTGTAACCGCCACAACAACAACAACAACAATATCTGTTTCTGTTTCTGTTTGCGCCCCAAAAACCTCTGCAAGCTGTCAATGCCCCAAGCCGTACGTCGCAGCTCGCCCATCGCGCACAGCACCCAGCACGCCGTCTAACTGTCATTGCGTAATCGTTAAATGCATATTTGGAAATTAGATTTTGCCATATTTTTATAGGTATCTATATAGTTGTATATATCGATGATACTCGCAATTATTATTTGTAATTCTATGTGGCATTCAGCAGTTTCCGCTTTTCTTTTACACACTCGATTTGTGAACACGAGTAGATGGACTGATGATGAGGTGAGGTCCGAGACAAAGGCGATTAAGGCGAGTGGTTTATGATGTAATTTCTTATATTTTTTGTTTTTGTCGATCCATTTTAATTAATGACAAATCATCCGTGGCGGTTGGGAGTCGTTGTACTTACGATTTTTTTTTTACTTTTATTTTATTTTTTTACATTTTACCAGTGATCTGAGACTCAAATTCAATAAATACAAAGCGTCAGTAATGAGCCGGAATTTTGGATATCTTGAAAGAGCACGACTTTGAATTTGAAATATTGCAAATTTTCACTCCCAAGTGTACCATAAGGAGTTTCACTTCGAAAACTTGTTTTGCAGTTGCTTCCGTCCAGCGGCATATTTTGTCAGTTGTGACAGAGCTGGTACCGACGATCATATATGGAAGTCCTGCAACACGCAGCGTGGCCTATGTGTGACACTTGCCTCGTTTGCCACTCGATGCATTCAAATTTTACTGGTTTTATTATAATTTTTCCTGCAAAAGATGAGCTGCTATAGAATCTCAGACAAATTGTTCCGATTGCCATTATAGCTAAAGGAAGTTACGTTGGATTGGTTTCCTAAGAGCAAGCTCAAAACAGACGCATGCACTTATGCACATGCACTACCTTAATCTTAGGGTCTGCAAATGTGTGCGGTCATACAAAACATTTCTCATCATTAATGTTCGCTCATTATATAGTATATGCAATTTGATTATATTTTCATACACGAGTAAAAAAAAAACAAATATAAACAAATTCAACTAACGAATTTCAACATCAACGTTCAAATTTTGAATCGCGGGTAGGGTGTGCCAAAGAAGTTCTATTCGATAATTTCGAATAATACGCCTTCCCCACACTCGTCCCGCGCAAACCTTTGTTTCCAAAAATACATATAAAACTTTCCAAAGCATTTTTAGGCTCCTCCCGCTCCGTCGCCAGCACCATTACCATCGAGACTCCTTACGTTCCTTGATTTATTATTTTTTTTTTTTTGGCGACGGGCATTTTTCGCCATATTCAAGTAATACGTTTTTTTGGCATGTGGCATTTCTCTCCATTGTTTTTTCGAATTTCTTTTTTTTAATTTATTATTTATTTCCCAAAAGAAGAGTACATTGTCTATTATAGAAAAATAAATCGACTATTGTACAGATTAGTATTTAGGACAAGTGGGTGAATTTCAATTTTACAATCAGTTTGTAAAGTCGTGTTGTGACTGGAATTTAACAATACATGTATTTTAACAATAAATAAACAATTAAAGATAACACTAATTAACAATAATTAATTGGAAGTAATGTGTTATGTGAGGTCCACTGGTCTCACCCTTTTTAGTCTACGTTGCCGAGTTAGTTCATCTAATGGTAATGTATTCACACCACATCGTTCGAATGCTGGGAAAGTTTGGTTTGGTATTTTCTGCTTAAATTGATTATTTCCATATCTACTGTCGCAATTCTTAGGTCTCGATGAAGGTCCATGTTGGTGATATACCATTGGGCTTTGGTGATGGTGCGAATAATTTTTGATTGTTGCCTCTGAATTGACTTTATATTTGATTTTTTGGCAACTCCCCATATTTCGGCTCCATATGTCCAAATTGGTTTAATAATTGTCTTATAGATTAGGTGCTTGTTTTCAAGTGAGATGTTTGCATTTGGTTTGAGCAGCCAGTTCAGTTGTCTTACTTTCATTTTGATTTGGTCACGCTTTTTTTGTATATGGTGTTTCCAGCTTAGTTTACTGTCAATATATAATCCTAAGTACTTGGCTTCTTTTTGAATGGTTACGTCGTCTCCGTCAATATTTATATGGATTGGTGTGAATCTAATTTCTTAATAGGACGTCTGCGAGATTTTTTTTCAATTTTACTCCTCTGTGAGCCACCAACTGCTCGGCAATCCCTTTCAACTCATTATAAAAGTTGTCAAAACCTCTGATTGACGGTTGCCGAGCAGCATTTTTTTTGGCTCGCCGCCCGCCATGCTTGTGCAAGTTCCTTAAAAGAAGGCTCTTCGTCTGTTGTCCAAGTCTTGTTCCACAACGCTCTTCTCCACATAACGGTTATTTTCATGTTGATGCTCAGCCAAGCCAGGAAAATCCGAATAAAATGCTGCCGGCATCATACTTTCCGATTCTAAAATCGTTTCTTCATAAAAGGACCTAACATAAAGAGTTGTTGTTCCTCAAACAGTGTGTTGGTGCCGATACATGCTCTACACGCTGACCTCTCGATCTTGAGAACTCAATATAGCGACACATGGGGATGGCACTGCCCGGCTGTAGCCTCATGTCTTTTGCAAGAGATGGAACATCTGCGTTAATGCAGAAAAATCCGTACACGTCACCTTCAGCCTGAGTCACTCGACATTCCCTGCCTTTTTCATCAACGGTGACGCCATTCCAATAACTGACCTAAAAATTCTTTAGGTCAAACTCGAAGCTAAACCTACAAAACAAGATTTTACTGTACAATGCGATACTGAAACCGGTATGGACGCACGGTACACAGCATTAGATGAAGATCCACTTCAAACCTGGAAATTCTTCAGAGGTTTCAGTCCAAGCTATTGCGAAGGATCGTAGGTGCACAGTGGTACGTTCCGAATTCCGTTATCCATCGAGTCTTTAGGACCCCAACGATAAAATAAGTAATTGTCAAGCACAGCAAAAGACACTTTGGTTTTAGGTTGGAGGACCATGTCAACCACCTAGCAATCAACCTGCTAGACAACAGCAGACAAACGCGATGCCTGAAATAGCTACACCCTCTAGATCTACCATTTCGCGTCAAGGATCAGGAGTGATCAAGTCATACAAACTTGTACAAATATTTTAACTACCAAAATCTTATTAGCTCTTTGAGGTTAAGTTCCTCAGCATGAATTTACGGTTTTCTTTAATTTGTTTGTGGTTTAATTACTGAAGTTCTGAATGTTACTACAGAACAACGGCGATTGGCTTTGGTACCAACTAAACAGCCGCAGTAGCGAGTGTGATTAACAAATTGCGTCACTTGACTTGCATAACTGACACAAATAACTGGGCCCTTGCTGGCCAATTCCATGTCTTGCGCAATGTGAATTTAATTAAAACTGACCCAGTCACTTGGACAAACCTCAGCCAGTGCCACCCACAGCAAGGGTGTGCTCTCTGAAGTGGACAACGTTAAATGCCTTTGTGCAATAAGGACTCGAGCGACTATCAGCACTGCCTGCTTGCCTGCTTGCCTGCCTGCCTGCCGGATTGACAGAGGCGATGGCAGGCTGACTGGCAGACTGACAGTTACTGTTGCAGAAAAGCACTTCCCTTATTGGTTTGGGTCATAGCGAGTAGAAAAGAGGAAGCAGGAGAATTAGAAGAATAAGTAGAACTATGATAACAATATAACTGACCGCGACACAACATGACGTGAAAGAAACTTCGAGAGCTACCAGTTTCTCTCTCTCTCCCTCTCTCTCTTCTATTTCCTTTTCCCGTTCGACATAGCTTGTATCCTGTACTGGACACGCAATAAAAATGTCAAAGGTCGCGTCTGGTTTTTACCCAGTTTTGGTGTACTCGTATTCAAAGCTCGATGTTGCGTGCCTGGGTATAATTTATTTATGCCATCGATCGAAGACTGCAGTGAATTCGAAAAGTAAACTGGCCTCAAATCTCGGCACAATTAAACGAAAATCGCCGCGCTCCAGTTGTGTGACAAACGATAATGCTTACTTCGTTAAGAGTTAATTAACCAGCCCTCTGGCAAAAGTTATCGCATGCGAGTTGTCCAAGCTAAGCCGCAAACCTCAGCTCTCAGCCCTCTCAGCCAATCGGCGTACACAGGCTGAGTGCTAAACGCAGATCGCACCTCGTCGTGCGTAATTAGCACCTGAAACTATCTGCTGCTGCGGTCATCGTCACCATCACCTTCGCTGTTGCGCTTAGGTCGCACAGTAGCAGCGCTGCAAAGCTGCAGTCGATGAGGTGTTATCAACAACGATGTCGATGACGATGACCGTCGGCATGAGATCTGCTTAGCGAACAGTACAAAGCAGAGTAGTGTAGTGTAGAACAGAGCTGATCCGTTCTGTTTCGAAGAAGACAAAACGAGTTTCAGATAAAAGTTAACTACCAAACAAACACGAAAAAACTGCGACGCCATAGAAAAACAGAACAAAACAAAAAAAAAATCAATAACTCGTATTATCGAAACAGTACAATCAGCTTGACGCTTATCGACGATAAGAGTTGGACGTACGCCGCTGGGCATTGGGACAGTTGTGCCGACGTGTTGCGATTGTGCGTATCTAAAATGGAAATTACGTAGAATTGTCAGAGGAACTTTTCCGAGAACATGATGAAAGTCAAACAAATTCAGCTGCGTCGTTTTTGGTGGTTCGTTGAACAAGTATTTCGCGTCTAAACTAGCTGATAAAGTGGCTAGTAAAAAAATGTAACCACCTCTCATGGAGTAGAACTTGTTTTGTTTTCATTGTTGTGATTGCTTTTTCATAAATACTTGCATGTACATTCATACATATACGTATATCGGCAATACAAATAATAATAATAATAATAATAATAATAACAATAATATTAATGATAGAGGCATCGGAACATAACGAAACGAACAAAAAAACAAACCAAGCAGCCAACAACATATATGTATATATACTCCAAAAGTCGTTACCGCACACATGGAGAAGGTCAATGGGTTTTTAATATTAAAATTTATTTCGTTTTTTCCGCTTGCTGTCTTTATAGAGTGTACTCGTATGGCCTCATCACTTTGTCATGAAGTTTGTAACACTCTGAATTGCATTTTCCAAAATTTGAAAATTTCAATTCCATACAAAATCCGATATACTCGACATACTCGACATACTCGACATACTCGTAGGCCTCAACATATACATATAGAGAAAATACTAGTACAAGCAGTTAAGAGTAAATGATGTTCGTAGCGCAGCAGCAAGTAGCTTATCCATCAGAGCAACGCATATGTGCTATGTACGGGAATGTGGTGGCCTCGTTCTGAACGAACACCTTAAAACTGTGAGCGACGAATCTATGGTACTCGTACAAGTGTTGCAAGAAGAAGAATATTGAACTTTCGGTGCTATCGATGTTATATATTTTTCTCTCAGCTTTGTTTCTTACTTTGCTTATGTCGCATTTGGTGGTTTCTGTTTTGATTTATTCATTTCATATTTGCCTATTACTTTTCGAATGTCTTGGCAGGTCTGAGTCTCAGTGTTTGGCTAATTTGGCCTGAGACATTTGAGGCTGCCGTTATCTGTTCTGTTTGCGGCTCGACCTGTGCTTGGCAATTGGCAATGAATGATGATCGAGTGCCGATTTAATTGGCAAATCCAATTTAATATAATATACAAGATATCAAGGCTACGATGCGATATATGCAATGAAGTATTACGTGAGCATAGTTAGGCTCTGCGTGAAGCAGTTGGGCTTGCGGTTTATTAGTTCTCAATAGGGCTATTTATGTTATATAAAACACTTTGATAGTTTCGCTTATATTTCGTTATTTATTTGCCACAACTAAAAAAAACCTCATAAGTATCGTATCCTTTTAGTTCAAAGCTTAACCTCTGTAACTTGAACAGGTGCTTATTGATAACCGATGGGTTCAGCCATCCATGGAGTGCCAAGCCAATTAGCTGAGCTAAGTTGAGCTGGGCAAGCAGCTCATAAATTTCGGTGTCGTTGCCAACACACAAGTGTCGCATAAATTATAGAGAAAAAAGTAAAATATTAAATACAATATTATGAGGAAAAAATGGGTCAATGTTGAAAAGCACAATAAATTCAATGACGTATGACAACAATGGAAAAGTTCTCACTCACGTGCGTCCTCGGTGTCTTGTTGTTGCTGCTTTGCCGCTTGCCAAATAAACAGGATATAAATTCGAGTTGACAGTGCTACGAGTATTTCAACTTTTTATTGGGTGCATGCCAAATATGACTTTAAATTCATCAGCTGCCGTTGGCGCTTCGCTGCAGCTTCCGCTGGTTGTATGTCTATGTTGCCAAGGCAAGTGGCTCGCTCAGGCCACTTTAAAGTCTTCCCATGGCTGCCGTTTGATTGATCAGCGTAGATACGCGTCGAATTTAAAAGGGGCCCGAGGTGCTTCAAATCGATATTATGACTGCTCTTCTTTTCTATTGTTTCGTTTTATTCAATTTCTAAAACTGATATTTTATTGAGTAGCGGCCCGTGGGAAATACGCATCGGGCAAGCTTTTCTTCGTATGATGTTGTATGAATTTTCTTGACGGCCTTTTCCATAAAGAATAAATAACTTATACCATATTGATTATATATATATAGTAGTAGTAGTTAATGTCTCACCCAAGTTCAGATAACCGTTTAAATACGATTAAGGTATATAGTTTGTATAGAAGTAGGAAACTGGCTTCTAGACACTGCCATGGACTCGAGACTATTGTAGAAAGTCTCCGTAGGTTAGAGTTCACTAATGTTAGCCACTTCTGATAGGATTGGAGATGCATATTGTATATGTACATCTCTCATTCAGCTATTTTCCTATGTATTCCATAAAAAAATTTATTTTTGTAGGCACTGAAGTCGTGATCTAGCAAGTTTTCTCCGTCTTCCTTGCAACGTTTGCATACTATATAGAACCTGTATGCGAGTACATATATAATGACTTTTATTAATAAGTAGTGTTCGTTTAGCCCTTGAAATTCAACCACAATCGTAATAATAGTGAATTGTAGTATGTCATTCTATACTTAGTAACCACATGCATTGCATTGATTGTGACAATATGCAAGCGTGTGTCATGCGCGGCGTGTGTGTTACAACTTCTAACTGTTTTTACGCCTACAATACCTAACTAATTTTATTACAAAGTATATGCCGAAAATATGGAAATGAAAACCTGTCGAATGGCATATACTTTTTGTTCAAATCGGTTATATAGTTTAGGCGTAAAGTGTTGCGAAAAAGAATGTCTTTGCCTACATAGATATGTAACGCCGTAATGTTTGAATGCAATTAAACGACTGAGTATTAACGGACTGCGACGGGTTCTTGCTGTGTCGACTCTCTTCCACTGCCGCTTCTCTACTCCGTGTGTGTGTTCCTACACCGGTGTTCCACTCCCATAACAGGTGTCAATGGGAGTGGTGTCTGATATGCTTTTGCCCAGTGCAAGAACATTTTTGGTTCGCCTGTTGTCAGTAGATGTGAAAGGGCGCTGACAGCTATACTTAATGATCTACCCTCTCTTTGTGGATAACCAAATGCTCTCCAAAAGCATAAAAGGAGTAAAGGAAACAAGTTGCTTTTCAGCCTACGTCAAAGCAATTAAAATCTCATTTAAAAAAATCCAAGGTCCCACGACGTTAATGTTTTGCATTTGCAATGGTTAATTCTTTGATTAACTCAAACGATTTTAATGTAGTCAACATTTCTCAAAGAGTTAATGAGATCTTCACTTCCGAATTAGATATGACATCACTAGTCGTTTCTGTGCATACTCAGCTCAAATCGCCGGAGCTTTACTCGTACTCGCATTTTAAATAATCACAGTCACTCAGAACTGGGCACACAGAATTAATTTAGATAGAGCTACGAGTAATGAGGGTTCGAAAAGATTTTACTTTAATTATCATTCATCATTTGTCTGATGGTCTCTTGGCTTTGTTGGGAGTTATGTACTTAGAAAATGCTATATATATATATATATATATATATATATATATATATAGGTTTATGATTGATTTTTGTTTTAGCTACATGGCTGTGTTCCACTTGTCGACGACAATAAGACAATTATGGGTGGAACTTGCTCTGAGGCATTTATTCTTTGTCACGACTCGACAATAAAAATGCAGACACAGGGTGAACTGAACTGAAATCCATAAGAACGAGTAATGAGGGACATTTCAAGATGAACTTTGTGCGTAGTGCGACAGTAAGCACCAACCATAACAACAACAGCAACATCAAAAACACGACGCCAACGCGTTTTTTCTTTTTTTGTTGTTGTTGCTGCTTTTGCCCATTACAAAGCCTCATAGAGTCTCAAGTTCATTAGCTTGCCACAGAATCAGACGTGAATGGCGACAACTTGAAAAACGAAATGAAAAGAAGAAGAAAAATAAGAAAAGGCGCTTATATCGGCTATGCCGTCACCGAACACTCTTCAAGTACACCGTTCAAATACAGCTGAGAATTGATCGTTGATCGTTGATCGTTGTGTTATATAATACCTTAAAAGGATACTCCAATATAAGCAAAGCCATCGATTCAGCTGTGACTACGAGCTTGGAGAGCCTTGGAAATTGTGCAGTTGGCGTTAAAGTTATATTGGTCATCAGAGCGCCTTGTTTCGCCCTTAGCTTTATCGGTGAGTATTGCTCAACGGCTGCATGTAGGGTATCATACTCTAAATACGAGTATGCTAAAAAATATATGCAAAGTACTCAAAGTCATGCAACGCTTCTTTTCACTTACAAATTGAGCCCGTAGCTGTGTGCACGCACAATGCTGTGTGCGTGTGTGCGCCGTGTCTGGTTGTTTGTCTGTCTGTCTGTCTGTCTGTCTGTATGTATGTCTCTTCGTACGCTTATTTGTGACATTTTCCACACATTGGCTGACCAATGATGTCAACCACGCAAAATGCGCTTCAGGCGTCGACAGTTGAATGTCGCACCGCCTCTACTACTACCGTTTCCTCCGCTGACAGTCGCCGTGGAAAATGCTTCATTTCGTTTGTAGTTTTTTTGTTTGATTAAATTGATTTAATTTTTTTGTGCGAATTTTTACATCATTATTTTAAATGAGACTTATTAAAAAAATTAACACAAAAAATCTAGCAATTGTGTGTGCGTTTGTGCCAGCTACAATATCATAATGAAGTTCGTAACGAAAGTCATTATCGAAATGTGTGCTTGAGGCCCATATCAGTGCTCTCTCAATTTTTGTGCGTCACGAAACAAAAAACAGAAGGAAAAAAAAACACCCCAATCTGGATTATTCAAAACATTTTAGCTTTTTTTGCTTGGATTATTTTTGTTTCGTTGTTGTTGTTGCTGTTGTTGTTGTTGCTATGCCCGTCAAAAATATATATTTGACTCAAGTGCAAAGATTTCCTTCTTTTTTTTGTTCAGCTTATATTTGCTGCTGACCATCACTTTTCAAAAATTATTCGAAAAACAATTATGAATACTCTGCGAGTTAATACTGGGTGATTTTCTGTCGATGCTTACCCGCAGTACTCGCTCTTGCTAATACTTTAGGTCTTCCATTTTGACAACCCCACACTACTACTACTTCAGATCCTAATTTCACAAGTCTTTGGTACTGGAATTGTGACTCTAAATACACGACAAAATGCTCGAGTGATTCGCACGTGTTTGAGGACATGTTCGTCGTTGATTTCTTCGAGTCACAGACAAGCATGTTCGTCGTGTATGGCCAGCTTAATGCACCCCTTGAAATTTAATCTTTGATGAGCTGTAAATTTAAATTTACCGTAGATTTAGCTTAACTAAGCTGGTACTACTTGTACAAATAAGATATACTATAGAAGGTCAGTATTTTAGGCTTATGAACACCAAATTAATTCGAAGCGCTCCATTCTCAAAAAATTATAGAGTTGCTACTCATATATGGTATGGTACGTCGGTAGCCTGGTGAAAATATACTGCGGCTGCCGTTCCAGAGGCCCAGGGTTCCAACCCCAATCGCCACGTCACCACCATCAGATGACCCTCTCCAACTTCTGTGGCGGCGTTGATCCTTGGCGGCGCTAGTTGAAACTCCCAACACCAAGGGCTGGTAGCGGCAGGCTAATCACCTACCCTATCAGCCAACCAATCGATTTTCGAAACCGAAGCAAGGCTCGGATATCCAACAAGATGGAAGAGCCTTGTGGAGGCCCTATGCTCCCAAGATATGTGAAACTCATATAGTTTTAAGCCACCATCAATCTGGTGTTTTGTTTTTGCTTAGCACCCAAATCTGAGATCCGTATATATGGTAAATACTGGTTAGATAATTTTCATAATTTTCATGCTCTAGTATAGCCATAGTTTGGAAGTTAGTAGTGTTGTACCAGTCCCGTTTTTCTGCCGCCTTGTGCGTAACTCGGGTAAAGGCTTCATGAACAGCTTGATCAAATCTTGACCGTTGAATTTTATTGAAATGTGCTTTTCCGGAAAGTAACTACAAGCGAAGATCCAATTCTGTTATTCAGTAAAGTGAGTGCTTGAATTGGAAATTTGCTTCCGCAGACTTTCAATTCAAATTCCATAATATATCATATGCCAAAACAAAGCCAAGAAGAAAACGCCCACTCAAGCGAAAATAATACAAGTAGCATCAAAAAGTGCTTGAATGCGTAACTCATTCCATTGACTCATTCCGATGCAGAGCGGCGAGGTAAAAAGCGAGAATATTAAATTAAATAAATTATTATGATGTGCGCATAGAACTCAACTCGAATGTATCACGTCACGAAAACGCACTCGATAGAGTCGCTATGAGGCAATGAGTCTATGCGGCTCAGCCATCAGCCATTCAACCAAGCAAGCAAACAAGCAAACAAGCAAACAAGCAAGTGGCATTAAAATGGTCTTTGCGCACTCGGCACCCGGCACACGGCGCCCGGATCCGGTGTCGCAGCGGAGAGAGGGTCGCTTTCAAAGCGAGTCAATTGAAAACAACGACGAAAGAACGACGGACAATCATTTGGTCGTCGAACGAACAACCGAAGCACAGAACGGAACCCTCTCAACCAGAAAGCAACGACATCAATTATTGGCATATCCAAATATGGATACCGGCGTATACTCGTACACCGCAATCATGCCTCATAAGCCCACGATTCACAAACTTTCAAACTCTTTGATTAAGAGATACGAGTAGGAGTATTACATATTTTGGAACTATGGGCAACGATAGAAGAATATTTGCAAATGACATGCAACGGTTCTGTGTGTTGTTTATGCTGTGTCGTGTCGTCATTTAAGCGTTGCTATATAAACTTTGCATCAAAAATCCATCAAGGAATTTGGGAATTTGATTAACTCGTATCGTGTCATCGCACCCCTAAATAACAACGTATTTCGATTGACCTCAAAACTGCGAATAAATTCGCAATAAATTAGAGCAATCCACAATTAGGAATGTTGCATTTCTTTATCTTTTTTTATATTCTTGAATTTGAATTGATTCTATTATAGCTAAGCGTATGGGGGAGGACTTATCTATCCGTGGTTAATCTGAGCCAAAGTGTACTCGTACTTGGAGTTAGTCGAAAGCTAGTGATAGACTTTGTTTAATTGTTGGCCATCAAGAAATGACTCTACTCCATTACTTCTTTCAATGGGCTCGGTTAGCTTTGTATGAAATTATATCTATACTAGAATGAAGATGTAAAAGGGAAGTGAAAGCTTCTTTAGTCGCGTTGAGCGATTTTTGGTATGGCAAAATCTTATGAGTTCGCGTTAACAACATGCTATTTAAGGAATATGAATTCTTAAGAGTAAGAATAGGTACTCTTTGGTTTTAACAACAATTGCCTTGGATTTTCTTGCTGGAAACCGTACACGCTCTCTCGCTCTCATGTTGTTCACACTTGGAATTCTGATTCGGGGTACGAACACTGAACAGCAATAGAAACATAGATACAATGAAAGCACTGTCTCTCGCTTGCCACGATCTCAGCGACCATATACAAGAAGAAGTGAACGAAGAGTGCAATTAAGAGTATGAAATATGGAGTCGTCGTTGGGTTAGTTTTCTTGGATTGCCTATCTATATCTTTCAAACTTTCTTTGTTGCTTAATCACGAGTTGTAAGTCCCGAAGAACAGTACATTTTGCTACCAAATAATAACAGGACGTCGAACATCGTCTAAAGAGAAAGTCTTAGTCATTAACATCAATACTATAATATGTTATTATACCACCTATACTAATATTCTAATAGGTAATGTTTTGCAAGTTTGGATATAGCAGGTAATAAGATTAATTATCTATATTTTTTGTATACCCAACAACGTTTTAACATGCGTGAGCGAAAATTAATAAAGCCCATCGCACCACCTACAGGTAGGAAAGGTCAGAACAACGTCTGCCGGGCCGCTGGTAAATAATAAAAATAAAGCAATCAAAACTGTACAGTTTGAGTGGCACTGCATGCCAACTCAACTCAACTGCCAGACACTTGGAATGGCACTGTGGGGCCATATTTAGCCGGTTTTGATCATTGTGAATGCCTAATTTACAATTTCATTCACAAGTTATTGACTACGCAGAATACAAAGCAATTTTACAGATTATTTGCCCAAATGGAAAAAGAATCCCATACGGACGTCAAATCACTTTTTCTTCGTGTGCCATGAAAAATTTACGCAACTATTTGATGTGTATATATCCATCGACGGAATTCCTCGCTTCTAAGGCAATGGGTTTCTATCGGCTGTTTTTTGTTTGTAAAAAAAGAAAAAAATAAAAACGAAATTAACAGCTGATCGAAACTCATTGGCCTTAAAAAAAGCTGAAAGTTTGTCAACTTACTGCTTCCATTTGGATGAAGGCAGCAACGTGCCGGGTACCAACTAATTATATATAGTATATTATATGAACCATACTTGGGCATTATAAAACTTATTGTCTTCATTTTTCGCATTTCTAGAACTGTCAAAAGATCATCCGTCTACGGTCGTTGAATGCGAAAACCGATCCGGCCGTGCTAGCACGCGAAGTCGTCGACAAATGCGATTTAATACACAAATCCCAGTTGACAGACGTTGAGCAAATAATATTCTATCTGAAGAACCGCAAGGACAATGCGGGCAGTGGTGAGTAGACGTCGTACCCAGACGTGGAGACCCTAAAATCGAAGATCCAACACATCGACAATATACTGTTTCTGTGTTCGCAGACATCGCCGACAACAACAGTCACAATCGCCGATCGGCGGTAGTCAACACGGGTACACGTTCCGCGGC
The DNA here is from genome assembly GCA_035041755.1 of Cacoxenus indagator. Lineage (NCBI taxonomy): Eukaryota > Metazoa > Arthropoda > Insecta > Diptera > Drosophilidae > Cacoxenus > Cacoxenus indagator. The sequence continues at coordinate 177,226 of JAWNKX010000220.1, read as the reverse complement.
CAGATCGCACAGTAGTGCGGGTCTGATGTCTGCTTCGACAACGTCGTCATCATCATCGTTCAGTCAGGCGGCCGATGTCTCGATCAATAACATCGATGAGTACGTGGAGCTGCTATACGAGGAGCTCAGCGATCGCATCAGAGGCTCGGCCATGATTTTACAAGTGGCACGTAATCCAGATAATCTGGAGGAACTCGAAAAGAATGGTGGGTATTCAATTCAAGTTATACACGTAGAACATTTTTGATTATGATTAACTGAATGATGTTTTGTTGTGTTTCAGAGGCTTGTCTGAGCGCCTTGTCGCGTGTATTGCGCGAGGATTGGCGCAAAAGTCTGGACCTGTCCACAAATATAATCTATATATTTTTTTGCTTTTCGACCTACACAAAATTCCATTCTGTTATAGTGCAATACAAGGTGAGTGCATGCGCGTTGAATGAAAAGATTATACCATCCAAGTTCCCTTAAACTACAGATCGGTTCACTTTGCATGGACGTGGTAGACTACGAGCTGCGTCGGTACGAGACCATGCGCAACGAGCTGGACGTACGCAAAAACCCCAACGGTTCAACACCGCAGTCGGCTAAGGCCAGCAAGGAGAAGCTGAATCGCAGTACCGACGATTTTCTGGACATAATGAACGAAGAGAAGCCAAAAGAAATGGAACCACCGCGTCGTCGAATACCAGAGCTAAAACAGCGCCCCAAATCGGGCAATTGGTCCAGTTTTCACGGGTCGATGTCCTCGTCGCTCATCAAAAGTCAAATACTGAACAGCAGCTACCATGAGGCACTTTCCGCCGGCGCTCAGTCGAACACCTCAGATTCGGGCATCTCATCGAATGGCGATGCACGCGCAACGAGCAGCGAGGCACTCGATCGCAACGATCCTAAAGTGAAGAAGGAGGAAATCGATCGCCTCAATAAGCAACTGAAAGTGTTTGCCAAGAAACAGGAGCAACTGTTGCGCGTCGCCTTCTACCTGCTGCTGAACATGGCCGAGAACGTGAAACTGGAGGAGAAGATGCGACGCAAGCACATCGTCAAGATGCTGGTGAAGGCTTTGGACCGGCAGAACATTGATTTGTTAATGCTGGTCAGCACATTCCTGAAGAAACTCGCGATTGTTGGCGACAACAAGGACGAAATGAACGATCTGAACATTGTCGCCAAGCTGCCGCGCCTCTTCCAAAGCGGTCACACTGATCTCGTGCAAGTCACACTCAAACTGGTCTTTAATCTTTCGTTCGACGGCACGCTGCGCCGCAAAATGGTTGCCGCCGGATATCTGCAAATGCTGGTGATGTTCATCAACGATGAGAAGCACCACGGTATCGCCGTCAAAATACTCTACCACATGAGCCTCGATGACAAAGTCAAGTCGATGTTCACGCACACCGAATGCGTGCAGATGGCCACCGATGCGATCATACTGAATCTCAATGTGAAGGTCGATCTCGATTTGATTGCGCTCTGCATCAATTTGTCGCTTAATCGGCGTAATGCGCAAATCATGGTCGACGGCAAGCGATTGCACAGCCTAATGGACCGAGCCTTCAAGTATCAGGATGCGCTTCTTATGAAGCTGCTGCGCAATCTGTCACAGCACGAGTCGCTGCAGTCACAGTTCATCGACTATGTTGGTGATTTGGCACGCATACTGACCATTTGCGACGACGAACCCTTCATTGTCGAATGCCTTGGCATATTGGGCAATTTGGCGCTTACTGATCTCGATTACTCGCAGATACTGCAGAACTTCCAGCTGATTGCGTGGATACGGGATGTGCTGGTGCCCGGTGCACGGCTTGACGATCTCGTGCTGGACACGATTGTCTATCTGGGCACCTGCGCCTACGACGAACTATGCGCACTGCTCTTCTGCCGCGCCAAAGTGGTGATCTCGCTAATCGAGCTGCTCAAGGCGAAGCAGGAGGACGACGAAATCGTGCTGCAGATCATCTTCGTATTCCAGCAAATACTACGCCACGAGAGCACGCGCGAGTACATGATTAAGGAGACTGAATCACCGGCCTATCTGATAGATCTGATGCACGACAAGAACGAGGAGATACGCAAGGTGTGCGACTATTGCTTGGACATCATAGCGATGAGTGACAACGATTGGGCTAAGCGTATTAAGGTAAGCTGTGGAAGACGAAAGTCTCTCAGTGTGCCCACTGCCAATGAATCTAATTTGTGTGCTTGTTACAGCTGGAAAAGTTCCGCAACCATAATTCCCAGTGGCTGTGCATGGTGGAATCACAACAGGATCACGACAATGAGCAAGACTACGCCGACAATGAGGACGACGACAACGATTTGGACACGTATCTGCGTTCAGAGTATCTGGACAACTGCGATCTCTACAACAGCACCAACACGAACAAAGAGAGCGAGGGTGAGAATGACAGCAGCAACAACAGCAACTGTAATCCCGCCAGCCCAGCCATGTCCACCTACAGTCGGCCAGTGAGCAGGTGAGTAGAATAGGCTGTTGTAGCATCTGGAAATGAAGCAAGCACAATTCAACAACCTTAACTCTTCAGCTATAGACGCAGCCAGGATCTTGATGAGCTCTACAACATGACATCCAGTTCGAAATCACAGGCCTCCAGTCAAGGTGACAACAACTACATGTTCAAATCGAATAAGTCGCTCGACGCCGAAGGTCTGCACGAGGAGCTTCTAATCGCATAAACCGAAAGTGCTGCGAAAGTGTGCGTCAAAACACACACACACACACACGAAAATCGAAAATCGAATATTTTGTCTTTTCGAAGCACTTTAACCGGAAAACTTTAACGCTTTTCATTCGGGGCATACTAGCGAAAATTGTTAATTTCTAAGTGTAGTCGAAGAAGAAGAAAGTGAATATGTGCTTTTTTCTGCAGCAGGGGCTGTGGGCTCGTGGCTTGAGGAGGTGCGCCGTTTGCTCATTCGATTGGAATCGACTCCGGTGCAATGTTGGAAATGTGACGCTTTAGCAATTAATTTAAGTAGCGCCTAACGCACATATATATGTATGTTTTATTTCATTTGTTGTTGTGTTTTTTTAAAGAAATTATTTATTTTTTTTGCTTTTTTTTTTGTTTCACATTAAGATTTAAGTTAGCCTATACACGAACTAATACCAAAAAATATTTGCAAAACGTACTAAAAGAAAAAAAAAGGAAGTCAAGACAAATTAACAATTTTTTTGTTAAGATCAACGCGATTCTAGTCCTTTCATCCAATATTTTCTAATGTTTAATTTTAATTATTACAAATACAAAGCATACAAATGTACATACATAGAGAGAAGGCAGAAGGCATTATTCTTTTTTACTGAATGTGATATACAAAAGCAAATTGTATTATATGGTAAATATTAAATATTCTTTATTAAAACTTTTTCCTCTGTTCGTTCGACAGCGAACTCGGCACTTTTGTGTCTCTATCTTCCCCTTATCCGCTATCCTGTTATCCTGTATTGTTTTAAGTTAGTTTTTATTGTTGATTTCTGCTATGTTCATTTTGAAGCGTATACAAGTCCAGGCTCTTTTATTATTGCAGGGATTTTTTTCCTTTTTCCATATCCAGCGCATTTTATTTAAAGGAGTACGATATACTCTTACATATATATGCATACAGATATGATAATAAAAGCTACACAGTAAATCAACTTTGGAGTGCTCATGAAAATGTTTATTAAATTATTATTAATTAATTCGGTTGGTTTTCTGCGCGTTCATATGTAATACTTACTATTATGATGATGCCCCTTCGGATGGATTCTATAACGTACATCTCAAAACGTACGATTTTCGGAGAGTTTGTCAAGTAGACTCTGAAAGCAGTCTTAGCTCGAAGAGTTTTCGAAGCGTTCATCAAGGTGACTCTTCGAAGAGCTTTACAACACAAATTAACCGATGTCTTAAAAGAATCCGAAAATCGAAACACGCAATGGTATCAATTATCTAGACACTCTGTAATGGTGTTTAATATCGAATTAGAGCAATGGCTTAGAATCTACAGCTAACATACAGTGCAAAGCAGATTTGCCACTGTGAACCGAATCCTATTGAACCACTCCATTAGACGCCAATTGTTTTTTCAACTGAGTGAGTGAGTGAGTGAGTGAGTGGACAAATAAGTGAGTTGACGGAGATTAGATTGACCTGCTTGCTGAATAACTATGGTAATATATAATAGCGTCGAGTGTTGAAGCTAAAGCTAAAGCTAACAAGAACGCAAGAGATGAGCGCCCCACCATTGTGGGAGTACAAAGGACGATGATGATAGGTGTTGGGTGCTTAAACCGAAAATTAACCTGTTGCTCAAATCATTGGTTGTGGTGATGATATTGCTATTGTGACTGTGGCAAAGGAAGTGCACGAGGTGGAGCGTCTAGTTAACGGGATAATTGAACGCACGCACAGTTGGCTGGGGTCTGTTGCTCTCCAATTGGCTGAGGAGAGCAACTGAGCCTCTCCCTATGTCAAGTCAGATGACCGCCCATCTTCATGGTCTTTGCGCCCATATTGCAATCTTGGCATAATTAAAAGCAAAGATTTAATGCTTCCTGCGTTATGAACTCCGATCCTCAAAGCATTTGTTATCCTCTTCTTTCGTCTCTATATTTTTTAAATATTTTTTAGCTGCTTTTCTGCCTTCTTCTAAATATGACATCCTGTTGGTATTACTTACGACTTTTGGTTGGATCAAATGCGCAGCTACACCTGGTGACATATCAACTGCAAAACAAAAGCGAAAATAGCAACAAAACAATAGCAGCAACAACAACAATCAGCATTGGGTGTAGTCCAATAAGAGAGTCACTCACCGTGTTCGTCATTCATTACCCACAACCTCGTCCTCATCCCCCTGGCTATACTGTCCGTAGTTGGGTTCGGTTGACATCAGCCAAAGGTTTTTGAACTGAACCAAACGCCGAGAAACTCAAATTCTAAAATCCCAACTCAAACGAAACATTTCTAAAGTAGGAGCTACCAACAATTCGTAGACGACTCTGCGACTTTGGAGCGCCTCCTTCCCCGAGAAGTCCGCGCTGCTCGGATTCGTGTGCTCCTACTGCGACCGTAAGGTCGCGGCAGCTTTCGGAGTACTGAAAATTTTTAACTGAAATTCGCTTTGAAATTGTTACGGTTGAAACGGTTGATGGGAAAGGACCCGTTATTCACATAAAGCATGGGCAAATTCATAATATTTACTACTCAATGAGCGAAGGGCCTAAAGCGTTGAGAGCTCTTTCAATTGATACAGGGAACCAGTGCTTGCGCTCAAGATTTTGCTAAAATACGAGTAATTGAGTAGGCCAACAAAGATCACACAATTCTATTAATCACAAAGTAGGCCGTCACTGATTTCTCAGCTTTAAAGCAGAAAAATTATTTAGTAGTGTATCGTCAACGGAAGACTTTACTATATAAATAATCTTTTGTTATATTTTGTACAGCATTTTGCCAAGATGAACTGGATTACATATCCTGTAAAACGTATACTGAAGGCCATGTTTAAAAAGTACGAAGCCAAACCATCTTTAAAGGAACTTGCCCAAGTCTGGAAAAGGGCGAGTGTAGAAAATGCTGCTCGCAAACCATCAACATGCGCTTTCCAAAATTTTTATAACGAGGTGAAGGGGGTTGTTGACGAGTTGGTGGCCTACAACGGACGCACATTAAATGAACGAATAAGCGATGGCGTTCTAAAATTTGCGAGAAGAGAGTGGAGAAAAATGAATCCAGAACAAAAACGAAAATACGTAAACATGTCTAAAAGGGCCCGTCGACAAAAAAGAAAACAGGAGGCGCTCGAAGAGATGCTCGGTAGCTCCGATGATGGCGCTGGCGGCGGAGTAGGAGAGGGAGTCTAAAAATATTTTACGCAGTTATCAATATTGCAAACAAGTGTGGCGCGGGGCGAGTGTGGGGAAGGCGTATTAATCGAAATTATCGAATAATGCTTCTTCCGCACACCTTCCCCGCGATACAAAATTTGCATTATGTTGCATTGAGTTCGTAATTCATTCCCCTTATGCTGTTAGGCATCGGAGTAGCCACGGGATATCCATTCCTTCCACTGGCTCCGGTCCCTGCAATCTCCCCTCATTTCCGTGATGGTCTTAGCCCTCTTTCTTCCTATCGCTTGGATCCGCTCATCCCAAGTGTTTCGAGGCCTACCTCTTGGTCCGCAGGTCCTTCAACCTTGACTTCGGCTATTTGTTTTACAATCGATACAGGAGCCAAGTCGCTGGATGTGGAAGATATTCTCTGTAAGATGGCCTACAGTATCAATAAACTATTCGAGTTGTATGTTAGCAAATAGGCTGATGGAGAGCTACTTCACAGAGCATCTGGATGAAAAGCGCACAAGTCGGCTAACGAGTCTGTTGGGAAGGACGGCATCGAGAAAACCGCCAGCGAAGAAGGTTAGTTCTGAGAAGCCTTCTATCATCAAAGGCCTTTCGCTGACTGGGCGACCCAAAGTGAAGAAGGCATCTGTCCCTCCATGCAAACTGAGACTGAACGAAGCAATACTTGTAGAGAAAAGGGGCAAGAGCTCTTGCAGCGAAATACTAAGAGTGGTGAAAAACGATTATGAACTGCGATCTCAGAGCGAGAGAAAGAAGGAGTAATAATATTTGGTACACACTAGGTTGATGCATTGATTAATGTTGATGATTAATAATTAATATAATAAATGTGAATCTGAATCAAAAGCATAACCAAAATCATAGCATTCATTGTAATCACAATATTTATTGAAATAGACCAATTGATAGGGGCATTAACGAAGTGCGCATATTGCATGCTGCCCACTCTCGAACTCTTGTGAGAAATGTAACGTTACTATTATATAGTACTATACTATTATATAGTATATTATTACAAATAAATAATTTTGTGATATGTTCGTATGACACCGCGTTGTGGCAGGACGATAAAGCTTACGCAGGACTCAGGATCCGGTATTGCCGTCCCTTCCGCCTGGCAGTTTGCGTTTTGCTTTGCTTAGCGTCACAAAACAGAAAATAATACAAGTAGCATCAAAAAGTGCTTGAATGCGTAACTCATTCCATTGACTCATTCCGATGGAGAGCGTCGAGGTAAAAAGCGAGAATATTAAATTAAATAAATTATTATGATGTGCGCATAGAACTCAACTCGAATGTATCACGTCACGAAAACGCACTCGATAGAGTCGCTATGAGGCAATGAGTCTATGCGGCTCAGCCATCAGCCATTCAACCAAGCAAGCAAACAAGCAAACAAGCAAACAAGCAAGTGGCATTAAAATGGTCTTTGCGCACTCGGCACCCGGCACACGGCGCCCGGATCCGGTGTCGCAGCGGAGAGAGGGTCGCTTTCAAAGCGAGTCAATTGAAAACAACGACGAAAGAACGACGGACAATCATTTGGTCGTCGAACGAACAACCGAAGCACAGAACGGAACCCTCTCAACCAGAAAGCAACGACATCAATTATTGGCATATCCAAATATGGATACCGGCGTATACTCGTACACCGCAATCATGCCTCATAAGCCCACGATTCACAAACTTTCAAACTCTTTGATTAAGAGATACGAGTAGGAGTATTACATATTTTGGAACTATGGGCAACGATAGAAGAATATTTGCAAATGACATGCAACGGTTCTGTGTGTTGTTTATGCTGTGTCGTGTCGTCATTTAAGCGTTGCTATATAAACTTTGCATCAAAAATCCATCAAGGAATTTGGGAATTTGATTAACTCGTATCGTGTCATCGCACCCCTAAATAACAACGTATTTCGATTGACCTCAAAACTGCGAATAAATTCGCAATAAATTAGAGCAATCCACAATTAGGAATGTTGCATTTCTTTATCTTTTTTTATATTCTTGAATTTGAATTGATTCTATTATAGCTAAGCGTATGGGGGAGGACTTATCTATCCGTGGTTAATCTCAGCCAAAGTGTACTCGTACTTGGAGTTAGTCGAAAGCTAGTGATAGACTTTGTTTAATTGTTGGCCATCAAGAAATGACTCTACTCCATTACTTCTTTCAATGGGCTCGGTTAGCTTTGTATGAAATTATATCTATACTAGAATGAAGATGTAAAAGGGAAGTGAAAGCTTCTTTAGTCGCGTTGAGCGATTTTTGGTATGGCATAATCTTATGAGTTCGCGTTAACAACATGCTATTTAAGGAATATGAATTCTTAAGAGTAAGAATAGGTACTCTTTGGTTTTAACAACAATTGCCTTGGATTTTCTTGCTGGAAACCGTACACGCTCTCTCGCTCTCATGTTGTTCACACTTGGAATTCTGATTCGGGGTACGAACACTGAACAGCAATAGAAACATAGATACAATGAAAGCACTGTCTCTCGCTTGCCACGATCTTAGCGACCATATACAAGAAGAAGTGAACGAAGAGTGCAATTAAAGAGTATGAAATATGGAGTCGTCGTTGGGTTAGTTTTCTTGGATTGCCTATCTATATCTTTCAAACTTTCTTTGTTGCTTAATCACGAGTTGTAAGTCCCGAAGAACAGTACATTTTGCTACCAAATAATAACAGGACGTCGAACATCGTCTAAAGAGAAAGTCTTAGTCATTAACATCAATACTATAATATGTTATTATACCACCTATACTAATATTCTAATAGGTAATGTTTTGCAAGTTTGGATATAGCAGGTAATAAGATTAATTATCTACATTTTTTGTATACCCAACAACGTTTTAACATGCGTGAGCGAAAATTAATAAAGCCCATCGCACCACCTACAGGTAGGAAAGGTCAGAACAACGTCTGCCGGGCCGCTGGTAAATAATAAAAATAAAGCAATCAAAACTGTACAGTTTGAGTGGCACTGCATGCCAACTCAACTCAACTGCCAGACACTTGGAATGACACTGTGGGGCCATATTTAGCCGGTTATGATCATTGTGAATGCCTAATTTACAATTTCATTCACAAGTTATTGACTACGCAGAATACAAAGCAATTTTTACACATTATTTGCCCAAATGGAAAAAGAATCCCATACGGACGTCAAATCACTTTTTCTTCGTGTGCCATGAAAAATTTACGCAACTATTTGATGTGTATATATCCATCGACGGAATTCCTCGCTTCTAAGGCAATGGGTTTCGATCGGCTGTTTTTTGTTTGTAAAAAAAGAAAAAAATAAAAACGAAATTAACAGCTGATCGAAACTCATTGGCCTTAAAAAAAGCGGAAAGTTTGTCAACTTACTGCTTCCATTTGGATGAAGGCAGCAACGTGCCGGGTACCAACTAATTATATATAGTATATTATATGAACCATACTTGGGCATTATAAAACTTATTGTCTTCATTTTTCGCATTTCTAGAACTGTCAAAAGATCATCCGTCTACGGTCGTTGAATGCGAAAACCGATCCGGCCGTGCTAGCACGCGAAGTCGTCGACAAATGCGATTTAATACACAAATCCCAGTTGACAGACGTTGAGCAAATAATATTCTATCTGAAGAACCGCAAGGACAATGCGGGCAGTGGTGAGTAGACGTCGTACCCAGACGTGGAGACCCTAAAATCGAAGATCCAACACATCGACAATATACTGTTTCTGTGTTCGCAGACATCGCCGACAACAACAGTCACAATCGCCGATCGGCGGTAGTCAACACGGGTACACGTTCCGCGGCCAGATCGCACAGTAGTGCGGGTCTGATGTCTGCTTCGACAACGTCGTCATCATCATCGTTCAGTCAGGCGGCCGATGTCTCGATCAATAACATCGATGAGTACGTGGAGCTGCTATACGAGGAGCTCAGCGATCGCATCAGAGGCTCGGCCATGATTTTACAAGTGGCACGTAATCCAGATAATCTGGAGGAACTCGAAAAGAATGGTGGGTATTCAATTCAAGTTATACACGTAGAACATTTTTGATTATGATTAACTGAATGATGTTTTGTTGTGTTTCAGAGGCTTGTCTGAGCGCCTTGTCGCGTGTATTGCGCGAGGATTGGCGCAAAAGTCTGGACCTGTCCACAAATATAATCTATATATTTTTTTGCTTTTCGACCTACACAAAATTCCATTCTGTTATAGTGCAATACAAGGTGAGTGCATGCGCGTTGAATGAAAAGATTATACCATCCAAGTTCCCTTAAACTACAGATCGGTTCACTTTGCATGGACGTGGTAGACTACGAGCTGCGTCGGTACGAGACCATGCGCAACGAGCTGGACGTACGCAAAAACCCCAACGGTTCAACACCGCAGTCGGCTAAGGCCAGCAAGGAGAAGCTGAATCGCAGTACCGACGATTTTCTGGACATAATGAACGAAGAGAAGCCAAAAGAAATGGAACCACCGCGTCGTCGAATACCAGAGCTAAAACAGCGCCCCAAATCGGGCAATTGGTCCAGTTTTCACGGGTCGATGTCCTCGTCGCTCATCAAAAGTCAAATACTGAACAGCAGCTACCATGAGGCACTTTCCGCCGGCGCTCAGTCGAACACCTCAGATTCGGGCATCTCATCGAATGGCGATGCACGCGCAACGAGCAGCGAGGCACTCGATCGCAACGATCCTAAAGTGAAGAAGGAGGAAATCGATCGCCTCAATAAGCAACTGAAAGTGTTTGCCAAGAAACAGGAGCAACTGTTGCGCGTCGCCTTCTACCTGCTGCTGAACATGGCCGAGAACGTGAAACTGGAGGAGAAGATGCGACGCAAGCACATCGTCAAGATGCTGGTGAAGGCTTTGGACCGGCAGAACATTGATTTGTTAATGCTGGTCAGCACATTCCTGAAGAAACTCGCGATTGTTGGCGACAACAAGGACGAAATGAACGATCTGAACATTGTCGCCAAGCTGCCGCGCCTCTTCCAAAGCGGTCACACTGATCTCGTGCAAGTCACACTCAAACTGGTCTTTAATCTTTCGTTCGACGGCACGCTGCGCCGCAAAATGGTTGCCGCCGGATATCTGCAAATGCTGGTGATGTTCATCAACGATGAGAAGCACCACGGTATCGCCGTCAAAATACTCTACCACATGAGCCTCGATGACAAAGTCAAGTCGATGTTCACGCACACCGAATGCGTGCAGATGGCCACCGATGCGATCATACTGAATCTCAATGTGAAGGTCGATCTCGATTTGATTGCGCTCTGCATCAATTTGTCGCTTAATCGGCGTAATGCGCAAATCATGGTCGACGGCAAGCGATTGCACAGCCTAATGGACCGAGCCTTCAAGTATCAGGATGCGCTTCTTATGAAGCTGCTGCGCAATCTGTCACAGCACGAGTCGCTGCAGTCACAGTTCATCGACTATGTTGGTGATTTGGCACGCATACTGACCATTTGCGACGACGAACCCTTCATTGTCGAATGCCTTGGCATATTGGGCAATTTGGCGCTTACTGATCTCGATTACTCGCAGATACTGCAGAACTTCCAGCTGATCGCGTGGATACGGGATGTGCTGGTGCCCGGTGCACGGCTTGACGATCTCGTGCTGGACACGATTGTCTATCTGGGCACCTGCGCCTACGACGAACTATGCGCACTGCTCTTCTGCCGCGCCAAAGTGGTGATCTCGCTAATCGAGCTGCTCAAGGCGAAGCAGGAGGACGACGAAATCGTGCTGCAGATCATCTTCGTATTCCAGCAAATACTACGCCACGAGAGCACGCGCGAGTACATGATTAAGGAGACTGAATCACCGGCCTATCTGATAGATCTGATGCACGACAAGAACGAGGAGATACGCAAGGTGTGCGACTATTGCTTGGACATCATAGCGATGAGTGACAACGATTGGGCTAAGCGTATTAAGGTAAGCTGTGGAAGACGAAAGTCTCTCAGTGTGCCCACTGCCAATGAATCTAATTTGTGTGCTTGTTACAGCTGGAAAAGTTCCGCAACCATAATTCCCAGTGGCTGTGCATGGTGGAATCACAACAGGATCACGACAATGAGCAAGACTACGCCGACAATGAGGACGACGACAACGATTTGGACACGTATCTGCGTTCAGAGTATCTGGACAACTGCGATCTCTACAACAGCACCAACACGAACAAAGAGAGCGAGGGTGAGAATGACAGCAGCAACAACAGCAACTGTAATCCCGCCAGCCCAGCCATGTCCACCTACAGTCGGCCAGTGAGCAGGTGAGTAGAATAGGCTGTTGTAGCATCTAGAAATGAAGCAAGCACAATTCAACAACCTTAACTCTTCAGCTATAGACGCAGCCAGGATCTTGATGAGCTCTACAACATGACATCCAGTTCGAAATCACAGGCCTCCAGTCAAGGTGACAACAACTACATGTTCAAATCGAATAAGTCGCTCGACGCCGAAGGTCTGCACGAGGAGCTTCTAATCGCATAAACCGAAAGTGCTGCGAAAGTGTGCGTCAAAACACACACACACACACACGAAAATCGAAAATCGAAAATCGAATATTTTGTCTTTTCGAAGCACTTTAACCGGAAAACTTTAACGCTTTTCATTCGGGGCATACTAGCGAAAATTGTTAATTTCTAAGTGTAGTCGAAGAAGAAGAAAGTGAATATGTGCTTTTTTCTGCAGCAGGGGCTGTGGGCTCGTGGCTTGAGGAGGTGCGCCGTTTGCTCATTCGATTGGAATCGACTCCGGTGCAATGTTGGAAATGTGACGCTTTAGCAATTAATTTAAGTAGCGCCTAACGCACATATATATGTATGTTTTATTTCATTTGTTGTTGTGTTTTTTTAAAGAAATTATTTATTTCTTTTGCTTTTTTTTTTGTTTCACATTAAGATTTAAGTTAGCCTATACACGAACTAATACCAAAAAATATTTGCAAAACGTACTAAAAGAAAAAAAAAGGAAGTCAAGACAAATTAACAATTTTTTTGTTAAGATCAACGCGATTCTAGTCCTTTCATCCAATATTTTCTAATGTTTAATTTTAATTATTACAAATACAAAGCATACAAATGTACATACATAGAGAGAAGGCAGAAGGCATTATTCTTTTTTACTGAATGTGATATACAAAAGCAAATTGTATTATATGGTAAATATTAAATATTCTTTATTAAAACTTTTTCCTCTGTTCGTTCGACAGCGAACTCGGCACTTTTGTGTCTCTATCTTCCCCTTATCCGCTATCCTGTTATCCTGTATTGTTTTAAGTTAGTTTTTATTGTTGATTTCTGCTATGTTCATTTTGAAGCGTATACAAGTCCAGGCTCTTTTATTATTGCAGGGATTTTTTTCCTTTTTCCATATCCAGCGCATTTTATTTAAAGGAGTACGATATACTCTTACATATATATGCATACAGATATGATAATAAAAGCTACACAGTAAATCAACTTTGGAGTGCTCATGAAAATGTTTATTAAATTATTATTAATTAATTCGGTTGGTTTTCTGCGCGTTCATATGTAATACTTACTATTATGATGATGCCCCTTCGGATGGATTCTATAACGTACATCTCAAAACGTACGATTTTCGGAGAGTTTGTCAAGTAGACTCTGAAAGCAGTCTTAGCTCGAAGAGTTTTCGAAGCGTTCATCAAGGTGACTCTTCGAAGAGCTTTACAACACAAATTAACCGATGTCTTAAAAGAATCCGAAAATCGAAACACGCAATGGTATCAATTATCTAGACACTCTGTAATGGTGTTTAATATCGAATTAGAGCAATGGCTTAGAATCTACAGCTAACATACAGTGCAAAGCAGATTTGCCACTGTGAACCGAATCCTATTGAACCACTCCATTAGACGCCAATTGTTTTTTCAACTGAGTGAGTGAGTGAGTGAGTGAGTGGACAAATAAGTGAGTTGACGGAGATTAGATTGACCTGCTTGCTGAATAACTATGGTAATATATAATAGCGTCGAGTGTTGAAGCTAAAGCTAAAGCTAACAAGAACGCAAGAGATGAGCGCCCCACCATTGTGGGAGTACAAAGGACGATGATGATAGGTGTTGGGTGCTTAAACCGAAAATTAACCTGTTGCTCAAATCATTGGTTGTGGTGATGATATTGCTATTGTGACTGTGGCAAAGGAAGTGCACGAGGTGGAGCGTCTAGTTAACGGGATAATTGAACGCACGCACAGTTGGCTGGGGTCTGTTGCTCTCCAATTGGCTGAGGAGAGCAACTGAGCCTCTCCCTATGTCAAGTCAGATGACCGCCCATCTTCATGGTCTTTGCGCCCATATTGCAATCTTGGCATAATTAAAAGCAAAGATTTAATGCTTCCTGCGTTATGAACTCCGATCCTCAAAGCATTTGTTATCCTCTTCTTTCGTCTCTATATTTTTTAAATATTTTTTAGCTGCTTTTCTGCCTTCTTCTAAATATGACATCCTGTTGGTATTACTTACGACTTTTGGTTGGATCAAATGCGCAGCTACACCTGGTGACATATCAACTGCAAAACAAAAGCGAAAATAGCAACAAAACAATAGCAGCAACAACAACAATCAGCATTGGGTGTAGTCCAATAAGAGAGTCACTCACCGTGTTCGTCATTCATTACCCACAACCTCGTCCTCATCCCCCTGGCTATACTGTCCGTAGTTGGGTTCGGTTGACATCAGCCAAAGGTTTTTGAACTGAACCAAACGCCGAGAAACTCAAATTCTAAAATCCCAACTCAAACGAAACATTTCTAAAGTAGGAGCTACCAACAATTCGTAGACGACTCTGCGACTTTGGAGCGCCTCCTTCCCCGAGAAGACCGCGCTGCTCGGATTCGTGTGCTCCTACTGCGACCGTAAGGTCGCGGCAGCTTTCGGAGTACTGAAAATGTTTAACTGAAATTCGCTTTGAAATTGTTACGGTTGAAACGGTTGATGGGAAAGGACCCGTTATTCACATAAAGCATGGGCAAATTCATAATATTTACTACTCAATGAGCGAAGGGCCTAAAGCGTTGAGAGCTCTTTCAATTGATACAGGGAACCAGTGCTTGCGCTCAAGATTTTGCTAAAATACGAGTAATTGAGTAGGCCAACAAAGATCACACAATTCTATTAATCACAAAGTAGGCCGTCACTGATTTCTCAGCTTTAAAGCAGAAAAATTATTTAGTAGTGTATCGTCAACGGAAGACTTTACTATATAAATAATCTTTTGTTATATTTTGTACAGCATTTTGCCAAGATGAACTGGATTACATATCCTGTAAAACGTATACTGAAGGCCATGTTTAAAAAGTACGAAGCCAAACCATCTTTAAAGGAACTTGCCCAAGTCTGGAAAAGGGCGAGTGTAGAAAATGCTGCTCGCAAACCATCAACATGCGCTTTCCAAAATTTTTATAACGAGGTGAAGGGGGTTGTTGACGAGTTGGTGGCCTACAACGGACGCACATTAAATGAACGAATAAGCGATGGCGTTCTAAAATTTGCGAGAAGAGAGTGGAGAAAAATGAATCCAGAACAAAAACGAAAATACGTAAACATGTCTAAAAGGGCCCGTCGACAAAAAAGAAAACAGGAGGCGCTCGAAGAGATGCTCGGTAGCTCCGATGATGGCGCTGGCGGCGGAGTAGGAGAGGGAGTCTAAAAATATTTTACGCAGTTATCAATATTGCAAACAAGTGTGGCGCGGGGCGAGTGTGGGGAAGGCGTATTAATCGAAATTATCGAATAATGCTTCTTCCGCACACCTTCCCCGCGATACAAAATTTGCATTATGTTGCATTGAGTTCGTAATTCATTCCCCTTATGCTGTTAGGCATCGGAGTAGCCACGGGATATCCATTCCTTCCACTGGCTCCGGTCCCTGCAATCTCCCCTCATTTCCGTGATGGTCTTAGCCCTCTTTCTTCCTATCGCTTGGATCCGCTCATCCCAAGTGTTTCGAGGCCTACCTCTTGGTCCGCAGGTCCTTCAACCTTGACTTCGGCTATTTGTTTTACAATCGATACAGGAGCCAAGTCGCTGGATGTGGAAGATATTCTCTGTAAGATGGCCTACAGTATCAATAAACTATTCGAGTTGTATGTTAGCAAATAGGCTGATGGAGAGCTACTTCACAGAGCATCTGGATGAAAAGCGCACAAGTCGGCTAACGAGTCTGTTGGGAAGGACGGCATCGAGAAAACCGCCAGCGAAGAAGGTTAGTTCTGAGAAGCCTTCTATCATCAAAGGCCTTTCGCTGACTGGGCGACCCAAAGTGAAGAAGGCATCTGTCCCTCCATGCAAACTGAGACTGAACGAAGCAATACTTGTAGAGAAAAGGGGCAAGAGCTCTTGCAGCGAAATACTAAGAGTGGTGAAAAACGATTATGAACTGCGATCTCAGAGCGAGAGAAAGAAGGAGTAATAATATTTGGTACACACTAGGTTGATGCATTGATTAATGTTGATGATTAATAATTAATATAATAAATGTGAATCTGAATCAAAAGCATAACCAAAATCATAGCATTCATTGTAATCACAATATTTATTGAAATAGACCAATTGATAGGGGCATTAACGAAGTGCGCATATTGCATGCTGCCCACTCTCGAACTCTTGTGAGAAATGTAACGTTACTATTATATAGTACTATACTATTATATAGTATATTATTACAAATAAATAATTTTGTGATATGTTCGTATGACACCGCGTTGTGGCAGGACGATAAAGCTTACGCAGGACTCAGGATCCGGTATTGCCGTCCCTTCCGCCTGGCAGTTTGCGTTTTGCTTTGCTTAGCGTCACTAACAGTTCGTTTTTATTTGCACTTTCAAGTTTCACGGCCATGTTAACCATCTCCTGATGCCCTACATGCATCATTACGGCGACGACAGCCTCGTCGGCATTCTTGCGCACATCCGAGTGGCGATCTACTAGATGTGCGTACAATGGTGGCACCAAAGACTTCGCCACCTCACT
This sequence comes from Cacoxenus indagator, assembly GCA_035041755.1. Lineage (NCBI taxonomy): Eukaryota > Metazoa > Arthropoda > Insecta > Diptera > Drosophilidae > Cacoxenus > Cacoxenus indagator. The sequence continues at coordinate 160,331 of JAWNKX010000220.1, read as the reverse complement.
TCGAATCGACCCAACCGCCAACTGCGTCAAAAGTTGGGCCAACCACTTCCAAAGCTCAATTTTTTGCGGTGGTGAATCCGTCTTCAGTGCATTGGGGATCACTTCGCTCTCCAGTAGGTGTTTTGCACTGCAATTTGCAGCATATACTTCAATGCACTTGCGGGCTGCTGTGCGAATAGCTGGTTTTGTGGAACCCAGGCAATGGGAGAACTCGGGAAACAGGGTGCGCACATGCGCCCTGCACCGGGTTCCCATTGTCAATGCCATCTTCTCACATATTTTGAGAGCCGTCTCGATATGCGAAGGAATTTTATCATGAAACCGGAGTTTCAGAGCCTCCAACAGATCTTCAGTCTGCGGCAAAATATCCATGGCACTGGCAATACAGTTTTCTACAGTCTTTAGGGATTCGCCCCTTACCTTCCAATCAGTGTCCGACAGCTTTTTTATTACAGAAACTGGTATGCCCATTGCTTTGTGATCCTTTCCCTCTGCAGTACCTGACTTCCTTTTTATAACTGACACTGGAATGTCCAGTGATTCAGGATGCTTTGCATCATCAATGCTGCCACTGCCACTGGCACTGGCACTGCCACTGCCATTGGTCAGCATTGGCTTTTTGCTACTAATGTCAGCTTGTAGCGAATTCTCGATGGACCTCCCTTCAATGCTGCCACAGGCACTGCGACTGCAAATGGCAGTTTGCTGGTCCTCAGCGCGAGTCTGCATCCGTAGTGCGGACACTATTTTGAGGCGCTTTAGAGCCGCATTGCGAACAGACTGATTCGAGCTCTGCACATCTCTGCGCACGTTATCTAACCACACTTTTAATTCCGATTCAAATACTGCCATGTTTCTATTAAAAAACTTGCAACAAACTATGGAAAAATTCGATGATTCTTGCTCAAAGGCAAGTGAGATCACACGTCCGACAACGCACTTCAAACCATTTCCCTTAGCTATTGCCGAGAGCACTTCATCTGCCGCTGCACCACACTCCGCATCCAACAACATCGCGGCGACTTCATCTATTAATACGTGTATCCAGCTGCATGGCCTTGGAAATATATAGCGCTCAGATACGACTCTTAAAAGGTTCAGTTTGTGTTTCAACACTTGACTATTGGCTTCCTTCAAGCCAGGTTCTCGGCTGCTGACGGCATGCACGATGATTGCCCAGAGATTGGGAATTTTTTCATCCAGCTCATCGATCTTAGCGAGAAGAGTCTCGACTGCTGCCAAGCGCGTTTTCCACTCCGAGTCAACTAATTGATCGAATATTTCAGGGAATAGGTCCTTGGCTTTGGCTTGGAGCTCCTCGGTCGTTATCTCAGGAACTGTTTCGGTTGCTTTGTCGCTAGATCCTGTGTTATTAACACTACTGGCGTTGGCCGTAGCGTATGGTTGCATAAGCACTTTCGTGGATGCAAGTGTGTTGGTACCGTCCGCCGGTGGGGTCGACGGAGCCGCCTGTGGCGCACATGCGGTTATTTTTGTAGCTGCTGCTTCGACCTCTGCCTCGACTTTAGCCATTTTGAATTTAGTTAGTTTACTTAACAATGGCCTAATTTCGTTTTCGCCAACAACTATTCACATGGCGGCCAATGCCCTCGCCGAGCTGTCTCGCACTGACTCCTCTGAATCGTTAATCGTCTTTATTAACTCACTGACCAACAGCGAGATTAGGTTCGTATTCAAAGCCTTAGATTTAGTGCTCATTATTGCCCGATTCAAAAATGCTAGCGTTTCATTTTTGACATCTGAGTTTTGATGACCCATGTATTCAGTTAGGCAGTCCATAAGGACTTCCAGGCTGGTAGTGGCGTATACACCATCCATTGCATTACGCAAAGCCGCCACCACTGTTGACTTCCTATCCTTACATTTTGCAAGTAGTGCAGACATCGAACCCTATACATAGTTGTAAATAGAAAGTGCGATTGGTGGAATACAATTGCGTGTTGGGTGTAAAAGCATTCACTGAGGAACTTACCACTGCGTAAGGGCCGAATTTCTTCTGCAAACCTATTGCCATAGCCTGTACGCATATCGCTGCCTTCGTTACGACCACTGTATTTGGGTCTTTTCTTAATAATTCATGAAGAGTTTGAACTACAGAGATTTTTTCTTGTCCTAGTACTCCTGGCTTTTCGGAGAGCAATGGCAGCAAAGCCCCCAGGGACTCTACACGCTCCTTCCAGTTTTTGCAACTTGATATTTTCAGAAAATCGGAGATAAGTTTAGTGTTAATGTCGCTGGGTTTAGGTGAAGCCATTTTTTCGAGTTTATAGAAATATTACAATGCAAAAGATTGCGTTTTCAGCTCGCTTGAGTATAACTGTATAAACTTCACGTTCGAAGTGGAAAAAAATTTTAGTAACATTCCAAGACAACTCTGATATGCCAATTTACAATTTCCTGGCTTGATACATACCTGGTCCGGTGTAATGAGAGACTGACTTTGAGCAAACGGTGATTATTCAAATGTGACTTGCAAGTCACTGTGTCTCACTTTGATTCTGTTGTTCCTTAGACCATGATTGGCATTCACAGGTTTCATTTATATTGTAAGCCATGTTCGAAAAACTGGAACTGAAACTTACAAATTAGTGAACAATTGTGAAAAATTAGAAATGTGACTGTATTTTTGACAACAGAGCCTCCACGTCCTTAACAAAGGCCATGGAGGTTCTTTGTCGAAGAGTTCCTGTTCAGAGCAGGTGACACAGAGTCCTGTTTCAGAAAGTTCAGACAGTCTTTTGTTTCATGCTTCTAGGCAGAGCCTACACTCTGGGGTGGGTGACATACCCAGTTGGGTCAGATGGTACTTTAGGCGGTGGTGACCAGTTAAGTAGCCGACAAGCAGTCTTAAGTCTCATCTACTAAAATCTAAATTTGGGTGGGAAGTTCCCGTGGCACATAAACAATTTGGCTTGACGAAGGCCCCCTTTGCGTGCCCAAAGGGTTAGGGTGACATATCTGAACCATTCATCGATAAATGACTTGGCCGTTACCCAGCTAATACCGATATAGCGTTCAGGACCGATGAATTTAGAGGAGGACCCAGTTGTCGCCAGTTCATCAGCAGCTTCATTACCCGTGACGCCAACGTGACCGTATTTTGTCGAGACGAACATTTCCTGGATATAAGTGCCTTGTTCGCTGCTTGACTATCGGAGAAGATAGATCATTTTGTCCTCTTGGTCCCTTTGCCAAGAGGTTGCGCGAACAGATGTCTATGGGGTGGATCTTTGTTTGAAAGACAAGGCTCCATTTGCCCATTGCGATTGAAATCCTAGAGTTTGGTCCGAAAATCCCGGCGCCGGTAACAGTTTTCGTTCTATAACCATCGGTGAACCATGTGTTGCCACTAGGCGTAGGACCCAGTTCGTTCGAATCTCCCCGCCACAATAATGGCTCTATCATTCGCGTATCCTATGATCTCACAGCCAAGCTCATCTTAGCTAAAAGATCATAAATGACGAGGGACCACAGTAGCGGGGAGAGAATCCGCCTCGGGGCTTCTCTTAATTGCTCTTCTGAAAACATGGACGATATGTCACGCTGCTTTAGCATGGCATCCACCCAGGCTATTGTATGATTGTCTATATTCTTATTGCCTATTGCCTTAGTTATATAATCATAGCCGGTATTGTCGAAGAGCCCCTTCCACGACTAGGAATGCACACAATGCAACTGCCTTCGACTGGAGTGAGGTTTCGACCTTACCTTGCAGGAATCGTGTTTGCAAGCCTTTGCCTGATATGGAGCTCCATTAATCGCTCATAGTCTTTAAGATAAAGAAAGTTATGTCCTGTTCACAGTGCACCTAAATCACTGTATCGAATCGTGGCGTTCAGACTGCCACTTCCGAATCATGAACAGCTGGTTTTTGTTTTGGTTATACACACGTTGGCCAATTGTGAGAAGTAAAAAATTTTAAAATTGAGATTCGTGGAAATAAATATATATATATTAGAATCATTTACAATGTGTACAAACGTATTTTCGGACTTAATTGGACTTATTTTTATAAAAAAAACTTCAAATTTTAGTTTTTAATTACCTTTGTTTTGTGCCATGATCAGCTGTTTATTGTATTGGCGCACAAAAACCAAGAAGATTACTGTTAAGAATAAAAATTTGCACCACGTTCCATCGAACCGCCTCCGGGAGGGAGTTCTGGACGGCTATGAGGGCAAGGACCGTCTCGTTATTGAGATTTCCGTCTCATTGCGTCTGCGGGAATTTGTCCTCATCGACAAGTTCAATATCCAGAGAACACTTTTCGTTGATACGACCCAGGTTATTCCTCAACCATGTCGCTGTGGACTTCGTGAAGTATGTTATCTGCAGCCAGCCGGTCCGGGGGACACATCACTCGAATTTTGGTTTAGGACTGCTCCTCGAAACGTGTCCTTTTAACGCAGGCGTATGCTGTTCCACCGCGGATTATTGTGTTTGATTTAAGAGAGTGGCACTTTACTCTGCCCAACTAATATTAGACAGCATCCGAGGCACAGACAAGATCTTTCTTCGAACCTGTTTCTAGCCGCCCCCACGGAGAAGGTGTAGTCGCTATTCTATCTATTTTCTTAAATAACTTTAAAATTATTTATACTAAAATTATAAGAAACATATCTTTGAGACCCTTGTAACAAGCCCTTTCAATAGATATATCACACAATTTAAGCGGTCTAGTAGATTCGTAGGAAATAGGCTGTACAAGTGGGACAGACAGACACACGAGTGAACCTATAATGGTCCCATACAGAAACCTAAAACATTAAAATTTATGAGAGCCTTTAGAACAGCTTGGGCTTAGTATTAATAATCATTATTTGACACTAGTTTTAAGCAAGAGTTTTTCTCATTTCTCTGGTCGTTTAATAAATTGTTTGTGTTAAATATTTTGCCGTTTTTTACAAAAAAATATTTATAGTTTGGCAATGGAAAATGGAATGGAAAATATGATTAAGCTTCAAATCAAATTTCTCGAGCGCGCCGCTATATGTGGGATAATGATCGACGAAGAGCGCAAAAGAATTCGTCGTAACACCTTCCTCAGGAAGATGGCCTTAAGCATCACCGTGTTCATTGTGAGCCTTCAGCTGTTTCATCGCTTCAAAGGCGTGCACTTGGTGTGGCACTGCTCTGCGATAAAGTCTTGAAGGATCTTCACGTTTCAAGGTTTATAAATTCTTTCGGCGTTACTCGGGATACAAATTTGTTTTCGGAAAACAATAAAAGAATATCCTATTCAAGGTTCACTTCTAATCTCAAAGAAGATCCAAAAGCTCCATATCGAGAAACCTAATATAGTTCTAAATTAATGCCGGAAGAAGCTATTCGAAAACTATATTTTTAAACAGGGAAAAGAAAGGGAGGACGCCCGCGATTCTAACAGCAAAGAACTTTCATATAAAAGCAATGAACGCATCGGTTCGCTGTGTAAGGCCCACCGTGTTCGTACTGATCACACGTCTGGCTTTACGTACGTTTATTATACAAATCTATATCGATGAAAACATTTCACACAAATGCGCTTAGTATATATCAACGTCAGCATAACAAAAGGCATCATTGATTCTCATTGGTTATTTCTCTCTCTCGCTCGTAATCGAATCGTTCAGCGTAATGTTCACCGAGTCGTTTGCTGGGTTTGCTGGGCAAAAAAAAAAACCTTACTGCTATTATTACATTACATTACTTTGTGTAATGGTTTATTGTGTTAAAAAAATAAATAAATATATTAATTTGTTCTCTCCTTTTATACAAGATTGATTTTCCTTCGTTTCTTGATGTTCGTAATCATTTCTTCTTAACAAGAATGTTCTCCGCTTTTTGCAGAGGTACAGCTGAATCGATATGGTAAGTCATTAAAACAGATTTGCGATGGTTGTAAAAAATATTTCGAAAAGTACTAAAACAATACACAACGAGACTTCCAAGGCGTGTGCAATAAGTACAACGTATAAACACAACACCCCATATTAAAAAAAATTTTCAAAAAATAATAATACTAATAGTAATAGTAATAATTAAATTAAAAAAAGTCCAGTGTCTCTCAATTGATAAGTACTCAATTCTGTTCGAAAGTTCCCGCTAAGAACTTGAATTCTACATACATAGATATGTATATAGTAGCGACTGACTTGAATTTGAGTACAAAAAGATAACCCTAGCAAGTCAGAGTCGAGTCCGAACGCACTAAGCAATAACTTCAAACAGATAAGTGCGGTTGCGTCTTTTAAGGCAAATGCGCTCTACGAATTAGATGAACTTAAATGTAAATACCTTTTTTGTATATTCAGTAAGTATAAAGTAGTTGTATCAAGTAATATTAGCTTATTTGCGGACGGCCTATAAGACTTATGGGGCCGAAATTCCGAATGTAAATCATATCATATTATTCATGCTATAAATTTTACGATATGGATATGATTTACTTTGATTTGGGTTTGGGTTTGTTGATAACATTAGGCATTATCAGAATATACGGGCAAATAAATTGGCGCACAACTCAGCTCCCAGGCGGTGGGTGACCCCTTGAAGTCCTCCATCTTTCGCCATACTTTGGTGGTAGTGTTGTAGGCGTAAACATCTGAGGTGGTACGATAGACGTCCCCACCCGATTGAATGCCGCCAATAAAGTAAATGGTATCGTCTAATGCCACAATACCGGTATGGAATGTGGACGACGGCACCCTAGTAACAAAGTTCCACTCTTTCTCATCAATGTCGTAGACTTCGATGTAATCGACGAGTTCGCGTTGGCCATGTCTCAGCTCATGCCAACCACCGCAGACATAGATTTGATTGTCCATAGCCACAAGGACGTGATTACAACGCGGCGAGGACATTGGCTGCAGTTGATGCCACTCGAGGTTAATCGTATCGAAACACCAAAACGATCTTAGCACACGGTAGCTTTCACTAATGCCGCCCGATACATAGACCTTGTCATCGACAGCGACGCCACCGTGTTGCCAGCGGTGCTCCGGCAGATGCGGCATATATGTCCAGACATTATGTTTGACATCATAACGCTCGACATTCGACGGGTAGCTAAACTCGACTACATTATTAAGATCAAGTATGCCGCCAACAGCGTACAAATAATTTGTGCCCACCGCGCAGAGTGAGAAACGACATCTTCCCAATTGTATTGGGGAAATGCTATTCCATTCTGAACGCAGTGGTGAGTAGCAAAAGCCAAATCGATGATTATACCCTTCGATGACGAAAACATACAAATCGTTACCTAGCACGGCGATGCCATGGTTGCCTGCGAAATGAAATTAATTAAATAATAATAAAGCGAATGTATCTAAATATAGATGATTAACGGGGTCTTCGATGGCTACTTGACTGTGTAACAAACTTTATGAGAAGGTTTGATACCCATCATTGTGTAAAGTGTATACAAATTATAAGAAGCTCATTTCATTATCACCCTTAAATTTTTCGATATGCGGTAACGCAGTTAGCTCCTTCCATTTTTGCTGCGACGGCGAAAAGCTGAATATTAGGTTTGTCTGTCCATTGGGCTCGAAACCGCCCACCTTCAGCAACGCTAACTCCATGCCGCGGGTATTATAAACGCCCCGGGGCATCGTGTAACTATCGAATGCCTTGTCCCAGTTCTGAACGTCGGTCAGTCCCAACTGGCGAGCTCGTTGGGCAAATATTTCACCGAGGTAGCCAATGGCCTGCATTATTCCCTTCTTATTGGCGGAAACCTCCATTGACCGCATACCCAACACGCGAAGGAATGTGTCACGCAAATACTGAGTTTTCGCAGACCGGACACCACTGTAGCGTATCTTCCCAAACAAACTGCCGGCCGAATCGGTATCAGCTTTCGTACACACACACCAGCGCAGTGTTTCTAGCAACAGCCTGCCTTCTGTTATATCGACAGCGAAATTACCTGACAACATGAAGTGCATCTCTTCTTGTGTTAGGCTTAGGAATTGGGGCGTATGTGAGAACACGTTAAAATTTGCACAAATGAAACGGAAGGTCTTCCGCTTGAGTGCCATCTGTGAATATCGGTCAGCCAGGGTACATATATCCCTGCAAGTTTCTATATTCAATTTTAGTTCCAGGAACTTCACACAACCGTTGATGAGCTCCTCTATTTGGAACTGGGTTGCAGCGGCGAGGATCTCTTCGATGTTGTCTGAATTCACATCGAATTTAGAAGTGTATATGTAGTCGATAACGGTGCGAAATGCGCGTGCGGTTATGTCCATCAATGTTATTTCCTTTTTACGTGACTCAATCATGTCGCCCGAAAACATCGCACAGAAGTAGTCGCTACGGGCGGCCAAAACGACGCGGTGTGCCTACGCGCAATTCAATCAATATACACTAATTAATACGTTATGTTCAAACATCCACTCTCCACCTCTGATTAAGGGATCAATCAAACACTCACCTTGAAGCGTGCACCATCGACGATAAATGTTACATCAACGAGCTTCTCCGACAAGCGCAAGTCGTCGAGCCCTTTAATCAACAGATTCGCCATTAACGCGCTTGATTGGAAGTGGGTGTTATTTGTTAGTTGTGTGTGCGTGTGTTGGTGTGTGGATTTCTGCTAATAACTGTAGCAATCGAACGAACGAACACAGTTGTTACTCGGCAGAGCGCATTGGTGCTAGCATCTGCGTCGCCCCCACACGACCCTTTCGATTCAACCGAAGTACTCGCACACGACGATTTTCCTACGCTTATCGCACGGCAACGCAAAATATAAATAATTGGATGCGCACGCAACTATGACGTTCGTTTTGGGGAAACCCGCCAAGTAATTGATTGATAGAAGTCGCTTAAATTTAGACGGATACGATTCACGTCGCCACGACTGCGCGTTGACAAATAAATTTACTAAAAAGATGAGGATTTTTCTTTCTTCTCTATAATGTTGATTTATTTTATTTTTTAAATTATTTTAGTCGTATTGTTTCTCTTATCCCAGATAGATATGGCGACTTTGTTACTTTAAGCTAAACGTATTTTCACTGGCCTCCTTATGTCTTCTTCGGCTACTTTCAACTATTTTAGTTGTACCGTTCTCAGTTCATTTTTGGTGAGGCCTAACACACGATGTAAATTAGTACTTGTTGGATATTGAATAGTACTCAATAGGTACGTATGCACTCGCTATGATAATAGTCGAAGACGAACAATTTTTTCCATTTGTTGGTAAGGAACAACAATTAAAGAATATACAAAATTTCCATTTGCTTCGAATAATTAATTAGTTCTTGTAATAGGTTTTCATTCACCTAAAATGGATTTCTGTTAAGACCTTAAAGGCCCACGACACGATACAGCTGCTGTATGAAACACCATCATATTGTTAGTGAGGATTTGTGTACGTGTGTTTGAAACAGCATACAGAAACGCTGTACAAACGCTCATTTCGTTTTAGTTTTTTAAGAGTACAGACGAAAATGTCATTACAGAGGAATATTTAATTGCGATTATGGCTGTGACTTTAAAAATAAAAGAAATTAAAAAAAAAAAATTAAAAAGCAAAGAATGTGGATGAGAAGGTGGCCCAAAAAAAGATATATTTATTTAAAAAAAATTTTTTTTAAATGCAGCTTGCCGTCTTTCATGTGTGTTTTTGCGATATGGCAACGCTTAAATAGAGTTGTATGACTTGTTCCATCAACAACTGTTAACATATGTTAAGCGAAAACAAGCAGAAAAAGAAATGGCATTTTAGTTTATTTGTTAATGGCGAAATAACGTTGACTGCACGAATACTTAGATGCGAGGAGTGCTCACGAAAGCTTGTTAAATCGTGTAACGTGAACATATTTGGTGGACGGCTTCAGCGCGACGCACCGTGTGCCACGTGGTAAACGGCGACTTGCACAAAGATTCAAACGGGCGGCAGCCACACAGTCAAATTGCGAAATGTATTAAAAAGTCATTTCCTGGTATGGAGTTGAAAAATTCATGAGCAATTTAACAATGGTCGCTTAATGGAATCAGCGGTCTGGTTGCCATGTAAAAGATTCATCGTATTACTGAGCACATCCGTGTCGAAGCATGGAGTGTCCGACGATTAGCTATTTACAGGTTATTTTGCTAGTTACCCTCGGAGTATGATTTTCGAAGTGGATACTAGTTCGGACGGCCTTTGGTACGATCATCACAAATACTCTTAAAACTCGGACGGTTTTTGGGGTGATCACTATTAAATCATACACATAAAAAGCCTCGTAAAAAGAAGACTCTTTTTAGGTAAGCGAAGAGCAAATGCTTTGAAATTTTTAAGTGCCGTAAATTCATTGAAATAAGTCACCTAAATTTATCAGTCTTTTACCAATGTACTGTTACTAATTACTACAAGGCAGCGCATACTTACGGTTGTTGGCTAAGAATTTCGCCCCCAGCCTAGCCGGCTTATTTTCTTAGGAAAACTGCCAAAATTAAAATTCATAAGGCATGCCCAGGTGGGCTGCAACACGAGCACAGTTGCAGTTCGTATAATGCTGCCGACAAATGCTTATAGAATATCCGTTCAACTTCAAACAGAGTCTAATTTCGTATGTGATTTCATTTTTAGGTGGCATTTATTGGAGAAACGTTTTACCAATTGCCAAACTCGGTCAGTGTGTTTTGGGCAACATCGTTTGGCGACATGCTGCAACCACCACGCCTAGGAGCCCCACGACAACAATTTTCTGTTATATTCCACCATATCAAACGTTCAATAAATTATTGGCTGGTCTAACGTCATCGAAAATGAAAGTTGTTCAATTTACTTTTGGTTTTAATACAATAAATTTAATGAAATCTGGGTAACATTACATAATGACGTGTTTTGTTTTATCGCTCTATATAAAGCAAGTAGCAAAGTTGGTACATGCGATGAAACCAACCGTGGAGAAGAACATTTTATAACTTGCATTCTCTCATTTTCCTCTTTAGAATTTTTAAAAATTTTTTTTTTTTTTCATGGAAAGGACACAATTGGGTATGGTTTACGGATTTGAAGGGACATTACTATACAACACTCTATGATAAGAAAAAAAAGGGATAAGCATAATTAAAAATGACGTCTGACGTACATACATTCATACACACATAGTGAGAGTAGTTCAATTAGTTTGATGTATTAAATATCGTTGGCTATACATACGTATATGTAAACCACATTGACTATGACAGGGGGAAGAAATTGCACACTTAAAGATCTAGCAAAAAGAATATACGCTTGCGTGGACGAAAAACGTATTCGAGAGTACGAGCGCCATTCTTGGGTTCGGGCGGTGCTCAAATGTCGCCGAAGAAATAACCCAAAGCGGTTGCAGCCTTAACGCGCACAAAGTGGTTCTCGTCCTTAAGCAAAATCGCAATTTTGTTACCAACGACCTCGGTTTGGATATTGCGCTCCGTGAGGAAGTTGTGCAGAATGCCTGGAAATTGAGTAGTGAAAATTAGAAGAGTGAATTATGGCTGAAATTATCACGTACGACTTAAGAGTCTTACCGATAACTATGGCAGCGCTACCGCGCACCTCTGGCCATTGACTGCGCAGCTTTGGTATGCACGAATCGATGAAGTCCTGTATGTGCTCGCTGAGCTCCTTTGCCTGTAAAGCATAACGAATGAATGAAATCCACATTGACATTTCTACACAACAAATATTTAACTTACAATCGTTTTGACAAATTCGATAATGAAATTGTTGTACTGCAGTTGACCGTAATCGATGAGATGACGTTGCGCCATTTCTTTAACCTTAGGCGCGTTTAGCAGACTGCATACCCGGCGCAATGTTCCTTTGCAGGCCTGTCGTACAAGCACTTGTGTGAATATGGGCACACTTCTTTGTTATTTCACTTTCAACTCACCCTGATAATTGTAGCCTCACTCTCGCTCAGATGCAGTAGCAGTGGAAAAAGATTCGCGAAGAGCTGCTCACGCAGTGCCTCGATCGAAGAGTATGGTGAGACTGTGCCATCGTTAAGCGACAATTTCGATTCGCATAGATCACCGAAGAGTATGATGGCCGCTTCGCGTATCTCCAGTGAATAGCTGCCAAAGAACGGACGTATGCGTATGGCGAGCGAAACGTGAAACGACTCTACTCTATCGCTGGGCAGGGCCTGAAGTATGCGCGACAAGCCGCGCATGCTTTCCAGTGGAATGTTGATGAGACAATCGCTGAAATGAGTGGTCGTTGCAATTAACGTAACTAGGAATCGGATAAGTTACATACGTGACAATGTCGTCGATGCCCTTGAGCAGCGCAGTGATCGCGGTTTCAGTGTACTTCTCAATGTCGTGTTCGGTTAGATGACCGACGTAGCCCATGCCTTGAATACTGAGGCCGCGTATTACGGCATTGGGATCGCTCAGCGCCGACGTGAGGTGCAGCATAATCGCGGAACTTATATCACCGCTCGGCTTTAGTGGCACGAGTCGCGAGAACAGTCCAACGGCGGCAACGCGTTGTCCATCGTACGGCGATGAAGTATATTTGCTGAGCGCGGTTACGACTTGTTTCAGGTTAGACGAGTTGATCTCCAGTTGGTTAACCAGCCCTATAGCCATGGGCGTCATCAACTCAATGTAGCTCTTGAGATCGGTGCTCGCGCCCAACTGTGTGTGCACGGTTAGCACAGTGCAGATTTGTTCCATTTCGAGATTGGTCAGGAATGCTAAGAACGTGTCTAATACTATCTGGCAAGGATTCAGTTTGACCGCCTCCTTGTTCGGTACAAAGCCGAATTTCGATTTCGTGGCCGCAGCCAATGTGCTGGTGCTATTGTTCGAGGCGCTGGCGTTGCTCATTGTCGGTGAGTTGCTGCGCGGGCCGGTGTACATTGGTGGCGCCAGATTCGTGTACGTCGCAAGCGATGCCAGCAACATGGTAAAAAGATCGGGGAATTTCTTTTGAAGCTCCTAACAAAATATTGAATACAACTATGATTATTTCTGTTGTGTTTGTCAATTCAAGTCGGAACACCCACCTCACGGATTTCCTTGCAGGGCAACATTTCACGTAGCGCACAAAAAATGGCGAAGGGCTGTACACTGGCGATCTTTTGGCGCTCACTCGTTGCAGGTTTGTTTGGCTCGTAGATACACGAAGCGTTCAGGATTTGCAAAAAGTTTTCCAATATGATATCCGTTAGCTGGATGTCCGTGCATACCAGATGCCAGAATTCGACGATATGCCTGCAAATAATGGGTGGTTGCAAATTATGCCAGGACTAAGCACCACAACGATTTAACTCACTCATCGAAAGGTAGCTGCTGATTTAGCATTTCCGAGCACACCAACTTCGGATGGTGCTTGGTGAGTGCTACCAGAGCTTTAAGTACGCCGGATTTGGCGCGATTCACTTCGCAGCCACTGATTGCCATCAGGCTGTCTTTGACCAGATCGGGTATGGCATGGAACAGCTCGGAGCCCTTTTGCTGGATGAAGAATTTAAGAACGACGCTCGCACCAATTGAGGAACTGTGCTCCGGATCGCGTAGAGACTGGAGCAGAGTTTTGCTGAAATCATACAACGATGACAACATCAAGAAAGGAAATACAATAAAGGCTTCGGCGGAAATGCTTGATAGCGAGAAAATAATACCTGAATTGCAAATACTGGAAACTGGAAATGCGGTGTGCGATGATCTTTGCTATGTCCCCAGCTAAATTGTATATCAATTTCGGATCGTCAGTAATTATTTGCTCTTTGACTAGTTCGATATCCTTGACCCAATCCGACGTGCTGTCGGCAATGGTCAAGGTCTCGTATATGCATGAGATCTCCAATGTTTTCTGCAGTATGTCGACCGACACTTGGCGCACCGTGCCGTTGGAGTCGATGCAACGTGGCACGATCTTGCCCAGCATTTGTCCGGCCTGGTTGAATTTCGAGGGTGCCTCACAGCCAATCTTCATAGACTTGATGTAGACGTCCAATGTGTTGTTGAAGACGTGACTGGCGCAGATCCGCACTTCAGAGTTCTTATCGCGCGTCCAGCACTCGAGTATGGAAATTATGAGGTCCAGTGTTGAGGGTGACGGATCCATTTCGACGATTACTTTGACGAGCGAATTCAGTTCCGGTAGGGACTCATTCAAATGCTTGGCCAGAAAGCTGTTGTGGTCGTCCTCCTCCTGCGACTCGAATTTCATTTTCAGTTTTTGTGCACACGAGAAGAAGTTCTTGCAGGCGATCTCGAAGATGACGCCGCCATCAACAGATTCCGTTATATCCTCACCACCTGCAAAGAAATATCGCTTAAGTTGTATGCACAAGTAGTCGGCTTCTAAGTAGTAGTTATGAGAACTCACCAATGCGTATGAAGTCAGTGCCCAGTTTGAGTATGGTCGGCAGTAATGGCAAATCATCGAACGGCGCTTCGATGGGTATGCTGAACACGGCTTCCATGATTTGCTTGCGGTATTTGAGCGGTGCAGTCAGCTCTTCTTTGGTCACAATTATTTGATTGCATATGCTGAGTAAAGTCTTGAGTATAGCGGACATGATGGTCTGATCCTTATTGCCCGTTAACTGCAATATGAGAAAATTGAGCAACGTGTCGTCCAGATTCTGCAGAGATTGCAGTGGATCGGCCTCATCCATGATGTGACCGAAGGCCTTGACAACTAACAAATTCGTTTTGTAGGTCTCAAGCTCTTTGTGTGTGTCCTTGATGAAGTGCAGATTACTGAAGAAGCCCGTGGAATGCTTGCGACCGCCGATGTGTGCTAACTCGGCCAGTTTTTTTATCAAATGGGGCAAGTGTACGCGGGAGACGTAGCCAAGCGACAAAGCGCAGTTGGCAATTTTCTCCTCGTACTCGGCGTGTTTTGTGTGCTTGTCCAGTTTCTCTTGCTTGGCGGCAGTTACAATCAAATCGATTTTCGTGTGTATAATCTGCACATCCGTGACGTGGCACAGCACGAGCGCAATCGACTTTAGTAGCATGCCACGCTCGGCGTGCAACTCCGGTATGACGAACTCGTTGTGCGGTATTGTGATGGGGTACATCAGCAGCTGGTCTGCCATCTTGTTGACCAAGTGTTCGGCGAAGTGTTCGTCGCGGCCATTGAGATATTCGGTGGTTTCGGTAATGAAGTCGTTCAGCTTGCGGAAGAATGCCGTCTCCTTGTTGATGTGCAAGAGTAAATCGGAAATGCGCTTGTCCCACAGCGGTTCGAGTGCGGGATTCAAGTGGGGATGGTAGTACTTAAGGAATGAGAGTATGTTGGAGGCGCGCTTGATGCAGTGCGAGTTGCCCAGCAGTGCAAGGCAACGGGCGAAAATAGTCTCTGCGCAGGGAACGATAATCTTTCCCCTCTTAACGTTCGTAGCACCTACTGGTAGAGACTTAGTCGATTCGTTGGCAGACGCCTCAACAGCCACTTCGTCATCGTTCGCTAGATCGAACTCAATGTTGGGAGACTTAGCAAAGAGACTCGCCAAACACTTGGCTAAATTGCCACAGACATCGGTGTAGTCCAACAAGACAAAGTAGTTCAAAAGCTCACGCTTTAGCAGCTCATCCATCGTGCCCACAGTCGACGAGAGCATGAACAGCATATTCTCGCACGAGACCACAAAGTTGGCGTGCTCCTCGAGTGAGCCATGCTCCTGGTTCACTTTGGTGTACTTGCAGCTGTAACGCACAATGAACCATACGAACTCCTTGTCCTGAATGAATGATTTCTGCGCCAGTGCGACAATCGTCTTCAACAGAGTCATCTTCATTTTGACGCTCTTCTCGACCAGTATCATCTGCTTGAGGCAGTCGATGAACGCGGGCAACTTGCTCTCGATATTGACCGTGGATGTGTTCAACAAATGGGTGAGTATCAGCAGCGATTTGATACGCTCACGTTCGCTATTATTGCGCAAGTGTATGAGCAGCGTCTCCATAATCTTTGTGGCATATACACCGGATAACAGATGGAAACAGCGCAGCACTTCGTAGTGGCCCTTTACCGTTTGCGGCTTCTCATAGTCCGGATAGACGCAGACCAGATCGAATAAGTTCGATATGAGTGGATCGATAACATTATCCAGAACGCTCGCTTGTATGGCTAGGTTTGTCTTTAGGACGGACGAAAGAAATTGCGTAACCGAATTACGCTCTATGGAGCGACGATAGAGCGCCAAAATTTGCGGCACCAGACGCGCCGATTGATCTTGTATTTTATCCGCTGGGAGCAGTGGGTACATCGAGGACAAAGCTTGCAATATTTCGACACAAACTTTTGGCTCGCGTGAGTGTAGCCACTGATTGAAGAGCACATCGTATGCGATTGAAATCTCCGTAGCGCAATTGGTGAGGGCCTCTACTTCCGCAGCTGTGGGCGACAGTATCTCTTTGTCATCGGCTACGGCATCACCGCTGCCAATAGTTGGGGCATTCACGCTACTATTGCCGTTTTGGCGCACCGATGTGTGCTCCAGCAGTGCCTCACTAAAGCGGCCAATCGCATAGGCGTGCGCTTGTTTCACATGATCCGGCTTGATGGAACCCAAATTGGGCAGTATGCACGCTAATATGGGTTTAATGTAGGGCACAATGCCATGCGCGTTGGCCGTGGCGAGCGTGCCAAGGCACTGCATCAGCATAAAATGCGCCACGGCACCATCTTTCGTGAGCGCGCAGAGCGATTCCATGACCATGTCGCAGGCCGAGCCACGACCAATGGCCACGAGTATATTCAAGGCGTGCCGTTGTATGAGCGCCACGTGCTCCGACGAGCCGGTGAGATCTGCCAATGCCAGCTCAACCAACTTCTTATTCGCCTCCGTGGGCAACGCAGCATCGGCGCTAACCACGCGTAGTATGGCCCTGAGCACATGAAAGCGCGAGAGTGGCAACTTTAGCTTTAGTATTCATCATTTTGACAGTCAATACTTACTCCAACAATATGGAAACCGTTTGATCCGTCATTTTTGCGTTTTTCGTACGGTACTCGACGATGATATCTGTAGTGCGCAAGGGAATCGTTTCAAGTATCTTCACAATGGCGTTCTGTATGGCCAAACGAACATTCTCGTCCTTGTCCGCCAGTCCATCGAACAGATTGTGCAGTACACCTGCAATAAAGCCGTAAGTGAGTTAACAATAACAAATCATTTTGCAAGAGATAAATTGCCAAAGCGATGCGAAGCCATTCAATTGCCCTACATTGAAGAGACGAAGCTAATAGGAGCGCTTCCCATGATGATAGTGCCCACCACTATTTTAAAAATTACCATTAAAATTCCATTGTTTCAGTATAGTTGGTTGTTTTGGTTGTTGCTGGCGTTGTTGTTGTTGGGCAACAAACGGCGGCCATAAGTTTGTTATCGTATTGAACATGGATAAGTTCGATTGGGCAGTACTGGTACGTTTGCCCACACTTTTTTGCTCTGATTAACTCGCAATATTCGCATTTGCCCCCTGTTTCGCGCGCTAATCTACTCCACCACCGTGAGCCGCGAGACCTACGAAGACACTAGTGCCATATGACAAAGACAAAGAGACGTCCGTTCGAATGGTTCGAAGTGACCGAAAGCGCAGCTGACAGCAACGTCAGCTTTTTGTTGAATGTATTTTGTCATTATGGCGCCTCTTGCTGTTTATTGTTGTTTTTGATGGTGGTGGTGTTGCTGTGAAATTCTATAAACTATATTCAGCATACATATTTTTGCTGTTATTCGTTTTTAGACTTCTCTCATTTTGCGGTTCCATGGTTTTGTTGAGGTTTCCCCTGCATTACATTGACAGCCATATATCTACAGCCATTAATCTAGCGTAGCTGATTTTTCAGTATATTGCCCTCCAGATTCAGAACTAAAATTCATCGATTGTGCTGATGAGACCCATCACCAATGTCAGTATGTACCTTAATGAATCAAAGGCATTCATCTTGGCATTGTCATCAAACGAAACCGATCTCATTGACCTTCTAAGCATTGTCCAATGTAAAAATAATACCGCAACCCTTTAAAATAAGCAAAACAGTAAGTACATAATTCAATTCGCTCTCTCTAAACAAAAAGAAAAAAAAATTGCCAAAGCTCAACTTTTTAGTCGTTCCTACTAAACAACGCAGAACCACACCGAGCAGCGAGCAAGTCTACTCAACCATCGAACGGAGAAATATTTATGTAAATTAGTGTATGTGACCCAATGTTTGTGTTTGTGTGTGTGTGTGTGTGTGAAGAGAAGCGCTGTGATGGCGTAAGTGAAGTGCTTTGAATATTGACAAAGGCAAAAATAACTAAGTCACCCACCGAACGCAATGAAAGCTCAACAGGTGCACGCACGCAGCGACCGAGCACAGCTGAGGTGGTCCATATGGTTGGTTCCTGCAGGGTTGTGTTGGGGGCCAGGCTTTGGGGAGTTTTGTGAGTTTGTGTGTTGCTCTTAAGTGGTTTGTTTCATGTTTTCCCAGCACAAAACATTATAAAATCAATTATAAATCCAGCGATTGCTGGGGTAGAGGTGGTAAGTTTAGCTGGTTCTATGATTGAGAGAACATATCAGTAAATTGAAACCATGTTCGCAAAACCATCACAAAAGCTTCCGTGCTCGCAATGGAATATGTAACGTACAGCCAGGCTTAGTAGGTTTTTTATTTGGTTTACGGGTATGTATTGTGAATGTTTTTTTGGTGTGCTAAAATAATAATTGATTTGAGAGTTTTCATGCACATGATTTTCAAGAAATAAATGCAAACACACACACACACAATTCAGTATGAATCACGATGTTCGATAATTAAAATGTGCGGCGCCAGGCAACAGATAACGCTAGAATGTAGAACAAAACTGTTCAACGAAAGCGACGACAAACCCAGTCAAGCCAAGCCAGAGCAGGCCAAGAGAGCGGATCGCAATACACACAACAACGACAACAACTTTCCTGGGGGGAACTGGGTGGATGTTGCAACTTCTTATGCAAATTAAGTAGACGAGTAAAACAACAAAGGAAAAAAGGAAAATTTAATATAATGCATTTGGTTTAAAAATAATGCCCTTCCCTCCCACACCGCCGTGTAGGTGACACATTGTTTCATAAATAAATAAATAAAATCTTAGCTTTGTATCTTTCATATTTCGTGTTTGGCGATAAATTTTTTTGAGAATGTGTTATGAAGCGAATTGTTGAACTTCGAGCGGCTTTGTGAACCACAATGAGGATTCTAATGACAGCCAATGGTAAGGGTAAAAGAATGGCTTTTTATTTAAAAAAAATTTCAATTGAACAACATTAACTATCCACATAACGCAAATAAAATATTGCTTTGACGAAAACTACAAAAATTGCAGATGACTTAGATTCTAAGTAATTTAGAGAAGAAATGTTTGCCACTCGAAAAAGGAGCCTACATCCACTTTGGCGTCCGTGTACTTAAAGGTCATTAGGTTGACGGCGGTTAATCGCCCTCCTGGAGGTATTTGCAGCCAGAGCGTGTTTTTTTATAGTAATTTTCATAAATGCAACCACATATATCTTCACATAGCACATTTCAATTGTCAAATCCGGGACTTGAACCCATGATCGCTAGTATAATAGTAAAACATACTATGCTACCGGATTGTATACTAAATCCAAGAGTGCTGATGACTTTCTCTCTCTGCTTGATTACCGCTTTATAGTTGCAGCCCGACAAAAGCATTTAGACCTTGAACTGTTCAATAAGAACTAGGAATCGAGACGGTTTATATTTATTGTTGGTCGAAAAAAATTTATATCTTGAGTAACGCCAAACGAAAATGACTTTACTCTAAACTGCCAGAGAAACTACAGATGGTGATCATTTCTAACACTAGGCGTAACTTGAAATGTTTTATAATTCGTCAAGATCTACAAAGTTGAGAGTAGCAATTAGTGTCTTATGGAGTGGTTTAATGTTCATTATTAAGGACTTACATTGTGAAAGTAATGAGTTCCGTTGCTCTCCTTCGAATTTATTGTAAGCATGTCTACATAACTCCTTTTATTATTCAATGTGCAGATTGAAACACCAAAACTTATCACAGTTGAAACCACGACAAAGAGAAATGTTATCACAACAAACAACCTTTCAATGCAAGAGTTTACTCGTATGTGTGAGAGTGCAAGGGAGATAGCATGGTTTACTTTGGTTCAACAGGTTTTTTTTCAAGCACTTATTGTATTTGCACTTACCATCCAAAATTGCGGCTTTATCGGTCGATGCTACGCTGTTAGTAGCGCCACTTGTACCGCCAGCGCTGCCACCAGTTGGTACGGCGGTGCCTGCTGTACCCATCCGGCCATGATGATGATCCATCTTTTTAGTGGAACTGCGCGTTCTTTTCCACTTCTCCAGTTTTGTTTTGTACGAAATTTGTTTTTATTTTCTACCGAATTACACAATTTTTTCTTCACTCCTTTTTGCTTCTTCTGCTCAACCGTTTGACAGGGTAGTCGCTCTCTCTGAGGAAAAGTCGTAGTCGCAGTGCTTGTGGGTCAGGTTCATGAACGATGATTGGCAGTGACCACTAAACGGTCGAACCTGCCTCTCTGTCGTCCTTCGACCGTTTGTAGATGTTACTTCTTATTGCAGAGCGGTCGTGGTGGTAGTTCAATTCACACTTCCCTTACACTTTATTTCCAAATCGCTGCACATTTGCATTTGCTTTTTTTCAGTATAAACACGTCTACAAAAAGATGTATGTGTATATATATATATGTATGTTTTTTAAATGTATATATTTTTATTAATATATTGCGAAATCGCAGTTGCGCCGAATGCGTGAAGCGAACCTGAGCGTACCGCAGCGTTCCAAGTGCGAAGCTCCTCTGACGCCGTTTGCGTTCTGAAGCTCCTCTGCAGCTTTTGCGTGGGGCGATTGGCAGATGAATAGTTGTGCGTCACAAGGGTGCCTTGTTCTAGCAACCCAAGTAGGGTCGGCGTACATAAATTCTTGGCAGTCGATTTGGCTCAGATCAGCTGTTTTCGCACAACGTACGTTTAGTTAAAAAATTATACTTCTCGCGTTTCACAATCTTTTTTTAACACAAATTTTACTTAAAAAGAAGCAAATAAGCAAATATGAAGAGAACACCTTCGACGGCCTCACAAACCAAACTGCGCAAAAAAACCATAACACTACAAAATAACAACAGTACGAGGGCAGTTATGTGTGGGAGTGCTGCCATACTGGTAATATTGGAGCTAGTGATGAAACAATACCAAACAATTCCAGCGTACGCGATTCACGCCATTTGATAACAATAATGAAAATAAAAATAATATCGTATTTGCTTTCTTATTTAGTCACAATAATTTTTTATGTATATATATGTTCATCATTCAACATCAAATTATAATTAGGAGTTTAGTTTCCACCACCAATGCTGCCTAAATTGACAATACTTAATTACAGTATGTGAGTACCCTATCTATATTTGCTTTGTAATGTAAGTCAATAGCGGAGAGGTACCAGGTTAGATTGAAACTTATTTGTAGAAGTTTGTTTTGGGTGACTTGGACTTTGTTGACGTGACAATTAGCGTCATCTGACCAAATTGGAGTCCATAAAAGATGACTGCTTGGAGAATTGATATAATTGGGTAAAATTTGACATAATATCGTAATAACAAAAAATAAGTAAATATACGGATGTATCAAGAAGCCACAACTATGGCGCTCCTGAAACATATTTCGAATCGCTGAGTCAAAAGTGGCAATAAATCGGATGAGTTAAATTAAAATGCCGTATACTATACCACATTTTTGAGTGTAGCCTTTAAAACATAGTGTAGCACCCCCTAAATAACTACTTGCTATTAAGAGATATACATATAAGTAAAAACATATGAGTTGGAGTAAACATTTTTAAATAATAAATGTAATTGGTATCATTGTATAGGTTTACTAGTTATCTATAATTTTATTTAATTTCATAATAAAATAAAATTTCATTATTTCCGACGACAATATTTATTCTAATAACTAAACATAAGTCAACTGTTTTCGCCCATCTCTCGAATTGCCAATACGGATCAAGTTTAAAGAAACAAGAACAATGATTAATAATAAAGAAAACTTATTATTATTATTATATTATTTTATTAATTATTACTCACAAAGTATAATTGCGTCTTATACGCTAGAACAAAAATCAGGACTCCTGGTATATTCGTCTCGGTATTAACGTTTGCTTGCACCGATGCCGTGTTGCCAGATTCGGCTGAGTCCCTTTTAATTGGGTTGCCACAGTGCAATTAATAAATTAAAATTTAATTAATTAATTTCTTTTTCCAAAATATTGTCAATTATTATAAATGAAATATCCAAACGTATATCTCTAAGTACCCATGATTTTTAAGCAACTTTTCTCCCTATTATTTCCTAGCAGAGATCTACCTTGAAAGAGAAAAAAGCCTTGTGACCTGTTCACACAAATTGAGTGTCAAGCAAGCTTAGTGGAAACGAAGAGTGAGCAAGGGCGAGTGTCTTTCACTCACAGGAAATACGAAGAGAAGTTTGTGAATAGCTTTACATGTAAGTAGCATGTATTCACAAGTGTGATGTATGCGAATAGTAGTAGCTCGTTGCAGATTCTCATTTCGCTCCATAAAAAAAATGGATTAAATATAAAAAAAATACATAGGAATAAAAAAAAACATTTTTTGAATAAACGAATAGGGAGAGAGAGAGGGAGAGAGATGACAATAATAATATTATGCATATGTGCTGTCTAACGAGCTACTCGTTACTTACTCGTATTCATTCACGAGTATCTCACATTGCATCGTGAATCAACTTGACATTCGCAGACAACATAGCGTCATAAACAAAGGCCGAACTATTTCTCAATCCCGCTTGTGAGTTTGAAGAAAACATATTTTAAGTCGTAAATGTTCCAAGCTTCTAGTGTTGCTCATATGCTTCTAAGCAGTTCATGAATTGTTTAGCTGAAAGATATATTTAAAATTTGGAGGTACCTCGGAATATATATTGAAAATGACCATATCAAGGCTGTTAATAGGCGAGGGACCCATTCATAACTAATAAGCCGAAGGAATATGGTATTGACACCAATTTACTATTGGAATGGCCGGCCGTTTTGCTGATCGAAACCAGAAGCCGACAATATGATGCCAGAAAGAGAAGGAGGACTCTGAATCTGACTTAAGGAAAGCAGGCTTTTTACCTCTTTTTTTTTTTTTTTAAATAAAAATCGCTGCTACTGCAGAAGTCCCATTGGCTGTTTCTGAAGTGTTGATGACTCTTGGCTACACATTAACCTGTTAACATTACAAAATTGCATGGATATTATGGTGTATTAAGGTTTGGCGACGTGACACAGTCGAACAAAGGTCAAAGTCAAGCCAATCCACGTCAAGATCAGTTGGGGGAAGTCAAGTGAAATACTAGTACAGGGAAGGCATGCCAATAGTTGTGACCGCATTGAACTTAAGTCAGCAGCCTGAGCGACCTGAGCGTGCAACAGTCGTAATCAACGCCAATGACGGGAAAAGTGGCAAGTAGCAGTTGCAGTCGGCAGTCGGAAGTCAGACTTAAAGAACCTTAACCAAAGTGTGAAACCGCAGAAAAACATCAGTAGCAAGAATACGCTACACTACTACTGACATCCACTGGGAACTGCTTAAAATGACAACAACATCAGCAAGAACAACAGTAAGAATTGTACTCGTATCATTGGCCCAACGTTCGTCGGCCCGGTCGTTCGTATACTCGTACTCGTATTATATAAAATGCCAATTTTCGATAATCATCAGACAGACGTGAAAAAAAAATCAATTTCGAAAGCAAATCAGCGCGCAACATCCACGCCTCTAAAACAACGCTGTTGTTGTTCTTGTTGTTGTTGTTGATCGCTCATTTTTACGCTAATTCGATCAGAGTCAAAGAAAATCAAACAAAATTAGCATCATCATATTCAAAATCACAATCACAATCACAATCATAATCAGCAACATCATCATTAGCATTAGCATTACCAGTGCCAGTGTAACTGAAACAGGGGCAACAGTGGCAGTGGCTGTGTCAGTGGCAGTGTCAGTGTCAGTGGTAGCAATGGTAGCAAGCAACAAGTGTAGTCAGAATGGAGTCGAAGTCAAAATCAGAGTCGAAGATGTAGTCGCAGTCATTCGGCCAAGTTGAAATTACTCGAACGTGCCAGAGCCTGACTAAGTGTTTTGGTCGTGGGTCGTGAAAGAAGTTCGCTTTGTTGATTTGTTCTTTTGCATAAGATGAATGGAAGTTTTGGACAGACCCACGAATTCGTTACTTTTCTGCCACAGTTAAAAGGTGGAAAACTTCACTGCGTCAACCCAATTGCTCGAATTGTACGTGATCCGAGCAAAGAATAACGAAATCGCAGAGTGTGCCTATATACTCGTAGCTGTACGCTTTCAGGTCAACTTCATCCGGTTTTGTCGATGGAGTCGATTAGTTCCTTCTTTCAATTTTGCTCTTTGCTATCTAAGAAGCGGATTTACAGGTTCGCTCCTCTCTACCTCACACCCTATCTCGTCCTCTAATTTTTATTTCTCTCTCGCACTAAAATTCACTTCGTTCCCTCTGGTGATATTGTACTCATAAATACTACAGGCGGTAGGCCTGTATCAGCAAGAAGTTAATCATTGACGGTTCTGTCAGTAGCTTAGTAGTAGGGAGTGCGGTGTCTGACCGACCAAGGCTGTATGGTATGATTATCATGGCCATTATTTCACGCTGAATACGTGCGCGCCTGTTTAACCAACGCCCTCGACCCCAGCGCCAAAGGACGAAGTTTGACGCCGACGACTTCTTGTTACCTTCGGTTGTTGCCACTGTTTTGCTCGCTTCGACGGTCAATTTAAATTATTTGCAGAAGTCAGTTTCTTATTTATATTATTATTTTTTTTTAACAGAACAATGAATTCAAATATGAAATGAGATGAAAATTTCTGGTGCAATTTCAGACGAGCAGCTCACAATACGGTTAAGTTACAGACGAGTTTCACGCCTTATTAGATTTATGTCTACCCAAACGAGACCCTGGTATGGTTAAACAACTGTCGGCCTCGGTAGCTTAGCGTAAGTGCACAAAGTCTACTGATGCAGAGGTCATGGGTTCAAACCCTACTAGAGGCATGGTGCACTGCCATTTTATTCGGCAGCAAAAAGGACCTAAGGTTGGTCTAAGTAGGACCACAGTTACTACTGTCAGTCATCGCAATCTAACCTAACCTAACCTAACCAATGGTTATAAAACTAAAGACTCTTTTGTCATAGTAGGGGGGGCCTCGATAGAGCACATCAGAGGTTCAGTGCTCCAGCTCCAATATCCCACCGACAGGCTTCTATTGCTGATCGATCTGCGGAATTCTTTAAACACATACTTGCAACTTTTGCTATCCTAGCCATAACTCAGAATACTTTGTCATAACTCCGGGTCTGCATTGGGCAAACAGATATCGTGTATGGATTAATTAAAGTTGTAGAGGCTTCACAGTTACTTGGCAGGGTTATTTGTACCAATAATTCAAAACTCTTAGACTTTCGTGGGTCCTCGTTTAAATAATTTGATGCCCTGAAAATCAGCTTTTAAGCAATCAAACACGGGCGGTGTACTTTTATGGATGCACGAGTCGTGGTCGAAAGTGATAAATCGCCTGAGACCGGTACGCCAGTCGAGCGATGTCCGACCACAAAATAATGACCGCGAACATATGTTTTTGGCTTCCACTGAGCAATGAGCCGAAACAGTCAAGGCAGATATACGAGCTTGTGCGCTTTTTGGAAGGCGGTTGGCGCCCATCGACATCAGCCATGTGGCGCCTGAAAATATGCAACAATTATTTTATAAAACTTATTGTTCGCTTTAAGTTACAATATGCCGAGTAATGAAACTGTTAAAAAATCCTCTTGACTGAAATTCATTCAAA
Source organism: Cacoxenus indagator (assembly GCA_035041755.1). Classification (NCBI taxonomy): domain Eukaryota; kingdom Metazoa; phylum Arthropoda; class Insecta; order Diptera; family Drosophilidae; genus Cacoxenus; species Cacoxenus indagator. The sequence continues at coordinate 134,417 of JAWNKX010000220.1, read as the reverse complement.
CTGATTCAAGGCCAGGCAAGCCCGGATGTTTGACTGTTCGGACCACTGGGTGGCTGGCTGGGCTGGCTGGGCTGGCTAGCTAAATGGATGAACATAGCACAGATGACGCTGATGTTGATGCTGGTGCTGGTGCTGACGCCAACTCCGACAATGATGATGACGACGACGCTGCCGAGTGCATAATTTAGTTGACCAATTTACACCGAACGTTGGCGAGAGTGCAACCGGAAATGCACAGGCCGCAGTCCGCTACCTGCCAGCTTGGCTGATGGCGGCATAGAAGCACCACTCTGACGATGCCATTGAGCAAGGACGTGCCTACCAACGAGCCCAGCAGCCAGTTTGTTTTTTATTGTTGTTATTGTTGTTGTTGGTGTTGTTGGTTTTTTGGTCTTGTTTTACAAATGAAACTGTTTTGAAGCAAGTGCATCTCACACTTGGGTGTGAGCGCATGGACAGTAAATATTGACCGCCGTCATGACTGCCTCGCTTGCCTTGGTCTCGACGTACCCACACTCCAAATGAAAGGAACCCGGCAACACGCCTGCACTTGACATATTTACTTGTCTCGCTCATTTGTAAATTTGCCCACTTGACTTACTAGTATAATGGACGTGTGTGTCGCTCGGTCCTTAGCTCTGTGTTTGCGGGTGTGTGGGCTCTTTTATGGTTTCCGGCCTGACCGAATGGCATCATTTTTATTATAAGCGGAAATGTTCAACTTTTATATTTGTACACTCAGATTTGTTTTAAAACTTAATTAACAATTAAAAAAAAAAAAATAATAGTAATAAAAAAAATATAAAAACACAAAAAATTAATTGAAAATGACCAAAAAAAATATGTCGAGTCCACAGCTACTACCACTACCAGCTCGTCGAGGCAAACTACACTATTTCACTATCTTAACGGACTACTTCACTTTCCCAATAACATTAAGCGTAACTTACAAGCAGAATAGATACACTGCTACGGCCAGGCCTATCTGGCAAGTGCTCAGGACTCCGCTATGGATGGGGGACCACGGTCACTGCCAAATCACCAACCGATAGCCAATAGTTATTACCAATAAATATATTTATTCTGAGCAAATCAAACGACAACCAGCATTGCAAATAATTTAGTTTTTAATTAATAATAATTCAATTAAATTATGTGCTTGCACGCGGTTCTGATGTGAAACATAACACAATTAGTCGCCTTTGTACCATGTGCAGGTCATTTTTTAAACTTGCTGGCGCACCTCGTGGCACGGGGTGCGTATCAGAGACAATGGCACGTTTTGAAATGGTGCAGAAGTCTTTCATACACCAGATGGTCTGCGCGAACTGATACAGCAAGCGCCATGCATAAAGGTCATAAACAATCTATTAAAGCTTTGATATCTATCGCTGAGGATAAAAGAGAAACTAGAGACGAAGCCGTTAGTCTGTCCAGAAAAATGTGACACCTAGCATTTATTACACTGATCAAAATAGACCAAGAAAAAAAAAAATAATTTTCTTTAAAAGCAACAATAACAATCGACGTTGCAACTAATTTATTAACTACACTTGATGATTTTATTGTTAACCTGAGGCATAAATTTGCTTACTTCGAATCGTAAAAATCCGGAATCTGTTTACTAGGATCTATCTCAGAGAAGAATTTTAAAACGGAAGCCTTTCGCCCCATAGTTGCGACCCCAAAACAGCGATTGAGACATTAAAGCTCTGAACTTCAGAGAGTTGAGATTAAGACAAAGTTGCAAAGTATTTGCTGAAATTTATTATGAAGTTGTTAACGAGAATGACTTGGAAATGAAATGTCCACATTTAACAGAATACTTGAAAACTGTTCATAGTGACAGTGAAGAAACTAATAGTATTTTTAGGAATATATAAACTTTTGAAAGAAAACAAACTCAGAGAATTTTTTTAAACATGTTGACTACTAACTGCGGTGGGTAATGTTCCTTACCCAATTGAAACGAATAAAAAATGTATTAAGCAGTACAAAGCTTCAAGAAAGATTGATCAGCTTAGGGCTGATGTGCATAGAATGTGATGCGCTTAACGATATAGACTTTGAAAAAGTGATTGACGATTTCGCTTGCCTCAAACTAGAGGGGTATGCGGCACCCTTTAATCGGCATCGATTTTTGAGCACAATAGGTTAGTGCACTAAAGGTTGAAAAAGCTACTTTCCGGGCATATAATACAATTATCATTTAATGTGACTATGAAGAGTGTTAAATGTTGATGAAATTTTCAGGGAGTCTCTATAATAGACTCATCTCTAATAATAGATGGTTACTGTGAATTTTGGTGCTAAAAATCGTCGAATTCGCTACATATTAAGAGCAACTCAATTTTGGGATGCTTCTCAAACTGTACAGATACAAATAAAACACTAAAACAAAGCAGCATCTGAGAATTGAGTTCGACGACAGTGCTGCCCAAACTGCACAAAGACGAAATGTTCAAATATTTGAATGAAAAAAAAATAAGCGGGCAAAGGGCAAAGCGTAAATACAGATAATGCCAACATATGGCCTATTGTACCACAGTCAACCCCTTTCCCATTGATTCCTATTCATTACTTCCTCCAGAATTGCTCCCATAATTGGCTCCCATAACATGTTGTAGCAGCAGCATAAATCAATCAATGGGTGCGGCAGTCATGCTAACAGTTTTGGTGAATCATCGTCAGCCTTACGACTAGGTCTACGAGTAATTTGTTCAGGTTGATAGATAATTGGAAGTTGCGACTAGGACATTTGCATCCGCACAGTGGAACTAAAGCCTGCACTATTGGTTGTCTGAAGACTCTAGAGGGCTTAACCTTATCTCTATTTATGTTGCTTATCTTAGACTTTTAGACAACGGATTCCGTAGAATGCATTTCTGCTGTACTCGTATTAAAGCATTGGGCCTCTTGCGTTGCGAAATCCAAATGCGATAATTCGATTAAAAACAAATTTAGCCCATTACAGACGCACATTTCCGCTGAGAACGTGTGTGTTGTGTGAATGTTGGCTAAATGACTAAATTGCAGAATAAATGCGTTTATGATTAAGTAGTCGAAACGGCTTAATAATTGACTGACTGATTCATTAACTGACTGAATGGACTCACGGACTGACCGTTTGCAGGAGGATAGCTGAAACGAATTTGACGCAGGATTACGACAGACATATATTGTAGTAAGATATTGGAGCGACACGATCTGAAATATGGCAATGACTGAGGTTTTATGAGCCTGAGCGGCATCACTTTCGAGCTGGCATAGCCAGTTGGGGTTGCCAAAGGCCGGAAATGCAAATGTGCAACAGCATTCAGTACGGGGATGCATAGGTGCATGGGTGCATGGGTGCATGGGTGCATGGGTGCAGCAATAATGTGTCAACTCATGTGGCTCAAATGCGTCAATGAAAGTGTGGAAAACTAAAAGTTCATTTGCAGCTACTTCCGTTGCTAAATGAAAATGCATTTCCTGCATAGAAAGTCTGGTCGACTGGTTAGACAACAAGCCCACCGACGTCGCAAGTAGCAAGTAGCAAGTAGCAAGTCGCAAGCTGCAAGCTTGGGTTGTGGAATTTGTGAAGGACCACGACGATTCATTCTCTGACAGGGTAGCACTCATTTTTTAATGGTGTGACAGACAAAATGTTGCAACATCTGTAAATGATTTGCAGCCATTAGCAAGGCCAACGACTTTGAATCGTGCTCGACTGGAGCTGTTCTGTCGGTCTTGTCGGTCCTTCAGTCTGTCTGTAGGTGCAATTGTTTCGTTTGGAGATCGAACGAATGCACCGAGACACTTCCGGTCCAACAAGTGACTAAATGCAGACCGAAAAATATGCAAAATGTTGCTAAAAATGTTAACATTTTTATTGTGCCACTACCAGCAACTGCTGCAAGCACTACCGACTACCGACACTGCTAACGCAGACCTCATCACCCACCGCACTCAACAATCAAGTGCGTCGTTTACATTCTGAAAAATTGTCTTCCAGTTACACAAATTGTTGAAACTCGTACTATGCCGTACATCCCATCCATTCTTTGTTCCGTCCGTGCGGTTCGTCTGCGTTGGTATCTTCGAAATGGCTTAAGCAAAAAATTAGCCCCGACACACGCACTCGGCCATTTAGAGTGAGAAATTGGCCATTAAGGCACACACACGCACAGCGTTGATGACAAATGCAAGAATTGAGAGTCAAATTGTCCAGGCGGCGACGATTACGGCTACGGCTGCGGCTGCGGCTACGTTTAAGGCCGTGTGCATTTGGCTCATACGGCCAGCGGCGCTTGTTGGTCAATTCAGCAAGACTAACAAACTTCTAGTGTCATCGACTACGGAACCACGACGACAACAGGCTCAACGACGACAACGGGTCTCAACAACAAGTGCTGCAATACTCATTCCGATAATCAAATTGCAGGTTTCGAATGTCCTTTTGTGCCTACGCTTGGCAACGCTTGTAACGGACACGTAGCCTGTGTGCATTTCTTTGAGGCTTTTTAGCGCCAGCGATTATGCCGCTCAAACTGTTACGCATTCATTTCAGCCGCACACTGGTGCGCAGCCATATGAAAATATTTGAATTTTCATTCCATCTATGACAGTCTTTTGTTGTGTTATTATACGCCTAATATCTTAACAGTGAAACCGGCTAGTTGTGGCTCAGAGGGGTTTGCTGCATACATGGCTGTGTGGTCGATTTTTATTGCTCTCGTTGTGCAATAGAGCGATTATTTATGTCACAGCAGCAGCGATGTGTAGCTTGGAGGAGGTCAGAGTATGTTAGCTTAAATTAAGTCTAGGCCTAGGTCGTGTAGGTACGGATTAGTTTGGGTTATGTTGATGAGAACAGGAATAATAGTTCTATGCGTTTCTATGCTTTAAGGAGTTTGAGTCAATGGTTCCAACGAAAAATGAGTTTAGTTCAGAGAGAGAGAGAGAGATAGAGGGAGAGAGATAGAGATATAGAGAGCTCTAGATGCTCTATAAACTTCTTTACAATAGTTGTGGTTGTCTCGCTAGGCTTTTTTAATTTGGCTGAGATACGAGCACATTGAGGGACACAGTTGTTTCGTTCGTTTAAGTGTAATTGTGCGTAGGATAATTGCTGTCCTTGTAGTCACAACTTGTGAGTCAGCAATGCAACTGGCTGATTGTGTATTGTGGATGGGGGGGTACTGGTCGGGGGAGATGAGTACAAGTATGTGCAATATTTGTACATGGACATCGGAGGCATCTATTATGCCTATCGATAAATAGGACGTAGTTAAGAACTTGCGGTTATACAGTCACTTTTCAAATTGAAAAATGTCTCTTTGAGGTTTTTCCAACTTGTGGCTGATGTTGTGTGTGCGTGCGTGTGCGTGCGTATGTGTGTTTGTGTGTTGTGGTGTCACCTGTCGTCATTACAGTCAAGCCTACTCCAATCATCTTAAAGCGAAATGCTGCTGCTCATGAAAAATGCATTTGGTTGTCGTTGGTTTCGATGGTAAAGTGAAAAAGTGGATCCCGTTTTTCTAACTAATTGCATGCATCCAGCCATAGACAACACACTTCGGGCGCGCAGCAACAGTGTGAAGCGATTGCTGTATTTTTCCCATGAATGTTTCCAGCTAAAAACAGCGATGCCCAGTGATTCCCAAATGCGAGTAGAAGCGTGCAGAGTTTCCAACGATTAATGAACACGTCGGTGTTGTTAAGCATTTCTTTAGGAAACCCCAAGGCGAACGGTGTATGGTGAACGGTTCGTCGTGATTCATGCGACGTATAACGAATGACGTAGAAATCGCCGCCGAATTGGCACGTCAACGCGACGTTGCTCGTTCCGACACTTGTCACTACAGCGCAATCCAACTAAAACGGCTCGTTATTACTCTGTTTTGGCTCAGCGCTCTACTCGATTCAGCAAACACGTTTGCGATGTCATCGCTTGTTTTTTGTTTCTTCTCATTGTTCGATCGAAGATTTCCCGAAAGTTAAACTTTTACGAGCGTCCAGCTAATGCGCGATTATTCATTTCGTTATTGAAAATTGTTATGCAAATTTAATTGTTTGAGCTCGTTTTTTTCCCATGGCGTCTTTGACTCAATAAAAAGCTTTAACCAGTGATTGCCCAAATTAGCATATCACACACAGAACTGCAGCTTTGAGAAAACACGAGAGGAAGCCAAATTTCAAAACAGCCTTTAGCAGGCCAAATCCATTCCAAAAGGTCTTAAACATATCATTGCATAAAGGTGAAAAAATATGACTACAAAGTAGTCAGGCATTTCAATCTGTGGTTGTACTCCTCAGCCAAGGAGTCTGTTCAACTTTGACGTGCGGCAAAAGATTTACAACAACCAGAGTCATAAAATGCGCTGAGTCGGCCGCAAAATGGTGCGATTCGAAAGTGTCTCAACTCGTCTGGTCTCGGCTGTTATTGCGTGGGCGCTGCTGCGCGGTCCTGCTCCTTTGTTGCATGTAACCGCGGCCATTTCCGGCGCGGCCCCGAAAACACAAACACTTTCGTATCGAATAGTTTTGCTGTCGCACTCCGCACTCCGCCCCCCAGCTGGCACAGGTTTAACCAAACGCGCCTGCTGTGTTGCTATACGTTGCAAAGCCGACAAACCCATTCACTCGATGAGTTTACTTGCGTTTACTCGTATTTGTTGTTGCATTAATAAGTCTATTAAATTGGTTTGCCTAATGCTCACTTGCATACTAATTAAAGCGCAGAAAGTCAAAAGGCGCTGGTCTGCCTGCACCCTTGCCGCACGCCTCAGTGCATTCCAACGCTCAGAAGCCCGGCGCATGGGCCCATCAGACTCGTACTGCTGTTGCTATTGCTTTTGCTGTTGTACTGGAGTACGTGCGCCGCTTGGCGTACTGTGTAATCGTCTCATCGTTTGGCACACTCACAACGCACAATGCCGCCGACGCGTTTGGATTCAATTCGCATCTCGCGCACTCCTCGCAACCCCTTGCGGCGTACCAGCGGCTCATCCAATCCAACGGAGCATGCACGTAAAGCATTTGAATAGTCGTGCGTTTCGTCTAGTGCCACTCGTACTATGAATCACTGTTTGTATTATATTATCATATATAATCATTTCAGTAGTATCGCGTCCACTGCCATCGGCTAACCGCTTCGCCCGCCGCTCTTTTGTGTTGCGCTGCGATTTATTGTCCGAATTCGCTGTGCGAAATCTGCTCAGGTCCACTTTGGGAATTCCCAAAACCCCTTTGTTGTTGTTGTTGTTATTTTTGTGGTTGTTGTTATTGTTGAATTGGCATGCATGTACACTTTTCGCGCTTTGCTTTCGGTTTCGTTTCGTTTCGTCTACGGGGTTCCTCCGTTCCTCCGTGCCTTATTTGCCTAAACTTTTGACTTTAGCGCTCGTCGTTTTTCGCATTTCCGCATTTGACACTTTATTAAATATTTAAGCGGCGAACAGTTAATAAATTAATTAACTAATAAACAAGCTTTTCGCAATTCAAACGCGAAATAAAGCAAATAAAGCAACAATAACAATAACAGCAAAAAAGCCATTGCAAACCAAATGCCAACAGTTCCGTTCATCAGGGCATCATTTTCGATTCTGCTTTGTAGCCAAAGACGCGGGTTGAACTATTTGAAAAGGGTTCGATTTCAGATAACAACGCTGCGGCTAGTTGGTTCGTAGCATGGCTAACTTAATGTTCGGAGTTAGGATTTGGTCATCGCTTAGCAAACCCTGGAAAATATTAGGTGTTATAAAAAGTATACGCGTTTGTTATAACTAGATGGTGTTGGTACCCATATATTGCGCAATACTAATCCGACTATGTCAAACGAACACGCGTTTGAAAGTTGACATTTCAGGCTACATTTTTTGTGAAGACAGCTAAGTAATTCGTTGCTCGTGCTAAAAGTTACAATGCCTTGAAAACGAGTGAAATATTTGAAGAAATATGCGTTGCTACTTTTTTTTTTACTATAAAAAAGGTAAAACCGCTGCAAAAACATGGCGAAAATTTTGTGCGGTTTAGGCTGTGTATGCTGTAAGTGAAAACTGGACGCAGAAGTGATTTGCTCTATTCCGTTCCAGGAAATTTCAATGTCAACCATGCACACCGTTCTGATCGGCCAGTCACTGAGAAAGCTGATGCATCGCTTAATTCGTTCCGTTACTGCTCACAACTCGCAGCAGAATTGGCCCACAAAAAAAAAATTAAGCTTCATAGTTACTAAGAAAAATCCTCAAAACTTTTGTGTACTCTTCTTCTCTTCTATATATATAAAACAAAGTGGCAGAAAGCGAGGGAAACCCCTCTGCTGCCCGTTATTTTCAACCAATTTAGCTGGTTTTTTTTCTTCAATGTAGATAATTGCATGAAGGCACTATTGACAAAACTCGACAACAAGAATGGACACTAAAATAAAGATTTTAAATTGGAATGCAAACGGATTAAAAAATCACTTGAATGAACTACAGTTTTTCCTACACAACAACTACACTGACAAGTAGCCAGCACATGAACATACCTGGATACAAGATGTACCACACAAGCCATCCCGACGGTACGGGACACGGTGTGATTGCTATCATTATTAAACAAAACATTAAACATAACGTACTGCTTCCATTCCAAGAAACCTATATCCAGTCAACAAGCATACAAATCTTCGACTCATCCGGACCACTAAGAATAACAGCCGTGTACAGCCCACCAAAGCACAATATCTCACAGTCGCAATATCTTGACTTCTTCAAAACTCTCGGACAACGCTTTATAGCTGCAGGCGACTACAATGCGAAGCATACAGACTGGGGTTCCACACAACACAAACTTAAATACAAGCATTCCACTGAGATCACCCGACAACGTAGAATCAGCTATAATTCACCTAAACGATACCAAGCAGTGGTATACATACGTAATATTTTCAACGCGATAATTTGATTAAATTACTTTCCTAAAGTATGGAAAGTGGCTGAAGTCATTGCAATTCCAAAACCTGGTGAAGACGTATAATAATATAAAACAGGCGTACCACAAAGAAGTGTACTAGGACCGTTATTATACACTATCTTTACAGAGGACATACCATATGATATCACCAAATGACGACGCTTCAATGATAGCCACATTTGCTGATGACACTATAATACTTAGCGCACATAGGCAAGTAAACACAGCAACATCCAAACTGGAACAGCATCTGGATACTACCCTAAGGTGGTTTGAAAATTGGAAAATAAAAGTGCATAATACCAAAACAGTGCATGTTATATATACAACTAAAACTAAATTCACACCACCTCGTATAACGATTGACGGAGCTGACATAACAATTGAAAATGTAGTCAAATACCTAGGATTATATATTGACAACAAACTCAACTGGAAATACCATATACTTACAAAACGGGATCAAATCAAGCTGAGGATTAGTCAATTATATTGGCTGCTCAAATCAAAATTAACATTAGAGATTAACATAAGACCAATCTGGACGTACGGGGCACAAATTTGGGGAACGACCAAAAAAACAAATACAGACAAAATACAAAGACAACAATCAAAAATCATTCGTATGATCATCAAGGCTGGCTGGTATATAACTAACAATGAACTGCATCGTGATCTTAATATTGCAACAGTGACAAAGGAGATTACAAAAATAAGCCGTATCGTCTACCAGACGAAGCTTACCCAACACTCAAATGTTGGTGTCAGTGTCAACCTACTACCAAAACAGTAACTTCAACGTAGACGCAGACGCAGGTGCAGGTTACAGAGAACAAGGCCAGTGGATCTGTTAGAATAAATTCGAAGCTAGATACAACACATATATTAATACCTCTTTATTTTTATTTTCCTTTTTCTGTTTAATATTGTTTATTTTTGTATTTTATATTTTATTTTATTTCATTTCTGTTTATTTTACTTTAATTTGTTCTATAATTGTATTAATTTAATCTAAATTTTTATTATTTTTGTTACTATTTTGGTGTTTTCCTCTACATCTTTACAAAAATGAAACACTTTTGTGATCTGCTCACATAAGTTAGCTATAACCCTAAAATAACGTTTAAACTATGTACTAATAGTCTTAATAAAAAGTAAAGACAAGACGTACACGACATATGGGAAATAAAAAGAAAAAGACAAACATTGAGAAACATTTTAATAAAGGAAAATAGTATTTCTGTTCTATTCTCTTAAAGTAAATTATTATTCAAACTTGCAATTGTGCTGTAAAGATTAATACGCGTTTGATCCAAAGTATTTCGTCAGTATTTTTTATAGTTTATAGTTTATTGTTTAGTTCGTGAGTTTCACATTTTCTTTATTAAACGCTTTGCATTTACTGCATTGTTGTGCCTTGAAATAATGTCGCCGTATTTTTAGTTATAATTTTTCTATTAATCTTTTTCAGCGCTTATACATTATGGCTAGGATATTTGTTTATGTTATTTATTTGCTAGTCAGCTTATACAGCTTATCGTCGGAAGCCAATCTCAGATTGTGAGCCAACTTAGCAGTGCAGTTTTAACCTCACTATAGAACACTACTGGATACGCTAAACTATTCTAAATGATTGCAAGTTACTCGTATTTGTTCTATGATTATTCTATTTATTTATTTAGTTGTACTCAGAGATTTTATAGTATTTTTAATAAGCAGAGAAATACATAAATACAGAGTTTAGTTACATCCAAGTAGAATTTTATTGCTGCGTAGTGCTATTTATGGTTAAGGATGTTGTGTTGTGATAATGTGAAAATATTAAGTGAAAAATTGCATTATATTATTATTATTGTGAATATGCTCGATCATTTTGATTGCAGTGTATACATCAAATAATCGAAAATAAAATTTTCAATTAGGCAGTTAAGTTGACGATGCTTTTTTTTCGTTACTCAACATTATTAATAAGCGGTTTAAGGTGGCAGCAACACCAACAACAACAACGACAACGACAACAACATTTGATAAATACATTTGTGATAAAACAAAATAATTAGGGCGCAATATAAATCGTTGAAAACTATATGTTTTGATGATTTAATACAAACACACAAAACACACAAACACACACATGCGCATGAAGCAAATAAGTGACGATTTGTCAAAGCGAAAGCGGCTAAATTGGCCATGTAAACATTGGCAATAACAACACTAAAAGCAACAACAACAACAACAACAACAACAATGTCACGATGGCGCCTTTGAAAATGGCGGCATTACATGAAACACGTCAAAAACTTTAGCCAAAAGAACCGCTAATCAAGTTCACCGATTATCAAAAGCGCTTGCCGCAATATCCGCGCCAGCGACACATACACACACACACACACACACACACACACAGTCGTTGCATGTTTTTGTTGACCGCACGCGTATGGCGCACATACAAACACACATTCACACATTCACCCAATTTCCCTTTCACCAAGCCCAAGCCTATCTGCACTCATCATCCAAGCATTGTTTTGGCTGACCCCAATTGCCGAACTGCACGCAGACCAGCTGACGCACCCACGCACGCCACTTTGAACGCTGCCTTTGCAGATGCTCGTAATTGCAGCGTTTGGCAGCAGCAACATTTTGATTTATTTCAACTTTAAAATTTAATAGATTTCCATAACGGAACATTGCCATCAGAGTCATTACAGTTGACGCTCAGAAATGAAAAACTTTTCATTTCGAAATGTGCAGAAATTCGCACCTGCAACTGTGAATGGAATGCATTGAACGCATTGTGTCTAGTTCTTGTATGCCCGATTTTTCCAATGTTTTGTTCATTAGGCACACATTTTTTAACAGAATCTCATTGTCTTTGGAAACTCAAGTTCAAAGATTAGAAGAATTTAATGAAAGCGCAGAAGCGCATCGTTTGTAGTTTGAGTGTAATGTGACAAAATCTACCATAAGCGACATAAAATATAAGACAGAAACTATATTTGCTGCTGTTTGAAAGACGCATATCTATATTCTATGCTGTTATATAAAATTGATTATATGAAATATGTATGTAACGTATTGGCGCAAAATATACTAAACCGATTTTAATATGTATATATTAAAATTATAAAATTATAAATTTATAATTTAAATTTATAAATTTAAATTTATATAATAATAAATTAAATATTAAAATTATAAAATTATAAATATTATATTAAAATCGGAATTAAGTTCATGACTATCGATAATCGATTACTTTTACGCGATCGCTTAAACTATGAGAAAGCAGAAACCAAAAACTAAGGCTGAATTGAGTGAAACCATGGAAAAAGTATGGTTTGAGGAAATAATGGAAGAATATTTGTTGGCTTTATATGAATCAATACTCAATAGTATAAAATGTGTTATTAGATCCAAAGTTTGTACTACGAAGTACTAATTAACTAATAAATGTAAATGATTTATAGTAAACGAATTGATTAATTAGAAAAAAAAATTGGTTTCTATTAAATATATGCGCGTTGCTTATTAAAATAAATTTCTTGTTTCTTTAGTTATATTAAAAGATGCGGTATGAACTTCTATTTTAAATTCATTCATATATATGTATATCGAAAGTTGTATGCGTTAAGAGTATTGTTTTTGTCGCTGTGCATTTGTTTGTTAGAAACGCGTGCTTTCCGCATCTATTGGAGCTATCGAGCTATAATGTTTACCTTGAATTCGGTTTGAAGTCTTCTGGGCTTTTTTATTTTTTATTTGGATAAGTTAGATTGCCTTGGGTTGGGCATATTGCAGTTCTTGTTTTAAAAAAATGTTTTTGGTGTTTCATCAGATCAACCAACTATCACAAATGAAAGAACCATTTTCATTATGTACAACGCGCTTATCTCATCTACTTATAAGTGTGTACAAAGCGAGTCAGCATATCTAACTAGGCAGTGCCAGATTGTGAAGAGTTCTTTTAGCGTCTAGTTCTGTGTATTCTGTAAGTAGCTGCCGTACTTTGCTATCTGCGACTCACTGTACGCTAATCAATTGTGATCGAAGTAGCTAGAAAAAACACACATAGGCACATTGGCGAAAAGCTGGTCAAGTGAAGTGTGTAGTGCGTCGTTTTCGTTGGGATATTGTGGTCATGTTTGCATGCCTGTCGGTTTTGTCAGAATGCAGCTTATTAGTGTTATAACGATGTTAACAACAACAATAACGATAATAATAACAAGAACAAGGGAATACATCAGCAGTTGCGCGCATCGAAATCAATACCAAGCAAAAGTATTGCTGTTGTTGTCAGAACAGACAGACGCGCACAGACCAGTCCAGATCAGATCAGACGCTGTTCGTCATTGTCTGTGTGCCAGGCTCGAATATGCATGAACCGAACTTGAACAAATGCAATGAAGTAACCGAGTTGCCTAATCGTAGCCTCTGTTGTTCACACCCGTACCCTCTAACCATCCAACCAACTCTAATAATAACAACACACGCACCGCATGCACGCCACCTGTCTGCGTTTGATGAGCGCCTGACATATGCAACAACAAGTTGCAACCCTGAATGTGTATGTGCGTGTGTGTCTGTGTGTGTATGTGTGTTTTCATTTTGATTTTGATTTTGAGTTTGAGTTTGAGTTTGATTTTGGAATTTTGGCTTATTTAATGAAATTTCAACGAATCTCGCCACTGCCTAAACTGACAGTCGCCCCTTCAAAGGCACAGCACGATTTTTTTGCACACGCACGATTTATGCAAAACGTATTCAACAATGTTAAAATGTCAGCTCTTTAACCCAACCATCCACCTATACGATTTAGAAAAAAAAATAGTCCAAGTATAAATCCCTTCCAGATGTTAAAATTCTTGGCAGGTGTCCGAATGTATCCAAAAATTATCTAACCAGCCACACTTTTGGCAACTGCGAACTACTTTTTTGGCTACTCTTTTTGATCGCACGTCACACTTTTTCCATCGACGATAATGACGATGAGGACGATGAGGACGATGACGACAACGACAACGAAAACGACAACGTTGTCGGCTACTCCTGAGGGTCATCGCGTGCTCTCATTATGCTAACTGAGCGTAGATAATCAAATTTCATTCCATTGACTGTGGCTCGATTTGCTTCGGCACGGATTGTGGGCATAATCGCTTCTTCACTTGTTCGGTTACATTGACCTCAGTGTTAACTCGAGTCAGCGCTGCGGCACGTTGATCCTTACTTATATTATAAATGCGAAAGTAACTCTGTCTGTGTGTTACCTTTTCACGTCTAAACAGCCGAACGAATTTTTATGAATTTAGGCATGGAAATAGATGCGATGCTGGCAAGGAATATAGGCTACTTTTTCTCGCGAAAACATAGATTATGTGATAGGTGAAAATATGTTTTTTTAAATACAGCGCCATCTGTTGGATGTTAGTCCCATGCACGCTATCTCACTTTTTATGCGGATGAATTATTGCTTCTACTTAAAGGCACAGAATATTGGGTATAAAGTAGTTTTTCCCAAAGCCCACTACTTAGCAACTTAAAAACTTGCAGAAAAGATCACTTGTCCATCAAGTTATATAATAATATGATAATTCAGACGCAGATATAGCACTACTCGAAAGTGCCCCCGACCCGGTTATGCATGCATAAGGAAACAGTTGTGTACGTGTGCATGAAACTGCACCATGCAAGCAGGTCAATCGTTCAAGCGGCATAGTTGAGGCTGTGAAGCATAAAGCAGAATAGAAAAAAATTTTATGGCAAGCGACCTTCGTATGCTAGCCGAAATATTTGCACATGGCGAAATATTGCTTCATGCATCGTACATGACATGACGCGCACATGCATATGTATGTATTTCACTAACACTATTACAAAGACTGAACATGCAGGCATGACCGTCTAGGGAGCGCATATGTGCATAATGAGCCTCCAAGTATCATTATGATCAGTACTGAACCACCTGCAGCAATGCTTTGTGTAATGCTTTTTCTTGGCATTATGTGCATATGAACTAAGTATAATTAACTAGTTTTTTTTATTCATTTTTTTTATTTTTATATGCCTGTCCAATATTGTTATTGTGATACTCTGTAGAAAACCAAGTCAGCCTAAGTGGATTCTCTGAGCGGAAAACCAATAAAAAGTTAGTCTTATAGTTTTCACTATGTAAGATAACACACGTACACACATATGATAGATGAATAATTGTGAACGCTTGGGAATTTTTGTTTTTGATCAATACGCAGTCAAAACGATTACGCATACGCAGCGTTAGCCCTATCACCATGACTGAACAGTGTGCTGGCGCTATAACTGAACTGGAGTCAATAGCAATGAACGATGACAACAACAACAACAACACCAAATACAAGAAAATATTATGGTTTGCATTACACATAACGGCATTAGTCATAAGAGGCGTAACTATCTCGATTAGCGTCATCATCAACGTCATCCACATCATCAACAGCAGCAACGCTGACAAACACGATACAATTCCACTCAACGCAACTCAACTCAAACACAAATTCAAGTCTTTTGCAACTGACAAACGTTGGCCAAGGTCCTCAAGTTTGCAATGATAAATTTAGAAAAACAAAGAAATCATTTGAACGGCTTAATACGCCGCGAACGGCCGATATAGCCCAACACGCTTAGTGAGATATTTTTTCCGATATCTGATTATTTTTAGATTTCCAATGTATCACTAAAAGAATATATCGCAAAGTGGCAGGAAATTCGTTCGTCCGATTCGTAGGCCGTTGCCGTTGCGAAAGCGTTTTAACCGCTATAACAGTTGAGCTCAGCTGCGGCGTTGTCAGCACGGCTCGTCATCAGCTGCGTTGCTACTGCCGCCGACGCTAACGCCAACGCCAACGCCAACGCCAACGTCGACGCCGACTTAGTTCAGCGCGCCGGCGAAACGGCCAAGTGAAAACTAACCTACGTCAAATATAGACGTTCGCTCTCGACGAACGCGTCACATGAATTGAAGTGAATCATTTCTGGCGCACTACGTTCAAAACACATGTCGGCATTGCTGAATACGCAGAAAGCGGTAGAGAGCGCGAGCTAATGAAGCAGAGAGAGCGGCTGCAGCTGTTACTGATAAGAAATCAAGCACAATTCGAGCGCACACAATTCATAAGCTCATGCACCTTCAATGCACACACACATTTGCAGTCGCTTTTGCCCTCTCACTGGTACACTCTCTACCCTGTTGCGCGCAACTGGGCGGAGCTAAGCGCTGATTTCGTACGCTCGCACACACAGTTGCACCCAAAGTAGCGCTCTCTGGCACTTTGTTTGCTTTGGGTTTTGTTTTTGTGTGTGCAAGTTTTTGTGGGTGGTGCTTACGAGCTTTGCGTGTATTACGTGTCTCTTCACTCCTGCTACACAAACTTTACCATTTCCGGTGAAATCTTCTTCATTTGTTAGCCAAATTATTATTAGTATTTTTTTCTCTTTGTTTGTTTGTTGGTTTACTTTTTGGTCGTTGTTATTTTCGTTTGGTTCGATTAATTAGTCAGTTATGAACATTTTTGGCAATAACAAAGACGCATCATAGCTTTAACTATTATGAGTTTTCTTCATTCGCCTAGCTTTGCGTGTACATACGTACGGTGCTCGATTTATTACTTTCTTTCTTTATTTTTAACGGAACACAGCCAATGAGCGAGGCAGAACGTACGAAGTCCGCAATTCTCATTCGTCGTTTTGATTGAACACGCAAAAATGGGGCACATCTTCAACAAACGGTTCAAGTAAAGCAAAAAGTATTTTCACACCACTAAAAGGTCACTTTTTTTTTACAAGTGTTTCCTTGAAGTTGAATGCATAACTCAGTTTGTCGGATTATCTGCATGAGAAACCTACATTAAACGCTTATGGCGACAATCAAGATATGAATATATATATATATATATATATATATGTATATGTATACCATATACAAAAAAGATAAGAACATTGTGAAAAGTGATTACGATATATACGCTAAGTGCCTGTTTAAAGTAACAAAAGCGTTTAAAAAAGAGTCGCAAGATTTGCCGCAGATTTTCGAACTTTCCAAAAATGTTCTTCGCTTCGTAACTAGAATATGCATATGTATGTACAATATATGTATTTGTTTGTTTGTTATTTTCCATAACTGTCAATGAAAAACCGTTAGTCAACTCCAGCAGTTATTTTCTGCCACTGCTCACACAGTCACAATCGCCAATCGCTGCTGCTGTTGCCATCAAAAGGTTGAATTGTAGACCCACCACGTCGTTTGATCGAACGAGTGGTCAATCGATCGGCACGAGCCGCACAGTAGTTGGTGCGCTTGTCCATAACCACCTTCAAACGGATGGGACCGCACAGGAATAAGCTTGTACCGCTTCAAAACAAACACCTTCGCCTAGTCAGGGGCGATGACAACCATGAAGACGACGATGTCGACGATGTCGACGATGGCAACGATGGCGACGACCGGCGAACCAGCGTTTGTGACATTTTTCATGCACACGAGCGATTTATGGTACGAGTCAAATGAACTGAGCAGACGAGCACGCAGTTAATTAGCCAGCGACGAGACGTCCCTACACCAACTGGACAACTGGGCTCTGGGCTCTGACATACATTCGTTCCTACGTTCCTACGTTCCTATGTTCCTACGTTCGTAGGTTCGTACGTTTGTTTGCTTGCGCTGTAATGGAGCAGTAGTGAATAGCGGAGCCGCCGTACCTTTGTGCAGATCGGTCGCTCGCTCGCTCGCTCGGTCGTTGGGTGCTGTGTATGTAATCTGAGTTGGCCGCTGCATAAATTGCATGACAAAGTTCTCTGCTTAACCAGAGATACAAAACACAAAATACAAAATACAAGATACAAAATACAAGTAACACAAGACTATCTTCTTTCAACGGCGTCGCGTTGCTTTTGCTCGACGTTGATTGTGTTAGAAAGTTTTATGTTCACAACGCTCACCGCAAAATTGATTGATGGGCAACAGGAGTCGCGGTGAGCGGTGTCGCGCTTGCATGAATGGTTGGATGAATGGCACAGCAATCGATGGATGGATGGATGGCTGGATCGATGCTTGTATAGCTGGATGGATGTATGGATTGACTTAAGATCGCTTACGAAGAAGCTCGTTCGAACGCTTGCGCTTGCCGTGCTCACCGTGCTCGCCGTTGTCGGCTACCTTCGGCGCGTGTGTTGGGCTTCTTAAGCATGCCAGACTGTTGGGCTTCTTTCGTTGTAGCTTCCTTCGTTCCATCGAGCGAATAATGTTCGGTGCATTGGATTCCACTGGTTTTTGTGCGAGGGGCGGCTTCAGAGGCGAGTGCATTAAGCTGGGCTCATTCCTAAATCCGATACTATAGTACAATTATTAGCGACGCATGCAAAAATAAAAATATGTATAAAGACACTCGCACTCACAAGGGAGATTGAAAAGAAAATAATAAGAAAAGCAAGAAGAAGACGAAAAATAACAACAACAACAACAACAACAACTGATGTAGAAGAAAATACTATCAAGTTGAGACTTCTACGTCTTTTTCAATTTAACACTTGAGCGCGTCAACAATATTCGCCCTTCTTGATCCTCGCTCTCCGCACTCAGCCATCAGCAGCATAGCACAATATTTTGAGTCTCGAGATTTCTACAGTGTACTCATACTTATACTGCAATTTGGTACTGTTGCATGGCTGAATGGTTGTACGGATGGATGGTTGGATGGATGGATGGATGGATGGATGGATGGATGGATGGATGGCGGGCTGACTGAAACGTTGGTTCGTTCGATTGATCGGCACATGCGTTCCATGGGCCAGATTGAGTTACTTGGCAATTTGCTGCAAGCTGCTTTCGGGCTAAACTGACTGACGCTCGGCACGTTTGCGCAATTGCAGCCAGGGTTGGTTAGAGCAGGGCAGGGCAGGGCAGGGCAAAGTTGAGCTAAATGCAACTAAATATCATTTGAAATAGTCATTTGTGACTTTTGTTTGGCTTCCATTTGCAGCGATAAATTAGCGCTTTGATTGACTCGCATCGAATTGACTTTAGAATCTACAAGATAACTGAAATGAAGAAGAAGAAGACGCCTAGAAATTGCTTATAGATTGGTTATGAGAGAAATGCTATAAAACTGAAAGAAATTTCGTTGACTCAATGTTGTCATCCGTTGCTTTCAAATTTGCAGTTATCAACTTTTTAACCGCGCAGTCGCCCTCTTAGCGCTCCTCTTATTAACGCAACGATTTGCGAGATTGACAGCGACAGAATCGTTGCAAATGAAGTGCCAAGAATAACTTACAATTCTACAATTGAGGCGTGTGTTCATTATTTTCTGTGTCTGTGTCTCTAGGTGTGTGCATGTGTGTGTGTATGTATGTTGGTGTGTGTTTCCGTGTGTTCCCTCCCTTGACTGTTCGCCGTGCCGCTAGTGGTGTCCAATTTAACTATGCCACGTTAACCGCAAAACTTTGTGCGATCCATACCATCCCAACACATCCCCATACTCTTGTGGCGCATATTTTGTGGTTGTTGTTGTTCTTGTTGTTGTTGTTGTTATCTGCCACTGACGCTGCATCAACAACGATCCCCACGCCGCTCCTAGCCATTGCATCTAACTACATACGAGTGCATAGTTCCAAAGCGTTTTTAAGGTTTCATCCATCCAAAATTCATGAATTTTGCAACTGCATTTTTTTTCGTTGTTGTACTTGTTGTTGCTGGTGTTGTTTTTTTTTTGTTTTTTTGCATTATTGTAAATAATAATTAATTCTTTTTCAACTTAGTTCTCTATACACCCTTCTATGCGTATTTCCATGTTGGCGTCCTCACCCTTTACAGCGCACTTCGGGTACATAAATAATGAATTATTGTTTTATGTGTCGTTTGTTGTTGCTGTTGTTGATGTTGTTTTAGTTTGTGGTTTGAACATTTTTGCATAATCATATTTGATAGCGCGTCATTTCGGGGTCGCTCGTCGTTAGTTGTAATGTGAATTTTTAATGATATTTGTTGTTATTGTTGTTGTTGTTGTTTTTTTTTTTAAATTAATTAAATTAATTTTTTTTATTTTTATTCGCTATGTTTTGGTTTTCGCTACTTAACACAGTCAAAGGAAATTACATTATTAAATGCATTTCAAGCAGTTAACACAGACGAGGCACGAAGTTTGTCGTGGCACCGCAAACGCCAAGCCCAGAGAAGGCGACTAGTAGGCAGCTGCAGAAGTAGATATTGCATAGAAAAAAAACTAGTGGTGATTATATCAAAGAATCGAGAACCTCATTATAATCACCATCGTCATCATTCTCAAGCACAAATTTGATTATGAATAGAAATTGTGTAACCACACAAGAAATTCCATTCATTTTCCGAGCTGGAAAATATCTCAGAAGTTTACCCAAATCGAAAATTTGCAAGTTGAGTGACAGTAGTGATGCTCTCTAACTGAAATAGACTTTTTCTCCTTTCGCCCCCCCCAGTGTTCGGGTCGAAATTCGAATGCCTGCATGAATGCACACACAATTCAACCACAAACGTATTAATATTGAATTGTTGTATGTATTGTATATGTCACATTCTCCCAAGAATTGCAAATCGACGCTGCCTGCCTATTTGTCGATTTCAAGGCCGCCTATGGCATAGAGACGAGCCTGCCATGTTTAGTTTTGACATCCCTACCAAGCACGTCATTGATGGATTGTGTAGGATTGATGTGGGTCTCCATGGTTCTCGCTGCTCCTTCAAAGTCGCTAACGAACTCACCGAGACTTTCAATGTCAAAAAAGGTTTTTGACAAAGCGACACGCTGTCATCTGACTTTTTCAACAACATACTTGAGAAGATCGTGCGAAACTCACAGGTCAACACTGGAGGCACGATCTACGAAAAATTTCATTCAGCTGTTAGCTTACGCCGTTGACATTGACGTGATTGGTCGAACACAGCGAGCCGTCAATGAGGCGTTTGCTGGCATTGAAGCGGCAGCGTCTACGATGGGTCGGTCTAGCGGTAAACGAGGGAAAATCAAAGTATATGCTGTCATTATGGAAGGACGCACAACATCGATGTCTGGAACAGAGCGTCACAGTAGGCAGCAAAAACTTTGATTTGGTCAAGGACTTCGTCTACCTTGGCTTCGCCGTAAGTAGATACAATAACACGAGTACCGAAATTAGGCGGAGAATTACTCTTGCCAATCGCTGTTTATTGGGGCACAAGCGGCAATTGAGTAATAGGGCCAGCTCTCGAAAGACCGAACTTGCTTTATACAATATTTTCATCTTTCCACTCCTAATCTATGGTGCAGCGCAAGAGGAAAAGTAAAGGATGTATGGCGTCATGAGATGGCTGAGGCATGTAGAACGTATGAACAATACAGCGCCGAGCCGAATAATTTTTGAATCTGAGCCATTGCGACACAACTTAACAGAGGATGCTCTCGATTGAGATGGCGCACACAAGTCAAGAAAGACCTCAACCGACTTGCTGCGCGAAGAGCTTTGTTGCCTGGTTGAGGCCCTGGTCCACCCTGTATCGCAGTTGTGGGTGTGACAACTTTTAACTGTTTTTAAGCTGCTTAATACGAAATTAATTTTATTACAAGGTATATGCAAATGAAAGCCTGTCGACTGGTATATTCTTTTGTCCAAATCGGTTATATAGTTTGGGCGTAAAGTGTCGGTAAAGAGAGATGTCTTGGCCCATTTATAGACAGCTAGCTATTCATAGATATATGTCTACGCATTAAGATACAGATAATGATAATATAATATATGTAGTGAGTTTCTACTACTGTTTACAACACAACATACTGTCTCCATACCTTCTCTCATTCCACAACTTCGCTGAGGAGGAGGAGAAGTGAGCCGCATGGATTTTTCAACGCTTATTGTTGTTGCTGTTGTTATTGTTATTAACGTTACATTTTCTCACCTGTTTTCTACTGCAGAAGAACATGGCTATATTGGCATAAAATTATATAACGCACATATAGAGAACAATACCTTACGAACCATGTAATTATCGTAGAAATAAATCGACGTTCGTAGGTAGGTAAAAAGGGTTCGAAAAAATCATGTCGGCGTACTTTTTAATTTTCACTTCTCTAGGAAGCATAATTTCCACACAATTTCTTTGAAAATTTTTTTTGTTTGGTTTTCCAAGAGTTTATCCAAAAGTTGTTGTTCGATTGTGTTAATCGAATAGTTTTATCTGACAGGACGTTTGTTTAGCCTGCTACCAGTGCTTCGTGATGAGAGAGTCACAAAGAAGAATGCCACCACCGTAGGTTGGAGGTATGAGACATGCGGCAACCTCTGTGGCCGCCAGCCTTGTGGCACTTGCACTAAGCTACCGAGGCACTCTTAGCAAAATAAGTTAACCAAACAGTGTTTCCTGTAATTTTGATATGGCTTATCCGAGCAGCAACCTAACAAACTCTCTTGGTTATGATGCAGTTGTTCTAACACTGTTCGCTGCTCTTAACTATTTTTCTTTGTAAGCGTAAAATTCATCTTATCGAAAGTCAAGACAAATCAATTTTTCTTGAATGAAAAATGTCTCCGAATTCGGGAAAAAGTCGTTTGGAGTCGTAACTAACCAAAGCGCGAACAATCTATTTAATTTAATTAATTAATATAATTTTTTGTGTTCCCTTGACCACTGCACCGATTTGGATTAAAGAAATTACCAATTGAAAGATATTCCGCACTAGATGTGCACAATTTCTATCAACATCGGGTCAGTGGTTTGGCTTAGAAAAGGTGTTAAAGATAAGCGCGTTACAATAACAATAACAACTCACGCAGCCGTTGATGTTGTGAGCGTCGCTGATTGGGTGAATAGAGAGGTTTGTGTGCCTGCTTCGTCTGGTCTAAGGGTCTTGTAAGGCCGTATTATTGTTGTTGTTCCATTTTCATTTCATACAAAACGTGGGCAGATTTCAATTCTTTGTGTTTGCGCTCTCTTTGACATCATTAATGTATTAGTGTTGGGTTGCTGAAGAAGAACAAATGAACATGTTCTCTCCCTATTGTTCTTTTTTGCTCGGCGATTGTGTGGGCCGCACGTTTGCCCTCGTTTGCTTTCAATAGATGTAGCTAGATATAGTACCTACATGAGTGATTACTAAAGAGCTACACAAATAACTTCGTACAGCTCTCATTATATCGCCTATCGTGGGTTCCAGCATATCTTGCGATTTATATAAACTCTTGTGGGGCATTGACAGCTGGCGACTTGTATTATCGAAGGTGCTGAAAGAGCTGCTCGAAAGTAGATTCGAATTCAATAAACTCGTTACCATTTGAAATAGTTTATTATGTTGGATATCGTTATTTTATAAATATTTTAACTTAAGTCTATAAAAAAAAATGGGAAAAAATTTGTATTTATTATGCGTATCAATCAAGTCAAGAAGTACTTCTAATACAATACTACATATGTATAATAGGTATCAATATCAACACTTATTTAGCTCGGGTTTATCAATATTATTTACAATCCTCGTACATCGATCGAATGCTGCGCTCCCTTCGAAATCGCCAAAGCCGAACTTGTAGCAATAAAATTAATGCATAGAGAAATGAAAAATCGCATTTGACGGTCTGTCGGTCTGTCGGTCTGTCGGTCTGTCGGTCTGTCGTTTTATGCACCTCGCTCCGCTTCATTCAATTGAGTTCGATGTGGATATAGGCGCGAGTGGCGCAGCCAAAGTTGCTGAGCGCCGGCGGGCCGTAGGAAGCGTAGTGCACGGGCGGTGTTGGCTGGATAGGCTGCAGTGGCGGTGGCGGCGTTATGTGCAGTGGCGCCATAGAGTACGCGCTGTGTCAATATGGACGCCAGACTGCGTTCAGATCGGTGACGTCCTCATCTCGCTGCGCATGCGCATCCCCCACGGAGACATCCACCGATTGTTGTTGTTGCTGCTGCTGCTGCGTCTCCATGTGGCTGTCATGTTGCCGATGCTGGTGGGCATGGTGATGACTCTGTTGCTGCTGCGAGTCATGGAGCAATGGCGGCGCCGACTGCTGTTGCTGTTGCTGTTGCTGTTGGTCGTGGTCCGAAGTGCCGATGCCGATATCTATGCTCGAACGGTTACCAGCCAGCGAGCTAATGGTCAGCGAGTTGTCCGGACCGAGGTACTGTTCAAGTTTGTCGGCGCTATGCAGATGCAGGTGTATCTGGTTCTGGTTCACCGTTGAGTACAACTGCGGGTAGAGCACCATGGTGGGCGGCGCTGTGTGTCCGGTGTATTGCATTGGCGTCGAGCAGCTGCCATACTGGTAGTTGTTGTAGCCATTGGACCAATTGTTGTACGCCGACGGGTAGCCCGCGTTGAGTGTGTCGATGTCCTTGGAAGTGGCGCCATAGCCGGCCGCGCCGCACAGTGAGCCAGCCGACGTTTGGTAGTCACCGGGCGCAGCTGTAGCGGCCGGACAGAAGCTATGCATATCTGGCAGCACCGTCGGCAGGCCATGGTAGTTGCCATGCTCCGCTGCGGCCGTCAGTGGCGTCGTGTCATAGCTGCCCATGCTGCCATAGTGGTTCAATGCTACAGCGGCGCTTGCATTCGGCACTGGTGCAGCGGCTGGCGGTGGTGGTGGCGGCGGTAACGCTGCCGAAGCTATTGCTGCGGCGCTGTGGTGGTGATGCTGGAGACTATGATGGGCGGCATGTGACGCCGCGTGCGTGTGCGTGTGCGTGTGCGTGTGCGGGTGGTAAGCGACGGCCGCCGCAGCTGCGACTGTCGAAGGGTAAGCGGCGCCGGCGCTGACTGAGGCTACTGTGCTCGATGAGGATGGGGAGTAGCCGGTCCACTCAGCGGCGCCAATCAAATCTGGTTCTAAAAGAATAAAAGAGGGACAGAGAGAGCAAATCAGCAAATATTAGATTGGAGAATGTTTTGCTATGAGTCAAAAGTCCTGGATAGAAAGCTTGAAAACGAGTACGCGTTTCGTGAGCGCCTCGAGGTTCGATTTACATTGGATGCAGGATTCATGGTCATGGTCTTAATACCTTCAACTTATGGACTGCCAGATGCCACTCCGAACACCAAGGACTGGTAGCGGCATGCAAATCACCACCCACCCTATGAGACGAAAATTATTCGATCTATGTAACCACTGCAAGTCTAGGATATTCATAAGAAAAATAATAATAAAAAAAAAGTAAAGAAACTTGTGGTGGCTCCATGCTCCCTAGAGGAGTGAACAATTAAATGTACTAGCATACCCTGCCTCGAAACGCTGTGGGTCAGTCCAGTTGAATGAAAAATATTAATAGAATAATTATATCTTTGAGCCATTAGTTATATGTCTAATTAAAGCGTTTGCTGTACCCCTTACATACACATACATGACGATCATGCCTTCAAACACGAACGGATCACACGAGCATGTTCGTTGTATATGGGCTGCTTTACAGCCATATACACGAGCCATGGCTCGTGGCTCAATAGAAATCCAGGTTACACTTAATAAATAGAGAACGCTCCAAATGGGAATATAAGACCTCTTGTATTATATATATTGTTTTCATCGTGTTGAACTGCACTACACAAAGTGCTCAATGGGTTCACCGTAGACTTGTGCTACTCGAAGCTACGAATCTCATTTCTGTGTTCCGCTACGAGTGTGAGTGCGAGTACTGACGGTAATTGAATGTTGGCGTTTTCTGTTGAATGTAAAAACAAAACAAAAAAACGAAAAGGGAAATCGCATGGGTGACATTTTCTGACAACTCAATCAAAAATCTACATACGACGAGCGTCGTTTGTCCACGACGCCCCTTTTTGCATGCGAGCGCTCACCTGCTGCGACGCCTCAGACGGACAGATAGACTAATGTTGGCAAAAGGGTTGTTGTCGGTGACAAGGTTCGTCGTTGCATGGTTGCTAACGGTGTCGCAACAACAACAACAATAACAATAACAATAATAAGAATGGCAACAAGCAAGCTCGCGCGCACTTTGAAGGCTCCGCCAATGTGGAAAATTATTCGTGGAATTCGCGCTCCAAAGAAAACTTCAAGGAATTCGCCAAGTGTCTTTGGCATTGACGAACCAAGCCGATGGTGTACAACCCACACTAAACTCTAACTCAGGATTGCCACCTGTTTCATTAACACAGCGCAGATTGTCGCTTGCACATTTTTGATTAATTATTTTAGCTCATTTCGAAGCAACAGCTACAACGACAACAACAACGACAACAACAATAACAACAACAACACCAACGTCGATTCACTTCGCTTGATTAATGGAATTTATTAAGGCTTTATGAGGAGAAAATACGCAACCCCCAACATAGCAACTTCTACAGAATTACAACAGAAACAAAAAACCAACAAAAAAAATTGAAATTAGAAAAAGATTTCAGAGACGCGAAGTAAAATAATACGAAAAGAATTGCTAACTGAAAATTATGGAGCACAACAACAAAAACAATAATAAAAAAGCTTGGAAAAACAATCAAGAGAAATGAATGGGGCGTAACGCGACCTCTTTGCTGTGCCAGGGGCATGTGAACGTGAGCGCTACTCAATAGTCATTTTTATATTGTGCGTGTGTGCATGTGCATGTGTGTGTGTGTGTGTGTGTGTGTGCGTATGCCGGCAACTTAACCTGGCACTTATCACATTTTAATGTTTCAATTAAGCGCAAAATTGCAGTGCAACAAGAATAACAACAACAACAACAATAACAACAACAACAACAACAACAACGTTGCCAATATCGCACAGTAGCCGTGCCGTGCCGATGACGTTGATGATGGTAATGATGTTGTTAATGATGACAACGACGTTAACGTTGCCAGTGGTACGAGTACACACACACACACATATATATATATATATATATATTTGCTGGTGGTGTTTGGTGGTGGTCATCTAGCTTGGCATTAAATAAATTATTATTATGTTGTTGTTGTTGTTGTTGTTGGTTTAGTGGTCGTTGCATTGCGCTACTGCAACAATCGGCAAACATGTAATTTTCATGCGACCCGGCGACCCTTGCAATCAGAGCCGTGGAATTCCGCGCGGCTGCGATGCACCGCCCTCAGCTGCGCTTAAGAACAAACGAAATGAACCGAACCGAACCGAACCGAACCTCAAAGACTTCGACTACGCGGCCACGCAGTACGGCCGCTCGGCTAGTCTAACTGGTTAACTGGCTGGCTGCCTGTCCATCTGCCCATGCGTCCGTCTGGCCGCACTTCGAGCCATTAATTTGGCCTTCAACTGACGTTTTGATAATTGCAAAGGACTTGAGTTGAGAATCTTTCTTGTCCTTTTTATGCCAACCATTTGTTATTGTTATTGTTGTTGTTGTTGTTGCCTTTCGCTATGTTAATATTGTATCTACGTGTGTGTTTGTGTGTGTGCAAGTGTGGGTGCGCGCTGTTGCAGAACCCTTAAATTAATTATGACTCTAATGAGTTTCGATATCCGCTCGTTTGCTTCTTCACTCAGTCAATCATTTCACTACGCCCGCGGTCTATGATAGTAGGTCCGGTCCTTTGGCCGTTTGCCCGTTTGGCCACCCTGCTGTTTGGTAATGAAAAATTGCCAATTGATTGTTGTATGTGACGAGCACGAGAGGAGTACGAGTGTTACAAGTGGCAACATCATGACATATAATCCGCTGGAGCAGCAAGCCTTATGCCAATGGGGATGATCCAAAAAAAAAAAATATAAAACAACTTCTAAGCGTCTCAATTATTGGGTCGGTAATTCTGTGAATCGAATGTGGAATCTGAGGGTCAATTTCAATTTAGATTTCAGCCAACCTGAATGGCGTGAAACGACTCTCGAAGTCATCTGCAAAGGCTTATGCTTTTGCCGACTCCGTGCCCAACCACTGATTATGGGGGCCGGAAATTGGAGCATGTCCTTTAGGGCTGTCTACGGCTGTGACTCGCCATAGATTGAAACCTGATTTCTGCGATAGATCCGCGTTTATTAGCGCGCCTCCGGGCAGTTCTCAGCCTTGTCATATTCGTTTCTCAAACTCATGTATCGCCGACGCAATCTGCTCTTGTACCTTTAAGAGAGCCTGAGTTGGGTTGGTAGAGCAAGGAGGATGTTGTGCAAAGGCAAGTGCAGCAGCTTCGCGAGCTAACAATGACACGCTATATCGATTTCTATTATGGATCCCAAAAGGCTGTATTTGGTTTTAAAAAAAAAATTTTTATAGCCTTATTCACTGCTCTTGGGAGCATAGGGCCGCAACAAGGCTATTGCATCTTGGTGCATAACCAAGACTTTGTAGTGCTTGCGAAAATCAATTGTTTGTCTGATAGGGTGTTAGGTGACCTTGAAGTTGGGAGTTTCGACTGGATCAATGCCTACAAAGAAGTTGAAGAGTGTCGTCACTGGTGGTCACGTGACCATTGAACCGCAGACGAATTGAAAAAAACAAAAAAAAATTTTTCCGCTCACAGTGGCCTTTGAACCCTCGACCGCTGGAACGGCAGCCGTAGAATAATTCTACCAGACTAGAATTTGTGTCACAAAAGCCATAAAGAAGTTGGTTGAAGTCGGTTCATTGGTTAACTGGTTAGGCTAGTGTGTGTTCATGCTGAGTTAATTAATTGCAACTGTAAATCCACTGATTTCGGCAAGGAGTCGCACCATTCAATTGCTGTTTTTCCTCTCCTACTGTTTTTCATATCCAGAGAACTAAATGGTTGGGAGCATCATGCTTATTACACATGGCTTTTTTCTTGTACACATAAGAATACCAAAGTCGATAATTCCGAATTCCAAACCGGATATCTTCGACTTGAGGCAATATCCGCTCGTTCAATATGAGAAATAAATAAATGCAAACCACAGGCAGCCAAAGTCAGAACCAGGGCAAGTGGCCAGGAAGAATAGAGATAGAGGTTCTCACACCTTTCAAGAGAAGAAGAAGAAGGAGGAGGAGATGAAAAAGAAGAAGAAGAAGCTTTTCGACTCTCACAGCGGAACGACAGCGACGTCTACATTGACGTTAATAGCAACTACCGTTGCGCCATAGACGTCATCCACGAGTCCAAATTGTGGCAGTGAGTGCAAGCGGAGTTGCGACAAGCTCGGTTTGGGGCGAGGCGTGGCTTGGCTTGGCGTGGCGAGGCGTTGCGTTTCGATTACAAAGCCTTAGTTTTGGCAAAAAAAAATATTTAAAAAAAATAAAAAAAATAATAAAAATTTGCATTACATTCTCTGTAAAATTGACAGACACAGAGACAGACAGACAGATCGTTGGATCGATTGATCTGGCTTGTCGACGACGAAAACGAAAACGACAACGACAACGACAACGACGATGATGATGATGATGATGATGATGGACGCTCAAAAGAAAGAATGCAAGAATGAAAGAAAGATGTCGACGGTAACGACAAAAAGCGTAACGGAACGGAAGTCACTCTGCGGTTTTCATCATACAACATAGTACAACAACAATAACAACAAAAACCTATCACCGCAAAATATTTGCGTTTTGTGGGCCAAAAAGATTTCATTTCGTTGTCTCTCAATCGCACCTCCACAGCTTCTGGGTAGCGTTTCACAGAGCAAAGCCGAGCTGAGCTGAGACGAGCCGAAGCCGAAGTCGGAGCCGGAGCCGAGCCGAGGCGAGGCGAGCCTTGCATACTTTTTTTTTGGCTCGCCTCGGCTCGTTCGCTTGTGTTGTGTTTGGTTTGCTTCGCCTTGGCTTTGCTTCACTTCGAGTGCTTTTGTAATTATGAAATAATTTTAGGTAGTAAGGGCATCATCCATCATGAGGCTTCTTGTATCATATAGCATACTTGAGTTAGCAGAATTATTCTTTTCTTCGGTTGCGCATTACTCGTACTTCCTGCCCCATGTCAGTTTGACTTTCTTCAGTTCATTTCAGTTGAGTTCGGGTGCAACTTTGTTTTACAGATTGTCACTTAAGCAGTTCTACTGCGTGATGCTTGATGCTCTTGTTGCTGCTCTTGTGTCTTTGCATCAGTATTTGGTTATGTGGCTCAAAGAGGAGCAACATAATTAGTTGCAACAGCAGCAGCAGTAGTGGCTACATTTTGACATGTTAATGATGCCCTCGCAAACGTTTTGCACTTTGAGTTTTCACCTTCTGAGCTTTTCTTGCCCTACGGCCTGGTTGTAGTGCTGTTAGCCCCACTTGTGTACCACCGCATATGGCAAACATATGTGAATGTGACCGTACGTCAATGCGGCATGGCAAAACAGCTGTACAAACCGCATTTGGATTGATTTGTGGCTTTACGCACTTGAAGTCTTAACATTTTCGTCCAGCGCTCAGAATAAAAAGAAATAATAAAATAAATAAAAACTAAAAGAATTCAAATAAAAAATTTTAAACAAAAAATAAAAAAAGATTAAAGCTGCAATAATTACATTTAATGTTTCCATACTACTACTAAAACGGTTAGTTGCAATGCGATTATGCAATGATTGTCGGCAGCTTGTGGTAAAAGAGGCTTGAGACACAAGTTGTGTGTGTGCTCTGTAAATATGGCGACGCTTTTCGCGAGTGAACGCTGAGATTGAGTAGAAAATAGCCAACGGGAATTATCAAAATAATTCCTTCGGAATTTCTTTTCGTCGCACAGAATCCCAACATGGATAGCTCCTATACAGGCAGTTAAGAGCACTGAGCGCTGATCGCAGTTGAAGGCGAGTTTTTATTTTCACTCTATACTTCAATCTCTATTGTTATTGCTGCGGCAAATGTAAAATTTATTCATTACTACGATGTGTACATATTAGTGCCCTGCATGAGTTCACACTAAATCAAGCCAACAGACTGCAGTCACACTGTGGAACGAGTTATTCAATATCTTTTGTTTCCTCTGATTTAATGAGTCACTGAGTCATAGGCGACTTGTGTCATTTCCTATGTCTCGTTCTCACACTGCTATCAAAATACATAAGATTCTATTATTTACCGTGTCCATGTGTCCATTGAGTTATTACTTTGAGCGTGTGATTGCTGTTAGTGTGATTTGCTGCGTCATTCGAGTTAACGTGTGCCTCTGTCGCAACGTCCTATATTCCTTAATATGAATCAAATGAAAATACCTACTAGACTAGACTAGACAAAATTATTTTTGACTAGCCGAGCCCACTCAATTTTCGATGATTTCTTGTTGCTCTTTTCTGTTTGGGTACTGGTACTAAATTAGTTGTACACACAATTCCTTTTGAATTTTTCGACAATTTTAACACAAACAACAGCACTCTCATTCAACTGAAGAGCACACAGTGTTGCTAGTATGCATAGTGTTAACCGTTCAGTTTAATTGGAATCATTTGCTTTGGACTAACAACACACTAATTTGTTTAACGAGTTCAACTAACTCATTGAGACTCAAGAGCACAGGAGTTTTTTGGAAATTGTAATGTATAGACAGTGTGCCTTATTGATAGTGTGCGTGTAGCACACAATTCGTTTGAGCAAAAGTTGTTTTATTTTGATGCAGTGTGCACTCATGCAGCGCTCTAGTTCATATCTACATATTCACATCACATAAAGAGCATTAATTGGCTGAAAATTCGCTTGCTGAACTTGACTCAAATGTTTGATTGATAGATTGATAGTCTCAACATTTATCTGAGGTCTATGTCATTCTCCAGAGTCGCTGACTGCACTTCTTAGAACTTCTACAACAATACAAAGTTCAATCGTCATTTTTCTTTGTTTATTTCCTCAACATAACACCCATTTTCATCTTCTTGTTTCAATAGTTAGTTCCAGAGAGCAAACGCAGAACTGCGACACTTCTGGGAATTCGGGCTGGCTTTGGACTGAACGGAATCAGTGCCCTACGGTAGAGAACTACATAAATTCGCAGCTTAGGTGCCAGCTTTGAGAAACTGAATCAAAGCCTTGGCTTAACACAACAACGAAACCAGTCTAAATTAGAATCGCCAATTAATGCGTTCGGACTGGCCTGTGTTGGCATTTCCGGTGCTTGATATTTTAGTTAATTTTTTCTCGGACTTTGCATTTTTTTATTTAATATTATTTATTTATTAATTTTTTTCAAATTTTTTGATAATTTGTTGATGTGTCAGTTTATTGGTAATTTCTTTGTCGCCTTGACTTAAAGCTTGTTACCAACAGTTTAATAAATAAATAAATACAAAAACACAAACACAAACAAACAAAACAAAAAACTATTTGCATAAATTGTGATTTTTAGTATTAAGGAAAACCATGTCGATTCGTTCCAAATTGAGCCAAATCAAGTTTAGTTAAGTCGAGCTGAGTCAAGTTGTGTCGAATAGAGACAGCGACAGCCGCACACGAAATATTTAAAAATTGCCAAATTAATTAGCATAGTCGTCACTTAGATTCGCCTAGCTTAGAGCACTGACTCATCACACAGCCGTTTCCGATTCTGTCTCAGCCCAGTTGCGAACCTGTACTCTCTCGTCCGACAACTCGGGCGCTCATACGATCTCTGACGTCGACATTGGCTTAACTGTGACTCAGTTCGAAGTAGTCTATATTTTTGGTTACTAACATAGAGCCGCTTTACGCTTTACGCATGCAGAGCGCTTCTTTCAAATGCACAATTCATAAATCCAATTAAATTATAAATTTTATTTTATTTATTCTTATTTGGATTTTGTGATTTTTATTTCTCGCCTGCAGTTTAAGTGAGTGCTCTCATTTATTTAAATGTCTCGGTTAAATTGCTGCTGCAATACTACCCTAGCCAGTACAGAGGGCCAGGTGGAAAGCTGACGCTGTACAGTTTTCTCTTTCAAGATATTTGTGGACAATTTGAGACACGCAATATGTGTGCCTATCAGAGAGTGTCCTCTGTTAGCACACACCATAATAGATACGAGTATTTACTCAGCTCAGAAGCACTTTACATCGTTTCAGCGGCATGTAGTGCCGCTTATCAAAGGAACTCGCTGGACTGTCAACCGTAGAGGCCAAGGTTCAAACCCCACTGGAGGCAGACATAAAATCTTGTATAATCAAATTGAATACTTTCATTAAGTTAATTAAAAACTGAAATAAATATCTAAATTCTTTTTAAAGTGAATTATTTTGTTAAGAAAAATTGCAATAGTTGTTAGTATAGTAGTTACTATAGTAAGTACTTCAGTCTAGTAGTGCTTCTCGTAAGCTACTCAAGTCAGATTTTTTAAAATTAACCAGTAAACTTACGAAGTTGACTAATGCCTTACTGAAATCTTCTAAAAGCAGCAAAATAGCAGTAGGAAAAAAGCGATCGCCCCATGCAAAAACAAAAGGAAGACGTGAACTTTTGTAAGTACTTCTATCTCACAAATCATATGCTAAGAAGCTCTTTAACACAATTATTTGTACACTTTAATATATATATTTTATACATAGCCAAAAACACAATTTTGCTAGCAATTTTAATTAAACTAAAACATATTCTCGAGCATCTTGTGTTCGTTGTATGCGCCGTACTCCACTCTGTTCTACTCCGCCAGCAACTTGGATACTTGCATTAATATATTGTTCATTAAGACTAAATTTTCTTGCCATGATTCTCAGAATAAATAATTATATTAATTTTTGACAATTGATACATTTCTCTCCCGATTTTTTTCTAAACGTTGTACATTCTCTCTCCCTCTCTCTCTCTCTCTCTCTCTCTCTCTGTATATAAGTTAATATAAAAAGTATACGCGTTTTTTATAACTAGATTGTGTTGGTGCACATATATTGCGCAATACTAATCCGATTGTGTCAAACGACTACGCATTTGAAAGGTGTCATGTCAGGCTACATTTTTTGTGAAGACAGCTGTGTAATTCGTTGCTCGTGTTAAAAGTTACAATGCCTTGAAAATGAGTGAATTATTTGAAGAAATAGGCTGTGAGACTTTTCTTATATAATTTATATAAAAAGTAATATTATATAAAAAGTAAAACCGCTATAAAAGTATGCCGATAATTTTGTACTTTTTATATCACCCAATATCGGCATCGGCGTGAGCGCCCTTTTATTAATTTGTCTTTCCGATTTCTTAAAGTGTTCTTGAATGTTTTTGATTTATTTTTATTTTATTTTATTTAATTTAATTAATTTTTTTTTTTTTGCCAATCAATTTGGTACTGTACCGTTATATAAATTTAAAAAAGTAAACGAACTAAATTGCTTGAAAATTACGTGCAGCAGAGGGAAAAAAACGCTCTGCGCTCTCTAACCAATTTTTTTTAAGTGCAAACGCCTGCAAATTTGCCTATTCTTGGGGGGCGTTGGGAAGAATGTCGTTTAATGCGAGTACATTCATTGTTAATTGGCTGACTTAACTTGTTGCTTGTCTTCGTTACTCGTAATTCGAAATCGTTAGTGATGAGATTGCAAGAGGACCGAGGGCCGAACCGTTAGAACGTGTATCTGAGACGATGTCGTTTGGAAAAATCTGAACAGAAACAGGTCAGCTACAGTCATATGATAAATCGACACAGAGACGACGCAGAAAGTAAACAAATTAGCAGAGTCGAGCATCGAGCATCGAGTCGAGCAGCAACGAAAACAAAACGAAATTAGCTCAATTAAATTGTAACTGCGGTAAGAGAGGACGTTGGGGAAGCGCATACGAGGAGCAGTAGCGTTGCATATGGAGGGAGCATTATAAATAACTTCATTAAAAGTCGAATGCGTAAGAAAGCAAGAAACTGGAATAATTTTCGAGCACAACTCGACTTGATTTCAGCTGGTAGCAGCTCGTTTGCGGCAACGGCTTTGAATTTGGCTATTGCGGCTTTGGGTTTGGTTTGGGCATATGCGTGGGGCTGGGGTCTTATGTTAGCCAGCGTACAAGCATTTAGGCCGGATATGCCGTTCAAAGCAAATTCAAACTGTAATTGCAATTGAAATTGTACGAGCATCTTCAAGTGTTTGCAGTGAAGTTTCTTTCGGCTTCTACATACATATTATATCTGCTTACCCTGTATTTGTGGCGCATTTGGCTTGTAGCAATCCGAGTTTATTGTACTATTCGACGATGAGTAATTGCTGCTTAATTGCGTCGTGTTCAGTGCTGCCGCCGATGCTGTGCTCGAGCCCGTGCCCGTAGTGGCGGCTACCGCTTTCGCTGAACGTCGCAGCGTCTCCATTTCGTGGAACTTTGAGAAGCCATCGATGAACGGTCGGGGACCCAGTGTAAGAGCGCGCAATGGATGACCGCCGGTAGGACCTGGAAATACGTGTAAGCCAAAAACAAGAAAATTAATGCATTTCATATAATATAATATGACAATAGACACGGCAAAAAAGTGTTATAAATAAATAAATAAACAGATAAATATGGTGAAAAAGTGAAAAGTGCACGCGTAAAGCCGCATCGTGCCGCCATTTTGTGCACTATGCACGCATGCCTGCACGCACGCATGCGCAGCAAATACGAGCAAAGCATTAACAAAAAAACAATATTAATAAAAAATAATACAAAATATGAACAGTTAGTTACGCTGCACCGGTGGTCGTACAAATGTCTGTAATTAATGCAGTTTCAAGGTGAACAAGTGAAGACATAAAACTGCAATGAATTAATATTTCGTCCCGATAGTGGCAGCAACTCGTCGTAGCTCGTAACGCCGAACACAAAGGCAAAAGAGCAGCCCAGCCGCGTTTCGTAGTGGTGGCAATGCGTGAAAAAAAGGTTTTCTGGAAAACCGCAAAACATTTTCAATGCGATTTTTTTGTGGCCGTCGTCAAGTCGCCGGACGACGCAAGCAACGTACGGTCAGATGGTAACGGACGTGTGTGTGTGTGTGTGTGTGTGTGTGTGTGTGTGTGTAGGCAGGCACCGTTCAGTTCAATGTATGGTCGTTGCAAGTGCTTTAGATGTATACAGTTAGTGTGTACTGTTCTTGTGGAACATCTACCGTTCAGCTCATTCTGTCAACGACAACAAAATGGCGATGCTTGCCTCGTCTCGCCACACCACGCCTTGCCTTGCCTTGTCTTGCCTTGTCATCCGATCCTGAGCGCTTCCGCCGAACACAATCAACCGCTTCGGACAACAATCTAATATATGATATAATATTTTGACATGTTTCCGCTCTCGCTCATCAAATATTTGCTTCCCCTTTCCTTGGCCTTAATGTGTATGGCCGGCCGCCTTTAAGGGGATTAACTACAATTCGTCGCTTGCACTTTTTGTCTCACATTTAATTCTTTTGTATTTTTCTCTTTGTTGTTTGCTTCATTATTTTTTTTTTAAATATTTATTATAATAATAATTTTTTTTTTTCCCGTAATCCTCTTGCGTAAATGCTGCAATAATTAGGCGATTGTCTCATGCGGTTTCATCTAAATGAGTGCGAGTAGTTGCATTTCACAACATTGCCTTTAACCACATGTTTGTACGACTTACTGTCTCGCGCCCTGTTCGCCCGTCCGTCCGTCCGTCTGTACCTGCCTATGTTTGTGTCTCGGTTCAAATTAAGGCGAGCATGCACAGCGTGACAGCACAACTCAAAGCACAGCGCAAAGTGCTCCGCATCCAACTCGGCCTCAGCCTCCTACTGCAGCATACGAATACTCGCACCATTCCAGCCATTCCTGGGCTCTTCTCTTTGTGTGGCCGCACTTATGGGTGAAATTGTGCAACAAAGAAGTTGACTTACGAGTAAACGAGCGTGCCACTTCTTAGAGCGCGGCTTTGTACGGATTAGCCGCTTTGTGCACAACACTCACTAAGCCCTTTCAAGTGTGGGCGTGTCATTTGTATGCGCTCTATTATGTTGCTACAGAACTATTGTGCTAACGTCAGAAATGTGTTGTCTACAAATTTAATGAAGAGTGCGAAATTGTCTAAACAGATCGCCACTCATACCCTTATGACGTTTTATAATAACACATATGATACTCGTAAGGTGCTCATATAGGATTATACTCGTAGAACGCTAACAAACGTTGCTAAATTCATTACATAGAATATATGTTTCTTGAGAAGAATGTTGTGGCTTGGGAGCACGGTTCTGCAGCGAGTAGCTTAGCTTGTGAATATACTCAAATATTCATGTAAGCTTCACGAATCAAATTATGCTCGCTCCAACTAAAAATGGCAGTGAGTGTGCTTAGCACTCGCACTCACGAGCTTTTGATGTGAAACATATTCAGTATGTGACTGAATGAATAAATATGTATATATATAAATATGTATAAAAAAAGGGCGTGTGTAGCTGTGTCGCTGACACGGTCTTTTTACGTGAATACGTCTACGAATAACGGCTAATATTTACTGTGTGCGTATAATGCTTACATACATATCTAGTTATATATGCCATAATTGATTATGCTCAGACATGAAGTATACGAAATAATCAACAACAATGGCACGCAACACAGAAAACAACAACAACAACAACAGCAATTTTTGCATTGAAATTCATTGAACAACGAAATCAAACGACTTCTCTTTCAGTAACAACACATGCGCTTGTCGTTGTTGTTTTGATAGAGTATCATTTTTGTTTTCGTTACTCTGCTTCCATCAAACGATTGCGCTCTCAGCATAAATTACTTCTTGCACTTCGGCTCAATGCTCGTATGCTACACGTGAAAGGATGACGCGGTGATGCGATGACGCGGTGACGGTGAATTTCACTCTACCGAAACCAAAGATGTTTCACAACACAAGTGTTTTTCTTCACACTCATAAGCTTGCTTGTCAAATTTTGATCATGAGCAGCTCGTACACTCACTTACTGCTTCAAATTGCCTTATGACTCATTAGTATATACGAATGTTAAGCTGAATCATTATTCAATGTGATCTGCTTTAAAATGGACACGATTAAGTAGCAAGTAGCTCGTAAGACAATGCCATATGCATTTATATATCTCTCTCTCTTTCTCTCTCTATCTCTCTCTTTCACAAAAAACAACACAAACGTTGTGCATGTGTACTAAAATGTTGTTGCATCTTTTCAGAGCAAGTGGCTCGCGACTCAACGAGCCTATTCGCTTATTCATGAACTATTGAGATTTTTTGTTTTTTGTGTTTAGTGTTAGACAAAAAGCTGTGCATAGCTGGCTCGGCTGGCTCGGCTGGCTTCACACTCAATTTTTGTGAACAGCTCACGAGCTCGTTTTTCCGATTCATTGCAGAAGTTTGCTTTGGAGTATTGAAAAATCTGCGTATGAAAAATCTAACGGTGTCAACTCATTGGATATACAACCATATGTGATATTTTTATAGGAAAGTGTCTACTTTAAATTTGATTTCAGAGTGAAAGATTTCAGAAGCTGCATCTCCTTAATACGAGCACAAAATATAGTGCAGAGAGGCGATACTTAGTGGAGGAGTTGACACTGAGTAGATTGTACCCGCCACGTAATGAATGCAGCGTCGTACGAGTAAGCTGGCCGGCAAGCGATGCATATGAAGTACTCTCTCGAGGTACAACGGAGCAAGGTGACCAAAGCAAATCAAAAATGATAAAGGACTGCAAGGAAGAATACGAGTACATGAACAGGCTTAATTTCTGTGCTCCACATGACTGGCTGGCCAAAGTGTGTATCAAAGTTCTAGCGAACTAAGCTTCTACACTAATCACTGGGCGGTAATATGAGTTTCTGAGAGAACACATTGTAGCGCTGTCGTACGTCAATGAACTCCACTGTAGTTGCAGTAGCAGTTCAGCAAAAGGATTCCTGCGTTTTAGTGCAGTTCATTAACACTAAATCAAGCTTATGCAGCAACAAAGTGCTAATTGCATCATTTAACGGTGGCAAAATTGAAAAGAAAAAAAGGGAAAAAAGAAGAAGAAAAATATAAAAACATTCATTTAAAATATTGCAGGGCTTTGAGCTTTGAGTGGCAAATTAAAAATAAAATAAAAAATTAAAAAAAAAAAATTTTAAAAAAACTTACTTGTCTTGGAGCGCGGCTCCCGTGGTCCATCGACGGTGACTTTAATAGCTTTGGCGTAGGTAGCCACCTGCGGCGGGCTCGTTGCAACGGTAATTGTCAGCGTAAAGCTCTTCCCTATAAGAATAAGAATAACGTGAGACGGTGAGAGTGAATGTCTGTCTGTTTGTCTGTCTGAATGAATGATTGATTGAATGCATGAATGGGCGTGTTGAATGGGTGCGTGCTCAGCTCAGCTCAGCTCAGCTCAGCTAAGCTCAACTCAGCTGAGCAATCGTAAAAATAAAATTGATTTAACGATGTTGGTCGTCCATGCAAGGAGCATAACCCCAAATGCGAATTAATTTAAAATGATCGTAAGAAGCGCCATTAATGTCAGCGGTGCCTGCTCGATGTCCACGAAGGTGTTGACGTATGGTAGATCGGCTCTACTCTCCTCTAGCTGATTTTGTCTGAAGCGTTCTAACTACACATGCACAAGGTGTGATCCTAAATTTACCGAGTCTACCGAGTTTACCGAGTTTAAAATAAAATTTAGTATTTGCTCGTTGTGCCATAATGTTTTTACGAGGTAAGCACAAAAACTGTCACACGCTTTCTAACACTGCCAACGCTTAATAGTGGGCGCTACGTGTTCTTTAATTATAATAAACTTCAGCTATTTTTAGAGCACACAGCTTATATGGTATTTGTAAAGCAATGAATCTATGCTCTTAGCCAGTTAAACAGCGTAGATGCACAGCAGCTGAGTATTGTACTTTGGTGTCCTGTTTTGTATCGTTGGCCGGCATGCTTTTGACAGTCGTTTGAGTGAACATTCGAGAACATCGCTAAACATCGA
Source organism: Cacoxenus indagator (assembly GCA_035041755.1). Classification (NCBI taxonomy): domain Eukaryota; kingdom Metazoa; phylum Arthropoda; class Insecta; order Diptera; family Drosophilidae; genus Cacoxenus; species Cacoxenus indagator. Next base: position 94,761 of record JAWNKX010000220.1, on the reverse strand, counting down.
CAGAACATTCATTTATGACTATTTGCAGATAATAAAACCGCAAAACCGTTTTGTACACCAAAGCGAGACATTAAAATTTACGAGGATACCGCGTAGCGCGACAAATGTGTTGTGCACGCCAATCGGTATGTGCATCCGTGGGTTGTACAAATATTAGCGACGTGAAGGACTTCAAAGTTCATTTCAACTGAAAAGCACACACACACACACACACACACCGAAACATTTTTAAAAATTGCCAAAATACATATGTACTCGTATGTATGACTTCATGTCATTTCAATTGTATCTGCGCCAAGCCAAGCCCCTGTTTACGGTTTGCATAACGCATCTGCAACAGTGTCAGTGGCAAAACGGACTCGGCAGCCTGACATACACACACACACACACACACACGGACAGCTACGTTTGTGGCTTTTTGTACGTCTGACTTTGTTTTTTGCCAGTGCGTTTGTCGCTCCATAAATGAAGTGTATTAAAACCTGACGGCGGCAGTGGAGCCGAGCCGCCTCTACAATTGTTACTCTGACTGACTTTCTGATGTCAACTTTTGCGTAGAAAAATAATGCGACAAGAAAATAATTTACTATAATAGAAATGAGCACCAAAAAGCCAAACGAACCAAACGAAAAAAACACAAAAAAAAGCAAATTGAAACAAAAAATAAATAAATCGAAATCTACAACAACAACAACAACAACAACAGGAATAAAGTTTGTTTCCGTTTGCTGCTTTGTTGTTTGGTTTTGGTTGCTTCGCTTCGGTTCGGTTCGGCACGGTTTGGTTTGGTTTGGTTTGGTTTGGTTATCGGATGATGAGTCCATAGACCAGGTTGACCGCAAAACCTCAGCCACACAGGGTGCACAAACGAATACGACGCTCACACTTGTGTACAGTTGCAGTTGCATGCGAGTACACTTGCAAAAATCGAATGCGTAGCTTACACGTATAACGGTAAAGTGCTATAATGGTCGAATGAATAAGTTAGTGAAAAGCGAGAGTGACAGCGCGAAAGAGTGAGAGAGATGAAGAGTTACAAATAGCATAGGCGACGAGAAAAGTAGCTAATGCGCACAGTGTGTTTTTTTATATATATATTTTTTTTTTTTAGTAATTTTAGATACTAAAATCACCATTTTAATCCAATGAAAAAGGACAACAACAAGGGTATTTGCCTAATTTTCAGCTACAGACTAAAAGCCAGCTGCCATTAAAATTATGAAAGCAGAGTTAAAAATAAACTAAATGGCGCCCAGTGTAAATTTGTCATTAGCTCAACCTGATGATCCTGGTGAGGTCATTAGAACAAATTTGGTAAATTATTGTATTGTCAGCAGAACCAAAGTTGTGTACCAAATTTCAGATCAATCGGTCAACAGGAAGTAGGCAAAATTTCAATTACAGGATTTGAGCCAAACAGCGCTGAGTTAAATAAAAGCGCTTAGTAAATGGTAGTTGAGACGAAACCTCACTCAGACATTTAAAAAGAAGGCAACTAGGAAATACTATAGCTAATCTAATACTACGAAGACTAAAATTAGAAATGCAAGCAAACTAACAGACTTGTTAGGAGCTGAGATAGGATAAACGCTTAGACAAGACACGCAATGGATCATGCTGCAGATATCTCGTTTCACGGAAACCCACAAATAACGGGCAATAACCTCTTCTAGCCCGAGAAGGTACATTAAAATGTATGCTACTAAGCAGAAAAGCGGAATAGATACTGCCAACAATTAAATGATGCAAAAACATTACATCGGGAGTCGTTCTTCGACTGGTCAATGTAGCTAGTTGGTTAAGCTTTAGGCGCCAACGTTATAATGGAACGTGCATGTTAGGATCCCAATGTGCACAGTAACAGCAACAGTAGTGTTGCGATAAATAAACTCGAGATCTATCAATTCTGTGGCACATTCTAGAGTGTGACCCTTACTAAGGTAATTGTTTACAATTAGATTTTAAACGGTAGAAGCACATGAACTTACATTAGTCACAATCAAGTGTATGGAGTTCATGTAGCACCATTGAGATAAGAAGTCGAGATCATCCTGACGAAACATTAATTGGACGAGGAATATAATGGACACGCAAAGTTTCACAACGTCAGCATGCATCAAAAGGTGAGAGTACTATATGGCAGCCGACAAATCGTTTATAAAAATATTATAATAAATAATAGTGGAGCAAGGTGTCTGGTCTGACCCGAGCGCACAACGGAAGTTACACAAATGTTTCATGGATATGGCCGTGTCAAAGATAACTCTTTGAGTTCTAGATGTTAAGTAAGAGTTAATCCAACTTTTAATCAGTGTTGAGTTTAATACAAAAGCCATGCAATTTATGTATGAGTAAGGAATGGCAAACGCTGTCAAACGCTTGGCTGAAGTCAGTGAGAATAACATCCTAAGATTGATCAAAGCAGTGACTTGTAATAAATTGATCGTGGTCGACCATTTTTTGATAAACTTGACCCCTACATTGAGAGGGCTTCAAATAAAAATTCCATCAAGAAATGAAAAACTATGCCACATATTCTTATTTATTTCTAACTGCAAAAATGCTATGCTAAGCGTAGCTATCAACCAGCGTTCATAGGATCTAACTTAAGGAGTGCCTTGTTCTTAGTCATGTGCAGCCATCAGGGCGTCCAAAGAAGTTCAAAGAACTTTCTAAGCGCAACGCTGGGGCACTTGCCAGTCTAGCTTTATAGAAAACACTGGAAATATGTTTGTTTGTTTGTTTGTTTGTCCGTTATGGACGCCGAAACCGCTGTACCGATTTTGATGAACTTTTCAGGGTATCTCTATAATAGGCTTTAGATGGTTACTGTGAATATTCAATTTTCAGATGCTTCTGAAACTGTACAGATATAAATAAAACACAAAAACCAAGCCGCATCTGAGAAAATAGCAGCAGTAGACAGAACGCTGAAGGCAGCAAAGCGTCGGGTACCCTGCTAGTATTAGAACAAAGTCAACTCGCAATTTCAGTATGCTCTTCCAGAATTTAGAATTTAGCACTTATCTTGGTATCACTCGAACAAACTATTAGTAACAAAACTGTAATAAAAAGGTTGGGGTAGATAGCAAATATTTTCCTGGTTAATGACTGTATCATTTATACGAGTACCAGTCTCGTAGCACTTTGAGCTGGCTTTCGGTTTATATTTCGAACATCTATCACTATGAAGAGTATGCCTTAGGGTATTAGAAATTAGCGTAGAAAAAGGTTGACTACAACAACATCAAATGAAATCGTTTATGTGTTGTAATGCGTAATTGAGTTACCATGAAAGCGCGCCATTTGTTAAACAATTTCATGAAACAATTGTGGCTCATTTAATTTATTATATGGTACACACACACGCACAGTCGAAGCATAACAGAAAGCATTAAGAAAAAATGTAACGCACAAAAAGCTTCAGTACATAAATGAGAGCACTTCAAATCAAGTCGGAGTAGTGAATTAACAACAAAGAAGATACATATATGCCTAATAACACTAGCCCCCATCCTGACGTCTCAGGCTTGCGCCTGCTTGCGTTTCAAAGTTGAATTTATAGAATTAAGCAAAATTAATCATTTCGAAATGGAGCGCGAGCGAGCCATTGAAGCAGGCAGCCATGGGCGGCAGCTAATTTTTGTATGGAAAAAGAAATTTGTTCAGAGAAGCAGATGAAGAGGAAAGACTGAAAGATTGAAAGAATTAGAAAAAGAAAAAGACGAAGACAGAATGCGAAGAATTTATCATAAATACACAAAGCCAAGCAATTGGAGTACAACAGTTGATGAGCATTACGAGGGGAGGGTGTGTGTGTGTGCAGTATGAATTCGTAGAGTTGGCTCAGCTAAAACTGAGAAATAGCACTAAATGTGAACGAAGTGTGTTTGCTTCATTTTCTTGGTTGAGTTAAACAAAACCAAAAAAATAAAAATAAATAAAATAAAACATTTGAAAAAGATTTGAAAAAACATTTTGAAAAGACAAACGAATAAAACAAATAAAAATGAATTTTTTCTTTTCTTGTTTTTGCGTTTGCGTGCATGAGCGTGCGCTCGAATCCTAATGACAAAATGACCAGGGTACAGAGCTGAAAATATCTTAGCTCTGAATGCATTAGAAATGGAAACGCAAAGTCATACATCGTTGCGTAGAGTGTAGAGGGCGCATGAAGAGGAACAACAGCAAGCACTCGAAGATAGTTAATAAACGAAATTAGTCATCAAGTGCTCTTGAACAATAGAATAATCTACAAGCTGACAGACAGATAGACAGACAGACAGACAGACAGACAATAACAACAAGAGTGGCGATAATTTGTAATGAAGAAGTCTAAGGCTGGTGAAATAGTTAAGCAGATAAATCAAATCGAGCGCGTGTAAGACCCAACAGCTAACAGCAGATAAAGCGAGTGAACAGTAAACGAGTGTATCTCTCAGATACAATCCAGTATACATATGTATGTGTGTACATATCTGTAGCTGAGTCGCGCCCTTGCGCACAGCGTAAATGTTGACACACACACACACACACACACGCACACGCACCGCCACAAGGATGGCACATTAGGGTTGCCGCGTTCGAGCTTTTTAGCTTAGCTCAACTTCAGCTACTCTGCTGCTCGCTAGCCTTGCGCGCCTTATGATTATTTATGGGAAAGTTTCTTTTTTTTTCTTGCTTTTGTTTGAAAAAGTCATATTTTTCCTTGTTGTTGTTGTTGTTGTTGTTGTTCAATTTACTGTTGGCTTTGTTTTTTTTTTTATATTTTAAATTCTTCTTTTTTCTTCTTTTCTTTTGGGTTCGCTGTCGAAAGGCGCTTATTGATGACGCGTGTCATTCATTTGCGGTGCTCGACAAAGTCGTTCCACCAATCATAAAATCAACCCATTCAAAATTTCAACCAAATCAAAGCAACAACAACAACAACAATAACAACAATACATACAACAATGTTGTGTTAATAGGCTCTAATCTAGTAAAACGGTAGACTTTTTCTTTGGCCACTCCTCCCGTCATCACAACAAAGTCGACTAAAAATTCTTCCACTAATGAAGTCTTTGATGGTATTATTAACATCATTATCAGCATCAGCATCAGCATCGTTATCATCATAGTCAACATCATCGTTTGATACTCCAAACCATTCGCATAGCATCCTGTTGCTTTTCGCTTATTCGCCAGCACAGTTCAGCACTACTTAATTCGCATAGAAAGTTTTAAGGCTTAAAGCTACGAAAGGATTTCTTAGCGAATACTTGAAAGACAAGCATGCAGACCAAATTTTAGGATGCAATTCGTTCGAGGTTAATATATCTATATATATATATATATGTAAATCACTTGCCACGATGTTCGGCCGAGCGTATCTCCGTAACCACGCAGCCGATTTCAATGAAATTTTTGGAATATGTATGGATTGGTCCCCAATTCGAGATAGGGTACTTTTAAACATAAAAAGAAACAACATCATATCTGCTGTTGTTCTATACACAAATTTGTCTGATTGGATCCGGAATCCATAACAGTATAATTTTGGACACACTATGTGACGCTGTTGTTGCGGTCTAGACATGTTTTTATTTTGAGAACAAATTTAAAAGAAAATTTTTTTTTGTTTTTGTTTGTTTCATTATTAGTTTGCCGTTTTTCTATTTATTTCCATTTAATTGTGCTGTGTCAAATTTTGTTTAATATGGCGCAAAAACTGCGTATCCACTAGCATTATATAACATTTGATTAGGTTACACAGATGATTCTATAGTTTTGTAGTTCCAAAAACTTAAACAAAGTTAGTTCTCATCGCTGCCGGATAACTGAAATCGGCATCTCGGTAATCTATATATTGGATGATTGGAATAAGTAATTTTTGGTTGGCCAATTTCTGGTCGCTTGTCCTTGATTGCTTTGTTCGAGAGGACCAAATTAACCGTTTCATCGGCTGACCAGAGCGAAGTGCAACTTTGACAACAAAATTGCCGGCACGGTGTCAAGCAAACCACGCCTGGATCTGGCGTACACGCACAGCACTGTAAACCATCGTAAATCGCACAATCAGATAATTCACTAATTTTCGCTTTCATATATGGTAACCATTTACACGAGCGGCGTATTACAGAACTGGCTTCACAAAAAATGTAGCCTGAAATCGATTAGTGGATTAGTGTTGCACAATATATGGGTGTCAACACCACACAGTGATTAAAAACGTGGCTACTCATACATAATACATATGTGTTGATGTATGTATGTACGTTACTTTTAGGCTCCTTAACCGCTGTACCGCTGTTTTTGATGAAATTGTCAGGGCAACTGTAGAATAGTCTGAAGAGTAATCGAAATGACCGGAATGAACTTCATTGTTACTTGAACGAACTTAATTGGTACACACTTAAAACAACCCTGGCATAAAGCACAATGCCTAAGTTCCAGTGTTTACGTTTTAGATCTGTACTAGGAGGGGCGCCGGCGTAGCTCGGGAAGTGGCGTAGCATGAAGATGTATACGGCAAGTGAAAACTTCATTAGTTGCGTTAAACGATTTTTGCTAAGGCAAAACGTTTCATAGTCTGTGGTTACTTTTATATATATATATAAATGAACATACATACAAACTTTCTTGTCGTAATTTGATCTTTCCTCTCGTCCATTCTTATTCGATTTGACGCCATACTTTCCATTTCGATTGGATGCAATTTCCCGACTTTCGCGTTATACTAGAGCATTAAAACTTAGCCACAAACATTCTCCATGATGACATCCGCATGTGTACCAATTTTCAGGGCGTTCGGTCAAACGGTGTCGAAGTCTAAAGGCTTCAAACAGACAGACAGACAGACAAACATCCACAGATAGATAGATTAAGACGCTAAAGTGGTCGATGGGATAATGATGACAGAATCATTGAATGGTGTTACTATTATAGTAAAATGTAGAGCGGGATTCCTGCGACGAGTGTAGTGTAATGAAGGTTAGCTCCACTTCGAGTGCACGGAGAAAAAGTTGTACGAGTACATTGAAGAAGATAAAAAATAATGATGACCATTTGCAGGTGGAAATCAGTGAAGAATGACATTTGCAATGAAAAACAGCGATACCACTCAGAGTGCAATCCACCAACAACTGACACCCGTTCTTCGAAAGACCCAGCCACGCATTGACTTGCGCTGGCCGCGCCCACGCTGGTTGTAACCTCACCTCACCACGTCCCGTCAGACGACAGTGCCACACATTGTCCGGCCTAGGCTCGCGAACTGCTTTGTCATCTAATCAGAAATCGCCGCGTGCAGTCCGACATTTTTATTTATTATTTATTCATGCTCTCCATTCTGGTACGTTACGCATAACCGGGTCCGTGTTTAAATTGTCGTTGCTGTTGTTGTTGGTGTATCTCGTTTCGAGCTTTTTCAATTATTTCCATACGTTCAGCGGATGAAAGCTGCAGTTGACAATTTGAACTCGGCGTTTGTGTCATTAGCGTGTCAACATTATTGGACGGCCGCCTTGAGCAGGAGTTTGGGGCAGTGCACACCACTTGGGGGTCTTGAGGCATGTCACAGATGCTGATGACTTGGTTAGGCATGGCACGTTGGAGATTGTTTGCAGAATAAAATCTCAACTTTTAGAATCTCGGGAAGCCCGAAAAATTAAAAATAAAAATAAAAGACGGCGTAGTTTACGCCAAGATGTAAACGTCGAAGGTCATCATGCGGGCCCTACTTCTGAGTGGCTTAGGGGCACGCGTCGTCAGATCAGGTTGGATCGCTTGTTGGTTCGTTGACTCTTTACGCAACAGTTGCAGCTAATTAGGCCAACTGTTCTATGTTAGAGGGTTGCTGAGCATTGTTGGCAGATACTATGCCTGGGCACGCCAGGGGGCGCTGCACTAATTATGGGTTCAACGCAAAAATGAATGTAAACCCAAAGGCCGACGACGTTAAGGAGTTGCGTTCAGTTGGGTAGTTCAGTATGCCAGTAGAATTGCACATTAATGCTTTGAAATCGATTATTGAATTGACGATAAGGACGACGATGACGACGACGACGACGACGACGACGATGATGGCGAAGACGGAAGGAGCAAACGACGATAGGATGCAAAAGCGAAAGGCGGAAAAGTGAGATTGCGTGCCAAATAATGCAAAAGGACTGGGCGCCCCGAACTTGAAGTAGAGAACATGAGCGATCAGTTTGGCTGCTTATGAAATTAGCTGCCGTAAATGGACACGACAACACTTTGAACTGTGGCCGCAGACCAGAAGAGAAAAGCAGAACGGCACTGTCAGTTGGCGTCGCCGTTGCTTGCCATCGTCGTCGACATCGTCATCGTCATCGTCAACGTCGTGTGGTGGCACGGAATTCGGGAAGCGTTGAACTGCAACTAAGCCGAGTCGAACGTGCAACGCGCACGCACTCGCAACCTGATAAAAGTCAGCATTGCATGCTGACCCCGGGCCAAATGGCGACGCGGCGCAGTACAGAACCGAACAGAACCAAACAGAACCAAACAGAACAGCAGAGACCAGGACTCCAGAACAGAGTATGTCTGTGCCTGCGTCTGACTAATGTGACGACTTCTGTGAGCAAACTTGCACGACATTTTAGCAACTAACCAATGGACCATGTGGTCAGGTTCTGGACGACGGAATGTTCGGTCGGTCGGTGCTCAGATCAGTGACTCAGTGACTCAATGACTCAATGACTCAATGACTCAATGATCAATTGAGTTGCCGCTAAGCCTACTGGCTTACTGTTTATTACTGATTAATGATTACTGGTACTCACCTCGGCCGCTGCGTCCCACAAAACGGAGATCATTGAATTTGGCCACTTGATTCTTCATTTGCGCCGTGCAGTTGCGCAATTCGGCGCAGTAGTTCTCATCGTTTCCAGCACGTATGGTAACATAGGTGCCATCGCCGACATCGACAAGCGCAACGACCTTAAAGGCCAGCGGTAGCGTCTTATTCGAACGCCAGTGCGAGGGTAGAGCTGAGCACAGAAAGTACGGATTGCTGGTGCGAACTGTGAAGATAATGAAGATGAAGAAAAAAAGGAAACAAACAAAGAAGAGGAAGAGAAATCACATATTAATCCACAGTTACAATTATTATTATTATTATATATTTATTTATTTTTTGTACAATATTCATTTAACAAAATCTCTCAGACAGTTTCTTGGTTGACTTATTGACAAATCAGCGCCGTCAGCCGCGTTCATACTTAATTGCGTGTATTATTGTTTGCCAGCAGTCGCCACCGCCATTCAACTTCATCAGGAAGGACATCATTCAATATGCACGTGATTATACAATATTAAACAATAAAACCTTGTGACGGCGGATTTCTTTTTATAAAAACTTGCTCGCTCCTCTAGTTAGCACCGGGTCTACATATGCCTATTAATTAAATTTTTTTTTTTTTAAGTTTTTTAATAACCCAGACTTGTGGTGGTTACATAAATCGACGGGTTTTTTTGTCTGATATTCTGATGTTAATTGTTGAATTAATTTAAGAGTAAAACTTGATTGAACAGCGTTGCCAACATTGGACACGAAAAAGGTTCTGTTCGCTGTTCTGCACGCTGGCAATTTGCGCCAGCGCAGTATGGCAGCAATATGGGTATTAATGGAATACCGATGTAAAAAATTTGAAAATATAACATACTAGCTAGAGCCGGGCCGGGCCTCAAACGTTGTTTGCCACCGAAGAATTGTTAATATTGATAGGTAACAATTAAAAATCTTCATAATTTTTATATTTTACGATTTTATTCATAGACTAGCGTAGCCCACCAGACGTTGTTCTGCTCTACCCGGTCTTAGCGAAGCAAATAAAAATGCAATAAACGTACAAAAATCAAGTATTTCAAAGGCAAAAATCAGCGAGAAATTTTCTTTATTGAGGCTATGTATGGGTTGATTATCTTCAGCTAAGCACCTAGTGTTATACGATATTTTTCGTTCTCTTCGTTTTCATCAGGCGCAAGAACAAGTAAAGCGGTTTGTGAGTTAAAGTGTGAGTGTTTTTATTATTATTTTTCGTTGACACGCTTGCGATTTCGAATTTCAACGCCAAACTGATGAAATTATATCGACTTCAATTAAAGAAATTTCATAGAATTTCTTGACTTTAACGGCTTACTAATGCACTAAACTTCACAGGATTAGGCGGCAGGCTATTCTAGAGTTTCCCTGAAAATTTCATCGAAATCGGTATAGCGGTTTCGGCGTCTATGACGGACATACATAAAGGCAGGCAAACATACTTAGATTAGGTTATAAAACCTTTTGCATTTAAAACTGTGTTGGTGCATGCTGCATGACAAAAAGGCATTATGCAACACTTACATTATGCAACACAAAACAGAACAGAGTGTTTGTACTTTGAAGCAGTTCAGGAGACTTTAAAATTTGAATGAGAAGTCTTTGCCTACTCTGTGTACGGTATCAGTGAGCTTTTTACATATACGTAAATCTGAGTAATCGAAATATAATTTTAAAAAACCCGATAAGACCTTTAACAGAAGCCAAGGTAAAAATTTGAGCTCTATAGCACTTATGGGTGCGGAGAACAAGCGTTTCTAAGAAATGCACAAACCATTTTATATACTAGTGTTCACCCAGAGCGACAACTCGCAACAATTAAGTGCCATTTATTTAAATATCGTAATATCTTTCCAAAGCGCCGAGTTGCTAACATGGCCCAAGCATGAGAGGAGTGTAATTCTAATGCGCCCACGTACATTTCTCGTTCTCTCTTACATGTGACATTGTGCAGTGTGGCTTGTGTGGTTTGTGTTGTGACCACTTTCAACTGTTACGCCCACAAAACCCAACTAATATACATTCTGCACAGCTGCAAACTACAAGCTGTCGCATGGTTAATTTAGTTAAGGCGTAAAATGATGATAAAGAAGAGAATGTCTTGGCCTATTAATATAACGCTATAGATAGCTAAATATAATAGTGTCTTTATATACACATTAGCTGCGTCGAATGGGTTCCCTCATATTGGCCCTAACTGCCTTTTTTTGTGTACAGGTGCACTTGGGCTCTTAATAATAACGTAGAGCCTATTCTCTTCGATATATTAGATTGTGATCGACAAATCATTGTTGTAAACAAGACTAAGCCTGCTTTGAGAGGTCGCCAATACAGGCTTTACTGTGTCACAAAACGCATGCCGCAAATCGTTATGTTCACCTTTTTGCATCCAAAGTACACAGCGCGTAGGCTTGCCTCTCCCTCATTTCTAATTTATTATTCTTTTTATCATTAATAGGTCCTTTTTTTCGGTTGTCGATGTCGCTGGTCAACTCAACTCAACACAAAAATTGTCATTTGAGCAATGATTTTGCATCAGTTCAAGTCTCCTGCTCCTGCTCCTGCTCCTGCTTACCGAGGAGAGCGTTGATGTCAATGTTGATCATAACACGATATCAATAACAATGATGAACTGAAATATTCGATTTCAATCTGTCTTCATTCTTAGCTTACTTCATCGAATTACGTCGAAGCCTTACAAGGCGTCTTTGGCGTGCGTTTTGTGTTTACTCGGTCGTCTTCAATTGCACTTCGCAGCCCGCGGCTAGGAAGACAGACAACCAAAGTTTCCGAGCGGGTTTCGCACGTCGTGGGGACTTTCTTGTTTGGATGGATAATTTTTTAGTGTGGCTCTGATAAATGAAACTGATCAAACGTGTTCTTGAAAGCTGCATCGAATTTCATCTGCGAGCCGGATTTGATCCTACCAGAATGCTACAGCACCAAAGCGAATAGTGTTGGTTACTACGAGTATGTGTGACATAGGAAACTTGGTGCAAATGCAATTTGAAAGGAAATGAAAGGACTATGAAAATATTCAGTTTAGCACAATAACTTGGCTATGCTGTAACTAACTTGACAGAGTTACCACTGTGCAACACAAATCTCAGTAAAGGTAAAGCTTCGTTCTTCATGAATAGGACAGTGTAGGGATTTGTGGACTGAACACCATCTAGCACTACATAATATACTATACCACCATATATTATACCATACATAGCATTCTCAACTAGTGACATGTCACATGATCAATAAACAATATGAAAAGTACTGCAACAGAATAGGAATCCAGCGCTGAGAAGTTGCTGTCTGAACGAACTCTCGGCTAGTTATGATGACTTCTGCAGTAGCTTTGGAAGCAGTGAAAGCGAGGGTCTGTACGATATAAGTCTATCTTAGCGAGATTAGCGAAGGGCAAGATGGCTCCAACAACAACGAATAACAACAATGAATCAGTAGCGGTATAGCCATTGCATTGGATAACTAGAAATATGAGTGTAATCTGGTAGTCTCATAGAAAGAGAGAGAGAGAGAGAGATAGGCAGACAGAGTGATAGATTGGATTGAGAGAATTTGCATAAGGATAATGAAATTTGTTAAATGTTTACTGACCTAATTCGCCTTGATATTCCTGTTGAGCCTCGAGTACGTAGCGTTCGGTCCACCAAAGCTCCTGATGCAAAGCATTATTATTGTTATTGTTATGGGAATTGCTATTGTTGTTATTATTCGAGTTTGAATTATTGCAATTACTACTGGTACTGTTGTTATTCGTACTATGGCCACTGTTGGCTGTGCCATTACTGGCGCCCCCCGTTGGCGAATTACTGCCCACACTGGCACTGCTCGACGGCATCACTTCGCACATAACAGACGCGTTCTTATAGTCCGTCGGGCTAGTCCAATCCGTTGGCGACACCGATGACGTGACCATGTTGACGCTCTGATGGCGTTGATGCCGCCGATGGTGAGCGCTGCCGAGTGCGACTGGAGCAATGGCGGCGGCTGTACTGGGTGCAATGGTGGCAACGTTCGCAACGTTCGCAACGGTGGCAACAACACTGGCGGTGGTACCCGTATAGGCTGCGGCTTGGTTTGTTGTTGTGCCACTCGGCAAATGCATTCGGCGTGTAGATTGGCGCGCCAACACGTTTGCTGTCCGTCGTCCAATCGAACGCTGCGTTGGTGTTATGTCAGCGTAAATTGTGTTGTTTGTTAGCCGGTGTTTGTCGTTTGATGTTGATAATGCTAAGCCTGGGCTGTCGTTGGTGGTTTTTTATTTAAATTTCTTATTTGATTTTCATCGAAACTCCCATAAATACCGCGTAATTTGCAAGTGGAGAATGTGCGCTGCACCGAATTCCGCACGCACATTGACAGCAGCTGGGCCTGCTCCGTTCTAGCGTCCGTGTTACACTTTGCTGTTGGAATTAGCCACCAATTGATTACTAAATAATTAATATTAATTATTTTAATTACGATACAAATTATTTCAAATTTGTCACTTTCGTTTTTATTTTTTTTTTTTAATTTTTATTTTATATTTTTTTTATTAATTTCTTATTTGATTTCCTCTTTATCGTTGCGTTTTGTGGTCTTTCAGCGCTCTCCTTTCGCGTCGCTCATGTCGCTAATCGGAATGCGTTTCGAACACTGTCATGCGTAAGTGCTCTCTTCCCCATCCGTTCCCACGCTGGCTGGAATGTTGTATGTTATCAGAAGCTGTTGATAGGCGCTCGGCGCTTTGTGCTGTCTATGGGAACAGATAAGGAGCAAAGTTGTCCGAATTGCCGAAGATGAGTGAGTCTATTCTTTGTCGCCTGCGTAGCTGCGCGGCTTCGAAACGTGAAGTGCCCGAAAGCATTCGCATTCGCGTACGCGTTCGCGTTCGCGTTCACGTTTGCGCGTTGGCGCGCGTTCGCTGTTGTGGGTGACTCAGCTGACTGATATTGAGGCTATTCCAGCTTCAACGGCATCGTCAGCATTCAATAACAATGAAGTCAACGCAAAGACAAGAACAACAACAACAACTACAACACGACGTCGGCAACGTTGTTGATGATGATGATGATGATGATGATGACGAAGATGACGACGACGACGATACAAAACAGCAAAAGTCAGTCGAAGTCGACTTCAGATTTTTAATGAGTTCGCAGAAAAATCACAACAAAAATCACACACAGAATAAAATCCAAAAAATAAATAATAAAAACAATGCGCAGACCGGTTAAAAATGTAGTTATACTTCGACCAACAAAAAAAAAATATAAATAAATAAACAAATCGCATACAATTTTTATAGAGCCCCTAAATTGCTGATACTGCCAGTCGCACTAGAATTGGGTTAAAAAAGTGGTGGCGCTTTTTCCAACTGTTTCACCAATTTTTTACGAGTTTTTTGTTTAAACGCAGGAGCACTTCTTTTGTTGTCCTTTGTTTTTTTTTTTTTTTTTGTCGAACAAAAATTGCACAAATTTCACAGCATTTTTCAAAGATCAACGATTTTAACAAATTTCGTTGCGCGTTTTTAGGCGCACTGCATGTTCTGTCTTAATGCTTTAATTACATTATTGTTAAGTTATTTTATTAAGTTAATTAAAAGAAATCCTTAACGCCATTCATAGAGTTCATTGTGGTTCCTGCGCCATAGGCAACAATAATAATAATTTAAAAAAAATAAACAACAAAAACAAGCGTTCATTCGCTCGCACACTCGTTCGCTCGCTTGTTCGGTCGTTCAAACAGGTGCGCTCGCGTATCTGACTGAATCGTTACTGATACCTAGCGTGGCCACCAACGGCGGTTTAACCCACAGAGCCAAGAGTCGAGCTCAAAAGCGAGAAACAATCAAACGGCAGCAACAACAACATGAAAAAAGATAACGTTTCACTGCGCTAGCAAATTCACACGACAGTGGCCGCATTATAGGCACAACCACAAGTGCAAATCAAGCAACACAAACAACAATAAAAACAACAACAGTAGTGCGTTGATAAGCCAACATCAATAATACTTTGAACTACATCGGCGCTCTCTCGCTCTCTCTGTCTCTCTCTCTTTGTGTTTTTAGCTCTCACTGGCTAAAAAGCTAACTCAGCTATTCAGCTCTTTATTTGGCAGGCTTAAAGCTACTGCTCATGGTCTTCCCTAAGTTACACGGCACTCACAATGCTCAAATGCAACTCTCTTTCTCACTTGTTATTCGCCTTACTAGCTCAGCCAGCATGCATGTTAGCCAATCATATTCGTTTGGCGTACCTTTCGCTCTGCACTTGCAATCGCTGAATAAGTGTTCTTGTGTTTTTGCTGTGTTTTGATTGGTTCGCTTGCTGTGCATTGTATGCTGGTTTTTTTCACCGCATTCGCAAGGCATCGTTTTATTGTATTAACCTCTTTGTCATTGTGTTCGTTTGTTTGTGTTTGCGGTACAGGCAGGTATACGCTATACAGGCGCTCGATTCGCTTGCCATTGGGTGGAGTCCCAGTCCCAGTCAGGCATTATTGACAGCATTTACGCGCGTGTGTGTGTGTGTGTGTAAATGCGTGTATGCGTGCATTTTTATGCGTATTGGCAACATACTCAACGCAACTGCTCCCTCTCTCGCTCCTTATGCTTTTGTACACTTCAACCGCAAGTGAGGTATACTTATTATGCTATGGAAATAAGCTAAATCAACAGCATGCAGCGCATTAAATGTTCATTGTTGCCTATGATGACAATTTCTTACAGCTTCTTTCTTGACTTTTTACTCACTCGTAGCTGGTTACACTTTTCCATCTATTATCATTTTCAAAGGCGACTTTTTATTAATGGATTTTGTAACATTTTATGCTGCAAGCCCTTTGCTGGTGCAAATTATGTCGCAAAGTTGTTGCTGCTCTGTTCAACGTAATGCCAATATGTCTCCGGGTGATGCCTCAAAATGCAATTTTTACTTTATTTTTTATAAGCTGTGATTCTTCTTCGTCTTCTTTTGCGGTTAATTATTTATGTCTATTCTGAAAGATTGGCTTAATAATTGACAGAATTCCGTATGCCCGACTGTGCTTAATAGTGCACGCCCTTATGAATGTGCAGTAGTAATATTTGTCGGTATTCCACTCGGTTTAGGCACTTTAGATTTAACATATTTTTCCAAAAGCTCCATCCGTTTACGAGGACGCTTGGTGATTGATTAAATACTTAATTTGGATATGAAATTACAGTGAAGTCCATGCAGTCTATCTCCATATAAGTGGGTAAAATTGGGTAAAAGCGTTTGTTTCCCTCTGCTGAACGTAATTTTCCACCTGTTTATTTGATTTTTTTTCAAATGTAGATAATTTCGATACTAAGTGGATAGACAAAAAAAAAAACATTCAAAAACAAGTTTGAAAGGGAAGGTGTATGCTCACGCATAAGCTGGCCATACACGACGAAAATGCTCGTCTAATTCACTCGTCAGCTTTATGTAGCGGCAAATATTTAATTATATTTCTGTTTATAAATCAGTACTCGCTTTGTATGTCATTGATTGTCAATATATATATATATATATATATATTTCTCATTGATCTTCCAGCGTTTGACTTTTTGGGTGCATTTCGTATTGTCCAGGTTTTTTGTTTTTTTTTTATTCGAATATTTGAACATTTCGACTTTACACAGTTTGAGCAGCACTGCCGCCAAACTCAACTCACGGCTTTGTGTTTTATTAATATCTGTACAGTTTGAGAGACATCGGAAAAATGAATTGGTCTTAATATTTAGCGAATTCAACGATTTTTTCGCAATAAAATTCACAGTGACCATCCGAAAACTATTCTAGAGGTTCTCTGAAAATTTGATCAAAATTGGTATAGCGGTTTCGGCGTTTATAACGGACAAACAAACAAACCCAGAAATATACTTCCATTTTTATATATGTATATAGATGTGATTGAATTTTCCGGCCTGCTTGCTGTGGAGCTATACATTCCAAGGATCTCATTATTTGGAAGCAGCAGTGACTTCTGTCATATGAAAATTGTTAGGGTAGAACTCTTAGCACTTCTATAATACTTCGTAACCTTCCAGGTACAGCATTTGTTTATGACAGTTCCATCCTTTTCGGCGTAGGTCTCTTACCCAAATTTGGAACCCCAGTACAACAGAGCTTTGCCGAATATGCGACTTCATTTAGAGAGAGGGACTGATAATCGAAATGGTATAAAGAGCGTAATATTCCGAAATATGTCCGCCAACGAAGAGACTAATATTAATATGTGCACACGATAAGCTAACGCCCGAAATCTAATAAAAACAAAAATAGTGTGTCACTCCTTTCCTCCAAAATGGAACACAACTCTGATAACTGTGGTGAATGGAAAAATGTAATCAAATTTTAAATTAGAAACCAATATTTTCACTACTGATAAGGACTGAGCTGTGGTCACTAACTTCTAAAAAAATAAAGAAATGTGGATAAAAATATGTTTTCTTTATATATATATATATATATATATATATATCTTTTGCTCACAAATTGCTTTAAGTTATTTAAGTTATCCGTAGACGACGTAGTTGGAATAGGTTGAAGTTGAGGCTGAGGAAACATTAGCACCAGCAACACTTGTGGGAACTCACTCGTCGTCGGCGGTGGCTGAATTGATAAAGCGCAACACATTTCACGCACGCCGAAACATGCTTGATGAAAAGTAAACAAAGCGAGTCAAAACTGAACCCAAACTGTACCGAGCCATGAGACACCAAATCGGCGAAATGTAAACGGTGCTGATGAATAAGACGGCTGAAATGAAAAAGAAAAAACAAAAATACTCGCAGTGGTACTCGATAAATGGGCGTTTGCTTTATCACAACTTAAAATAATAAAATAAAAAAGTAAAATAAAATAAAAACTGACCACCAACAACACCGTTGAAGCGCTTCTACTCCTAACGGAGGGCCCGCTCAGCGCTGCATTCGGCTGATGCCAGGCAGTTTGTGGGAACCGACGTTATCAGCAACGCTGGGATTTTGCAATTGAATATGAAATTCTGAATTATTCTAGATTAGTCAGTTTTTGAGCTCTGCGCGTTGCTGAGCATAAAACCGTTTCAAGGCCGGCCGCAGCGATTTTCCCACGGCCAACAATTTTGCTTTAAAACAAAGAATAATTTAAAGAAATCCAGCGCAGATAATATAAAAGGCGTGAAGTGGAAGAACCGAAAGAATTATTGAGTGAAGCATACAACTTCTTAATAACTTCAAAATGTTTTTAGACAAATCAAAAGTTGTTCCGGAAGCGTGCCCGTTCACCATGCACTCTAAGTTTTAAATTAACGGCTTATTGAGTTTTCGTACCAGCATACTATTAGCAATAGAACACTCCAGCTGTTGTCGTTAGTTGTACAGCCCTGGTTGCTAGATGTCGTTGTTTAATCGTCGAACAGCTGACGCACGCGGAATTTGCACACCGCTGCCTTTGGTTTCTTTGTTTTTCTTTTCGTTTGCATTGATTTGGTTTTGCGTGCATTGCTGGTTCCGCGCTTCATCCCTTCACGTAGTTTGTTTTAATTGAACTCAAGCACAAAAGTCGAAAATAATAAGGTAGAAATGCTACTAAAACTTAGAATAATTGGTCGATCGACGCCGTTGCTCATCGGGCATTCCAGCACAATGCAGCGGCGGCACAACACAGGTTCCCATCTCGGCGCCGCAAAATATGCGACCCCCGTAAAGCAACTCAGCCGCGATAACAAAACTGAGCATATCACAATCGGTGACGTAACACAACCATTGCGGACACCCGCCAACCCCGAACTGGTACCGCAGCAATACGGTAACGTTTATTCTGGTTCAAAGTCCACTTATACATCTGTTTGTACATCTGTACGCTAAATGTAATACACACTTTTAGTGCAATACACGTCTGACGGCATGTTGCAGCTGACACAGTCAGCTTTGCATCACCTGCGCTGGATGCTGCAGAAGGATGCGCTTCAGCAGGACATGTTTCTGCTCGGCCAACCGGGTCCGCTACGTCGACAGCTAACCATGCAATTTCTCGAGCTGACGCAACGCGAATTGGAGTACATCGCTCTCAGCCGCGATACCACGGAGAGTGACTTGAAGCAGCGCCGTGAGATTAAGAACAAAGCAGCTGTGTACCTGGACCAGTGCGCAGTGCGTGCGGCGCTCAATGGGCGCGTGCTGGTGCTTGATGGCGTGGAGCATGTCGAGCGCAATGTGCTGCCGATCTTGAATAATTTACTCGAGAATCGAGAGATGCATTTGGAGAACGGCCAATTTCTAATGGCACCAGCGCGATACGACAAACTTCTGGAACGCTACACGAAAGCGGACCTGGACACTTGGGGCTTGTTGCGTGTCTCGGAGCACTTTCGTGTCGTCGCCTTGGGGCTACCCACACAGAAGTACAAAGGTACGCCACTGGATCCGCCGTTGCGCTCGCGTTTCCAATCGCGTAATGTTGAGAACTTTAGCTATGAGGTAGGGGAGGTGGCCGTATCTCGCTAATACGGACTTTGTACTTTGCAATGATATAATTCCATTTTGTAGGAGTTGTTTGCTGCACTGCAACAAGTTGGCCCTCGGGTGCCCAACGAGTATATCAAGCAACTCGTTTCCTTTGGCCTAGTCGTGCAGGAGGCTGACGCAAGCCTTAACCTGCCCGACTTTCCGATTGATAATTTACACTTGGCTGTAAGAATGTTGGTAAGCGCGCCCATTGCACTTTGATTGCCGGAAAACATAGCATAATTAATTACTCATATTGTTTGCAGAACACCAATTCGACATTGCAGATACACGAAGTGATACAACGATTGTACCCTTACGCGACCACTTTGAAAAAGGAGCAGAAGGAGCGCATTGAAAGTCTACTGAAGACTTTGAAGATCGATGTGCTGCCAACGCAACCCGTGCATAACATCGCAGTCGGCCAGTTGGAGGAGCAGCAGCCCCTGGTGATCTTTCAAATTGACGGTGTACCAGTGAAGCTGCCGTCCAGTGAGAAATCGTTGATCACTCAGCAGCAACCGAGTCCAGTGGGCTTTGTCGACCTTGCACATCAGTGGAACGTGCTGGCCGCCATGATACAAGCCTATGCTGTGAGCGATATTTGTCTAATAGGGCGTAAGGGTGTGGGAAAACTCACACTGACCAAGCAGTTAGTGCGTCTGCTTAATCAAACAATCGAACCAATGGTGCTCTACGAGGATATGACGTCGAGGGATTTGGTGCAACAGCGCATTACGTCATCCGAGGGGAATACAGTGTGGCGTGATTCACCACTGGTGCACGCCGCTAAGAACGGTTCAGTGGCTATTCTGAATGGTATTAATCGTTTGCACAAAAGCACTGCGACTGTATTGCAGAGGTATGTACCACAAGAACCAGCCCTAGCCATTGACTCAATAAAATCGGTGTAGGGTGCCGCCCCCTATTTATTCACCACTTAGAGCGCCAACTTCCCAGGCACATCCTTGCCAAACTTTCAACCCACACACTAACAGCTCTCCCATAAGCCCTTTGGTAGGTGGTTCGTGTTCACATTGAAGGGCACCGTGACTACAACAACTCTGATAGGGTATGGGTGCGGCCAAATGTTGTCTCTCTGTCACCTTTACCAGTAAGTCGCGCTTATTGTGTTTCTGTCGCTTCTCATCACCTCTGTGTCTATCTATCTTTCTCTACTCATCCTCCCTCTCACTTTTCAGCGATATCCGCACAATTGCTTAGTATATTTCTATATGTCTTAATTTTAGGCTCATACAGGATCGCGAACTGCAACTTTGCGACGGCACCATGCTGCTACGCTCCGATCGTTACGATGCGCTACTTCGACAGGGACTCACCAATTTGGAGCTGGCTGAGCGGGGCATACTGAAGATGCACGACGCCTTTCGCATTGTGGCACTCGCAGAGCCACCGAATCCCAGCCAACCGCAGCAGAATTGGCTTACACCCGAGATGCTTAGCCTCTTTCTCTTTCTGGAAGTGCGTCCCTTGCAAGAATCGGAGGAGTACGAAATAATACATAAACTCTACGGTGGCAACATTCACCCCGGCATACACAACGTAATCAAACTGGCGCAATTGCTCCGCGAATCAAACGATCCACTTTTAGAGAACTTGGCCGGTACGCTTTCCACTCGTCAGCTGTTGAAGATTGCTCGACGCATGGCTGTGTACCCCCCGAACGACTCGAGCCCGTATAACTCCGTCTATGAGATCGTGCAGAACACATTTCTGGCCAAGTTTATGCCGGCGCTGCCTCGTGCGGCTCTAGAGAACGCTATAAAGGAGGTGGGCATAGCGAAGACGGAGGCGCAGAAAGTGGCCAAGAAGGAAATCACTATCGAGAACAACATATTGCGTATCGGTGGAACCGAAATGAAGTTGGTTGCGACCAGCCAGGCGTCGAAGGTGCCGAGCACGCTCTTTTATGAAATGCCGCAACATGTGGCACTACTGGAGCGACTGTTGCAGGTAAGCACCAATTCGCCTAAACTTGCGGGGCTTTCATACTAATTCCCTTCCCATTTAGGACTTTCTAATTGGCGATCATCTGCTGCTAGTTGGCAATCAGGGCGTTGGCAAAAACAAGCTGATCGACAAACTGCTGCACCTGATGAATCGTCCGCGTGAATATTTGCAACTCCACCGCGACACCACCGTGCACAGTCTGACCGTGCAGTCGACGTTACGCAACGGTCAGGTTGTCTACAAGGACAGTCCCTTGGTGAAAGCCGTCAAAACCGGCCACGTTTTGGTCATCGACGAAGCCGACAAGGCGCCGGTCAACGTGACATGCATTCTGCGCACGCTGGTCGAGAATGGCGAAATGTCGCTCTCAGATGGGCGCAAAATTGTACCCTCCGGCAGTGCTGAGCAGATACACAATTCGTCCATGATTTTAACACACCCGGATTTCCGTGTCATTGTCCTGGCCAATCGCCCTGGATTTCCGTTCCTTGGCAATGACTTTTTCGCCTCGCTGGGTGATGTCTTCAGTTGTCATGCCATCGATAATCCCACCCCAGAATCGGAGATATTTCTGTTGCAGAATTATGGGCCGTCAGTGCCATACAAGACGCTCGTTACTCTGGTGAACGCCTTTGGCGAGTTGCGTAGTCTGGCCGATGAGGGTCTGCTCAATTATCCCTACTCTACGCGTGAGGTGGTAAATATTGTCAAGCATCTGGAGAAGTACCCGAACGAGTCAATGGCCGAATTGGTGGGCAATGTGCTCGACTTTGATAGGTACCAGCCAGAGGCCCTGGAACAAGTTACACAGATACTGGCCAAGCATGGTCTGCCAATAGAGGCCTACGCCAAAAATGAGCTTCACACTTTGCGTAGAAGGAGGGAGCTCCAACTGACTGTGCAACGCACAAGCGGCCTGGGCGTATCCGGGCCGAAATATGGGAAAACTGATCCGAAAAACGAGCCGCATGTGGGCGGAAATACCTGGGCCGGTGGTAGCGGCGGGCGTGATACAGCTGGTCTCGGTGGCAAAGGCGGTCCCTTTCGGCTGGACAAGGGGCACAAAGTGCATCAGCTCTCCGATGAGGAGAAGGACGACATCCCGGAAGAGATAAAACAAGCGGCACGCGAGATGAACCGCAAGGCGTTTGAGAAGAAGCTCAAAGAAATCAAGATGTCCGCCCACGATCATCGCTTGTATGCCCAGTTCAGTGAACCAAATCGCAAGCAGGTGCAGCAGCTGAAGGCTGTGCTCGACGCAATGCAGACCAAGAGTAAAGAACGCCAGTGGCAAAAGTACCAAACCCATGGCGAATTGGATGACACGCGCTTGATTGAAGGCATGACGGGGGAGAAGAATATCTACCGCCGACGTGCTGAGTCGAACCCTTGGGCGGATCATGTGCAGGAGAAGCCAAATCGCTTGAAGTTGGTCGTCGACATCTCGGGATCAATGTACAGGTATGCAAAAAGTGGTTATGAACAATCGGTGCCCCATTGTCTCGTGCAATAATTAACTGAAAACCCATGTCGAACAGATTCAACGGCTACGATGGGCGTCTGGACCGTGAACTCGAGGCCGTGGTCATGGTCATGGAGGCTTTTGAGGGATATGAGAAGAAAATAGTTTACGACATTGTTGGTCATAGCGGCGAAGGCTGGGAAATACAATTTGTCCACGTAGGTAAACCGCCCAAAAATGACAAGGAGCGCTTAGACGCCATACGCTTGATGACCGCCCACTCGCAGTTCTGCTGGTCAGGTGATAGCACCGTGAAAGCTGCCGCGGAGGCCGTTAACACATTGGCGGTCGAAGATTACGACAATTCTATTGTCGTTGTACTTAGCGACGCGAATCTTTCGCGGTACGGCATCACACCCAGAGATCTTGCAGTGGCTTTGAAGGGCGGCGAACCGAAGGTCAAGGGATACGTCATATTCATTGGCAGCTTGGAGGAAGAAGCGGATGTGTAAGTCTTTTCAACTTGGAGAATAACAAACCACAAACGATCTTGTTAACTTTCAGAATCAACGCCCAAATGCCTGCCGGCCATAGCTTTGTCTGCATGGATCTGGCCAAATTGCCACAGATCCTCAAACAGATATTTACCTCCTCTTTGCTGTGATACCATAAACATGTTTAAGCCACAATTGAAGCGTAGCTACAGTTTAAGACAATGCGATGGATCTAATGTTTAGCACAGCGCAGCTGTTCAACGGCGCAATCAGCATTTATATTATAGATTATTATATGGTTCCTAAGGACAAAATTAAACTCCAGTAATACATATTTAAGGAATTAAAAAAAAAAAACGATTTATGGGAATCGTTATAATAAATGTATGATATCCCGAGACTTTTTTTAGATTAGAGCTGATAGTGGGATAGTGTAGAGGATTATGGATTTACAGTAAAGTAAAGAGATGTTTGCCACCCACAAAATTTTTTAAGTCCAGGATCCGTGTCAGCAAACTGCGTTCAAACAATTTTGCTACAGTGGGTGGCAGGCTAATTGGCCTATAGGAATCTAAGGTGTAAGGGCTCTTGCTGGCCTTATGAATCATGCAAATTCTCGCCTTCTTCCACTGTTTCGGCACATATCCCAATCTCAGCACTGAGTTAAGAATGAGGACCAGAAATAGCACAGCTTTTAGCGGCATTGCCTTAAATGTAAAGTTGTCCAGTCTATATTCACCTGGAGCCTTTTTAGTGTTCAAAAGTATAAAAAAATAAAAAAAGTATAAATATGTGTTAAACAGTATTTGTAAAAAGAACAAGTAAGCATATAAATTAACGTTAAAGTGTGTGATGTGAAAATATTAATTAACTAACTCAGGCGCAATTTTATATTGATTTGCCAATAATTTTTTTTTTTTGCTTAAATTGTTGCATTGGCAATGCCCTCCTTTTTGAGGACATGCGCTACTACTAAAGTCTCATCGCAGTCAGCGTCGTACTCATCGTCAAGCAATGGGGATTCGTCAATCGTTACATCGCTGTCGAACGTTTTATTGGCAACGCCAACATCCGCGGCATTGACGCCTTTACCGGCTTCACTTGCTTCCTTTTTGTTATCTTCGAGCTCGTTCTTCTCCTTCGACTTGCTGTGCTTGTGTAGTCGCTTTGCTTTATCTGCTTCTTCCAAAAGCTTGCCGACAATGGAAAAGTGCGCTCCGAGCTGCGCCTACCAATCATCCAACTGTTCTGCATTGGTTGCGCCATTTATTACAAACTCCGTAATGTCACTACCAGATAGTTTGTCATATGTGCCACCTGGTCCAAAGTCTTCACGGGATACATCATAAATGCGATTACGCAAAGCTATCAAGTAGCGTCCATCAGCGCGGTGTCTATAATACTGAGCCAACTCACTCAAGCACATATCTTGCTTCATCGGCGGCAGGCGATCAACCACTACCTGCTCGAGCTCGTTCTCATCGTCCTTCTCATCGAAGTCATCCATTTCATCCATTCTGCGTAGACGCGCGTGAACACATAAACGGTAAAAACACTAACGACAAGAATTGAGATTGTTACCGCGAGGTCTTCAAGAATTTTAACCTATTCAATGTCAGGACGTGAAGAAGCCATAATATTTTTTTGGATTAATTTAATTCTATACTCCGTCTCACGACTGCCGAATGTCGAATGAAAAATGTATTATTTTTTTTAATCCGAAAAAAAATATAAATAAAATCTATACTAATATTATAAAGAGGTAATATTTGTTTGGATGTTAGAGGTATTCTATATTCTCCTTCGATTGTGCCTTATAGCAACTAGAAAGTATGTGATAGGCCACATCCGTTCTATCCACTTATAAAACGGTCACAAAAAAGCGCCAATGTTTGTTGTTAGGGTACTACGGAGCGCTATTCCTGATAGGCGAACGCGCAACAGTTAAATTTCACATAACGAACAGTTACACCGCAGGTGGTATGTAGCGGGCCAGGAAAATTTTGAAACTGGCATACTCAAGTTGTCTTGGAAAGCTAGTCGAGGTTGTGTTTCACTTCGAAATTGATCTTTCAACGGAAAGGAGTCAAATGACCGGAAAATTCACTATCTCACTTTTGTGAAATTCAACTCATTAAAATGGCTAACTCGGAAACTGTGCACTTGATGACTGGTAATGAAAAATTTCCAGACGTAGCCGAAAGTGACTTTATAGCCGTTGCCCATGGAATCGACCGAGTTCAGCTAAACCCATGGAAGTTCAATACCTTCGTACAGGTTCCGTTAAAGATCTTAAAAACAAAAACTGGAAGGAGAGCAAAAAGACCCTTGATGCAAAGCACATTATAAGGCACAATGCGCCCGGTTTAGTGCTTAATAAATAAAATATTTAAAAAAAAAGAAAGAATTTTTCACTCAAACGTACGAAACCTTTTTTTTTTTTATAATTAAATTATAACATTTAACGCAGTAAACTGCATAACACATTTGTCGGATTTAAAGAATAATGACGTTACAAAAAAAAAAAAATAATAAAATTTGACTTATACTAAATTAATTAATTATAGAAGGCTGATTCCTTCTTAGGGGGAGATCATGCGGGTGTAGCCTCTTCAGTCCACGCCTTGTTGAGATACGGGTTAGGGAGGACGCCAGCGGATTTGGGTGCGACAAAAGTCTGTAGTGATAGCGGCAGCTGTGAGAATTAATCACCTCCATAACAGTTGGCACGGCAAGATCCCTATGCAGCGTGGAGTTGCGGACGTACCAAGGGGCGCCCATAAATCTTTGAGAGCCTTGCTCTGACACGCCTGCACTCTTCTGATGTTGTAGGCAGCAGTAGTGCCCCAAATTTGTATGGCGTAGCGCCAAGCAGGTGCCACTACTTGCAGATAGATGAGCCTTTTATTAGTTAAAGATAACTTATTCGATGGGCGGAGGAGCCACTCCAGTTTCTTGAGCTTTTGATAGCAGCGCGCTGTAACTACCTTAATGTGTGCACGCCAGGTAAGACGCTTATCCAGAATCAGACCGAGATACCGGATTTGCTCCATTTGCGGAATGATTTTTGTGTTGTAAGTCACAACCGGACAGACGCCTTGCCTTAATGTGAAGGTACAGTGAGCTGATTTCTCAGAGTTTATGGCTATATTCCAACGCCTGGCCCATGAGTGGAATCTATCCAGGTAGCTGGACAATTTCTCCGCAGCTTCGTTCAGAGAGGCAGAGTTGAATATAACTGCCGTATCGTCCGCGTAAGTAGCAATAATCGAATGCTCATCTCTAGTTGTAGGCATATCAGAGGTATATAAGGAGTAGAGGACCGGAGCTAAGACACTCCCCTGCGGGACACCGGCTCTCATGTACCTGAAGGTGGAAATTTTGTCTCTTACCGCCACAGAGAAGGTTCGTCGTTGAAGAAAGCTTCGCATTAGTAAAAACTGTTTGCCAGGCAGGAGTAATTTTAATTTATGCAGAAGTCCATCGATCCATACCCTATCGAATGCTTGTTTGACATCTAGGAAGACTGCAGAGGAATACTGTTTAATCTCAAACGCAGTAAGTATGTGATTAACGACTCGATGCAGTTGTTCGGGAGTACCATGCTGTGATCTAAATCCAAATTGGTGATCAGGAATGGCTTCTTCAACACCCCGTACTGCCAACAATCTACTTAAAAATAATCTTTCAAGAATTTTTGAAAAAGTTGGAAGCAGGCTTATGGGCCTATATGATGTGACACGGTTCTCCGGAGTACCAGGAACACGCATGCTACATGCATGTGTACATTAAATATTTGCGTACGTATGGACATGTGCGCCTCCTAATATTCTTCATTACCTTTCATTCCAACGATCCAGCATGTTCAGTCACTCAAAGCATGATATGGCTTCTCATATTCTCTGTTCATTCCTACGCCATCACTCAGTTTAAGCTTTTGTTTTGGTTTTAGGTCCCGCCACACTATTCCATTCCATATGTGTAGATCTATAAAAGGCAACAAACCAACAAATGAAATAAAAAACGGTTAATGCTGTAGTAAAACTGAATACCTGGTTATCTATTTCAGCATCCCATAAGTTGTACTTTTTCGTAGCAACAATAGAAGTCGTAGAAGCTTGTCTTGTAGTGTAGCTAAAAAATTCTGTCGGCAGTTTGATACATAGGCTGTAGTAAAGGTGTTACATTTGGTGGAAGCAGTGTGGTGTATATTAAGTTATCATAAACGAAATCGTATGTCGCCTGATCGTCGTGCAGCAAATACGTCTGCTGCTTCAGTGGCTAGGAGGTCTTTTGGAATTATGCCAGAAATCACTAAGGCAGCATTGTCCGATTCCGTACAGAAAGCACAGCAAACTCTGATTGCCCTCAGTCTGT
Organism: Cacoxenus indagator; assembly: GCA_035041755.1. NCBI lineage: Eukaryota > Metazoa > Arthropoda > Insecta > Diptera > Drosophilidae > Cacoxenus > Cacoxenus indagator. The sequence continues at coordinate 67,132 of JAWNKX010000220.1, read as the reverse complement.
AGACCGACTCCATTCCCCTGTGGTAGCTGTTCTTCACCAACGTTTTATGAAATCAACATTAATTATATGATATTTAAGGGGAAAACATAAAAACTCAGCTCAAGAATTATTCGTTAGTTTCATGGAGCAGAACGCCGACGTTGCCAGAAATTTTAATCGATCGATGACAAGCAATGAAGCTGGTAAGGGCCAAGTAGACGTTCACACATTTGATCATATGCGTGATATAACGGAAGATCGGTGTAAGTGGCGATTGGATTGCTTCATCAAATGTGTGAAAAATATTAAATAGTTTTGCTTTTCGTCACGTCGCTTCTTCTTCCTCGATGTGATTTTTATTTTTTCGTTCTGAACAGACGTATGTGTATTGCGTATTGCGTTTCAAAAACTTACTCAAAAACAAAATAATCCAGATACGACAAAATGGTTTTGAAAGGTGTGTGGGCACGCATCATATGACAACGTCACAACATATATGATAAAATTTGTGAATGGTGTATTTGGCCCTTTAGCAGTGTACCAGTAGAAGTTGGTCCTTACACCAGCGGCATTGAAAATACTTACGTAGAAACTGCGAGATCCAAAGGATTGAAATGCTCTCTAAGTCTGCGCCGTGTCATATTTTATGGTTTTCTTCCTTCTCTGAAAAAACTTGCTGCGGCCAAAAATACACTAACCTTTCTAATTTTTCATAATTGTTCACTAATTTGTAAGTTTCAGTTCCAGTTTTTCGAACATGGCTTACAATTTAAATGAAACCTGTGAATGCCAATCATGGTCTAAGGAACAACAGAATCAAAGTGAGACACAGTGACTTGCAAGTCACATTTGAATATTCACCGTTTGCTCAAAATCAGTCTCTCATTACATCGAACCAGGTATGTGTCAAGCCAGGAAATTGTAAATTGGCATATCAGAGTTGTCTTGGAATGTTACTAAAAATTTTTTCCACTTCGAACGTGAAGTTTATACAGTTATACTCAAGCGAGCTGAAAACGCAATCTTTTGCATTGTAATATTTCTATAAACTCGAAAAAATGGCTTCACCTAAACCCAGCGACATTAACACTAAACTTATCTCCGATTTTCTGAAAATATCAAGTTGCAAAAACTGGAAGGAGCGTGTAGAGTCCCTGGGGGCTTTGCTGCCATTGCTCTCCGAAAAGCCAGGAGTACTAGGACAAGAAAAAATCTCTGTAGTGCAAACTCTTCATGAATTATTAAGAAAAGACCCAAATACAGTGGTCGTAACGAAGGCAGCGATATGCGTACAGGCTATGGCAATAGGTTTGCAGAAGAAATTCGGCCCTTACGCAGTGGTAAGTTCCTCAGTGAATGCTTTTACACCCAACACGCAATTGTATTCCACCAATCGCACTTTCTATTTACAACTATGTATAGGGTTCGATGTCTGCACTACTTGCAAAATGTAAGGATAGGAAGTCAACAGTGGTGGCGGCTTTGCGTAATGCCATGGATGGTGTATACGCCACTACCAGCCTGGAAGTCCTTATGAACTGCCTAACTGAATACATGGGTCATCAAAACTCAGATGTCAAAAATGAAACGCTAGCATTTTTGAATCGGGCAATAATGAGCACTAAATCTAAGGCTTTGAATACGAACATAATGTCGCTGTTGGTCAGTGAGTTAATAAAGACGATTAACGATTCAGAGGAGTCAGTGCGAGACAGCTCGGCGAGGGCATTGGCCGCCATGTGGATAGTTGTTGGCGAAAACGAAATTAGGCCATTGTTAAGTAAACTAACTAAATTCAAAATGGCTAAAGTCGAGGCAGAGGTCGAAGCAGCAGCTACAAAAATAACCGCATGTGCGCCACAGGCGGCTCCGTCGACCCCACCGGCGGACGGTACCAACACACGTGCATCCACGAAAGTGCTTATGCAACCATACGCTACGGCCAACGCCAGTAGTGTTAATAACACAGGATCTAGCGACAAAGCAACCGAAACAGTTCCTGAGATAACGACCGAGGAGCTCCAAGCCAAAGCCAAGGACCTATTCCCTGAAATATTCGATCAATTAGTTGACTCGGAGTGGAAAACGCGCTTGGCAGCAGTCGAGACTCTTCTCGCTAAGATCGATGAGCTGGATGAAAAAATTCCCAATCTCTGGGCAATCATCGTGCATGCCGTCAGCAGCCGAGAACCTGGCTTGAAGGAAGCCAATAGTCAAGTGTTGAAACACAAACTGAACCTTTTAAGAGTCGTATCTGAGCGCTATATATTTCCAAGGCCATGCAGCTGGATACACGTATTAATACATGAAGTCGCCGCGATGTTGTTGGATGCGGAGTGTGGTGCAGCGGCAGATGAAGTGCTCTCGGCAATAGCTAAGGGAAATGGTTTGAAGTGCGTTGTCGGACGTGTGATCTCACTTGCCTTTGAGCAAGAATCATCGAATTTTTCCATAGTTTGTTGCAAGTTTTTTAATAGAAACATGGCAGTATTTGAATCGGAATTAAAAGTGTGGTTAGATAACGTGCGCAGAGATGTGCAGAGCTCGAATCAGTCTGTTCGCAATGCGGCTCTAAAGCGCCTCAAAATAGTGTCCGCACTACGGATGCAGACTCGCGCTGAGGACCAGCAAACTGCCATTTGCAGTCGCAGTGCCTGTGGCAGCATTGAAGGGAGGTCCATCGAGAATTCGCTACAAGCTGACATTAGTAGCAAAAAGCCAATGCTGACCAATGGCAGTGGCAGTGCCAGTGCCAGTGGCAGTGGCAGCATTGATGATGCAAAGCATCCTGAATCACTGGACATTCCAGTGTCAGTTATAAAAAGGAAGTCAGGTACTGCAGAGGGAAAGGATCACAAAGCAATGGGCATACCAGTTTCTGTAATAAAAAAGCTGTCGGACACTGATTGGAAGGTAAGGGGCGAATCCCTAAAGACTGTAGAAAACTGTATTGCCAGTGCCATGGATATTTTGCCGCAGACTGAAGATCTGTTGGAGGCTCTGAAACTCCGGTTTCATGATAAAATTCCTTCGCATATCGAGACGGCTCTCAAAATATGTGAGAAGATGGCATTGACAATGGGAACCCGGTGCAGGGCGCATGTGCGCACCCTGTTTCCCGAGTTCTCCCATTGCCTGGGTTCCACAAAACCAGCTATTCGCACAGCAGCCCGCAAGTGCATTGAAGTATATGCTGCAAATTGCAGTGCAAAACACCTACTGGAGAGCGAAGTGATCCCCAATGCACTGAAGACGGATTCACCACCGCAAAAAATTGAGCTTTGGAAGTGGTTGGCCCAACTTTTGACGCAGTTGGCGGTTGGGTCGATTCGAAGTGAGGTGGCGAAGTCTTTGGTGCCACCATTGTACGCACATCTAGTAGATCGCCACTCGGATGTGCGCAAGAATGCCGACGAGGCTGTCGTCGCCGTAATGATGCATGTAGGGCATCAGGAGATGGTTAACATGGCCGTGAAACTTGAAAGTGCAAATAAAAACGAACTGTTAGTGACGCTAAGCAAAGCAAAACGCAAACTGCCAGGCGGAAGGGACGGCAATACCGGATCCTGAGTCCCGCGTAAGCTTTATCGTCCTGCCACAACGCGGCGTCATACGAACATATCAAAAAATTATTTATTTGTAATAATATACTATATAATAGTATAGTACTATATAATAGTAACGTTACATTTCTCACAAGAGTTCGATAGTGGGCAGCATGCAATATGCGCACTTCGTTAATGCCCCTATCAATTGGTCTATTTCAATAAATATTGTGATTACAATGAATGCTATGATTTTGGTTATGCTTTTGATTCAGATTCACATTTATTATATTAATTATTAATCATCAATGCATCAACCTAGTGTGTACCAAATATTATTACTCCTTCTTTCTCTCGCTCTGAGATCGCAGTTCATAATCGTTTTTCACCACTCTTAGTATTTCGCTGCAAGAGCTCTTGCCCCTTTTCTCTACAAGTATTGCTTCGTTCAGTCTCAGTTTGCATGGAGGGACAGATGCCTTCTTCACTTTGGGTCGCCCAGTCAGCCAAAGGCCTTTGATGATAGAAGGCTTCTCAGAACTAACCTTCTTCGCTGGCGGTTTTCTCGATGCCGTCCTTCCCAACAGACTCGTTAGCCGACTTGTGCGCTTTTCATCCAGATGCTCTGTGAAGTAGCTCTCCATCAGCCTATTTGCTAACATACAACTCGAATAGTTTATTGATACTGTAGGCCATCTTACAGAGAATATCTTCCACATCCAGCGACTTGGCTCCTGTATCGATTGTAAAACAAATAGCCGAAGTCAAGGTTGAAGGACCTGCGGACCAAGAGGTAGGCCTCGAAACACTTGGGATGAGCGGATCCAAGCGATAGGAAGAAAGAGGGCTAAGACCATCACGGAAATGAGGGGAGATTGCAGGGACCGGAGCCAGTGGAAGGAATGGATATCCCGTGGCTACTCCGATGCCTAACAGCATAAGGGGAATGAATTACGAACTCAATAAACTTCCAACATGCAAATTTTGTATCGCGGGGAAGGTGTGCGGAAGAAGCATTATTCGATAATTTCGATTAATACGCCTTCCCCACACTCGCCCCGCGCAACACTTGTTTGCAATATTGATAACTGCGTAAAATATTTTTAGACTCCCTCTCCTACTCCGCCGCCAGCGCCAACATCGGAGCTACCGAGCATCTCTTCGAGCGCCTCCTGTTTTCTTTTTTGTCGACGGGCCCTTTTAGACATGTTTACGTATTTTCGTTTTTGTTCTGGATTCATTTTTCTCCACTCTCTTCTCGCAAATTTTAGAACGCCATCGCTTATTCGTTCATTTAATGTGCGTCCGTTGTAGGCCACCAACTCGTCAACAACCCCCTTCACCTCGTTATAAAAATTTTGGAAAGCGCATGTTGATGGTTTGCGAGCAGCATTTTCTACACTCGCCCTTTTCCAGACTTGGGCAAGTTCCTTTAAAGATGGTTTGGCTTCGTACTTTTTAAACATGGCCTTCAGTATACGTTTTACAGGATATGTAATCCAGTTCATCTTGGCAAAATGCTGTACAAAATATAACAAAAGATTATTTATATAGTAAAGTTTTCCGTTGACGATACACTACTAAATAATTTTTCTGCTTTAAAGCTGAGAAATCAGTGACGGCCTACTTTGTGATTAATAGAATTGTGTGATCTTTGTTGGCCTACTCAATTACTCGTATTTTAGCAAAATCTTGAGCGCAAGCACTGGTTCCCTGTATCAATTGAAAGAGCTCTCAACGCTTTAGGCCCTTCGCTCATTGAGTAGTAAATATTATGAATTTGCCCATCAACCGTTTCAACCGTAACAATTTCAAAGCGAATTTCAGTTAAAAATTTTCAGTACTCCGAAAGCTGCCGCGACCTTACGGTCGCAGTAGGAGCACACGAATCCGAGCAGCGCGGACTTCTCGGGGAAGGAGGCGCTCCAAAGTCGCAGAGTCGTCTACGAATTGTTGGTAGCTCCTACTTTAGAAATGTTTCGTTTGAGTTGGGATTTTAGAATTTGAGTTTCTCGGCGTTTGGTTCAGTTCAAAAACCTTTGGCTGATGTCAACCGAACCCAACTGCGGACAGTATAGCCAGGGGGATGAGGACGAGGTTGTGGGTAATGAATGACGAACACGGTGAGTGACTCTCTTATTGGACTACACCCAATGCCGATTGTTGTTGTTGCTGCTATTGTTTTGTTGCTTTTTTCGCTTTTGTTTTGCAGTTGATATGTCACCAGGTGTAGCTGCGCATTTGATCCAACCAAAAGTCGTAAGTAATACCAACAGGATGTCATATTTAGAAGAAGGCAGAAAAGCAGATAAAAAATATTTAAAAAATATAGAGACGAAAGAAGAGGATAACAAATGCTTTGAGGATCGGAGTTCATAACGCAGGAAGCATTAAATCTTTGCTTTTAATTGTGCCAAGATTGCAATATGGGCGCAAAGACCATGAAGATGGGCGGTCATCTGACTTGACATAGGGAGAGGCTCAGTTGCTCTCCTCAGCCAATTGGAGAGCAACAGACCCCAGCCAACTGTGCGTGCGTTCAATTATCCCGTTAGCTAGACGCTCCACCTCGTGCACTTCCTTTGCCACAGTCACAGTAGCAATATCATCACCACAACCAATGACTTTTGCAATAAATTCAACGTACGGAGCCAGCTCCAAGCGTGGTTAACTCGAACTTGGCTATGTATTTTATTTAGCAGCCAGACCTTGATATGGCGTAATATGGCATTTGTATGATACCCGTAATATGGACTTGGAAGGCAAACCTTTGATCCAATACAATTCCCAAATATTTGGCCTTCTTGAACTGCGGAAGTGTTTCCACATAACTGACGACATGGTTATCTTCAGGCTGAAGCATACATTTTTGCATTTTGCGGAGTTATTCTGATGTTCCACCTTTTAGCACACTCCTCGATTACGTGGAGATACTATTGAATTCCGTCAGCGGCCTCGTACTCACATACAGAGTTGTAGAGGATACCAACATCATCGGCGAAGTATGCTACCAGCACTTTGTTAATGTTTATGCTCATCAAGTCGTGGTTCGGGACAGGGATGTTGGCTGTGTATATAACGAAGAGCAGGGGCCCCAAAACACTACGCTGTGCGACTCCGGCAAGCAGTGAGTACCATTGATTTTCATTTCTATCATTCATACAAGTATATTGTGAACAGCTGCAAATGAAAAGATGTCGCATGCTATATTTGTTTGTGGATTAGCTCTTCATTGGTATTCAGATTTGAGGGCAATAATTTCTTAACCGATTCCGAGAATCGACATTACCGATCCTTGGAAGTCTTACTTCTCTACAACAACAAACGCTTCATGTAATTTAGGTTTTTTCTTTATTTTTAATATGTGTGTATATAATGTGTCACGTTATTATTAAGAAAGTATACATTGGTATGTATAGTACTCGTTTTAGAAATAGTTGTTTGCATATAACATACTTTAGTATCTTATGGACAAAAGCTGATGACGCGCAGTAATACTTGAACAATAAAAATAAAATAAGAATGGTAATAAATAAATGTATGTCTATGTGAAGTACAATTGGTTCGAAGTTCATAAACAGAAGCACATAAAACAACTACAGCTACTGTATAGCAACACACACGCCCACTACGGTATTTGTATTGTAAACAGTTTTGGCCCTATGCACAAGACAATCATTGAATGTATTCCCTTAAAAAAATATATATAAAATATAAAAATATATAAAAAAATGATATGTAAACATTTGGTCGAGTAATATGAAATTTGCAGAAACAAAAGCAAAGTTGCTGGACAAGCAATGTTAACATGAAAACTTTAAAACAAAAAATAAAAAAAATAAAAATTCAAAAAAAAATAGGAATGGTACAATATTTTTCATTGAATTTTTATGCCAAACGGTAAAAAATCTACGGCGCGTAAGATCATTAAAAAAATTTTATATATATATACATGTATATAGTCAATTTCAAAGGTTCAACGAATAATCGCACAGAATAGAAAAAATAAACAATTGCTGCAAATAGTGGGTATCTCTTAGCATCGATGACTGCTTGGAGCCGTTTAGACATTGACCAATTTATTGCAGAATTCGGTGCTTAGAGAGAGTACCATGCGTCAAGCAATCTTTGCTTGAGTTGAGGTAGCATGTAATAGCTTTTGTTACATACTTTTCTGGCTAATTCCACCCACAAATGTTCAATTAGATTTAAGTTCATGAACTGAGACGGTGACTGCAACAGTTTGGGGCAGTTGCGTATCAACCGAAGGTCATTATCTCTGTAGAATGCGAAATTGTCCAAGATATACAATTTCGTCTCGTCAACTGTCGTCTCGTAAGGAAGAGATTATTACAGAGGAAGGTTGTCTGAGGAATTCGAAGTCCAAAGTGGGCTTCTACAAGGCTGCATACTTTCACCAATACTGTTTCTATTGGTGATGATTAGTGATGTGCTGAATGCGGCCTTGTCAACAGGAGATGGAGGAATTCGATGGACTCTTACATCTGAACTTAAACACCTTGACTACGCCGACGATGTATGCCTTCTGTCTCACAGAATAATGGACCTTCACCAAATGACAGCAAATGTGGAGAGGGAAGCAGGCGTCGTCGGGCTGAAAATTAACTCGGCAAAAACAAAAAGGATCAGCCTAAGACCAAACCCATCAACTCATATACGTATTGCTGGACAGACGGTTGAGAGAGTAGATAGTTTCCAATACCTTGGGAGTATTGTCTCAATCGATTGTGGAACCGAACTGGATGTAGGCAACCGCATTAGCAAAGCAAAATCTGCGTTTGGGATGCTATCCACAGTTTGGCGAAGCAATGCAATTAGCTTAAACACCAAGCTACGGCTGTTCTGTTCAAACGTTGTATCCGTGCTACTATATGGATGTTGTAACTGCAGGGTGACCATCACTATCATGAGAAAGCTACAAACGTTTGTCAACTGGTGCCTACGCCACATCTTAAGGATATTCTGGCCAAGTCGTATCTCTAACGAACAGCTTTATCAGAGAACGGACCATTAACCTATAGGCACAACCATACGACGACGAAAGTGTCAGTGGATTGGTCACACACTTCGAAAGGGTGATATGTCATAGCTAACCAAGCGATGCAATGGAACCCGCTTACTCAGGATGGCAGGATACGCGGCGGTCATAGGAGTACGTGGCGCAGAACAGTTGAAAAGGAAGCACGGCAACTGGGAAAAAGTTGGGGAGAGCTGAGGCACATTTCCAGAAACCGCACTCGATGGCGCGTAGGCATTGTAGAGGCCCTAGGACCCACAAGGGGATATAAGACAGTAAGTAGTAGTAGTAGTAGTAGTATGCAAATTAAATTCACTTTCGTCTACATACAATAGCTAAAAACATAGCATTAAGTAGTGTTGAATTTTTTGGTTTGTTTTGTTTTTTAAATTTTTGCAAATTCAATTCCTGTAGCCACTCGAGGTAGTGAGTAGTTGATCTGTTAACCAATTTAAGCTGTTTTTGCTACAACTGATCCAATTGTGGATGCGTAGTAACGCTAGAACCAAATATGCAACAACTCATGCTACGTAATAATGGGAATTGCCGACAAATTCATTTTTGCAAAATATTTTTTTATAAAAAGTTGTACAATTTTTGGTAACGTTGCGTGTGTTGCTTTAAAGAAACAAAAACAAAAAAAAAAAACGGGACTTTGAAATATTCAGTTGTTAGAGTTGTCAATAGTGCCAACTGCAAATTTCAAATTATACGATCCAATAACAAACAAAAAGAAAATTCATAAATAAATAAATTAACCTCGGCTATGCCGCAGTTGTAGTACTTTGCATATACATACAGTTTGTCAAGAAATTGTTTGCAAAACGAATTTTCATTGCTTCTTTCTTATTTTGCAAAGAATTATTTGACAGCTGAAAAACGTTATATTTTTCATTTGTACTTTTCAAAGTTAATTTTAAAGAATAAATGTTTTTTTTTATATGTAGTTTTGTTTTAGATGAATTGCAGAATAAAACTGCATTTTTACTTTTTTCTCTAAGTAATTCCTTACATCATTAATAAGCGGTAGAATTATGCTTTTAGAGTTATTTTTCATTTTGCAAACAATTTCTTCACAAACTGTATGTGGGCTTGCAGACAATTGGTTTGCTGTGTCCGATTTCAATCGATGCCGGGACGAAGAAGCCGTGCGCGTCCTCTATGAAGCAATGCTCAACGCTGGTACCGTTGTATAGCGCGTTCACTTTAGCTTAAAACTTGTTTATGTTATTAAATGCAAAAAAAAAAAAATTACAAAAACGAACACGTATAGGGGGCTATAACTTAGAACATTGAAATTTTCGAACAAAGTAACTTTTCCAAGAATAACAGTATAACCTGCTTTGTACGGCAGATAGCCCCCCCTCAGTGTTCCGACAAACATACATATAGTGTAAATTGTACAATACAGACAAAACGTACATATATAAAACGTATATAAATAAATCGTTATTGGACGAAGACTTGTGCTAACGATGGACAATATGAGTATGCACTTCGGATACCATTTTCTCTGAATAAAGCTTCAAAGTTATTAAAAGAAACCGTCAAAACTTATTTCTATGAGTACTGTGCTTGGGTATATAGGGTATAGTAGGGTAGGGTAGTGTGGTGTATATACAGGTTAACAGTTCGCAACAACATATTGCCAAGCACTTCGCTATACACTACAATACAATTAACGCATGCGCCTTTACGAGCGAAAGTTTTGAGAAACGGGCTGGTCGCGCGTTGCCAGGACGCTTAGAGCAGAGCGTAGCTCAGTTATATTGGGTGAATTTGCGCATGCAGGACAAGTTCGTTTGTCCGACAAATTCATTAAGATGCTAGCTGTGACAGCTCGGCTGCTAGTCCTTCTCTTGGTTCTGCATTAGCGCAGTAATCTCCTGGAACTTGTACCTGTAGTCGACGCTGCTTTCGCTGATTATCGACATGTTCGAGGAAGGATCCTATAAAGGTAAGTGTTATAAGCGGGATTAGAATTCATCACTGCTTACATCTATGGCACTGTACAAGGTTTGATCAAATGTTGGGCCAATAAGCGAATAAATAAATAATTTAAAATAAAATTGAAGAAGCTGAGTTTGAGCTTTTGGCTAGGATTGAGCCGGGCGAGAAAAAGTCTGAATCTGAATTGCATTTACTCACAAGAATATCACGCGTTGCATTAATCTCATCTAAATGACCGAGCAGACTGGTCAATGAGAAGTCGTTGAGATTCTCTTCCAACCAGCGTGAATTCGATGATGTCGACGTCGATTCGCGCAGCAGATTCATGGGGCTCAGTCTGCCGTTGAAGAAGTTCGCAGCTGCCAGAGAAATACAATGAAGAACTTGAGGCTGCTTTCGATTGATTGATGGGTTGGGTGTGGCGTCGGTCAATACTTACTTGTACTTTCATCGTAGGCACTTTCGGGCACATTCGAAGTTAACAAATTGTCGTCGACAATGTCAAGGCACGGCATGGAGGGCGACTTGACGGCGCTATTATTGTTTGAGCTATCATCTCTGTTTATGGGCGTCGCATTGTTGCTGTCGATATTGAAATTGCTTTCGTAACCGTTGCTGCTTACACTGGCCCCGGTCGTATTTGTGGTCGCTATGTTCATGCAGTTGGAAGCGGAATTGACATAGTCAGAGGTAGTATAGGTGGGCGGGTTATCAACAGTGGTCGGCATGCACTCTCTCAACGCAAGTTGTGATGCTCCGCGATTGACGTTTTCAGCAATGCGCGTAGTCGTGCCATTGGCGGCATTCGGCAAGAACTTCCCGTCATCGCTTTTGCTATTCTGTTCACTGCGGTTTTCATCGCATAATTTCGCCGAGTCAATGTATATGTTCGAGAAGGTGCGCACGTTCAGTGGATAGTCGACGGACTGATTACCACGTCCGGGTGGCAACAAGCGTCGCTGTACGAGCACTTGGCGTGACACTTTCTGGCGTGTGAGCTGCGTAAGACAAAGAGGGAAAATAAACAACAATAAAAAAAAAATATAAATAATAAAAAAAAAATATAAATAATAAAAAAAAAACAGTTTAATTCATTGCAGAACACACCGGTTGCCGTACAGGATCGATACTGAGTATTGGTCGGCGTACAGGAGGTGCTGCTGGCTGCCGGAACAGCGGATCGCTGACGGTTGTCGTCAGCATGTCGTTGTGACCGCTGATCATGCTTGTGATGTAGGTCTTGGCGAGGTCGCGATCAAACTTTGCATAAATAAAAATAGTGCGAGAGAGAAAAAGAGTAGTGAGTAGAGAGGAGTAGACTTGGAAATTCTTCATCATCTTTACGGTGTGCCGAGTACTTACGCGTGTCTTTGTCGCATTGCGCTCGCACGTGTGTCCGCACAAACACTGACGCTTATGCACGCGCTCGCTGAGATTGGCTATCAGGAGGAGATGCTTCAACTTATTGCTAATCAGTGAGGTTTTCAGGGATTTGACACGCGCGACGGTTGAATAATCGGACAATTGTAACTCCTTAAGCAGGAAATCGCCACCAGGGATGTTCGCTAAATCGAGTTGCTCCTGTGGTGTGGGTAATGTTGTCGGCGTGGGCTGCGCGTCGCCAGCCGTTGTCACAAAACTACTTGAGCTTGGCACAGAGCCGGTTTTTACCGGATGTATTGCCACTGTTGTAGGCGTTACGGGCTCATCGCGCCAATAATATTCCAGCTCCAATTTCGAGTCCTGTCCCAGTACGACATACAAATCCCCAACTGTGATGTCGGCCGCTTGCGCGCTGGTCCAACCTTTGCGTATGCTCTTGATGCTATCATCGTTGAGTTGAGGCTTGAAATTGAGCGAGTTCCGTGATTTTGTGTTAGCGTTGGTGGAGCTAATACCGCCACCTCCACTGCCACAGTTGCCGCCACCACCGGCCACATTTGCGTGTCGCTTGTTTCGTGCATGAGTCGTAGTTGTGATTGTCTGCGTAGCGATCGCTGAGCTGCTTATGGCGCCGGCTTCGGTCGCGCCTTCAACAGCATTTATTGCTTCATTTTTGTTCGTTTCACAGGCAGTATTAGTATCAAAAGCGATATCACCCAGGAGGATATCGTGCAGCAGCTCATCGCTTAGTTCATCGCCACTGCTGCTATCGATCTTCGTCGTCTGAACGAGCGCAACCGTTTTGCTTTCACTGATGTGGTTTGAGACCGGCTCGTCTTTTGGAATGTGGTCGTCGAGTGCCTTCTCGTGTGCGGGACTGTGAATGCATTTGTTCTTTTTCACCTCCGGCGAACGCTTGTCGGAGCCGCTCTCAGTGCGTTGACGCTTGTTGTTGCTGACGTTACTGTGTATGGTCTCGCTACGCACCTTCACTCCAATGCGCTCCTCGTAGGCGGCAAGGCAAATGTTCACACTACTCAAATACTCTGTGATGCTTAACAGCGGCCGATGTATAGGCACGCCCGGCTTTGGTTTGAAGCAGATAACGCCTTCCTGACTGTAAGTGGGCAACGCCTCTGAAGGCAGCGCGGGAAACAATTTCAACTCCTCCTCGGCCAGCTTGACATTCTGACTGCGCCATTTGTACTCAAAAGTGTTGATGAAGTTCGACAGTTTCTTATGCAGCGGCACTATGGCGCGTACCCGTGGATTCTGTGCTAGCGATTGAACGCGACCAAAGGCTTCCATATTCGCTGGAGTAACAAGTACTTCGATCTTCGTCGGCAGGCGTATGTCCTCCAGTGTATCTTAACGAAGAAAACAAGAATACAATAAGTAACAATTCGAATGCTAATTGGCGAGTATACCCCTCTTACCATCCAACTGGTTTAGCCGCCGAAGTGCTTTGCACGAGGGCGTCTTAAGGCGTATATTTTTGCCTTTCGAGCGTATGGTCGCATGACCCTGATAGATGAGCTGACGTAGCTTCATGAAATGCTTCTCGCTAAGGAACTGCAGTTTGCGACGCATCTCGCCGTAGTTTATTAGAGTGTACAGCTCCTGTGCGGGCTTCTTAATCTCTGACAAATGGATGAAAAACCATTACTAAATACGTATACCATATTGACACAAAACGGCCTCATCCACCTACCATCGGAGTAACGTATATATTTACAGATCTTGTGATATGTCTGATAGTAGTGCTGACGCACTTGCTCCTTTGTTTTGATGGCGAAGTCAGTTGTGCCGCGACGCTTTAACTTTGCATTTATGCAATTGGCGAGTTGCTCGAAATCCTTGCCGTACTCATTGACCGCATCGAAGAAGTAGTTGCGCTCTAAATTTGTCCAGATCGTGCGATTCGTACGCACCTGCGATGGTGTCTTCTGTGAGTTTTTCTCATCTTTTTTCCCATGTTCACGTTCACTTGGCGGGGGTGTTAGAGGGCGTGTCTGATCTTGTTTCATCTTTTGAATGACACGTGCGCTAGTACGCGTGCCTGGACAATTGTGTGTCGTCACCGATCCCAAAAGCTCCGTGACGGTGATTTCCACGCTGGGTTGGGACTAAATATATGAGTAGAAGAGAAGGTAGGCCTAATTATACAGACACATTTTAACCACTAGACAATACACTACCTCTGCACGGCTTCGCTCTTCGTGCTTCTTTTCATGAGCCAGCCGTATGCCTTTGCCGCTTGCGTTTGCCACTGCTTTGATCTCATCCTTGATTGTGAGCTCTGTTTTTAATGTAATGGTGCCCTGCTCGTTACTAGTCGAATGCGCATCATATGGGTCTATTTCGGATACGGTTGTTGTTAACTTGCACATATTCAATTCCATCTCTTTTGGCCGACCCACAAGCGGCACAATACCTAAAAAAACATACAAGAGACAAGTCAAGCCACAAAGTCCTTCATTAATGGAACTGCGCAAAAGAAATGGCGTCGCACAGCGACGCAGCCCAAGCCAAGGCAGAGCAAATTCAGTAGTTGAGACGAGCTTTGGTTTATGTCTATTTCCCACATATATGTATGTTAACCACGCCTCGTTTTAATTCTCGTTCCAAAATCGATAAATACCGCCAACGCACTTGTGATACAAACATCCACACCAACCTACATATGTGCATATCACACAGACGAAATTCTTTGGAAAGCAACCCAAGTGGCACCAGTGCAAACTGAGCTGAGCACGGTGCCACTTTCGTGCGTTCGCCGCTAGTGAATAATATTTTGCTTTTTTCTGTCCCTGGCTTAATTTCAAACTGAATTGTTTTACGCACTTTCAATTTCTTACGAAATTGGTCTTTGCTCTCACGCCAAAGTATGATGAATAACACTGAACGTAATGAATAGAAATGTGTAGAAAAAAGGCGCCGTTCGGATTTGCACTGGTGCCGCTGCTATCGTCTCCGTCGACGTCTACTAGCAACGAATCGGATGCTCACCAGTCTGGGTTGTGAATTGCCAGCACCAATGTCGTACGGACAATTGGTTAGACAGTAGACAGACAGACAGACAGACATACACCCAAACACACACATACTAACACGGGCGCATTTCATTCCACAAACTTACATTGGTCGACAAAAGTAACATGTACAAATTATAAAGATTGCTGTTCTCCTATAGAAATATATAACTTTTTTCTTTATTTAGTATTGTTGTCGTTGCGTCGCCGCTGCATTCAATTTAACGCGTTCAAGAGCTAACTGAACTACGCTTTCTTCCTCTTTCTATCAACTCGTATGCAATACAGACAGTATTGAAAGTTATCAAAATGCAGATTTCCCAACACTGCGAAGCCAATTAGTTAATAGTTTTGTGTGTTAATAAATACAATAAATATATGTATATGGATATGCAATAAATGCATACATATATATACTACCAATTATATATCATATGAATGTCATATATATCATACAGTTTACTGCGTTTAATGTTAATCGGTAAGTATCATTATAAAAACAGTAATTATATAATTTGTAATTTATTTCCAATCTGTTGTGAAGCTTCAACAACCAGCCAATGTATTAAGTAATAAAGTCATATTCTGTTTTCATTCTGT
The DNA here is from genome assembly GCA_035041755.1 of Cacoxenus indagator. NCBI lineage: Eukaryota > Metazoa > Arthropoda > Insecta > Diptera > Drosophilidae > Cacoxenus > Cacoxenus indagator. Next base: position 51,605 of record JAWNKX010000220.1, on the reverse strand, counting down.
TATTTAACGGAAAAATATTGGCTTTCCCTGGGATTGGTGGTGTCGTAGGACACCCGATTAGACCGTAGCTCTTTATGAATTCGTTGGGTTAAAGATGATATTTAGTTAAATACATATGTACATACATGTAGTAGGGAAAGACATTTTGGGAACATTAGCTATATAAGAAAAGAAAAGAAAGAAATTGAATCAAATTGTTCGATAAGTGCTATTATAGCCCATCTTTAATTTTTCGCCTTCATTTTTGTCTTTAATTTTTCGTATTCTTTTTGTTGATTTCATTTATTTAAAATGGCAGACAAAAGTAATGTAGAAATGCGCTAATGTATTTTATAAGACGGGGTACTGTAGATTATCCCAAAATCGAGGATGTTCTAATAAGCTTGCCAAGGCGCCAGGCGGAGAAGGTTGCTGCCAAGATGTGGACCCCCGAAGAACAAGATTTCACAATCGGCTACCGGAATATTAAAGAGGGCCTTCGAATAATGGAATGTAGTTTATACACACTATGAGAAATATACGGTTGTGCAGGGAAAAATTATAGAGCTCTCAGGTGAATGGTCGCCAAGATGTGGTGAGCTGGTTCTGTCCAAGTTGGACGATGAACCTCTGCGAGCAATGATGCTGACCGCTGAGCTGCCGAATGCCATTAAATTGATTTGCATAGACTCTCAGAGAAGCCATACACGCATTGTGATATTTTGTCTCGTCTGACGCGTTGCGCGGTTCCAGTAATACTGCGACTTCCAGGATACAATTACTCTGGGGAGCTGTTTGACATTGTTTTGCATTCGTTGTTGATCGCAGGCCTTGCTTCAATACTCAGATCCATTGGGCCGACCATGTATTAGCACTCCTGATAAGAAATATAGCGAATCATAGTTTGACGTTTCTTTTGAAATCAATAGTTCAAAACGCGTGTCGTTAGCGATTGGGCCAAATATCGAGTTGGTACTTGATGCCGATATTTAGGGTAAAGGCTTACGCGAGTTACTCTCATTTGGATTCAAAATTGAACCTCTTTTTCTGTTGATTTAACTAGGATTGTCATTGAAGTGCAATGATGTAGGCATTAAGAAGGACGAGGAATTCTTGTTTACCGATAGTAGCGCCCCACGCCGATTGTCGCACTCGTTTTAAACACTACATAATCGTACACGATAAACGCAGCCGTTCAGCACGTATAAGTGTGGTGAGTTTGGCGGCAAACAGTGCTGCCAAGTTTTTGCATTTATAAAACCGCCAATTACTCAAATAAGAAATTAAATTTGATTTTTATTATGCTCACAAACTGAGCTAAAACACATACAAAATAGAATTTATGCAGATTGTGTACTAGCTCAAGACACCTCGGTAAAATCAGGTCATAAATATATACCAATAAATATTAGAACTATTAATACCGTTATAAGTATTGTGATGATCATTATTTTTTTCTGTAAAAAAAATCAATTGAGAAAATATGATTTCAGTTCAAGTCCTAATCCAAACATACCTTACGCGCCCTTTTGTGATGTTTCTCGGCCAGTTCGAGTTCATCCTGACCCTTGTCAACATACAGTGTTGCCTGCTGTGCATGAAACTCGACGCGTTGAATCGTCTCACTTTGCTCCAAAACTAATGTCTGTATGCGGAGGAAGAGAGCGTGTACATCCTCAATGGATTTTTCCAGTTTTCTCAGTTCATTGAAGCGTTCCATGAGATCACGCAAAGTTTTACGCTCCTTTTCGGTCTCTTCGAGTATCTAGATAGATAGCCATGGTTACAGAATTTTATGGAATGAGTAGAACAATAACAGCAATAACACCAACAACAAGGAAAACAAAACTTACATTGCCAACAAAAAGATTTGTTGTTTTATTGGTGATGAAGCCCTCGATTTCCTCCTCAGTGGCATTACAATTGACTGGCGGGAGCATTGGAAGTAGAATAATTTGTTGAGCGACAGAAAGAGATAGACAATATACTCACTAATGTGCGAATGCATTTGTAGATTCTTTTTCAGCTTGCGCTCGTATTGTTGCAGAAACTCCTCATTTTTTTGCCAGATATTAATGTAGCTCTGGTGGAGTCCATAGAAAAGTGTACGTTTCATACGCGCCTCCAGGCAGTAATCATTCTCGGGCGGTAGATTCGTTTTGAACTCACGGAACTTACTCATCAGCTGTTGGCCGAGTCTGAGGTTCTGATTGCGTAGATCATCGAGTGCGTTCTCTATATCAAATTAAATGCATTATTTTCTATAGCGCATATAACAAACGTCAAAGCTTACCATTAAAATTACGTATGTTTATGGTTTGAGTCATGCGATTCATTGCCTCCAGATTGGAAGCGATTTGCCCTAAATGTATGCGTATCTCCGTGTACTAGAATGAGGCGAAAGAAAAAAGGTTATTAAAGAGAGAGAGAGAGAGAGAGAGAAAGAGAAAGATATAGAGTGCGGAAATCCTTATTAATAATCTGCGTTTTTTCATCTGCATCCGATGTCAACATCATAAACTGCCGCCACAACTACAACACCCCACGTCATGCCCACAGAACACTCAAAAAGCGAACGGCGTCTGTCTTGTTGACTCATGTGCCTCTCCCCAATTGATAAGCGTTGCTCGGTGCTGCGGCGTAAGCATTGCGAACTAAGCGTTGAGAGCGACAAAGCACAATATCGCATACGTAACATATGGTCGTTTAGGGCAGCTGCGGCGGTTGTTTTTCTCAACTCATCAGTTATCCTCGATGCTCCATTGATAATGTTTTAATTGTCACTACATCTTACCCTTGTGCTTGTTGAGCCGCTTGGTGCCCTGCGAAATCATTTCTTGAGCCTACCTTGATTTGCCCATAGTCCTTGGCTTAATTCTCCTGTTTTTAAAAAATTGTTTTTTTTTTTTTAACTATTTCGCTTCATTACCACACACTCCTCGGTAATTCCCTTATTCACCTAGAAGTACCTAACGTGGTGGCTCGACGTGACGTCTGGAGTATGTATGGCCCACGATGCCCACGATGCCTTTTTTACTTGATTTTCGGGCCGCTCTACTTTTTCAGCCTATACGTTCCATTAACTTGGCACGTTTTTCTAGTGCCTTGCACTTCACACTCGAACCACACTCACCGGAGTCAAAATGGCGTTCACACTCGCATGCTGCGCCATGCTGCCGGCGCCACGGTTGCTTCCGCCGTTACCGTTTGCGTTACTCTGACGGGCGTTATCCGAATACGGCGTACCACTCGCAGTTGACGTTGAGCCCGTTGATGTTGCGCTTAGCGAACGCTGCAAAAATTGCGTAATTGCACAAAAATTAATTAGAACAGAGTCTCTGACATTGATTTCATTCTTCGTTGTCATGTGGGGTGAGGAGCGAGAAGAATAATGTTGGTTTATTGCCGGAAGTCGGGAGTGCAAACCGAACACCGAGAGGTTACACAATCGACTCCTTTTGTTTTGTGAGCGAGTATGATATGGCGACGGCGTGAATGCTCAGTGCACCCACTGACAACCAACAAGGCTCACCAAATGTGTCGTACAGCAGAAAAAAATTTAAATTAAACAACAATTTACAATGAATACAACATCATCACAAGATTTCGAGTAATGAAAATGAAAATGAAAATGAAGTTAAAAGAAAAGCACAACGCTCGCAGTGTAGACGTCGTGCTACAGCGGCAACAACAAATACAAATACAACAACATTGACGAAAAAAAAAACAAAAATTTATATATATATATATATCATATATATCTATAAAAGAAGTAGAGCTTACTAAGTTTGCTTACCTGTAAGAGTTCGGGCAGCCTATCTCGGGCCATTATCGTTGCTGTTGTTGTTGATGATGTTGTTATCGAACGGCGTTCTTGTTGTTGGTGTTATCACTGCCGCTTTCGAGGTGTTAGTTTTGTATTTGAATATTGTTGTTGTGTGCACGGTGGCACTTGTGGAGCGTGGCGCACGGCGCGGATGCGTTTGCGCTTTACGACTCTCGTCTCTCGTGCAAATTTCGGCGGCTTGCGAAGTGTTATTATTATTTTTAGTTTATTTGATATAGTTTTTAGCTGATTATTGTTTAACGCTTTGGTTTCTGCGATTTTTATTTTAGCCGATTTTTCGTATGCCTATGTTAAACGCTTTACTATTAAATATACAGAAGAAGAAGAAGCTTCAGTCTAAGAAAAAATCGTTAACTCTCCACGGCGCTTCCCTTTGCCGTCTTACAAACCAAAGCAGAAAGGTGCTATTCTTTTGTTGTTATTTTATTGTTGTTGTTGTTGCTATTGTCTCGCGTATTCATTAAAATTGTTTAGCACATTTTCACTTCGTAAATTGCTTTTTAGCTTATTTTGTATTTTCCTATCCCCGTTCTGACAATCTTTTTACACTACACTACACAGCACTTGTCGTCGTCTTGCTAGGCTATCTACCGAATTGCCCGACTGCCAGCCTCAGGCAGCCACTTCCACTGCCACCCGCAAATTGCTTTACTTTCGTTGTTGATGCCGCCTTTCCGTGCCGATTTGCTCGTTTCCAGTGTTCTCGATCGCTTGGATCGCGTCAATGACGCCGTCGCTAGCAGTTGTCGTCGGCACACAATCGAAACTTCGTCAACATCGTGATAGTCAACATCGTTGTCGTTATCGTTGTCGTTGGCGTCGATGTCGACGTCGACGTCGACGTCGCGAAGTGCAAATTGTGCTTTTCTTTCAGTGAGCAAATGCAAACCTACGTAAGCTAAGCCAGTCCAATTGTCAAATCGTCCAATCAGAGCACACACTCACTCGTTAAGTGCGCTCTGCGGCGCTCCTCTAACGAACCGACAGCCAGGCTGGTAGCAGTCACAAAGGCAGGCAATAAATCTTAAACGCACTCAGTGCATTTGCTATATTACAGCTCGTGGTCACGCTTTATGTTAGTTAAGTGATCCTATAGGTCCAAGGTCCTATTTCACTGTTCACACTTCTTTGTTTCACAATAATTTCATGATCCTATTTCGTTTCCACTTTAACGTTCTTAATTCGCAAGCACTCTTTTTGAAAGTACTCACTTCGTATGCTCTCATGTTCTATCACTATCGCTTTGGTTGCATGCTCTGCCAGAGACAGAGACCGCTCGTATTTACCTGTTCACCTTGCGTGATCATCTGCCTGCATCTACGCTCTATTTACAAGCAATTTTCTCGCTTTTACGCACTAACTTTGCTCGACTTATTTGCTTGCTCTTCGCACTCATTTCACCTGTGCGCATTTCGCATTAACGCACTTGCACGCCTGCGCCCTCGTGGGCAGTAAGCGATTCGTATGCATTCTATCACTTCGTTTCCTATCATTTCGCCTGCTCTCATTCTAAAGTATCGCTCGCACCGCATGCCATGCTACTCATGCGTAAGCGATTTGATAAGAATTTTGTGTGAGGGTAATCAACGGTGTAAAGAAATACTCTATTGTTGTTGTGCTCATTGTTGTTGCTCTACTTCTAATTATTGTTCTTATATCAGCTTTGCGCTTTAAATGATATCGCTTCATCTTTGTCTCGCTCTCACTTTTCTAGATTTGTAATTGCTGCCTTTTGCTATGCGTGTGCTTGTGCTTATTCGTGTTGTTGCTTGTTAGCTTTTTCGGTTTGCTTGTGTTTATGTGTATTCATTTCATATTCAACCTGAACGCCTCTTGCTTATCTAGTGTTTGCAGAGCGATTTAGCTTTGTTAGGCTTGTCATTCTTGTTGTTGCCGTTCATTTCTTTCATTACTGATAGTACGTTGTATCATTTCACGAGGTCAACAACAACAACAACAACAACAACAACAACAACAACAACAACAACAACAACCACATTGCTCATTGAGGAGACTTTCGCAAACGTTGAAGTTCACAGCGTCGGGTCACTAAGCGCGAGCTGCCGATATGTATGTATATTCAAACGGTGCTTTTTTGCTGGATCTTTCGTCGTTGATGTTGTTCTCGTGTGTTTTGTTGTTGTTGTTGTTGTTCTTGGTGTCGTTACTATGCCTTTGGTTTGCTTTCTGTTGTTGTATCTTCACTTTGTCAAATGTCTTTGCATTTTTTTCATGTTTTTTTCGTGTTTTTTTCTTCTACATTTCATATACTTTTTTCCAAAACTTTTTTACACATTTTGCCTTTTATAATTTTTTCTTAACTTGGCTTTTTAACCGGTTACTCTTATTGGATTAGCGGCGTTATCTGTGTTATTGTTGTTGCCGAGACAATGGTGTTAATTGCGTTGCTCTTTTTCAGTTGAAATTCACAACTTTTTTAAAATAATTTTTTACATTTCACGAAGTTCCATTTCTTGACGTCTTCTAAGATCTTGTCGTTTTTGTTGTTGCTGCTTGCGAATGTTAAAAGGTTTTTTTTTTGGTTTTGAATGAAATTATTTATTTATAAGTCGACGTTGTCGTTGTCATTGCCGTCGCCGCTTTATTGGTATAATTGGAACAGTGTTGACAACAAAAATAAAAACAAAAACAATAACACCAGCAGCGAGAAGACAAAGTCGACTGTGCTAATTGGAAAGGCAAGGCACTCATGGACTAAGAAACGTATGATTAGCGGTGGAGGGCATGGTGGCGGGAACAGTGAAATGAAACGTCATGCTGAATACGCAATAGAGGAGGCAAAAAGCTTAAAAAACATAAGCTTGAGTAGGAGAGACTTCAAAGGCGACATTTGAGTAACATTTCAATTGACTAAGAAAGCTTCAAGCAAATGAAATTGTTGATGGTAGACATATACGAAACTATAATACCGTACAGCATTCTTATGAGTAGGTGCTTAATAGCAGTAAAGATATCGTGTTAAAACAAACAATTAATATACTAGCCAATCAATCAATCAATCAATCAGTGAATCAATCAATCAATTAATCAATCCACCACTTAATGCTTATAGAAACCATCATCCTTTCAGTAAAACAATCAATCACTATAATAAGCAATCAGTTCATTTCCCAAACAATCAGCCAATAAACCAATCCAATCAATCCAATCAATCCAATCAATCCATCAATCTATGTCTAGAGAATATCATTTTTTAGCGAAACAATCAATCAATACATGAAGTAAGCAGTTAATTACTCTATCCATCAATCAAACAATCAGTCAATCATCGCTCAATCAATCGGTCAATCAATTATTTTTAGGAAGGTCTATGCTCAACAGATGCGTCTTCATTTTCGCCTTCAATTTATAGTCTATAATTAATATGGGCAAAATAAAAATATCTATGATAATGTGTGTTTCATCTCCGGTTAGGGTAACGAACGAACCAAATGTATAGGAATTATTGTGGGCTGCATAAGCTAGGCTCGTTCGATAGTGAAGAGTTTGGTGTGCTATTCAACCAGGCGTCATGAGTGGCATGCTACGCTGCTAATGTTTCCTGCTATGTATCTGTAGGGTATATATATATATATATATATATATAGAATATATATAAAAAAAACCTCTTCAATGGTTTGCTGTTTCTTGCTCTTCTGCATTCGCTTGCAGTGCAACTCAACCACATCAACCCATTTCGGCGCCAAACCACCGAGAAAGCAACTAAGGGGTAGACTTTTGTTTTGCATTGATGTGGTCGTTGTTGTTATTGTCATCGTTTATTTATTTATTATTTTGTTTTGAAAACTTCTCAATATATTCTCGCACTCAGTTCGTGTCGTTTGCTCTAAGTGGCGTCGTCGCATTTCGCGCTATTTGCGGTTATGCGTACTGAGATCATCGCATATCAATTCATAGGCCACAGTCGTCGGTGTTCTTGTAATAAGCGCAAATGAACAGCCTCACAATAAATCTAATCAACAAATATTGTGTATGTAACACTTGTAAATGCCTATCCAATTTTGTAGCTGGAATTTCTATACAATCCAAAAATAATTGAACTAAGTGGTCATGGCGGCCACGGCCGCTTCACTGTCGCAGACCAAAGCAATACGATTAACGCTGAGCCGTTCTACGAAGCGACTTTCATACGCCACCGATCCCATTCAATTCACACTGCACCGTTGCATTGCTATACCGCTTTTCGGAAGTGATTGTGCATTCTATAATTTGCGCTCATTAAATCTTATAATGATGCATGGCCGAGAAGTCGCCTATGCATCATGCTATTCTATTCTAATTGAAAGTGAATGCGCCAAACTCATTGAATTTGCACTTTTTATTGTTGTTGTTGTTGTTGTTTTCGTGGTCTCAACGCCGTTTCAATTTCAATTTTCAGTTCGCAGCTAAATTTCAGTCGCCAGCCATCAGTCGTCAGTTGACAGTCGTCGTTTGTTGTTCGTTGGTCGTCAATTTTTTGAGGTTGACGACCAAAATGACAATGAAAGTAATTCTTATACGTATGCATGTGGTGGTTGTGTGCAGAGGAGTAAGGTACGCGGCTGTGATTCGATCTTTAACAATGCTTCGCTTCGATATTTGAAGTCGTTGCCATTTGGAATTGGAGCTGCTACAGTTCTCGTTCTCGTTCTCGTTTTCGTTCTCGCTGATTCGGTTCATTCAAATTTTTCATTGTTCATTGTTGCTATGCTATTGTTCCATGCACTTCAATTGAGGTAGCCAATGTTGTTATATTTTTTTCTCATTTCATTTGAGTTACTCAGTTCAAGTACATACTCAGGTTCTCCATTCTCAGTTATGTCAATTGAGCTTTCGTCATTATGGAATTGATTCAATTATTAGATTGTATTCAAAAGACTTGAGTTGGATGTTGGTGAAGTTCGATGTGTGTTTTCTTCGTAATTTTCCTGATTCGAATTTCATTGTTGGTGTAAAGAATGGAGAATAGGTGCGTAGTCTGACATCGAGCCTGAAATAGTATGCATTGGTTTTGGGTGCTGACAGTATACAAAATCATGGTGTGGCTTAAATAAACGCACGCACACAAAGTTGCTTTATATATAAACATGAAAACAGAATTTACACTACAATAATTCGATACATTTGAACTCAACTCTATCAAGCTCTGGTCACTATGTCACTATGCTTCGCATGAATTCAGCTCACAGTGCTAAGCTCTCAGTCCAGCTCAGCTGAGCTCAGCTTAGCTTAGCTTTGTTCGATTTAGTTTAACGCCAAAGCACCACTCGCTGGCACATCCACTGTACTGAGTTCGACTCGGCTCTGCACAGCTCGAACTTCTATTTCCAGCGTTGGTGCAATGCATTTTTCAGGCGTGTTGTACAGCCGCCTCTTGCCTTTGTTATTCGCAAAATGTTTTTTGACTTTTCGTTGGGCTCGGCTCGGCTCGGCTCTGCTTTTATATTTTGAATTTCTGTGCCTAGTTGCCCAGGAGTTCGGCAAGAGTGCTTGTTATGTGCTGTGCTAGGTGGGTGAATTGATTTTTTGACTTTTGATTAAATTGAACGAGACAATATTATTTGTTTTTTTTTTCTTGTAAATGTTATGTTGTTGTTTTTTTGTTTTCTCCGTTATTGTTCAATTTTCGTTATTGCGTAAATATTTATGTAAAGCTTCATTGAGCTAGCCGCATTGAAATATTTTCAGTGCACTTAACCTGTTACCTCAGCTCTCACACGCATACTCACTGTTTTTCATACAAACACACACACGCATAAACTCCCCCCCCCGCCAACACACACACAGACACCAACCAACCAATGTCCTATAAAGAACGCTTGCCTCAACGAACACAAAAAGTGAATTGGCTGCCGTTTGCCAATTAACAGAGAGAAAGAGAGAGAATAGGAAAAAAACGCGTCTCCCGAAAGTATGCATTTCTTTTTTTTTGCGCGAACGGCATGCGGTTTCTGCAACTTTACTTTTGTACATTGGCCGTGTGTGTGTGTGCTGACGCCTTACTTGCTGGCTGACTAACTGACTGATATTTGCATAAATGCGTGTGTGTGTATGTATGCGTTTAAAAAGTATTATTCACGAACGCACTGCACTGCATGCACTCGTTTGCATGTGCACGGCTGTGTGTGTGTAAGTTGAACTCAACTGCCGAGTGAAAGTTTGTGTTCGCCAGCGTCAGCGTCAGCGTCAGCGTCATCGTTTTCATTCTTATTGTTGTAGTTGTTGTTGTTGCAGTAGCTTTTTTTGTTGGCGCCATAATGACGTGAATTATTCATTGTGTACGCTTTACTTCATATTTTAATTAAACAGTAGAAGTGGCACCAAACAAAAAAAAAAATTGATTAAAAAAAAATAAAAAGTAAAAATTGTTGACTTGCAATGTCAGTGAAAAAGCTTGCAGCAACGACGCTTCGGCGAAGTTGCTGCCACTTGCTGCACATCATTTGCCACTTGCCTCGCTTGTCTGCCACACACTCAGCAAGCTGGGCTTCTTATACTCTTTTCTTTTGTTTGTTTGGGTTTGGTATTTTTGCTGGCAGCTGTTTATTGCTTAGTGCCTGTCGGCGAAGTTCACTACCCACGTGCTAACACATACATGCACTTACAGACAGACAAGCGTCTTTGACGAGTATACTCTTCTGATATTGAAGCAGAAATTATGCGTCTAGCAAACCAAAATTGGAAAAAGTGGATATAAGAACAGCTCAAATGATGCACAGTAATAAGGGGGTCGAAGTGATAAGAGACATAAACACATATGCTTAAGCACGAATAGGCTTCAGGCAATATTTTTTTCAGGCCAAGCTCTTCTTATCCAACCTCTTAACTCAAACAACTGTCTTGTGCTTTTTAGGTCATCTTCTGCAAATTGAAAAATATTGCATCGATTGAAAAGAACTTAAGGCGGCTGCAGCTGCAGTCAGTTGTGTACGTGTTCTTGAAGCTGCGTACTGCTTGCAGCTGCAATCGTCCAATCGTTAATTTCTCGTTACCTTTTGAAGTGTGCAGACGAAAACGTCAATGGCGGACGCGACATTAATGGCTGTTTGGAATTGTCGTCAACCGCGAAAGAAAAAATTGTATAGGCAGCGACCGCAACGTTTCGAATTATCCAAGCGATTTGGAAATCACTTCACGCAACGTATGTGAGACGCACACATACTTTCTTCGCTAACACTATGGTAACGCTGGTCCGAGGGTCTCAATTTGCACACGCAATGGTCGTCGATGCAAACCAAGCAGGCCTCTTTTGTGACAGACTGCGACATCAGATACGCGGTAAATTAAACCGAAGCAACAACAACAACAAAGTAAGACAAAAAAGAAAAAGGCACCAGATGAAGTATATAAAATAAGGAAGAATAAGGCTGTAGCTAAGATTAGAAATCCATTTGCTGTTGACACTCATACCAGAAAGCTAAAGAAATCTGTGGCAGTCGAAAATGAAGGGCTGGCATTGCAGTAGCAGCGGTAATAAGGGCCGTGGACAGAGGGCCGTCCAAAGTAGTGATTTGTTAAAGAGAGAGAAACAGTAGTAACCACCAGAACCACCACTGCCGTACCGATAGCAACAACAACGTAGCAGCGAAACAACCGCACACCAAACCAAGCTAGCAGATACATAAAAAGGTAAGTCTCTTCTGGGTTTATTGATGAATGGCAATAGTTTTTGGTTTATCATTCAAAAAAGGAAGAAATTAGGCATGATTGCACAAATGGTATATTCTACAATAATCGGTTTCGGATATATATACGTACATAACTGGTCAGCAGAACACGATTAATGGATCTCGACCTCACGTAAAATGTCACTGAGCGCATTTCTATCTTGTGCCAACTTTCTTCAGTTCTGAATTCTGAAGTTCGGCAGAAACGGTGTCTCTTGGTCCTTCCACTGAAGTCGAGGTCGTCCTTGCCGTCTACGCTCAGCCACTACAGCGTCAAGTGCACGACTTTTCTTCTCTCATCGCTGTAGGAAACTCTCATTTGATGTTTTCATACACAAAATTTTGGTAAAACAAAAAAAAATTTTGTCATAATTAATATAATTAGAACCACATAAAAGAAATTGTAAAATCGCTTAAATAAAACCAAAGAAAATAAAACAAATAATTGAAAGCCTCTTCTCAAACCTTGAGCGCACCAACGCAACATCAGCAGAATGCAGGACGAACTGGTAGACATGATCAGGGACTCGATGGCAAAGGATGGGCAAACTGAGACGTCTCGTTCATTTAGTGACCAGAGGAAAGCGCTGGGTCTGTGCCGGGTCTACCGCAATGGCGACTTGGAGTTGTGGATGCGAAAGCTAGCGATCGACTTGCTACGTCGACTGTTGTCCGAGGCGACATAATGGGAATTTAGGAAATACGACGAGCGTACAGAGATTAAACAGACGTTGTTGAACTTGCTGGATATCGCATGTGACACACAGCATCGTTCCACCATCATGAAGGCTGAAGGTCCTCTTCAAGTACATCGAATCGAAGTGCACATCGTTAGAGATGAGCGGCCACGTAGTAGGCTCAGAACTGTTCCTATCGCTTACTGCACTTATACGGGTCGAAGAACAAATATGTGGATGTCGGCATTAGCACCTTGACGACGTTTATTGTGAAGGAACTACACGCCATGATTGCTGGCGGTGAGTTGAAGACGTTTACTCGCGCCTTCAAGGTAGTTGACGAAATGGCTCTAAATGTGAATAGATATGATAGAGAAGGAGGAGGAGAGTGAGTGCAAGTCGCGCGTCACTTTTGACACTACGCCAACATTGATTAATACAACCAACTCTTTTCAGGTTTTAGCGTTCAACTGCAGCTGACCAGCTCGAGCCTGTTGAAGACCACCATAGCTGTTTACCATATGTTGGTGGCGAATATTTCAACCGATGAAGTATTCAATAACCCCTTTCAGTTGATGAAAGCAGAGCTAGACAATGGTGATACTGAGCATAGACGTGCGGTCTACCGTGTGCTGATCCTGATGGATGAGGACACTGAAGAACCTCTCAGTAAAAAGAGTTTTACCAAGCTTCTAACGCTGCTTAGGCTGGGCATTGGCGATTCAAAGCCCATGGTGCAAGAAAGCGCATACATGGCGGTGTTAGTTTTTACGGAGAACTCACAGCCGACGGTCTGGAAATTCACTTCGGAAATTATGCCCTGGTCCTGTCAGTATTTGACGCAACTATCTAAAGATCTGAAGGTAAGCATCTACATTTTAATGTAGTCCTCAAATGAAAGCCAACCTCCCAACCTTTCAGGCGGGACCCGTTGAACGAAAGGGCAGTCGTCGTATGTTCTTCGCTCTTAAGTTGCACTGCCATAACTGCGAGCGGTGTGATCTGCAGCCGCATGTGTCGCAGATATACAAACGGTGATTGGACTTGACTGCCTATAATCAACCAACCCCAAAGATCAGGAAAAGGAACAGAGTTCTTAGTTCAAAAACTAATCACCGTCGAATGAGTAACATCACAACCTCCACTTCGATTGACGTTTGATCTTCGGGCCACATAAAAAAAAACCCACTGCACGGCCGTAATTCTCTCACTACTTTAGAGGCTTTATGGACATATGGACACTATTGGATGTGGACTATTGGATTATATGGACACTATTGCTCACTGGGATTGCGTCGTTTGACTCTAAACGCCTTTGCTTCGGTTTGTATTATTTCGATGCCAGAGCAGTTGGAAGCGCACTTCTACGCGTTGATGGTCGAACGGGAAAAGCGTCTGATCCCGGCAAAAACCATTGGTGAGATCAGCCTGCGTTTTCAAGCCATGAACACTATTTTTACGGTGGCAATACATGCCCAAAAATCACGTTTTAAGCCACAAGCCGAGGATATATTAAACTACTCGATATCTTTGCTTCAAGATAGTTCCGTTGTCGATCCCAACACGTGACGTGCCGCTTTCCGCTTGGTCGGAGTACAATCTGGCATCATCAGAGATGACCAAGGCCAAGCAAATCCATAAAAGGGTCGATGGTTCGCAATTCGACCAACTTGACATCTACGGCGAACAGGTAGAAGCAATCTACGCACTAATGGACTTTGCTCTGAATACGGCGGTGGCATTTGTGCCGTATATGAAGTAGGCTTTTCCGTGTGTGTACTTGTTATTGGATCACTCGCCAGAATGATATACGCAAAGCGGCGTGCGGAGCACTCACGACCTTCATGCACATCCAGCTGAGTCACGGCGAAAGACAACTCGTGCTCGATATGCGGAACATGTTGATGTCAAAACTGCACGCATTGTGTGCGAGGTGGAGAGCACTAACTAATCAATAAGAGCGCTGAAGTGCATTTCGCAAATGGTAAGTAAACTCGGCCGGGACGTAATACCTGACATCGACTCTTTCGACGTCGTCTACTTGTGCCTAACAGAAGTGTTCGGCATGAAAATCGCCTGTAACAACGCTGAACCCGACCTCAGTCGACGGGATGTGTTCATGACGATCGTAGACCGCTTGCTACCAGTGTTCGGTGCAGCCATGACGTCAGAGCAATTCGCCACGTTCTTCGGGAAGATAATACGCCCTCTATACCATACGTTGAAGACCGGCAGCGTTATGCTGACATTCGGTCGTCAGCCAATGCCCAGGACACGTACTGCGGAGCGATTTCTTGTGTAATCCTCGTCAATTTCAGATGTGTACCGGTCTGTGAAGTGCTCAGAGATCTATTTCGCCTGCTGCCGTTGCGGGTGCACACAAAGAAAAATAATAAGGTCGTCAGATGCTTCAGTCTACTCTTCTGGGGTGCACGTCAATCAATGCAGAAGTACATCGCCAAGATGCTAGCCTACCTGGTGCACGTCCTGGATCTCAAGCAACTGGGCGTGGAAGAGCAAAAGATAGCCGTCGACATTGTCAACTCAATCAAATTGAAGTACTTAAAGACTTACGAGACCTTCGCACGTGAGAAGCACGAGGTATTGCAATACACCACCGTCGTGTGTGAAACATCGTAAATTCAGTTGTAGTTGTCGACAACCAACCGCCGCGGCGATGATGCCCCTCGTCCGCCTTGTTCGCTTGGTGTTTATAACGTTCTCGAAAAGAAAAAGGGAAAAGACTGTCGTGGAAATAAATCATTTGAATGCTTAGCGAAATAATTACTGAAAATGTCCTTTTTATACTTGGATATTGCTCATGAGCATGCCTAATATAGAAAATAATCCATAAGCTACTCCTCGAAGCGGCGACTATTGTTAGCTAGTCACTCGCTTAACAATAATCGTATTATTCATATAGTGTTCATCTAGTTCTTAAAGCTGCAATATTCATTATGTAAAATAAGTCCCCGGAATTTCGGACTTTCAAATCCCACAGTGGTAAATTCGACTGCAATATGTGTGATAAACAGTGTGTTCACGCCAGTCGTTTACGCTAGTCGATCTCGATTGTGCTCTGCGATTTTTGCGATGGAAACAACTTCCTTCTGATGCGGCGACAAAATAAATTTGGATGATTAAGTAAGCAATTTGAGTTTTACTAACAAAGTCCGGGTACTTATTTTACATAATGTATTACTTGAAAACAGTACATGAGCCGACTACTACCCGGAACTATCATAGTACTTCTCAAATTTACTGGTCCTCAGAAATGATTATCTTTGTAGTATTATATAACACACATAAAACCTTTTAAAGGCAACGGCAATTTTAAGAGCTTATTATATATATACTGCTTTTATTTACGCTCTACTTTTTTACTCGGGCATATATTTTTCATAGGTCATGTTAGGTTATACCAGCCAACGGTAGTGACCTGCTGTCCCACTTAAGTCAAGCATTGGCCCTTTGTTACGCCGTAGATCCTCGCTGGTGGGAATGCCAGCTGACGTCGCCAAGGAAGAACGCCACCTACCGATGATTAAAGGTAATGATCCTGCCTCAAGTGAGGTTCGACCCCGGAACTCAGGGCAACAGCCTTAGTACACTTCCATCAGTCTGCCTAGGGGTTCACTTAGTCGAGCAGGAAATGGAAGGAAAATTGCTTCAATAATGAAAACTGTTTTGGAGCTCATTGTCCTCCTCTTCCTAAACCGTACTCATTTGGTACGTTACATTTTGGTTCTTTGCTTCTTCCGGCACCAAATAATAACTTTTCATCAGGTCAAGACGGGCGTGTGTGTTCTCCTCGCTTTCGCTTGTTTGTGTTGTTTATTTTTTAATTTTGACGGCTCTGCAATTTTTGTTAATTGCGATAAAGACGAGAGCGAGAGCCTTTGGTCGCTGTCCCCAGGCAAAATGCTGTGCGCAAAACCGCAACCACAAACGGCGTAACCAAGCACATTTACTCCAGTCAGATCTGGTCAGGTCCCAACCGTGTGCTGGATGCATGCAAATGTTGTTTATATGTTGTTGTTGTTGTTGTTGTTGTTGTTGTTATGCCTGCCGTATAACTATGTGGCCAAGAATATTCGCTGAAGGTTTGCAATTTTCCGTTGTAAGCAACGTCACCAGATACTCATCAATTTGACTTCTCTCTCAGCCAAATAGATTGTTCTCTTTTTCTTCTCCTTCTGTTTGATTGCTTTGCTTTTATTTTAGGGTATTCAAGTTTCTTGTCTTAACCAATTTTTTATATTTTTTAAACAAAATTTTGTTTAATCTTTAATCTTTCATTGAGCAAATTACTGCGAACGTTTAAACGACTGGATGTACATTTTCAAAAACCTTCGAAATGTAAAAACAAGTAACTCATTTAATTTGAATGATGAATACTGAACATTGAAGGAAATCAAAATATTACAAAATAAATATATATGAATCATCAATTGAAACGAAAAACACACAATTTAAAAAAATAAAGTCGATGGAAGTTCCTAGCGCTTCTCCATTAATGCCTCTGGTTCCAAGAGGAGGCAAGCTTAAAAGCCATATTAGACAAATTACACCCGAAATTACCTTTAATATTTAAGTTTTAAAACCTCAAGATCAAATTAAGAGAAGACCCTTCGTCTTGACTGGATGAGTTAATCCTAAGTGTCAATAACATAAATACTTTGATCACAGTGTAAAACATATACAGTACAGTAGATACAGTAAATAAGATATAATAAATCATATTAATGCAAAATGAAATGACTAAATAAATGAAAACAAAACAAAACGTAAAAAGATCGCATTGCAGCCGCATTCGAGTCCACCCATATGAGTAAATTATATAAAAAACAAATATTTGATGGTGCTACCAGTGGACAGAACTGTGATAGTTCATACCAAATCGGTATAGAAAAAAAAAACTAAATAAACATATACTTATACATGTACAGTGTGCCACTTAAGTGAGCATACAGCAAGAATTTTCATGGAATTTTGTGTTTCAAGCTTCATAGCTTGGTTGACTTTTAATATTTAATTATAATTCAAACGCAGTAGTGTTAATTGAATATTTTTGAATGTATTTACAAACAAACAATTCATTTGGCATAGTTGTATCCTTAATAGTAAGTAAAAATCACGAAGACCTCGAAAATTCACCTCCACAAAAGTCATCGTACAGCTGGTATAAGGAGCTAATATCTTGAGCTCTGAATACTCAAAATCACTTTTTAGTACCGCGTTGGATAACCCTTCATTTTTATGACCTCATTCAGTCTATTTGGAATTGATGTCACCAAGTTTTCAATGTAAGTGGGGACAATTTTCTCCCACTCCGCCAGTAAACTCAAACGACGTCAAACGACGCAATCCCAGTGAGCAATAGTGCCCATATAATTCGAAAATCCTGTAAAGTAGTGGGAGAATTACGGCCGTGCAGTGGGTTTTTTTTTATGTGGCCCGAAGATCAAACGTCAATCGAAGTGGAGGTTGTGATGTTACTCATTCGACGGTGATTAGTTTTTGAACTAAGAACTCTGTTCCAATTTGATCTTTGGGGTTGGTTGATTATAGGCAGTCAAGTCCAATCACCGTTTGTATATCTGCGACACATGCGGCTGCAGATCACACCGCTCGCAGTTATGGCAGTGCAACTTAAGAGCGAAGAACATACGACGACTGCCCTTTCGTTCAACGGGTCCCGCCTGAAAGGTTGGGAGGTTGGCTTTCATTTGAGGACTACATTAAAATGTAGATGCTTACCTTCAGATCTTTAGATAGTTGCGTCAAATACTGACAGGAACAGGGCATAATTTCCGAAGTGAATTTCCAGATCGTCGTCGGCTGTGAATTCTCCGTAAAAACTAACACCGCCATGTATGCGCTTTCTTGCACCATGGGCTTTGAATCGCCAATGCCCAGCCTAAGCAGCGTTAGAAGCTTGGTAAAACTCTTTTTACTGAGAGGTTCTTCAGTGTCCTCGACCATCAGGATCAGCACACGGTAGACCACACTTCTATGCTGAATATCACCATTGTCTAGCTCTGCTTTCATCAACTGATAGGGGTTATTGAATACTTCATCGGTTGAAATATTCGCCACCAACATATGGTGAACAGATATGGCGGTCTTCAAGAGGCTCGAGCTGGTCAGCTGCAGTTGAACGCTAAAACCTGAAAAGAGTTGGTTGTATTAGTCAATGTTGGCGTAGTGTCAAAAGTGACGCGCGAATTGCACTCACTCTCCTCCTCCTTCTCTATCATATCTATTCACATTTAGAGCCATTTCGTCAACTACCTTGAAGGCGCGAGTAAACGTCTTCAACTCACCGCCAGCAATCATGGCGTGTAGTGCCTTCACCATAAACGTCGTCAAGGTGCTAATGCCGACATCCACATATTTGTTCTTCGACCCGTATAACGATAAGTGTGCAATGCCCTCTAAAAAATTTGCCACCATCGGCGTGCCAAGGGCTTTGCTGCACTCAGCTTTCCTTAGAACCTCCTCCACAAGTTCGAAACAGCCGTACGTCTGCCCCACAAAGTGCTCACACGACGGTGCAGTAAGCGACAGGAACAGCTCTGGGCCTACTACGCGGCCGCTCATCTCTGATGATGTGCACTTCGATTCGATGTACTTGAAGAGGACCTTCAGCCTTCATGATGGTGGAACGATGCTGTGTGTCACATGAACGAAACTTATCATTTCGCCCATCCTTTGCCGTCGACTCCCTGGTCATGTCCAGCATTCTGCTGTTGTTGCGTTGATCCGCTCAAGGTTCGAGAGAAGCTTGCAATTATTGTTTTTCTTGGTTTTAATTAAGCGATTTTACAATTCCTTTATGCGGTTCTAATTATATTTAATTTTTAATTATAAAAATTGTTTGTTGTTTCAGTTTCAGTTTTGTGTGTGAAAGCACCAAATGAAGGTTTTCTACAGCGATGAGAGAAGATAAGGTGATTACAAACTCTGAAAGCTTTACTCGAATCCCATTTGAACAGACTTTATTCAAAATTTGTGAATCTAAACAACAAAATGAAAAGTAAATAAATAAATAAATAAAGTAGCATTCACAAGCAAGATACACGATCTAGCAATCCCACCCAATGTGGTCTGTGCTTTCAGTTTTTCATGCAATCCATATGCAGCTGAAATAAACCGCCCTATTCTTAACACTCTGTCAATTTTACAGCTCATTAATATAGTTTTGTAGCTTTTGGTGATTCTGGCTCACTTTAAAAGCCGCCCTTTCAAGAGAAGCTGTGCCTACAACAGTCGGTTAAGTTGAGTTGAACATTTGATATTTGGAAATGCTCCTTCACTGCAATAATTATTAGAAGATTTGTCCATGGGGCACAGGATTTTTGCGTGTCGCTAATTATCCGATATTGCAAATGATATGGAATTACTTGAACATATTTCCCTTCTTATAGTTTTCAACTTCTTCGAAAAGTTCGGGCATTAAACAACATACTACTTCTCCAGGGCAATAACAAAGCCTGGAGCATTTAAATTGAAATTGGCTTTGATGCGCAAGCCACTTAAGACAGCTCAGTGATGGAGCGTGAATATAATTGTATGACTCATAAAGTTGTCTTCTGCTGGTAGCACAGAGGAATCGTTGTGTTACACTATCTAATGCGATTTCGCTAAAACCAAGTCTAAGTCTAATATTATCACTGAGTTAATAGAGAGCACAGCCAGGGAAGCCTTGCCTTAGTCATTCTTATCCTTTCCATATACGCGTATGCATATCGGATGAGCTCTCGGATGGCTTCTTTAATGCTTTCATTAAGTGAATGGTGTGGAAAAATGCTCAGACCAGCGGAGAACTGAAGCAAGGCGAAAGCGTGAGCAAAGGATGCTGGGTTGCTGTGCAGCGCCGCAACGAGTTAAGTTGAGTGCAGTTGAGATGAGCTGTGAGCACAGCGTCGAGCAGAAATGGTTGCGAAAGGATTATGGAAGGACGATTTAATGCATACAAAATGATTTACACACCGTTGGCTAAAAATAATAACAGCGCCTGTTTGAAAATTCTACACACACACATACACACACGCGCACGTATTATGGCAAATGCATGCAAAGGATATGACACAAGCCGAAAAAACCGGAAGAGAAAGGCTGCGGTCTAATCGATAATATTTCATACAAAAAAAAAACGAACTGCTTAAAGTAACAAAGCTTAATTTTTATGTACACATACATACACAAGTATAATCTTCAGAGGCCTCAGTACAAGCAACTTCGGTGGCTCGTAGGTGCACAGTGCACAGTATGAGCGGAAATCTGTTTTTTGAAATCCCAACAATCAAAGAAGAAACTGTCAAGCACAGAAATTATTACCTCGTTAGGTTGGAGGATCGTGTCAACCAGCTAGCCAGCTACCTGCTGGACAACAGCAGGCGAACGCGTCGCCTGAAAAGGCTACACCCTCTAGGTCATCAAAATCATACAAACTTGTTATTTAAACGTTATGATTTCAAACTATGATTTAATTCGCTAGATATCGTCGGAATATATTAGCAAATAAAGAATATAGAGACTAAGAAAGTGTTTCACTTGTCTGCTAACACAGAATTGCATTGCCTGATAGGCGCGACAACAAGATTTTTATGGCTTGACCTTTGTGAGGAAATTCCAGTAGAAAAGAAGTGACTTCTTCTTATTGATTTCGGCAATATTTGCCAGCATTTTATAGCGCATTCTCTATAAAAATTTCTCGACCCAATTTTTGGGGTCTCGTTTGAGCGTGCATCACCCGATGCTCTGCTTTACCGAAAATGTCCTTCGGAGCGGCACAACAAGCACTGACAAAATCGCAACTGACGAAGCGTCGTTCAGACGTGTTCGTGTGTCATGTCAAAACTTCGTGCTTCAAGTGTTACACGCCACCGCAGGCAGCCGCATCGCCCACAACACACAACAATTCTTGGGGGCATCGGTTTTATTATTAATAACCTCATTTTTGCTAAATGAAATTTTGTGGCAAACATTAGCTTTGTCATGCTGCCAAAATTTATTGCAACAACAACAACAGGAAGAACAACAAGAACAACAATAACAACAGCAACATGGCATAATTTACTTCGACAGACAAAAGTTCGACGAGCGCAGTCGGTGTTAGTTTTCTGTTTGAATTCCACCAGCGCGCGATATCAACCGCCTACCCAAATCAACCTTCAATCACCCAGAATACGAGCTCAATAACAACTACTAAACATCCCCCGCATGGGTTCTCTGGACTTACGGGACGGGGCGGTCATAGTTTGTTGTATATTCTCTTTGATAGTTTGCGCTCTGCAGAATGCTTGGAAGAACTCGTATGTGTCTACACTAAAACCTCCCAATACTGGACAAACTCCGGTATACACATTTCTCTCCATTCAAGAGGGATGTACATTTGTCTAGGATAAATATTATAATAAGGGAGACAGAGAGCTGACCATAAGAGGGTCAGAAGGTCACGTTAGTGGAGACGCAAATAACCGTCCCTTAACTTAAGAGTTCATAATTTTGTCCATATGAAAAAAAAGCAAATACAGTCGAACTTCGCTATACTGAATTCGCACGGGACCAGAAAATCACTTCCTTATATAGAAATAGAAACTATGAGCTAAGTCGATTGTTGAAGAAATTCGTCCCATTGAATGTAAAATATGAATCTGAATGTCGAAGTAATGTACATACATCACACTTTTATTTGGCAGTAGAAATATTTGGCAAAACAAAATTAAAAAGTAAATACCTGTAAGCGCCTGAACTCAATGACTCTCTAGAACTCTGCTTCTCCGCTGCGAGATTAGGCAATTCGTGGTAGGGCAAAATGTTATGAGTTCGCGTCACCGACATGCTCTTCCTGATTTCCTTTGTGTTCATTCGCTCGCCATCCTCGTGTTCTGTGGTTCTTCTCTTGTGGTAGTTTAAGTTTACTTTCGCATAAGTCCATAATCACCCATACAAAATTTTGAACAAACTAAATTAAACTTTCTTTTATTTGACAGATTTTTGTTTGACAGATTTTCCTCTTCGAATTTGACATACTTTTCAACGGCAAACTGATGAAGCGAAATTGATTTAATATAAAACTTTGGATGGAAATTCCCGACTTTCGCGGTATACTAACACACCAAGCTTAGCCACAAACATTCTCCATGATGACAGCCATGTCGATCGATCGATGTTTGTATATATCATGTATATAAATTTCACTATAGGGAAATGCGACTGTATATAATAAAAAAACTTACCATTAGAGACAGCTATTCACTGTTCACTATACATATATTATATATATATATATGTGTGTGTGTGTGTATGGGTCTGTGTGTATCGTGCAAATGTGGCCACGTCCATGTTTCCCATTTGCCAAACGCTTGTGGTGCCGTTTCTCGGTTTGTCAGGTCGCGGCGACTCAGCTTGTTTTACGAGTGCAAATTGTATGGCTGTGTTTGTTTGAGTGTGTGTGTGTGTGTGTGTTTGTGTGTGTGTGCTCTGTTGCATGTCATACCTTTTGCATTCGTTTGGTAATTGAAAAATGTTCTTCACGCACACACAGCAGCACAGACGTGAGCGTGCTTGTCTATAACAGAGTACAAGCTCGTTTAGAGACCTGCACGTCATCATCATCAACCAAAACTTGTCAAAGTCATATTCACACACACACAAACACATACACACATACGTTTAACACGTATATGGTCTGTGGTTATTCGGAAGAATAGCTGCCAAAAACAAGCCTTGAAAATTATAATTTATAGCTTTTTTCGCCATAAACGGAAATTGAAAATGTCCTCGCTGGCGAGCGAACGAGCGCTCACTTTGGACTCCTGCGCGCTGCCACAAACGCTTAATTAATTAGTCGAAAACGGCGGCGATGCTCAGCGGGGAGTATATTCTTTTAAACTTAGAAAAATATTATTTATGA
Source organism: Cacoxenus indagator (assembly GCA_035041755.1). Classification (NCBI taxonomy): domain Eukaryota; kingdom Metazoa; phylum Arthropoda; class Insecta; order Diptera; family Drosophilidae; genus Cacoxenus; species Cacoxenus indagator. The sequence continues at coordinate 28,511 of JAWNKX010000220.1, read as the reverse complement.
ACGGCTTAATTGGAAAATATTTATAAACGCTGCGCAGAGGTGCCATAGCCATCAATGCCATCGATGACGCTGACGATGGCGATGGCAAGCTGCCTTTCAACGAACATGGCATATTTTTATTATTTTGCAGCCGTACAAATATGCATAGCACACACTAAAGCAAAACAAAAAAAAAACAAAAAAATAAAAAAATTCAAAAATAAAATTGCGTGACGCTTCTGGCGTTGACTATGTTTGTGACTGCATATATATGTGTGTGTGTGCATGTGAGTGTGTTGAACTTTTGTGTGGCCTGGAAATTAATTAGCAGCGGAAATTGCGCTAATAAACTAACAAATTTACGAGCAACGTCCATGCCGACAATCTAAGCGCTGCACATCTTACCTCAGCCTCAGTCATAGTCACAGCCCCAACCACAGCATCAGCGGCAGCCGCAGAGCCCCATAGTCAGCTTCATCTTCAGCCTGTTGGTTGAGATGAATCCGCATTGGCGCAACGACGTTGGCATCGTTGTGGGCGCACGTATAAGCAACCGGAAGTGTTGAAGTGGCCATTAGAGGCAGCGAAAAGCGCAAATAAACGATGGCGACAACGGAGCTGTGCGAGCGAAAACGCAAGCGGAAAAGCGCATAAATACCAGTCTGTCGCTAGCACAAAAGCACACATGAAAATGATGTGAAAGAGTGAGAGACACAGTGAGATAGAAAGAGAGAGAGAGAGAGATATGGGAAAAAATCTGTTGAAAGAGTGATAGGAGAGGGAGTTGGAGCTAGGGCAGATAGAAGAAGTCTAAGTGTGTGTGTGTGTGTGTGTGTGTGTGTATTGGCGCATAAAATGGAAATCAAATAATTTAAATCGCATTTCCGCTTAAACGAAACAGCGAAAAATACACACATACGAAGTAGCTAGGGACAAAAAGGCCAAAGCACGAACGAAAGCAGTGAACTGCATTCGATTGCAGGTTAAATGCATATGTGTATGTGTGTAAATATGTGCATTAATGTGCAGCCTTCTAATGCGTTGTTGAACACTATGCGCTTTGCTTGTCCTTGCCATCAACCATTGTGTGATGTGAAGTATTGTGAATGAAGCAAAGTGGTTACGCCGCAATCCCTTTCCACAACAACAACAACAACAACAACAACAGCAAAATAATAGTAAAGAAAAAAGAAACCAAAGTATAACGGTAAAAGGAAAATCGCTTAAAGCAACGCGCATCCTGCACAACCACCACAAGCACACAACGAGTTAAATACACAGACAGACATTGGCAAAGAAAAGGTTATAAGATCCACGCGTCTGTTTTTGATTGAGTTTTTGCTTTACCCTTTTTTGCGTTTGCCATTTTGATTCGAACGGAAAATAAGAACACGCCAACGGAAGGACACAGCAGAGAACACGGAAACAGAAACGAGACGAGATCGAAATTTTAGTGTGGAGCGGGGGGAAGCAGAAAAGAAATCTCGCTAAAATGCACGCAAGCCAAAAGCGAGAAATAGAGAAATGCGAACCGAGAAAAAGACAAATGAAATCAAAGAAGAAAACTAAAAAAGACCGAACTCAATGAAGGACCAAGGCTGAATGCTTTCAAGTAAATGAAGTGCATTTAATGGCTTGAAATTGTGCTATTCGCTTTTAAAGCTTCACTGAGGAGAATTGGTACAATTGATTTTATACAAAACATTGTCCAGCGTTAGCTACGACTTTTTCCAATCTTTCAGGCAGCATACGGATTCCTCGTTAAAAGAATGCCATGTCTTTTGAGGCTATCCAAAATACGAGACTTTTTGGCTTCTTTGAAAGAAGTGAAATGCTGCTCGGACATGAGTAATCAACCGGAACAAGTGGTAGTCGAAAGGAGCAATGTCTTGTGTATACCTCGAATGGGTTAGGACATCCCATTGTGTGTGTCTATAATGACACAAAGGCGAACATGTGGTCAAAGGTTGTCGTGAAGTAAAATCACTTATTCGTATCTTTTGGCATTTCGGCAGCATTTTAGCTTCAATGCGCAGCGTAATGGCATCAATTGTTGTTGGTAACGATCACCAGTGTTGGTTTCGTTAGGCTTGTTTCAGTACAAAGTAGATCACTAAGCATCACTCAGCCCAACAGATGCACAGCACAACCTTCTTGGCCCATAAAGTTGATGCATGACCACTTGGCGAACCCTGTGCCAATTCGATACAAAAACCCCTTGCGATTATGCCTTTGGAGCAGCTATTCGCACGTGAAAAAACCAAGTTCGACGTCTCTTGGCTTGAGTTCACACGATACCCAATTGCCTTGTTTTTGCACAATACCCATGGCTATGAGATGTTTGGTGAAATCGCTTGTTGAGTCACTGCCAAGATTTCAGGTAGCTCCTATTGAGTTTCACAGGAATCTTGTTTCAATAACGCCATCAACTCAGCGTCTTCAAACTTTACTGGCCTCCCTCGCCGAAATCAGTACTCACATATTTTTATTAATAGACCATGTTCTCCATACGATAGACAGAGCAATCGATGTCCATCAGCTGCACTTTTCTTCAAATGCAAACAAAAAAACAGCGCTTGCCGCAAGTGGCGCTTTGTTGACACGACGGTTGACATGGTTAGAGCACAAAGAAAGTTCTTTGGCAAAACTTCAGAGTAATGAGAGATACCGATTTTTGGCGATCTCAGCTCTTAAGATTATTCTGTTTCGCACATGGCATTGAGATTGCAATCAGTAGAAGACAATTGCCTGAACATTAATTCGGCTAGCGAGTCGATCTCTAGTCCAAACAGTCACTCTAGTCACTCTATTAAATAGCAAAATTACTCTAACTGCCAGAGGTCGTCAACTACCAACTTATTCCATATGGCATCATAATACAAAAGCCTCTGTCTCCAGAGTGCTGAAGAGTCACAGGGCAGGGCTTATTATGGGCTTTCTAGGTGAGTCCGAAAGCAATATTAATACGAGTATAGCCAGCAGTCTGTTCACTTAATTAATTTAAACTTTAATTATGTCAAAAGCATTTCACATTCATATAAATATAATTGAAATATAATAATTTAATGATACTACGATGAAATGGCAGATTGTGTTTAGTCGAGATCGTCATAAGGGACAACTAAATTGACGTCGATGCTTTCGAAGCTTTGTTCATTGCCAACCGCATCTATATCATTGTCCCCGCCGACGACTTGCTGTTCATCCATACATGCGCCATCGCCAGGTGGTTGGTTGGTCAGCTTCTCGGGCGCCATATCGGGTTTGGTCTTGGCATCTTCTTCACCCACACACACGTTCTCAAAGCGCTCGTCCATAATCGTGACGTTGTCAGTGTTATCTTCCTGAGAGTTGGCAGACTGAGCAGACTGCTGCAAAACATGGGCTTCTTCAGTAGACTCATATTTCGGGGTCTCCGTTTTAAGCATTTTTACGGTCTTCTCCTCTTCTTCATGGTCAGGCTCACCTAGCTGTGTATCTGCTTGCTTAGCAATATTTTGTTCTTTCACCTCCTCTATATCAGGGGTCATTTCCTCTATAATACTGCTTACTCTCGAAGTACATGTCTTTAAGGCTACAGCACTCGGTATATCTCCTTTTTTTACTGATGTCGTTGCTGAAGTCGCGGCATCAATAGAATCAACGCTCGGCGATGGGGCACTCACTAAATGTTCCTGGAGTTTTCCTGTGAATACCGACCCAAGCGATTTTGATTGTTCCTCTATGATGTCAGCGAGAGCCGGTATCGAGGTTAGAAGAGAGCCCTTCTTGAGCCCATAAATATCCTGAATGGTATTTTTGTATTCGTCTAATTTATGTGGTACCCAAATGCCAGCTTCCACACAACGATTTATGTGATAGATAGCCTCGTCGGCTTTCATGCTCATCACAGTCTGCTTCAGCAGTTCCACATCCTGGTTTTTAAAACATAACTGCAATTCCTGAAATTACAAAAGTAAAATGCAATAATTTGTTTGAAAATGCCTTCGGCGTCTTGCTGGTAGTATCCTGAATTTTCACTCACCGGTGGTAAGTTGTCGTAAACCTCGTATGGATCAATGTCGTCCGAAGTCAGGCGCTTGGCCCCTGAGGGGCGATCCTCCTCGACTACATCTGTCACGTCCTCAGACATTTTGACTTTAGCGCGTTCTTTGATTCCGTTTCGGAACTTCTCGATTTCGCTAACGAATTGCTCACGGTATTCAGGCACACATCGCTGTAATTTAGTGAAAAACGTGACCACGCAGGCATGCGGATCCATTTTCTGATGACAGCCCAGCGCGAGGATGTACTGTATACAAATGCACTGGTGCGCCACATAGCTACTAAGAGCATGGTGATTGCCCATCTCGAGGCTGATTGCCAACAGCGTTAGATAACCCGGTGCCTCCTCGCAAACCAAAGCCGGATGCGATTGCAGGTAACTCAACGAGTCCTCGTAGCGACGCAACACGCCGTACTTTTTGCACGTAAGCCCGTGCTGCTCAATGAAACTGGCCAAACGTTGCTCTCGTTCGGTATTCGTTCGATTTTCAAACGGCAGACAAGGCGGCAACTCACTCAATTCAGTGGCCTGCTCGTAGTTCAATTTATTCAGTGACTCCATGTTCAACGACAAGTCTTTCTTGTGTTTTATCAACTTCTCCTCCTCCTGTACGAAAATGCGTATCTCCCGCTTCAAACGTGCCAGTTCCTCGTGCAATTGTGACATGTCGCTACCGCAGGAGCTCGTGCTCGGAAGTCCTAGCGCCGCAGTCAAACGCGCTTGCATCGCAAGCTGCTGCTGCTCGTTTCTAACCTTTTGGCGTTGGATATCACGCTTGAGTGACTCAATGCGCTGCATGCACTGCTGATGGTGCCACTTAAAGAGCGACAGTGTGTCACTGCTCGGATCGACACACTCCTCTTCGTCGGAATCCGCCAAGTTCGCCCACTTCCTATAATCAACCATTGTTCGCGAATCCGGCTTTATTTGTATTTAGGAATAAAAAAAAAATTTATCACCGAATATTGTATAAAATTATTCGAAATGTAATATGCCAGTTACTAAATAAAATTTCGAGTGACTGGTTTGAAGGAAATGCTCCGCAAGCACAGTTTGCTAGAATTAAATTATAAAAAAAGTTCAGGGCCTCTTTGATTGAATCAATGTTTCACGATAGTAGCTACGGACATATGTATAAACGGATGTGCGCCTGGTGGAATTTGCTCCAGTTGCTCGACGTAGCAGTACTGAACGAGGGCTATCGGCGCATTTCATTTCATTGTCAGCATGAAGGAACATTTGCTTTAGCGGTTCTCTCATTTATCATGTTTAACCATTTTAGTTTAGTTGTTGAATGTTTTTTTCAATTGTCGGCATCACTCGTACATTGCAGCAGCACCAATCATCACCAGCAAGCCTAACGCCGCCAGCGTTTGAACATTTCGAATTTAATGCAGCCTTTTCAATTTCACCACAATTTTCGTTCTTGTCATCCTTGTCAATGCAACATTTTATGCTCAGCAATGTGTTGGCTCGATTTGCCCTCGACAAGGCACACATGTCGCCTGACGACGCGCACCGATGCTGGTTGCAAAACATTCCACGATTTGTTTGCTTAGAATTTGTTGAATTTCCGCAAGTAGTTTTTCTTTGCTTCGCTTTGCTCTTCTCTTCTCTCCTTCATTCACTCTTCATTTAATTTTATTATTTTTATTCTTGTATGTGTTCGCATTCAGTAAACTCATATTGCATTGTGCTTGAAGTGTTTTCGTTCGATGATGCGCGTGCTTGCAGAAGCAAGTGAAGAAAATGTAGCATGCTTTCAGGGTGTGCTGCTCGCGGCAAACTTGCCAAGTAAAGAATTATTTAAATGAACGGAGCGTGCTTAAATAAGAATAGCCTAAATGATTTAATTAAAAAATGTTCTCTGCTTATTAGACAATGCTCCCCCGGTCATAAATGACTCACAATGAGACTTCATTGCATATTCATAGAAGACGAGCACTATGTCTCTCTTTCTCTATCTCTACCTGTATCTCTAACTGTATCCCATTTAGCCATATTGTCAATGCATAAAAATAATAACAAAAAAATGCTGAAACATACGTATGTTTGTTGCATTCAAACCTGCCTGCCTGCCTGGTGTACCGCAAGTGCAGTCAGCATTGCCAGCCGAGTGTAAAGTCAAACCAAAACTGTCTTAGCAACAAATACAACAATGACAATGACGACGACGACGACGACGACGGCGACGACGACAATGTTTATGGCACTAGTGGCGAGAGCGGTGGCCGCATTCTCAAGTGCCTAAATTGGACAATGTGCTGGACGATGAGTACGACAACAAGCACGAAGATGAGATGAGATGAGATGAGATGAGATAAGTAGAGAGTAGCCATGAGGACAACGAAGGACAACGTTGAGCATGACAACGCAGCGAAGGACAACAATCGAAAATGTTTTCTGTTGCTGCTGGTGTTGTTGTTGTTGTTGTTGTTGTTGTTGCTGGCTCGTTTGAGTGCAACTGCAGCACGGTTTTCAACTTCAAGACACTTTCCTAAATGCATATGTATGAGTGTGTGCGTATGTATGGGCCTGCATGCTTGTGGCTTTAGTGGCATATGTTGTTGCAATTTTGTGGCTTTTCAAATCGGACGCTCCCTGGAAAGGACACTCAAGCGAAAGACTTCACTGCGGTATGCTGTTGGTGGTTGCTGATGGCATTCAACGGCCGCTGGGGGTATTCTTTAGCAGACTTGTGTGTAGGCTTGTGTGTGTGTGTGTGTGCGTGTGTGTGTGTGTGTGTGGGTCTGCATTTTGTTTTGTGGTGTTATGCTGTGTTGTATTGTATTGCGGTCGTTATACACTTACATATGTATGTGTGTATGTATGACTCATTTCCATACCCTCTTTCTCACTCAATACCTGTATGCGGCGGCTGCTTTTCTCTTGTTGCTTTGCAACTTTTACAATTGAATTTCGGTCTCTTCTTTTCTTTGTCCTTTATTTTTTTCTCATATTATTTTTTTTTTTCTGTTCATCACAAAGCCGTTTTTGCTATTTGATTTCGTAGGTCTGCTCTTGCCATTCTTTCCTTTTTAATAGACTTTTCCACTCTTTGCGTACTACATTGAGCGTATTTTTGTTTTCATTTATTTACTTATTTTCTTTAACTCAAAACTTGAAGGATTCTGTGAAATTGGAAAAAATATTAATAATTTCACAAAGCCATACTTCATAGGGTCTTCACGAAACATCGTTTATGTGTTGTATATGTTATAAATGTTATATTGATTCGAATAAATGTTATATAACGTCGTCAACAAACTGAGCGTAGCTCCATATACTAGTCACACAATTGAGTGTGATAAACGAATAACTCTGAGTGTTGACAATATTATTGTGAATTTTTATATTTATTGTGAATAGCAAGTCTGCGCAATCATATGGTTATTGTAATAAAAGAAATGGCAGAGTTAAGTTGCAAAGCGCTTGTGTTACGAATTTAATTTAAGTTGATTTACAGCGTGTTAACCCGATGCTCCGATGGGGTAAAGGCGTCACTCTGGACTTCATTCACAAAGTGGCGCAACTGCTTTGCTTTTTTTTTCTAAAAATATAAACCGACTGCACAACGATTTTGTAAGAGTTTGGCGAACGATTGCTCTCGTTTGCAAGCAATTCCTGGGAAGACCATAAGGAGCAAACTGCGGAACTTTCGAAATCCGTATGTACAGCGAGGCAAATAAATGGAAACAACAAACGGTTGCTGGTCTGATAGGAGACCGTGATGGGAAAAGTGTTGTTGGTAAGTAATGAATTATAATGAATAATTTCATGAACTATCATTGTTTAGATTATCTGCAAAGAAAGTGTCCTCACTATGACGAACTGCACCAAATGTTTGGGCATCGGAAAGGCGTTAATCCAGACGTGATCATCGACTCAGCAGAAATGTTAAATGAAAGCACATTCAGCATTATTGCCGGTGTCGGTGAACACGTCTGGATTGACGCTTTCGCAAAGCCCAAATATTATTGAATCAACTGATTTAACTCCAAAAACAGTGTCCTTACCGGAGGAAGTATACCCAAGTCATACTGGCAGCAGTATGACCAACGCGTACGATGACTACAACCAAAGTCCGGAACAGTTGTCTGGAAAAATCGCTAGTAATGTTGTTATAAATTGTCATAAAGTTAGTCTTATTGACACGGACTATTTGGAGGAATCTCATTTCAGCCATGTTGCTTAAAATGTCCGATATGAAATTTCGCGGTTTCGTTACTAAGTGTTGTGCATGTGGAGCAACATAGCGGCAAGCCGAAGCAGCCGCCATTGTAAGTGTAGCATCGTCTAGGATTTCATCTACCAATTAACTTGTTTTATCTCGAAAATAACTGGATAAATACCGTGAATGGAGAGCTATATATATTTGTATAACACATCTTACCATCGTTCTCACCAAAAATTTGCAAATATAACAAATAATTCATTGCACTTTCTGTGGTTACTTGAATTAATTTGCTCTTTTCATTCCAGTCGACGACGTCAAAAAACGAAATTGCTCGTTCACGGAGTGTAGCTTGTAATTTTATAACTTTTTTCTACTTCTCTTCTCTTATTTAAACGACGCGGTTATGATCAGAATTATAGGGATCATAGCCCTCCCTCCCACTTTACTGTATTCCTACTGGGGTTCGCCGTTTCGACCTCAAAAAATAATTGCAGGGCTCCCGATTTTGAATCACTTCATCATTGAGGCCAATCCTGAGTGATCCAGGAGTTTTTTTTACGCCTACCTCTTCTACGCTATTATAAGGGAACATTGATTGCTATTGCCTTTTTGACGCGGTTCGTAAGATCCCTCCTTTGAAGAGGTCCATACCAAGTGAGCCGGTCGTGCTTCCATTTTGTTGCGATAGGTTCTTTGACGTAAAGGTTTTCCATCCCAGATATTTAAACTTTTCACACTTGGAAACCATCACTCCATTCAAATAAATGCCTGGAATGGGTTGGCTTGAGTCAGAGAATGGGCAGTACAGATACCCTGTCTTTTTTTGGCTTTACAACTTTATAAATTTTATATATTTATGACGTTTTGTGAAGACCCTTATTATTATAATTATTATTACCATTTATGTTGTTGTTATTTTTATACTTCCATTTTTTAAAAGGGAAAATATGTCGTGTCATCATTTCTGCTTTGCTCCAATGATAAAGACAAAATAAATAAATAGATAATAAATAAATATATATGTATATATATATAACCACGAGTTCTACAAAAAATTGGAACAGAAGAAGACGAATGAAGTTAAGAAAAATTATTATAAGGCAAGACTTGCATTTTGTTTTTTTCTAGCTCTGCTCATTCGTCTTCTTCGAAGTCTTTGGTCATGAATTCCGCTAGCAATGTCGTCTTTGCTGCCATCCTTAAGCCCATGCACCACGTCATAGTCATCGTCATCGTCATCGTCATCGTCATTGTGGTCGTCGCTCGTATTCTCGACAACACTTCCGCTTTCGCTTTACACTTCAATTATCTTCAATTTTCAGCAAATGTCTCAAGAACAATAGCGTTGTTGATTGAAATTCTTTAGCTCACTGCATGTGGCCCGCAACTGTCGCAACTGTTGCAACATTCCATACTACAAACACTGCCATCCAAAACGCGCTTGCTCACTTACTCGTAGTCTTGCTTGTCGCTGTCGAGTTTCATCTCATTTTGGTGCATTTGGTTTTGAATTGTTATTAATGTCGTTGTTGTTGTTGTTGTTGTTGTTGTTGTGGCTGCATTTCATTGTTTTGCTTCTTGCAACATGTACAAAATGACAAACAATTGTTTAGGGCGCAGTGCCCCCTTCCTTAATCCTCAAACCCAAAACATCATCACTCTTATTGTCTTGTCGGCACTCAGTTCGACTGCTCGCTTCACTGCAGACAGCTACAAATGTGCCAACACAACATTATTTCCTCGGGCCGCCCCGCACGACGCACACACACACACACACACACACACACACACACACACACACAAAATCAACGCAAGTGTTTTTGAAATTTCGTGAGCTCCATCAACGCACACACCGAACGGCATTCATACGTTACTATCGATCAAGGTTGTAGCTTCACAATATTTCTTACCCAACCTCCACTCAATTTTTTTTAAACTTTTTTTCTTCTTCTTGTCTCTTTAACCAATTGCTTGCGAATTTGTTGCAATTTCATTTGTACATACGCAGTAGCAGTAACTTGTTGCTATTTCGTTTCCTTTCCAATTACATTGAAATCGTCATTGCTAGCTCGGCGACCAGCTCTTTGATGCATTCATGTTCGTTAATATAATCAGCAGCCTCATTAACATGTTGCCACTCTGAGTTGCCGCCAAAGCATACATTTGGCTGCTTACACGTACGTATGTATGTCCTGTTGCCCTCATTGCTTGCTATGCTTGCTCGAGGCTAGTTTCTTTTCTTTTCGTTTTCTTTTTTTGCTTGTTTTTTTCGTTGTTGTTTTTTTTTCCTTTGTCACGCCAACGTCGTCAAGCGCGTCCTCAGTGCCCTGACTCAGAGCGACACTCATTTCTTTCTTGCTTTCTCCTTATGTTCCCTTTGGTTTTTGGGGTAAGTAACTACTTCATTTCAAACTGCTTACATTTCTTCGTTTCTTTGCGTCAGTAGCAGCGCGCACAATCAGCACGTCATCCCCACAGACCCACAGACCCGGTTTTGTATTCATTTCTGCATTCTTTGGCTTTTTGGTCGTTCGTCGTAACTTTTTCATTGCATACTTTTATGTGCGCTTATGTATGAACGCGTGTGGTGTATGTGTGGCTGTTTGTTGTTTCATTTGTTGTTATTTCTTTGCTTTTTTTTATCAATTTTTATTTATATATATATACTTTTTTTTTGGTTGGTCTTTCTTTTAAAATGGTTAATTGTTGTTGTTGTCGTTGCATGCCACATCAACTGTAATGGTTGTCATTGTTGCCGGCATCAATCCAAACGAAATAATTAAACCATTGGCTGTGCTTGTTTTATAAACATTTTTAATAAGGAGAACCTTAGAACTGAGAACTGAGTTAGTAGTTAAAAACCTAAAACTGTTGGCAACATCTAATCGAACTGAAAGAAGACTTAAAGTTTAAGTAGTGCTGGCCTATGCAGTGAATTATGCCGCATTTTGATTGAAAGTGTCAGTAGTTTGCACAGTTATCAGTTGCTTTACATTTATTTTTTCAATCCTCGAAATATGAGAGTATGGTAAATACTGAGTAGAAGAAAGTCGGAGATCATTGAAAGACGCCGAATATGGTGCGTTTATAAGTTGTAGCGGCTTGGTCTGAGAAACGTACCCTGCGGAACACCAGCACATACTTTCTGAATGCTTGAAGAGATTGCATTTAGCTCAACGTAGGGAATTTTTGAATTAATATTTTGATTAAATATAGCGGAGCCTTAATAAGTTAAAGCTTGCATGCCAAACAGTCTCGAAACCCGCTTGTATATCTAGAGCTATTATGCCAACAGATTTATTATTAGTTTGCTGGAATATGTGCGTAAGACTTTTATTTAAACAAAAATCAAAAAAATAGTTATAACAATAAATTAATAAATTATGTATCCGCCGTTTCTCTTTATGGCTGCCCTCCATCTCTTGACCAATTTGTCGTTGTCGTTCTGTCATTGGATATTCCTCATTTCTTAGCCTCAAAAGTAAGAAAAAATTAAATTAAACAAAAAGACGCTTAACACAGTTTTGTAGAGCAGAAAGTGCTCTAACGAATGAATAGTATACACTTTGTCAAACAGCGGCTCCGGAGGCCCAAGTCAGTGACGATGACCTCAATGCAGTACGCCATTGTGACCGTTGGCAGCGTATTACAAGGCTAAAACAGCACTTCTGGCATGTGTTGCAGCACGACTAACTGCATTATTTGCAACAATAATGCTTTTCCACTCAACCAATCATGATTTTTGTGATTGTGTGCTATGTTTGGCAACACAGTGTTAATCAACTCTTCAATAAAACTTGGGCATTGGCAAAATTCGTTCGGAAGTGTGATAAATCCAGTATCATCAACTGGTACTGCATCATTTCCAATCTGCAACAGTTGTTTACAAACATTTGTAATAAGTGTCAATGTTTGTGTATATTTCATATTTATGAAGATTTCAAGCAGCTGGAGTAGATCGAGGAATAACTGGCAATATCCGTCTAAAGTCAACAGCTAACAATGCCAGAGCACCAAAAAAAAAAAACTTTTTTGAAAACCATTGTCTCGACTTCCTCTAACACATACAGATTAATATTTCGAATTCGTTCACGCGTTAGCTCAGAATAATATTGCACACAGAAATGTGTCTTTATTTTTATATATGTACTAGCGGGCCTGGCAGACGTTGTTCCCACATTCCCTGTCTGCCCAAAAAAGAAAGAAAATTAAACAAATGACGACCCCATGTTGCGGTCATTGCACGACAGACTCATTCGCTTGCTTTATTTTATTATACACAGTTAGACACGGCAACGGTTGCTTTGCATAATAAAAAACATATTTTCCTTTAAAAATCAAATATAGATAGATATACTATATGGCAATCAGTAACAATTTAGCATTCTATTGCGGCAGGAATTTTTAAAATAGGAGAACTAGTTTCGAAGATTAACTCTAACATCCAAACAAACATTAGCTCTTAATAATATTAGTATGGACATAGACTAGCAGAGCCCTGGCGCATTGCTGCCTTCACGTGCGTTTCGCTCCTCGGCTGTTTTAGTAGCTCTGCGCTCTGTCTACTGCTGCGATTTTCTTGTTGATCTTTTTGGGTGGCATTTCGTACTCTTAATTTTTGTAGTTGTATTTTCATTCGAATATTTGAACATTTCGATTTTGTAAAGCAGCACTGCCGGTAAACTCAATTCTCAGATGCTACATTGGTTTTGTGTTATATTTGCATCTGTACAGTTTGTGCAGTTTGAGAAGAATCTGAAAATTTAGCTGGTCTTGATATTGAGCGAATTCAACGATTTTAACACACCAAACTAAGCCTGTTTATGGCTCCAAGATGACATCCATCTACGTTCCAATTTTCATAGTGCTCGGTCAAACGGTGTCGGATTCCATAGGGTTCAAACAAACAGACAAATAGACAAACAAACATCGATTTTTATATATATAGATATATATAGATTTTATATAAACTTTTTTTTTTCCTAAAATTTATATTTTACCTTCAATTATTTGCACCCTTATTTCCACTGAGATCGGTTTTAGTGCTTTTGCATGCAACTGCTTACATTTTCCAAATAAACCACTTTTCCACTCTAATGAACAGAATAAATATTTTTGAACCAAGTGGCAGTTGAACTACAAGTGCGAGTAGCTATAACATCTAAACTGACCGCAATGTGGAGCGAACAAAATCAACGAAATTGCAAAGCAAAATCGTGATTTGTATAATAAAACACTTGGCAAGCACTTAGTGCTTAGACTACAAGCGATGCAATCACACTGGCACACCGACGCGCCCAATCTCACTCGCACTCACAATCACAATCACACTCACAAATTGCAAAATGCAAAATGCAAAATGCAAAAATATCAAATTTCAATGCTAGCAAAGGAAATGTGTGTTGGTGTGCGTGTGCGTGTATAGCATCTTTGCATGAATTCGAGCGTAAAAAATATCGTATGAATTTGTTAAGTAAGAGTATTTTCATTGATTTAGTTGGCATAATTCGGTAATAAATACCTTCATTGATTTGCCGAACTCAATGGTTTTTAATAGCTCAAGAAATTTTAAGCTTCAGCAAGAATAACTCAAGCGAAAGTGACTTGCGATGTATGTATGTACATGCCATACTCGTATGCACAAATCATATTGTTTTCAATCGATGCGTTATCGTTATGCACACGAGTGCTTGTGTGTGTGTACTCGTATGTGTATGTATGTATGTATGTATGTGCAAGCACTTGTACACTTTATTAAATTGAAAATGCATAAAAGAAAATTTCTACATTGTTGGCATTAAAATAATAATGCAACAAAACAAGTGTGCGAAAGGCTGAGCGTACATGAGGGGCGGCCTATCGACTTAGCTCAGTTGAGTTGAGTTGAGTTGCGTTGAGCTGGGTTTTGCTAGCCACAAAAGTGGATTCAAAGCCGTACGGATTTATTTTCAATGGCTTGACTCGACCTCAATGACCGAACAAAAGTAATAAATTCAATAGCTTTAAATCTGTGTGTGTGTGTGTGTGTGTGTGTGTGTGTATGTGTGTGTGTGTGCGGGAATGAATACGTGTATAGCTAACTCACTGTCTGTGTACATGTACTGACATATGCAATGCTACAACAACAACAACAACAACAACAAGAACAACAATAAGAACAAAGCGCTACGTCAATGCCCAAGGGCAAAGCATATGCTCAACGCAAGCAACATACAGCGCCCACCATTGGTCACAGTACATTGCACGCTCGCGCCTCTTCCGTATGCAATTTTGCGGTCAACTTTGTTGCGCACGGTCTGCGGCAAGTGGGCTGCAGTGGACTAATTTTAGTGATATTTGTTTGATATATTTTTTTATTTTTATTTTTTTTGTCATTACTTTCCGATTAATAACGGCATAAATTAGTATGAAAGATGCGCATAATCACTATGGACAAAGGCATACTTCTTTCTTACTTACTTAATAGGGTTATGGGTAAGGCCGGCGCAAAACCGCTGTGCATTTACTTGTACTAGTGCTCGGCCAGAGCTTGAAGTTTCGCTATAGCGAGAATTGAAAACAGTTACTCAATATTCAATATGCAGTCATTGCTAATATAAGCTAATCGTAAGAGTAATGATTTTACGTTTAATTTCTATTGTTCTCTCTTTCTATTGTTTGCTGCGCACAACTTTCAACTTCTTTTACGCCCACAATACTCAACGAATTTCATTTAAAAAAAAATGCATTGTGCACAGCTGCACAGTATAACCTATCGAGTGGTATATTTTTTCTCGAAATCGGTTACATAATTTAGGCGTTAAGTGTCGATAAAGACAATGTCTATATTGATGTAATGAAGCAATCCATCTTTTAATTTGTCTATGCCTACAAAGTAAGTAGTTGCTCAACTGCTTACAATTAATTTACAATAGCAGTAAAGGGTAAGCGTGATTTTTGCGGCTTTTGTGCCGTTTCATAATTGCTTGCTGTTGAGGAAATGCTGTCTAAATAATGGATTTTTTCCTACAGCCAAATCCGACTTAAAAATGCCACACTAACCAATACACATAAACATGGACAAACAAACCAAAATGGAATAAATTAGAATAGAAAAAAACACACAACAAAATTTAGCAAAACAAATTTGCGTGGATAACAAAAAAGTATTTTTTTTTTCCGCTGTGCAACGCTTGGAAAATCTTCGAGCCGCCGTATTCATTGTTATTTTGTTGCTTATTTCCTCTGCTTATTTTTTTATTTTTTTTTTTTATTCATCATTTCATTTCGCTTCGCTTGAATATTTCTGTAGAAATTGCATTCTGTGCAGCGCGAGTAGCGTCGGCCCAAAATGCCGCATTCACTGCCATTCAATGACTCGGAACGAACACCTTTAATCCGCTTAGAAAATTGCCAATTGTCAAATGTCAAAATGGCAAAACGGCTGGGCCGTCCCGGCTCGACTCGACTCGACAACCGTAAAATGGCTGCCAAACGGTTACATTTGCTTTTCGCCATTGTCCTTTTGTGTGTCGCGTTGTTTCGTTTTCGTGCAGCTTTTTCAGTCGTTTGTACGAGTACGTTATCCTTTTTGCTACTTTTTTGTAGCTTTTTGTTTTGAATCAATTTTCGTTGCAATCAATATGCAATTCTCGACTATTGTCAACTGTGTCCGTCCACCCACTAACCACCCTGGCTCACTCAGTTGAATCCACATTTATTATCAGTGTTTCGTTTACGTTTGCATTGCCTTTTGTCAATTTGATTTGATTGTGCCTTTTGTTTTGCTCAGTCTCTGTCTCAGGCTCGGTGTTTTCTGCTCCTCTATTATTGAATCGCTATGCTATCTCTCTCTCTCACTCTCTCTCTCTCTCTCTCTCTCTCGCTCATTGTCTTTCATGCTGTTCCGTCCTGACTTTAAAATTTATTAAATGCAATTATTCAGAATTGCATTGTCATCATTTGGGATTTCTTGATTTTGAATTCGACACACACGAATACACACACACACACACACATACACAGATGCATTCACAAATACACACTTCAACTAAATAATAAACAGATGCACAGGACGTAAGCTTAATACGCTTAGTTAGTGACGCTTGCCAACGCATTTGCCTTTATGCTCAAACGAATGTGTTGAAGTAAAAATATTGAATTTGACTGCAATTGAAAAGGATTTGTTGTTCATCACGTGATTTGAAGCGTATTATTTTTTTTTTTGTGAAACATAGTGTAAAATTGGCATAGCATCACGCTCGCATAACGCTCGGACACAGTCAAATCATTTGTATAGTTGAATTTGTGCCTGTCTTCTTCTTTGATTTTTTTTTTATATTCAATTATTGAAACATTTCGACTTTGTGCAGTTTGAGCTGCACTGTTGCCAAACTCAATTTTCAGTTGCTGCTTTATTTTTGTAGCTTATTTGTATCTGTGGAGTTTGAGAAGCATCTGCTAATTGAGTTGCTCTTAATATTAAGCGAATTCAATGATTTTGCATCAAACTCCACAGTAACCAACTAAAGGCTATTCTAGAGATTCGCTGATAATTTCATCAAATTCGGTACAGCGGTTACGGCATCTATAGCGCACAAGCAAACAAACATACTACCAATTTGAGAAAAGAAAACGAAAAGACAGAGATAAGCTGTCAGTTGTTGGCAAGAGGGGCATGCAGCAAACATTAATACAACAAGAACGACAATGGTACGCTACAAAAGAGAGTAATATATGTGTGAGTGTGCACTCACGAGGCTCTGCTGTGAAACATATTGGCACATTTTCGGTATACATTTTCAACTGTCCACGCTTTACTAGTTTGTGTTTGTAACAGAATGGAGCGCTACATAAAGCAAGACAAGGCTTATGTATAAGGCGTGTAATTATTATTAACTTAACGCATTTGGTTAAGTATAGGTAACATACGACAAATCTCTATATTAATACGGAGACACGTTTTATTTATTTAGACAGAGTATATAGTTTTGGCCCCAAAATGCTACCCTGGCGAACATCTGCGCGTATGGCATTGATGCTAAGCTCCGCACCATCTAGTACCACTATGAAATAACTCTTATTAAACGAGTTGAGGCGGCAACCGACTCTTGAGTTTACAGAGCAGCCCGTCGTGCCAAACTCGGTCGAAAGCCTCTTTAATGTCAAAATTCGCTGCCAGCACGTACTACTGGGTCTCAAATCCTTTGAGCATAAAGTTGACCACACTATTCAGCTGCTCCGGAGTTCCGTGAGACTCACGTATACAGCAGCCTTGTCGACAGACAGCGGTCAAACCATTGCGCAACAGTGGGTGGCAGGCTGTTTGGCCTGTAGGAATGTAAGGAGCATGCGCACTTGCTGGCCCTATCTAGAAATCTAGTTGTCCTTAACAGCATAATGTGTTGGCTGTTGTACTGGTTGTTCGAGTACGCCTGTTCGACTTTAAATTTGTTTAAATTTTATGTTTAAACAGTTATCATCCCCTGAACGGGTAGCGGGAGGTAGCTCCCAACCAGCAAATTGAATGATCAAGCTTGGCTTATTTCAACCGCAGGAGATCAAGCAGTGTACTCCTCACTTGGCTAGACTAATGCGACTTGCTCTGATAAATATTGTGTCTATTGTAATTATACTACTGACAAAAAAAACTCCAGTTAAATGTCACCACTTGAGTTCGAAAATGTCGCCATTTTTCCCATCTTTGTTGTTGTTGTCTCAAAAGGAAGACGCCTCCTAATAAGCCAAATTGCTTTCAAATGCCAGCCAGAAACGACCAAAATACACTGTGTAGACCGACAGACAGACAGACAGACAGAGAGACAAACAGACAGACAGATAACGAAAGCGTACGGCGGCACTGACGGTATGTGAAGAAATTTTATGGTCTCAGTAGATGAGTGTATCTGAGCCACAATTGGGTGTAAATGTCGCTTGAACTTATGCCGTACACGTACCACGCACTTCCTTAATATGCGACATGCCATATATGGTACCCGTAAGCATGGCATGCAAAGAGGAAAGCAGCAGCAACAACAACAAGAATAACAAGCGCGAAACGGCAACAAGGCGATGAGGCAGCAACGACGCGGCATTCGTTGGCAAAGGCAACATTGGCAAGCACAGGCAACTTGCACGCCAATTACGCCTACACGCATTCGCCAAACACACACATACACACACAGACACACACACACATATATATGCTCACCCTTCACAGTATTTGCACTCAGCGCACACCCGCTGAGCATGAATCCTGTCTACGTTGTCCTTGTCATGTTTTTGCCGTTTACCGTCCCGCTCACCGTCAACCTTCGTCGTTGTCGTTGTCGTTGTCGTTTTCGTTGTCGTTTTCGTTGTCGCAGTCGATGTTGTTGTCGTGAAGGTGTCGTGTTGAACATCTTGGTTGTCTTGTCGGTTATCATGTTATGCCGCTCACCGACACCTGTGCCAGTGTGCGCTTAACTCTGCGAGTGTGCGTGTGTGTGTGTGTGTGTGTGTGTGTGTGTTCTGTGCTTGATGGCAATTTCATACGCAAAATATGCAAAACGTCGAATGAGATACACTTCTTTATGCATGCTTGCATGCATATGTATACGTGTGGGTGTGTGTGTGTGTGTGTGTATGTGTGTGTGCATGCCATTATGCAAGCATAATATATAATTTTTAAACTGTACACTTTGGCCTCTTTAACCCGCCGCACCTTCTTGCATTGAAAGCAAAACTCTGCTGGCACCTTTTGCGAAGACGTGAAGCGCCTCATGAAACGCAAATCGCAATAACCTTCGCCTGGCACCCGTCGCCAACTCTGCACGATTCGAGCGTCAATTGGTAGTGCAAAAAAAAAATATATAAAAATCTTTCTTGCGATTCATGCGACAAGCTCATTTGCACCTCATTAAACGCGCCAACGATGACACGGCGACGCAATAAAGCGACAAAGTACAAAGTGATGCGACCCAACGAGCTCAACAATCATGTCATGAAAAAGTCACTGAACAAAGAAAAGGTACACAAATAAAAAATAGAATAAAAGATAAGTTAAAAAAAAAAAGTAATAACAAAAAATTAAAATAAAAAAATAAAATTTATAGCGCAAATTTCCTCTGTGCGCGGATCTGCGAGGTTCGCGATGCTCAAATGTGTTAATTTGATTTTTGTGCGGTTACGATATCCGTGCCAACCTCATACGCTCACTCACTCACACACTCACGCTCCCATAGCCACACTCATCGCATATCTGCACATCAGCGCATCAGCACATTGGCGCAAGCAATCAGCGTACAAAGCCTTCAGGGAAGTCAGCGACAGCCAGGGAGGTACACCCGCCAAGTATGCAAAACATGCATGCAAAACATCCGTAACACGCGCTTTCGAAAGCCATTCGCCGCAATCGTGTGTGAAATTAGCAATTCCGATAGTCTCAGCAATATTTGAAGCCCATAATTTTTGACACCGTCACATAAATCAACTCAATCAAACTCAAAGTCAGTGAGCCGCGGCACAGCGATGAGCAACGCGAATCAGGTCATATAACACCTCGTGGTCATGCCCCCACCACATTTGAACATTTCCAACTAATGATTGCCTTAGCGACTAACTAACTAACCAATCGATGTTTGTCCGCCCGTGAGTAATCGTTTCACTAATAGATTAACTGAAACTGACTCACAATCACAAATGCATTTTTAATTAGCACCGTTTTCCGAATCGAATATTCGCCGCGGAGAATACTGAGTACAACGTCAAGTCAGTGTAATCGAGCGACAATAGATCTGCGATTTCAACGTGTAGCGCGATTTATAGTAACTTAAGCTAATGCGTGGCTCCAAGTAAACGATGAAAAAGCACTAAATAGTGTAATGTTTGTTTGGATGTTAGAGTTAATCTTCGAAAGTACTTATACGATTTAAAAATTCTCTCATCAGTAGAATGCTAAGTCGCCACTGAGTGTCATAGACTATATATATATTTGATTTTTATTTTTTTTAAAGCAAAAAGTGGCAAAACCACTGCAAAACCAAGCACGTAAAGTTTCATATGATTTTTCTACCGTTTCTGGTAGGCTTCTTCTTCATTATTGTGTTTGTATTTGTGTTTGTGTTTGTGTTTGTGAGTTGTTTGCCAAACGATTGCGAGCGGATATTCGCGAAGAGAGCTAATGCGCTCAGCTGTAAATACAGCCCTAGCGAAGTCGAAGCGGGCCGCTAGTTTTTATATAATATTGATTATATGGGAATCGTATGTAATGCTTTGGCGCAAAATGTACTGATTCCAATTAATTAATTTTTTGTTTTCAAACAACACATTTGCGCTATAGACATACTGGCATACTCACTTCTATGAATTGTTTTAAAGGCAATTATATTTTTAATGATTAAATATTGGAAAATCAGTACAAGTTGTTTCATGTGTTGCTGCTTCTTGAATACATTATTGTTGTTGTTATTGTTATATCTGCTTTATCTGCGTTATAGTCTACAATATGAGAGCGAAGAGTTACTAGCTCTAACTTATTGAGTGTGAAAAAAGCATAAGGCGACACATTTGTACCAATTAATATGAGTATAAAGACCGTTGTATGCGAATAAAGAAATCACAATTATAAGAGCAAAAGTCATGCAATTAAATTATTGTAGCATGCGAGCATGCGGAAAAATGAAGCGAGTATTCGAACGAGTGGAGAATATCGAATCAGCAACATAACAAGCAACACCGTCACAACATATGAGATATGAGTTACTCGACGCCATTTAGGCTGCACAAAGTGACAACAACAACAACAATAACAACAACAACAACAATTACACTACACATTTGGTGAAGGCACTTTTAGTTGAACATTTAAAATAGGCTTATGTAGTTCTGTGGAAAAATGCGAGTGGAGTGCGAACGTGAAAAACGAGAACAACAAAAAGAAATTTTTGAAAAGAATAAAATTTCCCAAAAGACGGAAAGCCAGGCGAAGCGTCCCCTGCACTGCCGCACTACATGCTGCACTAGGCACACCTATCGCTTGGCACTTGCCACTTGCCTTTTGCCACACAACTCGATTCAGTGATGACGATAAACGTCATCAAAATTCCCCAAAGCCATTAAACGAAAATGTATGCAATTTTTAGCAGCAACGAAAATGCAGTACGAGTAGAGCAGAGCTGAGAGCTTCAGCAGGCGCAAGGCTCGAACCAATAACGTAGTTGATGAAGGGAGAAAATGTACGAGGATGGAGAGAGGAGGACAGAGGAAAGAAGGAAAAATTCGAACTGGCAAAAAAGCAGTTAATAAAAAGTGTGGTGAAAAGCAAACACGAATCATCGACTAAAGTGAGTGGATGAGTGAATGAGTGGCGGGCGAGTGAGCCAGTGGGCGAGTTGGCGTTTAGTGGAATGAAACTGTCAGAATGAAAATACCGTCATCGAAACACTTCATTAACAAACGATGAATCGAAATGTGCTGTGAAAATACAACAAACAAAACAAAAAAAAAATATAAAAAAAAAAACAAAAAAAAAAGACGAAATGTTCTGAGCACAGAACGAAATAACTGCCAAAGGAGTTCGCAGCCAAAGCGCAAACAAAATAATTTCATTTCAACGCGCTTCGTCACGAGTAATGAGCAACGTGCAACGAGCAATGGTATTCGTTGAACCACAGAGCCACGCTGGTTGAGGAGGCTTATCATCGTTATTGGCATTGGCAGCGGCAAGAACGAAGAACGAACCAAAAGTAATTTCATTGATTACCAATAGGCAAATGCTTTGCGATTTGGCTGGAAATACGCTTGGGAACAAACCAAAGTGAGATCGACTTAGCTGTTGATGAGTGTTGTTGGAAATGGGAATGGCTATGGTATGGTATGTGGCTGTGGCTGTGGCTGTGGCTGTAGCTGTATATTGTGTGCCAAGGCTTGACTCTGTATTGTGTCTGTCTGTTTTTTCTTTAGTGTAGTGTAAGAATAAGTAGCACTTTCATAAGCAAACAAAATTGAAAATCAAAGCTAAAAACCCACAGCTCACAGCCAACATTTCGACGGTGCGCGAATGAGGAAACAGTGAAGTGCACGAAGCCGCTTTAGGCTGATGTCAGAGTGATACTGACTATGCGACGCTGAGCTTGAAGTGATCTCTCTTTGCTGCGCCTATGACAGCGTGATACTGAGCTGAGGTTGCAGATGAGGAAGATCGACGTAGAATAGAGACACCGACTAAGAGTAAAAGCATTTTCAATACGATTCAACGCTTCAAAAATATGCACCAGTGTGACACGGCGTGGGAATTGCCATAAGAATAAAGTACACGTGCAGCGATTCGTCAATTAAAGCTCATCGCTGAAAACAAGTATCACTCTGACAACAGCCTTAATAGTAGTAATATGAGCATGCCAATGACGATAATGATGCTGATGTTGATTATGTTGATGATGTCGATGATGACGCTTAAGTATTACAAATCAAGTAACAGTAAAAATAATTAATAGCAAAAGTTTTGCTGCAAAGCCGGTGCTGAGTAGAATTGTGATTTCTGTTTTCTCTATTCTAAGAGAATTTTCTTCTTCTCTTTAAAAATGTTCTTTGCCAAGCAAAGATAAGTATGCCTTGTAGCACAAAAGTTGGCGCTTTAGCTTTGCTACATTTCCACGACAAGGCTTTTCTTGTTTAGTGCGATTTACAAATTGTAGGGCCTGCGCCGCCCAAACAATTTTTCGACTATAAGCAATCAAAACGTTGAGAAGTGAATGATTTGGTCAGGCTACATGCACACCGCATACCGCACGTCGCTTCAGCAAACTTTCAAGCAAAGGGCTAACTGAGTGACTGAGTGAGTAAGTGCGTGGCAAAATTAATATCGACGTGAGATGACATGGATTCGTTTGACGTGCCTACTGAATAACGATGCTAATATATAATACCGTCGATTGTTGAAGCTAAAACTAAAGCTAACCATAAGCCAAGAGCTGAACGTTCCAATGCATTTGGTAGCACAAAAGGCGATGGGGATGAATGTTGGGTGCTAAAACCAAAAATTAACTTTACAAGCAATACATTATTCGGCACATTTGACACCCAAACACACGTATGTACGAATTGGCCGGCACAAATAGTTTTGTTGTTGTTATTGTTGCTATAAGAGCTATACGAGCATTATGGCCCAAAAGCAATTGGCAGGCACCAAAGCTGCATTGGATTAAGTGAGCGAATGAGTTAGAATGAGTGAGTGAGTGGCTGAGAACATCTTTCAATAATTATTGTATCTTCTTCAAAAATCAAGGCCCAATGTCCCGAGTTACGTAATACTAATGCCACTTATTAGTGGCAGCTACTGTATAAACCAAGTACAGCTCTACATTAAAGAGGCGATGTTCCATAATTCATCGTATGCATCGTCGTCATGTTCAGCAGCATGCAGCATATTATTTCCATATGCTGCTGGCGCAACCAACTTCAGGCGCTCGTTGAAATAACTTGAAACATGCCAATCAATACGTACTCATGCATCTATTACATACACACACACACACACACACAGACATGTATGATCATATATCAGATTAGCTAGCGCGCCACTGGTAGCTTTTTGAAAATGTTTTGGAAAATTTTTGGAAAATGAATTAATGCCACAGAAAATTTTGCGAAAATTAGAACTGCCAAAATGCATACACACTCACGCACGCACACTAGCACTTGCACACATTTGGAATGGACATCCGTCAGGCATGCGAGAATTGGGCTTACGCCATTTTGTTTGCGCTTTGGTTTCGTTATGCGAGCACATCAACGTCGGAATTTGTGCTTTGTCTGTTTGTAAATGGTGCTGTCAAATATGATTTTAGATGCCAAATATAGATGCCACCCCCTCCCCCCCACCCGAACAAACACAAGCGCTACAGACTACCTTTCACTGCGTTGCTCATACGCCACAGCGAGCAGAAGCCATAGGAAAAATTCCTCGCATGAGCAGCGGCGCCTTTCAAATGGATTTTCATTAATTTATTTGTTTTATTTTTATTTCGTTTTAAAGTGTAAGCGAGGCAGCTGCAGAAAGTCACTCCTTCGCTCATCATGCAACGCCGAAATTACTGATTGCATGCAATCTGCCATTTACATTGTGTTCACGAGTACACGTTTTTCTTCTTCTTCTTGTTCTTTCCCCGAGAAGGCTGAAAAGGCTCCACCCTTTGGATCTACGACATAGATTAATATAGTAATATAGTTATATATACATATAATCTTATTTTAAACCTATTTGTTATTTTATTTATTAATCTTTTTTGTATTTTGTAAACCTTAAATTCTCACTGTCACTGTTTTTTTTTTTTTAATATCGACTTAGTAGGTACGCAATGACCACACACTGATCTCACATGGGGCAGGCCCAGGTGGCGTCAAAATTCACCCAGTCACATGGACTGGGCTCAGCTGGTCTTAAATGCTAATATCTTTGGTGATCATGCTATACCAAAGCTATAGTCTACGTACTAAATATTTGGCTACAGACAAAAACATCATCAGCCATTAACATAATCAGCATGCAAGATTAAACTAAAGCTAATATTAAATTTAGAATTCAATACCTACAATAACATAGACTATTTAAACAAGGAGGAAATAAGTTATGCATTAATTCAATGATGCCACAAATTTAGTTTTTATAACATAAGAAGAGGTGGGAGGAGCAGCACACGCAAAGTGGGTATTAAAAGATTTGCATAAGACATAGAATGGATCATGTTGCAAATAAGAAGCTCTACATAAGGGAAGAGTAATAGGAGAATAGTTTCTTGCTGAACGTGCTGGTACACCAAAGTTAATCATTTTAAGTAAGAAAGGTGAATTAATACTACCATCAATGAGGTTATACATAAAAGTTACACCAATGACCGTTCTACGACTAGACAAGGTAGGGAGGTTGATCAATTTGAGACGACACCGATAAGATGGTAGGCAAGCATTAGGATCCCAGTGCAAGTTTTTGAGAGCAAAAAGTAGAAATTGCTTTTGCAGCGACTCAATACGATCAATGTACATCTGATATTGAGGATCTCAGACACAAGACGCATACTCCAGAATAGGTCTTACCAGTGAAGTGTATAGTAATTTGGTAGTATACGGATCATAAAATTCCTTAGACCAGCGTTTAATATAGCCAAGGACACCTCTAGCTTTAGAGACCGAAGTGGAAATGTGGGTACCGAAATGCAACTTCGAGTCCATCAAAATACCAAGGTCGTTAAACTGGGAAATACGATCTAAACTATTTGAGTCAATGTAATAAGAATTTGAAATAAGGGCTCCGCGAGAAAAGGACATAACTTTGCATTTATTGGTATTGAGGATTAAATAGTTTGTGGAACACCAACGAGATAAAGAGTCTATGTCACTCTGTAGGAAAATCCCGTGAGAAGGGTTATTAAGGCGGAAACATAGTTTTACATCATCTGCATACATTAAAATCTGAGAGTGTTTGATGACGGTAGGTAGATCATTAATAAATATGTTGAAAAGCAAAGGCCCCAAATGACTGCCTTGGGGAACACCCGATGTTTACTTTAAAGACTTAGATATTGAAGACTTAAAAATTACCCTTTGAGTGCGATGATCAAGGTAAGATGCCAGCCATCGGATCAATGGAGAAGGGAAACCAAAAGCTTTGAGTTTGGTTATGAGCAACGCATGCGATACAGTATCGAAAGCTTTACTGAAGTCGGTGTAGATAACATCAGTTTGGCTACCTACCGAAAAGTTGTGATTGACAATAGAAGTAATTTCCAACAGATTGGTTACCGTTGAACGGTTCTTTACAAAACCATGCTGAGACATACTCAACAATAGGCGAATATAAAACTGTAGTTGATCAGCGATAATCTGCTCAAACAACTTAGGAGTTGCACACAGCTTGGCAATACCTCTGTAGTTCGATATATCTCACTTACTACCCTTTTTGAATAAGGGAAATATATAGGATTATTTCCAACCACTTGGCATAGACGAAGTAATAAGGGATAAATTAAATAAGCTATAAAGGGGAATATATAAGTTGTCAGCACAGCTTTTTAAGATACAACTAGGAATATTATCCGGACCAGGAGAAAAAGAAGATTTAACCAATTTTAGATATCGTAAAATAATACTGCCGTCAATAAACGGCATATTGAAGTGATTAAATTCATCAATTTTGTAATGGTAAGGAGAACTATTTCCACAGGCACTATTAGAGTAGATGCCCTGGAAAAATTTAGCAAAAAGGTTCGCAATCCCATCATCAGAGCTACTGGCAACTCCATCAAACTCAATACTAGTTGGAAATAACTCTGATTTGTTTTTGATTTTGATGAATTTAAAAACATTTTTGGGATCTCGATTAATATTTACTTTTACTTTGCGCAAATATCTACTATAGCAAGATTGATGAAAAATGTTGAATTTACTACGAGCCGCGGCATAACTCGCATAATCAGTTGCAGAACAAGAGCTTTTAAATTTTTTAAATAACCGATTTCTAATATTTTTTAGACGGACCAAATTTATACACAACCAAGGCGGACGCTTAGAATCGTCGGTAACATGCACTTTAGGCACACATTTATTGATATAACCTAGCATAGTCGTGCTGAAAAACCGCACGGCAGTATCAATATCAGAAGAAGAACTTAATATTAACCAATCCGTGGAAGCAAGCAATGAGTTCAGACAATTGAAATTAGTATGTTTAAAATTAAAAGCTTGTCTTGGCTTAGCACAAATTGAATCAGATGCAGACAGAAGTTGGTTAAGAGTTAGTGTCACCTCATTAGTGGGGTGATAGGTATCTTCTGGAATTGACAACGGAGAGGATCTCGACAGTGAGGTATTTTCATGGCAGTTAGTAAACACTAGGTCTAGCATAGGATGTTTGATGTTGGAAATGTGGTTTATTTGCTGGAGAGAGAGATCCAGCAATAAATCAACGAACTCGCTGCCAACAGAAGGAAGAACGATATTGGAGTCAATAAAAGGAAACCAATTAATAGAGGGAAGATTAAAATCACCCAAAACAAGCAAAATATCAGCGTCATTAATGAACTTTAATACATTCTGGATAGCTTTCGCTTGATCCAAGTAGACTGTGTCGGACCATGAAGGAGGGATTTATGAACAAGTAATAAAAATGTTATAATTAGAGAATGAAATTTTGACTCAGATAAATTCAGTGTTTTCAGTATCGTCAAAAGAGACCAGTTCTGACGAAAAAGATGAAAAAACAGAGATTAAGACTCCACCAACTACGCGGCCATAACGAACTTTACGAAACGTAGAGTAAGAGTTATTGAATATTTCAGAGTTGAGAACATCAGGGCGAAGCCAAGTCTCAACGAAAACGATAATGTCAGAACTGAAAGAAAAACTGCTAAGATAAAACGAAGAAAGTTTAGAATTTAGCCCTCTAACATTTTGAAAATGTAGACTTAGTTTTTTGGAGATTTTGGAGATTTTGAAGAAGCAGAAGATGAAGCTGAAGCAGTGACTGGTAAGGCAACCTGCCAAGCCCTAGATTTTTTTCTAGGAATGAACTCATGGACCACAATATGGGCAGGCCAGAATGTAGGGTCACAAATGACAGAAAATACTTCCATAGAAACTGAAAGTTTGAAAGAAGAGCCTTCTCTAGGACTAAGAAAATTAAACTTGTGAATATTAATATTCGAAAGGTTGCATGACTTTGATGAAATATAACGTGCAACGTCCTTACAGTTTGTCTCCTTAACCAACCTGGAAACAAAAACATGTTTACGTTGATCCAGCACCTTCAAAATACATGGCATGGTTATCCATCCTAACGCTTGTAAGCATTCTTTAATGTTTGATTGGAATTATTAAATTATTAAACTAAAAAAAAACAAATCTTCTTGTTATTCTTAGATATTCATAAATTACTGTCGCTAGCTCGTTATGCCACAAGAAATGGAATCTATCAATAAAAAAACCGAAGCCGAAATACATAAAGCGAAATATTATTATCAATGCAATATATTAAGGGTATTTAGCTTATGCAAATCCATTAAATCCCGTAAAGAAATATTTAAAAAAATATTAACAAAATAACTCAAAAGAATTCTGTAAAAAATATTTCCACTCAAATCTGATAAAAGTAAAACTTCTTTAATCACATTGTAAAGCAGATACAGTAAAGCAGATATAATAAATCATATAAAACAAAATTAAATGCGTTGAAAACCCGCCCTCAGCTGATGGTGCCCAAAAAGATGATGGCTCAGGATAAACGCCTCCTCAATAAATAGTGGAATAGTAATAGAGATGTAGTGAAGTAATATATATAAAAAGAAAATAAAACGTAAA